>CM057453.1:195140000-197640000 GCA_016271365.2 Neoceratodus forsteri
TCCTGTTCATTAAGATGTAACTGCTTCCTTTAGGGGCCACTTCCAACTGTCTGGATCTATTTACCTGTTGTAGTGGTGGAATCCTTGCTGTCCCTGTCAGACTCCAGTCAATAGTATTCCCCCCTCGGGGTGCATTTGGCTGCTATATCAAACTTTTATGACCCTGTTGAGGAACAGTTAGTTGCCCAATTAGAGGTATCCCATACTTGTTTGAGCAGTTTCTTACATATTAAACCATACATTGGCTATTTTTGAGCCAGCCACAAGTTATGGTTTTTACAATTTCTTTCCTGGAAAGCGCTAATTTTTTTTTTTTCCTGCGCTTACTTCTGCTTGAAGGATTTCAGGGCTGTAGGCTCTAATGTGTGAGCTTCCCTGTTAGATTTCCATAAAGACAAGAGTGTCTTTCTGCACAAATCTTAAGTTCTTACGGAAGGTGGTATCTACATATAAACTGAAGCAAACCATTCACCTTCCTATGTATTACCCGGAGGATGCCAATCCAGGGGAAGTATTGCTCTGTACTCTAGATGTACATAGGATTCTGAGGTACTGTGTGACTTACCACCAAGGACTGCAGATGGTCCCCTCAGATTTTTGTTTCATACGCCCCTGGAAAAGAGGTTGCCCAGTGTCTAAATTGTGCCTGTCCAAATGGCTGGCACATTTTATTATGTTACATTATAGGAAGTACAGTAAGTAACTTGCTGGTGTGGTGTGTAGTAATTTAATGAGCAAAATGACCACTTCTGTTTTAGTCCCTTTTCTGCTGCTGACATTTGCGCAGCTGCCACTTGTAGTACTGTCCACACCTTCACTACGCATTACAATCTGGACATTGTATCTCACAGAACAGCAGAATATGGTCTGGTTCTATTACAGGGTCTGCTTTCTTGAACATGTATGTGCCATAGTTTTTGGTGCTGCTTGGGACTCATTCCAAAGGTGTGACTTGATGAAGAAGATATCCATGAAGGAGATAAAACAGTCACATACTGTAACAGTAGCTCTTTGAGAGAATCTCTTCTATCAGGCCATGCCAACCCACCCTCTTTCGCCCTTGGGGGTTCTGGCAACAGCCTTCTGCATTGCTTTATTTTATTTTTACCTTTTCCAGCACCCATCCTCGACTATTGTTCTCGGTGCTGTTAGATTCTTTTTGTTCCCAGAGTCTTACAAGCATAATCTGTGGTGGGGAACTAAGGAGAGGTGAGGTCGCCGATGTTCATATAGACGCTAGTGCATGATGTCATTGTGGGAGGCCTCCAGCTTCCAAAATTTTCCATGTGGTTCTAGTGCTGACGCGAGTTAGTTCCAAAAGTGTGGTCTGATGAGAGATTCTCTTGAAGATGTACTGTTATGCCAAGTATGTAACTGTTCTTTCTGTCTGATGATACTTCATATTAAATACTGTTTCTGTCTTAAGATTTTTCAGTTTATGTACTAGCACTGTAGAACTGTGTTTGACCTGAGGCGGTGTAACGGATTTATGGTCAGAATAGAAATTTGAGATTTTGGTATTCATCTGAAACCAAAAATTGGAGAGTGAAATTCATAGCCATTGTACACATTAAAGGTGCACCCATTTTTGAACTAGCTAGTCTTGTATAGTCTTGCTCAGTTATTCTGACCCTGGTATTTAAACTGTTAGCATGTGGCTCTGACTATGGATTAGCGTGGCACTAACTATATCAGAGCCACACTAACTTAGAATAGCGCAAACCAACTGGGCGGGGGCCATATTCCGAGGCCCTGGTGCACAGCACTGACCTGACAGTGCAGTCTCAAAATATACAGCTGCACCCATGCAAATGAGGGATCCCCGATGGCATGTAGGGAGCAGTGGTATTTTGAGCAGTTTTGGCAGCCCTAAACAGCTGCTGTCATAATGCTGTTTAATGCTGTCAAAACCCCTTGTCCCCATGCACGGTTGTCCAGCCGAGCGCCTCTTCTGGCCATCTTTAACAAGTTTAAATCCCCTTTGGTGTATAGTGGACCCCCCCAATCATTGCTTTTGGTGACCTGTAACATAGTAAAATCCCCATCGGTGTATGGGGGTGTTGGTGTTGGGGGTCCACTATACACCAGTGGGGATTTAAATATGTTATGGGTCACTAGGAGTGACAAGCAGCGTGGTTGGGTGTCCAAAATGCACCACAGAGGACTTGCACATTTAACAGCCTGCCCAGGGCAGTGATTGGGGAGTGGGGGGGTGTCGGTTTCTGCGCAGCGACATTGTGCATCATGCTAATGAGCCCGTAATGAGCATGCAGGTGGTCAGTAGCGCCTTGCATGCTCACTGGTCTCATTAGCAAGTTAGGGCTGAATGTGGCTCACAGGAGCTGTGCTGAGATCACATTTGAGCCATGCTATCTCAGTTAGGCCTCTGTGGGCCATTTCAGTAGGGGCCTGTGTTTATCACTATGTGCTGCATCGACGCTGCCCCATGTGCAAACCGGTAGCCCGCTCCATTCAGGGTATGCTTACTGTCTGAATATAGAACCTGAGCTGGCTATGTGCTGTTTGCCGTGCAGCCCTCTGGTAAGGATGAGGCACTCATGACCAGCTTTAAATATGGGGACCTATGTCTTAAATGTAGGTATGTGCTGTGTTCTAGTGTTGCATATTGTGTCTAGTATCCCAGATCCCTGTGGATAATTAAATGGGACTTTATGCACCCCCCCGGTCTTCAAATTGCACTGTCCTTGCAAGCACCATTGGTTCAGTCAGGTTCTGCAGTAAAATCGCACCTGCCTACTGTCTTGGGCCAGTAAACTGCAGTTGGGTTTTAAGAAGGGCAGTTATATATTTTGCTCCCTCCTCTACAAAGTTGCTTTTTCCTTTAACAAAACCCTGCACCTTTTGAATAGTAAAGTTGCTTTTTCCTTTAACAAACTGAATACTAAAATAAAAGCTTGTTTTTTTATGAACATGCCGTTTTTATCCATTTGCCCTTCTACTACTTTTGACCCAGATTTTCCCTACTGCTGTAATGCTAACGAAGGGAGAAAAGTAATATGAGGCGTGCATGTCACAAAGTAAGGTAAAGGTTTTAACATAGGGTGACATGCATACACTTCTACTATTATTGGTAAGGTATTTCTATTATCTCTCTGATGGTACTTGTCTGTGACATAGCTAATCACTTCGCACCTCTCTATCTGTGTGTGTGTGTGTGCCATTCCCTCCCCTTTCTGCATATGGTAAAGTGATCTTTCTTCTATTTGCAGGCTCTTGGTCTTAGGAGAGGATTCCTCACTGTGAGCACTCTATACGTTTACCGTTTCTGCAGCAATGGACCGCTATAGGTATTTTGTTTTTAATCAGAGGAGTATGGTCGTGCTGGGGATCCTACAAATTGCCTGTGCCGGAGTGTGTGTTGTCAGCGGCTTCATGGACACTACATTCAGAAAAGAATCGATACTAAGAAACACAAGAGCTCCAATCTGGGCTGGAGTGGTAATGTCTATGAATCTGATTCATATGAAGTTGCATCAGAAACCTGTTTCATAGTATCTCCTTGTGGTATCTTCTATTAGAATTTATTTTTTGAGAGCAAAAATTCACTTTTTTTTTTTTTTTTTATAGATTCCGTGGAGTCCAAAATGCATGGTTAATAAACTAAATGTTTTAAAATGCTCCCAGCTTTGAATATTGATGGTGTAGTTTTTGAAGTCCAAAAGTTGCCTGTGTTGATTACAGTTTTATTCCCTTGTATATTTTTTTCTTTTTTTTTGTTAAGGTGTCTATTCATTGGGGGTAGAAAACAACTACATTTAGACATCCGTTTGGGTTGACCCTAAATGCACAAAGTAAGACGTCATGTACATTAGGGCAAAAAAAAATTCTATGAGCTCAGAATTCTGTGGACATGGTGTGTATGGATTTTAATGGTCATGCAATGCAGTTTTGGGGTTGCATCTGCCCATTTTCTTCACACCATTCATGTATTCTGATACACTTTGACCAATTTTTGTTAATTAAGTTTTGGGGTGCCCAAATAAGTTTTGGAGCACCCTCGGGTCTACATAGTTCCACTCTCCTCCGCTCTTCCTTGTCATATTTCCATGCTAGTCATCAGAATGGATGGGGATTGTAGTACTGATGTCAAAGAATGTTCAGGCAGTATGAAAGGAGAGGGCAGCAACCACTGAGGAGACGGGTATTCAAGGTAGCTAGCTACAAAGGCAAAAAAATAGAAAATTTAACAGAAAAGATCAAAACATATCAGACTACTGGATAGACACTAAAAGGAAAACATGACTGCATCTAGAGATGTAGAGAAACTATTTCCGGTCCTCTCTAACTTTGGCATTGTCTTCCCAGACACAGAAAAATACTCATACCAGTTCTAGGCAAGAGGGTGATGAATTTAGGGCAGTGCCAGTTCTAGGAGTGAGGGTGATGAATTTAGGGCATTGCCAGTGCTGTGTCGCATGATCAAACCCTGAGAAACGCCATGCCCTAGATTCGTCAAGGCTAAGGCAAAGGGAATTTTTTTTCTTACTGTAATGTTGCATTTCTTTACAGTTGCTTCAGCTGTAACTGACTCCCAAATGTAGTGATTTTGCAATGAATTTCAAGCAGTATCCAGTCACAGTACCACTCCTTGCCCTTTCCCAACCCTGTGCCAAACAATCCCAGTAATAGTACACTGGCATGCCCATCTTCACCCCACCCCAGTACCAAGCAGTCCTTGGTGTCCACTGGTACCCCCTTCTGCACCCCACCCCAGTACTAGGCGGTCCTTGGGGTCCACTAGTACCCTCACCTCGGTACCAGGCAGTCCCTGATGTCCACTGGTACCATCTCCATCACCCAACCCCAGTACCAAGCAGTCCCTGGGGTTCACTGGTACCTCCTTCTTCACCAGCCCCAGTACTAGGCAGTCCCTGGTGTTCACTAGTACCATCTCCATCACCCAACCCCAGTAGCAGGCAGTCCCTGGTATCCACTGGTACCCCCTTCTGCACCCCACCCCAGTACCAGATAGTCTCTAGGGTCCACTGGTACCCCCTCTCTTACCCCACTCCAATACCAGGCAGTCCCTCATGTTCACTGGTACCTCCTCACTCACCCCACTCCAATACCAGGTAGTCCCTGGTGTTCACTGCTACATCCTCCCCACTCAACCCCAGCACCAAGCAGTCCCTGGTGTCCACTGCTACATCCTCCCCACCCAACCCCAGTACCAAGCAGTCCCTGGTGTCCACCGGTACCCCCTTCTGCACCCCACCCCGGTGCTAGGTAGTTAATGATGTCCACTGGTACTCCCTTCTGCATCCCATCCCAGTACTAGGTAGTTAATGATGTCCACTGGTACTCCCTTCTGCATCCCATCCCAGTACTAGGCAGTTAATGGTGTCCACCGGTACCCCCTTCTGCACTCCACCCCAGTACTAGGCAGTTAATGGTGTCCACCGGTACCCCCTTCTGCACTCCACCCCAGTACTAGGCAGTTAATGGTGTCCACCGGTACCCCCTTCTGCACCCCACCCCAGTACTAGGCAGTTAATGGTGTCCACTGGTACCCCCTTCTGCACCCCACCCCAGTACTAGGCAGTCCCTGGTGTCAACTATACTCCCCTCCGCTGACTTCACTCCAGTATCAGGCAGCCCCTGGTATCCACTGCTACCTCCTCCCACCCAATCTCAGTATCCAGCAGTCCCTGGTGTCCACTGGTATCCCTCTCCCTCACCCCACTCCAGTACCAGAGAGTCCCTGGTGTCTAGTTGCCATCCCTCCAACATGTTCAGGTATACCTGTCATACAGTGTCCACACAAACTCTTACACACACATACACTGCCCCATGTCCAGGTATCACTGACATCCTGTCATACCCCCTCCAACATCAAGCTCCATGTCCAGTTATTCCTGGTATCCAGTAGGTCCACCTCTCACACCATGCACCATGTCCAGGTATTTCTGGTGCCCAGTGTCTCCCCCCACACCCTTCCCATTTATTCCTAGTATTCAGTGGCCCCTCATTACACCCCCACCCACCCCATATCCCTTGTGTCCAGTGGTACCCTACAAACCTGTCCAGTGCCCCCCCCCATTCCAACATTAGGTGCCCAACTCCACTGTTAAATTTTTTTTTTTTTTTTGTAAGTAATTAAAACAGCTACGGAAAAATAAGCCTTACCCCCACCTACAAGCACCAGTCTCTCCCTTCTCCCAGTCCACTAGCACCCCAGTCCAACCCTCCTCTATCCATGCCACACATATTAACGCACACAAAAAAAAAAAAAAAAAAAAAAAACACAGGCAGTGACCGGCACAGCCCTCCTCTCAGCAGGCCTCCATCTGAATGAATGAAATTGCAGTCAGTTGTTTTTTTCCTTTCATTATTAAATTAATCTATTTTCTATTGCATTGTAACTGCCTTGCTCCTCTCTGTTTACAACGGATGTCACTTTCTCTTTTGATACTGTGACATCAGTTACATCATTCTGGGCTGTTTAGATGAATAGCATGGAATGGGGTACGTAATGAAATGGAGTGTGTGAACATATGTTACCGCACGGCTAGGGCGTAGTAAGTCACGAGGCCACAGGCTGAGTGACTTCAGTCACAGACGTGCGGTAATATATGTCCAACACACACCCTGGAGTGTCTTATTGCGCTTATAAAATGGAGAAATTTTATTAGAAATTAAAAAACATTAAGGAAATATAACATTTACATTAAAATATGACTATTTAAACAGTGTCCTACGCAAGGAAAAATAGTCCCTTTTAATTGAGACAGTAGAACTGCTTGAGCTAGTGTAAATTGACAATAGGTTGAAAAACACTGCCGAACAAACAATAAGGCAGCAAAAGGTTTCTTTTTTTAACTTGTCTACTCAAAATGATAAATTAGTGTTGAAACCGACACATGCTAAGCTATGTGTTACAAACAACGAGAACTTGAAATTGACTTATACTTTGAAACTGACACATGCTTAGCTATCTGTTACAAACAACGACATCTCATTTACTCATGACTGTACCACTGAAATTGATCGGAGCATTGAAACTGAAAGTGCCACTCGGCTGACTGCACTGAACATGACCCCCAAACGCCACTTGGACAGTTTAGTGCTTCTTGCCACGGAGCTGACTGACTCACCAGGAATTATGCTGAAACAGTTTTGAGAACTGTACTTTCATTTGTTTTTTATTTTGTTATGCTAACATTGAAATTAACAGAACACTCACTCGATAAGACATATTTGACACTGTCTTTCTGGCCAATCACAATGCTTATTTTTACATGCCCATTTTATAACTTAAGTTGGAAATACAAAACGAGCAGTGACTGCTGAGGAGAGGGAAACACCTTTTAGATTTGAGGGCACTATTTATCAAAATGGATAAAGTGTATCAAAACACATTGACTGGCATGGTAAAAGAAAACAGGAGAGTGCTTAACAGTATAAACATTATTTATACCAGTCGCCTACTGAATATTTAGAAACATCTTGGATCTTCATCAAGGATATCTCCTCCTTTGGATCTGTAAGTCGTCTGCATCAGGACTAGTCAGAAACTTTTGCCAGTCAGGGCCTCCCGCAGTGATGTGCAACATTAGCGTCGGTGACCCTATTGCACCTCAGTTCTTTCTCCAACCGGCGACTGCTCGTCGGACCTCTAGAGAAGCAGTGCCATCATTTCTTTTCTCTACATTATTTTCTAACATTGCTTTTCTGTTTTTAATATTGCCATTTTATGTCTTTGTTAAAAAAACAAAACCTTTTATTTAGGTTTTGTACCTGCGGGCTACAAGATCTACAAAGATGATGCTCACATGATTTGTTCGCTGTTTGGGCCTGTCTCCAACTTGTCAGGGCTTTCTGTAGCGCTCGCTCCACACCGTCAATGGATAGTCAGTACAACAAGGGTATTGTGCACCCCTACTAGGGGAAATGGCGCAGCCCAAGGCTGTTAACAGAATAGAATGTTGGGCACATGAGGATTCCAGAAAGCAGCAGCAGTTCTCCAGTCTTTGCTGTGCCATTGAAGGGAAAATGACCGAAAAGCTTCTCTGAAGAAAAATCAATATATAGTTTTCTGGTTCTGCAGTTCTGCATAGCAGGTTGGGGCTACCTGGTAACAAGGAGCACCCATAAATTAAATTTGTGTCTGTTAAGCTGCGACTTTCAAATTGACTAACCTGGTCTTCCCATTTCCACTGCCTGTCTGGATTGGGAGCCACGTCTGCCACAAACTTTAGGGTTGTTTATTTTCAACAGGTATCTGATTTCTTTATTCTTTAAAAGGGTACCTCTGGTAAGTACCTGCATTTTCTTTGAGGGTTCAGTCTAGGGCACTCCTTGGGGGCTCCCTTCTGTCTCTAGGGTTCGGATCCTTCCCCCCACCACAGTTTGTAGGATCTCTCTTGGTTGTGTTTGCCTGTCAGGTGTTTTTTAGTACCCTTTGAAGAGCATTTCCCCTTTCAGTTTGGCTGTGTGCTTTACAGGGACATTTCCCCTTTAATTTTCTTCAGTCAAAAAAAAAAAAAAAAAGGCTTCTGAAGTGAGAGCCTTTTGGCTCTGCTACTCCGAGTCTTTTTTTCAGCAGGTTAATAGTTAATTTTTTTCACCCTTCAGGCAGTTTGGCAGTTTTTCTAGGCTCCATTGAGTAGCTTTCCACGTTCTCCTATTGGGCATGGCTCCTTCAAGAGGCTTCTTTGAGCCTCATCACACCATTATGCGTCTGTGTTGGCCTCACGCACTCTTCATGGCGTTAGTGTCATGCACACTGTCATGACATCACGCATGGTACACATTTTCAGAGAGTGTGCGTGCCTGCATTTCCCCAGTGCTAGATGCGGCAGCTCTGCCTGTACAGTCCCTTTCTTTCTGGCAGTAAGCTTTAGGGACTGAGAGGCATACTTTTTCAGGTTTCCCTCTCTTTCCCAACAATAGGAGGTGGGAATTGTGGCAGTACAACATTATATTTCATTTTGCGGAAAGAACTTCAGGTTTCTAACCTTGGGTACCTGCAGGGCAACTTTACTTGGCACCTTGGCTTATCGGAAACCCCTCATTTTTTTTTGATATTTCTATTTATCCTCCCAGAAGGCTGGGCATCCTTCTAGGGTACCCACCTGATGAGGGCCTTTCACTCCCTGCCTGAACCCGTCCAGGAACTCCCTACCCGAACAGCTTGACACGGACCCAGTCCCCTAGCAACCGGGTACCCCCGGGGGAGGGTTTGCCCATCCTTGGCGACCTTACAAACTCAAGGGGTCTTACCTGACTGCTCGGGTTGGCCGTTGGGGAGAATCCCGTAGTGTAGGCCGGCGATGGGATGTGGGCCGTGTCATCGGAGTCCCATCATCTCCTCAGCCTCCAGGGGAATTTTCTGCGTACTTCCCTCATTCCCCACGAGTGTGACGTGCAGTGACGTCATGGCGCAAGGCAACCCTGCTAACGTTTGTCGCGCTCGCCCCACTGTTGTGTGCCGATCGTCCTACAATACCCCCGATCTCCATCGGGGGTCACTGGGTCATCAGACAGCCCTTAACCCTCCCCCGAGGTGAGGAGAGCTGTCCTCTGGATGCTCTATCCTCTCCCTCCCCTGCCAACCCCCAGTAACCTGAGTCTGCTACTGAACCCGGGTTGCCAGTGTGGTGTCCAGCGTCTCAACCCTCAGCGCCACCGGGCCGACCCAGAAACCCTGCATTTTTAGAAGATGCAAGACCGCAAAAGGGTAATGCAACCCTCTTCTCTGGGCTCCTTGCCCCCATTGTGTTACTCAAGCTAATGTCTCTTAAAGCTTCCACCCATTTGGACCTCTGAGCTGGGTGGGGTGTATCTGGTGTACCAGCTGGCAGTGGCAAAGCAGAATTGCATAAATCTTTTTTGTTGCTCTTAGGAGAGCTTTTGGGCTATGATGTTCCACAGGACATCCCATCAGACACACCTGACCCCAAATTGGGCTGCTCAGGTCAGGGGGGCCCCTACACAGGCACGTCCAGGAGAGCCGGAGCAGGACAGGGCTGCTAATATGGATATGCAGGCAGACCCTGACTATACAGAGGGTCAGGATGAGGATATCGGGGATTTTGGGGAAAATCCTGACCCTAGAAAGCTACTTGATGATGAGGACAAACCTGAGGAGGATGAAGGGGAGTAGATGGAGCCAAAGAGGATTCCTATCCCTTCCCTGCTTGATACAAGTCTTTGCCCTATCTGGTAACTGAGGTGTGTAGGACATTACAGCTCAAGGAGGTGCAATCCGTGGAGGCATTGGATGTTAATCCTATCCTGTCCACATCCTCCTCCACTCCAAAACTTTATTCACTGTGGCCAAATTATTGAACAGGAATGGGCAGGTGTGGACCAAAATAAATATCTGCCGAAACTGAAGATATGGTGTTTCCCTTTTTGGAAGAAAATACTCACAAGTGGGAAACCCCTCCTCTGGTGGATAAGGTAGTTCATAACTGTTAGACACACCATTATACCTATTGAAGGGTCCTTGGCCTTAAAAGATTTGCACGACAGGCGAGTTGATGCTTTGTGCAGTAGAGCTTTTGCCTCCAATGGCGCAAACCTCTGTACCGCCTATGCCTCCATCATTGTTGCCAGAGCTTTCCCCCAGATTTGGAGGGGGCAAGCATTTTGCAGTTGGTATCCATGGCCTCCACCTTCTTGGAGGATGCAATGGTGAAGAATTTGTGGATGTCGACTCGCTCTGCTTATGACGTTGTCTCTGCTATGGGAGGAGTGTGGCTCTGACATTGGGTTGCTGATCAGGCTTAGAAGACCAGGCTGTTTAACTAAGCCTTTGAGGGAGGTTTGTTGTTTTGGTTCTGGCCTTGATGATATTTGAAAGATGCCCAGGATAAAAATGGCCACCTTCCAGAGTCTGAGCAACAGCAAAAGGCCTGTTTGAACTTCAAAAGGTCAAGGAGGAGGTTGACAGAGGCAATATCGGGGGGGGGATCATCCCTTTTGGAACTTCGAGAACCAGAGGAGCCTGTTCTGGTTTCAAGAGAAGTGGTAGCAGAGGAGCCCTTGCCCAAAGTCGCAACGGAAGCACAGGGTGAAAAGCAGGCACCTCACAATGAGGGTACGCGGTCCTATCTCTGCCTCCCATCCCTTGGTGGAAGACTGCACAATGTTTACATGAGATGGGCCCAGAATACATCAGATGCTTGGGTTTGGAAATTCTGGCTTTGGTCATGCAATAGAATTTTCAACAGTTCGCTCAAAGGGGTGTTTTCTGCTGTCCCTGGTTGCAAAGGACCCTGTGAAGAGGCAAGCAGTGTCACAGACCCTGGACCATCTCGCTTAAATCAGGGTGATTTTTTTTTTCCAGTGCCTTCTAGTGAGCAAGGCCAGAGATTCTACTCAGTCTTATTTATTTATTTTTTTTATCCCAAAAAGTCCGGGGGGGGAGTGCAGACCTATTGTGGATCTGAAACACCTAAACAAGTTTGTTTGCCCCACAACCTTAAATATTAAGTCCCTGCTTTCCATCATTCAAGCTGTCCAGCCAGGACATTATCTAGCTTTTATAGATCTGATAGATGTATATCTTCACATTCCCATCCGGCAGTCTCATCAGAGGTCCTTCAGATTCACGGTACTGGGACAGCACTTCCAGTGCAGGGTGCTCCTGTTTGGACTGGCAACAACCCCCAGAGTTTTCTTGAAGGTGCTGACAGGAGGGACATCGCATCTGTCCCTGCCTGGATTATCTCTTTATTAGAGCGCCGTCTGCACCATTGGCAAGGAACTCTGTGACCAGGACTCTGGAGGTGTTGGAGTCCCATGGCTGGGTGTTGAACCGGTAGAAGAGCTCTCTTGAGCTGTCACAGACCCTGGAGCACCTGGAGCTGTATTCTGAATGGACAAGTTGAAGGTCTCTCACCAGCCAGGAAGGAGAAACCCTGTTGAGAGAGGTTCAGTGGCTGAGGAGTTGATCGTCTGCTTCACCTCACCGCCTTCTGTGAATTTTGGACCTCATAACGGTGGCGATAGAACTAGTTATGTGGACAGACGTTTACATGTGGCCCCTGCAGCTCAAGTTGCTGTCAGCCTGGGATATGACCTCAGAGGGTTATCAGGACAGGATCCCCATTTAACCATGACTGCGGCAGTCTCTGAGTTGGTGGTGGGTGAGTTTGGAGAATCTGAGCAAAGGATCTCCTTTGGAAATTCTCTCCCCCACCCCCCAAAAGTGTTGATTCTGACATCCGATGCCAGCTTGTCTGGTTCGGAGGCAGTTCTGCACCAAATTCCCATTCGGGGGACTTGGTCAGCACAGGAACAGCACCTACACATAAATGTTCTGGAGATGAGGGCTGTGCGCCTCTCTCTCCTTCATTTTCAAAGTCAGGTGCAGTCAAAAGCTGTGAAAATAAGGTCAGATAACACCATTACAGTGGTGTACGTAAACAATCAAGGGGGCACAAAAGCACGGAGATCACTGAAAGAAGCCACCAATCTCCTGCTGTGGACAGAGGAGAATCTTCTCTCTGTCTCTCTCTCTCTCTCTCTCTCTATCAGCAGTTCACCTGGTGGGGAGTTAAACATTCAAGCCAGCTAGCTAAGCTGGTTAAATGTCCATCCAGTGGAATGGATATTGAACCCTTCTGTGTCAAAGGTTCGGTTGTTCTCTGATTGATCTGTTTGCCTCCAGCCACAGTGCTCAAGTTCATCAGTTCTTCAGCAGCTACTGGTGTTCTCAGGTGGTAGCAGTGGACACCCTTTCACGAGTGTGGAATTTCGGCAGAGTGTATGCCTTCCCTCCTCTGCCACTTCTCCCTTAGGTCATATGCCAAATAAGGCACTCGAGGAAGCTTTCTTCTAAGCCTCTGGAATAGAAGACCATGGTTCAAAGACTTAGTGAACCTAGTGCAACGTGTAGTTTTACCTTCCAGTCCGGGGTGACTTTCTGTCACAGGGCCCCATTCTGCATCGAAATCCAGGAGCGAAACAGCTCATGGCCTGGCTTCTCAAAGGAGGAGACTCCTGAAACAGGGATTCTTTGAGAAGGTGGTGGACACCCTGATGGCTGCCAGGAAGATTTCCACACTGGCAGCTTATGCTTGCATATGAACCACATTTTCAGCTTGGGCCAAGGAAACAATTATTTTATTTATATTTATTTATTTGATGTGTCTGATTTACAACAACCTTTGTGCTAGTAGCTCATTTACAAAGGTTCCACGTCCGGTACAAACAATGAGATATACAAAGGTATTTAACTTATGCACAATCTGTTCCAGAGTTACACAGTGTGAGGAACAGTACAGTGTAGGCTAATGCAGAATCAATTCAAGTGGCAGCCTGGCTGGCTCTTGTCAATAGGAAGGGGAGGAAATGGCAGCCAAAGATAGCCTTGTCAAATGGGGAAGAGCAGGGTGATAGGGCATGGGGCGAAACCGGCCTTACCAGTTGGGTTAGGTCCCAGTGCACCAAGCATAGACAGGAAAAGGGGGAATATTTGTGGGGTGGGGTACAATGATGAGAGAGTAAAGGGTTATAGGTATTATGTACCAGAGGAGGACACAAAGGAGTGGGCTTTGTTGTAGACAGAGGTAAAGCAGGCTAACTGGTGAACTCACATTTATCCATCAGAATTGCATGCGAACAGAGCTCCCTTTTGAAGTGCCCAATGTCCTGGACAGTTGAGAGAGTAGTAGGGAGTCCATTGAGCCATAGAGGGGCCCTGTAAGCGAAGGAGCGCTGGGTTAATGAGGTATTTCTGAAAGGCACCTGGAGGGTGATTTTGGCGGTGCTCCTAGTGAGGTGCAGGCAGTGTGAAAGCTGTAGGAGCTTTTGTATATTGGGGGGGGGGGGGGTTAAGTCCTAGGCATGCTTTTATTTACCAAGGAGGCATACGTGGTACATGATCCTGCCCTGGAGTGTGAGCCAGTTGGATTGGGCATAAAGATCGCAGATGTGTGTTAGTTTCTCAGCACCTAGAACCAGTCTGCATGCTTTATTTAATGCCACCTTAATTCTTTTTAAAGCTGTTTCAGAGGCTACACTGTACACTATTAGTCCGTAGTCTATAACGGACAGTATTGAACTGTTAACAGTGAGTTTTATAGTCTCTTGTGTCAGATAATTCCTATGCCTATAAAGGACGCCTAGTCTGGCATTTATTGTTTTAACCACTTGGTCAATGTGTGGGGTGAGGGAAATGGAGTTATCTAGTGTGACTCCAAGGTATTTGAAGGTGCACACTTGGTCAAGCGGACAAACTGTTCACCAATACTGTTAAAAAAATAACCATTTGGCTCACTTTGCCCTTATTCTGAGAGTTAGAGAATACCTTCTCAACTATCGGCTGCCCTTAACAGGCAATTCTCAGACCTCGAGGCCTACAAGACCTGCCTGTCTCCTCAGACTCTCCCCCCAACCTCAGAAGAACCACCTCACATGGAAAGGCCCCCATTTCACCTGAGACTGGCTAAACGCACTGAAGTACTAAACCTCCTAAGGAACCTGAAACCGAAAGGGTCAGGGGGACCTGACGGTATCAACCCTCAGCTACTCAAGGCAGGAGCTACCTCCTTAGCCTGGCCTATAACCATGCTCCTCACTCGATCACTGAGGGAAGGAGCAGTCCCTGACCCATGGAAACATGCCAGTGTTGTCCCTATTCACAAAGGGGGGCTCAGGGAAAAACTCAACAACTTCAGGCCCATCTCCCTCCTCTGCTCACTTGCTAAGGTGCAAGAAAGAGTCATCTACAGTCAACTCGGGGACTACCTGGAAGCTCATCGGCTCCTTGCCCCTTCCCAACATGAATTTAGAACAAACCATGGTACTGACACTGCCCTCATTAACTTCACGGATGAAGTTCTCAGGGCAGTGGACAAAGGGATACCCACTAGTGCAGTCTTTATAGACTTATCCAAGGCATTCGACCTCGTCGGCCACAACTTGCTGCTACAGAAGCTGCAAAATATAGGTCTAGACAATCATGTCCTGAAGTGGTTTGGGAGCTACTTATCAGGCAGGGCACAGAGGGTCTCATGGAAAGGGACCATGTTTGACCCACTATCCCTAAACCAGGGTGTACCTCAGGGCTCAATTCTAGGCCCCCCTCCTGTTTACCTTGTTTACCAATGACCTGCGTACCCACTGCGGGGAGAGCTCGGTTGTGCAGTACGCTGATGATACTGTCATCTTCCGACCACTGCGTGATGTGGTTGCCCTAGACCCTCTACTCCAAAAGGATCTCACTTCGCTAGAGACTTGGCTATGTAAGAACAGAATGGTACTAAATGCCGATAAAACCAAGGCAATGCTGTTCGGGCCAAGATCCCTGTGATCTGACAGGTCCTCATCCCTCTCCTTAACCTCACTCTCTGGTAAAGCCATTAACGTAGTCCCCTCCCTTAAATACTTAGGTCTCACGTTGGATCAGAATATCACATACAAGGAACACGTGGACCAGGTCACCAGGACCCTACATCGGAAACTTGGCACCCTGTACCGACTCAGGGACCTACTCATCCCTGAAGCCAGGCTCTCCATAGCTACCAGCGTCCTTCTACCCCAACCGGACCTTTGCGGCCCCTATTATACAGGGCATGGCTAAACAAGAGATTACCAGGATGCAAACCCTATGTAATAAAATAGCTCGTTTCACAACCTTAGACCACCCGAGACGTCACCACTGTGACACTTTGGCCAATCTTCATTGGCCCACATTGGTCGCCCGCCTCCAACACCCTTTGCTTGTCCAGGCCTACAGGCTTCTCAAACCCCACGCTCCACCAAGCATTGCTGGGGCCATTACCCTCCAACACAACCCGAGGAACCTAAGGACCTCAGATAGAACGCTATTAGAAGTCCTAGGGTAAGGACAAATGCTGGCGGAAGATCTTTTTCCTCCCAAGCAGCCTGCCAATGGAACAAGCTCCCTCCCCAGGTCCAGGCCTCCTCCTCACTCATGAACTTCTGCACCAGGCTTAAGTCCCATCTGCTGACCTCAAGCGCATGCCACTGTCATGGCATTTAAAGCTCCTAAAGTACTCCCCTCCTCTCCTAGCTTAACCTTCCTACTACCTGCCCTATACAGACTGCTCACCAGAGGCCATGTGTAACCCCTGAATAAACTATATGCAAAGTACTACCAATTGCTTACATGTCATGATGATAACCATGCCTGTACCCATGCCTGCATCCACTGCTTTTCTTTTACCATGCCTGTATCCACTGTTTTTCTTTTACCATGCCTGTAACCATGTCTGTATCCACTATTTTTCTTTACTGTAACCACCTCGTGATGTAACTCACAATGCCTCAAATGTTCCTTATGTTCTTGTTCATTCTTATAACTTGTATTGTTATCCCAGGTCGCCCCTGAAAAAGGGACCTTCGGGGCTCAGTGGGCCTACCCAGTCACCAGAATTTAATAAATAAATAATGTGTCACAAACCCACTCAGCAGGTCAGGCCCTCTGCTCCCATAGTGCCAACCTCTGAGCGCAGTCTTGTGAACAGTGTAACAGACGAGGTAACCCTCTTGTCTGTTTTTGTGAGTTCGGATCAACCTTTTATCTCAAGTTCTGGAGGGATTCAAACTGTGAACCTCTTGCTAGCATACCAAATGCACAGGCTCAGATATTTCTGTCTTCGGGGGGGGGGCAGATATCTTTGCATGCAGGCACCTAACCAGGTATACAGAGATGACCCCTTAAAATCTTTAATAAGGACCTCAGATTTAAAAGGCTTCTCTTTCCAGTTTGGTACCACCATTCATGCTTATGTTTAGTATCTGCAATAACCATGTACTTTTCTTACAACTAAAAAGAAGTCAAAGACAGACCAAGTAAGTTCTAAAAAGAATTTACTGAAATAGTTAAAAATATGTAAAGCACAAAATACAGAACTGTTCTATCACCAGACATACAAATCTTTTAAAAGAAACAAGGTTTAAACGGTGCAAATTCCTACTTACAGTACTTAGATTTGAAATCTTTCTAAATATCTGTTTACAAGTGCTCCAAAGATCTTTCCTCAGTCAGAGTCCAGGTAAAAGTGTCTTAAGTAAAACAGAGTATTCCTTAAACTGTATGGGACAGCCCATTTTTGTGTGAGGTCAGCTAGCTCCTCCCCTGTCAGATTATGTATAAAAAAAAATATATATATATTTTATACAAAACTATTACATTCTGCAACTTCAGCATAATTCATGTCCTTCAAATGACACTTCTTTTGATCTCATAATAAGCTTCCTCCTTCCTGGACATGACAGCATCTTTATGATTTTTGCACTTCTATGTAATAACCTGGATTTTCCTTCCAACGTCATAAAATGGATATGTTATAGCAACTATGGTTGTAATTAACTCAGACAGACAGGATCCTTAATTAAGGCCTTACATGTAACACATTGTCTCTAAAAACTGAGTGTGTGTGAACTCACATGCTATCAGCATTTTACTTATGGCTTTCATCTTTTAGCTAAAATCTGGGGGATGAGTGAGGTCATTCTAAGAGCACCAGATTTTTCAGCAGAGACGGTCAGTAATACATTTTATATTTAAAAAAAAAAAAAAAAATGATACAGCACTCGGTGCTGACTGTCTACGTCACACCATGATTTTTTATTTCTTTTTTGTAGTTTATTCTCCCTAACCCATTCCTCCAGTTGTTGGAAGCTAAGTTGGAGCTCCTGATTTAGTGAGCTTATCCGAGGACTACGAGTGAAGGTGACGACATCATCTGCATAGAGTAGAGTATTAGATGGGCATGCGTCTGGGAGGGTGTTTACAAAAAGTTTGAAGAGCAGTGGTCCAAGTACGGACCCTTGAGAGACACCAAGTGTGACCTGTTTACTTTCTGATAGTACGCCATTTATCTTTACTGGTTGGGTTCTCTGGGTAAGGTAGCTTCTGAACCAGCTCACTGTCTCAGGGGATGGCCCAAGTGTGTGATGTTTTGTTATCAATAATTGGTAGTTAATTGTGTCAAATGCTTTTGTTAGGTCTGTATAGATGGACCAGACGAGTTGGCCTTCGTCCAGTGCCTCCTGAATTATCCAGCCATATAAAGCCATGGGTCCACAAATTTTGGACTCCTGCAGGAAGGAGTGGAAGAAAGTTTGGGCTTGAGCACCCTGAGAGGTCAGGTGTAGGCCCTTGGAGCCTCCTTGGGTTTGTCCCCAGGGACTAATCGGGAGGTTATTTGTTTTCTGCGTGCTGTTGGTAGGAGTTGACCTCTGTCCCATTCCCCCATGGGACCTGAATCTGGTTCCAAATGCTTTTTGTAAGGGGTCTTTTGAACTGCTTTCATCAGTACTGTTGGACGTGCTGTCTTACAAGATGTTTCTTAGTTGCTACGTGCTCAGTCGGGAGGATTTGTGAGCTCCAGGCTTTGTCCCACAAAGAACCATACCTTGTCATGCATATGGACAAGACGGCACTCAGAACAGTCCCATCTTTTATTCCAAAGGTCCCTACAGCCTTCCACGTGAACCAGGAAATCTGTATCCTGCCCCTTTGTCTGCAACCTGCTCATCCAAAGGAGAAGGGTTGCACAAGTTTGATTTCCGACTGGCTGTTAGGATGTACCTTAGACGGACTGTTGAGTTGCGGAACTTGGGTAGGTTGCTCATTCTTTTTGGAGCAGCCAAGCAGGGACAAAAAGCCTCCAAAGCCACCCTAGCTAGTTGTCAAGTCAAACTTTTTTTCTCCCATTCCAGAGACTCTGGGCGCTTTACATAGAGGTGAAAAGGGAAATCGTTTACATACACAATGCAACATACTAAAACAGGATCAGTAGATTACAAGCAGATAATAAATAACAGCCAAATAAATAGTATTAATCTTAAAACTCAGTCAGCTTTAGTTAAAAAAATTAGTGGACATCAAATGGCAGATTAAAAAAATGAGTTTTAAGGCCCCGCTTAAACGCTTCCACGGAGGAAGCCTCCCTTAAGGCTCTCTGCAAGGAGTTACGCATTTCTGGTCCTTCAGCTTCAGAAGCGTGGTCCCCGAATTCCTTAACTGCGCCCTAGGGACCATAAGGAGGCCCTCCATGGAGGAATGTAAAGAGCGCACTAAGTGGACAGGTGGCAGGAGGTCAGACAGGTAGCTGGGACCCCGAGCCATATAGGGCCTTATAAGTGAGCAGGCCCACCTTGTAAGCAGTCCTCCACCTGACCGGCAGCCAGTGTAGTTTATGCAAAACCAGAGTCCCATGAGTGGACCACGGAAGGCCTGTCAGTAACCTGGCTGCAGCTGGCGGAAGTTGCCTCCACTGATCCGAAGTACAGAGTGTTACAGTAGTCGAGCCTGGATGTAACACAAGCCATGCACCAGTGAGGGCAAATCATCAGGCGGGATTAAGGGCTTAATCAGGGTGACATTCCTTAAGTGGTAGAAACAACTCCAGATAACTGCAGACACCTGAGCTTCAAGTGTCAAGTCGTCATCAATGATGATGCCCAGACTTTGCACCTTTGTGGCCACCATCAGTGTGGTGTTTCCCAGGAACAACCCTGTCCCTGCACCGGTGGCAGGCACTTCCCACCAATGACCAGGCTCAATCACTAGTACCTATCTTGTCTGAGTTAAGCCTCAATCAGTTAGAGGACATCCAGTCCCAGATCCCGGATAGGCAATTATTTAGCACCTTCACAATGTCCAATGTCCAGGGGGCAAAGGACATATACAGCTGGGTGTCACAAACTCGCTCAGCCGGTCAGCCCTCTACTCCCAAAGTGCCAACCTCAGAGCGCATGATTTGTGTACAGTGAACAGAACAAGGTAACCCTCTTGTCTGTTTTGTGGGTTCAAGTCACCTTAGTCTCAAGCTCTGGAGGGATTCAAAATGATAACCTCTTGTTAGCGTACCCAATTATCAGGCTCAGATAATTCTGTCTTCCGGGGGCCAGATATCTTTGCCTACAGGCACCCAACCAGGTCTTTCAAATGAACCCTTAGAACTCTATGCAAGACTTTAGAAAGCTCTATCCATTTCCCAGTTTGGTATACAATAAGCTCATACACAGTGTTACTTATAACCTTTAAAAGCTCCACTTAAAATAAAAATAAATGTCAAGGCACTCCAGACAGTTTCCGTTGTAAAAATATCTCTCTACTTTAAAATATCAAAACAGAACAATAAATACAGAACAAATATATATATCCCAACACATACAGCCTTAAAACGAACAGGTAAAAGTGCAGTTCCTACAATTAATAACTTCAGACTAATCTTGTCTAAGGCCTTACTTCAGTGCTTTGATGGTCTCTCTTCTCTCAGTCAGAAATATTGTCTTGTGTGCCTCAGTCAAGGTTCTCTCATCAGTTAAACACAGTTCTGAGCCGGTCTTCTCATGAGGTCACTAACTCCACCTTGGTGTATCAAAATCTATATTTTACAATGCAGGATGTCCAAATAGAATATTTAAAAAAAAAAAAAACATAATAGGTGACCTCACTGACTTTCCTCTCCACAGGTTAACCAGACAAAACCAGTTTGTGCTCTGCTACACATACATCTCAAAAGTTTCATTGATCTAAGTCACTATATTTGAAGCAAAAGTGTATTTACCTCTTTAATTTTGTCTGGACCTTGGAATCTACACCTCAAAGGTCTCTGATGTAATTCAAGGGTTCCCCAGGAATGTATATTTGGCCTTCCAAATTCGTCTGGGTCCTGTTTGGCCCAGCCATCAACCTCTTTGATGAAATGAGCTGGTTCCTGGAAGGTTATTCATAACCCATGCCTGCTCTTTCCATATGACACCTAAAGCAAAATCAAAGGATTCCCCTGGGGATGCCATGAATGGCTAATTTCATTTCCTGGGATCAAAGCAAATTTAACATGCTAATTGAACCTCAGATCTCTGTAGTTTAAATACCTCCTGTTCTTTAAACTTATCCTTGGGGTTTTTTTGATGTGTCAAGTTCAGCAAGACTGTGGGTCTTCTGACTGCCCTTCCCATCACATATTTTTATATGTAATAAAAAAAAATTAGATACGGCACTCAGAGCTGGCTGTCTACGTCACACTGAGTATCATCTACATAGCAGTGAAAACCCAGACCATATCTCTTAATGATGTCACCCAGGGGCAGCATGTACACCGCAAACAACATGGGCGACGAGATCGAACCTTGAGGCACTCCACAAGTCAGGAGCTTCAGGCAGGAGGAGAAATTCCCCATCACTACCCCTTACGTTCTGTCTGTCAGAAAGGACTCTAACCAGCTGATGACCCTGCCAGTGAGTCCACAGAGCTCTCTCGGGTGATTGAGCAACACCATTTGGTTTGTGGTGTCAGATGCTGAGGAGAGGTCCAGGAGAACGAGAATTGACTGTTCTCTGCCTCTCACCCTGAGGAGATCATTTTGCACCCTGACCAATGCTGTTTCAGTGCTATGCTTTCTCCTAAATCCAGACTGAAGTGGCTCGTAGATGTCAAACGCCATCAGGTGGGCTTCAAGCTGCAAAGCCACCACTTTCTCCATTATCTTCCCTAAGAATGGAAGACTGGACACAGGTTGGTAATTCGCTAAGATGTCAGAGTTGAGCAATGTTTTTTTTCAGTAGAAGCCTCACCAACGCCTCCTTCAAAGGGGGGGGCCCTCCCAAGAGCGAGCACCGGACAATCTCAGCAAGCACTGGACCAATGGACTCCACGTATCCCACTAGGAGACACGTCAGACCCAGGTCCAGTTCACAAAAAGTGGGTCACTGCTTTGAGATTACCTCAGCCACCCCCAATTGCCGAAAATCCCCTCCAGACAGAGTGCTTCTGTCACTACCAGGCCCACCGCTGTGGGACAGATCTTGCTCCACTGACGAGATCTCAAACCTAGTGGAAGACAGCCTGTCAGAAAAGAACTGAGCAAATTCTTCACACTATGCAATTGTAACTGCACTTTTCGGCTGCAGACAAGCTGGATGAAGTAGCCTGTGTACAGTCCGAAAGAGCAGAGCTGGTCTGTTCCTTCTTGAAGAATCTCCCTGGACAGGAACTCCGCCTTCTTACTGTTGACTGCCTTTTGATATTCACCGTAGTGAAACTTCAAAGCCTGTTTGTCATCCAAGGCCCCGGTCTTCCTCCAGCAATGCTCCAACTTCAGACCCTTGGTCTTCATCTCCTTAAGAGCCCCATCAAACCACGGGGGTCTCAAGTGAGAAGACTTTGGTTGTATAAGGATTGGTGCAATGGCATCAAAAGCCTTGGTGACTGTATTATATGCTGCCACCGCCTCATTCAGCCCATTGCACATGCAGCACTAACACCAGATAAATCCACCACAACCAACAGTCCCTCAGGAAATAAACCCTTCAAAGGGCGGTAGTGGACTATCTCAATAGGGGTGAGACTTACGGGGGGGGGCCCGAACAAGAATTCTATCGTGCAGTGATCCGACCAGCAGACCAAATCAATCTTGAGATCAAAGATCTCAAGCCCCCAGTGAAAATACTACGTCCATGGTGTTGCCATGGCAGTGAGTTGCAGAAGCAACCACTTGTGCACGAGGCCCAGTGGTGTGATCATCTGGAGGAAGTCCTTCCCAAAATGCTAGAGTGCGTCGTTGATCCAGGCATTGATATCCCCCAGAATTAACCACTTGGGGGACTCCAACACCCTATCAGTGACAAAGTCCGCGACTTCCTGCAGGAATGCCCCATTGCATCCCGGAGGGTGATTAAACATGGAGGATCCTGCACCGTGCACCCAGAGCCCCACGCACAGCCACACATTCAAATGATGAAGTAGACTCCACTGGGTGCATGGAGAACTTCAGGTCAGATCTAAAACAGATGGTCACACCCCCACCCTATGTTCCCTCCTCAGGCAGTGCACTACCGAGTACCCTGGCAGGATAGATGCCTCCAACACTGGACCTGCATCGTCCCCCAGCCGGGTCTCCATAATGCATGTCAGGTAGACAGAAGAAATCAAGTCAGCCATGAAGGCTGTCTTGTTTCTCACTTGACTTAGCATTGCACAGCACAACTGGAAGGGAACCGGTGGAGGCTGCTGTTCCCACAACTACGGGAACCCTGGGAAAGGGCAATTCAGGCCCTTACCCACCTTCCAAGGCTTGTGTCACAGAAAGGAAGAGGCCTCAGACTCTCATCAAGGCTCACTCCACTAGGGCTATGGCCTCCTCCTGGGTGGAGAGAGGTGAGGCGTCCATTTTAGTGTTATGCAAGGCAGTTACATGGTCCTCTGTCCACACTTTCACCAGGCACTACAGATTGGATGTTGAGAGCTCTGCTGATGCGGCCTTGGTAGCAGAGTTTTGCAGGCGGTAGTTAGCAGTAAATTCCTTTCCTGTACATGGTTGTTGTATGGGACAATATTCTCCCCCACCCATTTCATGTCTGGATACTGCTTTCTAGAACCCAATTGTAATGACTACCCATTGACAAAGTGGAGCACTACAGAAAGAAGAAATTTCTTCATACTTACCGTAATTTCTTTTTCTGTTCACGCCTACATTGTCAATGGGGCCCACCTGGGAGCCTTGCTCCTGCCGGACAATATTGTACTGTATGCCAGCTTGGGGGATGTCCCTTATCCTGCTATAAACTCTTTATTGTAAGCCTTTCTGGGCATCCCTCTATAGTTTACCTGCTATGCTTGTGTTTATATAGATATGCAAAAAGAGCAGTTTCACATTAGAATGTTGGTTGCTGGCACACAGATTTAACAGGCTTGAATTTCAGATTAACCAAGGGTGCATCCTTTGTTGCAGGTGAGTGCTTACACTGCATGCAGTCTTTTTCAATTCCATAAGTCTGTTTCAGTTGATTCAGTTCTGTAGGATCTTCCAAGACATAGACATTTGGAAGACGAGCCCTGATCATTAACTTTTGGTTATCTGACGAGGTATGCCACTGTTTACTGTATTTTATTCTGGCTAAAGTCCTATCTGTGTAGACAGCTGATTTGTGTGGTGGTTTTTTTTTTTTTTTTTTTGTGTGTCAAGTCAACCAGTATGATATTTATTTCCATATTTGGAAGCACTGCATGTCCAGTAGTGACTGGAGAGTTTTTGCTATCTGGAATCCTCATGTGCCCAACATTCTGTTCTGCTAACTGCCTTTGGCTGTGCCATTTCCTCTAGCAGGGGTGCACAATACCCAGCTGCAACGACTACCCACTGACAATGTAGGAGCTAACACAAAAGCTAATTATGGTAAGAATGAAAAAATTTATTCTTTACAAGATCTGTCAGGGATTCAACCAGGCCACAAGGAGATGCTGATAGAAGGCTGTAGAAGCATTCATCACTATGAAGGCCATGGAAGCTCAAGCCAAGGTCACAGCTTCAAGCTAACTTCTCTGTCGTTTGACTGCCACTAGAATGAACGTTCACCGGAGTTCCGTGACGCTGTCCCTGTCCTCAGGAGTTAAGGACAAAGACAAGAACAGTCATCCTCTTCCAACCATCACCACAGGCATAAAGATAAGGCTCATACTTCACCATGAGATTGTCTCCACTGAAGGAGAGTAAGTCTTCATTGTAATCTGCTCAGGCAGTGAAGACTGCAGCCCCTTCCCCAAACCAATGATGAGACACCAAGGTCAAGGTCTGGCTCTGGGGCCGCTGTACCTACTGTGGACAATATGCAGCTCACGTTGCCAGATTATACTCCTTCAACGTTGGTTGTCCCAGACCCTTTACAGGGTGCTGTTGACTCCCAGGTTGTGCTGGCATTGTTTTCTAAACTATTTCAACACCTGTTACCATTGGACTGCCAACAGTAATGGCTGTTCCTTTAACTGGACCTCCCCCGACGTCCTCATCAGGATCCAGAAGCACACCTGTTCGTAGCCACTACCTATGTTGCCTCCTCAGTCGATTGCTCCCATAGTCATTCCTGATGAGGTGGAATACTTGATCGCTTCAACATGGAGGAAGATTTAGAGGATGATGAAAGGAAAAATATCTCTGAGTGGGGGGGTTTGCCTTCCAGCTTTACCCTCTCCTCATGCACGGAGGACTCTGTGGCGTATATACTCCTAGATCTGCTCCTGAGAAATCCCCCATTTTCAGGCTTTACTCAGACAAATTGAAACTGTCATGGTATTTGAAGCTGCGGAGGAGGAGGACCCCAGTAAGAAAGATTTAATGGAGTTTTTTGAGGGTCACACTGTGCTTTCCCTTGTGGCTCTTCCTGTATGCTCTGCCTTACTGGATGCTACCTTTGCTGATTGGCATAGGGCTAATGCTTGCAAACTACCAGGCTTACATGACTGAATGTCAGAATAGCTTGTGCAAATCTGCTGTGTCTGCTGTTCAGTCTCTACCTGATAGTACTACCAAGACTGACTTGCTTAAAGCTGCCTCGCCTAGTGTGGATACTGGAAGGCATCTGTTATGCTCTACATATGATGCTTTGATGTCTGTGCCATGACTTCTGCCTCTGGCTTATGCCGTGGGAGATATTCCTGGCTTAGAGTAGCTGGATTTGCCACCGATGTACAATAGGCAGTGCCGAATGCCCCTTTTAGAGGCCCCAGGCTGTTTGGGAGTGATGTTGAAAATGCGCTACTTGTGCTCCAGTCCTCCAGGATGACTTTTAAGGTCCCTGAAAATACTGACCCCTCAACCCCTAGGGGGTGTGGTAGAGGTTCATTTTGCAAGCCTGCTGCCAGTGGTAGCTGTGGCTCTTGTCAGCCCCGAGCACAAAACTGCGGTGTTGGTGGTCCTGTCCCTGATAAACACCCCCAGTACCCATGCAAAGGTACCCAGTGGTATTGCTGAGGGCGGAGCACCCACTGACCCTGGTACCTTTTGACTCCTCACATCCTTCTCCTCCACTGTTGCATCCAGGGTGCAAGTGGGGAGAAGGATCTCCATCTGCCAAAGTGGAGTGAGATCAGGTCAGACAAGTGGGTGCTGGAAGTAGTGGAAAAGGGGCATGCTCTGGAGCCAGTGTCTGCACCTCCTGTTTATCCTCCACCTCTGTCATTATCCTCCAGGCCACTTGTCCTTCTGCTAGAGGAGTTTCAGTCACTTTTAAACAAGCAGGTTATCAAACCCGTTCCTCCCCAAGAGACACCATGGTTCTGTTCCATATAATTCCTGGTTCCCAAGTGGACAGGAGATCTGTATCCTATCCTATCCTACACTGGATCCAAGAGACCTAAACCTGTTCATCGAATACAACAGTTTTGAATGGTGTCTCTTCAGGCTCTCATCTGCCTCCTGCAAAGGGGGACATATACTTTCATATCAAGATTTGCAAGTGCCATAGGCAGTAACTCCCCTTTATTTATTTATTTATTTACGCGTTTTACCAGGAAGGCATACTGAGCAGTGATGCTCGATTCCAGATGCGACCTGGGGGCCAAGACCCAATACAGTACAAAGTATTAGATACAGAGACAATCAACAGTGAAATGAAATGAAATGGCTAAATGCCTTGCAGACAATCGGCAGATAGCTACAGACAGGCAGATAGATACATACATACAGTGGAATGTTTGAATTCATGATACAATTTAGAAGATGCAACTAAGCTTCAGGAACATAGTAGTACATTGTTAGTTAAAAGAGGAGCAGCTGGAGGAGAAGTGTGTGCTGAGTAGTTGGTAGCAATGGCTGGGATTCGGTGCGTGTCTTATGGTAGCTGGCAGGGCATTCCAGATCTGTGGGATTCGGTAATTGAAAGCGGCCTGACCTTTGGTTGTGCGCACAGAGGGGACGTGGAGTAGCCTGGGGTCAGTGCGTCTGAGGGAGTAAGCAGGTGGGGGTAGTTGGGAGAGGGTAGAGGCCAGGCTTTATGCTGGTGGGCAGCCACTCTGTTTCAAGTCTTGCCCTGTGGTTTATCCTTGGCACCATGGTTATTCACCAGATGCTTAGCGGTTGTGGCAGTAGTCCTTCAGGAAGGGCTTTTTGTCTTCTTTATCTGAACAATTGGCTCCTGAAGGCCCCATCCAGGGATCCTGTACACATTGTCCTGAACGAGAGAATTGTTGGAGGAACTGGGTGTGATGTGGTGTCTCTGTGTGTGTGTGTGTGTGTGTGTGTGTGTGTATATGTGTATATATATATATATATACACAGTATATATGTGTATATAATTGGTTTGTGTGTGTGTGTGTATATGTGTGTGTGTGTGTGTGTGTGTATATATATATATATATATATATATATATATATATATATATATATAATATATGTGTATACACACACAGTCACACCTGAAACGAGCTCCGGCTCAGTGTGCCTTTCCCGGTCACCAATTTTAACTAAATAAAATAAGTGAATATAAAATATTGGTGCAGTGATGTACACAGTGGTGGGCAGGTCATTCCTGCCTGCAGACAGGACTGAGGCCCAGCTAATACACAGAAGTCATTACCTGTCAGCTTGGACGAGATTGTGTCTCTGTGGGCTGATGGCTGCTGCCATCTCTTTGCCTGTCTTCATCTGCATATACTGTACTGGGCTCTTCAAATACAGTGTGATTGGCTGATGGATGAGCTGGAACAAATGGTCCTCGTCATGTCACTCTGTCGTTGTGCTCTAGTATAGTGGATGGACTTCCAGAACCTGTTACAGGGTGTTCCAGTGCGCCCCCCCCCCCCGACTCCTGTGCGGATCCTCACAATGGATGCCTCTGGGTCCAGCTGGGGTGTGCCCATCTTGGATCCTGTTAGACCTAAGGGTCCTGGCCCATTCTGGAGTCAGATCTCCGTATAAATTTCCTTTAGATGCAGTCTGTTCTACTGGGTCTCCTGGCTTTCCAAGAGTACCTCAGCTGTGCTCCCATGCCAATTCAGACAGATCGTGTCAGTGCCATGCACTATGTAATCAAACGTGGGGGCACTCTTATCCACTGTGCAGGGACTTGATGAGAGTGTGGTACTGGGCGATGTCTCACAGCCTTCAACTGTCAGTGTGTGATTCACCCAGGTGTCCAAAATGTCTTGGCAAACAGGTTAAGCAGGTGTCAGTCCCTGGTGCATGAATGGAAACTGCTGACCTCAGTGGTAAACAACCTCTTCACATGATGGTGTCATCCAGAGTTGGACCTTTTTGCATGCCCATACGACGCAAAACTGCCTCGTTTCTGCTCGCTCACTCCAGGGCATGGAGTTGTTTTGTGATACTCATTGTCCGTATCCTGGAAGGGGATCTTCCTTTATGTCTTTCCTCTGATCCCTCTAATTCAGAGGGCTCTGCTCAAGGTGTGGGAGGAGCATGCTACCCCAATACTGGTGGCTCCCTTCTGGCTCCACTATATTTGGTTTCCACTTTTGCAGCGTCTGGCAGTGGAGCCTCTTGTTCAGCTTCCCCTTTGTTGGGGCCTGCTATTGCAGGATCAGGGCTCCCTGGTCCATTCAGATCAGCGGTCCCTGCATTTGCATGCCTGGCTTCTAAAGATGTAGTTGCTGCCAATTTTGGTGTTCCTCCCAGGTGGTTGATATCTTGCTTGCAGATAGAAAGCTTCCATGAGACACCTATGCTTTGAAATGGAAGTACTTCTCCATATGACGTGCTTTCTTGTTCAGTGGACCCATTTACATGTCCTGTGAACACTGTACTGAACTACCTTCTGTCCCTGTCTGACTCCAGTCTCCAGTACTCATCCACTATTGTGCACTTGGCTGCCGTTTCGTCTTCCATTCCCCTGTTGATGAGTGCACGGTGGCACAACTGTAGGTGTCCTGTACATTTTTGAAGGGTATTAATTCACCGACTCATAAACCTGTTCTGCTTTGGGATCTCAATTTCATTTTACAAAAAGTGACTTTGGCTCTGTTCAAGCCTGCCGTGACCTGCAAGATGAAATTCCTTTCACGGAAAATGCTGTTTTATGTCACCATGACTTTTGCTTGTAGGTTTTCTGAGCTTCAGGTTCTGATGTATGAGCCTCTTTGTTTGCTTTTCTACAAGGACAGGGTGCATTTGCGGACCAGTCCTCGTTTTTCTAGCTTAATTGGTCTGAGTTCATTAAATCAGATCATTCACCTTCCTGTGTAGTATCCTAACAAATGTGAGGCTTTACTCCATACCCTTGAGGTACATAGAACACTGCATTTCTATCTTGATAGTGCTAAGGACTGCAGAGTGTCCTCTCAGCCTTTTCTTTCATTTGCCCTTGGGAAAGCGGGCACCCCTGTGTTTACCGACGTGGAGCCGTTGCAAAAGAGTCTGTGACTCAAAGGATTGTAATTCCGATTGTATTCAATAAATAAATAAATGGTGCCTGGCCAAACGACTGGCTAACTGTATTGTGTTCTGTTAGGAAGTATGGTAAGGAGCTTCCTGGTGCTGTCCATAGCCACTCTACACATGCTTTGGATACTTTTGTCTTGCTTTCAGAATGTTTGTGCAACTGACATATGTGCTGCTGCAACATGGAACACTGTGCATACTTTCACGAAGTACTGCAGTCTAGGCATCATCTCGGGTAGATGTACTGGCTTTGGTCTTGTGGTGTTGTAAGGCCTTCTGTCCTGGTTACATACCAGATTCTACCATCCTTCCTGGGTGTTTTGTACTGCTTGGGCGTCATTGCAAAGATTTGACCTAATGGAGGAGATGTCCTCGATGAAGTCAGAACAGTTACGTACCATAAGAAAAAGTTACTTACCATAGTAACCTTTTTTCTCCCAGGGGGTACTCCAGTATTCATAACTGTTCTGCAGAATGCCTCTAGCCAAATCTGCCTGGAGATGGAATGCTGTGCTAATGATGGAATCATTGGCATGTGCCACTTTTCAAATGCTGCCACTACTTAACTGCCTACATTCTAACCCTCAGATTTTGTGGACGCCTGTAAAGACAGGACCCAAAAAATTTAAAGTCCGTAACATTTAGTAATTTTAGGACTCCCACAACTAGCCTTCAACTGGAGGAAGAATATACCAAGATGTATTCACAAACAATGCATTCTCCAATGTCAGAATCACCTGAAAGGTGTGAAACTGGTTTCAATAAAAAACAGAATGTGGAATACATACCCTTAAGGTACAGCATGGAATGCAGAAGCCACTGGTTCTGGAAGGGGAGGCAGGGTGGGAGAGTTATGAATATTGGAGTATCCCCTGGGAGAAACAAGGTTACTATGGTGGCTTTTCTGTTCACCCCAGGAATACTCCAATATTCTAACTCTTCTGCAGACTAAAAAGCAGTACCTTTGGAGGCGGAACAGAACCTATTTTGAAACCGGCTCTGCAGGACAGCTGTACCAACTGGGCATCGGCCCTAGCCTGCATATCAGGCTGTAATGTTTGGTAAATGTGTGAACTGTCCTCCAGGTAGCTGCTTTACAGATATCTAGAAAGGGACATCCCTGACAGTGTGTCAGCTGCCCCCGTGGAATGGGCTCTGAGCCCTTCTTAGGTCTCTCTGCCTGCTGTGACATAAAACTGAATATACTGGGCTATCCAGCGAGAAGTGGACCTTTAGATGCTGGATTAACCCTTCCCATAGCCCCATAAATGAAGGAAACTGTATCTTGTCCTGCCTGTGGAGCTTAGTAGCTGTCATGCAGTAGCTGAAAGCTCCCTTATATCAAGACTATGCAATATACGTTCACCAGAACAAGAATGCTCAGTAAAAGAACACTGAGTGATACATAGCTTGGTTTAGATTAAAGTCTGAAACCACTCAGGGGAGGAATTTACTATCGTTTTTAAGAACAACTTTATCCCTGTGAGAAGGGATGTAGTCCTGCTCAATGCATAGGGCCTGAAGGTCACTGATTGGTCAAAGTGAGGCGATAGCCACTAAAAGTAACATTTGCCATGTAACATAGTTTAGTGCTGCTGAAAACATGGGTTCAAAGGAAGAACCCATGAGCTTGGCAAGACAAATGTACAGGCCCCATGCTGACACTGTTTCCCTGACCTGTATCCTTGTAGGTCAGGAATAGCTGTTTTCTCCCCTGCTTATGGGCTTTAGTGGCTGTCAATTAATAGCTAGAAGTTCCTTTGAGATCCAGGCTATGGAGTCTCCTTTTACCAGAACTAGAGTGTTTAGTGAAAAAGATAAATAAGGTACTGCGTTGGTTCAAATCGGATTTAGGAACCACTCTAGTAATAAACCTCCTGTTTGTTCTCATGACCACTTTGTCTCTGTGGGATGAGATGCAGTCCTGTTTAATGGGACAAGGAAAACTGTGCCATATGACACATCTTAAATGAGCTGAATGCATAGATTCAAAAAGGGGAACCCATGAGCCTAGTTATGCACACATTTAGGTCCCATGCAGGCACTGGTTCCCTGTGAGGGGTGCAGGCAGACCAGGCCTTTAAAGAACCTTTTTTTTTTTTTAAACGGAGTATAAAATTTTAAGATACTGGGCTGTAAGCCCATTGATTTGTAAGTAAATGAAATGGTGCAGCACAGGTGGGGCACCAGTCTGTGCTGGTATCTCAGTAGAAAACCTTTCACCTTTTGTAACATAGGTATTCCCAACAGAAGGCTTTCTGTAATCCCTTTAAATGCCCAAGACACCTTAGAAAGATGCAAGCACGCATATTCTAGTTTCCCAAAACCTCCAAGTAAGTTGAGGTTGGGGTACAGGAGCCTCCCTCTGTTGGAGGCAGTAAAATATACCTTTTGAGGAATATGCATCAGCAGACATAGAGGACAGCAGAGTGTACCATGGTGTCTGGCTCATTCTGGTGCCACTGAAACTGTTAATACTGATTTGGGCTTGAGCCCAAGCAATGCTCTGTACACCAAAGAGGAGGAAGAAGGAATGTGAAAGCATGAATGTGCCTCACTGACCAAAAAAAGTCAGAATATCCATGGAGACTATTTCCCAATCAGCCGTGTAGTAGTACTGTGGCAAGTGGTAGTTCTGGTGGGATACGAACAAGTGTACCACTGGAGTGCCCCACTTCTTAATCACTTGCACCACCTAACTGTTCAATGCCTATTAGAAATGAGCCTGGTTGATTTGAGTCAGGGTACCTGCCAATGTATTATCCTTGCCTGGCAGAAGAAAAACCTGTCAGGAAACCCCCATGGAGGATACTAGACTCCATATTTTCATGACTTCTGAGCAGGGAGGATTTGACCTTCTCTCGTCCTGCTTATTTATGTAGTGCAGTTTGGAGGTATTGTCTGCTCTGACCTGTAGCAGTAACACTTCTCTTAGCTCCAGCAGATTTATCTGTGGGAGTGAGTCTACACTTGACTATATGCCTTGGATGGTGTGAACCCGAAATGGGAATCCCACTCTGGTAGGGATGCATCTGTTGCTAGAACAACTGATAGGGATGCTTGTTGAAAAAAGGAAACCCTTAGTTGATTTCCTTTTTCCACTCTTAGAGGGTCAGTAACAACGTTCTTGTTACTAGGATTAGTTTTGAAAGGGGGAGCTTACCCTGACCCCAGTGAGCCCTGAGGTAAAATTAAATGTCCCTCACCTGTAACCTGGATTCCAGGACTGTCAGTGGCAGGTGCCATATGGCAGTAGGTGAAGAAACTGTGCTGGAGTATTTGGTTTATTCAGGTTGGTTAAGCCTGCTAACCGTGGGATACTCCTTGACCTGCCCAGAGGCAGGTAAGGTCCTGCTTTGCAGGGTATCTAGCTTTGCTCCCATGAACCATAGTGCTTGAGCAAGTTGTGGACAGACTTTCTAGAGGTAACAGGAGCCTAAGGACTCCAAGAACCCTTTGGTGAGTTGCAGATGCTCACACTTGCTGGGATGATTTTACAACCCCCAGCCAGTGATCTAGGTAAAGGAAAATGTGGCAAATTAAAGGAAAAATTGCCAAGTACTTTGGCTTTGTTAGGTGCCTAAAACAGGCCCCCACTTCCCATTTTCTTTGTGGTACCCTTTGTTGTAATAGAGCAGGGTCCACTGTACTTGACAGTATCAGGTTTAACAAACCTGCTTTTAATGGGGGGGTGTCAATTCCTGAAGTACCACTGCTGTGGGCACTGTAGATGCAAAGGTGCATTCATGACCTGGTAACCAAAGGAGCCTGCTGTGGAAAGATCTGCCTCCCATCCTACATGATTTAGTGGGAGGGGAAGCCTCTTGTGCAGAATTGCTACTGTATTGTATTCGTGCACCCCTTTTTATGTTGATTGCGTGCATGTGCAAGAAACATATTGTGGCAGCTTGCTGCAGAAGCAGGTTGTGGAGGCGTGGCACTGTTGTGGCCAGTGCCCCCACAGCCTTGGGAGGCTTGGCCCGCCTTTCCCAATGGGGTGGCACGCTGCTCCTGACACTAGTTTAGCCAGCGTGCCACAACCTTGTAAGGTTTCAGCCGCTGCAATTGGGGCCCGCCTCATCATTGCAGCATAAACCATTCCGCTTCAATGAGGGAGCAACCCGTCATTGCTGGGCCGGACCTTACACTGTGATTGTTTGTTTATGAACATGGCGTGACTTGCCGCTGTGTTCAAAACGTAGTAAGTGAGCCCTCAGTGCCGGTGCCCAATCGCCCTTAGCATGTGCCCCAAGTACAGTGGTTGTTTGCCGACAGGGCCCCAACCCTGTTGGCTTCAGTTCCTTCACATGTTCAGTTTGCCGATGGGGAGCCTACCTGTCGGCATCATGTCCCCCGCGCGACGAAACATAAGTGTGTGCCCAATCTCCCTTGACTATTGCATCCCCTTGTATATGCTGATGGGGGTGCCCAATCCCCCCGTCGGCTGCAGTCTCCCCCACAGAGCAGTAGGTTGGCACACTGGGAGCACACCCCAGTGTGCCAAATGTCCATAAATGTCCCTAAAAAAAAAAAAAAAAAAAAAAGTCCTGCAATGTTTTTTCTTTTTATCTGTAAAGCAAACGGTCCCTCATCGAGTTCGGCCCCTCCCCAACCTGCGCCCACCCTATGCGCACCCCGCCTCCCCACACCCCCCCTCACCCTATACCTGCCTCCGGAGCCCAGCGCAATCATCTTCGGTGGACTGGGAACACGTCTGCACTCTTCAAAGCCGACCGCGAACTGAGAAAATGCTGGTAAGCTGTATAATGGCATAAATAGGGTTTTTTCAACTTTGATGCATATCTCAGGCATTCTTTGAAATTTTGGCACCAAATTTTCAACATGGGGTGTTTGGGACCCCTCCTCATGAATTCGGCCACTGTCATGGCGTTATTCCACCCCAAAAGGTGATTTTGCAGTCACTGCGTGGAATCACCTTTCGGGACCGATTAACGAAACGACAGTGAGAGTGTTCATGAGGTGGGCTCTCAAAAGTCTCTGTTGCACATTTGGTGGAAAAACCAAGAAATTACTGTTTTAAGAGCGCTACAGTAGTTGGGTTACGCGACGCTCATAACTTCTCGCAAAATTTGCAATATTTTCACTCAAGATTTTCAATACTGCCATTTTCCCCGCGACCTCTTTATGAACAGTACAGCTGTCATTTTCTCCATCCTGGCGAAATGTGTTTCGCACTTCGGAACAGAATAAGCTGGTCGCTGTGGGAAATCCGTGTTCAGGACGCATTACAAAAATCACAGTGACACTGTTAATTTGCAGAGGTCCTAAAATGCCTATGTTGAAAATTTGGTGACAGTCCATAAAATGATTGATGCGGCGTGCGTTGCGTGGTTTCCACGCTCGCATGTAACTTTGCCAATTTGCAATATTTACACTCCAGATTTTCAACATTGCCATTTTTGTGGCCCTCCATATGAACAGTAGTACAGCTGTCATTTTTCACATCCTGGCCGAAATGTGTTTTCGCACTTCTGGCGCAGAATAGCTCTGTGGGAAATCAGTGTTCGGAAGCATTACAAAAATCAGTGACACTGTTCAGGAGCAGAGATCCTAAAATGCCTATTTTGAAAATTTTGTGATGAATATCCATAAAATGAGCGACGAAGCAGGCATGCTGTGCAGTTTCACGCATCTGTAACTTCGCAAATTAATACAATATCTTCACGCCCAGATTTTCAACACTGGCATGTTTTCTACACCTCATATGAACAGTACAGCTGTCATTTTTCTTCCTGGCGGAAATGTGTTTCGCGTTTCTGGCGCAGAATACCTGATAAGCTTTAAATCACTGTTTGGGACAGATTAGGATCGAGGCGAATGAGAGAGGGGGAGTGACAGAGCTCAACTGAGCTCTGTCGGGACTACTGCGGGTTTCTTTGTGGGCAGAAAAAGGTGCCAACGCAGGCAGGAGCCCAGTACAAAAGGGCAGCCTGCAGCATGGGAGAAATAGAACGAGCGGATGAGGGAGGGGGTGTGAGTGAGCTCAACGGAGCTCTGTTGGGTCTGCTGCATATTTCTTTGTGGACAGAAAAAGGCAGCAATGCAGGCAGGGGCCCAGTACAAAAGGGCAGCCTGCAGCGGCGGGAGAAACAGAATGAGCGAGTGAGAGGGGGAGTAAGCGAGCTCAACGGAGCTCTATCGTGACTGCTGCGGATTTCTTTGTGGGCAGAAAAAGGCAGCAATGCAGGCAGGAGCCAAGTACAAAAGGGCAGCCTGCAGCGCTGGTGGAAACTGAATGAGCGAGTGAGAGCGGGGGAGTGAGCGAGCTCAATGGAGCAAAGCAATCAACATTCGGCATTGACAAATGCTTGTTAAGCCTTTGTCTTTTCCCCAGAGAGGGAGTTACCCTTGGCTGGGAAATCCAGAGTCTTGGTTTGGGTATCCTAAATGAGGTTTGTGACTTGCAACCAGGCAAACCTCTTCTACCCATTGTATTTACCATCCCTGACATTTGAGACTGATATTTGGCTCCAAACCAAAATTAGCTGATTTTAGCTAGGTCATCTGACAGAAGAGTCTGGACCTTGACTGCTATAGCAGGGGCCGACTACCCATTAACTTTTGGTATTGACAAGCTTGAGAGTTTGCCTGCCTGATACAGTAGCTAGGAAAACTGATAAATGCCAGGGGTATCTATGCCTTGTCACAAGCTATCACTTGTACCACCCCTCAGTGGACAGAGTGGGAGGATAAAAATTCAGCCGCTCCTTATCCAGTTTATTAGGTCTTGCACAGCCTCTTATCAAGAGGGGAGACAGAGCTTAGGAGTTTGTAAAATCTTGAAAGTACCTTCCTTGATGAATATCTATTCACAGGAAGGAGAAGATTTTGGTGGGTGTCAGCCCAGTCATATCTCACAATTGTGGAATGTGAGGAATAATCCTTAAGTTCTGTGGAAAAAATCAAACTCCTATTTAGGGGAAAAACCTAGGTTTAATGGTTCCTCTTTGTCCATTTCATCATAAACACCTATTTCTCCTCTGTAACATTAATAGTAACAAGCATTTGTCAGTGCCGAATGTTGCTTGCTTCTATGTGCTGTTTAGGTATTTGGAAGTCATTGGAGTACAAATATTGAAAATTCCGCGAACTTGAGCATCGCATTAGGAACTGTGCAATGCGGCTAAGTAAAACAGTCATTTTAGGAATTTTTCACCAAATTTTCAACATAGCCATTTAAGACCTCTGCTCATGAACAATGTCGCTGTGATTTTCTTAATGTCCCATACATTGAGTTAGCACACTGACTCGCCATTATGCGGTACATGAAGCGGAAACACGTTTTAGGCAGGATGTGAAAATGACATCTGTACTGCTCATAAGGAGTGTGGTAAAATGGCAATGTTGAAAATTGGAATAAAAATATTGAAAATTCGCGAACTTCTGAGCGTGCGTAGGAACTGTACAACATGCCTAGTAAAACAATCACTTTGGAATTTTTCACCAAATTTTCAACATAGGCTTTTGAGGCCCACCTTATGAACACTGGCAGTGTCGTTTTCGTTAATCTGTCCCGATGGTGATTTCGCCGCAGTGACTGCTAAATCGTCTCTTCGCACCCAATTATGCCATGACAGTGCAAGAATTCATGAGGAGGGTCCCAAAACCCATGTTGAAAATTTGGGGCCAAAATTTCCAAAATGCCTGAGATATGCAACAAAGTTGAAAAACCCTATCTATCCCATTATACAGCTTACCAGCATTTCCTCAGTTCCGGTCAGCTTTGAAGAGTGCAGGCGTGTTCCCGGTCCACCGATGATCATCGCGCTGCACTCGGAGGTAAGTATGTGGTGAGGGGTGTGGGAGGCAGGGTGTGCAGTGGATGGAGTGCGGGTTGTGGGAGGGCAGGGAGACTACGAGGGACGTTTTTTTTTTTTATTCACAGGTTTTTTTTTGTTTTTTAAGGCGATGGCGGGATGTTTGCCACGCTGGGGTGGGCTCCCAGCGTGGCAGCAGGAAAAGCTGTTGGGGGACGTGGAGCCGCAGGGGACTGGGCACCCTTCGTAAAACAAGATTTGCCCTTTTTGGGGCGTTTGTATGGAGCCGACAGTTAGGCACCCGTCGCTATAACAATTTTGCCACGCTGGGGTGGGCTCCCCAGCGTGGCACCTGGGCTGTGTTGGGGGGCGTGGGCCGGCGGGGTTGGGCACCCGTTGGCCATACAGTGTGTGCTTGGGGGCGGCGATCAGCACGCAATATGTGCTTGCGCATGTGGCAGTGGGGAGAGCTCTGCTCACTGAAGCGGAGCTCTCCCTTTCAACTGTATGCCATTGCATTTTGGAGCTATCATAGACAGCTGCAGCACTCATTGTGGAACTGGGGCCGCGCCTGCAAACACACTGACTGCATTGGAAGATGGGCTGACACACCTCCAAAAACTCGGATGATGGCACTATGTTTCTTGCACATGCATGCAAGCAACATAAAAATGAGCAAAGGAGACAGCTGTTTGCAGAGGTCTGCTGTTCAAAAGCAGACAGCCTTTGTAAGCTTGAATGATCTTCAGCAGCCTACAATCTGCAGGAGTTGGCAGGCATTACAACAGGCACAGAAGTCCCCAAATGCTGTCCAGCAGGGGGTTCTGTGTGCTTAGTTTTTTCTTGATTTTAGAGGGAACCAGGGAGTTGGCCAGTTCAGCAAGCCTCTTAAAAACTGCTTGTATACCAGTCTCTGGGGCAGCAGTTACAGTAGTTATTATTGTGGTTTCACCCACAGTAATTTTGGGTGTCAGCTGGTCAGAGCTTGAGGGACCCTGAGGTGGTGACATTTTTCTTTTAGCCTTACTCAGGCATTTTTAATAATTCTGTCAAGACATGAACGCAGGTAAACACTGCTGAAGTGTCCATGTCTCAACAGAATTCACCACACTCAAAAACATGAAAAACCGGGATTACCAGTTTTTTCTTTTTGGTTTCTAGGTGTAAAACACATAAACTTTGCAACTGCTAAAAATGTGTTTAAAGTATGTACGGCGATTGCGGTCTGTTGTGGAACTGATGGAGAACCAGTCGGAACCGGGAACCAAAGTAAAAGTGAACCGAAGCTAACAGTTCAAGAACCGAGATTAGCGATTCTAAAAACAAGTTTAAATTAATAAAATTAAATCTAAGTAATGGAGTTTTTAGTCAGAAAACTCCAAAATAAATATAAAACAAACCCTGGTTTACCCCCGGTTATGCTGAACCGGGAGAAACTGAGGAAACACATCATTTAACGCTTAAAAACGTATGGGTTATTTTAAAATTATAAAGAATAGAGGCAGCAAATGAAAAACAATAAATACTTATGTATATTTTATAAGTGTTCACATGACTGAAAGAGATGATGAAGAGAGGATCTCCAGACATCTAGTCTTGACAGGCGGAGAGAGAAATGTGAGGGTTAGAATGTAGGCAGTTGAGCAGTGGCAGCATTTGAAAAGTGGCACATGCCAATGATTACATCATTAGCATAGCATTCTGTCTCTGGGCAGATCTGGCTTAGAGGCATACTGCAGAAGAGTTAGGAATATTGGAGTATTCCTGGGGTGAGAACAATAGATCTTCGACAGAGGTACATCCAGTTAACCACAGTGCACACACATTCCTTCCCCTTTCTGGGGAATAAGCTGGCAGGTTTATCCACTATCTTGTTTGGAGGTGTCCATAAGTACCTTACATATACTATATCTCCAGTCCCATGCCTTTCCTCATGTTCCAGGTACTGATTTAGTCACCTGGTTTTCTCACGGCAAGAAGCCCTCCCAGCGTATCTGCAGCAGAGAAATGAGGAGCAGTGGGGCCACCCATGATTATATAGGCACCAACGCTGCAAGTTAGTGTGGGCGGCCCCCAGCTAGCCAAAATTTCTGAATGGTCCCAACGCCGACAGCTTACAGTTCCAAAGATGTGGCCCAATGAAGGAGATTTTGTCTAAGATGTACTGTTATGGTGAGTAACTGATTGGTCAAAATACATCACCTGACTGTATCCAAATGCAATAAATGCATGGTCATATTTCAGACTTCATTTCTATGGCCTCAAACAATTTCTTTACCCAACAAAATCTAAGCTTTTGTAAGCAGAGTAACCCACTCCAAGATATGCAAGTATAGCATATTTAGTTCACTTCCCCGGGGGCATAAGGACTTAGCGTTGCTTGGATTTGGTGGAATCTGTTATGTTTATATTTGTCAGATTATCGAAAGTCCAGTTCTGTTCCGATGCCAGTTAAGGCATTGGAATCGTGCATGGTCAGTACTGAAGTTTCCATTTCTACATCAGATTAAATTAAACTCGCTCACCTGGAATCAGGCAATGATTAGCCAGTCCACATAAACTGCAGTATTTCATCCAGATCCAGGTCTAGGGTATCTAGCAATAGTTACCCAGTCCACATAAACTGTAGTAATCACCCTCCCCGCCAGTGGAGCTCATCAGCGCTGCTGCCGACCACACATACCTTGTCACAGTTGCCCCCCACCACTAGCCAACCTGATGACAAGTCTGCCCAAATCTTGTCACTCTACTCAGGACTGGACTGTTTGAGTGGGGGATTGTCTGCTGCATAGGGTATGTGTAGTTATGGTGTTACTAGTGGGTTTAGAGGTTTATTTTGACTGGGCAATTACTGCTAGATGCCCTGGAGTTTGAAACTGACAATAACATAGATGGTGTCAGCAGATAAGGGCCTAATGGCCCACCCAGTCTGCCCTACTATCTCTTTTAGCCTATCGTGACTCTACTCTGCTTCCAGTTCCTCACCCCTTCCCCACACTATTTTTTACTGCCAAGATCCCTCTGTACCTACCCCATGCCTTCTTGAATTCTGTAACTGTTTCCGACCCCACCACCTCTACCGGCAGGCCGTTCCAATCACCTACCACTCTTTCAGTGAAGAGGAGCTTCCTCACATTTCCTCTGAACCGCCCTCCTCCTAGTTTCATAGCATGACCTTCATCCTTGAGCATCTTTTCCTTTGGAAAATGCTGCTTTCCTGTGCCGTATTCTTCCGTATGAGGTATGTTTGTGTTTCTATCATATCCCCCTCCTTCTTCTGTCCTCCAGGGAGTACATATTTTATTCCTTAAGCCTTTCTTCATAGGTCTTCTGATGTATTCCCAGGACCATTTTGGTTGCCCTTCTTTGAATCACCTCCATCCTGGTTATATTATATCCTTTTGAAGATATGGCCTCCAGAACTGGACACAGTATTCCGGGTGTGGTCTCAATATGATCTGTACAGGGGTATTATTACCTCCCTCCTTCTGCCGGTGATGCCCTTGCCAGTGCATCCTAACATCCGGTTAGCCTTCCCTACTGCCTTGTCACACTGTTTTGCAACCTTTAGGTCCGCTGTAATGATCACACCCAGATCCCTTTCCTGTTTGTGTCTGTCGGTTGTCTTTCTCCCCCGCAATTTGTGTGTTTCCTTGGATATTTGTTCCCCATATGCATTATTTTGCACTTTTGTTGAAACCCAGTTGCCAATTTTCTGGCCATTCTTTAAGCTTTTCAAATCCCCCATTCTAGCCATTCCCCTGGTGTGTCCACTGTGTTACAGAGCTTCCTATCATCTGCAAAGAGGAACACTTTTTCCCTCCAGCCCTTCCGTAATGTCACTAATAAAGACATTGAAGAGGACCGGGCTCAGTACTGATCCCTGTGGCACACCACTGGTTACCCTGCTCACTCCAGAGTGGGACCAGTTTACCATCACCCTCTGGGTCCTGTTGCTCAGCCATTTCTCTACCCATTTAACCACCTTGATACCCACCCCAAGGCTCCTGAGTTTGCTTATCAATCTTCTATGTGGAACTGTGTCAAAGGCCTTGCTGAAATCCAGGTAGGCCATGTCCACTGCCCCTCCCTGATCCACTTCCCTGGTTACCCAGTTGAAAAACTCTTATCAGGTTAGTCTGGCACGACCTCCCGAAACCATGTTGCCTTGGTTCTTGAAGCCCACTGGTGACAAGGTATTCACTGATCCTTTCCTTATTAGTGATTCCATTACCGTGCCCACCACCGAAGTCAAGCTAACAGGCCTGTAGTTTTCTGTCTCTTTCCTAGTCCCACTCTTGTGTAGAGGGACCACATCTGCCCTCCTCCAATCTTCTAGCATCTCCACCATTTCAAATGACAGGTTGAACAGGGATGTCAGGGGTTCTGCCAGTTCCTCTCTGAGTTCCCTCAGTATCCTGGGGTGCACCCCATCCAGTCCCATTGCCGTGTCCACTTTTAGCATCATTAGATCTTACTTCGAGAGGGTTCCTGCAGTAGGTCATTACAAGTAGGACTAGAGCCATCTGCCATCAGGACCGCATGGCAAACATTTCCAGCACTGCCTGGCGGGGGACCACCCACCTGACATCATGTGACGACATCAGCATGACCCTATATAGTGGACGGTCCCCACACCCGCCCTCCAGGTCTTTCCTTCCATCGTTCTGTGCATGGTATCTCGCGGTAAACTGCCCAGCCGATCGCCATCAGTTTGCACTTCTTTTCAGTGTCGTTCCAGTATTTTCTCAGGCTTTTTCTCTTTCAATGTCTTCTCCACCTCAGAAGAAGTGTGAAGATTGTGGAACCCAGATCCCACACAATGATGGTCATACAAGTGCGTTCTTTGCTTAGGCCTGGACCACAACACCGCAACTTGCCCAGACTGCCAGCCCTTCAACCAGGCCACCCGCAGACGAAGGCAGGAGGCTCTGGAGGCCCACCTTTTAAAGTTGCGGCTGGTCTCGCTCGAAAAACGGATGGAGTGTCTCAGGGATTCTGCATCGTCGCCTTCTCCTGACAAGAAAAAAAACAAGAAAGAGAAACACCGGGAGCGGGCACGTCAAGAGGACGGATCTCTGGCTGACTCTGGTAGACCTTCCACGAGCAAGGCCTCTCCCCCGCCGCCTCCAGTGCTGGTTGTTCAGGCTGCATCCGGGGACTCTGTTGGACCATCTAAGATCCTGCTCCCGATCTCTGCAGGTAAGTCAGCTGGTGGTTGCCCTGCCAGCGCCGACAAGTTTGCCTCCGGCTCCTCTGAAGAAGGACCGGCCACCAATAAGCCAACTCGCCCAGCCTCAGTTAAGTCGGCAGGGGGTTCTGCCTCCTCCCGCCCAGCCACATTGTCTGATAAGTCGGCCATGTCCGGCACCTGCCCAGACACGGCTTGCCTGTCAGGGACTTCTGTCGCATCACCCAACTTCCTTTCGAGCCCAGAGAAGACTGCCAGTCTCCCCTTCTCCCCCCTCCAGTGGCCCAGGCTTCACTTCCAGCCACTCCGGGGAGAGAAGAGAGCATAGGCCAGCTGGATGTGGAACATTCTTCAGCCTCCGACCTTCGCTTGCCCGATGGGGTCTCTGGGAAGGAGGTCCCTATGCCTATGTCCATCCCGACCACGGAGGCCCCTCCTGACCCTTCGGAGCAGTCTCTCTGGCTCCTGTGCATATTCTGGTGCCAGATCCTGCTTCTTCGTCAGGGCTGATGGAGCACGTCCCTACGCCGGCCCCTCCGACGCCTGAACCTTTGCCTTCGACCGAGCCTTTGCGTCTGATCCCAACGCCCGTTTCCAAATCGGACCCGGCTCCAACATTGGAGCCACTTCGTCTGGTCCAGACGCCAGCTTTCCCGATGCCAGATCCATTTCCAACGCAGGGCCCGGTGGCACCGGTTCCGATGTTTGTGGTCCCGATGTCAATTGTTTCTGACGATTGCCCCATCTCTTATTTACACAACAGTGGGGCCTGCGTCAGTGCCCCTGATGTCAGGCTCTCTGACGTTTGGGCATTACTCGAGACCCTTCTCTGTCCCGTATTACCCCTCAGGGTTTTCTTTAGACCTCCCCCTGCAGGTCCACAACTGGATTGGCACTTTCACCACTCCATGGGGCATAATTACCCAGGATACCCTCCATACCCTGGGTATTCTCACCCCTCCTTTGGTGACCATAGGTACCATTACCCACCTACCCATGTTCCTCCTCTTCCTTCTCCTCCTCCTCCACCTCATTCACCTCTGCAACAGGATTTCAGGACAGTGATACAGTCCTAGTGAAAGGAGGCTCAGGCTGAGTTGGTCATTGATCTGCTGAGTCTTCTCCCCAGCACCTTGTGCATTCTCCTTCCAGGTCTCCATCCCCAGTGAGCTCCATGCCCTCTACAGTTCACGTTTTGGGGACTTCTTCATGTGACGTCCCGCTTCTTGGCTTTGAAATATCAGAAGGCAGTCCGGATTCAGGGGAGGACTCTTCGGAGGATTCATCAGAACATGATTCACCGGTCCCTAAAGGAAAGGCCTGTCCAGAGGACCCTTCCTTTTTGGACCTCTTGAAGTCCATACAAGAGTTCTATAATTGGGAGACAGAGGAACAGGATCCTATGAGGAAAAGACTCGCCGAGCATCTTGACCTTGTGTCCTTTTCCCCGGTCCCTGTTTCTTCATGGATAGGACCTCACCTCTACGGTCTGGCAACTGCCCCATTCTATCCCAGCTATGCCCAAAAAGGCAGATAGAATCCACCGGGCGCCTAGCGGTGCTTCTTTCTTGGATATGCACCCCAAGGCAGACTGTCATCACTGCGGCTCATGATCACTCACTCAACAGCCCTGAAGCACATGAGCACTTCTCCTCCAGAAAAGGAGTCTAGGCAGATTGACTAGTACAGGAAAAAGGTCTAATCCTCTGTTATATGTGCTTTACGCTTCCTGAACTATGTAGTCCACATGGTATCTTACCAGAAAGCCACCCTCGCCAAGCTCGAGGCCCGTGTCTGATCTATGGACCCTTCGGACCTCAAGGAGGAGCTCGCTAAGGACATTCGCCTGTCCAAAATCTCTTGCAGGCATGCTCTTCGGGTCATCTATGACTCCATTGATGCTGTGGCCCATTCCTCAGTGACCGCCGTCTCCCTTTGGCTGCATGCTTGACTTCGCATCTCTGGTCTCACCAACAATGTCCAGACTGCGATTCAGGATGTGCCCTTTAGGGGCTCTGTGCTTTTTGGTGGGGACACCAAGGATATCATCACGGGCCTTCAGGACCGCAGTCAGGCCCTCCGGTCCATCAGGTCCATGTATCGATCAGGTGTGCAGGGCCAGCAGCCCTTTTGGAAATGGACTGGGAGGCAGCGTGAGCAAGTCCAAAACCACCATCCGGGCAAGCATAAAGCCACAGGCACCTTCTCTTCCCTTCCTGCCTCCAAGACTCCGAGGTGCTCAGGGGGCCCTCCCCCTGCACGTCCAGCCACCTTCAGACTCTCCGTCTCCACCTCCTCCTCGGCCCCAGTGCGAGGAGCCGGTGGGGGGTGGGTTGCCCACCAAGCGCAAAATTGGCAGTGCATTACCACCGATGCTCGGGTCCTGCAGCTAGTGTCACAAGGACACACCTTGGAGTTTCTGGAAACCCCTCCAGAGTATCCACCGCAAAGGTTGATGTACTTTCCAAACCATTCCATTCTCGTAAGGGAGGAAATTCAGGCTATATTACTAAAAGAGGCAATAGAGCCGGTCCCTCTTCGTCACAGAGGATGGGGGGTTACTCCCATTTCTTTCTGGTTCCAAAAAAGACTGGCAATCTACGACCCATACTCTACCTCAGCAGACTCTATCTGTTTGTGTACAAGAAATTCAGGATATTGACTCTCCAGAGCCTTCTACCTTTACATCAGAAGGCTAATTGGTTGTGTGCTCTGGATGTGCTCTGGATATGCAGGATGCCTACCTGCATATACCAGTATTTCCCAGTCACCGCTGCTTCCTGCGCTTTGTCTTCCAGCGGGAGCACTTCCAATTTCGGGCCCTCCCCTTTGGCCTTTCTTCGGCACCCAGGGTTTTTACCAAGTGCCTAGCAGTGGTGGCTGCGGCCTTGCAACGCCAGGGCATTGCAGTCTTTCTTCCCCTACCTGGTTGACTGTCTGATTTCCGCTTCGTCCAGGTACTCTGTTTCGGAGGCCCTTTCCATTACCCTGGACCTGTTTTCCCGATTTTTGGGGATCATGGTCTACGTCCCCAAATCTTCTCTGGACCCCTCTGAGACTCCAGTTCATTGGAGCGGTACTAGATACAGTCCAGGGCAAAGCTTTCCTTCCCTCAGACAGGGTGGAAACTCTTATCAAGCAGGCCACTTTTGTAGCGTCTTCCAAATCTCTCCCAGCCAGGGAGGTTCTCCGTCTGCTGGGTTTGATGTCAGCCTCCATCTCCACGGTTCCCCTAGCAAGACTCCACATGAGGGTCGCTCAGTGGTGCTTGCGGGTTCAGTGATCAGTTCCAGGACAATCTGGATCATTAGGTCCATATTTCCACCACTCTCCAGAACTATTTACAATGGTGGAGGAACCCCTCAAACCTGACCCTGGGTTTCCCATTTCGAGGCCCAGCTCCCCTCGGCACATTGACCACAGATGCCTCCAATCTAGGTTGGGGGGCTCATATGGTGGACCACCGAACTCAGGGACTTTGGTCCCACTTAGTGATGTCTCTACACATCAGAGTCCTGGAGATGAGGGCAGTCATGTATACACTTAAGGCGTTTCAGTCTGTTCTCCCAAGGGGATCGCTGCTAGTCCAGACTGATAATTATAGACTTTGATGGCAGATAAGGACCACTTGGCCCACCCAGTCTGACCATTTCCCTACCTATTGGATAAGCTGCAGATTCTAGTTAACCAACAGCCTACTTCCTGCAAACCCCAACTATAATTGCTTTATGTCTGTCCCATGCATGTTTGCATGTCAGTTGTCTGGTGCATCAACAAGCAGGGAGGCACTCAATTGTGCCCCCTCTGCAGGGAGGCGATGAGAGTGTGGAACTGGGCAGTCCAGCATAGTCTGTCACTTACAGCTGTGCACATTCCAGGAGTGCAAAATGTTCTGGCAGACAGCCTCAGCAGCTCTTAAACTCTCACTCATATATGGGAACTAAACCAGAAAGTGGCAGATTCACTGTTTCAGAGGTGGGGGCGTCCGGAACTCGACCTTTTCACCTCCCCATCCAATGCAAAACTTCCCAGTTTTTGCTCACTCGTTCCAGGGCATGGTGCTTTCTGGCACGACGCATTGTCACTCTCTTTTACAGAGAGATTCTTATATGCTGCCCCCGTTTCCCATACTGCAGAGGGTGCTCCTTAAACTTCAGGCAGAGTGGGCCCGAATGATCCTGATTGCACCTCTCTGGCTGAGGCAAATCTGGTTCCCACGCCTACAGCAGCTAGCGAGGAACCCCAATTCTGCTTCCTTTGATGCATACCTTCTCACCCAGAACCAAGGCTGGCTTGTGCATCCGGGGCTCAGGACCCTGCATTTGCATGCATGGCCCCTGCAGACATAATACAGTCTCATTTTGGGGGTTCCACCCGAGTGGCCCAGGTGCTGATGGAAGCTAGAAAGCCCTCCACCAGGTCCACTTTCGCTGTGAAGTGGAAGCGTTTCTCTATCTGGGTGGCTTCCAAGGGATGGGACCCTTTCACTTGTTCAGCCCCGCATATCATTTAATACTTGCTTCATCTTTCTGATTCTGGGTTATCCTATTCCTCTCTTAAAGTACATCTGCCATTTCGGCGTATCACGTGCTTGTGGATGGTAATCCCATGGCCCAGTTGGAGATTTCCAAAACCTTCCTGAAAGGAATTCTCTATCTGTAACCCCCCCATCTGCAGCCCCACACTGCCTTGGGATTTGAATCTCGTGTTGGAGAAGCTCACACTTCCTCCTTTCGAACCAGCAATGAGCTCTGACTTACGCTATCTGTCTTGGAAAGCACTGTTTTTAGTTGCCATTATTTCTGCTCAAGAATTTCCAAGCTTTAGGCCCTGGTGTTTAAGGAGCCTTATTTGATTTTTCACAGAGACCGGGTGGTCCTCAGAACAAATCCTAAGTTCCTGCCCAAGGTGGTGTCTGAGTTCATGCTGAATCAGTCAGTGGAACTACCGGTCTGTTATTCGGCTCCCACGAATAGAGGTGATGCACTCTTGCATACCTTAGATGTGCATCGAATCCAAAGGGTGCTATACTCATCGGACTAAGGATTCCCGCAAGGCTGACCAACTCTTTGTGTCCTTTGCTCCCAAATCCTTGGAGAGGGCCATCTCCAAACAGTGCCTTTTGAAGTGGTTAGCTTACTGCATCAGCTTCTGTTATCAGAAGTACAACAAACCTCTGCTGGGGGCTGTCAGAGGTCATTCCATGAGAGGCATGGCTGAATCTGTGGTCTTTCTGCGCAAGGTTTCTGCAGCAGAGACCTGTGCAGCAGCGACTTGGAGTTTGGTCCATAACTTTACCAAGCATTATAGTCTGGACAAAGCTTCTAGGCGTAGGGCCGAGTTTGGCCTTGCCATTCTGCAGGGCCTACTGTCCTAAGCTGATCCTATTCTGTCCTTTCTGTTTCTCCTCCTCCTGTGTTTCTCTTGATCTCTCTTAGGAGGGACTGCTTGGGATTCAGTCCTACTTGTAATGATCTACTGCAGGAACCCTCTCGAAGTAAGATAGTACAGTTATGTAAGAACTTGCGTAACAGTAGATCTTCGAGAGAGGTTCCAGCAGTAGGTCATATTTTTCCCTCCCTCCTTCCCCTAATTTTCTTTTGGGACTCCAGATCCTGTTTCCTTCTCCTGTCTTTCCTTTAGGAACTCTGGCGGGAGAAGTGGAAGGCAGGTGTGGGGACCGCCCACTATTTAGGGTCACGCTGACGTCATCACGTGACGTAGGGTGGGCGGTCCCCCGCCAGGCATTACTGGAAAAGTTTGCCGTGTGGTCCTGATGCCAGATGGTGCTGGTCCCACTTGTAATGAACTACTGCAGGAACCTGTTTCGAAGATCTACTGTTACAGCAAGTTCTTACATAACTGTACTTTCCTTGAATACCCTATCCACTGCGAAGGGACTTGTGTTGACCTCGTTGCCCCTACTGCCCCTGTCCTTTAACCATGGCCCTTCCCCTGCCTCCTCCTCCTGTGAACACTGAACAGAAGTGTCTGTTCAATATGTCCACTTTTAGGTGATCTTCCTCTACACTATCCCTCCTTGATCTTTCAGCCTTACTATCCCTCCCTCCGTCTTTCTCTTTTTGCTTATGTACCAGAAAAATGTTTCATCCCCTCTTTTTGCTGACTTGGCGATCTTTACTTCCGTTTACGCCTTTGCGCTCCTAACTGCCTCCCTGCTTCCGTTTGCTTCTCCTGATAACTTTTCCTGTCCCCCTCCATCTGTGTTCGTTTGTATCTTCTAAGTGCCAATTTACTTTGCTTTTACTTTCTCTGCTACCTCCCTGGAGAACCATAGCGGTCTTTTTTTCCCTTTTACCTTTGCTAATCTGCCTGACTCAGAAATTTGTAGCCTTCTCGATACCCTCTTTTATGTTTGCCCACTTCTCCTCTGCCCCCCGCCAAGTTGTCCCTAAGGCTTTCACCCATTTTCTTGAAGTTGGCCCTGCTGATCAGGTTCGATCGCTGCCGAGTTCGATTCGATCCGATTTTGTATCGAACCACACTGAGGCAATCACTATTCCCAGGTGGTCCCCCACCATGACTTCTGTGACACTGTACCTGTTGGACAGCACCAGGTCCAGTAAGGCTTCTTCTCGAGTAGGTTCCATAACTAGTTGCCTGAGGAATGCCCCCTGCAGGGAATCTAGGAAGTTCCTACTCCTGGTTGATGCTGCAGCAGGGAGGTTCCAATCCACATCTGGCAGATTGAAGTCCCCTACTAGCAATACTTCTCCCTTGCTAGCCATTCTTTCATTTGCTATCATATCTTTATTTACCTCCTACCCCTGAGCCGAAGGTCTGTCAATCACTCCCATGTGGATAGTTGCCCTATTCCTCCTCTCCAGTGTGACCCACAGAGCCCCCCCCCGTAGTTCCATGGCCTTCATGCTGTCCCTTACATAAAGAACCACTCCTCCCCCTTTTCTACCCACCCTGTCCCTCCTAAATATGGCGTACCCTGGAATGGTCATTTCCCAGTCCTGATTTTCACTGCATCAGGCCTCAGTCATGGCGACTATGTCTAGGTCTGCCTCCACCATGGTAGCCTCTAGGTCAGCAATCTTGTACAGAGACAGTATTCAGAAACACAGGAGTGATACTATCATGCGTAGAGATGTGCGGGGGAAAACATTCCTCCAGCAGAATTTGCACGAAAGTCTGAATTTTGCTTCTGTGAAAGTTCAGAAATCGCTTTGGCAACGTTTGCAGAAATTCCACCTTAAAATGGCAGAACAAATGTATAAGCTGCGGATTAAAGTATTAAACTGCAGGGGGAAAAAATTCCACAGAATGTAACACTACCAGTGGTCAGTTCTGTAGCTTTTTTATGCAGTTTAACACATTAATTCACTCCCCCTGCCACCGATCGTGCCCATAGTAGGTTAAAATTCCTTGGGTCAGGTGTCGCGCCCCAACAGTCGTGGGCCTGATGTAAAATATAGTTCCTCCCTGGTGTCTAGTGATCCTCCCTGTAGAATAACATTTCCTGGTGTCTAGTGGTTCACCCATTCCCTGCTGATCACAGTCCGATTTAAAAAAAAAAAAAAAAAAAAAAAAATCATCCTTGGTGTCTGATGCTGCCTTCCATCCCAGTCCCTTAATAAAAAAAAAAAAATGCAGTCCTTTATTCCTGCTGTCTAGCGTAACCCCTCCTATCCCTGACCCCCATAATAACAAAAAAGACAGTCCTTTATTCACTTGTGTCTAGCGGACCCCCTTTCCTATCACGTCCCCTTAATCACCAGGGAATAAAGGACTGCCTTTTTTATATTAGTGGATCGGGAATGGGGTGGGGGTCCCTTAGACGCCGAAATTATACTTTTTTTATAGTGGGGCCCACGATCAGCAGGCGGACGGGGACCACTAGACACTAGGGAAATTTTTTTTTTTTTACATCAGCCTGCGGATCAGTGGGTTTGGGGAGATCCACTAGACACCAGGAATGTTATTCGTGGTGAGGCCTATGATTGGCGGGGTGGGGAACCACTAGACACCAGGGAGGGAACTACATTTTACATCAGACCATGATCTGCGGGGTGGGGGGGCACTAGACACTAGGAATTTTTTCTAAAAGGGCCCAGCGATCGGCCAGGGGAGGCTGTATTACGAAATAATACAAACCTGTTCTTGCTGGTAGCACCGTATGGCGTCGGAACCATCCATTGCTTAACCTGACCCAAAATGGGTGCACAAGATAGAATGAGTTAAAGTGCGACTGGAATAAATTCTGCAGTCTGTATGTATTATTCCGCATTTCAGCCAAAAAAAAGTCCACGGAACAGGGCGAAAATCTGCGAAACACATTAAGATGCCAATCTTGCCAGTGACGTAAGTTCAGTAAACTGTGCAAAACCCTGTAGGAATGGTTGTAACTTGGGACATAACCATAGCACATGGGAGTGATGGGCATTGGTTTCACCACATTCGGGGTGTGTACCTCAGGACTGGAGGATGGCTTATGTGGTGCCCCTCCACAAGAGTGGCCCCAAGGATGAACCGGGAAACTACAGACCAGTGAGCCTCACATCCGTCGTGGGTAAGCTAATGGAGACTATCCTGAAGGAGAGGCTGGTGGCCCTCCTAGAGGCCAAAGGACTACAGGACAGCAGACAGCATGGCTTCATCGTGGCGATCCTGCCAAACCAACCTGGTCGAGTTCTATGACTGGGTAACTAGGCAACTGGACAGGGGACATGCAGTGGATGTCCTGTATCTGGACTTCAGTAAGGCATTCGACTCAGTGCCACATGGAAGGCTGGGAAGGAAGTTAGTAGGCACAGGGGCAGGTGCAATGCTGGTGAGATGGGTAGGAAACTGGCTGCAGGGAAGGCAACAGAGGGTGGTGGTGGGTGGGGAGCTCTCACACCCAAGGGCAGTGACAAGCGGTGTCCCACAGGGCTCGGTGTTGGGACCAGTGTTGTTTGGGATATTCATTGCAGACATATCATGGGACATCAAGAGCAAGATCAGTCTGTTTGCTGATGATACCAAGGTTGGCGCGGTGGTGGATGACCTAGGGGGATGGCAGGGGTTGCAGGATGATCTGGCAAAGCTTGAAACCTGGTCAGACACCTGGCAACTGGGCTTTAATGCCAAAAAGTGCAAGATGATGCATTTTGGGATGAAGAACCCAAGGAGGACTTACCAGCTAGGGGGAGTGCAGCTAGCCCAGACAGAGGAGGAGAAGGATCTGGGTGTGCTCATCACAGGGTCAATGAACAACTCGGCACAGTGTAGGAAGGCAGCTGCAAGAGGCCAACAAAATGCTGGGTTGTATTGCAAGGGTATATCCTCGAGGAGGGGAGGTGATTCTGCCACTGTATAGGTCATTAGTTAGACCATACCTGGAGTACTGCGTGCAGTACTGGCATCCGTATCTGAAGAGGGACATTAAGTTACTGGAGGGAGTGCAGCGCAGGGCGACAAAGATGATCAAGGGTCTGGGTGACTTATCATACGAGAGGAGGTTGAAGGAGTTGAACATGTACTCACTGGAGGAGAGGAGGCAGGGGACATGATTGAAACCTTTAAATGCATGAAAGGAATAAACAAGACAGGTACAGAGGGCTGTTCAAAGTAAGGAGGGAGGGCCACCAGGGGCCATGATATGAGACTGGAGCGAGGAAGGTTCAGGAGGAGATGGGAGACACTTTTTACAGAGAGGGTGGTGGCTGCGTGGAATGCGTTACCTGCAGAAGTGGTATGCAGTAGAACAGTGGACTGCTTCAAACGAGGAATGGACAGGACGAGGGGGAGGGTTAATGAAGGGGAAGGGTGGAAGGGAGGGGCAGCTGCAGAATAAGGGGTGCTAGCTGCACATTCAAGCAGACTTGATAGACCTCTAGGCCTTTATCTGCTGGCAAATTTCGTACGTATGTTCGTATTGGAGCCAACACGCTGCTGATCTGGTGGTGTGGTAAAATCTCTCCTTTGCGAGATAGATCACTACACCCTTGCCATTGAATTCTATGGCAGTACCCAGTGTACGACAATGGCGATTGTGCTATATTCAGCCCTAAAAATTGAGGTCCAACATGGACTGCTGATTTCAAAGACTCATGCAGCAAGCATCCTATAGTACACTTAGCAGAAGGTCAGGTTTGGAACAACTTTTTCATTTGTTCAATCAATCCATCCAATTTTATTTTGTATAGCGCACTTCTCATTGCAGTCCAATGTGCTTTACATACAGTTCATAAAACATTTAAAAATATTAACAAATACAGTAAGTACAAACAAATCAATCACCCATCATTCAAGTAAAACAAATCAGTTTTAAATTATCAATAAAACATACCTAGTTCTGTGGGAAGGCCTGCATGAATAAAAAAGTTTTTAGCTCCCGTTTAATGTCTCTAGTGACATCATCAAGATGGGACAGTGTCGTGATTTTTATTTCATGGGCTTTTACTCCATTTAGCTGTTGGCAGCAACTTGGGGATGTTGTTTACACTTTCCATTACGAACATAACAATGAATTTTATTTATCTTTGTTGTGCAGGTCATGGGTATCCCTGGAGTTTTGGCTTTGTTTTCGTCTCAGAAAAAGAACCCAACTCTTGTAAGTCGATCTCGAGGTTGTTGGTTTTTTTTTTACTTGTCATTTCTGTGTCATGAATAATTTTGTGATGCCGCTGAGTCTTCATACCATTTTAAGTAATATGACGTCGTGTATGGTCTTCTCAGTTTTAAGCATCACTAAAGCTGGTTAAACATAATCTAGGTTTATATAGATCATTGTCTAATCTCTTCCTTTTTAATTACTTTTACTCCTTGTGAGGAGAAGATTCTATTTTTTCACGTGTACCGGGGTGCATTGTGCAAGGTCCCAGCAGCAGATTCTCGGATAAGAACGTTGTCATCCCATTGCCCATGCTTATTAAATTTCCCTCCTCTTAGCCTGTGGAGTGCAGAACAACGTAATGGATCACAGAGCTTGAATTTGTGGGGGTAAAAATGTCAGAGCAGCGGGACTTGTTGCTCACATTGGAACACAGAGTGCTGTGCCTGTGCATATGGGTTGGATTGTCTTCATCTTTATTAAATGACCTCTCCTCGGCTTTTATCTCTACATCTGTGTGAACGTGGATGACACTGTGATATATTGTATATGCCTGTGATCCCTCTTTCCCTGAGCTGATGGCCCAGCTCCAGAGTGACTTGACAACATCCAGTACTGGTTCAGGACTAACGAGCTTTTTCTTAGTGCCAAGAAAACTGTCTTCATGACTGTTGGCTCCACACACAGACTGGCTAAACTCCAGTCTATTCCAGTCTTCACAAACCTGTGTTGCTCCCAGTTGGCAGAAGTCCCTTCCCTTAAATATTTTGGAGTGTGACTGGATTGCCACCGTTACTTCTTCTGCCACATGACACCATTCAGAAACAACTCATTCCTAAACTTGGTGCCTTATACCTGGTCAAAACTCCCATTCTCTTCCTGGCATGGTAAGAGACTGAAAACAATGCATTGTTTGACTTGGGGGACTTGGTATGTAGTGCTGCCCCCTTAGTTGTCCTGAACCAGGCTGGATCCCCTCTTCTACACTTTGTGCTCGACTTCTGCCCCCTCCCCCGTAGCCATCAATGTTCTCCTTAATCCAACTAGCAGATGTCTCACTGTATATTCTTTATCTCAACATTTTGACTTGGTCCTCTTCCCCCAGTCTCATCTCCCTCCTGATCTGCTTCCGCCCTCTCATCTTTAGCTGTCTGAAACTCTGGCCCCCCTGGTCTTTCCTGCTCTCTCTGTCCCTGCCACAAAACCTCTGCTTAGGCAGGCCATTGTCTTCCATTGCCTCCCCTGTGTATGGGTTTCCCTTGGCTCTGCCACTTCCCTCTCTTCTCTAAAAGCCCTATTCTGAATTACCTATCTGTGTCCACACCTATAACTAACGTATTGCCTTGCCCTCCCCCTTCTTCCCCCCCCTTGCGCCTCCATTATCTTCTCACTCCCCCAGCCCCCCGCTGATTTTGCCACACCTTCTACCTCCCCCTACCTCATCAGTGGTATCCTGACACTGTGTGTTTGTTACCTGCCTGTATTTGCACTCTAATCTTGTAGGCACTATTATTTCTACCCTAGATACCCATGCTTATCTCTGCCACTGTAATAATTCTAGATATACCCCTGTTGTCCTCCTTATGAACCCCTTTTTGTACCTTTTGATGAAATACTTTTTCTTCTTTATGCACGTATTTACTGCCAGTCCTATATAGCACCTTCATGTAATTTTTATTATAAGGACCCCCTTCCCACGGTCAGGATGCATCTGGAAACTAGCAGATATTGATGCTCAATGTGTTTTCCTGGCCAAATATTACATTCTCCCTATAGTGACAAACCGATCCTGTTGTGATGACACAAGACTGCAGAAAGGAACTGGTTGTGATATGGTGCTCTGAAAGACTTCATTTCATTTATCTGGGTGGATATAACTATTGAGCAAGGTTAATTTACAGTGGTGTCCTTTGAACCGAAGCACAACATGACATGAGACATGTAAACATTCCATTGTAGTGGAGCACATAAACCGTTTCAGTTTATTGTCCATGGTCCTTTGCAGTTCCACACCAACAGTACAATCTTGGTACCATTTTTTATGGCTGTGTAGCGATAGCTATGCAATGTATTGCTAATGAGGAGAGAGAGCAGGAGGGTAGACAGGAATAGGAGAGAACAGTTACTCACCATAACAGTAGGTCTTTGAGAGAATCTCCACTATTGAACCACACCTTTGGCACTGTAAGCCGTCCGTGGCAGGACTACTCAGAAACTTTTGCTAGTTGGGGGCTGCCTACAATGACGTACAGTGTCTGTGCCTATAAAATGTGGACATCCCCCTTCCTCCTCAGTTCCGCACCAGAGACCAGCTCGGAGGGTCTCTTACCGTGCAGAATCGGGAAGTCAAACCAGTACACGGCACACAAGGAGAAGCATGGAACTAGAACTATAGTATACATAATATGGACACCTTCAGAGAAGGCATTGGACAAACTTGCCAGCGTGTACCTTAGAAAGGGGGAAGGAGGGTGGGTACACTGTGGCCCAGCGGAGGAGATTCTCTCAAAGATCTACTGTTAGTAACTGTTCTAGCTTCATCGAGGATATTTCCTCCATTGGGTCAGCCATTGAAACTATTTCCAAGCAGTGCACAAGGTACACAGGGAGGATAGAAAGTCTGATATGCATTCAGGACAAAAGGTCTTGCAGAGCAGCAAGACCAAATGCAGCACATTTACATGAGACCTTGTCTAGACTCTAGTGCTTAGTGAAAGTACATGCAGCACTCCATGTGGAAGCAGCGTATATGTCCGGTGCCGAAACATTCTGAAAACTGGCAACAGAAGTAGCCATACCACATGTAGAGTGACCTTGCACAGCACCAGGGAGTTCTTTACCATACTTTTAATAATAGAACTCAATACAGTGAGCCAGCTATTTAGACTTGCACTGTTTGCTCACAGAGGGGCCCTCTCTCCCAGGGCTGAATGAGACAAAAAGCTGAGAGGACTTTCTGCAGTTCTTAGTGCGACTGAAATAGAAACATAGCATTCTGTGTACATCAAGTATATGTAGCAATGCCTCACCCTTATTAGCATGCACAGGATAATAATAATAAAATTTATTTAATAAAGCGCCTTTAAAAATTTCAAGGCGCTGTACAGAATTAATTCAGATAAAACATATACAAATACATATCATATAAAATCACAATAAAACTGGAAATGCCTTTCCCCATAAAAAAGTTTTTAGTGCCTGCTTAAAACTCCCCACCGTCCTGCACTTCCGAAGCTGATGGGGCAGAGAGTTCCAGAGAGTAGGTGCCGCAAATCCAAAGGCACGCGCACCAGATGACTTCAAATTAACCCTCGGAATCTCCAGATGTATGGTCTGATTCAGTGTTAAGTCAGAGACTGCTTTTGGTAGAAAGTGCGGATTGGTACGCAAGGATGCGCAGTCCTCGTGGTGGAAAATCCAGTGGAGAGGCTCATGCATGGGAGTCTGAAGCTTGGAAATTCTCAGAGCAGATGTTATAGCGACAAAAAGCCTTTTACGAGAGGAAGTACGTTTCACAAGTCACAGCAGACACAGAAAGTGTCAGTCAGTTTTTCATGGATGAAGTTAAGGTCCCAAGGTAGAACAGATTTATGAATTGGAGGGATGCATGTGCAGAATACGCTTAAGGAATGTACACGACACTTCTAGTTGTGCCACCGTGTGCCCATTAGTATCTTATTTTTTATTTGTTTAACAAATCAGAAAGACCTTTGAGTCAAAGGCTCTTTTAGAGGTACCACGTCAAGTCACAAGAATAACAAATTACAATGGTTTCAGTAAGTAGTACAAGAGGAAAGTATTTACATAGACAAAAGAATAATATGGTAAGATAAATATTGTGTCAGGTGCAGCCAGTGGCCTTGTCTGAAGAGGAGTGGAAGGGATTACAAGGAGAGGAGGATAGGGGGCGGATTGGGCGGGTGGAAGAAGCAAAATAAGAGCAAAGAGGGAGCTGCCACAATGTAGCTTATGTAGGAAAAGACCCACCGGGGGGGTAGAGGGAGAGAATAAGGTGAGGAAACAGAGGGGAGGCAGGGAGGGGGAGTGAGAGTGGAGGGGTAGAGGAAGGGGGGATGAGGTAGGATGAAAAGAGGGCAGGTATGGAGCCGGGACAGGTATGAAGGAAGGAAGTGCTGTATGTGGAATAGCGCAGCAATAGGGTAGGGCTATACAGGGTTGAATGGTCAAAGAGGGAGGTCCCAGTGCATTTAGCTGTCCGCAAAGATTAGGTATAGCAGTCACAAGATGCTCTGGAAACTAGGAATTGATGCAGCTTCCACTTAAATGGTCCCAAGGTTGCAGTCATCACAATCTCAGGAGGAAGGGAATTAAATAAATTAGCCACTTTAACTGCAATGGATCGCTGTCGTAGCAAGGTTCGACAGCGAGGGACAGTAAAAGTTTGGCTCACAGAAATTCGTATGTTACGACTGTCCCAGAAGGGACTGAAGAGCTGAAGGAAACCTGGTGGTAGGAGACCAAGAGCTGCCTTCTTAGCCAGAAGGCAGGCTTGATATTCAGTCCAGGCATGGGGTTGAAGCCAGTTTGCTTGTCCGTAAAGGTCACAAGTGTGAGTACGATACACTGCACCAGTTAGTAGATGGCATGACTTATTCAGAGCTGTGGCAAGCCACCATAGGGTTGTGTCTGTGGCGGTACCATAAATGACCAAACCATAGTCAATAACAGACACAACTGAACTTTGGATAGCCAATCTGAGGGCTTCGGTAGTAAGGCAGTGTTTGTGTCTGTGTGGAAGGCCTAGGCGAATGTTAACTGCCTTGGCAGCATTATCAACATGGTTGGAGTAGGACAGCTTACTATCCAGAGTAACTCCCAGGTATTTAAAAGATTGAGTCCGATCAAGGAACACACCCGCACTGTTTTTAATCACTGATTGTTTGGCTTTATGCTTGCTGTGGGTACCATGGAAGAGCATGTCCTTTGTTTGTTTTTTTTGCAATTAAGCACCAACTTATGAGAGGTGAACCAGGACTCGACTTCAGTAAAGCTTTTCTGAAGTTGGGCCTGAAGGAGGGTAGGTTCAGCAGTCTTTGAAAAAATGACCACATCATCCACGTAGAGGAGTACTGGTTCGGAACAGAATGCTGGAAGATTATTGAGGAAGGTGCTAAATAGAAGGGGTCCAGTATCGATCCTTAAGGAACCCCAGAGCAGACGGGCAGTTTAGCAGAAAGGGTAGACCCTATTCTCACCTGTTGTGTGCGGTTTGCTAGATAGCTGGTGAACCACTTTAGGGTGTCTGAAGATATATCAAGCCCAGCAAGTTGATGTGTTTACAAATGGTGATTGACCATGTCAAATGCTTTAGACTGGTCAATAAAGTTTGCACCAACAAGATGACCCTGATCATTAGTATGGTGAATGAAACCTGTGAATTCCAGTAGGGTTGTAGATGTGCTGTGCCCTTCCCGAAAACCATGTTCTAGGGACATGGATACGTTGTTCATCCACACTTTCCGGCAGGTATCCTTGCCGCTTTAATTCTTGCCGGAAGGTCTTCAAGCTGGCTCCTCCCATTCACCTGGGTGGTAAAACTCTCGGCTCCGCCCCATGACGCCAGATCTTCCTTACCGCTTGGAAGCTCAGGTTCCCTCCTTAGCGCTCTGCATTTTAGACTGGATCCTAACTCTTCGGTTCGTCCGAAATTGGTTTTGAAGTTTTCTAAACTTCGGTCTTCTTCTTCCCTCATGGCTGCGATGGACAAATCTGTTCCCGGCTTTCGGATGTGCCCTTGCGGGCAGAAAATGTCCAGGACGGATCCGCACTCCACGTGCGTCTACTGCTTAGGCCTAGATCACGACCCGCAGGCTTACGAGTTGTGCTGCTCTTTCTCGGCCAACGTTCTGGATGATTGCGCTGCCCGTTTGAAGCTCGGGTGCCCCGAGAAACGTTTCCTGCCGGTAAAATCCAAAGAGGCTCATTGGGCGGTGTCCGCGGTGGCTGGCTCGGCTGAGCAGCTCGAGCAGTTGATCGCCCTCAAGGAGGAGGCGGCCCAGGCCGCATCTTCCTCCTCCTTGGCTGCGGCATTTATCCCGCTCTCTGAGTTCCTCGTATACGGCCTCGTTCAAGGAGCTTTGTCAGTCCCTTTCCACGAAAGGAGAGGGGCCTTCGGGACATTCTTCTCGGCCCAAGAAAAAGGAGTCGAAAGGTAAGTCCCACCGTCGGCGTTCGTGGGAGCGGGAGAGGTCCCCTTCCCCGGGCAGCTGACCGTCGACTTTGGTTGCGGCTGAGGCCGCTGGCTTCACGGTGCCCCCATCAGGCCAGCCTGCCAAGACTCCCGTCGACGAAGTCGAGATTTTTCTCGATCCGTTAGACGGGCTGTCGACTGGAGAAGCCGACAACCTTACTTCACCGGTTCCCCCGGTGGATACAGAGGATCTGCCTGCTCCTTCGGGACCGCAGTCCCCGGTTAAAGTTGCCGAGGGAAGAGCGGGTGTCCCCTGCCCCTTCCCAGACCCACCCTCGGTCCCCCCGAGGGTCTCGATCTCGGACCTCTTCTCGGTCCAGCCGTTCCCGCCGACATCGGTGGTCTCAGTCTTGTTACCGAAGTAAGCGGCGACGCCGTTCTTCCTCGTCCTCCTCCTCCTCCTCGGGTGAGGAGAGGCTGCGGCGCAAGTTGCACCGGGGCTACGAGGATCTTATGTGGCAGCAGTTGCTGTTATCCAGGCCTAAGCCGACCCCAGCCAAGACCCCGGCCATCAAGTGGCTGTCGCCAGAACGCCCGAAACAACCACTTGTTCCAGTCGAGTTGCCCGCTCCAGGGCTGGTTGCTAAGCCGAAACCAGCTGGTCCACTGATTGTGGTGGAACCTCCGCCTCCACAACCGAAGTCAGGGGCACCGACCAAGAATTCTCGGTCGGGTCACGGCCTGCCCCACAGGTTGTCGGTCACCCTCACTCCCGACCATCCTCGGCAGGTGGAGGGTGGCTCAGGGCCGAGGCAGCTCTTCGCAGACTCTTCGGAATCCGACGACGATTCCTCCCTGTTCTCCAGGCAGTGCGATCTGGAGTCCTCCGGGGCCAGTCAGTGGAGCGATAGCCCATCGTCCTTCTTGGGTCTGCTTCGACTCATCTGGAGTCCTGGGATGCAGCTCGAGCGCATGTCCAAACGGGCCAAGTATCCTGACGGAGATTCTGGACCGAGGGGATTCTCCCACGGAGGCCTTTCCGGTGGCGGAGGCCATTGTTGGCCCAGCCTTGGAGCTTTGGCAGCGGCCTGCTTCCTGTCCTGCGCCCTCGGCCAGGATGGCCAGGAAGTATGCGGTCCCTACCGGCTCTTTGCCCGGTTTCTCGGAACACCCCTCTCCCGAGGGGTTAGTCACCAACAGTGTTTTCCGGCGTTCCGGTAACGCTCGGGATCTGGACAAGCCCCCCGACAAAGAGTCCAAAAAGCTGGACTTTGCTGGGCGCAAGGTGTACGCTGCGTCCTCCCTCTGCCTCCGACAGGCCAGCTCGGTCGTGCTGATGGCACACTTCTCCCACGCCCTCATGGGCTCCCTGGATGAGGTTGTTCCTCATCTCCCGCCTGACGTGCAGACCACGGTCCGCCAGGTGCGGGACCAGGGTAGGGCGGTGGCGAAGCAGCAGCTCCAGACTGCTCTGGACATAGGTGATTCCTGTGCCAGGTCAGTAGTGGCCGCGGTGGCCATGCGACGCAGGGCGCATGAGGATATCCACCTTCACGGCGGATACCCAGCACAAGTTGGCGGGCGTCCCTTCTTGGGGACTGACCTCTTCAGCCCTGGGTGGAGGACACCTCCAGCGGATCGAGAAGTCAATGCCACTCTGGACTCTGTCACCTCTGCCCAGAGGGACAAAGCCACCGTCCGCAGCAGAAGTCCTTTCGTCCTTCGGTCCCTGCTTCTCGACCGGCCCAGCAGCACCAGCAACCGGGCCAGCAGGCTCGCACTTGGCATCCCAAGCCCAAGCCAATGGCTTCCTCCAACAGGAAGCAAGGAGGTAAAGGCCCAGGAGGTCCCTCGGCCGGTTCTTCCTCCAAGCCTGCCCAGTGACTGGTTGAGGGGTGCCGCCCCCAACCTCATCACTCCCCCCTGGGTTCCCCCTGTGGGGGGACGGCTCCGCCACTTCCTTTCCGCCTGGTCCGCTATCACCATGGACCACTGGGTGTTGGAGGTGGTAGGAAAGGCCTACCTCTGGAGTTGAGCAGGCTCCACCTTTTGAGCAGTAAGCCCCTCGGGGGCTCCTGAATCGCAGCCTCGCTGTCGGCCCGCGGGCCGATATTGCCCTGCTCCTAAAAGGAGGTAATCAGGAAGGTGGCGGATCCTCCTCCTCCAGACCCGGGGTTTGTGTCCAGGTACTTCCTGGTCCCAAAACGGATGGGGGGCTGGCGCCCCATTCTCGACCTGCACGACCTGATCAAGTTGGTCACTCTGCCTCAGATAATCCCATCCTTGGAATGAGGCGTGTGGTCCTGCTCCCTGGACCTCCAGGATGCGTTCTTTCACGTCCCAATCCGTCCGTCCCATCAGAGATTCCTCCGCTTCAGAGCGGAGGGATCCCTATACGAGGTTCTGGGCCATGCCCTTCAGCCTCTCCCTAGCTCCCAGGGTCTTCACCAAATGCATGGCAGTGGTGACAGCATTCCTGCGGCGCCGAGGGGTCCGGATGTACCCTTACCTGGACGATTGGCTGATAACAGCCCCCTACAGACTGGAGGTGGAGCGGTCCAGAGATCTGGCCCTCCAGGTTTGCTCTCAGGTTGGCCTCCTCATCAACGAAGCCAAGTCAGAACTCGTGCCAAAGCAGGTGATTCTGTTCATCAGGGCAGAGCTCAACTCTCTGTGAGCCAGAGCACGGCTCCCGGCGGACAGGGCCGAGATTCTTTCCTCCTTTGCCCAATCATTTCTGGTTGGGCAATTGCGCCCTGCCCGGGACTTCCTGGGCCTCATGGCGGCCTGCACCAGCGTGGTCCGTTGGGCCCGTTGGTACATGTTTCCTCTTCAATGGGGACTGGCCAGCCAATGGTCACAATGCCGCGATCCGTTGGACCGGCCCGTGACAGCGACCCAGGAGATGTGGAATGCTCTCCAATGGTGGATCGTTCCAGCACATCTGCAGGAGGGTATCCCGTTTGTCTGCCCTGAGCCGATGGTCTCTCTCTCGACCCATGCATCTCTGATGGGTTGGGGTGCCCGTCTGGGAGAACACCGAGCGCACGGCCTCTGGTCCCCTCGGGAGTCCCGATGCCACATCAACCTGCTGGAGCTCCGAGCGGTCCATCTAGCTCTCACTGCCTTCGCTCCGTTTCTACGGGGTCAAGTGGTTCAGGTCCAGACGGACAACACCACGACCATGTACTATCAGGAACCACCAGGGCGGGACGTGCTCCATGCTGTTATGCAAGGAAGCTCTCCGCATTTGGTCCCTAGTGCGCAGCCTGGAGGCGGATCTCCTAGCCATTCACGTGGCAGGAGCCTCCAACACCCTGGCCAATGCCCTAAGCCAGATAGGGTCTGTGTCTCAAGAGTGGTCTCTCCTGCCGGAGGTAGTACAAGATCACTTCTCCCACTGGGGCACGCCTGAGGTGGACCTGTTTGCCTCCAGGGAGAATGCGAAGCTGAGTCTGTTCCATGCCGGCCCCCCCTCAGCAGGGCTCGCTGCAGGGGGATGCCTTCTCGAGGCTGTGGACCCCGGGCCTCTTCTACGCCTTTCCCCCATTTCTCTTGATTCACAAGGTGCTTCTCAAGGCGAGGAGGGACAAGGCGCAGGTGATTCTGGTAGCCCCAGACTGGCCCCGCCAGTTCTGGTATCCAGATCTCCTCAGCCTCAGCTCCAGGCTCCCAGCCCGCCCGGACCTGATCTCAGTCAATCAGGGGAAGTTATTCCATCCGGACCTTCAATCCCTGCACCTGATGGCCTGGTTCCTGGCTGAGTTCCAGGCTTTGGGTCTTTCGACGAGGTCCTCAACGTTGTTGAGGCGTCCCGTAAGTCGCATCAGGAAATGCTATGCCTTCAAATGGAAGTGGTTTTCCATTTGGTGTCGGGAAGGGCTTGGACCCTTCTGACTGCCCTTGGCAAGCATTCTGGACTACCTGTGGTCCCTTTCTCAGCAAGGGCTTCAGTCAACGACCCTTAAGGTGCACCTGGCAGCCATCTCTGCTTACCGGGCGCGGGCCAGCAAGCAGTCGGTGGCCCAGAGAAGGTGGTCGGGCGCTTTTTCAAAGGCATTGACCACATTTCCCCTCCGGTGCGAGAACCTCCACCTCCGTGGGATCTACTGCTGCTATTGGCCAAGCTCATGGGCAAGCTATTCGAACCAATGCACAGGTGTGATCTTTCACACCTGTCGTGGAAGACCGCCTTCTTGGTGGCTGTCACGTCAGCCAGAAGGATGGGAGAGCTCCAGGCGCTTCCATCGAGTCTCCCTACCTGGTCTTCCACAGGGATAAGGTTTCCTGCGCCCCACGAAATTCCTTCGAAGGTGGTGTCAGAGTTTCACCTTAATCAGGTGTTGACTCTGCCGGTGTTCTACCCAGTCACACCTCGGAGGCCAGTGGAGGCTCCATACTTTGGACCCTAGGCGAGCGCTCGGTTACTATAAGGAGCGGACGGCTGAAGTTTGGGGAGAGGTTCGCCAGCCGTTTGTCACCTACGCTGAAGCCGCAACTGACAGACCTGCAGCAAAGCGGACGATAGGCAGGTGGATCACCTCCTGCATAGAGCGCTGCTACAGGTTGGCAGGCATGGAGCCTCCCAGAGGGATAAGAGCTCATTCTACCCGCTGTACTGCTGCATCGGTAGCTGCTTCTAGGGACATCCCTATCCAGGATATCTGCAGGGCTGCTACCTGGAAGTCGGCACATACCTTTATTACCCCCTACCACATCGACCTCGAGTCATGCCGGGATGCTGGTTTTGGGGCCTCGGTTCTCCAGTCTCTTTCCCAAGTAAGTATCGGGGGTGTGCGCCTTGCCTCCCTCCTCCCAGAGAACTGCTCGGAGTCTGCCAGAAAGTGTGGATGAACAACATATCCATGTCCCTAGAAATACAGGTTACTCACTTGTAACAGGAGTTCTAGGAATGGTATATGTTGTTCATCCACTCGACCCACCCGACCTCCCTGGCTTCGACGCACAACCTGAGCTTCCAGCGGGCCAGATCTGGCGTCATGGGGCGGAGCCGAGAGTTTTACCACCCGGGTGAGTGGGAGGAGCCAGCTTGAAGACCTTCCAGCAAGAATTAAAGCGGCAAGGATACCTGCCAGAAAGTGTGGATGAACAACATATACCATTCCTAGAACTCCTGTTACAGGTGAGTAACCTGTATTTGTTGGACACATTATAAGTTGTATTTTTCCAGGTACCCCACAAACTGGTTGGCAACTATCCTTTCAAGTGCTTTGGACAATGGGGGAAGAATAGTTATTGGTCAATAATTCCCATGTTACTACCTGTCCCCACTCTTAAATACGGGTGTAACCAGTGCAGATTTCCAGATCTGGGGGAATTGTGAAAGTATGAAGGAGCGATTGAGAAACTTGGTGAGGGGGGAGATAGGACTTCATCTAGGGTTAGGGTAAGATGTTTCAGGTTGAGGAATTCACTGCTTGTCATAGTTCCTCCAAGAACTTTAAGTAGGTATGTCTTGACCTCTCTTTCTGAGATAGCTTTGAAGCAGAAACATGGGTGGGTGAAGGCCTCTTCTGATTTGGTGGACGTAGGAATAATGCTAGGCAGTTCAAAGAAATTTGGGGGCAGAATTTGGCTAATGTCTGTGAAGGATGAATTAAATGTGTTGGCAGTTAACACGAGGTCATGGGTGATAGACCTATCAACATTTAACATAGTTGGAGCATGCTTGGATGCTTTCCCAGTGATTTCTGAAAGGTTTTCCCAGATTTTTTTCCCATAGGGGCATGGAAAGCTGAAACTGCAGCTAAGTGCACCTTAACAGAGAAATACTGGAGAGCGGAGTCCGATGGGGACAGCAGGTAGGCCAATACCATATTGACAAGACATGTAAAGGGGTCCTCAGAATGGGAAGCACACCATATGGAGAAACACTTTCATTTTAGTGACAAGGTGTGTCTAGTGGAGGGCTTTCTATCTGCTAATAAGACATCTGCCATCTGGGGAAAAAACCCAGAACAGGCAGTGACTACATCCTAGGTAGCCATATGTGTGTAGATGTAGAGATCTCTGGTCCAGATGGACGGGGAACCCCCTGTTCTGCGGTAGCAGACCCCAACACAGGGTAGTTGAACAGGAGGTTCTGCTGCCAGATGCTGTGGCAAGAGAAGCCATATTTGGAGGAGGCCAGAAGGGGGCAAGCAGTATGAGGGTGGCCCGCCGTACCCTTAGCTTGAGTAGAACCCTCTGAAGGAGAGGGATCAAATGAAATGCATAAAAGAATCTCCCTTCCTGGGAGAGGGACAGAAAGGGACAATGTGTCTTGCCAAAAAACACCAAGCCCTGGAGTGAGCGTGCAAAAATATAGTAGTTTTGCATTGTTTGGGACACAAGAAGGCCAACTCTGGATGACCCCACCTTGCTAAGAGGTTGTTCACCATGGACATCAGTAGTTCTCACTCGTACCTGTGACTGGGACTGACTTAGCCTGTCTGCTAAGATGTTTTGGACTCCTGGGAGAAATACAGCTGTCAGTTGAAGGCCGTGAGACCGTGCCCGATATCATACTCTCATTGTTTCCCTGCATAGGGGGTAAGAATGGGAGCCCCATTGCTTGTTGATATAGTGCATCACACTGATGATGTCTGCCTTTATCAAAGGGGGCCTGGACTGAGGTGTTCTCCAAAGGCCTGGAGGCTAAGAAAAACCTCCCTTGTCATCTCCAGAACATTGATGTGGCAATCCAATTCTAGGACTGTCCACAACCTCTGGATCTGGAACTGGCCCAAGTGGGCACCCATCCCGACCGGGAGGCATTTGTTGTGAGGATCTGTTCTGGTGTTGGGGAGAAAAAGTGGACACCCTGCAACAATTTTAAGGGTTTCATCTGCCACAGCAGTGACTTTCGAAGGGAAGACATGACAAGAACCATCTGTTCCAGCTTGTATGTCAGTTGATCCCATTATACCTGAAGTATCCATTGCGGGATTTGCATATGGAGGTGGGCCAATAGGACTGTCACAGTGGCTGCTGCCTTAAGTCCCAGGAGGTGGAGCATTGTCTGGGCAGACAGATAAGGACTCCTCTAGAGGAGACGATCTGAGCCACCAGGGTCTCAGCCAGTCTGCTGGCAGAAATGCAATGCCTGTAGCTGTGTCCAGTACTGCTCCAATGTTCTGGAAGCACTGGCAGGGAAGGATGATGGATTATGGCACACTGAGCACAACACCCAGGTCCTTGAACAGTTGCTGTGTTCTGGACACTGTATACTAAACCACATCCCTGGACGTGGCCTGCAGGAGTTCATTCTCTAGATAAGGGGAAGACATACAGCCCTGCCCTCCGGAGGGCTGCTGCCATAGCTGCAAAGCATTTGGTAAATAACTTGTTGTGCCGTAGATAAGCCAAAAGACAGTACTCAGAATTGATAATGGCTATTCTCCAGCATAAAGTGGAGGTGCTGCCTGTGGCATTACTAGATTTTTATACGAAGGTAAACATCCTTCATGTCCAGAGCACAGAGCCAGTCCCCTTTTTGCAGTAAGGGATTGAGAACCTGAAGAGACGCCATTCAAAACTTTATGTATTAGATGAATTTGTTCAAGTCTCTTGGATCCAATACAGGAAAAAGGTCTCCTGTTTATTTGTGGACCAGAAAGTACATTGAATAGAACCCCCTGTTCTATTTCTTGGGAGGCACAGGTTTATTTACTTTCTTTAGAATCAGGGACTGCGCTCAGAAGGGATAAGTGGCCTGGAGGACAGTGAGAAGGCAGTGGAAAGTGCACTGAAGGTTTGGACAGCAACTCCGTGGTATGCCTTTTCTCTTCCATTTCCAGGACCCACATGTCCATGGTGATCGCCCTCCATTTTGATAGGTGAAGGGAGATCCTTTTCCACACTTGTGCCCCGGAGGCAGCAGTAGAGGGGGAGGAAGTAGGGAGTCAGAAGGTGGTGAGGGCGCTTGAAATGGAACCTTTTATTGCCTTGGGTGTCCACCAGTGGTAGCAAGACTCTGAAGGGGACTGCCTTCTCAACTATGGTACTGTGGATGTTATCCATGGCCACCACAGCCTCTAGGTCTATGAAATGTACCCCTGCTGTGTCGTTATGTATTTTGTGGGTTCAAGGATTTTACAGCCCTCTGAGTCATTTTGGATGATTGAGGGTCTTTGAGTGCGTTATACAGATCTGTTGTAAACAACTTGGAGCCCTTAAAAGGGGCATTCTGTATTGGTTGCTGCACTTCCACAGCAAAACCAGTGACTTAATATCTTCTAAGGCAAATGCCAAGGCTGCAGCCCTAGCAGAAGCATCAGCCGCATCATATTCTGACTGCAATACGAGTATTAATACCAGCTGACTTGGCTTTTATAAGTTCTGGCTTTGCAGGACTGTCAGGCAGTGTCTGAATGGTAATCATGGTAGATTTCCATACGCTGTTTTGATACTCAATCATGTAAGCCTGGCAATTAAAAATTTTTAGCCTCAAGGTGGCAGAGGAATAAGTGTGCCTGCCCATTACATCCAGTCTCCTGGATTCTTTGTAAGGGTATAGAAGGCTCATCACCGTAGAGGTCCTAGAGCAATTTATGAACAGCCATGATAATCACAGACTCTGTTTCTGGCTGAGCAGCCTAATAGGGCTTGACAGACAGAGCAGGGTACTGCTTGTCAGCCTTTCTGGAGACTGCAGGCAGAGTGCTAGGACTGTGCCAGGCATCAAAGGTAACATCCTACAACACAGGCTAGACAGGAGGCACCACAGTAGTAGGTGCAGCTGTAAATAAAAACTCCATTAAATTCTGTTTACTGCTGTCTTCTTCAACCTCAGATCCTATGACATCTTGAATTTGCTTGAAGAAAGCCTGAAATAAGGGACCTTCAGGAGGAGATCTGGGGTTATAAACCTCCTTTGTAGGGGTCCTCTGCCCTGCCTCCTTCCTCCAAATGTAGGAGGTCAGGACTGTGTTCTACCTCATCCTCCTTCTGAATGATAGGAGCAATCGACTGAGCTGGCGATGGAGGTGATGGTGGCACTGGAGGAACTACATGCATGCTTTTAAGTCCTGTCAGTGACAACAGTGCTGAGGGGACAGTTGGCATAGACGCCCTCAGTGATGAGGATGACACTAGCATAGCCTGGGAGTCGCCACCCAGTTGCGGGTTTGTGACTGCTTTCATCTCCAGGACAGAACCAGATGATGGAGGTGGCATACCATCCATAGTAGGCACAGCATTGCCAGAGCTGTGCCCCAAGCCTGGTGTCTCAGAGATTTTTGGGGGGGGGGGCGCTGTAGTCATTTCATTTTATTTTTATTTTATACTGAAAAGGCCTGTGGGCAAATTCCCCATTTTCACAGGTATCCAGTTACATACATAAATACATTACTAACAACAATTAAAAAGTTTAGTAAAACTAAACTTCCAGTGGACTTAGCCAGCTACAGGGCCCTCAGAAACCAATGCAAACAGACCATAAAGAAAGCTAAGAAAGAATATATCTCCAATCTCCAAAAAACTAACCTTGGAAACCCCAGGTTCTTCTGGTCACATATTAACGAACTCCTAAAAGGTCATAAAAAATCATCGTCCGGCCCTATCCAGGTGAACGGGCAAGTATTGGACGAGGGGCCTCGCATCGCAGAGGCCCTAAACGACTACTTTACGAACCTGGATGCGTACAAGGTGGGGCACTTGGATAACGGGATCAAGGCTCACGAGCATCTGCCCCACGAACTGGACCGCCCACAGTTTCATCTGCGGCTGGTTAAGGTAAAGGAAGTTCTGCTCATCCTTAAATCCCTGCAGTCGAGAGGCACGGGAGGCCCTGACGGGATCCAGCCAAGAATCCTTAAGGAGGGTGCCCCAGCTCTAGCGAAGCCAATAGCCTGGCTGATAAACCGGTCCTTATTGGAGGGGTCGGTCCCTGAGCCATGGAAGCAGGCCCAAGTGATTCCCATTCACAAGGGAGGCCCTACCGAGCCTATAGGGAACTATAGGCCTATCTCCTTGCTCTGTGCAATAGCGAAAATACAAGAGAAGCTAGTCTACTCCCAACTTCGCGAATACCTGGAAACTCACCAGGTAATCTCCTCGTCTCAGCACGGCTTCAGAGCCAAGCATGGGACAGACACGGCACTAACCAAATTCTCGGCAGAAGTCCTGAACAACAATGACTCAGGGGTCAGCACAGGCGCAGTCTTCATTGACCTCTCTAAAGCTTTTGACTTGGTAAACCACAGCCTCCTCTTGCATAAAATGTGCTCTCTTGGCCTGGACACCCATGCACTAGGTTGGTTTGCGAGCTACTTCTCCGGCCGTACCCAGAGGGTCAGGTGGAAGGACAATGTCTCCCAGATTGCACCGCTCAAAGAAGGGGTACCTCAGGGGTCTATACTTGGCCCCCTTCTCTTCACCCTGTTCATAAATGATCTGCACTTACACTGTGGGAGCAGTAGTGTCATCCAATATGCGGACGATGCGGTCATTTACCGAGCCTCCCCTAATGTAATTGAACTGGAGAAAGCCCTTCAAGAGGACATCCTTCAGATGGAGGATTGGCTCACTTTGAAGAAAAATGGTTCTAAACACCAGCAAAACCAAGGCGATGCTGTTTGGACCCAGATCCCTGGGATCTGAGCGGTCAATGCTCCTTCAACTACAGTCCAGAGGGGGAGACAAACTCGAGTAGCTACCTCTACAAAGTACCTCGGTCTAACACTTGATCAAAGCTTCACTTTAAAAAATCATGTTGATCAACTAACCAAAGCCATCCATGTGAAACTCGGTATCCTCTATAGACTAAAAGACCAGATTATCCCTGAAGCCAGGGTAGCCATCGCTACCAGCGTCCTACTCCCTAAGCTCACCTACGCAGCCCCAGTTCTCCAAGGTGTGGCCTCTATGGAACTTGGCAGGCTAAAGACCTTATACAACAAAATTGCCAGGTTTGCTACTATGTCCCACCCTAGAACCCACCACTGTGAGGCCCTAACTATACTCAGGTGGCCGTCATTGGAAGCCCGCCTCATCTACCCGACTCTTTGCCTGACATTTAAGCTACTGGGCCCCTCTCCCCCCCCAAGCCTCACAGGGCTAGTCAGGGTCAAAACCAACCAGAGGAGTCTCCGCACCTCAGGACAAACTCTCCTCGAGGTTCCTAAAACTAGGACCAAAGCCGGGTCCAGGTCCTTTGCGTCCACAGCCCCTTCCAACTGGAATAACCTCCCTCTTGTGGTACGGGAGGCAGGATCTGGCTCCTGCTTCTGGTCCAAACTTAAAGCACACCTGCTAGAAAGGAGTACCTGCCAATGCCTCAGGACCTGACCACATGTCTCTCCCCCCCTTCTTAGGAAGGTGAGATTTATTGTTACCCATACCTCCATCCATCTAAACCCTTAGGAAGGTTTCCTGAATCTAGGCAACTTAGCCACTATCGTGTGCACTCCCAAGGTCTACATGATCTGTGCTTGCAAAATGTTTGAATATATCCAACTCAAGATGTCCCACCGACTGTATTGTTCCCTCACCTTCTACCTGAATGTATCCCTATGGCATTTAACTGTCTAACATTATGATATTTTCAATTTGTACTGTTCTGTTTACCTGTATGTTACTTTTTTCCCCCGGGTCGCCCCTGAAAAAGGGACCTTCGGGGCCCAGTGGGCTTACCCGGTCAACAAAATTCAATAAATAAATAATTACAATACAATGTGAAACAATTATGTAAAAAAAAAAAAAACACAAAATAAGATCAATTAAAACACTTACAAGTAGAATTAGTTAAATAATTTAAAGAACTTGCCAGAGTCTGTCGGGATAATGGATGCAACATTTCCTTTTCGGAGATATTGCCAGTACCAAAGGCCTCAGTGGAGAAAAAAATGAAGCTCACAGAGGTTAATGAATGGCTCAGGAAGTGGGGTGAAGAGAATGGGTTGGGGGTGTTAGGGAACTGGAATGGAGTTTGGGAAGATAAGGGACTATATGCCAAGGACAGGTTTCATCTTGCCCCATTAGGGAAGGAAGTCCTTAAACAGGGGATGGCTGACTACATACAAGAAAGGTGGGGTTTAAACTTGTAAGGGGGAAGGGATAAGGGAGGGGCTGACCAGAAGCCCTCCCTCCAGATGAGGGAGTAGCCTTCAAGCCCAAGGGGAGGGGAAACAGACTGGAGGTGGAGGTTTCCAGGAGGAGCAGGGGAGGATGGAAGTATAAGGAATCTGGGTGGGGTTCGACAAAAGGATCAGGGATAAGGGTGGGGGTTAGTGTTAGTAAATGCCAGGAGCTTGGGAAACAAGTTGCCAGAGTTCCAGGCCATGCTGTTCGAGGGGTGGATGTGGCGGCAGTCACGAAACGTGCCAACAAAAACCATGACTGGGACCTAAATGTACGGGGTACACTATGCTTAGGAAGGATAGAAAGGAGGGCAGAGGGGTGGAGTGGCTATGTTCATTAGAGATGACATAGAAATTGCTATGGTAGAAGAGGCAGAGGGAAGCGTGGAGGCCTTATGGGTCACCTCGATCCCCAGCAGGAGATAAGGTCAAGCTGGGAGTAGCATATAGGCCCCGGGATGAGTGATGTTCTAGAGGATGGTTTGCTGGACAACATCATTGCCCAGTGTGGTCCAAAAGGGAAGGAGTGGTGTTGATGGGGACCTTAATATGCCAGGTACAAACTGGGGAACCATGTCCTCTAAGGTGGCCAAGGAGCAGAGGCTGCTGGATGGCTTCCAGGATGTGTTCTAACACAGCATGTGATGGAGCCCACAAGGGAGGGGCATGTCCTGGATGTGGTTCTGGCAGATGGGGATCTGGTAAGGGACATGGTTGTACAGGACCCCCTGACTGGGAGTGACCACAATACTGGTTTCAAATAAGCATTGGGGGAGTGGGGGTGAGATCTAGGACACTGGCAGTGGACTTCAGGGGGGCAGACTTTATGGGCATGGGAAATATTCTCAAGGATCACTTGAAGGGGATTACCTCAACAACGTGTGGAAAGGAGATGGGAGGTCATAAACGGGACTTCATGAGGCAGTCAGGATCTGCGCTAAGTTGAAACGTAAGGAGCAAGGTCACATAAACCATGCTGGTGGTCCAGTGAGGTCCAGGTAGCAGTCAGAGAAAAGAAGCGGCTTACAAAATATAAAACAACAAGAGGGATAGGGATAAGGAAATGTACCAGCTTGCATCTAGAAAAGTCACCGTATGGTGAGGGAGCTAAGTCCAGTAAAGAGCAACGGCTGGCACAGGGGATACATGGAGGGAAAAGGGTTCTTCCGGTACATTGGGGAGCGGAGAAACACTAAGGGCCATCTCAGCAGATTGAGATCAGAAGGAGGGTGGGTGGAAGAGGCGAGGGACCAGGCAGAGGTATTTAACGAGTACTTTGCCTCTGTGTTCACTAGGGAGGGGGATGGGATATCTACAAAGCAAGGCACAAAGGGGATAGAAGCGGCAGGGAGTGGGATCAGGGGAGCAACAGAAATGGAGCAAAAGGGAGGGAAAGGTACCCCAGGGGTGTCACATCTGGATAAGGATAAAAAGACCAGTAAGGTGGAGGGGACGGATGATGCCATCCCCACCAAAAGGGTGTGGTTTGCCCTCAAGGCCCTAAAGAAAGACAAATCTCCTGGGCCGGATGGCATTCAACCGAGAGTACTATGGGAATTGGCGGACATACTGGCTGCACCCCTGGCGGAGCTTTTCAACAGGTCACTTGAGACAGGGAGGGTACCTAGGGATTGGTGAGAGGCACATGTGGTACCAATCCATAAAGGGGGGTCGAAGGAAGTACCAGGAAACTATAGACCCATCAGTTTAACCTCGGTGGTGGGAAAATTAATGGAGAGTATACTAAAGGAACGATTGGGGTTTACTTGGAGGAGGTGGGAGGTCTGGATAGTCGGCAGCATGGGTTTCCAGGTAGATCATGTCAAACCAACCTTGTGGAGTTCTATGAATGGGTAACATCAGAACTGGACAGAGGTAAGCCTGTGGATATATTATTCTTGGACTTCAGCAAGGTGTTTGACTCTGTCCCCACAATGGTCTGGTGGAGAAACTGATGGGGTTAGGAGTAGGCCCTTTGATGGTCAGATGGATTGAAACTGGATAGCTGGGCACTTTCGGAGAGTAGTGGTCTGTGGGAGCTCTCTAACCCTACAGAGGTTGGTAGTGGGTACCACAGGGCTCAGGTCCTGGGTCCAATCCTGTTTAATGCATACATATCAGACATCAGGGATGGTATAGGGTGTGAAATGAGTCTCTTGCGGATGACTCCAAGATGGGAGCAGTAGTTGAGGGAGAAGAGGGAGGTTGGCCCTGCAAGGGACCTGACACCCTGGAAAGCTGGGCTCCACATGGAAATTAAATTTCAATATCACCAAGTGCAAGGTGTTGCATCTTGTCGGGGAAACCCAAACACAGGTACACCCTGGGAGGGAGGTGCTGGAAGCCTCAACAGGGAAAAGACCTAGGGGTCATGGTGGATACATGTATGAATAACACTGAGCAGTGCAGGAGAGCAGCTAGCAAGGCAAACAGGATGTTGGGATGCATCGCAAGGGGATCACCTCTAGGAGCAAGGAAGTGATTCTGCCGCTGTACAATGGACTGGTTAGACCACACCTTGAGTACTGTGTACAGTACTGGAGACCACACTTGAAGAGGGACATACAGCTCCTGGAGAGGGTACAGAGGAGGGCAACAAAGATGATACGAGGGCTAGGGGATTTGACTTACGAGGACAGACTTGAGGAGCTCTGCCTGTTTTCATTGGAGGAGAGGAGAGACAGGGGGGACATGATTGAGGTCTTCAAGTACCTCAAGGGAATAAATAGGGTAAACATGGAGGGGATCTTTAGACTAAAGCAGGGAGGCATCACCAGAGGGTATGGTTTGAAGTTGGAAGGTGGAAGGGTGAGGGGAAAGAGGAGGAGGTTTTCACTGAGAGGGTGGTGGACCCTTGGAATGCTCTGCCTGGTGAGCTGGTTCAGAGATCCACAGTGGAGAGCTTTAAGAGAGGGTGGGACAGACACAGAAAGTGGATGTATCAGATGATGGCCTGTCCCGGGGGGGTGGGGATGGATGATAGGGGTTTCTGGAGCACAAGGGATGGGAGGGTCTCGGCACCCAACTAAGGATCTAGGTTCGAGCAGACTTGATAGACCATAAGGCCTAATCTGCTGGCAAATAGTATGTTAGTATGTAATTTCGTAGGGATTTCTTAAATGCTGTCATTTTCGAGCTACTGACCATGGAAGTTGGTAACTTATACAATTTAACAGCTGTGAAATTTAATGAGTTTTGAGCAAATGAAGTATGAGAAAATGGAACTTGAAATGAATTTCTACTCTGGATTCCTGTCTGCCTGAAACTGTTATTTTAGGTAACAATCTAACGATACAATCCGGTAGTAAACCCAACTGAATCTTGTGCAGAAACACTAAAGACCTAAGATAAAAAGTTTCAAACAATGGCAAAAACTCAAATGAATTATACAGATGGTAATGGTGTGTCTGTCTAGGTAATCCAGTGGCAAGACAAAGAATGTTATTGAATGTAGTCCAAAGTTTAGAAAGCATTTTTCTAGTTGAATATGAATATATTATTGAACTATAATCTATAATCAATAGTAACAAACTATGGGTAAGAATTAACCTAGTTTTTGGAGTGAGATTGTTCTTAATATGATATAATAGATGGCGACCATGCTGGGTTGACTGTCTGAATGCAGGATAAACAGCATAGTTTTTATTGTTTAGATTTTGTTTATATTCTTTTTTAGTTATATTTTGCTGTTTTGTTGTTTTTGCAGCAACATTATTATATTTAGATAGTGATTGGTTTAGTTTCAGTGAGGGATCGAAAGTGAGTAAGTTATCGTAGTGCGTTTCAACTTAGCTAGCAGCACCTTCATTAATGACTCCTTAGTTTTGGAGTCTTCTGTTGAAAGTTATTCTGGCCCATATAAATTTAAATGGATGAAGTGGCGTAGTAGGAAAAATGCTATCTACCTTCTCGGTCTGCCCGGCTATCTGACCCCGTTGTCTGGACGGTTTGTTCTGGGATTTGTTTTGGGATTTTGAGGAGGAGCTCATCTCTGCATCTGCTTTCCACGCTTTGCATCGGAACTGTTGTCGGGGGAGCGGCGCCGGGTCGGTGGTGGAGCGTGTTGGAGTGTGTGCGATTGGGACGCTGATTTGCTGTTGGACTGCCTGTCGGCCCGGAACTGCTCCTGAGGGATTCCGGGGCTGTTGTGGAGATAGAGGGGGCCTTTGGTGGAGCCGTTTTTTCTGGACTTTGGTTGGCCTGGCATTGGGGCCCTGTTCTCTTTTTCTCTCCCCTGCTGGTTGCTCGCACGGGGGTTGGGTTCAGGGTTTTACCTGAAGGTTGATCCTGAACCTGCTATCCCTAAGCTCTCTGAGGATTCAGCCGGTGGGCTGTGTTTAAGGAGAGCTGAGGTGTGGAGCTGCTGGTGATCGGGGAGGGAGGGAGACCGTGGTAGAGTATCGCAGGCACAGTCTGCTATAATTATATCTTGAGCCTTAAAGGCCGAAGGTTCCCGTTTGGATTGATCTGGAGACCCTGGAAGCTTGGCTGGAATTGAGCTGTACGATTGGACTATAGCCTGGTTTGACTTTCCCTTCACTTATTTATTATTTTGGCCAGAGTATTACTGTTGTTATGGGCTGTGAGAGAGCCTAAATCTTAGACTTTTGACAGTGAGAGTGTCAAAGGCTCATATCATTTAGTGATTTTCCCTACATTTGTGACAGATATTGTCTGGGAAATCTGTTTTATTTTATGCTTTGGGGAGATGGGAGCTCCCTAGATAGAGATAAATTGCTGCTGTTTGGACTATATTTGCTGCTATTTTTAGACCTTTACGCTCTATTTGAGATAGTTTACTCTACTTCTGGTGGGTGGGAGGGATTGTGTTTGTTATAGATTGTGTTGTTTTTTGTCAGTTATATATTATTTGGTTTGGGTTATTGCCTTTAGAAAATGTGCTGGCCAGGGTTGTCGGTTAGGCATTATTCCCTCTCCAGGCTGAGGGATCTTCACCCTTTCTGTTGCCCCCCTGTATCCCCAGGGGTGTATAGACGGTGTAGGGCATTGGGAATAGCAAGGAGAGTTAGAGTGGGGACTCAGCCTGTTGGGGGAATGGAGAAGAGTGGGCAGATTGGGACTGTGGGGACAAGGAGATGCCCAGGGGCGAAATGGGTCCAGGAAAGGGGTCCTCCCTGTCTGGTTCCCATATCCAAGGGCTCTGCTTATTGCAGACAGGTAATTCGATCTTCTCCAGCTGCTCATCGAACTCGGGCGGTGTTATGCAATGCCAGGTCTATTAAAAACAAGACCGCCATAATTGGAGATCTTATTAATTCAACTGACCTGGCTTGCATCACCGATACCTGGTTGGATGGAAATGCTGGCCCTGTTTTGGCTTCAGCGGTTCCACCCAAGTACTGGGTGACTGCCTGAGGATCAATCGTAGGGGCGGGGGTGTGGCCCTTTGTTTTAAATCAGAACTGAACCTGAGGGAAATTCCAGTGGGAGCCACCAGCTCCTTTGAATGTATCGTGGGAGAGGGTGTGGAGTGCAGGATTCTTCTCGTCTACCGTCCTCCAGGAGATGAGAATGTGTGTTCCTGCGGGAAGGCGCGGACTTCATCGCCGACCTAACATTGGGTCCCCGTAGATGGCTGATCCTTGGGGATTTCAGTAGCTACTTATGGCGAACCTCGCAGTTTGGACAAGACTTCCTCCAGTTAATGAGTTCACTGGGCCTCACACAGGTTGTTTCCTGCTCGACCCACATTGGTGGTCATTCATTGGACTTGGTGTTTCTCCTGGGGATGGAGATATCCGACTTGATGATGGAACCAGTCAGGTGGTCTGACCATCACGCCATCAGCTTCAGTTTTGAGCCCCCAAGAGGCCTGCCCCTATGGAGATGGCCCAGTACCGCACTTTGAGGGGCATATCCCCAGATGGTCGTCTGGCAGTGCTGGACCTATCAAGCATGCCGAGTGAATGCGTGGATCAAGGGGCTCTTGTACTCACCTATAATAAGGCGGTGACAGAGGCCCTGGATTCTATTGCTCCTGTTCATGTTCGTCCACTCTCCCTTCGCCCTAGGTCTCTGTGGTTTGATGAGACCTTGAGGGAGTTGAGGAGAGTTGGACGAAAGCTAGAAGGCGATGGCGGAGATCTGGCCTGGTGTGTGACAGGCTTAGTTTGATGAACCACTATTTGGTCTATCAATCAACAATTTCCCATATGAAGGCAGAATTCCTGTCCAGGGAAATTGCTGCCATGCAGAATCGACCAGCACAGCTTTTCCGGACTGTCGACAGACTGTGCAATCCACTCTGTCTTCAGCCCAGAAATGCTTTTTTGCAAGAGCAGTGTGAGGAGATTGGTCGATTCTTCGTAGATAAGGTTGCCGCGTTCAGGTCAGACATCCGCCTGACCCTTTCTCAAGGGAGCAGCAGTGGTCGGCAGGAGATGTCAGACTCCCGGTTTGTATGGTGCAACTTTGGCCAGCCTACAATCAGTGATATTGCGATGGTTATCCAGTCATTACGTTCTATCAACTGTAGTTTGGAGTCGGGCCCTACACGCTTGCTTGTTGTCTGCGTTGATGTAATCGGCCCGGTCCTTGCTGAGATAGTCTGGTTATCCTTGGAGAGGGGAATCTTTCCAGATTCCCTTAAGGAGGCCGTGGTTCGGCCCCTTCTTAAGAAGTCCTCCTTGGATCCCGACTGTCTAGCAAACTACAGGCCAGTCTCTAACCTTCCCTTTTTGGGTAAGGTTATTGAGAAGGTGATGGCATTACAGCTGGAGGACCATTTGATCAGCCACAATATCTAGGATTCTCTCCAGTCCGGTTTCAGGAAGAGACATAGTACCAAGACAGCTCTTGTTCGGGTACTAAATTACCTCGTGATAGCGAGAGATCGAAAGACTCATTCCATCTTAGTCCTTCTTGATCTCTCTGCAGCATTTGATACTATGGGCCGTGGTGTGCTGTTGGATCGCCTGTGGCTTATCTGTGGACTTCCGGGGGTTATCCTCAGATGGTTTCGATCGTACCTCACGGGTAGGACTCAGAGAGTGGTGTCAGGGGTTTGTACCTCAGCGCCATTCTCCCTACCCTGTGGAGTTCCGCAGGGATCCATTTTAGCGCCCATGTTGTTTGCAGTGTATATGCTGCCGTTGGGAGTGATTATTAAATGGTATGGCTTGAGTTTTGACTGCTATGCAGATGGTACTCTGCTATACATGTCTTTTGTCCCCGAAGAAGAAGATGCTGTCTCGGTGCTCAACAGCTGTCTGACTGAAATTCAGGCCTGGATGAATGTGAGCTGGCTAAGGTTGAACCCGGAAAAAACTGAGGTGTTGGTTGTGAACCCTGGTCGTCGCAAGGCGGGTATGTTGGCAGGTTCCCCTTCGGGTTTATGGCTTGGAGGTGTCCAGCTAGCTACCTCAGACTGGGTGCGGAACCTGGGCATTATGTTTGATGACTGACTGACCCTAAAGTTACAGGTGTCAGCAGTTGTTAAAACTTCTTTTTACCATCAGAGAAATATCGCCCGGGTGAAACATCTGGTTCCTCCTGATGATCTTCCAACATTGGTTCGCGCCTTCGTTATCTCCCGCCTTGACTACTGTAATGCCCTTTACCTAGGGCTGCCGGGGGTTGATATCCGCCGCTTGCAGCTAGTGCAGAATGCGGCAGCCAGGCTGTTGACTGGTGCTTCAAGAGCCAGTCACATAACGCCTGTGCTCCGCGGTCTGCACTGGCTGCCGATATAGTGGCGGATCACCTTTAAGGTTGCTTTGCTAACCTATAAGGCCCTGCATGACCAGGGACTGGCCTACCTGAAAGATCTCCTTTGTCCCTACTGTCCCTCCCGTCCTCTCCGATCCACCGATGAGGGATTGCTAGAGATTCCCAGGGTACGTTTGCAGACATCGGGAGCAAGGGCATTTAGCTTTATTGCTCCATCCCTGTGGAATTCTCTACCTCATCGGGTACGAAATTGCCTAACCATCCAGAGTTTTAAAACTGCCTTAAAAAATTCATTTTTTCGACTTGGCATTTGTTGGTTGATGCTGCTGTTTTTGATATGTCTTTGGTATGTTTTGTTATGCTGCTACTATACTGCTTTTTGTCATAAATTATATGTTTGTTTTTAATAACTTACTTTTATTTTATGTATTTTATTGTATAGGCACCTTGGTTTTAGAAAGGCGCCTTTTAGAAATAAAACTGATTTTATTTTATTTGAATAGACCCAATCTTTTAAGAAGTCTGCCAGTTAAATCAGTAATGTGTTGTTCATAAGTAAAATGTTGGTCAAGAGTTAAACCTAAATATTTAAATACTGAAACCTGTTCAATGGAATTCCCAGTATTATCAGAAAGCAAATTTGTATTAGACAGTTTTCTAGGACTAGAGAAGACCATTAACTTTGTTTTTGAAGAATTTAGAACCAATTTGTGAAAATCAAACCAATTATGTAATTGAGTAAAATCATATTGCAATGTTTGCCGAATATCGGAAATATTATTCTCTGAACAAAAACAAAGTAAAACATACAAATTATCAGCAGATAAGGACCGCCAGGCCCATCCAGTCTGCCCGAAAGACCTACACTAGTATGTGGCCTTTGACCCTACCTGGTCAATGGCTTTTCACCCCTCCTTCCCACCTCTAAAGTACCTTTATGCCTGCCCCATGCATGTTTAAAACCCTCCACTGTGTTCACCGCCACCACCTCCTGTGACAGTCTATTCCACCACCCTCTTTGTGAAGAAAAACTTCCTCACGTTCACCTCAGCCTGCCACCTTCAAATTTCATGTCATGCCCCCTCGTTCTTGTACATCTCTTATATTGGAAGATGTCTCCCCCTGTACCTTGTTAATGCCCTTAAGGTACTTGAATGTTTCTATCTTGTCCCCCTGATCCCTCCTCTCCTTCAGCGAGTACATATTGAGGTCCTTTAGTCTGTCCTTATGTTTTCCAGTGCAAGCCCTGTACAATCTTAGTCATCCTTCTCTGGACCGCCTCCACCCTGTCAGTGTCCTTACGAAGGTACAGCCTCCAGAATTGCACAAAGTACTCTAGGTGAGGCCTCACTAGCATTTTGTACAATGGCATCACCACCTCCCGCCTTCTGCTAGTGATACCTCTGCCTATGCATCCCAGCATGCCACTGGCCCTCCCTGCAGCCTTTGTACTCTGGTTAGACACCTTTAGGTTGTCAGAAATGATAACCCCTAGGTCTCTTTCTTCCTTGGTGATAGCAACTCCTCCCGGCCCCCCCATTCTGTAGCTCTCCCCAGGGTTCCCTCCTCACAAGTTCATTATTTTGCACTTCTTGGAACTGAACCTTAGTTGCCACACTTCAGACTATTTTTCAAGCTTCTCCAGGTCCCTCCTCATTCTCTCCGCCCCCGTCTGGAGTATGCACCCTGTTGCAGATCTTGGTGTCATCTGCAAACAGGCAGACCCTTCCCTCCCATTCTACTGCAGTGTCACTAATGAAGACATTAAACAGGACTTACCCAAGGACTGATCCATGAGGTACCTCGCTGGTCACTCCCCTCTCCCCTGATTAGATCCCATTTACCACCACCCTCTGCTTCCTGTGCATTAGCCATTTCCTAACCCAGTTTACCACCATGTACCCCATTCCCAGGCTACTCATTTTTGTTGACCAGCCTTTTATGTGAGATGGTATCAAAGGCTTTGCTGAAATCGAGATAGGCAACGTCTAGCACCCCCCCGCCCCGATTTACTTCCCTTGTCACCCAGTCAAAAAAATTTATCAGATTCGTCTGACATGAACTTCCTGCTGTGAATCCATGTTGCCTTGGATCCTGGGCACCGCTGAATTCCAAGTGTGCCACTGTTCTTTCTTTAAAGGAAAGCTGTCCTAATAAGTAATACCCCGCCCCCAAAGCTGTAACCCCCAATTAGGTTTTTCTAATATAAAACAATAATTTTTTCCAGTGCTAACTTACTTAATTTTGAATCACAAAAGTCCACGATCTCCAAACATGACGGACGGTGCGCGGCTCCATTTAGTGAGAAAATGCAGCACCACACCACTTGGCCCAATACATTTGTATTGAGCAGAATGGTGCGGCACCGCACTTTCTCACTAAATGGAGCCATGCACCGTCCACCACGTTTGGAGATCATGGACTTTTTCAAATTAAAATGAAGTAAGTTAGCATTGGAAAAAATTATTATTATTATTAGTGCCTCCATGATTTTACCCACTACTGAGGTGAGGCTGACTCTCCTATAGTTCCCTGCCTCCTCCCTACTATCACTTTTGTGTAGAGGGGACTACTTATGCCCTCTTCCAGTCCTCTGGAACCACTCCAGTGTTGAGTGACTCTGTGAACAGTGCTGCCAGAGGCGTCACTAGCTCTCTTCACAGTTCTCTTAATATCCTCAAGTGTATGCCATCTGGCCCCATTGCTTTGTCCATCGTCAGTTTTGTGAGCTCCTCCAGGAGACTTTCCATTGTGAATGGGCTTGTGTTTACCTCCCTTCCCCCCTTCATGTCTGTTACCCAGCTGTGGTCCCTGACCCTCCCCCTCTTTAGTCAATACTAAACAGAAGTATTTGTTCAGTATTTCTCCCTTTTTCATGTCTCCCTCCTTACACTTCCCTGTATCCCCTTTGAGCCTTACAATCCACCCCCCCAGTCTTTCTTCTTTCACTAATGTACCTATAGAATGCCTTGTCCTCTTTCTTCACTGTCTGCGCTAATCTTTCTTCAGTCTGTGCCTTTGCTCTCCTAACTGCCTTTCCTGCTTCCCTTAGATTCCTCCCTTTGAGTCACCTTATATTTCCTGAAACCTGCCCTTTTGGTCCGTACCTTGTCTGCCAGCTCTCTCGAACCACAGTGGTTTTCTTCTTCTCTTGCCCTTATTTACCAACCTGATGCATTGGCTCGTCACCTCCTCTATGGCTCCCTTTGGTTGTTCCCACTGCTCCTCAATTCCCCCTCCTGTTTCCCTTCTCACCAATGCCTCTTTGGTACAACTCCCCATTTTAGCAAACTCTGCCCTCCTAAAATCTAAGATCTTTGCCTTCGTGTGACTAGACTCTCTCTCTGTCCCTATGCTAAACCACACTATGTGATGGTCGCTGGACCCAGTTGATCTTCCACCTGGACGCCTGCAATTCTATCCCCACTGGTCAGTACTAGATCCAGAATAGCCCCTTCTCTAGTGGGATCAATCACTAGCCATCTTGGGCCTGCCCCCTGTAAGGAATCCAGGATGTCTCTGCTCCTGGTTGAAGCAGCTGCTGGGATGGCTCAATCCACATAGTCTGCATACAAAGTTAATTCAGTATTACTAAAAAAAAAAAACCCAGTAAAGAATTTACAAAAAGAGAAAATAGAAGGGTTCCAAGAATGAACTCCTGAGGCACTCCACATCTTACAGATGATTTTGTAGAGAGAGAGAACCATCTATTGAGGTTTGTTGTCTGGTTCTATAAATAGTCCTCAAACCAAGATGCAGCTTCAGTTACAGTTCATTTTTTATACTAGAAAGGCATGTGAGCAAAATTGCATGTTTTCACAAGCATCCAGTTAAGACAATAATTGTAGTTTACAGGGTTACAGGAAAGTGCAAATATATAGCGATCCGAGAGTAAATGAGTACAAAATAAGTGCAATTAATGGGAGTACAAAACATTACAGTAAGGCACAGATATTCAAACAATAGCATGACCGTGAGTACAACATATGTGCAATCAGTGCGAGTACAAAAGCATTACAGTAAAGCAGATATTCAAGCAATAGTATGACAGTGAGGAAAAAAGGTGGCCAGTGTCGGAGGTAGAGTTCAAGTAGACAAGGACAGACATACTGGGAGAAAATTCCAGACTAGGGGCAATTACAAGTGAATAAACTGGAGTAGAAGCCCTTAAGACTGTGCTTGAACGAGGCTGTTGAGGGACAAAGGACAAGGGATGGGGGTAAGTTGTTGAAACGTTTAACAACCTTGTAGGAGAGTATGTTTTGGCCTTGGTAGTATGGCAGGGAGGGAGGGAGAGGGAAGGAGTCTGAGAGTGCATTTTTGGAGGAAAGACAGGATTTTGCTGTCAAGCCTAACTTCGAGAGGGGTCCAGTTTGCATGTGTGTACAGGTCGCAGTGGTGGGTCAGTCTGGGGAGGCCTGTGGCAAACCAAATAACATTATGGTAGGTACTAGGCAGGCAGCTGAATTTCTTTTGAGAGAGTGGAGGGTAATGGAGCAGAGCACCATAGTCGAATAGGGGAGGAGGAAACTGGTGGCCAGGAGCACGCGGGACTCTGGGATTAGTAAAGGTTTGACATGATACAGCACGCCAAGCCTTTGAACTTCTGATGAAAAAGTAACCCTTGTTAACATTTTCAGGAGTTTAGCATGGTCCCCCAGATCAGATGCCTTGGTGAGGTCCACGAAAGCCGAGGCAACATACTAGCCATCATCAAGTGCTTTCTATACCTGGCTAGTGAACCTCACCAAGGCGGTATCAGTGTTATGTCTGGGTCTGAAACCATGCTGAGACTCCGACAAAAGATTATACTTATCTAAATGTTTGGTAATGAGATCTGACACTACTTTCTCCAATATCTTTGAAAGTGGAACTAGCAGAGAAATAGGTAGATAGTTATACAAGTTTGATTTTGAGCCAGATTTGAATATGGGCTTAACAATAGCACCCTTCCACTTGTTCGGATAAACACCATAGCAAAGGGAGTAATTATACAACTTTGTAAGCAGATAAGCAATTAAGTGATTAACATTTTTAAATATCCTATAGTCAGTATTATCAGGGCCAATGTATGGTCTGAGATTCATTTTAGAAATGTACTGAATTACACGCATCATTTGGAGTAAGAATACGAAAATAACATTTTGGAACATCGGAACCGAAGTATTTATTGGATAGATTAGCTTGGTGAGACAAATTAGTATTTCCTAATACTTGATTCCGATTTTGTATCTGGGGTCTGTACTTTTCCAGGTTGGAGTAGTCAATGCTGCTGGAGCAGATGATGGCTTACTCTCCTTCAATGGAGACCTCGATTTCACCGGTGAAGCATGTTTATCCCTATTCTTATGGTGACTAGAGGAGAAAGGTTTCAATGAAAATCTTTCTTTCTCTTTGGATTTCTCCATTGTCCTAACTAACCTTGGTGGCAACAGTGTCACTGACCATCTGGGTGTTTCCTTCCCTGTAGCAGTCAGGTGTGAGGGAGAAGCTGGCTTGCAGCCTGTGGCCTTTGCTTAGGTTTCCATGACCTTGATGGTGATGAAGGTTTCTACTGCCTTCTTTCAGCATCTGCATGTGTGTTGATTAAATCCTTGGGAGATCCTACAGGCCCTCACGTTGTGGGACAGGCCCAAACAGCAGGCACACACGGTGTTAGCTTTGTCATTGTAGATCATGTATATGCAGGTACAAACCTAAATAAAGGTTCTTTCGATGGTGGCCTACAGGGACAACATAGAGATGTTTAAATAAAAAAAAAAAACAGAAGAAAACAGTGTTGTTTCTCTGCAGGTTTGATGAGTGACTGGCAAAAGAAAGAACTGAGGATCAAGGGGGCTGCCCACATTTTATAGGTGCTGACATTGAACATCATTGTGGGTGGCTGTCTGCTACCAAAAGTTTACAAATGGTCCTGATGCTGAAGGCTCACAGTTCTAAAGGTGTGGCCAAGTGGAGGCAATATTCTCTATGAAGATCTGACTTATAATACCTTCTACTTCCACAGTCTAGTTTCAGCACCTCATTGACATGCATGAGGCTCTGCTCTTCTGTGTCTCTCTATGTGACGAGCCTCCATCTCCCTCCCATTCTTCCATCCAGATCTACTTTATTCATACATCTATGGTTGTGGCACTTTTTTAACTTTATTTATTAAAAAGAAGTTTTGTTGCAGAAAATACACACAACAGTTTAAACAAAGCTGCTGGCATAACTGGTTGTTGCACTTTTTTCCTCTCTTCTATGCCACCTTTGCAGCTGGAAGAATGCTGACGACTGAGTACACAGCTCACAGCTGGGGCAAGTGTCAGTAACTGAAGAACAGTTCTGTCATTGGCTAATGTAGATATGACATGGCAGAAGCAGTTTTGTTATTGCCATAGTATAAACAGTACGAACATACGAAAATTTTATTTTATTTTATTTATTAAATTCTAAGATTACAAAATACCTTTGAACCAGAGGTTCATTTATAAAGGTTCTGTGTCCAGAGCAAGTATAAAATAATAAACAAATAGGTAACAGAAAGGTGAAGAAACAGATACTAGGAAAAGCAATAATGCATGTGGTATCAACAGAATCAACTAGTAAATTGAGAAACTAAAATGGGGGTAAAGAGGCTCAATGCACTTAGAGAATGACATTGTCAGATAGTGCATATTGTTGCAAGAAGTGCAGGAAGAGGAAGGGGTATAATGGAAGAGTAGAGACAGGCTAGGTGGAGCAGTCACAGTTGTAGCGATTAGAGAGGTGCTGACACAATAAGCGTTTGAAAGGACCTAGTTTGTTCTCAGCATAGATCTCAGACAGCAGCCTATTCACAAGGGAGGGAGCTCTGTAAGCGAAGGAGTGCTGGACTTGAGATGTACGGCAGGAGGGAACTAGAAAAAAGGATTTAGGAGTGCTGCGGGTACATCGAGATTGAGGGAAGGTTAACATAAGTCCATATGTTGCAGGAGAGGTAAGGCCAAGGCAGTTTTTTTTAGACCGGAGGCAGGTCTGATAGGTGATCCAACCTTGTAGATGGAGCCATGAGGATTGTCTGTAGAGCTCACAGGTGTGCGTTCTTTTCCCTGCTCCCGTTACAAGATGGCAACACTTATTTATGGCGGTTCTGATGCTTTTTAGTGTAGTGTCAGCCATACCTCTCAACCGCAGGACTCTGAAATGAGGGACATCGACCCTTAAAATGAGGGACACCACACCCTGAAAGGAGGGACACCACGGGGGACATCAGAATTTCATCAGAGGTGAAATGAAGGTGTCAGAAGCCGTAGTTATGTCCGAGTCAAAATGGTTACACAGCAAACTAACTACTGGCCAAACTGATATTCATGATATGCCACATGAATGGGCTTCACAATGTTTCAGTCTCATGGCCAGGTCATCATGTACATGTTTTAAGATTTTACCCAATTACCACCACCAGGAAGGTAATGCTATATATTGGGTCCACCCTGTAATTTTCTAAGGACAACACACCTGATTTACACTCTTGGTTTGCTCCTCTTTTATTATGCCCTCTAGGAATGGAAGCTATTGTGGGACCCACTACATTGTTTGTAGGGTGGGCTTAATTAGTGAGCAGTTGCATGCCACTCACACACACTCATTCTTTTCTTCTGTTCCATTTTACAGACTGAGAAAAATAGTTTGTGCTGGTTCTGACTCTGATTTGCCAAATCAAACCTAGCCTGACTCATCAGAACAGAACACCTGACCTTTAGAATCACACTCACAATGTAACGGCTGAAAATGAATCGAATGCTTTCCTCTCTGATCCGACCTGGGGATGACCTACCTCCTCAGCAGCAGTGGCACCACTCCAAGATGACTAGTGAGTCCTGGTTGTGACTCTGAGTCTCCTGTGTGTCCGAGGTTGCCGCTCCTCTCCTCTCTCATTGTCTGGTGGTGGCAAGTTTGGCAACAACTCCCATCTTCTCAACTGGCGGACCGCTCAAGTCCTCTTGGCCGGGGGTGGGGGACTTGGCGATGATGAGGGATGGTATAGGCCGCAACCAGATGACCTCAGCAAGTCAGCAGCACTACCACAAATGGCGTTGGTGAAGACGGCAAGAGATCCCCTCTGATAGAACGCCGGCAGAGCTTTTAGGTTATTCTATGGATGTTGATTGAATCTGTTGTTTTATGTGATTTTAATAAACTGTTTGTTATCTGCATGTGAAGCGCTTTGAAACTGGAATTGCGCTATACAAATAAAAATATTATTATTATTAATTTCAGCACACAGTGTGGAGCCAACTCCTGAGCAAAGTTCACTTCGGGGAGAGGAGGTGGGGTCAAAATTCCAGCCAGCAATTCCACAAAGAGTCCACACAAAAGCGATTTGAATCTGATCATTAACTCCTCTGTCCTCCTCACTCCTCAAGAGTCACTACTAGACTGTGAGACAGTACGTGCCATCAAGCGCCACCACATTCAAGCTGTGCATTTCTTGATTTGCTGAAAAATTGGGGGGGAGGAGGAGGAGCAGACTCACCAGGCAACCAGTTGGACCACAGACTTAAATAACTACTTTGTGTTCTTGGCCTCTGGGGTGCAGTGTCATAATCCACGCGCTCGCTTCGGTTTTGAGTCCCAGACCCGAGCTGACTCGGCCGAGAATTCCAGCGGTAGGAAGTCAGTCACCAGACTTGCACGTGCACATTTAAAGGGCCAGCTGACTGTTGTTGTCAAATGCAGGACAGTGACAAGTTCTGGCGGGACACCAGGACAAGTTAAGCAGATCGGGCCAAATGAGGGATGTCCCCCACAATGCGGGAGACTTCAGAGGTATGGTTTCAGCAGCAGATCCACAGAAGATCAGACCATAATCAATTATTGAGAGGACTGCGCAGGTTACAGCTACCTGCATAGCCTCCGTAGTAAGGCAATGGTGATGGCGGTAGAGGATACCTGTCCTAGAATTGACGGCTTGATGAGGTTGACAGCAGAAAAAAGCCCAGAGGTCTGTCAAGTCTGCCTGAGCGTGCCGCTCGCAGTATACATTCACTGCAGCTGCGCCTCTCCCATTCTCGTCCCATTATTACTGCCTCCCGGCTTATACCTCCCACGGTTCTTATCTGTACTTATTCTCCCTTTGACTATATTCCACCCCCTTTTTAAAACTGTCCACTGTCCTCAACGCGATCAACTCTTCCGACAGTTTGTTCCACCCTTCCATCACCTTTTCTGTAAAGTAATGCCTCCTCATCTCCCTCCTGAATCTTCCCCCTTCCAACTTCAGACTGTGCCCCCTTGTGACCCTCCCACCCTTTAAGCAGAGCAGTCCCCCGTCTTAACCCTGTTTATGCCCTTTAAGTATTTGAAGGTCTCTATCATGTCCCCCCTCTCCCTTCTATCTTCCAGGGAATACATGTTGAGCTCCCTCAATCTTTCCTCATAGAGTTTATCTCCCAGACCCAGGATCATCTTTGTCACCCTATGCTGCACTCCCACCAGTAGTCTAATGTCCTTTTTTAGGTATGGGCACCAGAACTGTACAAGGTACTCCAAGTGTGGCCTCACTAGTGATCTGTATAGTGGCAGGATGACCTTCTAGAGGTGATACCCCTGGCAATGCATCCCAGCATTTGATTGGCCCTTGATGCCGCCCTCCGGCATTGTGCCGATACCTTCATGTGTCTCCTGTGACTAGTACCCCAGGTCTTTCTTTCCCTCAGAAATGGATACGTGCACTCCCCACAGCCAGTATAGGATCTTGGGATTTCTGGCTCTGAGGTGCATGACCTTACACTTCTCAGAGTTAAATCTCAGTTGCCATATAGCTGACCAGTGCTTGAGTTTTGCCACATCTTCCCTGAGTTCTTGCCTCCCTTCCTCATTGTCCATTGTTGTACATATCTTTGCGTCATCGGCGAACAGGCAGATCTTACTCTTGATCCCATCTGCTATATCCCGATATAAAGCTATTGAATAAAACTGGGCTTAGCACTGAGCCCTGTGGTACCCCACTGGTCACAAGCCTTTGTTTGGAACCTTACCCCATTACAGTTGCCCTCTGCTTTCTGTTCTGCAGCCAGCTACTAACCCATCCCACTAGTTTCTCCCTGGCTCCCAGGTTCCTCAGCTTGCCCAGCAACCTTTTGTGGGGCACCAAGTCAAAGGCCTTACTGAAGTCCAGGTACAGGACATCCATGGCATGGCCCCAGTCAACTGCCCTTGTGACCCAATCGAAGAAGTCAATTAGGTTAGTCTGACAGGATCTTCCCAAGACAAACCTGTGCTGTCTTTTGTCCTGGAGACCACTTTTATCCAGAAAGATTATCAGTCTGTCCTTTAGAATGGTCTCCATTCACTTCCCCACAGTGGAAGTTAAGCTTACCAGTCTACAGTTACCCGGTTCATCCTTAAGTCCACTCTTGTGGAGGGGCATCACATGGGCCATTCTCCATTTCCTGGGCAATGCACCCCATCTCCAGTGAGGTGTTAAAAAGTTCTGCCAGTGGTGCTGTCAAGACCTCTGCCAACTCCTTCAGGACTCTTTTATGTACTCCATCCAGTCCTGGGGCCTTGTCCACCCACAGGGCTTTGAGTCCTTTTAGAACCCTATCCATCAGATGACCCCATCAATTACCTCTGCCCCTCCCTTGCGTGCCCCTCCTCTCCCTTGTGGTATCGGCCTGTCCTTTTTAGGGCTGTGGGCAGAGCCTACAGCACTGTTGGGATCAGAGTAGCTCCAAAACGGCTGATTGTGGAACTCCCTGTTTGGACATTTGGAAGTGTTCCTCCACAGTTGCAAAACAGTGCACTCCCCTCTGATTTCTGCCATTTGCTGCTCTCTGTTAAAGGCATCTGAAGGGAGGGAGGATGCTACTGTATTGTACCTCAGAACTTCTCAGGATATTAGCAAAAAAAAACCCTTTTTAAACTGCTGTTTCTATCATCTGTCCAGCTCAGTCTAATAGCTGTATTATGTTTCTTTCAGTAACCGAGGGGTTAACTCATTATAAATTGTCTGGAATATACTGAACCTCTGAAAGTCAGACTAGTGTCAGATTAGACAGTGGAGCTGCTGTCTGTGTTAGCTATCACATTCCTATGGACACACACACACACACACACACACACACACACACACAGACACACACACACACAGCAGCTGTAGCATGTACTCTGACTAAAGAGATTTAAGAGGACTGAATTAGCAGCATGCCAGTTTTTGATGATTGTGACTAAACAGCACTATATGGCACCAACAAGAAAACAACTTTGGTCATTTGGTAGCTCTTCACAGCCCTATTGGCTCTGGCTAGAGTTTTTCTTTAGTGAACACAAAACAAAAGTACTTGTTGAAAGCCTCCGCCTGGTCCTTCCCATTTTCTGCCCACCCCCTTCCCTCTTGATCCAGACAGTCTCGTCCTTACAACTCCTCTTTTCTCTGATGTACTTGAAGAAATCCTTTTCCCCCTCCCTGCTCCCCTGAGCCAATCTTGGCTCCCTTGCAGCTTTAGCCACCCTGACTGCCCTACTCACCCCCCCACAGATTTCTTTGTGTACTCACCTTGTTCTTCTCACTCCCAGTTTTCTTGTACCTATTGAAGGCCAACTTCTCTCTCACTTTCTCTGCCACTTCCCTGCTCAGTCAGCTTGGTTTTTTTTTAAACCTGGACTGCTTGCTCTGGATCTTGGCGCGTGTGTTAATTGCTTCTGTTCCATATGATGGACAATTCCTGTTCTTCATCCATCCTCTGGCAGACTTCAGCAAGTTACCCCTCCAGGATGCTGCCCATCCTGGTGAAATCCACCTTACTGAAATCTACCATTCTCGTCCTGGCTGCCTCCTTGCCCATGTGAAGGAAGAACCACACTGTGCAGTGATCGCTACCCGCTAGAGGGTCCTGCACAACTACATCCTGGACATGGTCCCCATTGGTCAACACAAGATCCAGTATGTCACCCTCTGTGGTGGTACTGATCCAGTATGTTACCCTCCCTGGTGGTACTGATGGAACAGGCAAAGAGAGAATGAAACAGGCGGTCAGTCATTATGCTGATGACTGCAATTTACATAGCTATGCAGAGAGTGGCAATGTAAACTGAAATCTGAACTCTGAATCTCTCTGCTGCCTATCTGATAACCAGGGAACACTACCATTTAAAAACTGATAGTATATGGTTGCCCTCGATTGTGGATGGATTTCAGCACCTTTCTAAATGTTGTTGCAGTACAGTTCAAAGGTCACGAAAAGCTGTTGTAGTATTGTTCTGACTGTACAATGACACTACAGCAATTTTTCGTCACCTTTGAACCATCTGCGTTACTGTAGCACTTTGAAAGCCCAAGTGGAATACATGTCAGAGCATTTTGAGATGCACAACGGTAAAGTAGTTAAAGCCTCTGCCCATTATTGCCCTAAAAGGCAGTTAAATTTAACATGTTTAACACCTTTAGTGTATCTTAGCCGGCAGACCATTCGGCAGCAGTTCATCGCAGCCATTATGAAGGAAAACCGCACAGCTAACAGAAAAGAACATCTGAGCAAATTTAAAGGGGGGGGGGGAAGCAAAACTTGTCATTTAACAACATAGTATAGTAACCTGAATCGGGTTGGGGGTGGAGTGAAATTGAGTGCTCTGTCTTTTTTTTCCTTTTTTTTCCTTAAAACCCCTGTGTGGGTAACCATACACAACAAGGCTGTGTTTCCACCTCTGGTTTTAGATGGCTTCTCGAGCTTCGCTCTTGAGATCCCTGTGATGTCATCTAAAACCCTTGATGCCTTGATGATTCAATCAATGCCAAAAAGTGTGCAGTGTCATGCACTTGGGAAGGGAAAACCCGGGGGGCTGTGTATAAGATGGGAGGTACTTAGTCGCCAAGCAAGAGAGAGACCATGGGGTAATTGTATCTGATCTCAAGGTGACCGGGCAGTGCAACAAGGCAATAAGCAAGGCTAGCTGGATGCTGGGTTACATTCAGAAGGGGATTTCTAGCAGGAGAAGGGAGGTAGTGTTGCTACTAGGTCACTCATTAGTGAGACCCCCACTGAGATTGCAGTGTCCAGTTCTGGAGGCTGCACCTCGGCAAGGACATTGACAAGGTGGAAGTGGTCCAGAGGTTGCATGAGAAACCGTATGAGGAGAGGCTACTGGAGCTCAACATGTCCTCCCTGGAGGAGAGCGAGAGGGGACATGATTGATACCTATAAGTACCCTGTGGGGATGAACAAGGTGCAGGACGGAAGCCTGTTTCAATGGAGGAGAAGTACTAGAACACAGGGCATGCAGTGAATCTGGGGTGATAGTTTGAGAGATGTGAGGAAATACATCTTCACAGAGAGGATGCTGGATGCCTGGAACAGCCTGCCAGAAGAGGTGGAGGGGTTGAAGACAGTGGGAAGCTTCAAGCATGCATGGGGATAGGCACATGGGTATAATAGGTAGAGGACAGGGAGGAGGGAGGGAGGGACACCTGAGACTAAATAGGGTCTCAGGTGAAGAAATGGGTAGGGGAGAAAAGGGCAGACTAGATGGACCTACCGGTCTTTTTCTGCCAACAGATTTTGTTTCTGTGATGAAGAAACATATCCCCAGACCCTTGTCAGATCTGTTGAATACTAGGTCCCAGGTGATGGGTTCCCTCAGTGAAGCCTTTCTATTTCCAAAGCTGAAAGCAGACTTTTTTGTTAGTGTTCTGCTGGGTATGGCCAAAACCAGAAAAGGTAAAACTCTTCGGTTTTTAACCTCTTAGAGGGGAAAAAGTAGGTGCTGTCCAGAGTACAGCTGTAAGGTAGTGCTATAGAGTGCATAAGAATATGTATACCATTTATTTGAATTTTGGATAACCAGGTAGGCCCACTGAGAAAATACAGACCCTTTTTCAGGGGTGATGCGGGACAAAGGTACAATGCAATATAAATATGTGGCAAAAGTAACCAAGAGTGAATGACAAATAATATATACAGCAAATAAAATGTGTACAAAGTATGCAAGTAAAATTTACACAGCATATACACATCCATGCAAACAAAGTATAACCATGCAGAGTATCTTGGAGTATGGCATGACATAATCTCTGTAATTCAGTAGCTGAAGAACCAACACTTGAACACAAATAAATCCAGAATCAATTGACCACGGATGGTACGTAGTTCATAATGAAATATTCAGAGTTAGCAAGTAGGAGGGAGAGAAAGACTACAGATGCGGATTCCCTTGGTACAGCTGAGTGCTACGAAGATTAACCCAAAGTGGGTACAAGGCTTAGGCTGCAGTAAGTGCGCAGAGAGGGAGTGCTTGAACATAGCGAGAGAGGAGAGTGTAAATGAGGGAAGTGCATTCCAAGTGTTGGGTGCAGAGTAGGCAAATGATCGCTTGCCAGTTGCCAGGCAGGGGGAAAAGAGTATTCAGCAGAGGGGCCAAGGATGACCCGAGTAAACATGAGGCGGATTTACGTGTCAGTATGTCACTCAGGTGGGGGGGGGGAGAAGAAGAGAAAGAAGTTTGTAGATGAAGTAGAAGGAGAACTGCAGTCTTTGGTCATAGTTAGGCCAGCTAAGTGATACTAATACCTCACAGTGGTGTCAGCGCATGTTGGCTCCAAAATACCATTACATACCAGCTGCAGCCCCCCTTCCCCATTTTAAGTAGTTCCCGGAGAGTAGCTGAATCCATGCCCCATAAACTTTTCCCCCTGTTGTACAAGTAAATTAGAAGTAAGCCACATGTTATTCTTTGTCTCATCAGCCTGTTGTATTAGCAGCCATATTGGCTCTGACTAGAGTTTATTTTTAAAAATGGCAATTCCTTGCAAATGAACCAAATGTAAAAATGGCTCTGTTTAAATTGGCGGGCAGGCAGCTTACAGTTGGAGCCCTGATGGTCGAGTTGCACTCTGTGCTACACTTTATTTGTAGAATTTATTTCAACCTGTTTTATCAGGTAAATGAGCAGAGCCCTGGGAGCTCCTTTCCAGTGGTGACGGGTGGGGGTGGAGCCAGGAGGATAGTCATAGGGAAGAATATAATTGTGTACGTACTTAAATACAGATACAGTGCAAAGTCAAAAATGATACATGTGTTACGCAGAAAAGTGAAGTTACAATAAGACCCCCATTTGACTAAAGGGTGAAGTGCATGCTGCAAACCACAGTGTAAGTAGCCTTGAAATACAGTAGCATAGAGAAAGAACTTCATAGAACTAGGCAGTGAAATTACATCAAGTCCCTTGGTTGACTGATGGGACACATAAAGGCTACATACTGCACACAGTCCTGAAATGCAGTAGCAGGTCTGTGTCAGAAACAAGCAGAGGAAATTGTCTGGGGCAGCAGGGGCAATAGAAGAGGAGTGATGATCCTTAATCAATCTCTTGCACAAAATGTAGGTAGGTGATGTGGTGATATTGGCAGGAAAGCTGCCCCATACAGAGGGGAGCCTGTAGGTAATGAAGGTGTGTCCTAGGTTGCACCTGCACTGCTGGGTTTGGAATCGGCAGCTGTCCTCTGACCTGAGTGAGTAGGTGAGGTTTGTTGCTGGGTAAAAAGTTCTGAGAGGTAGCTCAGGAGTTTGCCGGACCATTAGCTAGCCCCCCCCCCCAGCGTTGTGTGAAGCATTTGCTTTGCCAAGGGAGGCACCCAGCCAGATTCATTGTACATGGTGAAGTGGTGTGTTGGGGTGGGGTGGGGGCAGAACAATTCTACACAGGGCATCGAAGAGGGAGGTATGTTTTATTAGGGTGGAGGAGTTAGCACAGGTGTAAACAATGTCCGCATGATCCAGCAGAGGAAAAATGCAGCGTTCAACCACCACTTTCCTGATGTGAGGCTGTAGGCAGCTGTTTACTCGTAGAAAGCACCAGGTTTTGCATAGCACTTAGCTACTACCTGGGATATATGACCAGAGTAGTCGAGGTGTTTGCCAAGGTGAAGTCCTAGGTACTTGTATGTGGATACGGAGCATAGGCATTCATTTAGGGAGGAACGTAAGTTCAGTGAGGCTGGGAAGGAGCTTATCCAGTGATTGGAGCCAAATAACTTTGAGACAGTTTTCTTTTGATTCATAACTAATTGGTTGTCGATGGAACCATTTTTGTACTGCAAAGAAGTCTTGTTGTGGCTCCTCAATGGAGGGGACAGTGGTGCCAGTAACGTAGATAATTGTATCATCAGCATACATGTGAATTTTGCAGGAGGAGAGTGCTGGAATAAGTTGTTGATGAAAATTGTAAAGAGAAGTGGACCTAGCCCAGAGCCTTGGGAGATCCCAGGGGTGACAGGTGGTTGGTTCCGCCTAGCTTGACAGACTGGGAGCGATTTGTTGGGCAATTTCAGAACCAGGTCAGAGATGTAGGGGAGACATGCGAGTCTGCAGACTTTTCAAGTAGAAGGTTGTAGTCCACAGTGCCTTGGCTTGGTAGATGAAAATGGTCCCTGTGCCCATGCCTTTGTCCTCGCTTGAGTGAATGTGGTCAGTGACACTGAGGAGGGAGGTGGAGTTGTTAGACAAAAAAGCTGGGCTGATAAGGGGTCAGAAAGCTGGCGCTGGAGTCTCGCCAGTCTTTTGAACATTGGAGAGTAGGAGGGATATCTGGCGATGGTTGGTGCATCCGCAGGTCTGCCTCTATGAATAGGGACAATGAGGGCATGCTTCCAGCTATGGGGGAAGGAGCCGGACGAGAGGGAGTGCTTGAAGATGTGGGCAATAGATGCAGCTGTTGCAGGGGCAGCAGTGTTGAGAATTTTGGTGGAAATACCGTCATCGCCATAGCTGGAGGAAGTGTTGAGTACTGAGAGCTCCTTGTAGACATCTTCAGCTGGGATTGCCCAGAGGTAGGATATGCTAATGGGGGGGGGTGCTGGAGTGTGGTGCTTGCTGGCGAGAAATGGTGGTGTTTGGTGGGGCAGCATCCAAGATTAAAGCCTTTGTAACTTCAGTGAAGTGCTGGTTTAGGACTTCAGCTGACAAGGTGTTACCAGAAGGGGGCTGATCACCTACTGACGAGGGGGAGTGCTTGAGGAGGCTGTGAGTTGTTTTCCAGAATTTGAACGTGTCTGAACCATTGGACATGAGCTTCCTCTAATAGCATGTGGGCGAGGTGATCATCTGGCTCAGGTTCATCTCTCCTCAGTTCTTTTCCAGTCATCACTCGTACTCGTCAGACCTCTTGTGGAAGTGCTGACCATCTAGCTGTTGTCTTTTATTAATTTTCTCTTAGTTAATCACTAAACATTTAGGGATGTGGCCTCGGAGAGCAGTTTTGTAAATGAGTGGCTGTGCTTTATAATGGTCCTGTGGCACGGGTAATAACCAGTAGGGTGTTTTCTGACCTAGTTAACATCATGAGAGGTACAAGGCAAGGCTGCCCCCTTTCACCATTGCTCTTTGCCCTTAGCATAGAGCCTCTGGCAGAAGTGATCAGGAACTCAGTGCAGATCCAAGACATTAGCACAGGTGGAAACAAGAGTGTCGCTTTATGCGGATGACACCCTGTTTATTAGACACCTTAAAGAAACAAGGCAAATATTTTCAGTATTTTACAGTACAGGGCTGCATCTGGGTTTAAAGTCAACAGGGAAAATTTGGAGATCAGCGGAAGGATATCTGAGACCTAGAGGCAGGGGTGCGGATTTAAATGGGTTGCTAGGCAGTTTTGATATCTGGGGATACAGGTCCCTACAGATATCTCTAAGCATTTGGGGTTATGTTACCCTCCCTGCTAACCACCGTGGAGGCAGACTTGAAAAGATGGGGTGAACTACCCCTTTCTATTACCGGGCAGATTGAGTCTATACAAATGAACATTTTGCCCCATTTTCTGGCCTCATTTTCCTCCTTATGAGAGGAAGTACCCAAGGACATCTGGCATAGAATTTTTTATGGATGATCAAAATTGGTGTGGGGAACTGCATGTCCCCAGGATAGTCTAGCACTCCTTATGTTCTCAAAAGGCAGAGAGGTGGTCTTGGACTTGCTAACTTGATGGCATATTTTAGGGCATGCCACACTTATGCTCTTACCTGCAAGGGGAGGTAGCACTGGATTGGATGGTCATGGAGGATGGAGAAGGGATAGGATGTAAAGCTTTTGACCCCCTTAAAGATAAGGAGAGTTGGGCAATACGAAATCCATGGGCAAAGGGTGCTGCTCAGATCATAGAAGGTGGCGATATGGAGTACCTGGGGGAACTGCAAGCAAATTCACTCAGTTACATTAGGGATAGCGATGGATTTGGCCGGGGAAAGTTGACCTTTGGAAACTGGGAACAGTGGGGATTGGTCAGGCTGGGGCAGCTACTCTTGGAGGGAAGGCCCAAGGAATTCCAGCAATTACAGAGGGAATTCAACCACCCAAACAGGGACGTCTGTTGCTGTTTGCAAATTAGAAACTGTGTCATTACAGAGCCCCGCAGGACTCAGTTGGTTAAGGATCCAGGGCCCTTGCAGACCCTAGTGAAAGGAATCCAGGACAGAGGTACCCCTAAGCACTTTGTGTCTCAGTTGCATTAACTTTGTCCTATTCTTCTAAGAAAAGGAATACAAGGAAAGTGGGAAGCAGAAGCGGGATCTCTCAGATAAATAATGGAGGACATGTGAGGAGAATGCATCAAGAATGTCAGCCTCCCTGAAATGGAGGGAACATTGCTGGAAAGTTCTATCAAGATTTTTTTTAAACCCCCACTGTGACAGCCCCTTATGGGACTACCAGTTAAGATAAATGCTGGAGATTGTATAATCAGAGGGCCATTGGGAATATCCCATGCCTGGAAGAGGTTGTGGAAGGGGATCCTTTGGTCACCTTGCTGCCAGAGGTAAAGCCTACCATCAGCAAGGCCATGGTAAGGGTGGTGGAGCCTTGCCAGCCCCCCCATGCTCCTTCCAAAGCACCAAAGGCCATTGGCTGCCCCCACCAGCTCAACCTGACTTGAATCGGCTTGTCACCGTGCAACCGTTGCCTTCAGAGGAGGTGGTAGGGGTTCATCTCTCCCTTCATCTGACACAATGGAGGGAGATTACCACTGACTAATGGGTTCTGGATATAATTGCAAAGGGACATGCTCTGGAGCCACTGGAGACCCCTCCAGAGCACCCTCTGCCTCTTTACACGTATCCTCTGGGACATTTGTCCCTGCTGAAAGAAGTGCAAGCTTTGCTACACAAACATGTAATAGAACCAGTGCCTACTCACCAGCAGAACAAAGGGTTCTACTCCAGATACGTCCTGGTCCGCAAATGGACAGGAGATCTGAGAGGCCTAAACTTCTACATAGAATACAAGATGTTTTGCATGGTCTCACTTCAAGCTTTGATTACCCTGTAACGGGGACTGGATTTACTCCCTAGCTTTGAAGGATGCTTATTCTTGTATCAAGATCAGGAAACATCAGACAGTAACTGAGCTTTGTGCTGGAAGGGGAGTATTAGTTCAGAATATGGCCCTTTGGCTTGTCTCCTGCACGACAGGTCTTTACCGAATGCTTGGCAGTGGTGGTAGCAGTTCTTCGTTGGGAAGGCCTGTATGTCTTCCCATACCTGGACGACTGACTCTTAAAAGCCAGTTCTGGGGGAACAATTGGTGCACATCCTGTCCCGAATACAGCAATTGCTCGACTGCCTGGGGGTTACAGTGAATGTGCCAAAGTCCGTACTGACTCCTTGCCAAAGACTGCAGTACATCGGTGGTGTCTTGGACACAGAAAAAGGGCTGTGCGTTCTTGCCCCTGGACAGGGCGGAAGGACTAATTGCTCAAGCACAGTTGGTATACAGCAGTTATCAAGTCCCTGCCAGAACATTTCTGTGTCTCCTGAGAGTCATGGCCACAGCCATTGACACTGTGTCACTGGCCCGCTTACACATGTTGATACTACAGTGGACATTAAGTACAATGGGATTAGTTGATGGACGACCTGGACTAAAAGATGCTTGTCACGTCCCCCTTGTGCAAGGCACTGACATGGTGGATCGACAGCTGCAACCTTTTAGGGGGCGTTTCATTTCTCATACCAACTCCAAATCAGATTCTTACCTCAGGTGCTTCCGGATCCGGGTTGTGGGGGGGTGGGTGGGGGGACACCTGTGACCATTTCAGACACAAGGTTCCCGGACCCAGGTGGAAACCAAGTTGTACATAAATGCCCTGGAGATGGGAACTGTCTTGTACAGCCTTCAGGCTTTTCAGGAGTACCTGACTCTAGTTCATCTGATACAGACTGACAATGTCAGTATCATGCATTATATAAAACATGAGGGGACTCATTCCTATCCACTGTGCTGGGAAGCAGTGAGAGTATGGTATTGATTACTGGAACATGGCCTAGAGCTGTCAGCTGTATGCATCTCCCAGGAATCCAAAACATCTTGGCAGACAAGCTAAGCAGGTCACAGTCCAAGATGCACGAATGGGAACTGCTGACCTCGGTGATAGATGACCTCTTCGCAAGGTGGGGCTGTCCAGAGTTGGACCGTTTTGCATCCTCATACAACATAAAACTGCCACGTTTTTGCTTGCTAACTCCATTGCTTGGAATTTCTTGGCAAGATGCTTTGTTCCTCTCTTGAAAAGGGAGTTTTTCACATGTATTCCCTCCCATTCTACTAATAAACATAGAAACGGAGAATGTGTCAGCAGATAAGGGCTGCTGGGCCCATCCAGTCTGCCCATTCTTTTTTTTTTTTTACTTTTATTTTTTGCTGCAGACCCAACTTGATCTACGGTACCATCTCTTCCCCTCCCTTCTTTACCTCTGTGAATTCCCTTGTGCCTGTTCAAGGCATTTTTGAATCCTACCACTGTTTTGCCCCCACTAACCTCTGCTGGAAGGCTGTTCCAGGCATCTACCATCCTTCCTGTGAAGAAGTACTTACTCATGTCCCTTCCGAATTTACCCCCTCCAGCTTCATAGCATGCTCCCTTGTTCTAGAGCACCTTTTTCTTTGAAAAATATCCCCCCTCTGTGCCTTGTTAATCCCCGTGAGGTATTTAAAGATCTTCCTTCGAGAGGGTTCCTGCAGTAGGTCATAACCATTAGGACTCCACCCCAGGCATCAGGACTACACGGCAAATTTTTGCTAGAAACGTCTGGTGGGGGACTGCCCACCCGACGCCACATGGCTAATGTCAGCATGACCCTATATAGTGGGGTTCCCCGAGCCGGCCTTCCAGTTCTTTCCCACTGTCGACCTGTGCAAGGACCTCGCGGTGAAAGCTGCTCCAGTCGATCAGCATTTTGTCTAAAGTAAACCTTTTATTTTCTTCCGAAAATAGTTTTCTTCATTTTTATGTCTTCTCTGCCCAAGACTCTGAAGACCAAGAAGTAGTGTTAGAAGTGCGGCACGCAGATCCCTCACAAGGACGGCCATAGGCTCTGCCTCCTCTGCCTAGGCCTGGGGCACGACAGAGAGGCCTGCCCAGATTGCAAGCTGTTCAACCCGGCCATGCTGAAACGTAGGCAGCAGACCCTGGATGCCCATCTTTTTAAGTCCAGGATGGCCACCTTTGAGCAGGAGATGCAAAAGCTGAGGGAATCCGCTTCTTCATCCTCTTCAGAGCACAAAAGAAAAGAGATGCACCAGGAGTGGGAGCGCCTGGAGGACCGGGAGCGGGCCTCCTCCAGCAAGGCCGCCGGGCCCAAGACCACGGTCTCCCCAATGGACAAGGCCGCTTCTCCGCCGCCTTCCTTGGTGACAGTCTAGGCCTCTTCCTCTGGTTCTCCAGGTACCTCTTCTACCTTCAAGCCCATTAAAATGGGCTCCAAACTTGGATCCTCGACTGATAAGTCACCCGCTGGGGCCTCCGGCGGTCACATGGTCTCCATCGGTAAGCCGGACTCCGGTTCTTCTGGAGCCCACCCGGTCGTCAATAAGACGGATTCCTGCCCAGAGAGAACCTGCATGGCACCAGCCGATATGCCGATCGGGGCTCGCCCTCCACCCACACAGTGCTCTCTCTTGCTCTAATGACTGATAAGTCCACCACCAGGGACTCTGGCGACCGCCTTGTCGAGATGCTCGATCACTAGACGCCCAGCCAAGCTCACTGACCTCCCAAGGCCAGCCCTCCCACCAGGTTACTCCTGAGCAGGAACCTTCCCTTCCACCTTAACCAGTGGAACCTTCTGTCCCCGACCCTCAATCCGGGGCGGAGGGTGAAGCGGGTCCCCAGATGTAGTTCATCCCTCCTCCACTCCAGTGCAGGTACGCCCCGCAGATCCTTTCCTTGGAAATCTAGCATCGGAGTCCGACCCCAAGCCCACTCCCAGGTACCTTCCTCCCCCATCAGGCCCTGCTTTCGCCCTGTGCTGGGGGTCCCTCCGTCAAGCACCGTGCCTCCTACACCTGGTGCCTCCTTGGACCTTTTCAGTAGCCTCCCATCAGAGCAGCAGTCAGGGCTCCTACGGCCACCCCTGACACCAGACAGCCCCGATGCCAGGTGTCCTGACATCAGCTTATCCAGCGCCAGATGCTTTTCCAGGTCCTTCCGCCCCGCGACCCCCTTCGAGGCCTCAGGGACCTCCACTGGACCAGCATGGCGTCCCCCAAGGTCTCCCGTTGGACTACCCACAATACCCGGGCTTTCTGATGCCAGGTTATCTGATGTCTGCACCTTTCGCCCATGGTTACTACCCTGGGTATCAGGTGCCCGGGCTATGCTTCACCCCAGTTTCAGGTACCAGGGTACCCTCTTCCTCAGTATTCAGGGATGGGGCTCCCTTGCTATCAGCCTCCTCCTCAGTCTTAACCTCAGCAAGACCTCCAGGCCATGTTTCAGATCTGGTGGCAGGATGCCAGATCCCAGTTGGTTTCAGATTTGGACAAGACACTGCCGGCCCTGGTGGTTACCCCCACCCCCTGCTCCTTGTCACCCGTGGGTTCTCATAGGTCAAGCCATTCTGCCACAGTGCACATTTTAGGAGGGGCTACTCAGGAGGTCATATTAACTGGATCCAGGACTCCTGACAGAGAGGAGTCCTCTTGAGTCTGAGGAGGACTCTTCTGCTTCATCTTCCAGAGAGCAGTCTGGAACCATGGGGGGTAAGGAGTCACCCAAGTTGCCTCCCAAGGACTCCTCCTTCACTGAACTCCTAGCAGAGCACCTAGACCTGGAAGAAGCATCACCCATTCCGATTCCTCCTTGGACTGCCCCTCATGAGGATCTTACCTTCACCATTTGGCAATTACCTCACTCAATCCCGGCCATCCCCAAAAAGACGGACTGGATCTATCACATGCCGGAGGGCGTACCCTATCTGTGCTCTCAATCCAAGGCAGATTCTATCGTGATAGTCGTGGCTCACGATCGTACTTCCAAACCCAAACTTATGAGTACCCCCCCTCCTGACAAGGAGTCGAGGCAGTTAGATCAGTTTGGGTGCAAGGTCTAAGACTCTTCTACATGTGCTCTACATTCCTTGAATTACATAACACACATGGTGTCCCATCAAAAAGCCACTATGGCTCAACTTGAGGCTAGGCTTGAGACCAGGGAGGACTCTGACCTTAAGGCAGAACTTACCAAGGCCCTGCGTTTGTCAAAGATCTCATGTAGACACACGCTGAGAGCCACCTACGATTCCGTAGACACAATAGCTCTCTCCACTGCCTCGGCAGTTTGCCTTAGGTGTCACACCTGGCTGCGTATTTTTGGGCTTTTCCAAGACATACAGGCAACCATACAAGATGCCCCCTTTCGAGGATCTGTCCTCTTCAGGGGAGACACTAAGGATATAATTACGGGCCTCCAGGACAGTGGGCAGGCCTGAGGTCTGTCAGATCCATGTATGGGGGGCTTCATGTCTGAACAGCCCTTTCAGCGCCGGCAGAAGCAGCAGAACAAGCAACCCTTCTCTAGGCATCAAACCAAAAGGAGAGCATTGGGGTCCACCATCACCTCTCCCCCTGCCTCCAAGGCTCAGTGAGCTGCGGGAGGGAACCTTCCCTCCCACTGCTCCACCTCTTGACTTACAGCCCTCTCCCACCTCCACCTTCCAGCAGTGTGAAACCAGTGGGGGGAAGATTCGCCCTTCACTTTGCAGAGTGGCAGGGCATCACGTCGGATTCCTGGGTCATATAACTAATAGCAAGAGGGCACACCATCGAGTTTCTGGGAAGGCCTCCAGACTCTTCTCCAGGTCGATCTCATTATCCCTCAAACCATGCATCTCTGGTAAGGGGTGGGATCCTGGCTCTTCTACAGAAATCTGCCATAGAGCCAGTACCTTGGGCACAGAGGGGAAAAGGCTACTACTACTATTTTTTTCCTCGTCCCCAAAAAGACTGGTGCCCTCAGGCCCATATTGGACCTCAGCCAGCTGAATCTTCATGTGGAATACAAAAGGTTCCGCATGCTGACTATCCAGGGACTCCTGCCCTTGCTCCAGACATACCACTGGCTCTGTGCACTGGCTATGCAGGACACTTATGTGCACATTCCAGTCTTTCCTGGCCACCGCCACTTCCTGTGGTTTCTCTTCCAAGGGGAGCACTTTCAATTCAAAGCCCTCCCCTTTGGCCTCTCCTCAGCACCCAGGGTTTTAACCAAGTGTTGGCAGTGGCACTCTGCGACCAGGGAATCTGTGTTCACGTACCTGGACGATTGACTCATAGCAGCTCCATCCAGGAGCAGCCTGGAGGACTCTCTGTCCTTCACCCTGGACCTTTTTGCATGACTGGGTATTACTATCAATTGCCCCAAGTCGTCTCTGGTTCCCTCACAATGCCTCCAGTTCATTGGGGTGGTACTGGACACTGTCCAGGGCAAGGCTTTCCTTCCATCGGACAGGGCAGATACTCTGCAGGAGCAGGCCAGACTGGTAGCCTCCTCTAGACATGTCCCAGCCAGGGTGTTTTTACACCTCCTAGGCTTGATGGCAGTGATCATTTCTACCATCCCCTTGGCCAGGCTGCACATGTCACCCAATGGACGTTAAGAGTCAAATGGGATCAGCGAATGGACAACCTGGATCATCCTGTCCTGGTGTCCAATGCAGTCAAGAGGGACCTCTTGTGGTGGCAAGATCCTCGAAACCTTTCCCGGGGGACACCCTTCAGGCCCCTTCCTCCCTGTTGGACCCTCACCACAGATGCATCGGGTCTAGGTTGGGGAGCCCATCTGGGAGACCACCAGACCCAAGGGACGTGGTCCCAGCTGGAATCCTCTCTCCACATAAACATTCTTGGTATAACTTGGTATAGAAGAACAGAGGAAGGCCGAAGTCCATCAAGACTGTTCCCCACACAGTGTGGGACTATTGGAGGTATTAATGATTGTTCCTAATCCAGTCATCAAGTTTATTTTTAACGGTAGTAATACTTTCTGAGCCAATCAAGTCCTGTGCTAGAGTATTCCATATTCTCAGAGCCCTGATTGTGAAGAAATTTCCCCTTTTATTAGTTTTAAAAGTTTTCACCTCAAGTTGTCTGTTATGAAGCCTTGGGACTAACCTTCTGTTGGAATAAGATAGCCCACATTGCTTCATAAGGTCAGGTGAATGAAGTAATTTATAAACTATAAGCAAGTCGCCTCTAATTCTCCTATTTTGTAGTGAGTACAGTCTGGTGGTTTTAAGTCTTAAAGGATAGTCAAGGCATGCCTGCCTGGGTACCATTCTAGTGGCTCTCCTCTGGACCTGCACCAGCCTAGCCATATCACCTTTAAGACAAGGGTTCCAAAAAGGAGACCCACAGTCCAAATATAGCCTGATGTAAGTCCTATACAGAGGTATAAGACATTGCTCAGATCGATTAACAAATGTTCGCTTGATCTGCCTCAAGAGTCTGTTAGCCATATTAGTGGTTTTGATACAATGATCCCCTGGGGTAAGATTATCATTAATAAGTATGCCCACATCCTTTTCACATAAAGATGTTTTGAGTGGTGTATTGTTCAAATAATAAACATTGTGTGGATTATTTTTACCTAAGTGAATGACAACACACTTGTCCTGATTAAAATACGTACCATTATGTTTTGCCCATTACTCTATTTTCTCCAAATCAAAAATTAAAGATGCAAGATTATCTTCATTATTAACCTTACCCCCCAATTTTGTATAATCGGCAAATTTTGACGTATAGTTATTATTCTGGAGATGAGGGCAGTCCTGTAAGCCCTTCAGGCCTTCCAGCCCCTACTTTCTACGGGAACACTGCTGGTACAGACGGACGTGCGTGGTTTGGTACATCAACAAGCAGGGAGGCACTCTATCGTGCCCCCTGTGCAGGGAGGTGATGCGGGTCTGGTACTGGGCAGTCCAGCACGGTCTACATCTCATGGCTGTGCATGTTCCAGGCGTTCACAGTGTCCTGGCAGACAGCCTCAGCCGCACCTCAGCTCAAGCTCATGAATGGGAACTACACCAGGAAGTGGCAGAACATCTGTTCCACCGTTGGGGCGCCCAGAAGTTGATCTCTTCACCTCCCATACAATGCAAAACTTCCCAGGTTTTGCTCACTCGTTCAAGGGCCTGGTGTTATCTGGCATAGATGCGTTATCTCTCTGTTGGACAGGGAGATACTTGTACGCCTTCTCTCCTTTTCCCATTCTGCAGAGTTCTGCTGAAGCTTCGGGGAGAAGGGGCTCAAATGTTGAAGATTGCCCCCCTCTGGCCCAGGCAGATCTGGTTTCCACTCCTGCAGCAGCTCAGCTGGCCATGGAACCCCCAGTACCTCTTCCTCTTCAGCACAACCTGTTGATGCAGGATCAGGGCAGACTGGTGCATTTGGGCCTCAGGTCCCTACACCTTCATGCATGGCTCCTTCAGACATAATCACATCACTCTTTGGAGTATCTGAGAGTGTTGCCCAAGTTCTGGTGGAGGCCAGGAAGCCTTCCACTAGGTCTACTTACGCAATGAAATGGAAATGGTTTTCCATTTGGGCAGACTCAAAGGGGTGGGACCCCTTTTCCTTCCTGGTTCTCCAGGTAATGGAGTACCTTTTGCACCTGTCTGACTCAGGACTCTGCTACTCTTCATTGAAAGTCCACCTGTCTGCTATCTCTGCCTATCACACATTAGTGGGCAGGAAAACTATTGCTCAATTGGAGGTCTCCAAAACCTTTTGGAAAGGGGTCCTCCACTTGAAGCCCCCTTCCATAACCCTACCCCCCCTTGGGATTTGAATTTTATTTTGGAGAAACTTCGTTGCCTCCTTTCAACTGGCAAGTAAGCTGTGAGATGCACTATTTGTCCTGGAAAGCACTATTTTTTAGTTGCGGTTACTTCTGCTCAGAGGATTTCTATGCTTCAGCTTCAGGCCCTGATGTGTAAGGAGCCTTTTTTAGTTTTTCACAGAGACCGGGTGGCTTTACGCACAAATCCTACATTTCTTCCCAAGGTGGTTTCTGAGTTCACCTTAAATCAAACTGTTGAACTGATGGGTTTTTTGTTGTTTTTTTTTTTCCTAATTTTTTAACCAGGTGAGACACACTAAGCTGAAAGCTTGTTTACAGGTGCAACCTGGGAGCACAAGGAAGTTAAGTGACTTGCTTAGGGTCACACAGTATGCAAGTGTGGGCTGTGGGATTCAAACCCAGGTTTCCAGATTTGCAGCTCAGAGCCTTAAACCACTGCAATATACTGCTCTACTTATTCAAATAGGGGTGAGACTCTCCTGCACACATTGGATGTGCATAGGATCTTACATTATTGTGTTAACAGGACCAAGGATGTCCATAAATCAGATCAGTTGTTTTTCTTTGGCCCCCAAGACTCTGGAGTCGGCAGTCTCTAAGCAGTGCTTGTCCAAATGGTTGGCGAACTGCATCCATTTCTGTTACCAAAAGTACACCAAACCTCTTCCAGGGAAGGTCAGAGGCCACTCTACTAGGGGTATGGCTGCTTCCTCGGCCTTCCTCAAGAATGTTTCCACAGCTGAAATTTGTGCTGTAGCAACCTGGAGTTTGGTCCACACTTTCACTAAGCATTACAGTCTGGACATTGCCTCTAGGCGTAGGGTGGGTTTCGGCCTAGCTGTCCTGCAGGGCCTTCTGTCCTAGACCTGCTCTGGTCTTTCTGCAGACCTTCCTTCCCCGCCCTCCCTTGCTTCAGTTTGTTTTACTGGCTGTGACTGTTTGGGATTCAGTCCTAATGGTTATGACCTACTGCAGGAACCCTCTCAAAGTAAGATAGTACAGTTGCGTAAGAACTTGCCATAACAGTAGATCTTCGAGAGAGGTTCCTGCAGTAGGTGACCTTTTTCCCTCCCTCCTTCTCCGAGCTTTTCTGCATGCTCTTGCAGGCTATTCTGGTTTGGGCTCCAGGAATTTTATCCACTTCTCCTGTTGCACCTACTTTGGGTCTCCGGCAGGAGAACTGGAAGGTGGGCATGGGGACCGTCCACTATATAGGGTCACACTGATGTCGGCAGCGTGATGCCAGGTGGGCAGACCCCCGCCAGATATTGCTAGCAAAAGTTTGCCGTGTGGTTCTGATGCCAGGGGGCGCAGTCCTAATGGTTATGACCTACTGCAGGAACCTCTCTCGAAGATCTACTGTTATGGTAAGTTCTTGCGTAACTGTACTGTCTCTATCATATCACCCCCTCTTACTCCTCTCCTCCAGGGCATACATTTTATAGCACCTTTGGCCTCTCCTCATGGGGCTTTTGAGGCAGACCCAGAATGTACAGGTTCAGATATGTACCCTCTTCGGGGGATTGCGGTTCAGTCTTTCACCAGGGGCACCAAGCCAGGCTTCCAAAATGAACCCTTAAAACTCTATAAAAACCTTGGGTATATTCTTACCTTTTCCCAGTTTGGTAACACCATCAAGCTTTTGAACAGTTTTTGTCAGTCTTAACCCTCTATACGTCACATGCAAAAAGAACTGACAGACACACCCAGGCAGCATCTTTCAAATAAAGATTTTTTACTAAAAGATGATAAAAATATGAACAATGTAAACACAGAACAATATATCAAAGAGCTCACAATCATAAAAAGAACAAGGAAGGATTACAAAACAAAAACTCCTACCACAATACAATTAAACTTTTTCTATCTAATGTATTACCTCTGTAGTGCTTATAGCTAGATCAGAGATCTGTCTTTCTTGAGTCCCAAAATGATATGTCTCTCAACAGTTCAGACACAGTATAGTTTAAACTGTCTCTCCACACCCCTTCTGTGAGTCGTCTAGCTCCTCCTTTTAGAATATAAAATTACAAAAAAATTATTTCCTGTCAGGAGATATATTAAATAATGTGACCTCAGCAAAAACTCATTTCCCAAATTATGAGTCTTTGATCAGCCAGTTCATTTGAAGATTTACAACCCTGCAATCCCTCACCTAGGTGCAAGATATCTGGCAGGAATCAGCTTAATGATGTCCTGTTTCTGAAGTCATAAAATATATAATTTAGTTTCCCAGCTTCAGAGCAGCAACAGGTCATAAAACTGCCAAAAAATGCAATGTCTCAAGGAAGTTCATTACATTACACAGATCTCCTGGTCAATTATACATCCTGTAGTTTTCACTGAAACCTGGGGGGGGGGCAGGGGCACCAGTGGAGCACAGGCTGTCTTATGTGAGACAATCACATACTATATTTTTATATTACAAATAGCATACAATAATCATAACCAGCTGGCCAAGCATCACATTCCTCACTCAGAGTGCATTTGGCTACTATATCAGCTTTTCATGCCCCCATTGATGGCCATACAGTTGCCCAGCTGGAGGTCTCCCCTAGCTTTTTGAGAGGCATTCTGCACATAAACCTCCCATTCGTAATCCGGTCCGGCCTTACTATGGCTCATACCTCTCCGCCTTCAGGCATGGAAATGAGGAACAAGGACACTCAAAATGAGGGACAGCAAGAGATGGTGATCCTCATAATGAGGGACACATCCTCAGACACGTGGATATAAGCTACAAATACTGTGGAAACCACTGTGTTTGCTTGTACAAAGTTAAATTTTAATTCAGAATATTAGGAATTTTTGCTTTAAACTTTGAATTTGCAGCACATGTGTAGGAAGCATCTTTTTCATGAGGGGCAGCAATTTTGAGGGGTGAAATGAGGGATGTCCCTCGTAATCTGGGACAGTTGAGACATATGCTTTGGCTTCTTTTGAGCTGCCGTGAGGTGTGGCTTACACTTCCTGTCCTAGCTGCAGTCACTTCTGCTCGTCTCTTATGTGTGATTCTCCTTATTTGATTTTCCACAAATACAGGGTGTCTTTGCGTACCAGTCCTAAGTGTTTGCCAAAGATTGTGTCTGAGTTTACTTTAAATCAAACCATCCACCTTCCTGTTTAGTATCTTGAGCATGCCAGTCAGGGTGAGGCATTACTGCATACTTTGGATGTTCATAGGATATTAAAATACTATGTGAATCGCAATAGGGACTGCAGTAAGTCCTCTTAGATTTTTGTTTCATTCACCTCTGGAAGAGAGTGCGCCTGTGTCTAAACAGTACCTGTCCAAATATGAACATGAAGAAGCCAGCAGAATAAGGCCATTTGGTCTATCTAGTCTGCTCGTATTGCAGGGTCCTCTGCTTGTGCTACTGACCCTGCCCTCCCCACCCCCGGTCTTCCATCCTTTCCATCTGCCCTCCCATGACTCATACTTTCCCCTTATGCCTTTCCCAGCCTCTCTTGAAGCTGCCCACTGACTTCATTGAGACCACTTTCTCCTGCAGTGCATTCAACTGGCCACCACCCTCTCCGTGGAAGAAGTGCTTCCCTAACCCTCCCCAATTTAGACTGTGTCTCCTCATGCCGGTTGCCACATGGCTGGCACATTGTGTTATGTTTGGTAAGGAACTTCTGGTGTGATTTGTGGTTACTCCAGATGGGAAATGGCCTCTTCTGTTGCTTGTTTCTTAAATGTTTCTGCAGCTGATAGTCATGCTGCAGACACATGGAGCATTGTCCACATCTTCACTAAGCATTACAGTCTGGACATTGCTTCTTGTTGATGAGCAGGCTTTGGCCTTGCTGTTCTGCAAGGTCTGCTGTCTTGAACCAGACTGTACCAGCCTCCCAGCATGGCTTTTGGGACTGCTTGGGACTTGTTCCAAAGGTGTGGCCCAATGGAAGAGATATCCTGAAAGAATATAGAACACTTGCGTACTTAACCTTGTAGTAGGTCTTTGAGAGAATCTCTTCAATTGGGCCATGCTGTCCCTCCCTTCTTACCCCTTTTCTAAGGTGTAAGGGAATATGGCATCCGATTTCTACCTAAGGAATTTCCATGGCTGGTATATCCAGCACCTTCGCTCATCTGCTCAGATAGGCGCTAGTATGATCTCCTGGTTCCTCAAGAAGGGGGTCCTCTGAGCAAAATATCTGGCAGGGCACTAAGGAGAGATGGGGCCACCCACGTTTCTATAGATGCTGACACATGACATCATTGTGGGCGACCCCCGGCTAGCAAAAGTTTCCATGTGGTCCTAACGCTGACATGGGTATAGTTCCAAAGGTTTGGCCTAATGGTAGAGGTTCTGTTAAAGATGTGCTGTTAAATACGTAACTGTTCTTTTCGCAAACAGCACCCTTCATGAGGACAAGTCAGTAGGAATTCTAACGCTTAAGAATATAAGCACCCTAAGAGTATGAGGAAAGCCAGTTAACTCCGTACAAGGCGTTCAAGAGAAAAATGAAATTGTAATATAAATCGCAAAAGTTAATTGAAGATTACAAACTAATGAATTATGGACCACTTCCAGATGAAGCAGATAATCCAGAAAACCTTGGATTCTATGTGGCAAGCAAAATGGAAAAAAATATGTATAGCTTGATTTTATGGAAACTGCTGTTCCGCACAGAAATGTTTCAAACAGAGAAGTACAGAATGTAGCCTTAATCCATTAGGCCTCCACTTGTGATCTGCCAACCTGCCTGCTGTGTTGCATGACTTGCTCCAACCATAGAGCACTTTAAAGGAGTACCACAGTTAAAATAGGCAAAAACATATGCTGTGCAGAGTGTTTTGATTTGTGTGTGTAGTCGTAGTGTGTCCTTCCCTTTGTTTGCTAGTAGGAGTTTTTTCTGAACTTACTAGTTTTTTTAGCCCCTGGGGAATCTCCATGTTAGAGTATTTTATTGCTCTTCTTTTTCCTATAGTGCCTACTGTCCCATGTGACAGTGATACATCCATAACCAAAAATTCTGCCAGTACTGGTTTAGAGTCAATTTTACATCAGTAGAGTTGCGATTTTTAAGTAACTTTCCTGATCCAGTGAGCACTAAAGCTGCATTTAAAGTTTAGGAAATGGTTGAGGGTAATTGAGTGGGCTACTCGGTAAGGAAACCGCTAGAATCTTCACTAACTATAGCATTGAGGACCTGGGTGATTTATGGGCTTTCTATGGCTGTGTGTAGTTTGATAAAATGAAAAGCTTTAAAAACAAAACATTTACTCCTGCTGGCTAGACCTAGACACATACCTAGAAAACAAAAAGATTGAATTAGAAAGAGTTACTTAGTTGAGGACAGCACATCAGCCACCAAACAGTAGATTGCTGCTGCAGCAGCTTTGACTAACTGAATCAGTGGCCCTGGATGAATCACTGTCACATGGGGCAGGAGGTATTGGAGGAAAAAGAAGAGCAATAAAAAAATACGAACATGGGGATCCCAGGGACTATAAAACTAACAGGCAAATTCAGAAAAAAACTTCTAACAGCAAACAAAGAGAAGGACACTAGGACTATACATACAAACCAGAACACACTGCACAACACACATGTTTTGCAAGTTTTGACTGTAGTACTCTTACGTGTGAGGAGAAATAGGAAAACAGTGGGATTACCAGAGGACTTTTTTCTTGGGTCTAAATCAAGCTAAAAATGTATACTACACTATTTAGTGATACTTTATAGTCAAAGAATGTGCAACCCTTACCTGCACGATGTATTGATGCCTGACTCAAAGTTAGCTTTGTATTGATGCCTGACTCAAAGTTGCTCTGAAGCTTTGTTGTTTTTTCCTTTAGGCAGTTGGCCCCAGATCCAGTAATATTGTTCTGCTCCCACTGACTTGCAGTGCCACCACCCATAGCAGCTCCTTTTGCATGATGGACATAGTGGCATTGACACTTGGGAGCTAAATAGTTCATTGGTATAACATCAACAGTACACCATGCTCTGAATGTCTTTAAACCACTTGGCAAGTGTAAAGAACAAACTTGCCAGGGCACACGCAGAAGGTACAATATTTATTTGGGGGAGGAGGAACAAGGGGTATTGACGGAACAAAAGTAATTAACTGATTGTGGACTGGCACAGCACAAGTTTAGCTCATTACCACCACTTCTAAGAGGAGCTGCAGCTGTGGAGTCAGATGGAGCCCAGAAGGAAGTAAATACACTGCAGCCTAGCATGCGTTACGACCACCTCTTTCCATAGAAACGTAGATGTTAACAGCAGAAAAAGTCCCGATGCCCCATCAAGTCTGTGCAGTACCCATCTGCAGCCCCACCCAGCCTAATGCTGGACTGGAGCTAGTCTTCTGATGGCCCGAACAGTATTTCAGCCCCTTCCCCCCGTCCTCAAATCCTGTTCCCTTGATTGCACACCCTCCTGCCCTCCTTCCCTCCTCTAGTTTGGATTATTCCCATGTGCCTTTCCCACCTGTGTTTGAAGCCAGTGGCAGGCTGCGGGTTGATCACTTCTGGCAATGCATTCTCTTCTCCACAGCCCTTTCTGTAATAAAGAACTTCCTTCCATCTCTCTTAAAGTTTCACCCTTTTAGTTTCGATTCATGGCCTCTTGTTACCTTGCCATTGCTCCTTTGGAACATGACAATGCTGTCCACTTTCTTAACACCCCCTAAATACTTAAAGGTCTTTGTCATGTCCCTCCTCTCCCTCCTGCCCTCCTATGTGAACATATTAAGATTCTCCAGCCTGTCCTCATACGATATGTCTTCCCCTGCTGCCACTGAATCATCTTTGTGACTTTCCTCTGAACAACTTACAAGAGGTCCCTGTCCTCCGTTGGGTGTGGGCTCCAGAACTATGCACAGTACTCCAGGTGAGGTAATAGATTACCCTGCAGCCTTCTGGCATTGGACTTTAGACAGTCACTAATAATGATCCCCTGGTCCTTTTTCTCTTATGTCAGCACTACCCTCACTCCCCCAAGCAGTACTCTATTTCCAGATTCCTTTTGCCAGTATGCATGACCTTACATTTTTTGGTATTAAATTTCAGTTCATATCTTGGAACACTTTCCCAGTTTGTCCAGGTCCATTTGTATTTATTTTATTTATTTAGTTTTTGTTTACCGGGTAAGTACACTAGACAAGTTTTATGCCTATTTTCAGGAACGACCCGGATGTATTCCTCATATTCCCTCAGTTGTATCTACACTGGCTCAGATTTTGGTATCATTTGCAAAGAGACTGATTTTATCCTGGATGAATTTCTTGGAAATGACTGGCCCAAGGACTGACCTTTGTGGTACACCACTAGTGAACTGTTTAACCCTTGAGTATTCCCCACTGACAACTACCATCGGAGTTTTTCCCAGGCCGGCCCAGTAGTTCAGCAGTAGCACCACTGGCTGCCATGCTAGTGAACAGAGTACAGAAGCAAACTCGGGTTGTCCAGGGGGATGCGAGAATCGAGCATCCAGAGGACTGATCTCTTCTGGGGGGGGAGGTGGATTGTCACTCCACTCACCGATCACCAAAGTAGAGACTGGGACAAACTGGGCAGACTGGGTGGGCAAAGTGGTCCTTATCTGCCAACAAATTCAGTGTCTTTACATTTCACCAAATGGAGGTTTGGTAGCGGTAAAGCAGGAGCGACGAGACCGGGGGGAGCTGCTAGTTTGACACAGCATGTGTGTGCCTCCACATGGCATGTGCTGACGCCCATGCTGTAACAGGGGAGGGGCAGAAGAATGGAAAAAGTGGAGCAGGATGACTCCTTGGACAGATTCAGGATGACCCTTTAGACGCCACAGCCCCTTCACCACCGCCAGGGCTATGGGACACGCTGGATTGTGCTGTGGGGGGGGGAGGACAACCCTCCCTCCCTGACCCTGCCACGAGAGAAGATCCATGGGGCATTCAGCCCCAAAGTCAAGTCAGTCAATCAAAATCTTTATTTAACCTGGTGAAACACCGTTGAGAAAAAACTAATTTTCAAGGTGGACCTGGACAATATACATATTCAGTACACAGAGTAAATTATATCTACAGTACATGTTCATATACAGCACACAGATTAAATTGTACACACAATATACATGAGAATAAACAGGGTAAGTAATGCTCACATCAGTATACAGAGTAACAGGATCCAATAAGGGAATATGACGGGTCAGTATAATGCTGGAGTAACACATGCAGGTACCTAGAGTAACATATACATTAACATTGAATTTGATGAAAGCCTTGTGACAGAGGAACAGAGAGTAAGGACAGAGAAAGATAATGTGGAGGTAGGCTTGTAGCATACACAAAGGTGGGACAGGGAAGGCAAAAACAAAAGTAATTGAAGAGGAAGGGGACCAGTATAGTGAGCCTCTGAAGGTAAGGGACAAGTAGTAACAATCAGGGGAATATTTACAGGCTCCAAGATGGAGCACCTGTTGAATGTTTTTGGTACAGATAGAGAGGGAGGAGGTAAGAGGGTGCTAGGGGGACTCTGAAGCATGGTGACACTGCACTAATCAGGGGAAGTAGCTACAAGACTCTCTTTTCAGAGCATACATAAACATAGAAACATAGAATTTGACGGCAGATAAGGACCGCTTGGCCCACCCAGTCTACCCATTTCCCTACCTACTGGATAGGCTGCAGATCCTAGTTAGCCAGCAGCCTAATTCTTCCTACCCCAACCCCCTAGAATTGCCTTATGACTGTCCCATGCATGCTTGAATTCCACCACTGTTTTTGACTCCACAACCTCCTCTGGAAGGCCGTTCCAGGCATCCACAACCCTCTCTGTGAAAAAATACTTCCTTAAATTACCTCTGAGCGGCCCCCCATCTTCAAATTGTGCCCCATTGTTCTTGCACACCTCTTTTTTTGAAAGATGCTACCCTCTTGGACTTTGTTGACTCTGTTGAGGTACTTGAAAGTTTCTATCATGTCCCCCCTCTCCCTCCTTGAGGCTATACATATTAAGCTCCTTAAGTCTCTCTTCATATGTCTTCCGGTGCAGACCCTGCACCATTTTAGTTGCCCTCCTCTGGACAGCTTCCATCCTGTCTGTCTTTGCGGAGATTGGGTCTCCAGAACTGCACGCAGTACTCCAGATGGGGTCTCACCAGCTGTCTGTACAGAGGGATAATAACTTCCTGTTTTCTACTGGTGATGCCTCTCCCTATGCATCCCAGTATCCCCCAGCCCTCCTTGCTGCCCTCTCACATTGCTTGCCCACCTTTAGGTCATCTGATATGACTACCCCCAGGTCCCTTTCCATTTTTGTTGTTGTTAGTATCTCACCCCCCATTGTGTACTCTTCCCCTGGGTTTTTGTTTCCCATGTGCATTACCTTGCATTTCTTAGCACTGAATCTAAGCTGCCATACATTTGACCATTCTTCTAACCTTGCCAAGTCTCTTCTCATCCTTTCCACCCCACCTTGTGCATCAACTCTGTTGCAGATCTTTGTGTCATCTGCAAAGAGACATACTTTTCCTTCCAGTCCCTCTGCAATGTCGCTTATAAAGACATTGAAGAGGACTGGTCCTAATACTGAACCCTGCGGTACCCCACTAGTAACCCCGCTTTCTTCAGAGTGGACTCCATTTACTATTACTCTCTGTGTCCTATTCTCCAGCCAATTCTTTACTCAGGCTGTCATCTTGGGACCCACTCCCAGGCTGGCTAACTTGTATATTAATCTTTTGTGTGGTACTGTCAAATGCCTTGCTAAAGTCTAGGTAGGCCATGTCCACAGCCCCTCCCTGATCTACTACTTTGGTCACCCGGTCAAAAAAATCTATCAGATTCGTCTGGCATGACCTTCCCGCTGTGAATCCATGCTGCCTTGGGTCCTGTGCCCCTCTGGACTCTAGATACTCGACAGTTCTTTCCTTCAGAAGTGATTCCATCATTTTCCCTATCACTGAGTTTAAACTAACAGGTCTGTAGTTTCCTGCTTCTGCCTTGCTCCCACTTTTGTGAAGGGTAATCACATCTGCCCTCCTCCAGTCCTCTGGTACCACCCCATCCTCCCATGATTTGTTAAAGAGGGTAGTCAGTGGTGTCACTAGTTCTACCCTTAGTTCTTTTAGAATTCTGGGATGAATCCCATCAGGCCCCATTGCTTTGTCCACCTTCAGTTTTAAGAGTTCTTTCATAACCCTTTCTTCTGTAAATGGGCTGGTATCAACTTCTGTATCCAGAGTGTTTCTCCTGTTTGTTTTAGGTACCTCCTCTTCATTTGTAAATACTGAGCAAAATATTTGTTTAGTATCTCTTTTCACAGTCACCCTCTGCCCACCGTCCTCCCTTTATTAAGCCTCACTATCCTCTCCTTGGTCTTTCTTCCCCTGATGTACCTATAAAAGGTTTTATCCCCTTCTTAACTGAGTTGGCTATCTTTTCCCTCGGTTTGGGCCTTTGCTGTTCTGACTGCCTTCCAGCTTCCTTTTGCTTTAACTGATACAGTTCTCTGTCCTGCTCCTTCTGTGATTCCCTGTACTTCCTGAATGCTTTTTTTTTCTCTTGAAACTTCACTGCCACTTCCTTTGAGAACCATAGTGGTTTCTTACATCGTTTTGTTTTTTACATCGTTTTGTTTTGTTTATTTGCTTCACACAAAAGCTTGTTACCTCTGTGATGACAGTTTTTATTATTCCCCATTGTTCTTCCACCCCTCTTTCCTGCCCATTTGCTAGTGCATTCCTTAGGCACTTACCAATTTTGGCAAAGTCAGCCCTCCTAAAGACCAGTACTTTTGCCTTTGTATGGCTTGACTCTATTGCTGTGTTTATTGTGAACCATACTGTTCAGTGGTCGCTAGTTCCCAGATGGCTACCCACTTCTACATCTGTGATCCTCTCTCCATCTCCGTTTGAGAGAACCAGGTCTAAGATTGCTCCCTCTCGAGTGGGCTCCAATACTACTTGTCTAAGGCATGCCCCCTGTAGGGCATCTAGAATAACCCCACTCTTCGAAGTGGCTGCTGCAACTGCACTCCAGTTGACATCTGGCATATTCAGATCACCCATCAGCAATATCTCCCCTTTTTCTGCCATTCTAGGTATACTTTCTATCATTTCCTTGTCCATTTCCTCCCCCTGAGAAGGAGGTCTGTATACAACCCCTGTGCAGATTGTGGTGCCATTGCCTGTCTCCAAATTTACCCACAGTGCTGCTTCTCCTCCCTGTTTACCCTTTTGTTTTGTTGCTTTGATTCCTTCTCTTATGTAAAGAGCTACTCCTCCTCCTCTTTTACCCTTCCTGACCCTCCTGTAGCTAGTGTATCCTGGTATGTTTACGTCCCAGTCATGGTTTTGTGTGTACCATATTTCTGTGACTGCCACGCTATCCAGATGTTCCTCCTCCATCAAGGCCACTAATTCAGGAAGCTTGTTACCCAGACTACGGGCATTGGTACTCATTGCTCTCCATTTTTTGATGGCTTTACCTTCTGTTGCAGCATCCCCCACTGACCTTTCTACCTCGGTCTTTTTCTCATTTAGTACCCTGTTTTGTAGGGAGAGGCTGGGATTTTCATGCTGCTTATCAGTGCCTCCCCCCTTGACTAGTTTAAAAGCTTGCCAATGAAGCATTTAAACCGATTGCTCAAAAGACTTGTTCCCTTCCTGGACAGATGCAGACCATCCTGCCAGTATAGGCTGGTGTCCCTCTAGGTGGAACCCCAATCCCCAATGAAGCCAAACCCCTGTGCTCCACACCATTTTTTCAACCATTCATTAAACTGCATGGTGCAAAGTACCCTCGCCTCACCCATGCCATTGACAGGCAGCACCTCTGAGAAGGATACTGTGTGTGCTACTTGTCTTAGGCCCCTTCCCAACTCTACAAAGTCCTCCTGCACTGCTCTAATCTCATGATGAGCCAAGTTATTTGTCCCTAGGTGGACAATGACGTCCAGCTCAGACTCCCGTGCAGCTGTTCTCATAATCTTGAGGATGCACTTCCTGTCCCTCCAAGCCATGGCACCAGGCAGGCACCTTACTTCAGCTTTCCCTGCTCCCCCCAGTTCTATCCCCCTATTAATTGAGTCCCCCACCAGGAGCTGCTTCCTTTACCTGTGGTGTCCTCTGCCTCCTTCCTGTGGGCCTCCCTTGTGACAGTTGTCCTCAGCCTCCTTAGTCTCCTCTGTGGGTGCCCCCAGAATGGTGTATGGATTGTGGAGTGGAACAACTGACTGGGTGTGCCTCTGTTCCACCATCCTCACCCTCCCTGAGCCCACTGTGGTCCAGCTGCTGTGCTTTCTTCGCAACCTCTGAGGTAGTGGTGGTGGCTCTGGTGCTCCCTGGACGGGGGAGGTTCCCTTCCTACTGTCCATTGTGGCCTGGGGGAAGGTTCCCGTCCTACTGTCCAGTGTGGCCTGAAGACTGGCAACTTCCTCCCTCAGGGCAGAGAGTTGTCTGCAAATAGGGCAGCATCTCAGCCTCCAGAAAGACTCCCAGAAGACTGCTGCTCCACAGCCATTACATTGCACTACTCTCCACATGTTTATCTACTTTTTTGTGTGTGTGATTGGTTTGTTATATGAAATATATATTATACAATGTGTATGCTATATTGTCAGTGCAGTGTGCTAGAGAGGATATGACAGTGATATGCACCTTGCACTCTTCAGGAAATGATGTCAGAACCCCAGGTATAAAGGAACTATTTCCAGGGGTGGGCGGGGTGAGGGGTGAGCAGGGGTTGGGCCTAAACTGCGCCCTCATGAAACAATCTGCTAAAAGCTCTGACCCACCACTGCGATGAGTACCTTCCTGTCAGCAAGATGCCCTACACAAAAATTTGACAAAGAAAATACCCTGCTAATCAAACAGAGAAAAATCCAGACATCCAAGTCAGACACAGGTAAACCTCCCCAGTCCCAAAACAGCCTGGTGGTTTGTGCTCTGAGAGCAGTCAGCCCCAAAATAAGTCGGATGTGCTTTAAACTCTTCCTGCACTGAAAATCTTAAGAATTGTAACAAAAGTAGAGCTAGATCCACCTCCCTCTGTTGCTTGAAAGACTGTCTTTCCTGATAATTCTAAGTTCCTTATTTCACCTTTCAGTTAGAGTAGCTTCCACCTGCAGAATATCTGCTACAAACCAAAGACAACTGTAAGGTTCACCTCCCTCTGTTGTGAGTACAACTCACTTTCTTGCAAATCCTATGTTCAGTATTGCAGCTTCCAGCCAGAGGTAGCTTCACCTGAAGAATATTAGCTGTTCTGATGAGTTTGCTATAAAACACTTGCTTATAATACTGTTGTTCTCAGGTCTGTAAGACTCTTCCAAAGCTATTGGCTGATAAGTAGCTATGATGTAAGCACTTCCTGACACAGTCTGGCCTGGCCTTTTAAGGCACACACAGATAAACACAAAAAACTGTTTCCATCCCCTGGGGCACTTGTCTGGGTCAAATACACAGCCTGTACCTGCACTTATTTCAGGACTTATGACAAATTCTTAGCCCAGGGTTTAAACTCTTCCTGCACTGAAAATCTTAAGAATTGGAACAAAAGTAAAGCTAGATCCACCTCCCTCTGTTGTTTGAAAGACTGTCTTTCCTGATAATTCTGAGTTCCTTATTTCACCTTTCAGTTAAAGTAGCCTCCACCTGCAGAATATCTGCTACAAACCAAAGACAATTGTAAGGTTCACCTCCCTCTGTTGTGAGCACAACTCGCTTTCTTGCAAATCCTATGTTCAGTATTGCAGCTTCCAGCCAGAGGTAGCTTCGCTTGAAGAATATTAGCTGTATAAAGCATTTTGATTGCTGAGAAATTGATAGCGAGGACCAGTTTCAAGGATTTTTGCAAGTTGTTCCATAGTAGAGGCCGCGTAGCTCATGGATGATCTACCAAAACGTGATTTGACTTTGGGTCCAGTAAGGGAGATATGGGAGGTACTTCTCAGGGCATACTTGCCTACCGTACTTAGTGGAAGACAATCTGATATGTAGTGAGGTAGCTTTTTAGTGATTGCCCTGTACGTCCAGTATGCAGTGTTTCTCTGTCTTCTATAGACAAGGAATGGCCATCATACTACAGCATATACGGAGCACCAGTGATGGATCTTATGGCTCTATGGTATAGTGTATCTAGTTTGGCTAGTGCAGAAGCAGGGCCTTGGCAGTACAAGAAGTCGGCATTGTCCAGCAATGATAGGAATGTGATGAGTACCAGTTCTTCTTGGCATCCTGGGTGAGCAGATTTTTGATTCTGTAAAAGATGCCTAGCCTCTGCCTGAGCTTTTTCATCAGTTCCTTGATATGCTCGAGAAAGGAGAGTTTGTAGTCGATCCAAACCCACAGGTATTTGAATTTGGTTACAAACTCTAGTGGCTCACCTAGGAGAGTAGTAATCTGGGGAATGGTTCCTTGCATAGCAGGGTTGTTAGCATTAATAAAGGGTGAGAAAAGCATCGCCGTTGTATTTTGCATTCAAAAGTAGATTCTGGTTCAGTAGTTGTAATTGCAGCTGATTAAACTCCTGTTGTAGATCCATGCATGCTGCTTCAGGAGTAGGTCTGCCAATGTACAATACCATATCATCGGCAAATAGATGAATGTTGGCAGATTTGATTCCTGCAACAATTCCATTAATATAAATCATGAATAGCAGTGGACCCAGTATGGAGCCTTTCAGTATACCCCTCAATAGTGGTTTCAGCAGTGAAAGTTCCCCTTTAGCTTTTACCTGCTGCTGGCTACCTGAGAGGTAGTTTGAGAACCATCTCAGGGAAGGGGAGTCCATACCAACATTACGGAGGGATACCAAGAGCACATCATGGTCGACAGTATCAAACACCTTGCTTAGGTTCAGAAAAACTGCACACACCAAGTTCTTTGTGTCCAGGGCCTCCTGCCAGTCATTGGTAACCTTTGCAAGGGCTGAAATTGTACTATGGCATGGCCGAAATCCTGTAGAGGATTTAGCAGATTTGCAGATTCTAAGTAGTTTCTGAGCTGTGTACTTATTATTTTCTGTAGTATTTTGGATAGGATAGGGAGTAAGGAGATTGGCCTGTAGTTATTGAGGTCACTAGGGTCTCCAGATTTGAATAAGGGAATCATGTGGGTGGTTTTCCATATGGGAGGAATGACACTGTGCAGGAGAGAGAGATTGAAGAGATGCATAAACATAGAAACATAGAATTTGATGGCAGATAAGGACCGCTTGGCCCACCCAGTTTGCCCATTTCCCTACCTAATGGATAAGCTGCAGATCCTAGTTAACCAGCAGCCTACTTCTTTCTACCCCCCACCCCCTAGAATTGCCTTATGGCTGTCCCATGCATGCTTGAATTCAACCACTGTTTTTGACTCCACAACCTCCTCCGGAAGGCCGTTCCATGCATCCACAACCCTCTCTGTGAAAAAATACTTCCTTACATTACTTCGGCGCCCCCCCGTCTTCAAATTGTGTCCCCTTGTTCTTGCACATCTATTTTTTTTGAAAGATGCTACCCTCTTGGACTTTGTTGATTCCCTTGAGGTACTTGAAAGTTTCTATCATGTCCCCCTCTCCCTCCTTTCCTCGAGGCTATACATATTAAGCTCCTTTAGTCTCTCTTCATATGTCTTCTGGTGCAGACCCTGCACCATTTTAGTTGCCCTCCTCTGGACAGCTTCCATCTTGTCTATGTCCTTGCGGAGATTGGGTCTCCAGAACTGCACACAGTACTCCAGATGGGGTCTCACCAGCTGTCTGTACAGAGGATAACAACTTCCTGTTTTCTACTGGTGATGCCTCTCCCTATGCATCCCAGTATCCCTCAACCCTCCTTACTGCCCCTCACATTGCTTGCCCACCTTTAAGTCATCTGATATGACTACCCCCAGGTCCTTTCCATTTTTGTTGTTGTTAGTATTTCACCCCACCCCACCCCCCCCATTGTGGACTTGGAGACAAATAGCCTGGACTTGGAGACAAATGTTTAGGAAATATGGGTCAATGAGGTCTGCTCCAGCACTCTTCCTGGTATCCAGGTGTAAGAGTAGATCTTCAACCTCCTTCAGTGATGCAGGCTGTAAATAGAATGTTGCATCAGTGACTGGAGCTGCTGGGTCTTGCACACTGAGTTGGGAACGAAGGGCATTGGCAGGAGAAGTATCGAAGGCTAACCCTGCAGTAATGAAGTGATTATTAGTTGGTCGAGGATTGACTGTTTATCTGTAAATATGATGCCACCATTAGAGACTTTTGCAGGTGAGGAGTTGAGGAGGCATGACCTTCAATCTGCTAAATTCTGGAAAACCCTCAAGGAGAACACCAGGAAGAAGAGTAGAGTTCAGCCCAGAAATAGCTAGACTTGGCCTCTCTGACCATCTTAGTACAAAGGTTCCTAGCCTTCCTAAACGAAGTCCAGTCTGCCGGAAGCTGGGTTCTCTAAGCATTTTTCCAGAGTAAGTCTCTCTTAAGTAGGGCGGCCTTCAAATCTGCCATAAGCCGTGGGCATGATTTTTTTCTTAGTGCGGTTTTTAACCAGGGGTGCATGTGTGCGTAGGGTCCCAAGCACAATTCCCTGGAAAACATCATATGCCATATTTAAAGTGTTTGCTAGATAAAAATGCTGCCACCTCAGAGAGTCCCGCTGGTCAAATGTAAATAAATGCACAAGGGTCGAAATTACGACCATTCCTCTTGACAGTGAATTTGGATGTTGAGGCTGATTTTGTGGTGGATCTCACATAGGCAACCAAGCAGTGGTCACTGATGTCGGAGAAGAAAACACCAGTGTGAAAGAATAGGTGTGATTTACTTACAAGAATAAGGTCCAGCGGAGTGCTATTATTTGGGTTCTTTTTGTTTGGGCACTTTACTTCCTTTATAAGCTGGGATAGTGTGAAGGAGCCACAAAGGTTTTTGAAGGGGTTGGAGCTACTGGAACGCCAATCCAGGTTAAGGTCACCCAGTATGATAAACTCTGATGACATGGACCCTAATATGCTGTTTAAATGTCTAATAGCAGTAGTCCAGCTGATGGGGGGCCTGTAGCATCCTACGACACAGGAGGAGACAGATGGGGAGAGCTCGACTTTGAGAGTCAGGCTTTCATATTCTTTGGGAATTGAGGTTGAATTAATAACAGAGGCTGAGAACTTATCATGGACATAGATGGCATAGAAGGTAAGACTCTGAGATGGTGGGTGACAGGGATAGGTGTCCAAAGAAGTGGTAGATGCACAAGACAGAACATTTTCTATGGGGGGGAATAAAGATGCCCCCTGCTAGGTATTAATCAGCCTAGTTAATTTGTTTCCCATCCCAGGATCCCTCAGCATTTTTTTTTATCCATGTGTCCTATACGGCACAGAGCTGAAGGCCTTTGTAAAGTCCTAATATAGTATGTCTACTGCTTGACCCTTCTCCATTGCCTTTGTTACCCAGTTCAGTCTTATCAGATTTGCCTGGCATGATATGCCTGACACAAACCATACTGCCTCTTGTCCTGGAGCCCGTTGGCCTCCAGTATATTTATTTATTTATTTATTAAATTTTGGCAACCGGGTGAGCCTGCTGGGCCCTGGAGGTTCCTTTTTCAGGGGCAAGCCGGGATTTACATAACATAAGATACATCACAATACAGTATGTGTAGAGATACATTCATGATACAGGTTATACATAGATATACTGTCAGCTGGCTACATATGCTGAATTCGGCATTAGATTAGTGCATTCGTTATTGATACTACCATAGCTGGGGGGTATAAGCCGCAAAGTGCGGAGGCAGGTTTCGCACAGCAGGAAGGTTTTGGGCTGTGAGGTTATAGGTGTCCGATAGTTGGACCCGTCCCTTTAGCAATTGCACTTGGAGGTAGCCATTATATGTGCTTTAAGCCTTGTGTGGAAACTTTTGATGGAGGGAGCTTCCTGGACTCCTAGAGGGAGGGATTTCCATAGGGTGGGTTCGGTATGGGTGAATGACTTGCCCCCCCCACCTTGGTTCTGACCCTTGGGACAGCTAGGAGCGTGCAATCCGTTGTGCAGAGGAGCCAGGGGTTATTCTTCAGTGCAGTAAGTCCCGAGAGGCTGGGGGGGGTGGGATGATTAATTTAAAGGCTTGGCAGAGCAAGGGGTACTGGAGGCGGGCTTCCCAGGAGGGCCAGTTTAGTTGGGATAGAGTGTCACAGTGATGGTACCTAGGGTTAGATTGGGCGGTGAACCGAGCCACCTTATTGTATAGAACTTAGAGTCTGTTCATTTCTTGTCTAGCTACTCCCTGGACCACTGGAGCCACATAGGTAATTGTCAGAAGGAGGACGCTGGTGGCTATGGAAACCCTAGCTTCCAGTATCAGCTGGTCTTTCAACTGGTTTAGGATGCCTGGTTTCGCATGTACGTTTTTAGTTACTTGATCCACGTGGTCCTTGAGGGTGAAGCCCTGGTCCAGGGTGAGGCCAAGGTATTTTAGTGATACCACAACCTCTAACCTACTGCCCAACGCAGAGGTCAGTTGCAGGTGTTGGCTTCTGTCGTGACCAGGGGATCTTGTGCCAAACAGCACGGCCTTGGTCTTGTTTGTGTTAAGGACCATTCTGTTAAGGACAAGCCATTGCTCAAGGGATCTCAGGTCGTCTTGTAGCCAGGAGCTGAGGCCTCCTAGATTAGTGGAGGGATGATAGAGGACGGCATCATCCACATACTGGACCACAGAGCTCCCACCACAGTGTTTGCTGAGTTCATTGGTGAAGAGGGAGGAGAGTAGGGGGCCAAGGATAGACCCGTGAGGCACCCCGTCTGTTAATGGGAGCGGCTCAGATATGGAGTCTTTCCATTTTACCCTCTGTGAGCGCCCAGTTAGGTAGCTATCGAACCACCTAAGGGAGTGGCTGTCTAGGCCTATATTTCTCAGCTTGGTCACTAGCAGATTGTGGTTGACCAGGTTGAATGCCTTGGATAGGTCGATAAAGACTGCTCCAGTGGGGGTCCCCTTATCCAATTCTCTGAGCACATCAGTGGCGAATTTGGTAAGGGCGGTGTCCATCCCATGCCTAGATCTGAAGCCATGCTGGGAGGGTGCCAGGAGTTGGTGGAGCTCTAGGTATTCGTGGAGTTGTCCATAAATCAGCCTCTCTTGAATCTTTGCCAGGCTGCAAAGTAGGGAGATTGGCCTGTAATTGCTAGTGGACTCCCTCTGTCCTCCCTTGTGGATAGGGACCACATAGGCCTGTTTCCATTGTTCAGGGATAGCGCCTTCTTTTAAGGATCGGTTAAGGAGCCAAGTCAAGGGTCTGACTAGGGACTGGGCCCCTTCCTTCCGTATCCTGGTGTGAATCCCATCTGGTCCCCCGGATCCAGAGGTTTTGAGGGTCATTAGCAATGGGAGAACTTCTTTAGGTTTTACCAGACTGATGTGGAAGGTTGGGTGGTCCAGGTTAGGGAGTGACTGCCCATTAGGGGCCGGGTGGAGGGGAGGCGGTCCAGCCTTGTAATGGTAGAGATTCGTGAAGTGGCAGTTGAGTGCCAGGGCAATGCTTGGGTCGTCGTTTGTTAGTTGAACATTTACCTCGATGGGGCCGTGTTCGGTCTTGCTGTTCCCCTTTAGTAACCCATTTATGTGCGCCCAGAAAAGTCTAGGGTTTCCTAGATTCTTTTTCTGTAATTGTGTGACATATTCCCTTTTGGCCACTTTAATGGCTAGCTTACACCTGTTTCTGAGAGTTTTGTAGCTCAGCAGGTAGTATGGAGAGCTTGTATTTTTTCCAAGCTTTGTCACGGTTTTTCATTAGGGATTTCAAAGGGGGGGGTGATCCACTTGTAGCAGCTACCCTTGGTACGGAGTTTCTTCTTGGGGGTGAATAGGTTGGCTGCCATATGGATTGTTCGCTGAAAGAAGGCAACCGCCTCATCCAGTGAGGGGAGGAATTTGATTGGGCTCCAGTCAGTGCTGTTTAGGTAGTTTGATAGATATTCGGGTAGTAGATGGGTGAAATTCCTTTCAGCCAGGATTCGTGGCCGGAACCTGGGAGCCCTGTTTTTCCAGATGCAGAATATTGGGAAGTGGTCACTCAGGGCATCTGCTAATGTGCCTGCCGCCTCTATGTTAACAGGTTTGCTCCTCAGCACCCAATCAAGTGTTGAATGGTTTCCTGTTTTGTGGTTCATTCGTGTAGGCCCAGCAATGACCTGCTCAAGGTTTGCTTCCTGTACCAAACCTTTAAGGGAGAGGTTTTCATTTGAGGCCCAATTTAGATTAGTGCCCCAGAATGAGTATCTCAGAGGCTACCTCCTCGGAGATGTCCTTTAGGACTGCCTCGAGTGATGTACGAGCATTCTTTGGGGGGTTGTATACACATCCGATGTTGAGATGCTTGCAAGGGCCAAGGGTGATGCGTACAAAGACTGAGTCACCATCCGTGCTGGTAGCATGTTGCAAGTTAACCTGCACAGAGTTAAGGGTATCTTTTGTGTAGATTAGGACCCTTCCCCCTCTTTTATTCACTCTATCTTTTCTATGAGAGTGGTACCCGAGGGCTGCAATCTCATGTGAGAGTACTTGGGGTTTGAGCCAGGTGTCTGATACGGCAAGGACATCTGGATTGTACAGGTCCAGCCAGGCTTGTACTTCATGCATCTTAGATCGTAAGCTACATATATTCATATGTGCGACCCGCAAGCCCTTCATGGATGCTTAGTGAGGGTCCTGAGGGGGAGGAGATCAGGAGGTTGTTAGGAGGGGGTCCAGGGTTAAGCTGGATGTCACCTGCCATTAGCAGAAGGGCAGCAAGGAGGCAGAGTGAATGGAGGTTAGAGAGGGGAGTAGATTAGTGCAGAGTCTTCGCTTAGCGAGTAGTAAGGTAGAGTACCTTATACCTTTCCTGTAGAATTCATGGGCAATCAGGAGTGACTGCGTACTACTGTGGGGGGGGGGGGTAGCATTGCCAGTAGGAGCGTGGCAAGGTCTCGGGCAGAGGGGGACTTCTGGAGTCAGAGTCTCCTGCGCTAATAATCCTATCAACGCAGAGTAGGGACAGGATGTACATGGTGGCCAGGAGTAGCCCTCTGTTTGGGCAGCTAAGGTAGGGTGGTTCTTGCTTTGAGGGCATCCTTGTAGGAAAGGGAACTTTCAGCCAAGGAGGGAAAGTTTGAATGAGGGTAAGGCTTTATGCCTTAGCGTTGTCACCCTATGTCCAGTGGGCTCCGCTTCTTTGCAATCCCCTCTGTCGTAGGAACACTGAGTCCCTTGTGTGACTAATCAGGGGAGAGACGGGGGGCCTATGGGATCACCTCCTAATGTAGGACTGGTATGTGCCGCTAACCCCCTGTGGTAGATAGGCCAGTTCGTAAACAGCAAGTAAGATTTGCAGTACCTTCTAAGGTGCTGAACTCCTATCTGTAATTTCGTGCCACCAGAACTTTGGCAGGCTGGCGGGCTTAAATACCATCTATAACACAGGGGTCACCATAAGCAAGTGGCTCCTCACTATTTTAGCAGAAATCAGGTCGGTGTCAACCTGTTACTATCAATGCCCCTGTAAGCAAACTGTCACTTAATTTCAGTAGGTCATTTAGTCTGCACTGCGCAGATGCAGTTGTCTGTCACAGGGAAGTTGCATGGAGACCGGTGTGAGTCTCGTTAGGGGCCCGCTTGCCTTGTAATTCATACAATCAGGATCTTAGTAATAGGCAATCAAGCAGGCTATACAGTAGTTACAAATTAAATAATCTTGCATATACAGTCTACAGTAAGTAGTTCTAGTTTTGGCAGCTACTGTAAATCACCCTAGGAGAGGAAATTGCAAGGTGACTATTAGGATCTTAGTAATAGGCAATCAAGCAGGCTATGCAGGAGTTACTAATTAAATAATCTTGCATCTACAGTACACAGTACGTAGTTCTAGCTTTGGCATCTACTGTAATTCACCCTAGGAGAGGAAACTGCAAGGCGCCCTATTAGTACCACTATTATGACTGGAAGAGTAACAATATTATCAGAATGAAGCAATACTATATTTCTGTATAGATTCAATTTGACACTTTAACTTAGGTTCAGCAAGGGTGAGGGTTTAACCTGACCAGCTGTCCATCTGGGGCGTTAGCTTGTTTGCAGACAAAGTATCGAGTTTCAACGTCAGAGAAATATCACAAAGGGGCGGTAGCCTGTTCGTGCTGCCTCAGCCCTGATTTGTTCCCTATCCGAGGTGGGCGTGGTCAGGGAGCATTTAATGGGAGGAGGGAACGGGGTGGACAGGTGGGTCGAAAAATCAGCCCCTTGTTTCCGAGCACCCTGCTTTTTCTCCTGTAGCGACCTTCGGGAAATGCTATGCTGTCCGTCGGGGGAGGTCCGCCTGGCTCGTGGTAATGTACAGGCGCCTCAACCCCGAGGTTCACTGCTTACTGCGGCTTAAAGAATTCAAAGTTTTGCGATGTTCGTTTGGGGGGGAATGAACAGTCCCAGCCACCCTCTCCTCCCTCTGTAAGAAATAGTAGCGATGCTGTTCACTGGCGCTCCGACCCAGTCTTTTGTCCAGGCTGCCAGAGCGTCACGGGCTGTTTCGCCAATTAGGCACAGTTGCCTTTTTAAAATCTGGCACCACGAGTAGCTTGGACAGGAGCTCTAAGTGAGTTCCTGGCTGGCTGGGCAGAACAATACAAATCAAATCAGCCCCTTGTTTCCGAGCACCCTGCTTTCTGTCCTGTAGCGACCTTCGGGAATGCTATGCTGTTCGTCGGGGGAGGTCCGCCCGGCTCGTGGTAACATATGCTCTTTAATAATGGTTTCTAGCAGTTTCCTCAGGATTGAGGTCAAGCTGAGCAGTCTGCAGCTTTGTGAGTCCTCTCTACCCCTACTCTTATCGAGTGAGACTGAATTGGCATCTGTCCAATCAGTTGTAACCACCCCTGTTTCATAGGAGCAGTTAGAGGTCAGCTGGTGGTGTAACCCCACTTAGCACTCAAGGGTGCAGACCATCTTAGCCTGGCGACTTGTCCACCTTCAGGGTCCTGAGCCCCTTAAGTAACCTCTCCACTGCTGGTCATCTTATCTCTGATTCATGTTCCCTCTGCTCCCTGGCTAAAATCCCTCACCCTGGGAGCAGCCCCTCTTCCTCCTTCATGAGATGAAGTAGAAGTATTTTTTTAGAATATCTGCCGCCTTCATGTCTTCTTCCTCAGTTTCTCATTCTTTGTTTAGTCTGATGATTTCCCCTTTGTCCTATGCTGTTCCTGGACATAGCAGTAGAAAGTTTTGCACCCTCTGTTATTTTTATTTTAATCTCACCCTCTGCTTTCCTTACCACACTGCTGGGCTTCTCTTACTTTTCCACATGGAGTTTCCCATTTGCTGGTCTCCCTTGTATTTCCGGAAAGCTGCCCTCTTTATCCTTATTGCTTCCACCACATTCCTTAGGAACCAGTGTGGTCTTTGTGATTTTTTTTTTTTTTTTTATCTGCTACATACAGAAGCTAGTTACTTCTGCAGTTCCCTGCTTTAGAGTTTCCCACTTGGCCTTAACTGCCTCTACTTCCCTCATCCTCACAAATTTCTTCTGAATTAACGGCCCCATCTTTAAGAAATCTGCCTTTCTAATATTCAGGACCATTGTACTTGAATTTAATCGTTTCCATCATGATGCCAAGCTGTGGTTGCCAGCCCTAAGGGGCCCTTGTACCCTGCCCTCTCCTATGGTGCCCCCTACTGGATGCACCAAGTCCAATTTAGCACCTTCACTAGTAGGCTGCCTAACCCACTGGGTTAGTAGACATGTCTACATTACCTCTACCATTGCCTGGTTTCATGCACTCTTTTTTGGGCTGGGGGGGTTACTGCTAGTTGGTGACATTAAAAGACTGCTGTGGTTCTTCAAGGAAGTGGCAAAAGTGGTGAAGGAAAAAAAGGTTGGCATTCAGGAGGTATAAGGAAACACAGAGGAAGAAAGACAGCGTGGTATACCAAGTGAAGCAGAGGGAAGCTGGCAAGGCTGTGAGGGGAGCAAAGGCATATACGGAGGAAAAGATGGCCAGTACATACATAGAAATGTGACAGCAGAAAAGGACCGCCATGCCCACCTTGCCTGCCCACTTTGCCTAGTTATCTGCTAGGACATGTCCCCCAAACAGTGCCTTGTGTCTATCCCATGCTCTTTTGAACCCTCCACTGTTGTTCTCCAACCAGTCTGGGCAAACTGGATGGACCAAATGGTCCTTTTCTGCTGACAAATTCTGTTCTGACCAATGGGATTTCCCAGTCTGTGTCTGGTAGGTTGAAGTTTCCCATTTGTACAGCTTTCCCTTTTTGGACTTCCCCTTCCCTCTTTAATTTCCTCCCATAACTCCATCCATATTTTCTGTCTTATTTGGGAGCTTGTACACCTCCCCCACTGTAATCACTCTCCCCTTATCTGTCACTAACTGTACCCTTACAGAGTCTCCCCTACTCCCCCACCACCACCACCACCCTTTCGAGTGTTGTTCTGTGGCATTTGTTGTCTTTTTATATAGAGCCACCTGTCCTCCTCTACCCTGCATCCTGTCTCTCCTGAAAAGCGAAATCAGTACTTCCATATCACAGAACCATAGGATGTATCCAGCAAATGTTGTAGGGTGTAATTAACATTTAAACTCTGAGAAAATCCAAAAATGATTCAAACAACTGTATTTATAGAAGTCTTATTTACAAAATAAAATCTGAAGTTTTTTTTGGGGGGGGGGGCGGTGAAGCAAAAAAAAACTTTGTGGAAGGCTGTGCACCAGAAAGAGCAGATAAGATACTTAGTAAAGAGAATGACTCCTCAATTTAGCAAGACTCTGTTTACTGTGTTGAGAGCCAACCTGCCTCATAGACTCATTTATTTAGCTCCATTGACTTCGGAATTCAAACATTTGTTTTAAGTCTTGTAATGCAAGGTCAGGTGGGGTGGAGGCAAAAAAAGTCCTAAATGCTAAATTGAGCAGTTGTTCCCTTTACTGAATAGCTAATCTGCTGTTTTTGGTGCACGGCCTCTCATGAAATACTGCCTCCGCCCTCCTCCCAACTTCATATTTGATTTTGTAATTACGACTTTTATAAATACAGTTGTTTGAATCATTTTTTGATTTTCTCAGAGTTGAAATGTTAATTATACCCTACAACATTTGCTGGATATGTCCTATGGTTCTGTGATTTGGGGGTACTGATTTGCACAAAGCACTTTATAATCCACAGTGTATTTCATGCCACTGTGTTGAGAGATTCATTCAAAGTGAGGCGGTGTTAATCACAGTTCGCACAGGCACTTTAAATTCTTATGCGTATTTCAAGCTGTTATGCAGAAGAATGAGTGAATCTATATTTATAGCAGTGCATCAAGTTTGAATTGTGTTGAAGCAATTTGTGGCCCTATATTTAGGTGGATTTTATTGAAATTACTTTCTGCAAGCCTTAAGGTGATTTTTATGGAATAAAAAAAATTCTATGGTGATTGTTTCCACATGCTGCCTTTCTGAGTCTGGTGTATAAAATATTTAATCTTTGTACAACATGCAATACACCTAGGTGCTAGATTCCATCAGCAGTGGAGGAGTGGAGAGATGTGAGACCTTGTATTCTGATATCACGTTTGGGATCTGTGCATTGTCTGTGTGTGTCTGACAGCTGGGATTCTTTGGTTCACTGATTTTATGTCCTCTAGATAGCCAGGGCTGTGCAGCAGCTCTCAGATCTTCAAGGATATTGCCTTCATTGGGCCACACCTTTGGAACGTAAGCCAGTGGTGCCATGATCATTCAGAAACTTTTGCTTGCCAGGGGTCGCCCACGGTCTTGAGCAATGTCCATACCTATATAATCGTGGTTGGCCCCATTGTTCTTCAGTTCTTTTTTCCCCACTGTCAACCATTCGTTGGACTTGCAGAAAACACTGTGTTCTTTATTTTTAAAAACTTTAATTTCACCTGTCATTGTCAATTTTTATGCTGCTGTCAAAAGAACCTTTACATAAGTTTTTTATATCAGTGGTTACAAGCTCTACAAGGATGACGCTTACATGGTTAATGTCTGCTGTTCGGGCCTGGTCCACAGCGTCGGGGCCTGCAAGATCTACCGCAGATTTAACCAGGCCACAGGAGATGCCGAAAGAAGGCTCTACAGGCCATGAAAGCTCAAGTCAAGGTCTAATGCTCAAAGTCTGCTTCTCCGTCTCACTCGACTGCCTCAGGGAGGGGAACTTCCTTGTGTTCATTGTCACTATTGCCGCCATGGTCATCCGACTAAGAACAAAGACAAGGATAAGTCGTCATTGAAATCCTTTTCTTCCAGTCATCGTGACAAGCATAAGGATAAAGCTCATGCTTCGCCAGTCTCCATTGAAGGAGGGCAAGTCCTTGTCATCATCTGCTCCCATTCCCACTCCCATGGTCGGGGTCTGACTCTGGTGGTGGCATTCCAACTATGGTATGCAGTCCTCATCATTGGGTTCTACCCCTTCGTTGGATGTCCTGAGCCCATTACAGGGTGCTGTTGACTCTCGGGTTGTGCTAGTGTCATTCTCTGAACTATTTTGATGCCTGCTACTATCGCTCCCGCCGACGATCACACCTATCCTGTCAGCTGGGTCTACCCTGTTGGCACCATCGTCATACGTGGGTTCCAGAAGTGCATGTCATATTCCTCTACTGCAGCTGCCGCCTCCGTTGCTGGCTGTTGATTACTACTGTCATTGTTCCAGAAGATGGTGAGGTGGAATACAGTTCTGATTTCCTTAATATGGAGGAGGATTTAGAGGATGATGAAAAGGGTAACGATCTCTACCAGTTGGGGGAAGGGGACAACCCAGTTCAAGAGAAGCTTGAAGAGGCAAAATTACATGCACAGTTGGGCGGACTAGGTGGGCTAAAGGCCCTTATCTGCTGTCATTATCTGTGTAGCTATGAAGGGGGCTTTGCCTTCCAGCTGTACCATCTCCTTATGTAGGGGGGACTGTGTGGTGTATACCTGTAGATCTCCTCTTGATGATTCTTCTTTTTTCAGGTTTTACTCAGACAAACCCAGAATGTCATGGGATTTGAAGCTGAGAAGAACTGCAGTAAGGAAAATTCAATGTAGTTTTTGGAGATTGCCACTGTGCCCTCCATTGGGCTCCCCCTGTATATCCTGCCTTGGAGGATGTTACCTTTGCTGCTTGGCATTGGCCTAATACCTTGCTTGTAGTACCTAGGCAGGTTGATGAGAAGTACCCTGCTCTGTCTGTTAAGCCTTATTATGCTTCCCAGCCTGAAACATTCTGTGGTTATCATGGCCGCTCCTGACCACTCGAGAGCCCCTAGACACATGAGCACTTTGTCTTCTGACAAAGAATCCAGGAGGCTGGATGTTGTGGGCAAAATAACTTATGCCTTTGCATCCTTAGGCCCCAGAATTGCAAACTGCCAGTCATACATGATTAAATATCTGAATATCCTGTGGCAATCTGCTATGCCTGCCATTCAGCCTCTACCTGATGGTCCTGCTAAGTCTGACTTGCTTAAAGCTGCTTCAGCTGATTTGGATCTTGGAAGGCATCTGTTGCGCTCTGCATATGATGCTTCTGATGCCTCTTCCATGGCTGCTGCCTCCAGTATATGTCTTAGGAGGCATCCCTGGCTTAAAGTAGCTGGATTTGCCATTGATGTACAACAGACTGTGCTGAATTCCCCTATTAGATGCTCCAGGCTTATTGGGAGTGATGTTGAAAATGCTCTACTTGAGCTTCAGTCCTCCAGGGTGACTTTAAGGTCACTCAAATCTTTGAACCCGTAACCCACCAGGGAGCGTGGTAGAGGTTTGTTTCACCAGCCTGCTGTCCGGTGTCATTGTGCCTCCAGTCAGCAGCCCCATGCACAAAACCATTGTGGTGGGCTCCTTCTGGGTCCTCTTTGCCCTGCTTGTGCCCATGCAGAGGCATCCAAAGGTACTGGTCAGGGTGGAACCCCTCTCCCCTGGTACCTCCTGACTTCCCACTTCCTTCCCCTCCATTGTTGCCTCCAGGGGTGGAAGTTGGGGAAAGGATCTCCACTCATCTACCAAAGTCATGCGATATCAGTTTGGAAGAGTGGGTCCTGGAAATAGTGGAAAAGGGGCTTGCTTTGGAGTTTTACTCCTTCAGCTCACCCTCCACCCCCTTGTCATTATCCTACAGGCCTCTTGCCTATTCTGCTAGAGGAGGTTCAATCCCTTATATCCAAGTGGGCTATTGAACCCATTTCTTCCCAAGAGAGACACAAAGTCTTCTATTCCAGATACCTCCTGATTCCCAAATGGACAGGAGATCTGCTTTCTGTACTGGACCTGAGACCTAAACCTGTTCATCGAATACATTGTTTCAAATGGTGTCTTCTCAGGTTTTCATCCCTCTGCTTCAAAAGGGGGCCTAGCTTTGTGCCCTGAACATGAAGACCACATACCTTCACATCAGGGTTCACAAGCCACAGGAAGTACCGTTGCATCATGCTAGAGGGCAGCCACGATCAGTTTTGAGTCTTGCCCTTTGATTTATCGTAGGTGCCGTGGGTATTTACTAAATGCTTAGTGGTTGTTAGAACAGCCCATTGGAGGGAAGGGCTTTGTCTTTTTGTATGTGAATGACTGGCTCCTAAAGGCCCCATCTGTTCAGCTGGGGTGCACATCTCTGGTCCTGTCAGACCAAATGGTCCTGTACCATTTTGGAGTCAGATATCCAAATAAATGTCCTGGCTGAACAGATTTCAGTCCCTGGTGCATGAATGGAAACTGCTGACCTCTGTGGTACATGACCTCTCCGCAAGATGCAATCATCCAGAGTTGGAGCTATTTGTGTCCCCACACAAAACAGAACTGCCACATTTCTACTCAAGTCACTCCAGGGCATGGGATTTTTGGCAAGACCGTTGTCCCTTTCCTGGAAAGGGAGGTTCCTTTATGCCTTTCCTCCGGTCCCTCTCATACAGAGGGTTCTGCTCAGGCTGTGGGCAAAACATGCCACCCTGATACTGGTGGCTCCCTTCTGGCCTCACTAGATTTACTTTCTATTAATGCAGCATCTGGCATTGGAGCCCCCCAACCCCCCGCCCCATTGTTCGGGTCTGCTGTCTCAGACTAAGGGATTCCTTGTCAGTCCAAACCTGTGGTCCCTGTTTCTGCAGGCATGGCTCATGAAGATGTAGAAATTGCCCATTTTGGGTCCCCACCCCCACCCCAGGTAGCTTATGTCTTTGCTTGGTAGCTAGAAAGCCTTCTACAAGACCCTGTTCTTTCAAAGGAAGCCACTTCTCTCCATATGGTGTACTTCCCATTCTAGTGAACCCATTTACCTGTCCTGTGAATACGGGTACTGGCCACCGCCTGTCCTTATCAGACTCGGTCTCCAGCCTCATCCTTTAAGATGCACTTGGCTGCCATTTTGGCCTTCCATGCCCCTACTGATGCGCACACGATGGCACAACTAGTAGTATATTTATTTCTTAGGCACCCAATCCAGTAGGCTCTGGGCACCTTATAAAACACCTTCAAATACAAATATAGCAGCACAGTAAATTAACTTTCAGTACAGTTATACTGCAGGTACATTGTTAATCGGATAAGCCTTTATGAAAAGACAACGTTTTAGCTCCCACTTAAATGTACCAAATGAGGGGGCCTGTAGAGGTGTCTTGTACATTTTTGAAGGGTATTCTGCATATATCCCCCGATTTAACTGGTTCCACTTTGGGACCTTAATTTAATTTTGGAAAAATTTACCTTGACTCCATTTGAGCCTGCTGCAACCTGTAAGATGCATTTCCTTTCACGGAAAACGCTGTTATCGGTCGCTATTACTTCTGCGCGTAGGATTTCCAAGCTTTAGGTTCTGTGTATTATCCAGAGCATGCTAACAAAGGTGAGGTATTGCTCCATACCCTTGATGTACTTAGGACACTGCATTTCTATCTTGATCACACTAAGGACTGCAGAAAGTTCTCTCAACTTTTTGTGTCATTCACCCCTTGGAAAGAGGGCACTCCTGTGTCTAAACAGTGCCTCTCCAAATGGCTGGCTACATGTATTGTGTTCTGTTATAGGAAATATAGTAAGGAACTTCCTGTTGTGCGTGGCCATTCTATGTGTGGTATGTCTACTTCTGTTGCTTGCTTTCAGAATGTTTCTGCAGCTAACAGGTGCCGCTGCCACATGGAGCACTGTGCATAGTTTCAGTAAGAACTACTGTCTAGACATATGGTCTCTCATAGATTTGCTGGATTTGGTCTTGGAGTGTTGCAAGGCCTTCTGTCATGATGACATATCACACTTTACCATCCTCCCGGAGTACCTTGTAAATAGATTTACTCACCGGGACAGTAGATCTTTGAGAGAATCTCCTCCATTGGGCCACAGGGCACCCTTCTTCCTCCTTTCTAAGGTATAAGCTGGCAAGTTTGACTACTGTCTTGTTTGGAGATGTCCATATATGCCTTAAATATACTATATTTCCAGTCCTATGCCTTTCCGTGCCTAGTACTGGTTTGGTCTCCTGGTTCCTCACAGCAAGAGACCCTCTGAGCTTATCTCCCAATGGGGGAACTGAGGAGCAGTGGGACCACTCATGATTATATCAGCACCAACATTGCATGTCATTGTGGGCATCCCCTGGCTAGCAAAAGTTTTCGATTGGTCATGAGGTCGCTGACTTACAGTTCCAGAGGTACGGCCCAATAGAGGAGGTTCTCTCAAAGATCTACTATTATGATGAGTAACTGTTCTTTCTTGGGATTTGCAGCCCCGATTGAGATCTCTGCCTTCCTGCTGGAGGATCAAAGCCTTAGGTGGATAAGGTTGGCAAGCCTTCTCCTATGGAATCCCAAAAGGGAGCTCCTCCCCCCTGCACAGATGAATCTGAATTGGCTGTCTGCAGCCACTCAGCTCATTCAGTTGCTCCCCAGCCTCTAGTTAGCTGTCAGAACTTCTGAGGGCTTATAGTCCATCCTTCCTCCCAACCAGTCCATTTTCATAGGCTCTGCCCACACGTGCCACAGTTCTGTATTGGGCTTCATTAAACATACTTTCTCTCCCGTGATTGGCTGTGGCTCGTGTGCTTGCTGCCCTCTGATCCCACACTGGACAATTGGGGTCAAAGTGCCAAAGATGTCACTGGGCTATATTGGTGGCCACTAGATAGAGGTTTCTTGTGCCCTTCTGGCAACACAAGTGTGTAGGTGCTCCTCTGGTCCCATGATTTGGACCCAGGGGGACAGAGAAAAATGTTTATGCTGTTCAATGTGGCTGTAGTGTCATCGGCACAGCGGACTGCTGCTGTGTGTGTGTGTTGTGCTCTTTGGGTGCTGAAAAACAAGTACAGTTGGTACCCTGGTTCAGTCTCCATTCTTCTGCTGAAATCATGTGGGGGAGCAGGAAAGGTCAGCGAGGGATTGCTGGCTGCTACAGAATGTTCCTCAGTGGGCATGGAAAAACTGGTGCCATCCTATGTTGGTCCCAGTCCCCCTCCTCACTGTCTAACAAAGACTGGAAAACTAGATGATGTTGCAGGCAGTGGAGCAACTCTGAAGTCCAGTGCTGCCGATTCCTAATGTGGGAACGGAGGTAAGCCTCTGATTTGTGTGTGTGTGTGTGTAGTTGGGGGAGGGGGCAAAAGTATAATATAGTTGTAAGAACCATCACGAACAGTAGATCTTTGAGAGGAGCTCTTGCAGCAGGCTACACCATAAGGACTGAAGCCGGCAGGCACCATGACCCCATGGAAAACTTCTAGCTAGCAGTCTATAGCGGGGGACCTCCCCTTGACGTTTGCCAGTGGTATAAAAGAGGCAGTCCCCCAGCCCAACCTCAGTTCTCCAGCTGGAGACCCCGGCAAACTCAGAAATGGAGAACCAAGGGGGGTTCCTCCGAAATGTGGAAATGAAAATAGCCAGTGGAGAAACAGACACCAGGGGAAAGGTGGGAGGGAAACAGCACCTGCTGCAAGAGCTCCTCTTGAAGATCTACTGTTACGGTAAATTACGTAACTGTACTAGCTCACTTCGGGGGGGGGGGTGGCTCTTGCAGTAGGCTACACCATAAGGACTGAGTCCCAACATAGAAATATAGACTTTGACAGCAGATAAGGGCCACTTGGCCCACCTAGTCTGCCCATTTCCTACCTATTGGATAAGCTGCAAACCCTAGTTAACCAACAGCTTACTTCCTCCTACCCCCCAAGCAGTGGGAGGACTAACCCCCATCAGCCGGGAGGAGTTAAAGGTCTCCTGAAGATACTCATGAGAGTAGGCCTTCTAGGACAGCAAGGCCAAAGCCTGTCCTACAACAAGAGGCAATGTCCAAACTGTAATGCCAAATGAAGTGTGTACAGAACTCCAAGTGGCAGCTGTGCAGATATCGGCCGCAGACACATTTTTAATGGATGCAAAGGAAGCAGCCATATCCCTGGTAGAATGGTCTTTGACTGGTCTCAGCAAAGGCTTGTCATATTTGTGGTAGAAATAAATATAGTTGACTAACCATTTAGACAAAGTTTGCTTAGAAACAGGAGCCCCTTCAGTCCTCTGGGCGAAAGAAACAAACAACTGGTCAGACTTTCGGACAGCGTGGGTGCGATCTAAGTAGTAACGAAGCACCCGGTGAACATCCAGAGTATGAAATAGACCCTCCCCTCTGTTAGAATACTCTGGGTGGTAAACTGGTAGGTGGATGTCCAGATTCAGTGTAAACCCAGACACCACTTTAGACAAAAACTTGATTCGTCTGCAAAGATACCCTGTCCTTGTGGAAAACTAAATAAGGCTCTTTACACATCAGAGCCTAAAGCTCAGAAATCCTTTGAGCAGAAGTGGCAACTAAAAATAATGCTTTCCACAGCAGAAAACGTAGCTCACAATTCATGGCCGGTTCGAAGGGAGGCAGTGTAAGCTTTTTCCAAACAAATAAAAGGTCCCATGGGGGAACAGGGTCCCTGATAGGAGGTTTGAGGTGAAGAATACCCTGCAAGAAAGTGCAGGAAAGATCCAGCTGGGCAAGGGTTTTGCTCTCTACAGTGCATAACCGATTAAATGCACCTTAATGGAGGAGTAGCTCAACCCTGAGTCCAATAGAGAAAGGAGGTACTCCAAGACAGAATTCACCGGACAGGTGAAGGGTCAAGGTGGCGAGCGGAGGTCCAAATGCAGAACTGCTTCCACGTCACGCATGAGTGGCCCTGGTGGAATTTTTCCATGTGGCCACCAAGACATCTGCCACTCTGGGGGAGACCCCAAACCAAGCAACTGCTAGGTCTGCAGGAGCCATGTGTGTAGGTGCAGCAACTTGAGGTCTGGATGGACCAAGGTGCCCTGCTCCTGGGAGAGCAAGTGTGAGCTCAGGGGCAGGGGGTTCCACTGCCAGCTGCTGAAGAGCCCCACCTGGCCAGCCCCACCTGTCAAGCTGCTGTTCAGCCACAGATTGGAGATTCACACACATGCCTTGGACGAGACACGGCAAACTGTCGGCCAAGGGTGCTTTGTATGCTGGGAGCACAGCAGTGAGTTCCAGATGATGCTCGATGGCCCAATACCAGACTCTCATGGCCTCCCTGCAGAGGTGGTAAGAGCGAGTTCCCCCTTGCTTGTTTATGTAGAAGACCACTGACATGTCCGTCTGAATAAGGAGAGGGCCTGAGAGCATATGTGTGTGGAATGCCTGTAGGGCATCTAGTGTCACTTGCATCTCCAGTATGTTGATATGGAGATGTAGCTCTTGGGGAGACCAAGTTCCCTGGGTCTGATGGTCTGCCAAATGGCCACCCCAGCTCTGTCCAGATGTGTCTGTGGTTAGAATCTGATGAGGAGACTCCTGCCGAAAGTGGACCCCTGTAGAAAGATTGGAGGGGTTCAACCGCCATGTCAGAGTTTGGCACGCCAGAGTGGAGACTGTCACTAGCTGTTCCAAGTTGTCCATGTGCTGGTCCCATTGGACTCGAAGGGTCCATTGGGGAACCCTCATGTGCAGGCATGCAAGAGGGACCATTGCGGTGGCCACTGACATGTACCCTAGCAACCTTAGGAATACTCTGGCTGGGATTTGATGCGATGAGGAAACCAGGCGAGCCTGGTCCTGAAGGTGTCCCCCACCCCCACACACACATCTGGAGGCAGGAAGGCTTTTCCTTCAGTGGTGTCCAGAACTGCCCCGATGTACTGTAGCCTTTGACTGGGCCACATGTAGGACTTTGGGAGTTTGAGCGTGATCCCCAAGTCTCGAAACAAAGTAAAGATGTCTTCCATGGTGCTGATCAGCTGATCCCCGGAGGAAGCTGCCAAGAGCCAATTGTCCAGGTAGGGAAAGACATAGTGGCCTTTCCTCCTGAGGGCCACAGCCACCACTGCTAGGCCCCTTGTAAAGACCTGGAGAGCCGAGGACAGGCCAAATGGCAGGGCATTGAATTGGTAGTGGTTGCCTTGGAAGCAGAAGCGAAGGAACCCCCTGTGGGGTTGAAAAAAAATGTCAAGGTAAGCGTCCTACATATCCAAGGAGCACAGCCAGTCCTCCTGATAGAGGGGGAGCATTCCTGGAAGGGTGACCATCCTGAATCATTTGTATTCTATATACTTGTTCAGGTGGCTGAGATCCAGGATAGGCTGCAGGTCCCCTGTTTTCTTTGGAACTAGAAGAAAGTGGAAATAAAAACCCTTTCCTCTTTGATTTGGCAGAACTGACTCTATGGCCTGCTTTAGCAAGAGCGCATGGATCTCCTCCTGAATGAGGGAGAGGTGTGACTGAGGATAATGGGAGTCTGTGGGTGGGTTGTCCAGGGGCATCTCCATGAACTCCAGAGTATGCCCTTTCTCTGTCAGTTGGAGAACCAATTGCCCCATAGTTATATTGTGCCATCCCTCTAGATAGAGAGAAAAGCATCTCTCCCCCCCAAATGTTCTCCCCCAGAGATTCTGCTGGGGAAGGGGGGGGGTCAGGTAAGGAGTCAGGCCGAGGAACTGGGGACAGGCAAAGGGGCCTGGGAGGTTCTGGGGGCTCTGGGACAGGAACCTCCAGAGGCCTGAGAAGTGGCCTTATGTTTAAAGGCACCTCTGGTTTGTTGGCCCCGAGTCTATTGCCCTGAGGACCAACCAAATGGCTGGCAACGACTTTGCTTCTGGTTAGATCTGTACATGGTATGGACAGATCTGACGGCCTTGACGGATTCTTGAAGGTGTGCTATAATCTTTTCTGATTCCTCGCCAAAGAGGCCTGAACCCTTAAATGGGGCATCCATAATGCCTGCCTGGATGTCCGGGGTGAAACCTGAGACACGAAGCCAGGAATAGCCGCAAAGGCAGTTGCCGGTGGCCATTGCCCTTGCTGCAGAATCTGCAGTATCGTAGGAGGAACGTAGGACACGAGTGCCTACGTCCAAACCTGACTTAAAAATATGCAACAGCTCTGCATTCTGAGGACTATCCTGCTGAGTCTGAACCAGTTTCATGGCCTTCTCCCATAGGGCGTTCTGATACTGGACCATGTGGGCTAAGAAATTCAGGGAGCGAATGGCACAGGTGGCTGAGCAGTAAACTTTCCCGATGAGCTGGTCCACCTGCTTGGAATCTTTGTCTGGAGGCTGAGTGCTGAGTTGCCGGGGCTGCTGTAATGACCATGAAGTCAGCGATCAGTTGCTCTCCAAAGAAAGGCTCATCTCAAGGAGCATTATAGAGGCAATCAGACCTCTTGGAAACAGCCGAGGTAGTAGATGGATGTTTCCAAGCAGATCTGGTGACATTCTTAAATGGATCCACCAGATGAGGAACTGCCACAGGTTTTGGATCCTTTTGACGGAGGAAAATAGCCAAACAGCACCTCTCAGGGTCCAAGTCTTTGGTGTTCCAGCCCATATTGGACTGGATGTGCCGCATGACCTCCATGAAGGTCTGGTCATTGGGAGGAGACCTGGGAGTGTCCTTGGGGTCCAACGGAGGGGGGGGGGACACCCCCAAGTCAGATGACATTGAGGAAGAACAATACTGGTCAGACTTCCCCGAAGAGAAAGATCGTGAGATCGAATGACTGTGCCTACAGTCGTGCAGCCTACGTCGGTGCCTGTCCAAGGACCTGGAGGATAAGCGACGGTGCTTGCGACCATGATACTTAGAACAGCACCTACCAGTGTCATCTGGTTGTAGGGTAGGCACTTTAGACATTGGCATAGGCTGCTGAGGAGGAGGAGTCTGAGGCTTAGCCCTCAAGGGAAGAGATTCCTTGGGAGGGGGCGTAGGAAGCCTTTTCGGTATCAGATCACCCTTTACTACATTCAACCAGGACAAGAAGAGAGCTTTGAGATCCAGCAGAGGATTCTGAGGCATAGTGGGAGTAGCTAGCATCAGTGGGGGGACATCAGATGGCCCCAGCATCGGTCCCTTTAGTGGCGGCAACCCAGGCGTTGGGTCTTAAGGATATGGGTTGACCAGTGGCAGCCCAGTGTGCGTATGGTTATCTGGCATCGGTCTGGTAAGTGTCGTTAGACCGGACGCCAGTCCCCCTGGTGTCTGCTGAGAAATAACGTTGTGGTCAGCCGGCGACATCGGGCATTCAGTCGATGACAGAATGGGTGTCGCCAGGGTTGACAGGGGTAGCCGGTGTCGACTGGACAGGCGTGGACTGATGCCAGTCTGGGGAGGCAGCTGGCGTCACCTTAGGAGGAGCCTGTCTAGGGGAGCTAACTCCTGAATGAGGCAGAGGCGTCACCCTCCTGGGGGGGAGGCAAGCGCATGCCCCTGGTGTTGATGAGTGGCATCGACCCCAGAGCTGACTTGGCAGATGCCGAGATTGGGTGGACAATGGGCAAGGACCCGCCATCCGAAGGAGACCCGCCGAGCATTGCTGGCTGAGGATCCGCAGTCTGGTGAAGGGGCCTGAGCATCAGGAGCTGAGTGACTGAGGACGAAGTCCCCGACCCCAAAGAACCACTGCCCGACATCTGGATGAGGGCAGGTGGTTTAACCACTGGGAACCTGGAAGGAGAGAGGGCTGCCATGGAAACAGAATCAGACCTCCCATGGGAGAAAGTCCCAGAGCCAGTTGCTTCCAGGTGAGGGGACTGGGAAAGAGAAGCTGACAGGAGTTTGGTCTTATGTTTTTCCCAGTGTTTATGCGTTCCAGATGACGACTTCTCCTTGTGAGAAGCTGAAGAAGTAGAGGCCCCTGAGACTGAGGAAGAGGAGTTGCTACTTTTACCCTGGATCGCTTTCTCCATGGCTGCTACTTTCTTTTTGAGCAAGAAGTTTTTCAGAGCATTCTGGCGGCAGATCCTGGTCCTCTGGTTAAAGTTCAAGCAGTGCTAGCAGGCCTCTGTATCATGGTCGGGGCCTAGACCAAAAGAGGCAGGAAGCGTGGCCATCCTTTTATGGAATCTGCTTGACACAATCACATCAGTGTGCCAAACAAAGTTTATTTTAATTGGTGCATTTCTTTTTTGTAGAGGGACAAGAGGAACAATAGAGATAAGAAAGTCATAGTATTTTTATTTCAGGCTACCAGACTTGGGCTTCTGCAGCCAGGGTTGAGAGATTGCACATGGAGGGCTTGCACAGAAGTAGGCCCTCAGAGTGATCCAGGGGGCCTGCTCTCTTGTAAGGAGATGTTGGAATGCAGTCACGTCATGATGTGCATGCTGCATGCTTTCGAGGCTCGTAGAGGGATGTGTGCGGTGCCAGTGAGGAGGTGGGTGAGACACTGGCGGTAACTCGTCATAAATGTCTCTCCTGCCAGTTAATTACATGCAGTGGTAAAACGGCCATCTAACCTTTGACCAGCATATAAATAGTGTTACTAAAGTTACCAACCAAAAGCTCGGACTTCTACATCGCACTGCCACCTACCTTACTCCTGCTGCCAAAAAGATCATTGCCTTGGCCACTCTCCTCCCTAGTTTATTCTATGTGCCACCATAACTCACTCGATCAGGACCACATCACTGGCTAAACTCAAACAAGCCTACCATAGGGTGGCTCACTTCACTGATGGAGCAGCTGCCCGAGCTCATCACTGTGTCGTTCTCAAGTCCCTAGGTTGGCCTTCCTTCAAGCACAGATTGGACTTCTCCATGCTATGTACCACCTTTAAGCTCACCCACCTTCCCCCCCACTCCAATCCTCTCTGGTCTGCTCACTCTGAAAACCTTCCCCAGGGCATTCCGACACTCCCACCTCCTGATTTTGAGCCTTCCCAATACCCGCCTTGCTATTGGCAATCAGTCCTTCACTTTCTCAGCACAACAAAAATGGAATTCTCTGCCTCATAACTTACTTTCCTGCTTGTCTCTACCCCTCTTTAAAAAACCGTGCAAGGAAATCTTCTTTTCCCCCTCCTATGTGCAATGGCAACTGTACTTAGCCTTTGACCATCCTTTCTCTTACCAATCTTTTCCATATCCTTCTCCCTCCCCCTCTCCCACACACTCTACTCTTTACTCATGTAATTACTAAAGTCTAGTGCTCAGAATTTCCTGCTGCAGCTACTCCCTAGCCAAGTCACCTGTTCCAGCTCCACGGACCTAGCCTACGTAAAGGAGTATTGACTCAGTACCTCCCCAGTCTGGAATTTGAATTCATCGTCTTGCTACTGTGATGATTGACTATTTGCCCACTGCTGCATTTTGTGTGCATATATTGTGTGTGTATGTATGCGAGTGTACATATAATGCTGTACATTTTTATTGCATCTTTCCTCCGTCTGTCTTCTGTGTTAAACTATGCATCCTAATGTATTATGTACCAGCTTCGTGGAATTGCTGTCATTCCCCGGGTCTTCCCTGCAAAAGGGACATGTCTGTCTCAGTGGGCCTACCCGGTTATCAAAATTCAAATCAATAAATGCCAGAAGCTGCTGCTCCAACCAGATCTGTGCATCTAGAGAGAGAGAGAGAGAGAGAGATGGGGAACACTCTACCCTGAACGACGGAAAATGTGTAGGTCAGATGAGAGGTGTGGGGCTGGGTGGTCCCCCAACTAGATGGGGACTGGCATCAGGATGAGGGACAAAAATACAGGTTGAAAGAGTACACCTGTTCAGAGATCATGCATGCATCCTGGAATCTGATATCCCAATGCAGTATTTCGAGAGTCACATTCTTGAATGAGTGAGGAAGCTTAAAACCTAAGTGCAAAGGGGGTGTCTCTCCTACACTTGGGCAGTGGGACTGGACATGTCTGCAGTGGCCACAATATATTTGGTACTGGTTTAAATAAGGATTAAATGTAACAGTCAGTTGCCCCAGGGAGGCAAATTGGTGGCAAAGGAGCTGGACAGCCCATCGTGTCAGCTCCTCAGAATGTTTGCACAATTTGGTTGTTCCAACACATGTGAAAACATAATTGGGCAGAAAAAATATCCTGCCCAGAATTTTCAAGGACTTGACCACAATTTAGTAATCTCCCAGAAGACTCTGGCAACTAGCTTTCTGCCATGGTGTTTCACATTTCCTACAGCAGTCAGACTGCTTGTACAAATGTTTTGAAAATCTGACCTAGCATCTTCAAGTTATTTGCTTGCTTAAAGAGAGTGTATAGCACATCTTCTTATTGTATGCAGACCAGATCTCTTGATGAGTTAGTATTCTTTGGAACTTCAAACACTGCTTCTGTATAACTGTTTGGTGAGGCCGCACCTTGAGTACTGTGTGCAGTTTTGGAGGCCACACTTAAAGAGGGACATTAACCTCCTGGAGAGGGTCCACAGGAGGGCAACCAAAATGATTTGGGGCTTGGGGGGCAGGACCTATGAGGAGAGGCTCGAAGAGCTAAATATGTACACATTGGAAGAGAGAAGGGACCAGGGGGACATGCTAGAGGTCTTCAGGTACATGAAGAGGGTAAATAGGGGAGGAACAGTCACGGTGCTTCGAAGGAAGGAGGAGGGGCCACTAGAGGCATGGGTGGAAGCTGGAGGGAGGAAGATTCAGGGGAGAAAGGAGGAGGTGCTACTTCACTGAGAGGGTGGTGGAGCCATGGAATGCGCTGCCTAGGGGCTGGTGGAGGCAGAGACAGTGGAGGGGTTCAAGAGGGGCTGGGACAGGTACAGGGGAAGGGTTCTGGAAGCAAAATCCAATGCAGCAAGAATATCCGGAACTGGGAAGGGAGAAGCCAGAGAAGGCGAGGGGGGCAGCAAGGTCAGCACCCAGGGTGGGGGCTGACCAGACGAGCAGACACGAAAGACCGTTAGGCCTATTCTGCTGACATTTTAGTATGTTAGTAATTCTGTCATACCCTTCCCCCCTTGCCTTTTATTTTTGGCAGGGGAGAAAAATATTGGTTAGAATATGTTATAAAACAAAAATGTCAAGAACAATCCTTAATCCTAGACACATTTTTGCCACATGATATTTTGGCACAGTGAACTGTGGGTGGCCTTGTGTGTGGGTGTTCTTGGTCACACAAGTTGTGATATTGTACATCCCAACTGGATACTGCTGTCAGAGATTGGGAGGACGTTGGAAACTGGGGAGTGGGTGAAGATGTTAAAATGATTTGCTAAAACCCCAATGAAAATAGGGTAACTACTCCTTTGTAGGGTTCCTAATGGTTTTTGCTGGCTTTTCATGCCTTTCCTTTTGAGCTAACAAAATAATCATGTTTTTTTGGTGTACATGAAAAAGACTTAAAAAAAAAAAAAGTTACAGCCTTGACTATACCATTACAAGATGTCTGTCCTCATTCTGTAGCTTGATTCCAAATACCACTGCACATCATCTTTTCAGGTTGCTGTCTGGTCTCTGATGAAGCTGTCAGTCATTTTTTCCATTTTTTTTCTTTGTACAGGTGAGCACCTTGATTGCAGCTTCTGTGTTCTCCTGTTTCACCACTGTTATCATTATTGTCTATGCTGTTCTGACCTTGGGCTATGGTGAAGATGATGACGATGTGTTCCAGTCTCCACATTTGCTTATGCTTAACACAGTAAGCACCTTGAATCCTTTAAACCTACATCCCATTCTACTCTCTCAGTTGTATGCAACATGCTGTAAAAATAATGAATGTTGTGCTCTTCTGGATGCCACAGCTATTCTGTACAGCCGCACTGCTCTCTAGTGATTTTGTTTTTGACCTCCTTTGCATGTGTTTTGATTTCATTCAGTTTTTTTAGTAATTAGAAAACCAGCATTGGCTGAAGACTGGGTGTAAGTGTAAATTGCATTAGACTTCACTATAGCAGATCCTAATTTAAATCCTGGTTCTAGGGACATGGATATGGTGTACTTATTCACACTTCTGGCAGCATCCTTTCCTCTTTAAGATTGGCCAGAAGGTCTTCAGGTTGGCTTCTCCCACCTACCTGGGTGGTATCTGACTCGGCACCGCCCCATGATGTCAGATCTTCCTTTCCGCTGGAAGCATCAGGTTCCCTCCATCGCAACTCCGCACTAGGTGTAGGCCCTAATTTTCAACAAATTTTGGTCTTCGAGATTCACGGTTTTCAACTGTTTTTCCGTTATGGACTCTGAAGACTCGAAAAGTGGTCCCAGCTTCAAGCGGTGCATGACTTGTGGCCAGAAGATGTCGTACACTGACCCGCACTACGAGTGCATCCGCTACCAGGCTACACAGTACAACCTGCAGGCTTGCGGCGTGCGCTGTACCCTTCAGCCCTCCACCTAGGAAGACAGTTATGCCCACCTCCTCCTGGGCCATACAGATCAGTGAGACTGCCCCCATTAAATCTAAAGATGCCCGCAAGACGGTTTGCATGGCAGTGAGCTTGGCTGAGCAACTTGCCACCTTTGAGAAGGCCGCAGCCCAGGAGGCAGAGGGTGCTTCGTCCTTGTCCGCCCTGGTTCCGGTGGGTATGGGCGCCTTGTTTAGTGGGGCATTTTGGGTCTTGTGCAAATCCCTTCTTACTTGGGGAGGGCCCTTCCTGGGGATCTAGCTGCAAGTCTCCCATAGTTTCACACCCATATTTTCCCAACTCCTTATGTATAACTGTTGTGTGCCTCCTCCGGTTGCCAGCAGTCCTATTGCTGTCCAAATCTAGATTATAAATAAAAATATACAGCCCCCAGAAATTATCAATGTGTTTGTCCCCTCATGATGTCATCAGAGCAACAGATAATGGTGTTGCACTAAATGCTGTTCCACCAGTAAACAGAACCCACAATGTTTGGTTCCCCACTTGAGTAATGGAGGAACCCTTTAAGTGTTGTGCACATCCTGAAGTGCAGGTCTAATAAGGACTAGGACCATATGAGTGTGATGCAGCACTGATTTGACATGTATATACAGTATGCCTATAAGGAAGTGCCTGTATGTGTTGTGTTAATGTTTCTGTTAGCAAAAACAGTTTATCCAGTAAATGACTCTGGGTACAACAAAAGTCTTAAGTGGTATTATATAGCTGTTGTATTATGTTCTGTGTGTGTTAGCATCCTCTGTTTTGATTTGACACCAGCAGTGAGACACAATCTTGCAAAAATGCCCCTTTCCCTTTGTAACTAGGCAGTCAGTGATTGGATGGCTGATGTAAGGCAAGAAAGAGTTCAGCTATAACAAGAAATACGTTACCAGGACAACATCAGCTGCAGCATACGGAAGAAGGATAATCTAGTGGTTAAAGCACAGGCACAAGAACTGGGAAACTCTGGTACAAATCCTACTAAAGTCCCTTACTCTCTAACCCTTAACAAGTTCCCTTAACCTCCTTGGGAACTGTGGTGGCCCCTCAGGTCCATGACTTTAAAAGTGCCCCCTTTCCCATTATAAATAATTAGCAGTGATGTGAGAGCTACAGCACTTCACTTTGAAGGTACTGAAATCAAGCTGTGGCAGCAGCCCCCTTGTAATGCCAGCATTTGAAGTAGGATGTCCCTCACAAATCAGATGCTACACTTCAGCTGTTGTAGGTAAAGAAACTAATCAGTCTCAATGTTTGTAGTGTTCTGTATTTGCTTAGCTCATTCCTCCCATGTCATATGCATTCTGTCTTGGTATTTCCAGTCAGAAACCCAGATGTAAGGAGCATTTGAAATGTAAAACAATACACTTTATAAAGTAAGTGATCTAGCTCTCCACTTTCAGGCTGCTGAAAGGGGAGTGTATAATTTGTGCAAAGGAGGAATTCAGTCTTGTGTGATCCTTTGGGAAACTGCTCAGGCCTACCTTGTAAATTAATCTTCTCAAGGGTGTTCACCTGGTGCAATGCTGATTGACTCATTGACTGCTTGATTGTCTGATTGAATCATTCTTTCTACTGCACTGTACAACATGTTGCAACTGTCTCACAGAGTGAAATGAGCAGTACATAGAACAGATTCTGTTTCCTGTGAAAGAAAGCTATTAGATGTATTATTTGCTCTACACATGCAGTATTAAGGCTACAAGTACTACTCCCTGTGTGAGTTGCATGACATAACTGTCTTAAGCCATTGCAAACTTAAACTAAAATCAGGATAGACAGCATTGATACCCTTATGTGTTCTTCTGCACTGTTGCTGCAGTGACATCAGAGAATGGGAGGGGCTGTATTACAAGTGACCCATTTGCATGTAAATGGAGGCTTGCTTGACATTTTACTACCTTGTGTCAGAGCCTCAAACTCTAGGTATGTGTTGCAACAGCAGAAATGACTGATCTCTTATTGACATATGTACACTAACTGATCTGATGTATAATAAATGCATCAGACATATCCAAATCTGAAATATACAGTAGTCTTCTCCTTTAGACGGGACTCCAAAAGCAAGAAGACCCATTGCAGGCTATGGCACCAGAAGCGGTCTTGGTCCTCCTGTTCCCATGCTTCTGCTGGCTCACTGGCTGTTGAGCCATCTGCTTTGGCCAACTTTCCTATCCAGGCCGCTGACCCCACAGAATCCCCTTTGGCCTCATTGGCTGAGACACGAGTTGACCAATCAGTTGAAATCTTTCTTGACCCGGTTGACCTGTTGTTGCTGGACGAGGGGGAGGACTCCCTCTCCAGGACCCCGATCCTGCCTGTTCTCTCTCGGTGGGGGTGGGGGGGGTCAGTCCAGCCCAGCCCAGCCCACTGAACCGGTTCCCTCCACTCAGGAGCACAACCTTTTGGGGAGTCCCAGATGCTCATTGCCTATCCCCGCATCCCCTTGCTGACCATTGCACATACGGTCGAGGTCCAGGTAGAGTTCACACAGCTCATGGTCAAGCGATTCCCAATGAAGCCATTGGTCTCGCTCTTGACACTCAATGAAAAGAGAGACCGCCACTACTCCTCATCTTCTTCCTCCTTGGGGGAGGACCAGCTCCACCATAAAATGGGGCACTGCTATGAGGAATTCAAGTGGCAACAGTGGCTTCTTGGCCCTGGCCGCATGCTGCCACCTGTGCCTCAGCCCACTCTGGCACTTCTATGCCCACCGCACCATTAGCCTGAGCCAGCCCCACCGGTCTGGCAGACATCAGCGCCTCTGCCCATTCGAGTGGAACCCCCCACCCCCCGCAGCCTAAGGAAACTCCTCCTCCTAAGACTGCACTCTGCTCCCGGGCTTCCTGATTGGCTGTCAGTCAAGATCACCCAGGCCGACGAACCTTGCATAGTCAGTTGGGGATACAGTGGCTCAGCTGGTGTTGAGGAGTCCTCCCATTCGGAGGACTCCCTCCATCATTCTCATCAGACCCTGGGATTCGACCATGTGTCTGGTGAGGATCTTTTAAAGGAGCAGGGGCTTACCTCCTTTGGGGAATTGCTTCACTTGATTTCTGAATCAATGGGGATCCCGCTGGAGCCCATCCAGAAGCATGCTAAGTATTCCTTGAGAAGAAATCCTCAACAGGGATGACTCCCAAGGGGTCGCCTTCCCAGTGGCGGAGCCCATATGGTCCACAGGAATGTGATGCCCACTGGGTCCCTGTTTGGGTTCACCAACCACCCTTCAACTGAGGGGTTGGTTGCCGACTCTGTCTTATTGGTGTATGGGTAACGTTGGAGATGTTGACAGACCTTCCAACAAAAAGTCCAAGAATTGGACCGCATGGCCAAAAATGTCTTTGGCCTCATCCCTAAGCCTTTGGCAAGATGGTTCATGATGGACAACTTTGTCCATGCCTCGTTGAGTACCCTGGACCAGGTTATCCCCCAGCTCCTGACTGACCTGCAGCTGCCAGTCAAGTTGGTCCACGACTAGGGTTGCACTGTTGCTAAGTAGCAGCTCCAGATGACCCTGGACATTGGCGACTCGTGTGCCAGGTCAGTGGCCTCGATGGTGGCTATGCTCCATAGGGTGTGGCTGTGGATTTCTACTTTTACAGCTGATAACCAGCACAGACTACAGATGTCTCTTTTTTGGGCACAGACTTGTTCAGGCCCAGCATGGATGGCCATCTCACCTGCATTGAGAAGTCCATCGCCACCCTCCTCTCCATCACATGTGCCCAGAAGGATGCTAAGGGCCAGAAACAATGGAAAAGGCCCTTTCAGTTTCGGTCTACTCTGTTCCTTCGGCCAGACCACCTCTGTCCCAAGTGGGACAGCAGCATACCTGGTAGCCTCGGCAGAAGCAAACCTCTTCCACCGCCAAGAAGTCAGACAGTGAGGGTCAGTTGCTCCCTCAGCTAGCACTGCTGCTGCTTCAAAGGCTGCACAGTGACACGTTGGGGGGTGTCTTCCTCACACCCATCCTGTTCACCCCAGGACCTCCCATGGGGGACCAGTTCTGCCACTTGCTTCCACCTGATCTGTTATTAGCTTGGACAGGTGGGTATTCGAGGTGGCCAGCTGAGGTCTGCCTCTGGAGTTCAAGACCCTCCCACCCTGCTGAGCCCGTGTCCCATGGGAGGATGTGGTGTTCATCGACTTGTCCGCACTTCGGGAGGACTTCGCCCAGCTCCTCCTGAAGAAGGCAGTGGTTCATGTCCCGAACACCACAGCCGGTCTGGGGTTTGTCTCCAGATACTTTCTGGTTCCAAAACAGTTGGGGGGCAGGCGCCGCATACTGGATCTGCATGACCTCAACAACTTCCTGTGGCAGTGCAAATTCCGGATGGTCAGTCTGACTCTGATCATTCCGTCCATGGCGCAGGACATGTGGTTCTGCTCCCTGGACCTCCAGGATGCCTTATTTCACATCCTCATCTGTCCGTTCCATTGGTGGTTCCTGCGGTTCTGCATGGAAGCGATACTGTATGAGTTCCAGATCATGCCTTTTGGCCTTTCCTATGTCCCTTGGGTCTTCACCAAGTACATTGCTGTGGTGGCAGCATCCCTGCAGTGCTGAGGAGTCTGGGTGTATCTGTACCTGGATGACTGGCCATTTGCTGGTTCCTTCAGAGAGGAGGTGGAGCAGTCCAGGGACCTGGCCCTCCAAACCTGCTCGACCCTGGGCCGTCTAGTCGGCGAGGCCAAGTCAGAACTCGGTCCATTGGAGGTGATGCAGTTTATCGGGGTGGAGCTCGACTCCCGTCAGTCCATGGCCAGACTCCTGGTGGAAAGGATGGAGGATCTTCTCCTTTACCCAATTATTTCAGGTTGGGTAATCGTACCCTGCCCGAGACCTCCTTCACCTGCTGTGGTACATGGGGGGGTTGCCCCAGCGTGGTCCGTTGGGCCCAATGGAGGATGTGCTCCCTGCAGTGGGGGCTGGCCCAGCAGTGGTCTCTGCACTACCATCCCTTTGATCAGCTGGTTATGGTGATGCAGCAGATATGGGATTTCATCCAGTGGTGGACCATCCTCAGGAAGGAGTCCCGTTTGTCTGCTGGTAGACAACAGTCATTCTCACGACCAATGCCTCTCTGCTGGGCTGGGGTACCCACCTGGGGGACTACAGAGTCCAACGGCTCTGGACCCCTCAAGAGTCCTGATGTCATATCAGCAGCCTTTGCTGCTCACATTTGAGGGTCAGATTGTCTAGGTCCAAATGGACATCACAACGATCTTGTACTACCTCAACAAGCAGGGCAGAACGCATTCACTCTCCTCGTGCCAGGAAGCTTTCCGCATTTGTACCCTCATTCTCAGCCTGGGCGCCGACCTTCTGGCTATTCATGTGGATGGCATGTCCAATCAGCGGGTGGGCGAGTCCCACGTATAGTCTCTTCACCAGGAGATAGTCAACAGCCTGTTTTACCTGTGGGACACTCCCCAGGTCGATCTGTTCGCCTCTCGGGAGAACATCAAGCTGAGGTTGTTTTGTGCCAACCCCCCCTCAATGCAGGACACTGCTGGGGGATGACTTTACGAAGATTTGGACCCTGGACCTCATGTGCACCTTCCCTTCCTTTCCCCTGATCCAGAGGGTGATGATCAAGGTGCAGAGGGACAAGGCTCAGATCTGACTGGTCACGCCAGTTCTGGTACCCTGATCTCCTCAACCTCAGCAAGCCTTCGTGGCATCCATCTGTTTGCTAGGACCTGCTTTTGTGCTCTCAGGGGAGGGTCCTCCACCCGGACCTTTAGTCCCTGCACCTGACAGCCTTGTTCTGAGCAGCTGGAGTTAATGTTCTCAAGGTTTCTCAGAAGCAGTCAACTCGCCAATGCTACACCTTGAAATGGAAGAGATTTTTCATTTGGTGTCGGGGCAAGGAGCTAGACCTTTATCCTGCCCAATGGTAAGCATCCTGGACTACCTGTGGTTCCTTTCCTAGTCAGGCCTCCGGTCGACGACCCTCATGGTGCACCTGGCAGCCATCTCTGCATACCAGGCATGAGCTGGTGTGCTGACGGTGGTGCAAGAGAAGGTGGTCGGTTGCTTTTTCAAAGGCCTTAATCATCTGTCCCAGTTGGTGTGTGAGCCACCACCACCATCCTTGGGACTTGTTGCTAGTTTTGGAGATAATGATGGGCAAGCCTTTTGAACTAATGCACAGATGTGATATCTCTCACCTGTCGTGGAAAACTGCTTTCTTGGTGGTAATTGCCTCTGCCAGAAGCATTAGTGAGCTCCAGACACTTTCAAACGAACATACAAAATTGTCAGCAGAAACGAGCCTCATGGTCTATTGAATCTGCAGCTAGCTCCTCATCTTGCAGCTGTCCCTCCCCCCACTTTCCCAGTATCCCTTCCCCTTACGCTGTCCCAACCCCTCTTGAAACTGCCCACCATTTTACAGGACACTATCTCTTCTGGTAAGGTGTTCCATCTGTCCGCCACTCTTTCCGTGGAAAAAATGTCTCCTCATCTCCCTCTTGAATCTTCTCCTTCCAATCTCAGTCCATTCCCTCTTGTGTCCCTCCCCTTCTCATCTGAAAAATCCCTTCTGTATTGGTCTTGTTTATCCCCTTCAGATACTTAAAGATCTCGATCATATCCCTCCATCCCTCTTCTCCTCCAGTGAATACATATTCGGCTCTCCCAGCCTGTTCTCATAGGGCTTGCTTTCCAATCCCTGGATCATTTTTGTGGCTCTTCGCTTAAACCCCTCCAACAATCTGATGTCTCCTTCAGGAATGAATGCCAGTACTGCACACAGTACTTCAGGTGGGACCTGACCACTGACCTGTACGGGGCAGGATAACCTCTCTCCGTCTGGAGGAGATCCCTCTCGTAGTACACCTCAGCATTTTGTTGGCTTTTGCTGCTACTTTCCTGCACTGAGTAGAGTTGTTCATGCTCCCCGTAATGATCACTCCTAGGTCCTTCTCCTCTGTGGAGCTCCCCAACTGTACCCCATTCAAGTGATTATCCCTCCCCTGGTTCCTGGCTCGGAAGTGCAGGACCTTGCACTTCTTGGCATCGAACACCAACTGCCATGTTTCTGCCCACTCCTGCAGCTTAGTCAGGTCCTCCTGCAACCCCTGCAACCCCTCCACGTCATCAGCCACAGCTCCCATCTTGGTATCATCTGCAAACAGACTGATCTTGCTCCAGATCCCGTGTGAGGGTTTTACCATGCTGTAGCGACACCACAGACTGAGACATCCCCGACAGCCGCAGTGCCATGTGGTGTCAGGGATGCATCCATGTTTCCATCGGGGCTGTGCCCCACGAAACCCCCATACCCCCCGGTCTCTAGGATTCTAACTCCGAGTCGGAGTTGGACGGGGAGGTGGCATACACCCTGCGAGGCAGTCTCTGTGCCTTGCAGAGACCATCACAGCAATTGCGGATTTTGCCTAAATCCTGTCACTGTGATGGTCTTTGCGGTCAGGGTGTCGCTGCGGCATCGGTATACCCATTGTGAGATATCTGCAATAAAAATCCCAAACAGCACCAGTCCCAGTACCGATCCCTGTGGTCCTCCACTCGTCACTGCTCTTTCAGTGGCGTCTCCTTAATTGGTCTTCCTGTGACAGGGAGATCCTGTGTGTCAGAAGTGGGATAACTTGCTGGAAATGTCTGGACTGGCCTAAGGGGGACATTTTCCTGTGGATATCGCTGAGATATCCCAGGTGGATCGATGCACCAGGAGTTGCCAGAGGAGAACCCAGCAAAGAAAGTCCATGGAATTCTGACCAGAACCATGGCTGACAGATGGAGAGAAGCTGCTGCCTGGACTGGACCTGAGAGCTCGGAGGAAGGCGAAGCCTGAAGAAGACAGAGATGCAAAGAGACAAGGAGCTACCGTACGGTCGGGGCAGACAAGAGATGCAAGATGACACCCCGATGGTGGAAAACCTAATGAGACTAATACTGTGGATGAGTGGGCAATGGCTGGAGGCAGATTGACTACACAGACAGGCAGAACGCCGGTGCCAGGTGTTCAAGAGGTCCCTGCCAGAGAGTTTGGATAAAGAAACGAAGGAGGATTTTTTTTTTTATGGGCTCAGTTGGAGGAAGACCCCCCTGACTGAGCAGGATATTCCTTTGTTTCCTGTGTTCCCAGGATGTTGCGTGGTGGAGGTCGGAGATGCAAGTATGGAACTTGAATGTGAGACCCCAGATAAAACTGTGCCTAGTGATATTGTGTTGGAATTGAAGACTCCAAGCAAGAAGCCTATGAGGCTGAAGGGACTTTTTCTTGTATTGATGCAGCTAAATCTATAAACAGTATTGACTGGGGTATACTGCAGGCTAAAGATGCTAATGTTGCCAAACTTTTACAGTATGTTAAGGTCAAGGAGGGTATGTAAATTAATGGTGATGTGGGGCAAATAATGTTGGTGGTACAAACTAAAGAAGGGTGTTCTGTGCCACATGAGGCCCAACCCCAGTACAAAAAGTGTGGATGCCCAGGTAGTGGTGCCTGAGGCCTACAGACAAGTGATGGAGGCTGCTCACTTTAGTCCCTGTAAGCATCTGAGCCATGGAGGGATATTAGGTCGATTAACCCCGTATTATTACTGGCCAGGTATGTACAGACAGGTGGCGGCCTATATTAGGACCCGTCTTATGTGTAACCAGATAGAGGTACCTGCTGGGGACAGCAGTGGAACTAGTACCCAGGGTGTGGAAAGAGTGTCCCAAAGGGTAGAGGTCATTAAAGAAAAAAAAGACATCTTTGGAAAAAGGAAAGATTCTCACAAAGGTCACAAGGTACTATATGGTAACAGCTGAAATAAGCACAAATATTTAAAAAGGACTGGAACCTGTGTTGGGGTACACCTAGAGTGTCTATCCCCAAGTGTCTGTATCAGCAGCAAGCAAAATGAATCAAGAGACATAGTGGGTTTATGTAGAGGGGTTGAACCTAAGGCTGGGCCCTTGCTTAAAACAGACATGTCTGGTGGGGTTGGAGCAGGTCTCACCCCATAGAAAGTCTTTCTATGGTACTGGACTTTACAGCCATCCAGAGTTTTGGTCAGTAAAATATGACTGACTTTCCCTAAAAGGAGATGAGAAGGTACCATTAGTCTCTGTTGAGAAATGTTAACTCCTCAGGGTAAAGAATGATGATATCCACTATGTTTATGATGGCATGTTTATTGTTAATAGGGATCCTGAGACAGAGCTTCTGAAGATGGATGGGTGGAAGTCCATCCCTTCCTGGGACAGGAAGATGGTAAGCAGTCTGCAATAACTGCTTCCCTCTTAAGGTGGAGGATATGTGACAGGGAGATCCTGCCACTCTTGACGACTGACCTTTTCTTAAATCTGTTGCAACAGTTCTTCTATTTCTTAGCCTACTCTATTCTTTACAATTTATAGTCCATAAGGTTGGCCACCTATGGGGTGGGGGTCTCCCCTTACTTGACTGTGATATAGTGTCCTCTTTAATTTTCCTTTTCCCTCTCAGGTCCTCGTACAGGGAAGTTCTAGGGACATGGATATGTTGTTCATCCACACTCATTGGCAGGTATCCTTGCCGCTTTAAATCTTGCCGGAAGGTCTTCAAGCTTGCTCCTCCCACCCACCCGGGTGGTATAACTCTCGGCTCCGCCCCATGACGCCAGATCTTCCTTACCGCTTGGAAGCTCAGGTTCCCTCCTTAACGCTCTGCGTTTGTGACTGGTTCCTATTTCTCCGTTTGCGGATTTAAAAATAAATTTTGCAAAAAAACTTCAGTCTTCTATCCCTCGCGGCTGCGATGGACAAATCGACTCCCGGATTTCGGAGATGCCCATGCGGGCAGAAGATGTCTCGGACGGATCCACACTCCACGTGTGTCTACTGCTTAGGCCTTGAGCACGACCGCGGCTTGCGACCTGTGCTCATCTTTCGGCCTCGTCCTCGAGGCCGTGCTGCCCGGTGCAGCTGGGCAGTCCCGAGCGTTCCTCGGTGAAGTCAAGGAGGCCGGTTAGCGGTGTCAGCGGCGGGCTTCGGCGGATCAGCTTCGGCCGGATGGTAGCCCTCGAAGAGGAGGCGGCGCGGGCCGTATCTTCCTCGGCCGCGGCATTTATCCCGCTCTCTCTGGGTTCTTCCTACACGGCTTCTTTTAAGGAGCTTAGTCTGTCCCTCTCCACTAAAGGAGAAGGGCCTGCGTCTGCTGGACCTTATTCTCGGTCCAAAAAGAGGGACAGGGGTAAGTCCCTCCGTCGACGCTCTTGGGAGCGGGAAAGGTCCCTCTCCCGGGCCGTCGACCGTCGGCTCGGTCGACCGCTCGGCCCGCCACTGGCCTCACGGTGTCCCCGTCAGGTCAGTTGACCGAGACTCCACCGATGAAGTCGAGATTTTCTCGACCCATTGACGGCTGTCGCCTTTAGCAGCCGAGATTCCCCTCTCCGGTTCCCCTGGGAGTTGAGATCCCGTGGGCTCGCCTGTGCCTCCGGTTCCGGAGCCCTCGGATGGACCATCCGAGCGAAGAAGTGCGGTTCCGGCCGACACCTCCCGCACCGACCTCGGAAATTCCGGGACTCGGTCTCGGTCTCGGACCTCTTGCGGTCCAGCGATCCCACCGTCATGGCGGTCTCGGTCTCGACACGCGGTAATGGCGGCGTCGCCGCTCGTCCTCGTCCTCCTCCTCGGATGAGGAAGCCGGCGTAAATTACGTCGGCCAGATGCGAGGACCTTATGTTGCAACAACTCCTCTGGCAGGGAATCAGCCCGACCCGTGCGCCCGGCCATTAAGTGGCTGTCCCGGGCGGCGACACAACCCTCGACTTATCCGAGGGCCTATACCCAGGCGGTTGTTCGGCCAAAACCAGCTGCTCCACCGATTCGTTGGAACCTCCGCCTCCACAGCCACAATTGGGGCTCCGACCAAGGATTCTCGGTCGGCTAAGGGTCTACCCATCGGCTGTCAGTTACCCTCCTCCCGACCGACCTCGGCAGGTGAAGGGTGGCTCAGGCCAGAGAGCAGCTCTTGAGGACTCTTCGAGTCAGAAGATGATTCCTCCTTTTCTCCAAGCGACTGGACTTGGAGTCTTCAGGAGGTCAGTCAATGGACGATAGCCCGTCGTCCTTCCTAGGACTGCCCGGCTCATCTCGAGTCTACCGGGATGGAGCTCGAACCCGTTCAAACGGGCCAGGTATCCTCACGGAGATTCTGGACCGAGGGATTCTCCGGCGGAGGCCTTTCCAGTGGCGAGGCCATAGTGGGTCGGCACTGGGCTTTGCAGCGCCCTGCTTCCTGCCCTCGCCTGGCCAGGATGGCCAGGAAGTATCACGGTCCCTACGGTTCCTTGTCGGTTTGAACACCCTCTGCTGAGGGGTTGGTTACCGACAGCGTTTTCGTAGCGCCCGCTGGCGCCAGGGATGTGGACAAACCTCCTGACAAGGAGTCCAGAATTGGACTATGTCGGGGCGAAAGTCGCTACGTCCTCTCTCGGCCTTACGTCAGGCCAGTTCGGCGTCCTCATGGCACATTTTCTCATGCCCTGTTGGGCTCCTGGATGAGGTCATCCCTCATCTTCCGCCGATCTGCAGACTACGGTTAAGCAGGTGCGGGACCAGACGGCAGGCAGTGGCCAAACAGCAGCTCAGACTGCTTTGGATATAGGGACTCATGTGCCAGATCGGTGGCGACCGCAGTGGCTATGCGTCGGCGGGCTTGGCTGAGGATATCCACCTTTACTTCGGATACCCAGCACAAGTTGGCGGATGTTCCCTTTTTGGGGACTGACCTCTTCGGCCCTGGGGTGGAAGGTCACCTGCAGAGGATCGAGAAGTCCAATGCCACCTTGGACTCGGTCTCTTCCGCTCAGAAGGACAAAGGCCGCAAACCACAGCCTAAGCCCTTTCGTCCTTCTGTGCCCCAGGCGCGCCCGACCCAGTAAAGTCAGGGCCAGCAGGCTCGGCCTTGGCATCCCAAACCCAAGCCGCCGGCTTCCTCTAACAGGAGGCAGGGAGGAAAGGGCCCAGGAGGTCCCTCGGCCGGTCCCTCCTCCAAGCCTGCCCAGTGACGGGCTGAGGTGTGCCCCCCATCCCGTCACATTACCCTAGGTCCCCATTGAAGGCGGCTCCGCACTTCCGTTCCGCCTGGTCCGCTGTTACCACGGACAGGTGGGTCTTGGAGGTGGTGGGAAGAGGCCTGCCTCTGGAATTGAGCAGGCACCACCCTTCAGAGCCGTCGCCCCTCGGAGGCCGGGATCCCAGCCTCACTGGCGGCTCGTCGAGCCGACCGCTCTCCTCCTCCAGAAGGAGGTGGTAAGAAGGTGGTGGACCCTCCTTCAGACCCAGGGTTTGTGTCCAGGTACTTCCTGGTTCCGAAGCGGACGGGGGCTGGCGCCCATTCACGACCTAAACAAGTTCCTAAGGTCTCGAACCTTCAGGATGGTCACTCTGGCTCAGATAATACCATCCTTGGAGCAGCGGCGTGTGGTTCTGCTCTCTGGACTTGCAGGGCCCAGCGTTTTTCACGTCCCTATCCGTCCGTCTCACCAGAGATTCCTTCGCTTCGGAGCGGAAGGATCCCTCTTCGAGTTCCAAGCCATGCCCTTCGGCTTGTCTCCAGCTCCCAGGGTCTTCACCAAATGCATGGCAGTGGTGACAGCATTCCTGCGGCGCTGAGGGGTCCGGGTGTACCCTTACCTGGACGACTGGCTGATAGCAGCTCCCTCCAGGAAGGCGGAGTGGTCCAGAGATCTGGCCCTCCAGGTCTGCTCTCAGCTGGGCCTCCTTATCAACGAGGCCAAGTCGGAACTTCGAGCGAAGCAGGTGATTCTATTCATCGGGCGCCGCTCGACTCTCTTCAAGCCAGAGCGCGGCTCCCGGCGGACAGGGCCGAGGTTCTTTCCTCCTTTGCCCGATCATTTCTGGTTGGGCAATTGCGCCCTGCCCGGGACTTCCTGCGCCTCCTGGGTCTCATGGTGGCCTACACCAGCGTGGTCCGTTGGGCCCGCTGGAACATGCGTCCCCTTCAGTGGGGACTGGCCAGCCAGTGGTCACGACGCTGCGATCCCTTGGACCAGCTTGTGTCGGTGACACAGGGGATGTGGAACGCTCTCCAGTGGTGGACCGTTCCAGATCATTTGCAGGAGGGCATCCCGTTCGTCCGCCCCGAGCCGACGGTCTCTCTATCGACCGATGCCTCTCTGATGGGTTGGGGTGCCCATCTGGGGGAACACCGGGCTCATGGCCTCTGGTCCCCGCGGGAGTCCCGATGCCACATCAACCTGCTGGAGCTCGGCGGTCCGCTAGCTCTCACCGCCTTTGCTCCGTTCCTCCGGGGTCAAGTGGTCCGAGTCAGGCGGACAATACCACGACCATGTACTATCTAAACCGCCAGGGCGGGACGCGCTCCATGCTTCTATGCAAGGAAGCTCTCCGCATTTGGTCACTCGTGCGCAGCTTGGAGGCGGATCTCCTAGCCATTCATGTGGCAGGAGCCTCCAACACCCGGCCGATGCCCTGAGCCGGATAGGGGCTGCATCCCACGAGTGGTCTCTCCTGCCGGAGGGTACAGCATCTGTTCTCCCTTTGGGGCACACCTCAGGTGGACCTGTTTGCCTCCATGGAGAGCAGGCTGAGTCTGTTCCATGCCCCCCCTCAGCAGGGCTCGCTGCAGGGGGATGCCTTCTCGAGGCAATGGACCCCGGGCCTCTTTTACGCCTTTCCCCCATTTCCCTTGATCCACAAGGTGCTTCTCAAGGCGAGGAGGGACAAGGCGCAGGTGATTCTGATAGCCCCAGACTGGCCTCGCCAGTTCTGGTACCCAGATCTCCTCAGTCTCAGCTCCAGGACTCCGCGGCAGCTTCCAGCTCGCCCGGACCTGCTCTCAGTCAATCAGGGAAGGTGTTCCATCCGGACCTTCAATCCCTGCACCTGACGGCCTGGTTCCTGGCGGCTAGGTTCCAGGCCTTGGTCTTTCCGGCGAGGTCCTCAATGTAGTTGAGGCGTCCGTAAGAGTCGACCAGAAAATGCTATGCCTTCAAATGGAAAGGTTTTCCATTTGGTGTCAGAACATGGACCCTTCCTCCTGTTCCTTGGCAAGCATCTTGGACTATTTATGGTCCCTTTCTAGTCAAGGGCTTAGGTCGGCGACCTAAGGGTGCACCTGGCAGCCATCTCTGCTTACGGTGCGGGCCGGGAAGCAGTCGAGGGCAGGAGAAGGTGGTCTGGCGCTTTTCAAGGCCTTGATCACATTTCCCTCAGTCGGGAACCCCCACCTCCGTGGGATCTACTGCTGGTACTGGCAAAGCTCATGGGCAAGCCATTCGAACCTATGCACAGGTGTGCTCTCTCTCACCTGTCGTGGAAGACCGCCTTCTTGGTGGCTATCACGTCAGCCAGAAGGATGGGAGAGCTCCAGGCGCTTCATCGGTCTCCTTACCTGGTCTTCCACAGGGACAAGTTGTCCTCATTCACCGAAATTCCTTCCGAGGTGGTGTCGGAGTTTCACCTTAACCAGGTGTTGACTCTGCGGTGTTCTACCCAATCACACCTCGAGAGGCGAATATAGGCTCCATACTCTGGACCCTAGAAGGGCGCCGCTATTGGCAAGGAGCGCACGGCTGAAATTCGAGAGGTTCGCCAGCTGTTTGTCACTCACGCTGAAGCCGAGATCTGGCAGACCTGCAGCCAAGCGGACGACAAGGTGGGTGGGCAACTCCCATAGATCTCACAAGTTGGTGGCATGGAGCTCCCAGAGGATAAGAGCTCATTCTACCCGCCATACTGCTGCAACGGTAGCTGCTTCCAGGGACGCCCCTATCCAGGAAATCTGCAGGCTGCTACCTGGAAGTCAGCAAACACCTTCATTACCCACTACCACATCGACCTTGAGTCACGCCGGGATGCTGGTTTTGGGGCCTCAGTTCTCAGTCTCTCTTTCCCAAGTAAGTATATGGGGTTGTGTCTTGCCTCCCTCCTCCCGGAGAACTGCTAGGAGTCTGCCAATGAGTGTGGATGAACAACATATCCATGTCCTAGAAATACAGGTTACTCACCTGTAACAGGAGTTCTAGGAATGGTATGTTGTTCATCCTACATTCCCAAACCTCGGCCGGCCGCACAACCCTGAGCTTCAGCCCAGGCAGATCTGGCGTCATGGGCGAGCCGAGGAGGTTATACCACCGGGTGGGTGGGAGGAGCAAGCTTGAAGACCTTCCGGCAAGATTTAAAGCGGCAAGGATACCTGCCAATGAGTGTGGATGAACAACATATACCATTCCTAGAACTCCTGTTACAGGTGAGTAACCTGTATTTATTGCTGTGACTTGCGAGCTGATGTAAAACAGGCTGTGTTCCTCATTGTTGGATTTAGTATGCAATGGCACTAAGTCATAAAATACATTGATGTATATACCTTATGTGTATGAAACCTGTAAATGTTGAAAATACCATGGCACTAGGTGTTTTTGATAAAGGTAAAAAGTACTAGGTGACTATTGTAGAAATTGTTACCAGGATAGATAGCAGAAAAAACCCTGTTGTGTTGTTAAATGAATATAAATTACTATAATGCAGTCCTGCTGTAAACTGAGCCAGTCTGAAATGTCATGGTGATTTGCATATATCCCGTGATGCTTTGCATTATTGAAGTATGTGTAATGTTGTGTTTCTTTGAAACTTGGCTTATTGCCAATGCCCTTTGGGGTAACCCTTGCTTCAGTGCTTCTGCAGTGAGGTTCTTTGTCTTTAGCTTATTTTGTTTTTTGTTTGAGCCCCCACCACCCAAGCAAACAAGGCCCGCATAGGGAAGGCTGAATCACATCTGAAAGGTTAGATCAGAGATCATTGAGTCGGTAGGTGCTGACCAGTGCAGAGTAGGACATGAATAGTCTGTTGCTGCAGACTGATATATTGAAGGGATATGCCACTGCTGAGGGTTATCTTCTGTACTTTGACTAAACATCGCCCAGAGATTGTGTGTTGAACTTAAGGTTCGGTGTCTGGTCCATCTGTTATCCCACAACCCCTCCACACTTCCACAAGGACAAAGTTATCCTCTGCCCCAACCCAAAGATCCTCCCAAAGGTTGTTTGAGCTTCATCTTAACCAGGTGATTAACCTTCTGATCTACTTTACCAGCTCAACATCGGAGGCCAAGTTCATCCACGCCTTTGTGACCTCCTACCTGGATTACTGCAATGCCTCATACGTAGGACTTCTAGGGGTGGACCTCCGCCGTCTGCAGCTGGTGCAGAATGCGGCTGCCAGATTGCTGACTGGCTTACCGAGATCTTGCCATGTCACACATGTGCTCCGCGGCCTGCATTGGCTGCTGGTTCAGAGGAGGATCACTTTCACGGTCAGATTACTGACCTGTAAGGCCCTACACTGACTGGGGCCACAGTACTTGCAAGATCTCCTTTGTCCCCATCGCCCCTCCGCCCTCTTCATTCCGCCAACAAGGGATTGCTAGAGATTCCCATTGTCCATTTGAAAATGCCTGGAGCTAGAGCTTTTGCTTTTGTAGCCCCGACCCTGTGGAATTCACTACCTCATCACATCAGAGCGTTCCGACCACGGAGACTTTTAAATCTGCCTTGATGAAGTATTTATTTAACTCAACATTTTCGGATGCTTGAAAATTCCAGCTGCCTTTATTAATTGGTTTTGGGATTATGGTTTTGTTTAATTTTATATTTTGTTTTATTTGTATGTACAACACTATGATCTGTCTGGAATAGCGTTTAAGAAATAAAGTTTGCTTGCTTGCTTGCCAGCAAGCAGAGGCTCCATACATTGAACCTGAGGCGCACGCTCACCTATTACAAGGAGCGTATGGCTGGATTTTGGGGCAAGGTTCTCCAGCTTTTTGTCACCTGTGCTGAAGCCGTACCTGGTAGACCGGCAGCTAAGCAGACAGCTGGCAGGTGGATAGCATCCTGCATCTGACTTCGGCTATAGGTTGACTGGTATGGAGCCTCCTATTAGGCTTGGGGCTCATTCCACCAGGCATACCGCTGCCTCAGTGGCTGCTTCCAAGGACGTCCATATCCAGATCTGCAGGGCTGCTACCTGGAAGTCGGCACACATCTTCATCTCCCACTACCACATTGACCTAGAGTCACGCTGGGATGCTGGTTTTGGGGCCTCAGTTCTCCAGTCTCCATTCCCTAAAAAAGGGTTGTGCGTCTTGTCCCTTCCTCCAGGATAACTGTTAGGTGTCTGCCAGAAGTGTGGATGAGTACACCATATCCACGTCCTGAGAAATGAGGATTACTCACCTGTAACCACAGTTCTAGGAGTGGTATGTAGTGTACATCCACACAACCCACCCGACCTCCGCTGGCAAGTAGCACACTAGTGTTATTTCCAGCATGTAAGATCTGATGTCGTGGGGTGATGCTGTGGAGGACACCACCCGGGTGGGCAGGAGAACAGATAAGGGGAGTAAAGGAGCATTTTACTATTTTTGCGTGATTTACTACCACTTTCTAATTTTAAGAATTTATTTCCTACCCAGTACATTTTACAGTGAAGCCCACCATGATGAAACCCAGTTCTGCAGAATTCTGTAGCAGAGTTACTGCAAGAAACAAGGCAGTTTCAATGGGAGTTAATGCCATTTATCATGCAAGAAACTGTGACCCTGTGCTTCATCCTGGTGGGCTCCACTGCAAGTATATTTGTTACATGTGCACAAAATTGTTAGCACCATGTGATGTTAGCAGCAATGACACTATGTACTAATAGAGTGGAAACAGTAGGGATGGAGACAGACAAGAGTATTGGCATCAGTTGTGTACACTGCAGGAGACAATGTAAGAAGTTTCTAAGTTGTTGGGCATAAAGGTTGTTCTAATAAGTCAAGGCACTATATAGAGTAGCATCCGGAAGGTATCTCTAACTCTGTAGCTGTACCAAGCAAAAAGTCAGTGACTAAAGGTGTCCGATGTGCTTGAGACTTGGTGTAAAGGCAGGGGTCCGAGACTGGTCAACAGATTACATTACTTCCATATAGATGGAAATGCTACCAGTCTGAAGAAGCTAGCAGTAAATACCTCCCAGTCCCAGAAATTATCTGGACCCCTGCGGGTGGATGGGAGGAGCCAACTTGAAGACCTTCTGGCCAATCTTTAAAGGGGAAAGGATTCTGCCAGAAGTGTGGATGTATACCATATACCACTCCTAGAACTATGGTTACAGGTGAGTAACCCTCATTTTCGGTCCACTTTGACTGAAAAGCATTTGGTGGTGTGAAGTAAGGTAACATCCCAAAATCTGCAGCAGTTTGGTAGATCTGACACAGTTGGTACTCATTTTCCTTTTTTTAAGTGAGGCTCAGAACAAAGTGGTGGAGTTTGGACTCCCTCCAAGCTAGGGCTCGCTTAACTGTGGAAGGGCCAAAGGATCCTACATACTTCAGTCTGATCATTTCAGGCTGGGCAGTCGCACCCAGCCTGTGAAGTCCTCCGGTGTTTGGGGTACATGGCAGAGTCGACCAACATGGCACTGTCCTTTGAGCATGCTGCTGCATGTGCCCCCTTCAGAGGGAGCTGGTCTTTCTGTCACGGCCACCTGGACTAGTCACTTCAAGTGACCAAGCTGATGCAGGACACCATATATGGGTGGCTGTGTCCCAGGAACCTCATGGAGGAAATTCTATTTGTCTGCCCAGAGCCGACACTCACCTCGACTTCAGTTGCATCTCTGGTGGGATAATACTCACCTGACCAACCACAGAGCCCATGGGTTCTTGTTGCCTAGTGAAACCCACCGGCACATCGGTCTGCTGGAGCTCCATGCAGTGCAGCTAGCACTGATGGATTGCTCTGCTGATTCAGGGTCAAGTCATGCAAGTACAGACAGACGACATAACCATGATGATCTTCCTCGAGAATGGCTTCCTCCATTGAGCTACATCATGGAACTGTAAGTCACTGGCGTCAAGACCACCCGAAAATTTTTGCTAACTGGGGCTGCCCACATCAGCATGCATCGGTGTTTGCTTTTCTGTCTCACAGAAAGTGCCCAGGTGAAATGAGACGGGGGTTCAAATGTCCAATAAAAATTGGTCCAAACATCCTGATCTGGCCAGCTGGACACAGAAACATAGAAGTTGTTGGCATATAAGGACATCTTGGCCCACCTAGTCTGCCCAGTATTCCCTGCCTTCTGTGCCACTACAGACCCTACTCGATCTCCGGTCGTCTCTTCCCCTTGCCTTACTACCAAGGTCCACTTGTATCTGTCCCATACATGCTTGAATCCTGTCACCATTTTGGCACACACCGCTACCTCAGCTGGAAGGCTGTTCCAGGCATCCACCACCCTCTCCATGAAGAAGTATTTCCTCACATTTCCTCTGAGCCCCCCCCCAACTTCGTAGCATAACCCCATGTTTTCGAGTTTCTTTTTCTTTTTTTTAAATTCACAATTTTGCTGCTTTGTCACCCTAGATGCCCCTTTCAGACCGCATCCCCAGCCCCATCACCCTGGTATCACCAGTACTTACCTTCTTGACTTTGCCCGGTTGCCAGGTGCGGGCCTCTTGAGGAGGTCAGTTATCACTCAGCTAGGATATTTTCCTCCATTTTACTCCCATCCCTGTTGCTGGAGCACACATGCCAAATGTGCATACATGGAGGCACATGCACGTCTGTGGAAGTCCCGCAGCACACCCCCCCCCCCATTCCCTGGCACCCATCAGACCCATATTACCCTCGGGCCTCCACCCAGGGGCAGTCGTTCGATGGGAGCACCAGTCCTCTCTCCCCAGGAGAGGAGAGCAGTCATTTGGACACTCGGTCCTCTCCCTCCCAGTGGCCCACTCACATCGCGAACATGGGTCAGTGGCATGGCAGGATGTTAGGCATGGATGCCTCAGCCCTCCACCCCACTGGGCCGGCCCGAACTTCTTTTTCAGTGGAAAATGCTACCTTCCTGTATCTTACTAATACCTGTGAGGTATTTGATTGTTTCTATCATATGCCCCCATCTCTCCTTTCCTCCAGAAAGTACATATTAAGTTCCTTGAGTCTCTCCTCCTAGGGCTTTTGATGCAGGCCCTGCACCATTTTGATAGCCGTAGTTTGTACCGCTTCCACCTTATCAGTGTCCTTCCGGAGGTGGGGCCTCCAGAACTGGACAGAGTACTCGAGGTGAGGTTTTACCAGTGATCTGTACAGGGGTGATATTACCTATTCCTACTGGTGATACCACTCCCTGTGCTCACGAGCACCCTGCTTGCCTTTCCCACTGCTTTATCACACTGCGTGGCTACCTTCAGGTCATCAGAAATAATTACCCCCTAAATCCCTTTTCTGTTTGGTGGTTGCCAGTACTTCCCTTTCCAGTTAGTACGTAGTCCCTGGGTTTCTGTGCCCAAAGTGCATGATTTTGCACTTTTTTTGCATTGAAACCCAGCTGCCAAACCCTTGACCATTCTTCCAACTTTTTAAAATGTTCCCTCATTTTTTTTCACCCTCCCTGGTGTGTCTGCTCTGTTGCAGATTTTTGTGTCATCCGTTAACAGGCATACTTTCCCTTCTAGCCCTTCCGCAGTGTCACTAATAAAGGCATTGAAGAGGACCAGGCCTAGTACAGAGCCCTGAGGCACCCCGCTGGTCACCTTGCCTTCTCCCAAGTGGACACTATTTACCACCACTCTCTGACTCCTATGGCTTAACCAGCATCTTACCGAGTATATAATTTTTGACCCACTCCCAGACAGGCCAGCTTGTTCACCAGTCTTCTGTGTGGAACGGTGTCCAAGGCCTTACTGAAATCCAGGTAGGCTGCATCTACCGCTCCTCCCAGATCCACTACCTTGGTCACCCAGTCGAAGAACTTGATCAGGTTTCTCTGGCAAGGCCTCTCCCTGTGAAACCATGTTGCCTTGGATCCTGTAATCCACTGGTTACAAGGTATTCCACTATCCTTTCCTTCAGTAGTGTTTCCATTACTTTGCCCACTACTGAAGTCAGGCTGACAGGTCTGTAATTTCCTGCCTCCTCCCTGTTCCCACTTTTGTGAAGTGGGACCACATCTGCCCTCTTACAGTCCCTTGGAACCTCCCTAGTTTCTAATAAACTGAACAGAATTGTCAAGAGGTGCCGCCAGCACCACTTTGAGCTCCTTGAGTATCCTGGGGTGTATCCCATCGGGTCCCATTACCTTGTCTACTTTTAATTGTGCTAGTACCTTGAGGACTTTCTCCTCTGTAAAAGGACTGGTGTCCATTTCCCTACTATTTATGCCCTTGTCCCTTATCTTTGGCCCATCACCTGCCCCTTCTTCTGTAAATGCTGAACAAAAGTACTTGTTCAGGATGTCTACCTTCTTTTGGTACTCCTGCTCCTCACACACCCCTTCTTCCTCTTTTATCCTTACTCTTCCCTCTTTGGTCTTCCTCTTGCTTATATAGCTGAAGAAAGTTTTATCCCCTTCTTTACTGATTGGGCAGTATTCTCCTCTGTTTGTGCCTTTGTGCGTCTAACTGCCTTCCCTGCCTCCCTTTGTTTCTCCTGGTAGTTTTCCCTATCCTCCTCCTTCTTTGTCTTATTATTTTTTTTTTTTTTACTTTCTAAATACTAGTTTTTGTTGCTCTTTTTCTACTATGTTTTTAGAGAACCATAGTGGTCTTTTTTTTTCTCTTGCCCTTGTTAACCTGCCTGACACAGAGATTTGTTGCTTTGTCAATGCCCCCCTTTATATTTGCCCATAGTTCCTCGATTCCCCCAGATCCTCTATCCCTGCCATGGCGTCCATGAGGTATTTTCCTGAAACCAGCCCTCCTAAAGTCCAGGACCCTCCGTCTAAGTGTGGCTTGGTTCTGGCCCAGTCCTTGTAGTGAACCACACTGTGCAGTGATTGCTGGACCCCCAGGTTGTCACCCACAATGACATCAGCAACACTGTCCCCGTTTGTCAGTACCAGGTCCAGTATCACCTCCCTCTCCACGAGTGGGCTTCTTAACTAGTTGCCTAATGAATGCCCCTTGCAGGGAGTACAGGATGTCCCTACTTCTGACTGTTGTTGCAGCTGGTAGGCTCCAGTCCACGTCTGGTAGATTGAAGTCCCCCACCAGCAACACCTCCCTCTTGCGTGCAATCCTTTGGATGGCTTCCATCATGTCCTTATCTACCTCTTCCACCCGGGTGCTGAAGGTCTGTAGATTACTCTTATGTGAATAGTGGCTCCCTTACATGTTTCTAGGGTGATTCATAGTACAGCAGCTCCTCTCTGCTCTCTCTCTCTATTTTATTGGCTTTTATTTTGTCCCACTCCTTCCCCTTTTTCACCTACACTGTTTTTTTTCTGAACAGAGTATACCCTGGTATGGCCACATCCCAATCCTGGTTTTCACTGCATCAGGATTGGTAATTTCAACCATATCTAGGTCTGCTTCTGCCATGGTGGCCTTTAGGTCTGCAGTCTTGTTGCCTAGACTTTGAGCGTTTTCCCACGTGGCTCTCCAGATTATGTTGCCAACCCCTCTTGTTTCCCATTTTCCCCCCTTTGTTTCCTCCACTATCTATCTCATTATCACTTTTGCCTTCTGTCCCCCTGGTTCCTTTTGGAGTTTCATCCCCTCAAGATTCCCCTTGCTGACCTAGTTTGCCTGTTTTGGGGGGGGGGCAGTTTGTCTCCCTTCATCTTTCTGCCTCCCCCCCCCCTTAACTAGTTTAAATGCTGGCCAATGTAGCATTTAAATCATTCACTGAGGCCCACAGTTTCCCTCCTGGACTGATGCAGTCTGTCGACCCTGCACAGGCCCTTATCCCTCAGGTGGGGCCCCAGTCCCCAATGAAGCGAAACCCTCCTCTCTGCACCATTCCTTCAACCATGCATTGAAGTTCCTGGAGTAGAGAATCCTACCCCCCACCCCACCCTGTCGTAGACAGGTAGCACTTCTGAGAAGGTCATGTGTTGTGCCACCTGCCTAAGCCCCTCCCCAGTTCCCTGAACTCCTCCTGAATTATTGCCGGCTCATCCCAGAATACAGATCAAAGCATCCATAGCTTCTTAACTAGGGTGAACAGTTTACCACAGGAGGAATGTTTCTGGGCTGGCTGTGCCCCATCAGGGTACTGCTGTACAAATGACTCCACTATGAAATTCTTGTTTGCTGGTGTCTCCTCCTCGACGCTAGAGCTGCAGCAGGGAGTGTGAGATATTGGCTGCTCTGTGGCCTCTCATGATCTGTCACTGTCAGACTTGACTGGGGCTCATCCTGCTGCAGAAAACCCTTTCCCCTGCAGGGACTCGGACTGCCAGCTCTCCAAAGTTAACCAGTTTTGCATTACGAACCCACAGGGATCCTGGATGTTGCATAGTCGCTTAACATCTGCACAGCCTATTCGACCTCCCTGACAAGTGGCAGATGGATACCTGCATCCACCATGCAAGACTTGACATCATACATACATACAAAATTTGCCAGCAGCATCATGTGGGGCGTAGCCAGAGGACAACACCATGGGTGGTGGGAGAAGCTGAGTTTTAAGACATCTGGGGCCCGTTATTCAACAATGGACAAAGTGGAGCGCAAAGTTTTGCACTGCGCCTTACCCTTGCCCTGGAGTACAAGAATGCTGTAGTTGGTTGGATAGTGCTCCAGCGCTACTCAGCTGAATATAGGGGCATGTCATCTCAGCACTAAGTCAAGTAGCACTGCTCCAACATGGATCCCATCTGCATGGAACAGCAGCACCAGACCTGATAGCACCCGAACGCTAGGTGCAGTATTCAAAGGGACCCATGCAAATGAGGCCATTGGGCATGCAAGACACTAAAAGGCCATTTGCATGCCCATTATGGATTCATTTGCAGGGGGTACATGGCAGGTTAGCGTGGTGCTGCCCCCACCCCGATTTCCTGGTCAACGTAGGGTTATGGCATTTGCTGGCACCTAGTGGTCCCCCACCCTCCGATTGCCGGCCCAGCATGGAAGCAATGCATCCCTGGTGCCCAGTGGTCCCCCCACCCTCCAACCCCAGGCCTGGCATGTAACCGATGCAGCCCTGGTGCCTAGTGGTCACCCCTCCCAATCATCGTCCTGTGCTTCAGTAAGTTATCTCTGGTGCCTAGTGGCCCCCCCTTAAATCACTGTCCCTGTACTCCAGTAAGTTATCGCTGGTGCCTAATGGTTCCCCCTCCCTCCAATCGCTGGTCAGCTACACAAATCTTGTCCTCCTAGTGCCCATTGTCCCAATCCCCCCCCCCATCGCAGCCTATTAAGGGTAACGAATGTCCCTGGCATCCAGTGGTCCCTCCCATTCCCCAATCCCTGGCCCTGTTGAGTACACACATTCCCTAGTATCCAGTGCATCCCCTCATCACTGATCTCCGGCCCCATAACACACACAACAGCCAGTCCTGTGCTGATGCGGTTAGCAATATTGTAAGTTGGAGGGGGGAAAAAACCTAGACCCTGATGTGTACTGGTACCCCCTCCTCCAATCACCAGTAGTAATCCCTGGCATCTAGCTCCCACCGCGGCACTGACCACCCACCCTGCCAACCCCCCTTATTTGAATCATTGGTGCCATGGGAGCCCATATGGCAAATGGCATAGCTCTCCTCACACCTTCTTGGCTGGTCACTATGTGCAGAGCCACAGAGAGTGCACATCCTATGCACTGCATGCGCCCTGTACAGTACATAGAATGTATGCTCTTTGTGGCTTTGCATACAGCAGCCAACCGAGGGAAGGTGTGAGGAGGCTGTGCTGGTCTATGGGCTCCCGGCACCAGCAATTCAGGTAAAGGGGGGATGGCAGGATGGGTGGCCGGTGGGGGAAGGGTCAGTAGATGCTACAGATTACTGCATTGCAGTGGCTGTATCGCCAATTGAAGGGGGTACCAGGACACACCAGGGAACAGTTGTTTTTTTGTGTCCTCCAACTTATAGTATAAGAGGCAGTATAGCGCAGTGGTTTAAGGCTCTGAGCTGCAAATCTGGTGACATCCAGCAGACCAGACCTGGGTTTGAATCCCTCAGCTTCCACTTGCATACTGTGTGACCCTGAGCAAGTCACTTAACTTCCCTGTGTTCCCAGGTCACTCCTGTAAAAAAAAAAAAAAAAAGCTTTCAGCTTAGTGTGCTACTCCTGGTTAAACAACTAAATTAAATTAATTAAAAGAGCATCGGCACAGAACTGGCTGTTGTGTGTGTTATGGGATGGAGAACCACAGGATGCCAGGGAATATGTGTTCTAACAGGGCTGGGGATTGTGGGACAGGAGGCACCACTGGGCGCCAGGGACATCTGTTACCCTTAACAGGCCAGGACTGGGTGGGGGTGGGATACTGGGCACCAGGGTGACTAGATTTGTGTAGCAGACCAGCGATCAGAGGAAGGGGGGACCACTAGGCACCAGGGGGTAACTTACTGGAGCACAGGGACGGCAATGGAAGGGGAGCACTGGGCACTAGGGGGCAGGTGTGCTGCCACACTGGCCAACTTGGTACTTGACTGCAGTAACTCTGGTAGCTACAAGGGTTGATGGGGTTTGGTTTGATGGTATTTGCCCTGCACAAAAGGACTGCACTAACCCCTTTTGTGCAGTGTAGATGCACTGAATATGGGGTTGTGCGGTTATGCCTGTCCCCACTCCTCACTTTGCCCACCTGCTTATATTACTTGTTGTGTGGGCTCTAACTCTGTTAATCCATGCAACCGCCCTCCTGAATATCGTGCCCTGGTGCAAAACCTGGTTTGTGCAGACAGATACCCATTTGCCCCATGCAAACATTTGAATATCAGGCCCCTAGTGACTGAGCTATGCCCAGCAAGCCTGCCTGAGTGTGGATGTGAACCGAATACCAATAGCAGAACTATGGTTATAAGTAGAAAAACTATGTAGTTTTTGTTCTGGGTTAAGATCAATGTCACTAATGGCATAGAGCATATTATAGACAGATGTATATGGGAGAAACTACGGGGGTTGGGTGTGATGAACCAGGGTGTACTGTGGGAGCCGACTGCTTCCTGAATTTAAGGAAGCTCCATGCACTGAGGACTGAGCTTTAGGCTGCAGGGACTGAAATATATCTCTCGAGTGCAAAAGCTAGCAGGGCATTAGGACTACTACTACATGCTTCACAGCTACAGAGAACTCTATGGTCCAGCACAGTTGGTTGGACAGTAGTAGGGGGTGGGGGAACAAAGAGGGCTACCAGTGGGGTTGGGTGTCCTACAGGGTTTTGCCTCTGGAGTATGTTCTACCAGTATCTCACACTGATTCGACTGGAACCGGCCCACCCATGAAGGGGGCATAGTCAGCTAGGGCTGAGACAAAGTGGGAGGGTTGGGGGGTCAGAAGGGAGGAAATAAAAAAAGTACTAGTGAAAGAGGACTTCATTTTAAGAGGGCTGGGCGGGGATGGTGAGTTCTGCGCAAGAGGGAAAGCTGGAATTTTTTTGTAATATATGGAATGCGCTAATAATACTGTTGCAAACCATACACTTTTTGCACCGTAATACTATAGATAGAATCCATCGATAGCATTACAAGATTCTGTAATACTGTCGTTCCATCTTCATTGGGATCCTGTAATACAATCAATGCATCTCCCCACATGGCAGCATGAAAATACTGCTTCAGGACCTCTGCGCGCACTCCAAACAGCTGTCCATGAGCAGTAAAAACCACTTGTTGATACAGCTGACACACCCACTCATCGCCACAGGTAATGGAAACTTGCTTGTAGCCACACTTAATAAAACTGCAAATACCAAAAATGAGTGCCGAAAATTGAAAGAATTTAAATGAGAAAACACAAGAGTTCATAGGGGATCAAGAAAATAAAAACATACAAAGTTTTTTTTAACTTAATATATTACTAGGAAAATTATAAGATGACAGAATAACACAAGCAAGATACACAAAGCAAATAAACAAACAGGGTGTAAAATCTTACCTACAATATAAGTTGAAAGTATGGGACCGACCTAGGCAAGTAACATTGACTTGTCTCCTCAAGAGTTTGTGTGGCTTCGGCCCAGGTGAGGGCAACAAGTGGAAGAGACAGGAAACTCAGGCTGCAGAACAAGCTGCTCGGGGAGCACTTTTGACTGCAGCTCCAGGCAGGAGCATGGAGTTAAGTTCCTGTCTGGATCCATATATTACAAAAAATAACAAATACGGATTTCTCCACTGTAATACCATCTCGAGGTTCTGGTAACATGTTGAAATCTCCCGAGCTTTGCTCCGGAGGTTTGCATGTCACCAGTACCTCTCGATGGAATTATAGCCTCATAATACACAGGCCCTTGTCTGTTATTCTATTTTTAAACTTATATTTTATTGTTTTATACAGCGGTGCAAAACGACCAATCATTGGATCGGACATCAATAAAATTTCTTGCGCAGTATATTACATCCAGTTAAATACAACCCCTTATTCTTTACACTAAGGAATGGGGGATTTTCAATATAGCAGTAGTCAGAATTATTAAAGTAAGTGCCAGCCAAGTCAGAGATACAGGTCGTATAGGGAACTATTAAAAAAATTAAGCTTGCCATAACCTTAAAACTATGCAATGCACATTTATAAAGGTATAACTGGTGCTGCATACTGTGGTACTGGACAGGCAAATTCCTGTTTCTAAACTACCGGTGACGTGCATCACCAGTTCAAAGTTTATCAAACTTTCATAAGGATAATATGGTTACTATTCCTGGCATTGTCCAAGAAACCTAGAAATAGAAAATTATCAGTAGAAAAGGACCACTAAGCTTTTTCGTGCAGCGCGGGAGCTGGCAGCTATCCGCCCACACGTGACTATCGACTACCTCCTTCAAGACTCACCTGTAGGTTGCCCCATGGATTATTCTCCCACCCCACCCCCTTCATACGGGGCCAGGAGGGGGGCAGTCTGTCCTTCCCCCTTCCCCTTTAGCACAATCCAGGGATGGTCCTGGGCAACATCGTGGGATGGCAAGGGCATTAGGTTAAGCGTTATACTCTGACTTGCCTGGCTTTTTCGTTTTTCTAGTCCCCCACCCAACAGCATGCAGTGATGCAGGGGTGTAGAGGCACACAAGCACCATGTGCCTGCCACTGGGTGTCCCCCTGTTGAGCTGTGCTGACTACCCTGCCACCACGCCTGCCCTCACATGGCAGCAGTCTAGGAGTGGCACAGCTGCCTCGGGAGAGGAGAGGCTGTTCGGATGTAGCCCTCTCCCACCTGGCCAACCCCCGGCAGCCTGAGCTTGTTCCCAAACTCAGACCGCTGGTGTGGCAGGAGATAAGTTGTCCAGCGTCTCAGCCCTCCATGCCACCAGGCTGTCCAGGTCCAGGGTTTCTTTACAAGTCGGCTCACTGACTGTCCAGCTGAAAACTTGCTAAGAAATGCTGTACTGAGAGAAATGGGAAAGTCCGAACAGTACGGTAAAAATAACAGGTAAAAGGAAAAATGACCCGCCCCATTATGGTTCCTACCACACTGTCCTGATACAGCACCAAGAGGTCGTCGCCATCTAGCTAACACAGAGTCCCAACCTTGTACCAGGTTCATAACTTGAAACTATTACATAAGCATTTGTATTACAGTCCCAACAATAGCCCCTGTGGTTAAGGTAAACACAAACTGAAATGACACAAGTCCTCATTAGCAGCTCTTCTTAGAATCTCTGAGTCCTGGTCTCTCAGTCCCCCTTCTTCTGACATCTTGGACTCCTCCAGCCTGGCATGGAATTCTTTGTCCATTTTTTCTGCCCATTGGCTGCATCTTTAGCTTCTGAGAACTGGAACATTTGGCCTTCATAAATTGTCTGTGAGCCAGTAGGAAATAAAATGGAATTAATGATCGAAGTTTGCTCCTAACCTCATCAAACTGTTAACCTCGATGTCTGGTGGAGAAAGACAAATCTGGATAACTCGTCACATCCACTTCTCACTCTGAGTGGGTAAGCAGCCTGAGCTGCCCCAAGCACCGTGTCTCTTATTTTGGTATTCACAGTTTTTATTTATGCAGTCTGGGGGTATTAGAAGTAGTTTGCACCCTTCGCATATTTATTCAGAAAGCTCTGTGGAGGGTTCTGGTAAAGCATTCTGATTTTGTGGGCTCCGCATTGGCCCAGACAAATTTTGTTTCCAGTTCTCCAGCAATTGGCAGTGGTACCTTCTGCCCCCCCTTGCAAATCAGACTTCATGCAAGCTCCTGAGAACCTAGAGCTCTCCCGTTTGGAGGTTCCCCTGGTGGCAGCAGATGTTCTCTTGGCAGCTAGAAAGCTGTCTACATGATGCACTTATAAAAATGGAAACATTTTAGTGTATGGTGTATTGGGCATGTGGTGAATCCCTTTACATGTCCGGTTCCTAAAATACTGGACCTCTTGTTCATTAAGGACTCAGGACTATGGTACTCCTCAATAAAAGTCCACATGGCTGCTCTTGCAGCCTTTCATGTCTTGTCAGAAGGTAAGAGTGTGGCCCAGTTAGAGGTTTCCTGTAGATTCCTAAGGGGCAGCCGCCTATTGTACCCCACCCGATCTGAGATTTGGTTCCGGTGTGTGACTTTAATTTGGTCTTAGAGACCCTCACAGTGCCTCCCTTTGAGCCTGTGGCTGCTTGAGAGATGCCCTCCCTCTATTGGAAGGCACTGTTTCTAGTGGCAGTGACATCTACTAGAAGCATCTTGGAGTTACAGGATCTGGTCGCAGATCCTTTGCTTATTATTTTGCACAAGGATAGGGTCACTTTACGTACCAGTCCTCGTTTTCTTCTGAAGACCGAGTCTGAAAGAACACTAAATCCGACTGTAAACCTCCCTATTTACGTATCTTTTTCCACAGAAAGTGGGCAACATCGTTTACACGTGCTGGACATCCGTAGGATGTTGTCTTTGGTACCTGGCTCATACAAAGGATGATAGAAAATTCTCCTCTTGTTGCTTTTGCCCCCTGAATGGGGGTTATTGCTGATTTCTAAACAAGGCTTGTCAAAATGGCTGGCCAACTATATTACGTTTTGTTACCAGAAGTCCAACAAGTAGCTTACTGGTGCTGTTTGTGCACATTCCACCCGAAGGGTGGCTACCTCGGTAGCCTGTTTTCAGAATGTGTGGATTGCAGACATCTGTGCTGCTACCACTTTGAAGTACTGTTCATACATTCAGTAAACACTACATTCTGGACATTGTCTCTCGTAGACATGCTGGCATTTGGCCTCAGTGTTCTGCAAGGCCTCTTTACTCAATCACTAGGTCCTGCCATCCTCCCTCAGTCTTTGGTACAGCTTGGGAATTGTTCCATAATCACTAAGGATCACCAAGGTTAGGGAAAGGAGCAAAAGAGCAGAAATGCCCAAAGCAAGCTCCTATCATTTACCCATAAAAACAGTGCTGTTTGAAAGAATGAAATTGTCTAAACTGTTTTTAAAAGTCTGTTTAGTATCGTTGATGACCACAGCTGTTGGAAGCGAATTCCATGGCTTAATAACCCTTTGTGAAAAAAAAAAAAAAAGTAAGCCCTTTTGGTGACTGAAAAAACTACTACTTTCCAGTTGCAAAGGATGTCACCTGGTGTTGATGTTTGAAATCTAAACCCATCTCTGTCATGAGGTGTTGGTCTCTAATCACCTCCCTAGTTTACAAAAGGTCACCACGCATCCTTCTTGTTTGTTGTGACACAAGACCAAATATTTTCGGTCTCCTCATAACTGAGTCCTGGATCCTTGTACGTATTTCGTAACTTTTTTTTTGTATTTTTTTTTATTGATACGTTCAGTATTTTATATATATATATATGTATATATTTATATGTATATATATGGACCAGAATTGGGAGCAGTAGTCTAGTAATGGACGAATACAGGCCCTATATAGTGGTACGAGGACTGATTGGTGTCTCATTTTGATGTTGTGCCTAACTGACCACCACACCCTATTTGCTTTATTTATGTTTTCAGTTATTTGTTTTCCAAAAGAAAAATTATCAGATATTGATACCTAAATCTTTCTTGTCCTGAGGCTTATTTAGTATATGACCATTGAGACTATAGTCATAATTTAGGTTATGGATTCCAAAGAGAATGATGCTGCACTTACTTACGTTAAAAAATAAATCCCAATTTCTAGGGACATGGATATGTTCTAGCCACACTATTTGGCATATTCTTTCCTTTTAAGAATCTTGCCGGAAGGTCTAAAAGCTGGCTCCTCCCACCCAGGTGGTATATTCCTCAGCTCCACCCCTAGATGCCAGATCTTCCTTTCTGCTGGAAGACTCAGGTTCCCTCCTTATTGCTCCCGCGTTGAATAGACCATGGCACTTAGAACTACGGATTACTTGCCGAAAGTTAGACTCGGAGTTTCTCCGCATCATTTTGTGATTGCTACCGTGATGGAGGACAAGTCTTCGCCTGGGTTCTGCTGGTGCCCTTGCGGGGCAAAGATGTCTCACACTGATCCACATGCCACGTGCGTCTATTGCCTGGGCCATGTTCACGATACCCAGACCTGCGATTTTTGTTGCGTCTTCCATCTGGCAGTGTTGGACGAGCGCCTCACACAGTTGCAGCTCGGCCAACCGGAAAAATGGAACCCGCTGGTCAAATCTGAAGAGGCCCATTGGGTGGTCTCCGTGGCTGCGTTGTCTGCCGAATAACTCGAGCAGATGAAGGCTTTTGAGGAGGAGGAGGCTCGGGCCGCCGACCAGTCCTCTTCAGCTTCACTTCGTCGTTCCACTCAGTCTGGGCTGTACCTTCTCTGGCTCCTTCAAGGAGTTGTGCCAGTCTCTCCCGACCAAGGGGGGAGGGTCCATCGGGTTCGCACATCTCCCGCTCCCATAAAAAGGATTCCAAGGAGTCGAGAGAGGAAACGTCTTGTTGATGTCATTCTTGGGATCGAGAGAGGTCTTGTTCCCAGGAATATCCAGTTTCGACTTCGGTTGAAATTGCGGCCTCGGCCGCCGACTTCACAGTGCCCCCATCAGGCCAGCCGGCTAAGATACAGTACAATGACCTGGTCGAAATCGTCGACCCATTGTTGCTGGATGAGGCTGACAGTTCCTTGTTCAGGACTCCGGTCCTGACTAGACCTGCCGAGGAGGAGACCCAGCCTGCTGGGAACCTCTTCACAGTCCCTGCCGCCCCCAGCTCGTTCTGAGCACCCCTGTCGGTCCCCTGACAGTCAACGTCTAGGTCTCGGACACCAACAGGCTGAGGAAATCTCACAAACGCCGTTCTGGGCATTCCAAAAAGCAGTGCTGCCTCTGTTCATCCTCGTCCTGCTCGGGAGAGGAGAGGCTTTGGCACAAGTTGTGTTGATGCTACGAGGATCTCATGTGGCAACAATTGGTGTTGGCCAGTCCGAAGTCGACCCCGGCTTCCACGCCGGCCATCACATGGCAGTCGCCTTCTAAGCCGATACTGATTCCTCCGGAGCCGGTAGACACTGTCCCCAGCTTGGCCAAAACCAGTCTCTTTGCCAGTTGTGGTGGAACTGCCACCTAAAGGGCCTCCTTCAGGGGCTCCTGCCAATGAATCTTGGCCTGCTAAGGGCCTCCCACATAGGCTGTTAGTCACCCTCACTCCCAACCCGCCACAGCGGGTCAAAAGTGACTCAGGTGGTCGGCCAGCCTATCCGGACTCAGATTTGCATTCCCGTCCATTCATTGAGGATTCACTTGGGGGTCTTTCGACGAAGGAAGGTCCAATGTCCTTCATGGGCATTCTCCGTCTCATCTCCGAATCTACGGGGATGCCTTTGGAGCCTGTCCAGAAACAGGTTTAGTATTCCCTGACAGACATTCTGACAAAAGGGGATTCTCCAACAGAGGCCTTCCCAGTGACTGAAGCTGTTGTTGGCTCAGCCCTGGAGCTTTGGCAGCATCCTGCCTTCTGCCCCGCACCATCAGCCCGGATGGCCCGCAAGTATGCGGTTCCCATCGGCTCCCTTTTGGGGTTCACAGAGTACCCCTCAGCTGAGGGGTTGGTGGCCGAATCTGTGTTTTGGTACTCAGGCAATTCAGGAGACACTGATAGACCTCTGGACAAAGAGTCCAAAAACCTGGACCACTCTGCCAGAAAGGTCTGTGCTGCCTCTTCTCTTAGTCTCAGTCAGGTGAGCTCAGCTGTCATCATGGCACACTTCTCCCATGCCCTCCTGGGCTCTCTGTATGAGGTGCTCCCTCATCTGCCCACGGACCTTCAGACTATGGTCAAGCAGGTCCAGGACCAGGGTTGGGCTGTCACTAAGCAGCAACTTAAGACGGCTCTGGACATCAGTTATTCCTGTGCCCGTTCGGTGGTGGCCGCAGTAGCCATGCACCGCAGGGCCTAGCTAAGGGGCTCAACCTCCAGGGCAGACACCCAGCACAAACTGCTGGACATTCCCTTCCTGGGCACCGATTTGTTCGGTCCAGGAGTTGATGGTCACCTTCAGCACATGAAGAAGTCCAATGCCACCTTGGACTCCATTGCTCCTGCCTAGAAGGAATCTCAGGGTTCCAAAAACCAGACACGTCAGCCCTTTCAGCCTTCTGCCCCTGCAGTCAAGCAACCCTAGTACCAATCGGGGCAGCAGCAGCAGCAGGCTCAACCTTGGCGCCCTCAGCCCAAGCAAGGGGCTTTGGTGGCCGTAAGCCCGGAGGGAAGGCTACCAGCGGTCCCTCTGCTGGATCCTCCTCCAAGCCTGCACAGTGATGGGATGGGGGTTGCCAACCCCATACCCATCACGCCCACTCTCTGTTCTCCTGTGGGGGCCAGCTCTGCCACTTCCTTTCTGCCTGGTCCGTTGTCACAACGGACAGGTGGGTCTTGGACATGGTCAGCCAGGTACTGCCTCTGGAATTCGAGCAGTACCCACCAAGCCGAGCCCGCGCCCCACAGGAGAAGGTATCCATCCACTCTGTCAGCTCTTCAAGACGACATCTCCCAACTCCTACACAAGAAGGTAGTGGTCCGAGTTGCGGATCCCCCAGTCAACCCAGGGTTAGTTTCCAGGTACTTCCTGGTCCCGAAATGGATGAGGGGCTGGCGCCCCATTCTAGAGCTGCACAACCTGAACCATTTTCTCGGGTCTCGCACGTTCAGGATGGTAACTCTGTCTCGGATCATACCATCTCTCGAACGGAACATGTGTTTTTTTCCCCCTGGATCTGCAGGGCGCATTCTTCCATGTCCTGATCCAGCCATCACACCGAAGGTTCCTCCACTTCAGGGCAGAGGGAAGCCTATACGAGTTTCAAGTAATGCCATTTGGCCTTTCATCTGCCCCCAATGTCTTCACCAAATGCATTGCAGTGGTGGCGGTCCACCTTCGGCATCAAGGGGTCGGGGTGTACCCCTGTCTTGATGATTGGCTTATTGCGGGTCCCTCCAGACTGGAAGTGGAGAGGTCCAGAGACCTGGCCCTCCAGATCTGCCTCAGCGTTGGCCTCCTGATTGAGGCCAAATCGGAACTCGTGCCTTTGCAGGTGATCTGCTTCATCAGGGCAGAGATCAACTCTTGCCGAGCCAGAGCCAGGCTCCTGGTGGATAGGGCGGAGGTTCTCTCTTCCTTTGCCTGATCATTTCTGGTTGGGCACTTACCTAGGACTTCTGCAACTTCTGGGTTATATGGCGGCCTGCACCTCCATGGTCCGATGGGCCCGGTGGCATATGCACCCCCTTCAATGGGAGCTGACCAGCCAGTTGACTCGGCGACGAGGTCATTTCAACCAGCTGATCACTGTGACCCAGAAGATGTGGGATGCTCTCCAGTGGTGGACCATCCTAGAGCATCTGCTGGAGGGGATCCACCTTGTCTGCCTCAAGCCGGCTGTCATCTTGATGACCAGTGCACCTCTCACAGGCTGGGGTGCCCACCTAGGGGAGCACAGAGTCCATGGGCTCTGGACCCCAAAAGAATCCCAATGCCATATCAACCTGCTGGAGCTACGAGCTGTTTGGCTGGTGCTGACTGCATTCGCTCTGTTCCTTCAGGGTCAAGTGGTTCAGGACCAGATGGACAACACCATGTCCATGTACTATCTCCACAAACAGGGTGGCACGCACTCCCGGCCTCTGTGCAGGGAAACTCTCCACATCTGGACTCTCATGAACCGACTCAAGTTGGATCTCCTAGCCATTCATGTGGCAGAAGCCTCTAATCAGTTGATGGACGCCCTCAGCCATGTGGGAGAAGCATCCAACGAATGGTCCATCCATCCAGAGGTAGTACACAGCCTGTTCTCCCAGTGGGGCACCCCTCAGGTGAACCCACTTGCCTCCAGGAAGAACGCAAAGCTGAGGCCCCCCTCCCAGCAGGGCTCGCTGTAGGGGGATGCCTTCTCGAGGCCATGGACCCCAAGTCTCTTTTATGCCTTCCCTTCACTTCCCTTGATCCACCAAGTACTCCTCAAGGTCAGGAGGGACAAGGCATAGGTGATCCTGGTAGCTCCAGACTGGCCCCGCCAGGTTTGGTACCCTGATCTCCTCAGCCTCAGCATCAGGCTCCCAAAGCGTCTTCCAGCACTCCTGAACCTGCTCTCGGGTCAGTCAGGGGAAGGTCCTCCACCCGGACCTTCAGTCCCTGCACCTGACAGCCTGGTTCCTGAGTGGTAGAGTTCCGGGTTTTGGGTCTCTCCGAAGATGGTCCTCACTGTAGTTGAGGCATTCAGGAAGTATTCGACCAGACAGTACTATGCCTTCAAGTGGAAGAGATTCTCCTTTTGGTGTCAGGGCAAGGGTCAGGACCCTTTGTCCTGTCCAGTGGCTAGCATTCTCGACTACCTTTGGTCTCTCTCTAAAGGGAGTCTTTGGTGTACTACCCTTAAGGTGCACCTGGCAGCCATCTCTGATTAACAGGTATGGGCCGGTCAGCAGATGGTGGCACAGCAGAAGGTGGTCTGGTGTTTCTTCAAAGGCCTCGACCATATTTCCCCTCCGGTGCATGGACCACCACCATTGTGGGATCTACTGCTGGTACTGGCAGAGCTCATGGGCAAGCCATTCGAACCGACGCACAGGAGTGAGATGACACACCTATCATGTAAGACCACCTTCCTGGACAGTCGTATCAGCCAGAAGGATTGGGGAGCTCCAGGCACTCTTTGTTGAGTCTCCTTATCTGGTCTTCCACAGGGGCAGAGTTGTCCTGTGCCCCAACCCGAAGTTCCTTCTGAAGGTTGTGTCGGAGTTTCTCCTGAACCAGGTGATGACTCTGTTGGTGTCTTACCTCAGTCACACCTTTGAGGGCAAATACAGGCTCCATACTTTGGACCCGAGTCAAGCGCTTTCTTATTATAAAAGAGCTCACGGCTGGAGTTCAGGGATAGGTTCACCAGCTGTTTGTCACCTACGCTGAAGCTGCATCTGGCAGACTTGCAGCCAAGCGGACTACTGGCAGATGGATTACATCTTGCATTGATCTCTGCTATAGGCTGGTGGGTAGGGAGACTACCATAGGGCTAAGGGCTCATTCCACCTGCCATACCACTGCATTGGTGGCTGCTTCTAGGGACATCCCTATCCAGGAAATCTGCAGGGCTGCTACCTGGAAGTCCACAAACACCTTCATTTCCCATTACCACTTTGACCTTGAGTCATGCCAGGATGCTAGTTTTGGGGCATCAGTTCTCCAATCTCTGTTCCCTAAGTAGGTGGTGTGTGCCTTGCCTCCCTCCTCCTAGAGAACTGCTAGGAGTCTGCCAAATAGTGTGGATAGAACAACATAACCACGTCCCTAGAAACACAGGTTACTCATCTGTAACAGTAGTTCAAGGAGTGGTATATGTTGTTCATCCACATGGACCTCACCCAACCTCCCCGGCTTCGACGCACAACCACTGCTTCCAGCGGGCAAGATCTGGCATCTAGGGGCGGATCCGAGGGATATACCACCCAGGTGGGTGGGAGGAGCCAGCTTTTAGACCTTCCAGCAAGATTCTTAAAGGGAAAGGATATGCCAAATAGTGTGGATGAACAACATATGTACCACTCCTAGAACTACTGTTACAGGTGAGTAACTTGTGTTTTTTTGACCAACTTGAAAATTTTTTTCCAGATTTCTTTGAAGTAAATTGATTTCATCTAAAGTACTACAAGGGCTGCCGATTTTTCAGTTGTCTGCGTACTTATAACCCACCAGTCCAAGTTAGAAGACAGGTCGGTTACAAAAATTTGAAATATTTGGAGGGGGGAGGCAGTACCAATCCCTAAGGGACACCACTTCATATGGGTTTCCAGTCAGACAAATATCCATCAGTGGCTACTTGTTGCAAATGCCTGAACAGTCAGTTATGAATCCAAGAGACATAACAGTGCTGAGCATTCATAGTTGTAAGTTTTTTTTTATAAGGGCCCAATGAGGCACAGAGTCAAGTCTTTTTGAAATCTAGAAATATTATATCATATGGTATTTTTTTAATCAAGAGTGACTTACAGGCGCATAAAAGCTAAGTAGGTTGGTGGTGCAAGACCGCCCTTTGGCAAAACCGTGCTGTGATGAGTCAAAATTACCTAGGGCTGCTGTTAGTCTATCTTTAATAATTCCTTCCATAACTTTGCACACAGAATGGGGGTAAGACTAATCGGTCTGTAATTATCCTTGACCTGCCTTTTCTGAGAATTGCTGAAGATGTCTGACTTGTATTTTATGTTTTTAAGTATGGTATTTTTTGTGTTTTATTGTACATGCACTATTATCAGTGTGAATAGCACTTTTTATAAATAAAGATAAATTGAATTGAAAAATTTAATGTCCATAACACCCTGATTACCTTTCTTAAAAAGGAGCATCACATTTGCCAGTGTGTGCCCTGTCTGAATACTTTTGGCAAAGACCATTTTAATGGAAATGCTAGGTGTTTTTTCATAATTCTAATCATATCACCTGTTATTCCATCGGGCCCAGGGAAGGAACCAGGCTTAATATTATATAATGTGGCTCAATGGAAGGAGATACCACCAAGAGGATAATCTGAGTGACTGCCTCCTCCACAAGGCGCGGGAAGCTCTTTTTCAGAACCAGCGGCTTGTTCTGCACTGACCCGCCTGCCTCTCTGCCTACAACCAGGTACACATTTTGAAGAGCAGCCCACAGCTACCAACAGGACTGAACTTGGCACTTTTTGCCTTTCAGGCCATTTGGCTGCACTACTACTGCTGCTGAGCTCTGATTAGGCAGAACGCCATTCCCCCTTCTCTTATTGGCTCCTGACTCTACCCTTCCTGAGACCTCTTTTTTAATACAAGAACTGCTAATGCTGAGTTTACCCGTACCAACTGTTAGTGAAACAGGATCGTTAATTTTTTTGGCTTTTTTTTTTTTGTTTGTTGTTTTTTTGTGTCTGTTTTTCCATTTGCAAAGTATACTGCAAAGCCATTAGAGGGCAACAACTCTTGGAAGTTGCATTCCTCTTCCCACTGCTATCCCCTAAGCACTTCTTGTCCTGGGTCCTTCTTCCCTAAAGCAGATTATTACGCCACAACAAACCATAGTCTGTCATCCTACCTCTGTGCCATAGAAACCACCACACCAACCCCAGCCGCTATTAAATACGTATAGTTTCCTGTCCATTTCTCAAGTCCTCCTCTACCCTCGGCTGCATACTGAGCAACACAGACTATTTTATTATTTTTTTTCTTTTCTGTACCCTGGCCTGTCTCATCTTTAAGGCACACACCACTATGATGGGTGTCAGTCTGCTCCCCTTGAACTGGAACTGGTATAGCAGCTCCCACTGCCCAGCCTCCAATTCCCCAACAGACTATCCTATCTTCTACCTATTAAACTTATCATACTCCTTACTGGGTTAGATAGCCATCCTCCCAACCACACACCCACCACCTCACCCCTTACCTTCCCTACCTTTTACCACCGTCCACCCACCCTGTCAACACCTGACAAGCATCCACCCCCCCGCTTAACGTGCCACCTACACACGCACCCCCAACCCCCCTACAAACTCATCTGCCTTACTTTTCCTGCCCTCCTCAACTTACCCATTCCCTGTGCTACTCTCTCTAAACATGTGCCTCACCTACGCTCAACCACCAAACGGCAGTCCCTCGCTCTCCTCAGGGTCCTAGCCCTACTTCTTCTCATATCCGGAAATATTCACCCCAACCCAGGCCCCGCCGCTAGCAGTCAACAGAAACTACACCAAGGGCTGTGCATAGCTGCCATGAATATCTGCAGCCTTCCCCAAAAAAACAGCATCTCTCCAAAGCTGGATAGCGCAACATCAGCTGGATGTCCTTGCACTCACTGAAACATGGCTTTCAAAAAAAAAAAAAAAAAAAAGCCAGATTCATTCGTCAGCCTCCGAGGCTTCACGCTACACAGAGCCGACAGAGTGGGAAAACGGGGCGGTGGTTGTGCCTTCTATGTTCGAGACTCCCTACTGAACCAAGCTCTCCCGATCCCCTCACTAGACCACAACACCCAAGCCTTATCCATAAAACTTACCTTGGACCCCGCTAGAGCTCCCCTAACCATCACAGTGGCATATGTTCCCCCACGCAACCAAGCTATGGCCATACAATCCCTCACAAACTGTATTTCCAACCTCCCCCCAAAAACTGAGCATATCCTGGTCGGTGATCTAAATGTTAACTGGCTCGCCAAGTCAGCAGCTGCCATCAAGGACGCCTTTGCAGCGCTGGATCATACCCGGCTGGTCCACCAACCCACCAGGGTAAACACCGCAAACTGCTCCCAGACCCTACTGGACATACTACTAACTAACTGACCACATAGAATCTCTGACCTGCTGGTCCTCCCAGACTCTCTGAGTGACCACTCCCCTATCCTCTGCTCCTGGTCATGTCACATGCCCAAACCCCAACCTAGTGTCTCCACCCACAGATGCTTGCGACCAGGTGGCCTTCAAAAAATCAAACATTACCTGGCCCAGTGGGACTGGGCTCCTATAACCCAGGCCCCTAACACTGACCTAGCCCTTGATTATTTCACATGCTCTTTCAACAAAGCATGTGACATTTTTGCCTCCTGACTAAATTGAAAACTGTAAAACATAATGTCCCTTGGATCACGCCCACATTACGGCAACAACTAAAACAAAGGGATGACCTCTGGCACAGAGCTGTTGAATCTGGCTCCCAAGCAGACAGACTAGCATACAGAGCAGCATGCAATAAGTGCACCTGGGCCATACGCAAGGCCAAGGCTGAATACTATAAAGACACCCTGGCTTCCTCCTGGGGGAGTGCACGAAAGTTTTGGGACAACATTAAAGAGCTTAATGGCAAATCCCGCCTCCCCCCACCCTCCCAGCTCTGCATCAGTAATGCCACCTTAACCGACCCACAGGCTATTGCTAACTGCCTTAACTCAACCTTTTCCGATCTTGGTACAGTCCTCCCAAGTGACTTTTTCGACCCTATCCCAGCTTCCTCTGAACCAAACCTCCAGCACCCCCCTTTCTCCCTTAGGGTCATTACAAAACAGGAAGCAAAATCTTACCTCTCCAAAGCTCTCAGTGGCTCCAACTATTGCAAAGACTCCTTTGACGTGAAAATCCTCTACCAGGTTCTTGACACTGTTCTTTCCCCCCTGATCGACCTCCTTAACCGCTCCCTATGCTTGGGACAGTTCCCTACGCCTGGAAAACTGCAACAATTACCTCAATACTAAAAAGTGGAGACAGTACCAACCCCAACTATCGGCCCATATCCATCCTTCCCAGTCTCTCAAAAGCCCTTGGAAAATTAATTTCCGACCAACTCACTGAGTATATGCGAGCCCACAATTTGTTATGCAGTGAACAACATAGTTTTAGATCAGGCCATTGCACAACCACCGCCCTCATCGAATTCTCCAATTTCATTCATTTTGCCCTTGACCATAAACATCTGGCCAGAAGCATCTTCGTGAACCTCTCTAAGGCCTTCGATACGGTCTTCCACCCCCTCCTCCTGGACACACTCCACCACACTGGTCTATCACGCAGACCACTCTTTTGGTTTAATAGCTACCTTACCTCCAGATCCCAATGTGTTAAGGCAAATGACACCCTATCTTCCACCCTGCCTGTCCGCTCGGGGGTCCCCTACTCTTCAGTATCTACTTAAATGCACTACCCAAATCCTGCTCCAGTAGCCTACTGCTATATGCTGATGATGTGGTTCTCTACGCCGCACACCCCTGCACTGACAACCTACAGTCCTCCCTCCAACACTCGTTCAACCAGATCGAAAGTCGATTCACCAGTCGCAGACTTGTGGTCAACATCAAAAAAACAAAAGCTATGCTATTTGCCCACCGGCAGAGCAAGGCCAAGGACACTAAACTAAAAATCTTCTCCCACGCTCACCTCCCTCTGGAACAAGTACTTACTTATAAATATCTCGGCCTTACCTTTGACACCTCCCTATCCTTCCATGCTCACATTAACATCCTGACCTCAGCCATTAATACCGCATTGGCCTCCTATACAGCACAAAGACTGACTGACACCAGAGGCTCTCAACCTGGCTGTCACCTCTTCTGTCCTCTCTTGTTGACTGTGGGCTCCCTATCTACTCTGCCCGGTGCACCACCTAAACAAAATTCATATAGCCATTAATAAAAGTGTGCCGACTCCTCCTAGGCACAGACAAACGCTCCCATACTTGCACCCACTACGCTCTTACAAACATCTTCATCCTTGAGGAAAGACTACAGTATCAATCCTGTCTCCTCTCAAAAAAAATCCACCTAGGGTTAACTCCATTGGGGGTCTCAGCCTCACTACTCATATGTTCCCGCATTGCAACCACTCGTTCTGCCAACAAGCACCTGTGGACCCGTGCCCAGCGTCAGAACCTCCCTTGCTCAGAGATCATTCCCCTAAGAGCTCCCACCTGGTACAATGGGTCCCCCCAGCCATAACCTCCATTGCCAATCTAGGACACTTCAAGACCATCCTAAAAAAACACATTCTCTCCTTGCGCCAATGCCAGTGCAGCTGCTAATCCTCCTAACTGACCTGCACAGAGCTACACTATGGCCGTTCCCCATTGACATTGCCACCAATTGTATAGGACTAACTGTATAGGACATCTCTGCTGCAGATCTCTGTCTCTGCTATATGACAGTGCCCTACAGGCTGCACCTTCACTGTGACTATACCTTCTGTACAAATACCCTAGCTACTAAATGTATAGGTCAGCAGCCACCCAGGCTACTATATGTAAATACTTCCTTAAAACTGTGTCGTCTCACTGTTCTACAGATCACTGTTACTACTATACGACAATGCCCCAGAGGCTGCACTTGTATTATAATTGTTCCACTGTAATAATATCAGTACCCTAGCTACTGCGTGTATAGACTTTCAGCCATCTTGGCTATTATATGTAATTACTTGAAATGTGATGTCCCATTAATGTACTATCTCTGAATGTATGACTGTGCTGACGCGGAGCCTTTGTAAATGAGTCTATGACTCAAAGGGTTGTAATTCCTGTGATTGACTAAATAAAATAAATAAATAGTTCTAGGGGTGTGGCTATGGTTCATTATCCACACTCTGGCAGTTCCACTGAAACAGTTTTAATTGACCAGACGTCTTTAAGCTGAGCTCCTGCCACCACTCTGGTAGTATATCCCCGACTCCACCCCAAGACGTTAGATCTTTCTTTCTGCTGAAGAACATGTCACCTCACAGCTCCTGTTTGGGTTTAGTGTGCCGTAGGTGAACTTTGTTTTCAAAGTTTCCTTAATTATCTTCTTCACTCAGTTCCTTTGACTTCACTCATTATTCTACAATGGAGGAACAGAAGCTGGGGTTCAAATTCTGCGTTTGGTGTCAGCAGAAGATGTCATTCTTCAACCCCACGACATGTGCGTGTACTGTCTGGTAGGCAACACAATGTGGCCTTTGCAACAGCATGCTTCCAGAGTTTCTGGAAGGACAGGAAGCTAGCTCTCACTGGGTCAGCCTTCGGAACTGGATCCAAAGGGCCGCAAGACCTTGAGCCATTATTGGACAGCAACCCAAATGCGTATAGCACTGTTATGGGGACATCGCAACTACGAGTCCCAATGGAAGCAAATCGACTTAGCCAGGCCACTGACAATCCCACTACAGGCGTCTTTATTCTCCCTACCCGTATTAAAACAAAACATAGCCCAGGTTCCCTCGGCCACAGCCTCTGTTCTGGAAGGATGGCAGAGGAGCCTACATAACCGAATAGTACAGAAACACCTATGGAAATATCAGTGGTTCCTAAATTCCCCCCAATGTTTTCCTAACCACTGTAAACCCTGGTATGAGAAACAGGTGGACAGGAGCCTTACTGCCCCATGGCAGTTGCTACACAGGTTTGACATAATGGGGCTTCGAGAGGGTCAGAACAAATGTGGATGGAAGACAGGTGATAGAATATACTACTGTCAGATGAGGGCATACATTACTAAAATGCTTAAACAACAAGAAATGTCTCCAACATTTCCTGAAGACCCAGCCCCATATATTTCTATCTGGACGTCCCCACAGGGGGAACAGGCTATCTCGAAAATCTACAAATCCTTGATACAGTCCTCCAGGCATTGTGCAGAGGTGTCCAAGACTAGCTGGGAAAGGGAGCTTAACATCTCCCTCAACCATAAGGACTGGCTGGGGATATGGAGGATCACCTCCTCTCCAATATGGAGGGAGTTTGTTTGGAAGGTCCAGAGTAGATTTTTCCTGGTTCCCACTGTGGTTGCTTGTAGAACATCAGGAGCAGTGGCAACCTGCTGGAGGGGATGTGGAGAACTACGAGCCTCCCAGAATCATATTTTCTATGACTGTCCTAGACTGAAGGATTCTGGTCCTAGTTATCCACCCACATTTCAAAGTTACTCAGTATCCTACACAAATTGGCAGATGAACACTGCCTTCTGGGAATCTCACCATGTAGTGTGAGGGGGAAAGACTCCCTATACCTATGGAACATCCTGTTGTGTGCAGCCTATAAAGCAGTAACAAAGTGATGGCTCCAGGAAGCCCTGCTGGGGATATCCGACTGGAAAGATATCATCCTTAACATTCAACACAATGAACAGCTTTGGTACACTCTGCACAACAGGATGGAATCCTATACTATCTGTTGGGAGATTTATTCTGACCAGACACCGTCTGGTTAGTAGATGGTCTGTGGGCACTAGTGCTGACCCCTCCCCCATAAAAGTAGGCATAGTTTGAACGTGTTGAGGCTCCACAGTTGCTGAGAAAGTAAAGGGAAGGGAAATGTTTGCCTGTATTGACTAGATATGCTAAATAATATGAACTTCTAGTCGTTACACGGTTTTACTAATGAATACCATCTCCTTGCCTAATAGTTGCGTCTTTTTCTGATATGCTGATTCCTAAGTAACACATGCTGTATTTTTTTTTGTCCTATTATTCTGTTCAGAATGATTGTTTTTACTCTTAGCCCAAAAGTTGTGTACTTTACCCCTCACTTAAAGAGGGCAATGATATTCAGCCTGGATTTTATTGTCAAATGTAAAACCGGTTTCTCTTTGTACATTTCTTCTATTGTATGATTCAAAGATGATAAACCAGTAAACTAAGTATAAAAAAAAAGGGCCGCAAGAATGCCTTGGCTGTGGCCGGGTCTGCTCAGTAACTTGCGGCCGTTGAGGCAGAAGCAGCAGCTGTCACAGCGGGCACATCCTCGGTCTCCGTGCTGCTTCCGGCTGGGGCCAGCATTGGAGGGTCATTCACTAGAGGATTCCGGGACATATGTTTGGCCCTCCAGACTCTGGGGGAGAGCCATGTCCACCGCAATAGTAAGAAGCACAAGTGCCACTGGTGTTGGTCATGGGACCGAGGGATTGCTGTCATCCTGATTTCCTCAACTCGCCTGTTGAGTGCCCCTCGGCCGAGGGGCAGGTCAAGGACTCTTCTATTCCATATCGAGCCAGTTGACTTTGACCCTGTTCGAGCAGACCACCAAGATATTTCTCAAGCTTGTTGACCTGTTGTCGGACGAGGTTGAGAATTCAGTCTCACAGACCCCAGTGCTCCCAGTCCTCCCCCAGGAGGAAGTGGTTCAGTCAGTATCCCCGCCTAGTCCTCGGTGGGAGCCATCTCCACCAATGGTCGAGCATTCCATGCCTATGCTGCTTAACATGGGCCAGCATGTCATTTACTACAGTCAGCCAGGAGGCTTCCCTCGCCATCGACTGGCCAGTCAGTGGTCGAGGTTGCGGTCAGGATCTCAATCATAGCGTTCCTACTCTTGATCCTGCTTGACTGGGAGGCATTTCCTTCACTCATCTACATCCTCATCCTTGGGTGAGGAGAGGCACCATCACAAACTGCAACAGTGCTATGAGAAGCTCCTCTGGCAAGAGTGGGCCATCGCAGGGCTGGGTAGGTCTTTCCCCTCTGGACCTCTGATCACCTGGCAGACACCAGTAATACCACGGCCAGTCCACACCACGCAGGTCCTCCAGGTGTCTGCTTCTCCACTTGTTCGGGTAGAGCCACTACCACTGCAGCTGATGGTAGGTGCTCCAACCAAGGAGACCCGTTCAGTTACTGGTTTCCCAGGCCAGTTGTCAATGAGGATCACCCTGAGAGAGGATACCAGGGAGGTCTGTGGTGAAAAATGGTTGAGGGCCGTTTTTGAGGACTCCTCAGATGACTCAGTTTAGGAGTCCATGGCTTCCTGTGGGACTCTTCTCCTCTGTCAAGGATCAGTCGAGATGCTGACCACAGAGTATGGCCTGCTGTTCCTTCGGGGTGCTTCTCCAACTCATTTTGGAGTACATATTGGTGCCACTTGAGCTAGTCCTAATAGGCCAAGTATCCCCTTATGGACATTTTAGACCGGGATGAATCCCCAGGGGTTGCCTTCCCTGCAGCTGAAGCCATCTTGGAACCAGTCCTGAAGTGTTGGCAGCATCCAGCACCGTGTCCGGCACCCTCCACCCATATGCTCTGCAAGTACACAGTCCCTATGGGATCCCTCTTGGCATTCTTGGACCACCCCCCACAGAGGGGTTGGTCACGGATTTGGTGTTCTGCAAGTCTGGACAATGGGGGGACATGGACAAGCCTCTAGACAAGGAGTATCGCAAGACTGACCATGCCGTTACAAAGGTGTATCCTGTGGCATTTCTGGGTCTCCGTCAAACTAGTTATGCCTTGGTGATGGCCAGTTTGTCACTCCCTGATGGGGATCTTCGATACAATCTTCCTTCATCTCCCTACTGAGCAGCAAATGGCTGTGATAGTCATCCAAGACCAGGGTCCATCACTGACAAAACACCAGCTCCAGATGGCGGTGGACGTTCATATACCCATTCCATGACAGCGGCCATCTCCTTGCGTCGTAGGGCCTGGCTGAGTCTGTCCACCTTTGAGGGCAGACACGCAATAGTTATTTTTTTTTCCCCCAACTTTCTTTATGCATCTGCCTAACTGGGGCATCTCTTGGGGATCCATACTCTGCTCATTGGTTCAACCACCCATCTGAACTGCACTCTCCTCGGTCAGGACCCCGGGCTCTCCAGCCCCAAGGAGAGGCCCGCGTGTCCCCAAGGGAGAGTTAAGAGCTATGGCTGACCTTGGGTGTGTGGCCGGGGCAACTGATGGTCCCGTTGCCTCACCTGGCGGTAGGGTTTTTTATGTTTTTTTCCCCCTGTTGGTTGGGAAGTGCGGTGCACTCCAGCGCGTTGCGTGCTCGCTCCCTAGCACACCCACAGGAGTGACACCCAGCCAATCCCCCTTTCTTTCTGGCTTCTGACTGCTATGGCCCCCCCGACGCCACCAAAGGCCACTAGACTGCAGGAGCGAACAACCCCCGCACACCTTGGGGAGGGAGAGCTGTCCTCTGGACGCTCAATCCTTCCCCTCCCAACCCCCAGCGTCCTGGGCTCATTCCCAAACCCAGATCACTGGCGTGGCTTCCAGCGCCTCAACCCTCAGCACCACTGGGCCGGCTGGCAGACACACAACTTAAGCTGGCTGATGTCCCTTACTTGGCCACTGACTTCTTTGGCCCTGGATGGAGGGACATCTCACCAGGACTAAAGTCCAGTGCCACCCCAGATTCTGCAGTGTCATCCCAGAAGGACCAGAAAAAAGGAATCTAAGAAGCAGGTTTAGCCACAGCCTCCTCGGCAGCAGCCCCAGCAGGGGAAGTACCAAGCTGGCGTGGGGCCAGGGCCTTAAAGTGGGGAGGGTAGTGGTTCCCCTCCAGCAGCAGCCATCAGTGCCCACGAAAAAGCTGCTCAGTGACGGGGGGGGGGTGTTGTCATTCGTCCACCCGTCCTGTCCCTGTCTGCATTCCCTGTCAGAGGTCAGCTAAGTCACTTCTTGCCACGTTGGTCCACTATCGCAATGAACAAGTGAGTGTTGGACATAGTGGGCAGAGGGTTGCCTCTGGACTTTGATATTCTCACACCTTACCGCCTCTGTGCACTTCAGGAATCTAGGGGTGTTGCAGGTCATGCTGTCTGTGTGCCCTTCAGGAGGACATTGCTCAGCTACTTGTAAAATGGGCAATAGCCCGTATCCCGGATGCCCTGGCCAGTCAGGGTTACATGTCCAGGAAGCGGATGGTTGCTGGTGCCCTACATTGGATCTGCGTGACCTGAACCAGTCCATGCGGAAATGCAAGTCCAGATGGTCATTCTGAATCAGATCATACCGTCGCTGGAGCAGAACATGTGGTTCTGCTCCCTAGACCTCTGGGATGCATTTTTTCTCATTCCCATCTGTCAGTCCCACCACCAGTGCCTCCGGTTCTGTACCAGTTCCAGGTCATGCCCTCTCAGCCTCTCCTTGGCGCCCAGGGTCTTCATTAAGTGTATGGTAGTGGTGGCAGCCCACCTGTGGTGCCTAGGGGTCCGGGTGTACCCCTGCCTGGATGGCTGTCTGTTAGATGGTCTATCCTGGGAGACTGTTGAGAGGTCCAGAGATCTGGCTCTTCAGACTTGTCGAAACTTAGGCTTTTTGGTCAATCTGGACAAGTCCAAAGTGGTACCCAAGCAGGTGATCAAGTTCATCTGGGCAGAACTCAACTCCCTGCGGGCCAAGGCCTGCCTCCCTGTGGACCAGGCACTGGATCTTGGCTCCTTTGCTCGATCATTTCAGGTTGGGCTTTTGTGCCCTGCCTGGGATTTCCCGAGGCTGCTGGGATAGATGGCATCCTGCACTAGCATGGTTGGTTGGGCCCGCTGCTGGATGCGCCACCTCAGTGGGATTTGGGCTGGCAGTGGTCCCGGTGCCCGGGACACTTGGACCAGCCTGTCACAGTGACCCAGCCACTGTGGGATGCCATCCAGTGGTGGCTGGTCTCACAACATCTGGAGAAAGGAATCCCATTTGTCCATGCAGAATTGACCGTTATGTTCATGATGGATGCATTTCTCATGGGGTGGGGCATGTACCTGTGGGACCATAAAGCCCATGTATTGTGACCACCAGGGAGTCCCGTCACCACATAAACCTGCTGGAGCTCTCTGCAGTGCAGTTGGCACTGAAGGCATTTGCTCTTCTAGTCAGGTGTCCGGTTGCGCAGGTCCAGGTGGACAACACCACAACCATGTTCTGCTTAATCAAGCAGGGTGGAACTCACTTTCCTTGTGTCGGGAGGCCCTCCACTTTTGGACCTTTATGCATGGTGTGGAGCAGATCTCCTGGTGATTCATGTTGCAGGAGAGAACAGTTGGCTGGCAGACACTCTCATCTGGGTAGGAGAGAGATTGCTCGAGTGGCCCCTGAATCAGGAGGTGGTGAGTCACCTGTTTTCCTGGTGATCTGTTTGCCTCCTGGGAGAAGGCCAAACAGAGGCTGTTCTGTGTCTACCCCTCATAGTCTGGGACACTACTGGTGGATGCCTTCGCGAGGCTCTGAACTCTAGGCCCTCATGTACCTTTTCTCCCTTCCCCTTTTTCCACAAGGTCGTGGTCAAGATCCAGAAGGACAAGGCATAGATAATGCTGATAGCTCCAGACTAGCCAAGGCAATTCAGCTACCCTGCTCTCTTCAGCCTTCACAGCAGACCTCCGTGGAGACTGCCTTTCCACCCGGATCTGGTGACCTGATTTCAGGGGATGGTCCTGCCCCTGGACCTGTGATCCATGCACCTCGCAGCCTTTTTCCTGAGTGGCTAGAGTTCCAGACCTTGAATCTCTCTGATGTGCTTCATGTTGTGGAGGACTCCCGAAAGGAGTAGACTTGCAGATGCTATGTCTTTAAATGGAAGGATTTTCCCTTTGATGTCAGGGCAAGAAGCTTGATCCCCTTGCCTGCCCTGTAGCTAGCATCCTGGAATATGTCTGGTGCCTTTCCCAGTTGGGACTGTGGGCAACAACCTTTAAGGTACACCTGGCAGCTGTCTCTACTTACCGGGCACAGGCCGGTAAGCTGATGGTGGCCCTGGAGAAGGTGACTGGCACTTCTTCAAGGGCCCAGACCACTTGTCCCCTCTGGTGCATGAGCCACCTCCACTGTTGGACCTACTGCTGGTACTAGCTATGCTCATGGGCAATCTTTCCAGGACAGTGCACGGGTATGAGATGTTACAGCCTTCCTGGTGGCCATCACGTTGGCCAGAAGGATTGGGAGCTCCAGGTGCGATCAAGATAGGAGACTACACTGATCGTTCATAGGGACAAAGTTGTCCTTCGCTCCGTGATCGGCCTACCGGTATACTTTATGAACCCATCTTTGGAGGCCGACCACAGGTGATGGGTGACTATACCGCTTGCTGTCACAAGCTGTTTCTCCTCTGATACCCCCTATGGCATCCATACTCTGGTTTCTGTATCCTGTCCTGTGTGTCTGGTGTGGTCTTTGTTGCTTTGGTCCCTGCTGGTCTGATGATCCTCCATGCTCGTCTGCACTGGGAAACAGGCATGCTGGGAAAGCGGATGTTATATGGGTGCCAACAAGGTGCATTACCATTGGTGGCCCCAGCCTGCAAAAAGTTTTTGGGTAGTCCTAATGCTGATGGCTTACAGTCCATGATGTGGCTCAATGGAAGAGATTCTTTCGCAGATCTACTATTACGGTAGGTACTTATTCTTCTGTCTTATAAAGCAGTCTTGGTTGAGATATGCTTATGGCCCCACAAATAGCTTTATGTGTCCCCAGAAAAACTTCCACTGGTGTTTCATCGTACACGTGCGCATACGTACACACAAATTCTTTCTCTCTCATACTTTCTCCCCACCTACCTCCCTTCTTTCGGTTACAAGGTCAAAATTTTGATCTAGTCATGGGAGGTTATATTAAGAATATCCTCTAAATGATTCAATCTTAATAGTCTCGTGACCAAGATAGTTACTAACAACTTCAGTCTAACTGGGGTGATATAAAATACAGACAACTGATAGCCAGTTAATAAATTTTAATGTAGAATGGGGTCTGACCAATTCTGCCTGTTCATTGGCTGAGAGCCAGTCACATAAGGTGGCTTTAATGGGTAGCAAATAATGGCAATAGGGTGCTTTTATTGATGACAAAAGCACTCCTCCATAACACACCCACCCTCATAAATATGCAAATAAACCAAATCAGAAGTCAACCCCACCCCCGCCCCAAGCTGCCCTAGATAGAAAGCAGACTTCCTTACACATTCATCAGACAATAAGAAATTTAACTAAACACAGCTAAAGAAACTAAATCTGCCAGAAAACCAGCAGAACCTCTTTATGTGAGCAAACGCATAGCCCCCTGAAGAAATAAACTATCTGAATGTTAAACATTCCCCACAAACAGAGGTCCCTCTTTACAGAAAACAGAATCGCAATGTAACTAAACCTTTTTATTACATAAACGAGCAATAAAAGGTCTAACATTTCACCAACTGAAGCTGCAAGGCTTTTTGTTTTCTTTCAACCTGCTGGAACCAAAACTCTAGAAACCCGCAACTTCCTCGCTCCCCCAAGAAAATATAAACTAGCTAAACTTAAAACACCTCCTTTCCACACAAATAGAACTTTTTTTTTGCACAGAAAATAGGAACTGGATGAAACTAAAGCTTTCCATTACATAAACTAGCAGTAAAGATCTTGAATATCGCCAACTGAAGTTGCAAGACTCCTCCTTGTAATGTGCTGGAATCTCAAAAGGGCTGGGCCTGAAGTCGTCTGACACAGATGTCATTCTGCACAACACTGACCTTCCACCAATGTTTATATCCACTAATGATTATTCCTTTTAAAGGCATAATACCACTTCTTGTTACATCTCATGAACCTCATTTACAAAAACCATTGCAACTTGCCGGCCCAGTGGCGCTGAGGGTTGAGGCGCTGGACTCCACACCTTGCACCACGCCGACGACCTGAGTTCAGGAGCGAGCTCAGGCCGCCAAGGGTTGGCCGGGGAGAAGGCTCGAGTATCTGACAACAGCTCGCCTCTCCAGGGAGGGTGGCTTCACACCCGCAAGCGTGAACCCTGGCAAGGCTGGGGGCGACAGCTGCTTGAGTCACTGGGCGCGATTGGTCGGGGCGAGGCTATGGACCAACCAGCTTTGGGGATGGGATCTTGGGGAGTCTTTGTGAGCGCCGGGCGCCCGCTTCGATGCCTGGGGCACGAGTCTGAGGAAAATGGAAAATACTCTCCGAGTCGGGTAGATGGAGTGCCGAGCTGGGTCCGATATGCCACCACCTGCCTGCCTTGAACGAGGGACCTGATGAGATTCCAAGGTTCTGGGGTGGTCCCACCCCAGGCGTGGGGTAAACCGCACCAAGATGGAGGACCCTGTTCGGTCAGGTAAGGCGGAGGTAGGGACAGGCTTCATTGGCATTTCCCGAAGAGGCGACTCTGGAGAGGGGAGTATAAATAATTGGAAAAAAAAAATGGCAACTTGTTAAAATAATTCTGTTGATGGAATAAGGCACCCTAGAGGTGGGGTTGTACCCCAACATCTCTCTTGGTGGTTTTAGCCCCTCTTCTTTCGGGTGTAGTTGCCACCCACCCTGTTTCCTGTGGGACAGTACTTCTTTGGCCCCCCCCCCAATCATGACAATAGCATTAGTAGAAGAACTTGGGTTGCCAAAAGTCCAGATTTTTACTAATTTGCTGTTACCAGCAACCAGCTTTGTTGTGGGACTGAGGAATGACAGCGTTCTGTGTGAGGGACTGGGAGAATGTTATTTCAGTGGAGTGTGTAATGGCATGTTGGCTGTCAGTATTTAACACTGGGGAAATAAAAGTTGGATTTACAAGGCTATTTCAATTTAAGCCTTCAAGCCTTTGGACTGGAACAATGTGCAGTCCTTCAGATGGACTTGTGCACTAGAGCACAAAACATTTGCCAACTTTTTCTTTTGTTCGGTTTGTCTGAGAAAATGACAGATTTCGGCAGATTGTTTAAAAAAAGATAAGGTCATGGCCTCACATGTGTATTGCTAAAAATAGTGCAACCAATATTTTGATTATTTTAGTTAAAGAAATGTAAAATGTCCTGGAAATGTAAGTAGTCAGTACCACAGCACCATAGAGTACCATGTTGCTCTCCGCTGCTAGCTCATACAATGTCATTATGTCTCGTGTCTGCTGACCATTTTGTAGAGCTGACCAGGCATGATTCTCAAATGGGAGAGCTGTTTTACATTTTATAAACCACTATGAAGCGGCATTTATATTACATTTATAAATGCCATTTTAGCATCAGTTTAAACAGCAGCCTTTCCTTTACCTCTGTGTGAAGCCTGATTTTGGAATTGTATAATGGCAAAAAAGGTTGTTTGTCCTTTAAGAGCCTAATTGGTGGCACTGTTAGTCACTCTATTAATGCCCTTCTTATCGAGGGTGTTAAATGTGACAATCCCGTCCCAATTGCTAATGCCTTTAATAGTTACTTCACTGATCTCTCTGCTTACATCCTTCACCTGACCCCTGTCCTCTTGATGCTGCGTCTCCTAGTCTCTCTCTACCCCCCCTTCTGTTTAAGGTTTGTCTCTGTGCATGAGGTCACTCAGCTTCTGTATAACATACCCTTCTCCGCCAGTGCTGGCCTTGGCATCCCAGGACTTTAAATCCTGCATACTGGAACTCCATATCATGGTCCTCCCATTACCTCAGTTTTCAATCTGTCCATCTCGCCTGGTTTGGTCCCCGATGTATGGAAAATTGCTTGGGTAGTCTCTGCCTTTAAAAAGGGTGACTCCAGGCTTATAGCGAATTACCACCCGCAGCCATTCTTTCAGTACTCTCACTCCGCTACCAAGCTGACTACCTGCATAAGTTTAATCTTCTTGCACAGGAACAGCGTGGAATTTGAAAAGGCCGTAGTACCACCTCTGCCCTCATCCAGCTTACTGGTGGCATCAGGTCTGCTATGGCCCAGGGGAAGTTGTCCGGGATGGTTTTTGTTGATTTGTCCAAAGCCTTTGATTTGGTTGATCATCACCCAGCTGTTGTGCATTAAATTGGCTCCTCTTGATCCTCTTTTTTCACAAGCTGTTAATAAGTTCACTAACTATCTCTCCAACAGACATCATTAGTATTGTCTCCATCAATCTCTTTAAATCTTTGGTTGTGACTAAACTGAAAAATACTTGTAGCTGTTCCTAGCCCCCATCCTACTCCCATTCTTGAATCTATAACTCACTTCCCACCTCACTCCTTTTTCCTTATCTTAACTACCTCTCCCTTACCCTTTCCCCACTCCGTACCCTCATCTTTTCCTTCAATAACTAACCATTCCTATCCTCCTTTCCCCCACCCGCCTCATTATCCTTCCGCTCTCTCTCCCTTACCTCCCCCTTGCACCTAATTCCTACTCCCCCACCACTCTGTTTCCTTATGCTCTTTCCTAACTATCTTGTCTGTGCATTTTAACCTTGAATGACGTCTGCGAGTTAAGATAGCAAATCTGTACCTCTTATGTTTTGAGCACGCTGTACCTTATACTACTAACCTTGAAAGATGTCGACAAGTTATGCTTATATATATATATATGTACCTTTTATGTTACTCCTTTATTTTGTACCAAGACCTTGGGTATGTAATTTCCCCTATGTACCTTTACTTTGTACCAAAACATTATGTATGTAATTTCCCCTATGTACCCTTACTATGTACCAAGACCTTGGGTATGTAATTTCCCCTATGTACCGTTACTTTGTACCAGGACATTATGTATGTAATTTCCCCTACGTACCTTTACTTTGTACCAGGACATTATGTATGTAATTTCCCCTACGTACCTTTACTTTGTACCAGGACATTATGTATGTAATTTCCCCTATGTACCATTACTTTGTACCAGGACATTATGTATGTAATTTCCCCTGTGTACCTTTACTTTGTACCAGGACATTATGTATGTAATTTCCCCTACATACCGTTACTTTGTACCAAGACCTTAGGTGTGTAATTTCCCCTACGTACCGTTATTCTTGCATTCAGGACCTTAGGTATGTAATTTTACGCATTTTTACTTTGTACCAGGACATTATGTATGTAATTTCCACGTGCCTTTACTTTGTACCAAGACATTATGTATGTAATTTCCCCTACGTACCTTTACTTTGTACCAAGACATTATGTATGTAATTTTCCCTAAGTACCTTTACTTTGTACCAAGGCATTATGTATGTAATTTCTTCTGTTTGTAAATGTTCCCCAGGACCTCCTTGTGAATGAGTTTGCGCAATGGAGTTTTCCTGCAGTAAACTTGAACATCAAATGGTTTTCTTTAGCCCTTATTTACTTGTGCACCAGTTAAACTTGGTGTGCCCCAAGGTTCTTTTCTGTGACCACTGCTTTTTTTCTCTTTATAAATGACCTCCCATGTGAAACCATGCAGTGTTCTATTCTTTTGTATGCAGATGATCTTTCCCTTGTCCTCCACTCCCGTAATATTGGTTGTGTTGATGTAGGTTTAAACACAGACTTTCACGTCATCTAGTCCTGGCTTATCAGAAACAAGACACTTTTTTAAACTCCAAAAAGACCCAAGCCATGTTGTTTGGCTGTCCAGCAAGAATCGGGTCTTGCACTGATAACTTAACTGTAACTTGCCCTGATGGCTGCCCTCTGGAAGTTGTCTCCTCCTTCAAGTACTTTGGAGTCACCCTTGATCACTTCTTTGGCCATATCACAGCTACATGTAAGGCTGGCAATGTTAAATTGGGTCTTGCCTATAGAACTAAATGCGTCTTTACCCCTGTAGCCCACCTTGCCACTGCTAAAGGTGTAATTTTCCCTTGCCTAAATTATGGTGCCCTAGTTTTTATGTGTTCCCATAAAGCAATGTTGTCTAGATGGGATGTGACGTATAGTAATATCTCTCAGTTTGTCTCATCTGCTAACACTCACACACCACTGGGAGCTATATGCCAACTTCAGTTGGTTGTCTCCAGATGGTAGTTGCCTGTTTGCTTTTGACTGCTTTATAGAAAAGACGATTCGGACCAATGTTCCACCCTAAATCGCAAACTTTTTCAAGTGATTGCTTAAGAGTTGCATCTTCAGGTCTAATGATGAACCCTACTCATTGGGTCTAAGATCTGTACCGTGCTGGGTTACCAGACCTTTTCCACTTTTGCCCCAGGATCTGAAACTTTCTTTGTCAGTCTGCTGTGCTCCAGCCAGAAGTTCTTCATGTTAATACTGAGAAATCACCTGTTGACCTCCTTAGCTTGCAGTTTTACATGACTATGCCACCTTTTCTCAGTTTGTCCCTACCTGGCCTGTGGCCACCTTTACCTCTGGAGGGGTTATCTGCGACACATTTGCTTGCCTTTGTCTTCTGATGGTTTTGCCTTGTTGTAAGTAAGTAAGTAAGCAATAACCCATGACAGGGTGTGCAGTTATTGGGGATTAACGCACACCTGGGTGTGTTGTGAGGCACGAGGCCGCAGGTTGAGTATCCTCACAGCACCCTAGTGTGCATTAATCCCCAATAACCATGCACCCTGGAGTGGGTTACTGCACTTATAACATGAGGCAAAATGATGTAGTTCAGTAATTTTGAAAAGAAGACAAAATATGTAAACATTTTATGGCAACATTGGAACTTATTATGTGTGCGGCTGCCAGGACATCTGAGGAACAACAAGGAGGACAACAAAATATGTAGCACAATGCTCACTGTCAGAACTAGAACAGTAGAAGGGCAATGACAGGGTACTGTAACATATAATAACAACTATCATTTAGTCTAGTAGCATCGCTGTCAGACTAGTAGATCAGTTAGTCTTGCGCGGGATGCGTTTCCAAAGTGCGCATCTGAAAGCAGAAGACCAGCAAAACTAGAATAGAGGCATATAGTTTAACACAAGTACTACAGCAACAAATATAGTGGAACTCAAGACATCTATATTAGCATGCTGAGTATTCGGTACGATTTCTGGTGTTCGAGTCTGCAGCCGTGGGATGATAGCACTTCTAACTGGTCTGGGACTGCCTTGTTGTGTTAACACACTCATGAGGAAACAGTTGACAGACCCAGGTATTTCCCAGGCTCTTGTGGCAGTCTGGCTCCCACACCACAATGTTCTACTCTACACTGTGTCATGCTCCCAATCAGTACTGCAACGGGGACCGTAGACTGTTACCGCAGGTTGCGTTTGCAGTGGGGGGCATAGTATCTCTCTCTAAACTACACTGTACAGGCTGCAGAAGCTGTGCACACCGGGGAGAGACGTGGGGCGGGGGCCATTTAGCAACAGCACTACACAAATTTCGGGGAGACACAGACATCAGCATGCTGTAATTGAACATCTGCTACTCACAGAAACAGAGAGTGAAACAGACAGACAAAACCACAGTTGTCTACTCTATTTCGAAACACCCGCTTGCTCGCTGACCAACTTGCTGTGACAGAACACAGACTACACAAGTGCCGCACAATGCAGTACACAGACGCCGACTACCACTTAGTTGGAGAACACCTCTATGCTACTTTCATTGGGGGGGGGGGCTGCACATGTGTAAGACCACGGGGTTGATATATGGGATAGCAACGGAGAGAACGGGGATATATAGTGGCATCCCACTGGTCTGCCAACATCACGGGAACCACTACATGGATAGGAACATTTAGGGGCTCAGAATTACGGGAAACAGATATCTGTGCAACTTCCATAATCAGCAGTCACAAGAATCACATGCTGTGTTTTGAGCTCGGTACGCTATGGCTGTATCCGTGGTCATGGGTTCAAGACTGTGCAGGGGCACTGAAACGGACTCTGTTAACCTCCGGTATGCCACGGTTATAGTTCACTGACCTTTTCTGTTTCACTACCAGTCCCGATTGGCTCTTCTATAGTCCACACAACCAGAAGAAAAAACGTGCTGTGACAGAGTTCCTCAGGGCGGGTGGGTTGGTTTCACAAAACGCATAAAACACTGTGTTCCTAGAAATAAATATACTTTTTACAGCTCCAAAACTCCCTTCACTACATAGCGCTGCAGTTACAGTGTCTGCTGCTGAATTTACTTTTGCCGGGTGGGTAGCTCGCTCCATATACTGACAACGGAATGCAGTAACAGAATGAGCAACAACTAAGTTGCTCACACATAGCATCCTCCGACTCTTCAAGTATACATTTGTGTGGATGTTTACCAAAATTGAGACCTCTCTGTTCCTCAGAGTTTAATGGCAGACATCAACTACATCTACTAGTAAAGAGTGAACAAGTCCGGTACCGCTGCAAAGATTATATCGCCGGGACCTCTCATATTGCCGTTCGTTAACAGTCATTAACGAACGGTAACAGGGTGGCATTGCACCAATTAGATTTCTGTATTTCTTGCCCCATTTTAAAAATTTTTATTTTGTATCATGTACATTGTTTGCCTGTGCCTTCTGACTCCTAACAGTATTTTCTGTTTGCCCTCTGGTAAGTTATGTTACTCTTGTACCATGTAATGCCTATTACTTTGTTTAGTTCTTTGTAATCCTCCTGGATTGTTCCTAAAAATTAGGCATTTCTCTGTCTAGTGTGCCTACCCAGCCAGCAGAAACTGAATAAATAAATAAATGTATGTCTGTGCGTTGTATTTATTGCTGCTTGAGAAAATGGTCTCCTTAATTTTGGCTTCTGTCATTTTTTTCTACAACTGTTAATTGTCTAAAGTAAAATCCCTTTATTGCAAAATAACATTGTTTTGGTCTTGAAATTTATTACATTTTAATCTAACCCATTTTTTACTGTGATGTGCAAACAACTTCAGATTTAAGATTATTCAACAGATAAATATGTATGAAAAGTCCAGTTAAAGTATGTGTTATGGTGGAGACACATGAACCCCCACCACCACCATATCCCAAACAACCTGTTTGGGCAGCAGCATCCTGTGTCCCCCATGATGCACAGTTTGTGTCCTGATTTAGGCTTCCCAGAAGGTGGTTACCCTGCCTTCGACCTCACAGCTTCAACCCACCTCTCATGAAGTCAACTGGGTATAACATACCCTCTCTCATATCTTATTCCTTACATATTGCTGCAAATAGAAATTAAGATTTCAGCTGGATAATTACAGCTGGAGTGACATTTCTTCTGAGGACAGCTACCCATTACTACAGTAGAATGAATGGTTTCTTGGGTTGGCTCTTTTCTGGGGGTTTTGTTTTTTCTCTCCTTCCTCCCTCTGGATAAACTCCATTGGAAAAAATGTCCCATTTTCTGGGATAACCATGACATACTATTCAGCACAATAAGATTACAAACGTGATCCATCCAACATCTTTTTCTTTAAGTATCTTTTCTGCGCTTTTGTCTGCTTGAGTTTTTTCTTACCGTCTTGCTCTTCCATCTTGTTTTTTGACCCAGATGTTGTAGCAGCTGAATACTGCTTTCCGGAGGCGCAACTAGTGGTACAAACTTGCTCAAGTTCTGATCTCAGTCACCCTTCTCAGTTTTCCCCGTTCCCCCACTGACAGTAGGGTCAGCAATAGTTGCACTGCTTACTCTGCCAGGATGTCAGGTATACAGTTGACTGCCTTTGCAGCTTAAAGGAGTAGTCCACCCAGAATGTGCAAAAAACATATGTAGAGTGTTTTGATATGTATGTTAAATCCTAGTGTGTCCTTCCCTCTGTCTGCTATTTGGAGTTTTTCCTAAATTGACTGCTAGCTGTATGGTAGTTTTACGACCCCTGGGGATCTCCATAACAAATAGTTTTATTGGCTTTCTTTCTCCCAGGATGCCCCCATCTCATGTAACAGTGATGTAGCCATGCCTTTGGATTTAGCATGTGTATTGCTTTAAAATTAGTTTAGCAACAGCAGAGCCTTGTAACTTCTTATCCAGGGAGCAGAAATGGCAACAGTTAGTTTAGCAGATACATGAGAGCAAGTTAACTGGGGTTTCTGTAAGACAACAGCTACTAAATAGCTCTAATTCATTATTTGTGTTTTTGATGTTACAACACTCCTGCTAGCTAGACCTGATGCACAGAGAAAACAAAAATAGTGAATTAGAGCTATTTAGTAGCTGTTGTCTTACAGAAACCCCAGTTAGCTTGCTCTCCGGTATCTGCTAAACTAACTGTTGCCATTTGTGCTCCCTGGATAAGAAGTTACAAGGCTCTGCTGTTGCTAAACTAATTTTAAAGCAATACACATGCTAAATCTAAGGGCATGGCTACATCACTGTCACAGGAGACAGGGGGCATCCTGGGAGAAAGAAAGCCAATAAAACTATTTGTTATGGAGATCCCCAGGGGTCATAAAACTACCATACAGCTAGCAGGCAATTTAGGAAAAACTCCAAATAGCAGACAGCCGGAAGGACACACCAGGATTTAACATACTCTACATAACATATGTTTTTGCACATTCTGGGTGTACTACTCCTTTAAGCCAGTGCTACTCTATAATCAGTCTGCATAGGGGTCTATCAGTGGCGAGCACCCTCTGTGCTCTCCTTTCCCTGAAGGTAAACACCTATGATCTGATCTTTTGAATCTTGTGTCCTTGATCAGCTTCTCAGCAGTCTTTGCATCCTGGGGAAGATAATGGTGTTGGCCACTAATATTTTGGACCTGTGGCAAGAGGGTAGTTTGCATAGGAATTTAGGGATTGAGGCAGACAAACAGGACTGCTTCTGAGTCCCAGTGCACCACACTTGAAAACTCACAGTGCAGTAAGAGAACAAACGCTGGGCACTCCCTGCCAAAAATAAGATCAATAGGCCAAATTTGCTGTAAGGCTGTTTATTTCTTAGATGATCCAGAGCACTGGAAATGTAGACACTGTGGTGCCCCCACTGCCCTCCACATGGGGATTGCTAGACAAAAACAGACCAAAGGTCCGTAGAGTTTGCCACCTGCCATCCATCGAGGCAGCTGCAGTATCCAGTAGTGTGAGAAACTGCAGATGAGATTTAATTAAGTGTTGCTAGTTGATTCTGTGGACCTTGGCACTGAGGAGAAGGAAAACTGATGATAATATAAAGTTCTAGTAATCTGAAGCCAAATGGTCCTTCTCTCTTCCACCCCACTGAGCCAAGTCTTCCATGCTGTATAGTTCTCATGACCTTCCATTCCCCAGTTAACTAGACTGTGACTCCAGTGATATTATGTTCTGTAAGTAACTTCTCCAACTTTAGATTGCGATAGACTGTTGATTAACCCCCCCAGACCAGTTTTGACCTTTTTCTCATTCTGTTTTTCGAGGTTTGACACCGTTTTCCCCCTCTAACTTACAGCCCTGTTAAACTGTGGAGGTTGATAGTCTTAAAAAATTTAATTCTGTCTAAGACCTCTCAGCGAGGTCCAGTTTTAAAAATACATTTTCAAAAAAGCATGGGCAGTATATTGGTGTGCAAGCACTCGGGATGCCCCATTTACTTCCACCAACCATGTTCTAGCATGCAGACAATTCTGGTAATGTGCTGTAGTGCTGTTGTGCTAAAATAGATTTTGTTTTTAAAAAACATGACTTCATTTAGAGGTCAGAGCAGCTGACTCCTGTGGAACAGCTTTGTTTTCTAAATGTTGTTTTTATTTGATCATTACGTGTATATTAACACTGAGTAGCTACAAGGTTTCAAGGCATAGTATGTGGTCAGAAATAAAGGGTTTACATAGGATCTGTTACTTGGCACCCTTCAACACAACATATCAGTGTACACATACACCAGTATTTAGCATTGTGAAAACCCAGACATAGTTTACACCTGCCTGAATGCAGCATGACCATGCACTAATAAACTGAAGATTATATATAGGATGGTGAATGGGAGCCCATACACAACCACACCACTCTCATACCAAGTGGTTTCCATGATGACGAGGACTTCAAGAGTGAAGCTCGAGCGGTCCCTTTCATCATGGAAACCATGAGGTATCGAGAACATCGTGGTTGTGTATTTGGGCTCCCATACACTTTCCTGGCAGCATAGCCTAGCGGTTAGAGTAATGAGCTGTGAATGAGCTTGGTACATCCAACAGGAACATAGAAACATAGACTTTGACGGCAAATAAGGACTGCTTGGCCAACCTAGTCTGCCCATTTCCCTACCTAGAGGATAAGCTGCAGATCCTAATTAACCAACAGTCAATTTCTTCCTACCCCCCACAAAAATTGCCTTATGTCTGTCCCATGCATTCTTGAATTCTCGCATGGTTTTAGACCCCACAACCTCCTCAGGAAGGCTGTTCCATGCATCCATCACCCTCTCTGTGAAAAAATACTTCCTTGCATTGCCCCTGAGCCGTCCCCCCTCTATCTTCAAATTGTGCCCCCTTGCTCTTGCACATCTCTTTTTCTGAAAGATGCTAGCTTCTTGGACTTTGTTGATTCCACTGAGGTACTTAAACATTTGTTTTCTGCTGGTGATGCCTCTCCCTATACATCCCACTATCCCCCAGCCCTCCCTACTGCCTTCTCACATTGCTTGCCAACCTTAAGGTCATCTGATATGATTACCTCCAGGTCCCTTTCCATTTTTGTAGTTGTTACTACCTCCCCTCACATTGTGTAATCTTCCCCTGGGTTTTTGTTTCCCAGGTGCATTATTTTGCACTTCTTTGCATTGAATCCAAGCTGTCATACTTCTGACCATTCCTCCAACCTTGCCAATTCCCTTCTCATCCTTTCCATGACTCCTTGTCCATCAACCCTGTTGCAGATCTTTGTCTCATCTGCAGAGGCATACTTTTCCTTCCAGTCCCTCTGCAATGTCACTTATAAAGACATTAAAAAGGACTGGACCCAATACTGAACCCTGCAGTACCCCACTAGTAACCCCTCTTTCTTCAGAGTGGACTCCATTTACAATTACCTTTTGTGTCCTGTTGTCCAACCAATGTTTTACCCAGGCTACCACACTGGGATCCACTCCCAGGCTGGTTCATCTGACTATTAATCTTTTGTGTGGGACTGTGTCAAATGCCTTGCTTAAGTCTAGGTAGGCCATATCCACAGCCCCTCCCTGGTCTACTACTTTGGTCACCCAGTCAAAGAAATCAATTAGATTTGTCTGACATGACCTTCCTGCTGTGAACCCATGCTGCCTTGGGTCCTGTGCCCCACTGGCCTCTAGGTACTCAACAGTTCTTTCATTCAGACGTGATTCCATCACTTTCCCTACCACAGAGGTCAAACTGACAGGTCTATAGTTTCCTGCCTCTGTCTTGGTCCCACTTCTGTGAAGGGGAATCACATCTGCCTTCCTCCAGTCCTCAGGTACCACACCATCCTCCCATGATTTGTTAAAAAGGGTAGTCAGTGGTGTCACTAGTTCTCTGTTTAATTCTTTTAGAATTCTGGGGTGGTCCATCTGGCCCCATTGCTTTGTCCACCTTCAGTTTTAGGAGTTCTTTCAGAACCCTTTCTTCTGTGAAAGGACTAGGATCGCCCCCCCTATCCAGAGTGCTTCTGTTAATTGAATTAGGCACCTCCCCCACCTCCTCTTTTGTGAATACTGAACAGAAGTATTCATTCAGTATCCCTGCTTTTTCACTGTCCCTCTCTGCTCACCCACCATCCACTCTATTCAGCCTCACTATCCCTCCCTTTGTCTTTCTATGCTCCCTAATATACCTATAAAAGGTTTTATCCCCCTTCTTAAAACGAGTTGGCTATCTTTTCCTCAGTTTGGGCCTTTGCTATTCTGACTACCCTCCCTGCTTCCTTCTGCCTTAACTGGTACAGTTCTCTGTCCTGCTCCTTCTGTGTTTCCTTATACTTCCTAATTGCTATTTTTTTCTCCCTAACCTTCACTGCCACCTCTTTTGAGAACCAGAGTGGCTTTTTCTTTCATTTTGATGTGTTTATTTGCTTCACACAAAGGCTTGTTGCCACTGTGATGGCAGTTTGATATTTCCCATTGTTGCTCCACCCTCCTTCTAGCCTGCTTGCTAGTGCTTTTCTAAGGCACTCTCCCATCTTGGCAAAGTCAGCCCTCCTGAAGTCCAGAACCCTCACTTTTGTATGGCTTGACTCTGTAGCTGAGTTTAACGTGAACCACACTGTTTGGTGGTCACTTGTTCCCAAATGGCTACCCACTTCTAGATCTGAGATCCTCTCACTGTCCCCATTTGAGAGTACGAGGTCTAAGATTGCTCCCTCACGAGTAGGTTCCAAAACTAGCTGTCTGAGGCATGCTACCTGAAAGGCATCAAGAATGGCCCTGCTTTTGGATGTGGCTGCAGCAAAGGTGCTCCAGTTAACATCTGGCATATTAAGGTCCCCCATCAACAGTATCTCCCCTTTCTCTGCCATCCTAAGTATGCCTTCTAGCATATCCTTTTCCATTCCCTCTCCCTGACATGGGGGTCTGTATACAACCCCTGTGCGGATTGTGGTGCCATTTCCAGTCTCTAAGGTGACCCACAGTGCCTCCTCTCCTCCCTGTTTACTTTTTTGTTCAGTTGCTTTTATCCCTTCCCTTACATAGAGAGCTACTCCGCCCCCTCTTCTCCCCTTCATGTCTCTCCTGTAGGATGTGTACACTGGTATGTTAACATCCCAGTCATGGTTCTCTGTGTACCATGTTTCTGTGACTGCTACGATATCCAGGCATCCTTCTTTCATCAAGGCCACCAATTCAGGGAGCTTGTTGCCCAGACTACGGGCGTTGGTACTCATTGCCCTCTATTTCCTGATGGCCTTACTCCTTTTTTGCCCCATCCCTGTCTTTATTGCATTTGTCACTTTCTCCATTTACCCCTGCACTGCTCCCTATCGACATCTCTATGTTGGTGTCTACCTCACTTAGTACCCTGATTTTATGGAGGGGGCTAGGATTTCCCTGCTCCTCTTCAGTGCCTCCCCCCATGGTTAGTTTAAATGCTTGCCAATGAAGCATTTAAACCTATCACCTAGGATCCTGATTCCCCTCCTGGACAGGTGCAGACCATCACGCCAATATAGGCCTGCATCCCTCCAGGTGGACCCCAGTCCCCAATGAAGCCAAATCCCTGAGCTCTGCACCAGTTTTTTCAACCACTGATTGAATCCCATGGTGTGGAGCACCCTAGCCTCACCTGTGCCATAGACAGGCAGCACCTCCGAGAAGGTTACCATGCGTGCTATTTGTCTAAGGCCCCCTTCCCATCTCCATAAACACTTCTTGCACTGCTCTGATCCCTTTCTTAGTCAGGTCATTTGTCCCTAGGTGGATAATGACATCCTGCTCCCTCCCCTGTGCAGCTGCTCCTGCGATCCTGAGGATTTGCTCCCTGTCCCTCCAAGCCATGGTGCCAGGGAGGCACCTTACCTCCCTCTCCCCTTCCTCCCCCAGTTCTACCTTTCTAACAATGGAGTTCCCCACCAGGAGTTGTTTCCTTCCCCTGTGGGGCCCCATGCCACCCTCCTCTGGGTCTCCCTTGTGGCGGTTCCCAGCATCCTCCTTGGTCTCCACTGTGGGTGCCTCCATAGAGGAACCACACTTTTCCAGAATGGCATAGAAATTGTGGAGAGGTACAACTGAAGGGCTGCACCTCTGTTCCGCCACCCTCACCCTTCCTGAGCCCACTGTGGTCCAATCGCTCCTTTTTCTTGGCAACTTCTGAGGCAACGGCAGTGACCCTGATGGTCTGTGGGTGGGAAAGGAGGTCCCACAAATCCTGACCAACTCAGCCTGGAGATGAGCAACCTCTCCCTCAGCCCAGAGAGGTACCTGCAGATGGGACAACACTGCATCCTCCAGAATGTCTCCCGGAAGACTGCTGCTCCACAGCCACTGCACACACATACCTGGATTTGATTCCTGCAACCTCCATTTGCATACTGTGCGGCTCTGAGCAAGTCACTTAACCACCCAGTTCCTGGGTCGACCCTGAAAACTGGCATTTGTGCCTAGTGGGCATTACTCGGTTACCTAAGAATAAAATAAAATAAATAAAAAAAAATAAACTAAACTATGTAGCATATGGTGCCCCAAAACAAAAAGATTGCTTACTTTTCTTGTTCTGTGGTGGCATTTGCTGCCAGGGACCTGCACTTCCCGTATGTCCACTGTCCAGTCAGCTTGCGCACACAAGGAGTCAACCACCCTCTCTCCTATGAACATCTCTTTTGAGGGCAGTTGCATTGTGACTTGGCTACTATCGCAGAACGAAAAGTCATTCTGTGTTAGTAGCTATATCAGAACAACTTTTGCCGGTGTATGGAATCCATACACAATTACATTCCACCATACTCTGTATGTACAGTAACAGTCTTGAGAGATCAATACTCATGAAGTGTCTGATATTTTACAGTCCATAAAAAACCTAAAGAAATGTTCCAATGTTCCCCATTGCCTGGAAATATAGAGCAGTAGTAAATGGGGGTGGAGTCAGTGTGTGGCTGAGTCAACACAGGAGGTGTGGCATACATAAATGGAAGAAACATTTGGACATGCATCTCAGCTGGACTATACTAGGTAAATGATTTCCCTTGGTAGGTATCAAACATTTTAACAAGTTGCAAGTAAACCATTTTGTGAAATTAAAAAAAAAAAAATTAAAAAATTAAAAACAAAATGGCCCCCAACCAAAAAACTACAACTGTGAGAAAGGGTATCTCTTGCAGCAGGCCACACCTAGGAACTACAGACGCCAGGACCACACAGAAGCTTTTCTAGCTAGCAGTCTACCAGGGGGCCGTCCACTCTGACGTCACATGCTGACATGGTCCTATACCATAAGAGTGGGCGGCCTCCGCGCCATCCTCTGTTCTTTTCCTGCCATTGATCATCGCACCTCAGACCTCTTGGGAATTCCGCCAGCTTCAGTCGACTGCCATTTCTTCGTCGATCTTATTTCTTTTTCTCTCCCTAGCGTAGCATCACTTTACTTGTTTTTTAAACTTTATTTAGACTTTACTTTAAGCAACGCAGCTTAATATTTCATAGGCAGGCATTGTTGCAATGAATTGTACTCAGGAGTGTTCCCGAGAGTACAGGATTTTTACAGTAACTGATTATCATGCCCCAAACCTTGGTGCCACACCGGGGGTTATCCTTTATAATACACTTTGTGTATAACCAACATTCTGCAAAGTAATAGCCACATGCTGCCATGAGCAGGGGTGCAAATTATATGCATCCTATCCGTTACATAGTGCACCCTTTAAAAGATCAGTAGGGCTCAGTTCCCCCAAAACCTACATCATGAATAATGTGTACAGTAGGCATCTCCCTAAGCAGCTCATTGCCATCCAAGCTGAAACATGTATACAGCAACCTTATTTTATAATACTACATATACGCATTATATAGAACGTAGTTAAACAGAGACTGAAATCAGAGGAGAATAACAAAACACTTCTTCCTGTAAGAAAAAGCCCAACCCAGTATTTGCCAGATTTGTTGATATTAACCCAAGTCTCCCCCTTATTGTGCCAGTTATACACCGAGTAGGAGTTACATTTGTTCCCCACCCTCAATCAGTCAGAGCTAGACCCCGCTATTTATAAGCTTTATCTGAATTTAATATAGCAACTGTTCAGTAAAACAAACGTTCAACTTATTTATGCAATAAACAAGAAAACTTTAAAGTTTGTTTTATCTCACAAGGTCTCTAGAGGGTCTGCAGTTCCAAAAAGGGGCAAAAGAAAAAAGGCACATTCAAGGGTTGACTCTTCCAAGGGTCTAGTGGCAATCGGCTTATAGCATACAGTCAGTTTCTTCATGTTGCTGTGCTATGCTTCAAGAGAATGTCCAAAAGAGTGCGAAAAGGAACTCTGTGAAGGTGAGGGGAAGGCGGAGCAGGAACCTTTAGTTGATGCCATGTGTTGCCACCATCTTAGGCAGAAGTTTTCTCAGGCTCAGCACAGTATGCATTTCCAAAAATTTATATCAGTATAACCAAATATTTAAGAGCCCTGCGACCCCCAGACCAAGATGGGGGGGTATCCATAGTCATTCCACTGATCCTACCTATATGTCACGTATACCTTGGCTAGTGTCAAAGTTCCAGCCTTCAGTTAACCTCCACTTCTCCATCCGACTCGGTTTCTTTCTGCTGAAACTCTTTTTCAGTCTTGTCCACGTCTTTGGGGCTGGAAAATTGGTACGATTTGTCCTCAAAGGATACCTTCAAACTCGCCAGCATTAGTAATATGTGATGTACGCCCAGTTGCCTCAATCTAGTGCGGACTCCGTCAAGCCCCTTCAACAAGTTTCGTAACTGAGGTCGGGTAAAAGATGTATTTTGTTATCCTGCCATTCAGAGGGGCCCTTCTGTTTAGCTCTGCACAGTAGGTCATCTCCCTGCAGCACCAATCCCAGGACGATCAGCACTGTCCAAGGCACCGGAGCATTATTCCATAAGTGGGTCTGATGGCGCTGGGGAGTAATTCTGTAGCATTTTACAATTGAGGGTGTGGATTCCAGTTGATAATGCTCACAAAGCCAGATTTCAGAAAAGCAGAGATTTTCACCCTCTGCTCCTTCCTGTAGCCTCAGAATGTGCACGAGTCTCTCTCACAGAGTTCCCCAAATTCTCCAGCCTTTTCTTGAGGAGCGAGAGTTCTTTTATAAGGCCCATTGAAACGTTCAAGGCCCTATCTGCTGTCTGGGTAGCCTGCTGGATGTCGGTAGTTAAAAGACCAATTTTTGTTTCCATATCTTTCATCTTTTGCTGGAATTACTCCATTCGTTTGTCTGTAGAATGCATAGCCTTAAGTAGGGCCGCATTAGTTGGCTGTAGGGGATCTCCTATATTTTCAGTTACCAGAGCTTCCATGCTGCTGCCGGGCCACTGTTCTTTTGGCCTGGTTCCTTCCACCTCTGCTCCAGCTTTCTTGTTTGTTCGTCCCATGCTGATTTTTCATTCTGGAAGAGTAGGCAATTTTAACATCTGCTGGCTCTGTTCGACGTCCTCTCTTTACCGATCATATTTTTATTTTGATAAGGTCGCTGAATAATACTTTAGCTTCGATGACTGCGGAGCTTCAGGGAGTTGCTGTGTTCTGTTTGGCTGCTGGCCACGCCCCCCTCATTCCATTTACTTTTAAAGTGATTTCTTTGGGAAGGCTATAGCCTGAGATTCAAGGGGAGGGAAATGGCTCCTCCCACATCCCCCTACTTAATCCTCAGTGCTTCTGCTGCTCAGCTTAGTGTTTCAGAAAGCAAGCATTCGTCACTGCTCTGAGCTCCTGCATGGCTGCTGTGGTTGGGCCCCCTTTTCTTCACTCTTTCTCTCTCTCTCTCTCCCCCTTCTGTTCTGTGTTGTCTTTTGCTCCTCCGCGCTGCTCATGGCTTGTCTTGTTGTTCCCCTTCCCTCTCTCTCTTTCCTTTTGTTGCCTCCATTCCTCCTTTTGTTGCCACTCTGTGGCTTGTCTGTATTTGTCTGCCCCCTCCCACTCCCCATTTCTGTTGTCGCTGGCAACTCATTTTTATTCCTCCCAATCACTCCTTTTGCTCTGCTCTGCTCTCACCTTTTTGTGCCCCCGTCTCTTCTCCCGCTCCCTCTGAGTCTGCGCTGCCTGCAGCTTGTCTGCCCTTGTCTGCTTTTACCTCCTGCTTGTGCTCTTCCTTTCTGCCTTGTGTCAGTCCGGTGTGCTTCCGTATATGGTCCCTTCTCTGTCCTGTTCTGCACTGTGACCTCTGCTCCCTTCATGTCGTTGTTGCTTCCTCTTCTGTGATTTTTGTTTCTGTTGGGCTTTTCTCCCCCTTTGATGCCCCTGTACTTCTCTGCCTCCTCTCCTTTTGGAGCCACCGCTTCATACCCTTTCTCAGTCTCTGGTTGGGTCCTGCAGCCCACATTGATCCTTCGGGCTTCAGCTTGTAGGGTTGTTCGACATCAGCTGTAAATCCCCAAGAGTGCTGTGCACAGAACTAGAAAAGAAAGACAGTGCAATGCTTTTCCGATGTGTCACCTGCATTTTGATGAGAAGCCCTTCTGCTACAGTGGCCCTTGTCTCCCTTCTCCAACTCCCAAGCTTGTGAACTGCATTTTCATTTTTCCCAGGCTAGCGAACTGTTTTCAAAACAGTTGTCTCACGGGAGGACTAACTTCCAAGCGCTTCTACTGCTGCGTGATTTTCAGTGCCTATCTCCAGTGCTTCCACATTTACTGCTGCAAATAGGAATCAACTTCCGGGCTCCCATATCTAAAAGGATTCCTGTATGTTTCAAGGAAATCTGGCCTTCTACGGGCCAATCGTTTACATTGCTTTTCAGAAACCCAGAGGCATTTAGCTCCCATAGGACTCAATGTTATCTACTAGGACAAACTGCTAAATTTGCCCTGGAGTTGCAGAGAATATACCAACTTATTCTAGGCGCTCTGCAACCTGCTCTGGTCAGCGGCACCCTTCTTCACTAGGCTCAATTTTATGACCTCTGCTACCTAATGCTCATCGCTCCATTGAACTTCCCTTAGAGGAACCCGCTCCTTCAGACTGACCTCTGTGAGCTCCTGTTGATCCAGCTAGCCCGCGAGGGGCCTTAGCTCAACTCATTCATCTCTACTCCTTCCTCGGGCAGACCTATGGAGGGGGTCCTGCTGGTCCAGCTAGCCTATGTGGAGGCCTAGCTTGACTCTCTCGCTTCTGCTACTTACTCAGGCGGACCTATGTGTGGGATCCCGCCATCCAGCTCTCCTGCCTAGGGGCCCAGCTCGACTCGCTCACTTATGCTTCTTTCTCTGGCAGACCTATGTGGGGGTCCTGCCGGTCCTGCTAGCCTATGCAAAGGCCTAGCTCAGCTCACTTCTACTCCCTCTTCGGGCAGACCTACTTGCCGGTCCAGCTAGCCTACATGGAGGCCTAGCTCGACATACTCACTTCTACTCCTCCTCAGGCAGACCTGCGTAGGGGTCCTGCCAGTCCAGCTAGCCTGTGTAAAAGCGTAGCTCAGCTTGCTCACTTCTTCTCCCTCCTCAGGCAGAGCTACATGACAGTCCTGCCAGTCCAGCTAGCCTATGTGGGGGCCTAGCTTGACTCACTCGCTTCTTCTCCTGCCTCGAGGCAGACCTATGAAGGGGTCTCAACATTCCAGCTAGCCCACGTGGGGGCCTAGCTTGCTACTCAGTCACTTTACACACTGTCCTCTAGTGGACCTCCACGGGGTCCTGTTAGTCCAGCCTAGCCCACGTGAGGGCCTCGCTCTGTGGCATGTACACTCTAGCTTCAATCCATTCCAGTTCAAATTTATTCCACAGGACATCGCTGTTAAGCACTGCTCATTTACTTGACGGTCCTGGGACATTTTAGCTATCTTCCTATCAGGGCAATCAATGATATATAACTTCTACTGAAGCAGCAGAGCAGTATCAGCCAGATCCCTTAAATCGCTAAGACTTTGACCATTCATATGTGGTACGTCTACCTGCCCTCTCTATGACCTCTTCGCAACTGTCCCATGTCTGAGCAATGCTATCCTGCCATCTCAGCCTGTATATATCATCGTCTTGTCAGTGTCTATAACTGTGGCCAACAATCCGCTGGCCAAACAAATCACAAACAAACTTTGTGCATCTTCCTGTCGCTACCCCTTGAAAGGATCTTGCCTTTCAGCCATTCTACATGGAAGCCTGACTTACAATTCTATTAATTGACTCCCGTTTCTCCTTATCCCGCGTGGGGATCCTGCTGGTTCAGCTCGGCCTGCTTGGCTCCTGGCACTCAAATGACTCCTCTTACCAGCGGACCACCTGCGGGGGCCTGTCCTCGCTGCTTCCTCCATGCTGCATCCGGATCCCCAGTTTCTGGACAGTCATGGACATCTTGTACCTTTCTCAAGTTCTCGGAAAGGACCTCCAACAATGACCTGCACATTCATTTCTTTGATCCACCTTCCTCACCCAGCCTGCATGTGGTTCCCACCTAGCTTCCTGGTGTTAATCAACCACTGGAATTTCGTTCTTGCTGCTCATCACACTGGACTGCCTTCAGAGAACTGTGTAACCTCACTCTTCCATGTCATGACACCCCTGACATCAGGTGTCTCTTCCCTGCATCTCAGTGGTTTCCTCAGATGCTTTTACTCCTGTATCCACTCTTCCTACTTTCGACTATAACGTTTCTGGCATCCTGGCTTGTGTCCCTGCCTTACCTACATAGAAGTCTCGGATGACGCCATCTCAGGGCCTCCATGAAGGACCTTACTCTCCAACTTTCATGGAAGTCTTTCTCCCACTTGCTCAGATGGGCGATTCTAATGCTCGGCCATCTCTGGACTTTGCTCCCTGGATTATCCTTCTCTTCAGCTACAATTCTTCATTCCTACACAGAAACCTTGGACATGGATCAATCATCCTTTCTCATTTGGACATACATCTGAATTGGACTCTTCTTCATCTGCCAGAATCTTCATACTCCAGTATTAACTTTCTGCTCACTGCCAAGATTCAGAGGGCATGACTCATCGACCAGCAGGATCAGGATTTAAACTCTTGGACATAACCAGAACCAAACATCAGCCCACATTTAGGGTTATCTCCTCTTAGTATGCCCAGAGGACGGGCAGGTCTGTAGCCATGGATCCTCGGAGGTTCCCCCCACAGGAGTTTTTTCCTCTCCTGCGTGCTACTGGTCACACTCTCCAGAGAGTTGGAGGAGGTAATCAAAACAGTAACAATCTTTTTGGGCCTTAATTCCTACAGCTTCCCAGCATTCCACCGAGGGTTGGAAACAGAGGAAAGCCAAAGTCTAAGTCTGTAAACGTCAAGCACGTAACATTCTGCCTGCAGTGAGAAGATTCCTGAGGAGAACAACCACAAAGCTTGTGTCTGCTGCCTAGGCCCAATCCTCGACCGTAAAGCCTGCAAAATGTGCAGCAACTTTAACCAGCTACCAGGTAGTGCCACCAGGAGACCCTGGAAAATTTCATGCTGAAGCAGAAGGTCACCTGAATGCAGAACGAGCCACGGACCAGGAGTTCCTCTGCTTCCCCAGCCCTGTCCTCTGGTTCACACTTCTCCAAGGCCTGGGACAAATCGAATGGGAAGCACAAACACTGGGAAAAGGACCGGCGCCAAGCCCTAGTCCTCCCCAGCTCGCTCGCGGTCACTGCCTTGTGTGTCAACTGCAGCGGGGTCATCATCCTCTTTGGGAGCGCCCCCCCCCCGCCTCGCATGCCTTCACCCCCACAGGGCTACCATTGGCAATCCTCCCCCTCCAATCTCACCCTGGCAGGCGTCTGTTCCTCAGGCTGAGGTGCCCTACTGACGTCTCCGATGATGATCCAGGTGGAGGAAATGCTCTGCAGGCCTTGGCCTGCTAGGCTGCCTTCTCCGTCCCCACCACCAGCTCCACTGCCCCCTCAGCTGATGCCGCTAGGTGTCCTGATGCCAGTCATGGTCAATTTTCAGGCTGTCCTTTTCTCTTTGTGGGATTTTACGCAAGCTAAACTTGCTCCCCCACAAGGGTCGATGCTGCAGGGGCCTGCTGTGCCTTTCATTGCACCCCTTCTCCCTGTGGGGATGCAGCATGCACCTCCTCATCGGGTGCCCTCTAACCCCCCCGCCCAGGACCAGGGGGACAAGGAAGAGTATTGCCTGGACCTCCTCCTTCCTGACTGAGGATGAAGGGGGTGATGGAGCTGAAGGAGGGGTTACCCCCTCTCACTCCACCTCTACAGTGTCATCCGAAGGTGAGGAGACCCCCAAGTGTATCCTGTGATCCGTCCCCCTGGATGACCTGTCTTTTTGTTTCCATTCTGAGACGGTTGCAGGTGGCCATGAGGTTTGATAGGGTCGTGCTCCTCGGTGTCAGAGAGGAGCAGGACCCTATCCAGCACTGTCTGTCCACATACCTTGGCCTGCTGGACGCCCCTCCTCTTGTTATTCCTCTTAATGGAGCCATTAGAGGATGCCATCATGGCTGCCTGGCATTAGCTTTGCTTGGTTTCTGCCATGCCTCAGAAGGTGGACAAGCTCTACCAGACTCCCGCAGGGAAGCCCTTCTTTGATGAACAGCCCCGGGTAGACTCCATGGTCATTAATACTGCCCACGATCATATCAAAAGGCCCAGACACCTCACTTCCCTCCCACTGGACAAGGAGTCCCAGAGGTTGGACCTCATTGGTAAGCTGACCTTTGCCTCTGCCACTTTGACTATCTTAGGGTGCTGAACTGTGTCGCACATATGGTCCAATTTCAGAACCAACTCTAGGCTCAGGTCAAAGACACATCTAAAGCCCTCCCAGAGGATCCCCTGAGGCAGCAGCTGCTCCAGAGTATTCAGTTGGGGGCCGACATCGGCAAGTGCCTCCTTCACTCTGCCTGTGATGCCATGGATGCCTCAGCACAGGTGGCTGTGGCGGGCATTTGCCTGTGATGTCACTCTTGGCTGAGAGTGTTGGGCTTTGCCCAGGATATACAACAATCCATCCTGAATGCCCCCTTTAGCGGGTATAAACTGTTCAGAGCAGATGTGTAGGATATACTTTCAAATCTGCAGGCCTCTGGCCACACTTTACGGTCAGTTCTTTCCATGTACCACACCAACCAGCCTAGAAGTGGTCTGCGGGTACCCTTTTCGCCATGCTGTCCATGGGCCCAAACCCAGTACCAAGCCTGAGGGTAAACTTAGAGCAGCCACAACCTTGCCTAACCCTACCTCCACCACTTTGGGGAGGGGGGGACCCAGGGGAGGACGTGCAACTTCAGCCACCGCTGCTACCTCAGCCTGATTTTCTGCCCCCCTTTCGGCTGGGCAGGAGGTCAGAATGGGAATACTTCTCCCAGCACCTGAACAGGTGGAGGAGATCACCAGAGATGCCTGGGTCTTGCAGCTCATAGAAAATGGCCACACCCTGGAGCAGCCTCCAGATAAACCTCTGTTTCAGTCCTCTTACCCACCAGACCATGTTCCAGTGATCTGGGAGGAGATTTTCACGTTGCTGCACAAAAGGGCCATAGAACCCATCCCAGAGACTCCACAGGGCAGGAAGTTCTACTCTTACTTCTTTCTGGTCACCAAATGCACATGGGATTTCGGGCCCATTCCAGACCTCAGAAAGCTGAATTTCTTCATTCAGTACAAGAAATTCCAGATGGTAACCCTTCATTGTCTGCTGCCCTTTCTGCATCAGGGAGATTGGATTGGTTCCTCAACATGAAGGATGCATATCTGCATATCAAGGTATGTGCCTCCCACTGGCAGTGCCTCAGGTTCCCGTTTCAGGGGACGCACTTCCAGTTCTGGGCCCTGCCTTTTGGCTTGTCCATGGCCTCTTGGGAGTTTACCAAGTGCTTGGCTTTAGCAGCGGCAGCCCTCAGGAGGAAGGGGCTCTATGTCTTTCCCTACCTGGATAACTGGCTCCTCAAAGCACAGTCCAGGGAACACTTGGTACAGACTCTGGAACATACCACATTTGCCTGTTCCAGTACCTGGGCATCACAATCAGTCTGCCCAAGGCAGTCTTGAACCCCTGTCAACATCTCAAGTACATAGGGGCAGACCTGTATATGGATCAAGGTATGGCCTTCCTTCCCCAGGACAGGGTAGACCGCCTAATGGCCCAAGTCCACCTACTGTACAACAGCAGATGTCTTAGCTAGAGCCTTCCTCCAACTCATGGATGGGCCTGATGGCTGCAGCTGTTGTCACAGTGCCTCTAGCCCAACTGAACATGAGGGTTCTCCAGTGGACACTGAGGGTCCAGTGGGATCCACATACCGACGACCTGGAACAGCAGGTCCTAGTCTCCTCTCCAGTCAAAAAGGTTTTGCTTTGGTGGGTGGAACCCAGCAATCTGTTAAAGAGGGGTCTCTTTCCTCACTCCCTTACCCTCAGCGAGTTCTCACCACAGTTGTCTTGGGGGTAGGGTGGGGGGGGCTCATCTAGTACCCCCCCAAACTCGAGGGACTTGGTCCAAGGTGGAGTCTACTCTCCACATCAACGTCCTGGAAATGTGGGCTGTCCTATATGCTCTGCAAGCCTTCCAGACTCTGTTATCCCTGGGCCTTCTGCTAGTGCGGACGGACAACATAAGTGTAGTCCACTACATCCAGAAACGGGAAGGGGGGCACGCACTCATACCCTCTATGCCAGGAAGCCATTAGGGTCTGGTACTGGGCTCTAGAACACGGTCTTAGAACTGTTGTGGGTCTGTGTATGGAAAAAGGCTACCAAACTGTGACATTCGTGTCCATTTTTAAAATCTATAATATAGCAATTATTATAAGCATTTTTTAATGCTGTGACTCACCTTTTAGAAATGTAGTATGGTGTAGGATAACTCCCATTTTGGGGCCCGAGATGAAGCCTCCACAAAGCTACACATGTAACAGGGGACATAAAAGCGGGGCTGCACGTGTAATGGGACATAATAGCAGGGCTGCACATGTAACGGGACATAAAAGCAGGGCTACACGTGTAACAGGGGACATAATAGCAGGGCTGCACGTGTAACAGGGGACATAAAGCAGGGCTGCACATGTAATGGGGGACATTAAAGTACCACAGGCACACCACTACCTGTCTGCACATAACATGGAGGCACGCCACCACTCATCTGTAGACAACATGGAGGCACACCACCACCCAACTGCAGACAACATGGAGGCAGGCCACATGGAGGCAGACCACCACCCAACTGCAGACAGTATGGAGGCATTCAACTAAATACCAGATGGAATCTTTCAAAGAAGTTCACCATTAAAGCATGCATTCTAATAAGGGCATCATCAGTCCATATCACCTGAATAATGGACTGTCCATGTAAATTGAACAGACAACACCGGCAGAAAACAGTATAGTTGGTTTTCACAGTAATTTTTTTTTTTTGCTAGGCAAAGTTCTGTAAACCCACCACACACATGTATGATATGGCTGATCAATACGGTCCAAAGAATAGTGTATCCTAATTAGGGCACCACAACAAGCAGCATGGGGGGGGGTGCTTTTTAACATTAAGCGCCACCCTTCCAATAATGGTGACTATATGGTTTTGTGCTATGAATAACAATATGCTGTGGTTGCCCTGCGATCCAACCAGAAAATCCGCAATAATAAACATTTTAAATGTGCAAAAAAAATAGAATACTGTGTGCAACGCCAAACAAGTCAGCTAATGCAGCAGCATCATCCAAACATAATTTGAATCACAGTACACAAACCAGTCACACCACCAACATTGTTGCCTACTTAGGCATACAACTCAATTGTGCATAAACAGGTAATTAGTGTACCGGTGTAGCAAACATATATGTGCAATATGCATAACTGTTTTTTTTTTTTGTTTGTTTTTTTTGGGGGGGGGGGGGTTGTGGACATAGTCATGCACAAAATGGGTTTTGTCAAGATCACCAGCCCAGTACAAGCTATCTGTTTGAATACAATAAGCACACATCTGGGGTTGTTTGGTGATTTTCAAATTGAAATTAAAATAGCAGGTAGGGTTGCCATGGCAGTGCCCAAGCTATAAATAAATAAATTCATTTTGTTCTTGTTTTTGTTTTCAAATACCAGAATCCTAACCCAATGTCAAAACAATCACGAACCCACTAACAAAGCTGTTCAGATTATTAAATCACTTTGTAAGTGAAAACAAAAAATAGAGAAAAAAAGTAATAATTGCAATATGAGCAACGCATCATCCCATCTGCCAAAAGGAAAAAAAAAAAGTAAAAAAAAAAAAACTGAAGTCAGACATCCACAGGTCTGGAAACAAAATGGCAGCAAGCATACACCCGTCTGGTAACAAAAGGAAGCCATGCATCCAAACAGCTGCAAACAAAATGAAGGGATGCAGCCACCCATCTACAAACAGAATGGAGGCATGCAGCCACCAATCTGCAAATCAAAATGGAGGCAATTGTACACAAATCTGCAAACAAAATGGAGGCATAAATTCACCCATCTGCAAATCAAAATGAAGGCAATCATACACAAATATGCAAACAAAATGAAGTGATGCATCCACCCTTCTGTAAGCAAAATGGAGGCACTCATCTAGCCATCTGCAAACAAAATGGAGGCGTGCTCCCAGCCGTCTGCTGTCCAAAAATTGAGGCACACCACAAAACACACCAAAGGGAATCTGTCAGAAACTGTCACCAAACCTGATAAACGCAGACCAAATAGTGCACCAACACTGCCCCCCCCCAAAAAAAAAAAATAATCAGTGACCACATGGTTTGGCACCCAGATCAACAACAAATTCTGTGGGTGCCCTGCGATGCATCAAAACAAAACAGAACTGGTGCACCCTACTAATAAAGAAGCCAGTAACAAACGCATTATGCAACGCAATAGCCCATCACAACCAACGTCATGATCGTGCCATGCAAACGTACCATTCCACCTAAATTTGTGGTTGCCTAATTTGGGTGCATCAAACTATCATGCACATCTGATAATGCCGTATTTCTCAGCTGTACCGCATCATGAGGAAGAGTTCCTCATTGTATTCACAAAGGCCCCTTGTTACACATTGAGAGGGTTTGTCCCACATTCAACAACAACATTATAAAGCAAAAATACATAGCAGTTCATATGAAATTAACAGCAAACTTTATGAACACAAAGGCACACATTTCAACAGTGGTCTGAGCTTCTGAGTAATAGATTTAATGAAGTGCATCACATTCTGAGGGGCAGTGTTTCACATTTGGGGGATGTACTGAGGTACAGTGCTCATACAGCTCTTTGGTAGGGAGAAGCATGCATTCAGTAGAGTTGGTGGGTTGTACTGGCAGTGCCCAGGTAAATATAGGAAATGTTGTTTTTTTTTTTTTTCAAATACCATAAACCACAATAAATACCAGACACTCCACTCATAATCTTTATTTTTTAATTTATATTTCTTTTTCTCCCCACCTCAGCCTAGGCACTGTCACCCGACTTGGACGCCCAGATGAACCCCCTCCCCCATGGAGCCGTGGTTTACCCCCCAGGCAGGGACAGAGTCGGTGCAGGAGTCCCCAGCTTTAACCCCCCCCCTCCCAATTCCAGTACCTTTGCCCTCTTCAGGGCCCATCTCAGGCAGTGGCATTAGTGGTGAGGGCCTATCTCTGACCCTCATGTCATTGTCGTGCCGGGACAAGGTGTTTTTCAGTGTACACCCCCCAGAGACTCAACGTGCACTGACACCAAGTCAAAAGACGGCATCTCTCATGCTCCTCCCCGTAAGTGCGGCAAGGGCTTGCCAATCCTCCAGCCACCACCAGAGACCAGTCATGCACCGAGCCAAGATAACCTCCACCCCCAGAGGAGATGAGCAGTCCCTGGACGCTCAAGACTCCTCCTCTTCCCGGTCGGCCCTCTAGCAGCCCGAACCCATTCCTGAACTCAGGTCACCGGCATCGCAAGTGGTAGCGCTACTGCTGCGCCGGCAGGCCAGCTACTACTCAATCTTTTTAACACCCCCAAGAAAAACAAACATTGTAACAGCAGTATGTAAAATACCATCCCAACATATGAAAAACACATTTAAAATAAAGCACTGGAACCAAAAACCAAAATAAATATCTGTATCGCAAAAATAGAGTCCAAGGATTAAATACAGGTACCAAAGCCCTCCCCAATAACCAAATATTGCAGTGTGCTAATCCCAGACACTCCTCTCAATCTTCACCCCCCCCCAAAAAAAATGTACCATAACAGCAGCATGTAAAATACAATCCAAACATAAAAAGCACATTTAAAATAAAGCATAGTAACCTGGAAAGTTGATCTGTGCAACCCCCTTTATCAACTCCTTCAAGAAGACCTCATAGTGAGCAGGGGCATAAAGAAGTGTAAGGTCCCAAATTCACATTTTAATTCAAATGGTGCCCCTTACACCAAATTCAGAAGGCAGAAAGGGAAATCCAGGGTGTGGGCCCATCTGCACTATTAATAAACCCCCTCAACAGCTCGCTTACATTACCAAAACTAGTGTTAAAAAAAAAAAAAAAAAAAAGGTATTTTTGGCTGCAAGCATAATCTGTATTTATCTGATGCAGTGAGGATAGTGATGTAACGAGTGTCACACAGGAGGACAAGACAGTCGATCCCAGGAAAGTCCTAAAACTTTGAGGGAATCATCTTTTAAATCCCCACCATGGTCTGCCCCAGTCTCACGTTGATGTAAGTGCCCAAATGGTTTCACAGGGACCCCTGCAGTCATGCGTGGACATCCAATGGTGTGGGACATGAAAGGATCAGGGAGAAAAGGGGACAGCTTGCGATCATGCTGTGTACTTAGAGATACAGGCGATGCACTATAGTACCCTAAACAAATACAGCAAGTAACCTGAGGACAAAAATACAACACAGATAGCACCAAAGTGCAGATTATTACAAAAGATCAGAGGTAACACAAGGGGACATAAGTAGTTACATGCGAGACCACATCTTTAGGGCCCCCTGGGGGATGGCTGGGAATCAAGGTAGCATAATAAGGAAGTGTAATGAATGAAAGCAGGACACGGAATTAGTTACAAAAATATTTTTATTTCCAGAAAAGTCTAGTTCAGTGACACAGAGAGACTTATTTCACACACATGGGTAGTTGTGTCACAAATCAGTACACAAATGTTCATGCATTTTGAATGATGAAGGTGCATTTTTAATGTTGTCTTATGTATCTCCCCACATAGGCTACTTTAAAAAGCCCATATCAATGACTGTATTATACTCAAAATCCTGCATATGTACTGCATTACAAACTTTAGGATCCATTGGCAACCCCTTTCCATGCATGGAGCCTCATTCAGCCATGTTCCAGGCATCCAAAACATCCTGGTGGACAGACTAAGCCAGTCACAGTCCAGGCTGCATTAGTGGGAGCTGCTGACTACAGTGGTAGAAGACCTGTTCAACAGGTGGGGTTATCCAGAGTTGGACCTTTTGTGCGTCCCCACTCATTGCAAAACTGACACTTTTTTGCTCATTCATTCCAGGGCCTGGAGTTTTCTGGCGAGATGTATTATCTTTCTCTTGGAAAGGAAGGTTTCTTTGAAGCAGGGGGAAGGGAGGGAATGCATAGGGGGTCTGATCAAGCTCCAGATGGAAGGAGCCATGACGATCTTCACCGCCCCCTTATGGCCCCATCAGATTTGGTTCCCTTTATTGTAGCAGAGGGAGCTCTTCAACAGGTCACTTGAGACAGGGTGGGTACCTAGGGATTGGCGAGAGGCACATGTGGTGCCAATCCATAAAGGGGGGTCGAGGGAAGTACTAGGTAACTATAGACCCATCAGTTTGACCTTGGTGGTGGGAAAATTAATGGAGAGTATACTAAAGGAACGATTGGGGGTGTACTTGGAGGAGGTGGGAGGTCTGGATAGTCGGCAACATGGGTTTGTGCCAGGTAGATCATGTCAAACCAATCTTGTGGAGTTCTATGAATGGGTAACATCAGAACTGGACAGGGGAAAGCCTGTGGATGTATTATTCTTGGACTTCAGCAAGGCGTTTGACTCTGTCCCCACAATGGTCTGGTGGAGAAACTGGTGGGGTTAGGAGTAGGCCCTTTGATGGTCAGATGGATTGAAAACTGGCTAGCTGGACGCACCCAGAGAGTAGTGGTCTGTGGGGAGCTCTCGAACCCTAGAGAGGTTGGTAGTGGGGTACCACAGGGCTCGGTCCTGGGTCCGATCCTGTTTAATGCATACATATCGGACATCAGGGAGGGTATGTGTGAAATGAGTCTCTTCACGGATGACTCCAAGATGGGAGCAGTAGTTGAGGGAGAAGAGGGAGGTTGGCCTGCAAGGACCTGGACACCCTGGAAAGCTGGGCTCACACATGGAAATTAATTTAATATCACCAAGTGCAAGGTGTTGCATCTTGGTCGGGAAACCCTAAACACAGGTACACCCTGGGAGGGAGGCGCTGGAGACCTCAATAGGGAAAAAGACCTAGGGTCATGGTGGATGCATGTATGAATAACTCTGAGCAGTGCAGGAGAGCGGCTAGCAAGGCAAACAGGATGTTGGGATGCATCGTAAGGGGGATCACCTCTAGAAGCAGGAAGTGATTCTGCCGCTGTACAATGGACTGGTTAGACCACACCTTGAGTACTGTGTACAGTACTGGAGACCACACTTAAAGAGGGACATACAGCTCCTGGAGAGGGTACAGAGGAGGGCAGCTAAGATGATACGAGGAGTAGGGGATTTGACGTATGAGGACAGACTTGAGGAGCTCTGCCTGTTTTCATTGGAGGAGAGAAGAGACGGGGGACATGATTGAGGTCTTCAAGTACCTCAAGGGAATAAATAGGGTAAACATGGAGGGGATCTTTAGACTAAAGCAGGGAGGTATCACCAGAGGGCATGGTTTGAAGTTGGAAGGTGGAAGGGTGAGCGGGGAAAGAGGAGGAGGGTTTTCACTGAGAGGGTGGTGGACCCTTGGAATGCACTGCCTGGCGAGCTGGTTCAGAGATCCACAGTGGAGGGCTTCAAGAGAGGGTGGGACAGACACAGAAAGTGGATGTATTGGATGATGGCCTGTCTCAGGGGGGTGGGGATGGATGATAGGGGTTTCTGGAGCACAAGGGATGGGAGGGCCTCGGCACCCAACTAAGGATCTAAGGTTCGAGCAGACTCGATAGACCGTAAGGCCTAATCTGCTGGCAAATAGTATGTTAGTATGTTAGATGACAGTGGAACCTTCAGTGCCCCTGCTTCGGCTTGCTGTCACAGGAATGGGGCACCCTAGTCCATCTGGACCTCAGATCCCTGCATCTCAACACCTGGCTTCTGAGGACATAGCCATGACTAGGTTTGAGGTGTCCCCCAAGGTGAGAGCCATTTATTCCATGAAGTGGAAAAGTTTCACTCTGTGGGCTGTGTCATGTCAGCTGGATCCTTTCATTTGTCCAGTGAATCAGGTGCTGAAATACTTGCTATCCCTCTCAGACTCTGGTCTGAAGTACTCCTCTCTTAAAGTGCACCTGTCTGCAATTTCAACCATCCATGTGCCTGTCAAAGGCCATATGGTGGCACAGTTGGAGGTGGCCCATACCTTCCTAAGAGGAATTCTTCACTTAAAGCCTCCTATCCATAATCTAGGCCTGCCATGGGACTTGAATTTTGTGTTAGAGAAACTTACTTTGCCTCCTTTTGAGCCAGCCAAAAGTTGGGAGCTACACTTTCTGTCATGGAAAGTGTTACTTTCAGTTGGTGTAACTTATGCTTGAAGGATTTCTGAGCTACAGGCTCTCATGTGTGAGTAGCCTTATTTGATTTTCCACAGAGACAGGGTGTCTTTTTGCACTAATCCTAAGTTCCTTCCTAAGGTGGTGCCTGAGTTTACCTTAAACCAAACCATCCACCTGCCTGTTTATTACCCAGACCATGCCAGTCCAGGGGGAGCATTGCTCCATACTTAAGATGCACAGTATGTAGAATTCTGCATTATTACACATACCGTACGAAGAACTGCAGGAAGTCCTCATAGAAACATAGAAGTTGACGGCAGATAAGGACCGCAAGGCCCATCCAGTCTGACCATTTTTTCTGTCTTATGAATGTACCATAGGCCTTTACTCTGTCAATGGCCTATTTAGTTATACTCATCTGTATTGCTCCCTTGTGCCTATCCCATGCCTGTTTGAAGCCCTGCACTGTATTCATACCCACCACTTACTGAGGTAGGCCATTCCATGCACCCATCATCCTTTCTGTGAAAAAGAACTTCCTCACAATTCCCCTTACTCGGTCTCCCTCTAAGCTCATGCTGTGTCCTCTTGTCCTGCTATTTTTCTTATATGGAAACATGTTAGACTCTTTCAAATGTTGATGCCCTTAAGATGTTTGAATGTTTCGATCATATCGCCTCTCTCCCTCCTTTGCTCTAAGTTATACATATTGAGCTCTGTTAATCTGTCCTCATATGTTTTCTGATGCAGTTCCTGTACCATTTTGGTTGCCGTTCTCTGGACTGCCTCCATTTTGTTTATGTCCTTGTGCAGCTGCGGCCTCCAGTACTGCACTCAGTACTCCCGATGGGGCCTAACCAGTGTCTTGTAAAGAGGGATTATTACCCCTCTCTTACGACTTGTGAAACCCTTACTAATACACCCCACCATCACTCTAGCCTTACCTACTGCTTTAGTGGTCTGCTTGGATGATTTCGGGTAATCTGTGATGATGATGCCCAAGTCTCTTTCTTCCCTTGTGATTGCCAGCAACTCCCCTCCCAACCTATAGGTAGCTTCAGGGTTTCTCTTCCCTATGTGCATGACCTTGCACTTCTTCGCGTTAAACCCCAGTTGCCACTCTTCAGACCATTTTGCCAGTTTTTCCAGATCTCTTCTCATTCTCCCCACCCCGTCTGGATCATCTACTCTGTTGCAGATCTTGGTGTCATCTGCAAACAGGCAAACCTTACCTTCCAGTCCATCTGCAGTGTCACTGATGAAGATATTGAAGAGGACTGGCCCCAGGACTGATCCCTGAGGTACCCCACTTGTGACTTGCATCTCTTCTGACTGTATACCGTTCACCACCACTCTCTGTTTTCTGCCTGCCAACCAGTTTGCCACCCAGTTGACCAACTTTTGACCCACCCCGAGCCTACTCAGCTTATTAATCTTCTGTGTGGAACAGTATCAAAAGCTTTGCTGAAGTCAAGGTTGGCAACATCAGCTGCACCCCCTTGGTCCACCACTCTGGTTACCCAAAGAAATCTATGAGATTAGTTTGACAGGACCCTCCTGTTGTAAACCCATTCCATCTTGGATCCTGTGCTCCTATGGATTCCAGGTGTTGCACTGTCCTTTCCTTAAGGAGTGCCTCCATAATCTTGCCCACTACTGAGGTAAGACTGTCTGGTCTGTAGTTCCCTGCCTCCTTTCTGCTGCCACTGTTGTGGAGCGGGATCACGTGCGCCCTTCTCCAGTCTTCTGGGACCTCTCCTGTTCTCAGAGACTCGCTAAAGAGTTCTGCTAATGGCTGTGTTAGTTCCACCCTTCACTCCTTTAGTACCCTGGGATGTATGCCATCAGGTTCCATTGCCTTGTCCACCCTGAGTTTAGCGAGCTCTTGTAGGACCATTTCTTTTGTGAAGGCATTTGTGCACACCTCTGTTCCCATGGTGCTGAGCTGTGGGCCCTGCCCTACCGTCTTCTCAGTAAATACTGAACAGAAATATCTATTTAGGATGGATGATTTTCCTTGGTCCTCCTCCACATGCTTCCCCCTTATCCCCTTTGATCTTAGCAATATCCCCTCTGGACTTTCTGCTTTCACTAATGTATCTATAGAAAGTCATGTCCCCTTCTTTTACTGTTTGTGCTAGTGTTTCCTTGGTTTGGGTCTTTGCCTGCCTTACTGCCTTCACTGCTTCCTTTAGGGAAGTTTGGTATGCCTCCCTGTCTTTGTCCTGCTGCATTCCCTTATATTTCCTGAAGGCCAACCTTTTGGCCCTGATATTTTCTGCTACTGTTTTTGAGAACCAAAGTGGTTTCCTCCTTCTTTTGCTCTTGCTTATCTCTCTCTAACACAATAGGATGTTGCTTCAAGTATTGCATCATTTTTGCTTGCTCACTTTGACTGTACCCTCTCAACTGTATTTCTTCTTGCCAGGGCTAGCTTAACTCTGTTGGCCATTTTATCAAAGTCAACTCATCTGAAGTCCCATATTTGTGCCTTGGAATGGGATGATTTAATTCTGGTGGCCAAATTGAACCATACCATGTGATGATCACTGACTCCCAGGTGACCTTCTACCTGGAGATCTGTGATCCTTTCCCAATTAGTCCGTACTAGAGCCAGGATAGCCATGTCTCTTGTGGGTTGTTGTACCAATTGTTTGAGGTCCTCCCTCTGCAGATAATCCTCTATGTGTCAAGTTCTGGCGGATGTTTTTTTTTTTTTTTTTTTTTTTTTTTTTTTACCAGGAGAGCGGGACACTAAGCTGAAAGCTTGTTTACAGGTTCCTGCTGGTACTGACCAATCTGTATCTGGCATGTTGAAGTCTCCCATTATCAGAACCTTCTCTTTAGCTGTCATGTTTTGTATATCTTCTAACAGTAATGTGTTTATGTCCTCCCCCTGGTCTGGAGGCCTGTAGATAACCCCAGTTCGTATGGCTGTCCCATTTCCCGTTTCCAGAGTGACCCACAGTTCTTCCGGCTCCTTATTTGTATTCTGAATTTCTGTAGCTTTGATATTTTTATTGACATAAAGGGCCACTCTTTTCCCCCTCCCCTTTTTTTTTGTATCTCAGTCTCTTCTGAACAGTACATAGCCGGGTACTGAAGTCTCCCAAGTGTGGTTACTGGTGAACCATGTCTCGCTAATGGCTACTGTGTCCAGTTTAGCCTCTGTCATTGTTGCCTCCAGGTCTGGGATCTTGTTTCCCATTCTGCAGGCATTTGTGTAAATGATTTTCCATTGACCCGATTTCTGTGTGTTAGTTGTGGGGTGAGGTCCAGCTTTTCCCCTGCGCATCGTATAGGGAGCTGGACCTTTTTCCTTACCTGGTGATGCAAATGAACTACGAACATGCTGAACTCCTGTTTGATCACTAGCTGAGGGGGGAGGGGTGTTCTTATTTGATGTATCAGATGCTGCACCCCTCTCCCCATTTGCTAGTTTAAATATCCTGCAAAGACATCAAACTTCTGCCCCAGTGTACTGACTCCCTCCTTAGTCAGATGCAGTCCATTGAATTTAAAGAACTTTCGCTGCCAAAACTGTTGCCAGTTATCTACCAATCTGTGTCCTTTTTCCTGGCACCAGCCCTTGAGCCACATGTTTAGCTCCCCTGTCTCCCCTTCGCTGACCTTCCATGCATCTGCCCCCCTCTCCCAGACAGGCAGGATCTCCGAGAAGGAGATGCTGGATGAAATGGAGGACAGTTTGTCTCCCAGACTGGTCAGGTGTTCCTTGGTCTCCACAACTGGCCATCTGGTGAGATCGTTAGTCCCTATGTATACGAGGATGCTGATGTTTTCTCCTGCTTCCTGCATGATTTTAGCAATGTTGTCAGTGTCTCTCCATGCTAATGTACTTGGGAGACATCTGACCATTACCCCCGGCCGGAGGTAGGTATCAGCTCTCCGAATCATGGAGTCTCCTATGATCAGAAGTGTTTTGGATTTCCTTTTTGTCTTTTTTGTTTTGGTCCTTGTTTTGTAGCTTTAGCTCCTGTGCTGCAGTGTCCTCTGCCCCTTTGTTTGATTTTTGAAGATAGAGGCAGATACCTGTTTGTAGTTGCTAATGGTTTGTGGAGGTGATACGTTGGTGAGCATTGAGTGATGGGGCACCCGATTTGCCCCTCCTAACCACCTGCCAACCTCCTGGACCAACTGCCCTCTGCAGTCGAGATGCTTCTGTTTTGGGGAAATTGCTGGCAGTTCTTGTAATATATTTCCTCCTGAATATGCGATTTTAGGTGCACAATTTCTGCCCATGCTGCCTGGAGCTGAGCCCTTAGATCGCCGATGGTCCAGCATGTAGGACAGCATCCTAAATCCTGTATAACTGCCCTTTTGAAAAGTGTTCCACAGAATCTGCAGTTAATAATATCCATTTCAGTTGAGTTGCCGAGTTTATAACCTGGTCTGAGTAATTAGAAGGAAAATGAAAGCAAAAGTTTGATTTTTTTTCTTTTGGTTTGTTTGTTTTTGTATAACTTTTTATAACAAGTTAGATTAATTGTGCCCCTGTAAGTGAGGTCACTGTGTGGATACCCCTCCGATACTTCCTTTCCTGCTTTGTATAGGAAATGTCATGACTGTGCTACTCTATAAAAGGAGTGTAGCATGGGGTGGTTGGAGATGGGTGGTTGGGCCTTTACCCTGCTGAAAAAGAAGAACCACGGATGAAGGAAACGAGGTAAGAGCAGAAATAATCAACTGACAACAAATGCAGACACTGTCCCTCAGTCTGTATCTCGTATATGCTTCTGTAATTAGCCCTGAAAGCTTAGCCTAATGATAGATAAAACTGTAAAACCTGTACCACCTGTAACAAGAAGATATACTCTGCAAAAAACACTTTGCTACAGAGAAAAATAAAGCAGTAATATGTAAGCACAAAAAGTAACAACCTTTAAGTACAGTCTGCACGATTTAACAGAACATATACCCTGCAAAAAAAAAAAAAATTTCAATCAGAGAAAAAATAAAGCAGTAAACTAACACCTGTAGGCATAAAACAGTAAGAAAAACACGTAGGCACAACCTTGAACAGTTCCACAAACGATACCTGTAAAGAGACAATTTGAATCAGAGAAGATTACAGCAGAAATCTGTAAGCACAAAACAGTAACAAACTTGTAGGCACACCCTGTAACAATGCAGCAGAAAGAATACCCTGCAAAAGGAATTGGAATCCGAGAACAATAAATTAGTGAAATGTTAGCAAAAAAATAGTAAAAAAACAAACAAACCTGTAAGCACAAAAGAAAATAGTAACACACAAGAAATCTGCCTAGCCAAAAGAAGCCTTTGATTTTTTTTCCTTGCTCCAATAATGTTGTTCCTTGCTCTGTCCTTACAAGCAAACCTAGAAGAAAAGAGCTCAGGTAAAGCTAGGTATCTTTGCCAGCAGACCTAGTCACAACTATTTATTTCTTTTGCTCATGGGAAACTGGGCATTCCTGTTTCAAAACAGTGTTTGTTCAAGTGGCTGGTCAATTGTATTACTTTTTGCTACAGGAAGTATGATAAGGATCTTCCTGGGCCTGTTCGTGTCATTCCTCCAGAGGCTTGGCCACTTCTGTTGCCTGTGTCAGGAATGTTTCAGTGGCAGAGTTGGAGTACTGTCCACACATTTACCAAGCACTACAGTCTGAACATTACCTCTCGGCATAGAGCCAGTTTTGGTCTAGTTGTGCTTCAGGGCCTACTTGGTTAGGGTCTTGTTTTCTGACCAACCAGCCTGGTTCTTCGGATGCCAGAACTGCTTGGGACTCGTTCCATAGGTGTGGCCTGCTGCAAGGGATACCGTTGAAGTAAGATAGTACAGTTATGTAAGAATGTACCTTAATAGAAGATCTTCGAGAGGATCTCTTGCAGCAGGCCATGCCGTCCAACCCACTATCCTCCTAGGTCTGTCAGCCTTCCTGTGTCTGTCTCTCTTTCTCTTTTGCAAAGAACCTTCTTTGTCAATTATACATTGGCTGAAACCTCTGTCTCTGCCTTGGTTCCCGAGCTGGTGCTATGTGGCTTATGGTCTCTGGCAGGGCAACTGAAGAGGGCACAGGGGCCACCCACTCTTGTAGGATAGGGCAACTTCAGCATGTGACATCAGAATGGGCAGCCCTCTGGTAGACAGCTAGCTTAAAATGTTTCTGTGTGGTCCTGGTGCCTGGCGGATGTAGTTTATAGGTGTGGCCTGCCGCAAGGGATCCTCAAGAGATCCTCTTGAAAATCTACAGTTACAGTAAGTTCTTACGTAACTGTACTTTTTTCCATATTTTCCTTTATGCTCCTCTGGCTGGCTTGGCAGCTATATCGGCCCATCACTTCCGGCACCACGGTCGTCCCACGGTTGTGACTTCCTCCGAGCCCGGGTGGACTGTCTGCACAGCTGGGGGGGGCCTTCATTGAGCCCTAACCCGGTTTTTTCACCTGTTTTTGCCCCTTATTCCCCAGAGCACCAGAGAAGGTCAGGCGCGTGTGTGGAGGCGCACACGCACGCTTTGGCCTGAAACTACTCCACTGCTCCCACCCCTGGCCTAGCACCTAGCTCCCTCTGTTGCCTGCACCACCACCACGCCTCCACACAGTGGCAGTTAAAGGCTGGGAGAGCCAACCTTCCCTATCCAGGAGATGAGAGCTGCCTGCTAGCCGCTCAGTCCTCACCCAGCCCCAGCCCCCCCGATGACCCCCAGCAGCCCGTGCTCATCACTGAATGTGGGTCGCTGGTGTGGCAGGAGGTAAGGCGCCAGTGCCTCAGCCCTCCATACGGCCAGCCACGTAACTGTACTTTAAGACAGCCCATGGATACAAGGTTTTTGTTTTAAAGAAGACAGCTTGGAAAAATGCAAGTGCTCTGACATCCCAGCTCTTGCTGTGATGATCATTTAGGGTAAACTTTTTTTTTTCTCTTCTCTTTGCAGCCTCTTCTAGTACGTCTGACCAGAGCTGCCTGGGTGGCCTAGGGTGAGACTGCGATTTCCACACACATATACATATACATAGTTTTTTCAAAAAAATATTTTTTATTTCCTAAGTTAAAAACTGTTCTCTTTTAAAGCAACATTTTAAATACAGTAGTTGTCTTACACAATGAGTCGGGTAACGGAGCTGCACAGTCTAGAAGCAGACCTTCGAGTGGCAGCAGACTAGAGTAGAAGGGCTTGCCAACACAGTAGCTGCTCCACTCATAGCACTGCTGGGCTGTCCATCAAGTGGTCACCGCATTCGTTGGCCCTGACTTCACACCTGCCAGTTAGCCTGCCCACCTCTTGAGCTCCTTCATGTGATGGCTGATGCACTGTTGGTGTGTGAACTTGCCCCTCTTTTCACTGTCACGCACACGTGAACTGAGAGTGCAAGTCTGGAATTCAACTTAAAGGGACAGTGCACTGTTAAGTGCGGCAGCTCTATTTAAAGGGGTGGCAGCCAATGAAAATGAGAGACATGTTTCAAATAGCTTGGCGGCCTGCCACACCATTTTAATGAATGGGGAACACTGGAAATGGATTCCAAAAATAGAGTGCATTCCTCAAACTCCCCTTTACCTCTGCTAGATACGAACATATGACAATGCCAGCAGAATTAGGCCTCAAGGTCTATCTCGTCTGCTTGAAAACGCAGCTCACAGTTCAGACAACTACTGCTGCCCCCCCCCCTCCATCCCTCCTGCTAAATTTTCCCTCTCTGAGTTCACCACTGTGGTTAATTCTCACCCTGCTTGTACCTTGCCCATGAACCTATCCCATCCCGTCTTAAAACTCCCCACTGAATCCAGTGAGATCACCTCAGGCAGTGTGTTCCAAGTCGCCACCACCCTTTCCATGAAGTAATGCTTCCTCAGCTCCCTCCTGAACCACCCCATCACCAGTTTGTCCCCTCATGGTCCCTTTCCCCTTCAGTCTAAACATACCCTCAGTACTAACTTTGTTTATACCCTTCAGGCACTTAAAGGTCCTGATAATATCTCCTTTGTCCCTTCCATCCTTCAGGGAGTACATGTTGAGCTCTCTTACTCTCCCCATAAGGATTTCTACACATTCCCTGGATCATCTTGGACATCCTCCTCTGGACGCCCTCCAGAAGCCTGGCGTCCCTCTTTAAGTATGGGCACCAGAGCTACACACAGTACTCCCAAGTGCGGTCCCACCAATGATCTGTTCAGTGGCAGAATAACCTCCTCCTGCCTTGAAGTGATCCCCCTAGCAATGCACCACAGCATTCTGTTTGCCTTTGCCGCTGCTTTTCTACACTGTACTGAGTGATTCATATTCCCTGTGATCACCACACCCAGATACTTTTCCTCAGATACAGATATCTGCCACCCCACCCCCCCCAGCAGTAACTGTATCCTGGGTTCCTGGCCCCAAAATGCAGTACACTGCACTTCCTAGCATTGAACCAAAATAGCAGTGTGAAAATAGTCATCAAACCCCTTCCAAACTGACCAAGAGAGATAAAATATTGCCAAAACTTTGTCAAATTGACCTTAAACAATATGCCTAAGACTTATCAGCATTTAAACACACACCAAATATGTCACAATACAATTTAAAGTATATTTCTGTCCATTAAAGGTGTGGGAGATAATCAAACTCTGTTGTGGCAGCTACAGAATGAAACCTGCCCAGTTGACCAAGCCCTCCAGTGTTACAGAAACTGCTGCTGATCAGGGTAAACAAGCTGCACATAGGGAGCAGGAAAGCCAGTGGCGCATATAGCGCTGTTCAAACAAGCGGCAATGCAGCAGCATCTTTATCCCAGAGAACCTCCACTCACTAGGAAAAAGACCAACTTCCCAAAATCTAAAATAAGGAAAGCCCTGTTCCCACATCAATGAGATTACCTCCTACATTTTCGTAAACACCCCTGCTCCGTCATACAACCCTGCTATTAGTAAGTCAAAGATAATATCGAAGAATTACCCTTACAAATAAGAGTTGACATAGTCTGACCACCCCACTAGAACTGAGTTACAGAAAAATATGTCATAGTTTTGACAGTCAGTCAGCCATCCTCCCCAACCATGACTCACCCTCACCCTTGATAAAGTTCTTATTGATTTTTATTTTCTTGCTAGCTTCCCCCAGATCATTAAAGATAAAGACCTTTCCAGCAAAAGAAGTGACTGGGAAGTGTCCAGTGCTTTTCACTTACCACACACCGAGTCAGACTCCTCCTTTTCTACTTGGCTGCAAAGGACAGGTAGAGAAAGCAGAACTATTTGGTGCCATTCTCAAGAGTGAGCAGTCCCTTAGCCTTGGCAGCAGCCAAAATGATGTCCTGAATATGCAGTCCTGCTGTGATCATTAGGAGGGTCGTCGAGCCTTCTGAGTCTGTTACCCCTCTCCTGGGAACTGTGTGATAACTTTTAAGCAGCAATCCCCCAACTGCACCACCAATACCCTCCAAAAACAAGCTCAACAAATATATGGAATGCTAAGAATGTGAATAAGTGTTCCAGGCACATTCAGAGCTATTTATTTTCATGGAAAACCCCTGTGGAAGTAAACATCAACTTTTCTGCTGCATCTTTTGTTTGTTTTAGCTCCACTGATGCACCTTCCAGATGGGTCTCAACTACTGCCACCCATGCGTTGTCAGCTTTTTATGTAGATCGCGGACAGGTTTCTCCAAGTTCGTCGGTGCTTTCAAAACTTCACTATTAGGTAGCTCAGCCTCCCCGCCAGGCGGGTTCCCTTCCACTGCTCTTGTGGTTGATTTTGTCAGGACTTCACCATCTTAAACGTAGCATTTATTTTTTTTTTTTCAATCGTGTAGTCTGTAGTCTGTCACCATCAATATTAAGCAAGATTAGGCAATTTGGATGACTCTTGAATAGGAAAAAAAAAAAGAAAGTAGAGATGGGGAGCCTGTAGAGGGTGCATCCATTCTCATCAGCTGCTAGCCACGCCCCTCCTGTAACAACTTTGTAAATCCTACTGTAATACCTAGATGCAGCCCATCATATACTTTTTTATGTTTGTTTTAGTTCTCCTCTCCCTGTTCTCTATCACTGGGAACAGTTGTATGAAAACATGATCTTCATCCCTTGGAGTATATTTCCTCCAGTTGCTTTTTCCCCCCTTGAAGTCATCTTTTATTTATTTATTAGCTTTTGGTGACCAGGTAAGTGCATTAGGCAGTTGGACCTGCCTGTTTTCAAGCATGACCCGGGAGAGTACAGAATACAGAGATACAATATTACAGGGAGCATAAACAGTAGAAAATGGTACAATATGACAAGCAGGACCCCACGCAGGAAGGTCAAATACAAATCATCATTAATTAGATAGGTCACCTACGTAGGAGTGAGACCAATAGAAAAACAAATAAATTAAACCTGTACTGGACTCCAACATAGGATTGTCAGACAATATGGATTACATTCAGACAACTGGACACCCAGAGATAAGAGCGAGAGAAGCAAAAACACAAAGCTGTGTAGGAGAGTTAACACAGTGGTAATAGCGGACAAGACAGCGAACAAGAAGTAAGGTTAAGAGCATTTGCAGACACCACATGTCCATGGGTAAGAGAAGAGTGCTTTCTTGAATGAGTCATGAGATGTGGAGCCCCTAATATGGGGAGGTAGGGAGTTCCAGAATTTGGGGGCAAAGTGGGAGAAAGCTTGTTCACCCATTCTTGTTGAGCAAGGGGGGGACAAAGTAGAGGGGAGGCAGAGGACCTCAGGAAGTCACAGGGTTTAATATAGCTCCAAGAGAGTAAGATCTGGGGATACGGGTAAGAGTCAATAAAGCATCCAAGGGTGTAGGAGCGCAAGTCATTGGGAGCCAGCCAGTTTAAGGAGGAGTAGAGTAGACTAGACAGTGGTGGGTGAGTCGAGGAGCAGACCGGGCAAATCTACAGATATTATTGTATGTGACTTCCCACTTATGGAGAACACTAACATTAGCTCGGGACAGGACAGGTAGAGCATATTAAAGCCCCAGGAGGAGGATACCCTGGGCTACGGAAAACCTGTCCAGGGGGATCAGTGAATGGCGAACTTTGTAGGCAACTCCAATCTTCATGTTGATATGCTTACAGACCTCATTTATATGAGAGGAAATATTAAGAGACGGGTCAAGTGTCACACCCAGGTATTTAAAGGAATCAGTATTGGATACAACAGATCCATCAAGGCAGTGGACCTGCAGACAGGGAGTAACTGTCTGGACTTTTCTGGTTGACCCGTAGAGCATAGCATACGTTTTGGGTAGATTAAGGATTAGTTGATTCAAGGAGAGCCAGGATTGGATGCTTTGGAAGGAGGATGATAGTTGATTACTTATGCCAGTAACAGATTTAGAGGCAGTGGAGAAGACAAAGTCATCAGCATACATTATGGTCCAGCAGTGAGTAGAAAAGGAGGGAATATCATTAATGAAAAGAGAAAAGAGCAAGGGGCCAAGTATAGAACCTTGGGGGACACCACAGGAGAGGACCGCTGGGGAAGCGAGGACTTTACTGAAGGCGACAACTTGTGTACGATTGTTAAAATAGCTGTTGAACCATGACAAGGTGGAGCCTGCCACTCCAAGCATTTGGAGTTTCCTTAAGAGCAGGGGGTGGTTGACCAGGTCAAAAGCTTTCATGAGGTCTATAAAAACAGCCCCAGTAAGGAGACCATTGTCCATGTTCATCTTGACTTCACTAGTTAACAGAGTCAGGGCTGTAGTGGTGCTATGTCCCAGCCTAAAACTGTGTTGGACAGGTATCTCAAGTAGTTTGCTAAGAGTAGGTAGAATGGCAATAGGTCAATAGTTAGATAAGATCTTGGGGTCACCTTTTTTGAATACGGGAATAGTCCTCGCAGTTTTCCAGACCTGTGGTACAGTGGAGGAGAAGCTGGATAGATTAAAGAGTCTAGTAATAGGTGTTGCAAGGATTGGGGCTGCCAGTCTAAGAATCCTAGGTTCAATGCCATCAGGACGCACACTACCTTGGATAGAAACATAGAATTTGATGGTAGATAAGGACCGCTTGGCCCACCTAATCTGCCCATTTTCCTACCTAACAGATAAGCTGCAGATCCTAGTTAACCAACAGCTTACTTCCTCTTACCTGCCACTAGGACTGTCTTATGCCTGTCCCATGCATTCTTGAAGTCCCCCACTGTTCTTGACTCCACGACCTCCTCGGGAAGGCTGTCCCATGCATCCACAACCCTCTCAGTGAAAAAATACTTCCTCACATTACCCCTGAGCCGTCCCCCCTCTATCTTCAAATTGTGCCCCCTTGTTCTTGCACATCTCTTTTTCTGGAAGATGCTACCCTCTTGGACTTTAATTCCCTTGAGGTACTTGAAAGTTTCTATCATGTCCCCTCTCTCCCTTCTTTCCTCAAGAGTATACATATTAAACTCCTTTAGTCTTTCTTCATATGTCTTCTGGTGCAGACCCTACACCATTTTGGTTGCCCTCCTCTGCACAGCCTCCACTCTGTCTATGTCTTTGCGGAGATGGGGTCTCCAGAACTGCACACAGTACTCCAGATGGGGTCTCACCAACTGTCTGTACAGAGGGATAACAACTTCCTGTTTTCTACTATTGATGCCTCTTCCTGTGCATCCCAGTATCCCCCCAGCCTTCCTTACTGCCTTCTCACATTGCTTGCCCACCTTTAGGTCATCTGATATAATTACCCCCAGGCCCCTTTCTATTTTTACTGTTGTCAGTATCTCACCCCCCATTGTGTACGCTTCCCTGGTTTTTGTTTCCCATGTGCATTACCTTGCACTTCTTTGCATTGCATCTGAGCTGCCATACATTTGACCATTCCTCCAACCTTGCCAAGTCCCTTCTCATCTTTTCCACTCCATCTTGTGTATCAACCCTGTTGCAGATCTTTGTGTCATCTGCAAAGAGACATACTTTTCCTTCCAGTTCCTCTGCAATGTCAATTATAAAGACATTAAAAGGACTGGTCCCAGACTGAGCCCTGGCAATTTCGCTAGTAACCCTTCTTTCTTCACTGTGTACTCCATTTACTACTACCCTTTGCATCCTGTTGTCTAGCCAATTTTTATCCAGGCTACCACCTTGGGACCCATTCCAAGGCTGGCTATCTTGTATTAATCTTTGTGTGGGACTGTATCAAATGCCTTGCTAAAATCTAGGTAGGCCATGTCCACAGCCCTTCCCTGATCTACTACTTTGGTCACCCAGTCAAAGAAATCTATTAGATTCGTCTGACACGACCTTCCCATCGTGAATCCATGCTGCCTTGGGTCCTATGCCCCACTGGCCTCTAGGTACTCAACAATTCTTTCCTTCAGAAGTGATTCCATCATTTTCCCTACCACTGAGGTCAAGCTAACTGGTCTGTAGTTTCCTGCCTCTGTCCTGCTCCCACTTTTGTGAAGAGGAATCACATCTGCCCTCCTCCAGTCCTTGAGTACCACCCCATCCTCCCATGATTTGTTAAAGAGAGTAGTCAGCGATGTCACTAGTTCTACCCTTAGTTCTTTTAGAATTCTTGGGTGAATCCCATCAGGCCCCATTGCTTTGTCCACCTTCAATTTTATTAGTTCTTTCAGAACCCTTTCTTCTGTAAATGGACTGGTATCGGCCTTCGCCTTCAGAGTGTTTCTCTTGTTTGGTTTAGGTAACTCCCCCTCCTCTTCCTTTGTGAATACTGAGCAGAAATATTCATTCACTATCCCTGCTTTTTCACTGTCACCCTCTACCCACATTCCCTCCCCTTTACTAAGCTTCAGTATCCCTCTTTTGGTCTTTCTTCTCTCCCTAATGTACCTATAAAAGGTCTTATCCCCCTTTTTAATAGAGTTGGCTATCCTTTCCTCAGTTTGGGCCTTAGCTATTCTGACTGCCTTCCCAGCCTCTTTCTGCTTTAACTGATAAAGTTCTCTGTCCTGCTCCTTCTGTGTTTCCTTATATTTCCTGAATGCTGTCCTTTTCTCCTTAACCTTCCCTGCCACCTCTTTTGAGAACCATAGCGGTTTTTTCCTTCGTTGTGTTTTATTGATTTGCTTTACACAAAGGCTTGTTGCCTCTGTGATGGCTGTTTTGATCACTCCCCATTGTTCCTCCACCCCTCCTTCTTGCCTGTTTGCTAGTGCTTTTCTGAGGCACTCTCTCATTTTCCCAAAGTCAGCCCTCCTAAAGTCTAGTACTCTTGCTTTTGTATGGCTTGATTGTATGGCTGTGTTTATCGTGAACCACACTGTTTGGTGGTCACTTGTTCCCAGATGGCTACCCACTTCTAAATCTGAGATTCTTTCTCCATCCCCATTTGAAAGTACCAGGTCTAAGATTGCTCCCTCCCGAGTGGGTTCTGATACTAGCTGTCTGAGGCATGCCCCCTGTAGGGCATCAAGAATGACCCTGCTCTTGGATGTGCCTGCAGCAAAGGTGCTCCAGTTAACATCTGGCATATTCAGGTCCCCCATCAACAATATCTCCCCTTTTTCTGCCATTGTAAGAAAGCCTTCTATCATTTCCTTGTCCATTCCCTCCCCCTGAGATGGGGGTCTGTATACAACCCCCATGCGGATTGTGGTGCCATTTCCTGTCTCCAGGGTGACCCAAAGTGCCTCATCTGCTCCCTGTTTACTCTTTAGTTCTGTTGCTTTGATCCCTTCCTTTACATAGAGAGCTACTCCTCCTCCTCTTTTACCCTCCCTGTCCCTCCTGTAGAGTGTGTATCCTGGTATGTTGACATCCCAGTCATGGTTCTCTGTGTACCATGTTTCTGTGACTGCCACAATATCCAGGCAACCCTCTTCCATCAAGGCCTCTAGTTCAGGGAACTTGTTACACAGACTACGGGCATTGGTACTCATCACCCTCCACTTTTTGATAGCCTTACCCCTTTTAACCCCATTTCTGTCCTTACTGCCTTTGCCTTTTTTTACATTTAAATCTGTTCTGCTCCCTAATAACTTCTGTACCTTGGTGTTTACCTCACTAATCACCATGTTTTGTGGGGGGAGGCTTGGATTTTCCTTCTTCTTTTCAGTGCCCCCCCTTTGGCTAGTTTAAATGCTTGCCAATGAAGCATTTAAACCTCTCACCTAGGATCCTGGTTCCCCCCTGGACAGATGCAGACCATCGCACCAGTATAGGTCTGCATCCCTCCAGGTGGCTCCCCAGTCCCCAATGAAGCCAAAACCCTGAGCTCCACACCAGTTTTTCAACCACTCATTGAATTCCCTGGTGAGAAATGCCCTAGCATCTCCCTTGCCATAGACAGGGGCACCTCCGAATAGTTTACCGTATGCGCTACTTGTCTACCAGGCCCTTCCCAACTCTACAGACTCCTCATGCACTGCTCTGATCCCATTCCTAGCCAGGTCATTTGTCCCTAGGTGGACAATGACATCCAGCTCCCTCCCTCGTGCAGCTCCTCCCACAATCCTGAGGATTCGCTTCCTGTCCCTCCAAGCCGTGGCACCAGGAAGGCACCTTACCTCCCTCTCCCCTACCTCCCCCATTTCTACCCCCCCTAATGATTGAGTCCCCCACCAGGAATAGTTTTAAGCAGTTTCAGAATTTTCAGGCGGGAGACAGGAGCAAGATTCAGTGGAGGGAGTAACATCATTAGAGTCCAGCTCAGCGAAAAAAGGGCATTGGGATAGGAAGGGAGACGTCATGGGAAGCTTTGTAAAGAGGGAGTTGAAAGCATTAGCTATAGAGGAGGGGTTATTGCAGTTGATGTCATTTACGATCATCTCTTTCGGAGCCCCGGATCTATTGCTCCCTAGGATCTCGTTGATTTGGGACCAGTACCTCCTAGGGTCAGATGAAGAGGAGCGAAGAAGCTCACGGTAGTAGTTGCTTTTTGCTAAATGAATCTCTCTCTTACAGACATTACGCAGTGTGCGATACTTCTCATAATCAGAAGGAAGAGAGGAGGATTTCCATGTAGACCATAGTTTGTCCCTCAATTTCAGCTGTTGTAATAGAGGGTGCTTAAGACACTTCGTGGTTTTACCCCTAACCCCATGCGTGGAGCGCAGAGGATATGCTCTCTTCAGAAGCGAGATAAGGTGCTGTTGAAATATTCAGCAGCACAGTTGATATCATTAATGACAAAGATGGGGACCAGTCAACTTGACGCATGTCCTAAATAAGGGAAACCGGATCAAGTAGAGCAAAATTAGAGAAAGTTAGCACTTTGGGTGGATGTGAAGAGGGAGAGGCATCTCATACACAGTAGACAGAGCAGTGGTCACTGATAGTCTGGGAGTACACTGACTGAGGCGAGTCGGTCTTTTCTGTTTGTTAGTACCCAGTCTATAAGAGTTCAACTGGTACCATTGGCAGCGATCCTTGTGGGTGACTGGACAAGCTGAGCTAGGTTTGCCTTGCTGATAGTTGATGCTAGTTGAGAGGCATTAGGGCCAAGCCAGTCAAGGTTAAAATCCCCCAGGCATATGATTTCATTTTTCGATGTCACAGTGGGTATTAGGTCAATGAGTTCCCCAAGACCAAGTTTGCTATCACAAGGGGGTAAGTATACATTAAATACGTGTAGTTTCTTTGAGCCTCCCAGGAGTAAGGGAGAGTGCAGTACTTTGCAAGTATTCAGATTTTGTGTAGGTATAAGGGTCACGTTTAGATGTGCTTTGTGGTACAGTGCTAGACCACCTCCACTTCTGGAGGTGGGACGGTCAACCCGAAGTAAGTTGTAACCTTGAATTGAACATAAAGAGCTGGGGATAGAGGGCTTGAGCCAGATTTCAGATAGAGCTAGTAAGTCGAGGTTATTAAGTTGAACCCAAGCTTGCAATACAGGGAGATTAGCAGTTAGACTCCTGATATTGAGGTGAGCTATGCTTAGACCAGGAGACTGTGGAAGCAAATGGGTGAATATGGGGGCAGTGATTTGACTTCCCGGGCCTGGGTTGGACTCCGTCACCAGATAGGGTTAAGGATAGAGTAATGAGCCTTACGACGGCAAATGCAAACAAGTGAGATTTTTGGCCAGAGTAGATAAGCTTCATGTGTCGAAAGTACCTTATTAGAAAACCAGTCAATTTATATCTAAGGCTCATTAAGGGTACTGCCCCTGTGGTTTTATGCACTAACATATTCGAATAGGAAAAGTTATTAGTGGAAGCAAAGGAGTTGGTAGAGGTGGACACAAGGATTTGTCACAGGAAGTCTTTGGTCAGTAGGGCTAGAAAAAAGAGGGGATACAAAAACAAAGCATTTGCATTCTAGGTCTGGAGCAGGGAAAATTAGTAAAAAGAAAGAAATTTGGAGTGCAGGCTTTCAGTAAAAGAATCACAGTGGAGCAAAACTAACAGACCTACTGCTGGAACCAGGAGAGAACGAAGAGAATAGCACACTCTAGTGGCCATAGAAAATATCCTGCAGATAGGAAAGTAGGGAGATAGGTTATTTCGTCAGGCAGACAGTCAGCACACATGATTTTGGCTACCTATAAATTCAAGGACAGCTAAGGGTGGGAGAGTATTGGGGAGTGGGTGGGGAGCAGCCGCAAAGCGGCTGCGTGGAACGCTTAGGAGCAGAAACAGAAGCCGCTAAGCCTGAGTCCTCCCTGAAACCCACAGCCCGAGAGCAGCTCTGACTTTACTCCGGAGTGCTCACAGCAAAGATTAAAATCTGTTTCAGATTGCACAGGCTGTAAAAATGAGTGACGTGATCTATGATACTATCCGCTTAAATTCAGTTAAAATCTGTGTTAAAGTCGGCCGTATGAGCACAAATTATTTACACTGCCCGGGAGCCGTTAGCTGTGTGACTCAGTCGGAGCATAAACTCATTTAGCTTGGCTCTGGAGCAGACAGCAAGAACCTACAATCAAGTAACTCAGCAAAATTGCTGTACAGTAGGGCCCAGGACTTAACAATTAGTTATACTGGGCACATTAGGAATTGCAGCTGATGAAAAATTGATGGAACTAAACCACTTTTGGCTAGGAAATAAGTACAGCAGAAGTGAGTGGCTGAGTAAAAGAAAAGGCACCAACTTCGGAATCAAGAACAAAAGCTGTGGGGTGCCTCAAGGGAAACACTGACTCCACTGGTGTCCTTTTGCATACCTTTGGTGTCACGACGGGTTGCTGCTCCAAGGGCACCAAGTTCTGCTGTGTCCAGGGGCTAAAGAGAGAGAGAGAGAGAGAGAGAAAGGAGGGCAGAAGGTTAAAACCAGTCAGGGAGGAGTGAGAGAGAGGGGGGCGTAATAGGGAGGCAGAGTTAGAAAGTGGGAGGGGGGGAGCTGGGACAGAGAGAGAGAGAGAGATAGATGTAAAGTGTAGGGGGAAAAAGGTAGAAGCAAGCTTGAGGTAGAAATCCAAACACTTATCATTCAGGCAGAAACAAACAATGTCAGTATTGTGCACTACCAGGCGACAGATCCACTAGCAATTACACTTAGCTTGTGCCATCACAGTTTGTAGGTGTGGAATAGACTGTGGTGTCACACACAGGGGACTGTAATTTCAGGTTGGGAATAACAAACTGGAGCAGATAAAGGCTAAGGGGCAAAGATATCGTTTTCATGTAAGTGTCCCAGATAATGTTGAACAAGGGGGAAGAGAACTACAGAACAAATATGAAGTATAGGCTAAGCGAAGTCTAAATATTAGGTCTTTCAAAGCTCCTCAAGAGGTGTCGGCTGTAATCGTTATATGATGTAATGGAGCGTTGGTGCTGCCTACACATTGCTGTGATTTGTTTGGTACTTACATGGAATGCATACGTTAACATTGGCACATTTATATTGCTTTGTAAAATGGGTAGGGACAGTTCTGTTTGGTTGAGAGGATGTTCCAACCATTTTCTTTTTCATAGTGTACAGCAAATAAGTGCCAATACCTGTGTCCCCATAACAGTAGAAACCAATGTGCCACTAATAAAATCTGTGTACATATTGATTTGGCTGCCATGTTTGTTTTTTTTTGTTGTTGTTACTGAGCCACTCAGTTTCAACACCTACAGGCCACAAAACTACATACTAAATGCAGTAAACTATTTTTTTGGTTTGGTAGTCATTCTCTCTCCTAACCTGCTCGCTCACCCTCCCAAGCTGCAGTTGCAGTGAGACCGACGCTACTTCTATAAACCTCATACCCATAGATGGTAACATGCTGCCAGCAGGACCATAAGAAATTCTTGGTGGCAGCCTAGTGACCCACCGCAGTCACTTTCACTCCCTGCCGCTCGCAATCAAAGAAGACAACCAAATGAGGGCTGCCATTTAGAGAGAGCTCAGATGACAAGAGATATTTAATAAAAAAAAAAAAATACTTCAAGAAAACGTGTACTATTGTAAATAGTTGTAAGAACACGTGTACTATTATAAATAGTCCTATTTACTATAAAAGTAAACTTTTTAATGTTTTACAAAACAATATTACAGTATTACAGTTTCACAACATATACCTATATTATAACTGCAATAACACACTCCAGGGTGTGTTTTTTATGCTAAAATAAATGCACTTCTGGTGGCAGTAAGGCACTCGGCCTGTGGCGTCATACCTCACTACATTCCTGGTCGAGTGTTTATTAGAGCGTAAAGCACACCCCATCACGGTATTGCTCATGTAAGGCTTGGAAAGATTGATGACTTGATGATTCAAAGCTGTCACAAAATGGGGTGGAGCTAAGGGTTCTATGATGAAGTCACTGCTTTCTACTAGGAGTCCTACTAGGAAAGGTAGAGCTGAACAAGGTGTAAGCCCATAGTTCACTCTGTTTTGTTTTTTAAGTTGGACCGCTTTTACTAATGAACAGTTTGTCAAGTTTTGACGTGAATTAAGAGTGTGTTGGCCCCTAGTAGGTGAACATGTGTTTCCCTGCAGTAAATGAGTAGCCCAGTAAACCCAGACTTTTATTTTATGTTCACACACTACTTTAAATAGCCACAGTCTGCCTTTTTGTTTTGGGGGGATGACATGACCATGTTCTTTAAGGTTCAACATCCCACTTCCTTTGTAGCATGCCCTGTAGTGAGTAAAAATGCTTCCTTAAATTACTTTTAATTCAACCTCCCCCCCCGAGTACAGGATATGTTCTCTAGTTGTACAAACATAGAAACTGACGGCAGATAAGGACCACTAGGCCCACCTAGTCTGCCCATATTCCCTACGTGCATTGGCGGCCACTGACCCTAATTGCTCATCCTCTTTAGCTTCTCCTTCCTTCTCCTAAGGTTCCCTTATGCCTGTCCCATGCATGTTTCAATCCTCCCACTTTACTAGCTCCCACCACCTCCTGGGGTAGGCTGTTCCATGCATCCCCCACCCTTTCTGTGAAGACCTTCCTCACACTCCCCCTTACCTGCCCCCCTCCAATCTTGTATCATGCCCCCTCATCCTTTAACATCTCCTATAGGCAAGATGTCCCCCACTTGCATTTTGTTTATGCACTTTAGATACTTAAGATTTGTATCATATCCCCCCATTCCCTCCTTTCTTCGTGTATGTACAGATATGTGTACATATTGAGGTTCCTTAATATACTCCTGATATGTCTTCTGGTACAATCCCAGCACCATCTTGGTTGCCCTTCTCTGGACTGCCTCCACCCTGTCTATGTCCTTATGAAGATGCGTCCTCCAGAACTGCACTCTGTACTCCCAAGTGAGGTCTCACCAGTGTTTTGTATGGTCCTGAACAAACTGAAAACATTTACCATGTCCACTTTGTCCAGTCTGAGAATGAATGCATCAGCACAGTCTAGAATCTTTTCATTTTCAACCAAAGGGAAGCTGTTAATGTGGTTGGTGTCCTTGCAAGTGAGTAATTCCTTCTAAAAATCGAGCCCAAGGGGAGTCCAGCTTTGTGCAATATTCAGATCTAGCACTGTGGATATTTTCATATGGATGGAAAGAAAGGACTTTATTTTCATATAGTGCTTTTTGTGATATAATTTGTCATCGTGAAGACAACTTTATAGAAAACAATGTGTTTTTTGTCAATTCAGCTACAAAAATGTAGTCCTTTTGCTTGTCTGCAGTGTTTGATAGTGAATCTATTGTAGGAGTTCTTGCTGTATTGAAAAATGTATGTTTGTCTTTTACAGCACCTGTACATACTTAATAAACTTGTTGAAGGAGCCAACATAGCAATGTTACTTGCATCTTTCTGCAGTCTCTTTATAGTTTTGATCATTGCCTACATCAGCTGCAGAAGTCTTCCACACTGTGCATGCTACGACAACGTCACTGGAATGGTATGTGAACTGGTAGGGGAGATGGTGGTGGTTATAATAGCCATTTATGTTGAAATCTGTGATGTTTTAAACTGGTTTGCCATGTCTGTGTATTTTGCATCTCTCTCTCGCTGTCCCTCTCTCTGTGTGTGTGTGTGTGTATATATATATATATATATATATATATATATATATATATATATATATATATATATATATATATATAGTACACAGTAAGTTAACTCAAAATATGCAGTTTATCTTCACGTGAGTGGGCAGGACCATAACTTAGAGCCACAAGTGAGATATTGAAGTCTGCCCCTTTACAAGTGTTGATAACATATAAAGAAGCCAGCAGAAGAAGGCCATTTGGTCTATCAAGTCTGCTCATATTGCAGGGTTCATAGCTTGAACTAATGTCCCTGCCCTCCTCCCCACCCTCCCATCCTCCCTACCCATGACCCTTACCCTCCCCCTATGCTTGTCCCATCCTCTCTTAAAGCTGCCCACTGTCTTCAACGAGATTACCTCTTCTGGCAGTGCATTCTAAGTGCCCAGCACCCTCTCTGTGAAAAAGTGCTTCCTGACCTCCCTTCTAAACCTCCCACCCTCCAGCTTAAGACTGTGCCTCGTCGTGTTATGGTTGCCACTCAGCTTAGAGACTCTTCTTGTCAACCTTATTTATCCCTTTCAAGTACTTGAAGGTCCCAATCATGTCCCCCTCTCTCCTGTCTTCCACGGAGTACATGCTCAGTGCCCTTAATCTCTCCTCATATGCCTTACCCTGCTGACCGACTCATCTTTGTAGCCCTCCTCTGAACCTTCTCCAGCAGGTTAATGTCCTTTTCGAGGTGCGGGCACCAGTACTGAACTCCATACTCTAGATGTGGCCTTAGCAGTGACCTGTACAAGGGCAGTATAACCTCCTCTCTCCTTCTACTGATCCCCCTAGATATGCATCACAGCATCTTGTTTGCCTTTGCTGCTGCTTTCTTGCACTGCCTGGAGTGCTTCAGGTCACTAGTGATCATCACTCCCAGGTCCTTCTCCTCCTCTGATGCAGCTACTCGGACTCCACCCAGGTAGTACTCTGTCCTAGGATTCTTGGCTCCAATATGCATAACTTTGCATTTCTTGTCATTGAAGCTGAGCTGCCATATCTTAGACCACCTCCCTAGCTTTTCCAGCTCTTTCTGTAAGTCCTGTATCCCTTCAGCTCTATCCACTCTCCCACAGAGTTTGGTGCCATCCGTGAATAGGCACATTTTGCCCTTAAAGGAGATGGGAAATTACTTTTACATAGTTAACTGCCCTTCCATTTTCCTTTCCATGCCAGTTATGTATTCTGATATGCTTTGATGATTTTTTGATAAATAAATAATGTAACTTTGGGGTGCCCTCAGATCTACATTGAGTTCCACTCTCCTCGCCAGCTACTGCTCTTGATTTTCATATCTCTAAGGCATTCTATGGCATCACAGACTCCCATTCCATGCCATTCATCTGAATGGCCTGGAAAGGGAGTTTGTGATGTCATAGGATGTTCAGGCAGTATGAAAGAGACAGCAGCAACTGCTGAGCAGAGAAGGATTCAGGGTAGTTACAAAGGCAACAAAATTAGATTATTTAATTTAACGAAAATGGGCAAAAACAAATTGGAATACAAGGTATCCAATAAAAGATCATTTGGAGGGCATCTAGAGGTGTAAAAACTGTTTCCTATCACCTTTAATGCCATCTCTTTTGTCATTGATGAAGACATTGAGCAACAACGGCCCCAGCACTGAGCCCTGCGGGACCCCACTGATTACCTGTCTGGTGCCAGATAACTCTCCCCCCACAACCACCCTCTGGGTTCTGTCCTTCAGCCAGTTTTCCACCCATCTGGCCATCTTTTCCCCAACCCCAAGATCCACAAACTTCCTGATCCAACCTTTTGTGGGGCACAGAGTCAAAGGCCTTGCTGAAATCAAAATAGAGGATGTCTACTGCTTGGCCCCTGTCTACTGTCATAGTGACACAGTCAAAGAGTCAATCAGATTTGTTTGACACAATTCCCCCATGAACTCATGCTGCCTCGCATCCTGGAGACCATGCTCCTCTAGGTATTCCACCAACCTATCCTTTAATATGGTCTCCATGAGCTTGCCCACAATGGGGGTCAGACTGACTGGTCTGTAATTCCCTGGGTCATCCTTGGGACCGCTTTTGTGGAGCGGCACTACGTGTGCTGTTCTCCAATCCTTCGGCACTATGCCTGTCTCTAGTGAACTATTAAACAGGTCTTCCAGTGTCCCTGCCAGCTCCTCAGCCAGTTCCTTTATTACCCTTGTTAAACTGCATATTATGAGTCAAACATTTGCATATTCAGTTAATACAGCATCAGGTTTACTAGTTATAGCTATCTGTATACAAATGTTACTTTTTTTATTTCAATTGTTGGCTTCAGTGCTGCACATGGCTACTGTGGTATCATTAGCATTGGTTAAGCTGCTCTGTGACTGGTTGTGTGCATTATGATATACCCAGTTTCGCAAGATGATATTATCTTGCTATGTTGGGTCAAGATAAAGTTTTGTTACTTACAAGTAACAGTAGATATTCAAGAGATTCTCTTCCACTGAGCCATGCCTTTGGAACTGTTAAGCTGTTGGCGTCTGGACCATGCAAACACTTTGTCAAGCTAGGTACTGTCCACATTAATGTGCATTGATGTCTCCTGTATAACGTGGGCAGCCCCTCCTCAGCTCCCCTCTGGAGGCAAGCATGGAGAGTGTCAAACCAGTAGGGACTAGGAAACCAGAATTGGTACCGGGCACAATGGAGTGGTGACGGACTGGAATGAAAAAAACAGTGACGTTTTTAACAGTAGAATGCCCTACAGAAAATGCAGTCAGGAACTTCCAGTGACTGTGTCAACCAGAATTACCAACACTGGGATGGATGGAGGGTAAGCTTTGGCTCAGTGAAGGAGATATTCTTGAAGATCTGCTGTTAGTGGTAAGTAACAAAACTCTCTTCGAAGATATCGCTGTCATTGAGCCATACCTTTAGAATGATTCCCAAACAGTACACATGGCTCAGTGAGGAAGGACAGAGACCCCAAATAGAGGATAAGGAGAGAAGGCTTTGAAGGACAGCAAGGCCAAAACTGATATGTCTGTGAGAGACTAGCTCCTGATTTATAGTGCTGAGTAACTGTATGAACAGTATTCTGAGTAGCAGCCACTCGGATGTTGGCCCCAGAAACACCATGAAAACAAGCCACGGAAGTTGCTGTGCATGGAATGTCCTTTAATAATACCAGGAAGCTCCTTTCCATGCTTCTGGTAATATAAAGTGATGCAGGATGCCAGTCATATAACAAGGCGAGGCTTAGAGACAGGAGAGCCCTCCCTACCAGGGGAAAAGGAGACAAAAAGCTGAGGGGACTTCTACAGTCCGTAGTTCAATCCAAATAGAACTGTAAGGTCATGTGCATATCCAAAGTATGCAAGAAGGTGTCCCCTTTATTAGAAGTGATAGCTAATAAACAGGCAGGTGCATTGTCTTATTTAGTGTGAAATAAGAGACAACTTTTGGCAAAAAAATGTGGATTTGTCTATAAGGAAACCTTATCCAGGTGAAAAATAAGGAGGCTCAGCGACCAGTCTGCAACTCAGAAATTCTGTGTGTAGAAGCAATGACCACAAGAAAGAGGGTCTTCGTAGAGAAAAAATGCATTTCAAATAGAGCCCTTGACAGTTTCTTTAATACGAAATAAAGGTGCCATGGTGGAACTGGTTTACGGATCAGGAGACACGTGCATAATCCCCATAAGGAATCTATGAGACACTTCCAGTTGTACCACCATTTTACCATCTATCAGGGTATGAAAAGCCAATACAGCAGACAGATGCACCTTTACAGAAGAGCATTTGAGACTTTTGTCTGATATGGACAAAAGATAATCCAGAACAGAAGTCACTGGACACCATACAGAAAAACATTTCCACTTCAGTGAAATATGTGTGTGTAACCCAGTGTCTCTCCCCCCCCCCCCCGATTACTAGAAGTGTTTTCTACAGTGTTTAGAAGTGCACTAGAGTTGCATGCAGTGTAATGAGTTTGTTTTTGTTCAGTCACTCTGGGCAGCAAATGGTTGACTTTCATTTCTACCCTGAAATCTCTGTCTGTCATCTGGACAGAGGTTCCAAATTGGAGAGGCCCCACAGCAACATAAGTCGCTATGGAATGTTGCAGTCAGTTGCTCATGGAGAGCAAAGCAGTCACCAATTTAACTGAGGGAGCCTCAGGAGGGGTTCCATCTCCCTTGTCCTGATTTCAGTCCCTAGTTCAGTCCTGGAGTAGTAGACCATTGAGTCGTGGTGGAGGCCTCCTACTGTGACATACCCCAAGGTGGGATGAAGGATTTCTACAACATCTGGTCATGGGATCCTTGAGTAAAATGTGGGAAACTTTCCTAAACTGTGAGAGAGTTTTTCTTTGTGTGGCAGCCCACAGCTGGCTCCTCCAGGATGGCCCCAATGGGAATGCCTTTGAAGGTCTGGAGTGACCAAACTCCAGTTTGCTTGACAGGATGTTTGAAAATAACAGTACGAGTCATGCCTCCCTTGCACCATTTTTGTTGGGGATGAAGTGGATCACCCTGACTGGAAAATGGGACACCACCTCTGACCAGAAGATGGGCAGTGGCTCACGTACTACAGAGTGCTGTACATGCCACAGAATGTGGTTTTAAAAAGGGACATAAGCTGTCCATAAAGTGCGTAATTTCTGATGAGAAAGTACAGTGTTTTAAATAAGGACACCAGCTGTCTCCAAAATGTTTTCCTGTTTCTGACAAGTGTGTTTCAGAGGACACCAGCTGTCCCTAAAGTGCTTCTGCTCATGTGGAAAAATGTGCTTTGTGAACCAAGTGTTAAAACCTTGTGAAGACATGCACGGTCCTGGCTTCATTCCCAGAAGAGGGATGGACAGAGACTTTTGCTGGATCCCTAATTCAGGGGCCCACTTGGACTTTGTTTACAGTGCAATGGCCTTTGTACCTCCTACACCTGCAGCCCCCAGTCGGGCAAAATGTTCTTATGTTTCCAACTTGTGACAGAATAAACCTTCTATTGACTTTAGCTAAAAGAAAGAACATTCCTTTGTGTATGTTGTGTCTTTCTGGTGCCCCATCATGATTGTGTAGGTCCCCAGTGTCATGGCCCACCCAATTTCCTGGCTTAAATAGAAATGGTTTGCTTAAAACCCTTCTCAAGAGCCAAGCACAGAAAGCACTCCCTAGCGGGGGGGGGGGGATTGGATAGCGGATGTCAGCAGCAAGGCAAGCTGTCGTACATGTCTAGTGGATGACTTACAAGCTACCAGCAGAATATCGGCCACTGTAGAGGATACCCCAAAACGGGCGAGTTCTGCGTTATCAGGGGCCATGCTTGCAGGGACTTCAGATCTGGATGTACTAGGGAACCTCTGTCCAGCCACAGAGTCCCTTGAGCAGGAGCAGAAGAGGAAATTCTGCTGTTGTATGCTGTAGTGTAACAGCCACCAGTATTAGGATGGCTAATTCTGCCCATAGCTTGATCAACACCATCTGAATTCAAGTTATTTGAGGAAAAGCATAAAGGAAATATCCTTTTTCAAATAAGGGACACTGCATCTTGCCAAAAGCATAAAGGAAATATCCTTTTTCAAATAAGGGACACTGCATCTTGCCAAAATCATTAAGGAAATATCCTTTTTCAAATAAGGGGCAGTGCATATTGCCAAAAAACTTCAGGCCCTGGAGTGAGCAAGCAGAAAAGGTGGCAGTTTTATGTTGTTCAGGTATGCAGAAATGTGCAGCTCCGGATACCGCCATTTTGCAACGAGATCTTCTACTACTGAGTCTAGAAGTTCTCACTCATGGGTCAGTGCCTGGGACCACTTCAATTTGTCTGCAAAGATATTTGGGGAGCCTGGGAGAAACAAGACAGATAGAAACTGTTATCACCCAGTTCCATGCTCTCATTGCTTCCCTGCACAGAGGACAATAGTATGTCCCTCCCTTGTTTTTTTTTTGTGTAATACATGACAATGACATAAAGGCTTGCAGGCCAAGAACAACAGCCCTTCTCTCCAGAACATTAACATGGACAGAGCTGTCTGAGACCAAAGATCCTGAGTCCTGAGGGGACGTAGATGTGTACCCCAACCAGGACCTGTTGTTAGAATTTGCAGAGGCATTGGGTTGAAAACAGTGTGCCATCAGTAGACTGGAGCAGTCCAGCTACCAGAGGAGGGCAAGGCGCAGAGAGGTCATGACCTGCACCAGCTGGTTCAGGTTGTTTGACAACTGGTCCCATTTAGCATGCAGAGTCAACCACGGCATACACATGTGAAGACATGCCAAGGTACTGTAACAATGGCTGCAGCTATAATGCCCAGAAGTCTTGGCACTGACCTGCCAGAGACATGTGTTCAGCTAGAAATCAGATGGGCCTGAAAGTAGGGCCTCTGCTCCATCCTTGTCTTTTTTTTTTTTACTGTTTTATTTGGCTTTTTCTGAAGAAGTGAGTTCTCATCTCCTTGCAGAAGAGACAAGTGACCTGGAGGGAAATTACAGGCTAAGGAGGATGCACTGGAAGATTGGACAGTAACTTCAGAGTGTGTTCTACAATCTCCAAGACCCATCCTTCTATATTGATCTCTCTTCAGTTCTATAGGTAGAGGGAGATTCTGCCTCAACCTTTATCCCTAGAAGCAGAGTGAAGGGGAGGCAGCAGGGAGTCGGAAGGAACCAGGGGTGGCATGTTGACCCACTTGCACCAGCTGCTTTGTGGGCTTTGGAATGCAAACTTAAGGTTGAGGAACCTGGGAGAGGTGCCTGTCTCCGACCTCTTCCATGGGCAGGCCTCCCACACAGTCTCTTAAACTGACCTCTGCCACAGTCTCGCTGAAGTACTGGATTGAGGGCTTTCAGTGATCTTAATTCGGCATCATTACCAAGAGCTTCTGACCCCAAAATGGGGAATTAAGAAGAGTTTATTGGAGATCAGAGGCAAACCATGCCACTTTTTTTTTTTTTTTTAATTTTTAATTTAGTTGTTTAACCAGGTATAGCACACTAAGCTGTAAGTTTTTTTACAGGAGCGACCTGGAAGCACAAGGAGGTTAAGTGACTTGCTCACGGTCACACAGTATGCAAGTGGACGCTGTGGGATTCAAACCCAGGACTGATCTGCTGGATGTCACCAGATTTGCAGCTCAGAGCCTTAGACCACTGCGCTATACTGCCTCCTAAGCCAAGAGTAACAATGTAGACAAATTCCTGAAGCCACAGCCCTTGCAGCAGCATCAGTCATCATAGGTAAATCTGAGCAAATGCTTTCCAGTATCCAGCCTAGCTTTGAGTCTCTTGGAATGGTCAGTGTTTACTGATCCATCAGGCAATTTATCAATAATGGGTTGCAGGCTCTTAAAGCCTGGTATCTGGCAATTCTGAGTCCTAGAGAAGCTAAAGCATTAGTTCTTTTTTCCCATGACATCCGGTCTTCTGGACTCCTTGTTAGGAGGTAAAGCGCTCATGTGACATGGAACCCTGGATCTGTCATTGGCAGCCATAATCACAACTGTCAGCTTCAGATTGTGATGCATAAAAGGACCTAGAAGTAGGGGCAGGATATAGTTTGTCTGCCTTTCAAGGCATAGCAGTTAGAGTGCTGGGCCTATGCCATGCTGCCATTGTGGCATTCTCCAAGGCTGGAAAAAGTGGAAGTATAATAGAGGGCATTTCCAGAATATCATAGAGGTTACATTTGGAAAAGTCTTCCTCTTCTACCTCAAACATAGAAATTGTTGGCAGAAGAGGTCCACTTGGCCAACCCAATCTGCCCAACTTTTCCGTGCCTATTCTGTCTCTGTAGACCCTACCTGGTCTCCGAACCTCCCTGCCTATTTACCAGTGTTCCCTTATGCCTATCCCATGCGTGCTTGAAGCCTCCCACTGTTTTCACTTCCCCCACCTCTGCTGGCAGACTGTTCCAGGTGTCTGCCATTCTTTCAGTGAAGTAGTAATTCCTCACGTCCTTATTAGACTGCCCCCTTCCAGTGTTATTGCATGCCCTCTTCTCTTTGGTGCACTTCCTCATTTGAAACAGACTACCTCTGCTGTGAAGACTGAGCAGAAGTACCTGTACAGAATGTTTTTTCCTGATTCTCCTCTGCGTAGTCTTCTCCCTCTGCCGTTCTCCTAATCCTCACTATCCCTCCCCTTGTCTTTCTCTTCTTGCTTATGTACCCGAAGAAAGTCTTGTCCCCTTTTTTCTACCCTTTGGCTTTTTTTTCCTCTGCTTGTACCTTTGCTCCCCTCACTGCCTTTCCTACTTCCCTCAGTTTTATCTGGTACACATATCTATCTTTAGAGACCCATGTTTTTTTTTGTTTTTTTTTTCTACCTCCTGTATGATACCTTTTTTTTTCCTTCACCTTAGTGGCCACTTCCCTAGAGTACCATAATGGTCTTTTTTTTGTTTCTTTTTTTCTTCTCCTGGTTTTGCTCACTTCTTCTTGCAGAGGCTGGTTGCCTTCATCATGCCTTCCCTAATTTTCTCCTCTGTTCTTCTACCCCTCCTCGGCAATCCCTTGCTGCTAGTCTGCTTCTGATGCAGTCTCCCATTTCTTTAAAGTCTACCCTCCTAAAGTCCAGGACCTTCGTTTTTGTGTGGTTTGCCTCTGAACGGGTCTTAATTTTGAACCACAGTGTACGGTGATTAGTGGTCCCCTGGGGACAGCTCACTGTAAGGTCTGCAATACTGTCTCTGTTAGCACCAGGTAAAGTACTGACCCTTCCCTAGTGAGTTCACTGACTAGCTTTCCAAGAATTGCCCCCTGCGGGGGAGTCGAGGATGGTGCTACTTCTAGCAGAAACTACAGTTGGAAGGCTTAAATCCACATCAGTTGATGTCCCCAGCTGTTAGCACTGTCCCATTTTTTGCCACCCTGCTGATAGTTTCCCTTAGTGCTTTGTCCAACTCCTTCCCTTGTGCTGGAGGTCTGTGCATCACCCCAGTACGACTAGTGACCCCAGCTCCTGTCTCCAGTGTAATCCACAGCACCTCCAGCCCTTCCTTTACCTCTAGGTTCCCTTGCAGTTCCACAGTGCTGATACCCTCCCTCACATAGAGAACATCCCCCTTCCTATCTCTTCTGAACTGAGAGTGGCTTGGTATGGCCATGTCCCAGTCATGATTTTCAGTGTAGCCACCAGATCCTGGTCTACCTCCATGAAGATGGCCTCCAGGTCTAAAATTCTATTTCCAAGATTCCGTGCATTGGCGCACATAGCTCTTCAAACCTTTCTTTCTCCCTGCCTACATGCCCTTTCCTCCCACTTTCTGCCTGTGCTGCTCCCGTAACTTCCCCTGACTCCCCTCTTCTCTCATTACTGTCTTTATCTTGTCTTCTGTATACCTCATTTTGTGCTTTCTTTGCTCTTATCCTCCCTTGTCCTTCACCTTGTCTGCACCCACTTCATCTTGTGCCTCTATGGGGGTGGGGGATGTTTCCCTGCAGGCCCTCCCTCCTTGTTGCTTCAACCTGTGGGCCGGGGACAGTTTATGCCCCTCTTTACGATACAGCCCCCCCTCGGCTAGTTTAAATGCTCATCCAAGTAACAATTTTAAACTTCCCACTGAGGACTGTGGTTCGCTTCCCATAAGGATGCAGGCCGTCACCTCTGTAGAGATTCATATCCTTCCAGGTTGGCCCCCAGTCTCCAATGAAGCCAAAACCCTCCTCTCTACACCATGCCTTCAACTAGCTGTTTGAATTTCCTGTAGCAGAGTGCCCTATCCTCCCCTCGGCCATGCACAGGTAGTACCGCTGTGAACACCACTATGCGCGATACCTGCTTACAGCCCCTCCTAAGCTCCCTGAACATACCCTGCAGCATCTCTGCTCCAGGAACTTCATCACCTGGCAGGGTTCACAGCATCCTGGAGGGGGAACCTCCTTCTTACCACTACCTTTCCCACTATCTCCCCCCCCACCCATCCTATGCCCTGAGTATATCCAAATCCTCAACCCGGATACCCCCCTAGTCTGTCTGAGCTTTCCTCCCCACCTGCCATCCCTTGCCACCCCTCCCTAGCTCCCTCCCTCCCTCCCTCCCTCCCTCCCAACACCTCTCCTTTCTTCCCACTCTTCCCTTAATATTCTCCTTCTCTCAGTAACTTTCTCTCGCTCTCTCTCTAATCTACCCCTCGTTTGCACTCTCCTCCCTTTCTTTCTTCTACCCTTTCCGATACTCTGCCTTGACAGGCCCCCTGGGGCTGCTATGCCACACATAAATTGGGAAACCTTGTTTGCACTCTTCCCCTTTCTTTCTCCTACCCTTTCCGATACTATACCTTGACAGGCCCCCCTGGGGCAGCTATGCCGTACGTTGCTAATTGGCAGGGCCACTGGAAAATTGCGGAAAATTATACCCAAAAATTGCGGGAAAATTGCGGGGGTTCATGATACATCCCCGCTGCCCCCAATAAATATGTTATTGTTTACTGCAGCTTGTATTGATCCCATAAATTGTTAGATAAATGTATTGCCACTTGTAAATGCTTTTAATATGAAGAAATGTGTGTTTTTGACATGCACTGCAAATTAATCATTATGTATCATATCTTCTAAAAATCAAGACATCTAAATCATGCAGTGCTAACTAGATTTTGTTCAGTAATTTACAGTTAGTCTTCACTGAATGCATCCTGAAACAACATATTTTTCCAGTTTATAAATGCTAAATAATGAAGTCTGTTTAAACTACTTGCTTCGGTGCAAGAAAAAAAATAAACAGATAACTGGGGTGCCTAATAAAGGTCTAGTAAGAAAAATGTTTATTTTGTTAAAATAATTACTGTTCTTAATCAGTACTGTAAGTACATTTTAAAAATCACATGATAAAAGTATCAAATCATACCAGTAGCATTTCATTACATCAAGCAATAGTTTTCAATGCATTGTGCTTTTGTTCTACTTGGTTTGCAGTGATTTTACTTGGATTGCAATTATTTTGTCTATTTGAAGGTAACTGTTTATACTTAACCTGTTCAGCATGTTTTCAGAAATGTTTGCTTTTTGTAGGCTTTTTATGCGAGTATGCAGTTGTGGCAGATTGACATTTAATGAATCACTGTCACCAACACCTTCAGAAGCACATTCAAGTTTATAATTAACAAGGCAATCCAAACTCTTGACACATTTGAATCAAAATCCTTTCAAACTGATAGTATTTATACAAGGAAAATCTACCCTACCATTCAAAAACAAGCATTGTGGTCAAGGCTTCATTTAGGTGAATGGGTCACTTTGTACCTCTTCTCACAACTTTTGTTTGTCTCTGTGTCAGCAAAAAGTACTCTGATAGTCTGCTTTAACACAGATTTTAAGTGTTCAAGTCTACATATGCATGACCAAAGGATTTTGAAACCAAAGCAGGGAAGCATGAAAGCAGAGTCACATTTGACCCCTTCTCACCTCACACTGTACTGTTTTGGTCAAATTCAAGTCTGTGTACTAAATTGTTAGCATTTCTGAGTAGCTTTCCTTGAGAATTAAAATATTTTTATACAATTTTAGTCAAAAATTCCATAAATGTAAGAAGTTGCAAGAAATTGCGGATTTCTTGCGGAGAAGGGTGAAAATTGCTGAAAAATTGCACCCACAATTTTCCAGTGGCCCTGCTAATTGGGGATCTCCTCTTGCTGTTTAATTTCAGTTGTCTAGGTTACTCAAATGTATTATTTATCTATATTCTGTATTATATAACAATCTTATGTTTTGTGTAAACTGTCAAGTTTTTAATGTCTCTGCTATTTTACATCCTGACATAGAACCTTTGTAAAAAAGTGTATACTCAAAGGTTGTATCCGAATTACCAAATAAATAACCCTCTCTTGTGTTTACATTGGCACTTCCATTCTTATGTAATGCTTACTTCCCTAGCACTTGCATCTGTATCAGTCTTCCCTAGCTTTCCCCTACAGGATCATCCGTATTTAGCCTGTTTCAACGTATGTAAATTCATTATTGGTTTGTACTCCCTCACTGGTTGGTTTGGGTCCCTCAGCTATGTACCTGTACTCAATGATTTGTCTTAGTAAGTAATTGTTTACTTAAATGTGCCCAATGATTTACATTAGTATGTACTGAACTGTGTTTGTATCTGTATTTGCTGTTTCTACTATCTCTCAATGTACTGTACTCAAATGATTTGTATTAGTATATACCTGTACTGCTCCCAAATATTGTACCCCTTCCCCCAGGACACTTCTGGAAATGATCTGTTTACAGCTTAGCAGTGTCAGTGGCTCAGTAGGTAGCACACTCGCCTCTGAGGCTGGGAGATTAGAGGGCTGTGGGTTCAATTCCCACATCTGGCACTTGGGTTAATATCCCAGTACTGACACTGTAGTACAGCAAGAGACGGGTGCTGTACTTCTGAGGTGCCGTCTTTCGGATGAGATGTTAAACCGAGGTCCCATCTGCCTGGATTGGTGGTAGTTCAGGTGCATGTTAAAGATCCCATGGCACTTATCGAAAAGAGTAGGGGAAGTTTTATTGAAAATAAACATAACATCACAATAGAATACAAAAACAATCAGAGTACAAGATTATACAGAAAGAATAATATCAAACAGTATTACCATTTTTCACACATGAATAAAGTTCTGCCAAAAAGAATCAGCTTTAGGTTTTGAGAATTTAACATTATCTCTAGATTTCACAGAAGCTAACCCATTCTCAATCTGTAAAAACGTGGTACTAAATAATACTGTTTGCTGCTGCAGAACAAATTGGCAGCGAGCTTGCCATAAATAATGTGCAAATGAAAAAAAAACATTTAAGGTACTTTTATGAAATAAACGCCATATCCCCTGTATAATCTCCCAAAACTATGGTTTGATATGTAATATGAGCTAAAAAGGGCAAATTCCAGTGTATAGCAGCGTCCTGCCAAAATTGTTGACTAAAGGGGCAAGTAACAAAAAAATGCACCATAGTTTCTTCACAGGTTATACAGGTAGTCCTTAAGCAGAATCTTTCAGTAATGGGTTTATATTTCAAATTACCTCTAACCCCTAATCTTCCTTGTATAGAGAGCCAAACAATATCCCAAATATGTGAGAGGTCCTAAAATCTGTCAACTTTCTTAGAAAAAAGCATTTTAGAGGTACATTCTGGAAAGAGGAGAACACTTTTGCACATCAAAGACAACGAAATTATAAAAGGGTTTTCTGGAGAAAGTAAGTCGAAAAGAAATTTTCCACTGCTGTAATTTTTAAAGTAGTAATACCATAAGATGGTAAAGAGTCAGACAACAGAATTTTAGAGGTAAAGAGACCATTTATCCAGATACCTGGACCATAAAACTGTGACCAAAACTGCCAGGTCATAGTGGCAGGAGACCAAAATAAGAGAAGGATTCAAATAAAATAAGGAATGATAGAAAACAATGGGGTTAATCATTGCCAGCCCTCCCTTAATAATAGGTAGATAAGCAATATCCCTACGTACAGGGTTCAGTCTATTTCCCCATAGCATCTGAAAAAAAAAGACTAAGGATTCTGGTTTCCAAATGAAGAGGGGTGGGAATACATAACTTAAATATAAAAAAATAGGTAACAGAAATTGTTTAATAATTACCACCCGTTTCTTTTTTCCAAATTTCAGCCCTTTCCAGCAATGGATCTTAAACTCTCCTATGTATAGTTGTTTCTCCCAATTATAGGAAGCCAAATCTCCCACCCCAAACCAAATACCCAGAATTTTATGGGGGGAAGAAGCAACCGGGATACCCAAAATGTCAGAAGGAGCTGAAATCATAGGATGTAAAAAAAAAAAAAAAAGATAAAACTTTTCTCCATATTAATCTGAGCTCCTGATAATACACAAAAATGAGAAAAAATTTGTAGTGCATTGGTAAAAGAAGGAATATCTTTAAGTAATAAAGTAACATCATCTGCATATGTGGTGACTTTTTCAGTTGGTAAGGTAGAGGAGGGAGTTAAGCCAATAATACTAGTGTCCCATAAAATTTGCCTAATTACAAGGTCTAGAACAAAAGAGTACAGAAGTGGACTTAATGGGCAGCCCTGTCTTACTCCAATAGAAATAGGGATATCTGTACCAAAAAGGCCATTAACCATGGGGACAATAGTAGCACTCTCATATAAAGTAGAAAGCCATCGTACAAAAGGTGTTGGTAAACCATACCGTAAAAGTAGGGAGAATAGATAAGTATGTCGGACCTTATCAAAGGCTTTAGCCTGATCTAGACAACGATATATCCAGATTTTGCCTGTATGACTGAGCTCAAATAAGTCTCTCAAAAGATATAAATTGTGTTGAATGCATCTATTAGGTATAGCACAAGTTTGAGCCGGGTGTATAAGATAATCTGCTACCAATAATAATCTATTATTGAGGATTTTGGCCAAAATCTTGTAATCACTGTTCAACAAGCTTAAAGGCCTCCAATTAGATAATAAAGTTTTATTTCCAGATTTATATAGAAAAAAAAGTAAAGAGGTGCTAAACCCAGATTGGGAATTAGAGGAAAACAACAAAGAATTAAATACTTTCTGCAAAAAAATAAATCATGTAAGACAGAAAAAGTTTATAAAACTCATTAGGGATACCATCCAACCCTGACGAAGAATTTTTACTTAATTGCAAGATGGCTTTTTCAACTTCCATGGGAGAGATAGGTTGGAGTAATGAGGTCATATAAGAAATAGGAACTTAAGGAAGTGGAACAGTAAAACTAGAAAAATCAGGCAAAGGTTGATCAGACCTGTTCTGAAAAGTATCACTAACATATTGTTGAACTGTAGCTAACATTTCTAAATCCTTGTTAACCAAATTCCCAGTGGGAGAAACAAGTTGAGTCATAAGGGTATTCTCTAGCCTTTGCTTGCAGGCCTCAAAAGGATCTGAAGCTGGGGATTTCTTGGTTCCAAATTTAAATTCTAATTCTAAGGATTTAGCTCTATCATATTGATAAGATTTAATTTGCTCCTTTACTGCTTGAATTTGAGAGGTGAAATCATGCTTATTGCCAGGAGGGAAAGACATCAATTTATGTAACTGGTTTCTCAAAAGAAGGTATCGTAAATAATTAGAATTAGCCTTAGCTTTACCATAGGAAAGTAAAAGTTTCTTCAAGTCCCTTTTTGTATCTGTCCACCAACTTAATGGAGAGGTGTAGGCACAAAAAACAGACTCTCTATTGGCAAAAAAACTTCAATTTGTAAAGAAAAAGGAGAATTCTCAAGAAGTGACATATTTAATCTCCAACAGCTGTGAATCGGAAAAATCTTGGGGGGAGAGAATGCAAACTGAAGGTACAAAAAAGAATATTATGATCAGAAAATTCTGAAGGCTGAGATTTACAATAAATGGGATGTAAATGTTGAGAAAAGAAAAACATCAATTCTTGTAGCATAAATAAATCTGTGATAAGTAGCACCATTACCTTTGGGATGAAGTGTACAAAAAGCATCTTTCATATTGGTACCAGAAAGAATTTGTGACAAAGCATTAGAGTCGCAATATATTTTCGTTTGGGTGACTCCAGATAAGGAAGTATCCAAAGAACAATTGAAATCCCCTCCCCAAATAGTATGCAGTCTAGTAAAGAGGAATGGCTTAATCTCCCCAAATAATGCAACCCTGGCTGATTTAGTTTGTGGGGCATATATATTAATAAGGCGGAAGGAGAAATCTCCAAGAGAGCCATCCAAAATCAGGGCTCTACCTGGATCAATATCAAGAGTCTAAAATATGAAAGTGGGTGGATTTGAAAAGAATGCCAACACCATCAGCAGGGTCTGGCCTGAAAGACCAAAATGAAGGCCCCCAGTGCCACCTTTTTTTGATAAGGTCTATCTCAGCAAGTGAAGAAAGACGACTTTCCTGAACAAAAATAATGTCCACTGAAAAAGTTGCAAAAAAAGTCAAAATAGAGATTTGTTTTTTATAAGACTTTAAACTGCAAACATTAAAGGACAATAGTTTTAAAGTGGCCATAGAAGTTTAGTGCTCAGCCAGGTCCTCCTTTCAGACTGGTACTGGCTTTCCTTTTTTTTTTCCCTTCTTTCCCTTTTTTTCCTTAGCTAATTCTGTAGACTTACTGTCTTCATCCTCAGTAACTATTTCTGATCTATGTGAAGTATCGGATTCTAAATCCAAGTCTCCAAGGTCGTCTTGCAGGGAGAAAAATATTAGTGGTAGGGATAGGGCAAGGGATAGAAATTTTTAGTGAAGACCTAGTAAATCTTGCCCTTAACAGTTTCAAAACAGGTGGGGGCATAGTGGACTTATCAAAATAATATCCTGTTCTGAGTCTTGAGCCGGGACTTGAGAAGGTCTAGAGTCATCCACAGGGAGACCAAGTCTCATCACTGGAAGAGGACATCCAAAGTGATACAGATTCACTAGGGTAGGTTATGCAGTTTGACTTGAGCTTGCGCACTAACTCATCATGATCCCACTCTTCAGCTCTATTTCTTTTAGCCCAGGGCATTGATGAAAGGCATGCCCTTTGTCATCACATAGGTTGCATTGAAAATATTCTCACAGAGGTCCATCGAATGCCCATATCCCCACAAGTGAACATTTCATCATATCACAGGAGCTACTAATATGGGTTCGTGAGCCACATTTATAACAGGCCCTGGGTTGACCACTATAAAGCACACGCTATCTTTGCCTAAAAGAAACTGTTTGGGAGATGAATAATGTCAGAATTAACCTGAAATAATTTTACTTTAAATTTCCAGCCTCCAGTCCAAATACCTCTAGATCTAATAAAGCCTCAGGGGACCTAGTATATCTGGCGGTTTTGCAACCAGTGATAAATGTCACTTCGTTTACCCTTCATTCCTGAACATGATAGTGACATAGCGGATTTGGGGTCTAGTCAGAGGAATAGCTAAAAGGAGCCACAAAGGTGTATTCTTCAAAGAATATTTCTCCCAGAATTTTTCTAAGCTGATTAATTTGGAAACTAACATCGAAAGAATCCTCCCCAGAAACATGAATTAGAGCAAATAGATCAGAGGGAACAAATGACATAGAACCCTTAAGTAAAGTATTGACCACATAGTACCTATCAGGGTGAGTAGTAAGGCCACCTCTATACCGTAGATGGACTGCATTCCTTCTGGGAGCTTGTTCAAGCTTATTTTTGAACAAGTCAGCCATCGGAATTCGCTTAGAAAGACCAGGGCCTTTATCCTGAGGAATCTTATCCTTTAAATCCCTTGACCCCCCCCCTCCCTCTGAGGACGTACTGGGGCCAGAAAATGCCCCAGAGTCCTTCAATGATAGGTGCGCACCATCAATATTACGAACAGTAGAAGAACCAGTGTCAATACCTGAGCTTAGGGTGTTGGCATGCTTAGAAGAAGGTAGTGCAACAGGCGTCCAGGCAGGGTCAGGTATCCAAGTCCCCACAGCATTCCGAATCCATCCAGCATTGGATAAAGAATCGTCCGTCGACCAGTCTTGAACAGCATCGGGTGCCGCTAATCCAAATTGTTGTCTCAAAACTGGACGAGAAGTAGTTGTTAATAGTATTGCGATCCTCCTCGGGTTACCAACCCTCCGACGCCATACTCGAAGTGCGCATGCTAAACCCAGCCGGAGGAGCAACGCTTTCAAAAACAGAAGTTCCCATATCAGTCTGTGCACAAACAGAACTTGAAGAAAGGGCAGAGGATACCTCCCGAATCGGCAACGCACCAATCAGCTCCGGAACATCCGTCATCATCTCCAGGTCAGAAGCCTCAGTAACAGAGGTAGGAATCGTTGCATCCAAAGCAATGTGTAGAGCCAAGCTAGCAGGAGCCTCCATGCTAGCATCTATCCTCCTTCAACACTACAAAGCTTCTGCCATACAGCAGTGCAAACGTAGCCCTCTACTGGCCACAGAGCGCTAGCACAGTAGGAGAATTTCCCCGGTGTCCTGGCCAAATTTCCCTCTTTCACTAAAAATACCACCAACTAATTTGGTTCAAGGTCAGTTGACATTCATCTGTATCCCCCCAGTGCCTGAAAATAGGCAGGATTTGTCTAGTGCACTTACCGGTCAACAAAAACTAAATAAATAAAATGTCTTTCCTGGTGAAACATTTTCCAAATAAAAAATAAAGGTCGTTAGTCTCCCCAGGTGGACGATGACATGCAGCTCCTTCCTGTGACCTGCTGCTCTAGCGATCTTCAGGATCTGCTCTCCATCCCTCCAAGCTGAAGCACCAGGTAGGCACTGTACCTGGCACTCAACCTCCCTCTCCCCTCCTCTTCCTGTTCCCTAGTCTATCCCCCTCACAGTAGTCCGCCATCACTAGCTTTTTCCTGCTTGGTTGGTGGCCTATTCCTCCCAATTTGAGGCATCCCCTTCCAAGGACCCCCACATTCTCCCTTGCTACCACATTGGGTATGTCCTCCCAGATACTGTGGCAGAGCATATACCACAGTAGCCTCACTACAGGAGGATAAAGTGGAGCTGGAGCCCATGACTCTGTGAAGGTCCCAGTTACTTTCTTCCTCTTCCAAACCTCATCCATGTCAGGAAGTCAGGACTGTACTCTTCCTTATCTAATGGTTGAGGTAAGGGAGTATCAACAGGTACAAATGGAGTTGACAGCTGCAGAGAGGGAGGAATGATGGTAAGGTCCATCACTACCAGTTGTCATTGATGGTAACAGCTGACACAGAACTTGCGGCTTTAATCTGGCCACACGGAAGCGCTGCCTGCTGGCCCTTGAGGCTCACATTCTCAAAAAGTGAATGGCCACCATGGAGAAAGAGCTCCAAAAGTTGAGAAGTGCTTCCACCTCTCCCACCGAGCCCAGGCACAAGAAGGAGAAGCATTGGGACCAGGAGCGGTCCCCTTCTTGTCCAAGGCCATCCGCGGACCCCTCGGATGAAAGGCATTCTTCTTCCTCTGGGAAGTCGGTGACAGAGGCCCAGCCTGCCCCACCTCAGGAGCAGTCCTGGGGGGGGGGGCCCGATGCCCCTAGTTAAGGTTACCGCAGGTTACTTGGCTTCGGCTGAGGACTCTGCTGCTCACAGACCCATCCCCACTGGGGGGAGGGGTCTGCCGCACTGAAAGGAGCCGCTAAGTCGCTCATCGGTGCATCTGAGCGCCCGGCTCAGGCTGTTACGTTGGGCTCTGGGGGCCTCTGGAGCCAACCCGGTTTTGACCGATAAGTCGAGCATCAGCAAGTCCGACATTCACACGCCCGTTTCGGCCGATAAGTCTGACGTCAGATCTGACGATGTCTGCCCGACCTACCTGGCATCAGGGTCCAGTAAGGGCCCCAACAATTCCCAGCTGCTGGACCTATCTTAGCCTCCCCCTGAGGGTTCTGCTCACTGGGCCTTCCCCTCACCATGTAATGTGGATCCACCTCCCTTGCCCTTTAACAGAGGGACTGGAGATGAGGGGCTTCTGCCAGGTGGCCACTCCCCAAGCCCACATCCAGATTTGGGGTTAGGAACTGGTGTGAACACAGATAGTTCCCAGCTTCCTCTTCCTCTGTCAGGGGGCCGCTCCTCCACCGGTACGCCCCAACCGGATCGCACCCTACTAGGACCATCAGGGTCTGGTATCCCGCAGGGTCCACTGTCTGGGCCCATAGCTCTGTCATGTTCTCCATTGGGCTTGCCTCTGTCGGGCCGTCCATCAGGCCATGTCCCGTCGGGCCTTCTGTCTGGTTGCCCTTCGGGGTATTCCCCAGTGGGCCCACCATCTGGTTACCCGACTTCACAGGCTTCGGCATATAAGCCTCTGGGTACCCCACCCATCAGGGTTCCATGCACCAATGTACCCGCATGCTTACCCTTCATTGGGATACCTGTTGATGCACTATCATGCACCAGGGTTTCCATCACCGGGATTTGCCGCTGGCTACCCCCCCCCCGGGTCTACCAGCCTCCTCCACTTCTGCAGCCTCAGCCTCCGGCAGATTGTAGAGCCATCCTGCCATCGGCCTGGCATGTCAATAAGTCAACACCAGGCCCAAGGGATCTGGCTCATCCTGATTCTGGGTCTTCTGACTCAGATCAGGATTCAGATTCTGGTGATTCCTGTTCAGCAGAGTCGGGTTTTCTAACCCCACCCATAGAGAAGCCACAACCCGAAGTCCCCCCCAGAGGATCCTTCTTTCATTGACCTCTTATGAAAAATCACAGAGGTTTATGATTGGAAGTCAGACGAGCTGGACCCAAAAAGGCAGCGCCTGGTGGAGCACGTGGACATGCAGGCATCTGCACCGGTCCTTACCCTGCCCTGACTGGAGCCTCATGAGGACCTGGCATCGACAATATGGATGATGCCATCCTCCATTCCAGCGGTAGCTAAGAAAGCAGACCGCACTCTGGAGGGGATGGATCATCTCAGCGTGCACCCTAAGGCAGACTCTGTCATTATTGCAGCTGCTCGTGACGGGTCTTCAAAACCCCATCACATGAGCACCTCTCCTCTGGCTAAGGAGTCTCGTCAGCTGGACCAGTTTGGGAGGAAGTTTTTTTCTTCCTCTACACTGGCTGTGAGGGCTCTTAACTATGTAGGCCACATACTTGTCTACCAAGTCGTTGTTTGCTCAGCTGGAACCAGCCTTTGAAGCCCTTCAGATTCTGAATCGAAATCCATCCTGGCGGATTCGATTCGGTCAGCTAAGGTGGCCTGCAGGCATTCCCTTAGGGCAACCTATGATGCTGTTGACTTTTCTGCTAGGGAAGCTGCCACGGCAGTCAGCCTCTGGCACTTTTTCTGGTTGAGGGTATCTGGTTTGGCCCAGGATATGCAGTCAGCCATACAGGACACCCTCTTTCTGGGGATCCGTCCTGTTTGGGGGCGACATGCAGGACATCATAACTACCCTGCAGGACAAAGGCAAGGCCCTTCAGTCGGTACAAACCATGTACTGACCGAAGTTTCAGGTGAAGAAGCCTTTTTGCCATCAAGGGAAAAGGCAGCCGAAACAACACCAGATAGCCTGACATCAGACCAAACACCTGGCACAGCAAACCTCAGCCGCCCCCACCCAGCCAAATCCCAGAGAGCTTTGGCTGCAGCTCTCTCTGACCCTCACCCCTTTGCATGACTCTGTCTGTCCCTCTCTTCTCCAGATCTTGCAGGAGGGCAGGTGGTCAGAAGATTTGCTTGTCATCTGCTAGGATGGTGGGTAGTGACTACTGTCTCTTGGGTTTTTCAGCTCATAGAGCAGGGCCATGCTCTGGAGTTTATAGAAAATCCTCCAGACAGGCCTCTGGCCCAGTCACACTACAAAAGTCATACATCCCTGAGAGGAAATACAGGCTTTGCTATGAAAGAAAGCAATAGAACCTGTTCCAGTGCAACAGGAAGGAAAGGAGTATTACTCCTACTTCTTCCTGGTCCCCAAAAAGGCAGGGGAGCTGCGTTCTGTTCTGGACCTCAGCACTCTAAATCTGTACATAGAGTACAAGAGGATTCAGATGCTGCCCCTCCTGCACAAGAGTCAGTGGCTCTGTGCTCTGGATAGGAAGGATGCTTACCTGCACATCCCTATTTTCAGGCCTCACCGTCGTTACCTTCGGTTCTCCTTCCAGGGGGAACATTACCAGTTCAGGGCCCTACCTTTTGGCCTATCCTTGGTACCTCGGGTTTTAACAAAGTGCCTGGTGGTAGTGGCTGCAGCCCTGAGGTGTCAGGGCCATGGTGTATTCCCTTACCTTGATAACTGGCTCCTGTCAGCCCCATTGAGGGAACAGTTGAAACTTTCCCTCTCTGCAACCCTGGACCTCTTCTGTCAAGTGGATCACTGTAAAATTTTCGAAGTCCGAGCTTGTTCTTCCCAGCACCTGCAGTTCACTGGAGCGGTGTTGGACACAGTTCAGGGTATGGCTTTCCTCCCTCTCGACAGGGCAGAAACCTTGCAGAAGCAGGCCCATATGGTGGCCTCCAGCAGGAAGGTCTCTGCCAGGTCAGTTCTTCAACTGCTAGGCCTGCTGGCAGTGGACATCCCCACAGTGCCTCTAGCCAAGCTCCACATGCGTATTTCACAGTGGACGCTCAGAGCACAGTGGGAGGAGAGGTTGGACGACCTGGACCAGATGGTTATGGTCTCCGATTCCATGCAGAGGGATCTCTTGTGGTGGCAGGATCTTTCTAATCTCACCAAAGGGGTCTTCTTTCAGTCCCCTCCTCCCAACCAGACTCTGACTACAGATGCAGTAGGGATTGGTTGGGGTGTGCATCTAGGAGACCACAAAACTCAAGGCAGATGGTTCCAGATGGAGATTTCTCTACACATCAGTGTGTTGGAGATGAGAGCAGTGTTGTATGCTCTTCAAGATTTTCAGCACCTGCTTCTCCAGAGCACCCCGTTAGTTTAGTCGGACAACATTTGTGTGGTCTGGTATCTCAACAAACAAGGAGGCACCTGCTCGTATCCCCCTATGCAGGAAAGTGATGCAGGTGTGGAATTGGGCAGTTCTGCATCGGAGCCATCTCACAGCTGTTTATGTTCCGGGCATGCAAAACATCCTAGTGGACAGTCTCTGCTGCACTACAGTAAGGGCCCATGAGTGGGAGCTCAAGCAAGAGGTGGTCGACCACATATTGGACCTATGGGGCCGGCCGGAACTGGATCTGTTCGCCTCCCCATACAATACAAAACTACCCATGTTTTGCTCGCTCGCTCCAGGGCATGGTGTTTTCTGGTGAGATGCACTATCTCTTTGCTGGACAAGGAAGTTTTTGTACACCTTCCCTCCCTTTCTGGTTCTGAAGAGGGTACTGATCAAGCTATGGGCAGAGAGAGCCCACATGTTTCTGATTGCTCCCTTTTGGCCTCATCAAGTTTGGTTCCAGCTGCTTCAGCAGCTGGCGGTGGAGCCTCTGGTTCCCCTGCCTCTCTGCAGCGACCTCCTGACCCAAGAGGAGGGCTCTGTGGTTCATCCAGGGCTGAAATCCCTTCATTTTCACACATGGCACCTCAGGACATAGCCACTTCAGGCTTTGGCATCTCCTCTACAGTGACACAAATCCTCATCGAGGCCAGAAAGCCATCTACGAGGACCACTTATGCCATGAAGTGGAAGCATTTTTCCATTTGGACCACTGCGAAGGATTGGGACCCATTCTTGTGCCCTGCTCCATCAATCATGGAGTATCGTCTGCATCTCTGATTTGGGCCTGGGGTATTCCTCACCGAAGGTCCATTTGTCGGCTATTTTTGCCTACCATACCCTCATGGATGGCAAGACAGTAGCACAGTTGGAAGTTTCCAAAACTTTCTTGAAGGGTTACCCCAAGCATTCTAACCGGGGAGAGGCAATTCTTCATACCTTAGATGTTCATAGAATTTTGCATTATTACACTAATAGGACAAAGTGTGTCCAAAAGTCAGATCAGCTTTTCGTTTCCTTTGCACCCAAAAGGGAGGGTGCGGCAGTTACCAAACAGTGTTTATCCAAATAGTTGGCAAACTGCATCATTTTCTGTTACCAGAAGCATGGTAAGACCCTTCCGGGGGAGGTTAAGGGGCATTCCACCAGGAGTATGGCTACCTCTACTGCTTGTTTCAGGAATGTGTCAGCTGCTGACATTTGCACCACGACTACCTGGAGTTCAGTCCACACTTTCACTAAACATTACAGTCTGAACTTTTCTTCTAGACACAGAGCAGGTTTTGGCCTAGCTGTGTTTCAGGGACTCCTGTCCTGAACTGCATACATTTAGCAGTTACTTTTTTTCCTGTCTCCCGTGTTTCAGTTGTCTTTTGATTCACAGTGCTTGGGACTCCATCCTCAGAGTGATTACCTACTGCAAGAGCCCTCTCAAAGTAAGATAGTACAGTTGCACAAGAACTTACCATAACAGTAGATCTTTGATAGAGGCTCTTGCAGTAGGTAACCTTATTCCTTCCCTCTCTCCATCCCCCAAATATATTTGTTTTTCCTGCTCTTTCTTCATGAGCTCATTCTGAGCTCCAGGAGTCTCTTTCCTTTCGTCGCTCCTCTTCTGAGGTCTCCGGTGGGAGAACTGGAAGGCGGTCGTGGGGACCACCCACTTTATAGGGTCACGCTGACATCTGTCACATGACGGGTGGGTGGTCCCCCCCCATCAGATACTGCTGGCTAAAGCGTTTTGTGGGTCCTGACACCAGGGGGCGCAGTCCTCAGAGTGATTACCTACTGCAAAAGCCTCTCTCGAAGATCTACTGTTATGGTAAGTTTTTACGTAACTGTACTTTTCTGAAATATGCACATATCCGGGTGCTCCAGCCTTTCCTTAAACATCATGTTTTCTAGCCCCCAGTCATCTCTGTTGCCCTGTGCTGTATTTTTTCTTGCTTCTTTGTCATTTCTGTAATGCGGTGCTCAGAACTGCACACAATACTCCCAATGGGGTCTTAACTGCTAGGGCCATGAATAGCGGCATGATCACCTCGTTTTCATCCCCCTTTTAATGGAATCTAGCATGCTTTGCTGCTGGGCACTGTGTGTGTACATTTTCAAAGATTAGTCTAGAGTAACTCTTCTGCTTTGCCACATTTAGTAGAGAATAATTGAATTTGTAAACCCATTTTTGATTTCTGACCCCTAGGTGCATTACTTTGCACTTCCCATATTGAATTGCATCTGCCATCTGTCTGACCATCAGTTTATTTTATTTAGGCTCTTCTATAATTTCTCACACTCCCTCCCCTCACTGTTGACCACTCTTGCTAGCTGTCCATCATCTGCCAGTTAAACTCACTTGCTGCTAGTCTTCAGTGAGGTATTTGACTAGAAGTGGTCCCAGAACTATAAACCTTACTAGTCGCTGCTTTCCAGTCTGACACTGTCCATCTTCCCCACCACTGCCTCCTGTTAGTCGGACAAAGTCTGATCCATACTACTGGTTCCTCTCCCATTCCCTCTTTACCAGTTTTTGAGTAACCACCTTTCATGCGGTACCTTGTCAAAGGCTTTACTCAAGTCTAAATATACAAAGTCTAGAGCATCTCTCCATCTGTAAGCCTGGTTACTTCATAAAAAAACATAAACTAGTTGACAAGACCTCCCACTTTAAAACCACATTGGCAATCTGTTACTGCAGTACCTTGTGCTCTGACAACCATGTCATCAAGTAAGTCAACCGTAATAATATCCTCATTTACCTACAACCAATGTCAAACTGGCTATAGTTCCAAAGATCTCCCCTGTACCAGTTTTTTGAACAAGGGGATCATGTCTGTAGTCCCCCAATCCCCTGACACCTTCCATATTTCCAAAGATTTTCTAAAAAATCTCTACCAGTGGTTATTCAGATTCCTTTATTATTCTGGGTTTTATCACGTAGGGTCCTGGTGTCCTGCCTGCATCTATCTTCTCTATTTTGCTATATGTGCTGTCGTATTTGCCTTCAGATTACATTTTGTTGTCTCCCCTTTGAACAGACCCTCTACTGCTGGAAGTTCATCTCCAGGTTCCTCTGTGAAAACTGGTGTAAACTACATGTTAAGCTCCTCTTCAGTCCTTTTCTCCTCAGTTAACAAGCTGTTTCCACTCCCTGATGTTACGAAGCCTGTTCTGTCCTTTGCACCATTCTAACCTCAAATTTATCATTGTGTCCTATATTCCTGGAATTGCAGCTGTCATATTCTTGTTTTGCCTAGTAATAACCTTCTGGCACTCTTTTTATACTCCTACACTTTGCGTGGGTGTTGTTGGATGTTTTTTCTCACATTACTCTAAAGGCTTTCCTTTTGGTCTTAAGAGTTGCCCTCTCTGCCTAACTCATCCAAGTTGGTTCCTTTTGGTTCTCTTGGTCTTATTCCTCTTGGGACACATTCCCTCACAGACTGTTCTATTATTAAGTTTTTCTAGTCCACATCTCCTCAGCCCCTCTCCTTACTTCCTGACTGCCTCATAGATACATAGATACATAGACAGTGTCGGCAGATAAGGGCCTATGGCCCACCTAGTCTGCCCATTTGAGCTTGTAAGTTCAGTTTGTTTTCCTAGAAGTCTGTTTCCCCTTACCCCTGCCCTCTAGAATTCCTTTATGTCTATCCCATGCATTCTTAAATCCCGTGATTGTTTCAGCCCCCACCACTTCCTCTGGCAGGGTGTTCCACTTGTCCACCACCCGTTCTGTGAAGAAATTCTTTCTCATGTTTCCTCTGAATCGTCCTCCCTCCAACTTCATCCCATGCCCTCTAGTCCTGAAACATCTTTTTCGCTTAAAAATAGTGTTCTAGGGACATGGATATGTTGTTCATCCACACTCATTGGCAGTATCCTTGCCGCTTTAAATCTTGCCGGAAGGTCTTCAAGCTTGCTCCTCCCACCCACCCGGGTGGTATAACTCTCGGCTCCGCCCCATGACGCCAGATCTTCCTTACCGCTTGGAAGCTCAGGTTCCCTCCTTAACGCTCTGCGTTTGTGACTGGTTCCTATTTCTCCGTTTGCGGATTTAAAAATAATATTTTGCAAAAAGACTTCAGTCTTCGATCCCTCGCGGCTGCGATGGATAAATCGACTCCCGGATTTCGGAGATGCCCATGCGGGCAGAAGATGTCTCGGACGGATCCACACTCCACGTGTGTCTACTGCTTAGGCCTTGAGCACGACCCGCAGGCTTGCGACCTGTGCTCATCTTTCTCGGCCTACGTCCTCGAAGACCGTGCTGCCCGATTGCAACTGGGCCGTCCCGAGAAGCGTTTCCCTCCGGTGAAGTCCAAGGAGGCCCGGTTGGCGGTGTCCGCGGCGGCGGGCTCGGCGGATCAGCTCGGCCGGGATGGTCGCCTCAAGAGGAGGCGGCGCGGGTCAGTATCTTCCTCGCGCTGCATTTATCCCGCCTCTCTGGGTTCTTCTACACGGCTTCCTTTAAGGAGCTTTGTCTGTCCCTCTCCACTAAAGGAGAAGGGCCTGCGTCTGCTGGACCTTTTCTCGGTCCAAAAGAGGACAAGGTAAGTCCCTCCGTCGGCGCTCTTGGGGCGGGAAGGTCCTCTCCCGGGCTGTCGGACCGTCGGCCTGATCGACCGCTGAATTCTGGCCACTGGCCTCCACGGTGTCCCCGTCAGGTCAGTTGACCGAGACTCCCCACTGATGAAGTCGAGATTTTCTCGACCCATTGAACGACTGTCGCCTTTAGCAGCGAGATTCCCTCTCCCGGTTCCCCCGGAGGAGTTGAGGATCCGTGGGCTCGCCTGTGCCTCCGGTTCCGAGCCCTCGGATGGACCTTCCGAGCGAAGGGTGTCGGTTCCGGCCGACACCTCCCTGCACCGACCCGAAATTCAGGACTCGGTCTCGGTTCGGACCTCTTGCGGTCCAGCCCGTTCCCACCGTCATAAGCGGTCGTCGGCTTGCCAGTGAAGGCGGCGTCGCGCCGCTCGTCCTCGTCCTCCTCCTCGGATGAGGAGGCTGGCGTAAATTCGTCGGCCGATGCGAGGACCTTATGTTGCAACAGCTCCTCCTGGCGGGAATAAGCCGACTCCGGCGCGCCCCGGCCATTAAGTGGCTGTCACGGGCGGCCGACACAACCCCTCGACTTGCCCGAGGCCTATACCCAGGCGGTTGTTCGGCCAAGACCAGCTGCTCCACGATTGCGGTGGAACCTCGCCTCCACAGCCACCAATTGGGGCTCCGACCAAGGATTCTCGATTCGGCTAAGGGTTTACCCATCGGCTGTCAGTTACCCTCACTCCCGACCGACCTCGGCAGGTGAAAGGTGGCTCAGGCCAGAGGCAGCTCTTGAGGACTCTTCCCGAGTCCGAAGATGATTCCTCCTTCTTCTCCAAGCGACTGGACTTGGGTCTTCAGGAGGGTCAGCCAATGGGCGATAGCCCGTCGTCCTTCCTAGGACTGCTTCGGCTCATCTCGGTCTACCGGGATGGGCTCGAACCCGTTCCAAGCAGGCGGGTATCCCCTCACGGAGATTCTGGACGAGGATTCTCCGGCGAGGCCTTTCCGGTGGCGAGGCCATAGTGGGTCAGCACTGGAACTTTGGCGGCGCCTGCTTCCTGCCCTCGCCTTGGCCAGGATGGCCAGGAAGTATGCGGTCCCACCGGTTCCTTGTCGGTTTTGGAACACCCTCTGCTGAGGGTTGGTTACCGACAGCGTTTTCCGGTAGCGCGGCAACGCCAGGGATGTGGACAAACCTCCTGACAAGGAGTCCAAGAAATTGGACTATGTCGGGCGAAAAGTCTCGCTCGTCCTCTCTCGGCCTTCGTCAGGCCAGTTGGCAATCCTCATGGCACATTTTCTCATGCCCTGTTGGGCTCCCTGGATGAGGTCATCCCTCATCTTCCCGCCCGATCTGCAGACTACGGTTAGCAGGTGCGGGACCAGGGCAGGCAGTGGCCAAACAGCAGCTCCAGACTGCTTTGGATGTAGGGGACTCATGTGCCAGATCGGTGGCGGCGCAGTGGCTATCGTCGTGAGCTTGGCTGAGGATATCCACCTTTGCCGGATACCCAGCACAAGTTGGCGGATGTTCCCTTTTGGGGACTGACCTCTTCGGCCCTGGGGTGGAAGGTCACCTGCAGAGGATCAGAAGTCCAATGCCACCTTGGACTCGGTCTCTTCCGCTCAGAAGGACAAAGGCATAAACCACAGCCTAAGCCTTCGTCCTTCTGTGCCCCGCGCAGCCTGGCCAGCAACGCCAGGGCCAGCAGGCTCGGGCCTTGGCATCCCAAACCCAAGTCACCGGCTTCCTCTAACAGGAGGCAGGAGGAAAGGGCCCAGGAGGTCCCTCGGCCGGTCCCTCCTCCAAAGCCTGCCCAGTGACGGGCTGAGGTGTCGCCCCATCCCGTCACCTTACCCCTGGTCCCCGTGGAGACGGCTCCAGCACTCCGTTCCGCCTGGTCCGCTGTTACCACGGACAGGTGGGTCTTGGAGGGTAGGGAAGAGGCCTGCCTCTGGAATTCGAGCAGGCACCACCCTTCAGAGCCGTCCGCCTCGGGGGCTTGGGATCCCCAGCTCACTGGCGCCGTCGAGCCGACATCACTCTCCTCCTCCAGAAGGAGGTGGTAAAGAGGTGGTGGACCCTCCTTCAGACCCAGGGTTTGTGTCCAGGTACTTCCTGGTTCCGAAACGGACGGGGGGCTGGCGCCCCATTCACGACCTACACGACCTAAACAAGTTCCTAAGGTCTCGAACCTTCAGGATGGTCACTCTGGCTCAGATAATACCATCCTTGGAACGCGGCGTGTGGTTCTGCTCTCTGGACTTGCAGGACGCGGTTTTTCACGTCCCTATCCGTCTGCCTCACCAGAGATTCCTTCGCCCGAGCGAGGATCTCTCTTCGAGTTCCAAGCCATGCCCTTCGGCTTGTCTCCAGCTCCCAGGTCTTCACCAAATGCATGGCAGTGGTGACAGCATTCCTCGGCGCCGAGGGTCGGGTGTACCCTTACCTGGACGACTGGCTGATAGCAGCTCCTCCAGGAAGGAGGCGGAGTGGTCAGAGATCTGGCCTCCAGGTCTGCTCTCCAACTGGGCCTCCTTGTGTCAGGCCAAGTCGGAACTCGGGCGAAGCAGGTGATTTTATTCATCGAGGCGCAGCTCGGCTCTCTTGACCAGGCGCGGCTCCCGCGGACAGGGCCGAGGTTCTTTCCTCCTTTGCCCGATCATTTCTGGTTGAGCCAGCGCGCCTGCCCGGGACTTCCTGCCTCCTGGGTCTCATGGCGGCCTGTACCAGCGTGGTCCGTTGGGCCCGCTGGAACATGCGTCCTTCAGTGGGATTGGCCAGCCAGTGGTCACAACGCTCGATCCCTTGACCAGCTTAGGTCGGTGACCAGGGGATGTGGAATGCTCTCAGTGGTGGACAGTTTCCAGATCAATTGCAGGAGGGCATCCCGTTCGTCCGCCCGAGCCGACGGTCTCTCTGTCGACCGATGCTCTCTGATGGGTTGGGTGCCCATCTGGGGAACACTGGGCTCATGGCCTCTGGTCCCCGCGGGAGTCCCGATGCCACATCAACCTGCTGGAGCTCCGAGCGGTCCGCCTAGCTCTCACCGCCTTTGCTCCGTTCCTCCGGGGTCAAGTGGTCCGAGTCCAGACGGACAATACCACGACCATATACTATCTAAACCGCCAGGCGGGACGCTCCATGCTTCTATGCAAGGAAGCTCTCCGCATTTGGTCACTCGTGCGCAGCCTGGAGCGGATCTCCTAGCCATTCACGTGGCAGGAGCCTCCAACACCCTGGCCGATGCCCTGAGCGGATAGGGGCTGCATCCACAGTGGTCTCTCCTGCGGAGGTAGTACAGCATCTGTTCTCCTTTGGGGCACACCTCAGGTGGACCTGTTTGCCTCCACGGAGAACGCGGCTGAGTCTGTTCCATGCCGCCCCTCAGCGGGGCTCGCTGCAGGGGATGCCTTCTGAGGCAATGGACCCCGGCCTCTTTACGCCTTTCCCCATTTCCCTTGATCCACAGGTGCTTCTCAAGGAGGAGGACAAGGCGCAGGTGATTCTGATAGCCCCAGACTGGCCTCGCCAGTTCTGGTACCCAGATCTCCTCAGTCTCAGCTCCAGGACTCCATGGCAGCTTCCAGCTCGCCGGACCTGCTCTCAGTCAATCAGGGAAGGTGTTCCATCCGGACCTTCAATCCCTGCACCTGACAGCCTGGTTCCTGAGCGCTAGAGTTCCAGGCTTTGGGTCTTTCCGACAGAGGTCCTCAATGTAGTTGAGGCGTCCCGTGAGAGTCGACCAGAAAATGCTATGCCTTCAAATGGAAAAGGTTTCCATTTGGTGTCAGAACAAGGGCTTGGACCCTTCCTCCTGTTCCTTGGCAAGCATCTTGGACTATTTATGGTCCTTTCTAGTCAAGGGCTTAGGTCGAGACCCTAAGGGTGCACCTGGCAGCCATCTCTGCTTACGGGCGCGGGCCGGAAGCAGTCGGTGGCGCAGGAGAAGGTGGTCTGGCGCTTTTCAAAGGCCTTGATCACATTTCCTCCAGTCACGGGAACCCCCCACTCCGTGGGATCTACTGCTGGTACTGGCAAAGCTCATGGGCAAGCCATTCGAACCTATGCACAGGTGTGCTCTCTCTCACCTGTCGTGGAAGACCGCCTTCTTGGTGGCTATCACGTCAGCCAGAAGGATGGGAGAGCTCAGGCGCTTCCATCGAGTCTCCTTACCTGGTCTTCCACAGGGACAAGGTTGTCCTGCGCCCACCGAAATTCCTTCCGAAGGTGGTGTCGGAGTTTCACCTTAACCAGGTGTTGACTCTGCCGGTGTTCTACCCAGTCACACCGGAGGCGAATATAGGCTCCATACTCTGATCCTAGAAGGGCGCCGCTATTATAAGGAGCGACGGCTGAAATTGGGAGAGGTTCGCCAGCTGTTTGTCACCTCACGCTGAAGCCGCATCTGGCAGACCTGCAGCCAAGCGGACGATAAGCAGGTGGGTAACCTCCTGCATAGATCTCTGCTATAGGTTAGCGGGCATGGAGCCTCCCAGAGGGATAAGAGCTCATTCTACCCGCCATACTGCTGCAACGGTGGCTGCTTCCAGGGACGTCCCTATCCAGGAAATCTGCAGGGCTGCTACCTGGAAGTCAGCAAACACCTTCATTACCCACTACCACATCGACCTTGAGTCACGCCGGGATGCTGGTTTTGGGGCCTCGGTTCTCCAGTCTCTCTTTCCCAAGTAAGTATGTGGGGTGTCGTCTTGCCTCCCTCCTCCCGGAGAACTGCTAGGAGTCTGCCAATGAGTGTGGATGAACAACATATCCATGTCCCTAGAAATACAGGTTACTCACCTGTAACAGGAGTTCTAGGAATGGTATATGTTGTTCATCCACATTTCTCAGACCTCCCGGCTTCGACGCACAACCACTGAGCCCAGCGGCCAGATCTGGCGTCATGAAGGCGGAGCCGAGGTATCCACCCGGTGGGTGGAGGAGAAGCTTGAAGACCTTCCGGCAAGATTTAAAGCGGCAAGGATACTGCCAATGAGTGTGGATGAACAACATATACCATTCCTAGAACTCCTGTTACAGGTGAGTAACCTGTATTTTCCTGCACCCTGTTCCTCCCTGTAAGATACTTGTATGTCTCTATCATATCCCCTCTCTCCCTCCTCTCCTCCAGGGAGTACATGTTCAGTTCCTTCAACCTGTCTTCATAGGACTTGTGATGCAATCCATGCACCATCTTTGTTGCCCTCCTCTGAACCTTCTCTACCCTGTCTATGTCCTTACGTAGGTATGGTCTCCAGAACTGTACACTGTACTCCAGGTGGGGCCTCACTAGTGTCTTGTATAGCGGAATTATGACCTCCCTTTTCCTGCTGGTGATGCCCTGCCTATACATCCCAGCATCCTATTTGCTTTACCTGATGCCTTGTCACACTGTTTCCTACCTTAGGTCATCAGAGATGACAACCCCAAGATCCCTTTCCTGCTTGGTGCATGCTATATCCTCACCCCCAACTGATATATTGTGCCAGGGTTTTTGTGCCCCATATGCATTATCTTGCACTTCTTTGCATTGAATTTCAACTGCCAAACCCTTGACCATTCTTCAAGTTTCTGCAGGTCCCTTCTCATTCTGTCTACACCCTCTGGTGTGTCTACTCTGTTACAGAGCTTTGTGTCATCAGCGAACAGTGAAATTCTGCCTTCTAGATCCTGTGCAATGTCACTGATGAAGATGTTGAATGGACCAGTCCCAGCACTGATCCCTCGGTACCCCACTGGTTACTCTTCCCTCTGTGGAGTGACAGCTACTTACCACCACCCTCTGTGTCCTGCCACCCAGCCAGTTACTTACCCACCACACTACTGTCCTGCCCAAACCCATATTCCCCAGTTTGTGTAATAGTCTTCTATGTGGCACAGTGTCAAAGGCCTTGCTGAAGTCCAGATAGGCCATGTCCACTGCCCTCCCTGATCCACCTCCCTAGTCACCCAGTCAAAAAATTCAATGAGGTTGGTCTGACATGACCTCCCCTGGTAAACCATGCTGCCTTGGATCCTGTAGTCCATTGACAACCAGATGTTCCACCACTCTCCTTCAGTAGTGCTTCCATGATCTTTCCCACTACCGAGGTGAGGCTGACTGGTCTGTAGTTCCCTGCTTCCTCTTTGTTCCCACTTTTGTATAAGGGGACTACATCTGCTGTCCTCCAGTCTTTGGGTACCTCCCCTGTTTCCAGTGATTGGCTAAACAGGATAGCCAGAGGTTCAGCCACCACCTCTCTTAGTTCTTTAAGGACCCTGGGGTACACCCCATCTGGCCCCATTGCTTTATCAGCTCTTATTACTTCCAGTTCCTTCAGGACCCTTTCTCGTGTAAAGGGACTTGTGTCCATTTCTGCACCATTCTCACCCCTTGTACTCCCTTCAGACCCATTACCCCCCTCTTCCTCAGTAAAGACTGAGCAGAAATACCTGTTCAATATGTCAGCTTTATTGTTGTCATCCTCCACGGCTCCCATCCTCCCCTTCAGTCTCACTATCCCTCCTTTGTCTTTCTTTTTCACTTATGTACCTGTAAAAGGTTTTGTCCGTTTACCCACTGATTTTGCAATGTGTTCTTCTGTCTGAACTTTGGCTTCCTTACTGACTTCCCTGCCTCCTTTGTTTCTCCTGGTACTTCTCCCTATCCCTTCTGCCTGTGTCTTTTGTATTGCCTGAATGCAATCTTTTGGCTTTCACTTTCTTCGCTACCTCTTTGGAAAACCATAATGGTCTCCTCTTCCTTTTCCTCTTGCTAACCTGCTTAATGCATAATTCTGTTGTTCTTATAATCCCCATTTTAAATACTGCCACTGTTCCTCAACCCCTGATTCCTGTCCCATTCCCTTAATGCCTCTTTCAAGTATCTCCCCATTTTCCCAAAGTCTGCCCCTAAATCCAGGATACATGTTTTGTGTGGTTTGGTTCTGCTCTTTCTGTGATTTCAAACCACAATGACTGGTGGTCACTGTTACCAGGTGCTCCCCACTGTTACCCCATCACACTGTCCCTGTTTGTGAGCACAAGGTCCAGTATTGCCTTCTGCGAGGTTGCTTCCATGACCAGTTGCTTGAGGAAGGCACCCTGAAGGAGTCCAGGATAAATCTGCTCCTAGTTGATGCTGCTGCTGGGATGCTCCAGTCCACGTCTGGTATATTGAAGTCTCCAACCAGTACTACCTCACCCTTGTCTGCCATCCTTGGATGGCTAGCATCAGCTCCTATCTGTTTCTTCCTCCTGGGCTGGTGGTCTATAGACCACACCTGTGCGGATGGCTGTCCCATTTTCCTTTCCAGCTTAACCCACAGTATCTCCCCCATTTTGTTCCTCCTGGATCTGTGTGGCCCTTATGTCATTTTTCACATACAGTGCCACTCCTCCTCCCTTCCTGCCTGCTCTGTCTCTTCTGAATATGTTGTAGCCAGGTATGGCCATCTCCCAGTCATGGTTATCATTACACCAGGTTTCAGTGATGGCCACAATGTCCAGGTCTGACTGTACCATGACAGCCTCCAGATCTTCCATCTTGTTGCTAAGGCTCCTGGCATTTGCACACATGGGCTTTCCATGATTTGACCTCCTCCCTAGACTGCTTCACTGTTCTACTCCAGCCCCTTCCTTGGTTGTCATTTATCTCTGGTTCTCCTTGCTGTTTGCCCTTCTGCTGAATTTTGCCCCTTTTCTGCTTATCCACCTTTTGGACACTAATCTCCATCTTTTGCACACTGCTTTGCAGAGATAGCCACTCCTCTGGTTCACTGGTTCCACTACTAGCTGTGGGGGGTGAGCAAGGTGTTTACCTCATTTCATGAAAGTTGATCCTGCGGAAATTCAGTGTCTGTGCAAGTGTCTCCAAATCCATTTATGTATTGATTTGCTTTTGTTACCCAGGTAAGTGCACTAGACAAAAAACAGCCTATTTTCAGGTACAATTTGATCAGTTGTTTCAGTTTTCTTTAACTTCTACTTCAGAAACCATCTCTCATTGTTGCACATCACCAGATCTAGTACAGATTCCTTTCTCACCCCCCCCCCACTGATTACACCACACAGCAGTACTGTGTCCAAAAAGTAAGTCCTTTTCCTCCCACTGTCCCTTTTCTGTATCAGCCCCCTGATTGAGGTTTGTAGCAGACCTGTAACAGCAGCTTTTCTAAATTTCACTAAAAATATCACCAACAGCTTAATCTGGTTCAGTGTCAGTTGGCATCCATCTGTATCCCCATCCCCCGGGAGAGGCTGAAAATAAGTAGAATTGTCTAGTCCTCCTTTCCTGGTTAAAAAAAAAAAAATAAAAATAAAAACTTTTCTTTGTTACCCTCAGTCTGAACCCGCAGTGATTCTGATTTGCTTCCATCTTGTCCAGTGTCCTGTACATATCCTTGCATTATGGCCAGCCCCTTCCCTTGTCCCACTTTCCATCCTAGTCCTTCCTGAACAATCTATTCCCTTCCAGTGCTGCATTCTACCCAGTTACTGTCTCCCCACCATGCTTCTGGGTTCCCTGTTACTGTATGAATTTGATCTGTGCTAGGTAATACTTTGTTATATTTCACTGTTCAGACCCCTTTTAATTCGTATGAGCACTGTTTCTCTTTTTATTGCTCTCAGTAAGTACTTTATATGGCCCCAGTCCCTTGCTGATATCCTTTTTGCTATCATTTCTCAAGCTGTTGTACCACTCCTTATTTCTTGTCCCATTAATTTTAGTCCTTCCCTTGCTTGTCTATTTTCTTCCCTTGAAACACTCCCTTCCCCCATTTCACCTATAAATGAGATCTAGCTCATGTCTTTCCCGGACAACAATTTTAAATCATGAACAAGTTAATTTTTTTGAAGTACAGAACGCTATTTTTAAGAAAGTAGTCAAACAAGTGCAGCGATTCATTATTCTCCAAAACTGGAAATACTTTAGATTAAAACGTAGAAGTGTAAGGTTAAGTCTGTGCATCAAGGAGGAGGATAGGTAGTTTAAACATGCAGAATAAACCAACATTAGATGAGAGGTTTTCTGTTTTTAGAATTTGACATGAGAGTCGAGCAGCATGCTTAACCTTTTATACTGATTTAACATAGTTGGACAATAAATGATGACTGTCAGTGAAGAAAACTTATCCAACTTATGCGGGTCAGATGATCTAAACCGGATGCAAGCATATGCCGCTCTATACCTACCTCTCTCTAGGGTCCCATTCCCTCTTGGAGTTCCCTCTACCCCTCATGAAAGCACTTTTCCCCTCCCCCCCTTTTTCTCCTCACCCAGGCCCTACACTTCCTCCCCCTTCACCTCCCCTCACTTTGCTTGCCTTCTCTCCTTCTGGTATACAAGTATCCCTTCTTTTGTCCCGACAATGCGTCCTAGGCTGCTCCTGTGACTTGTTAATTCATGTGTTAAAATTCTCTCTTTTACTGAATCACACTGTATTTGAATGCTCACATCATCTGTGTATAATCTGTTTCGCTAGAGACTCTTATGCTCCCACTGTATGTTTTCCCACACTTGTTATGACATGGAACCTTTGTAAATGAGCAGTTTCCTGCTCAAAGGTATTGTAATCCAAGATTTAAATAAATAAAATTCCAGAACCATGAGGATCCTTTGATGTGCAGTGTGAGACAGTTCTTCTTCCAGTGTGGTAGTTCCAGTACCAACAGGTTACCATAGTCATCACTGTCTAAAATGTGCATTTCAGATTTTTACTGTTAACTAGTAATGTAATATTTTATTTGCAGGAGTCCTTGATACCCACTGATGATCACCAGTCACAGACTATAGAACTAGTATGTACCATGCAAGGTGGGTTGCTCTCAGCTGTTCTGTTGTTCATCTGTCTGACTTGGAGCTGTGTTGGGTTTATATCCACAAACTGACTTTAAACTTTCTGTCCAAACAGGTGGGGATGACCGAATCTTTAATGCTCCAGTACCATTTGTGGACCGAGATTTGGCCGGAGATGAAGAAATGTTAGCTAAGCCTCCTCCCTATGTCAGACTTGTTTAAAAATAACAAGATGATGACAACCTATGTGAAACTAGACTTGTGTTCATCTCTGTCACATCGGTTTTAATACATTTTTATCCCGTTTTTAAGTTTCTGAACATTTTTTTTTATCGATTGCCATTCCAACTCCCATTAAGACTGTAGTAGACCTTGTTTTAAAGAAATGTACTGAAAAGGCTGTTAAAGACAACGTTCAGGACCCACTGCATGTACAGCTAAAACACTTCAAAGAATAATTAGGAGCTGCTGACGCCTTTAGGAAAACCTTTGAAAATGTGATGATATTACATACAACCCTGTTTCTGACTTGTATGATTCCTGTATTTCTCTGTCCCTGGTTCTTTCTTACAGGGATATTTGCATGTAGACAGGACTTTTGTTCTTTATATCTGTTACAGCTACTTATTTCCCGTCTGAATTTGTTACTCGTGTTATCACAGTTGTTTCCTTGGCAGCAGACCGTAATGTCAGAAGGAGGATTCTGATATCAAGCTGGGAATGAAGAAGTGTAGATGAACTCCAAGGTGCAGACTCCATTTTCATTCAGATGTCTTCAATATTAAAGAACAAGAGACGATAAATACTGACAACAAACTATAAGCACACAGGAAATAAGGGTTGCTCACACACAATGCAGATGTATGAGAGGTTTGAACAGTACAGTAGTGAATAAAGGTGCCCCGTACTCTTTTCCCGCAACACTGCCACAGTGCAGCATGTACCACCACATATGAACAGTTTATTCATAAATGACTTTTAAAGTGCAGCCACAGCTTAGGATGTATGATAGATGCTTTCACTAACCCCAACATCGGGCACCTTTTTTTGTTGCTACTAGTCAAATTATAAGATGTAGTTTATATAAATATTGTATATCAGTGTTTTCCAAGAGTTGTCAGTTGCTCTTTTAGACAAAATGTAAAATGAAGTTGAAGGAAAATGCCCTAGTGCCAATTTCATAGTATGAGTGTATGTTTCAGCGAGTCCAGTAGCCTAGCATTGGCTTGCATCGACTGCTGTGTGGGTCAGTGTCCCAAGCTCAGGGCACCAACGTGGGCTGGTAGAGGGAGGATATAGTGTCCGTGAGGATGCTCCCCTCCAGGCTGGGTGAGCTGTGGCTCCTACTGCAATACTACTCGCTGAGTGACTGACTGTGGGCAGCAGTGCAGCTGGGATGCACTGAGGGGACAGGAGGGTGCATGCACAGTGCATCAGGAGTGTTGGCATGATTGCCTCTACATCCTTGAGGGGCAGGTCCCTGGGAGTAAACCAGGAGGAAAGGAATGGGCTATGGGTAGATGATACCCCTATATCCCACCTCTTTTTAGTTTGGTGGGCCAGAGCCTTAGCCTCTTCCCACTACCACTGGATATAGGTTTATTCACACACACGAACCCAGAGTTAAAATAGGGAGACTGCCACAGGAGGAGAGCTTGGAGGGGAATGTGGAGGTTGGGTGTCAAGCACCATGCAGTGTTTAGGGCTAGAGGTCAGTCCTTCAAAGAATCATATTATGGGGCACACTGATAGTCAAAGAGCTGTTCCCTGCAGGCGATGTACAAAAAGTAGATAGTGAGGTGGAAGAAACAAACTTTTTTTTTTCTGTGACCTGCTAGTAATACTGCTGCCTTTGAATTAGGGAGCCCACCCCGCCTTGCTAATGGCATATTGTAAACACTTGACTAGTTGTATTTTACAGCTGTTGTACTATAGATTCTTAATTTGTGCTCATCAAAGTGTTTACCTGACTCCACTGTACCCATGGTGGCTGGCTGTAAAAGGGCTGATACTAGCCAGCTAGTTCTTGGGACTTGCTGATGTATTATTGAAATCATTGTGCATTAAAATAAAAAATAGACAGTCCCAACAATTGTTTTGATTTCCAGACTTTTAGCAGTAGTTTAGCTATGTTTTTACTAAATGGCTGTTTTTATGGTGCATTGCTTAAAGAGTAATCATGTATTTTAATTGAATTGTAAAGAAACACTTTGTATAGGTATTCTTTTCTTATTAAGATTCTCCATGGGAAAATAAAGTTGCATTTGATTTTTTTAACATTTTGTAATAAGCAGTTCTGAATATAGTGTTCTTTTATTCTAGTTAAACATCAGCATTATCACTAGTGACATAGGCGTTGGGCATTTTTCGACCAATCGCCTCTTTTTGTAGGTGACATTTGATAACATTCATAACAGAGTATTTATATTGCCTAGTTGGGTTGTAGCCGGAAGTCCTGAATGGGATTGGTACTGCAGACATACTGAACTGTTTTAAACCCCACGCAGGGATGCAGCTAAGTTTTGAAAGACAAAGTAAATTCATAAAAATAGGGAGGAACTCAAAATCTCCTTTCCATAAAGAACCACACTTTGGCCTTAGTGCCAGAGGCACTAGGACCTCATGATAACCAGAATGTTTTGTTTCGGGAGAGTGACGCCGCAGTCTGTACCAATGTATTTGCACCCACGTGCACGCTAGCCTCGTAAGCAGCATCAGCACTCCCAAGTAAGTCTGTTCCTTTTTCCTCATCATCAGAGTGCCACTAGCTGCCTCGCGGGCATTGGAACTTTATAGAAGTTGTCATTGATAGATTTTTTTTTAGCACTCATATTAATCTCACTTGCCATTTTTCACAGAAAAATGTATTGTTTTGTGTGTGTGGGACCACTACTGCACAGAAAGATCCACACTGGTGCTGCTAGGCCAGTCTGGGTCCAACCCATGAAGTAGTCCAATACCTGGAATGTCCAGCCATATGCTATAGTTGCAAGCACTCCGACTTCAGTCTGGGACCATGAAAATAAAACACTCTAGGTCGTTTTCTATTTGTAGACGGGGGTTGCTGAGCCAGTGTTGTCATTGTCATCCACTCTGGTATGGTAACAGGTGCTGACCCTTCTCTCAGCACTGCCTTTTTCTTCATTGCCCTCAACCCCAGGTTCTACATCATTCCCAGCACCATTCTCAGTTCTTTCTTCTTGGCCCCATTGCCTTTTCCAATATGGGACCCCTTGATGTATACTAGACAGCTTTTTCCTTTAATGCTTTTCTACATTCTGGATGCTAAAGTTGCTGCTTTCTTTTCCAGTTTTGTTCCTTCCCAGGGTGGCCCCAGTCATGCACCTTATTCTGTTTCTCTTCCTGTCTCCTCTGCTGTGGAGGTACCTTAAGCAATTTTTGCTGCTTCACCTTCTGCTCACGTCATTGAAAGAGCCATATCTGACCAACAGTTCTCCATATGGATGGTAAAAAAGGAAGTGTGGCTGTGCAAACCCATCTTGGTTCCTGCTAGGTGCTCCCTTGGTGGAGAAGTTTTATGCGCCTTCTAAGGAGGTTGAGGATGCCAAAGTGTGTTCACTCTTTCAGCTTTCAGACAATATTATTGGGTCCTTCTCCCTCTCCTCAAAGAGTTTATCTAGAAAGCCTTCTAGACCCTCCGTGGATTACACTCCCTTCCATTCCTACATGGATGACTTCCGGAAAGCCCTGAGCTTTCTACTCCATGTCTCTTAAGCTCTTCAACATGAGCTTCTTGAGTATCTGGACATTCTGCCACCTGCTATCAATATCCCTCACTTGCAGCTAGCTTTTAATGCTGTTGCCATAAAGGTCTGGAGGAAGCCTTTTTCTTCTCCCTCATTTACTTCAGTTCGAGATTCCCATTGCCTGCCGTAGAGCCAGACTTTTTCTGGAAATCTTGGCCCTTCTGGGGCTGCAGAGCTTTTTTCAATGGGTGTTTCTGCGGCTGACCCCCACACCCATCCAGGGATTCTCATTTCCTGTTAAAGTGGGGTATGAATATGTTTGCTTCTGCTACTCATTTCCCTCTAGGTAGCCACCAGTCAGACCTGTATGGCCAAGCTGGAGCAACATTTGTGGCATTCAGTCCACTCCTCCATTGAGGGTCTTCCTTCCATAGCTAAATCTGCCTCGCTCAGTTAGGCAGCTTAGGGAGTTAGATGCAATTCTTTACAATTGAAAGCTTTGTATGATGCTGCCCAGGTCACTGCCCATTCCTCCATGGCAGCTGCATCCCTCATGCATTTCTCTTGGCTTTTGGACTACTACTTTGTCCTCAGAGGCCCGTCTCCAAGCCCTCAAGTCTCCCTTCAGTGGTACTGTGCTATTCAACCATGCCACAATGCCCTCATTCTTTTGCAGCAGTTTGGCTGTTTCATGCCAAAACCTGGCAGATTTCTCCCCAAAGGTAAAACTGTTGGGCTCCACCACCCAGAGGATGTAATTCTCCTGTCTAGGCATTCTGTGTCCTCTCTGGCAAGACACCCCCGGTCCAAGTTTCTGTCTCTTTCGGTTTCCTCCCATTCTGGTTGGATGTGTTTCGACCTAGTTTGATCCTTGTAATGAGGAATGTTATCTCCAGACGTATCCCTATTCCTTCAGTCGAGTAGTTTTTTTCCCTGCCAAGTTTTCTCCTACAGTCTGTTGGTTGCCCACCCAGTTCAGAGTACTACTACTCACTTGACCAAAAAGTGGGGTTCTATGATTTGATTCTTATTTTATAAAATGCAACAAATACCACATAATCTGAATTTTAAAAAGTATTTAATTTAAGAAAGATGGTGCTGCTGGGTCCACTACATCATGACCCTCTGATGCAAACTTCGTCCTATAACCAGAATTGGTCTCTTCTGATGGGTGGCTCCTTCCCATACCTGGGGTCTCTTTGCTAGACTCGCTTCCTCCCTTTGGTGTAGTCCTCCTGCAAGGTAAAATTTCCCATGTTAAAGGTAAACAGCTACATGTCAAAATGTCTGAACAATAATGTATTGAATTGTACTTTACATAGATACATAGATGTCAGCAGATAAGGGCCGTGTGGCCCATCCAGTCTGCCCTATCCCTCTTTCTAATGCTTAAGGTACCCTAGATGCTACAAGCACCCCCCCTTACCTTAGCTTGATAATTCCCATGTGCCTACCCCACGCATTCTTGAATCCTTGAACCATGCCCACCCCCACCACTTCCTGGGGGAGACTGTTCCATCTCTCCACCACCCTTTCAGTGAAGTAGAATTTCCTCAAGTTCCCACTAAGTTTCCCCCTTTTAGTCTCATGCTGTGACCCCTTGTTCTATTTCCCTTCATGTGAAAGATGCTCCCTTCTGGTACCCTGGTGATACCCTTTAAATATTTGAAGGTCTCTATCATGGCTCTTCTCATACAACTTATGCTGCATCCCCAACACCATTTTTGTCACCCTCCTCTGTACTGTCTCTGTCCTGTCAGTCTTTTTGGAGATGGGGCCTCCACAACTGAACACAGTACTCCAGATGAGGCCTTACTAGGGAGTTGCACAACAGTACCACCACTTCCCTCCTTCTACTTGTTATACCCCTCCCTATGCACCTTAGCATTCTGTTAGCCTTTCCGATTGCTTTGTCTCACTGTTTAGCCACTTTGAGGTTATCTTCTATGACTACTGCTAGATCCCTTTCCTCTGTGGTAGCCTCCAGTGTTAACCCGTCTAGTTCATACTCAGCCCTAGGATTCCCCCTCTCTAGGTGCATAATCTTGCACTTTTTTGCATTAAAACCCAACTGCTATTCCTTGGACCAGTTTTCTAGCCTCTTCAGATCCCTCCTAATTTTTTCTATACCTTCCTGTGTATCTACCCTGTTACATTGCTTTCTATCATCTGTAAACAGGCTAACCCTCCCTTCTAGACCCTCTGCAATATCACTTATGAAGACATTGAAGAGCACTGGTCCCAGCACTGATCTCTGGGGTACGCCACTGGTTACCTGTCCCTCCTGTGAGCTAACCCCATTTACCACCACTCTTTGTGTTCTCTTACTCAACTAGTTTCTAACCCATGTAACCACCTCTGTTTCCATCCCCAGATTTGCCAGCTTGTGGATTAGTCTCCTGTGTGGGACTGTGTTGAAGGCCTTCCTGAAGTCCAGATAGGCCACATCTACCGCTCTGCCCTGGTCTATTTCCTTTATTACCCACTCAAAGAAATCAATCAAGTTGATCTGGCATGATCTCCCTGCCATGAATCCATGTTGCCTTGGGTCCAGCAGCCCCCTTGTCTCTAGGTGGTCCTCCAACCTTTCCTTAAGTAGGGTTTCCATCATTTTACCTACTATTGAGGTCAAACTGACTGGGCGGTTCTTTCTTTCCTTTCCCTACCTTTTGTGTACGTTCAGGCATTATGCTAGTCCATAAGTTACATGATTGCAAACTGCAACATTTTTTTTAAAGTTACTTACCATAACTGTGTTGATCTTGAGTATCTTCTTCGTAAAGCCAAACATAACCCCCCCCCTCCGCCGTTCACTATTACGATTTCAAGGATTTTCCTGTCCTAGTCCCCCAGACTAGGGTTGCTCAGCTTTTCGAGTTATTTTTCCTTTAGGGTAGTGTCCGCTGACTCCTCTGGGATGGGAAGGGGTGAGGTAACCCTGTGCTAGGGAAGTCTTTTTATCCTTTTTGCGTTTGCTTGCGCAAGGAATGTCTTGTGCTAGTAGCACATTTCAGAGGTGTGTCAGTGTTGGCGAATGCAGGGCACACTTTAGTAGGTGCGTCCCTCATTCCCCAATAAGCCAGCATGCTAGTGCTGACACCAGCATTATGTAAAGTGGACACAACTTGTAAGGAAAGTGCCACTGCAATCAGAGACAAGCTCGTTGCCACTTGTTTATTCTCGAACGGGATGACGTTCTTTGCGAAGATGTAGATGGAGCGGCAGGGAGGGGAGAGCAGGTCCAAGTAAAGCTTCAAACCCCATGACAGCAGCAGCCAGCGGGAGCAAATAATGAGATTTTGTGATGCAGGACAAGTAACGCGCAGTGAGGAGTGTAACCCCGAGGCACGAGACAGACAACACAGGGCGAGGACGAGACAAATAACACGCAGCGAATAGAGGGTAACCGTGAGGCATGAGATGATACGGGGTGAGGACAGCATATCATCGCAGCATGAAATGGAGACAAATCACACCTGGGCACAGAGCTAAAGTCTTTCAAGGGGCATGTGCTCACCCCACCAACAGTAACAGCGGTGGTGGCATTTAACCATCCAGTCCTGAGGCTGATATAGAGAAAAGTGCAATCCAATCAAGAAGACAAGCCCATCCCTTGTCCTCCTTCCTTACAAAAGCAACACGCTGTGCTACTACCTGACTGAGCTGCCGCCCACCTCCTGCCATCTGCCCAGACCTGACCGACTGACCCCTGGGCTTGATCACTTGCTCAACCACCCTTTGTTTCCCTACTGGTCACTCCACTCTGCTGACTGCCACAGCTGCCCAGCGATCCACTACCAAGTCACCTTCATTCCGAAAGACAGCACAGTAGAGTGCACTGCTTTTAGACATTCCTACCATACATTGCAGTGAAGTGTTGGTGCATGTCTTTGCTGGACAGTACAATGCAGACATTGCTGCATAGTTCCGATATGTGGCACCCTGCACAGTTGTCGATTTACGATGGACAAAGTAGCAGCGGACCATCACAGCACATTTTGCTGCAAAGTGAAAGCGAGTTGCACAGCCGCACGGTTCTGAAAGCAAGCATACTTGCACAGTGCACATTTACCATGCTTTTTGACCGCACAGTGCACTGAATCGTTACTGCAGTTTTTGGTCGTCATGATAATTCCGACATCGCCGCACAATTCTGATATGCGACACCCCTGTTGAGTTGAAAAGCTGCGACAGATACTGCAAAAGTACTGCCAGGCATTGCAACACACTTCTAGTGCTAGCAGCCCCGCAAGCCACACACACACACACACACACACACCTTGTGACACGCAACTAGACACTTTCTGTAATATTCCTTCCACAGACTGTCTACAGTGGTGATGAAAGTACACCAAAGGACTGTAAGTAGCATGTGCCGTGGGGGACACAAGTCAGGAAGACAGTACCGCAAACAGGTTGAGCTTGACATTGGATTGCGCACATTTAGTTGTGCTGTATTTATAATTTTACTTCTGAAACAGGCCGACCTGCTGTTAGCACGGTTTGATCCACTTGACCCCCCCCCCCATTTGTGTAGCCACCCCCTTGCAACTGTGTAACTGCATCTTGTCACACTTGACAGCGTCAGGGCCAAAACCTGTGATGCTCAGCATCTTTTTTTATTTTATTTATTTATTTCATTTACCAGCCCCGGCTGACTTCTTCCCCTATCTCTCAAGTGAGTGCCTATAATACTGAGCATTATGGACACAGCAGGGGTGTTCATCACACTGAGCTGGAAGTGCAGTATCAAACATCTAAACAGCAAATACAAGCAAGCAGCGCTGGGCATTGACAAATGCTGCTTGATTAGGTGGTGAGATGGGAAGGCAGTTGCACCCTTTCTGCTTGCAGAGGAGAAGGAAACTGGCACCTTTCTTTACTGGAGTGAGACAAGGAAACATGGGATGCGGAGCCCTGGTGTTTGACTCTTGAGTGTCATTCTTCCCCCTTTATTCCACCCATCTGCCTAGGCTCTGTGCTTGCTGCTGGGAAGGAGCAATGCAGGAGATTAAGCCAACCCTACCCCCTACCCTCACCCTTCCTTCCACCCCTGGTGTTCCATGGTTTGAGTGCAAGCTCAAGCCATACTGACATACGTATTGTACTACTGTAACAGTCATTTAAGGTTAGAAGGGAGTCTGTATCCATCATGTGCATTCCCCTGCTTGATAATCAGGGTTAGAAAACAAGTATTTCATTTAAATATCTTAATTCATAGAGATTCTCTACCTACTGTACTACACAGGGCACCTTGAAGACTGGTACTGTCTTTACATCATCAGTCTCTGCTAGTAGTCTGTACTACTGCTTCGCCTCCCTCTGGGAAGAAACATCCTCCTAACATTATCCCTTTACTTGCCACCTCAGATTCAGGGCATGTCCCTGTGCCCCCCCATTGCAATTTACCAATCAGTGCCATGAACATACAGAGGACATCTAATAGCCCCCACAAGTCACTTAACTTCCTTGTGCTCTCAGGTCGCACCGGTACACAAGCTTTCAGCTTGGTGTGTCTCTCCTGGTAAAAAAAAAAAAAAAAATATTACTGTAGACTGTTGCTGCCTCCACGGATGTTAACTGATGATCTTAGCAACACCCTCCTCCCCCATCACTGCAGTTAGCCCGAACACTAGCTGAATAAACAACTCTTTTGTGGTGGTCCCCATTTTGCAGTGCCAGATAATTACACTTCTTGAACGCATTGATCACACTAGGCCAACTGGTACACTGGAGAAGTTTAGTAGGAGAACTACAACTTGTTAAAATTTAGAATTTTTATTTTCAAAATTTTTTTTGCATTTCAGCTATTGCAGCAGGTCTCTCTGGTCATTTCATTAAGACAGGTCAGGGCCCATGTGACCGCTCCCCCCAAAACATCTGCCTATGCTGTTATACTCCCAGTCCCTACCTACCTCCCCCCCCCCCAAAAAAAGGTTCCATATGTCCCTTAGCAGGTGACTGGCACAATGGAAGGGTTATGCCAGTCACCTGCCAGGGGACATAACTGTCGGCCAAATGCCTTAAGTTCAAGCTTCCTTTTCCTGCCCAACGCCTTGTTCAATTTGTAGAGGGGTAGGAGGTCACAGTATGCCACCTTTAAGAAGGCAGCACAGGAACATGTGGCACAGGGTATTAAGGTCCATCTGCCTTCCTGTACTCTTTCAGCTACAGCATTCCCCTCTTACCACCTGAGCAGCTCAGAATCGGAGGACACAGGGCAGTAGGACCAGTGCAGAGTAACTGGGCAGGGTGGGCAGACAGGGCTTTTTCTGCCATTTGTGTATCAAGAAACATCTGGAACTGCTGCAGTCTTTCAGAAAGGAGCCTCTTCCTCCTTGAATTGACGGTACAGCTTTCATACCAGGTACAGTGTGTGATGGGGAGAAGCATATATATGTAATTGATTTGTGGGTGAGGAAAAAGAACCAGAAATTTGCAGGCTCAAAAACTGCAAGGCTCAGAATACTCACTATGTGACTTTTGACACATCATTTAACCTGTCAGTGCTCCTGTCCACCAAGCTGCTGAAATAAGCAGGACCCCACTGAAAAAGGGAGGTTGTACCTCAGCTACGCTATCTTGGGTAAATAAAAACGTTTTTCTTTTAGCAAAAATTTCCATGGAACCTCTCGGCTGGGTGGGGTTGTGGGGTTATGAGTGCTACATCTCTCACCCTGAAGCAGGACGTGGGGAGGGCAGGACCTGGGACACTGGAGGCAGCATACAGTGCAAGCACAGTCAGGTTAGGAATAATTGTACTGTACATTTTTTTTAATTGGATCATGTGGAGTGTTTGGGGTAGGGGGGGTGACAGAGGACCGTGGTTTTTGTGGTGGTCAAGGAGGGTGCCAAGTGTTAACACCGCATGGGGGGGGGTGCCTGGTTGGTGAAGGCACACCATATGTGTTAGCAGTGTGAGAAGGGTCTGGGAGCTGGGCCCTGTGAGCAAGATACTGTATAATGAAGGCCTGAGCCAGTGGAAGGGGCCCCATGCTTTGTGAATGGCTCATAGGGTCTTTCACAAAGTGTGTTATTGGCCACAAGCCAGTCATTAAAAGCATTTACAATGCTGGCCTCAATACAAAGTTGTTAACAGCGGTTGTTACAATATCTTTTTCAAAAAGGTAAAGAACTCCACTGCAATAACAGGGTTGCAGCAGAAATGGTCAAAAGTAGGGAAATGCAATGTTAAGACACAAATTCCGCTGAGCTTCATTGAATCTGTGGTATGGTCTTCCTCTGCCCTTGAATAATCACATGACACAGAGCTGATGTCCTACCTGTGCCACCATGTTCCCAGGCACTGGTGTCATGTAACAAATGTTTATGCGCCTGGAGAGGCTGCAGAAATTAGGTTAACACCAGCACAGATCACTTGATCAGCTAAACCCCTTAGGAATGCCATACATTCCACAAGGCTCAGTGGACATTTTATCCTAACACTGCATTTTCTCTACTTCTGATGCTGTCTGCTGCAGCACTAACTGATTCTTCGATATTTTTTGTTTCTTTGCAATGAATTATTTAGTTTGTAGTTATGCAATCACCTTACTATTATGAATTAGCCATTTTGGATAAGCACCTCCCCAACCCCCACCCCATTTTTATTTCTTGTTCCTCTGGAAGAAATCCCTGGACCCCTGCAGCCTCCAGTTCTTGAGTCTCACAATTAGTCATTCTAGTACAACTGCTCTATAAATTCTAAGAGAAAGCAGTGTTGTCTGTATGGAGATTGGGAGGAGAAATGCAGCCTGTCTCCTCATATCACTGTATTAAATCTAACAAAATCCTCAGGTCTATTAAAGTTAATCAAATGGGTATGCACATATGCATGTGTACTGCCACCTCATCGTTCCCCTGAAATAACAAGCATTTGTCAATGCTGAATGTTTGCTTGCTGGCATTAGCATTTGTAGTGTAGGAGTTACAGAGCTGCATAATATGAATGGCAGTGAAGTATTGAACTGAAGCCAACCCCACCGCCACCCTGCAGACAGTGACAGGCATTGGGGTGTGCCTTTGGGTCGTCAGGCATAACGACGATGCCATTTCACCACACCCTACCCTGCAGACACTGACAAGTGTCACTGTGCCTTGGGGCCTTTGGCCCTTATGCGCACCACATTCCATCAGGAAATACGGTGAGTTGGGTGCGGTATAGGAGAATGGGGTGAACTTTGGGGCCAAAGAGTCCAAGGCATACCTCGATGCCTGTCATTGGCTGCAGGGTGTGGATGGGGGTGGAATGGTATGGGCATTACAGGTGACAATCCCAAGTCACACCCCTGATGCCTGTCAGTCTCTACAGGATGGAGCATTATAGCCAGAAACCCTAACGGCGCAGGTGTTCATTGGTATTTTCACTCCAATTTTTCAACATGGGTTTTTTGTGACCCCCACCTCATGAACAGTGGCAGTATCAGTTCATTAGCCGAAAGCTGATTTTGCACAGCGACTACGCCATTTGGCAGCACAGGTGCGAAAACACATTTTGAACAGGATGTGAAAAATGACAGCTGTACTGTTCATGAGGAGGTGTAAAAAAAAATGGCAATGTTGAAAATCTGGAGTGAAAATATAAAAAAAAAACTGGCAAAGTCACAAGTGTGCATAGAAACTGCGCAACGCACACCCATAATGTAATTAGTTTGGGGATTGTTTACAGCAGATTGTCAACACAGGCATTTTGGGACCTCTGCTTATGAACAGTGTCACTGTGATTTTCTTAAAGTGTCCCGAACACTGATTTCCCCCAGTGACCACACATTTCAGCCAGGGTGTGAAAAATGACAGCTGTACTGTGCTGTACTGTCCGCGTATAAGGAGGTGTGGAAAAATGCCAGTGTAGAAAATCTGGACTGAAAATATTACAAATTCGTGAACTTACGATGGTGCATGGAAACTGCGCAATGCACGCTCGTAAAACAGTCAGTGTATGGACTTTTGTCCCCAAATTTTCAAATAGCAATTTTAAGACCTCTGCTCGTGAACAGTGTCATGCGATTTTCTTAATCTGTCCTGAACATTGATTTCACACACTGACCGCGCCATTGTGCACTACTTGCACGAAAACGCATTTTGGGTGAGATGTGAAAAATGACAGCTATACTGCTCATAAGGAGGTGTGGCAAAATGGCAATGTTGAAAATCTGGAGTGAAAATATAAAAAATTTACGACGTTGCGAGTGTGCATAGGAACTCGCAATGCAGCTAGTAAAACAGTGAAAATTTTTCACCAAATTTAAACATAGGGTTTTGGGGCCTACCTCATGAACTGTGACACTGTCATTTCGTTACTTGGTCCCGAAAGGTGGTTCCACGCAGTGACTGCGAAATCACCTTTCAGGACCGAATAACAAAATGACAGTGCGAGAATTCATGAGGTGGGGTCCCAAGAACCCCATGTTGAAAATTTGGTGAAAAAATTCCCAAAAATGCCTGAGATATGCATCAAAGTTGAAAAAACCCTATTTATTCCATTATACAGCTTACCGGCATTTCCTCAGTTTGTGGTTGGCTTTGAAGAATGCAGACATGTTTCCGGTCCACTGAAGATCATTGCATTGGATTCAGGAGGCAAGTATAGGGTGAGGGGGGTGTGGGGAGGCAGGGTGCACAGAGGGTGGGCGCAGGTGGGGGGAGGGGAGTTAAGACAGTCAGCAAGGGACTGTTTTTCTTACAGGTCATTTATTTTAAGACAACGGGACTGGGCTCCCAGCGTGGCAGCTGGAAGGTTGTTTTGGGGGCAGTGGGCCCGGGGATTGCGCACCTATCGTTATACTGGACGCTTGCCACGCCGGGTGGGCTCCCAGCGTGGCAACTGGAAGCCGGGTTTTGTGTATGGGGGTACAGTGGAGCTGACGGGGACTGGGCACCCCGTCACCATACGGACTTTCCACGCTGGGGTGGGCTCCAGCGTGGCACCTGGAAATCTGTTGGGGGGGGGAGCCGATGGAGGATTGAGCACCCCCATCGGTCATACAGTGTGTGTGGGGACTTGGGACTGCATGAGCATGCTGGGGTGGCCTCCCAGTGTGCTACGTAGGTGTGTGTGTGTGGGGAGGGAGGGGCAAACTGTCTATGACAGTTTGGATGCAGTGAGCGCTAACGTGTAGGCAATTTGTATACTGCCGATGGACAGCAGTATGCAAATTGCCTACATGAGCCGTGGTGTTTTCCTTTCAACTGTACGCCACTGCATCTGAACGGCTGTCATAGACAGCTCAGACATTCATTGGTGCAGTGCAGCCGTGCCTGCAAAAGGGAGCAGGGCATTGGAAGTGGGGGAGGCACACGCACCTACGAAAACTTGTATGGTGGCACTATGTTTCTTGCACATGCGTGCAAGCAAACATAAAAAGCAAAAAGCACCACAACAGTCTGCCTTTGCTAGAATTCTGCCAGTTAGTCATTTTTTAGTCTATATTATCACTCAGTACTTGAGTATGTGTACTACTGGTTGTGGTTTTGCCTGCATCTTTCTGAAGTGATACAGTCTATGTGAAAGTCATTCTATTAAACTAAACCAGCAATGTAAGAATAAGGAATACAAACACACCACAATTGTTTTTACTTTTTGATTATACAGTAGGTATATGTATATATATACACACACACTCACACACACTTGACCTAGGTTAGCCCTGTAGAGATGCAGTAGGTTGTTTTTATTGGGGATCTGCCATTTACCCATTTTTTTCGGCTGAGTGGACTGAAGTTTAGTGGGATATGAACTTGGTTCAGTAACCTGTGCTGCACTTACTAAGCCTATCTGTGTTGGTGTAGATTTTGATTTCTGTGTATCGTTACTTTTCCCCACATCTCCCTTGTATCTACCCCCTTACAGCTTAAACAAGCCTTCTTGGATTTCTTCAACTTCCTTTTTTAGTTAATTCATCATTACTCACCTCAAAATGGGTTTCAGATAAATAAATGCAGTTGATGGAAGGTCATGTCAGAGTAATCTGATGGACTTTTTTTGACTGGGTAACAAATGAAGTATATTGGGGGGGGGGTTAACAACACCTGTCTCGATTTCAGCAAAACCTTCAACATCGTCCCCCACATAAAAGGCTGGTCAACAAAATGGGTATGGGGCACATTATGGTAAACTGGGTTAGGAACTGGCTGATGGACAGAAAGCAGAGGGTGGTGGTAAATGGGATCCAATCAGGGGAGAGGGGGTGACCAGTGGGGTACCTCATGGATCAGTCCTTGGGTCACTCTTGTTTCATGTCTTCATTAGTGACATTGTGGTAGAACTGGAGGAAAAGGTCTGCTTGTTTGCAGATGCTCTATAAATTCTACTTGGTGGATTAGCACTTACCCCCAGTAAAGGACATTTCAGGAAGAACCAAGCAACGACTCACATGGACAAAACAATCAAGCCAGCCTTTGCAAATCATGAAAAGACAGCTCACAGCCTGCCTCAGCCCTGCACCCTCCGTTACCCATCCTGCCACCAGCCATACAGTTAAACTCTACTGCTCCCTCCCTCTGTGTGCTGTCTGACCTGCACCCACCATTCCCTGTCTCAGCACCCTGTATTCAATGAAACCCTCATGCTCCCTCCCTCCCTCCCTCTGTGTGCTATCTGCCATGCACCCTACATTCCCCCACTGGACCCAGCATCCAATTAAACTCTCCAATTCCTCTCTTTCTGTTCTCTCCACCCCACACCCTCCATTTCCTACCAGAGTCAGCATCCAATTAAACACTCCCACTCCCTCCTTCTGTGTGCTGTCCCCCTCCCCTTACAGTCTCTTCCACCACCAGACGTTGCATCCAATTAAACCCTACCCATCCCAACTCTGTCTGTTGTCTGCACCGCACCTTCTATTACCTGTCCCAGCACCTGCCGTCTAGTGAACTCCTGTTCCCTCCCTCTGTGTGCTGTCTGCCCCGTGTCCCAGCACCCAACATCCAATTAAACCCTCACGCTCCCTCCCTCTGTGTGCTGGCTGCCCTGCACCTTCCGTTCCCCCACTGGACCTGGCATTCCATTAAACCCTCCCGCTCCCACCCTGTCTGTTGACTGCCCTGCACCCTCCGTTCCCACCACTGGACCATGCATCCAATTAACCTGCTCCCTCCCTCTGTGTGCTGTCTGCCCCACACCCTCCATTCTGCCACTGGACCTGGCATCCAATTAAACCCTCCCTCTCTCTCTCTCTGTCCTCTCCCTCCCACCCCCTTCATTACCTGTCCCACCACCCCCATTGAGTTAAAGCCTTCAGCTTCTGTCCTCTGTCTCTTGTCCAATCCCACACCCTCTGTTCCTCCACTGAACCCAGCACCCAAATAAACCCTTCCTCTCTGTGCTGTCCACCCCACACCCTCCGTTTCCCCACCAGCCCTGGCATCCAATTAAACCCTCCTGCTATCTCCCTCTGTGTGCTGTCCTCCCCACTCCCTCCCTCCCTTACCTATCCTGGCACAAACCTGCAAGTGAATGTTCGGCATTGACAAATGCTTGTTTCCTATGTTACTGTCTAACATTGTTCTGTTGGCACTCATACTGTCTGTAGAATATCACAGGGGCTGAATGGGGTAGAATTTCACTCTGTTTCTCAAGAGCATTCAGATAAAAAAAAAAGTCTGGTCCACTGCAGAGGTAAAGCTACTACTCTAGATCCCAGTGGCCCAGGTTCGAGCCCCAAGCCTGGATCATCAGAGGACTGGTGGGGGAAAGTACAGTTACGTAAGAACTTACCATAACAGTAGATCTTCAAGAGAGGCTCTTGCAGTAGGTAATTACATAGAGGACTGACATCGGCAGGCGGCAGGACCCCACGGAAAAATTTCTAGCTAGCAGTCCCTGGCGAGGGACTGCCCGCACGTCAGGTGACCAGCATCAGGAGATGTCGGTATAAAGGGGCGGTCCCTGACGCCCACCTTCCAGTTCTTTCCCGCCACAGGCCGAGAGAGGAGCGAATATTTCCCTCACTGGAAAAGGAGCTGAAAAAGCTTAGGGGGATGGAGGGCGGGAAGGTATTACCTACTGCAAGAGCCTCTCTCGAAGATCTACTGTTACGATAAGTTCTTACGTAACTGTACTGTACTGTCTTACTTTGAGAGGGCTCTTGCAGTAGGTAATTACATATAGGACTGAGTCCCAAGCAGTCTGGGACAAGAAGAAGCACACGGGAGGAGGAGAGCTACTCAAAGCAGATTCTCTAGCTGTGAAGACCTTAAGAAAGGATGCCTTGCAGAACAGCCAGCCCGAAGCCTGCTCTACAGCGAGAGGCAATATCCAAACTGTAGTGTTTAGCAAAGGTATGGACGGAAGTCCAGGTGGCGGCAGCACAGATATCTGCCGCTGACACATTCTTGAAACAAGCCGCTGAGGCAGCTACTCCTCTGGTGGAGTGGCCTCTTACTTGACCCGGCAGGGTCTTGTTGTATTTGTCATAACAGAAGGAGATGCAATGAGCCAACCATTTAGATAGGCATTGCTTAGAAACAGCATTGCCTTCTCTTTTATGAGCAAAAGAGACGAACAGTTGATCAGTCTTTCTGAGATCCTTTGTCCTGTTGGTGTAGTATCTCAGAATCCAGTAAACGTCCATAGTATGGAGTAAATACTCCCCCGATTAGAGTACTGCGTAAAAAAGGTGGGTAACTCTATGGACTGATGTAGAGTAGACTCCGCTACTACCTTAGGGAGAAACTTAGGGTTGTCAGAGCAACACGTTCCTTGTGAAAAATCAAGTATGGAATTTTACACATCAGGGCCTGGAGCTCGGAAATTCTCCGAGCAGATGTAATGGCCACCAGGAAGAGAGTATTCCATGAAAGGAACTTCAAGTCTGCGGAAGCTGCTGGTTCAAAGGGCGACAGAGTAAGTTTTTCGAGAACAAAGTTCAAGTCCCAAGGGGGAGCAGGAGTACGTATAGGAGATCGGGGAGCAGGAGTACGTATAGGAGATCTCAGATAGAGGACCCCTCTGAGAAAGGTCTTGGAGACCTCCAGTTGAGCAAATGTCTTATCTGCAAAGGGGACATGATAGGCCGAGATGGCCACCATGTGGACTTTCAGAGAGGAATGACTGAGACCCAGGTCAAACAGATGGCATAGGTACTCCAGCAGAAGCCCTGCTGAGCAAGAAAAGGGTTCCACGTCCTTGGAAGCAGCCCAGATAGTGAATCTTTTCCACTTCATAGCGTAGGTGGATCTAGTGGAGGGTTTTCTAGCCTCCACCAAAATCTCTGCCACTTGAGCAGAAACCCCAAAACAGGATTGGGCTAAGTCTGCAGGAGCCATGCATGCAGCTGAAGGGATTTGAGGCCTGGATGGACCAGGGTCCCCTGATCCTGGGTCAGTAAACATCATGATAGAGAAAGAGGATGATCCTCTGAGTATTGTTGTAGAAGAGAGAACCAAACTTGCCTGGGCCAGAAAGGAGCAATCAGAATCATTCGTGCTCCTTCTGAAGCTAGTTTCTGCAAGACTCGTGGGATAAGTGGAATTGGAGGAAAGGCATAAACGAATCAGTCCTTCCAGTCGAGACAGAGAGTCTGTCCAGAAAATGCCTCGCTCTGGAACGAGCGAGCAGAAGACGGGAAGCTTTGCGTTTAGGGGGGATGTGAACAGGTCGACCTGTGGTGTTCCCTAAAGTCGGAAGATACTGTCTAGGACCCCTTGATCCAGTTCCCACTCATGAGCCAGAGCAGATGAGCGACCTAGCTTGTCTGCCAGGGTGTTGTCTACTCCCGGAACATGAATTGCCATGAGGTGAAGGTCGTGTTATGTTGCCCAAGCCCAATCCCAAACCCTCATTGCTTCCCTGTAAAGAGGGTAGGACCGAGTCCCCCCTTGTTTGTTGATGTACCAAACCATGCACATGTTGTCCATCTGAACAGCTAGGTGGCCGGGAAGGATGTATGGGTGAAGGGCTTGGAGAGCGTACAACACTGCCTGAAGCTCGACAACATTGATGTGTAGTGTCTGTTCGAGCTTGGACCAAAAGTCCTGGGTCCGATGGGGACCTAGATGGGCTCCCCAACCTTCGCCTGAGGCATCTGTGGTTGGAGTCTGGGAGGGGGGGAGGACAAAAGAAAGGAACTCCCCGAAACAGGTTCTCTTGAACCATCCACCATTGTAAGTCTTGGAGCATCGGCGAGGAGACTAGAACTGAGTGATCTAAGTCGTCCACTAACTGATCCCATTGGGAGCAGAGAGTCCACTGAGATACTCTCATGTGGAGTCGAGTGCAAGGGACTGTTGGGATAGCAGCCACCATGAGCCCGAGAAGGTGAAGGACCAACCTCGCACTGACCCACCTGCGGCCGGACAACAGACTTGAGTCTGGAGGGTGGACGCCCGGTCCGGTGGCAGGAAGGCCCTGCCAATGGTCGTGTCTAGAATCGCCCCGATGAACTGTAGTCTCTGGGATGGGATCAAGTGAGATTTGGAATGGTTGATGGTAATACCCAGGCAGGCAAAAACCTGGTGCAATAGGTGAGGCAGCGCAGAAGTTCCTCCCTGGACTAGGCCGCCAGGAGCTAATCGTCCAGGTACGGGAAAACCTGCACCCCCTGGTACGCAGGTGGGCCACCACCACTGCCAGGCATTTGGTAAACACTCAGGGCGCCGAGGAAAGGCCAAACGGAAGTGCCTTGAATTGGTAGTGGTCCCCCTGGAACGCAAAATGAAGATATTTACGATGAGACAGACGAATGGAAATGTGCAGGTAGGCATCCTGCATATCTAGGGCACATAGCCATTGACCCTACTGGAGAAGGGGCAGAAGGCTCTGCAATGAGAGCATTCTGAACCTTTTGTATTCGATAAAAAGATTCAGGGAACTGAGATCCAGAATAGGTCTGAGATCTCCTGTCTTCTTTGGGACCAGGAAGAAATGGGAATAGTAACCCGTCCCTTGAAGATGAAGGGGGACGGGTTCTATTGCTCATTTCAGTAGTAGAGCTGAAATCTCCTCCTGGACCAAGAGAAGATGTTCCCGTGAATATGACGACTTTTGGGGGGGGCGGCGAGGTGGTTTCTGTAGAAACTCGATCGAGTGTCCTTCTACGATCAGCTGGAGCACCCAAGAATCTGATGTTATCCTCTCCCATCCCGGAAGGTGGAGGGAAAACCTCCCTCCTACCAGTTCCTCTGGGGAGTCCGGAGGCTGTGGGAGAGGGGAGGAGTCAGGTGGTGTGGGGCAGCGCCGCAGCTGAAGCACCCGCTGCTTTTTTGGGTGGGGGGGCTTAGCAGCTGTGTGGGCCCAACGTTTTTGGCCCGCCTTCCTGGGTGTTTCGCCTTGGGCCATTCTTATCTGTGAAAGGCACGGCTGCGGCTGGTAGGGGCAGCACATGGAGTCAATGGACTTCAGTGCCATCCCCTCTCCTGCAAATCAGTGATGATGTCCTTGACATCGCCATCGCAACACTGACCCCGGAAGGGCATCCTGGATAGCGGATTGCACTTCCGGGACCAACCCTGACAGGCGGAGCCAAGCATGATGACATAGGCCTACGGTGAAAGCTGAGCTCTGTCCAGCAGTGTCCACTGCATCATAGGTCACACAAAGCATGTGTCGACTGGCCGAATGTGCAGAGCGGACAAGATCAGCCAACTCCTGCTTGACTTGGGAGTCTGGCAGGGAGTCCAGTTTGGCTTCCACCTGAGTAAGAATGACCTTCTGGTAGTCCCCCATATGGCCGACATAGTTCAGGGCCCTAATCCCCAGTGTGGAGGAAGCAAAGATCTTCTTTCCGTACTGGTCCAGTAGGCAGGATTCTTTGTCAGGTGGCGACGAGCTAAGATGTTTAGGGTTTGCCGACCGGCCGTGAGCGGTGCTAATCATGACTGAGTTGACATGAGGGTGAGAATCTAAGAAATCAACACCCTCAGGAGCCTGATATAGCCTGTTCAGCTTCTGCGGAAGTGGGGCTAGAGCCGATGGCTGTTTCCAGATGGTGGTGACAAGGTCGGCGTGAGGCTCTATCCAGGGTGGCACCAAAGTTGGAGCTGTCACGGGCAGATCCAGATGCTCGGCGAGTTTCAAACACTGAGGGTCTGGTTCCAAAGAGTGCCACTGATGAACCTCCTGTATTTTCCTTAGCAACTCCATAGAAGAAGGATCTTCCAGAGGAGACTTCAGAGGAGTCCTTGGCCTGGGCTTTGACGGAGAGCGTGGCTCATCGTCCCTTTCAGAGCAACCGTCGGAGGAATCCGAGGAGTCCAAGGGTGAAGAGGAAAAAGACTCCCTTTCCTGACCTGGGGGAGGAATGGACCCCTTGGGAAGCACCCGAGGAAGCGTATCCTGCCCCTCTCTGGACCCAGATGGGAGAGCCCTGGAGTCCGGAGGTGGTGAGGAAGTGTGCCGCCGTGGATGTACGGGAACCTGAGATGGCACCATTGTCAGAAGGTGGCTCTCCACCTCTCTGGTGAGCTGACCCTTGGCCTTAGCCCACCAGGAGGCCAGAGTCTCCTGCAAATCCACCGGCGGCTGTAGGGGCGGTGGAGGAGGAAGAGGAGGAGGATAAGGATATGGGTTGTACCCATATGTAGAGTATCCAAAACCCGGCGGCAGGTACCCCGGCGTCGGGTATTGTGGTGTCGGGTACTGCGGTGCCAGATACTGTGGTCCTGGATACGCCGGCATCGGATAGGATGGAGGGTATCCGGGAACTGGAGGAGTTGCCGGAGCAGACGGCCTGGCTGGCGGCCTCACGGGCAGATCCAAGTTGGAGGGCCCAGAGGGCGGAGGGCCTGGCGCCGGGGTGACATCCGGAAGCGGGATGTCAGCCGGAGTCGGTAAAACTGGCATCGGAGGTGCCGGTGTCAGATCTGATGTCCGGAGAGCCAACGTCAGATCCGGCGCACCTAGAGGAGGATGGTCCGACGGAGGAAGAACCCCAGCGTCACCCAGGATGGAGGGGAAAAATCCCCGGGGTCAGGTTGGGGGGACTCTGGGTCCCCAGATGGCAGTGAAGGCTGCGGAGAACCGGGAATGATGGACTTGGGCAGGTCCATCATCGTTTCTTCCGATGACCGGACGTCAGACGAACCGACGTGCAGTTTTACAGCGAGCTCCCTGAGGGCACCGGAGAAGCTGGCGTCCAACTTATGGGAGCCTTCACCGGAGGCAGACCGAGAAGAAGGATCGGCCTGGTCCGGCGGGAGAGGAGCCGCGCACGGCCCCAAAGGTCCTGCACCTTACGGCTTCCTCGGCGCGGGCGTCCCGGAGGAGCCCGTGCCAGTAGGCTGCGAAGCTGCGGCTGAACCAGGGGCGGAGGCTTCCAATTGCCCGGAGGCACCCGAAAGGGCCGAACGTGAGCTAGACGAGCGGGTCGATGCCCCCTCGGAAACCTCCGAGGCAGCCGTTGAGGACCTGAGTCCCGGCGCCTCCTAAGGGAGATGCAGTGGAGGAGCCTTTGTCCCGGTGCCTCTCCTTGCCTTTCTTCTTTCGATGGCCTTCGGGGGAAGTGGACGCCTGCCTCAGTTTTTTGAGCTCCTTCTCCATCGAACTCATCTTTTTCTTCAGGATGTGGGCTTCCAGGGATTGCTGCCACCTTTTCCAGGTAGCCGCGTTGAGGCTGAGGCAGTGCTGGCACTTCTCGACCGGGTGATCGGAGCCTAGACAGAACAGGCACAGGGAATAGCCGTCCTTGTGCGGGAGTTGGGCGTCACACGAGTCGCACTTATTTTTGTGCTCGGAGGGTGTAGGGGATGACATACGCCGACGATGACCTGACGATTGTCGAAAAAATCAGAATAATTCGGTAAAAACTAACGAAAAGGGAGGCTGATGAAGCAACAAACTTTTCCACGAGGTGCTGCACGAGCTAACGGCGGGAAAGAACTGGAAGGCGGGCGTCAGGGACCGCCCCTTTATACCGACATCTCCTGATGCCGGTCACCTGACGTGGGGGCGGTCCCTCACCAGGGACTGCTAGCTAGAAATTTTTCCGTGGGGTCCTGCAGACGTCAGTCCTATATGTAATTACCTACTGCAAGAGCCCTCTCGAAGTAAGATCTAGCATTGCAGCGGATGCTCCTTTTCTCCAGGGAGGGAGGGTGACAGACCCTCACTGCTGTACAGCCTCCTGCATGACTGGGGGGGGGAGGTGCAGTGGGTGCTGCAAGGGAGAGACACCTCCGATGTCAAGGCTGCACTCGCACATGAAAGACATATCATCCTAGTGTGAGGTGTCCTTGGGGAAGAAAACCAGAAGGAAGATCCCCCAGCTGTGCAGCATAACAGCTCTGCTGCACCCACAGACCTCACACTCGTCGACTTGGACACTCTCCCCTGTCCTACCTTTATATGGTGTTCCTGAGGGCCCCACGGGAGGGGGCACAGACCATGGGGGTAACGTGGGGTACCAGGGAAAACCTGGAAGGAGGTGAGGTGGTGAAGTTGTGGTGCAGTGGGGGCTGAGAAGGGCCCATAGGCTGGAATGGTGCTAAGGACAATAAACTGAATATTCAAAAAAAAAAGACCGTAGAAAATAATTTTTTCTCTTGTATTATAATGTTTGTCGTCCTTTCTTCCTTTGTTCTGATGGACCTTGGGTGATGTTTTATTTCATTCTCATGCCACGTTGTTTTTGAATTTTTTTTTTAATTCACTTATTCTTGCCATCTGGTTAAAAGAAAAAGGGTACTGAGGTAGTTGAGGCTGCTTATGGCACTGGCATGCATCTGGGCAAAGTACAATGGTGCCTTCCGTAGTGTCCCCTCCCCAAAACTTCTGGTTCTTTTGGGGTCCTTGTGTCTCCAGTCCTAAGATGAAACAGTGTGGTTCTATGTAGAAGATATTCAAGAAGATCAAGAGTTACTGTAAATAAGTTTCCTTTTTCTGAAGGAGTAGAGTAGTTTAATCCTCCATTTTGTAACCTTTCAGTGCCAGGATATTAGCTAGAGAATAATACAGGGGTAGGGGTGTGTGTACCCAGAATTTTGTACACATCTGAGGTGTGGAATGTTACATAAACCCCAAGAGCAAAGTTGGAGGGGTTTATAAAAGCTTGCCTCATGGAGGGTATGTATAACATTCTGTGTTACACACCCCTACCCATGTTTTGTTTTTTTATAATTACTGTCCATGTTTTAATAAAGATGGGGGATCAGAGTGGCATAGAGACAGTTCAATTATATAAAGTAATTGTGGAACTCCTAGTTTCGGTAATGTAATCTTTGTTTTTTAAATTGTACAAATTCAGCTGCTTAGCCGTCCCTCAGGTGCAGCTGTAGCACTACCACCTGTCACACCAATGACGCAGGTTCAGAAGCAAAAACTAGGCATCGGAGGGCTGGCTGGGGGAGAAGGATGAAAGTCTAATGGACTGCTCCCCTTCGGGGATGGTGCATCTCTGAGCCCAGTGATATACCAATCCCTGCTAGTGGTCAGGGGTGGGTGAGCTGGGGACCAAAGCAAATGCTGGAATTTGTGTAAGTGGCGGACGTCGGCACGTCAGGCATGGGAGCGCATCTGATGTATGAGGACACCATTGCACAACCAGTCCACCAGATAAGGAACACACACACACGCTAGAATATTTCACATGGCAGTACAGCATGAAGCTCCCAGGACTGGCTCCCAGTCCCACACTGAAAAGATGCCAGTCTAAGATTCAGCCAGGAAGTCCCAGTTGATTTCTCTTCTGGGAACTTGCTGTGAAGGATAAGTCAAAGGTCATCTGCCTGGGCAGCTAGGTGGATTGCCAGTAGGGGATGCGGGTGTATGTGTGTGTGCCTATGGGATGATATGGAGTACATCCCTGTAGAGTTAAAGGAGAACTGCGCTGAACCTGTAAATCATTTTTCTTGGAAGAAGTGTTTTTTATGTATTGCATCCCATTCCATTATTGTTCAGTCTTCACTGACCTTTTAGTTAACTCAGTGGGTTTTTCTGTTTCCTACACTGATGGTAAATGCCATTTTAGAACTTTATGTCCCACTTGGACCACAGAGTTCTTATGTAGAACACAAATTCATTGTGAAAACAATGTAAGTTCTTTAACAAGATCATAAAGTACATCATACAATTCTGACATGGTACTGCCCACCAGTGTGTAAAGCACAAACACTGACTGCATTCACCAAAAGGTCAGTAAAAATGGAACAAACACAGAATACGAACCAGCATTAGAATGCAGCTTCTTCAGAAAACACAGGCTTACAAATTCAAGGTAGTTCTCCTTTAACAACAACAAAAAAAAAATGCTTTTTTGTGTGGGACCGTCATTTTTCGAAATGAGATGCCGTTGTGCTACTAAGGCATGCGACTTGAGCAATGTGAGTTTGATTTACAGCTGGCAGTTACGCCTGACCAGTTGAAACCAAAAATTACAACGCAGTTATTTAGCTAGTAAAAATGCAGGCAAGTAATTCTAACCCCAGGAATTCTTCAATATGCTTAACTCTTAGCCTCTAGTGTTGAACTACCTGGAGAATGGAACTTACGTAAATGATGGAACACTTGGCTTGTGCCACCATTCAAACTGCTGCCCCTACCAACTGTTGCGTTCTGTAATGCTCAGATTTCATTCTCCACCTGTCTAGTCAAGATGTCCTGGAGATCTCACCGCAGAAGTCATTGAAATTTGTTGTTTTGTCATGAAAAAACAAGTAAACTCTTATTCATCTGCTGCCTTTACCTTCTTTAGTATAGTTTAATTTATATTTTACTTCAGTTTTGCGGTTCCTCTTCAGTTGTGACAAACCGTTGAGAAACTGCCGTTTATTTAAAATTTAACTTTTATTTTCTGCATTTACTTTGTTTAACCCGGATCCATTACTTTTTGTGGGTTTCTTCTAAATCGTGTTTTTATTTCCCAGTTGGGAACCAACTGTTTTTCACCTTCAGGGGTTAGCAAGAACCGGGGTTTTGTAAAAAAATTTTTTTTACATAACTTGCGGTTAGGATCCGAGTTAAAACTCTTTTTGTGAGTGGTTTAAATATGTCAGAGAGGCCAAAGAAGAAAACCGGCCCTACTGGTTTTAAAAACTGTACAATGTGTGGAGAGGTATTCACTAAGGTTGACAAACACGATTTATGTTTGTTTTGCCTAGGTGAATCTTACTTCACAGCTGAATGTGACATTTGTAAAACCTTTTCTCCAAAGACAGTTGAAAAAAGGTTGGAAAGGTTCAAGAAAAAGATGCCTTCTTCTGTAAACCCCCCACCCCATGTGGTACCTATATATAGTGGATATACTTATTCCTTAAGTTAAGAGGATTTTATTTTTGATTCTCTGTAGGACTATGTTCTTTTATTTTGGACTGTTCACTACATGAATGTTTCCATAGCTACTGTATGTGGAACATTTTTATAAGAATAAGTTTAAAATGAAAAAGATGGCTTCTTCAACGGTTCCGGGGGGAGCAGGGTTCTGATCAACCCAGCCCTCCATCTTCTACCAAAAATAATCAGCCTAAATAAACTGAACCGAGTACTCCACCTAAAGGAGAGCCATCTAAAGCAAAACAAACCGGGTATCTGACTGGTGAACCAGTTCCAGCAGAAAAGAAACATAAAACATACAGTACCGCCAGCTGAAAAGCAAAGGAGCCTTCTGTACCAAAGTCAGCTATGCCTACAGCGGAGGCGGTTGCACGAACACTGCAAGTTCTCCAGGCTTTGCAAGCCACAGCTAATCAAGGGATTGTACCGGTTCCAGTTCAGCCGGTACCAGTAAGCCCAGCAGATCCATCTGCAGTTCTGCAACTGATACCTCCATCTGATCTATGAGAACTATGATGCTGGTGATGAAGAGGAACCTATTGAACCAGAGGTATTCTCTGACCAAGAATTCAGCTGTCCTCCTAGATTGTCGGAGGACTATTCCTCATACTACACATTTGTTAAGCAAATGGTAGAAGCACTGGATCTGACTACTAATGAAACGGTGGAGGAGGCAGAATTTTTAGAGAGGATGGGCCTGGCACCCACAAAACGGCTGTTGCCCGTTAACAAGTCTCTAAAGAAACAAGTTGTGCTTCCAGGTCACTCCTGTAAAAAAGCTTCCAGCTTAGTGTGCTATACCTGGTTAAACAACTAAATAAAAAAAAAAAAAAAAGTTTTAGCCAGCCCGGTGGCACTGAGGGTTGAGGTGCTGGATGCCACATCTCACACCATGCCGGCAACCCATGTTTGGGAATGAGCACGGGCCATCGGGGGTCGGCAGGGTAGGGAGAGGATCAAGTGTCCAGAGAACTGCTCTCCTCTCCTGGGGAGGGAGGACTGGCACTACTGCTGAATTACTACCCCCAGGTGGAGGCCAGAGGGTAGTGTGGGTCAGAGGGGCCAGACATAGGAAGAGTGCTGTGGAACTTCTGCAGACACGTGCATGCCTCTACATGCGCATGTCCTGCATGTGCACCCCAGCAACGGGGAAGGGAGAAGATGAGGAAAAACACCTCCGTCTGCAAGATGACAACCGACCTCCTACAGGCTTCACCCCTGGCAACTGGGCAGAGGTAAGTCCTGGTGATACCAGGGTGATGACTGGGCGGGGTCTGGTCAGAAGGGGCAGCTGGGGCAGAAGGAGGATAAAGTGCTTATTTAAAAAAAAAAGTTTTAAAGACTCCTAATTCAGTTCTCCCCATAGACAAGGAAGCAGACAAAAAGTATCAGCTTAATAGGTCAGGGGCTGAGTTCTTGTTTTCTCACCCTGACCATGAGGGGGGTTAGTGCAAGCTGCAGCTTGTGACAGAGCCAGAGTGCCCTTAGTATCGCATCCTCCTGAGAAAGACTCTCACAAGATAGATAGCATGGTTAAAAAGGGATACCTGGCAGCCTCCTTGGCCATCAGACAGGCCAACAACATGGCTTATGTGGCCCAGTCTCAAAAGACTTTATGGCAATTCTTGATGGCCATGGTAGACAAGGCTCTTGCAGGACTGGCAGCTGACCTGACTGAAACAGCCAGGTGTGGGCTAGAAGACACTAAGTACCAGTTCCACATGGCAGTAGATGTCAGTGACACTGCTGCCAGGTAGATGGTGCTTACTGTGGCCCTTTGGAGGTTTGCCTGGTTGAGAGCCACAAATTTATCCCAGGGTACACCGACCAAAGCCATGGATTTCCCTTGTGAGAACTCACTGTTTGGTGACAAAACAGAGGCTGACATGAAAAAGGTGGATGAGTACAAAACCACCTATAAAAGCAATGCAGCCAAGGAGAAGCCATCCACTTCCTACAGGCTATATGGAAGGGGAGGTAGCAGACCTTTCTTTCCGGCCCAGGCCACTCCACAGTACCTCAACAGATCGGCTTCTTTAGGGGCAGAAGGGGCTCCAGATGGTGGAATCAAGCCAACCAGGCTCAACCCCAACCGAAACAGAATTTCTGATGTGGTTGCCAGGGTCACCTCCCCACTCCCAGTAGGGTGCAGACTGGCTCACTACTTCCAGGTGTGGAAAAACATTACCACAGACAAGTGGATCCTGGAAATAGTGAGTCAGGGCCTGGCCCTCAGTTTCAAATCCTTCCCCAGGTTAAGGTCAAGGGTTTTCAGATCAGCTTCAATTTCAGAAAGATTACTTTTGGAGGCAGAGGTGGCAAACCTTCTGTAATCAAGAGCAATAGAACCAGATCTTACTTCCAGTGGGAGCTCTTGAAGCAGGCTATTACCATTAGGACTATGTCGCCAGCCACTAGGACCCCATGGCAAACTTCTAGCTAGCAGTCTCCAGCGGGGACCGCCCTCCGACGCCGGCTCCACCCCAATGGCAGCTGATGGTATATCAGGGGGTGGTCCCCAGCCCCACCTCCAGTTCTTTCCCACCGCAGACCCATTGACTTTGGCTCTTTGGTGAACTTCTGGAAAAACTAGCATTGGTCTCCAACTTTTTTGCCTTATTTCATCAGTCAAAAAGTCTGCTTTTCATCTCCTCTTACTGTATGTCATCTTCAACATCGTCCATCTCGTCCACCGAGAAGAAGAGGACAAAGTGCGCCTGTGATCACCAGATACCAGTGAAGGATAAACACGAGGCCTGCATCTTCTGCCTGGGACCCAACCATGACACCAAGGCCTGCTCAGTATGCAGAGGCTTTACCAGCAAAACTAGAATTCGCTGCCTGAAAGCACTCAAGACCCATCTTCTAGAGCAGCAGGCGGCAGTGATGCAGGCCTCACCAGTGGATAAGTCCTCTTCTTCTACTTCTTCTCACAAGCACAAGGATAAAAAGAAGGACTCTGATCGTAAATCCCGAGAAAAGGACCGGGGTTGGTCCAAGGGGTGTTTGTGGTCCCCTTACCAAAAGAAGCCTTCTTCGGGGGTGAAACTCTGGAGGATCCGACCATTCTTCCCGCCATTCTCAACATTCCACAGGGCAGCAAGAAGCTTCCATTCCCACCAAAACACTGGCATCAGGGAATGGCAAGCAGGGCTCTGGTTCTCTGGCCCAAACTACCCTGAAGGTGAAGGCGATTCCCTTGTGGACATCTTCCACCATAGGGGTCGGGACCTCCCCTTCAGCTGCGGGGATGTCAGCCTCCCCTGGTATGCCAGGTAAGGCTTTGACTTCCAAGGATCGGGAGTTGGTATCTCGACTGGTTACAGCTGACCGATCCTCAGCGGTGTCAGCTGCTGCTTCTAAATTGGCGTCTGTCTCAAAACCCACTAGCTCCAGACTGTTGTCAGTCCCAGAAAAAGAGCATCTGTCTGGCAAAGCCTCCTCAGAGCCTGAATGTTTGCCGGTCCACAAGGTGTCCAAACCAGAAGACAGAGGGGATTGGTCCACACCCTCACCTAAGAACCCTCTGGACCTCTCCTCATCACCTATGGCGCCTCCCACACCAGCATGGCCTTCGCCTTCAGGAGGTTCAGCTGGGGTACACTTCATGAAGGAGGAACTGAACAAACTATTCCAGTTCTGGTGGGAACAGGTCAAAAAGGACATTGTTCCACTGTAGCAGGACCCAGAACCAACCCTAAGAAAGGGGACAAAAGCCTGGCCAACAAACCTTCGGCTCCCATGACCAAGCCATCTTCCCCTAAGCCAAGAACAAAGTCTTGCTCACGCAGTTCCATGGATTCCCATGGGCAAACTTTATACAAAAAGAATGACACCGATGTTGATCACAGTCACTTAGTTCTGACCATCATCACTTCTATAGCCATCGCCAGTCCCACTCCCATCACCGGTTATCTAGCCATCGTCGGTCCAGCAGTGGGTGGCATTCTCTTGGAAGGCACAGATTCCCCTTCCTCTAGGGGCTGAGGTTCAGATCCCAGCTCGGGTTTCGACCGCTCCCTTTCTAGGGAGAGGACGGTGTCCCCGGACAAAAAGGACACTCCCAGGTCACCTCCTAATGATCCCACGTTCACGCACGTCATGAGGCATATCCAGTCCTCCAATGGGTGGGAGATGGAGGATCTGGATCCAGAGTGCCGAAGACTAGCAAAGTACCTGAGGCAGAAGGAGCCAAAACCCTTGGTGGTCCCTCCTCTTGTGAATACTTTCCAGGATCTTACGCGGATCATTTGGAAGCATCCTTCCACTACTCCGGCAGTCTCGAAGGAGTCAGACAGGCTATACAAGACGCCAAGGGATGAGCCTTTCCTGGTGGAACACCCTCAGGCAGACGCCATGGTGATCACGGTTGCCCATGATAAGACAAAATAGCCAAATCACCTTAGTTCTCAGCCTCCTGACGTGGAGTCCAGATACTTAGATCAGGTGGGCAAGAAAGTCTGTTCTGCCTCCACCTGCTCTATCCGGTCCCTGAATTTCCTTACCACATATGGTGCAGTACCAGAATGCATTATGGGAGAAGGGATTAGAGGTTGCTCAGGCCTTGCCAGACTCTGAACTAGAGACTGAGCTCCTGGACATGTTAAAGTAATGTTCAGATGTGGGCACTCGTACTGAGGGCCTCATATGACACTGCAGATACAGCATCTAGGACAGCGGTATCCAGCGTTTGCCTTAGGTGCCACACCTGGCTTAGAATCTCAGGATTCTCCCAGGATCTGCAGTCTGGGAACCTGGACCTCCCATTCTAGGGTTCTGTTCTCTTTGAGAAGGAGACTGAGAAATTGATCTCTCATTTACAAGAGTCTGGGAAGTCAATCTGGTCCATTCGAAAAATGCAAAAGGGGACCAAAAGCCCTTTCGCAGATGGCCATTTCGTAAGACCTCAGGGCAGAATACCCACAGTCAGTTTCTGCAGAATGGTGGCTTCAAGAGAAAGGCACCAGCCCAGACTTCTGGGAGCTCCACCTCTAGAGGCCCTAAGTCCTCCCAGCCCTCTCTGCCCACTCCCGGATCTACCCAATGGGTCCCTGCCACCACCCCCCCTCCAGCGGAGGTGATGGTGGAGGCAATAGGGGTCACTTCTCCTTTTACATCAAGGATTGAAGCAACATCAAATCAGCCAGCTGGGTCTTGGACCTCGTAAGAAGAGGACATGCTCTCGAGTTCACACAAATCCCTCCGGATACACCACCAGGGTCCTCCCATTATCCTCTTTTGCACATTCCCTTGATCAAAGGAGAGATTCAAGCTCTGTTGCAAAAGCTGGTGATAGAGCCCCCCCCCACCGGAACAACAGGGGTGGGACTTTTACTCTCACTTTTTTCTGGTCCCAAAAAAGACATGAGACCTTCGGCCCATTCTGGACCTCAGCTTACTAAATCTCTTTATAGAGTACAAAAGGTTTAGGATGGTCACCCTACCAGTCCTCATTCCCCTCTTGCACCAAGGAGATTGGCTCTGCTCCCTGGATATGCAGGACACCTACATGCACATCTGGGTTTTTCCTTCCCACCGGAAGTTCCTGAGGTTCCACTTCCGTGGGACACATTACCAGTTTCAAGCATTACCGTTCGGCCTCTCCTCCGCTCCTCGAGTCTTCACCAAGTGTCTAGTAGTGGTGGCTGCAGCTCTCAGATACCAGGGCCAATACACTTTTCCCTACCTAGATGATTGGCTCCTGGCAGCTCCTTCCAGAGCTCAACTCATTCTCACTCTTGGAGACATCTTTACTCTCTTTCGAGAGCTGGGGATCACCCTGAATCTTCCACAGTCATCCCCAGAGCGCAGCCAGCCACTCCTCTTTATTGGAGCAGTCCTGGATACCATTCAGGGCATGGCCTTCCTCCCACAGGAAAGGGGGGTTGTCTAAGGAGCATAGCCTGAGCAGTAGACATGGCTCCTCAGGTCCCAGCCAGGATCTTCCTCAGACTTCTGGGGCACATGGCAGCGGCCATTCCCACAGTTCCTCTGGCCCACCTGCACATGAGAGTCCCACAGTAGACGCTCAGGGTGTGGTGGGACCAAAGGTCAGACAACCTAGACCAACTGCTCAGGGTCTCCGACCTAATCAGAAGGACACTTTCCTGGTGGCTAGACCCCTCCAACCTGGTACGAGGGATCCCTTTCCGACAGGAGCCACTGAAACAGATTCTCACCATGGAAGCCTCCGGTCTCGGTTAGGGTGCTCATCTGGGAAACAAACAGACCCAGGGAACATGGTCTCCAGAAGAGCAACTGCTACACATCAATATTCCAGAGATGTGAGTGGTTCTGAATGCCTTACGAGCATTTCACATGGCTCTGTCACCAGGCCCTCTTCGTATCCAGATGGACAACACATCGGTGGTGTTTTACATCAACAAGCAAGGGGCCACACACTCATGTCCCCTTTGCAGGGAGGTGATGAGGGTCTAGTGTGGGTCTCTGGAACACTGCCTAGACCTCACCGCTTTTCACATTCCAGGCATTCAAAACATCTTGGCCGGCAGCCTAAGCCAGTCACGGACCAAGGCTTATGAGGGGGAGCTCCTCCAGTTGGTAGCAGACCAGCTGTTCAATAGGTGGGGCCATCCAGTGTTGGACCTCTTTGCGTCTCCACTCAATGCCAAACTGCCCAGTTTCTGCTCGCTAGAGCCCGCACCTGGTGTTTTCTGGCAAGACGCTTTGTCCTGCTGTTGGACAGGGAGGTTTCTGTACACCTTTCCTCCCTTTCCCATTCTTCAGAGGGTCCTGCTGAAGCTTCAGGCAGAAGGAACAGAGATGATTCTCATCACCCCTTTGTGGCCTTGGCAGATTTGGTTCCCACTACTTCAGCAGCTGGCAGTAGAGCCTTCAATACAGCTGCCACTGAGCTTGCACTTCTTGTCTTAGGATGAGGGGATGCTGGTCCATCAGGACCTCAAATCCCTGTGTCTTCATGCCTGGCTCCTGCAGACTTAGACAGAAGCAGGCATAGGGTCTCTCAGGAAGTGGCGGACATTCTCATGGCTGCGAGAAAGCCCTCAACCAGATCCACTTATGCCATGAAGTGGAAACGATTTAGCTTATGGGCTTCACCCTGTCACCTGGACCTGCTTACCAGTCCAGTGAACTCAGTCTTAGAGTACCTCCTCTCCTTGTCCAGTCAAGGCCTGAGCTACTCTTCCATAAAGGTATATCTTCCTGCAATCTCTGCCTATCACGTGCCTGTGGAAGGGAAAACCCTCGCACAACTGGACATGTCCCATACTTTTTTGAGGGTCATATTGCATATCAAGCCTCCCATTAGAGATCCAAGTCCACCCTGGGATCTCCTTTTTATGCTGGAGAAGTTAACTCTTCCCCCATTTGAGTCTGGCGCGGATTATGAGCTGCACTTCCGTTCTTGGAAAGCATTATTTTTAGTTGCAGTTATCTCAGTCCGGAGAGAGTTTCTGAGCTTCAGGCCCTGATGTGTAAGGAGCCTTATTTGATTTTTCATAAGGACGGGGTGTCCTTGAGAACGAACCCTAAGTTTTTGCCAAAGGTGGTGTCCGAACTTACGTTAAACCAGGACATCATCCTCCCTGTTTTCTACCCAGACCGCTCAAATAGAGGGGAAGCAATCCTGCATACCTTAGATGTCCACATGGTGTTACGTTACTACCTTACCTGCTCCACTCCGTATCAAAAGATGGAGCAATTGTTTGTGGCCTTTGCACAATGCTGCAAAGGCACCCCTGTGTCTAAGCAGACACTTTCTAAGTGGCTGGTCATCTGTATTGTTTTCTGTTATGACAAGTATAACAAGCCCCTACTGGGCTCGGTTAGGGGTCATTCTATCAGGGGAGTGGCTACTTCGTTTGCCTCTCAACATAACGTCTCCATCGGAGACATCTGTGCAGCGGCTACCTGGAGCTCAGTGCATACCTACATCAAGCACTACAGCCTGCATATTACCTTTAGGAGAAGTGCAGGTTTTGGCCTTGCGGTCCTCCAAGGCCTTCTGTCATAATTGCCTCCTCAGGGCTACAGCGCTTCTAGCCTTCTCCTGGACTTACTTTTCTCTTTTCCTGGGATTACTTGGGACTCAGTCCAGGGGTCAACCTTAACCTTTTTTTGCACTAGCCAGCAGGGCAAGTTGATTCAAAATTGCACTAGCCCACAGATGGTTGCACTAGCCCTTAATTATAATGGTAAATTTTGATCATTTGTACAGGAAACAATGGAAGCAAAGAAATACACAGATTATTGCACATTTATCCTGCTCTCACACTGCTTTCATCTCCTCAGCTGAAAAAAAGACTAATGCCATCACACACAGTGAGACCCCCCCCTTTTGTTTTGTACCATGGCCTACTTTCTTCCTCTTTCTGCCCCCCCCCCAGCAAACCAGAGGACATCAGAACAGCAAATGTTCAATCAAGCAGTCTTAACTACATACATTATAGCCAAGCCCCTGGAATTCTGCGGTTCTGTGGTTGCGGAATTTGCATCATGCAGCAGAATATATATAGTGCCTCAGAATTCATTGTTTTTGGTGAGTTTTCATATAAATATACTGTTTTTCCATAGAGCCAGGCTTTCTTTGCCATCTCTTTTATCCTGATGCCCCTCCTCTGTGCTCAGCACATGATGACATCACATAATATTTAGCCAATGACAGGACTGTGTTCTGCCACAGAAGCTGAAGTTTGAAGTTTATTGTTCTAGGAATTAATATCTTTGAGCCAAGGCTCTTTTACAAAGGTTCCACATCATTAAGTACAAAAACATAGTAGACAGTGTTACAAACAATCAGTAAGCCATTTAACAAGGCCACAACTTAAACAGTAACATTTATGTACAGAAAAGAAAAAGGAACTCAGAGGCAGTGTCAAGGGCAAGGAATAAGGATTGGGGAGCTTGAGAGGGAAGAGAGGGAGAAATAAGAAGTTTAGGAGCAGACAGAACCAGGTTAATGGTACTCAGGTTGTCTTTGTCAAAGAGGAGACCATGGTGGTTGAGTGAAACAAATGTAAGTGCACTCAGTGGGATGCGACTTTAGTCAAAGCAGTCACAGGAGCTGGAGGCTGTGAGGTGAGCATAAAGTATGGATTTGAAAGCTCCCAATGTCGTGGAGGATAGGGAGGGCAGGTTAAGGGCATTGTACCAGGTAGGGGCACGGTATGTAAAAGATCTTTGTCCCTGAGCAGACCGGCATCTACGAACAAGGAAAGGTTGGTGGTCAGATCTTCTGGTGGTACGAGTGCCATTGTTCAGGCAGAGCAGGTCCCAGATACATGGAGGAGTGAGTCCCAAGATTGATTTTTTTGCCATCACGCAGGTGAGATACATAAGGCGATTGGAAAGATGCAACCAAGCAGTTTCCGTGTAGAGGTCACAAGTGTGGGTCCGTCTCTGTGCTCCAGTGAGGAGTCGACAGGTTTTGTTTAGTGCTGTTGAGATGCACTTTAGTGCAGTGGTAGTAGCTGAGCCATAGACAATTAGACCATAGTCTATGATTGAGATGATGGAGCTTTGAACAGCAATCCTCAAGGCAGCTTGGTTGAAAAATTGACGGTTCCGGGTACAAAATTCCAGTGCGTTGGTGCACTGTTTCTGCAGTGTTATCGATATGGGCTGCAAAAGTAAGACATTCGTCAAAAGTGATACCAAGGTATTTGAAGGTGTTCACTTGTTCTAGTGTATTTCCAAGAGAAGTTTTTATGACGAGTGGAGTATGCCTATTTCTGTTTTGATGACTGGCGAAAAGCATGACTTTTGTTTTTTTTATTTAGGACCAGTTTGTGCTCAAGGAACCATTTTTCAACACATGAGAAAGCAAGCTGCAAGCTCTGTCGTAGTGGATTTGGATCCTTATGGGAGGAGAGAATTACAGCGTCATCAGCATAGAGTATTAATTTTTCAGGGCAGGATTTGGGAAGCAAGCTTAGAAATAGGCTGAAGAGGAGAGGACCTAAAATTGAGCCCTGGGGGACACCAGAGAGGACCGGTTTGGAGTCAGAGAGAACCTCAGAGATTTTTACTGTTTGAGAACATTGTGCCAGGTAACTTTTTACCCAGGCTCCAGGTCCCTCGGCTAGCCCAATGTTGAGCAGAAGAGAGATCAGAAGGCTATGGTGAACAGTGTCAAAGGCCTTTGTGAGGTCTATGAAAACAGCTCCGGTTAAATAACCCTTATCCAAGGCTTTGTGAGTTTCACTAGAGAAATCAAGTAGGGCCGTTGACGTACTGTGTCCTTTCCTAAATCCGTGTTGCTGAATGCAGAGTAGATCATACTTTTGCAGGTAGTCTGATAGTTGATCCGCCACGATCTGTTCAAGAGCTTTGGAGAGGGGTGGAAGTATAGATATGGGTCGATAGTTCCCTGTTGTGGATTTGTCACCCCCTTTATGCACTGGTGTGACTATAGCGGCCTTCCGTGTGTTGGGGAATTGACTTTGGCGCAGGGAGAGGTTGAGAATTTTGGTGAGGGGGTGGATCACTTCTTCCAAGGTGAGGGACAGAAGTTTTAGATCAATGGTGTCACTGCTATTTCTAGATTTAGAGCAGGCCTTTTTTATGTATCTGTAGGCTTCATATGTCTTAACTATTTTAAAGTGAAATAGCGGTTTGTCTGGTGAGGTGGTTTGGGATACGAGTTTTGGAACTGACCAGTCCTGGAAGAAGTCTGGTGAGAGGACACCACTGAGGTCAGTGAAGGTTTTATTTAGGGCATCGGCCATAGTCTTAGGGTCACGGGTAGCGGAGCCATCAATGTTCATTGCCGTGGGAGAGGATTTAGACTGTTTGCCCGTAATATTACGTATATTGTCCCAGAAGGATCTCCCGTCACCCCAGGTGGTTTCTAGAGCATTCTTGAAATAGGAGCTCTTCATTTGCCTGATTTGTGAAGTGCATAGGTTGCGCGCCTGTTTATAGTTAAGTGAGTCTGTTATGGAGCCTGTGGCCCTGGCTATAGCCCAAAGATGGTCACGTGCTTTAAGCTGAGCCAGTAGTTTGGCTGTTAGCCAGGGATTAGAGAGGGCTTTGATTTTACGTTTTTTGAAAGGTGCGTAGGTGTCACAGGCAGTGCTGAAAGTTTTAATGAAGAAGTCTAGGGCAGCGACCACATCCAGCGTGTTGTAGATAGGGGACCAGTCTTGTTGTAGGAGGCAGGTCTTTAGCTTAGCAAGGTTTCCATGTGGTAGCATTCAACTTAGGATGGTTTTAGGAGGTGGTTTGTGGAATTTATTTGTCCAGATACAGATCACAGGGGAGTGGTCACTGAGGGAGTCGGAGAGAATGGTGGTGTTTTTTATCCGGTTCGGGCGATTAGTAAGAATCCAGTCAATGAGAGTGCTGGTTCCAGTCTTGTAGTTTTTTCTAGTAGGGGAGTTGACCATCTGTGTTAGGTTGGTTGCTAGGATAGTATCCCTGCTGGGTTTGATATCTGAGGCAAGCCAATTTATATTGAAATCACCGAGAAGGAGGAGCTCAGAGTCAGGAGGTTGTAATCTTGCAAATTCAAGGATAGACTGGAGCCCGGCTCGTGGGTCTTTAGGGGGGATATAGACTGCAGCCACGGTAAGCACTTTGTTATGGGCACCAAGGAGAAGCTTGACAGGGGAGAAGTTGTACTAAGGTGTTTTCTGGGGAGAAACTGGCAAGGTGGCACGAGAGGTAGTCCTTTATATAGATAACACATCCGCCCCCCTTTCTTTTTACCCGGTCAAGTCTGAAGAGGTTGTAGCCTTGGAGCGAGATTGCATGATCTGGAGTGCTAGGTGTTAGCCAGGTCTCAACAATTACAAGTATGTCAGGATTATGTTGTCCAATAAAGGCTTGAAGAGATGCCAGCTTAGGAAGGAGTCTGCAGATATTTAGGGTAACAATGGATAGCCCGTTTTCAGTTTTTGCAGGCTTTATCTTAATGTTTGAGCCAGGGCCAGGGTTTAGGTGGATCCCACCAGACATGAGAAGTAGGAGGAGCAGCAGTTTGAGGGGATATCTCCCGTAGCTCATACCATGTAACGTCTTTCCTCTGCATGCTGCAGGTTTGGATACAGTGCAGTTACCTAGGGTCCCAACAAAGGAGGGTTGCTAACGACAGGTGCTCAAATATGATTTTTCCAGCCAGGGCGGTCGTTTGCACCCAGTCCTTAGTAATGGGGTGCCTCAGATAGAAATAAAGGGTATTTGCCATGGTTCCATAATGAAGGTAGTATGACAAGATGCTTACAGTGGGGGGTTGCGTGGGGTAGGAGGAGAGAGGAAGTTGACACAGTGGATAACAAATGGAAAGAGATAGAAAAGACAGGAGGAGGGTTACATGGGTAAACCCAAGGCTCACACATGAGCAGGGACAGATCAGTTTCGGTGGTGTGCCTCCAGGGGGAGGATTTGCCCCCATTGCCAAGTGATGTAAAATAAACAAATCCACAGGAAAATGACCAGGAAACTGTTTGATCTACGGTAACAAGACAAAGGATGTGTTAAATTCCTGGAACACTGGCCTGGGGCATATGCAAGAAGTTAAAACCCTTTGTCAGTGTCTTCCCTTTGTTTAAATAGTTGTGAATGGTTCTCAAAGACATGCAGTTCCCTTTAGCAACAAGGTAGATGGAAATGTGGATTCAGTTTGCACTTCCCAGGTCAGAGCTTGTAGAATTTCTAAGCTGTACTTACTTTGTGATGACTTCCAAAAAACTTGATTTATAATGAGAATCCCAATATCTGCTGGTGATGTTTTCCAGTTTCTTAGTCCAGGAAACTTTCATAGATCGTATATCCAAGAATGGTCTAGCTCCTCCAAGCCAAAACACATGAAAATCCATAAAACTGAATGAATCATGCTGCAGAAATCAGAAAATGCTGCTGCAGAAGCCAAGGAGCCCTGCTGCAGAAATCAGAAAATTCTGCCGCAGAGCACTAGGGGCCCTGATTATAGCTGACATCATCATATACTTCACAACACTGTCACCACAATCCACAGGGCAATGAACGGAATCCGGCAGAGAAGGAAACTCTCAGCCTCCACCCACCCTATAGTCAGCTGGAGACCTGCACTTCTGGAAATGTTTGTACAGTCTCAACTGAGCCAGGAGCACACGTAAGATTTATTTGGTGTGGGAGCTACATAAACCTGAGGGTTTGAGAAATGGAAAACTATCACATTTTTATTTTTAAAAGCATTGATTTTAATATGCTCTGTCCAAATAATAACAGATTTTTCTGTAACATTGTCCTTTCACCAGCACTGGGGAACCAATACACAGGCATAATGCTATACTATCTCTAGTTCTACAAAGGATGATCTACGTACTCTAAGAATACCTATTTTAAGCTTTCAAATGATGTATTTTATTAAGGTTTATTTTTGTACCATATATGATCCAAAGCTTTGTTTTTAGGATGAAAGGACATGCTGAGTGGGACTGTATGGAAGGTGATGGTTGGCATGGTCCATTTAGAAGAGCTGGGGACCACCTACACTTGCCAGTAATGGCAGCTATGGATCAGTGGATGGTCATTTCACAGACTGGTCTGCAGTGGGATCCAGGGAAAGAACAGAGTTAAAAGATCTGGAGGGGAAGGGGAGTTATGGTGAGGCTGGGATAAAATATACCACCTACAGGGCCAACCCTGTATATCTCCTCGTATTTCATCAGTGAAATGTTGGGTACAGACACTCAAAATGTGGGGAATGAGAGGCACTGATCTTAATATGGGAGAAATTGTTAGACACACATTCAGAAAACTGGAAGCTAGTGATTTAGCAGTACTTTACCCTTGATCACACTGACACTAGCTGAAAATCCTAACAGTGGAGTGATAATGACTCACATCTAGTCTTTTGAGGAAACCCCATCTTGAACTGCCAGATAATTGCAGCTCTTAATGAGCTGTTACTCTCAACAGGCCATCTAGCATATTTAGAGAGATTAGCTTGAGGACTAGAGCCTGCTAAAGTAGAGAATTTTAACTTAATTAACAGCCAAGAAAACCTGCACTAGTCCAGATGGACAAGTAGAGAGTTAGCAGCACTAGCCCTGGTCAGTTTGGGCTAGTAAAACAATGTTAAGATCAACCCCTGACTCAGTCCTAATGGTAATAGCCTGCTGCAAGAGCTCCCACTCAAAGTAAGATAGTACAGTTATGTAAGAACTTATCGTAACCATAGATCTTTGAGAGGAGCTCTTGCAGCAGGCGCTACCTTCCCTCCCTCCTTCCCTCTGCTGAGTTCAGCATCTCTCTATGGCATACTCGCTCCTGGTCCTCCTTCTGGTCCTTTCACCGGGTCTCCGGTGGGCAAACTGAGGTGGGGCTGGGGACCACCCCGATATACCATCAGCCAATGTCAGGGTGGAGCCGGTGTCAGGGGTGGTCCCCGCTGGAGACTACTAACTAGAAGTTTGCCTTGAGGTCCTAGTGCCTGGTGGCATAGTCCTAATGGTAATAGCCTGCTGCAAGATCTCCTCCCGAAGATCTACTGTTACGGTAAGTTCTTACGTAACTGTATTTTCCCTTGTCACAGAGAGGAACGGGATTCTACTCAAGATAAGCCAAAGTTCAGGATGATAACCCTGGCTATGATCCTGCCCATGCTTCAGAAAGGAGACTGGTTGGCATCTTTAGATCTAAAAGATGCATACTTCCACATTCCCATAAGGGAGTCTCACAGAAAGTACCTAAGTTTCAGGCTACCTTTGGGTCATTATCAGTTTGCAGCTCTGCCATTCGGCCTCACTTCAGCTCCCAGGGCATTCACAAAGTGCTTGGCAGTGGTGGTGGTGGCATACCTAAGGAGGCAGGGCATTACAGTATTCCGCTACCTGGACGACTGGCCGATGGTGGTAACATCACCTCAGTAGGTAAAGGATGCTCTAAAGTCCACCCAAGATCTCCTGGAATCTTTAGGGTTCCTGGTCAGCACCAAAATGTCTGTCCTGCAGCCAGTTAAGGTATTAAACTTCATAGGTGAGGAACTGGACACCCTCAGGGTGAAGAGTCTTCCTCTCCCAGGAAACTGGGAAAGGGTGGTCAACATCCTACAGATTGCTGGGTCTTTCAGTCTACATTCACCAAGACCAGCAAGGCATTTCCTACAGCTACTCAGGCATTTGGCTGCAGCTACAGGCACAGTCATGGCATCCAGATTCCAGATGAGGGACATTCTCAATTCCACCTCAGGGCACACTGGTGCCAAAGAAGGGACTCTATTTCAAAGCTGGTATTAGTAACAAGAACAGTACTGCAGGCCCTGCAGCGGTGGTAGGACAGGGACAACCTCAGGTAAGGCGTCCCATTCCAGCAGGAGTCTTCCTCACTCCATAGTCCTCACAACAGTTGCTTCCCTACTAGGTTGGGGTGCACATCTGGAGGAAAACACAGTGCATGGCACTTGGTCAGTTGCAGAGTCACTCCAGCACATAAACCTGCTGGAGCTCAGAGCAGTGCTTCTAGGTCTGCAAAGCTTTTGCATCTCTGGTGTAGGGCAGAGTGGTGCAGGACAGAACAGACAATACCACCACCGTATACATCAACAAGCGGGGTGGGACAAGGTCCAGCCCTGTATGCGCAGAAGCAGTGAAGGTATGGAGTCTGGCCTACTTCCTACAGGTTTCCCTAGTGGCAATTCATTTGCCAGGAAAAGGACAATACCTTGGCAGACGCACTCAGCAGACTCAATCAGAACCACCACGAATGGTCTCTAAACAGACAGGTGCTAGAAGTGGTGTTCAGGAGATGTGACACCTCATAGATAGATTTCTTTGCTGCTCAGGACAACCATCAGTTGCCCAAATTCTGCTGCAGGCCTTCAGCAAAGGAGGCAGTACCTCTGGATGTCCTAGTGCTGGTTTAACCTCCCTCCCTACCTATCCTCCCTCTTCTCCCCTGTTGCTACTGCCTCTTACTCCCTCAGATCCTTGCATCCCGCTTCTTCATCATCCCCCACCAGTGGTCTATGGCTGGCTCCTCCGCCTTCTCTTACCATCTTCCACACTTTTGGAACCAACTTCCTGCTTCCCTCCTTGACACCTATTCCCTCCTGGCCTTCAACCGCCAGCTCAGATCTATCTCTCCTCTCCCCTTTACCTGTCCTCTCTCCCACTTCCCCACCTCCCCCATGCCTCATTCTGGCCCAGCTCACCTTCCCCTCTGAACTACCTCCATCATAGTGCCTCCCTCTTTTCTTAATCTCTTTATCCTTTCCTTCCCTGTACCAAGTCTTAGTTGCTAACACACTGTTATTTGTATCTTATTTAAAGAATTTCAACCAACTAACATATCAACTCTGTGTATATACCCTGCATTTGAAATTGCCTAAACTGTTACCTGGTTTATGCATATTATTTAAGTATGTAAATAATGTGACTCTTAATTGCCTAAACTGTTATTTAGTTTAGTGTATGTATATTTACCACCTCTGTAAGTGTAAGTTCGCCCTTGTCCCCGGTTGCACCTGGAAACGAGCCTCGGCTCAGTGTGCCTTTCCCGATTGCCAAATTTTAAATAAATAGTGCTGGACTGGTCAGAAGGAAGCTGTATGCATTTCCCCTCTTCCCATTGCTGCTCAAGTCCCAGCCAGTTTCAATGATTGTAATAGCTCTAGACTGGGCCAGGCAGCCTTGGTACTCACTGCTGCTGTCCCTGTCAGTAGCCCCACCCATACACCTCCCTCAGTGAACACAATCTCCTAACCTCCTCACAGGGGAGGATTCTGTGTCCAAACCTCCGGTCTCTCAGGCTCAAGGCCTGGCTCTTGAAGACCTAGAGTATGTGGGTTTACACCTCTCAAAGAGTGTCCTTAATGTCCTGAGGGGATCCAGGAAACCTTTGACCAAAAAGACTTATGCTTCCATGTGGAAGTGGTTCTCCATATGGTGCTGTGATAACAATGTGTAGTGCCTACGCAGGCAGGGTTGCCAGCTTTGTTGGACTACCTCATGCATTACATTCTCTGGACCACTCTCATGGTTCACCTGGCTTCAGTATCTGTTTATATTTTAGCTGGCAAAGGTGTTTCCATGGCATCCAACCCTGTTTTTAAAAAGTTTTTTTTCCCCCCAAGAGATGGCCCATCTGCACCGCCCCCCCCCCCACAGGGAACCAGTGCCAGCTTGGGACCTCAATGCCTGCATTGCCAAGCTTATGGAACCCCCATTTGAGCCCATGGCCACAGCACATCTGAAATAGGTCACCCGGAAAGCTGTTTTACTGGCAGACATCACTTCAGTCAGATGGATTAGCAAGCTGCAAACTCTGTGTACAGAGCTGAATTATATCTCCTTTCACAGAGATAAGGTGGTACTTAGAACTAATACAAAGTTCTGACTTTCACTTTAATCACTTTGCTAGTTTTCTTTATTGAACACACTAGTTCTGGGGAATGCAGGCTGCATAGCCTGGATGTAAAAAGGGCTTTGAGCTACTATATTGACCATACCAAGGCCTACAGGCAGGACAGGCAACAGCTGTTCCTGACTTATGGGGATGTGGAAAAAGGGAGAACCAGTCCCTAAAAGGACTATTTCACACTGGATAGTGCAGTGTATACAGTTCTGTTACAGTAAGGCTGGTAAGGAGCCCCCAGTAGGCCTGAGGGCCCATTCCACAAGGGGTACTTATGATACAGTTGCAGTAGCTTGAGACCTTCCCCTGCTGAAAATCTACAAAGTAGCTACATGGAGAACAGTACACACTTTTAAAAAGCACTACTGCTTGGATACTTAATCCAGAAGTGATGCCAGGTTTGGCACAGCAGTGCTGCAGAGCCTATTTCTCAAGTAGGTTCTGTACCCCCCTCCAAAACTACTGCTTCATAGCCTGCAAGGGTTAAGCATATTGAAGAATTCCTGGGGTTAGAGAAAAAAATTACTCACCTTAGTAATCTTGTTTCTTCCAATGTATTCTTCAATATGCTTAACTCACCTTCCCTTCCTCCCCTTCCAGACCCTGTGGCCACTGCACAACAGCTGGACTTCTGTATTGAAAGGGGTTTATATCCTAGTTATAGGTTTTTGAACCAGATGGGTGTTTCTACCCTTCTTTGGTCCTGTCTGGCTGTTAAGTGACATGCTATGGGGGATTTTGTTATTTAACACATTTTTTAGCATTTTGATGATAGCTAAGTTAGGGGTTCTTGCCCCACAGGCTGTCATGAATCTGAGTATTATAGAACTCAGCAGTTTGAATGGTGGCACGAGCCAGTGCGTGCTCCATCATTTGCATAAGTTCCATTCTCCAGGCAGTTCAGCACTGGAGGCTGACTACAAGAGTTAAGCATATTGAAGAATACCTTGGAAGAAACGAGATCGCTAAGGTGAGTAAGTTTTTCTTTCTTAATAATGAGATTTCAAACTACCTAGACTCCGTTTACTATTCATACTTAGGCAGTCTTCCACTGAGCATGCTCCGTCATCAGAACAGTCATCAAGCTTGACTTCCCACCTACCACACAACCATGTAGTCCTGTGGCTCCACCCCTGTTGCACTCAGATCTTTTTCTTCCTCTGAAAGAAACGGGTCTCTTCCCTTACAGTTTACATCCACGCAGACCCCCATGAATCTAGGAAATTTGTTGTACAAACTGCCATGAAATTTGCCTCCCAGTCTGATGCAAGTGGTAGTAACCCTGAGGAGAACAGACATGAAGGTAAGGGTATAAAAACGTTGTATGAGGAGGAGAGGAGAACAAGGATAGACCGGAGAAGTCTCATACTGAACAGAGGAGGCAGAAGAAACTGATAAAGGGGACAGCAGTTTTTGCTTTGCATCCTCCTCCTGATCCTCCACTTCCCAGCCCTGAAGATCAGATTCCTCCATATCGATGCCCTGGTAAAGCGGACTTGCTGGGGAGGAACTGGCGGTCCTTATCAACTCCTCTAGTGCCTAGAAGGCATGGCCACTGGTACCGAAGGTACATTCCCCTGCGAAGAGGGAGTGGACATCATAAGACCCAGAATAGTCTGTACAAGGGCCTGGACATCCACCATGGCCAACTGAGGGGAAGATGCAGAAGTTAGTGTAGAATGCACTGACTGACTTGGCACCACCGATGAGATTGGGTTCGGGGTTGGTACTAAAAGAGCCATTGATGAAGGGTGAACAAAGAAACCCAGCACCATCGACAGGAGAGTCATCGATGAGAAGGAGGGATTCAAAATGTCCTGACCAAGCCAAGCAGGTATGGTCGTCTGTGACAGTGAAGGTGCCATAGATGGTCAATTGTGAGAACCCTGAGATGGAGGTGGCAGTGGTGGTAGCTGCAATTTAGGCGGACCAGCCAAAATCATCGATGGCTCCCAGCAACAGAAAGGTCAGAGGTTGTCGACAGTTTAGAAGATGACTTAGCAGCTGCTTCAGAAAGGGCAGCCCAAACCATTTTAGTTTTAAGGATGCCCTGCTCTGTAGACTGGCAAGAAGGTAGGCTGACTGTTGACAGAGAGGAGACAGGAGTAGTACGTTTACTCTTAGAGTGTTTTTTAGGCTTCTGCTAGGTGTCAACCTTCCCTGTCGATGAGGGATCCTTACTTGAATGGCAGGACCCAGAGAAGGAGGGCGAGGACTCCTTTGACTTCAAGTGGTGTTCCCGTTCCATGAGGGCAACTTTTTGCTCCCTGAGATGCTCTCAAAGGGTCTGGCATCATCAGCATTTAGTGGCTTTATTAAACTGTTGACACAGGACACAAGCACAGATATCATGCACTGGAGCCAGGCACTTCACACAGAATTCGTGCAGGTCCTCAGTCACAAAATTTTTGGCCACAGGAACACTTTCTAATAAGAGAATCTGTAGACATGGATCAGTCAATAGGTACACGACGATACTGGAATGCCGCAGAAGCTAAAGTAGACTGTGAACTTTTCATCAACTGACGCTGAACTCCAGATAGAGAACCTGCAACCTGCAGGTCGCAGTAAGAAAAGAACTGAGGAACATCTGGGACTGCCCCCTTTTATGTCTGTCAGGACACAATACGTGGTGTCAGAGGTGGTCCCAGGTAGACTGCTGAAAAAATCATCCAGATGGATTCAAGCCTGCGGCTGGAATATTCCTATATATGTAATGACCTGCTGCAAGAGATTTCCTCAATGAAGATCTGATGCAGTTCGTGGTCACTCCACAGGGGGTACAGCCACTTCTGTTGCTTGTTTCAGGAGTGTTTCTGCTGCATTGTAACCATATGAGCACTTTCTATACTTTCTCTAAGCATTGCAGTTTGAACATAGTCTTTGGTAGATGAGCAGATTTTGGCCTTGCTGTACTACAAGACCCCCTGGGTTCAATTTTCAATTGGTCCTTGAAGTGACGCAGTTGCGTCACTCTACGGCTGTGGCAAACTTTGGGTACCTCAGGGACCCTGATCCCTATTTCATAAAACATGGGGTCCCTGCGCCCAAGACCCTGGAGTTGCCACAGCCACAGGTTTGCACCAAACATTGGGCACACTTGCAGGATTTGACGGAGGGATCCGTTACCTCCACCCACTCGGCGCAACCCTAGATGACCCGCAGAGGCTGGGGGGGTGACTATGCCTGAAAGGTGGGGACCAGGGGCTGATGTGACCCTGGTAGTGCCATGAGGGGTGAGGGGAACATGGCGGCAGTAGTGGGGACATGAGGAGGCACCCGGCAGAGGTGCCCTGGGGCATGACACACAGCTGATCGGGCTGGGGGGGCATGACCGAAACATCATGACCTGGACCCCAGTTAACAGCAGCCAGTGTAGTCAGGCATCTGCTGGCTGCCACAAGGGGGTTGTGTGCCTGGGGCATGTCTACGGCCACCAGATGCACCCTGCAAGTGGTGCACACTGCCACCTGCCATGTTTAAGGGACTGTGGGTCCTATGGAGCAGGTGCCAAAGTTGCTGTTAACTATGGTCTGGGTCATGATGGTCCGACCATGCCCCCCCACCTGGTCTGACTGTCCATGTGCCAAGTTGCAGGGCACCTTTATGGGGTGCCTCCTCATGTCCCCCCCACTGCTGCCATGCCTCTTTGTCCCCCATGGCACCACAGGGCCTCCACCGGCCCCCCAGTCCCCACCTTCCAGGTCCACCCCCAATTGCCACCCTGCTAGGCAGTGGTGTGGGGCGACCACCTCCTGGATGGTCTAACATGAGCCCCCTCTTGCAACCATGGCAGGGCTTTTAGAATTCCAAATAAAGGGATAGTGCAGCCACACCACGATGCATGCCCCTTTGCGACCAGGCACAAGGGCGCTTCTGTCACAGGAGTGGCGCAGAGTGGCTTTGTCGCACGGCATCTTGATTTCAATGCAGTCTGCATTCAAAAATCAAGGTGCCACTTGAGTCAAAGCTGTTTGATGCTGGCACCTTGTGCCAAAGTTTTATGTCTGAAAATCAAGCCCCCTGTCTTGAATCAGACTGCAGGAGCCTCCTAGTTGGATATGGGACTGCTTGGGATTCATTCCAATGGTGTGGCCTACTGGAAGAGATATCCTCAAAGAAGATAAAACAGCTTTGTAATTACTGTAACAGTAGATCTTAGAGAATCTCTTCCATTAGGCCATGTTGCCCCTCCCTCCATGCCCCTTTTCATCATCTAGTAAGGTTGGCATCACTTATTTCTACCTTATCCTAATCCATGGCTGTTATGTCCAGCACCATTTATTGTCTCATATGTTTGGTGCTAGCTTGATGATCTGATTCGCAGCCATGGAGGTCCTCTGAGTCTAATCTCCAGCAAGGAACTGAGGAAAAAATGGAGCAAACTATGTTCATATAGACCTTGATGCATGACGTCATCATGGGAGGCCCCCAGCTAGCAAAAGCCTCTTTGTGGTCCTAGCAGTGACATGGGTGTGGTTCCACAGGTGTGACTTAATGGAAGAGAGTCAATCAAAGACCTACTGTTACGGTAAGTACATAACTGTTCTTTTCTGTTCCACCCCTGCCATAGGACATCGATGCGTGTGTGTGGAGGCACACATGATGCTCCTGCAGCCGGTTTCCTTCATGCCGTCCAAGCTACACTATCACCAGGCTTCCACCTGGTGGCAGTATGTGGCCTAGTAAAGTAGGCAGTCCCTTAAATGCTCAGTCCTCTCCCACCCTGGCTGACCTGTAGTGACCTAAGTCTGTTCCTGAACCAGAGTCGCTGGTGTGGCAGGAGGTAAGGAGCCAGTACCTCAGCCCTCCATGCTACCAGGCTGGCTCTGGTAAACTGTATCCTTTACAGTGTTTATCTAGTTACTACTTAGCACTCCACAATTTTAAGCCAGGATTATGAATAGGGTACAAAGAAAGCTGGCTCCTGATTGGCCAAGAGGTACTTTAAGCAGGGCTGTTATCCCAGTGCAACAGCCCAGCTGAAAGTGGCGCAACAAAAATATGTTTAAAAATACATACATTTCATAATCGCAATAAGGCATTCCACGGGATGCATTATGGTGGGCTAATGACCCTTCTCAAGAGGTGGAAGCACTCAGCTTCGCCTTGTGTTTCAAACCACCGAAAGTGGACCATTATCCCACCATAACACACCCTCTGTTAATCTAACTCTGCTGTGCCTTGTGCACATTGCACCCCTAGGGGATGATTAGCTGACTGTTAATCTAACCCCTAGGACTGCCTTATTATTAAAAAATTACTTTAGAAAACAAAATAGTTGAATGTTTATACCTTTTGAATGTTTTCCTCATTGAGAGGGAGATTTTTAATAAAGTAGTCCACCCGCCATCTTCCCTAGAATGCAGGCTTAGAATGTCTGAATGCACCTTTATAGTCATTCAGCTGTGCCAGTGTATGTCATGCTGCTGCTTTTTCAAAAGAATCCATGCGGACATCCCATTGATGACTGGGAAAGACACCTTCAGTTCTTGCATTCGGCCGTGGCATCATACTGCTGGAAGGAATTTTCCTGGAAGGTAACAGTCCGATATTTTAGAGTACAGGCTGTTCAGTGTAAATATGTCCCGGGGGGGGGGCGCCTGCTGGAGGTGTTGCATGCACTCCCCAGCTACTCATGGGCATATTTTTGGGAGTTGTCCCCTATTAGCACCATTCTTTACCATTTTGGTTGGAGTTATTAACTGTTTTTGGCACCCATATCCAGTTGATGTGGAATTTTTGTTATTCTCTTTATCTGATGGCCCATTGCAATCTCCTTCTACTAGGCAACTGTTGACCATTTGTCTCTCACCAGCTAAGAAAGCCGTCATGAAAAACCAGCAACATTGCTACTCTCTCTCTGTCTGTGGCAGGACCTGGTTATAGGGGTAAATAAAATGGAAAAAATCGCAGCACACATTCATCAACGCTTTGAACAATTTGAAATTTTCCAGAGAAGATGGGTGCTGTACATTATGCAACATAGGCAGGATTTTGTCCCATGGTGATCAAGGGATTTGTGGTTGTTATTATTGAATGGGGGCGTCCTCTATGGGCTTGTATTTATCTGGGCACCACTGTGGAGTTTTCCTAGAGGTTTAGTTTTTCTTTTCTTCCTCAGACCTCTGCAATTTAAGACGTTGCTATATATTGATATGTTCTTGGACTGGCACTGTTGTAAAGTATTGGGGCTTCACATTTATACATTCTTGTTTGCACTGCATTCATGAATATCTTTTTCTGTTTAGAGTCACTGTCTGACTGTATTTTATACATTCACAGCCTATGTCATGGTATTGTCCCTTGTTGTATCTGTTTGTTCATTATCTGAAAATTTTAATAAGTTAAAATAAAAAGAATGCATGTGCTCTGGTGATAAGGCTGTACTTAGAAATACAGAATTTGACGGCAGAAACAGACTGGTAGGCCCATCTAGTCTGCCCTATTTCCCACTGCCTATTAGTACACCCCGACCCTATTTGGTTGCTGATGTCTCTCCCCTCCTCCTTTTCCTCTACTTCTTATGCCCACTTGTTTATCCCACACATGCTTGAAGCTTTCCACTATCTCCCCCCACTACCTTTTCTGGCAGGCTGTTTGAGGTGTCTATCACCCTTTCTGTGAAGTATTTCCTCACATCTGTATTAAACTCCCTCCCCAAGTTTCACTGCATGTCCCATCACCCTCAAGTTCTGGTGCTACTTCTGTGAAAGAGACTCTCCTCTGGCACTTATTCATTCCCTCGGTCTCGATCATGTACCCTCTCGTTCACCTCTCCTCCAGAGAGAACACGTTGAGCCCCTGTAGCCTCTCCTCATATGACTTGTTGTTGAACCCCCGCATAATTTTTGTGGCCCTCCTCTGGACTGCTTTCACCTAGTCAGTGTCCTTGTGGAGGTGCAGCACCAGAACTGGACACAGTACTTCAGGTGAGGTCTCATTGGTGAGTGATACAGTCGCAACACCACTTCCCTTCTCCTGCTAGAAATTCCCCTCCCTATGCACACCACCATTCCACTAGCTTTGTGTTCTGCGTTGTCACACTGCCCTGCTGCCTTGAGATCATCAGATATGATTATCCCAAGGTCCTGTTCTTGCTTGGTGACTGTAAGCACCTCTCTCCCATCTCATACACAGCTTCCAGGTTTCCCTGTCCCAGGTGCATGACTCTGCACTTTTTGGCATTGAAACCCATCTGCTACATCCTAGACCATGCCTCTAGTTTCCACAGATCCCTTTGCATTCTATCCACCCCCTTCCTGAGTGTTCTCCCTGCTGCAGATTTTTTGTGTCATCCACAAAGAGACCCACCTTCCACTTCAGTTCCTCAGCAATGTCACTTTTGAAGACACGGAAAAGGACAGGTCCCAGTACTGATCCCTGTGGCACCCCCGTCACTCTCCCATCCCCCAAGTGTCTGCAGTGTGCCACCACCCTCTGTCTCCTATCCTTCAACCAGCTTGATACCCAGCTTATCACCTTCTCCCCAACCCCTGGGCTGTTAAGTTTGTTAACCTCATGTGAGGCACGGTGTCAGAGACCTTACTGATGGTTGATTCTGGGTGTCTGCAATGCCTGGATTGATGACAGTGTCTCGCATTTTGGTCTGATTTCCTCCAGTCGGTGACTTCATTGGGCCTAGTACAAGGTGTTACTTCTGTGACCCACAGCCACAGTCACACCTTGATCCTAGTGTTCTCACTGAGCTTGAGGTCACTGACCTCAAAATTGATCCGATAGTTTGGTTGGATCGCTGCACGGTAGAGTTCTCGTTTGGGGCCCCCTTGTTAGTCCTTCCCCTGCAGAGATGGTTTGCTACTGCCCCCTGAATTTGTTATCCCCAGAGGGAGCGATGGTGGTACTTATCTGACTGGTGTGAGTGTTGCTTGTGTGACAGGTACGAGTGTGGTGGTGGCAGCCTATAATAGAGCTGTCTCCAAGGTGTTCGACTCTTGTTGCACTGGCCCCTATACAGCCCAGGTCTTCCTGCTTGAGACCCCCGTGGTTTGATGGAGATCTCAAGGAGATGAAGACCAGAGGTCAGAGGTTGGAGTGCTGTTGATGGAAGTCTCGGTCTGAGGAGGACAGACTGGCTTTGAGAATTCACTATGGTGAACATTAAAGGGCAATCAACCATAAGAAAGCAATGTTCCTGTCCAGGGAGATTGCTGCAGGGAAGAACAGACCAGCTTTGCTTTTTTGGACTGTAGACAGGCTACTCCACCCTGCATGTCTGCAGTCAAAAAGAGCAGCTTCAGTCGTTCAATGTGAGGAGTGTGCCACTGTGCTCTGTTCTTCTCTGACAGGGTGTCCTCCATTAGGGCTGGGATTTCTCCAACAAGGCAGAAGCGGCTCCCGCAATGGCAAGTTGTGTGTTTTCAGAAGCACTCCTATTGTCTGGCGTGAGTTTAGGTCAGTGGGAGGGATAAGGTGTGCAAGGTGATTTCAAAGCTGCAGCCCATACTGTGACCTGGACCGGGGCCCAAACCATCTCTTAATGGGATGTGTTGAGTCCGGTGTTCACTGTGATTGTCTGATGCTCATTTTTGGAGGGACTTTCCCCCAAAGCCCTGAAAGGGGTGCTGGTGAAGCCTCTCCTAAAGAAACCATCTCTCGCCAGCCCGGTGGCGCTGAGGGTTGAGGTGCTGGATGCCATACTTCGTGCCAAGCCGGCAACCTGGGTTCTTTAGCGGACTTAGGTTGCCAGGGGTCGGCAAGGGAGGGAGAGGATAGAGCATCCGGAGGACAGCTCTCCTCTCCCGGGGGGAGGGCCAAAGGCTGTCTGGTGTCCCAGTGACTCCCAATGGAGATCGGGGGTACTGCAGGACAACTGTCACGTAACAGTGGGGCGAGCACAACGATGTTGGCAGGGTTGCCATGCGCTAAGACGCCATTGCACGTCGTGCTCGTGTGGGGGATGTGGGAAGGACATAAAATCCCCCTGGAGGACAGTGGAGATGATGGGGACTCCGATGACATGGCCCACATTCCAGCGCCGGCCCACACATCAGGATCCTTCCCAAGGCACCAACCCGATCAGCCACGTAGGGCCCTTGAGTCTGTAAGGTCGCCAAGCGTGGGCAAACCCTCCCCCAGGGGTACCTGGTTGCCAGGGGACTGTTTCTGGACTGGGCTGTTCGGGTGGGGAGTCCCTGGTAGGGTTCAGGCAGGGAGCAAGAGGCCCTCATCGTGTGGGTACCCGGAAAGGATGCCCTGCTTTCTGGGTGCATAAAAGAGAGTTAAAAACCAAAAAAAGAAACCATCTTTCGATTTGGACATCTTGGTGAATTATAGACCAGTCTCTAACCTTCCATTTTTTGGGTAAGATTATCAAGTAAATAGTGACTCTGCAGCTCACACACCTTGTGGCATATGACATCTATTAGCCGTTCCAGTCTGGGTTTAGGTCCAGGCATAGTACTGAAACAGCATTAATCAGAGTGCAAAATGATAATCTCAGGGTGAGAGATAGAGGGAAACAATACTCGTTCTCCTCGATCTCTCCTAAGCATTTGACACTATGGACCATGTAGTGTTGCTGGATCACCTAAGGGAGCTCTGTTGGCTCACCGATATGATCATCAACTGCTTTCTCACTGGCAGGACATAGAAGGTAGTGATGGGGAGTTTATCCTCCTGCCCAAAACCCCTGCCATGTGGAGTTCCCCAGGGCTTGATCCTGTCACCTGTGCTGTTCACAGTGCACATGCTTCCCCTGGGTAAAATCATTAAATGGTACAGCTTGGATTTTCACTGTTATGCAGGTAACACCCAGCTGTACATGTCATTTGCACCCAGGAAGAGAGATGCCATGGAAGAGCTAAATAAATGTCTGGTCAAGATCCAGGACTGGATATCTTCTAGCTGGCTGAGACTCAACCCTGACAAGACAGAGGTGCTAGTGATTGTGCCTGGTCATAGGCGGGATGGGAACTGGGTTATTCCTTAGCCCTACGTCTTAGGCTGCATCTACCAAGGTGAAAAATCTGGGTGTTATCCTTGATGATGGACTGACACTTGAAGCTCAGGTGTCTGTCGTCAGGAGTGTTTTTTACCACCCGAGGAATGTCACCCAGATCAAAGCCTTGATTCTGCTTGACAACTTGCCCTCACTGGTGCACACTTTTCTGATGTCTAGACTCGACTGTTGCAATGCTCTGTACCTCAGGGTCAGTGGAGGGGTTCTCTGGAGCCTGCAGCTGGTGCAGAACACAGTGGCCAGGTTGCTGACGGCCTTCTAAGGTCTTGTCATGTCATGTTATGTGACCCCCCGATTCTGCGTGATCTGCACTGGCTGCTGGTTAGGTGGAGACTCATCTTCAAGATGGGGTTGCTCACTTATAGTGCCCTATATGGATTGGGCCCTGGCTACCTGAGTGACCTCCTGACTCCTGTCTGCCTTGGGCACTCACTCTGCTCCTCTACCCAGGGCCTGTAAGCGGTTTCCAGGGCCAATCTGAAGACCTCTGCAGATCGATAATTTGAGTCGGTGGACCCTGCCTTGTAAAATTTGCTTCCAAATCCTTGAGTGAGGCCCCATCAGTGGAGGTGTTTAAGTGGGGTCTGAAGGTGCATCTTTTTAGAGAGGCATTTGCATATTGTTTATGAACCTTAGAAATAGCGAGCGGACACTGCCAGCAGGGACAGAGAGGACCACAGAGCCCTTAAAGGCCACGGGACCCCATCCCCACCACACACAATGAGCGGACACTGCCAGCAGGGACAGAGAGGACCACGAAGCCCTTAAAGGCTGCAGGACCCCAACCCCACCACACACAATGAGCGGACACTGCCAGCAGAGACAGAGAGGACCACAGAGCCCTTAAAGGCTGCGGGACCCCATCCCCACCACACACAATGAGCAGATACTGCTAGCAGGGGCAGAGAGGACAGCGGAGACCTTAAGGGCCACGGAACCCCATCCTCACCACACACAATGAGTGGACAGTGCCAGCTGGGACAGAGAGGACCGCGGAGCCCTTAAAGGCCGAGGGACCCCATCCCCACCACACACAACGAGCAGACAGTGCCAGCAGGGACAGAGAGGACCGCAGAGCCCTTAAAGTTAACTGCTCTACCTCCCCAGAGCAGCCACTACTGTGTGGAGCGTTTCTTCATCGTATTTACTGTCCTCTGTGAGCAACTGATTGTTTCTGCTGCTACCTGTCTCTTACCAATCGCAGGGGTTTTAACCAGCTTCCCGGAGGAACTTTAAGACTTTCAGAAAGGCCTCAGTGACTAGTTTGTATTGCGACTTCTGAACCACGATTTCTGGGTCTCAGCTGTGAGCCATCATTAGTCATCTCTGGTTCATCTCACTAGATTTCCCTCTCTGTTTGCAGTTTTGATTTACAATATTCACAGTTTGTTACACTCTGCATTGTTTTTACTATGTAGTGACTGCTACTCACTCTAGTTACAGCCTTGCAATATGCAGTCATAGCTTGTTATCTGTTGTTAAAGCTGTTTACTTTTACACTGTGCTGTTTACCTCTTGTACTCTGCCTGTTTGCTGGGTGTGCCTGAGGCCCACCACATGGTTGTGGCATCCTTCTGGCTTTCTCCTAGGCCCATTGTTTCTCCCAGACCTTCCCTGGCAGTTCAGCTACTTTCCCAGCCCACGCATGCGCACTGGGGAGCAGTACTCTGCCTTCTCCCTGACTCTCCTCCTTCCCGCTGCCAACAAATTCTTTTCCTTTGTCTTCCTCCCTATTTCAGGCAGTGGGACTGCATCCCCACCACACACAATGAGCGGACACTGCCAGCAGGGACAGAGAGGACCACAGAGCCCTTAAAGGTAACTGCTCTACCTCCCCAGAGCAGCCACTACTGTACTGGGTGTTAGCCCGTTGACTGCCCTGCCCGTCCCAGCCACCCTCCCACCCAGGGGTGTCCCTTACTTTATTGACATCTTCCTGTCACATGATCCATTCTCTAAGTGTCTGTTCTTCCCTTATCAGGTTATCACTCCCCGCTACTAGATGGTAGTAGTTCACCTACTCATCTCCTCCTGTTCTCTCCTCCCTCACCTCCACTACTAGTCCTCTCCTCATCCCAAGCTCCTCTTGACCCCCCCCTCCACCCTCCGGTTTTTCCTCTCCCTGACCACTAGGAGGCAATGTTGCCACTACTTCCACCCAACTCCCCTCCCAATTTTCTGCACACACCTCCAGCCAACTCTCCCCGCTCCCATGTCTCTCTCACTCCTCATCCCCCTTCCTCAGCCTGCTCCCCCACCCAGACTCGAACCTGGTAACTTCTGTGCTAAAATCTGCTATTCTACCACTGCGCTATCCAGGCTGCTCCACAAATTGATGCCCATAAGTACCGTTTACAGCTCCTCCAATCCCCATTTCTCTGCTAGTCTGCCAGTCATGGCCTCACCCCGCCCCACTGCTCCAACTACCCTTCTAACCCCCTTGCATTCTCCTCCTACCCTACTCCTTGCTGCCCCAGCCTCTCAGATAGCTCCTTTGCTCCCCTCAGTACTTTCATTTTTTCACCACCTTAGCCTGTCCACTCCCAACCACCTACCCCCATGCACTCCTACCCCCAGTCATCCCCATCCTGATTCCCCTGGCCCCCTCTCTTTTGTCTGTTCCTTCCTTCGTGCCCTACCCATCCCTACCTGTCTCCATCGGCCTACCTGTCCTCATTCCACTGCCCCAAACTGCTACAGACTGCCCCGCAAATTGCTCCTCAGAACACTCTACCTCCTCCTCCTCCTTATGTCTGGTAACATTCATCCAAACCCAGGTCCCCCTCCTAGCACTGCCCCCTCTCTCAGACTTGGCATTACTACCATGAACATCTGCAGCCTTCTAAAAAAATTCGATGACCTCCAGGTATGGATGGCCCACCACCAGCCAGACATCCTAACTATAGTTGAAACTTGGCTCTCAGAATCCACCCCCTACTCAGCTATCTCTATCCCTGGCTACACTCTGTTCCAGGAAGACAGAGTCGGAAAACATGGGGGTGGCTGTATGATCTACCTCCAAGAATCCCTCTAAGGGTATGCCCTCCCCCCCAGCTGGAGGCTGGTACCCAGGCTCTATCACAAAATGTTACACTGGGCTCCGCTAGGGCCCCTCTGGTCATCACCACCCTCTACATTCCCTCACATGGCCAGAAACTCACCTTCCAGTCCTTAATAGACTACCTCTCCCATCCCCCACCCCCAACTCTGAACACTTAACTCTCGGGGACTTCAACATAAATTGGATGTCACTCTGCCTCCCCCTACAAGGATGCTATTGCTGCCCTTGATCTCTCTCAACTTACCTACCCAACCCGGGTTAACCCCACCAATGGCACCTCCACTGTACTGGACCTTGTTCTGTCCAACTGCCCCCACATAATCACTGACACCACTGTGCTCCCCAATGCCCTAAGTGACCACTCTCCCATACTCTGTACTTGGTCATGCAAGATAAAGAAACCACCCCCAAAAACTGTCCTCTGGTGGCAGCTCAGACCCGGCAAGCTGGGTCTACTAAAAGACCACCTTGCCCGTTGAGATTGATCCCCAATAAACCTTGCTCGAGACATTGACTCTGCCCTAAACTACTTCATCCGCTCTTTCAACTATGCCTGTGACATATTTGCCCCCCCTCACCAAATGTACTATTGAAGGTCCTGACACCCCTTGGATCTCCCAGTCGCTACTTAATCTGATGCGTCTCAGGGACAACCTCTGGAAAAAAGACCTAGACTCTGGTAAGCCAGCCGACAGGCAGTGTTACTGGGCTGCTCATAATAGCTGCATATGGGCCATATGCAAAGCCAGATCTGAATACCTCAGAACCACTCTTACTTCTACCTGGGGCACCGGCTGCAAATTTTGGGACGACATGAAGGTAATTAATGGCAAATTCACTGCCCCTCACCCAGCCCAACTCAGTATCACCGGCTCCATCTCCACTGACCCGTAACTCATTGCTGTCACCCTTAACTCCTCCTTTTCAGATCTTGGCTCTACACTTATGCCTAGCTTTTTTGACCCGTTATCTCCCCCAGCTCCCCCAACACCCCCACCCACCATTCCATTTCAGAGCTCTCACTCCACAGGAAGCTAAGCCCTATCTCCTTAAAGCCCTTAGTGGCACCTGTCACAGCACTGATACCCTGGACCTGAAACTCCTATGCCTGCTACTGGATATGGTCCTCACCCCCCTCACCTGCCTCTTCAACCGCTCCCTCTGCCTCAGTAATTTTCCTTCCATCTGGAAAACTGCTATCATTACCCCTATTCACAAAAGTGGGGACTGTTTCTCCCCCAGTAACTATCGTCCCATAACTATCTCTCCCCCCTCAAAAGCCCTCAAAAAAATCATCTCAGATCAACTCACTGACTATGTCACCAAATATGACCTCCTCACTGAAGAGCAACATGGTTTCCAGCAAGGACACAGCACCACCACTGCCCTCCTTGAATTCTCCAGTTTATCAACTCCGCCCCCTAGACAACGGGCACCTGGTTGGCTCGGTCTTCCTCAATTTGTCAAAATCTTTTGACACTGTTAATCACACCCTCGTCTTAACTGTCCTCTCCCACCTTGGCCTCTCCCAGGAGGTCACAGCCTGATTTTCGGACTACCTCTCAAACTACTCCCAGTGGGTCAAAATAAATGGCATCCTCTCCAACCCCCTCCTGGTGCTCTCAGGTGTGTCCCAGGGCTCCATCTTGGGACCCATTCTGTTTAGCCTGTTCCTCAATTCCTTACCCAAGGCCTGCTCTGGAAAAATCCTTTTATATGTGGATGATGCAGTCCTCTGTTCCTCCCATATGGACCCCAACTCGCTTCAGACATCCCTCCCGAAATCATTTAGCGAGGCTGAATCCTGACTCGTCAATCACAGACTAGTACTGAATTGTAAAAAGACCAAGGTTATGCTATTTTCCCATCACCAAAGCAGACACAAATGAACCCAACTCCATATTCACACCAACCTTCCCCACCTTCTTGAACAAGTGAATACCTTCAAATACCTGGGGGTCACCCTCGACTCCACGTTCACCTTCCATGACCATATTCACCTCCTCAGCACCGCAGTCAACTCTAGAATTGGCCTTCTCTATCACCATAGGCGCTGCCTCACCCCTGAAGCCCTCCAGCTTGCTATCTCATACTCTGTACTGTCCCTCATTGACTATGGGATACTGGTCTATGGGGCAGCTGATGGCAGTGCCCTCCATAAAGTTAAAGTCTCCTTAAATAAGGCATGCCAGTTAACCACAGGCAATCCCAGACTTGCCCATACCTGCACACTCTACAATTTGGCAAAGTGGCTCAACTTCGATGACAGGCTGAAGTACCAAACCTGTCTACTCACCAGGAAGATCTCCGGTGGCCTTGTCCCACCCAGTCTAACCGCCCTCATCCAATCTGCACCCATAACTGTAGCCACCCGCAGCTCATCCAAACCCACCCTGCTAGTCCCACGTCTCAGGACTGCTTTAGGTCAGCGTTCCTTCTCCTATAGAGCCCCCACTTGGCTGAACTCCCTTCCTAGCTCTATCACCCTTGAACCCAAATTCAGACATTTCAAATCCCCCCTCCGTGACTATCTCCTTGCTACCTGTACCTGTAACCTATACCTGTAACAATCTAGCTAGTCCCCCCCACCCTCTCTGTGCTTCATCACCTCCCTCTCCTGACAATGGACACCTGTCCAGCCTAATTTCCTGACTGGACCACCTCTGTCTCTGAATGGTTTCCTAACTATTTGCAACCAATGCCTACATTAATATGTCTACCTGTACCTTGCACGCCATTATTATACCATATCTTTTATAGAACTAGTTACTGTATGTTCTCTACTATTGTTTGTAAAGCATGTTATTACCTTGACGTGGAGCTTTTATAAAGGAGTCTCAGACTCAAAGGACTGTAATTCTGATACTGTTCAAATAAATAAATAAATAGCTGACTGCTGAGTTTATTTTAAATAGGATTTTATCTATGTTTTGTTGTCATCTGTTGTTGTTGTCACAGACTTATGTTTTTATTCTAACTCTTGCCTGCACAGCACCCAGAGCCTCTGGGATGGGGCACTTGATAAATAAAATGTTACTTACTTACTAGACACCAGGAAGTTGTGTGCCACTACGGAATGGGTGATCGGGGAGTAGGGGTGCCACTAGACACCAGGGAGTTGTGTCACCTATATGGAACAGGTAATTGTGTGAGTGCCACTGGACATCAGGGAGTTGTCACCTATATTGAATGGGTGATCAGGGGTTGGAGGGTGCCACCAGACACCAGGATTCAATGTATGATGTACAGGATGGGTGATCAGGGAGTGGGGGTGGCATTAGAAACCAGGGATAAGGTTATACTATATGGGACGGGTGATCGGGGTTCAGGGGGTGCCACTAGACACCAGGGTGATATGAAATATCATGGGCTGGGCAATCAGGAGTGGAGGTGCCTGTGGACACCAGGGTCTGCATCCTTGCTGGTGTGGCAGTGGTTGGAGCAGGCGGCTGCAATACCCCTGCCATTGGTGGGGTGGGGGTGTGGGCTTAGTAGCTGGTTAAGACTAGATTTTTGGAGGTGGTAAATAGCACTAAATTGGGTGCCGTTTACTGCCATTGCAAACCTTTGAAACTGCCACTGCGCCTGTACACAGGAGGGGTCTCCCTCATTTGCATAAGTACAGAATTACATTAGCGCCTATGTTCTAAAGGGTTTGGCCTGTGCAACAGGAATCTCTGAATATATACCCCATGCCAAAAAAATGGGTCTCAAACCTAAATAGCATGGGTGCAAACCTGTTCACTCTTGTGCCAACATTTGAATATCTAGCCCCAGATCTCTTCATATTGCACTTTCCAAAAAGATTTGAAAAATTATTTCAACTATACCTGAGTATGCTTTTAAACAAAAGCAATTTCTGAGATTATGAGATGTAAGTGTAACCCCCCCCATGGGCCCCCTTGTTTAACTAGCAGGGCTGCTACTCTCACCACATAGCGTCTAGGGGCACATGAGAGGGATGGGGGTTTACAGAACAAGTACACACATTTCTCTGAGCCTGCAATCACAACACAGGCAAGCAAGTGTAGCAACTACCTGGCACACACCTGGTGGGACCATTTACCATGGCCAGCAACCCAGGTCCCTGGGTGAAAACATTTGCTCACAATTATGCAAGGTTTGCACTTCTGGACAGGGGCACCCAAGTAAATCCAGACACAGTGGAAACAATAACAGTACTGTCCAAACCAGGTTGGGGTTCTAGAGTGTGGCTTTTATTCACATACACAGAGAATAATCACAAAGTGAAGATGGCCCTCACAGGGTTACTTATACTGGTAATGCAGATTACTGAGGTGTAGACATTCCTGAACTTCCCATTTAACATAGGCATACTGAACACACACACAGAGAACTCTCAGGTTCTGAAATAGAGATTGGCACACACGGACAGTTTCTGGTACATTTCTTCTCGACTAGGCACACACGGCCAGTACTAGGACACTTTCCCTTCGACTAGGCACACATGGCCAGTACTAGGACACTTTTCCCATATTTCATGAGGAGTACTGGTGGCACACACAACCACCAAAGAGCACATACAGGCTCAAAATCTTCCAGCACCCACTACACTGAGGTGAACTAAAAGCAGAGAATCCAAAACCTACGTCTGGGTAACTATTTCCATCAGGCACTGGCCAAATGCACTGACTGAAAATTGAACTGGTGCACAAACTAAACCCGGAGAGGTAAACTGGTTACTCCAGATGGGGGGGGGGGTCTCCCACCTTTTGCTTCCAAGTTTATACTCAGCCATTCATCTGGTTAATAACACCCTCACAGAAAACTTGTAGACGCTATCTTGAAATGTTTTTCACACTTAACACACTACATGACTAAAAGTTCTGTACGTGGACAGTCTCTCTCTCTCTAGATTCCATCATAGGCAGACACTTTTAAAAACAGACACAGTCTAGGTAACAGGGTCCCTTTTGTCAGAGAAAATTCACCTAAGGTTTGCAGGTGCCCCTCCTGGGCTGGCACAAAAGTACTCACATTTTCTGAGGTTGTCACAGACAGCCTCACCAGACAGACTGGGTGAGGGGATTGCTCCTGAATTCTGAAGATCACCCCCATCCCTCCTTGGATGGGGCAAAGGAAAACCCACTTGGCAAGATCTCCACCACTTCAATCACTGTCTTCTATGTTCTTCTTCTAGTGTGAGAACAAACTACCCAAAACACAGTGGTAGTTCTCTGTCAGAGCTGTCTGAGGAACTGCACACCAAGCTGCAGCCTCCTCCTGGAACTCCTACTCAGGACTGACTGAACATTCTAAAGCTATTTCCCCAGACTAGCACAAGTGTGGCTTATGCTGCTGTGAGAGTTCTAAGATTACACCACCCTCTAGCTCAGCTGAGACTGACACTAGAGCTTGACAGTGTGAAATCCATTTAACTGGCATTTCACTAGCTGCCTTTCCCTGCCTGCCACTGGTTCTAACTGGGATTCTAGTAACCCCTGGGGAATGAGGGGGTTACACTCACCCTCAGCCAGGAAAATGACTGTCCCCAGTCATTACCTACCTGGCCCCAGGCCATCCTACCCTGTGTGTTGACTATGGGGAGGTAGTGCTACCTTCTCTCCTACCATGTGTCAGGCACAGGCAGGCAACACTAAGGGCCTAGAGGCCAATGGCTGATGCATCAGCCCCTACACTATGATCTTACTAGGGGAACCAGTGGCCCTGGAAGAACTGCCCCGAGCATAGTCCTAATAGACCAGCACTGTGGCCCCTATGGCCCATCAGGACCACAGCCTGTCTATCCCCCTAGCCCTCTAGGGAAAACTTATCTAACCAAACAAACCTACCTAAAACAGGGAAACCTCCCCCCAGCTCAGGACACCTGCAAACCAAACACAGAGCTAACACTATACACAATCATTACACTCCCACACTCCCCCACAAATACACCTGTGGAAGGAAAAAGGTTAACACCTGTTAACAACTACACAGTACTTTAAAAAACACTTTAAAGCACAAAGGAACTCCGATGAGTCCCTCCAATCCTCTTCTTGTCTTCTCTTCTTTCTTCACCAGGATCCACCTGAAAGAGAAAAGGCAAAACACACCAAACCTGCAAAACACACAGTACAACATCAATAACCCATACCATCAAAACACTGGAGAATCCCAAAAATATATATTTTTTTAGAAAAAAAGTAGAAAAGTAGAAAATTTCAACATTATGTACAATACCTCTTGGGGATGGAAGGCCCTAAATGTCCCAGCTAGTGACAAACAGTGCCCAAAGGCAGGATCCATGGAGAGTCTCTCCTGGGTCAAAGCCCGGTGAAGCACAGTTCCTGAGTTACTGTAAATCCAAAGGGGAGAGTCTTTGTGGACAGTTCAACAGTCTGTAGTCTGCCAGATGTAGGATGTGTATTGCAGTGTCAATAAGGTAAGAAAAGTCTGGACTTACCAGTTCCTTGAAGAACAAAAAATGGACAGCACATTGATCTCCAGCTGAAGACTCTCCCAGGCAGCATTTTTCAGATACAGCTGGGCGGAAATCTTCCAGAAAACAGGATGGACATCTGGAAACTGCTGGGTTGATGTCATCTCTGGCTGATGTCATCTAGGAGATGGAACCTTGGAACTGGAAAGGAACAGCTGGTTTGATGTCATCCAAAATCCCAGGCGATGAATCAGGAAAACAGCTGGATTGATGTCATCTTGGGTTGATGTCATCTGGAAGACCAGGCGATGAAATTGGAAAGGCACACTGCAAGGCTGACGAAACTGGAGGCACCTCGGATCCTGGAATATCAGACTGGCGGAACAACATGGGTACAGCAACGGCTGGATGGCAGACATTGGTTACCACTGCTCTGCTTCCTTGAAGGTAGGCATGGGCGCATTCACAGGACAATGGTAACATTGAGGGTAGTACCACAATGGGTCAGGTGCAAGAATTATGATCCCGTCTGGGTGCTCATAATTCACATTATGGAAAGTCTAATTTCCTTTATCATCCACATAACATACAGTGCCTAGGAACAGTGTCCTGCCCAACTTCCAAAACTTGAGTTTGTCTCTGACAACTTTGTCTCTGACATATCGAGTTGCACCAGGATGCAGGTTTTTGGTTGCATTTTCCACTAGCCAGGCTCTCTTGTTTTTCTCAATCTCCTCCCAGACTCTCCGAGGAAAGGTAGGAAAGGACATTCTATAGGTTTCGTTTGCCTTCCTATGAACCAGTCTTTCCTCCTTACTACTCTTCATCAGTCTACAACCCCCGGCCTGACTTGTGGGTGGCCAGTCCTGGTTCTGCCAGTGTCGCATACTCAAAGCTACGTAGAACTTGTCCCTGACCCCTTCTCAGGGCAGGGTTGTGGAGGCACCAACTTCCTCTGTTTTCTCCAAGGCAACAGCTTGGGGCCGCATACCGGGACCTTCAACAGAGAAATACACTTCTTCCTCCTCCTCCTCCTCCTCCTTTTCCTCACCTAGGATCTGGGCCCAAGAGTGAGAAGTCATCCTCACTCCCGAGACAGTCCACTCTTCACTAGGTGCGGAGGTAGACACCTCCCAATCTAAGGTTTCTCGAGCCTCATCCTCTCCTATGAGGCTAGGACTAGGACCCTCTCTCCATGGATCCACTGAGTCGCTGGGATGTATAGGCAGGGGCATCACCAGTAGGAAAAGGGAGGTCATAATTCCGCTATACAAGACACTAGTGAGGCCCCACCTGGAGTACAGTGTACAGTTCTGGAGACCATACCTACGTAAGGACATAGACAGGGTAGAGAAGGTTCAGAGGAGGGCAACAAAGATGGTGCATGGATTGCATCACAAGTCCTATGAAGACAGGTTGAAGGAACTGAACATGTACTCCCTGGAGGAGAGGAGGGAGAGAGGGGATATGATAGAGACATACAAGTATCTTACAGGGAGGAACAGGGTGCAGGAAAACACTATTTTTAAGCGAAAAAAGATGTTCCAGGACTAGAGGGCATGGGATGAAGTTGGAGGGAGGACAATTCAGAGGAAACATGAGAAAGAATTTCTTCACAGAACGGGTGGTGGACAAGTGGAACACCCTGCCAGAGGAAGTGGTAGGGGCTGAAACAATCACGGGATTTAAGAATGCATGGGATAGACATAAAGGAATTCTGGAGGTCAGGGGTAAGGGGCAACAGACTTCTAGGAAAACAAACTGAACTTACAAGCTCAAATGGGCAGACTGGGTGGGCCATAGGCCCTTATCTGCCGACACTGTCTATGTATCTATGAGTCTCCCTCTGCACTGTCCACCTGTGACACAGACATGGAGACATCATGAGGAATCTGCTCTGGCAGTACATCTACACCTTCTTCCTTTGTGCCACACTCTGCTGGGCCTCCCCCCAACAGGTTCAACCCGGTGCTGTGTGCTGCTATTTGTAGGATCTTGTAGCTTTGTCTAAGTGGGAGCCAAACTAATTTTAAGTGCTCTGAACAGACCTTGCTTCTCTAAGCACTCTGAACAGTAAGGAATCATGAATACGTCCCTTCCAGCCTTGAGGCACATTATGCATACTCTCACAGGGTATCCGGGAATCGCAACATGAGGAGGCAAACTTCCACCATAGAAACATTGTTCTATTTCTTTAAATTTAGTAACCTCTTCAGCCATCATAGCCCGGGCATGATCCGGGTAGCGGGATAATCCCGAAGCCATGACTGTAGATAAACACACAAAAGTTCACTGTTATTACTGAGTTCACTTTACATGGAAAAGTCTCACAAAATGGCTCCCTGCTGCTGTGTTTACTTTACTGCCCCACCCTGTAATGGCAGCGGCAGCACTCCTGGCGCATCAACAATCTGCATCTGACTCAAGCCACTGCGCATCCGATTTACTGCATACTGATAAATTTTGCTCAAATTGTACTGCTTGCACTGCTTTTCTTCTTCAGCACATCTATATGATTTTCTAGAAGTTTACCATTAGCTTTCAATCAGTTTTACTTGCTTAAAGTCACTAAAGCCACAGTATTTCTTGAACAGGATTGCCTGCTTGTTGCAGCCTCTCATACAACGCACAGTCTCTCTAGTTGCTCAGAAAATGATACTGTTGCTAAATCCATAATATAGGCTCACAGTCTATTGCTCAGAATTCTTGCTTGGGTTTTGATTACTTTACACAGTCCTTCTTTGCAAAAACAATCACACTGTTTACACACAGATCCAGCTGGCTTTTTGAAAATCACAACACAGTTTGAGCTCAGTTTTGCTCAATGGTTCTCACTGAATCAGTAGCTGGCTTTTCGATGGAAAATCTCGGCCTAAAGCCAATCCTGGAAGGCCTCTGGGTCAAAGCTGGCTGGCAATATCGCCGATTGTCTCTACAAGCACCACACTTTCTCCCCAGTCGATCAGATTATGGGTTGAGCCTGATTTAACACAGAAAATAGTATGTCTTTACCGAAATCGAATGTTTACAGTCACTGTAATGATTCTGCTGCTACCAGCTCACACACCACTCGCTCTCTCCCTCTCAAACACTGGGCAGCACTCTGAAGCTGGCTAGGGGGTGGGACTGATTGCAGTCTCACCAATCCCTCGACACCATGCAAATGAGCCTCTCTCTCTTCTCGTGCTCTTCTCCTTCATGGCGACCGTCAAGCAGGCAAAATTTAAACTGCAAAACAACTTTTTTTTCTTTTAACTGTAACTTCACGGTGGGAGCACCACTTTGAACCATTTTTCATGGCTATTTCTCTAGCGACTCCCCCAGTTCACACAGCAAGCATTTGAAACTTTCAGGGCACACTTGTCTCTTTGTTTCCCACCGTTCACAATACTTTTTCCTACCACAACTTGACAATTAAAGCTGGCAAATATTCTTTTTTTTGATGCAGGACAAGGGGCCCACACAGCCTGGCTTTACAGCTCCTTGGTAGACGTTGGCACAATCACAGCAGCACATGAACAGCAGGCACATAGTGGCACATACGAATGGCACTACTCTGGGCAAATTCCTTATGTGCTAAGCTTCCGATTTTGGGCTACCAACTGCCAGCCAGATGAAATGCTAGCCACAAACTGAGCAAACATCTCTCGTTTTCTCCCAAATTCAAACACATCGTTGGACGAGCCCCCATTTTTGTAACCCACCGCGCCCCCCCCATTTAACTAGCAGGGCTGCTCCTCTCACCAAGTAGCGTCCAGGGGCAAACGAGAGGGATGGGGGTTTACAGAACAAGTACACACATTTCTCTGAGCCTGCAATCACAACACAGGCAACCAAGTGTGGCAAATACCTGGCACACACCTGGTGGGACCATTTACCATGGCCAGCAACCCAGGTCCCTGGGAGAAAACATTTGCTCACAGTTATGCAAGGTTTGCACTTCTGGACAGGGGCACCCAAGTAAATCCAGGCACAGTGGAAGCAATAACAGTACTGTCCAAACCAGGTTGGGATTCTAGAGTATGGTTTTTATTCACATACACAGAGAATAATCACAAAACGAAGATGGACCCCCACAGGGTTACTCATACTGGTAATGCAGATTACTGAGGTGCAGATACTGTATTCCTGAACTTCCCATTTAACATAGGCATACTGAACACACACAGCGAACTCTCAGGTTCTGAAATGGAGATTGGCACACACGACCAGTTTCTGGTACATTTCCTCTTGATTAGGCACACACGGCCAGTACTAGGACACTTTTCCCATATTTCATGAGGAATACTGGTGGCACATACGACCACCAAAGAGCATAAACAGGCTCAAAATCTTCCAGCACCCACTACACTGAGGTGAATTAAAAACAGAGAATCCAAAACCCACGTCTGGGTAACTATTTCCATCAGGCACTGGCCAAATGCACTGACTGAAAATTGAACTGGTGCACAAACTAAACCCAGAGAGGTAAACTGGTTACTGCAGATGGGGGTCTCCCACTTTTTGCTTCCAAGTCTATACTCGGCCATTCATCTGGTTAATAACACCCTCACAGAAAACTTGTAAACGCTATCTTGATATATTTTTCACACGTAACATACTACATGACTAAAAGTTCTGTACTTGAACAGTCTCTTTCTAGACTCCATCATAGGCAGACACTTTTAAAAACAGACACAGTCTAGGTGACAGTGTCCTTTTTGTCAGAGAAAATTCACCTAAGGTATGCAGGTGCCCCTCCTGGGCTGACACAAAAGTACTTACATTTTCTGAAGTTGTCACAGGCAGCTTCACTAGACAGACTGGGTGAGGGGATTGCCCCGAACCCTGAAGATCATCCCTGAAAACCCACTTGGCAAGGTCTCCACCACTTCACTCACTGTCTTCTATGTTCTTCTTCTATGGTGAGAACAAACTACCCAAAACACAGTGGTAGCTCTCTGTCAGAGTTGTCTGAGGAACTGCACAGCAAGCTGTAGCCTCCTCCTGGAACTCCTACTCAGGACTGACTGAACATTCTAAAGCTATTTCCCCAGACTAGCACAAGTGTGGTTTATGCAGCTGCGAGGGTTCTAAGATTACATCACCCTCTAGCTCAGCTGAGACTGACACTAGAACTTGACAGTGTGAAATCCATTTAACTGGCATTTCACTAGCTGCCTTTCCCTGTCTGCCACTGGTTCTAACTGGGATTCTAGTAACCCCTGGGAATGAGCGGGTTACATAAGCAATAGAAATTATATGTTAAAAGTCTGTATTTTAATATGTGTTGTACAGGAGAGTGTTGTAAATGGGGTAATACCCTAACAATTATAATATCTGTATAAAAATAAATTTTATTCATTCATTCATTCATTCATTCATTCATTTATGTATCTAACCAGGCACCTAAAGCAAATGTTCCACATGGTAACACTGTAATACCATCATTAGTTTTTATTTAAAATATATTTGTTTTATACTAGGGGGATCGCTAACCCTGTTGTCTATTCATTTATTGATTTGGTAGTTAGGCAGGAGGGGGTGCACGATCACCACACAAAGTGATGTGAAATATGAAAGTTTCATTCCATTTCCGGGGTAACCATGCTGCGGGAGATGCCGCAGATCAGAAGGATAGCATGTTTCATCTCTTAAAAAATGACATTTACTAGGATGAGTATCCTTTGCAGTGGACATCTTGGCACAGCTGCAGCCATCCAGCTCCACAGGATCAAGAGCCTGCACTAGCACGGCAGATGGCAGGGCCATGCTTCACACATGGCTGTGAGTGCTTGCCAGCTGTGCAGCACCCTGCTCAAGCTAGGTCAGGGAACTATCAGTGGGTGGTTGTGCAGGCAGGCACCAGGCCCTTGACCACGTACCCTGGAATTCCTAAAATGAAATGAGCACTAATGTGAAAAGACAAGAACTGTGACTGGCACCTTCATTTGTTAACAAGTCACAAAGTATGTAAAACAGAAGTACAAAAATAGCACATAGTTCAGGACCCCCATTAGGACAGTGGGAGGTGGGAGACAAACTAAAGAGCAGTTAGGGAATATAGGATTGTGGGAGAGATACCATCATGATAATTACTTTTTATAGGGATAAGAAAGTTAGCCTTGGACCCCGGGATAGGCAACTACTCAACTCTAAAAGAGGGGCTGGAATACAGTTAGCTCTAAAAGCAGGGATGGAATACTGTTAGCTCGGAAGAGAGGCAGGAATACTTTTAATTCTTAGGGGCAGGGAGTATGGAAACTCTGAAGAAGTATTTGCCTGTAGGAAAATTGAAATGTAGAATGAATTGTGATCTCTACATCTCACATATCAACTTGTACAGTCTGTTTATTCAGTAAAGGATGGATGTGCTCAAAGACACCTTGAATTTGTGGTCTTGTTAAGGGGGTAGCACATCAATACAGCGACTGTGGAACGGTGACCCATGAAGAGGGCAATGGAACCACAACCCCAACACTTCTGGGTGACTGGCAGTTCTCCTCATCCCCGAGGTACACCCCCTCAGAGTTGGTATCTTAAATAAATGGGGGGTGTGGGGAACGAAGCCCCCCCCACCAAAAAAAAAGACTTTGTTCCCTGTCATTGCGCTGCAGGATTTGCGCCTTCTTCACAGGTTGCCATTCCGCAGTCACTGTTATGACATGGAACCGTTAAGGGAGAGGGTCCTAGGGTAAAAGTAAACCATATCCCAGGAGGAGTGAAGTAACAGCAAGTGACCGAGTGTAAGGGACCTCCCAATGAGCCATAAATTACCCTAGTCGTAGGAACCTCCCTGAGCCATGCCATCTGTCATTCCAGGGCCACACCACAGAGAGGAAGTTACATACATCGTTGTCCAAGTTCTTTTCAGCATCAAAATTCAGAAAGTGGTACAGTGCTCCCAGATCAGGTGAGGCATTTTCCTGTAGTGCACCCTAATTTTCCCTGCATTTTCCCTGTAAAATGGGATGAAATTCCTGTAGATTTTCCTGTATGCAAAAATCAATGTAAGTACGCAATTGGTGTCATTGTGCCAGTCAATAAAATCATATTCAGGCTGTTTTATGTGTTCTTATTTATTTTAAATATAAAAAAATCACCTACAATGTATCACATAACTACTCTACAACTATAAGAACTTTATATGTAACAATATAATACCATCTTGAGGTTCTGGGGAAATGCTGGAACCTATAAAGCTCAGTGCTCAAGGTTCACATGTCTCCAGAACCTCCTGAAGGTATTATAACTTTAATAATATACAGTCCCTTATACAGTATTCTATTTATAGTATGAAATGCCTTAACTTCAAATTTATCCCTTAATCACAGACTGATACATCTTGTGTTCTGCTCGCAATTCATGAAAGGGGCATAGGGATGCACAAAATGTGTATACCCCCTCGCCCCTGCAGCCCACGGACAGGTGTGCCCATACCGGCATTCACCAATGCCGATCACCTATCCACGGCTCCTCCCTCAACACACAGGACTCTGCAGGGTGGCCAGGGGAGGAGTCGTCCCAGGCAGACATCCAATGGGATACCCCCGGGACCCATAGTGGATCCCACACGTAGGGTGGCATGGGTCTGGGGCTGTGCATGCTGATAGCACGCACCCAGACCAGTGCGGCACCCTCCAGTCCCAATGCTGCCTCACATAAACTTTCTGGGCTCTCGCTCACCCAGCTACCCCTGCCACCTCCTGCTTCCCAGCAGTTGGGAGCTGCACAGTGTGCCCTGTCCTGGTCCCCCGGTGACCGAATGCCTGTGTTCATGGGGGCATGCTGTGGGTTATGGCAGGGTCTCCCTAGTGTACCCTGCACCACCCTCTGCGCCCATGAGGCCAGCACTACGTGGGTTAGTGAATACACGTAGTGCTGGCACACCACCGGAACATCCCCATCGCGGAGCTGTCTGGAGACATGGGGATGCGGTGCAGTGGGTCTGCATATGCCCCCTTCGTGCATGCCATGCAGGGGGCACAGGGGGAGTGGAGTAGCTACTCGCCCCAGATACGTTTGCATAGCCACTCCACACCAGTCGTGCATTGGGCCTACAGTTCTGTGTACCTGTAGCGCTCCATTAATAAACACTGTTTCAGTGTATTGTTGTGTTTTTCATTAGCATGCTTAAGCATTCCCCTACACACACACACACACACACACACACACACACACACACACACACACACACACAAGCTTTGTGCACCAAACTCTGAGGTAAAAACAAATATTCCCTTTTTTTCATTTATTTTACTAACCTTAGGCCAGATCAGGGTCTATGGGTCCCTTCTGATCTCACACATATAATTCATAACTCCTGCTTATCTTGATGAAGACACCCCCACAGCTTTCCTAGGCTCACAATTAAATAGCAACATGGTCTAATTTTTTTTCAAATAACCTCAACCTCTAGGCTGGTCAGAAGAAGTGTTGCCTTAGTGATCTTTTTAGAAACACAACTCTGCCCTGTGCACCAAACAAGCCCAGTAGCACTTAAGCACTCTTTGTGTCCCAGTCACCCTTTAAAGCCCACCATCATCGAGTCTCTTTTGTCTGTCTCGCTTTTTGCACTTCATGTGTTTAAAATAGACAAATTTGCAAAACAGACGGTTTGTTTGCCTTGGTGGTTCAGGGCGCTGCTTCTCTCAAGCAACACTTAAGCACTCTGTCTTGCCCCAGCATAACACCATCAAGTGGTCAGTCTTTTGTCTGACTCATTTTGCACTTAAAATGAGTTTAAAATAGACTAACCTGAGACTGCCCACAAGAAGGCTTGCTTACCTTCAGTGGCTTAGGCTCTCTGCTAGTCTTTTCTGAGATGCAGCTCGGCTGACTCGACGGTGTTGCTGTTTTGAATGGGGCCACATGACAGGTGTTTGGATCATGCAGCAGCTCACTGGTTCCTGATCAGAAGATCTGAATTCATCCTCAAAAAGATGCACTGCCAGCATATTACCTTACTACCCCAGAGAAACACAGGCTGCAAATGGACCAACATAATTGCTTAGTGTAGCAAAGTCAGCAAACTGAGCACCAACTGGAGCGCTCTGTCTGGATCTTGGCAGCCATGAGATTCATAGTGGGCATTTTCCTGTAGTGTTTGTCCATTTCCCCTGATATTTTAAAAATAAAGATTTCCTTCCCGTATCCTGTTTTTGTAGTAAAAATCCCTTAAAATACAGGAATCCCTGTAGATCTGGGAGCACTGGTGGTATCAGCACATGGAAAAGTGGCCTGACTTGGGAGAGAAAAAGCTGTGTGCAGAAACAGAATCCTTCTAAGGTCACAGAGTGTTCAGTTCAGTTAGTGTTTTTCTGTTTGTATGTCTGCTGTTTCAGACTGGTCTTATTTTGATTTTTTGAGTGTGTTTGTATACACCATGTGTTTAACCCTGGATGCCCTATTGTGTCTGTCTGCTACTGCCCCACATCCCACATCTCAGCATTTCTGGGCAGCCTCGTGAGACCACTCTTTGAATCCCTGCCCTCCTACATTGTAGGAGTCATATTAACTGCTTTCCCTTCCCCTTCTACTCCTGGCTTTATCTTTGCTTACGCTCCACTGCTACTCTATCAAATCTCTCCTCCCTCCCATATCAGTTGTAGACTGTTGTTTGTTCTAGCTGCCAAAATATTGTATATGTATTGCACACACCAGTCATCATGTTTCATTTATCAGTATGCGACCTGTAAGTCGCTTCCCTGTCTCATATCAATGTTTACCACCTGCGGTCACCCTATGTGGTACCCTTGTATGTATAGCCAGCCTGTATCATGTAATGTGTATTTCATGTATATACTGTTATTACCTATCTGTGTTTGTACTTTTAAGTGTTTATGTCACAGGACCTCCTTGTGAATGAGCTTGCTCAATGGAGTTTTCCTGCAATAAACTTGAACTTGAATAAACTTGAACATTAAAGATACTAACCATGTTCTCCAGTTATTTGACAGGTTCAGAGTCAGTGGCTCCCATTAACTCAACTGTACCATAGGCATCAAAACTCTATTACACAGTAGTGCCCCACAATGATGGCCTGACTGTTCTTTTTTTTTTAAACTTTAAAACTTTATTAAAAGTTTTCTTCAGCAGAGTACATTAAAAAGTCAACGTAATACATAATTCAGTATAGATTTGTCTAAAATATAAGACACTTTACCCTGTGAATTCAAAAATACATAAATAACAAAAACATCTACAAGGCCTAAGACAGTACAAGGACATTTTAACATTAACAGACAACATACCAGAGGTGTGTACTAATCCATTAAAAACCTCGTCCCAGGTGAATCTTCATATGACAAAAAATGTTTTTTCAACAATTAAACTTCATTTTGAGCAGAACTGGGATATCTCTACCTAGGAAGAGGGAAGGGAGGACAAATGCCCCCAAAGTTCCCCAAACAATCAAGCCCATTCTTCCAGAGGGGACAGTAAAACTTCCAAAATGAGGGTTCCTCTGTCCAAGTTGCAGCGACATGAGGGCCTCCCATTCATTCATTCATGGGACAAATTCCTTTCTCGTGGCCATGGTACATAGCACCCATCTCCTCCAAAATATTTCAAAGGCTTCAAGGCAGTAATTAACATAAGCTATTACTTTTTCCATTTTATAAATGCCAAATAAAAGGTCTTGCCACTGTGAAATCATGGGAAGATAGCCAGACAGCCACTGCTGAATAATTGCCTTCTTGGCTGCCAAAAGGGCAGTATTCAACAATTTTCTGTTATGTGGGGCATGGAAGGGTGCTTCAGATTTTGAAAATAAAAAGGATTCCGCAGTCAAGGTAATGGGTGTGGGCAGTAAAGTCCCCAGCTCACTCTGCAGTGCTTGAAAAAAGGGTCAGCGTGTAGGGCAGGCCCAAAACATGTGGCCAAGGGTAGCAGGGGAGAAGTCACAGTCCCTCCAATATAGTGCACCCCTACCTGGAATGTACTTTACCTGGATAGCAGATGTGTGGAAATATATAACAGCCACCTTCCAGGAGAACTCCCTCCAGAGATATGATCTAGTGACTGTATGCAGGTGCCACAAATGCCTCTCCTAGTTTGCCTCCTCTAAGCTAATATCCAAGTCTTTTTCCCAAGTTTGTTTTAAGGAAAGCAAGGAAGGCCCATGCTGGTCTGTAAGGTCGCATAGATATATGAAATCATGTGTGTTAAGGGAGCCCTGCCCTCAACAGCCCAGTGAAAGATCTCTATAAGTGAAGGAATGACCCCAAGATCCCCCCACTCCATTTTTATGTTTGCTTGCATGCATGTGCAAAAAACATAGTGCCACCTTATAAGTTTTCATAGGTGTGGCACCCCTGCTTCCAATGCCCTCAATGTTTTTGCAGGCGCGGCCACACCACACCAATGAATATCCCAGCTATCTATGACAGCAGTTCAGATTGCAGTGGCTTACAGTTGAAAGCAAATTACCACTGCAATCAGCAGTGGTAACATGTAGGCAATTTGCATACTGCCAACTGCATCTGAACTGCTGTCATAGACAGCGGATCTGGGATGAACCCACGCCGCGCATCTCCCCCAAGCACTCAAGGGGTCAAGCACCTCACCTCCAACGCCCGAATGCACACCGGGCCTAGTTTTCTATTCTGGGAAGTAGTGCCAGGAATAACCCGTCTGTCTGCAGCTCACATGCTCTCTCTGAGCTAGAGAGAGAGAGACGCCTTGTTAGAAACAAGATCCACAAGAATGGTCGGCCCTATTCTCATAAAAAAGTTACTTTGACCATTCTGAAATCCATGTTTGCCTTGTTAAACATTTGTGAAATGCCCGCATATCAAATCACTTTCCTTTTTCAGAAATATCTCACACAGGGTTCCAATCTGCATTTTAATAAATGTATGTTGAATGTTGGTGTACAAGAACGTCTACTGCTCCATTTGTTTAACCTATATAATGAGAACTAGAAAAAACAAATGATGGAAGCCTATTAAACTTCGAAAAAGGATACATTACCTCCACAGCTATAGTAAATCACTGCCCTACTCACTTGCCTGGCTAGGAAAATGCTACAGTAAACATTTACTGTTCTGTGGTGAACATCTCACTTTGCAAAATGGCACAGGTCTGTTTACCACAACTCTTCTGTGTTTGCTTTCCAATAGGAATTGTATAGGAGCTACACAGACAGACAGACACACACACACACACACACTCTCTCTAAATTCCAGTGTTGCTATATGGTCTAAGTTAACTATCCAGGTTGCAACTGATTCTCCTAAATGCACCAAGCTGTGCACACTGTACATCGTCAATGATGTGTCCATCTCCACTTTCTCATACCGAATTTCATAATGTTCATTTCTGAATAACTGTTGTATTTACTTGAAATCTATAGCAATAATGTGGCACATTGTGATGTAAGAGATTAAGCTCAATGGAATGTGTCATTCAAGGCAACAATGCTTCTTCATGTTGTTAGTTCCAGTTTGATAGACTTAGACTGGTCAACTCTATGAGGTGTTCTGAAAGGGGGGGTTAAAATTATGTTACAATGTAACCCCTAGGTGGTGCTATCCCAAGGGCTATTACCCCTGCCTGCTTGGCTAGCAGCTGATTAAGGGGCCTGAGTTCTGAAATGGGTGCCTCTACCTGGAGGTCAGGGTTGGTAGTGGTCAAGGTAACCTTGGCACAGCCCTCCGGGACACTGTAACCCCCCTCTTTCCTTACTGATGGCCAGAACAATACACGATAATCACTTTCACAATACCCCTGATACACCACAGAAGTACCCACACTGTTTGCACTTACCACCAGGGCTTTCCTCTGCCTCTACCCTGGGAACCCCCTGTAAAACAAGGTTATACACAGCAAATAACAGCAGTACAGTACTCTTGCACAAACTGGAACCACAGGCAGGGTAAATGCAAAAAGAGTTAGATCTGATTTATTTAAGGAACTTGAACAAGGGAGGGGCATAATCAGGTTAATTTGCTTAAAGACTGTATCAATCAAACAGTTATGCATGCACTTCAGGGTCCATAAACAGTCACACACTTGGGGTACCCAGATGGAGAACGGTGGCCTAGCCAGGAACGTTGCAGCTGGTTGGGGCCTTGTGATGGAAGAAAACAACATGTACCACACACACTAATTGTAATCCGGAGCCAGAGGGCTCAGTTCGTGAAAAGAAAACAACAAGACAATCAGATGACACGCTTTTAGATTTGGCTGTTGTTGCAGGGAGCTACCCTGATAAGGTTGCCACCTATCCGGTTTTTGACCGGATAATCTGGTTTTTAGGGTCCTTATCCGGTCATCCGGTTTTGGTTACATGCAGTCCGGTTTTTGGGCCATTTTTAGTGCTCATACACTCTTAAAACTGATGTATCAAACCATTCACTGTTTTGGCTGCATTACATGTCCAGGTTACAAAGAAGTTCTGCTGTCACAGTCATTCAGACCTGCCTTTGTTTGTAAAACCAGACTGTCTGAGAAGGTGTAAAGTATGGCCATTAAGATCATTAGCAGTAAATTAACCTATTCTTTTCCACTCTGAATTTTAAGTATGGTCTTTTACTGCTATGACAGAAAACAGTTTTTACACCTTTATATGCTTTCATGTGTTTCTTTTTGTTTGTTCTATATTATGGTAAGTTTTAAACCCATTTTTGTTAAATTAATAATCTAATTTGTATTGCTTTTATCACTACATTTGCTCTAATTTTTTGCATTACCTGAACATTTCATGATATTAGCTACACTTTGACAGGTCATTCAGATAAACAGCATGGAATGATATATCTGAAATTGTGGAATGTCTTAGAAATATGAAAAGAAACAGCAGTAGCTGCTGAGGTAAAGGGGAACACGGTGCAGTATTAAGGGTACCACAAGCACTGATAATTAAGTTATCAAAAACTGGTCGAAGAATCAGAATACATGGCTGACATGGAAAGGAAAATGGGAGAGTGTTTAACACAGGGCTGAGCAATAAGCTGTGACTGAGCTTGGCACATCCAGCAGACCTGAGTTTGATTCCCACAACCTCCACTTAAATACTGTGTGACCCTGAGCAAGTCACTTAACTTTCCTGTGCTCCTGGGTCACTCCTGTAAAATGGGCTGTATGGCCTATGGGAGGTAACCTGGTTGCCAAAGAATAAAAATAAATAACTGAATAAATAAATCAAATAAATAACAGTATAAAAATAATTTCCTATCACAAGTAATGTCTATTCCAACATTACAAATGGCTTTGGAGGAGGCGTGATATACTCGCCAGTCATAAAAAAGGGGTGGAGCCAGAGGCGGAGTTTGGGGTGTGGTTTTGGATCCGGGTTTTACCTCATCCAAAGGTGGTAACCCTATACCCTGATGAGTACTCATGATACCCAAGACTGGACACAGACTGGACAAAAATTGAGACTGCAGGTGGTTGATCTGGAGTGCCAGGAGAAGCAGGGCCCACACAATTCACCAAGGCATCGTTCCTGTTCAAGCGTGGATCTGGGGGCTGATCTCAAGGCAACTCTCTCGTCGATGGCTTTCTCTGTGCAGCGGGTAGTCTGGCTGGGCCAGTGTGGTAAGGTCCAGGCCAAATGGAGACAAATTCGGATACAGTCCATTTTAGGCTGGATACAGCTTCCAGCAAGCAGAACACAGTTCACACAGTGAGGAACCAAATCACGACCCACTAACAACTCATAGCACATTTACATGTAAGGAAATTCTACTGTACCAGGCAAACCGCTCTCTGGTCATGATCACAAAGTCTCTGTACTAACCGGAGATTCAAAAGCAGCTGGAAACCCTGATAGGCCTATTGCATTCAACAAAATCTTCGGTCTTCTTCAGGTATGAGCCTGGTAAAAAATCAGTGGTTTATTTTGTTCTCACAAATTTGGATTTAGTCCAAAATAATTATCTTCTCTCCCTCTTAGGGGCAGCAGGCAGACATGCAGGCCACAACTCAGGCCTTTCACAGTTCTCCCATGCAAAACTACACAGAACTCTTGCCCAAATCACTTGAGCTATTACTTATTCACTTCTCAGCCCAGAACTGAAACTAGCTGCAGCAGCCTAGGAAATTCCTCAGGATCCAAAAGGTTTGGTTGGCTGATCCTCCTGTCAGTCACAACAAAGACTCCCTCTTCAGGTGCAAAAAGGCACAAAAAGCCCCAAACTACAATTCCTACAGATTTTGACTCCAGACAGCTCCTGTAGTCCGGCTCCATTTTAGGTCCCACCAGTACTGATTCGTCCAATTCGCAGTCCAGGACCAAGATAGTAGAGATGAACAAAACAGTCCTTGCTGCAAAGAAGGCAGGTTAGACAAACTACATTATCATTATCACTCTAAATGATTTTCAGCAAATAGTTACATCTTTCAACAGAGCTCCCTTTCAGATTACTTATGACTGCAATTCAGGCAGCTCTTAAAGAGACAGTACACAGGGGCTATTCAGGCATTCTCTGGCAATCACATTGAAACTGCTAAAACGCAGGACACCAGCCTGGCAGTGAGCATTTAGGCAAGCTCGAGGAAGACTTTTCGGGAACCCCCATTTGCAGGGAGATTACACCCTTCCCTGTCTGGAGAAAATTTGGCATCCATATCAAGTCTGTACCATCATGCATCAGTTAACATAAACTTATTACTTTACTATACGTATTCACTACACTTCATGATACTATATCCATTCTAACAACACATTGGGCATATTTCACACAGGTAAATTGAACATTACTATACTGAATCAAGTAATAACTTCTTGTACCTTAAACAATGCAAGAGGGGTCCCTTCCCTATCAGCTAACTTGGGGCTAGAGGGGGCAGGTGCACCATGGTGAGAGGGATAGAAAAGTAACCTGGAATTGGCTGTCAAGCTCAATTTGGGCAGTGAGCTTGGTGAGACATAAACACCTTTGTGCACCACATTGAGAGGCAAATCCACTGGCCTCCCAGGAGAATCATAATTGAGGCGTACTACTGGCTTGGCAGCTTGGCCACTGGCCAGTCTTTCTGAGGGGGACAACTACAGTCTCTGTGCTCTCAGCACTGGTCTGGGGACTCTCGTGAGTTGTGAGGGGTGCCTTTGCCTGGGTGGGAATGTCCAAACTTGGGGCAATGTCTGCTCCTTGCTCTGCAGGCTCTGTTTCTACAACACTTGACTCATTTTGCAAAGGCTCAGGCACAATCAAGCTTTGAGGCACTGGGGGGGGGGCGGTCAGCACATTCATAGTGTTCTTCAAGTTCTGGTATGTCACCAGCAAGACTCGAACCCTTAGCCACTTCTTCAGGCAGATCATACAGTTCCACAATACACAGAGCCTCAACATCTTTAGATGTGATACTTTGCACTTCACTTTCTGGGAGCATTAGCTCCAAGGACGAAGCTAGAGGGTAAGGCAGTCCAGAAGGCCCAGCTTCATCCCCACAATTTATCAGGGCATTACCTCGAAACAGCTGACTCAACTCATAGGAAGGGTAATTGGCATTGTCACATTCACTTTCGTCCAAGGTAGACTGACAGTCACTATGATTCTGAGCCTGCTGCGGAGGAAACCTTAAAAATCTGTGACCACTGGGGTAGGTTGGCTCTGTCTCTTTCTTGAAGCAGCATGAGTCACTGGCCCAGGGGGCTCAATTTCTGGGGGTTCAGCCTCAATCGTGACTTGGCCAATAGGTAGCAAGTGGTTATGGTGCATGGTCTTGACAGCTTTGGAGTTGTTCTCTGGGTGCACCTTGTACACAGGTAAATCATCCAACTTTCGAACTACTACATGGGGAAGATGGTGCCACTGATCATCAATTTTGTGTTTACCATGCCATCCCAAATTGCGTAACAACACACGGTCTCCAGGTAGAAGCTCTTGAGCCTTTACTTTTTTATCATGCCGCTCTTTGTTGGCTAGATTTCTCTGGGTGGCCATTGTCTGGGCCAGTTGATAGGCATGGTTCAATTGAGCTTTCAGTTTTTGTACATAGTGCAAGTAGTTTTCGGCTCACACCCCATCTGGAGAGACCCCAAAACAGACATCAACTGGCAGTCGGGCCTCTCTCCCAAACATGAGGCAGTAGGGGGAGAACCCAGTAGTATCATTTTACGTGCAACTGTATGTGTCTGCCAAGGTGCTAATCTGCTGGTTCCATTTATGCTTGTCTTTTGGGTGGAGGGTGCCTAGCATGTCTAGAAAGGTGCGGTTAAAACGTTCTGTTAGAGGGTCTCCCTGCAGGTGATAGGGGGTTGTTCTTGACTTTCACACCCCCCATAAAGAGAGCATTTCTTTAATTAGTCGACTCTCAAAGTCTCTGCCCTGATAAGAGTGGATCTGCTGGGGACACCATAGTGGATGAAGAAATTTTCCACTAGCACCTTGGCCACGGTAGATGCTTTTTGATCTTTGGTGGGAAAAGCTTATGCATACTGTGTGAAATGATCCGTGACCACTAACACATTGCCAATGTTCTGCTGATCAGGTTCTAAACACAAGAAGTCTATGCAGACTAGTTCCGTGGGGGTGCTGGTAGTAATATTAACAAGGGGGGCAGCCCTCTGAGGAAGAGCATTTCTTTGCAGGCAGCAACTACAAGTCTTTACATGGTGCCCAACATCGGACCCCATTTTGAGCCAGTAGAAGCGAGTTCATACTAGGTCAAGGGTTCTGTCAATACCGAGGTGCCCCATGTGATTGTGGAGGGACCTCAGTACCAAATCTTTAAAGGCCATGGGCAGGACCAATTGTTGCTTGTCTACTTTGACACTATCATCTACTGTCTCTCTACAGCAACTGATTGAGCAACTTCAATCTGGAGCCTTCTTTAAACAATAAAGCAGTTCGCAAGTCAGTGGAACGTAACTTAGACACATCTTTCCCTGCACGCAGGGCATCAAGTGCTGGCTGAATCATAGGATCTTGGGATTGAGCCCACTGAATGCGGTCATTGTCAAATTGAGGTAGTGCACTAATATCTAGAGCAGAGAAGTGGCAATAAGCAGCTGGTATGCAGGTGTCAGAAGGGCTCAAGCAATCTACTAAACAGTCCACTGTGTCCGCAGACATCTGTTCATCTCTATCAAACTTTTGGCACAGTGCTCGAATGTCAGGTTCAGACAGCCTGACCCAATTACTCTTGGATGTGGGCCTTCATGATAGGGCTTCAGCATCAATATGGTTCAGGCCCGGTCTGTATTCGACAGCATAATCATAGGTTGAAAATGCAGAAAGCCACCAGTGCCCAGTGGCATTTAACTTAGCTGAAGTCTGTAAATAGGTCAACAGGTTATTGTCAGTCTTCACCAATATCTTTGCCTCATAGAGGTATTCATGAAACTGGTCAATGATGGCCCATTTTAGCACAAGGAACTCCAACTTATGCACAGGGTAGTTTCGCTTGGACGGGGTCAAGCGCCTACTGGTGAAAGCTATTGGTCTCAGGCCATCCTCATGGTCTTGATACAGCACCACTCCTAGACCCTGCAGACTAGCATCTGTATGCAGCACATAGGGTTTGGTGGGTCAGCATAGACGAGGATGGGAGTGAGGTATTGGTATATGATCTTGTGGAAGGCTGCTTCACAGTTGGGCATCAGCGGGGCCCAAAGAGTTCACCTGGGCAGAAGTATACTTTTTCTGGTTCTTTAACGGCCCCTTTTTTGTATTTACGATTGGTAGGAGGGTAACCCTGGGTAAGGTTCAAGAGTGGGCGAATCACCTTGGAATAGTCTTTTATGAACCTGCGGTAGTAGCCACAGAACCCTAGGAAACATTGTGGTTCTTTCAGATTATGGGGCTGGGGCTGGGGCCAAGTAGTCAGTGCTTCAACCTTACTGTCTCTACCCCTTTTGTAGATACTATGTGCCCCACATACTTCACAGAGGTTTGGAAAAACTGGCACTTGTCAATGGACAGCTTGAGGCTGAAGTCTTCCAGTTGGTCTAGGACTTTCAACAGTCAGTTCTCATGCTCCTCTAAGGTGCTCCCAAACACAGTGACATTGTCCAAGTACACCAGGCATTCCAGCAAATTTATATCTCCCACTGCACGTTCCATCAATCACTGAAAGGTGGCCAGGGGTGCCCGATATCCCTGTGGCATCCTCAGAAACTCGTAGAACCCCAATGGAATGGACAGATGAAGGCTGTTTTCTTATGGTCTTCCGGGGCCATCAGGATCTGGTAGTATCTGCTGCAAAGATCCAACACTGAGAATCATTTGCTCCATTCAGGCAGTCCAGGGGATCTTGTATACGAGGCATAGTGTATTGTTCTGGGATGGTCCGCCAGTTTAGGGTTCGATAATCAACACACATCCTCACAGACCCATTCTTCTTATGCACAAGCACAATGGGAGAGGTGTATGGGCTCCTGGATTCTTGTATCATGCCAACAGTGAGCATTTCCTGCAGATGTCTTCTCACATTATCTATGTCTGCTGGGACTAGGCATCGGGACCTCTCTCAAAAAATGGCCATTCATTGTGCAGACGTATGTGATGCTCCACACCCTGGACACATCCCATTCTTTCAACGAAAACACTTGGTCTCTCTGGGCAAGTCTCTTGCTAATTCTAGCCTTCCATTCAGCTGGCAATGGGGAGTCACCAAAGTCAAACAAGTCTGGGGTCACTCTCTCTCCTTCTCACCAGGGTGCTTGCTGCTGGGCAATACTGCAGTGTCTGTACAGTGTACTGTAGCTAGGCTGCATCCTCTGTTCACCCGGATCTCCCGATCTGACACATTGTGAATCTGGACCATCACTCGTCATGCATAGCTGAGTGTGCCCGGCCTGCCCCAAGTCTCAGTGTGAGCGAACGTGAGTGAGTGAGTCACACTGCACACACGGCTCACATCTGGTGCTGCTTCTGATGCCTCCTCTTCAGCAGCGCAAGACTGAGCAGCAGCACACCATTTAAAAGCAACTGGCTGGCCACCCCACCCAGGAACAGCGAGCTCAAGAGCACGCTCCCCTCCCAGCTGTGGGACCTCCGAGGTCACGAGGGCCCCCGACGGTGCTGTCCCAGATGAAATCCCACCACCAATGCAAGCGAGCTCAGGAGCAAGTTCCCCTCCCAGCTGTGGGACCCCCAAGGTCACAAGGGCCCCCGACAGTGCTCTCCCAGATGAAATTCCACCACCAAAGCAAGCAAGCTCCCCTCCCAGCTGTGGGACCCCTGAGGTCACGAGGGCCCCCGACGACGCTCTTCCAGATGAAATCCCACCACCAAAGTAAGCAAGGTACAGGAGCCATTGTCACGTGGACGACTTGGGGAAAGAACCTTTGGCGCCAAATGGACTTTTAAATTTTTCAGACTGCTGCTGTTGCTACTTTAAACTTAGTCAACCACATACAAATGAAATAATATATGTCGGCACACAGATGGAGATAGTTTTTCTGTTTAAGTTTCCTATATTATATGCATAACTAACCCCTTTAAAGAGACTGCTGCTGCTTTTAATTACAACTGCTACTAAGGTTTAATTTCAAGGTTCAATTTCACTTTAAAATATCCCTTTCAAATGAGAGTGATTGTTGCTACTTAAATTAGATTGCTGGGGTAAAGTTTTCTTTACAATGGTTGCTTTAAGGAGTTAATTGGGGGAATCCTTGAGAAGCAGATAGGCAGCTGTAAATGTATGTAATAGTGCAGCACTCATAAAGGAAACGCTGTTACCTCTGTTTAGTCAGTTTGCACGTATTTATTTTGCTATTTTTATAAACGTTGTCTCTCTCTTTTAGGCAGTTAATTTAACGGAGTATCCGGCTCTTGAGGTCTGCCTTAAAAATCTTACCTCCCCCTCTGTCTTCTTCTTTCCAGTTCAGGAGCAAGCTCCCCTCCCAGCTGTGGGACCCTCGAGGTCGCGAAGGTCCCTGACGGCGCTCTCCCAGATGAAATCCCACCACCAAAGCAAGCAAGGTACGGGATCCGTTGTCACGTGGATGACGCGGAAAGAACTTTTGGCCCCTGCTGCTGCTCTGTGGCAGCTACCCCACCATCACCACCCTTGGTGAGCAATTCACTTTCTAGGAAATTATCACGTGGCTGCAGGAACCTATCAGCCCTCTTTCTCATCTGCAGCCTGTAAGTTTCCTCCACTAGTGGCCGCTAAGCCTAAAGCTAAGCTACACACTGACTGCTGGCCCTCTATCTACTCTACCTGCCCCTACCTGTCCCCTGGGTCTTTCAAACTCTGCTCATTAATTCAATCCGCTTTTGAGTGGAAGTTTTTCCATACCTCAGAAATGGCTAGAGGGACACTGCCACTGCTTATAAGTGGGCTGATGCTTTCTCTTCCTGCTTTCTCACTACAATCCACTGAGCCAAGCGTGATACCCATAAGAATTATGTACTGGATGACTTTACTTTCTCCAGCCTACTAGTCACACAGTATAAACACTGTGATGCATCTCCTCTACTACTTGGAAAATTTGATCTCCTCATGGCTGCTGACTATGCTACAACACGCCACAGGATAACTACGCTACTGGTACCACCATTTCACCCAAGAAAAATATGGTACCTGGTCCTACTGGTCCTACTCCTATCTGGGGATACTGAGGCAAGTCCAGGCCTCCATGTCCCTCATATAGACCAGAACATGGACTGGCTAAATGCAAAGGGTCTCCACATTGCTCATCTATCAGAAGCCTCCTTTGTAATCTGGTGGAGCTAGAGGCGTGGATCAGCACTTATAATCTGGATATCCTGTGTCAAACAGAAACCTGGCTCAGACCCTCAACCCCTGACTCATTTTGCCACATTCCCAACTCTAGGTTCTTAGAGTTGACAGGTCGTCAGGGAGGCGAGGGGGAGGAGTTGCACTGTACTTTAAAAGCAACCTAAATATATCTCTTGTGCCACACTCAGTACACTCCAGCTGTGAATTTCTTCATGCCCTTATCCTCCTTGGCACAAAGAAATTGCACATTATATGTGCGTACAACCCTCCCCTCCAAAGGAGGCCCATCAGGCTGCAGAGATATGCTGGAACACACCGCATTGGCTGCTGGACATAATGAAATGATGATTCTTGGCAACCTAAATCTAAATTGGCTAGGGAAAGATAAAAACTCAATATCACTAGTGGATAGCTACAATATGCACCAGATGATAAATGATCCTACCGGGGGGCTGAGACCATGGCTAATGGTACACTGATTAATTGGATATTAACAAACCAACCTGGCAAGATAATAGCCTCGGGCATTCTACCTGATTCAATTACTGATCACTCCCCGGTCTTCTGCATCTGGGGGTCCTCAGTCATCACAACCCCCTCGCCACGCTACATCACCTTTCAAGATTTTGCAAATTTTGATCCTACAAACTTCCTAATAGACTTGCCTGCCACAAATTGGGACCCTGTCTTCCTTGCTCCTGATGTTAAGACTGCCCTTGATTACTTTATCTCCACTTTCCTATCACTCCAGGATATACATACTCCTAAACGTACCAGGCGAGTTCGGGCTAAACCAACCAGGTGGCTACACTAGGACCTCCTCTCATCCCTATGTCTGCATGACAAGTGCTGGAGACTCTTTAAAAAATCAGGGCACCAAGTGGACTATAATATCTACAGAGCATGGCAAAACTTGTGTAAGAAACAGATACGGCAGGCAAAAAGTTCATATTGTAAAGGCCTGCTAAATGAAGCTGCTGGCGACCTCAAGAAATTCTGGGCACATGTAAAATCCTTTCTGGGAACAAGCCATCCTCCCCATAAAAATGATATGATCCTGGATGGAGTCCACTATAATGAACCTCAAACTATTGCTAACCACTTTAACAAGCTCTTTACAAATCTGTCAAAATACACAGCCTTGTTTCCTCCTAACCCAAGCTAGCCACCTTTCTCAGAAACAACTGCACCACAACACCCTTCTTTCTATTTTAAGGTCCTATCAAAGGCTATAGTCCTAAAACAGCTCAGCTCAATCTCGGATAATACCAGTGTTGGCTCCGATTACCTTGAGCCAAAACTTCTGAAGTTAGCTGCTCCTCTTATTGCTGCGCCACTAGCCAAAATCTTTACCATGTCTCGCTGTCATGGACATGTCCCAGATATCTGGAAAATTGCAAAAGTCAGCCCTATTTTTAAGAAGGGAGACAAAAAGGACCCTGCAAATTACAGGCCTATAGCTATTCTGGCAGTGCTAAATAAAATCCTAGAGAAAACAGTGGCTACCCAGGTCATGGAGTATTTCTCTAAATATGAACTATTATCCCCCTCTCAGCATGGCTTCCTGAAAGGTCACGGCACTTCCACTGCACTACTAAAACTCACAAATGACATCCTTACTTCTATGGACCTAGGACTCATGACTGGGGCAGTATTTATTGACCTCTCACAGGCATTTGACCTAGTGGATCACCATCTCTTGCTGGCCTGCCTATCATCTCTAGATTTCTCTCATCAGTCTGTAAGTTGGTTTCACAGCTACCTAGCAAACAGAAGCCAACAGGTAAACTTCAGTTCTGCCATTTCTGACCCAGCCCTCATAAATGTTGGTGTACTGCAGGGATCCATTTTGGGACCGCTTCTCTTCTCTGTCTTTATAAACAGTATATCCAAAAACTTGCCATGCCATTCAATTCTATATGCTGATGATCTTGTCCTATATACCTCATCAGCAGATATACAAGCTATAAACAGTGGTCTTACCTCTTCATTTATCTCCATCCAGGACTGGTTAAACAAACACAAGCTTGTCCTAAACATGGACAAAACACGGTATGCTCTTTGGGTCCCCAGCTAAACTCAACACAAACCGCAACCCACACGATGTCACCTGTACTGATAGCTCGTCCCTTGTGATTGCTGCCTCGTTCAGGTACCTCGGTGTTCTTCTTAATGAAGCTCTTATCTTCGATGACCACATTATGGTCACGTGTATAGCAGTAAATATGAAACGTAGCACTGCTTATAGGACCAGTTGTATGCTCACTCTCTCATCCAGGCTGGCCATAGCTAGGGGCATCCTCCTTCCCTCTCTGGTGTATGGTGCAGTCACTTATATAACTGCCTCAAAAAAAAACCAAGAAAATGGGACACCACATACAATAATATTTGCTGATATGCCTTGGCCTCCCCTCGACTAAAGCACCACTGCTCATTATACATTGACCTAAACTGGCCCTCCTCATCAGCGTACAGGCATATTGCCTGTGGGACTTTGTTTGACAATATTATTAGATCCAACCTACCCTCCTCCCTGGCCTCCATGATGGTGCCACAGTCCTCCCACTATGGCCTCCACTCAAACGAGCTGTCACTTCTTTATACTCCGAGGTGCAGAACACAGAAAAGAACCCTTGCTTTCTCTAGCTTTGCTCCAAGATACTGGAACTCTCTTCCAGTTGAAGTTCACTCTGCACCCACACTTGCTGCCTTCAAAAGACTGCATCATACCTATATCATCAATCGTAACCAATGCACTTGCTTTAACCCTCCTTAGGTCTTCAAATCCCCCTTGCTGCCCTCATTAAGTCAAAGTCTTTTTTCACCATGGCACTTCCATTAGACTGTATATGGCAACCCCTTTACAACCTTATGACCTTATGTAGCATGACTATTGTATCGTAAAATGATGGTACTCTTTTACTGACTATATGTCTCTCTCATCTTTACTACTTTCTTGTATTTTGTGTTTTCTCTCTCGTTCACCGACAATGATGTGTCCTTACCTGATGTTAATCCTGCCGGATTGTATTTTACTGTATGATGACTCCTTTAATGTTTGTAAACTCCCGGGTCGTGCCTGAAAATAGTCGCTGTGTGACAATGGCACCCACCTGGTAAACAAAAACTAAATAAATAAATAGGCATGGGCACGAGCAGGCAAGATGCTGGGCTTGACCAATTATCCTTCTGGCAATTTTCCATCGCCTGGTGCATCCAGCATCAGTATTTTGTTCTTGACATCTTTCTGGAGGCAGACCTCCCTCTGAATGGTACACTAGGTGTTAGGGGCCAGTACCATTGAATTGGGATCGCCATTACGAAGTTTCTCCCAGGTATAGCAATACATTTCCCCAAATACTGCCACTCATTGCCATTAACACTCAAGCAAGGACACGCACGGTAGCTGAACATTAGCAAATATGACATCTGTGATACTGTTGACAGTGTATTTACGCTTTGAAGAAGACGAGATGCTAGAATGTTGTGGTTGTAGGTCAGTTTTGGTACTCTCCTACGGCCGCCATCACACACTAAGAAGTTAACTTGATGGCCCCCAGACTTCCTGGCACCAGTGTCCATCTCTGTAGGCTACAGGTCTGTCAGTTTATGCTGCAGGACAGGTGTAAACCTCCTCTGACATGTCACAAGTGCACTTTTGCTCCACCCTCACCTGAGGCAATCGCTAATTTATTGCACAGGTATCCAGCTAATAAACCTGCAATTGCTTTGAACTGACACTTTACACTTTTCTTTCATTGTAAACGTGTCAACTGTTTGCAAAATGAAGCAAACAGTGTCAGTAGGACGCAAACAAAATATCTGCCCTTTCCTGCCACCAGAGCTGCCATTTTTAACGCAAGTCCCACTAGGCCAACAACACGGTAAGACCCCAGTGAATGTTTTTCTATTTCAAAATCTGATTAGATGGATTAAAAAGAATGCATATATGTGTCAGTGAACATAAGCCATTCAATATTATTTTCAAATAATGTAACAGACTGGATATGAGAGTAATTTAAGGTATGTGTGTGGGAGTGGGGGGGACTCTCAGCGGGCAAGCATGCGCGCACACACACACACTTCATAAGCTGGTATGAAGTATGCTGTTTTATGCTATTATTATTAAAAGGCATGTAAAAGATATTACCCATATATTTATTAACTGGATCTGAGATAGTTTAATTTATGTTAAGATTCCCATCATTTCCCATTTATTTAGGTTTGAGCCCCATTAGTTTGTGTCTTGGTTTCAGGGAAACAATGTTTTAAAATAAAATTTAGGTTTTTGTCCTTCTGAAGATCAGAGACCCCGAGAAAACACAGTCGATTGACTACTGTGTCGTTGAGCCTTTTCCTATGAAGAGTGAGTTACCTAATTAATTACAATTTAGCTCATAATCTGGTTGCATCAGCCATTCTGCGCTGTACAAACCATGCTCCGTTGAGGATAGCCTACTCACAGAATAGGGTATGGCCTTGTTCAATACAGATTTAATAAACACGTCAACATAATCATCGATTACTATAGTGACATTTTTGATTGAATACAGGAGAATGCTTCTAAATATAAGCTTATGTTATTTATGTATGCCACCATGTTGGGCCACGTGCCCTTTTGCTCAGTCTAGTCATATGGGGATACATGCGAACAATAAATTTAACATATTGTTTTCAGACTGCTCTAAAGAAGAAATAAAACATGTTTTAAATAAATTTTAGGTTTGTTACTCAAAAGGAGGTTTGTTGCATGGGTATCCATTATCAACACAGGTGACAACACTGTTGCATTCACCGTAAATGGTCTCCAAAGGCATATCTACAGCTTAGCAAATGGTGTACGATAAACTCAGACCCCCATTCTGTGAGAATGGGGGAGCCATCGGGCTTCCTCTTGGAAGAGTTGTTCTCATTCTGATCTTATCATTTGAGAATTGATCCTTTGAGCAGAAAATCAAGTAGACATGGACACTTCGGGCAACGTTTGTGAATTATAATGATATATACAATTCTGCTTATATTTAATGTTATCAGCATCTCTCATTCCTCTCCCAATGGCTTCTATACGTCTGCTGGCTGGCTACACCTGAAATCATAATTTAACGTTGTGATGTCATACCTTGTTGCTGTGGAAATAATTATAAGGTACCATGCAGGGATGCTTACCATGCGATATGTAGACCTGCAGTAGATGATGAAGTTCAAGGAAACATATCGTGTTCACAGAAAAATGTCCTCAGTAATAAAGAACAAATGGAAAAAAAAGGGAAATGCCGTGTAAGATAAAATATTTCCCTACGGCATCACTTGCTATTTAAAGATCAACTTTCTTAAAGTAATTTTACCATTGTGTTAGCAACCCTTGCACTTTGGCTATTCTAGTTTTCACATTGCTACATCTTGTATGGAGCATCTTGTATGGAGCACTCATCCTGTTTCAAATTAAGTACAGTATTGTAAACCGCAAGGAATGTTGCGTGCATAATCTCGCATTCTGATTGGTTGGGGGTTATCCCGTAATGGACTGTTAATATAATTAAAACACAGGACAAATTGCACCTTCTCAGCTCTACAACTGTTTTAAATGAAAATTTGTGTTATACTCATTTTAATTTAAAAATTCTGTCAGTTTATGTAAAATAGCAATAATGCCCCCCCCACACACACAGACACACGTGTCTGATCCTTTACAAGTACAATAAGCAACAGTCGGGCGATAGTGCACTGGGCTTTGTGTTGGGCAGTGACTCTCCTGATCAGTCTTCATTTTGCTAAACATGAACAGCTATATCTATCTTATAGATTAGTTACTCTAAAGCAGGTTAAATCAGACAGCCAATGAGTTTTTATGTTTGCTTGTACCCATTGCGCCCATGCACAAGAAACATATTGCGGCAGCTTGCTTCAGTAGTGAGTTGTGGAGGTGCGGCAGAGTTGTTGTCAATGCAGGCAGCCCATTTTAGGGCTGATCTGTGTGGCACCAATGGAAAATCACGCTGTCTATGATAGCAGCAGTGTAGCTTGCCACCAACTTGAAAGAAACTGGCTATTGCAATCATGGAGCGCCCTTCATCAACAATCAACTGTTTAGTGGGGCAGTCCCTGACTGCAGAAGCCAATTACAGCTGCATTGTGTGGTGTCCCCTTTCAATAAACATGGCAGCGGCTTCTCCTTCAGCCTCTCACAGTCCCCACAGAAGCTGAGGGACAGCCGCTGCTTGTCACAGTCCCTGTTAAAGATGATGGGGGTGCCCAGTCCCCCTGTCAGCATGCCCCCTCCCCAGTTCATTTGCCAACTGAGGTAGCCCAATCCCCATCGGCAAGATGTGCCCACCCCATTTGTTGTGTGACGAGGGGGTGCCCAATCCCCCTTGGCTCATGCACACTCCCCCCCCAAAAGCATACTGTATGGCCAATGGGGGTTCCCAATCCCCGTCAGCTCCAGTACCACCACAACAAACACCCAGGTAGCATGCTGGGAGCTCAACCCAGAGTGCTTATGCACTCCCCCCCCAGAACACTGTATGGCTGACGGGGGTGCCCAATCCCTGTCCGCTCCACTCCCCCCAAAAAAAACATCCAGGTGGCATGCTGGGAGTCCACTCCTGTGTGCTCAAAGTCCCAGCATCATCTTTAAAAAAAAAAAAAAAAAAGAAACGGTCCTCACTGGTTCTTGTGCCCCTTCCCCAACCCGCACCCACCCTCTGTGCAACCCACCTCCCACACCCCTCACCCCATACTTACCTTTGGAGCCTGGAACATGATCTTCGGTGGACTGGGAACACCTGTGCATTCTTCAAAGCCAACCGCGAACTGACGAAATGCCGGTAAGCTGTATAATGGCATAATGTTTTTTTTTCAACTTACGTGGATATCGCAGCCATTTTTTCAACTTTTGGCACCAAATTTTCAATATGGGGTTCTTGGGACCCATCCTCATGACTTCAGTCACTGTCATGGTGTTACTCGGTCCCGAAAGGTGATTTCGCGTTCACTGCGTGGACTCACCTTTCGGGACTGATTAATGTGACAGTGTCACTGTTCATGAGGTGGGCTCTCAAAAAACCTATGTTGCAAATGTGGTGAAAAAATTCCGAAAACTGACTGTGTTACGAGCGTGCGTTGTGCAGTTTCCATACACACTCGTAAGTTCAAGAATTTGTAATATTTTCACTCCAGATTTTCAACACTAGCATTCTTCCACACCCCCTTATAAACAGTACAGCTGTCATTTTTCACATCCAGGCCAAAATGTGTTTTCGCAGTTCCGGCGCTGAATAGCACGGTCGCTGTGGGAAATCAGTGTTTGGGAGAGATTAAGAGAATCACAGTGACACTGTTCCTGAGCAGAGGTCCTAAAATGCCTATGTTGAAAATTCAATGACCAAAGTTCATAAAATGACTATGCATTGTGCAATTTCCACACACACTCATAACTTTACAGATTTGTAATATTTCCACTCAAAATTTTCAACATTGCCCATTTTACACGCCTCCTTATGAACAGTACAGCTGTCATTTTTTGCATCCTGCCCAAAAAGTGTTTTCACACCTGTGGCGCAGAATGGTGCAGTTGCTGTGCGAATTCAAGTTTTGGAACAGATTCATGAAATCTCAGTGCCACTGTTTATGAGGGGAGGTCCCAAAAAGCCTATGTTGAAAATTTTGAACAAAAATACCAACAAATGCCTGGGGTGTTAGGGTTTCCAACTGTTAACACCCCACCCAGTACAGACTGACAGGCATCGAGGGTGTGGCTTGGGGTTTTCGCCCGTAATGCTCACACCATTCCACCCCCACCCTGCAGCCACTGACCAGCATTGAGGTGTGCCTTGGGGTGTTTGGCCCTAATGTTCACCCCATTCTCCTATACTGCACCCATCTCACCTTATTTCCTTATAGAATGGGGTGAGCATAACAGCCGAATACCCCAAGGCACACCGTGACACCTGACACTGTCTGCAGGGTGGGGTGAGGTGGAATAGCATGAGTCTTCTAGCCGAACCAAATGGCACACCCCAATGCCTGTCAGTTTCTGCAGGGTAGGGGTGGGGGGGTTGGTGTTAGTTCAGTACTTCACTGCCATTCTTGTTATGCATCTCTATAACTCCTGCACTACCAGTGCCAATACCAGCAAGCAAGCATTCGGCATTGACAAGTGCTTGTTTAATATATGTAGATACTTGTAAGTATCTATATCTGTCCTGTGGAAGAAGAGCATGTTTTTGTAGTAAGTCCTCAAAAATGAGGAGTTGTCCTTTATTCAAAAAGTGAAGGACCAAATGTAGTCCCTGCCTTTCCCAGTGTTTAAAGCCATCGTCCAAATGGGCCGGCTGGAAATCCAACAAGTAGGGTACAGAATATGATAAGAATTTTGTGTCTTTTTTTTTTTTCTTTCTTTATCCCCTGCCAACTGACCCCCTTCCACCGCCTCCCCCATCACCACCACCAGGCGACATGCCAGCCATCGCCTCTCGCTAATTGAGGTGCCATCTGGCCCAGTGTGGTGGGGAGACCGGCTTCATCCAGCCAGTCAGCTTCTTTTTCTCATCTGGTTTTGTCCCACCCCCGAGCATGGAGCCACGGTGTGCAATGATCCCAATGGCTGAGCTGCACACTCATCCGTACATGGCACGCCGGGCATCTTGCTCAGCTCTGCTCCTCCTTGTGTGGGTCCATTGCACCGGCCCCCAGCCACCACTAGGGGCCAGTCAAGCAGCGGACTCTATCCCCACCCCTCCCTGGGAGAGGAGAGCTGTCCTCCAGATGCTCAATCCTCTCCCTCCCCAGCCAACCCCCAGTTACCCACTCGCACCACGAACACACGTCGCCGGGGTGGCAGGAGGGTATGGCATCGCTGCCTCAACCCTCCATGCCACTGGGTCGGCAATAATTTTGTGTCTTGAATGTGTTTCATGGCTAAGCTAGCCCTCCAGCATTGTAAAGTCAGAGAAGTATAGGGATTTGATGTGAGTGTGGACAAGAGAGGCGAAGGTTGGGTCAAAAGGATGGGAACCAAGTTATGCAAATCCTCCTCCCAGAGCGCCAACGTTTTCCAGTATGCTTCATATTGGGGGTGGAGTGGGTAAAAAATAGTGTGGATTTGGGATGCCTGAAAATAGTTATGAAGGTCTGGTAGGGTCATATCACCACATTTTTTAGGTAGGTAGGTAGAGAGTGACTAAGCAGATCCTAGGGCACTGGAGATCCCAGATATCAGGTGAGATTCTCCTATTAATTTCACGAAGGAAACCACTTGAGAGATTCACCGGTAAAGTCTGTGCCAGATATAGGAAACAGGGTAGCAGATTCATTCATATGGCAATAAGGGTTTATAATAACGTAAAAAGAGCTGTCTTTGGTCTGTGGTTAAGTATATTCCTAAGTATTTCAATGAGGTTAATCCCCAACAGAAGGAAAATTTTCCCCATGGTTTCTTGAGATGGGGTATAGTGGATCTGTAGCACCTCCATTTTTGGTGTGCTAATTTAGTACCCCGCCAGGGAGCCAAATTCAGTAAGAACATCCCACAGAGGTGGGAGGGACTGATCTGGTGTAGCCAAATATATAAGAAGATTGTCCACATGTAAGACTATCCTCTGCTGTCTTCCCCCTAGTGTAATCCCCTCGACTGTCGGCATCTGCCTAAGCATTTGTGCCAGAGGCTCCAGATACACGGCAAACAGTAAGGGCGATAGTGGACACCCCTGCCTGGTGCCCCTAAGCAGGGGTTTTGGGGGTCAAGATGGGACCATTAATTTTAATATAGGCCTTAGGGATAGAATAGACTGAGGAGACCAATTGGCTGAACTGTTTAGTGAACCCCATATGGGATAACGTGGCCAATAATAAAGGCCACGTCACCCGGTCAAAGACCTTCTCGGCATCTAAGCTTAATAGTAAAAAGGGTTGCTCTGACCGGGTGGAGTGGAGCTGAGTGTATAAAATCCTTCTGATGTTGTCCTGGGTCTATCTCTGATGAACCCACATTGGTCCCCTCCTATGATAGAGGGAAGGATCCCATCCCAGTCTCTTAGCCATCACCATGCAAACAACTTATAATCAAAATTAAGGATCGATATTGGTCTACATGACCAGCATAGAGATATAGTAGCATAGGACCATGAAGGGGGCAATGGGTCTCCTTCAAGCAGTCCCTGGCACACTGGATGTAAATATGGTAATGAAAGGTCTGTAAAAGCCTTGTAGAATTCACCAAAATAGCCATCAGGGCCTGGGGCTTTACCAGTTTTAATGTCTGTACTGCCTTGTCTAATGTTATATATTTTATAGGAGCATCTAATAGTGCTTTATGGACAGGAATCAGCGTTGGTAGCTGTACTTTCTCTAGGTAATCATTAATAGCTTGGCTATCATGTGCCATTTCTGGAGTATATAATTTTTGATAGAAAGATTGAAACGCCTCTAGAATCTGTCTTGTCCGACGTAACAGTGAATCCGTGCTAGGGCACTTTATTTGAGTTACCGTGGCTTTGGCTGTGTGTCTTAACCAGTGTGCCAATAGGCGAGCTGCCCATGGACCCCCGCATAGTACTTCTGTTTTAAAAATTGGAGGGCCTGTTCTGTTTTTGTATCTTAGAGGGCCTGCACTCAGTTGAGTGACCTCCAGAAGAGGGGCAACCCCCTCATCCCCCCCCCCGCATGTTTATTTTGAAGACCTTTTAGTTGTGTATGAAGTTGATTTAACAGCTCTGTTTGTGTTTTTTTATAGTGAGAGGCAGATTTAATAATTTCTTCCCTTAGCACAACTTTAAGGGTGTCCTATAGGGTACCTGGGGTGACATCTGGGTGGGCACTGTCTCCAATTATAGCTTGAATTTTATCTTTTAAGTTGGGTTCAAAAAGCAGGGAGATTCAGAAGAAAATTGTTAAAACTTCAAAATGATGTTTTCTTAGGAGAGTCCCATAGTAGTTTAAGCACCACTGAGTTATGGTCTGAGGGGGGAAGGGGACATCTGACAATCTGCGACCAGATGCTGATGCTCACCAGAAATATGAAAATTGTTCTGGTATAGATGTTGTGTAGTGCTGAGTAGTGGGAATACCCTCGGGCCGAAGGATACAGTAGACGCCAAGTATCTAATCAGTGCATATCTTCAAAATAATTTGGGGCTGTCTTCTGCGGATCTGTTTTCTGTATGGGTCTAAGATCGGTAGTATCTTTATTATTGTATATTAAGTTGTGATCTCCTCCCACTATAAGGATACTTATCTGAGATTCAGTGACTTTCTGGAGGAGGGATCTCACTGTTAATGTAGCCATGCCCGGGATTGGGGGGGAGATACAAACATGCCGGAGTCAGTGATTTCCCCTCCTGGTGACCCGTCAGCAAAGACAGACGTCCCTCTGGATCAGTATAAGTCAAGGCCACCTGCAGAGGAACCTGACAGGGAACCAAAATGGCCACCCCTCTTCTCCCCTTCCCCTTATAGGAGGAGGCCACCACCTGAGAATAACCAAACTTGGCGAGCTTTTGATGTTTCCCCAGGAGGGGTGCGATTCTTGCAATGGCACAAAAGTAGGCTGCTGCATTTCTTAACAAGGAGAGTACTTTATAATGTTTCACCAAGCTATTAAGTCTATGGACATTTTGAGAGTAAATGTGGATATATCTGGAGGGAGTCATCATTCACTGTTCAAATAAGGAGTCCCTTTGGTCCTAAATATCTCCTCCAGATAAAATGCATATAGCCCAGCTATGGTGCATATTATCTCCCCTGTCCTTCTGTGGGCCTGAAGGTGCTCCCCCCCCTTCTAGATTTTGCCCAGCCACACAAGGGTCCACAGAGCAGTCCCCCCCGCCCCCTCCTCCTCATAAACCAATAGGCACTCACCTCTTCATAATAACATGATACAAAGGCAACAAACCAAACATAACTTACAGAACAAGCATTAAGCAACGTATTTACAGTAGGGCATTGGATTACCCCATGACTTCCATAGGGGAAGTGTGAAGTCTCACACCCTTCTTGTGGCCGTATCATATCCCAGGTGTCTTGTGGGATACAGCTGGGAGGGAAGAGAGCAGACAAAACTGCTGGTCCCCACATGCCATGTGTCCGAGTGGGCCATGGCAAATAAGTACAGATATGGTGCACTGTCATCCGCGCTAACAGAATGGCAGATAGGAGCCCCATAAAGAGAGCCACACCATCCATTTCTGTAAAGAAAATAAATTAACATACGGCCCCCCACAGTTCACCTGCAATGTACTCCCCCTCTCCCATGGGGGTGGGTGGGTATGGGTCCCAGGAGCTGCTGTATACACTGTAAATCAGTGATCCAGGTGCAGGTGACTCCAGTGCTAAAGTTAATAAGGGTGAAAAGCCATGACAGCACAGTAAAAGTTATATTGAAAGTCCTCAGCTGAAGGGAGAACTTACCCCCGCACCTTAATATAGAATGTCATTCTGAGAGTTATATATTTTTATTTATTTATTTTAGTTTGGGATTAAATACCTTTGAGCCAAAGGCTCGTTTACAAAGGTTCCAAGTCAGACATAGTACAAAACAGATTAAACCAACAGCAGCAGTATATACAATGAAACTAAACATGCATACAGACAGATACATTGAAGGTACAAAATAAATTTACGTACAAAAGATTCCTTTGGTTTCACAGTTACATCATAGAGGTTAATGCACTTACTAGGTTAGTTGCACTTTTGTTACCATCTGTTTAGAAATTCACAAGTAGATTTCACCGTCCATTCCACCAATAGGCAAGTAGAACAAGCTGTTCAGAGGAGTTGGCTTTCCTGTACTAGGTGCCTAGGTCAGCAGAGGATTACAGGACACGTGCCTGGGTAGAGTAATACAGCCAAAGAGAGGCTTTATTGAGGATGTGTAAGAGTGACAGCCTGAGAAGGCTTTGTCATGGGAGGTGGGGGTCAAATGGTGAGAAAGGGGTTAAGAAGTATAGGGAGGTGGTCAAGGGGTAGGAGGTGAAAGGGGGAGGAGGTGGCATAATGGAGGCAAAATTAGATCAGGAAAGGGGGAAGGGGAGGGGTAGTACAGGGAGGGGAGTGGAGTAAGGAGAAGTCAGTAAGGAAGGGGTAGTAGGAGAGGGTGAGGAGGTAGCAGAGTATGGCAACAAGGGGGGCTGGGGGAGGATGAGGGAGAGGGATAAGCATATGGTAGTGTTACATAGGGAGGTTCGGAGACTTTCCTAGTGTTTGAAATTCGGGTGGTCAGGGACTCTCTAGAGTTTGCAATAAAGTTAGGTTATGCTGGGGTACTCACAGGTACAAGCGAGAGCTAGGTGTGATAGGAGACCAGCTTTGAACTTGCCGACCTTATTACATTCAATAAGGTCAGAGGGGAGATCATTTATCTACTTGGATTCTCTATAGGACAGAGATCTCTGGGCTATAGAGGTACGCTTAAAAGGCACCACCAGCACACACTTTGAAGTCCTTCATGTACTGATAGTTAGTTGATCTTTTTTGAATAGACACAAGGTAGATTCAGGAGCTAGCCCAAGTAAGGCTTTATTTGCCAGTAGGCAGGCCTGGTATTGGGCTCTGAGGTGAAAGGGTAACCATCCAGTTGCTTTATAGAGGTCACATGTATGTGTCCAGTGATCTGCTCCTAGGACCAACTGACACGCATTATTGAAAAGGATTTTAACCCTTTTTAGGGCGGTGTCAGTACCTACGCCATAGATTATAAGGTCGTAGTCTATGGCAGATAGAACTGAGCTGCTTGTGACACGCATTAAAGCATCAAAGGGCATGTAGTGGCAGTGTCGATAGAGAACACCGAGTTTTGCATTGCCAGTTTTGTTTACATGGTCTACATGTGTTGTGAAAGAGACAGTGTTATCCAAGTGGACCCCGAGATATTTAAAAGTGTTGACCTGCTCCAGAATATACCCTTTGCAACTCTGTACCTGCAGTTTTCCGAATTTCTTTCTGTTCTGTGGTAGCGTGAAAAGCATGTTCTTAGTTTTTTTGTAGTTAAGCAGCAGTTTATTATCAGAGAACCATGCTTCTAGCCTGCGAAAATTAGCTTCAGGTTTAAAGGTGATGTCGGGTAAATGTTTTCCACTTACAGAGACGACCTCATCATCAGCATATAGCACAATGTGCACCTGGCAGACTGAGGGCAAGGGGTTTATGAAGAAGCTGAAAAGGAGCAGCCCCAGTATTGAGCCTTGTGAAACTCCAAGTCACTTCCATAGGCTCAGACAGACTGCCATTGATTTTGACACATTGTGACCTGCCTGAGAGGTAGCTCTTGAACCAGGTACCGGTATCTGTGGACATGCCAGTTGAGAGTAGGTATTGCAGGAGGAGCTGATGGTTGACTGTGTCAAATGCGTTTGTTAGGTCTATAAAGATAGACCCCACTGCCAGGACATCATCAAAGGCATCGTATATTTGGGTGGTGTAGTCAACGAAGGCGTTTTTTTTTTTTTAATAATTTTTGATAGAAAGATTGAAACGCTTCTAGAATCTGTCTTGTCTGACGTAACAGTGAGCCCATGCTAGGGCACTTTATTTGAGTTACCATGGCTTTGGCTGTGTGTTGTCTTAACCAGTGTGCCAATAGGCGAGCTGCCCACAGACCCCCCGCATAGTACTTCTGTTTTAAAAATTGGAGGGCCTGTTCTGTTTTTGTATCTTAGAGGGCCTGCACTCTGTGGAATGATCTTTCTGGAACCCATGTTGCTGGACACAAAGTAGGTTGTACTTCAATAAGTAGTCCATGAGCTGGTTGGAGACAATGCGTTTGAGGACTTTAGACAGGGGAGGAAGGATGGAGATGGGCCTGTAGTTAGACAGGTTGGTAGTATCACCTGCTTTGAAGACAGAGGTGACAAGTGCCTTCTTCCACTTGTCAGAGAACACTCCAGACCTTAGTGAGGCACTGAAAACTTTAGTGAGTGGATCCGCCAGCTTGTTTACAGTGAGTGCCACCAGCTTCATGTCTACAAGGTCACTCCTCATCCTCCCTAGTACGCATTTGACATACTTGATGGTGTCATTTCTAGTCAGCTGCTTAACACAGAAAAGGGGGGAGCATTGCCGTTGGCTGGGAGAGGCAAGGGGGTGGTGAGATCTTGATTTAGAGTTGAGGGATTCAGGTAGTTGCTGGGAAGTACCGTACTTAGATCCGTGAAGGCCAGGTTGAAAGCATTTGCAATGTCTCCTGGAGTGTCCCAGTTGCGGTGACTATTAGATCCAGTTGAGCTTTGGTGACTTTACCTGTGAGAGTTTACAGAATCCCTGAACTCCTTTCCACACTCTCAACTCCTTTTGAGTAGATAATTGTAGTAGGTTGCCTTAGCTTGCCAGATGAGTTTGGTACATTTGTTCCTGGCAGTCTTATAATTAATGAGATCAGCCACTCTGCAAGTTACTTTGGCCTTTTGCCACAGATTATCCCTTTCCCACATGACCTGAAGGAGGGAGTATGTGAGCCAAAGGTTGGTAACCCTGCGTGTTTTTTTGGTTTTATAGGGGGCAAAGATGTTACAGGCCTTAGTAAAGATTGTGATGAAGAAGTTAAGGGATTGGTTGCTGTCCTCGGCTCTGTTGAGTGGCGTCCAATCCACCAGCTGCAAATATTACCTAAAGGAATCCAGTTGCCCAGTTCTCAGAGAGTGGTTTTGTGAGACCTGGGGGGTGCTAATGGTGGCCTTATTCGACCAAGTGCACATTACCAGAGAATGATCACTGAGGGTGTCGGGAAAGACAGTGACCTCAGAGATGTGCTCAGGGCAGCTTGTAAGGAGCCAATCAATTAGTGTGATCGTGCCTGTTTTGTAATTAAATCTGTTGGCTTGTGAGACCAGTTGAGTGAGGTAGAGACTGGACACCTGGTCATCAACTGCCTCAGTGTCATGGGACAGCCAGTTGGTGTTGAAATCACCAACAATAATATGCTCCCAGTTGTGGTTTTGCTGCTTCAGGTTGCTTAGTACTTGCTGGAGGCCCGTTCTGTGGGTGCCAAGGGGTATGTACACTGTGGTTAGTAATAACACTTTGTGTTGCTGGCCCAGAGTGAGTTTTAGGCTTAAGGTTTCTGTCTCCTTGGTATGAAAACTACTAGGTAGTAGTTGGGCTTTACTCTCACTTTTCAAATATACTATACAGCCTCCTCCCTGCTTGTCAATCCATCCTGACGGAACACTGTGTGGACATTTAGTGCGACTGAAGCATCACTTACCTTTGGTGATAACCAGGTTTCAGTAAGAGCTATTACATTAGGTTGAAGCAGCTTCACCCAGGCCTGGAAATGTGGTAGTTTGCAAAGGAGTCTGTGACTGTTAAGTGAGACTATCTTGAGATGACCGAGTCTCAGGTGTGGTCTGGCACAAGGTGGCCCTGGGTTAGGGTGGACATTTCCAGAGATTAGTAGCAGTAGTAGTAGCAACTTTCTTAGTATGCTTGCCTAGTGTACACAGTGTAGCCCTTTTGCTTTTACACTGTACAGTTTAGGAGTATTAGAAGCAGCCACGGTGGTACGGCAGCATAATAAGGCAGCTATTGGGATTTTGTGAGGTATTGGGGGTATGTAGATTTTAGGTGGAATTCTGAAATCATGCTTTAGACATGACTCAGTCCAGATACCTCTTGCCTTAATCCTGATGGGAAGAGTGAAACAAGGACTGGAGACAGGGTTTGTCATGGGTCCAGTAGTTATCCTGCCTGCCTGCAGCACAAGGTATGGGATAAGAAGGATTAGTAGCCCCATTCTAAAGGTTGACAACACTTTTTAAGTGTGCGTAGGGAGTAGGGAACTTTTCCTACAGATCAAGATTGCAGCAGCAATAAAGGGTGGAAGTTGTGGCCTCTGTGCTTCAGTACTGTTGGTAGTCCCTGTGCTGAGAAGCAGGGGCCGTAGCACTATTAAGGGGAGTTGAGCAGGGGCAGCTTTTTGGCTGCAACTTCAGAGAAGGAGCGCTAAGGTGAGTTAGTAAAAAACTACTAGAGAGTAGGGAGCAGGCTGCAAAGCCCTCTAGAAGTTGGGATGCTAGGTCCTGCCAAAGGGAAGGGTTAAAGAACAGAGAGATCTTTAGCCTAGTGGGGATGTCAGTAGTGAAACAGGGGGAAATGAAGGGGGGCTGAGGTGGGGATCGGAGACTAAACGAATCTCTAGCTTATTGGGCAGGAGTGAACAGGAATGGGGAGAGATGAAGTGGGGCTTGAGGTAGGAAGAGGTGACTAGGGATAGGAGACTAGGTGAATATCTAACTTATATGGAGGTATTAACTGAAAATCAAGACCGCCCGTACTGATCACTCTTCTAACAAACTCTGGTCAGAGCCGATATGGCTGTGGAGAGCTTTTAGGAGTGGCAAGAGCATTGAAAAGATTATTCAGTGCTCTCACCACACTGGAGTCAGCCATAACTAGTACTGCAGCAATTATAGTACTGCGCATGCAAGATACTCACACACACGCAGTTTGCCCAGGAGTCAGCAATGTGTAACATGGCGGCACTGACATGACTACTTATGCACAATATTTGTGCATGCGCAGTTTAAGTCAGTGCCACCATGTTGTCTACGGCAGTCGTCATTTCTGCAGTTGTGGAAGGGAGAATTAGTGCACCGGGAAGGGGGTGTGTTTATGCGGCCCGTGGAGGGGGAAGGGCTGCATAAAGAGAATCATTGGAAATTATGATGGAGCACTGTGGCAGCACATCAGACAGCGGTCTGGTCATGTGATTCCAAAGTGCTCTTATATAAATCTGATGATGGCATAACATCTGTGGAGCTTGGCCTATGCAGCCGTAAAAACCAGACTCGGGAGGAGACTATTAAACTAGAGATCTGGTCTGGGTCTTGCTTGTCATCACAGTCACTTTCTCATTCTTTTCTAAGCAGTAATTTCTGGTAAATGTGCCTTAACCATACTGATCTCAGTGCTGCTAGACTACTTCTGGTTTCCCCCTGATTGTAGTAGGTGGGGGTAATAGCAGTCTTGAAGTGGTAGCTGCCGGTGGTGGCACTGTCTGAATAAAAGTGGTACCAATGCTCGAATGCACATTTTAGAAATGACCCCTTTCCTTGTTTTTGCTGCAAAAAATCTGGCCCCTTTAATACAAAAAGAAGGAGTGAGTTATGGCCTCCACCCCCCCCCCCTTTTTTTGCTTCAAGTGAGGAACGTGATTATGGGTTTGCATTAGATGTACAGTGGCAGCCATAGATGCATAATATTGTTAAACACTAATCAACTGTATGTAAAAGCTTGTTTTTTTTTGAATGTGTGCTTTCTTAATGTTGTCAATATCACTCCACCCATTTGAACTGTGCCCCAAGTGCATTATTTTACATTTTTGTGTTGAAACCTAGCTGCCATACTCCTGACCACTGTTCAAGTCTTCCAAGATCTCTGCTCATACTTTTCCATCCTACTGCAGATCTTGGTATTATTATGCAGAGTCAAACCTTCCCTTCCTGCTTCTTTGCAGTTTCACTTAAAAAGACATTAAAGAGGACTGGGTCCATCACTGATCTTTGAGGTCCCCCATCACCCACCCTCCCTTCCTTGGAGTGAACTCTGTTTACTACCAGCCTCTGTCAGCTATCCCCTAACCAATTTCTTACCAAACAGCCACATTGTTTTCTCTCTGAATCAACACAGTAGGAGTCATGCAGGACAAATGTAACTTTCTCGGAATGTATTTAAGTTACACATACACAACTAGCATGAAAGTTGTTCAGGACAAAAAGACTTTTTAAATGAGTCTATTCACTAAGCTGCACTAATTATATTTTTTAAAATATGGCCATCTGATTACCTGAGTTTTCATTTTTCTTCACTATTTTCACCTTTTGGATGGCTATATTTTAAAAAAATATATAATGAATTCAGGTTTGGTGACTACCCTCATTTGAAAGGTATTTTGTCCTGAACAACACACATGCTAGTGGTGTATGTGTGACTTGTATACTTTCTGAGATATTTACATTTGTTTGGCATTACTCCTAATGTGTTTGCCCAGAGAGAAAAAAATTAGGCTGTTTTGAAGTGCAGTAGGAGTCATACTAACATACTAAGAAGCCAGCAGAAGAAAGCCATTTGATCTCACTAGTCTGCTCATATTGAAGGGTCCAGAGCTTGAGCTACTGTCCCTGCCCCCCTCCTCCCATCCTCCCTATCCACGATCCTTACATTCCCCCTGTGCCGATCCCAGCCTCTCTTGAAACTGCCCACTGTGTTCAACAAGATCACCACTTCTGGCAGTGCATTCCAAGTGTCTACCACCCTCTCTGTGAAGAAGTGCTTCTTGACCACCCTCTTAAACCTCCCACTCTCCATCTTAAGAATGTGCCCGCTTGTGTTATGGTTGCCACTCAATTAAAAGAGACCCTCCTTATCCACCTTAGTTATACCTTTAAAGTACTTCAAGTCCCAATCATGTCTCCTCTCTCTCTCTCTCCTGTCCTCCATGGAGTACATGTTCAGTGCCCTCAACCTCTCCTCATATACCTTGCCCTGCTGACCTGTTGTCATCTTTGTAGCCCTCCTCTGGACCTTCTCCAGCAGGTTAATGTCCTTTTTGAGGTATGGGCACCAGTACTGAACTCTATACTCTAGATGTGGCCTTACCAGTGGCCTGTACAAGGGCAGTATAGCCTCCTCTCTCCTACTACTGATCCCCCTAGCTATGCATCCCAGCATCTTGTTTGCCCTTGCTATTGCTTTCTTGCGCTGTGTGGAGTGCTTCAGGTCACTACTGATCCTCACTGTCTGGTTCCTCTCCTCCTCTAATGCAGATATCGGGACTCCTCCCAGGTAGTACTCTGTCTTGGGATTCTTGGTTCCAATATGCATAACTTTGCATTTCTTGGCATTGAAGCCAAGCTGCCAGGTCCTGGACTACCTCCTCCGCTTTTCCAGGTCATCATGTAGGCCCTGTATCCCTTCAGCTATGTCCACTCTCCTGCAGAGCTTGGTGTCATCAGTGAATAGGCACATTTATACCATCCCCAATGTCACTGATGTAGGCATTGAACACCACCGGCCCCAGCACTGAGCCTTGCGGTACCCCATTGGTGACCTTTCTGGTGCCAGATAACTCTTCCCTCCACAACCACCCTCTGGGTTCTGTCTCTCAACCAGTTTTCCACCCATCTGGCCATCTTATCCCCCAAATCTGAGATCCACCAACTTCCTGATCAACCTTATGTGGGGCAGAGTCAAAGGCCTTGCTGAAATCCAGATAGAGGATGTCTACTGCTTGGCCTCTGTCTACTATCTTAGTGACACAGTCAAAGAAGTCAATCAGAAATGTTTTACACAACCCCCCCCCCATGAACCCATTCTGTCTTGAATCCTGGAGACCATGCTCCTCTAGATATTCTACCAACTTTCCTTTAGTATGGTCTCCATGAGCTTGCCCACAATTGAGGTCAGACTAACTGGTCTGTAATTCCCTGAGTCATTCTTGGGACTGCTTATGTGAAGGGGCACCACATGTTCTGTTCTCCAATCCTGCGGTACCACTCCTGACTCTAATGAACTATTAAATTGGTGTGTCAGTGGCCCTCCCAGCTCTTTGGCCAGTTCCCCTTAGTACCCTTGGATGTACTCTGTCTGGGCCTGATGATTTGTCCACCTTTAATGCTAGCAGCCCATCCCTCACTCTATCTTCCTCTATCACTACATCTGTGTTCCCCTGTTAACCTCTCCCCCTGCTCCTCTTCTCCCTCTTGAAGGCACTGGTCTGTCCTTCTCCCTGGTGAAAACAGAACAGAAGTATTCATTTAGTATCTCTGCTTTTCCACCATTATCCTCCACCCACTCCTCTCCTTTCTTAAACCTAACAATCCCTTCCTTCTTGTCTCTTTTTTCACTTATATAATGAAAGATCCCCCCTTCTTAATTCTTTCAGCTGTCTGCAGCTCCTTCTGTGCTTTAGCTTGCAAGACATCCTTACTTGCCTCATTAGCCAACCTTGGGTAATCTTCCCTATCCACCTCTGTCTTGGTCTTCCTGAATTTTCTATAGGCCAGCCTCTGTTCCGTTACTGCCTGGGCAACCCCAGAACTGAACCAAACTGGACACTTTGGTCCTTGTGTTTTAACCCCTGGGCCTAACACACCCCTCTGTGGCAACCAGTATTCCTTCCTTAATGATGAACCACTTTTGGTCCACCCCTAAATCTGCTCTGATGCCCTCCAGGAGGCTTCTTAGTACTTCACCCATATTCCTGAAGTCCAACCTTCTAAAATCCAAGATTTTCATCTTAGGATGCTTTACCTTCCCATATCTAACTGGAACCACACTATGCAATGGTCACTCCCACCCAATGGCTCCCTGACTGTTATTTCCTGTACATGCTCCCTATTCGTGAGCACAAGATCAAGCATTGCCTCTGCTCTTGTTGGTTCTGTTACACTCCGAGTCAGGAACCCACTCTGCAGTCCTTTCAGGATCACTTGACTCCTAGCACATGTTGTTGATGGTATTCTCCAGTCCACCTTGTGCAGGTTGAAATCCCCCACAATTACCACCTCTCCTTCCCCGCAGCTTCCAGTATTTGTGAACTCAGTTCTCTGTCCCTCTCCTCATCCAGGTTGGGTGGCCTGTACACCACCACCAACCTCACCTTTCTCCCTCTATTGGACCTTAATTTAACCCATAATGCCTCCACCTCTCCTTCCTCCAACTCCTCCCTCATGCAAGTTATTCCTTCCCTGATATAAACTTCCACCCCTTCCGACCACCCTTTCCCTTTTGTATACTTTATATCCAGGGATTGCAAGGTCCCAGTCATGGTGTAGTGATTCCCAAGTCTCGGTTACTGGCACTATGTCTACCAATTATCCTCCACCCACTCCTCCCCTTTCTTAATGCTAACAATCCCTTCCTTCTTGTCTCTGTTTTCACTTATATAGTGAAAGAAAGATTTCTCCCCTTCTTAATTCCTTCAGCTATCTGCAGCTCCTTCTGTGCTTTAGCTCACTGGACTTCCTTATTTGCCTCACTAGCCAACCTTAGGTAATTTTCCCTATCCACCTCTCTCTTGGTCTTCCTGAATTTTTTATAGGCCAGCCTCTTTCCCCCTACTACCGGGGCAACCCCAGAACTGAACCAGCTGAGCGCTTTGGCCCTTGTGTTCTTATCCCCTGAGTCTAACACACTGCTCTGTGGCAACCAGTATTCCTTCCTTAATGATGGACCATCTTTGGTTCACCCCCATAGCTGGTATGATACCTGCCAGGTCCCTCTTTAGTACTACACCCATTTTACTGAAGTCCACCCTTCTAAAATCCAAGATTTGGTCTTAGGATGCTTTCCTTGCCCATATCTAATTGGACCACACTGTGCAGTGGTCAATCCCACTCAGTGGCTCCCTGACCATTATTTGCTGTACATGCTCCCCATTTGTGAGCACAAGTGCACTTTGGTAGGCATAATCCACACACAGAATACTTGATAGTAGAAATTAGACTGCCCACTTCCACAGAGGACAGAGATATGTGGGCATAGTTAGCGACTCCCTGCAGCAAACAAGTCAATGCAATGAAGCATACAAAAAGGCATTGAAAAGGATGGGTTTTATGGGTAATGGTTTTCACAGTAGGCAAAGCAAGGTGATTCTGTCACTGCACAGATCCCTAGTGAGGCTTCACCTGGAGTGCTATGACCAGTTCTGGAAATCTCACCTGAGCAAAGATCCAGACAGAGTATGGCTCTAAACATCTATTCAGTGAAATCCAGAAAGGAGTGTGGGTACATGATAGAGGGAGGCAGTATAGTGCAGTGGGTTAAGGCTCTGAGCTGCAGATCTGGAGACCAGGGTTTGAATCCCACAGCATAGGTGCATACTGTGTGATCGTGAGCAAGTCACTTAACGTCCTTGTGCTCCCAGGTCGCATCTGGAAACAAGCTCCGGCTTAGTGTGCTACTGCTGGTTAAGCAATGTTCCCTTTCCCTTGATTGAAAGATACAAGTTTCTCTGTGATATAAAGAAGGTAAACTGTTATGTCCTATTTGCACAAAATAGGGATGCAGTCACTAGTAGCATGAGTGGAGGTTGGTAGGATGCAAATTCCCTTCAAGGGTTTAAAAAGGACTGGGACAGAGTGAAAGGAATCATAGTCCCCAAGAGGGGCAGTAAGGGTTCGAGGTGGTAGTGGGGGGAAGGGGTACAGTACAACAGCACAGTAGGCCAGTGGAGTGAGTTAGTATAGCAAGGGCAGTGCAGATAGCTATTCAGTCTCCCTTTAGTCAAGTTCTGTGTTTCTATATTTCCTCTCAGCCATGCACAATAACACACCATTACCAAAAACCCTTATATAGATTCATATCAATGTGGTTCAACAAATCCCTCGACATTGCAGTGTCCTGTACACATACACAGAGTTGTACCATGGCCTTTAACCCATGCACAGTCATGTAGCAGTAACCTACAGTCATACAAAGATATGTAACTGTGTTCTGCACTGCAATAACCAGGCATAAGTGTGCTGCACCCATATACACACATTAGTACCATTGCCTTACACCCATAGACACACATGACAGTACCCTGCATTAATACAAAGATATGCAAACATGACCTGAACTAAAATAGTACATAAGTGCCCTGCACACACATGCACATTTGTACTATTGCCTTGCACCTATACAAACCCCCATACAATAGTACTGTGCACCCATGCAGACATTCACAAGAATGCTGGGCACAAAAACCAGTGCAGATAACAGTGACCTGCAACTTTACACACATTTGTACTATTGTCCTTAACCCATACACTCTTCCATAATAGAATACTTCATCCATAAAGATATATTACTGAGCAGTGTACTATAAACCAGGCATAATTGTCATGCACCCATATCGCCATTTCATTCACCCATATACTCTGATGTAAGAGTAGTGAGTCACTGACTTTAAAAAGTGATCTAAAAGTACCCAGCAGCAACACAGACATGTAAGAGCACCAGTCACAGAAATTCCTGCACATAACATACTGCAAACATGTACACCTACATAATATAAACCAGCAAAAGCAGACAGCAATGTACACATTTGTAATGCTATCATGAACCCATAAACACAGACACTACATTGCCAATAACAGTAAAATAAATGCCTGTCTCTTTCAGCCACTTTTACAGACACACTGTTAGCATTCAACATCAATTCAGAGATGACAGTTGTAATATGGCTTATCGTACTTATCACTTGCCTCACTCCTTTTCCTATTCTGAATGACATTACTCTGGCATTTTGGTTTTTCCTGTTTAAATGAAACAAAATGGTGGGACATACATCTGGTTTCAAGCAACGCTGACAGAGTAAAACCAATAGTATCTACAAGAGTTTGTGAAATTGTAAATTGAGCTTCTGTAAAGTGGCCAGCACATGAAACATTATGATCAGTTGGTTCCTAGCAGGCACATTTAACATCAAATGCCTACTGCTTGCACCGATGGTTATCTTTAGGAAAGTGATAGAAACTGTGTGCATATGCTTTCCCATTCTTATAATTAATGGCACAGCAGTGCTTCATGTCAGCAAAAAATTAAAACAGGAAACAACAAAACTGAACAAAATGAAACCACATAGACATTAATTTCAGTTAAAAATAAAATATACTGTAACAAACTTTGTTAACAAGTTGATAGCATTATAAAAGCAGGGGAAAACAATGATTATATTGGTAAATAGGGCAGTAGAGCTCACACTGATTGCTGTTTGCAAAGCCACTGTCAGCAGTACTATTTAAACCGTCAGGAAACACAATAAATTTTGAGAGTTGGTCAAGCACTGGCACAGGCCACTCCAGTACTCAGATTACAGACAAACACTGCAATGATAGATTGTTAGATACATAAATCTGACAATTTAAAAGAAATTACGAAAGACTCAGTATTAGGATAAGGAGAGTGTGTTAAATCAAACCAAAATGCCCTGATTGCAGCCAGTTGCTGACCAGGAAATACTAAATCGGAACAGCATCTCTGACAGATGGAAATGCCCTCAGACCACCCACTGACGTCATGAGGCTGCAGACGCTGGCAGCCCACCTTAGTAGAGCATCAGGAACAAATTACAGCAGTCAGAGGAAAATGGAGCTATGAACATGAAAGCACAGTTACAGTATTTATTAAGCAAAGGGGTAAAAGAACAACTAGGGCACTGCTTTAAAAGCATTTCTTTATTAACACTACCATTTGCAGTAAAAAATAGAGTGTTGCACATGATCTTTAAACAGAAAGAAATGATTATTTAATTCAAATGCCACAGTGATTTGCATTAGTGGAAGGATACACTGAAAAGTCCAAAACATGTGTTCCACAATAAGTCATTTTCCAGCTGAGCTTCAGCAAGATGGCTATAGGCTCTGCCCACAACTATAAAAAGGTGGCCAGAATCAATCAGCTAAGGATTAATAAAATCTCAACAACCATTATTAGTTAAAGAAAAGGCTACAGCTGTAGTCAGTTGAGGCAGAATCTGAAGATTGAGCTACAGATTACACAGGGCAGGACAACCCCATGGTGGAAAAAAAATCAGTTTCAAACATCCAGCCTGTTATTTCTTTGAAGGCTCAGTTAATAGGCTCTATAAGAGCTTGCATTCTCATTTTGATCAAAATTATTAAACTACAAGCTGGGTATGAAGACATCAAAAGAAAATCAAGGCTAAAGGCACTGTTGTGCAGTGTAGTGTACTTATGATGAAATAAACAGAGCCATAAGGATATTACATAATGAAGTATTGGCTTCACAGGTTAACTAAAAGAACACTATGTCCCAAGCCCATTGAATTATATTCCCTAAAACAGCGCTGCAAAACAAACAGCTCAGGGTAGCTTCATGGTGGTGCTAAAGGAAGCAAACAGGTTCTACAAGCACTTCGCTTGCGACGTCATGCAGACAGAAAAATAAAACACAGATCGTAGTCTCCTGCTATGACATGTGCCCCATAAAGAGCCAAAAAGAAAGTCACCATATGTAATTTAAACTTAAAAGGTTTTTCTCCACATTACCATATAATGGTTAGCCCATAAAGTTCTGTTTATTCTATTTAGAGTCTTTAGTAGCGATATCCCAAAGTCACAATGTGTCCCAGCAGCACCTTGTCCAAAACTCACAAACAGATGAGTAATTCCCTTTAACTGTGGATGTGAACATATAAACTTGGAGCCAGGAATTATGCAAACAGTTAGGAGTAAACTCCCTCAGTCTCCTCCGTGCCCATGCCAACAGGAAGGGCTTATCAGAGTTCTAGCCATAAGTTGTGGTAGCAACAAAGAAACAAAATACTTACAACTGCATGTACTGCCAATGATGCAGCCCTCTGATATGGCTTAGGGGCCGAAGGGAACCATAGCCAACACCAAATTATCACCTGCATTGTGTTATAATCTGCTCACCTGGAGTTATCCTGAGGGTTCACCATTGTGGGTGCTGTCTGTACGTTCTTCAGGATGCCTCGAATATCAGCCAGGGCTGCTGGGGCTGCCCATTTCTGAGGCCCGATGTCGCTGCAGGTTTCCTGATCTCCATGTCACACACTGCGGTTGTGGCTTTGACGTCTCCCTTTCCACCAAAGGGTCTGTTAGGCCATGCACTTTAAAGACTTGCTGCGCTTCTTCAGATGTTGCATATATCTCTGGCCCTGATGTCCAGAAGACCTTTAGGCAGACCGGATAGTGGGTCTGAAATCTAATATGGTGAGCCCATAACACCCGTAGCATCCCAGAATAAGCCAACAGTTTCTGAAGAACCTCCAGGGGTTGTCCTGATCAAAAAATAAGCAAGCTTCGTTATATTCCACTTGCTTCATACCCCATGCCAATTTTAAAGAGCAAGTATCACCAGCTTTTTTACCTGTTTTGTGGTCTGAGGGCATTAGTAATCCTCCCCATTAAAGGGATCGCGGTGGAATAATTTCCCCAAGCATTAAATTTTTTTTGCAAGAAGTGTTTTTATTCGCAACTCGTGAATGTGCATAGCTGGCTTTCCCCTAGTGTTCTCAGCACTGCGGGCTGCTCAGTGTGACGTCAAGTTGGGAAACATGCAAACTGTGCAACCGCATAGGTATGAATGGGAACGGCTGGCAATTCTTAGGAGTAGTGCCCATGTTTCCGTGTTAGTTTCCCACAGAGTTGTTCTGAATAGATTCTGTCCATATGAACTTGTTTCTCATCATTGTTTGTCGTGCGTGACTGCTTCTGGTGTCTTTTGATTTTGGCAAAGGAACGAGAATCTTTCTAGTTTAGTGGCAGGCAATCCTACTTGTCAGTCCACTGATTGTGTGTGTAGTCGAGTGTAATTTCAGTTATCTTTCTCAGTTATTGCAAAAAAAAACTGTAGGTCATTGGTTGTTTTAAGTGCTTCAATCATTGATCAAAGCATAATTTTCAAAGTAGTTTACACATAAATACTGCTGTGTCACAATTGTCCCTCAATTCTCTGCATGTCATAAGCACACTCAGTTACACTGTGAGTGGACACTTCTTATCAATGTTTATATCTCTCACTGTTGTGTTGATGTCAGTAGCAGTGGCCAGTGCAGTGCATTTATACCTTCATATTTAATTTTGACAGAGGTGTTACTGTGTGATACATTTCAGAGCCTGATTCCCCTTTGACTGGACTGTGCTGTGTCATTTTAGCTGACAACATCTCTATGGACCCTAACTTCCAAGCTTGTGAAGTTCATGTCAACAATGCTGATGAAATTAAAAGTGACACACATTGTCACATGTTAGGGAATGTTGGACGTGCTTGTAGTGCAAATGGACATAATGAAAGTACTGTTTCTGGAGGTGCTGAATGTGTGGATCAGCGTTGCCATACATCCACTAATGTGCTGAGTACTGTGGATGTCACTGTTAGTGTCTCTGTTGATTGTTTGGTTACTGATATCGAGAGAGATGCAGGAACCCAGCTGTTAGTGTTGATGCCTCCCCTCTCCCTCATGCATCCACATACTGTATGGCTCATCCTGATTTACTGACACTTCTAATTTGATGTTAGATACACTCTCCGATTCTGAACCAGTGGTGGGTCATAGCTCTGTTTCTGCACTGCCCAATGTGTGTATGGTCTCTGTTGACAGTACTGCTCAGTTTGACAGTTCTGCTAGTTGAGTATGGTTCAGAAAGTCAGTCAGTTGGATTGGAGTCTGTATGTGGTGCTGATTCAGACGTATCTGATGTGGAACATGAGGATGATATGGACTTGGCCACCCATTCCCCTATATTTAATCTTCGTGATGTGCAGCTGTACATGTGCGAGCCGTATCTGCCCGATGATGCTCCTTATGACTCCATTGCCGGGGGGAGCAAGTCACAAGGTGATATTCCTGGAGGCCGTCGGCAGAATGAGGACCGCTTAGGCAATACATTATGGTAAACATTTCTGGTGAATTCATTCCTCAGTAGTCACTGAGTGTGTTGCTACAGTTCAGTATTGCAATTTGTGACTCCCTTTGGATATGAAAAGCAAATGAGTGACTGATTAGCTGGGTTGTCCAACCCAAAAAGTGGTGTTGGGTGGGCAACGGTGGGAAAATGATGATCTTCTTGATGGCATGCATGTGGATTTGTATGTGCACAATAGGCTCGTGTATAGTGAGTACGTGTATGCTGAAGTACTTACCCCAAAGGGTGATTTTGTGGAGTTTGACAGCAAATCCAGGGCACCTGTATCAGAGGAGCTGTAGGATGGGTGTTTACTTCATGAAGGGGCCCCAGGCAATGGTGAAAGACAACCCCATCAGTGGATAAAGCTTCTCTTGTTGGGGTACTCAATTGTCAGTCAAGGTTAGTTAGTGTAACATTGCCTGATTTCCAGAGGTTGTGGGATATACAGAAGCAGTTACCACACCATGTGTCATTCTCCTGTGTGGTATATGTATGCAGAAAGGTGGGGGTGGGGGTTGTCTCAGACTTTTTTCATCACTAAATAAAGTTTCAGATGATGAAATGATGTGCAAAGGAGTTTTTTTGGCTACATGCTTGTCTGGGTTACCGCTGGGATGGTTGACAGGCTGTATAATGATAACGGCACTCGGCCACCGAGGATGAAGTTTGAATGCTTCAGCAGTAAGCATTTCAAGTGACTTAGTGTGTTGAGTTAGGAGGGACAGGATGCTCTGCCAGGTACAAGGGAGCCTGCAGGGTAGCCAATAAAGCCTCCACTTGCCCCTATGCCTCCTCAACTCTATGCCATCCCTGATGATGAAAGCTAATCCCCCTCCCCTGCCCACAGCCCTGTCCTTTCTGAGTGTGGTGTACCCTATCTGGTTCAGGTCCCAGTCATGCCTAGAAGTTGCCCAGGTTTCAGTGACATCTGCCATTTCCACTCCCCCTCTAACAGCAGTGCCTGGAGCTCGGGCATCTTGTTCGCCATACTCCTGGCATTAATTAGGACTGCTCTTCAACTCATCCCCCTACCCCACCCTGTGGGCTTCCAGGTAGTTGCCTGTCAGAGCCCCCACTTGTACAGTCAGATGCTCTTGATCCACCCTCCTGCTTCCTTACTTGTGGGAGGAGGCCATGATCACCCAGGGTGGACATGCTAGGGCCCACCCCAAGCCCCATCCCTCCCTCCCTCACAAGTTTAAACCCCATAGATTGTATGAACCCTGCCAAGCCCTGTTTCAGATCCTCTTTCTCACCCATACTGAGGTGGAACCTGTCCCTTGCATACAGTCCCTTATCCTCCCAAATCTCACCCCAGTCCCCGACCAACCCATATACCCTGGCCTTACACCACTCACCGAGCCATTCATTTACCTCCCTAATTTTTTCTTTCTTCCCCACACTGGCTCTAGGTAATGGTAGAATTTCTGAGAAGGAGACCAAACACCCAGCTGCCTGACAGACCCTAGCTAGTTCCCAGAATGCAGCCTGGATCTCCAGCACACTGTTAACCTCAATATCGTTCATGCCCAGGCGCACCAATATATCGGGTTCCTCAACAATCTTTCGCCAGGGCATAGATCAAGTGCTTGGCTTCATGCACAGTCAAGCCAGATACACTCTTGACTCTGACACCACAGGTTGACACCTCCCCCCTGACCCTCCCACTTAATACCTCTAATCATGGAGTCGCCTAACAAGAGTACTCTTACCACCTCCTTTTCCTTTGTCCTCCTTCCTAACTCTGATACCTCCTTCCCCCTCACTACCTCTGCCACATTCCTGTCCACACATGTCGGCGTGCCGGTTGCTATCCTGTCCCTTCTGTTCCAGCTCCTTCTCCTCACTGACGTCTCCCCAATGCACCCACTTCCTGCTACAGCTCTATGGTCCATCCCCCTATCCCCCTCAGGAACGGATGACCCCCCTGCCTCGCAGGGGAATGCATTTTTCCCCTCTCATTGACATCCTTCATTCCACTCACCCTCTTGCAGCATCCATGTTTGTTACTGTCCTTCTGAGCCCCACCCACATCCCCCTCACAATCCTCTTCCCTCTTCCCTCTTATCCAGAGACTCCCAAGTGTTGAACTCCCTAGTCATCCCTTTCCTTTTTGTACTCACACAGGGCACTGGGAGCACATCTAAGAAGGCCACTGATTTACCAACTTCCTCACACAGCCATCCGAGTTCCTGAAACCTCTGACTTACTACTTCCACAGTCTCACCACACCAGGTCATTAGTGCCCACATGCACCACCACTACCTGCGGTTTCTTCCTGCCACTTATTGTGCACCTAAGAACTGACTGCACCGTCCTGTCAGTACTTGGCCTGTGTATTGCCTCCACCCATATTCTACTATGCCTTTCCACCCTGCAGCCCCATCTGATCCCTTTTAGTACGTAATCACACAGCACTAGCATACCCACTTCCTTCTTTATTATTCCCAGCTCACATCCTTTTCCAAAAGGTGTCCATTACAAAAGCACCCCTTCTCCCCTTCCCCCTTCTTCTCCACCTCCCTTCTCCCCTGTCCTGTCTACCGCCCCTTCACAGCTCCACCCCTATTCTCCACATCCCTCCTCTCTGCCCTGTCCCCCCACAGCATATGCTGTACCCGTCATCCTCCCCATCAGCAGTGCTTCTCTCCCCTTCACTGCTGTCACCCTCCTCTGATCTACTCCTGTCCCTTGTGGATTCCCCCCACCCCAGTGATTGTGCACCCACTACTCCTCCGCCAGCATCACCAGCACAGCAAACTGATTTCCTGTCTTCATGCCTGGCCGAGCTTTGTCTCTTTCAACCCGAGTCTAGCACTTGTCGCTGCTTGACTAGCACCTGATACTGTTCAATCAATTGGTAATGTCAACATTTTCTTCTTCTCTGTCCCACTGTTCTCAAAGGTGTCAGTGTTCCAAATGTGTCAGCATGCCCACAGCACCTGAGTGCATCTGTTGTTGGGAGCAGAACAAGGTGGTTGATAAGACACAGGAGTATGACTGCAACACATCTCACCCTGGTTTTGCAACAGTATGTCTGGATGTCTGCGTGTTGCAGACTGCTTACTACGTGTTTTGTCAGTACCATGGTTGCATTCATGACACGCCACTCCATGAGTAAGTTTATCTGAACAAGTGATGCACACCTATGTCAATGTTTCTAACAGTTCAAGTACTTTATCATTTTTGGAGTTGGTGGTAATACCGCCTCCACTGTAGCTTTGCCCAGTTGGTACTCAGACACTGTTCACCCACTCTGCTGTTCTGAACACATCTTTCCTAGCCCATTTACCCTGATCATGTTAGCTGCCAAGGTAACTGTCATCTGTTTCCCTGCACAACAGTTTTCCACATGTGTGTTGACCGGTGCTCCGTTATGTGTTACCAATAATGCTGCTGGCAACACATGCAAACTGCACTGGGACAACGACGACACTTACAAGAGTATGGTTGTCATACATGAGTACTGTGTCATCATACACGGTGACTACCACTTTTGAGTCTGTTGCACTGTTACTGTTCAGTCATGCTTTGCTGTCCTTCTCCTGAGATGGACGTGAGTGTCACTGTAAATATAGTTTACTGGCTCATCACTGGTGACACTATTATGGATTAGAACCACATGGGCCATCATGCATTCCTGATGAACGCACCAGTCCAGCACAGCATTACATAGGCATGCCAATGACCATGCCATGATGTCTGCTACATAATTCTGTAACATGGGATGGACGTCAGCTTGTCCTGGTGACCTGTCCACCCTTAGTGGCCTGAATGACTCAGTCACTCTACTTTCTGTGGTTCCATCCACCCACCACCTGTTCCTAGCCTTACAGACATATTACCCTTTGTCTGCAGTTACTTACACATTCTTCATGTACAGTATTCACTTGAGTTCACTTAGATGCACTGGTTTATGTTTGTCACGTGGTTGGGATGTAGTCACTGTGCATATTGGTGGGACTACCACTCATGATGTGCCACACCATTATGTGTGCTACCTTTTCATGTGGAAATTAACAATTCAGATTCCTAGGTTAATGGAATCATTAACCATTATGCAGCAGTACAATAATTTCTCTCTCTCTGTATTCCACACCACACACCACTCGTGGCAGAGACAGCTCATTGATCGTAATTTTTTTTCCACCTCCTGTTTTGCGTGATTGAATTTTACTCAATAGTCTTAGCATGGTATGTTTAAATAATATGTGACATAGGGTGTTGTTGATCAGAATAACACTCAACCTTCTGAAACTATTATGCACGGTGCCTCCACACATCGCTCATGCCATGCCCAGTATCAATTTTTGTGCTACATTGTCATCACCCTGTGGTGCAACAATCTTGTTTACATGTAACAATAACACAGGAGCTAGGTTCGTATATTTATTGAACACACACAAACACATACAATCAGAGCTGGTACTTGAAGCCCGTCTGCCAGGAAAAAAGTTCAGATTGCACTAACCAGTTGAGCCACTGACAGAACTGGAAACTGTTGTGTGTCTGAGCACATCATTCTTTCTCAAATGCACAACCCAATGGCAACACAAATATTGTCTTGTTAGAATCACACACGAGTTTTGTTCTAGTACTATCAGTGTTGCAGCTGGTTAGTGAAATTGGAACGGTATTCTGGATAGCATGGGTTCAAGTCCCAGCTGAGGCAATTACTTCTTTCTCACCTTTGTTTGCATGTGTTCCATAAATATGCACACCCCACTCCTGTGTGATTGTTGCAAGTCAATATTTGTGTTGCCATTGTGTGATGTATTTGAGACAGAGTGATTGGCTCGTGCACAGGCCAGGTGTATTGATGTTGACTGCTGTCTTGTAACTTTTTTTTTTTTGCACACAAGTTGATGTAATTGTCTGTGATTTTTATACTCTGTTGTTAGGTGTATTTTTAAACTTGTGTTATCCGTATAAGTTGAACTTGAATGTTATGTATTGAATGTTTATGATTACTGGTATTATTATTTGAATTGTTGTACATACGGGTACGCCTTGTAAATAGGGATTCTTTGAACCCTAATGGCTGTATTACTGTCTAAATAAAATTTTACATACATACATACATATGCAGGAAGTATAGATATGTGGCATATAGGCAGTTCATAAGATGGTGCTGAGGCTATCTTGGATGGCACGTCAGAGTTCCCCATCATGTGGTGTGAAGGTGATAAGAGACAGATTCCCATCAGCACAGTACTCTGGATTCCAATACCCAGAACTGTAACTTTCACCTCACTTTCATACCATCTGGCAATATGTTTACCAGTATTTCACCTCTAGACTATGCAACCGCCCATCCCTCCATTGCCACAATCCAGTGACTGTGTCCCTAGCCCTGTTCAAACTGTAGAAGCATCTTAATGTTGGACATGATAACACTTCTGAGGTCAATACGTTCCACCTGGATCACACCCTCTCATTCCACTGCTCATCCTTTCCAGCTTGCAGTGTTAGATCATCACAGGAGTGTCCATATGTCAACTTAGCATGAATGGTATGCTAGTGCCATTCTCGTTTATTCATTTTTTGTGATGGAATTTTTCAATAATTTCTCCCCTACCTGTAGTCTCAGACAGTGGGTACATTTTCAATTCCCTCTCCATACTCTTGTTACGTTTTTCACCTACCCCCTTGATGATGGTAGCTTTGCCACATGTAGGAGCACAGTGTCACTTTGTGCATTGTGCTCGACCTTTTCTATCAAGTTCAAACCATTGTCACATAACTGAGAGTTGATCAAGGGGGTATGGGACAAATGGTTCTTGAACAGGAGTGGTGAGTTGAACATGTACTCCATGGATGAGAGGAGCGCCGGTGGGTCATGACTGCATCTTTCAAGTACACGCTGTCAATAAATGACACGCAATATAAGGGAATTTTCTAATTAAGTGTGTGTTTGGGTCACTGAATGGGAGAATCTTACATTGCAATTGGAAAGGCTTATGATGGAAGTCAGGAGACACCTCTTTTATGTAGACAGTGGTGCACTGGTATAACACATTGTCAAAGTAAGTGGAATCCTGTCCTGCTGCCTTATTCCTCAAATGGGCAATGGACATGGTATTAGTGTCACGTGATGTGAGGTAGAACATCCTGAAAAACAAACATACTCAGCAATTTGATTGTTGGTTTAATGGTCAGTACACAGTTTTGGTTGGCATCGTGTTAGTACCAGCACCAATTGTAGAGCAACAAATCACCAATGAAGGTACTGACACAGAACATACAGTTTGACCAACTAACCATTACCATCCTACAAACATCTGCCATTTTGTAGTACGCAACTCCCAATTTGGTGTAACATGTTTTGTGACACTATTTTACACTAACAACTGCCCCACCAAAACCCAATACCACCCCTGCATCACGTATATATTCACTGCATATAGCAATCTCACAAATAACACACAGGATATAAATGATCAAATCTGAAGTATCAGGAATGTTATTTCCCATACTAAGTAGCACAGTCCAAGTAACTCATGATTATTTGGTTGTTATAAGGTGTGTCACACACGTCCTGGATTTATTCATGAAAAGCTCATACAGTTACTATCCATGTCGATTTCATGTTCATTTATGGCATTGTTGATTCAGATCAAAAAATGATGACGCATCATACAGAATAATGGATAGGTACATGTGTGTTAAGGATTTCTTTTACACACCCGAGGTGTGTGATGACTCATAAACCTCGAGAGGTTTATGTGGTCATCTCACCGAGGCTAAAATCCATCAATACACATGTACCTATGCTTTATTTTATAATTGCTGGTCGAGGTTTTGGTAAAGTTTCAGTTTTCAGTGGAAGAGTGTGAAGCCGAGGTGTGTTTAAGCTTTTAAAAAATATTGTAGAAGTTATACAGAAACTAGCAGTGTTTATTATAAAGAACATGCCAGCTCTGTTCCTTAAGGTTATTTTTTGAAGTTTCTTAGGAAAGAAGCCACCGAGTGCAGAGCAAGCAGAGTGATTGACTTGGCGGCTTCAGAAGACTCAACACAAGCGTTAACAAGTGTTGCTATAGCAACACTCTCTAACCCGTCGAGTCTTCTGAAGCCGCTGAGTCACTCGCTCTGCACTCAGTGGCTTCTTTCCTAAGAAACTTTAAAAAACAACCTTAAGGAACAGAGCTGGTGTGTTCTTTATAATAAACACTGCTAGTTTCTGAACAATTTTTACAATATTTTTTTACAAGAGCAAACACACTTGGCATGGGAAAAACTGCTGGAAAGTGAAAGTTACTTGGAATGCCGTAATAACTGGATTTTGGGTTATTACGGCTTCTTGGAGTGTAATAACCAGAAATCCAGTTATTATGGCATTTGATCAGTACCATAATCCGGTTGATATTTGGGGTCACCAGTAATTATATAACTTTTACCTACAAAAGTAACTTATGTTGTTTGTAATGGAACAGTTGAAATTTTGTTAAAGATTCTGAACTTACACGCCAAACTTGACATCAACAGCAATGAATAATTATTCAACTTTTAAAATTATATTACATCAATCGCACTGTCATGTGTATTAAACATTTGAAAACTAAATTACTGTCTCAGTTCTCATTTCAGTGTATCAGTACTGTTCTCTGTTTACATGCTCTTCAATATAATATCATTCAGGTTACTGATGTCAGGAACGTGTCGCATCCCTTGTCAGATACTTTCTGAAATTCACTTTTTGAATCTGGAGACATGCAGCTCGACTGCTTCCAATTTAGCCGGATGCACAAATGAGGCGCCAACAAAGACTCTGGAGTGGTGTCCATAGTAGAGTTCATGAAGTTGTACTGGTCAGATGAATTACGTGTCATTTCCAAGACCTGTCTCATAAAATCCAACGCATAACCTGTGAAAAAGATAAAAAAAAGAACAATTATAAACATTCCATATCTTGATTCTAGATCCCGTAAAATAACAGTCTTTGTCAGTCAGTAATACAGTGATATGATTGATGTTATATTTTGCAATAGGAGGAAGGACTATTGTATCATAAATGGAGACAAGTAAATCTATTGTTTATACATATTAAAATCCTTTTCAGAACTGTAAAAGGTTATAAAAATGGATCCCATTTTACAAGCAACTTATAAGCAACTACAGAGTGTGCACAAAACATATTTTACCGCACGTCCAGTGCGGGAAATTCCTCGGACTGTGACTTCATGCCTCAGCAAACACCTGGCAGTGCAGTAAAATATGTTTTATACACACCATGTCATGTCTTATTGATTACTTCTCACATACTAGAATAATGCACACATGATGCTCATCACTACATGGTACCTCTAGGTACCTGCTGGTACACTGCCATATTTCTGAAACACTAGACATCATTATTTTGGTTGCATGACAGTTCCCTGACTTTTAAAACCAGTAAGCCAAATACCTGCACAATTGGGCATCAAGGCAAATAGAAACATAGAAACATAGAATTTGACGGCAGATAGGGACCGCTTGGCCCACCCAGTCTGCCCATTTCCCTACCTAATGGATAAGCTGCAGATCCTAGTTAACCAGCAGCCTACTTCTTTCTGCCCCAACCCCCTAGAATTGCCTTATGGCTGTCCCATGCATGCTTGAATTCCACCACTGTTTTTGACTCCACAACCTCCTCCGGAAGGCCGTTCCATGCATCCACAACCCTCTCTGTGAAAAAATACTTCCTTAAATTACCTCTGAGCTGACCCCCCATCTTCAAATTGTGCCCCTTGTTCTTGCACACCTCTTGTTTTGAAAGATGCTACCCTCTTGGACTTTGTTGATTCCCTTGAGGTACTTGAAAGTTTCTATCATGTCCCCTCTCCTCCTTTCCTCGAGGCTATACATATTAAGCTCCTTAAGTCTCTCTTCATATGTCTTCCAGTGCAGACCCTGCACCATTTTAGTTGCCCTCCTCTGGACAGCTTCCATCCTGTCTATGTCTTTGCAGAGATTGGGTCTCCAGAACTGCACGCAATACTCCAGATGGGGTCTGACCAGCTCTCTGCACAGAGGATAATAACTTGTTTTCTACTGGTGATGCCTCTCCCATGCATCCCAGTATCCCCCAGCCTCCTTGCTGCCCTCTCACATTGCTTGCCCACCTTTAGGTCATCTGATATGACTACCCCAGGTCCCTTTCCATTTTGTTGTTGTTAGTATCTCACCCCCCATTGTGTACTCTTCCCCTGGGTTTTTGTTTCCCAGGTGCATTACCTTGCACTTCTTAGCATTGAATCTAAGCTACCATACATTTGACCGTTCCTCTAACCTTGCCAAGTCCCTTCTCATCCTTTCCACCCCACCTTGTGCATCAACTCTGTTGCAGATCTTTGTGTCATCTGCAAAAGACATACTTTTCCTTCCAGTCCCTCTGCAATGTCGCTTATAAAGACATTGAAGAGGACTGGTCCTAATACTGAACCTTGCAGTACCCCACTAGTAACCCCCCTTTCTTCAGAGTGGACTCCATTTACTATTACTCTCTGTGTCCTATTCTCCAGCCAATTCTTTACCCAGGCTGTCATCTTGGGACCCACTCCCAGGCTGGCTAACTTGTATATTAATCTTTTGTGTGGGACTGTGTCAAATGCCTTGCTAAAGTCTAGGTAGGCCATGTCCACAGCCCTCCCTGATCTACTACTTTGGTCACCCAGTCAAAGAAATCTATCAGATTCATCTGGCATGACCTTCCGCTGTGAATCCATGCTCTTGGGTCCTGTGCCCTCTGGCCTCTAGATAATCGACAATTTTTCCTTCAGAAGTGATTCCATCATTTTCCTACCACTGAGGTTAAACTAACAGGTATGTAGTTTCCTGCTTCTGCCTTGCTCCCACTTTTGTGAAGGGAATCACATCTGCCCTCCTCCAGTCCTCGGTACCACCCCATCCTCCCATGATTTGTTAAAGAGGGTAGTCAGTGGTGTCACTAGTTCTACCCTTAGTTCTTTTAGAATTTGGGATGAATCCCATCAGCCCCATTGCTTTGTCCACCTTCAGTTTTAAGAGTTCTTCAGAACCCTCTCTTCTGTAAATGGGCTGGTATCAACTTCTGTATCCAGAGTGTTTCTACTGTTTGTTTTAGGTACCTTCCCTCTTTCTTTGTAAATACTGAGCAAAATATTTGTTTAGTATCTCTGCCTTTTCACAGTCACCCTCTGCCCACCTCCTCCCCTTTATTAAGCCTCACTATCCCTCCCTTGGTCTTCCTTTGCTCCCTGATGTACCTATAAAAGGTTTTATCCCCCTTCTTAACTGAGTTGGCTATTTTCCTCGGTTTGGGCCTTTGCTGTTCTGACTGCCTTCCCAGCTTCCTTTTGCTTTAACTGATACAGTTTTCTGTCCTGCTCTTTCTGTGATTCCTTGTACTTCCTGAATGCTTTCTTTTCTCTTGAACCTTCACTGCCACTTCTTTGAGAACCATAGTGGTTTCACATCGCTTCGCTTTGTTTATTTGCTTTACACAAAGGCATGTTACCTCTGTGATGGCAGTTTTATTATTCCCATTGTTCTTCCACCCTCCTTCCTGCCCATTTGCTACTGCATTCTTAGGCACTCACCCATTTTGGAAAAGTCAGCCTCCTAAAGTCCAGTACTTTTGCCTTTGTATGACTTGACTCTATTGCTGTGTTATTGTGAACCATACTGTTCGATGGTCGCTAGTTCCCAGATGGCTACCCACTTCACATCTGTGATCTCTCTTCATCTCCATTTGAGAGAACCAGGACTAAGATTGCTCTCTCGAGTGGGCTCCAATACTAGTTGTTTAAGGCATGCCCTGTAGGGCATCTAGAATAACCCCACTCTTCAAGTGGCTGCTGCAACTGCACTCCAGTTAACATCTGGCATATTCAGATCACCCATCAGCAATATCTCCCTTTTTCTGCCATTCTAAGTATACTTTCTATCATTTTCTTGTCCATTTCCTCCCCTGAGAAGAGGGTCGTATCAACCCTGTCAGGATTGTGGTTCCATTGTTGGTCTCCAAATTTACCCACAGTGCTTCTTCTCCTCCCTGTTTTCCCTTTTGTTCTGTTGCTTTGATTCCTTCCCTTATGTAAAGAGCTACTCCTCCTCCTCTTTTACCCTCCCTGTCCCTCCTGTAGATAGTGTATCCTGGTATGTTTATGTCCTAGTCATGGTTTTGTGTGTACCATGTTTCTGTGACTGCCATGATATCCAGATGTTCCTCCTCCATCAAGGCCACTAATTCAGGAAGCTCGTTACTCAGACTATGGGCATTGGTACTCATTGCTCTCCATTTTTTGATGGCTTTACCTTCTGTTGCAGCATCCCCCACTGACCTTTCTACTTCGGTCTTTTTCTCATTTAGTACCCTGTTTTGTAGGGAGAGGCTGGGATTTTCCTGCTGCTTATCAGTGCCTCCCTCCTTGACTAGTTTAAAAGCTTGCCAATGAAGCATTTAAACCTATTGCTCAAAAGACTTGTTCCCTTCCTGGACAGATGCAGACCATCCTGCCAGTATAGGCTGGTGTCCCTCCAGGTGGAACCCCAGTCCCCAATGAAGCCAAACCCCTGTTCTCCACACCATTTTTTCAACCATTCATTAAACTGCAAGATGCAAAGTACCCTCACCTCACTCATGCCATTGACAGGCAGCACCTCTGAGAAGGATACTGTGTGCTACTTTGTCTTAGGCCCTCTCCCCAATTCTACAAAGTCCTTCTGCACTGCTCTAATCTCATGTTGAGCCAAGTCATTTGTCCCTAGGTGGACAATGACATCCAGCTCAGACTCCCATACAGCTGTTCTCGTGATCCTGAGCATGCACTTCCTCTCCCTCCAAGCCATGGCACCAGGCAGGCACCTTACTTCAGTTTTCCCTGCTCCCCCCAGTTCTATCCCCCTAATAATTGAGTCCCCCACCAGGAGCTGCTTCCTTTCCTTGTGGTGTCCTCTGCCTCCTTCCTGTGGGCCTCCCTTGTGATAGTTGTCCTCAGCCTCCTTAGTCTCCTCTTCGGGTGCATCCATAAGGGAGCTATGCTCCCCCAGAATGGTGTATGAATTGGAGTGGAACAACTGACTGGGTGTGCCTCTGTTCTACCATCCTCACCCTCCTGAGCCCACTGTGGTCCAACTACTGTGCTTTCTTCAACCTCTGAGGTAGTGGTGGTGGCTCTGGTGCTCCCTGGATGGGGAGGTTCCTTCCTACTGTCCAGTGTGGCCTGGGGAAGGTTCCCTTACTACTGTCCAGTGTGGCCTGGGGGAAGGTTCCCTTACTACTGTCCAGTGTGGCCTGAAGACGGGCAACTTCCTCCTTCAGGGCAGAGAGTTGCCTGCAAATAGGGCAGCATCTCAGCCTCCAGAAAGACTCCCAGAAAACTGCTGCCCCACAGCCATTACATTGCACTACTCCCCACATGTTTATCTACTTTTTTGTCATTTGTGTGTGTTTGTGTGTGTGATTGGTTTGTTATATAGAAATATATATATATATATATATATATATATATATATATATATATACATATATATTATATATATATTTTACAATGTGTATGTTATATTGTCAGTGCAGTGTGCTAGAGAGGATATGACAGTGATATGCACCTTGCACTCTTGAGGAAATGATGTCAGAACCCCAGGTATAAAGGAACTATTTCCGGGGTGGGTGGGTGAGGGGTGGAAGGGTTGGGCCTAAACTGCCCTCACAAAACAATCAGCTAAGAGCTCTGACCCACTGCTGCATTGAGTGCCTTCCTGTCAGCAAGATACCCTACACAACAATTTGACAGAGAAAATACCCTGTTAATCAAACAGAGAAAAATCCAGACATCCAAGTCAGACACAGGTAAAACCTCCCCAGCCCCAAAACAGCCTGGTGGTTTGTGCTCTGAAAGCAGTCAGCCCCAAAATAAGGCAGCTGTGCTTTAAACTCTTCCTGCACTGAAAATCTTAAGAATTGTAACAAAGACTGTCTTTTCCTGATAATTCTAAGTTCCTTATTTCACCTTTCAGTTAGAAGTAGCCTCCACCTGCAGAATATCTGCTCTAAACCAAAGACAATTGTAAGGTTCACCTCCCTTTGTTGTGAGCACAACTCGCTTTCTTGCAGATCCTATGTTCAGTATTGCAGCTTCCAGCCAGAGATAGTGTGACTTGAAAAATGTTAGCTGTTCTGATGAGTTTGCTATAAAATACTTGCTTATAATACAATTGTTCTCAGGTCTGTTACCAAAGCTATTGGCTGATAAGTAGCTGTGATGTAAGCACTTCCTGCTAAAGTCTGGAATTTCCTTTTAAGGTATACACAGATAAACACAAAAAACAGTTTCCACCCCCTAGGGCACTTGTCTGGGTCAAATACACAACCTGTACCTGCACTTATTTCAGGATTTATGACAAATTCTTAGCCCAAGGTTTAAACTCTTCCTGCACTGAAAATCTTAAGAATTGTAACAAAGACTGTCTTTTCCTGATAATTCTAAGTTCCTTATTTCACCTTTCAGTTAGAAGTAGCCTCCACCTGCAGAATATCTGCTCCAAACCAAAGACAATTGTAAGGTTCACCTCCCTCTGTTGTGAGCACAACTTGATTTCTTGCAAATCCTATGTTCAGTATTGCAGCTTCCAGCCAGAGGTAGCTTGACTTACAAAATGTTAGCTAAATGTCATCTATACATTGATCCCGGAATGGTTGTGCCCACCATTGTGACCAGGAACACCTCATGTGGGTGGGTGGGGTGGAGTGTCAGATTCAGAATGACCCTGAGCACACGCAGGCATGTCATAAACTCTGATCATATGTATACGAATTGCTTACCGTGATGTTGCCTGCACGGTATTTGTCTCACCACATGTTCACCCTTCTTGAACTTGGGAAAGTGTATGCTGTATCTTTTATCTCCCCTTGCTGTTCTAGCCTGTGGGCACTGAGAATTTTCATTATAATGAACTGTCACTAGTAGAGCCCTGCATGTTATTAATGAAAATAAATGGGTGTTAGCTTCACAGGTGTGAAAGTAATGAAACACAATGAAATTGTCTCAGTCAATTACCTGCGCAGCATGCCATGAAAGCTAAACAATCATTTTCAATGCAAATTGATTTAGGAGGCTGTGGAAGGCTTCTAATTCTGATGTTTGGTAGTTCCCAGACATGTTTTTAATATCTTTACGAAGACATGGGTCATTCACAAGTGCCTCTACACGAACTACTGCATTTGATGCTGGTAAAGAAAAACAGAACAATATGTAAAGCAACAGTGTGACATCAAGATTCTGTAACAGCCACTTCAGTCTTTACTTACATGGCAGTAACCATGGTTTACGCACCTCTCTGCCATCCAAGTCACCATGGCTACACTGTGAGTACAGCAGGTTCCCAGTAGAATGGATATTTTGGATATGTGTTCCCACACTAACCCACTTTGCTTCTATTAGGTCAGCGTCATCGGGTGGACTTGACCCTACAGCTCAATATACGTGATTGACAAAGCTGGGGATCCAGGGCTGAATCACCTGGCAGTCTTTTGGCATTGACATGGCCAGCAGCTTCTTTTTCACCCCTATGGAGAAAATATGGGGAAACGTGAAAGATGATGGAGAGACAAAACCAGTCAGAATTAACAGATCTCTCCATTTGTTAATGCAAACTCCTACGATTACTAACGGTGCTTGTGGGCAAGACCACTGTCCAGTTTCCCATGTTTGTATTGTTTATGTCCTTCAACATCATTGTGTCATTGGACACTGTTTACAGTAATGGAAAGAGTACTGCACAGCTGAATTTGGAGAACTGATCACAAGGGTGACAACTGCATTCATCCGCCTGTGCTGCCACACTGCCGCTGTGCTCAACAACAGTGACTGGCAATCTGCAGCTACATTGGGCTGCTGGAGGGACAGTTAGTGTGAGGTTTTTGGAACACACAAATGGCAGCTGTCCTCCTCCGTGGCAGCCATGCTGCATTAAACGTTGCTTTACCACCAGCCAATTATTCATGGGTGTTAGGTAAAACGGTTTTGCATACTGATCAGGATGATAAGATGTCAGTTGAGACACTACATGGAGTCATGTCTTGATCGGCCACTCCTATGTGGTTACCCTTGCGTGCCATCACTGCAGGTAGATGGGGACTGGAACCATGGAAAACAAAAACATGTCAGCAGGGTAGTGGATGGTTATCACCTGGCACAAATTTCGCCACATTGCTACCGAGTGTGGACAGCTCAACAACCAGATGCACACATCAGTGGACTGGTTGTAGGGGTGACACAGGACTTGCTCCCCTCATACCCTGCGGTTGGGGGTGGCAGTTCCTCTGTAAGGGAGTTAGTGAATGATATAATAGGGAATTGCAGCTTGGTACAATGTCAGTACCAGTAAAGGAAGCCTTCACTGCATGAACCATTTTTTTTTCCAGCTGTAATTGTACTCCTTTGGCTGAGGCATCTGTCAGAGGTGCCTTCTCAACACAGGCCAGCTACTCTCCACCGAGACCTCTCCCAGTGGTCCCCCTCTACAGTGACTTCCCAGCCCCCTGGATCACCCACTCCTACCTTGGCGGCGTCTTTCTGAGATTAGAGGGTCCATCCCTGCAGGTTGTGACTGGGGTACACTGGAGCAGCAGTCTGGTGTTGGGGATGTGCTGCCTGGTCCCTGAGGCCCTCGTCACCTCCTCTGTCCTCTGGGGATTTTTCTTGTGTTGTTGGGAACCCCACAGCATGGATGTGCAATGGCATCTATGGTTCTGATGCCGACGGCCACCAACGCTCCACCCCCAGCATCTGCTAGTGCACGCATATTGCTATACTGTCCCATGGCTACTGCCAGGGGCTGCAAGGGAGTGGCACCATCTCTGAATCCCTCCCTGGGAAGGGAGAACAGTCCAGTGGACACTCGATCCCTTCCTTCCCCTGCCGACCCCTGGCGGCCTGGATCCATCCACGAACCCGGGTTGCTAGTGTGGTGCGAGGTGTGGCGTACAGCACCTTAACCCTCAGCGCCACTGGACTGGCCATGAACCATTTTTTTAATAGCGCCAAAGTACACTCATGTGAACAGACTACTTTCTAGACTTGAGGAGAATAGCCCCACAAATGTAATATGAACCGTTTACCCTTTGAGATGTGCCACACATCATATCTGTGTGTGTCTGGGGCATTTTTCCCTAACCCACTTTACAACTTGTAAATGTCTATCGGTTATGAGTTCATCGATGTCCATCCCCAATTTTTGAACAGCAGAAGCACACCGTTTGAGGTCCTCGAGCTCCATGTTGTTACTGCATCCCACTTCATTGCTCTGTGCAAAGTAAAAGAGTATGATTTAGTAACCTATCTTTATCTACCTGCTGTTTGCCAATACAAGATCTGTAAAAATTACATATCACAACCCGTTAAACTATAGCTGTACAAGGCAATGAGTATGATGGGATTCACAACAGAATTATACAATAACTATGGGGAGAAATAGTGAGAACACTGAGTACCCTTTGTAAAAAATCATGGGATGATGATGTGGTACCTGATGACTGGACGAGGGTGGATGTGATTCCCCTTCACCAAAGTGGGAGCAAGACAGAGGCAGGAAACTACAGACCTGTAAGTTTGACCTCAGTGGTAATGAAAATGATGGAATCCATCTGAAAGGAAATAATTGTTGAGTACCTATTATGCCAGCATGGCAAATGACACAAGGCAGCATGGATTTACAGCGGAAAGGTAATGTCAGACAAATATATTTGTGTTTGACTGGGTGACCAATGTAGTACACCACTGAGGGGAAATGGGCATGGCCCAATTACACTTTATCAAGGTATTTTACACAGTTCGACATATAACATTAATCAACAAGTTAGCTAGTCTTTTAGTTGGTCCCAGTGTGTTATCCTGGGTGAACAAATTGGCTAGACAACAGGGGACAGAGGGTAATATTAAATGTAGTCAACTCTAAATAAAGGGGGGTTAACAGTGGGGTATTGAGGGGTTCAGTAATGGGACAGGTTGGAGGAATGGTCAAAAGTATTACAGCTTAGAGTCAATGCACATAAATGCAAAGTAATGCACCTGGGAAACAAAAACCAATGCGGAGAGTACAAAATGGGTGTGAGTGTGTATGTGTAGGTAGTAACAACAACAAAAATAGAATGGGACATGGTGGTAGTCATATCAGATGACCTACAGGTAGTCAAGCGATGTGAAAAGGCAGAACAGAGGGATGGGGGAATACTGTGATGCATATGGAGAGGCCGTTGAAGGTGGGAGGTTGTTATCAATCTGTACAGACAGTGGGTGAGACACCATATGGAGTAATGAGTGCAATTGTGCAGAACCCTTATTTGCAAGGACATAGACATGATGGAAGCAGTCCAGATGAGGGAAATTAAAATCATGCAGTGTCTGCACCAGAAGACATGTAAAGCAAGAGTGAATAAGCTTAGTATGTATACCCTCTTAGAAAGAAGTGATAGGCAGAACATGATAGAAAATTTAAATTACCTCAAGGGAATATACAAAGTTCATGAAGATATCAACTTTCATGAAAAAAAGAGAGGTGGAAAAACAAGGGAGCACAGTTTGAAGATAGATGGGGGAAGGTTCAGGGATAATGTGAGGAATTTTTTTTCTCACAGAGGTTGGAGGGCGCATGCAACTACTTTCCAGAGGAGGACAAGGAGGAAAAAAAACAAAAGGTGCATTCAAGAATGCATGACATAGAAATATATAGGATACTGTACGGGCAACTATCCACAAGCAGTGTGTTGTGGCACTGAGGGGTACCGATTCCCTGTGATCACGAGAGCAAAGATCCACAGTTCAGTGGGAATCTGATCACCCATGTGCCACAACACACTGGTTGTCCAAAGAGTTTACCATCTGCCATTTGACATAGTGTATATGCATCAATGTCCATTTAGGACAATGTAATTTTATGGGCGCAGAAGATCATCACACACGGCAGTGTCATGGTTCAGAAACAATGCAGATATGCACATAAACATCCAATTTTGAAAAATCACAATGCAACTGTAATCAAAACTTATAATGACACAATCAGCAATACTTTTAATTACACTAGCAAGGTATGTACCTGAACAAGCTGGACATCCACTATGACACCTGCAGACAACTCCATTAGTGAATGAGTCCCAAATTTTGCTGAATGCCCTGGACTGTCTGCACGTCCATCACCCCCGCAGATCAGTCCTCTTCCTTCAGCTTGCAGTGCAGCCACCAACCACTCCTGTCTAGTTGCCCACAGCTGGTCAACAGATGGCAGTAGGAACTTGCTCTGATGCCGAAAGAATGTTCACACACACTGAACACGGCAATGCCCATGTTTTTAAATAACTGCATTACCCGTGCTGCAGTCAGACCAGCAGATAGAATTGACACAGACAGCCATATAGTTCCACAGGGAAACCTCCCACTGTATGGCCGACTGTTCCAGGTAGATTTTTTCAGGCATGCAGAACATGAGAACAGAATGGACATCATTGTTCCAACTACTTTTCTGACATATCTGAGACCGGATTCCCCACAGGAAGGACAATGACCACTGCAGTAGCATCTATAGGCAGCTGAAAAATATAATGTATTTAGGGGTAGAAACAGGGTCATGGTATCACAATTTGTCATGATATCTTCCATGTCCAAGTCATCCTCTGAGTCACTGTCAGGGTCTGAGGATGATTCATACTCTGGGTCCTTGTCATAGTCAACCCCACAGTCAGATTAATCTTCAGATTCAGAGAAGTATTCCATCATGTCTTCTTTACATGGTGGCCATGGGGGTGATGGACATGGAGGCTGTAGTAGTTCACACTGTATGCCGCAGTCTCTTGATGTGTATACTGTCTGTGTACCCGCCAATAATGTATGCGTGCAATTATTAGTTGCTTGAGTACAGTGAGAACTGTATAGACTACAAAAAAAAACACAGTAAAACTCAATATTGTGTGGCCTGGCTGGCCCCGTGGCACTAAGGGCTGAGGCATCTGCCTTACGTTGCACCACGCAGTGATACCTGTTTGGGAATGAGACAGGGAAGCCGAGTGTCAACAGGGGATGATAGGATTCAGCGTCCATCAGACTGCTCACCTCTCCTGTGAGGGAGTGGGGAAGTTGTCCCATGACGATAGTGGCACCAAGTGGAGACTGGGTCCACTGCATTGAGTGTGAAGAGGGGTGGGTGAACAGACTCAACACTCCGCTGTCCATGCTCTCCACCGAGTCTAGTGGTGTAGAGGTTTGGGGGAAGTGGGGGGGCATTCAACTGATTCCTTGATCGGGAAGAGGGGTTCAGGTGGACAGTGGAGGCTGGAGTCCAGTGGCCTACGCGAGAGATACCTCGGAGGTCATCACTAGAGGAATAAGTACAGTATTCTGGATCCTGCATATAGACTCTGCAGGTCTCTGAGCATAGTTGCAGCTGCTGGGTACGTCGCAGGACTCCACTATAATAAACAACCTGCAGCACAGTTTCTGTGAACTTTACGCATGCCCAACACGTCTCTTGGTGGGGTTCTTCAAGGCCGTTGGTCCACTGCTCAGCATTATTATTATTATTTTTATTATTTTATTAACTTTAGGATTAACACCTTTGAGCAAGAACTGCTCATTTACAAAGGTTCCACATCATAGTGTGGGTAGACAAACACGGTGAACATCATTACAAAAATTATACAGAGGTAGCACAGATGGAACAGAGCATACAGGTTGCAAATCATTATTCATAATTCGAGACTACACATGTTGGGTAGGAGTAGAGCTAAGACCAGTGAATAGACATGGAGAGAATGGCTCAGACTAAGAACTAAGCAGTGCATAGGTAGGCTAGATGTGAAGGAGACTGAGGAGGAACAGTAAGGAGGATAGTCCTGGAGGAGTGGGCAGGCTAGAAGGCCATTGTCAAGGTGAGAGGAGGGAGTGAGAAGTGGTAGTTGGGTAGGGGTATGGGACAGGGGAGCTAAAAAGTGCTGGTGTTGGCGGGGATGAGGTGGGGGTTGCAGCGGGTGGAGGAAGGGAGACAAAGAGGTGTACTAGGTAGCAGAGATTTATTGGAGAGGAGCAGGAAAGCATGATTGTCAGGTGTTCACTTTCTGAGTGCGTCTTCCCATGCATCTTTATGTTGACAATGGTAAAGACACTTCCAGAAACAGCATCTGTCAACCATGTCATCAGGTCACATTACGAACCTATGTACAATCTTTCGTTACAAGGCAAGTTTTATGAGAAGATATTGGCTGTGTAACACAATGAGACCGTGCATGTTTTGCACATCTATGATCCATTCCAGTCCAGCGTTAGGCAAAGGCACAGATGGAATTATTACTACGGGTGCATAATGATCTACTGCAGATAGAGTGGAATTGTCACTTGTAATTATCCTCGATTGGTCATCATTTTACACATTGGACCACACAGTATTCTTGGATTACCTTACAGATCACTGTGGACTGCCAAGAACTGCAATAAGTGGTTTGAGTCCTTTCTGTCAGGCGGGAGGTAGAGGATGGTGATGGATAATTTCTCCACCTCCACAATCCCCCGACTTGTGCAGTTAATCAGTGTTTGATCCAATAAGTAATGGTGTATGTGGTGTGCAGATATCCTATTTGCAGGCTCATAACACAATACAGTCTGAGTTTTCACAACTATGCATAACATATTTAGCAGTATCTGTCTTTTACATCGACAATTGGTTTCATTGATGTACTGAAAAGATGCCTTGCCAAAATCCGGTACTGGATAATTTATGATTTGCTGAGCCTTGGCCAGGACATGACATAGGTACTGGTGATACAATCGAGGCATGGACGGTATGGGAATTACTCAAAGCTGACAACAGGCTTGGTCCCGTGATCAATCACGGCAATGTCAACTTGTAGTGTGACAAATCTGTGGTTTGTCCTAAACAACAATCTGACATTTGAAGATCAGGTTTCAATCAGCGTCAATATTGATTACCATCCTCTCTGTGTACAAAAACCTCTTCATGTTACCTCTTAATCTACCCCCTTCCAATTTCATTACTGTTTCCACACATTCGGACATGTTTGCTACATTGGTAAGGATCCACCATCTGCACATGGTTTATCCCTTGGATGTACTTAAAAGTTTCTATCAGGTATTCCCTTTCTCTCCTGTCCTCCAGTGAGTACATATTCAGGTTACTTAGCCTTTCATGATATGTTCTGTGATGCAGGTGTAACCCCACTACAAATGAAGGTTCCTGAAGGGTCTTCCTTGAGCTTGCCTAAATGCTCACTGCCAGGCTGGTGTCCTGCGTTTTAGCAGTTTAAATGTGATTACCAGAGAGTGCCTGTATAGTCTCTTTGTACTGTCTCTTTAAGAGCTTCCTGGATTGCATTCATAAGTAATCTGAGTGGGAGCTCTGTTGAAAGATGTAACTATTTGCTGAAAATCATTTAGAGAGATAATGATAATGTAGTTTGTCTAACCTGCCTTCTTTGCAGCAAGGACTGTTTTATTTCCACTATCTTGGTCCTGGACTGCCGAATTAGACCAATCAGTTCTCGTGGGACCTAAAATGGAGCCGGACTACAGGAGCTGTCTATAGTCAAAATCTGTAGGAATTGTAGTTTTGGGCTTTTTGAACCTTTTTTGCACCTGAAGGGGGAGCCTTTGTTGGGACTGACAGGAGGATCAGCCAACGAACCTTTTGGATCTTGGGGAAATTCCTAAGCTGCTTGCTGTTAGAGGCAGATCTAAGTTGGGAGCTGAAGAAGCAAGAGCTCAATATAGTCTCTGTGGAAAGGCCTGAGTTTTTGGCCTGCACGCCTGCCTGCTGCCCCTGAGAGGGAGAGAAGAGAATTATTGTGGACTAATTCCAAGTTTGTGAGAATGAAGTAAGCCACTGATTTTTTACCAGGCTCATACCTGAAGAAGACCAAAGATTTTGCTGAATGCGATCGGCCTGTCAGGATTTTCAGCTGCTTTTGAATCCCCGGTTTGTGCAGAGACTTTGCAATCGTGACCGGAGAGCAGTTTGCCTGGTACAGTAGAATTTTCTTACATGTACATGTGCTGTGTATTGAAAGTGGGTTGTGATTTGTTTCGCCACTGTGTGAACTGTGTTCTGCTTGCTGGAAGCTGTACCCAGCCCAAAACGGACTGTATGCAAATTTGTCTCCATTTGGCCTGGGCCTTGCCACACTGGCCCAGCCAGACTACCCGCTGCACAGAGAAAACCATCGACGCGAGACCTGCCTGGGGATCAGCCCCCTGCTCCACACTTGAACAGGAACGATGCCTCAGCGAATTGTGTGGACCCTGCTTCTCCTGCCACTCCAGATCAACCACCTGTAGCCTCAATTTTTGTCCAGTCTGTGTCCAGTCTTGGGTATTGTGAGTAATCATCAGGGTAGCTCCCTGCAACAACAGCCTAATCTAAAAGTGTGTCATTGGATTGTCTTGTTTTCTTTTCATGAACTGAGCCCTCCGGCTCCGGATTACAAATAGTGTGTGTTGTACATGTTGTTTTCTTCCATCACAGGGCCCCAACCAGCTGCAACGTTCCTGGCTAGCCCACCATTCTCCATCTGGGTACCCAGAGTGTGTGACTGTTTATGGACCCTGAAGTGCATGCATAACTGTTTGATTAATACAGCCTTTAAGCAAATTAATCTGATTATGCCCTTCCCTTGTTCAAGTCCCTTAAATAAATCAGATTTAACTCTTTTATGCGTTTACCCTGACTGTGGTTCCAGTTTGTGCAACAGTACTGTACTGCTGTTATTTGCTGTGTATAATCTTGTTTTACAGGGGGTCCCCAGGGCCAGGCCAGAGGAAAGCCCTGGTGGTAAGTGCAAACAGTGTGGGTACTTGTGTGATGTATCAGGGGTATTGTGAAAGTGATTATTGTGTATTGTTCTGGCCACTAGTAAGGAAAGAGGGGGTTTACAGTGTCCCAGAGGGCTGTGCCCAGGTTAGCTTGACCACTACCAACCCTGACCTCCGGGTGGAGGCCCTCGTTTCAGAACTCAGGCCCCTTAACCTACTACTAGCCACGCAGGCAGGGGTAGTATCCCTTGGGATAGCGCTACCTAGGGGTTACATTCTGGAGGCTCACCGCTGGGATTTTGTGTCTTCTAGTGGCCAAAAATTATGAATTATTGTTAAAGATTAATGGCTACCCCAGTAGAAATGGCTGTACACCAGTTGGTGGGGTGGTGTACTGGGCAGGAGAGCGACCCTCAAAAGGCTCTGCTTATACTGGATATTCCCCTGGGTACCAGTAAGGACACTGTAGAGGGAGTACTCTCCAAAGCTGAATGTTTAAAAAACCCTGTGGTGGTGTGTCGACAGGCTGATTTGATCACCCAAACTTTCATAGCCTTAGTAGAGTGTAGTGACCTTGTGGACAGCTCTAAAGTGTCACAGACTATTGCCCCAGAAGGGGTTCCAGCTCCTGGAGAGTGATAACAAAAGACAGGAAAGACCCCGGGGAGGATGAGCTCCCACCATTATCTGAGTCTTTTGAGGAGAAATTTGCTAAGTTGTTGCTGGAGGAAGGGAAAACTGTAGAGGACTGTAAGAAACTATTCATGCCACCTGGGGGTGTTCCTTCCCCAACACTCCCTCCCACTCCAGCACCTGTTACTGCCTCACCTTCTGTGCCCATGCCAATGCTGGCCCCTATATCTGTACCTGCCATTAGCCACAACTCCTACCGAAGGCTGATAATCTTCTCGGGAACCCTCCCCACCCCCCAGGGTGAGGATGACTGGGAGACCTGGATAGACTATGTTGCCCCTCTAGTACTTGAATGGCAATGCTCAGAAGCAGAGAAATGAAACACGTTGAGTGAGAACCTTCGAGGTCCTGCCCTGGCTACCATCTGTGCCAAGCAGACCAATAACCCCGGAGCATCTGCACACGACTATCTTGATGCATTAGAGAATGTGTATGGGAGCCCAGATTCAGATGAGGATCTGTGGTGGAGAGTAAGAAATGCTCAGCAGTACCCCGGGGAGCCATTGTCTGTGTATGTATCTCAGCTTGAAAAGCTGCTACAAGAGTGCCTCAGAAAGAGTAGTTTGCTATCAAGTGAATTAGATCGAACTAGGCTGGACCGGATCCTTAAGTCTGCTCCATTTTCAGAATTGTTACTGCTTCAGGTGCACCTTGCCACCCGACTGGAATCGCCCCCCTCCTATGACAAGCTAATGAAAGAAATTCGGAGGGTTGAGCAAAGGTGACCCCCTGTGGGAATTGCATCCCATGTCTGCTGCTGCTGCACAACTGACAGAGAGTGATCAGCTGAGTGAGACTCAGGGGCAAAAGTCGGCACTTGACGAGTGCTCTAAGAATGCAAAGGACTTCCTGCCCTGGGCCTAGCATTGGAAAGACAAGCTACTAAAGGAAGTCCGAGAATTGAAGATGAGTGCCTCTGCAATGGTTTCCCCCATGGAACAAGATTCTGGTCCCTTTCAGGAAGTGACTGCCATGGAAGTGGGGGTGCACCCTCAGGCATCCACTACCGAGGGTGGCTCCAAGGCTGAGATCACCGGATTGACTGCCACTCTAAAGGAACTGTTAAGATATGTTGCACCACTCTCACTGCTGCAAGCAGATACTAGACCCCAATCTCTTACTACTGCTTCAGTTCCTTATACGATGTTCTCTCCCAGGATGAACCAGGAGTCTATCATTTGTCACAACTGTAGAAAGGATGGCCATATGAAAAGAGAATGCTGGTCTCAGAAGGACTTAGAAAGAGTAGTAAACAGACTCCAAGGGGAGCACCGAAAAGCAAATCAGTGGCCAAGGGGTGCCCGAAATGACCGCAATGAGGGTTCGAGAAACCCTAACTCAAATTTCTTTGTGGCTAAATCATCTGTCCAGGCCTCTGTTACTGCCTCTTCAGACTGGTCCAAAATAGTGGGCCCTTCAATGGAGACTATGGTGACTGTGAATGGTATTCATACTCAGGATGTGCTTGACAGTGGGTCACAAGTGACCATTGTATTCCAGGACTGGTATGACAAACACTTATCTGATGTGCCTTTGCAATCCCTGGAAGGCCTACATGTGTGGGGCCTGAGCGACGTCTTATCCCTACCTAGGATATGTCCACCTCTGGTAGTCTTTTCCTGCAACTGTAACTGGTGTAGAAGAGCGAGTAGAGACACTGGATCTAGTATGTCCCCCCACCGGACTGTATGATGGGGTCCCCCTGTTAACTGGGACAAACGCCCATATGTTTGGGAGACTAGCGCAACTCTATCACGAGAAACAAGGGGAAATGGACTGGGAGGGTCCTGAGAATTCTGATTCTACTCAAGAGGGCCTATGGTTTGCAACAGAAACCCGAGGAAGTAGACCAGGATGAACCGGTGGGAATCGTGTGGAAGAAGGATCCTGATTCAATGGTACTGGCCCCTAATGCCCAGTGTATCATTCAAGGGGAAGTCTGCCTCCAGAAAGATGTCAAGAACAAAATACTGATGTTGGATGTGCCAGGCGATGAAAAATTGCCAGAAGGATTATTGGTCAAGCCCAGCATCTTGCCTGCTCGTGCCCATGCCTATGCATGACGAATGATGGTCCAGATTCACAATGTGTCAGATTGGGAGATCTGGGTGAACAGAGGGTGCACCCTAGCTACAGTACACTGCGCAGACATTGCAGTATTGCCCAGCAGCAGGCACCCTGGTGAGAGGGAGAGAGTGACCCCGGACTTGTTTGGCTTTGGTGACTCCCCATTGCCAGCTGAATGGAAGGCTAGAATTAGCAAGAGACTTGCCCAGAGAGACCAAGTGTTTTTGTTGAAGGAATGGGATATGGGATGTGGGATGTGTCCAGGGTGTGAAGCATCACATATGCCTGCACGATGAATGGCCATTTCGACAGAGGTCCTGACTCCTAGCCCCAGCAGACATAGATGATGTGAGAAGACACCTACAGGAAATGCTCGCTGCTGGCGTGATACAAGAATCCAGGAGCCCATACACCTCTCCCATTGTGCTTGTGCATAAGAAGAATGGGTCTGTGAGGATGTGTGTTGATTATCGAACTCTGAACCGGCGGACCATCCCAGACCAATACACTATGCCTCATATACAAGATGCCCTGGACTGCTTGAATGGGAGCAAATGGTTCTCAGTGTTGGATCTTCGCAGTGGATACTACCAGATCCCCATGGCCCCGGAAGACCATGAGAAAACAGTCTTCATCTGTCCATTGGTGTTCTATTTGTTTCTGAGGATGCCACAGGGGATATCGGGCACCCCGGCCACCTTTCAGCAACTGATGGAACGTGCGGTGGGAGATATGAAATTGCTGGACATGCCTGGTGTACTTGGACAATGTCATTGTATTTGGGAGCACCTTAGAGGAGCATGAGAACCAACTGTTTAAAGTCCTAGACCGACTGGAAGACTTCGACCTCAAGCTGTCCATTGACAAGTGCCAGTTTTTCCAAACCTCCATGAAATATGTGGGGCACATAGTATCTACAAAAGGGATAGAGACTGATCCCAGTAAGGTTGAAGCACTGACTACTTGGCCCCAGCCCCATAATCTGAAAGAACTACAACATTTCCTGGGGTTCTGTGGCTACTACCGCAGGTACATAAAAGACTATTCCAAGGTGATTAGCCCCCTCTTGAACCTTACCCAGGGTTATCCTCCTACCAATCATAAAAATACAAAAAAGGGTCTGTTAAAGAACCTGAAAAAGTATACTTCCACCCAGGTGAACTCTTTGGGCCCCACTGGATGCCTGACAATGAAGCAGCCTTCCATGAGATCATATACCAGCTCATCCATGCCCCCATCCTCACCTATGCTGACCCCACCAAACCCTATGTGCTGCATACAGACACTAGCCTGCAGGGTCTAGGAGCGTTGCTGTATCAAGACCATGAGGATGGCCTGAGACCAGTAGCTTTCACCACTACCCTGTGCATAAGTTGGAGTTCCTTGCACTAAAATGGGCCATCGTTGACCAGTTTCATGAATACCTCTATGGGACAAAGATACTGGTGAAGACTGACAATAACCCGTTGACCTATGTACAGACTTCAGCTAAGTTAAATGCTACTGGGCACTGGTGGTCTTCTGCATTATCAACCTATGATTATGCTGTCGAATACAGACTGGGCATGAACCATATTGATGCTGATGCCCTATCATGAAGATCCACTTCCAAGAGTGATTGGGTCAGGCTGTCTGAACCTGACATTCAAGCATTGTGCCAAAAGTTTGATAGAGATGAACAGATATCTGCAGACACAGTGGACTGTTTAGTAGATTGCTTGGGCCCTTCTGACACCTGCATACCAGCTGCTTACTGCCACTTCTCTGCTCTAGACATTAGTGCACTACCTCAATTTGACAATGACAGCATTCAGTGGGCTCAATCCTAAGATCCTATGATTCAGCCGGCACTTGATGCCTTGCGTGCAGGGAAAGATGTGTCTAAGTTATGTTCCACCGACTTGTGAACTGCTTTATTGTTTAAAGAAGGCCCCAAATTGAAGTTGCTCAATCAGTTGTTGTATAGAGAGACAGTAGATCGTAGTGGCAAAGTAGACAAGCAACAATTGGTCCTGCCCACGGCCTTTAAAGATTTGGTAGTGAGGTCCTTCCACAATCACATGGGGCACCTCGGCATTGACAGAACCCTTGACCTAGTACGATCTCGCTTCTACTGGCCCAAAATGGGGGCCGATGTTGAGCACCATGTAAAGACTTGTAGTTGCTGCCTACAAAGAAAAGCCCTGCCTCAGAGGGCTGCCCCCCTTGTTAATATTACTACCAGCACCCCCATGGAACTAGTCTGCATAGACTTCTTGTGTTTAGAACCTGATCAGCGGAAGACTGGCAATGTGTTAGTGGTTATGGATCATTTCACACAGTATGCACAAGCTTTCCCCACCAAAGACCAAAAGGCATCTACCATGGCCAAGGTGCTAGTGGAAAATGTCTTCATCCACCATTGTGCCCCCCAGTGGATTCATTCTGATCAAGACAGAGACATTGAGAGTAAGCTAATCAAAGAAATGCTCTCTTAATGGGGGGTACGAAAGTCAATAACCACCCCTTATCACCCGAAGGGGGATCCTCAACCAGAACACTTTAACCGCACCCTGCTAGACCTGCTAGGCACCCTCCACCCAAAAGACAAGCATAAATGGAGCCAGCAGATTAGCACCTTGGTACACACATACAAGTGCACCAAAAATTATGCTACCGGGATCTCTCCCTACCACCTCATGTTCCGGAGAGAGGCCCGGCTGCCTGTTGATGTCTGTTTTGGGGTCACTCCAGATGGGGTCCGAGCTGAAAACTGTTTGCAATATGTACAAAAACTGAAAGCTCAATTGAACCATGCCTATCAACTGGCCCAGACAATGGCCGCCAAGAGAAATCTAGCCAACAAAGAGAGGCATGATAAAAAAGTAAAGGCTCAAGAGCTTCGACCTGGAGACTGTGTGTTGTTACGCAATTTGAGACTGCATGGTAAACACAAAATTGATGATCGGTGGCACCATCTTCCCCATGTAGTAGTTGGAAAGTTGGATGATTTACCTGTGTACAAAGTATGCCCAGAGAACAACTCCAAAGCTGTCAAGACCATTCACCGTAACCACTTGCTACCTATTGGCCAAGTTACGATTGAGGCTGAACAATCAGAGATTGATTCCTCTGGGGCGGTGACTCTTGCTGCTGCAAGAAAGAGACAGAGTCAGCCTACCCCAGTGGTCACAGATTTAAGGTTTCTTCTGCAGCAGGCCCAGAATGATATTGACTGTCAGTCCACTTTTGACGAAAGTGAATACGACCATGCCTATTATCCCTCTTATGAACTGAGTCAGCTGTTTTGAGGTAACCCCCTGATAAATTGTGGGGATGAAGCTGGGCCTTTTGGACTGCCTTACCCCCCCTGCTTCGTCCTTGGAACCAATGTTCGCTGAAAGTGAAGTGCAAAGTATCACATCTGAAGATGCTGATTCCCTGTGTACTGTGGAACTGTATGATTTGCCTGAAGAAGGGGCTGAGGGTTTGAGTCTTTCTGGTGACATACCAGAACTTGAAGAACACTATGAGAGTGCTGACCACCCCACTTCAGTGCCTCAAAGCTTGATTGTGCCTGAGCCTTCGCAAAATTAGTCAAGTGTTGTAGAAACAGAGCCTGCAGAGCAAGGAGCTGACAGTGCCCCAAGTTTGGATGTTCCCATGCAGGCAGAGGCACCCCTCACAAGTGATGAGAGTCCAGTGCTCAGAGTACAGAGACTGTAGTTGTCCCCCCCTCAGAAAGACTGGCCGAGCTGTCAAGCCAGTCGTACGCCTCAGTTGTGATTCTCCCGGGAGGCCAGTGGATTTGCTTCTCCATGTAGTTCACAAAGGTGTTTATGTTTAACCAAGCTCACTGCCCAAATTGAGCTTGATGGCCCATTCCAGGTTACTTGTTCTGCCCTCTCACCATGGTGCCCCTGCCCCATCCAACCCCAAGTTAGCTGAGTAGGGAAGGGTCCCCTCTTGCATTGTTCAAGGTACAAGAAGATATTACCTGATTTAATATAGTAATGTTCAACTGACTTGTGTGAAATATGCCTAATGTATTGTCAGAATGGACAAAGTATTGGGAGATGTAGTGAATATTTATAGTAAAATAATACATTTATGTTAACTGATGCATGATGGTACAGACTTAGCGTGGACGCCAAGTTTTCTCCAGGCAGGGGAAGGTGTAACCCCCCCACAAATGGGAGTTCCCCAAGGGTCTTCCTCGAGCTTGCTTAAATGCTCACTGCCAGGCTGGTGTCCTGCGTTTTAGCAGTTTAAATGTGAGTGCCAGAGAGTGCCTGTATAGCCTCTGTGTACTGTCTCTTTAAGAGCTTCCTGGATTGCAGTCATAAGTAATCTGAGAGGGAGCTCTATTGAAAGATGTAACTATTTGCTGAAAATCATTTAGAGTGATAATGATAATGTAGTTGATCTAACGTGCCTTCTTTTGCAGCAAGGACTATTTTATCTCCACTATCCTGGTCCTGGACTGCTGAATTGGACCAATCAGTTCTGGTGGGACCTAAAATGGAGCCGGACTACAGGAGCTGTCTGTAGTCAAAATCTGTAAGAATTGTAGTTTTGGGCTTTTTGTGCCTTTTTGCATCTGAAGGGGGAGCCTTTGTTGGGACTGACAGGAGGATCAGCCAACCGAACCTTTCGGATCTTGGAGAAATTCCTAAACTGCTTGCTGTTAGAGGCAGATCTAAGTTGGGAGCTGAAGAAGCAAGAGCTGTATACAGTCTCTGTGAAAAGACCTGAGTTTTTGGCCTGCATGCCTGCCTGCTGCCCCTGAGAGGGCGAGAAGAGAATTATTGTGGACTAATTCCAAGTTTGTAAGAACGAAGTAAGCCACTGATTTTTTACCAGGCTCATATCTGAAGAAGACCGAAGATTTTGCTGAATGTGATCGGCCTGTCAGGATTTCCAGCTGCTTTTGAATCCCTGCTTTGTGCAGAGACTTTGCGATTATGACCGGAGAGCGGTTTGCCTAGTACAGTAGAATTTCCTTACATATAAATGTGCTGTGTATTGAAAGTGGGTTCAGGATTTAGTTTGCCACTGTGTGAACTATGTTCTGCTTGCTGGAAGCTGTACCCAGTCCAAAACGGACTGTATCCGAATTTGTCTCCATTTGGCCTGGGCCTTGCCACACTGGCCCAGCCAGACTACCCGCTGCACAGAGAAAGCCATCGATGAGAGACCTACATGGGGATCAGTCCCCTGCTCCATGCTTGAACAGGAATGACGTCTTGGTGAATCATGTGGGCCCTGCTTCTCCTGGTACTCCAGATCAACCACCTGCAGGCTCAATTTTTGTCCAGCCTGTGTCCAGTCTTGGGTATCGTGAGTAATCATCAGGGTAGCTCCCTGCAACAACAGCCTAATCTAAAAGTGTGTCATCGGATTGTCTTGTTGTTTTCTTTTCACGAGCTGAGTCCTCCGGCTCCGGATTACAAATAGTGTGTGTTGTGCATGTTGTTTTCTTCCATCACAGGGCCTCAACCAGCTGCAACGTTCCTGGCTAGCCCACCATTCTCCATCTGGGTACCCAGAGTGTGTGACTGTTTATGGACCCTGGAGTGCATGCATAACTGTTTGATTAATACAGCCTTTAAGCAAATTAACCTGATTATGCCCCTCCCTTGTTCAAGTCCCTTAAATAAATTAGATCAAACTCTTTTTTGCATTTACCCTGACTGTGGTTCCAGTTTGTGCAAGAGTACTGTACTGCTGTTATTTGACTGTGTATAACCTTGTTTTACAGGGGTTCCCCATGGCCTGGCCAGCGGAAAGCCCTGGTGGTAAGTGCAAACAGTGTGGGTACTTGTGTGGTGTATCAGGGGTATTGTGAAAGTGATTACTGTGTATTGTTCCGGCCACTAGTAAGGAAAGAGGGGGTTTACAGTGTCCCGGAGGGCTGTGCCCAGGTTAGCTTGACCACTGCCAACCCTGACCTCCGGGTGGAGGCACCTGTTTCAGAACTCAGGCCCCTTAACCTGCTACTAGCCAAGCAGGTAGGGTAGTATCCCTTGGGATAGCGCCACCTAGGAGTTACACAAGCAATACAGAATATTCATTGCCCATCTCTGGATAGCCTCAACCTTGTCTATGTCCTTATGCATGTGTGGACTCCAGTACTGCACGTAGTAGTACTCCAGGTGAGGCCTTAACAGTGTTTTATACAACGGCATCACCAGCTCCCCTCTCCTGCTAGAAATGCATCAGCATATGCACCCCAAGCTCTCCTCCGAGAATTAGACATGACGTGCTACCTGTTTCTGGCCCCCCCTCCCCAACTTCAGGAAATCCTCCTGGATTATGGCTAACTCCATCCATCTGAACGACAAGTCATTGCTCCACATGTGGTCAATGACATCAAGCTTCTCCCTCCTGGCTATATTAGTAGCTATCATATCAGGGGTCAACCCTAACTTTTTTTTGCACTAGCCAGCAGGACAAGTTGATTCAAAATTACACTAGCCTGCAGATAACTGCACTAGCCCTTAATTATTATGGTACATTTTGATCAATTATGCAGGAAACAATGCAAGCAATGCCAAGAAATACTCTGATTATTGCACATTTATCCTGTTCCCACATTGCTTCCAGCTCCCCAGCAGAAACAAAAGACTGCAGTACCATCACGGTGAGCCCCCCCCCCCATTGTTTTGTACCATAGCCTCCTCTCTTCCTCTTTCTGCCCCCCCACACCAAACAGAGAGAGGATATCACAACAGCAAATGTTCAATCAAGCAGTCCTAGCTCTGCGCACACAATAGCTGACATCATCATGCACGTCACCACACTGTCACCACCACCCAAAGGGCAATAAACAGAGTCAGGCAGAGAAAGACACTCTCGGTCCCCACCCTATAGTCAGCTGGAGACCTGCACTTCTTAAAGTTTTTGTCCAGTCTCAAGTAAGCCAGGAGCACATCTAAGATTTCTTTGGGGGTGGGGGCTAGACAAACCTAAGGGGCTTGAGAAATAGAAAACCATGACATTTTTATTTGTAAAAGCATTGATTTTAATATGCTCTGCCCCAACAATAACACATTTTTCTTAAACATTGTCCTTTCATCAGCCCAGGGGAAACAATACACAGGTATAACACTATACTATTTATATTTCTGTATAGGATGATCTATGCACCCTAGGAATGCCTATTTCAAGGTTTCAAATTATGTATTTTATCAAGGTTTATTTTTGTGCCATACATGATCCAAAGCTTTGTTTTTAGGCAGAAAGGACATGCTGAGTGGGATAAGGGTGAAACTGTATGGATGGTGATGGCTGGCATGGTCCATTTAGAAGAGCTATGGACCCCCTACACTTGCCAGTAATGGCAGTATGGATGGTCACTTCAGAGTCTGGACTGCAGTGGTGTCCAGGGAAAGAACAGAGTTAAGAGATTTGGAGGGGAGAGGGAAGTTATGGTGAGCCTGGGATAAAACCCACCACCTGCAGGGCCGATCCTGTATACCTCTTTGCATTTTGCCACTGAAATGTTGGATACAAGCACTCAAAATGTAGAGAAATGAGGGGCACTGGTCTTAATAATATTGGACAAATTGTTAGACAAAGACACATTCAGAAAACTGGAACCTAGTGACTTAACAGCACTCTACCCTTGATCACACCCTGAACACTAGTTGAAAGTCTTAACAGTGGAGTGATAATGACACACATTGAGTTTTTTGTGGGATCCCTCTCTTGAGCTGCCAGATAACTGCAGCTCGTAATGAGCTGTTAATCACACCTGGCCATCTGGAACATTGAGAGAGATTAGCATGAAGACTACAGACTGCTAGAGTAGAGACATTTTTAACTTCACTAACAGCCATGAAAATCTGCACTAGTCAAGGCGGGCTAGTAGAGAGTTAGCTGCACTAGCCCTGGTCAATTTGTACTAGTGTTTGGGCTAGTAAAACAATGTTAAGATCGACCCCTGTATCATATGGTTTCACTTACTATCCCTACATGCAGTGCTTCCTAGGATGCACTTGACATCCCTATCCCCTCTTCTAGAAGTCCCAAACTTCACACACCGGACAATATAGTGCCCCACTAGGAGAAGCTACACTCTCATCCAGTTGTCCCTACCACCCTTCCCTGGGTCTCCAGCTTGGAAGTCCTGACCATCCTTCCTTGTCCCAACCACGTGTGCCTGGCTAAGGCATTCCCGTTCTTTGAAAACAATGTAGGAGTTATTTATCTAGACCTGTTTGGGAATGTGTTTCTTACACACACACCCACCCTCACCCCCCATAGCACACCGTGGTCCAATCACACTTCTTCATGGGCATCCAATGAGTCTCATGTTGTGTACATGGTGTTCTCTGGGAGGGCTGGTATGCTGACTGTAACCTGGCATTCTCTGCATGGACACAGGAAACCTCCAAACTCAGCACAGATAGGTGCCTGCAGATAGGGCAGCACTGCATCATCCAGACTCTCTCAGTGAACACTGCTGCTCCACAAACAATGCACTGCAGCACTCGCATCATGACTGTTAGCCTCTGCACTCTTCTGTCTGCTTATGCCTCACAGGAGTGACATAGACAATCACCTGTTCAACAGGGTATTCCTAGCTGACATGTATTTAATTGCACGATGATGCCTTATAAAATCATGCAGAAGAGATGGACTGAGCAGTGTTATCTGCATTGCAAGATACAATATAAAGCAATCAATAGCCATGCAATCGTAACAGATCAGAAACTAAATGCAGAACCTAACTCACTGAATTATGTGGCCTGTTACAATGAATGTACAGGTAGAGGCAGCACACATTAAAAAAAAAGTAGTCAGTGTTCAGAAACAGTAAGGACTGTGAAATACCTTTAGAATGACCATGAAATACTGTTTGTGTCTTCTTCGTTGTCATGACTTGAAGAGCGTTGCTTTTAACCTGAGTAGCACAGTGTCTGACATCAGGTGGAGCTGTCTGCATAGAAATGGAGAGGTGTAATGAACATTCCACAGGGTCTTCACAGGACTCCAGGAAGGAGTCATTGTCGACTATTTCATTCTCCTTGCTGGCTAGGAGCTCCGTTATTACCTGAAAATGAGTGAAATACGACAAACCATTCATGGCCAGGTATTGTGCGTTTTATGTGGTGAAAGAAAATTACACTGTGAAACACGCAGTCTTATTGAAGAACAGTCACACATTGACACAGAAAAAAATTATCAGGAAAAACATGCTGCTTCTACAGTGCGTACTTCACACGCAGTGCTTTAGTGCCATGGATACATGGTAACACAGTATGTAACGGGACTGTGTTTGTTTTTACTCAGATTGTTGCTGACACAGGGCGATTGTCAGTGGTAGGCTGCAGAGTACCTGACAGGAATGAACAGCAAATAGTTCAGCAATGTATCACGGGAACTGACTAAAACGTTTGTATTTCTTTGTTTTTTTAAGTAATATACCTGAACGTAGGGGATGAGCAGTGCACTCTGACAATATGGATTCCTTCGCAGAAACAGTTTTTAATTGATGTACTGCTTGTAACAGTGTCAACATTATTATGGAAGCAGCAATATGTATCATGCAGCTTTACAGCAAGGAGCAAATCAAGACTCAGTCGTACTGTAATTATGTGTCCATGAATGACAGTGTTGACATGGTTGCACCATTCGATTGCAGCAGTTTGTTGCTGGAGTACTGAAAAAAAAGAAAATGAAATGTAAAAAAAGCAAAAGAAATATAAGAAAAGAAAAACCAGACCATATATGTTTATGTATATCACTTACCCCCACATGAAGATGCACGAGGAACCTGCACCATATGTAGATCATGAAAAGCTATGCAGGTTCAGACACGACCATGAAGAATCTTTATGCCACTGATGGAAGTTGGTGGGTGCTGCGTGGTGATGGTGATTGATAAAGGAAGAGAGGAAATGGCGTAAGGTTCATATGCGCATCATTCCGTCAACATGGACTGGTCAGGTTATCTATGTGTGTGTGTTGCATGTATACAGGTTGAAGGAACATGTCAACAACAACCCACATTATTGAAGAAGTGTAACAACAGATGACAGGAATGGATACTTCAAACATACTTACAGTGCATACTTGCTATTGCCTATGTAATACCAAGACTCAGACTCAAGAACGGTATTAGTCCTAGTCCGTGAGACTGAATTTCGAAAAACTGGCAGGGTCTGAACTATATTTCAGGTGGCTTATGCACCAGTTTGGGGGTGCTCTGACCCTGCACACCACATAAGTAACAATATTAATTCCAAATGGGAGAGGGGGCGGACATCAAAGTATGTCATAAACGTCATGTGGGGTCTTGGGGTGTGGATGGAAACAGCGGACCACAAAAAGTTTCACCACCCTGGGACAGAACACAGGTCGAGATCATAATGCAGGCAAGTGTCAAGAGTGCCTCTTGAGGGGTAGGTTTGTTTGTGACTCGTGAACACATGACTACTTAACCATCGTCGTATGTTGATGGGTGAGTACAGACATCTAGGCAATACCGGATGTGCAGCTATGCACAACCAGTGTGTTCTGCCACTGAGGGAGTTCTGATTCCCTCTGACCTTGAGAACAAAGCCAGAAAGGTCAGTGGGAATCAGATCCACGAGGTGGCAGACCACACTGGTCATGCACAAAGTTACACATCCTGTATTTTTCATAGTGTATTGTACCATGTGAAATGTGTGCATTCTGTTTTTTTGTCTTTCAAAATGAAACAAACATGTTCAATCTAAATAGATTCTAGAATGCTATTCTACCACAGAAGGGCACAATCAAATTCCATTACCTCTGAACTGTGGTACAACAACAGTAAGAAAAGGATGAGTGATGAGGATTGTGGACACCCACCCCATCCCAACCATGTAGGACAATGCAAGGTGAGGGCCACTGTAAGATGAGTTTGGGGGGGGGGGATGTAAGGTAACAATGGGCCCAGGATTCAAACCAAATGAAACAGTAAAAACAAAAGAAGAACAAAAGACGGGCATTTACATTGATGCCCAGTGCACAACCTCAACAATGTGCACCCTCCTCAATCAAATAGATGGTGCTGCACATCACATGAGAGATGTTGTGCAACAGCTGGGAAGAAACATCCATTATTCTGTGATTCCAGGAGGTGCCCCATGGTTCCACTAAGTGGATTGTCAGAGACCAAAAATGACATTGTCTTACTACCTTGTAACAATGACAGATGCTATGGCCTATGGGTGTAATTGGGACATGACAGTATGGGCACAGATGTGGCAGCTGCATCTCACTACTTACTTGAGGTGATCAGCAACTGTGATGACATCAGAAATAAACAAAACGAGTCATCACTACAGAGTACATACTTGAAGTCATAACACTATGACAAAGTAGGAGGCAGGGTACCAGAAGGCTTGCTTGAGCAGTGCAGTCATCCACTTAGTCATCACAAATCCATGGACATCACATCATGGAACAACAAACACCAGTAGCTAAGCATTGACATAATTCAAAAAGATAGTCCGCAACAATAACAGATGTCGATACATATTTGCTCACCAGCATCTAATGGCACCTAAAAAAATGAGAATGACAGATATTAATGCAGAACATATTATTTCACCTGTATCAGTATCATGATGATGTACTCACCTGTAGATGCTCACATTTAGCAACTTCATTGGACACTCGTGGATGTTTGGGAATGGTTCCAATACTTTCAGGAACTGCAGGTTTCTTAAAAATGGTGGGCACTGCATCTGGCTTCAACCGAGGACATACATTGCCGGTCTGGAGACCAAACTGTTTCATTAAAATGTACTTGGTTTCAAAGGAGTCCTGAGTGAAGTGTGCACTGCACAGACAGCTGCTGACAGAAGCTCCAAGCCAATCTGCTCTGGTTCGATGCACAGCATCATCCCCATGCTGTCTTTAGGCAGGGTCAGCAGGAAACTTATGAAGCCTTACTTGATTCTTGTAGGTGTTACTGCACCCATACACCACACAGCTATTAACCATCTTTAATTTGACCACTAAACTACCATGAATTATGTAAAAATTAGAAGGAAAATATTTATTTACATTGACTAGCAATATTGGTACACTGCAAGAGAACACACAGGGGCATACACTACGTAAAATATGACAAACACACCAGTGATTGAATACTGGACCAATATATACAGATACTGTATAGAGCTAAGTATAATCAACTATTACAACTCTGTACATGCTGGTTTATTTCAGTGAACTGTGTGGCTACCAATAGCACAAATGGGATATTCTGTATTAATTACAGTACATTGTCAGTAAAAAAAAGAATATGCACTGTCACTCCAACAAGTAAATTCTACATTAGTAACAATTTCAAATGTTCAAGATGTGACTTAGATAACACCATATCAGCATTTTTATTTTAGCAATTTACACAAGACAGCTCACTAAGATCCCAAGGACTGTAAAACTGTGACAGAGCTGTCAAAAATATAAACCCCATGTAACACAGAGACTACTCATTCCCCATATGCATGCAAGAAGTCACGATGTCCCTGTTAGTAGTCCTGCTCCCCAAAAAGTTAATGAAAAATATGTAACCTTAACGCATAGATGGGAGGCAAAAAGAGCATACAGCCTAGCTGACAGCAACACTATTTTCCCGTGCCACCCGGACGAGTCCCAACACCTGTCACAATGTGCAGTACAGACAGAACACAATTAAGGGGGAAATACATTACCTGCTGCACAAATATTAATAAATACCCCTGCCAGTGAGCACTTGGTGACTCAGTTTACAAGGTAGATTAGAGAGGAGTGGTGACACAGCAAGTGGCACAATGTGTCAGAAAATAAGCATGCAAGCCAGCTTTTTCCCACACCACATTGAAAACTGTAGTACTACTCTGTGAACGTGCAAGAAAAAATTACTCACCGCAGTAATCTTCTTTCTTCCAATGGGTCCTTTAGCATCAGTAACTTTAGCAGTTAGCTGGCTAGGTGCAACTGCCCCAGAGGTATGCCTTGAAGGGAATTTTTATTTAAATGAGCTTAGGGCCATAGCCAATCAAAAAACAGGAGGGGGAGTGAGCTGAGTGAGAGCGGCCTGAAGGCTTCAGAATTTTTTCATAGGAAAACGAGGGCACATGTCCCGAAAAAGAATCAACAGGATTCAAAAATCATGCAATATCCACAAAAGTGGAAACAGAAACAACAACACGAGTTGAAAACTCATCAATAAGAAACTCCAGATTTGGTAAGAGATGTGATAAAGAGCCCTTCTCCGACAGGTGAACTGAGGAGGAAGGGTGAGAGCTTATTGATGCTAAAGGACCCCTTGGAAGAAAGAAGATTACTGCGGTGAGTAATTTTTTCTTCTTACCCCAGGAGTCCTTTAGCATCAGTTACTTTAGCAGACTACCAAGCAATACCGAGTGGGAGGTGGGCAGAGAACCTACTTAGGAAAGAGGCTCTGCAGAACTCCCCTGCAAAATTTTGCATCAGATCTGGACTGCACATCCAAACTGTAGTGTTTCACAAAGGTGTGCACAGATTTCCAGGTAGCTGCTTTGCAGACATCCAGGAGGAGAATGTCTCTTATTGCTGCAAGCGAGGCTGCAGTGCCCCTGGTGGAGTGGGCCCTGAGCCCCACTGGGTGTTGGTGACCAGCAGAATCTAATACAAAAGACAAACCAACGGGAAATAGTTCTCTTGGTAGTTGGTCTTCCTCTGCCTACATCCTCGTAGGTGATGAACAACTGAGTGGAAGAGCCTCTGGACTGTCTAGTATGCTCTAGGTAGTAAAAGATGGCTCTTCTGACATTCCAGCTGAGGAGCTTTTGCTTGCCAGGAGTGGATTTCTTAGTAAAGAAGACCGGCAGAGTAATGGACTGGTGTAAATGGAACTCTGAAACCACCTTTGGCAGAAATTTCCTATTTGTCCTGAACCCAACTTTATTGTTTATGAAGGATTATATAATTTGGCTCAGTGCACAGGGCCTGTAGCTCTGAAATCCTCCTGGCAGAGGTAATGGCTACCAGGAAGACTATCTTCCAAGTTACAAACTTGATGTGGGCAGTGGACATAGGCTCGAAGGCTGGTTTCATTAGCCTGTCTATGCAAAGGTTCAGGCTCCAAGGAGGAAAACACTATCTGATTGGAGGCTGGAGGTGCAAGAGGCCTTTGAAAAATTGTATATGGTGTGGGAAACAAATGATTTTTCTTTCCCACCGAAAGATAGGCCGAAATTGCCGCCAGGTGTAGCTTGAGGAAGATGACTTTAAGCCTGACGCCTGTAAGTGTACCAGGTAATCTAGCAGCTGAGGGCCTGAAGCTGAAAGGTGTCCGACCTTTTTGCTCTTGCACCTGAGGGAAAACCTTTTTGATTTGTCTTCTTAGTGTTAATTTTTTTTAGCCATCCTCAGCGTCTTCAGGACCTGTTCAGAGTACTGTGAGGATGGAAACTCTAACTCCTCAAGAACCAGACCTTGAGGTGAAGAGAGTATAAGTCTGGATACTGCACTCCTGTCTGAGGAAGGGTCAGCAGGGAATGAGTTGAAGGCAGCCGAATGGGCCTGCTGCAGGACATTTGAGAGAAGGCGAGGGAACCAGGCTTGCTTGGGCCAATCCAGAGCCACCAAGATCATTGATGCAGGCTGTTGTCTGAGTTTCAGAAATACCCTGAGAACTAGTGGAAAAGGAGGGAATGCATATAGGGACCTCCCTGACCAGACCAGGATCAAGGCATCCAGGGGAAGCGATCCTGGGACTGGGGCCTGCAACAGAACTGAGGAAACTGGAAGCTGAGGGAACGGGCAAACAGATTCACTTCTAGAGTGCCCAACCGCCTGAACACTGTGGCTAGTACTTGTTCATTCAGTGTCCATTCACGCTGGCCTTGACTGATGCAACTTAGAGCATCTGCTAGAGTATTGTGTTTGCCTGGGAGGTGAATAGCTGAAAGGCTGACTCCCAGGGAGAAGGCGAGAGACCAGATTTATAGAGCCTGCGAACAGAGAACTCCTGATCTGGTCCACTCAGTTTGTTTGTAAAAACCACTGCATTCGACTTTGTACAGTCAATCCTTTTATGACAAGAGCAAATGCTTTGAGCTAGAAAGACTGCTCTGAGTTCCAAAAGGTTTATGTGTAACTGTGACTCTTGGAGAGTCTAGATGCCACTTACTGAGGCACTGTCCAGATGTGCTCTCCACCACAGGAGGGAGGCATCTGTGTAACTGCTCCGTCAGAGGTCTCAGCTTTGAAAAATTGTTGCTTTCTGAGACCAGCAAGCTATAAGGAAGCTTGTGGGTGTCGCATCCTGTATCTGAACCCTGGGAGCACTGAAGGCATTGAAGTCATGTGTCCCAATAGCCTGAGAAAATGTCAAAGTTACGTGATTTGCTCAGGACCGCATCATACACTGAACCAGTGAGGGTTAATGATTCAAACACAGCCCAGCGCTTGCTGGCTGGTCTCGCTGTCCCTGGACGAAGAAATTTGCTAATGAGGGACAGCTTGAATTCTCACCTGCAGAAGGAAGGAAGAAAGGAACGAATATCCTTCCTGGATGCTGGCAGGGTCCCAGGTGAGACTTTGTTTAGATTTACCAGGGAATATTGAGACTCCAGAGTGAATCCTGTAAGGGAATAAGGACTTCTTGACCTGACAAGGAGACTTTGGCACTATGAGTCAATTGGCAACTTAGGTGTAACTAGAGACGTCCAGATTCCTGAGGTGTGCTGCTACCACTGTCAAACACTTTGTAAAGACTCTTGGGGGTGAGGAAAACTGAAGGCCGCAGTGAGGCCACACCTGAGAAACTATCTGTGAGACCTCATAATGGGTATATGGAAAAAAGGAGCCCTTTAGGACCAGGGAGGCCAGCCAGTCTTCCTACTGTAAGGACTGTATGATTAGTAACAGAGTGACCATCTTGAATTTGGGTTTTAACAGCAAGATAGGTCGCCACTGCCCAGTTGTCTTTTTGTGTCAGAAAGTACCTGGAGTAGAGGCCCTTTCTTCTTTCTGTGGGCTGGAACCATCTCCACCATTCGCAAAGCTAGAAAGTTTTTACCTCCCACTCCAACAGCAACACCTGTGTTGGGGATAGAGACTTAGACACCTGGATACACATGAGGTCTGCCCACACTAATGTCAGGGCTTAGACTGCGAAGCTGCTGGCTGGGTAGAGGTGGCCACCTTTGGCCCCTTCTGCCGCTCCCTCTGAAAGCACCCCTGTACTGAGAGAAGGGGGTAACTGGGAAAATAACCTCTGTCCCTAATGCCCTCAGGAAGAATTTCCGTGGAGCAGGAGGCCTTGTTGCAGTCAGATGTCTGGAATCAAACAGTGTGATTTGCTCACAGGGAAAGTCCATGGCCTTAAACTGGGAGTCTGAGGGTAGACCAGTAGTTCTAAGCCAGGCAAAGCGCCTCAGAGAGATGGCATGGGCCCTGGCTCTGGAGGCAGTATCCTTGTTGTCATCTGCCCTGTGGAACTGGTATTACATAGCTTCTGGGGCTGGTTTGCCATATCCACTGGCTCCTGCACCATGGAACCAGGACAGAGTGCCGCAGTACTTTTTTTTTTTGGCTATTTGGCCATAAAGCCAAGTAGGGAAAAAATCTGACAAGCATCTGTGGTTAGCTATGAAATCTAATTTCTGGAGTCCTTATCCGGGGTAGGGAGGACAAGGAGACCCCAGCTTTCTCGCAAGCTGCCAGTTGCACTACAATAACATGGATGGGATGTACAGACAGGCACTCAGCATTGTCGTTCAATTGATATATTTATGTATTTATTTATTAACATGTCCAGACCGCTTGTAAACCTCAGCCACAGAAGTGGGGGTTTGAAGCAGTTTCATGGTATTTTTATTTATATTTTTTCAGTATAGAAAGGCACGACCTGGCTTTTAGGAGGTGGAAGACCTTTCATCTCCCTATAATCTTTTTTTTCTTTATCCTCATCCTCACCCTGGATGGACTCCAGAGAAGGGAGGTCCAGGGTGTCCAATATGATTTGGGTAAATGAAAGCATAGAGGGGAAATCCTCCTGGTTAGCCGAGGAAGCTCCAAGGAGAGGGAGTGGATACGTAAGGTTCTAGGCCCTCCAAAGTCATGTCAGCTGCAACATAAAAGTACTCATATCATCTGTATCACCCTCACAGTTTACAGAAGAGAGAACTGTGGAAGAGTGCATGTCAGCCCCATTAAATAAAGGATACATCTTTTGTAGGGTCTGAAACAGTTGGCATGCTTTTTCCATATCTGGCACAGATGGACGATCCTGCGCAGACTTTGTGTTTTGCTTTTTTTCTGTATGCTTTAAGCTGCCTGTTGTCTCATTATTGGCTTTCCCAGGAGCAACAGGAGCATTTTTATCTTGACATAGTTTCTTTTTAGCCACTTCATCAGCGGCTTGATCAAGCTTCCTTTTTTTATCACTTTAATTATTTTTTTAATTTGTGAGGAACTTCATCTTTGGAAAATTATTTTTTGGCAGGGATCTGGAGGGTTCCTCAGCACCTCTGCTTACATTTTTATTATTAATACTTTTGGATGGCCCCTTGTCGGAAGCCTTTGATTCATCCTCAGCCATAATAATCAAAGGTTTGTCTGCTCTATTGCCAATTTAAGCAAAGCAAACCATTCCTGGAGTTTACGAACTGAGTGCAAGTTTCTGTGAAAATGCTACTGGCCAGTCCTGCCCCAGTTAATTAACTCTGTCTATTGTAAGTGCCTTTTTTTTCAGTTGTAGCACTGGGATCTATACCAGTGCCTGTCTTAACAGAAAATCCAGTAATATTGGTCAACTGTGCACAGGTTGCTGTTGAATGCCGTCTGGCCAGTCCTGTGACAGAAGATACCTTAGGTCAAGTTTCATTATATATGTGGGTTTCTCGTTAATTGCCAATCCTGAGAGAAACCCCTAGGCACTGTTGAGGTTTGAATTCCAATGGGGTGCCATGCGATAAAACCTGCGAGGTCTGAGGTAAAAAATAAGGCAACTGTCCTTAACACAATGGTTCCTTCAAGAATTAGGTCAGAAAAGAAAGGAACCATCAAAATTATGCACCTGTGGAAAAATTAACGAAGAAAATGAGCAGTCAAGGTAAAAATAAAGTCAAAATAGCACGGCTGCGCTAAAAAATTAAATTTAGCGCGGCGCTAACGAAAATGCAAAACTTTCACTCAGCACACTATAGAGAATGAAATATGAGGAAAATTTTATCCAAATAAATGCTAGGAGGCTGTCAACAAGGAAACTTGAGAAGCACCTCAGGGGCAATGTTGCTCAGCCCAGAGGAGAAAAAATTCTGAAGCCTTCAGGCAGCTCTCACTCAGCTCACTCCCCCTCCTGTTTTCTGACTGGTTATGGCCCTAAGCTCATTTATTGAACTTTCTTTTTTTTGCTCTCCTCGTTCCCCCTTCCCCCAGCTCTGGTCTCCTCGGGAGCACCTAGGAGTCATCCCTCTGTGGACTGCCTCACCTGGTCAACCCTCCTTCGCCCATGTAGCCACGGTTTACCCCCCCCGGGTGGGAACGAGGTAGGGCCTGACACCCCAAACTTCTAGTTGTGTTGGTCGGGAGGGTGCCAGGAGGGCGGCTGCAAATTGAGGGCAAGCTCCCGTGCTCCGTCTCCGCCAGAGCTGGTAGGACTTTTTTTCCCTATTCTAGGGAGTGGCTAGCGCCGACGTCAAGGCATTGCCACCGACATCTGCCACTCCCGACCCCTTCTCTATGCTCCAGCACTTGCTATGCCTCCAGCTTCCACCAGAGGCCAGCCAAGTGCTGAGCAGGAGCCCCCCTCCCTCCCTGGAGAGGAGAGCTGTCCCCCGAATGCTCGATCCTCTCTCTCCCTTGCCGACCCCCAACAACCCGGGCTCATTCCCGAACCCGGGTTGCCGGCGTGGCGCGAGGTGTGGTGTCCAGTGCCTCAGTCCTCAGTGCCACCGGGCCGGCCCGCAGCTCATTTAAATAAAAAATTCTCTTAAAGGCATACCTCCAGGCAGTTGCACCTAGCCAGCTAACTGCTAAAGTTACTCACGCTAAAGGACTCCTGGGGTAAGAAGTGGGTGTTCCACCGATGACGTAAGAGCGTTCAACGTCCTAGGGAACGTGCAGCTCATTTGGCTGACTCCTCAGGACTGCATTACATATACGGAGCAGGGAAAACATCATAAAGAACAACAAAAACACCTACAGGTAAAAAAAAAATATATATATATTACTACATGACTATGAGGGCTAGCACTACCTAATACTGCATTACTGCGGCGATCATGTCACTTGCTCTTTAAAATCTGCTCCTTGTCTTTGAAGCTTGAAAATTTTATTACTACAGATCACAGTCGAGCATTAGGAGCTGTTGGGCATGGAGTGAGGGCTCGATGAGCACGTTCGATGCAAAATTGTAGCTGGGGAGGAACACTGAGGACATGGCGCATCAAATCTTACATGAAGTCAGTCATCCAACCAGTCTCGGCTCCCTCAGGTAATCCTTAAACACGGAGGATATCCCGCCTGGAGTGCGCCTTCAAGTCCTGGCATTTTTGCTGCAACATTTCTTGTTGGTCTAACAAAGTCAATGGCAGTGTGAAGTTGCATGGTTGTGTCTTCAGCCTGCGAAATATGTTTCTCTGCGGTCTGAATTCTTGTTTCAACAACGGTGAGTTTAGTATTGAGTGTGAGGAATTCTTGCTGGGTCTCTGTAAGGAAAGTTTTTATTTCATTTAACAATGTTTCAAATCGAGACCATGATAGAGTTTCAAGTTCTGTATCAGTGTCTGGGCCCTGACTTAACTCACTCACCGGGGATGCACTGCCACTGTAGTGAGAGGCTGCTGGGCTAGATCCAGTTGTATCCACTGATTTAGCATTAGGAGATGCCCGGGACCTGGTCAGTCTGTCTCCCCCAGAATTCTTTGTAGCCATTGTCGATAGTTTCATGAAAATTCAGAAGATGATGGGGGAGTTTGGTTAATATTATTCACAGGAGTCAGAGAAGCTACGGCGTCAACCCACCATCTATACGGCGACATCACCGGAAGTCTGGCCTGACAGTTCTGCATCACTTTTTGAATAACCAGGATGTCCAACAGCCAGCCACACACACATTAACCTAACTGGCTTAACTTGGTCTTAAAACTAATGCTTTTTCTTTCAATAACAGTTGTTTCAGCAGATCAGTACAGTGGTCTTGGGTACCAGGATGGGTCCCAGCATTGCCAATTTGTTTGTTGGTTGGGCTGAGGAAAGAACAGTTACGTACTTGCTGTCACAGTAGATCATCAAGAGAATCTCTAGCATTAGGCCACACTTATGGAACTATAACTGTCAGGCACGAAGACCACATGGAAACTTTTTGCAGTCAGTCTACTAGGGGCCACCGATTACGACGTCCTACGTCAGCTCTTCCTATATAACCTATTTAAATATGGGCATTCCCTTCCTTCCTCAGTTCCTAGCTGGAGACCATGCTGCAAGGACCTACCTATAGGGAGCCAGGAGGGGAGCTATGGCTCTGCAAATCAGGTGGGGCAGAAAACCACTGATAAAACCTGTGGAGAAGGAGCCCTCAGGATGTAGGGTGGGATGGCAAGGCTTAATGAAAGAGATTCTCTCTAAGATTTACTGTTATGGTAAGTACATAACTGTTCTATCTTCTTCGAGGATATCTCTTTCATCAGGCCACACCTATGGAACAAGTACCAAGCAGCACTGACAGAGAAACATTTCTGGGTGGCTGGAGCCTACAGGCCTAAGAAAGTAGGCTTTGAAGTACAGCTAGGCCAAAGCTTGCCCTTTTTCTTGAGGCAATGTCCAGTCTGTAATGTTTAGTGAAGGTGTGGAAAGTACTCCAGGTGGCAGCTGCACAAATCTCAGCAGAATACATGTTCCTGAAACAGGCAACAGAAGTGGCCATACCTCTAGTCAAATGGCCATGAACAACCCCAGGAAGTTCCTTACCATACTTCCTATAACAAAAAATAATACAGTTGGCCAACCATTTGGAAAGCACTGTTTAGAAACAGGAATGTCCTCTTTCCCAGGGGCAAAGGAATCAAAAAGTTGCAAGGACTTTCTGCAGTCCTTTGTATGTTGTATCTAGTACCCGAGTATTCTATGTACATGTAAAATATGGAGCAATGCTTCCCCTGGATTGGCGTGCTCAGGAAAATAAACTGGCAGGTGGATGGTTTGATTCAGAGTAAACTCAGACAACACCTTTGGTGGAAACTTAGGACTAGTCTGCGAAGACACCCTGTCTTTGTGATAGGAAGCTTCAAGTGCAGAATGCCTCAAAAAACATACAGGCCACCTCCAGCTGAGCAACCACACGACCATCAGTAGGCACATGAAAGGCTAGAATAGCAGTCATGTGCACCTTAACAGAAGAGTATTGCAGGCCTGCATCTGATGGGACAGCAAATACTCTAGAACCTGGTTTGCTGGGCAGGTAAAGGGGTCCAGTTGGTTAGAAGCGGTTCTCAAACCAAACCAAACTGCTTCCACTTCATGGAGTACGTGGCTCTGGTGGAGGGCTTTCTGGCAGCCACCAAGACATCAGCCACCTTTTGGGACACTCCAAACCTAGCAGTGGCTATGTTTTCAGGGGCCATGCATGAAGATGGAGTGACTTGAGGTCTGGATGGTCCAGAGTTCCCTGCTCCTGTGACAGAAGACCCTGGCATAATGACAGGGGTACTGGAGGTTCCACCGCCAGCTGCTGTAGTAAGGGGAACCAAATCTGATGAGGCCACAGTAGGGCAATGAGTATCAGAGTTGCCCCCTCCATTTGCAGCTTCATTAGTACTCTCTGGATTCGATGGAAGGGAGGAAAGGCATATAAGAACCTCCTTTTCCAAGAGATGGACAATGCATCTTGCCAAAAAACTCCAGGCCCTGGAGCAAGCAAGCAGAAAAGCAGCGGTTTTGTGTTGTGTGGGGGACACAAAAAGGTCCAACTCTGGATGACCCCATCTGTTGAACAGGTCTTCTATGACTGAGGTCAGCAGCTCACACTCGTGCATCTTGTACTGTGACCGGCTTTGTCTGCTAAGATGTTTTGGGCCCCTGAAACTTATACTGTTAATAGTTCTAGACCATATTCCAGAGCCCAATACCAAACTCTCATTGCCTCCCTGCATAGGGGATAGGAATGAGTCCCTCCCTGCTTGTTGATGTAGTGCATCACACTGATGTTGTCCATCTGAATTAACAGAGGACCTGGGGAGAGATGGGACTGGAAGGCCTGTAGGCTATACAGAACAGCTCTCATTTCTTGGACGAATGTGGAGGGTGCTCTCAACTTTCGCCCTTGTTCTGTGTGTCTGATGAGGCCCTAGATGTGCCCCCAGCCCGTCCCTGAGGCATCTGTGGTGAGAATTTGATGAGGGGAAGGGATCAAGAAGGGAGCCCCCTTCAGCAAGTGGGTGGGTTCCATCAACCACTGAAGTACTTTTCTGACAGGAGAGGTTACTAGAACTTTTTGTTCTAGGTCTGTGCATTGGTCCCACTGGACTCTTAGTGTCCACTGTGGGATCCTCATGTGCAGCCTTACCAGTGGTACTGTGGTAATGGCCACTGCCATCAGGCCTAGAAGTCTCAGGAATGTCCTGGCTATGACATTCCTGTTGTTGTAGACCATCTGGGCCTGTGCCATCAGACACTCAGCTCTGTCCTTCGGCAGGAAGGCTAGGCCTTGGGTGTGTACAAGACTGCCTCTATGTACTGCACACATTGGCAAAGGGTCAGGACTGACTTTGGTACATTCATAGTAATCCCTAGAGCATTGAAAAGGTGTGTCTGGTACAAGCTAGGGTGTGGGAAAGCTGCTCCTTGGAGTGAGCTTTGAGAAGCCAGTCGTCCAGGGATGGGAGACATATAGGCCATCCCTGCAGAGGGCTGCTGCCACCAATGCTAAACATTTGCTAAATAACCGTGGCACAGATGACAAGCCAAAGGGCAATACGCTGAACTAGTAGTGTTCTCCCTGAAACAGGAATCTTAGATATTTCCTGTGCGAGTTGCAGATCTTGATGTGCAGGTAAGCATTCTGCTTATCTAGAGAGTAACTCCAGTCCCCTGCTTGCAGCAGTAGAAGCAGGCCTTGTAGTGTGACCATTCTGAACTTCCTGCATTCTATAAACAGATCTCTGAGATCTAGAATGGGTCTCCGGTCTCCTGTCCATTTTGGAACTAGGAAGTACCGAGAATAGTACCCTGCAATCTTACTTCAAGGGGGCTCTTACAGCAGGTAACATCATTAGGACTAAGCCGCCAGGCACTAGGACCCCGCAGAACATTTTTAGCTAGCAGTCTACAGTGGGGGACCGCCCCCTGACATCAGCCCGCCCCGATGTCATGAATGGTATAAAAGGGGCAGTCCCCCAGCCCATCCTCAGTTCTTTTCCCACTGTCGACCCACGCACATCGGCTCCACGGATGCCGTCTGCTTTAGTCGACCGCCTTTTTTCATGTTTACCATGTTTTCTTATTTTTATTTTATTAAAAATTCTTCCTTTTCAACGATTATTGTAGGTCTTCTTCTCCATCCAAACTACTGAGCGGTGGATATCGAAGTGTGCTTGAGGGATGACCTTTCAGTCAGCCAGCTCAGCCTAGGCCCAGATGACATCACAGAGACCTACCAGCATAGCCAAGACCAGCACACTCGGCTCTGCTGCTTGAAGACCCTCGAGGCTCTCCTGCTGAACAGTGCTACCCAAGATGGAGCTTCACCACAGAGAAATCGACTGGCAAGCATGAGCACCAGGAGTTGAACAGGGAGAAACCCCGGTCAGCTTCCCATTCCCAGTCCCTAGTGATGCTGGCGACCGTTTCTGGGCCCTCCTCCTGCCAGAGGTCGGTCCCTTCCACAGCCCCCCCCCCAAGGCAACTTGGGAGATGATTCCTTGGGACCCCACTTCTCTGCCCTTGGAGCTTAGGCTCTTTGTCCAAGTGGGTCCTAAGCCAGGTGGCATGGCTGGTGGATCTTCGAATGGTGGGTCTCAGCCTATCGCACCAGGGTGTCTGCCAAGTTCTTCCCGACCTCAGGGGTTGACTCCTCCAGGTGACACCCGGAGCATACGCTCACCTCCCCCGTGAGAGTGGCATCCCTGCCCCACACAGGAGCCCGCTTCCCACCTGGCCTCTCCATCTTTGGCGGATGCTGGCTGAGCTGCCAGTCCAGTGCCAGCCTATGCCTGAGCCTCCAGCTTCTCTGACGTCGGCTATGGAGATGATGCACCTGATGCCACCCTACCCTCCTAAGTCGCTGGCTGAGCCTGATGCCCACCCTCAGCCACTGCCCGAGGGTCTGTCACCAGATCCTGACCAGATGCCAGATGGCTCCATGCCTTAGGAGCCAACGCTGGGTTCCCCAGCTGACTTCTACTGATTCTGGGTTTCCACAGCCTGATGGCCAGACGTCTGGGCTTTCCGACGCTCAAGGGTCTGATGTCTGTTACTGACCGGACGCTGGATGGCTCTGTCCCATTGGGGCCGATGCCGAGTTCCAGGCATTCAAATCATCCTGGCAGACAGCCTCAGTCAGTCTCGCCCGAAGGCCCGTGAGTAGGTGATTTGAATGCCTGGAACGTGGACTGCAAACGTGACCAGGTGATGAGCCATGGCCCATGATTGGACTCTTATGGCCATCCTGCAGCGGGCATAAGAATGAGTCCCCCCCCCCCACTAGTGCCATGCAAACTATAGACCAATCTCTAACCTTCCTTTTTTATGGAAGGTGATTGAGAAAGTAGTGGCTGTACAGCTGGAGGATCAGTTGACCATCCATGACATCTATGAACCCCTCCAGTCCAGATTTCGAAAGAGACATAGTACTGAGACAGCGCTGGTTCGGGGGCTCAATGATCTCCTGATGGCTAGAGATCGGAAAAGCAGTTCCATCTTGGTTCTTCTGGATCTCTCATCAGCATTTGACACTGTGGCTCATGGGGTTCTGCTCGACCTTCTGAGGTTCATCTGTGGACTGTCAGGTAAAGTCCTCGGGTGGTTTACATCGTTCCTCATGGGAAGAACTCAGAGAGTGGTGTCCGGGGTTTACTCCTTGGATCCAGTTTCTCTGTCATGTGGGGTACCTCAGGGCTCAGTGTTGTCTCCCGTGTTGTTCATAGTGTATATGCTGCCCCTCAGAGACAATGTAACAAGGTATGGGCTGAGGTTTCACTGTTATGCTGATGATACCCAGCTCTACCTTTCTTTTGCACCTGACCAGGATGAAGCGCTCTTGGTCTTTAATAGCTGCCTCGCAGAAATCCAGGAGTGGATGGATTCCAGTTGGTTGAAGTTGAACTCTGAAAAGACTGAGGTGCTGGTTGTGGATCTGGGTCACCAGATAGGGGTTGGGGGGCTGGTTCGCACCCCGGACTCTTTCTTGGAGGCTTATCACTCCCGATCTCTGAATGGGTGCAAAACCTTGGGGTAATTTTTGACAAAGGGCTGACCCTGCACTCGTAGGTATCAGCCGTCGTCAAATCCTCTTTTTACCACCTGAGGAATATCTCCAGGATCAAGCACCTTGTTCCGTCCGGTGATCTTCCTACTCTGGTCCACGCCATTGTGTCCTCATGCTTAGATTATTGCAATTCCCTTTACCTAGGGCTACAGGAGGTGGAAATCTGTCGCCTGAAGCTAGTGCAGAACGCGGCGCCTGGCTTTTGACGGGATCATCTCAGTCCTGTCATATTTCGCCGGTGCTGTGCAGACTGCACTGGCTGCCTGTACAGTGGCAGATCACCTTTAAAGTTGGTCTTCTGATTTTTAAAGCCCTACATGGACTGGGCCCGAACTACCTGAAAGAGCTCCTGATTCCTTACTGCCCTGGACAATTGCTCCGCTCAGTCAACGAGGGGTTGCTAGAGATTCCTAGGGTGTGCTTGAAATCTTCTAGGGCCAGAGCATTTATGCACGCGGCCCCAACCCTTTGGAATTCTCAACCCCGTTGGTTACAGGAGTGCACGACCGTGGAGGAATTTAAGCAAGCTTTGAAAACATATTTATGGCACCAAGCATTTGGCAAATGACTGTATAATGATGTCAGTGATTTTACATAACTTATGCTGCTGGGATGTTTGATTTGTGATTTTAAATTTGTTAGGCGCCTTGGCATTTGAAAGGTGCCATAAAAATAAAGATATTAATATTATTATTATTGAAGCTATTATTAGTTTATGTGGAAAACCACAGACATGTGGTCCATCTGGAGTAATAGAGGGCCAGGCAGCAAGACTGCCTGGGAGGCCTGAAGAGCCTATAAAATTGCCCACATCTCCAGGACATTGATGTGGAAATAGTTCACGTGCTGGAAACAAGCCCTTGAGTCTGATGGTCTCCCAAGTGAGCTCCCCAGCCTCGGCTTGACGTGACTATGGTCAGAATCTGACTGGGAAATTCCCACTGAAAGTGAACACCTTGGGAAAGGTTGGTGGGATTCAACCACCTTGCAATGGCCTGTCATACAGGGTTTGAACCAAGACAGGCTGATGCAGAACGTCTGAACGTTGGTCCCATTGGACTCTCAGGTTCTATAGAGCCCAGCCAGGGGGATCGGGACAGTCCCTGTGTCGCAGGAATCTGAGGACAGGCCTGGCCAGGACCAGGCGATAGGAGGAGACTTGTCAAGCGTGCGCTAGAAGATGCTCCACAGTGTCTGGAGGGAGAAAGGATTGTACTGATTTCAGGGTTCTATCTGAAGCCTGTAAATTGGAGAGAATGTCTTGCACATCTGCTCCAAACAACTTGTATCCCCTGAATGGTGCACTGAGGATGGATTGCTGGACATCATTAGCAAAGCCAGCCAGTCAGAGCCAGGAGTGCCTTCTGAGACAAATAGCAGAGGCATTATAAATATCATAGGTCGATAGTAGGAGATGTTTACCTATGATGGCACCTGCAGACAAGACATTCAGTATTTCCTGTTTAGCAGTGCTCTCTGGGAGGGCCTGAGTGGCTGCCTTGGCCTTCCTCCAAAGAGTATTTTGGTATATTACCATGTGTGCTTGGTAATTTGCCATCCTCAGACCAAGAGAAGCTGAAGTAAAAGTTCAGTTGACCAAGACATCAAGTTTTCTGGACTCCTTGTCAGGAGGAAGGGAACTAAGGTGCTCTGGAACCATAAACCTATCATGGGCTGTGTTGATGACCACAGAACCCACCTCAAGCTGGCCTGCAAAAAACAGCTTGCCTGAGGGGGCCTGGTACAGCTTATCTGCTTTTCTTGGTATTGCCGCTATCTTGTTAGGCCTCTGCCAGGCAGCCAAGGTGGCATCCTCTAGGGCTGGCAGTAGGGGAAGAATATTGGTGGAGTATCAGGCACTTCTAAAAAGTCTACTAAATTCTTTTTAGTAATATCCAGCTCCTCTGCATCAAACCCTCAAGAGCAAAACCTGACTCTATCCTGTATCCCTTCTATCTTCACACTGTCTCATGTAGGGATGTCTTAAAAACACCTAAATTCCATCTCTACTAGGAGGAGTATTGACCCTAATGAAATCAAAACCAGATTACTCAAGATTGCAGCTTCACTCGTGCCTCCAGTAACCAGATTATTCCACCTGTCACTAACCTCTGGTTCTATCCCTCAGAACTGGAAGACTGCCAAAAACTGTTCCTGTCTTTAAAAAAGGTGACCCTAAGAATTTTTCAAACTACCGCCCTATTGCCATTCTGCCCATTCTCAGTCAAATACTTGAGAAAATTGTCACACTCCAGGTTACTGACCACCTTAATACGTATGACCTGCAATCCTCAGCCCAACATGGTTTCAGAACCACCCACAGCAGCACTAACACAACTAAGAAATGATATTAAGCTGGCGATGGATAATGGTAAACTGGCAGGTGCTATTTTTCTTAACCTAACAAAAGCTTTTGATCTCGTCAATCACGCAATACTGGTATCCAGATTTTCCGCACTGGGTATGTCCAAATCAGCACTCAAATTGTTCTCCAGCTACCTCTTGAACAGGCAACAATATGTTTAAGTGAACCAGGAAACACCTATGCTCACCACCAACACTGGAGTGCCCCAGGGCTCTATCCTTGTACCACTGCTTTTTCAATATTTATAAATGATGCTCCCATCACTTCACTACACTGCAACACCCTCCTGTGTACAGACGATATGGTTCTGTACATCAGCTTCAAGGATATAGCTGAAATCAACTCAAAACTGAACGTCAATTTTGGAAGACTTCAGACCTGGCTAACTAATAACAGCCTTATCCTAAATGTCAGCAAGACACAGGCTTTGCTATTCGGATCACAGCCTAAGCTCAGGACCTGCCCTACTGGACTAACTATCCATTGTTCCGACGGCTCTCTCCTCTCATCCGTGAACCATTTCAAATACCTAGGAATTACTCTGAACCCTGCCGTGGATTTCAACTTGCACATCTCTAGCATCTGCAACACTGTTAACTCTAAACTTGGGTTGGCATACAAAATGAAATACTCTCTAACGCCTTCTGCCAGGCTAGCAATAGCTAGGGGTATCCTATTTCCCAGCCTAAAATACAGCCTCACCCCTTACTACCTGACTAACTCTGCTACCCTGGACAAATGGAATGTTACTTACAATAATATTTGCTGGTTTGCCCTGTCCACTCACAAACTTACCCATCACTGTTCGCAGTACGCCAAGCTAGGATGGCTATCCCCTCCATCCCATTGACTATTTGCTCTCAGATGCATGATCAACAACATTCTCAGGTCTTCTAAACCTGCATCCCTTGCATCCTTATTAACTCCTCAAGTAAACTTGTACCCTGCGCTCCTGTGACCAGCCTTTCTTGGAGGTCCTTCGGTTTGCCACAAGAATGGGTGAGCAATCTTTTGCCATTTTTGCCCACAGAATCTGGAATGCTCTCCCATTCCACCTCCGAGCAGCACAATCTCATTTCAGCTTTGAGTGAGCACTTTTCTAGTACTTGACACTGATGTTTGCGCCTGTATCTGACTCTCAATTTCTCCTATCGAATTTCATTTTACTTTTTTGATACATTTTGTCTCTCTATCCCCTCTGAGTTAAAACTCTGCTTTAATGATACAACCCCAACCCCTCGGAACACCCTTGCACCACCATTGCAAATATCTTCCCCCCTGACATCCAACTTATTATATCATTAGTTGCTACTCTCTTCTGTACTTATCTTATTATCCCAATGGTATTCCAACTATGCACATTATGAGATGCTATTTCCTCCTGTAACTGTATTGTAAAAAGTTACTATGCTTTATCCACTGTACAGTATACTAATACACGTTGTTCTACTGTTGTACTATTGTTCTGTAACCTCCCGGGTCATGCCTGAAAACAGGCAAAGTCTTGTCTAGTGCACTTACCTGGTCAACAAAAACTAAATAAATAAACCTCATTGCAGACTGAAGTTCCTGCATCATTGTTACAAAGGAGAGGTCTTCAGGAGAAGACCTGGGGGTATAAACCATTGAGTCCTCACTCCCATTAGAGACTATGGAACTGGTTCTCACACACGTCCACAAATTCCCTTCCCTCTTCCTCATCCAGAATAAGATCTGGATTATACTCCTGGTCCTCACCGACACTGTCTGGAGCACTCAGTGGTAGAACTGAAGAAGCCGTCGACAGCCTGGAAGGTATCTAGCACGTTGACTTGGCAGGCATCGCCACAGGGGTTTGTTATGTGGACCCTGTCGATGGAAAGCTTGTCAATGGAGGAGGAGGTAATGGGCATTTAAGAATGTCCGTAAAGGATGCTAGAACCTCCTGAACATCGGCGTCCATGTTTTGGTCGATGGGAACACCATCATATATTGATGGGGGAGACAGGGGCCCCAAAGTCAACCTCAACACATCAGCTGTGATAGGTCTGGAGGTGCTAGAGGTCGACCCAGCTGTGCTGCCGATCTGGGTGATGGGCTGCGTTGCCGGCAGTGCAGTTAATGGTCCAGGGGAGGTCATACCTGAGCAAATAGGGAACCTAGAATGCACATGGGAGGTCCTAGCCTTCTCTTTCTGTCTCTCCCTGTGCTTGTGGTGGTGAAAACCAGATGTCTTCTCATGGAACCTGGATCCCTTCAATCCCAAGGAATGGGCAAGCAATACAGCGGAAGTTTCCTGGTGGAGCTCCTTCTCCATTCAGGCTAAGCACTGTTTTCACAAATACTTTTCTAAAACACCCTTTCTGCATCACTAGGTGGCCGTATTAAGGGCCCTACCAATCAGGCATGCCTTGTTGTAGTGGTCTGGGCCGAGATAACACACACAGACATCGTGCAAGTCTTTTGAATAAATTTTCTCACCGTGCTCACAATATCTGAAGAGTTTGGACAGTGACGGCTCTGGAGACTACATACATGCTGCCAAAAATCACTTTTAGAAAGTGATTACTCCTAGATTAAGAAAAAACAGCAATATCTGCAACAGTGTTTCTGTAGCAGGTCTGATGAGAATGGTCAACAGTGGGAAAAGAGGAGGGAAAAAGCTGTGCACGTTTATACAGGAAGAATGGACATCATCATGGGTGGCCCCAGTGAAGTGCTTGCAAAAACTTTCCATGTGGTCCTAGTGTCTGATGGCTATAGTTCCATAGGTGTGGCCTGATGAAAGAGATATCCTCAAAGAAGATCAAGTCTTTCATTCCTTCACAGGAACTGTGCCTGACCTCTAGAAACACTACATAGATGATTGTGGTGGTGGCAGCGGTGAGCACCTCCTGCTCCAGGAAAATTCTCCAAATCTTCTTGGACAAGTTCACCACATCCCATCCTTTCCTTCATTACAGTGTCAAAGTATCCTCCTCCACACTGCCTTTTCTAGGTATTAAATTGTCACTGCAGAACACTGGTCTGAAGACAGTTATTACAAACCCCTTGACTCACACAGCATTCTCCTCCACAGCCATACCTCTCAACTATCCCTGATTTTCAGGGATGTCCCTGATTTTGCCTTAAAATTTTACGCTGTCCCTCCTAAAAAATGTGCTTCCTTGAGCAAACAGTGTGAGTTGTAAGCACAAAATAATGTCAAACATTACAGCTACAGATGTGTTCTTCCTTAGCAAAATGCATTTTACATTAAGCCACTTAGTCTACCAGCTTCCTGAGAGGATATCACCCATTTTGAAGATGTGTCCCTGATTCTGTTCCTTTGTCCCTGATTTTTTTAAGCCTTGTCCCTGATTTATGAGACAAGAGGTTGAGAGGTATGTCCACAGCCCCTTCCATCCTAAACATGTTAAGACTTGTTTGCCATATTCACAATTTCTTAGACTTCGCAGGTTATGCAGTGAAGATGACAATTTTTATAAAGCAGGCTCAAATAATGCAGTTTTTTTTATTAATAGGGTGACACACAAACCATGGTGAACAGAGCTCTCTACTGGGTCAGTAATATGCCCCACATAACCTTGACCCTCACAGGAGGGATACTCTCACGCAATGACGACGCATTCCACTGCTCCTTCCCTTTCCATTTCTAAGACCTCTCTTCACAGGATCATCAATAGAAACTTTTCTATTCTGCAAACTGACCCTCATATTCAAGCTTCATTACAGAGCCACCAACTGCCTCCTACCATGGACCACCCAAGCTTCGGAATCTCCTGGCATGTAGTGCCCTCCATACTCCTAACAATTCCTTCCTACCCAGTACCAAAGCTTGTAACAGAGACTGTGGTTACACCTACAGATTTATTTGTAGTATCACTGAAATTCAAGGTCCAATAGGTGTTTTTCACATCACTGAGATTTCATGCACTTCCAGCAGTGTGACAAATTGTATTCTTTGTAGAAAGTGTGCAGCTATCAACATTAGAAAGACTGGCAAATGCCTGGCTGACCGATGCAGGGAACATTACAGGTCCAACAGAAATGGAGACACTGATAAACCCATTATAGTACATTTATTTTTTTATTTATTTGAAGTTGGTGACCAGGAGAGGCACACTGAGCCAAAGCTCATTTTCAGGTGCAATCCGGGGGAAAGGGGAGCTGGGAAGTTTACAGTACATAATTAGGCACTGGTACACAGAATACAAAATAGGAGTAGCAAGGTAATACAGTGATACAGGTTTCAATATATGGGTGATACAGAGAAATGGATGTGGTAAGGCAAAATCAAAGGAGTAATAAACAGCATTGACCAATGAAGTTTCCTGGGGGCCGGAGAAAGAGAGAGAGAGAAGGAGTGGGAGAAGGAAAGAAGGAAGGAGAGGAAAAATGCTACGAGGAAAGGGTGAGATAAAGTGCAAGGAAGGGCCTATATATAGCAAGCAAGAGGAGCATTCAGGTAGGGGGCAAAGGGGGAGTTCAAACTTAACAGGGACATATGTCCCGGGAGCATGGGATAAGGCACATTTTAGGAGAGAGAGGGAAGGTGAGTGTCTGATGTGAATGAGGAGGGTGTTCCAGGGTGAGGGCAGTCTGTAAGAGAAAGCAGCTGAGCCAGAACAGGAGTAGGGCCTAGGAAGGGGGAAAGTGTGTAAGTCTGTCGACTAGAGAGGGTAGGAGGCCTTGGGGAAGGAGATAGGAGTGAGGAGAGGTAGGAGGGCAGGGACCTAAGCCAGACTTTAGAGATGAAATGAGAAGAGTAGAGTAACCAACACTGGGGACGAGAGGTAAGGGAGAGGGACGAGTAGAGGGAGCAGGGGTGAGTGTGTGGAGGGGCATTTAGAGCAAAACAGCAGAAAGCATAGTAGAGGGAGTCAAACCTGGCTAGGGAGGAGGCTGGGGAAGTGCCATACACTACGTCAGCATAGTTGAAGGAGGGGATAATCATTTTGGTAAGGATCTGATTCTGAGTGCTGAGGGAGAGGGTGTATTTGTTTCGATAAAGGGCGCCCAGTTTAAGGTGTAGTTTTGCAAGAATATGCTCAATGTGCTTGGAGTAGTCGAGCTGGGAGTTGAGCCAAACACCCAGGTACTTGTGAGGGACTACATCTAGTGTGGATCCATCAAGGGTGGTGTATGTGAGAGGGGATGTGAGGGTGGCCAGTTTTTGAGGGGTTTCAAATGTCACAGACACTGTTTTGTTGACATTTACCTTGATGTTTTTATGGAACCAGTGAAGGACAGAGTGGAAGTCAGCTTGGAGCCGGGAATGGACTGCTGAGGTAGAAGAGCCAGAGGTGAAAAGGACAGTGTCATTAGCGTACATTTGTACTGTATGTTTGCAACAGTGCAAGCAGATGGGAGATCATTTAAGGAAATAGACAATAGTAGGGGGCCCAGGACGGAACCTTGGGGAACTCCAGCACGGATCAGGAGAGGAGAAGAGAGGGCTCCGCCAACAAGGAATTGTTGGGTTCATCCAAAGAGATAGGAGTTAAACCAGTTTACAGTTGCAGGAGAGAGACCAGCAGAGGAAAGTCTTGTCAGTAGGAGAGGGTGAGAGACTGAATCGACAGCCTTAGCAAGGTCAATGAAAATGGCAGCAGTTATGTGGCCTTGGTCCATGCCAGAGAGGATGGAGTTTGTGACACAAAGCAGTGCGGTAGTGGTGGAGTGATTGACCCAAAATCCAGATTGAAAGGGTATATGGTTACCCCTTTTTGCGCATGGAAAGAAAAAATTACTCACTTTAGTAATTTTGTTTCTTCCAAGGTATTCTTCAATATGCTTAACTCTTGCAGTCAGCCTCCAGTGTTGAACTGCCCTGGAGAAAATGGAACTTATGCAAATAACAGAACACTCATTGACTCATGCCACCATTCAAACTGCTGTCCTTACCAACCGCTGTGTTCTAGAATGCTCAGATTTCATGAAAGCCTAATGGGGTAAGACCCCCTGACTAAGCTATCCTAATAATACTAACATTTTTGAATAAAATCCCCCATAACATGCCCCTAAACAATCAAACAGGACCAAAGAAGGGAAAAAAAACAACACCCATATGAGTTCAAAACTTACAACACAACAAGGGCATAAACCCCATTTAATATAGAAGCTCAGCTGTTATGCAGAGGCCACTGGTTCTGGAAGGGAAGGTAGGGAGGGAGAGTTAAGCATATTGACGAATACCTTGGAAGAAACAAGATTACTAAGGTGAGTAATTTTTTCTTCTAACCCCATGAATTCTTCAATATGCTTAACTCATGCAGACTATGAAGCAGTACCTTTGGAGGAGGTTATAGAACCTACTTAGTAAATAGGCTCTGTAGCACTGCTGTGCCAAACCTGGAATCACTTCTGGATTGAGTGTCCAAGCAGTAGTGTTTTGTAAAAGCACATACTGTTCTCCATGTAGCTGCTTTGCAGATTTCTAACAGGAGAAGGTCTCTTGCTGCTGCAATTGTATCAGCTGTACCCCTTTTGGAATGGGCCCTCATGCCTATTGGGGGCTCCTTACCACCCTTACTCTAACAGAACTGGATACACTGCACTATCCAGCGTGAGATAGTCCTTTTAGAGGCTGGTTTTCCTTGATCCACATCCCCTTAAGTCAGGAGCAGTTATCTGTCCTGTCTGTGGGCCTTTGTATGGTCAATATAGTGGCTTAAAGCTCTCTTGACATCCAGGCTATGCAGCCTGCCCTCTCCTGAACTAGAGTGTTCAGTAAAGAAAACTGGCAAGGTGACCGACTGGTTCAGGTGGAAGTCAGAAACTATCTTTGGTAGGAACCTTCTGTTAGTCCTGAATACCACCTTATCATTGTGAAAGGAGATGTAATTCAGTTCTGTACACAGGGCCTGTAGTTCACTAATCCACCTGGCTGAGGTGATGGCAACCAGGAAGACAGCTTTCCAGGTCACAAATTTCACATGTGCTGTAGCCATAGGGTCAAATGGGGGTTCCGTGAGTTTGGCAATGCAGACATTGAGGTCCCATGCTGGCACCGGTTCCCTGAAAGGGGGTACAGATGAGCCAATCCCTTGAAAAACTTTTTAAACATAGGGTTGGATGTCGTGGAAATACCTTTCCCAGCTGAAATGTAAGCAAAGACTGAAGCCAGATGAATATTGACAGTGGTGAACTGTAAGCCCAGAGAATGTATAAGGGTGAGGTAGTCCAACAACGCTGGCAACTCCACCTACGTGGGCACTACATTATTATCAGAGCACCATATGGAAAACCTCTTGCATTTGGAAGTATACGTTTTCCTTGTCAAGGGTTTTCTAGACCCCCCCAGGACATTAAGAACACTCTCCGAGAGATGTAGACCAGCATACTGTAGGTCTTCAAGAGCCAGGCCTTGAGTCTGAGTGACCTGAGGTTCGGGTACAGGATCCTCCCCTGTGAGGAGATTAGGAAGTTGTGCCTCCAAGGGAGGTGTATGGGTGGTGCTACTAGGGAAAGCAGCAAAGAGTACCATTGCTGCCTGGCCCAGTCTGGAGCTATTAGGCTCATTGAAGCTGGCTGGGACTTGAGCTTGATCAGGACCCTGAGTATCAGTGGGAATGGAGGAAAGTCATACAGCCTCATCCCCAACCAGTATCCAGAGGTATCCAGAGGTACTGTCCTCTTCGCTGGAGGCCTGCAGCAGAATTTGGGCAACTAATGGTTGCCCTGGGAGGCAAAGGGATCTATCTTTGGGGTGCCCCATCTCCTGACTACCACACCTAGCACCTGTCTGTCTACAGACCATTCGTGGTTGTTCTGGTTGATTCTGCTGAGTGTGTCTGCTAAGCTGTTGTCCTTTCCTAGCAGATGAATGGCTACCAGGGAAACCTGTAGGGAGTAGGCCAGACTCCACACCTTCATTGCTTCTGTGCATAGGGGGTTGGACCTTGTCCCGCCCTGCTTGTTGATGTAGTACATGATGATGGTATTGTTTGTTCTGACTTGCACCACTTTGCCTTGTACCAGGGATGCAAAAGCTTGCAGAGCTAGAAGCACTGCTTTGAGCTCCAGTAGGTTTATATGCTGGAGTGACTCTGTGGTGAACCAAGTGCCATGCACTGTGTGATCTTCCAGATCTGCCCCCAACCCAGGAGGGACACATTTGTTGCGAGGACTATGGAGGGAGATTCTTCTTGGAATGGGACACCTCTGAGGTTGTTCCTGTCCTGCCACCACTGCAGAGCCTGCAGTAGTGTTTCTGTTACAGGTATCAGCTTTGAGAGAGTGTCTCTTTTCTGGCATCAATGTGCCCTGAGGTGGAACTGAATGTCTCTCATTTGACATCTGGAACCCATGACTTTGCCTGTGGCTGCAGCCATGTGTCTGAATAGCTGTAGGAAGTGCCTTGCTGACCTTGGTGAATTGAGACTGAAAGTCCCAGCAATCTGTAGGATGCTGTCCACGCTTTTCTGAGGGAGGGAGGAAGTTCCTTCTCCTTAGGGTGTTCAGCTCCGCACCTATGAAATTTAATACCTGAACCAACTCTAGAACAGACTTTCTGGTATTGATCAGGAGCCCTAGAGATTCCAAAAGATCCTGGGTGGACCTTAGAGCATCCCTTACTAGTGGTGGTGATTTTGCCACCACTAGCCAGTAGTCCAGGTAGGGAAATAATGTAATGCCCTGCCTTCTTAGGTATGTTACCACCAATGCCAGGCCATAGCTCTTTCTTGGCTATGATCATGGCTGCCACGCTGGGCAAGCCGTCAGGAGCAGCAGTAACAGAATAAGCATTTTTTTTAATTTTATATTTTTTAAGACAAATTCGTTTTATTTTATTTTGAGTTAAGTTAGTGGAGTTTAGATAGGGCCATAATAGTGAGTGAGGCTTAGGAGCATGTTTGGGGTTAGGTTGGATAATTGTATGGTTAAAAACGGAGTTGCAACAAGTTTAAATGGAGTTGCTTGGCTCATTTCATCTCCATTTTTTCACTCCTGCAATTAACTCCAATGTTTTACCTTACGCTGGTGTATAGTTGATACAATATTTTCATTTAAGGTGGTCCCATATTAGCTAACCATTGTTCCCAGTGAGGTGTTTTGGTGGTCCGGGATAGGAGAGGAAGGAGACTTGGATTGTGTGGCGGAGTCTGTGGGAGAACAGAGGAGTCAGGGGCGTAGCTACAAGGGTGCAGTCACACCCTGGTCCATGAGGTTTGAGGGGCCCAAATCATAATTTTGATGTCTATTCAAAACCGGGGGGCCCTATAACATACCCTTGCACCCAAGCCCTCTGAGAATTTGTTACGCTACAGGGAGGAGTCCGGAGAATTGTTTTGGGTGGAACCTTCATTTCAGATATCCTGCACTCCGGAATCATCTACTGGTCCATTTTTCAGAGGGACTAAGGAGTTTGTGGAGTCCCTGGGATTTGAGGTTCGTCAAACTTTTGTCCTGTGGCTGATTGGGATGGCTCCTGTCTGCCTGAGTGGTGGCCATTGAGGCTGTGGCTGCACGGGAGCTAAGCTACGCCACCCACTGAAGAGTGGGTGGTATTGTGCTGGTTGCTCCTAGGTCTCCTGGAGAGTGGGCTCACTATAGCCAGTGGCTGAAGATGTGATGATGGGATTCTGTGGCGGCATCCTTCTGGCAGATATAGTTGGGGCTCCCTCGTATCACCCAGCCCAATGTTCCTGCTTAATTCCCAAACTGGCTGGGATAGCGGCCGTCTTGGGAGAAGATCGTGCAGAGGAAATGTTTTCATCTAGTCCTGTTATTTTCACCGCTGGAGTGAAGGTGGACAGTTAGAGCGAGCAGTCGTAATGAACTTCTTGTGAACTCTGCTAAAAGGTCTGACCTCTTTTGTTTTCTCATTGATTATCCTTGTACCTTGCTTTTATTGCTACGTATTGGATTACTATGCCCATTTGTGCTACATGTTTTATTGTGTTACTGTATTATTTATTCTGTACCTACCAGGCCCTCCTTGAAAATGAGCTTGCTCAATGGAGTTTCACCTGGCTAAATAAAGATTGATTGATTCTTGGGACCACAAATTGAATGGTGTGGGCAGTGAGAGTGGCCGCTAAAACTGTGACTGATTTATTGTTATCTGTTGACTTTTTTGCCCAGCCTACATGAGAGGTAGGGCCAGGGAATAGTCTTTTGCCTGTCTCCTGGAGAGGTGGGAGCTCTTTGACCTTATAACCCACTATCAAGAGATTCAAGTGACAGCTCTTTTGGACTGTGTTTTTCTTTTATGCTGCCATACAAATTTAAATAGCTTCATCTATTTTTGTGGGTTGGAGGGGGGATTGTGTGTTTGGGTTTTGGGTGGGTTGGGGTAGTTAAAGAAGGGTTATTATTTGTATGGTGTGTAGTTCTGACTGTAATTTAAAGGGTTGTGAGCTGTGGAGTGTGTGTAGCGTATTTTTATAGGATTGTTGTTTTCTGGTTATTATTAGTTGTCTGATTGCTGCTGCTGTTGACCGGGATATGTTGGGAAGGTATAAAGATGGTCAGGCATTATTCCCCCTCCAGGCTCAGGGACCTCTGCCCATTTGAGTGTCCCCCATTACCAGCTTCGACATATATAAGATGTTGTGCTTTAGGGGTAGTCAGAAGGTGGAAGGGAAGGGGCAGTTCTGGGCCTGGTGGTGGGATGGAGAGTGGTGGTCGGATTGGGCTAGTGGGGACAAGGAGACGTCCTGTGGCAAAATGGGACCAGGATAGGGGTCCTCTCTGCCTGGTTCCCATACCCAAGGGCTCTGCTGTGTGCAGGCTGGTGGCACGGTCTTCCTCGACTGTTCATCCTACTCGGGCAATGCTGTGCAATGCCAGGCCTATTAAAAACAAGACCGCTATAATCGCAGATCTTGTTGGCACATCTGACCTGGCGTGCATCACTGAGACCTGGCTGAATGAAAATGCAGGCCCAATATTGGCCTCAGCAGTTCCAGCCGGGTATTCGGTGATACACTGCCTGAGGTTGGATTGTAGGGGCTGGGGTGTATTCATCTGTTTTAGATCGGAACTGGGTCTTGTGGATGTGCCAGTGGGGCCCACCAGATCCTTTGAGTGTATCGTGGGTGTGGGGTGCAGGATACTTCTCATCTACCGTCCACCCGGGAATGGGAAAGAGTTCCGGGAAGAGGTTGTGGCCTTTATTGCTGACGTGGTTTTGAGATCCCCAGATGGTTAATTCTGGGGGATTTCAATGCCTGGGTCAATGAACTCTTACACTTTGGAGAGACTTCCTCCAGCTTTTGACTTCGCTGGGCCTCACACAGGTTGCTACCTCTGCAACCCATATTTGTGGTCACTTATTGGACCTGGTGTTCCTCCTGGGAAAGAAGACTTCCAACTTGGTGGTGGAACCAGTCGTTGGTCTGACCATCACACCATAGGGTTCAGTTTTCGTGGCTCCCCCTAATAGGCCTGCCCCAATGGAGATGGTCCAGTACCGCCCTTTAAGGTGTGTGAACCCAGAGGGCTTAATGGCGGTGCTGGACCAATTGAGCTTACCGAGGGAATGAGAGATCTAGTACTGGCCTGTAACAGGGTGGTGATGGAGGCCCTGGATTCTATTGTTCCTGTTCGACCCCTCACTCTTCGCCCAAGGTCCCCCTGGTTCGATGGAACCTTGAAGGAGTTGAAGAGAGCGGGGCAAAGGTCAGAGAGAGCCAGGCAGAAGTCTGGTCTGGAGGTTGACAGACTTAGATTGATGGATCATTACATGGTCTATCTATCCACAATCACCCATAAGAAAGCAGAATTCCTGTCCAGGGAGATTGCCGCTGCAGAAAACCGGCCAGCTCAGCTCTTCCCGGACTGTCTGCAGCTTAATGGAGCAATCCAATCTGTCTGCAGCTTAATGGAGCCTTGTCTCAAGAGGAGTGTGACGAGTTTGCTCGATTTTTCGTGGATAAGGTTGCCAACATCAGGTCTGGCATCTGCCCAGTCCCCTTTATTAGGTGTTGCAGGGGTTGGCAAGAGGTTGCAAGTGCCCAGTTTACCTGGTCTGACTTCGGCCGGCTGGACATCATGGATGTTGTGAGGATTATCCAGACTCTGTGGCCAACCAGCTGTAGCTTGGATCCAGGCCCGATGCATCTCCTTGTGGGATGCGTTGATGAGATCTGCCCGATCCTGGGCGAGATAGTCTGGAAATCATTGGAGAGGGGTGTCTTTCCTGATCCCCTGAAGGAGGCAGTTGTATAACCGCTTCTTAAAAAGTCCTCTTTTGAACCAGACTGCCTGACCAACTACAGGTCTGACTCCAACCTGCCCTTTTAGAAACATAGAAGTTGACAGCAGATAAGGACCTCAAGGCCCATCCAGTCTGCCCATTTCTTTTTCTACCTTACAAATGTGCCATCGGCCTTTGCTCTGTCAGTGGCCTATCTATTCATACTCATTTGTATTGCTCCCTTATGCCTATCCCATGCCTGTTTGAAGCCCTGCACTGTATTCATAGCCACCACTTCCTGAGGTAAGCCATTCCATGCATCCACCACCCTGTGAAAAAGAATTTCCTCACATTTCCCCTTAATCAGCCCCCCTCTAATCTCATGCTGTGTCCTCTTGTCCTGCTATTTTTCTTATATTTAAACATATTAGACTCTTTCACCTTGTTAATGCCCTTAAGGTGTTTGAATGCCTCGATCATATCACCTCTCTCCCTCCTTTGCTCAAGGGTATACATATTGAGCTCTGTTAATCTGTCCTCATATGTCTTCTGATGCAGTCCCTGCACCATTTTGGTTGCCCTTCTCTGGACTGCCTCAATTTGGTTAATGTCCTTGTGAAGGTGTGGCCTCCAATACTGCATGCAGTATTCCAGATGGGGTCTAACCAGTGTCTTGTAAAGAGGGATTATTACCTCCCTCTTACGACTTGTGATACCCCTACTAATACACCTTAACACCCCCCCTAGCCTTACCTACTGCTTTAGAGGTCTGCTTGGATGATTTCAGGTCATCTCTTTCTTCCTTTGTGACTGCTAGCAACTCCCCTCCCAGCCTATAGGCGGCTTCAGGATTTCTCTTCCCTATGTGCATGATCTTGCACTTCTTTGCATTAAATCCCAGTTGCCACTCTTCTGACCATTTTGCTAGTTTATCCAGATCTCTTCTCATTCTGCCCACCCCATCTGGATCATCTACTCTGTTGCAGATCTTGGTGTCATCTGCAAACAGACAAGCCTTACCCTCTAGTCCATCTGCAAGGTCACTAATAGAAGATGTTGAGAGGACTGGCCCAGGACTGATCCTGAGGTACCCCACTTGTGACTTGCATCTCTTCTGACTGTATACCATTTACCACCACTCTCTTTCTGCCCGTCAACCAGTTTGCTACCCAGTTGACCAACTTCGAACCACCACGAGCCTACCCAGCTTATTTATCAATCTTCTATGTGGAACAGTGTCAAAGCTTTGCTGAAGTCAAGGTGGCGACATCAACTATTCCCCCCTTGGTCCATCACTCTGGTTACCCAGTCAAAGAAATCTATGAAATTAGTTTGACAGGACCTTCCTTTGTAAACCCATGCTGTCTTGGATCCTGTGCCCCTATGGATTCCAGGTGTTGCACTATCCTTTCCTAAGGAGTGCCTCCATAATCTTGCTCACTACTGAGGTAAGACTGACTGGTCTGTAGTTCCCTGCCTCCTCCCTGCTACCACTCTTGTGGAGCAGGATCACTAAGCCCTTCTCCAGTCTTCTGGGACCTCTCCTGTGCTCAGAGACTCACTAAACAATTCTGCTAATGGCTCTGCTAGTTCCACCTTTAGCTCTTAAGTACCCTGGGATGTATGCCATCAGGTCCCATTGCCTTATCCACCTAAGCAGCAAGCTCTTGTAGCCCCCTTTCTTTTGTGAGAGGGAGTGCTCACCTCCCTCCCCGTGTCCATGATGCTGAGCTGTGGGCCCCTGCCTACCTTCTCTTCAGTAAATACTGAGCAAAGTATCTGTTAGGATAGATGCCTTTACAGGGTCCTCCTCCTCACATGCTCTCTTTTCTCCATTAAACAGCAATACCCCTCTGGACTTTCTCCTTTCATTAATGTATCTATAGAAAGTCTTGTCACCTTCTTTACTGTTAGTGCTAGTGTTTCCTCAGTTTGGGACTTTGCCTGCCTTACTGCCTTCCCTGCTTTCCTTAGGGCAGTTTGGTATGCCTCCCTATCTTCATCCCGCTGTGTTCCCTTATATTTCCTGAAGGCCAGCCTTTTGGCTCTGACCTTTTCTGCTACTGTATTTGAGAAACAAAGTGGTTTCCTCCTTCTTTTGCACTTCCTTTCTGTCTAACACAATGGGATGTTGCTTCAAGTATTGCATCCTTAATGCTTGCCGCTTTGCCTGTACCCCCTCACCTGTGTTCCTTTTTGCCAGGGCTAGCTTAACTCTGTTGGCCATCTTATCAAAGTCAGCTCCTCTGAAGTCCCATATTTTCGCCTTGGAATGGGATGATTTAGATGTAGTAGCCAAATTGAACCATACCATGTGATGGTCACTGGCCCCCAGGTGACCTTCTATCCGGAGATCTGTGATCCCTTCTCTGTTAGTCAGTACTAGATCTAGGATAGCCCTGTCTCGTGTGGGTTGCTGTACCAGTTGTTTGAGGCCCTCCCCCTGTAGGGAATCCACTATGTGTCTAGTTCTGGCAGATATTCCAGCTGGTATTGACCAATCTGTATCCGGCATGTTGAAGTCTCCCATTATCAGAACCTCCCCTTTAGCTGTCATGTTTTGTATATCTTCTAACAGTAATGTGTCTATGTCCTCCCCCTGGTTTGGGGGCCTGTAGACAACCCCAGTTCTTATGGCTGTCCTATTTCCTGTTTCCAGGGTGACCCACAGTTCTTCTGACTTCTTATGTGTATTCTGAATTTCTGTAGATTTGATATTTTCGTTGACATACAGGGCCACTCCTTCCCCCCTTTTTGCACCTCGGTCTCTTCTGAACAATACATAGCCAGGTACTGAAGTCTCCCAAGTGTGGTTACTGGTAAACCACGTCTCACTGATTGCTATGTCCAGTTTAGCCTCTGACATTATTGCCTGCAGGTCTGGGATCTTATTTCCCAGGCTGTGAGCATTTGTGTACATGATTTTCCATTGGCCAGATTTTGGTGTGTTAGTTGTTGGGTGAGGTTTGGCATTACCCTGTCAGTGTTATGGGAGACAAACCTTTTTCTTACCTGGTGATGCAAATGAACTGCAAACATGCTGAATCCCTGTTTGACCACTAGCTGAGGGAGGGTGTTCTTCCTATTCGACATATGGGGTGCTACCCCTCTCCCCATTGCTAGTTTAAATATTCTGCAAAGACGTCAAACTTCTGCCCCAATGCACTGACTCCCTCCTTAGTCAGATGCAGTCCATCAAATTTAAAGAACTTTTGCTCCCAGAACTGTTGCCAGTTCCCTACAAATCTGTGTCCTTTTTCCTGGCACCAGCCCTTGAGCCACGTGTTTAGCTCCCCTATCTCCCCTTCTCTGACCTTCCGTCCATCTGCTCCCCTCTCCCAGACTGGCAGTTTTGGGGTAAGGTTTTTGAGAAGGTGGTTGCACTGCAGCTGAATGATCATTTATCCACCCACGACATCTATAATTCTCTCCAGTCTGGATTTAGGAAGAGGCATAGCGCTTAGACGGCCCTTGTTCAGGTGCTAAATGATCTAACAGCGAGAGATTGAAGGACCCGTTCCATCTTGGTCCTCCTTGATCTCTCTGCGGCATTTGACACTGTGGACCATGGTGTGCTGTTGGAGCATCTGCGGTTCATCTGTGGACTGTTGGGTACCGTCCTCAGGTGGTTTCAATCTTTCCTTGAGGGTAGGACGCAGAGAGTGGTCACACTGGAATTTATTCCTCCGACCCTCACCCCCTAAACTGCGGGGTACTACAGGACTCCATTTTGTCACCTATGCTGTTCGCAGTGTATATGCTGCCATTAGGAGACATTATTAGCCGGTACAGTTTGAGTTTTCACTGCTATGCAGATGATACTCAACTGTACGTCTTTTGTACCCGAACGGAGAGATATCCTCTCAGTGTTTAACAACTACCTCGCCAAGATCCAGGACTGGATGGGTGCTAGCTGGCTGCGGTTGAACCTAGTTAAAACCGATTTGTTGGTGGTGGACCCAGATTGTCGGGATGTGGGGATGTCAGCGGGACAACCCTCTGGGCTTTGGCTTGGGGGTGTCCAGCTAGCTGCCTCAGATTGGGTGCACAATCTGGGCGTTATCCTTGAATATGGTTTGACCCTTAAATCACAGGTCTCATCTGTTGTCAAGACCTATTTTTACCATCTGAGGAATATCACCCGGGTGAAGCACCTGATCTCCCCTGATGATCTTCCAACATTGGTCCATGCCTTCGTGACTTTGCGCCTTAACTATTGCAGTGCCCTCTACCTAGGGCTACTGGGGGTTGATAGACACCACCTGCAGCTGGTGCAGAATGCAGCTGCCAGGCTTGTGACCGGTGCTTCTAGGAACGATCACATTACCCCTGTGCTCCGTGGACTGCACTGGCTGCCAGTGCAATGGCGTTATCGCCTTCAAGGTGATTTTGCTGACCTATGAAGCCCTACACGATCAGGGACCTCGCTACCTACAAGATCTCTTTCATCCCTACTGTCCCCTCCTGACCACTTCGATCCACTGCCGAGGAATTGCTAGAGATTCCCAAGGTGCGATTGAAGACATCTGGGGCCCGTTCTTTTGCATTTGTGGCCCCTACCCTGTGGATTTTCTACCTTGTCAGATAAGAGAATGCCTAACCATCCAGAGTTTTAAAACAGCCCTTAAAACCCATCTGTTTAGCCTGGCGTTTCCTGAGAAGAATTTTTAGTTAGTGAGATAGTTTGCTGACGTATATGGCCGTCCTGACTAGTGTATTTACTTGTTCTTATCTTAAAGCTGTGATTTTATGTACTGGATTTTTAATGTTTGTTTATTTATTGTTATGTATAGGCGCCTTGATCATTGGAAAGGCACCTTTTCATAAATAAAAATATGATATTTATGAATACCCTGGGAGCCGAAGTGAGGCTGAATGGCAGAGCTGAAAACTGGTAATGACTCGAAGATAGTCTGAACCTTAAGTACTTTCTGTGGGACTCTCCTATGGGGATGTGGAAGTATGCACCTTTTAGATCTAATGATGCCAGTCAGTCTCCTTTATGAAGCGTGGGCAGGATCATAGCTAGAGTTACCACCCTGAACTTTGGCTTTGCCAGGTGCTTGTACAGAACTCTCAGGTCTAAAATGGGTCGCTAACCCCATTTTTCTTTAAGGTCAGGAAGTACCTTGAGTAAAACCCTTTCCCTCTTTGTAGCAAGGGAACAGGTTCAACTGCCCTTGATTGCAGAAGGTTTGCCACTTCTGCCTCCAGAAGCTTCCTTTCTGAAGTGGAATGGAATGAATTGGGGTCTCTAAAACTTTCATCACCTGTTTCTTTGGACTTATTAATTGGTGATAACAGCCTTTTGGTGGGTGCCAGGCCCATCATTTCCAGAAAATCCGCCCTCTCCTCATCTTCTACCACTTCAATGGTGGTGACAGTGCTTCTACCATTTGTTTCACAAATGTAAAATGAGATGAATAGTCAATCAATCAATCAAACTTTATTTAACCAGGCAGTTACATCGTTGAGCAAGCTCATTTGCAAGACGGTCCTGGGCACAGAGGACAAATTAATTTACAGTATTGGACATCATTTTATAACACAGCAGACACTGAAACAGACTATTTTTAAGTACAAGATTATTAGGTAACTGGAGCAAGACTTAGATAACGAGGGCTATATACATACACAGGCAATTCATCATATATGGGTTTAGGTGACAGTGAAGAACAGAGGGGAGGAGAGGATGGCAAAGACACAGTGGAGGACAGAGAGAAGAGAGGAGGGCAAAGACACATGAGGGGAGCGGGGTGGGGGGCAGCCCTGCTAGGGTAGAGGCTCCCAGGGGGGTTGCCACGGGGAAGGAGGGAGGGAGCCGGGGGGGTAGTTACACTAAAAAGAAATGCTGCCAACAGGGGGGAATAAGAAGGCCAGGGAGGTCTAGGAGCTAGGGGAATATTCAGTCCATATGCCAATGATTACCTGAAGTAATTGCACGCAGTCTTCATGCATCAATAAAGCAGCTGCCTGAATATGTATGGGCTAGGCAGCAGGAAACGTTTAAGTGCTTTTTGCATGTTGTTACAAAGTGATGGTAGGAAGGAGCTGATGGCAGTTGTGCCATGACTTGTCCTCATCCGTGGTAGCTTGAGGAGGACAAAGGAGGAGTTCCGTAGGCCATACGCACCTTTAGACTGTTCGAACAAGTTGCAGATATAGGGTGAGAGTTTGTTAGAAATAGCCCTGAAGAGCCACAGGAGGGTGTTTATTTGCCTCCTCATGAAGGGGGATAGCCAATCAACTGCCTGGTACAACAGGCAGTGGTGAGTCTGCAGGGGCATGTCAAGTATGAATCTCAAAGTGCGATGGTAGTGTGTGTCAAGCTTCTGGAGGGCATACTGGGGGCAGTGACTGTAAAGAAAGTCAACGTAGTCAAGCACTGGTAGAAAGGTTGTTTGAACCATCTGCTTCCTAGCTTTGAGAGTGAGTTGATGTCTTATGCAATAAAATATGCCAAGGTGCTGTCTTTGCTTTTTTGTTAATTCAACTTAGGTGTACAATGAAACCGAGTTTGTTATCCAACCAGACTCCCAGATATTTGAATTTGTCCACTATTTCCAGAGGTTCACCAAGGAGGGTGATAATCTGGGGGTTACCAGGTGTCCCATATTGTGGGAGGAGTGTGGGGAGATAATCATGGCTTTGGTTTTTTTTGGTATTGAGCAAGAGCTTCAGGCTCAGCAGGTTATGTTGGAGGATGATAAAGTCCTGCTGTAACTCCTTGTAAGCAACATCTAGAGAGGGGTTGGTTATAGAGAACTGTGTCATTCACAAAAAGGTGAACATTTCCTGCGAGTATGCCAGAATCTATGCAGTTGATATAAAGTGCAAAGAGGATAGGCCCCAAGATAGAACCTTGTGGGACGCCTCAGGACAAAGCTTTCAGTGAGGACAATTCCCCTTGTGCTTTAATTTGTCTTCGATTTGTGAGGTAGCAGTGGAACAACTTTACTGCAGCAGGAGTTAGACCAGTACTACCCAGAGTATCAAGCAGGAATGGAATGATCAACCGTGTCAAAGACTTTGCTGCGGTCAAGGAAAAGTGCGTAGATGTGCTGTTTATTATCCAGGGCTTTTAACCAGTCATTAGACACTTTGGCTAGAGCTGACACAGTGCTATGCTTAGGTCTGAACCCCGATCGGGGTGGGTTAAGGATATTTTCACAGTCCAGATACTCCCTCAGTTGTAAGCTGACAATTATTTTCTAGTAGCTTGGATAGTACAGGAAGAAGTGATTGGTCTGTAATTATTCAAGTCTGTAGGGTCTCTTGACTTGGTGCAATTTTCCAACTGAGCAGTGGCTCTCCTTAGGTAAGTGAGCCATTAAATAAATGAGCGATAGGTGCTGTCAGATGATAATAGCCTGCTTTTAGAATGAAGGGTTCTAACGAGTTGGCACCAGCATTCTTTTTGGTATCTAGCGAGAGAAGAAGGTCCTCCACCTGTTTAAAGGATACTGGCTGGAAATTAAAGGGAGGGCGGCCAGTACAGGGGACAGAAACATAGAATTTGATGGCAGATAAGGACCGCTTGGCCCACCTAGTCTGCCCATTTCCCTACCTAACGGATAAGCTGCAGATCCTAATTAACCAACAGCCTACTTCCTCCTACCCTCCACTAGAATTGCCTTATGTCTGTCCCATGCATTCTTGAATTCCCCCAGTGTTTTTGACTCTATGACCTCCTCAGGAAAGCTGTCCCATATATCCACAACCCTCTCTGTGAAGAAATACTTCCTCACATTACCTCTGAGCCATCCCCCCTCTATCTTCAAATTGTGCCCCCTTGTTTTTGCACATCGCTTTTTCTGAAAGATGCTACCCTCTTGGACTTTGTTGATTCCCTTGAGGTATTCGAAAGTTTCTATCATGTCCCCCCTCTCCCTCCTTTCCTCCAGGCTATACAACTTTAATTCCTTTAGTCTTTCTTCATATGTCTTCTGATGCAGACCCTGCATCATTTTGGTTGCCCTCCACTGGACAGCCTCCACCCTGTCTATGTCTTTGCAGAGATGGGGTCTCCAGAACTGTACACAGTACTCCAGATGTGGTCTTACCGACTGTCTGTACAGAGGGCCAACAACTTCCTGTTTTCTACTAGTGATGCCTCTCCCTATGCATCCCAGTATCTCCCCAGCCCTCCTTACTGCCTTCTCACATTGCTGGCCCACCTTTAGGTCGTCTGATATGACTACCCCCAGGTCCCTTTCCATTTTTGTTGTTGTCAGTATCTCACCCCCCATTGTGTATTCTTCCCCTGGGTTTTTGTTTCCCAGGTGCATTGCTTTGCACTTCTTTGCATTGAATCTAAGCTGCCATACATTTGACCATTCCTCCTACCCTGCCAGAAGTAGGGCTAGTACCTACACTGGTGGCACTTGGGGCACTCAGTTTACTAACAGGCAAGGCATCAAATGCGAAGTCTGCAGTAGCAAAGTGGTTATTGAGCTGGTCAAGGATCTCAGACTTATTTGTGTAGGAGTTATTTTTCACTACAATTTTGGCCGGAATTGGGGTGGCAGGGGAGTGTCCTTCAACCTCTCTCAAGATTTGCCAAAACCGGTAACCAAGGAGGAGTATCAAATTCATGGTCTGGGGGCACCTCAGGTTCAGTGGGTTCCCCTTCGTACTCTTGATCATCCTCAACATGAAGTTCATAGGCTGCATCCTGTATAAGCGGAACCGAACCCGAAACCGGGACACTCTTTGGTTGCAGAACCGGAACTGTTTGATTCGGTACCGGTATAAGCCCTTGATTAGTTGCAGTCTGCAATGCCTGGAGGACCTACAGAGCTTGGCAACTGCCTCAGCTGAGGGCATAGATGTTTTCTGAACAGAAGTCTCCTTTGCTTTTTCAGCTGAAGGTTTTGTGTGTTTTAACTTATGTTTTTTCTTAGCCAGAACTGGTTTGTCAGCCGATTCTACGGTTCACTTAGTTTTTGCTGGCTCTCCTTTTTTTGAAGTGGATGGTTCATTTTCTTTAGCTTTATCTTTTTTTGCAAAAGAGGGAGGACTGGGTTGGTCAGAACCCTGATCCCCAGAACTGTTGGAGAAGCCATCCTTTTCTTATATCTTTCCAACCTTTTTTTGATTGTTTTAGGAGGAAAAGTTTTACAAATATCACACTCTGAAGTGAAGTGGGATTCACCCAAGCAGACCAAACATAAATTGTGTTTGCCAGCTTTTGCGAATACCTCACCACACTTAGTGCAGTTTTTGAAACCCGTGGGGCCCATTTTCTTTTTTGGCCTCTCTGACATTATTTAAGAAACCCACCAGAAAAGGGTTTTTAACTTGGTTCCTGAACCAAGAGTAATGTGACAAACACCCAAATGCTGGTTTCTTTCCAACTATTGAAGGTTTCTAACGGTCGATTCCCAATGGGAAGAAACGCTATTTAGATAAAGATACCCCAGAAAATAACAGCATGGTCCCAGGTTAAATTTAAAAGTAAAAATGTATTTATTTATTTGCTTTTATTAACCAGGTAAGCACACTAGACAGCCACGTGCCTATATTCAGGTGCGACCAGGAAGATTACAATGTACAGAGAAGGACACCAGGCAATAGACACTGGAACATGGCAAAAAAGGAAAAACGAAATGAAGCACTCAGATAGGTGCAAACACACCATGTGGTACAGTAGAAACCATGGTCTAATACCATAGTAGATCATGGTTTGTGATGTAATACCTTGGCAATCCACTGCAGGCAAGAAGCAGTATACAAGTGAAAGCAATATGCAAATAGTTTGCAGTGTGTAGTTGTCCCAGCTTGTATTTACTAAGGTTTTTCCTGGCACAGGGTTTTTGACAGTTTCAAGATTGTTCTATGTTGTAACTGCGACAGGAGTTCATGAGTTACTAAAGATTGTACATTTAAAATCCACATATACGGTTAATTATGCTGCAACAATATTTCTTTAGAAGTGAACAGTTACATACTGTTACCATCCCTTCTGAACTACTGCTTTCTAAGCAACTGTGGGTGCAATGCATTGTGGATGACTGAATAACATTGTCTGGCCTAGCCTTTTCTTGGTGAATACACAGAGGTAAAGATGAGCATGCAGCTTCTATAACCGAAAGCAAAAATAACAGACACTGAGATAAACAAAGCAGAATTAAAGAGAAAGGATACTTCTGTGGGTGAAAAGAAAAATAAATTGAGAAACAAAAGAAATCAAAGAAACAGACTAACAATAGTAGTCAAAACAAGTATTTGAAAGGTGAAAGCAGTAAACGTTATGTTGTTCTATGTCCTGCTGAGTTAGATAGTTTAGACAGAAAAAAAGTGAAAAGAATATTCTGCGAAATAGTTGTGCAATAAAGTGTTTTTCAGATTGGTTTAATTCAGTACATTTGGAGAAACGGTGCTTGTGCTACTAGGATTGTTTGACAGCCACCTATTGGTCTGCAAAGGAACTGCAGGAAGAAAACTAAAATGTACCACAGCAAACTTCCATCATGCAGTGCAGCCCATATCTTCTGATACACAGAGAGGAAAATCAAAGCACCTAGAATAGAAAGTGATTTGCAAGTTTTTGAAAAGTTGTAAAATATGTTTCGATGTTAGAAAGCTTAAAGCTTGTAATGAAAGTTATTTTAACAAAAGTGAAACAGCAGCCACGATATTTCCAATAGGTGTGTTCCAATTGTTTTCAAGTATATGTACATCATGTTTAACAGCTCAACATACAGTATTCTGAAAATAAATCAGTGTGATTGTACGCGTTTATTCAAAGATTATTAGTCATACACTGATTGCCATGTTACAAGCGGATTAAGCCACTCGAAAGGATGGGATTACAGTGGAATTAATCCATAGTTGGTTGGTTGGATCCACTCGGCCTTCGGCCTCGTGGTCCAACCCCCCCCCCCAAACCATGGATTAATTCCACAGTAGACCCATGCTTTCTCATGGCTTAATCCTTACTTACATCACTTGTCAAAAACCGCATGGTACAGACTTGGACAACAGTCATATGCTTTCAGCGTGAGGGCGGAACAGCAGTCAAATTCAGGATATACAAACAGGATCTGCCATATCCCCAGGTGGCTATGGGTAAATAGGCATCACAAGTAATACATTTTGTGGGTGAGAGCCCAAAAACATAGAATAGAAAGGAATTTTGCTTGACATGAGCAATGAGGCAGGAATGGAGCCATTTACAGATAACACAGCGGATAGCAACGAGCTAGCCAGCAGATATATTGCATTCAGTATAGGGAGACTCATCTCTCCTCGGCAGTATCAGCCAGGTCTGAACGCCTCACCAGGTCAGTTAGGTCTGGCAAGGTTCCTTAAGTGCAAAGACAGGTGGAGACCAATTTGAGGAAACCCCATAGGAAAGATTTGAAACATGAATGGGAGTGGGAGGAGTGAGTGTTTGCTGGGAGGAGTTCCACAATCTGGGTGCATAAGCAGCAAAGGCCCGAGCACCCATTTGGGTATGTGTTTTGGGAACCTGGTTGACCTGGCGGTCACAGGATCTTAAGTGGTAGGAGGGGGTTGCAGGTTTGAGGGATAGAGCCAGTGCAGGAGGGGTGGCAGTTCTGACGATGTTGTCAATGAAGCTGCCTAGGACAAAGGTGCAGTGTTTTTCTGGGGGGAGCCACTCAAACCTGGAGTATAGCTCACAGTGGTGTGTGAGGCGAGGGGCAGAGAGCGCAAAGCGACATACATTGTTGTATGTAGTGTCCCATTTTGAGAGACTGGTTTTTGGGATGAGGGCAAAAGAGACAAGCCCATAACAGAGTGAAGGGAGGACGACCCCCTTGGCTAGGGTGAGTCGTGCAGCCGGGGTTAGACAGCTTTTTGCTCTGTATGCCAAGCCCAGCTTGCAGTTTGTAGCTTTACAAATATTGTGAATATGCAGGGAGAGGTCAAGTTGCGGGTCAAGGGTTACCCCCAGGTACTTGACGGAGTCCGCAACATGCAGGAGGGAACCATCAGCTCCAGAGATTTTTAGTGGAGCAGGGCAGGATTTAGTTTTGGCCAGAGAGCATGACCTGAGTCTTTTGAAGGTTGATAGTTAGCTTGTGGCCCTTTAGCCAGGTTTGAATTAGACTGAAGTCAGAGTTTAGCCTGGTATTGATGACTTTGATGTCTTGGGAGCTGGTTAGGATGACGAGGTCATCCGCGCACAGGGTAGAGTGACCGTGTGCTGGGGCCGAGGGCAGCTCATTAATGAAAGGGGAAAACAGGAGGGGCCCAAGAATGGATCCTTGGGGGACCCCACAGTTCACAGGAGAGGAATCAGAGAGGGCCTTGTTGCATCTAGTGTATTGCCATCTCCCAGAGAGGTAGTTTGCGATCCAAGCGTGGGCTGGGGTGGGGAAGAGGCCAAGGGACCTGAGAATGGAGCACAGGAGCGAGTGGTGGACCAGGTCAAAGGCTTTCGAGAGATCCACGAAGATGGCTCCAGTCAGTTTGCCTTGATCAGTGGTGGACCTGATCTCTTAGGTGACCTCGGCAAGGGCAGTAGAAGTGCTGTGCCCTTTTTGGAAGCTGTGTTGTGCTGGGTGAGTATGTCATAGCATTGTAGGTAGTGGGTGAGCTGCGAGGCAACCACCTTCTCAAGTAGCTTACTAATCGCAGACAGGATTGCAATGGAGCGGTAGTTCTTGAGAGTTTTTGGGTCGCCTTGTTTGAAGACCAGGATGACTCAGGCCACTTTCCATACATCAGGGATGAATCCCGAGATTAGGGAAGTTTTAAAGATGTGAGCAATGAACAAAATTAGACATGTGGCAGTTCCTCAATGGTTTTTCACAACCAAAGAGGAACCGCTAAAACTAAATAAAATCACAAAGTAAACTATACAAAAGAAAATAAAAGCAGCAGATGAAATAAAAATAAAATGTTTGCTTGTTTTTCATGGAAAAACAACAAAATAGAGTGACTTCTGAGGCGAGTGCTCCGAGGTGTCTTGACTAGGCAGGTGGAGAATTAAATCTGAGTGTTACAAAACGTAGCAGTTGGTAAGGGCAGCAGTTTGAATAGCGGCACAAGTCTATGAGTGTTCCATCATTTGCATAAGTTCAATTTTCTCTGGGGCAGTTCAACACTGGAGGCTGACTGCAAGAGACAAGCACATTGAAGAATTCCTAGAGTTAGAATCAGAGGCTCTCAAAATATTGTTGTAGGACAGTTCAAAGTTCAAAGTTGTTTTACTACCATTCTGATGTCACATTGATAGTACAACAGCTTTTTAGCCTTGACCTGCTTCCTGACTGGCTAAACCCCCAGTTTGGAAACAAAAATGAATGAGAAAATGGTGGTGCCATTTAGCTAGTAGGTCTCTGTGGCAGTTCTCACACACGAACACACGTAGGTACCTCTAGGTACCTACCACGTTTTTTTTTTTTTACAGAAAAAAGAGTGATGTGGCTGTTATTCAGCCATGACAGTGATGGAGACTTGGCAGCAGCAGTTTGCCAGCATGGAGGGAGCAGAGCAAGTCAGAGCACCTGCTACCACCGATGGGAAGACATTGATCATGCCAAGTGATGGTTTGGCAGTGTGGAAGGAGCGGAGCGAGTCAGAGCACCAGCTACCGATGGTAAGACTAATCATGTCGTCTCATCTGTTTTTTAAAAAACCCTTGCCTCTACCATGTTTCAACCATCTACTGTATAAAACAGTGTATGGGTGACCATACACAGCTATGGCTGTGTTTGTATCAAGGGGATGTGATGACATCATATAGACCTCTCAAGCTTGTGTCTCAAAGTGTATATGACGTGATCACATCCCCTTGATACAAACACAGCCTTGTTGTGTATGGTCACCCAATACATTATTCTATATGTATTCCATTTTGCCTCAATGGATCAAAATGTCAATGATCTTTCGGTCTGTGTCCTTCAGCTGGGTTTCCAGGATGCTGACCAAAGAAAAATCACATAAACTAAGCTTACTGTCTGCTTACGCTCCCAGCAGAGTTCTGGTTTAAATAATGGACTTATTTTCTAACATCTTTCAGTCGCCTCATGGTTTGACACTGTAGACTGTCCTTTTGAACCTCCCCACCCCCCCCAATCAGATTTTTGCCTGCATGAATGCATGGTGTATTTCCAAGTGTGGGTATGTCTATACACACTTCCATTCGGGGGTGTGGGGATACTCACATGGGCATTACAGCCATGTGTGCATATCCATTTTCTCCAGTCTCCTCCCCCCACCTCTGTCACCATCCCCATCATCACCTTTTTTGTTTTCCAGCTTCTATTTTTAATTTTCTGTTACCACTTTATTCTCCTAGATTGACCCATTTTCTTTCCTTACACATACCACAGTTGTTGACATGGCACTCTAGGCAGTGTGGGGCTGTTTGCTTGGTTCCACCCACAGCAGAGACAATTCATGGTTTTCTTTTTTCTGTGAACATCACTAAAGACAGGAATACAATGTTCTGTTGGGGCAGGATGACAGCCAAGACATCAGCTAAAACCCCAAAGCAAGAGATGTTTATGTCACGCAGGAGTCAAGCATGGAGTCACAGAGTAGGAAGGTCTGGGAGCAGCATGGTGTCAATGTTCTGGGACAGAAACTCCACTGGCAGGGCAGGGCTCGCGGGGATGCGGGTACCCACATCCTTTATGCACATTTTGTGCTTCGGGATGCTTGTATTCTAGCTCCGAAAGTCCCCAAGACACTCAACAGTACAGGCCCGGTAACCCTGATCGGGCTGCTGTACTGCGCATGCGCGAGTCTGATTCTTTTTTTTCCCTTCCCCCCCTTTATCACCTGGTGGTTTCAGTACCTTGGAAGCGGCGCAGACCACAGGTGAAGTGGGGAAGGAGAAGTAAGCGAGAATGTGCCAGAAGGAATGGGATTGAATTGCGGGGGGTGGATCGATTTCCTTTTTGGCAGCACAGTCAGTGGTTCGTCCAGAGAGACGACTGGGGAGGAGTTGCTCAGAGCCATTCGTAGCGCGGACGGTTGGAAAGAATAAGCAGGGAAAATGAGTCTGTTTAAAAACAAATAAAAGAGTTCTACATTTAAAAATTAAAGCAAATCATGGTACAGTCCGCTGTACTGCGCCCGAAAAGATGAAACCGTATTGCAGCTACATCACTAGAGCACCAGTTACTTTTGTGGACACGGAGGTAATAATTAAAAATTTCTATTACTTTAGGCAGTTTAGGGCATTGTGCGGCTATCTGGCAGACGGTGTTTAGTGAGCTTGTGGTTTACAGTGTGTTATGTCGTGTTTTTGTGCAGGGCCCAAGCTGTGGTAGCGGCAGCAAATTGCAGCCAGGAGGAGAGAAGAGCTGGGTGGGGGAAAGGTGAGACTGCCTCATGAGTGGCACAAAATGTCTCAACGAAGCTGATTATTTTGCTGGAGGAGAATCTTCTGCAGCAAAGGACAAGGAAACAACATCGTCCTCTGAGTGGGAAAACATCTTGGGAGGATGAGATTGTGAATGTTGAAACTGAAAATGATAAGCAGTCTGAACAGACTGCATCTGCTAAAAGCAGCAAGAAATTAAGGTTGTGGAGGGGACAGCTGGACAAAGTTATTTCCATGGCTTGTAAAGGAGGAAGCAGAGGGGAATGTCGTTGGGATTTGCAATTGGTGTAAAAAAGGTGGCAAAAGCAATCCATTTGCTATAACTGGCACAAGGGTGTAGGTAGGCATACTCGCTGTACACATTTGTGTACAGTTTGAGTACCTGTCCCACATTATATACCGTTTTGTTACCACTGTCGCATTGATTCTGTAGTATTTGAGTTAGTGTAGGCCACTTAGTGCATCTGTGTAAACTGCTATTGTTTAGAACATATATATATATATATATATATATATATATATATATATATATATATATGTGTGTGTGTATGTACAACCTGTTTAGAGGTTAGTTCAATCATTTGATATTTGGATTTGTTATGACATTGGGGGTAGCAGTTTGAAAAGGCGTGTACATATTTTTTAAAGGGGGGGGCAGCAGCTGGAGAAAATGTGTACATAAAAGTAATATCTGGTTACACCTCTGAACTGGCTCAACCAATCTGCAACTGTCTGTTTTCTACGGACATGAAAAAAAATGAGAACATCTGCTGGTGCACACAGGAAAGAAAACAGTAGAAAAATGGTCTCTGCCAGTGGCATTTGAGCAGCAGGTCTCAGGTCCCGAGGCAAAGGATGACAGTAAAGTAGCCCAATTAATGACACTGTACTACCTACCAAACAAGGGCAATCACTCAACCAGTCTGAAATGAAAATTACGTACCTACCGTAATTCTTGATCTTCTCTTGTATCTTCACCATTCATTACTGCTTGGGTTAAGCTGGAGGCGCGCACCCGCTATGGGAGTTTTTTTTTTTTTTTTGGAGTCGGCTCCAGCGGTACCGCTCTCGAGGACGATGACCACAACATATGCGAGGGGCGGCCGTTAGGGAAGCCAGACTCCTCTTCCATCTCAGTTCTGGTAGCCAGAGAGGCGAAAATAAAGTGTAAGAAAAGAGAGTGAGGCAAGAGAGCCGAGGGATAGAAAAGGAAAGGAAATAAACTGAAAAGGAATAAGCCAATGGAGAATAGACAGAGGAGAGAAAATTCCTACCCTAAGGGATCGCAGGGCCTCCTTTCCGGGGCGGCTCAAGGGGAGGAACAGAGAGAGGGAGAGGAAAGTAGAAGAAAGAAAGAAAGAAAGAAAGAAAGAAAGAAAGAGGCATGTTGAGAGGGAGAACAGTGCCCATCGAGCATTGTTGGTTGAGAGGCTTATAGGCTCGAAACTAATAAGGGAGCAAGAATCCCAGTTGCTAGGACTGAGGAGAGGTTTCACCAAACCTCCTGAACAGACCCAAGTGAGGGCAGACTCTCTGAACTCTCAACATGCCAAGTCCTTTCATCCTAGTTGAGGGCTCCTAGACTGTCCGAGCAGAACCTGTTCCGAAGAGCCATCCAGGAAGAGGACTGTTCCTTAGCACTTTGTTAAGTGCTAACACAGAAGATATATGGAAGACTATGCCTTCAAGGCAGTTTGAAGAAAAGCAGAGAGGAACTCAATCAGACTTGTTAGACAAGGCAGACAGAAGCTTGAAGCTAACAAGTTCAGCCAGCAGCTGGAAAAGCTTGAATAATAATAATACCTGCCAGGGGATTCAAACCTGAGGAGGCCAAGACAGGGCATGGCCACCAGGCTGTGAAACTACATGACCTGAAGAAGGTAAGGAATCGCACTATAGGGCAGTCAGAAAGAGTTCCCCAGAATTAAAGAAATTTGCAACCTGCACTGCTCCCCCTACCTTGAGGAAAAAAAGAGAATCCATTCACAAGAATGGGGAAAAACAGAAAAAAATTGTTTTTTTTTTGGCATAAAGGCCAAGGGGAAGAGAGGAACGAGATGGAAGGGGGAGACGCCACAGAAGGAGGCCACTGAGAGGAAGGTGGGTGGGTATCAGTAATGAATGGTGAAGATACAAGAGAAGATCAAGAATTACGGTAGGTACGTAATTTTCATATCTTCCCTTGTCAATCTTCACCATTTGTTACTGCTTGGGTGAGTACCAAACCCCCTCCCCCTTGAAAAAAGGGGGGTAGAACCCTGAGGGAACAAGACCCCCAGCCTCCTGTTGGTGAAGAACAGAAGGGGAAGACCCTGGCTAACACAAAGAGAAGCCTAAGTGGGAGAAGAGCTAGGAGGTGCCCCCCGAGGACGGGGAGACGGAGGAAGCCCCTGCAAAAGTCTCCTAGCTCTGGAGGAAAAAGACGGGTCCCCCGGAAAGCGGAGCGCATCACCCTACGCCGGGCCAGGGGTGACAACCTTGATAGACGGAGCCATGCTGTCCGCCTAATGCAGATCGCTGTCCCCGCAAGCCTGGAAGCCACCTCACTGGCGTCATAAGATGCCCTTGCTTGGTGTCTTGCCAGCTTCAGGCCTATAGCGGAGAGGGCAATAGCTCGTCTGGTTTGCTCCGTAGTCAGGCATTGATGCTAGGAGCTGGAGCATCGACCACAGATGCCGATTGTAGGCAGCATGGTGAGCCTGATGTGATGCAATGCAAGCCACCGCACGAAGAAGAGAACACTTTCGCTTACGGTCTGATTGTAGGGAATCTGAATCCGTGGATGGTCGAGCCAGGCGGCGACGCGGAAGGAGTTCCCAGGTAGACCGCCAAAACCCGGGAGGACGGGTTGAAGGGTACCTAGATTTCGAGGGGCACACACCTCTCGGGACGACAGTCTGCCGGGGCTGGAGAAAGGCGTGCTGGCGATCGCTGGTGAACCTGATAGACGCCTCCTGGAAGGGATAGGCCAGGAAGGTGACCACCAGGTGCTGGGCACTGAATTCTCCAAGGAATTCACGCGCCTCCGCTCAGTATTGTCTCGCCTAACGAAGAGATTCAAGATCCCTCACCATCCTCGAGGAATCGCTGATATTCCGTGAAATCAAGGCCGGAAGAAAGATGAGCAGGTTCCTCTCCCTCAGAGGAGGAAGACAAGGATGATGGAGAGCTCGAATGTCCAGAAGATTCCTCGAGGGGAGAGTCCAAAAGACCCGCCATGCATGTATTCATGGTGAGGGAAGGTCACCAAGAGAGCTCTGAACTGCTCCCAGGATAATGGACCCGTAGGACTGACATGGCCTGGAAGAGCAGGGGGTGGATGCAGAGGTACTGGAGAAGGGCACCTATGAAGAGGCAACTGACCTCTGCCAGGGCTCTGAAATCCGGGGAACGGAGCCCGAGCTGGCGGGATCCCGGACAACAAACCAGGCCGCAAGACGAGACCCTGAGGATGCGATGCCTGGAAGAGCCCGGGGGGGAACCTCCCCTGTGACGAACCCAGGACTGCATGGATCCACAAGGGCAGCCCTACAACGCCAACGAGGGAACCCCGGGGCCCAAGAGGAAGGGCGGGTTCATGCCACGGCTCCTAGCCACCCCATGAGGGTGGCTGGCGGAGACCGATGACCGCCCCGCCTCGACCCTCGGATTCGAGAGCCCTCCTCCCCGACTGCAGCTGCCTCCCCACCCCGAGAGGAGGCAACAGCACCCGAGTAGCTGTCACAGGGCCCCCTAGGGAGGGGAGCCTCTCCTCAGCCCCCACCACACTCACCTGGGACCCACAGCCACCCTTTAGCCCGAGGGCCTCAGGGAGGACAGGTGGGACAGTGGAAGGGGCTCTGCTGCGCCGCCTTAGCACTCTGTGCCACTGGGGACCCTGACCCCAAGAGTCAGGGTGCCAGGATGGGTCCACATCTGAGTCATCGGCCTCCAAGAGGGCGAGCCAGCAGAACCTCAATGCTGGCAACCCCAGGGGTCTCGATACCGGCGCCGCAAACGGCGCCGGGTGCCAGGACGCGCCGGATGACCCCAGCCCACTGGGCGACAGCCAGGCCCGGGTCCTGTCTCCCTGCCGCACCAGTTAGGGCCCACGGCACCGCCTCCGCGCTGGACCCAAACTCGCGCGCTGAGCACAAGCTTGCCCGCGGCCCGAGCGGCGCCCAAGGCCAGGGCTGCACCACCCACGGCGCTGTCTTGATCACCGCACCGGATCCAAAACGCGCCCGGAGGGCGCGGCCGAGGGTCCACCGGGTGCCAGGCCCAGGAAATCAGGCCTTGACACTGGGAGCCTGCACCCCGAGGAGGTGACTGCCAAGCGGTGTCCCGCCACGGCCCCGGAGGGACCACGACGTTCCCGACACCACGAGAGAAGCTCTTCGCAAGAGAAGAGGAGGAGAAGCTTCCTCCGAAGGACTATAGGCCCGGAGGGACTCCAGGGAAGGGCCCAGGAGACCTTACCTGGGAATCCTTGAGCGATGCCGTCCCCCGAAGGTCGACGGGGCCTTGCCGAGCTTGAACGCCAAGACTTCGAGGACACGACGGTCCATGGAGAAACAAGCATCGCATGCGTCCATATCATGGTTGGGTCTCAGGCAACGGAGACAGACATCATGCCGGTCCGAGACGGAAAAATGCCGGCCACAGGTGCACCGACGCATAGGGGCGCCGCCCGCCTTCGACTTACGCCTTGCTCCCAAACCGGACATGATGCGAACTAAACAAGGAAAAAAAGGCAATAAAGCACTCGGCGCCGCAGTATAGAAAGAAAAGGAACGGTCTTACCGGTATACGGCGTCGAGTGAAAACTTCTGAGAAAACGAGGAGTCTTGAGGCTGGAAAAAACGAGAACCATTCGCTACCGTGCAGCAGGTGCAGCCTCGACGGTGGGAGAAACAGAACTGAGATGGAGGAGGAGTCTCCGGCACCTAACGACCGCCCCTCGCGCATGACGCGGTACATCGTCCTCGAGGGCGGCGCGTCTGGAGCCGACCAAAACTCCCCGAGCGGGTGCGCTGCCGCTTAACCTAAGCAGTAATGAATGGTGAAGATTGACAAGGGAAGATACACTAATAGCTCTACAGGTGAGGAATGCAATCTTTTGGGCCGGGGCGCTCAGGCTGGGCTGTTGCTTGTGGAATGACACTGATGGTGGTGTTTTACATCCTCAGAAACTAAATGGCTGTCCAGCATTATAAGACAGTGGTACAATCTGCTCTGGTTGGGATGCAAGATATGACATGCTGGACTCCATGAACAAAGTCCTATATGAAGAAGTCAAAGTTCATTTAGCAGGTTCTCAGTTTGTTTCTTGGGGTAACAGTGGATGAAACCACTGATATAACCATTTACAAAAAGCTGTATATATGTGTGTATATATATATATATATATATATATATATACATACACATACATATACATACATACATACATACACACACACATACACACTATACTGTGTGTGTATATATATTTATACAATATATGTTTTGGGATAAATAGCAGGATAAAAAGTAATATCTCTGCCAGGTCATGGAGATATCAATGATATCTTCACATGTGAAGATATCTCTGATATCTTCACACTCCTATACATCATCGTAATGAAAGTGAAAGTGTTTCACTTTCCATCATCCAGCTATCTTTGCTGTGTCCCTTTAAGCTTGCCCCACTTCACAACACAACATCTCTGTGATCCTGTTTGCAGCCTTAACAATTATTGAAAAATGTTATTCGGTGATTCCCAACTTTTTATCCACCTGTAATGTAATGTATGCGGTTCTGGCTACGCCTGAAATGCAGCGTGATCGAGTGTTGGGCAGATTCAGCAGCATTATAAGATATTGAGCTATGTGCTGCAAAATACATCATTTTTCTGAATGCTGCCTGTATTTTTGAAAGAAGCTGCCGACAGTGATTGAGGGAAGAGCGAGTGAGACGGCAGCTTCACACCAGACAGAAGAGCGAGCACGTATTGCTATGCAACAGACGCGCGTTTCTGACTGGTGTTGTGAAGCTGCCGTCTCACTCACTCTTCCCTCAATACTGTCGGCAGCTTCTTTTCACAAAATACAGGCAGCATTCAGAAAAGGATGCATTTTGTAAGTTTTACAGCACAGGCTCCCTAATGAAAAATATCTTGTAGTGCTTTACTTTTGAATCTGCCTAGCATGGTCACGCTTACATTTCAGGGGCATAGCGCCGGGTCACGCCTACATTACAGTTACAGGTGGATAAAGAAAGTTGCAGGATCAACCAGATAAACTTTGTTTTCAATAATTAATTTGTTTAAAAATGCAGGCAGGATCAACCAGATGCGTATTATGAAAATAATTTTAAAGTGGCAACAGCAGATTTCTTTTCATAATATATGTAATCTGCTGTTTTGGAGCAGGGGTATGGAGAGTTGTTGGGGGTAGCCACGACCACATAAACTTAATACCAAACAATTTTTTTAATAATAATTTTAAAGTAGCAGGATCAACCACATATATATTTTTTCAACAACATATGGCATCTGTTGTGTTGGTGGAGATACTGCAGTTTTGTATTGAAATAGCCATCACCTCTATGTAGGGGGTTGTATTAAGTGGACATCTGGAGCTTTTGTTGAGTGCAGGCCAAAACATACATCATATAAACAGAACATGACATGGACTGACTGAAGATATCATATGTCATTGGCCTCTCGTGAAGATAAATATGATATCTTCAGTCAGGCCATATCATATCTATATCTATATGTGTGTGTGTGTGTGTGTGTGTGTGTGTGTAGTGCATGCACAGGCCAAAATTAATTTCATAGACTGTATTGCAATACCTGATGGGAGGGCAGAGACAACTGTGGCAGAACTGTTACATGTGTGTTCTGCTAATGCAGTTGGCCCCAACAAGATCATCATGCTAGCAAGTGATGGTGCCAGTGTCATGACTGGACAGTCAGCAAGTAAACCCAAGGCTGATTCAGATCCATTGTATTGCCCACAGACTGGCACTGGCAGCAGGACAAGCATGTCGGGACAACCCCATATTCAGTGAATATCAAGTAACCATCAAAAATATGTACAGATACTACAGCAACTCTGCAGTACGGTACAATACCTTGAGTTTCATCCAGGAAACACTAAATAATGACAATATCAGATATCTGTCCCTAAAAGAACCTGCACGTTTTCGGTGGCTGTCACTGCATACTGCAGTTCATGCAATTCATCGATCATACCCTGCACTTTTACAAGCCCTACAGCATGATGCAGCAAAAGGTGCGGCAGAAGCAAAGGGCCTTCACACAAAACTGAAATCAGTCTGCTTTATCTTATGCACCTCTTTTTTCATCAATGTCTTAGATGTGAAGAACAAATTGTCTTTAGTCATGCAGCGGGACAGTGTTGACATTTCGGTGGCCAGTAGCATGATAGAAGCCACAGTTACTAGACTGCAGCAGTTTAAAGAGCAGAGTGGGGAACAGCTACAGAAGACATTTCAGGAACTTGACCAACGTCCTGGCACGTGGCAGGATCAAAGTGAATGACAGGCCAGCACTGCATATACAGTTCCAGATGGCATCTCAGGAATATCTGACACAACTCACTGAAAACATTCACACAAGATTTGAGTCAACGTCAATGGAGCTGCTGCATAACTTAAAAGTTCTTCTAAAACCTAAGTGTCTCCCTGACGACTCCAAGATAATGGACCATGGACTGCAGGAACTCAAGTGTGTTTGCACTTATTTCCAAGACACAACCTTCCAAGAAGAAACACTGCCAGTACTTATTGACCAAGACAGGGCTGAGAAAGATTACGAACAATTCAAACTTGTTCTGAAATCTAAAACAGGACCGACTTTGCTCAGCAGTGGCTGCCAAGACTTAACTGAGAACTATTCAGATGTATTCCCAGATTTTGTCACAGTGGCCAAGATTTTACTTGCATTACCTATTACGTCAGTGGCATCTGAAAGAGGGTTTTCTGTACAAAACAAAATAAAAAGGTAGATGTCCCCTGAAAGCTGAAACTGTGAGCAAACTCATGTGGACTGCCCAAGAAGGAGCTGAACTTGAAGACTATGACCCTCTTCCAGCACTTAAGAAATTTAAGGCCATTAGACTGCACAAAAACTAATTATGTTTTCAAATTGTGCTTGTGTTTTTTTAGTTTCAGAGACACAGCAGACTGACGTGACCCAGAGACAGATGACTGGATGGCAACCTGGGCACAGGAGAGAAGAAAAGTATTAAAATGTTTATTCCAATTAAAAGGGGTTGGGGGGACAAAGTAATTATAGCCCTAAGACCAATTCTGCGTCTGTTTGGTGGGGGAATGGAGGAGGATCATCAAGATTCAAAAGCATAACAATTACACACTACCCCAAGGGGGGCTGGGTGGCTACCCATCAACATTAATTATAAATAACCCCATTCTGCTTACAGTTACTGCATGGAGTCTTTGTTGGTGGGGGAGGATTATAGTCTAACAAGTTCAGTAAGGGGTGGGGGTGGCATAAAAGAAGTAATAGCCCCCCTCTTATCTGGTTATGGGAGGTCAGGTTAAATTGTCTTATATAACCCTAACCCTCTGCTCTTTCCACAGTCTATCTGCAACAGTGGCTTCTTTCTCAGCAACTAATTTACCGCACAGAACAGCTAACCCTATGGAGCCTGTCCATTTTCTCAGTAAAAGTGCATATTTGCCTAAACACTTTTGAGAATGGCATTGAGATAACTGTTTGTTCGGCATTCCAGCATCCACCATACCATGTTGTCAAAACACCAACACATATGTTGTACTGTATTTTAATCAGGGGAAGCGCAGCACTGAACACCATTTGATTACACCCCTTAGACTGAGGGTATCAAAATGGGAAACTTGTGAGTCATTTTTTTTCAGACTCCAAGATAACTGTGCACCAAACTGCCAGTCCAGAAAAAGACGACTTCAGGCTCCAAAGGGTTAAGAAATGTGCAGGAGAGCTTGGTGAAGTTATGGCAGGAGGGTGTTAGAAGTTATAGGGCAGAAGGGTGTTTAGGAGAAGTTTTATGGGAGGTGTTTAAGAGAAGTTAATGGGCAGGAGGGTGTTTAGGAGAAGTTTTATGGGAGGTGTTTAGGAGAAGTTAATGGGCAGGAGGGTGTTTAAGAGAAGTCTGGGAAGGAGGGTGTTAGGAGAAGATTATTGCCACGGAATGCCAATGCCATGAAAAAGAAGTACAAAGAAAAGCAAGACAAGTTGTGCCACTGTCTTAAACCTGACAGATTTGGGAGAGCCTAAGGGTGTGGGTGGGTAGGCAGGGGGACTTTTAGTCACCCCACTGTGCTCTCCAGTCTCTGGAACACTGGCAAGTTATTTAGCTGCCACACACACAATTTAAGAAATATGCACGACAGCAGGCAGGGGAAATCATGGGCAGGAGGGTGTTTAGGAGAAGTTATGGCAGGAGGGTGCTAGGAGAAGATTATTGCCACAGAATGCCAATGCCATGAAAAAAGAAGTGTGAAGAAAAGTAAGACATGCAGAGTTCAATGCCACCAACCAGATGTAGATTGTACCACTGTCTTAAACCTGACAGATTTGGGAGAGCCTGACTGGGTGGACTTTTAGTCACCTCACTGTACCCTCCAGTCTCTGGAACACTGGCAAGTTTCTTTAGCTGCCACAGCACAATTTTAAGAAATGTGCAGGACAGCAGACATGAGAGGTTATGGGCAGGAGGGTGTTTATGAGAAGTTATGGGCAGGAGGGAGTTTAGGAGAAGTTATGGCAGGAGGGTGTAGGAGGAGACTAACTGGATTATGCCAGGTCTGATGACGTGAAAATAAAAGAAGACAACCTGTGGAGGTACCACTTCCAATTAACTACTCCTGACAATGGACTCGCATCCTTTTTTTTTTTTTCAATTGTTTAACCAGGAGTAGGACACTAAACTGAAAGCTTGTTTACAGGTGCGACCTGGGAGCACAGGAAGTTAAGTGACTTGCTCAGGGTCACCCACGTCTCCAGATGTGCAGCTCAGTGCCTTAGACCACTGCGCTATACTGCATCCTGCCTATGCTCTACTCCCTTGACAATGGACCCACATCCTGCCTGCACTCTACCTTATTTTGCCTGCATAGATAACCCACTCCTGTCCTTAATTTACATTTCTATACTGTATAGCTGTGCCTAAAACCCGCTATGCATTCCTATTGTATGTCCCTACTTAGCATTTTATACTGCATAACTCTTTGCCTGTAACCAGCTATGTATTCCTAATGTCTATCTATTATGTTCAACTGTTTTGTCTACTGATGTGGAGCCTTTGTAAAGGAGTCTCTGACTCAAACGTATGCAATTCTGATATGAATCAATAAATAAATAAATTGCCACACACTACTAATCCACGGCACCAACCAGATTGTACTTTGTGCCACAGGAGTGTTAGGAGAAGTTTAGGGCAGGAGGGTGTAAGGAGACTGGACTATGCCAGGTCAAACATGAAAAAGACAAGCAGCATTATTGCACTAGTCAGACCACAGACCACCAGCAACCACCAGGTGTAGACTGTGCCACTGTCTAGCCTGAGCAAGAAAATGTGGGGGGCCTTCAGCAAAATGTTTTAGCAAGACTTCTATTATGCAGTAAAGTGGGAGACACAAATCTGGTTTGTGGCACAGTGACACACTGTCTTATTCCCAACTGGGTGGGTGGGGAACAGGGCTGTTTTCAGTCAACTATGAGAGAAGAGAAAAGGAGAAGTATTGGACAGGAGAGGTGACTGGGAGACATAGGTGACTGTCAGCATGACTGTTAGTTATGAAAATAAATGTTAACATGTTTTCTTACACTGTAACCCAATGGCTGACTTTGTAGCCAGGCAGTTTTGGCAAATAAATCAGGCCAGGGGAAACTGCAGCAATAGAATTCCCAAATTTGTTAGAACAGAATTGACTGTAAAACTGTAAGTACAATTTTTTTTTTCATATTGTGAACCAAATGAATGAACAAGTTACGACACATAGGTTGGTCAGGTGAATTCTACTTATTTCTGAATGTAATCATACTGCTGTGGTTTTTGGCCATCACTTATAGGGATAAGGTGCCTTTGTAAAGGACTTTGCAACACTGCTGAGAAAAAAAAAAACGCAATGTATGACAATTTTGTCACATCTGCATAATTTGACTCAGGAATATAAAAAATACATGGGGATAATACTAACACTGAAATGCACTTTCCAGACTTGTTCCATTCATTTCAATGGGGACCCCCAAAACTTTCATGGGGACTCCCAGATTTTAGGTCAGGATCCCCATTTTTTTCCCCCCCAAGAAAGTCCGAGACTCCTCAACAAAAAATCCTACCAACTGCCCTGGCAGGGGTAACAGAAATGGAGCCTCCACTGCCAGTGCCCACAATAGTGGTGACCAGATTTGCCTGAGCCACCAATATCATTCTTGTTGGTTCCTGCCTGAGCTTGAACCGCTGAATCAGTGGGAGAAGAGGAATGGCAGTAAGGAACTGGCACTTTTCAACAGAAAGACAAGTATTTTGTCAAAATACTGCACATCTTTGAGAAAGCAAGCAAAAAGCATCAGCTCTGTATTACGTGGGGATGCAAAAAGGTCCAACTCTGGCCTTCTCCACACGTGGAACAAACAGATGGTTAGCAATGTCTTGTTGCAGTTCCCATTTTTGGGTCTGGCCTACAGATGGACTAAGACTGCTGAAAACGCTGGAGTAACACTGAACTATCTTTGCCTAATTGTCCATTTGTAGTTCATTCCTGAAAATTACCTATGGTTTAAACGTAATTTCTACTGTCCAGTTTTAGCATGCATTTAACATTACCCTTTTGTTTTTTTCAGTTTGCACACTAACACACCTCATGGACCATGAAGCATTCCCAAATTCTCACTGCCTCCAGGCACAAGGAGTAGGAGTATGTGTGCCCCTCCCACAGGCATTCAGGTAATATACCATGCACTGTTTGTCTGAATGGATGTTCAGGAAAAAAAAGGGGGGGGGGGCCTGAACCAGAGTTGCCAGAGTCTGAAGGCTATGCTAAACTGTACTTACTTCCAGCACATTTATAGAAAGGCTTTTTCTCCAGTGGGTACCAGGTCCCTTGGTTTTGAGGAGGGTCCAAATGGACACCCCATTCCAGGTTAGAGGTAACTGGGGTGAGGACCATTTGCATCAGACGCTGCAGAAAGCGAGCACCCATGAGCAACTGGTCCTTGTTCTATCATCACAGTAGAGCATCCTTAAAGGGGTGGCAGACTGGAATCAGAAGGTTCAGAGGTTGAGAGGCCTACAACCATGAAGTCTGCAGCAACCACTGAGCAATTCTCATATGCAGGTGAGCCAGAGATACCACGAATATGGAAGATGCCACGAGACTCAAGAGCCACAGCATGACACAGGTTGAAACCTGTTCGCTGCAACTTACCAAGACAGCCTGAACTAGTGAGGCAGAGAACCTGTCTATGGGTAAAAAGGCCTTCTATCACTAGGACTGGGGATCATAGACAAAGATCAGGTACATAATTTGAAGACACACACCTAGGACAAACATGAGGAAATGTGCTTTTTTTTGCCAAGGACAATAAGAATGCGGAACCAACTGCACGTGATATTGTAAAAGAATCCACCTTCGTTGGTTTTAAAGCCAAGTTGGATACTTACTTACATGACAGCAACTTCTGTAGTTGCACCCACTGAGCAGTGGGGACAGTAATTATGGGCATTGTGCCTTCTGCTGTTCTAACTCTGCAGTATGATCCCTAAACCACATCCAGGCCTGCCCTGATGTACTGGATCCTTTGGCAAGAGATCAGGACAGACTTCTCCACATTCACCAGTACCACCAAACTGTCCAGCAGCTGTCTGGCACGGTGTAGGGTGTGTGATCGCTTTGTTTTGTGTTTCCATGTAGGGTGTACTTCACCTGGACTGCCGGCACTCCCTTCTGGAGCCAGGCACCCAAGTGCTAGAAAACATATAGCAGCTTCCAATAATTCAGCACCGCAGCTACCACAGCAAAGCATCCTGAAATCTGAAGGGGAAGACCTAAAACTGGTAGTGTTGCTCTTCAGGACAGAACCAAAGGTATTGCCTGTGGCACAGTCAGATTCTGATGTTCAGATAGGCATCCTGCATATCCACAGTGCAAAGCCAGTCTCCCTGTGACAAGAGAGGGAGAAGGGACCCTAGGGACAGCAGGCAGAATTTTTTGTAAACCACATGCTTCAAGTATCTGAACTCCAAAATGGGCACCAGGAAATACCTTGAGCAGAACCTGTAATTTATCTTGGCCGGTGGGACCAGCTGGATAATTCTTTTGTGCAGCAGTCTTTGCATCTCAGCCCACAGCTACTCCTCGGAACAGTGACAAGGCCTGGGAGGAGTGACTGGTATTTGACACAAATTCCAGGGTGCATTCATGCTGGATAATTTCCAGAACCCATTTGTCTGTGGTCGCTTTCTGCCATCGGGGCCGAAACAGAGATCCTGGACCCTACCAAAGCCCCTGACAGAGGAGTCACAGGGGAATGTGAGTCAGAAGGAGGGGGCAGATAACAGCCCACTGTCTATGCATCTCTTTGCTACCACCCTTATACTTGCCTGTCTAGGTCCAGGTCATTCCTGGAAATTTTCTTTCGGACCAATGTACTTACCCTGTCAACAAATAATTTACAGGGTGCCCCTATGAACTGCTGCTGCTACGGCACCTAGCCCAGGTAATGACCGCAGCGAGGGTAGGATTGAGAGCCCCTCCGAAAGAAGCCTCTACCACAGCCTTTCTGAGGGTCATTCCAAGCTAGGCACTGAACAGACCTCATGATTATCTTTGAGGTTTTCAACTCACTAAGAATGGCTTCTACCTCAAACAACTTTTGGCCCTTAAAGGATACATTCAGCACTGACTTCTGCACATCCTGAGCAAATTCTGTAACATAAATCCACAAGTGCCATCTCAGACAGTATCAGATGCAGCTGCTCTAGCCAAAGTGTCTGAAGCATTATACATAGACCTGTGGAAATGCCTGCCAACCTTCAAGCCATGGGGCCTTTGGCCCATCTGGAAAGTTGTGGGCAATGTTGCCAGTATTCTCCCAGATGTGATTCTGATATTTAAATTGGTATGCTCAGTAGCTGGCAATACACAGTCCTAAGGAGACAAAGGTCTGTTTACCCATTATGACCAGCTTTCTGAACTCATCACGGGATCTAGTGCTCATCTTCTACGGGGCCAGAGACCTGTCATGGGCTATCATAATGACCACAAAGGGAGTGCCAGGCTGTGTGAAATGGTACTTTTTTATCACTAGGGGCTAGATACTGTTCATCAGCCTTCCTAGACCGCTGGCATGGTGCTAGGCCAGTGCCAGGCAGTCAGAGTGGCATCCTCCAAGGCAGCATAAACAGGAGGAATGACAAGTGAGAAGGCTCCCACAATCTTCAAAAAGTTGCAGAGGTTTTTTGTTTCTTGCTCTTTTTAAGAATTCTCTTCTTTCAAAGTTTCCTGGATTTGCCGCATTAAAGTCTGAAGAGTAGGATCTAAAGAGTAGGAACGAGGCTTGTACAGTAAACTATCTACTACTAGAGGGTATAGTAGAGCCTGCCGAGTCTTCCTGTCTGAATGGCAAGAAAAAAACTATGGTCCACCTCTCCCCAAGCTCTCTCTCTCCCCCTCTTCCTCTAGGAGGTCAGAGTTATACACCTCTTCCTCCCCCCTTGTGAAGAAGGGGCTAAGAAGTCTCAAGCCTGTAAGGGAAAACTTGAGGAGAATGACAGGTTCAGCCAGTGGTGGCTGAGGAATAGCCTGGTCTGCTGACAGCAGCAGCTTTAGCATTAGTCTCCATATCAAATCAGAGAACTCTTGGCCGGCCCATCAAAACAGAGGTAGAGCTACCACTTGCAACCCCAACTGTGGAATCAAGTCTGGAGCACAGGAGGGCTGGGAGAGGGAGGGGACAGAAGATCAGGAATTCCAGAGGAAGCTCTCCTCCATCAGGGAGAAAGGGTTGTTGCCTCTTGTACAACACTGCCATCTGGGTTGCCATGGGTGGCAGTGCAGTGGGTAGGCACAGTGGGAGGCAGGACATTGGCCAGTCTGCTTTGGTACACTCTGTGTATACTTGTGACTCCTTCCGTGCTGGCATCCTGATTGGGGGGGGGGCTGGCAACATAGAAAGGAAAAGCCCCGTCACATCAGAGAATGACCCATGTTATTCTTATGCCCCATCAGGGCGACTGGCCTTCCTTCATGGAGTTACAAATGGAGACACAACACTCTTAAGGGTACTTACCCCCAACTAAGGGGGTTCTGCCAAGGAGGTGGGAGTAAGCTAGGGTATTGGGTAAGTGCTGAAGAAGATGTGGATGAGGCTGGGAGGTTGCCCGACTGAAAGGGACAGTCATGGAGAAGAGGATTTAATGTTTAAAAAATGAGAACGGAACAGAAGTCTGCCAGATTAGCACCAGGAATGCTGACAATGGCCATGGACGCCATGTCACCATTACTGATGCACCAGTTCATGCCAACCATGTTCCTGCAATGCAAGTAGGAGACTGTGGTACCTTGGTCTGAGACTTGCATGTTTGAGTTTTGGCCCTGCTGTGGCTAAACAAACTGGTTTTATTGGCAGACCATCAGCAGCAAACTTACCATCCCTGTTTGATAGCAGGGATCTAGTGAACAGGAGAATGTCAACTCACCGATAAGTAGTCCAGCTCCAGCTGGATCTGGTGGCTCTTTGTTGAAGAGGAAGATTCTGACCAAGCGACTGTTTTAGTACACAGCTATATTTACTTGCTTGGGGACTTTGATCAGCCACATATTTTTCAGCAGTAGTTTCTGCATCAAAAGTTGGGCAAGGACTGTTACAGTGATTTGTTAGGAACTGCAATATCTTTGTCGAGCTTTTTTTTTTTTTAAAAATAAATAAATAAATAAATAAAGCTCCAAATCCTTATGCCAGCATCTCCAGATAGCTTGGTTAAACCTGCCAAACTGCAGTTCTGCAAGTCATGGGATCGTCCTAAGCAAAAACGTAGCAAGGTTCCAATCCCAGGGTTCTTTTTAGTTAATCCTTTGTTATATTGTTAGGGGAGATACCAGGTCAATAAACCGCTGCAAGAACTGCGCTGTGTAAAGTGCGAAACCATTTAGAGCAACAGGGGTGTTAATAGCGGTAATGAATTACCACTACCCTGGTTGCTGTCCGCGGAGTGAAGGAGCTGTTCCTGTGGTTGAGTGGCTAAGGCACAAGCACCTGGAGTAGTGGAGACCTGGGCATCAGGGTTAGGTACCCCGTTTTGTTTGTTTTGGTTTTTTATGGCTCACAACCACAGTTTCCTGCCTCCTGAGTTTCTCCTCATCTCCGAGGTCCACACCCCTACAGAGTTGATTATAATTCCAGGGTGCATGGGTGGCAAAGCCCCATACTTCAGGGGGCAGAGCCCCCTGCAAAAACAAAAAATGTATATTTTTTCCCATTATGTCCTATGGTGTGCGTGCATGTTGTATCGGTCGGTCTGTTAACCAGCCTTATTAGTGCACATGGCATTTTGCTTGTGGCTTTGTTTGCTGCGCTGTTTTTGTTTGCAGGGTTTTGACCCTGTGCCACTACAGGAAAGGGGGGGAGAGACCCTGCTAAAGTGAAGGTTTCCACGAAGTTCCACAAATGCAAGGTACTCAACCCTCTATATTCAAATTTTTCTGTAGTAATCTTCAAAATAAATGTAGAATTATGTCATCTCTTCTTAACTCCTTTTTATTGAGGGTTTAAAGGAAAGCTGTCATACTCATACGCTCCCCACCACCAAAGCCTTACCCCCCCCCCCGATTAGGAGTTTTGCATGGAAGACACCTTTTTTTCCAGGTGTTTTAACTTACTTTTATTGTTTAAAAGTCCATAATTCGTAAATGCACACCATGCGGTTCCATTTCAAGTGAAAGTGCGGTGCACGCACCTGCTTCAATACACTTGTAGAAGCAAGCAGTGCGCTGCCGCACTTTCACTCTGAATGGAACCATGCAGCGTGCGCCATTTTGTGGAATCACGGACTTTTAAACAATAAAATAAAGTTAAAACACCGCAAAAAAGTGTTTTCCATTCGAAACTCCTAATGGGGGGGGGGTAAGGCTTTTGGGGGTGGGGAGCCTATGAATATGACAGCTTTCCTTTAAATACATGTTTACTGTTTTATGAGACTTTCAATATTGCTGTTCTTGGCCCAGTGTGTAAAATTTTATTTTTCCAAATAGCTAATGTTTCAAGACCTTCTGGGTCCCTACTTCGACACTGACATTCACTCTCCCGATGGAGGAAGAAAAAGAACTGAAATGGATTGGGCCTCCTCACATTCTGTAGGCTATGCAGTGTGCCTTGGAGAAGCACGTAAGCACATTGATGTGGACAAAGAGACACAGAATCTGTCAGCAGATAAGGAGCTTGGCCCACCCCATCTACCCACTGCGTCCCTACCTGTACTGTCACCACAGATCCTACTTATCACCGACTACTCCCCCCACTTACTGTACCTACCAAGATTCCTTTATGCATATCCCATGCATACTTGAAGCCCACCAGTTTTTGTCCCTACCACTTCCACTGGAAGACTCGGCATCCACCACTCTTTTCGGTGAAGTACTTCCTTACAACCCTCCAAAATTAACCCCCTTACAGCTTCACTGCATGCCCCCTTGTTCTCATGCACCTTTTCTTCTGAAAAATACTCTCCCGTATCTTATTCACCCTGTGAGGTACTTATGGGTCTCCATCATGTACCCTTTTTCCCTCCTCTCTTCCAGGGTGTACATACAGAGATCCTTTGGGCTCTCCTCATAAGGCTTACGATGTCCATTGTTGCAAATGCTTCCCTTGAGGTCCCAACAGCTTACAGTCCAATGTATTATGGATCTGTGGTGATACCTATAAAGAAGATCAAGCTTCTCAAAAAGCCCCTACTGCTGTTTTAGCGGAGGAGGAGGATGATACAAATAATCATTATGCCAGTGCTAGCATTACTGACAATGAACCGGGTGATCCTGGTGAAGATGAAGATGACGTCCCTGAGATTTCTGAATATCTGCCAGAGGTCACTGGGGCGCTCAATCTAAAAAGATGGCTGGAACCGAGAGACAATGTTCAGACTGTAATGTTTAGTGAATGTGTGAACAGTTCTCCATGTGCCCACAGCACTGATATGAGCAGTGGACACACTGTGGAAACAGGCCACGGAAGTAGCCACTTCTAGTGGAGTGAGCATATACATGACCAGGAAGCCGCTTACACGCTTGTGGCTACACAAATGCAGCAGGCCAACCATTTATAGAGACTGCTTAAAAATGCGGGAGCCCACCATCCTTGGGGTGAAAGCCACAAAGAGCAGAGAGGACTTCTTACAATCTTTAGCATGGTCAAGGTACCAAAGCAAAGTCCAACGGATGACATGTGCATGTAGACGTTTCTCACTGTCTGTGGTAGTTGAGAAGTAAATATCAGAGGCCTGCATCTGTAAGAAACAGGTGGTAATCAGTAATGTGACTGACTAGACACGTAAAAGGGTATAGCTGATGAGTGGTACACCAAACTATAAAACATTCCCATTTTTGGGAATAGGCTTACCAAGCAGATGGCTTACAAGCCACCAGAAGAACAGCAGCAACTGTAGGGGACACCCATAAGTAGGAGAATTCTACGACCTCATGAGCCTGGTGTGGAAGTACAGGAATCTAAGACCTGGATGCTACAGAGAGCCCGGCTCCTTCAACAGATGTCTGCCCATAAAGGAACAGGGATAGGGTGATCAACAAACAACTTCTGAAGCAGAAGGAACCAAATTTGTCTGGTCCAAAAAGAAGCCATTAAAATCAGGGTGTCCTGTTCTGCCCTAAACTTGACCAGAAAAATCCTCTGAATCAGGGTGAACAGAGGAAGTATGTACATGAACCTCCCTTTCCAAGAGAGGGACAATGTGTCTCACCAAAAAACTCCATGCCCAGGAACAAGTGAGCAGAAATTTGGCAGTTTTGCATTGTATGGAGACACAACAAGGCCTATGTCCAGGGAACCCCATTTTTCTAAGAGGTCATCCACACTCAGTTGAATAGCTCCCTTTTGTGATGGAACACCTAGGACTGGTGAAAGTGAATCGCTAGGGCATTTAGGGTGCCAGGTAGAAAGACTGTCAGAAACATCTTTATTTCCATGGCCCAGTGCCAGACCCTCACTGCCTGCCTGTAGAGGGGATATGAATGAACACTGCCTTGATGGTTGATGTAGCCGACCATGAAGGATGGTAGTGAAGGCCTGGAGACCATGCAGAACAGCCCTCATCTCCAGAGTATTGCTGGGGCCCAAATGGGCACCCCAGCCGAAACCATAGGCGTCCTGTCATCACTAGCGGAGAAGATGAATGAAGAAAGGGAGACCCTGTCTCCAGGTTGGAGCGGACCAATCACCAGAGCAGGCAGTTGCAAAGCAGGGGGAGTCACCTTTATGAGACATTCCAATTTGTCCCAACTATGAATCCACTGCAGAATCCTCATATGCAGACATACCAGAGAGGCAGTGAGAATTGCTTCAGCCATGAGGCCTATTAGCTGTAGTAGACATCTAGCCGAGACATAGTCACTGGAAGAAACCAGCTGAGCCTGTGCAACTAATGCCATGGCATGGTCTGAATGAAGAACTGTCTGGCTCAACCATGTGTCCAGAATCGCTCCTAATTATTGGAGCCACTGGCACGGAGTGAGCAATGACTTCAGCACATTCACCAAAATGCACAACTACTTGAAGAACTGTAGGGTATAGAACTGTGAGTATATTATCACATTCCACGATGTGGCCTTCCGAAGCCAACTGTCAAGGTACGACAAAACATAAAGGTTCTCAATGTGGAGGGCAGATGCAACTGCTGCAATGCATTTGGTAAAGACACATGATGGGAGGACAAGCCAAATGGCAATGCACAAAACTGACAGCAAGAGTCCTGGTGCATAACAGCAGGTACTGCCTGTAGCAGATCATGATACAAAGGTAAGCGTCCTTTATATCCAGGGCACACAGCCTATCTCCTTGTAGCAGCACAAGAAGCAGGAACTGCAGAGACCATTCAGAAAGTACAGTTAAGTAAGAACTTACCATAACAGTAGCTCTTCAAGAGAGGTTCCTGCAGTAGGTCATAACATGTAGGACTGCGCCCTCTGGCGTCAGTACTGCATGGCAAACTTTTGCTAGCGATGTCTGGTGGGGGACCACCCACCCGTAACGTGACTAACGTCCAGCGTGACCCTATAAGTGGGTGGTCCCGCACCCGCCTTCCAGTTCTCCCACCAGAGACCCAAGAGAGTGCGACAGGAAAAAAAGGATATCGTCCCTGGAGCCCAATCCAAACAGGCCTACAAAAGCAAACAGAAGACTGGAAGAGGGAGGGAGGGAAAAAGACAATCCGCTGCAGGAACCTCTCTTGAAGATCTACTGTTACAGTAAGTTCTTATGTAACTGTACAATCTTACTTCGAGAGTGTTCCTGCAGTAGGTCGTAACATGCAGGACTAAGTCCCAAGCAGTCAACTGATTAGGACAAACTGAAGCACAGGAGAAAGGAAAGTCTGCCAAAAGACCAGAGCAAGTCTATGACAGAAGACCCTGCAGGACAGCTAGGCCAAAACCCGCCCTACATCTAGAGGCAATGTCCAGACTAATGTTTAGTGAAGGTGTGGACTGAACTTCAAGTTGCCGCAGCACAAATCTCTGTTGTGGACACATTCCTGAAAAAAGCAGCAGAGGCAGCCACACCTTTGGTGGAATGACCTTTGACCTCTCCCGGAAGAGGCTTGTCATACTTTTGGTAGCAGAAATGGATGCAGTTAGCCAACCATTTGGACAAGCACTGCTTAGAGACTGACGACCCCAGAGTCTTGGGGGCAAAGGAAACAAAAAGCTGGTCATCTTTACGGACATCCTTGATCCTGTTAATGTAGTAGCACAATATCCTGTGCACATCTAAAGTGTGCAGGAGCGCCTCACCCTTATTAGCATAAGCCGGATAATAGACTGGGAGTTCCACAGTTTGATTCAAAGTGAACTCAGAAACCACCTTAGGAAAAAAACTTAGGATTTGTACGCAGAGCCACCCGGTCTCTGTGGAAAATCAGATAAGACTCCTTAAACATCAGGGCCTACAGCTCGGAGATCCTTCGAGCAGAAGTAATGGCAACTAAAAAGAGCACATTCCAAGAGATAGCGCATCTCACAGCTTACTGCTGGTTCAAAGGGAGATAAAGTAAGCTTTTCGAAAATAAAATTCAAATCCCAAAGGGGGTGTGGGGTTACGTATAGGGGTTTTCAGATGGAGGATCCCTTTCAGAAATGTTTTGGATACCTCTAAGCAATCGTTTTCCTGTCTACCAGGGAGTGGTAGGCAGAGATAGCAGATAGGTGGACTTTTAGTGAAGAATAGCAGAGTCCTGAGTCCGACAGGTGCAAGAGGTACTCCCATCACCTGGGGCACCAGGCAAGAAAGAGGGTCCCTCTCTTTTGAAGCTACCCAGATGGAAAACCGTTTCCATTTCATAGCATAAGCAGCTCTAGTGGAAGGCTTTCTGGCCTCCACCAAAACTTGGGCGACCCTGTTGGAGACTCCAAAACGGTTAGCGATTATGTCTGAAGGAACCACGCATGGAGGTGTAGGGACCTGAGGCTTGGATGCACCAGTCTGCCCTGATCCTGCATCAACAGGTCGCACCGAAGAAGCAGAGGTACTGGGGGTTCCACAGTCAACTGCTGTAGGAGTGGAAACCAAATCTTCCTGGGCCAGAAGGGGGCAATCGGCAACTGTTGTGCCCCCTCTGCCTGAAGTTTCAGCAGAACCTTCTGCAGAATGGGAAAAGGAGGGAAGGTGTACAAGTATTTCCCTGTCCAACAGAGAGAGAACGTGTCTAGCCAAATAACACCATGCCCCTGAACGAGTGAGCAAAGCTTGGGAAGCTCTGCGTTGAATGGGGAGGCAAATAGATCTACCTCTGGACGCCCCCAGCTGCAGAATAGATTTTCTGCCACTTCCTGGGGTAGTTCCCATTTGTGAGCTAGTGCTAAGGTACAGCTGAGGCTGTCTGCCAGGATGTTGTGCACTCCTGGAACGCGCACGGCTGTGAGATGTAGACCGTGCTGGACTGCTCAGTACCAGACCTGCATTGCTTCCCTGCACAGGGGATACAATCGGGTGCCTCCATGCTTGTTGATATACCAGACCACGGACATATTGTCAGTCTGTACTAACAGTGTTCCTGCTATCAGAAGGTACTGGAGGGCCTGATGGGCATACAGGACCACCCTCATCTCCAGAATGTTTATGTGGAGCAAGGATTCCAACTGGGACCATTTCCCCCTGGGTTTGGTGGTCTCCCAGGTGAGCTCCCCAACCCAGACCCGATGCGTCTGTGGTGAGGGTCCAACAGGGCGAGGAGGGCCTGAACGGTGTCCCCCGAGACATGCCCAGAGGGTCCTGCCACCACAAGAGGTCCTTCTTGAGTGCACTGGACACCAGAATAGGATGATCCAGGTCGTCTGTACCCTGATCCCATTGGACCTGTAAGGTCCATTGGGTGACTCATGTGCAGCCTGGCCAGAGGTATGGTCAGAATGGCCGCGGAGGCATAAAAACACCCTGGCTGGGGAACGGCTGGAAGAGGCTACCAGTTTGGCCTGCTCCTGTAAAGTATCTACTCTGCCCTTCGGGAGGAAGGTCTTGCCCTGGACCGTGTCCAGTACCACCCCAATGAATTGGAGGCACTGAGATGGGACCAGAGATGACTTGGAGTAATTGATAATACCCAGTTGTGCAAAAACTTCCAGGGTGCAGGACAGGGACTCCTCCAGGCTGCTCCTGGACGGGGCTGCTATGAGCCAATCGTTCAGATATGGGAACACAAATTCCCTGGAGACGAAGTGCCGCTGCCACCACTGCTAGGCACTTGGTGAAGACTCTGGGTACCAAGGAAAGGCCAAAGGGGAGGGTTTTGAACTGGAAGTGCTCCCCTCGGAAGGAAAACCGCAGGAAGCGGCAGTGGCCCAGGAAAACCGGTATGTGCAGGTAAGCGTCCTGCATATCCAGTGCACAGAGCCAATGGTCGTCTGGAGCAATGGCAGGAGTCCCTGAAGCATCATCATGCGGAACCTTTTGTACTCTACATAAAGGTTCAGATGACTGAGGTCTAAGATGGGCCTGAAATCACCCATCTTTTTGGGAATGAGGAAGAAATGGGATTAATACCTTTTTCCCCTCTGCGCCAAGGGAACTGGCTCTACTGTGGATTTTTGGAGTACAGCCTGGATCTCGTCTCTTACTAGTGTTACGTGGTCTGAGGGATAATGAGATCGTCTTGGAAGAGATTCTGGAGGTTTTTCCAGAAACTCAATCGTGTGCCCTCTTGCTATGAGCCCAATGACCCAAGAATCCGAAGTGATGCTCTGCCACTCTGCTACATGGAGGGCAAATTTCCCCCCCCCATTGGCTCTGCACTGTTTGGAGGTGGAGGGGGTCTGAAGGAGTCAGGAGGTGGAGGAATGGGCAGGTAAGGCATCACCTGCAGCTCGCTGGGTCTTGGAAGCAGGCGGAGAGATAACCGCAGGTCTCGATGCTCTCATTTTATTTTGACACCTGTTAAAAGGCTGTTTGCCTTGGTACTTTTGCTGGCGGTGAAAGGGCTGCTTAGGCTTGAAGCCGGCCTTGTACATGGACTTAACAGATCTCAGGGCCTGCCCACTGTCCTGGAGGCCCGTGATGATGTCTTTGGTGTCGCCCCTGAAGAGGATGGATCCTCGGAAGGGGATGTCCTATATGGCTGCCTGAACACGCTGGGAGAGCCCAGAAATATGGAGCCAAGTGTGGCGCCTGAGGCAGACTGCTGTTGCCGAACAGCGAGCCACAGCATCTACAGAGTCATAGGTAGCCCTCATTGCATGCCTACAAGATATCTTAGACAGCCCCAGGGCCTTGGTGAGCTCAGACTTAAGGTCTAAGTCCTCCACTGTTTCTAGCCTAGCCTCGAGCTGAGCCATTGTAGCTTTTTGGTATAAAATCATATGTGCCACATAGTTCATGGAATGTAAGACAAATGTAGATGAGGAGTAGATCTTACGGCCGAACTGATCTAACTGCCTTGACTCCTTGTCAGGAAGGGAGGTACTCATATGTTTAGGTTTGGCAGTACGGTCGTGCACTGCAGCAATCACGGTGGAGTCTGCCTTCGGGTGAGAGCATAGATGAGGAACGCTCTCAGCAGAATGGTAGGCCCAGTCTGCCTTCTTGGGGATGGCCGGGATGGAGTGAGGCATCTGCCAGATAGTGGAGGTAAGGTCCTTATGGGGCTTCCAAAGTGGTGGGAAATCACAACAGATGCTTGGGTGCTGGAGGTGGTTCAGCGAGAACATACCGTAGAACTTCTCTCTATCCCTCAGGTACATCCACCCATACCAATCCATTATCCTGCAGTACATCTGGCCCTCCTGCTGGAAGAGTTCCAATCCATCCTCATCAACAGAGCCATAGAACCAGTCGCAACTGATGAACTGAATCAGGGAACTATTTCCAGGACTTCCTCATACCGAAATGGCCCACTGATTTCAGGCCCGTCTTGGAACTTCAGGACCTGAACGTGTTTATACAATACAAAAGGATCTTACTTCGAGAGTGTTCCTGCAGTAGGTCGTAACATGCAGGACTTTGGAAGAAGAGGGAGATGCTGCCTCCACTAGCATCCCCTCATCTGTAAGGGCTGTGGAACGCGGTAGTCAGAACACTCTGGGGTGGCTGGTGCACTGCCACAGCCCACACCTTTGCTGACCCTGGAATGGGCACTGGAGGCAAAGGGGCTTGAGCTGTGGCAGTAGGGCCTACGAAAGGATCCCCACCCCTAAGCTTTGGTTTCAGTATAAGAAGGGTGCACAAGGTCATTTTAGATGTTTGCAGGTCCTTAAAAGTAGATTCTACATCAGTGCCAAAAATCTGCTTACTTCTAAAGAAAGCATTAAGGACCGACTGCTGGAATCAGTGGCAAGGCCTGCCACTCTGCCAGGAGTGCCAGCGAAGGCAAATGCTAGAAACAGCCATACGAGCTGCAGCATAAAAGGTATTGTACTCAAGAGTTCAAAGTAGTTTACCAGCCTCCAGACCATGGGCAACAGCCTGTTGGGGCTTCAGTCTTGGCTGGTCCATCAGGCGCCTTTTTGGCCTTGGTAGCCATAGACTTCCACAGGCTATTCTGATATTTAATAATATATACCCGGTAGTTGGCAATCCTTAGTCAAGGGCACAGAAGCATATGTCCCTTTGCCCATCACTTCCAGTTTCCTCGACTCTTTTCAGGTGGAGATCTCATGTGCTTTGGAGACTTGGAGCAATCATGGGCAGCCATATAACCAAAGGCAGCAAGATACTGCTTATCCGCCTTACGTGGATGGCATCCTCCAGTGCCGAATGCACAGGAGACACGTGGATCGTAGGTAAGGTAGGTTCGACAACAGGAAGCAGGAGGTAATGTTACCTCTGTATAGGTCAGTGGTAAGGTCCCACCTGGAGTACTGTGCCCAGTTCTGGAGTCCCCACTGAAAAGAAAAAAAAAGGACAGGCTAGAAACACTATAAGCATCTGGGTTTTCGTGGAAATATTTCCACAAGTCCCACAGGAAATGGATAAATAATTAAAGTCAGCTGCCAGCCCCTATGTGTCAACAGGCAATGTTCAATCAACAGGAAGGTGGGGGTGGGGGAGGGGGCGCGCATCAGTCAATTAGAGATGGACCATTTTTGTTGCTGCTGTTCCTTTTTATTTATTTATTTTTAAACAGGCAGTAAGTTCTTAATGTTTTGCATATAAAAATACATGACTCTCTCTAAATTGCTAGCTAGCACATTGCAAGAACATTCAGTCAAACATTCACCTCTAGATCTTATGAATCCATTTGGTTGGCACGTCTGAGAGGCACATCCAGGCTATCAGTAAATTGCCCCTTAAAATTAGGTTGCTGCCTTATCTGCCTGCGAGTCTCGTCAGAACGCCAACCAACAACGATTTCGAAAACACTATAATGCAAGGTAACCAAGATGATTCAGGGTCAGAAAGGTAGATTATAGGAGGATTGGCTAAAGGTGCTGAACATGTAGTCACTCGAGACTTGATGAGGTGGGGGATATAATACAGACTTTCAAGTTCCTGAAAGGAATAAACAGGGTGAACTGTGAAGAGTTATTTACAAGGAACAGAGAAGCTAGACAAGGAGTCACAAATAGAGGTGTATGGAGCAAAGTTTAAAACGGATGTGAGAAAGTATTATTTTACAGAAATAGTGTTTGAGCCATGGAATGGTCTGCCAGCAGAGGTTGTGGGCGCCAGAAACATACAGTGCCGTGAAAAAGTATTTGCCCCCTTCCTGATTTTCTCTATTATTGCATATTTGTCACACTGGATGTTTTCAGGTCTTTAGACAAAATGTAATATTAGATAAAGGGAACCTGAGCGAACAAATAACACTTGTTTTTTTTACTTATTTCATTTATTTAATGAAAACAGTTAACCAACACCAACTGGCACTGTGTGAAAAAGTAATTGCCCCCTTACACTTAATAACTGGTTACGCCACCTTTAGCTGCAATGACTGCAACCAAACGCCTCCTGTAATTCAATATCAGTCTTTCACATCGCTGTGGAGGAATTTTAGCCCACTCTTCCTCGCAGAACTGCTTTAATTCAGTAACATTGGTAGGTTTTCGAGCATGAACTGCTCGTTTCAAGTCCTGCCACAGCATCTCTATTGGGTTTAGGTCTGGACTTGACTAGGCCACTCCAAAACTTTAATTTTACTTCTTTTCAACCATTCTGATATGGACTTGCTTTTGTGTTTTGGATCATCGTCTTGCTGCATGACCAAACTACGCTTCAGCTTACGGACGGATGACCGGACATTCTCCTTAAGAATTTTCTGGTACAGAGCAGAATTCATGGTTCGTTCAATTATGTCAAGTCGTCCAGGTCCTGAGGCAGCAAAGCATCCCAACACCATCACACTACCACCACCATGTTTGACTGTTGGTATGATGGTCTTACTGTGGAATGCTGCGTTTGCTTTCATCCAGATATAATGGGATCCATGTCGTCCAAAAGTTCCACTTTGGACTCATCTGTCCATAGAACATTTTCCCAAAAGGCTTGTGGATCATCCAGGTGCTTCTTGGCAAATGAGAGACGAGCATTTATGTTCTTCTTGGTTAGCAGTGGTTTCTGCCTTGCTACTCTCCCATGAAGCCCATTTTTGCCCAGTCTCTTTCTGATTGTGGAGTCATGAACACTGACCTTAGCTGAGGCAAGAGAAGCCTGCAGTTCTTTGGATGTTGTTTTAGGATCCTTTGAGACATCCTGGATGATTTTACGCTGTGCCCTTGGAGTAATTTTGGCAGGCCGCCCGCTCCTGGGAAGATTCACTACTATTCCAAGTGTTCTCCATTTGGAGATTATGGCTCTTACTGTGGTTCGATGGAGTCCCAGAGCCTTAGAAATAGTTTTGTAACCCTTTCCAGACTGATAGATAGCAACAACTTTTTTTCTGATCTTTTCAGGAACTTCCTTTGATCGTGGCATAATGTGCTTGTTGAATCTTTGTGCTGGCAACGTGACTCTGATGGTAAGGGTCAAAATAAGTGAGGTTTATATTGAGCAGGGCTGGCTGTAATCAAGCCTGGCTGTGTTCAATTAGCTGACTCTAACTATCCATTTAATTGGGTTGATTTAACTAGGGGGCAATTACTTTATCACACAGTGCCAGATGGTGTTGGTTAACTTTTTTCATTAAATAAAATGAAATAAGTAAAAAAAACAAAAAACAAGAAGTGTTATTTGTTCACTCAGGTTCCCTTTATCTAATATTACATTTTGTCTAAAGACCTGAAAACATCCAGTGTGACAAATATGCAATAATAGAGAAAATCAAGAAGGGGGCAAATACTTTTCACGCCACTGTATATTGCTTCAAACACAGCTGAGATAAAGCTAAGAGATGGGGCAAAAAGGGGCAAGGCCATCAAGAAATGGAGGGTAATGAGTACCAATGCCCATAGTCTGGGCAACAAGCTCCCTGAACTTGTGGCCTTGATGGAAGAGGGATGCCTGGATATTGTAGCAGTCACAGAAACATGGTACACAGAGAACCATGACTGGGATGTTAACATACCAGGGTACACAACCTACAGGAGAGACAGGGAGGGCAGGAGAGGTGGAGGAGTAGCTCTCTATGTAAGGGAAGGGATAAAAGCAACAGAACAAAAAAGAGTAAACAGGGAGGAGAGGAGGCACTTTGGGTCACCTTGGAGACTGAAAATGGTGCCACAATCCACACAGGGGTTGTATACAGGCCCCTATGTCAGGGAGAAGGAATGGACAAGGATATGATAGAAGGCATCCTTGGGATGGCAGAGAAAGGGGAGATATTACTGATGGGGGATCTGAATATGTCAGATGTTAACTGGAGCACCTCTGTTGCAGCCACATCCAAGAGCAGGGCCACTGTTGATGCCCTACAGGTGGCATGCCTCAGACAGCTAGTTTTGGAACCCACTCGTGAGGGAGCAATCTTAGACCTCGTACTCTCAAATGGGGACAGTGAAAGGATCTCAGCTCTAGAAGTGGGTAGCCATCTGGGAACAAGTGACCACCAAACAGTGTGGTTCACAATATACTCAGCTATAGATTCAAGCCATACAAAAGTGAGGGTACTGGACTTAAGGAGTGCTGACTGGCAAGATGGGAGAGTGCCTTAGAAAAGCACTAGCAAACAGGCTAGAAGGAGGGGTGGAGCAACATTGGGGAATCATCAAAACTGCCATCACAGAGGCAACAAGCCTTTGTGTGAAGCAAATAAATCAAAATGAAAGAAAAAAACACCATGGTTCTCAAAAGAGGTGGCGGGGAAGGTTAGGGAGAAAAAGACAGCATTTAGGAAGTATAAGGAAACACAGAAGGAGCAGAACAGAGAACTATACCAGTCAAGGCAGAAGGAAGCGGGGAAGGCAGTCAGAATAGCAAAGGCCTAAACTGAGGAAAAGAGAGCCAACTCTGTTAAGAAGGGGGATAAAACCCTTTATAGGTACATCAGGGAGCATAGAAAGACAAAGGGAGGAATAGTGAGGCTGAATAGAAAGGACGGTGGATGGACAGAGAGGGACAGTGAAAAAGCAGGGATACTGAACGAATACTTCTGTTCAGTATTCACAAAAGAGGAGGGGGAGGTGCCTAATCCAATTAACAGAAGCACTCTGGATAGGGAGGTTGATCCCAGTCCTTTCACAGAAGAAAGGGTTCTAAAAGAACTCCTAAAACTGAAGGTGGACAAAGCAATGGGGCCTGATGGAATTCACCCCAGAATTCTAAAAGAATTAAGGGGAGAACTAGTGACACCACTGACTACCCTTTTTAACAAATCATGGGAGGATGGTGTGGTACCTGAGGACTGGAGGAAGGTGGATGTGATTCCCCTTCACAAAAGTGGGAGTAAGACAGAGGCAGGAAACTACAGACCTCTGTAGTTTGACCTCTTCGGTAGGGAAAGTGATGGAATCACTTCTGAAGGAAAGAACTGTTGAGTACCTAGAGGAAAGTGGGGCACAGGACCCAAGGCAGCATGGGTTTACAGCGGGATGGTCATGTCAGACGAATCTAATTGATTTCTTTGACTGGGTGACCAAAGTAGTATACCAGGGAGGGGCTGTGGACATGGCCTACCTAGATTTAAGCAAGGCATTTGACACAGTCCCACACAAAAGATTAATAATCAAATTAACCAGCCTGGGAGTGGGTCCCAGGGTGGTAACCTGGGTAAAACATTGGATGGACAACAGGACACAGAAGGTAATTGTAAATGAAGTCCACGCTGAAGAAAGAGGGGTTACTAGTGAGGGTACCTGAGGTTCAGTTCTGGGTCCAGTCCTTTTAATGTCTTTATAAGTGACATTGCAGAGGGACTGGAAGGAAAATTATGCCTTTTGCAGATGATACAAAGATCTGCAACAGGGCTGACTACAGGAGGCGTGGAAAGGATGAGAAGGGACTTGGCAAGGTTGGAGGAATGGTCAAGTATAGCATCTTGGATTCAATGCAAAGAAGTGCAAATAATGCACCTGGGAAACAAAACCCAGGGAAGAGTACACAATGGGGGTAGTAACAACAACAAAACTGGAAAGGGACCTGGGGTAATCATATCAGATGACCTTAAGGTTAGCAAGCAATGTGAGAAGGCAGTAAGAAGGGCTGGGGGGATACTGGGATGTATAGGGAGAGGCATCACCAGCAGAAAACAGGAAGTTGTTATCCCTCCGTACAGACAGTTGGTGAGACCACATCTGGAGTACTGCATCCAGTTCTGGAGACCCCATCTCCGCAAGGACACAGACAGGATGGAGGCAGTCCAGAGGAGGGCAACTAAAATGGTGTAGGATCTGCAGGAGAAGCCATATGAGGAGAGACTAAAGGAGCTTAATATGTATACCCTTGAGGAAAGAAGGGAGAGGGGGGACATGATAGAAACTTTTAAGTACCTCAGTGGAATCAACAAAGTCCAAGAGGGCAGCATCTTTCAGAAAAAGAGATGTGCAAGAACAAGGGGACACAATTTGAAGATGGCGGGGGGGATGGCTCAGGGGCAATGTGAGGAAGTATTTTTTCACAGAGAGGGTAGTGGACGCATGAAACAGCCTTCCTGAGGAGGCTGTGGGAGAATTCAAGAATGCATGGGACAGACATAAGGCAATTCTTATGGGGGGTAAGAAGAAACAGGCTGCTGGTTAACTAGGATCTGCAACTTATCCTACAGGTAGGGAAAAGGGCAGACTAGGTGGGCCAAGCGATCCTTATCTGCCGTCCAAGTCTATGTTTGTAAGGGTATAGTAGCTACTCAGTGGCACTAGGGAGGGGTAAGCACCGAGAACTAAAGGGGAAATAGGATATGTATAGACCTCACAGAGACAACTGGTCCCAGGGTATGATAGGGTAATACAGGCAGACTAGATGGACCATTGGTCTTCTTCTGCCATTATAATCTATGTAAGAAAACTCCAGGAATTCAGAGGTGGCTCTTTGAGGAATCATCCTCCTCAGCAGTAAAGTCAAGCTTGGGGACTGCAGTTGTCCAAAGAAAGGTGAAAGAAGGCATCCTCAGGAGACCTGGGTATACTGTACACTGTCCTCACTACAGGAGGACAATGTGAGCTGGAGCCTACCACTTTTTTTTTTTTGGGGGGGGGTAGGTCAGCTCTTCCTCCTCTTCTTCAAGTCCTCCTTCCAAGCAGATTGTACTCCATCTCTTCTTTGTCAACAGGACTAGGCAACGGGTCGACGGAAGTAGGAGGCACCGTTAATGGCAGAGGCACTGATGGAATCCATTTGCTTGGTTGTGGTGCTGGTACAGGGACTGCCAGCCGCATCAACGAGATAAGACAGCGACGGACGAGGCTGCATCAGTGAAGCCTGAGGCATGAGCTGTGAAAATAACGCAAATATAGTCTGGAACAGCAACTGTGTGTCAAAGGGCCTCTGGGGCAATGACAACTTGATTCACAGACGAGATATAGCCTGATCGCAGATTTAGTTGTGAATCCCCCAATAATTAAACATAAAACAAAAAAACAAGAGCAGTACCTAACGTTAACAATACTTGTAAAGTTTGACAGTGGTGTTCAGCAACAGAAGAATGACGAGCAACTCAAAGCAGGAGAAACAGCTTAGGGATAGCTGGGCTACCCACGTTATACAGGCAGTGACGATGCACGTTTACTTGGGTGTCCCTAGCTAGCAAAAGGTTCCCAGTGGTCCTAGTGCTGACAGCTCACAGTTCCATGTTGTGGCTCAATGGAGATAGATATCCTCAAAGATGTAAAATATTTCTTTATTAAGACTGTCAGTTCAGTAAAAGCCCAAGTCACAAATTCCATTAGGAAAACTTTTATTGCACTCTACTGACACAGTAATACATGGGAGATTCAATTCAAGCATCTTTACAAATACAGCTGAATATCAATTAAAAATTGAAATTAATCCCTTTAATTAAAAAAAAATGCACAGGACATCCATCTTAATTATACATAATCAATGACAGATGGTAAAATTTGCATTATTAATTTTAAAAATAAACCAAAATATACCCTTTTACTCAAAATGTTAACATTAAATTTTCAAGTGTTTAGTAGACCGAGATTCTGATTCCATTTTTAGTCCTTTTAAACGGTAAACACAATAAATAACATGATTCCTTCACATTCGGACAAGTACATTAACAGCAAGATATATTTCCCTTATTTATTTTTTCCCCCCAATGCCTCTTTATATTTTCAAGTTCTCTGAAGGCCATGAGATTTCATGTGAAAATGCTAGTGAGGCGGGCACTACCCATTTGTGAGAAATGGGATGGTGAGTCAACCAATCAGATAATAGCTTTCGGCTGTTAGGGACCTGGTCCACATCCAAATCCATGGCCTGCAGGCAAATTCTTTCTGATCCACTGCTCATCTATCTCACTGGTTCAGAATTAGCCATGCCCAGGGGCTACCTAGTTTTGAAGAACAAAAGTTGTAAACATCTGGGGAAAACAGTTAATATTGGAACAGTGGAAATTTTTCTAAGCAAAATTGTATACACCACTGATGAAAATGAATAGAAAATACACAACGGGTTGCAGTTGAATAACACATATCTCTACTAGTCTGTGGTTAAGACTCATAACTCATGAGTGGCAAAGCCACAAGTTTGTTATGAAGGTCTTGTAACTCGTGAAGTAAATGTACACTTTCACTGCAATCCATTATGTATTTTATATATCACACTATTTTTTGTTTGAACCCCCCCCCCCCAAAAATGCTGCTTGCTCACCTGTGCCTGGCAACCTCCTGGCCCTATATGCCTCCATTCTCTGTTGTCTATATATACCTCCCTTCTCTGTTGCTTACATGATACCCAAGGGGGTCAATGGGTGACATTTCCTCCATGGTGCGTTTCTCTGGGAAGTCATCAGCCCTGTATACTGGGAAGGACCAGCAGGCAGTCGGGATCAGTGGGCCAGACAGTACCAGCGTCATGTTTCCACACATCACAGTTTTGTCCCACCCTCAGGATGCAGGCGGCTAGTGCTCCATGGTGTGTACACAAGCCAAGCTGCATCCCCCTCCTCCTAGACTCTCGAACTGCAGCACCACCTGTGAATACTCAAATGACAATGCTGTAGTGGAGAGTGCTGCCCTAACCTCCCCGGACAGCATCACTTGGGGTGCTCACTCCTCCTTCCCCCTGGCCAGTCCCCAAACCGGAGCCGCCGGTGTAAAAAGCAGTAGCTCCACCACTGTGCCAAGGAGCCAGCTACTACACTATTTTTTAATGTTTATTAGTGTTTTACTAAACTCTCAAGTTGGCCCATTGTTCTCGGTTTTCTATTTCCATATTCTTAGTAGAAATATATTTTTACCCTACCATTTTTAAAAACTAACAATATTTATTTTACCCAAATTATTCGCCACTTGGGTGGAATACATAATTTATCTGAAAGTCAATATCCGCATTTTCACAGGTTACAAAGGAACGCTTGCCTGACTGGACTGCAGCTTGCACAATGCCTGACGACACCACCATGGTCACTGCTCCAGTCAAAAAGGGCAGTGGAAGTCTTTGTAAACAACTACCAGTAATTCAAAAGCTTTACAGTTTAAAGGCAATGTATAAATTAGACACTTGACTTGCACTGCATAAATTGGGGAGGGGGCAGGGCCAGAAGCGGATGCTAAGGACCCCCACAACATGAGCAGACTCCACAGACCTAATAGTATTATTTTGCTCACTTTGTCATATGTTTGCGTCACACTACAGCTGGACTAAAAAAAGGTTACTTATTACTTGTGTGGGAGTAGGACTTGCAGAACTTATTCATGTTACTTGTGAGTTACTGTCTTGCCTGGTCACTCATAGACATAATATTCTGAGACAGGCCAAACTTGCACATTATATGTACTGTGTGTGTGCATGCGTGTGTGTGTGTGTGTGTGTGTGTGTGTGTGTGTGTGTGTATATATATATCTACATACACACACACACACCACACACATATATATATACACACACATACACACACACACACACTATATATATATATATATATATATATATATATATATATATATAACATACATACATATACACACATATACACACAGTAAAATTACTCACTTAGTAATTGTATTTCTTCTAATGGAGTCTTGCTGTATTCTGACAATCTGCAGTTAGCTCCAGCTCTTGAACTGCCCTGGAGAGTGAAGGGTTAATTTCTATGCCAGGCATAAAACGTTGGGCTCGAGCTCGGTTGAAAACTCTGTCTGTGTCCTTTCAAACCCAAAACGTCAGATTCTTACGAGCTAAAACTCACTGACTAAATGTGGAAATTGTAAAACTCCTAGTAGCCAACTGGCAACAAAGACTTTGAATTCCCCAAAACACAAGTCAGGAAACCCAAAGAACCAAAAACCAGATAAGAAGAACAAAAAACTCATTAAACAATTACAACTCACCCCACACAACAAGAGTGGGGAAAAGACACCCCTGGGGTGCAACACTGCACCTGCCAACCCACTTCCCAAAAACAGGTTCTGAGAGGAGAGGCAGGGAGGGAGGAAGGTCAGAATACAGCAAGACTCCATTAGAAGAAATACAATTACTAAGGTGAGCAATTTTTCCTTCAAACAACATGAAGTCTTGCTGTATTCTGACAATCTGCAGACTACCAAGCAGTACCTCCAAGGAGGAGGGACAAAACCTACTTTGGGAATAGGCTCTGAAGCACTGCTGTGCCAAACCTAGCATCACTCCTAGCCTGGGTATCCGGAGAGTAATGCTTGGTGAACGTATGTATGAACTGTTTTCCAGGTGGCTGCTTGACAGATTTCTAACAAAGGGATATCCCTACCTGTAGCCAGAGATGCAGCTGTACCTCTAGTGAATGAGCCCTCAGGCCTGAGGGTGCAGTTTTTCCAGCTTTTCATAGCAGAATTGAATACAGGACACAATCCACCTGGCAATGGTTCTCTTGGTGGCATGTTTTCCCCTACCTACTTCCTCATAAGTGAGGAACAACTGAAGGGAGTCAAACCTGTGACCCTTTGTACGTTCTACGTAGTAACTAAGGGCCCTTTTAACATCTAAACTGTGTAGCCTCTGTTCCCCTGAGGAGTGATCAGTGAAGAACACGGGAAGAGACACAGATTGATTTAAGTGGAAATCAGAAACCACTTTAGGTAGGAACCTTCAATTGGTTCTAAGGACCACCTTATCTCTATGGAAAGAGATGAAGTCAGGCTCCACTGACAGGGCTTGCAATTCACCGATACATCTGGCAGAAGTAACAGCAACCAAAAAAAGTTTTCCAAGTCAAGTATTTGAGTTCTGCTGAGGACATAGGCTCAAAGGGGGGTTGCATAAGCTGAGCAATACAAATATTCAAATCCCAGGCAGGAGCAGGATCCCTAAAAGGGGGATTGGTATGAAGCAATCCTTTGAAAAATTTACAGAATACAGGGTGAGATGACAGAGAGGAAGACTTTCCCACTGACAGGAAAGCAGAAACAGCTGACAAATGAGCTTTGAGAGCAGCTGGTTTGAGGCCCTAGGCCATTAAGATGGACCACATAATCCAAAACTGTAGACAACTCAGCAGTGTCTGGGGATATATGCTTCTTGGCACACCAAATGCTGAACCTTTTCTATTTGGAGTTGTAAGTTTTTCTTGTGACAGGCTTTCAAGAAGCTTTGAGAATATCCAGAACCCCTTTGGGACAGATGCAAATCTGCATACTCTAACTCTTCAAGAGCCATGCCTTGAGATTGAGTGACTGAAGATTGGGGTACCAAATCCTCCCCTGAGAGGAGGTTAACAGGTTGTAATTCCTGGGAAGAGACAGGGGAAGATGGACTGCTAGGGACAGCAACAGGGGGTACCAAGGTTGCCTGGCCCAATCTGGAGCAATCAGAATCACTTTGCAAGACTGACCTTACCTTGACTAGAACCTTGAACAGTAGAGGGAAGGCATAAAGAAATTTCCCTTCCCAGTTCAAAATCACAGCATCCAGAGGGACTGAGCCCAAGACTGTGGGTCTGCAACAAAACAGAGGAAGTTGGTGATTGTCTGGGGCTGCAAAGAGATCTATCTCTGGAGTGCCTCACTTTGAGAAAATCACCTTCAATACCAAAGGATCCAGAGACCATTTGTGATGGCCCTGGGAAATCCTGCTCAATGCATCTGCTAGCACATTGTCCTTTCCTGGGAGGTGGACTGCTACCAGAGAGGTCTGTAGGGAATAAGCCAGGGATCATATTTTCATGGCCTCCGTGCACAAGGCCGTGGACCGAGTGCCTCCCCTGCTTGTTGATGTACCACATGGTGGTAGTGTTGTCCGTCCTAAGCTGAACCACCTTGTTCTGTACTTACTGACAGAAAGCTTGTAGGGCAAGGAATACTGCCCTGAGCTCCAGAAGGTTGATGTGAAGAAGGGATTCCTGATGGGACCACAATCTCTGGGCAGTGAGAGCCCCCAGATGGGCTCCCCATCTCAAAAGGGTGTGCAGCTCTGCTCCTATAAAAATGAGGAGCTGGACTGGTTTGAGAACTGACTTGGGGAGATTGAGAAGGAACCCCAGGGAAGTGAGAACTTTCTGGGTAACCTGCAGATCTGACTTGACTTGGTCTGGGGACTGGCCCACAAGGAGCCAATCGTCCACATACAGAAAGATTTAAATCCTTTTTCTTCTTAAAAAGGCTACCACTACTGCTAGGCCCTTTGTGAACACCCTTGGAGCTGAAGTTAGGCCAAAGGGCATTGCTCTGAACTGGTAATGGCCTGAGGGCAATTCGAACCTGAGGTACTTTCTTTGGGAGCACCTGATGGGAATGTGAAAGCAGGCATCCTTGAGGTCCAAGGAGGCTAGCCAGTCTCCTGGCCTCAGAGAAGGAAAAATTGTTCCCAGAGTCACCATCTTGAACTTTGGCTTTACTAGGTGCTTGTTTAAGTATCTTAGATCTAGGATGGGTTGCCACTCCCCTGTCTTTTTCGGGGTAAGAAAGTACCTGAAGTACAGACCTTTGCCCCTGTATGGAGTAGGAACTCTCTCTATGGCCTTTAAAGCCAGTAGAGACAAAACCTCTGCCTCTAAAGCAAGGGTTTCTGATGTATTTGCAGGTGGAAAGGATCTGGGTCTCAGTTTCGGAAAACTCTTGAAACTGAGAACCAGCCCCTGGCTTACAACCTCCAGGACCACTTGTCTGAGGTAACAGACATCCAGTCCTGGACAAAGTAAGCCAGCCTGCCTCCTACTGGAATGGGTGAGTCGACCCGGGCTGACACATCAGTGTGTCTGCTTGGCAGGAACCTTAGGCTGAGGGGTGGATGCAGCCCTGCTCATCCCCCCTCTGCCTCTCCCTCTGAAGAACCCCCTCTGAGAAAAAGAAGAGGAGGCCTGTGCCTGGTAGAAAGGCCTGTGAAAAGGCCTGCCCCCGCCCCTAGACTGCTGCCTCTGAAGAGTTGCCTGCCTCACCTTGGCCTGGGCACTCCTATAAGTGGTCCTGTATTCATCCCTTTTCTGCATGTAATTCTCAGTCTGCTCCCCAAACAGAGAATTACCCACTACAGGAAAATCCATGGCCTTAGCCTGGGTGTCCTGCGAAAGGCTAGTACATCTGAGCCAGGCCATTCTCCGAAGAGCCACAGATGTAGCCATGACTCTTGACACATCACTGGTGTCCACAGCAGCATGAAATTGCACCCTTGATGCCTCAATCCCATCAGCAGCCACCCCCTCCAGCCCCTTGGCTAGCTGGAGGGAAGCTTGTTTAGCCAGTGCCAGTACAGTGTCCCACCTGGACTTCTGGTACCTGGCTGTATAGGCCATATAACTAGCCTGCCTGAGTCCCAAAGATGATGCCAAGTACTGTTTCTTTGCCATGGCATCTATCTTCCTGGAATCTTTGTCTGGGGGGTGTGAAGCTAAGGGGATGTTTGCCTTGTCACAGGCAGCAGCCTGCACTACCTCAACATGGCTGCATTGTTTGTAAAGAAATTTCATATCCGAGCCTGACAAGGTATACCTCGTCCATTCTTTTGTCAACAGGAGGTACAGAATTAGGAGACCTAAGAATTTTTAGTGTCTGTTTTTCAAATGACTTATGAATGGGAATAGACAGTCTCTCAGACTCTGGGATGTCCATCATCTCTATGAAGTCAGGCTCCTCTTGATCCTCTACAGCCTCCTCAATAGGAAGCTGGAGGGTCTGAGCCACTTTTCTGTAGAACAGAAAGCGGGGAGGGGACTCAGAAAGCCTAGGAGGGGAAACACCAGAAGGTCTGTCTGGGGAGATGTCCGGTTCCACAGGCACATCCAGACTTTCACCGTCGTAATCATCCTCTTCAAACTCCCCCTCCTCATCAAACTCCGGTTCGTAAAAATCTTCAGGGGAATAATCCTGAACCGGGGGAACCGACCAAACAGAACCTCTGCCAGAAGGCGCCGGATCGGTCGGAACCGGACAAAGCGATTCCACAATCCAAATCGCTCTGGCTATTTCTTCGGCTGTCGGAACATGCAGCTCTGGATCTGAACCGGCCGATTCATCCTTTCGTTTTCTTTTTGTAGGAACCGATCCCTCAGGATTGGCTCTCCTCTTGCCCAAAGAAGTATCACCCTGGTCAGAAGGCACTCCTTCTGGTTTGGTAGGAACCGAACCGGGCTGGCCTTCCGGGTCAGCGGATTTCTCGGTCTCCTTATCCCTAAGTCTACCTAACCTTTTATCCAAGGTAGACTTAGGGAAATTCTTACAAATCTGGCAGTCTGAATCGAGGTGGTCAAACCCCAGAGAGTAAACAGAGGTGGTGTGGGGATCGGCCTTAGCAAGGACCTCCCCACACACTGCAGTGCTGAAACCCAGTGGGCCCGTTTTTTTTCTAGGGTTTCTCAGACATGGCCAACCTAACCAACTTACCCTTTATATGGCAACCACCAGGCAAGACTCCCCTATCGATTTCACACCGTGTCACGGGTGTTTGGGGGGACCCGCTAAAATTACGTTTTTTTTAAACCGTTACGGACCAGTAACCACACACTAACTTCTTCCTTACTACAAGATTGGTTCAGCCGAACAGATTGGAAAATTTTCACAATTTCCACACACAGCTACAATGCTAAGTACTTACAGTACCACAAACAGAGTCTCTAACCGAAAAAACGGAACGAAAATTGGACTACAACTGAAACTTTAATCTCGAAGAACCGAGCTGAAGGAGAAATCTCCGGAGCGACTGTTCAGTGAGGCGGAGTAAAGAATCTGACGGTTTGGGTCTGAAAGGACACAGACAGAGTTTTCAACCGAGCTTGAGCCCAACGTTCTATGCCTGGCATAGAAATTAACCCTTCACTCTCCGGGGCAGTTCAAGAGCTGGACCTAACTGCAAATTGTCAGAATACAGCAAGACTTCATGTTGTTTGAAACTATATAATATATATATATATATATATTATATATATACACACATATATATATATATATAACACACATATATATATATATATATATATATATATATATATATATATACATATACATATATATACACACACACACACACACACACACACACACACACACACACAATCCTGCCCAAATTTCTTTGGAATGTCCATTACTGATGAAAGCCATTTTAACATATTTTCCATACAGGATCACAACGGACTGTCACAGCCAAAATGAAGAAAAGTCTGTGAGCACAGATACCTAATGTCCTCAGATATGGAAAAATGTATCATGACTGCATGTCAAAGGTCCTCTGAAATTGTACACCCAGCCTCTGATCAGGAGAGACAGAAACCTGTGGACATGGATTATTCATCAGGAATAGACCACATAGGCTGGGTAGCATACAGTGACTATTTTACACACAAAGCAGGCATTATTTAAAAAAGCAAAGGACCCATCTTAATAAACTTTTGGGAGCCCATTAAATAACAAAGCTTTATATTTTAAGCATTCAAACAAGCACCTGCCTGAATTACACAATGGTAGTCTGAAATAAAGCAGAGGGGTTGACTCCTCTGAATTTGGCACTCATGAAAAATAACTTTTTTCCCCCATAATTAATAGTACAGATAAATGGTTAAGTAAGTTATATTGGGTGGTACTGTAGGATGTGGGAGTACTCGCTTTAGCGCCCAGACCACTTGCAGACAAACTCTGTAAAAACTGCTACTGGCCCCCACACACAAAGTAAGTGGGGAGACCAAAACCAACCACCTACATGCTGAGGATCTTCCTGTCCTGGACAACTGATACTCTACTGTTCATACCGCATCGGATTTCACTTCAAAATCAAAACAAAAAAAATGTCTACACTGTGTACTGATAGTTCCTAAGTTAATAAACCTGGGGTGATTCTAGGCGTAGGTATGCAGAGGTGTTAAAAAAATAATTGGTAATCATAGAATCATGAATGGAAAACTGAATGACATAAGATGCAGCTGCTGTGGCCTTTACATCACTCTTACATAACAGACAGGGTCCTGTGGTTTCTATCAAGTACGTAGTTACACACATACATACATACAATGGTACTACTAGTCAGTACCACCCCTAAACACATACTACAGTCCATTTTCAAACACGAGAGACCAGTGGTTACTCCAATTACCTTAATGACCAATTGGTTCATTTAATTATTTTTATAAAATCTGTAACTCTCGATTTTCCAGACTATCTCCGTTGTAGAGGAACATTCTGTGATCCTAAAGCCGAAGGCACTAGGACCTCATAGGAGACAGAACTTTTGGGGCCAGTGATGTCAGTGCATGAAATGGACATATGGTGCCATGTGCGCTGTCTGTTTAAAGCAATGCTGACCCCAACAGCAGCAGTCGCCCTTTTTACCCAAGATGGAGGGAAGAAAAATTACCACATAACAACAATGAACGAAATACAAGGCACCTTGTAATACAGCTTAACTGCCCCTAAAAGAGGCCTGTGGGGCCCACACACTGTGATGACTACAAGTGGGGCCCACACAAACATACAGTAAATGCCTGGGAGGCTGGGGGTTGGTGGGTCACTGGGTTATTATTGCTCTATGGAGGAGGTATTCCACAGAGCAAGAGAGCGACAGGTTAAGTAACATTCCTAGTCTTCAAGACACTGTCAAATAAGGCCACTGCGATACTACAGCCACAGAGCTCTTTAGAGCTCCAATTACAAAAGTTAATGGAATGGACAATTTCTTACCTTTCAAATAAACGCAAGAGATCATTTCAAGTGAAAATATATTAGGGACTCGATTTATTTAATACTGTATGAAAATAAATGTTATATGAGTGGGTTTGGGGGTGAACAAATAAAGAGCGAGGCCACCAAGATTTGAGGCTGAAGAACCACTGCTCTAAGAGTCAATCTTCTTTATAGAGCATCATACTTTGGTCAAGTGGCAAGCAGTACAGATTCCCACAAATAAATGTGGTAAGTAAGAAAACATTACTCCGAAGAACAGCAAAACAGTGCAGTACCACCAACCCAGAAACTACATGACATGTTTTCTGGATTGAAATCAATGGAGTAGTGCTTAGTTAATGTGGTGTTATTACTCTATGTTGCAGCCGTGCAGACATCTGCGCCGGGAACCACTCTTAGTGAAGCTACAGCTCAGAACGGGTTCCAAGCCTTTCCCTGTAAGTGAATACCAATGCTGACTGCAATGGCTAATCCAGATTGGTAGCAATCATTTAGAGACAGATCTCCCCCCTTCACAGTTAGGAGCCAAAGACAAACAGCTGACAAAGACTGTTAACTGTACTTTGATCCGACGTAGAAACTAAGAATAATTCAAATTGATGAAATGTAGTATAATACAACTCAGATACACATCAAGCTGAGGGGATGGCCATTAGGAAAATAGTTTTCTGGGTGACAGCTCATGTTCACATGTGGCTGCCTGCTTGAATGGATGGCCTATCTGCCTATTAAAGACCAAAGAACCAAGCTTGTCAATGTTTGTATACAATTATCAGACAAGGAGACTTCATCCCATACATCTTAATGAGAGAGGAAACTGCCTGATGAGGGTCTTATTAAACATCTCATGGTTAACAGAAAAGTCTGACAGGTTAACTTGCACAAATGAGAGCTGCACAGCAGATTCTGACAAATTCAGAAGGCACTGCAGAATTTGCTCATGAGGACAGGTGTGCAGATCAAAGAATGTGCTGTAACAACATAAAGACTACTCTGAAGAGAAACGGCAGGCTCTTTCTGGTGGAAGGGTTTCTTGCAAGACATGAATTACATGATCCAACACTCTTAACCAGGCGAGTTTCATCTCTTCTGGAGCTCAGCTTGCAGATATAAAGGCTAAAGACTCTGATGTAACAGCTAGCCTTACAACTACGGAAGCAATGGAGGCCACAGGGGAAGTCTACAGGACCCTGAGTTGTCCCCTGCTGAAGCAGTGGTCATCAGATCTGTTTCGGCCAACATAAGGGTTGTACAGATTTGGGAAGGGCATAAAAATTACTCTATTTCCAGCTCAGCCACTGCCTGATAAGGACTGTACAGCACTGCCGGCTAAAGACAGGAGGATCTGCTGCTGTACAGGTGAAGCGTTAACTAGTATATTGTTCTCCCAGATGTTAGTAACTAATAACATATACACTGTTGTCCAGTTGTACTACAGCCAGCCAGGATCAAATCACATGCTTTAGAACTTGAAAGGTGAATAACGCTCAAATCACCAAGAGGTTTAAGTAGTGACTGTGCTCTTGGGCAGGCCAGCCCCCTGGGTCTGAACCTCTGAGCTTCGCACCCTATGGAGAACAATCAACTGCCACTCTACATGAGAGCATGTAAAGAAAAAGGGAAAACCTCTGCAGAGATTTTACTTGTATCACAGCAGCTAGTCAACATACAAAGCGACTCCATGATTATGATGCTTGTGAGCAGTTAGCACTGAGCAGCCACCAGGAGTCCCACTGTGAAGCCTCGCAGAAGCGACTGAAAATGTGTCCCGAGTCTATCATAACTGAAGTCTCTGTGCTGAGACTAGCTGAACCCTGACAGACAAGTGGTCCCCTGGTTTTCAATAAGGAGTGAGCTCTGGATGGTTTTAGTATTAGCGTGCTGTACAGATATGGAACTACTTGAATCCGTAAATCTCCAAGATGTGCCACTAGAACTGTGAAATGCTCCAAAGAGACATGGTGCTAAAGCAAGCCCAAATGACAACACTCTTGACTGAAAACTCTGTACAGATGTGATGCCGGGCTAGAGTGGAATGTCCTGGTATGCATCTCTTGTGCATGGAGGCTAGGCAGTCCTGTTCCTCAGGTACATAAGGATAAAAACCCTTGATTGCCAGGGACAACTTTGTGTGACTTTGCAACACTGATCTAGGCCGGTGGCAATCACAGTAACCACTTCTGTTAGGCAAGGACCTGGATATAAAAACACTGCTTCTTGTTTCTCACCAAAGAAAACTACTGCTTGTGGGACATCAAAGGCCTGAAGATTCACATCACAACCTCATCTCTTCCCCTCACCATTTGTACTGGTAAACTTGGCAGGCTGAGACAATGTTGCATGTCTGAGCGCACTTGTAGCAGAAAAGTCTTTGTGAAGTACACATGTGCAAGCTTGCCACAGCATTAAATATGTGGTCGCCAGAAGGCCCTATATGGACAGTGCATCAACTCTTCAGATATGTTCTTAGAGCAAATCATCTGGGTAAATATACTATAACACTGCCTTCTGAGGAATATGTCTGCTCTGGGAAATATCCCATAGTGAGACAAGAAGGTAGGTCCATAAAAAGGCATGCTCCAATCATGGAGGCCCTTAGGAATAATGGTTGCGACACCAGCCATACAAAGGCACAACACTAGCGACTACATTGCAGCAGCCTATTTTAACCCCAAGATACTGCAGAACTTGGCTGTGGTAACCCTTCACAATGTAAGCAGATGGCATTAACCATCATGTTTTAGACGAAGATGCATCCACTTCAGACAGCAGAAATGGATACAGTGTCGACCGTATGTCTGACCAAGATGGCCAAATGAGGTCAGCGGATAGCTCTTGTCCCGTGTCCTACTCCCATTCATTCCAGTCCTGTGTCCTTCTCCCCTTCGTTCCAGTGGCAATGAGGGACTCCTGTGCTGTGCCAAGCAGACAAATGTTTCAAAAAAATAGCATAACTGTGTGCACAACATCTGAGTGAAAACAGCAGTCTGTACAGGCATCATTATGTCACAGGCGATGGCACAGACAAAGGCACCATAATCATCACAAAGACAATTCTATCATCTTGGCACAGAGCTGGGACCATCAACAACAGCACCACCACATCGTCATCATGACGCGGACATGCAGACAGACGTAAGTCTCTGAACTTGACGGGCCTCAATGAAACTATGCCCAAGTAGAGTTACCATCTGTTCCAATTTTCACAAGCCAGTCTGGGCAGCTGTGTCCTGCAGAAAAACATGAAAAATACTGCATGTCCTGACACTATAGTAGAAAATGTATTTTTCTGGCTTTTCTGTAAATGTTGCAAAAAAACTATAATACCTTAACTAAAATACATTAAAATGATAAACACTAGAAACAACTAAAAAACAAGTGTCTTAATTCAGATTGTTTAGAGAACACAAGTCTGTTGCATTGGTCGAGGTTACATATTATCCTGTGAAAAATCATGTTTCAGTAAGAAATGTCCCACTTTGGGCTTCTTAAAATGTGGTAACCCTACGACCAAGTCCTCCTCTCTACTCAGCCTGATGAAGGCTTGATACCGAGTGCGCACAGGCTCTAACGACACTTTTGGTATCTGCACCAGGCTTTTTAAATTCATGCAAGTTAGATAACTAAACTGCAGCTCTTCTGGGCGCTTGCACCTTTCTTTCATGTTTCCTCCTCTCTACTCATGGATAGACCTAAAAACGCCCATCCTAGTCTATGTTCTATCCCGTCACTAGCAGCAACAATGTTGGGATGTCAAGATGGGTTCAAAACACACTTAACTTGAGTTCTGGGACATAAAGGAGATCAGTGGATGGTTGGGGCTAGCACTGCTTTTATACGAGGAGGATGTGCGCACGATGCCATATGATGGTGTTGTGCATGGACGTCACTGGCCCCAAAGGTTCTGGTTCCAAGGGAGCCCTAGCATCTCTGGATCTAAAATCAAGGAGTGGTGCTCTATGCAGACAGACTCTTAGATAAAAACAAACAAACAAAAAAAAGACTACACTGCAGTAACGTGAATTTTTCATATACTGTATGAAGCTGGTGGTCCTTGACAGCAGCTGAAGTTCTATTTCTCAAATGAACCTGCAAATCATTATTATTAAACAGCAGGTATCTAAAAGAAAATGTTTAAAACCATGATGATCACAGTAATTGCCATTAACAATTTTCAGGTGTTTGCCATTGTCTGTGTTTTAAATATTTCACATTAACAAGTATTATTTTACCATCTGTTTCAATCAAAAACATCTGTCACCAACTGCCCTCTCAATTCCTGTTTGACATCACAGTGTGTTGTCATGGCAAGCATTTTACTGTCATAATATGTTCACCCTGAAGTCAGAAAACCCTGATGAAAGCTTTTCATACAGACTTGGGAACAGGCGAAAAAACATTAACATTTTTACACAGCTGTTCTCTTGCGTGATTTTAGCTGGTCAGCACACAAGCCACTGTACCTTTTATCCTGCGCCCGACCACCCATCCTTCATGTGCTTGTATACTTACAACAATGGATGTATCTTTGTATCCCATTCCTCCTTCCCCATATTTGTATTTCTTGCCTACACCAACCCTTCCCCCCCAAAACATCTGAAACACAAATATTTGATGACTGGGCTAGTAACTTAAAAAAAAAAAAACAGCTAAAACTGTAGAAATGGACAATTTCCCTACTCCAATAAACATACCCAGAGCAGCCACATTCATACGGGGTGGGGGGAAGGGGTGAATGGGACACTAAGACACCTGCTTTGTTGAGAATTTTAAATGAACTCCGCTGAGGCAACTGATTTCCTGCACACTACATAAAAACCAAAAAACACAACAATAACAGTTTATAGACAACCAATAAGACAGAAAGAAAGCTTTGTAAAAAAAACAAAAAATCAGTGCGGTACTTCCATTATATGTGCTGCATCCTGGTTGCCATAATTACTCCCCAATAGGTGGCTGCCACTCCATAAGCACCAGTCTTGTGCATCACTTCACCCAATCAGGACACAGGAAATTCCCTACTTAATTTTATAAACTCATTTAAAAGAGCAGACTTAAGCATATTCATTTGCAGCACAAAGACTTGTACCATTTTACTTTGGGTTTAGGTACCCTTTAAGACTGATTTAGTGCTTGTATTGTGTCTCACTCACTTGATGGCAACAAGGTTTTAAGGCTGCACTGGTTTGCACCCCTAGTTTCAAGCGCACGCACACACAAACACTTGTTTATTAAACAGGATCAAGACTAAAAACAAGTGTACTTTGCCCCTTATGCATATAAAACTCGGCCTCGAATCAAATCTCAATCAGCCTACCCACGATGTGCTGCTCTCCTAAGGTGCCATTTAGTTGACCAATTATTCCCAAACAGCTTGTCCTAAATATTAACCAGAGACCACACAACACCCCCCCAAATAAAAAAAAAAAAAAAAGAAAATAATCATTACTTTGAAAACCACCACCACTCCCAACGTTCCAACCATTAAAGGCCACTGTCACCTGTACCACTGTCCAATTTTGGCCCTTTTAAAACCAAAATGGTGGAAGTGGCTTGACAATGTGGTACTGCAAAACAGCACCACTGCTCTACTGGGCCGTCCTTTTAACTAAACAGAACCAAACTATGATCTAAGCATGGTTTACGTGGTAAGCGCATGCCCAATGTGATTGCATGGGGCTCTATGTTTTGGTGTGATCACAGCCAGTATGGTGCCCAGCATGTCAGTTTTGTAACAGAATTTTAGCCTGTTTCAAATAGTGACCACCATCTTTTTATAGTCTGGTTTAAGAGGGTAACAACTGGCTCACAGAAGGTTGATTGTACTGTTCCTCTACTTCATAACTACCAAAAAACCCGAAATGTGCCTTCCTGCTTATACAGATCCAGATACCTTTTGCTCAGTCGTTTACCGTTTCGTTAAAGCAGGCAGTATGGCTAGTACTCCTAATTTTATGAAACACGTTGCATAATCTGTCCTAGGTGACAGTATTAACAAAAGCTTCTTACTGGATACAGACGCCTCTTCAAACAGAACCAACCCCATGCAGTGACCACATTCCTCTTCCTAGACTGGACTGTGACTGGAGGTACTGCGATACTTACACACACTGCACCTCTCTTTTCAAGTAGGCAGTCATGCACCAGAATATCTGGGAGCAGGAGAGTCTTTAAATAGCAGCAGACACGTCCAAGAGAACTTTGAAAAACAGAATATTTAGACATTATTCAGCTTATATTTCACATTCATTCTGTAGTTCTTCTCTCCATTGCTTACGACTGAGGCCCCATGCTTGGAAACGGCATCTCTGCTCCTGGAGAGTTCACAGCTCCGATGGCTCATTCCCAACCGGATGTCACAATACTCTACTTCTGACATCACGCCAACAGACTGTGATGTCATGACAAAGCAGGGAATAAAGCTGTAGGGGCAAAGGAACTGAAGGATAAAGATCCTGTTTTTCTGCAAATTTTCCCGGTAATAAAAGAGGGGGGAGTGGATCTATAGAAGATGAATGAAATACAAGCTAATCTGTGTCTAGATATTGTGTCTTCTAATGTTTTCCTAGAAGCATCAGCAGCTGTTTAAGGTACACAGGCCTGGAACCCAAAAATATTGCAGGTTTCCCTCGATACACCTGAACTCTAGCCAAATGCTTTTTTAACAACAAAACAAATGCAAGAAAGTCTAATGCAGACTTTTAAATTCCTTTTATGCAGTAAATTAACTCAGAACCAGTAATGAATCCCATCATGTCAATCTCCCAGTTATTTCATTACACTACATCTACTTTCATGTATTAAGTTTGCACTGTCTGCTTCCCCCCATTTCGACAACTCATCAGACTTGCAGCAATCTGTAGATTACATCTGGACAAGGGTTAGAAAATTAACAGGCGGAAAGGAAACGGTTTGTTCTGGTAAGGACAGGTTGTGGACACTACAATACATAAATGTGTTTACAGGTCCTGTGAGACATATGTCCCTGTAAACAGATATGCAATATTCTTCCTGTGAAGGCCTGGACATCCTGCGGTACACCCTTCTTTTCCAGGTAGACACTCGTTTAATGCGTATTTATGGAAAACGCACTGTGACTGATATTTAACACCAGCAGGCCACGGCAGGCTTCTGGTCTGGTTTTAACTGAACTCCGTCTGGTGGCTGGCTGAGCATCATTGGCTTGTGGCTTTTGAGTTTGTGGGCCAGAGTCATGAATATTGCTTCCACATGGTCATTGTCATTTGGATTTTTCGCCGAGGTTTCAAATAGAGGCATATTTTGAGTGTCTGCAAATTTCTGAGCCAAATCTGTTTTAACCTGAATGGCACTGCGCAGGTCACATTTGTTCCCTACGAGAATGCGGGGGATTTCATTGCCCAGAGAGTGCTGCCTGCATTCCTCGATCCACGCCGGAAGGCTCTGGAAGCTGGCACTGTTCGTCATGTCATACACAAACACGACTGCATGGACATTTCTGTAATAGTGCTGGACCATACTTTTCCGGAACCGCTCCTGGCCTGCTGTGTCCCACAGCTGGATCTGAAAGAGAAAGAAACGAAATCAGAGGAGACTGCTATCCGATTATCTGGGTCAACAAAACACAGAATAGCACTTAAAAATTTTTTTCCTAGAGCCCAAACTAAGCAATTAGTAATTATGCACTGTAACTTACAGGGCTATTAAAGGCCCACAACTGTCTCAAATTCTCTTTCTCCAGAAATCTCCAGACAAGTGGAGCTTAATTCATTTATTCAGTTGTATTGCTGACCAGGAAAGGAGAGTTAGACAATTCTGCCCTGTATTTTTAGTGTGTGTGTGGATTACGCTGTATGTGGTACTTTTAGTGAATGAGGGACGTCTGGGCAGGACACCCGGGAAATTCCCCAGCTTTCTGAGCAGTGCCATGGGGCCTGTAACATCCATCAGAACAGCCAGCCAGTACCTGTGTTTAATGTGTCATTCAAAAGGATGGCACACCCCAGCAGTATAACATCCCCTTTGTGCTGCACTCTGTTGCAGGCCGATGGAAAGTATCCTAAAAGAGAGGCTGGTTGAGCTTCTTGGGCCAAACGACCTCCAGGATAGCAGGCAGCTCATGTAAAATATATTTGATCAGTTTCTTCGACTGGGTCACTAAGGCAGCAGCCAAGGGCCAAGCAGTGGACATACTATACCTGGACTCCAGCAAGGCCTTGCTGTCACAAGAGGTTGATCAAAAACTGGCGGATATGGGGACAGGTGAGAAACTACTCGGGTGGCAAACAGGCTAGGGAGTAGAACACGGCAGGTAGTTGTGGTGGGGTCAGGGAGCACTCAAGGATGAGAGAAGTTACTAGCGGGGTCCTGCAGGATCAGTGCTGGGTCTAGTCGTGTTCAAGTGTTCATCAACAACAGTGGGGATGGCATCAAAGACAAGATATGTCTTTTCAGGAACAATACCAAGCCCTGCAGGAGGGAGGAGACTGAGAAGGGTGTAAGGGGTCTAAGGGAGAACTTGGCAAGGTTGGAAAGGTGGTTTAGAATCTGCCAACTGGGGTTAAGTGCTAAAAAGTGAAGCATTATGTGCATAGGGCATAAGAAACCCAGTGCCAGGTACAGTCTGGGGGGGGGGGGGGTTGAAGGTCACAGTCTCAGAGGAGGAGAAATACTTGGGGATAGCACTTACAAGCGACCTGAAACAGTCATTGCAGTGCAAGAAGATGGCAGGGAAGGTGAACAGGATGCTGGGCTACATATCAAGGGGGTTCTCCTGTGGCAGAAAAAGAGGTCGTTCTCCCATGTACAGGTCCACTGTATGTCCGCATCTGGAGTACTGTGTGCTGTACCGGAAGCCCCACCTTAAGGACACAAGACACATGGAGGCAGTACAGAGGAGGGCCACGAAGATAATTCATGGGCAGCAGGATATCCTGTATAAACAGATGCTGGTGAACCTGACCATGTACTCACTGGAGGAGAGGAGAAAGAGAGAGGAGACATGACAGAGACCTTCAAATACCTTAAAGACATTAACAATGTTGGCGTTCCGGTGATATCATGCCTGAGGCAGCTGCATGATTTTTCAGCTCCATCTCCACCAAGGCCTGAAAACTCCCCAAATCACTAAAAACAGCAACAAATCGTTTAAAACTGGGGCTAAGTACACCTAATGCTGACAAGGATGCCTAGGAGAAAAGTCGACTCCCGAAAAGCAGCAATAGATAACAATGAACCGGACGGCATGTGCTCGGACAGCGACTGTTCACAAGTCTCTAGCAAGGGCGAGTTTTCAAAAGAGGACTGTTCCACGGCGCCCAATATTGCTACAAAAATGGATGTTGTATTACAAGAGCTGCGGGATTTCAGGAGGGAAACCTGTTCTACATTTACTGCCTTACATACTGATCTCGGGGAAAATGGAGAAAAGGCTCGATGAGATAGAGGAGCAGGCCACCAGCACCGACTCTCGGGAGGACTGTGCAGAGCGTGCCATAGTGCACTTACATCGCACGCTGCAAGGCTTGCAGGACAGAGCTGATGACTCGGAAGCTCGGAAAAGAAGAAACAACCTAAGGGTCAACGGCTTCCCAGAAGGTTCAGAGGGTAACAACCCCATACATTTTTCAAGAAAAGGAAATGGTACTACACAAATCTTGGCAACAGCGGGACCTGACATTTCAGGACCACAGAATCTATGTGGACAATGACTACCCAACAGTGATTGCTTTGAAACGAAGAGCATACGCACCAATTCTTAAAAAACTCAAACAAGCAAAGTTCAAGTTTTGAACCCCCTACCCATCGAAGCTGGTGTTCAGCTGGTTGACGGTCCCAAGACTTCTGAATCGGCTGAAGAGGCAGCTCGGCAACTTGCCAAAATTGGAATCGACACCGCACTGACCCAGAGGCAATCCGGCACATCACTGGCATTTAAGCTGGCGCGGAAAGCGTGGACCAAGGTAACCCCCAAGAAGCAACGCAGACAAGAGGGAGCAGCGGCAATTCAGCAGATCGCCAAGGGATTAAGAAGATAGGCCATGACGACTCCCGAAACCTCCCAAAGGATCAAGAAGTAAAGTGAACGGACTAATGGGACCTTATTTGTCTATTTATATCTATCTCAGGTAGGCCATTTTGGCTACCCCCCCCAATACTTATTCCCCCTTGTGACTACCTGGATGCTCTGCCTCCCCTGGGTTCCCCGTCTCCTGATGCGCAGTAATTAACAGGCCGTGGCTGGTCAGGGGTGCAGTCCTCCCTATGTTTTTGGAGGGGAGGGCACCTTTGGCCCTACCGCCGCCTGGCTTCAGATGAGGCATTGCCAATACAATCATATGGATTAGCCACCTAGGTGGCTGACACCACTCAAAGGCCTAGGGACTGAGGGAGGAACATGGGTAGAAGGTTAGGGCGCGGGTGGGTTACGGGGGAACGGAGGGAAAGTCAACCAGGACATCAAGGGATTGGCCCTTGCTATGGATTTTTACCCAAAAATAAAGTCGGACATTAAAACCTAACCAATGCCCTTACGATAATGCAGGGGTATTCGGCTCCTAATACACACCATCAGACCCTGGATTACATGCGGCCCTCTGGATGGCGCAGGCCTCCTAGATCAAGGTGGCATTTATCACTTCGCCATTTATGTTATGCGGCCTTGTGCTCTGCCTTCTCGCACTCTGCCTCACCATATACTGTACCGGTGGGGGTATGGGCTGGGGGGGGGCACTGGGCCCCTAAAGCCGGCACGTCCGGGGGCCAGGAGAATATAACAGGCCTAGGTTTGAAACAATGACTAATATGTATGAAAGCACAAGAAGGGGCAGAATACCCATTCGATCAGACGGTATACCTGCATAAACCTCAGTGGAGAACGAGGCATGGCCACCTTTCCTTCTTACCCCCTCCCCCCAACGAAGAGACGTATGATGTCTGGTCTAACCTAGGTTAGAACCTGCCAAAAATCCTTTTGCCACACCTTGGAGGCTGGTCGCCCTATTTTTTCTCTTTGGGCTGACCAACCTCATGGAAGTCCACGGTTGTATTGCAGCTCCCGCCCAGTTGGCAGGTGCCTGCAGGTTACAGTTTACCCAATTAGTTTTCTTAGAGTTAATACTTAGTTATCTACAGTTTGAGGAAGTTCTTCCTCACTTTCCCCTATATAGACAGTCACATCTTCTTTTAATTGTGATAAAATCTAACAGTGTCGATAAGTTGCTGCTTAGAGGAATGCACAGCGATATGTCTTGGATTTAAAAAATTGTAAATATGGCTGATGTACCATTGCAGATTTTTTCTTTGAATGTTAATGGGTTAGGTAGCCCTGTTGAAAGAGCAAGAATGATGTCCCTATTTAAAAAGACCCATGCGGGTATTTTTTATATATATATATATATATATATATATATATACACACACACACACACACACACACACACACACACACACACAGGAGACACATATGAGGAAGAAGGAACATGAAAAACTCACTAGGGGAGGGTTCTCACAGGTTTTTTCCTCCTCCTTCATTAATGCAAGGAGGAGGGTGCCGCCATATTGATTTCTAGCCTCACTCCGTTCAAAGCTACATATGAATGGGCAGACCCGGAGGGACGATTGGTGGTGGTACAGGGTAAACTGCAGGATAAGGAAGTTACCCTGGCCAATGCATACTTCCCTCCGGGATCCAACACGCAAACCCTGAGGTCCCTCCTGAACAAAGTGGTTCAACTGACCAAGGGCACCTTGATATTAGCAGGTGACTTCAATATTTCCCCCAATCCCAATCTTGATACCACTGAGACATCTAGGGGCAGACAACCTGCTACACACAAAGTTTTTAAAAGATTTGCTCAGGAGATGGGTTGGATTGACGTGTGGCGGACCCTTAATCCTAGAGATAGGAAATATACTTTCTATTCAGCGGTTCATGGTTCCTACTCTGGAACAGATCATTGCTATACACAGAAAGAATGTCTGGATGCCTTTAGAGAGGTAACTATAGGTGACATTGCTCATTCCGACCACTCCCCAGTAATTACAAAATGGGAAATGGGCCTTGAGAGGAGGACTATGATGTGGAGATTTAACCCAATCTACCTTAAAAGTACCCCATTTCAGGAATTCCTTGATGAGAAAATACAAGAAACAGAGAGAGACAATTCTCATCCTGGAATTTCCTCTGCCATCAGGCGGGATACGCTGAAGGTGGTCCTTCGAGGTCACCTTATACAACACGCGTCAATCTTGATGAAACAACGGAAAGAGAGGCAAACCCACCTGGAGCAGACTATTCATTTCCTCCAAACTGCACTCCAGCAGGGAGACAATTCAGTCTTGGCCCAACTTAAACAAGAGTTGGACTCTTTAGTCCAGCAGAATACAGAAATAGCCCTAGCCTTTCTTAGGCAAAGATACGGCGAAATAGGCCAGAGTGCCTCTCGCCTACTTGCCTTCAGGCTACGTAAACAGCGTCGTCTTGCCACCATAGCTGCTATCAGGGATCCCATGTCGGGCAACTTGTGCACTAGGGTAGGACATGTGTCCCAGATCTTTTGTGATTACTACAAAAAACTGCATACTCCGGACCACCCATCTGACATGGGGACATTGAGACCTTTCTTTCTACCCTAGGCCTTTCCAAACTTAATGAGGACCAACGGACCTCCCTGACCTCCCCCATAATGTATTCTGAACTAAAACGATGAAGGCCCCAGGCCCAGACGGGTATAGTACGGAATTTTATAAACACCTGGAGCCAATGCTTGCACCACTACTTTTACAGGTTTACAATGATGTGGTGCAGGGTTTATCAGACCCCCCCACCTAGCTGGTCATACGCAGTGGTATCTCTTATTCCTAAACCTGGTAAGGACCCACAATGCTGCGCATCATATTTCCCAATTTCAGTCCTAAACGTGGACTATAAGCTCCTGATGTCCATCCTAGCTAAACGCCTGGATACAGTTTTACCTTCAATAATTAATTTAGATCAGACTGGTTTTGTCAGTAACAGATCCACCACAGACAATATCAGAAGGGCTCTCCACCTGGTACAGGAAATGCAAGCCCAGGCAACCCCTTCTGTCCTTCTCAGCCTAGATGCTGAGAAGGCATTTGACAGGGTCTCATGGCCCTTTTTGTTTGCTGTTATGTCACAAATGGGCTTCCCCCTCTCTTTCATTTCCATGATTAAAACACTTTACTCCAGGCCCCAGGCAAGTGTGAAGGTTTCTGGACATCATTCTCTTTATTTCCCCTTATATAGGGGTACCCGACAGGGATGTCCCTTATCCCCTGGTTTATTCTCCATTTTTATCAAACCACTGGCACAGGCCATTAGAGACTCTCTCCAGATAGAGGGAATACAGATGAAAGGATAACCCAGCCCAATCAGTCCCAGCCGTTTTCGGCATTCTAGACCAATCTGGCGGTTGCTCAGGTATAAACTGAACACCACCAAAACAGAAGCCTTGACTTTTAATTTTATCCCCACCATAGCATTTAAACAAAGGTTCCCATTCCGTTGGGACTTAGATAAATTAAAGTACCTGGGCATTTATCTCTCCCATCAGGCGACTGATACGATGAAAAATAATTATGAGACCTTTTTAACCCAGCTTCAGTCAGACCTCGCACGATGGAGTATTCTCCCATTGAATTTACTCCAGAGAGTTAATGTTATTAGGATGGTGGTCCTCCCTCGAGCCCTTTACTTATTTCAGAATGTCCCAATACATAACCCAAACAAAACATTCCAGATACGGAATAAATCCATTAGCAGATTCATATGGTCCGGAAAACATCCCAGAATTAAACTATCTATCCTTAGCCTCCCAAGAGGAGAGGGTGGGCTGGCCCTTCCCAGTCTCAAACTCTATAACTGGGCCTCACACCTGTCCTTTCTCATGTGCAGCCTTGCCAAAACCAGTCCCACCCTGTGGAGGGAGATGGAAGAGGGCCGAGGGTCTCATACCTTTCAAGAGCTTGGTTAAAAATATGATGTACCGAACTCCCACCCCCCCAAGAACAGATACCAATTAACCCTTGGATTACACACCAGATGAAAACTTGGAATGCAATACATAGACATCTACCTCTCTCCCCATTCCTCCCATTTATATGCCCCATAGCTCTCCTGGAGGACTTTCACCCAACCGTTTATGACCACACATTTTTCTCCTGGGAACGTCTAGGGCTCTCCAATCTTATTTAATTTCAGAACAGAGGAGAATTTAAATCCTTCCAGGAGCTCTGTCAATCTCATGGTTTAAGACACCAAGATTTCTATCGGTATTTACAGCTAACACACTTTTATTACTCATTGCCAATCCAAACCCTGAAAACTTCCCCCTACTGATCTCCTGTTTCCAACAACACACTAACTCCGGCAGTACACCCCACATCATATCTGTTCTGTATAGGGCACTTAGGGATACCCTGGGAATGAACACAGAGTATATGTGCTAGGTGGATCATGGAATTCGGCTTTGACTTTCCTACACAAAAACAGTATAAGGGATGTCTTTCAGTAGCTAAACTTACATATTCCCACAGCTGGAGACTAGTCTCCTGGCAAATACCATCTAGATATTTCCGCACTCCTGTCACAACAGCACATTATTCATCAACAAGGTCGGGGGCCTGCTGGCATCAGTGTGATGAACCTCGGGCACACCATACTCATTTTCTGGATGTGCCCGCTGATAAAGCCCTTTCTAGACCCACTACAATCTGAACTGTGCGACCTTTTTGGCTTCCCAATACCCCTTACTGCTGATTTATTTATTCTCCATATTTTCCCCCCTGAATGTAAGGATACACTTACACGTTACCTGCTGGGGATTTTTCTTATGGCAGCGAAGAAGACCCTGACTCGCTGCTGGCTTACCCTCCCCCCCCCGGGTCCCTACAATGTCAGAGTGGACAGAGATGGTGACCCGGATTTATAAGTCGGAGAAAATCTCCTTCCATCTAAATGACAAATCTGATTTATTACTTTGAAATGGACTAGATGGGTAATGTATATTATGTCGAAGGACTCTACCTTTGTCCTCCAAGGCTAACAGGGTCAGATGAAGGGCTAACTTTTATTTTATTTTATTTATTTATTTAATTTTTGTTTACCAGGGGGATTTAACTTAGGGGGATGGGACCAACCACAACCGGCTTTTCTTGTACCGGCTGGATGCTTTGGGGCTTATAGAAAGTCAGACATGGGTCCTTTATGACTTGCAGTTCATAAGTTATAATGTGCATTCTATGGTTTGTAATTTAAAACCTGTACCTGTTATTATTATTAGTTTATTATGTTTATGCCTATCAATTCCAGACACACTGTGAAGCTTAAATATATAGCTCTGATATATGGATTTATTTTCAGTCTCAATCTCTGTATAAAGATGAATTTTTGACTGTTCTCCCCCTCTTGTACCCCCCCCCCCAGTATTTGAAAAATAAATAATTATAATAACAAAAAAACAATGTTGGCATAGGAGGGCCTTTTTACAAAAGAAAACAGAAACACCACAAGGCACAACTACAAATTGGGAAGGCAATGACTAGAATAAATTTATTTTGAGTTGCCTGTCCAAGGGACAGGTGGGACATACATTTTGCCTGCCCCACAAAATATTCGCCTGTCCACACTATGTTTACACATTTTTTTTCATTCTCTGTCTATAGCCCACTTCAGCACCACTGCATTGATTCAGATTTTTTTAACCTTGTTTTACAAGACATTGTATAATTACAATAATCCACTACATGGGTGTGCGTTATGGTGGATTTACTAACTTCTGGTGTGGTCAAGTCACTCTATGTTCTCATGACCAAACATACCAGGCATGGGTAAATCCCACTATAACCCACACACATTGTCGTGAATTATTGCTTTAATTAATAAACACACACCCAACACAAGTGTGCAGTCTCAAACAGCCACACATTTGCTTCCCCCCCCCTTACTTGTGGTGGGTAACATGATCAAAAGATGTACAGTAGGGTAACCATGACTTGGGGGTTCAGTAGAATCTAGCCACACGCACCCCAAAAAAGGCAGGGCAACTGCCCAGTTGCCAAAAATGCAGCAGTTAAAAGAAAGATGAGGGGACCCAACTTTAAATTGTTATTAATATAAAACAGAGCTCAAAACAATTGCCTAAAGCTGCAGGTTATTTTTTCCCCAGAAATTATTCATTTTATCATATTCGTTTGTACAGTATTTGAAGTTATGCTCTCCAGAATAAAGCTTTTGGTACAGTAAGGCTGAGGCACAACATCTGTTTTACAAGGGGTTCTGTTAACACACCAGAGTAGTAAATATATTTATGTAAGTGCACAATTTTTAAATTATACAGTTGACACTTGACAGGCTGTTTTCATTTTTCCACTGCAAATTAAACCAGGACTGCACACTGCTTTCATAGCAAAATACACAGGCTACTGCATGCTGCATTATAACAACCAACTGATAATGCTATCCAATTTTCATACTTGCCAGCTAAGCAGAAAGTTTTGGGTGAGAGACTTACTGAACATTTTGTTAGACCATGTGAAAGTCAGGGGTATCACACGCTGCACTCTTGTCTGTCTTTCTCCCGGCGATTCTTTGCTCTGATTCTGGAAGCAGAACCAACTCTGTCTAAAAAGTCCCGTTCTGTAAAAATATGCTAATAACAGGACGCTTTCATTAAGCTGCTTTACACATAAGACGGGCTGCACACAACTGAGAAAATACAGGTTACTCACCTGTAACAGGAGTTCTAGGAATGGTATATGTTGTTCATCCACACTGTCTGGCAGGTTCCTTGCCACTTTAAATCTTGCTGGAAGGTCTTCAAGCTGGCTCCTCCCACCCACCTAGGTGGTAAAACTCACGGCTCCGCCCCATGACGCCAGATCTAGCCACTGGAAGCCAGGTTGTGCGTCGCAGCCGGGGAGGTCGGGTGGGTCGTGTGGATGAACATATACCATTCCTAGAACTCCTGTTACAGGCGAGTAACCTGTATTTCTAGGGACATGGATATGTTGTTCATTCACACTGTCTGGCAGACTCCTAGCAGTTCTCCGGGAGGAGGGAGGCAAGGCGCACATCCCCTACTTGGGAAATAGAGACTGGAGAACCGAGGCCCCAAAACCAGCATCCCGGCGTGACTCAAGGTCGATGTGGTAGTGGGTAATGAAGGTGTGTGCTGACTTCCAGGTAGCAGCCCTGCAGATTTCCTGGATTGGGACATCCCTGGAAGCAGCCACCGATGCAGCGGTATGGCAGGTAGAATGAGCTCTTATCCCTCTGGGAGGCTCCATGCCCACCAACCTATAGCAGAGATCTATGCAGGAGGTGACCCACCTGCCTATCGTCTGCTTGGCTGCAGGTCTGCCAGGTGCGGCTTCAGCGTAGGTGACAAACAGCTGGCGAACCTCTCCCCGAACTTCAGCCGTCCGCTCCTTATAATAAGCGAGCGCTCTTCTAGGGTCCAGAGTATGGAGCCTATATCCAGCCTCCGAGGTGTGACTGGGGTAGAACACCGGCAAAGTCAACACCTGGTTAAGGTGAAACTCCGACACCACCTTTGGAAGGAATTTCGGGTGGGGGCGCAGGACAACCTTGTCCCTGTGGAAGACCAGATAAGGAGACTCGATGGAAAGCGCCTGGAGCTCTCCCATCCTTCTGGCTGACGTGATAGCCACCAAGAAGGCGGTCTTCCACGACAGGTGAGAGATGTCACACCTGTGCATCGGTTCGAATGGCTTGCCCATGAGCTTAGCCAATGCCAGCAGTAGATCCCACGGAGGTGGAGGTTCTTGCACGGAGGGATATGTGATCAAGGCCTCTGAAAAAAGCGCCACCACCTTCTCCTGCGCCACCATCAACTGCTGCCCGTGCCCGGCAAGCAGAGATGGCTGCCAGGTGCACCTTAAGGGTCGTCGACCGAAGCCCTAGCCGAGAAAGGGACCACAGGTAGTCCAGAATGCTTGCCAAGGAACAGGAGGAAGGTTCCAGGCCCCGCCCTGACACCAAATGGAGAATCTCTTCTTTGAAGGCGTAGCATTTTCTGGTCGACTCCTTACGGGACGCCTCAACGACGTTGAAGACCTCGTCGGAAAGACCCAAGGCCTGGAACTCTAGCCGCTCAGGAACCAGGCCGTTAGGTGCAGGGATTGAAGGTCCGGATGGAATACCGTCCCCTGATTGACGGAGATCAGGTCCGGGCGGGCTGGAAGCCGCCTCGGGAGCCTGGAGCTGAGACTGAGGAGATCTGGATACCAGAACTGGCGGGCCAGTCTGGGGCTACCAGAATCACCTGCGCCTTGTCCCTCCTCGCCTTGAGAAGCACCTTGTGGATCAAGGGAAATGGGGGAAAGGCGCAGAAGAGGCCCGGGTCCATGGCCTCGAAAGGCATCCCCTGCAGCGAGCCCTGCCTGAGGGGGTGGGCATGAAACAGTCTCAGCTACGCATTCTCCCTGGAGGCAAACAAGTCCGCCTGGGCGTGCCCCAGTGGGAGAAGAGATCTTGTACTACCTCCGGCAGGAGAGACCACTCATGAGACGCAGCCCCTATCCGGCTTAGGGCATCGGCCAGGGTGTTGGAGGCTCCTGCCACGTGAATGGCGAGGAGATCCACCTCCAGGCTGCGTACGAATGACCAAATGCGGAGAGCTTCCCTGCACAGAGGCATGGAGCGCGTCCCGCCCTGGCAGTTTAGACAGTATATGGTCGTGGTATTGTCCGTCTGGACCTGAACCACTTGACCCCGTAGAAATGAAGCGAAGGTGGTGAGGGCTAGATGGACCGCTTGAAGCTCCAGCAGGTTGATATGGCATCGGGACTCCCGAGGGGACCAGAGGCCGTGCGCTCTGTGCTCCCCCAGATGGGCACCCCAACCCATCAGAGAGGCATCGGTCGATAGAGAGACCGTCGGCTCGGGGCGGACAAATGTGATGCCCTCCTGCAGATGTGCTGGAACAGTCCACCACTGGAGAGCGTTCCACATCCCGTGGTTCACTGTCACCAGCTGATCCAGCGGATCGAAGTGCTGTGACCATTGGCTGGCCAGTCCCCACTGAAGGGGACGCATGTACCAGCGGGCCCAACGGACCACGCTGGTGCAGGCCGCCATGAGGCCCAGGAGGCGCAGGAAGTCCTGGGCAGGGCGCGATTGCCCAACCTGAAATGATTGGGCAAAGGAGGAAAGAACCTCGGCCCTGTCCGCCGGGAGCTGTGCTCTGGCTCGAAGAGAGTTGAGCTCTGCCCCGATGAAATGTATCACCTGCTTTGGCACGAGTTCCGACTTGGCCTCGTTGATGAGGAGGCCAATCTGAGGGCAAACCTGGAGGGCCAGATCTCAGGACCACTCCACCTACGCTCTGGAGGAGGCTGCAATCAGCCAGTCGTCCAGGTAGGGGTATACCCGGACCCATCGGCGCCACAGGAATGCTATCACCACTGCCATGCATTTGGTGAAGACCCTGGGAGCTAGGGAAAGGCGGAAGAGCATGGCCCGGAACTCGTAAAGGAATCCCTCCACTCTGAAGTGGAGGAATCTCTGATGGGATGGACGGATTGGGACGTGAAAGAACACGTCCTGAAGGTCCAGGGAACAGAACCACACGCCTCGTTCCAAGGATGGGATTATCTGAGCCAAAGTGACCATCCTGAAGGTCCGAGACCTTAGGAACCTGTTCAGGTCATGCAGGTCGAGAATGGGGAGCCAGCCCCCTGTCCGTTTTGGGACCAGGAAATACCTGGACACAAACCCCGGGTCTGGAGGAGGATCCACCACCTTCCTGATCACCACTTTTTCGAGGAGCAGGGCAATATCGGCTCGGTGGCCCGACAGAGAGGCTACGGACCCCGTGGTCCCCCCGAGGGGCGACGGCTCGGAAGGGTGGGGCCTGCTCGAACTCCACAGGCAGGCCCTTTCCTACCACCTCCAACACCCAGCAGTCTGTGGTGATAGCGGACCAGGTGGAAAGGAAGTGGTGGAGCTGCCCCCCAACAGGGGGAACCCAGGGGGGAGTGACGAGGCTGGGGGCGACACCCCTCAACCCGTCACTGGGCAGGCTTGGAGGAGGGACCAGCCGAGGGACCTCCTGGGCCTCTACCTCCCTGCTTCCTATTGGAGGAAGCCACGGGCTTGGGTTTGGGATGCCAAGCGCAAGCCTGCTGGCCCTGGTGCTGGTGCTGTTGGGCCGGACGTGCCGCAGGCACAGAAGGGCGAAAGGACATGTGCTGCTGCTGTCGGCGGCCTTTGTCCTTCTGGGTGGAGCTTACTAAGTCCAGAGTGGCACTGGACTTCTCGATCCGCTGGAGGTGACCTTCCACTCCAGGGCCGAAGAGGTCAGTCCCCAGGAAGGGGACATCCGCCAATTTGTGCTGGGTATCCGCCATGAAGGTGGATATCCTCAGCCATGCTCTGCGGCGCATGGCCACCGCGGCTGCAACCAATCTGGCACAGGAGTCTCCTATGTCCAGAGCAGTTTGGAGCTGCTGCTTAGCCACTGCCCTACCCTGGTCCCACACCTGCCGGACCGTGGTCTGCAGGTCAGCCGGGAGATGAGGGATCACCTCATCCAGGGAGCCGATGAGGGCGTGGGAGAAGTGTGCCATCAGCACGGCCGAGCTGGCCTGGTGGAGGCCAAGAAAGGACGCAGCGTACACCTTGCGCCCGGCGTAGTCCAGCTTTTTGGACTCCTTGTTGGGGGACCTGTCCACGTCCCTAGCATTGCCGGAACGCCGGAAAACACTGTCGGTGACCAACCCCTCGGCAGAGGGGTGTTCCAAAAACCCGGGCAAAGAGCCGGTAGGGACCGCATACTTCCTGGCCAAAGGTGCAGGGCAGGAAGCAGGCTGCTGCCAAAGCTCCAAGGCTGGGCCTACAATGGCCTCAGCCACCGGAAAGGCCTCCGTGAGGGGATACTTGGCCCGTTTGGATCCGGGCTTGAGCTGCATCCCGGTGGACTCCGAGATGAGCCGAAGCAAACCCATGAAGGATGAGGGGCTTTCGTCCAACGACTGGCCCCCGGAGGACTCCAGGCCAACCGGCCTGGAGAACAGGGAGGAGTCGTCGTCGGACTCGGAGGAGGCCGCGAAGAGCTGCCTGGGGCCTGAGCCACCCTCCACCTGCCGAGGACGGTCGGGAGTGAGGGTGACCGACAACCTGTGGGGCAGGCCTTGACCCGACCGAGAGTCCTTGGTCGGTGCCCTCGATTTCGGTTGTGGAGGCGGAGGTTCCACCACAATCGGTGGGGCAGCAGGTTTTGGCCGAACAACCGGCCCAGGCTTGGGCATCTCGACTACGGCGAGGGGTTGTTTCAGCCGCTCGGGTGACAGCCACTTGATGGTCGGGGAAGGCGACGGCGTTGACTTGTTCCCGGACAGAAGTAACTGCTGCCACATCAGGTCCTCGTAGCGTCGACGGCTCGAAGCCTCTCCTCTTCAGAGGAGGAAGGCGAGACAAGTGGTGGCGCCACTTACCTTGAGTGCGAGACCGCCCGATGTCGGCGGGATCGGCTGGACCGAAAGAAGTCAGGGCCGAGATCCTCGGTGTTTCGAGGACGGGTCTGGGAGGACGGGGACACCGCTCTTCCCTCGTTCATAAGCCTATCGGGGACTGCTGCAGCGCAGGCAGATCCTCGGTCTCCACCGGGGGAACCGGTGAAGAAGGGTTGTCAGCCTCACCAGTCGGCAGCCCGTCCGACGGGTCGAGGGGAGTCTCGGCCGGCTGGCCTGATGGGGACGCCATGAAGCCAGCAACCTCGACCGAAGTCTTCGGTCGGCTGTCCAGGGAAGGAGACCTCTCCCGCTCCCACGAACGCCGACGATGGGACTTACCCTTAGAGTCCTTCTATTTGGACCGAGAGGAATGTCCCGATGGCCCCTCCCCCCTCGTGGAAAGGGATTGGCAAAGCTCCATGAATGAAGCTGAATACGAGGTACCCAGAGAGAGCGGGATAAATGCCGCGACCGAGGAAGAGGATGATGCGGCCTGGGCCGCCTCCTCCTCGAGGGCGATCATCTGCTCGAGTTGCTCAGCCGAGCCAGCCACCGCGGTAACTGCCCAACAGGCCTCCTTCGACTTAACCGGTGGGTAGCGCTTCTCGGGGCGCCCAAGCTGTAACTGGGCAGCGCGGTCCTCCAGGACGTTGGCGGAAAAAGAACGTCAAGAATCGCAGGCCTGCGGGTCGTGTTCTAGGCCGAGGCAGTAGACGCACGTGGAGTGCGGGTCCGTCCTGGACATCTTCTGCTCATAAGGGCACCGCCGAAATCCGGGAGTTGATTTGTCCATCGCAGCCGTGAGGAAGAAAGAATGACCGAAGTCTTGAAAATTTTACAATGAGTTTTGGGCGAACCGAAGAATTAGGATCCAGTCTATCACGCAGAGCGTTAGGAGGGAACCTGAGCTTCCAAGCGGTAAGGAAGATCTGGCGTCATAGGACGGAGCCGAGAGTTTTACCACCCGGGTGGGTGGGAGAAGCCAGCTTGAAGACCTTCTGGCAAGATTTAAAGCGGCAAGGAACCTGCCAGACAGTGTGGATAAACAACATATACATGTCCCTAGAAACACTCTTTCTGGCACCTGGTCACTGTGCTCCCGCGCCTAACCATCCTCGCGCCTACTCGCGCTGGAATGATCTTCAGGCAGCACTGAGCATCTGATCTCTGCTCCGGCCCACCACTGCCTTAAGGACTCGAGATGAGTCAGGTGACCACTGAACAGGAGGCAAAGCCACTAAGCCAGGTGCCAACCAAGCTAGTGAAAGTGGCGGGGCGCCGTGAAAGAGCAGCGTCACACGTCCTGATGTCCCTCTCTCTCTCTATAGCATGCCATGAGCTGGGTCCTAGCACCCTACAAGGTGTAGCAAAGTTAAAACAAAGAAATGCCTGTCCCAATGAAAAATCGAACAGCCGGCTATTTCGGAGCCTTAGTGTTAAAGGAAGAAGGCCAGAAGGCACTTCTTTCACTGAAAGGTGGTGGCAGGATGGAATACACTGCCAGAGGGGTAGTACTTCATAGTATAGTTGGGGGCCTTAAAAGAGGTTGGGATAGATTCATGCGAAGGTTAGTGTGACCGGGGGGGGGGCAGAGCAACAAGTAGCAGACTCGACAGATGTCTGGACCTTCTGCTTCCCCTTTCGTAGGTTTGTATGTATGTTGGTATGCTTTTACCACACTTCCAGGGGCTGAAGCTCAGCCTGCGACCTCGTATCTTACTACATCCCTGAGCATCAGCACAAACAACACATCAAATCCTACTGCTTACATAACAACTCAGCTGAACTTTCTATGGAGCGATGACGATGGCAGAAACCAACGATCTGTTGTTAGGGAGCAGAGTAGCGTGTGACCAGCAGCCACCAAAACATCCACCACTTTCTGTGATACCCCAAAGCGAGCTATGGATATGTCTCCAGGAGCCACGCATGCAAATGTAGGGAGTTCAAGTCCAGGTGAACCAGGGTTCCCTGTGACAGTAGAGCCTTGGATAGCAGATCCCCGTACAGGACCAGAGGTAATGGGGGTTCCACTGACAGCTGCTGCAGCAGGGGATACCATATCTGCCAAGGCCAGAGGGAGCAATGAGTAATAGAGTTGCCCCTTCCATCTTTAGCTCGAGTAGTATTCTCTGACTTAGTGGGAAGAGAGGTAAGGCATACAGAAGCCTCCCTTTCTAAGAGAGAGGCAACGCGTCTTGCCAGAAAACTCCAGGCTCTGGAATGAGCAATCAGAAATGCAGTAGTTTTGCACTGTGTGGGGACGCAAAAAGCTCCAACTCTGAATAACCGCATCTTTTGACTAGGTCATCAACCACTGACATCAGCAATTACCACTCGTGCACCCTGGACTGTGACCGGCTTAATTTGTCTGCCAAGACATTCTGGGTGCCTGGAACATGTATTGCTAATAGTTCTAGACCATGTTCCAGAGCCTAATATCAAATTCTCATTACTTCCCTGCACAATGGGTGAGAATGGGTACTCCCCCTGCTTGTTGATGTACTGCATCACACCAGCACTGCAGTCTGTATTAACTCACTGCCTCCACAGGAGCTCTCTGAAGTTGCACCACTTGTCTCCTGTATACTGTTAACAGTGATTCCTGGGCCTTTCTAAGCAAAATCAAGTCATAGTCAGCATGCCACAAACAAAGCCTAGTAGCTCAAGAACCGTTAAGTGCTAGGCAAAACGTATGAATGGCAAAGTTGTTCAGCACGTTACCTTTCCAATGGTGGTATGCAAGTAATAAGTAATTCTGTTTTTTTCTATGCTAGTCAAAACAGCAAACAAAATTTTTTTCACTAAAAAAGGCAACATAAGCCATACACATTATACCATAAACAAATGTGAGTAACTCCTAAAGTATACCTGATATACACAAAATATCAGTGGCAAAGTTGTTCAGCACATTACCTTTCCAATGGTGCTATGCAATTAAATATATATTCTATTCTTATATATATATATATATATATATATATATATATATACACACACACATATAGGACATATGACATGGCCTGCCACGAGTGAGATATCATGATGTCATTGGCCTCGAGTGAAGATAAATATGATATCTTCAGTCAGGCCATGTCATATTCTGTTTATACAATGTATGTTTTGGGCTGCACTCAACAAAAGTTCAAAATGTTCCCTTAATACAATCCCCTACATTGAGGTGATGGCTGTTTAAACACACATCTGCTGTATCTCTAGCAACACAACAGATGCCATATGTTATTTTAAAAAATATATGTGGCTGACCCTACCTCTTTAAATTGTAAAAAAAAACTTGTCTGGATTCTGGCTGACTGAGCCATGGCCACCCCCAATATAATTCTCCATACCCCCCTGCCCCAAAACAGCAGATGAAAAAAAATGTCTGATCTTGTCAGTTAAGTTACTTAATAATACATATCTGATTGATCCTACCTGTATCTTTAAAACAAATGCCTGGGACATGTACTTATTTAAAAAAAGATACATTATCTGGTTGATCCTGCGACTTTCTTTTTTCCACCTCCAGCTGTCATGTAGCATGATCAAGCGCTATGCTCTGAATGTAGTGTGACCAAGCGCTAGGAAGATTCAGATGTGAGGCACTGTCAGATAGTTTTAATTATGGTGGTTTTGTTGTAAAACATAGAAAAATGTGCCACTTTCTTAATAGTGCTTATATTTTGTCAAAGAAGCTGCCGACAGTTCTGGAAAAGCGGCCCGGTCGGCAGCTTCAGAACTAATAGGCAGGCAAGCAGCATGTGTTGCTATGGCAACAGACACTCGCGGTTCCATCTGGTGTTCTGAAGCTGCTGACAGTCTCTCGCTTCTTCTCTCAGTATTGTCGGCAGCTTCTTTTTTCAAAATATAGGCACTATTAAAGAAAAATGGCACATTTTATATGTTCCAGCAAAAGTGCCGTAATTAAAACTATCTGAGAGTGCCTCATATCTGAATCTTCCTAGCGCCGGTCACCTACATTCAGGGCATAGCGCCTACTCACGCTACATGACAGTTGGAGGTGGAAAAAAGAAAGTCGAGGATCAACCAGATATATTTTAAAAACAAAATTCCTGTAAACGATGTAAGCAGAGTGAGCAAGAATGGGGTGGGGTCTTCCTTTAAAGACAAAAGCTGCCGGGGGTGCTGGGAGTCCTATTCTTAAAGAAAGTCACAGGATAGAAAGTGAAAACTTTCAGTTTCATTGTGATGACGTATAGGAACGTGGAGATATCAATATCATCTTCACATGTGAAGATATCACTGATATCTCCATGACCTGGCTGATATATATATATATACACATATATATTGAAAAGGCACACTGGAAGTCAGTAGCTGACTTCCATAGTCCTCCTCAGGAAACACCAGTGTATTTTACCGCCAACTACAGGCATTTGCTAGGAGACTGAGTTAACAGAGGACCTGGGGGACAAGTGGTTCTGGAAGGCCTGAAGTCCATATAGGGTTGCTCTCATTTCCAAATCATTTATGTACAAAAGCACACTCCACCTGGTTCCACGTGCCTTGCATCTGCAGAGGTCCCAGGTGGACTGCCCATCCTGAGCCTGAAGCATCTGTGGTGAGGATCTGATGTGGGGAAGGAATCAAGAATGGGATGCTTTTGAGCAGGTTATCTCATTCCATCCACCAGCTAAACTCTCTGTGCAAGAGGGAACGTAACTAGAACCATCTGTTCTAGATAGTCTGTCAGCTGGTCCCACTAGACTCTCTGTTCTTACTGGAAGACCAGTCATAAAATGTAATATACTATTATAGATAGTACAAATAGTAAGGGTTAAGTCACCAGATTGTGTGTTTATGTTGAAGTCCCATCCTCCACAGGGTGACCAAGGGGGCATGATCTGAATGTACTGTATCGCCCATACGGGAACCCACCAGACATTCTAGGTTTTTGATTTGTGTGTAGCACTGATCAATATGGGAATATGTCTGGCTGACAGCTGAGTAGTTTTACGAGTGGTGGTGGAAGTGTCTTCAAGTGTCAGACCCACCCATCTCTCCCAGGAATTTCCTAAAGAATCTCTGTAAAGGGGACATTGCTGCCGTCCTCAATATGCCGGTTTCATCCTCTGGAAAATACAATTTTACAAGCAGTCGGGTACTTTATTTAATACATATTGCCACTTCGGGGGGATTCGCGTGCTCAAACCACAATTTATGCACCAGTGTCTCGAGCACCGCTGCAAGTAGATTTCCTTTAATATAGAGGAGTCAGACAGTTCATCTCATGGAGAAGATTTCTTCCCACTCTTTCAGCCCCAACATAACCCGTTATGTAGTACAGATATGATTATCTCCCACTACTGTGGTAGGGCAGGTGCCTTTGTTTTCAGCCAGTTTCTCATGGTGCAATAATGGGCAGACAAGGATTAGGAAGGGGCAGAGATGCAGGGCTTTCCTAATAAAGTTCCACACGGATATGTAGTGTCTGAGCCATGGGTTAGTTAGCTGTCAAGGTGGGGGATAACCCAGCCTGTTGATATATACATTGATAATACTTGGAATTAATAATTAAGGATTGTTTTATCTCCGCCTAATGGTGGTTGGAGGTGGTGGTATATCTGGCCATAAAATGTGTCAGGTGAGCTGTCCTGTGGTAGGCTTGTAAGTTCGGGAGGGACAAGCCCCCTGTTGCCCTTGGCAATGTCAAGACCTTAAGGTGTACTCTGGGCATCGACCCTGCCCAAATTAATCTAGTGATGGACTGATTCCATTCCCGAAACGTCCGCTGTGCCATTGGAATCGCGTTTTTGGAAACAGATAAAGGGCCCTAGGTAAAGCGACCATACGAATGAGGTCTATTCTTCTGGTGAGGCTCAGAGGGAGTGTGTTCCAGCTTGCTAGGTCGGATTTTGGTTGCACAGAAAAGGGGGCAAAATTGTTTTTAAATACTAACATACTAAAAACCAGCAGAATAGGCCTAACGGTCTTTTGTGTCTGCTCGGTAGCCAGCCCCTATTGGGTGCTAGCTCCCCGGCCCCAGAGAGAGCCAACTTTGGCTTCAGTACACCCATGCATCTGTCCCACCCCCTCTTGAAGCCCTCCACCATGCCCTGCTCGACTAGACTCCCGGGCAATGCATTCCATGGCTCCACCACCCTCTCAGTGAAGTAATGCCTTCTACGTTCTCCCTGTAGGTTCCCCCTGCCAACTTCCATTCATGTCCCCTGGTTGTGCCCCCTTTCTTTAGCCTGAATATTTCTTTGGCTCTGCCCCGGTTAATCTCTTTCACATATCTGAATACCTCAATCATGTCCCCCGGTCTCTCCTCTCCTCCAGCGAGTACAGCCCAAGGACTTCCAGCCTTTCCTCATAGGTGCTTTCACTCATGCCCCGGATCATCCTTGCTGTCCTCCTCTGAACCCTCTCCAACAATGCTATGTCCTGCCTAAGATGAGGTCTCCAGAACTGCACGCAATACTCAAGATGCGGCCTGACCAAGGCATTATACCGAGGCAGGATCACCTCCCTCCTCCTGGACGTTATTCCCCGGGCTATGCAGCCCAGTATCCTGTTTGCCTTTGCCGCTGATCTTCTGCAGTTTTCAGTGTTGTTCACTCTGGTGTCTACCACCACCCCCAGGTCCCTTTCACTCAATGTGGCTTGCAGTGAGACCCCTCCCAGGGTGTATACATGACCTGGGTTTCTGACCCTACACTTTCCCGGATTAAACCTCAGCCCCTACCTCCTTGACCAACCCTCCAGGGTATCCAGATCCCTCTGGACTGTCTCTCTCACTTCCTCCCCGTCACCCAGTGCTCCCAGTTTTGAGTCATCCGCGAAGAGGCTCATCCTACTCCTAACCCCCTCCCTATTTCAGAGACATAGGCATTGAACAGGAGTGGCCCCAGTACTGAAACTTGGGGAACCCCACTGAAGACATTCCTAGGGGAGAAGACTATCCCACCGACCACTACCCTCTGTGTTCTATCTGTAAGCCAGTTTTTTACCCATCTAAACAGCTGTCTTCTCACCCCCATCCCTCCCAAATTTGTCAACAACCCGATGTGGGGTACAGAGTCAAACGCCTTACTGAAATCCAGATATAGGACGTCCACCGGTCTTTGTCGGTCCAGGGTCCTTGTTACCCAGTCGTAAAAATCTATGAGACTGGTCTGGCAGAATCTCCCTGAGACAAAACCATACTGTTTGTCATCCATGTGCCCCAGCCTTTCTAGTTGCCTCCTGAGCTTCCCCTTGATGAAGCCCTCCATTAGTTTGCCTACCACCGATGTTAGGCTGACAGGCCTGTAATTTCCCATCTCCTCCCTAGACCCCCCCTTTGTGGATAGGCATCACATGAGCCACCCTCCAGTCCTGAGACACCCATCCTGTCTGCAGAGAGGCGTTGAAAAGCGCAGCTAGTGGAGCTGTTAGTTCGTCCGCCAGTTCCTTCAGAACTCTCGGATGCAGCCAATCCGGTCCCGGTGCCCTGTCAGTTTTCAGCGCCCATAGGGCCTCCCTCACGCTGTCCTCTATGATTTCTCCATCCCTAACCCCCCCTCAACAAAGCACCCATCCCCTTCTAGACCTGGACCACCTGGCCCAGCCTCTTCTGGTCCTCTCATCTCCATCTGTCCTCTCCTCTCAGCTGTCTCCCCCCCACCTTCTAGTTGAATGGATCCTGTGTCTCCTTCTATAAATACCGACGCAAAGTACTTGTTTAGTACCTCTGCCTACTCCCCCGCTTCCTGAGCCCATCCCTCCCCAGTCCTAATTCTGGAGATCTGTGCTCTCCCTTTCCTCTTTTCCCCTATGTATCTATAAAATCCCTTTCCACCCCTCCGGATATCCCTAGCCAGGTTTTGCTCCATCCTCGCCTTGGCTCCCCTCACCACTCTTGTGACCCTTCTAGCTGTCAACTCATACTCGCCTCTCTCCCGGTCTCCCCTGGAGCGCTTAAAACATGCATAGGCAGCTTTCTTATCCTTCACCGCCTCTTGCACCTCCCTGGTCCACCAGCACGGCTTGTTGGCCCTACCATTTTTATGCCTTAACCTTGTACATGAGCTAGTAGCCTCCTGTACCCCTTTTTTAATGCGCTCCCATAAGCTACCAACATCCATGTCTGGCCTAATCTTGTTCAAGCTCCCCCTCAGAATCCTGCCCATGCCCACGAAGTCTGCCCCCCTGAAGTCCACTACTACTGTGTTTGAGCAGTTGCCCCCCCCCCCGACACAGCAGAAACCAGACCGTGGCATGGTCTCCTCCTGCCAGCAGGCTACACACCTCCAGACCCCTTATCTGGTCGCTGTCTGCAAGGACAATGTCCAGTATCCTCCCCCCCAGTAGGTTCCCCCACCTGTTGGACCACAAAGGCATCCTGAAACACATCCACCAGCCTCTGCTCCCTGGCCACCGCTGATGTCATGGTGTCCCAGTCTGCCCCCGGCATATTTAGGGCCCCCATGACTACCACTCTACCCTTTCCACGGTCACAGTGACCCTTGATGTTTTCAACCAATTTTCCCTCAGGTCTTCATCCATTGCGGAGGTCTGCACCATCCCTACTTTCAGTCTTTTGCCCCGATTGCAGGTTACCCAAATCGCTTCCTCCCTCTTCTGCCTCCTCCACTCCACTAACCATTATGCCGTTCTTGACCATCAGTGCTACACCCCCTCTTCTACACTCTTCTCTATCCCTCCTGAATATTGCGTAACCCTCCAAGTTTAGGTCCCAATCATTCTTCTGGGTGGCCCATGTTACCGTAATCACTGCCACATCCGCTGATCCCTCTGCCAGCATCGCCTGGATCTCGGGCATTTTGCTGCCCATACTCCTGGCGTTGAACAGGACCATCCTCCACCCCATCCCCCCCTTCCCTACCCAATTGACTTGGCCCTGCGCACTCCCTATTTGCCCTTTCCTGCACAGCTCTTGCTTTGTGTACTTCGCAGTCACCTACCCTCATTTGTTGCCCTAGACCTGGGACCTCGGTCAGCCCTCCCGACTTCATTCCTTCACTAATCCCTCCCCCCTTTACAAGTTTAAACCCCACTTCTCGTTTATGAATTCAGCGAGTTTCAGTTTTAAGATCTCCTTCCCCTCTAGGTTAAGATGTATCCTATCCCTAGCATATAACCCCTTATCATCCCATGTGTCCCCCTAGTCCCCCACCAGCCCATATCCTTCTTCCCTGCTCCAGTTCTTGATTCACACCTCTGGGTTTGTGCTTGGTCTCCCCGGATGCCCTAGGCACCGGCAGGATTTCTGAGAAGGAAACTGAACTCCCTATAGAATGGCAGACTCTGGCCAGTTCCTGAAACCTCACCTGGATTTCCAGATCGCTGTTCCCTTCCAAATCGTTTGTGCCCAGATGTACTAGGAAATCTGGGGATCACCCGCATTCCAATGCTAATGAATACAGCCGGAATTTGACCTTGTGAACGGATAGGCCTGGGATACATTTAGCCCTAACCGGGCTGCTTTTTCCCTCCCCTACCCCCTCCCACTGGATGCCTCTGGTCACGGAGTCCCCCAGCAGGATCACCTTCACCCCCCCCCCCCAAACTTACTGGCCCTTTTGATTCTTTCCAGGCTCTTCCTTCTATCATCGACCCCCAGCTTACTCCTCCACCCTTCAGTCCGAGGATCACTAGTCTGTGCGTGTCCTACCATGCTCTTCCTTCTGCTTCGCGGTTCCCAATTTACTCCTCTTCCCCATCCCCTGGACTCCTTTTGGGTCCAGAATCCACAGGTCCACTGCCCATACCTTCTACTGCTTCCCTCCCTGCCTCCAACCCCCTCCAGTCTTGTCTCCCCATCCCATCTGGCATATTTCTCTACCCTCCCCATCCTCATCAGATTTCTCCCACCGATGCTGGCCTTCCTAGGTACCCCTACGCCCCTCTCCTTGGCTGACTTCCCAGCCTGAGTGCCTGCTAGCGACCCCAGTTTCCCCCGTCCCGTCCCTCCCTTGCCTCCAACCCCCCGGCCTGGTCACACCTCACTGCCTGCCTGCCCCCTCCTGTTTCAGTACCTCTCCTACTCCCACCACCCCCAGCCTACTGACCAAACCCTCTCCGACCACTGCCCCCCCGCCAGCCTCATCCACCTCCTCTCCTGGGTACAGCATGGTGCATCTATTGCCAAGTGTGATGCCTGCCCCAGTACGTTTCTCCTACCCCCTCCTTGCTCCGCCTGATGTTGCCTCCTGTGAGGTGTTTTCCATCCGTTGTTATATTCGCCCTACCACCTCCGGAGTTTCCATAGAGCCCATGACTACCTGCTCTTGGGGTATGCTGTAGTGCCTGCCTCCTCCATGGACCATTTCCTCCTTCCCCCCTCCCCTCATGCCTTCCAGTTCCCTTCAGTCCCTCGACCTCCTCCCTAACTCCTGTCAGCTGAAAACACACTGGACACCCTCCTTGCCTCCATGCCCAATTTAGGATTATTGCTGCCCCGCACCCCGTACACCCAATCACCCTGCTTAAGATGCCTGCTCTGGCCAGCCCCGCATCCACCTCATTTTGGTGTGCACAGTACCAACCGCTTGCAGCACCAATTTAGTTTTTGCCCACCTCACAAGATCAGATAGCAATATACAATTCTGCAGTTATCACAGTTCACAATTATCAAATCCCGCAGCTATATATATGTATAGCAGATAGCCAATGGTGCCCAAGCAGACACAGCATACAGTCCCCCTTTCCTGCAATCTGCCACAATCCAGAACCAGCTCAGTTTTTGCCCACCCCACAAAGATCAGTAGCAATAAACAATTCAGCCCAGTTATCAGATCCCATTTATCATATCCCGCAGCTGTATATAGCAGGTAGTCACTGGTGCCCAAGCAGGTACAGCATACAGTCGCCCTTTCGTTTAATTATCCAAAGTCCAAGTCACCCTCTTTCAGCTTGCTCTTTACAGATGATCAATGTTGCCCATGCAGGCACAGCGTACAGCTCCCTTTTCCCAATCAGCAGTAGTCCAGAACCCAGTGAGCAGCAGCAGTCCAGGACACTCACAGTAGCCCCCCCCCCCCCAAGGCTCCACCCCCACCAACTATTTGAGAGAGGTCGGGGCCAGGGTAGGTGGTGTGGGACAAAGAACACAGCAGCACTCGTGACTGCCAATGGCCTTTATAGCCCAGACGCACACCCAAAGTTTGCGCGCTCAGCGCTAATTGGCTCCAACGCTCCTTGCTCCTGAGCGGCGGCAGCCCTCCGATCTCTCCCTTCACCTCCGATGCAGCTCCTATGGTCCCCCTGGTCCTCCTCAGACCACCGATATGGTCCCTTTCCTTCCCGCCGCTGATGCAGCCCTGGGATCGCCTGCCCAGTCTCCCCACAGCAGTACTCGCGACTGGGCTAATGGCCTTTATAGCCCAGTCGCACGACCAAAATTTGCGCTCTCGGCGCTGATTGGCCCCACCGCTCCGGGCTTCTGAGCAGTGGTGGCCCTCCGATCTCTCCCTTCACCACCAATGCCGCTCCTATGGCCCCCCGGTCCTCCTCAGACCACCGATGTGGTCCCTTTTCTTCCCGCTGCCAATGCGATTGCCTGCCCCATCTTCCCACAGCAGCTCCAGCAACAAGAACAAATGCTTGTGAAGGATTATGGGATATGTATATCCCCAAAGTACGTCAGCTTGGGCATATCCCAGTTGCATGGGAACAAGAATTTAATATTTGGGGAAGGGGAATAATGGAAAGCCAGTACTCTGGTTTTTGTGATGTTCAGCTTGTAACCTGACACCTGTCCAAAGTTCTCCAAGAGCTGTTTAACCATGGGCAGGGTCCTCTCCAGATCTTGGGAGGTATAGCTGGACATCATTCATGTAGAGTGCCACCAGTATTATATCTAGTATGTATTTCAGGTGTCTGTCCTTAATAAATCTAGAGTATTGGTATGGTAGGTATAGCGCTGGGGTCTTTGTTTGTTTGTTAAAGAAATAGGTAATACATAATGACTGCAGTAGAATAACACACTTGTCTCCACTGTTGAGTGGTGAGACCCATAGCTCACAAGTGTCACTAGTTAGTTATCAATTCTTACCACTCATCTGTGTTAATCCATAGGTTACTGCACTACAACCCATTATGTACAGTATCTGATAAATACTACACTATTTTTAATGTTTTGGTTAGTATCTTACCTTGTTTTAGCTTAAAATTGCCTCTCTTTCCACTTTCAATCCTCTTTCTGACCCACTGTTCTCTGTGTTGCATTTCCATATTCTAAACGGAACATGTTCCAAACATATACGTGTAGTGGTGCAGCAGTGCCACTATAGTCAGGGTTGAGCAGGTTACCCCTAACTTTGTACCTTAACAGCTTCACCCCATTCAATGAAACTGCATAAAATTTTGCAGGAGCAGTCTGGTGGGCAAGGTCTCTTTATGTGGCAAGTTTAGTTTCTGTGGGATGCGTGGATTCCAAGATCTAGATAGTACGGTTTTAGGAAAAAAATTATGTTTTTTTGGGGAGCACCCTCCCCCCCCCCTTTTTTTGGTCATCACCTATAGCCCATTTGGTTTGGAATTTTGTTCTGAAATGTTCATGGTAGAAAGGGCTTGCCCCAGAATGGTGCCTTTCACTGGTTTAGTGAAAAAAATGTTATTCCATTCCAGCGTTACAAGGACTTAAAATTTCAGTTCTGAACATGCTCGGCAGGGTCTTTTGGATAGATGCTTGATACGAAAGAACTGGGCCGTATAAAAGATTTCTCTTTTGTGAGGGGGTAATCCTCTTTCGTCAGAGAGAATTCTTCTTTCTTAAGACTGCCCTCTTGCTTCTTTTATGTGTTTATTATTTTTTTTTTTTTTAATTTTTGGCTAATAAAAATGATGCCCTGCAGAGACACCAAGACATTAATCTAGCTAAACCGGACCCATTTAGCTAGAATCAGCACTTAGTTTTTTGACACATGACCCCTAAAAGTGTTTTTTGGAACATTTAAAAGAGTCTCCTTTCATGAGACTATTTTTTTCTTTCGTATGGCTCGCTAAAGAAGAACAGGGCCACACAAAAGAAGAATAAGACCATACTAAAGTTGATTTTTAACCTTTTTCTCCCTCAATATTTCGTGAGAAGACATCTTTTGTGAGCTCAAGAAACGCTCACAAGATGATTTCTCACAAAAGAAGAATCTGAATTTAGTCCCCCCAACCATCTTCTTTCCGGAACCAAGATTCTTCTATCTCGAGTGCTTTCGTGATCACAAAAGAAGAAGGTAGGCTCATGAAAGAACAATGGGAGAAAGAAAAAGAAAACTAAGTGCACCATCTTCTTTCATAAGATAAAATTTTTCTTTTGTGAGTTCTTTTGTGACTCATGAAAAAAGAGGTTTGGGTCATGAAAAAACAGGATGGGCTTAGATTTTTCACAGTTCTTTTGCGATGTCAAATGAAAGAACCACTGTTTTCGTATGATGTCACAAAAGAACTGTCCCTGAACCATGTATCTAGGTTTTTTTTTGTTTTTTTTTTTTACTGTTAAGCAGCCCCACTCACTGTACGTTTCCTTCTCCCACCCTTTTTTTTTTTTTTAGTTTAAGTAACAAGTGGACCAGGCTGCCTACCTCAGACACAGCTTCCTGCCCTTCTGAATATATGGGGTGCACCAGGTGCCCACCCCGGTACTAAACATCATCCTGACACTTGGGTGCCCAATCCCCAGTGTCTGCTCCTCTCACCCTGTGATAAAGAAAACCGTCCCTCATTGAACCCCCCATAACCTGTAATGGTCCCTCACCAATCTGACCCCCACCTGTTATATATATATAAATGGAGACACAGAGGTCCCTACCCACCAGTGCCTCCGAAGATCATGCCGCTACTGGGGGTGCCCAATCCCCTGTGCAGGCTTTTCTCCCCCTACAATGCAGAAAACACATTTTTTTTTACCTTAAACAAACAAACAAAAAAAAAAGTCCATTGGTGATCTGCCCCACCCTCCTCTCCTGTCTGTTTATCTAATTCTTTCTTTAGCAGACCAGGGTGCCCAACCACAGTACAGCTCCCCCCTTCCCTCCAGGTACCCCAACCTGCCCTTCCCATTTTTTTATTATATGACTGGACCAGGCTGCCCGCCCCTGGTACTGCTTCTCATCTACACCTTCCTTCCCTCTAGGTCATCCCCTCCCCCCCCCCGTTCTCATTAAGTACATGGTGGCATCTGGGTGCCCACCCATGGTGCCGCCTAACACAAGTCCAACACTGGGGTGACCAGTTCCCTGTGCCAAATTGAATATATCCCCTTGAAATTAAAAATAAAATAAATAAATAGGTACTTTTTTTTTTTTTTTTTAAACACACTGTAGAAAAGAAAATGGTAATTCGCCGATCTGCTCTCTCCGAGTGCAACCCCCACCACGCACCCTCATTCACCTGAAGATGTCCTATAGCATAAATCCACTCTCCAATCGAAGACACGTCTTGCTGCTGGAACCAGCTGCAGGAACTGGTGACAGCAATCTGAGAAAATCAGGTAAGTGTGGGTTAAAGGAAGTTTCTAGCATAAGTTACTACCTTATACCAGCATGATTAAGTTTTTTGTTAGAAGTTTTTTTTTTTTTTTTTTTTAATCACTGGATGAAATTATTTAAGGGATAGTAGCTAGCTCCGTAGCCACTGCCAGTCGATCACTTCTAGCTTCCTAGTTCCTCAGCTCTGCCCCTATGCTCGGCGTTTGTGTGACGTTTAAGCAGGGGAGAGGCGTGAGGCAACCCTATACAAGTATATGGGACTTTTTAAAGCCATTTTATGAAGCTGTAAGCAATCTGACAGGGAAATGAAAGCCACTGCTCTATTAGTAGAGCAGTGGCTCATTCCTAATCCAGTGCTTAATCATAAAGCGGCTTTTAAAAATGCCCACAGACTTATAGGCTCAGTCCCCTGCGCTCCTGCTGAAACATCACAAAAACACCAAGGGTGGGGGTGGAGCTGAGGAACAAGAGGTGGAAGAAGGTCGACTGGCGGTGCAGAACTCGCCATCCCTCGATAACTTCATCCAGTGAGTAAAAAAAAAAATACTAACAAAAAAACAGCTCACCTGACGTAAGGTGTTGGGCTATGAAGCCCAATACCTTATGCCATTTGGTCAGAAATTAACATTATTTTAATCGTGTTTTCAACTGTTATTCATAATTTTGTCATTTTTGCATATTTCGACTCAAAATTTTCAACATGGCCTTCTGGGACCCCACCTCATGACCAACAGCAGAAGAATTATGCAAATCTGGCCCGAAAGGTGACTTTACAGTCACTCTGCAAAATCACCTTTCAGACAAGATTTGAAAATTTTCAACACCCTTGTTCATGAGGAGTCACAAGAAAGGTATGTTGAAAATCTGTTGAGAAAAATATGTAAAGATGGCAAACTCATGAGAGTATGTTGAAAATTTTCTACACTTGCATGTAAAATTTGGTAATGTTAAATATTTTAACCCCCAATTTTCCACACAGCTATTTTTTCACACCATCTCATAAACGTGACAGCTGCCATTTTTCAAATCCAGGCCAAACTGTGTTTTCGCACCTGTGTCACGGAATATTTCAGTCATGCAGAATGACGTTTCACTGAGGATTTGAAAATTTTCACCTACTGGTTGAAGAGGTGCGGTAATAAGAAGGCAATGCAAAAAAATTGGTATACATACACAGTAAAATGCCCAGGTTATGAGTGAACATTACAGTGTTTCAATGTTCAGTCATAACTTTGCTAATTTTCAATATTTTGACTCCAAACTTTCAACATTCCACACCACCCCATAAATGTCACAGGCGTCATTTTTTTAAATCCTGGATGACATGCATTTTTGCACTTCTTCTGCGAAATGACATTTTGATCAATATACTACAAATGCTACATGTCACGTCTATAAGGGAGTCGTAAAATGACTGCCTTGAAATTTTAGGGTCAAAATTTAAAATACGCACACTAAATTGCTAAGAAACTTTGTGTGTAGTGCCAGTTTTAACCCCAGAAGGTATGCTTTGTGATGCTGAGCCAGTGAGCTAAGTTCAAGACACGCTCAGTAACCCGGTTGGATTGGGGCGCCCCACTTCCTCAGCCAGGAAAGCAAGCATGGGGTTGTCCGCACAGACCTGGGTACCATATAGTGAAGACAAGTGCCCTTATTCACTATTTACACATTTACTCTTTGTTCTTTCACATCTCTTTGCCGCTTTAGATCTGAAGGAACAAAGAGTGAATGTGTGAAGACTGAAGGAGGAGGACAGCTGTCTTCACTATACTGTACCCGGGCCTGTGTGGACAACCCTGCAGCTTGCATTCCCTGACTGGGGGAGTGTTCCAGGCTCTGTACTTCTGTAGGAGGACAGAGTCTTCCCACGGTGCATGATCCAACGGATCCTGTGCCTCTGCACCTGTTCACGCAGGATACGATTAAACCATCTCAAAAAGAAAGGAAATTCTTTGCAAAAAAAACTTGGTTAATGCACAGCTAGGGTAACTACACCACAAAAGTACGGAAATGAAGTGCTAGGGTTTCCAATCCCAACTTCCCACCCTCACCGCTCCAAAGCAGCAAAAGGAAAAAAAACTTTACAGTTTATGATCTCCGGAGTCTAGGCGAATCAGTGGTGGGTCTTCCTTGGGGTTCTTAACCCCAATGCCCACCCTGTTCCCTGAGCAGAGAATGTCACAGGCACACACACATGTATGTATACATATATACACATGCACCTGTACATACAAAGAAACACACAGACGGTTGGCAAATAAAGACTCTTAGGATCACCCATTCTGCTAATTTTTCCCCAACTATGCTATCACTGTAGCCCCTATTTGATCTCCAGCTCTTTTCCTCTCCACTCATTTCTTTTCACTAAGATACCCTTATGCATATCCCATGCATTCTTGAACACCATCATGTTTTTCACCTCCACCATGTTAGCTGGTAGGCTATTCCATGTATCCACTACCCTTCTGTGAAAAAATACTTCTTCACCTCTCCCTTGAACCTATCACCTATGCCCCTCCAGCTTCAGAGCGTGCCCCATTGTTCTTGAGAATCATCACCTTGTACACAGTAATACATATATGTTAAAATATGGGTACGTTAAATACTGCATTCTGATTAGCGGAGAGCTGTGTGAGCTCAGCGTATGAGTCAAACAAGTCCCAGCAGCAGAGTGTGTCGAGGTCATGTAGAATATAACTCAGCCACTCGGAATGTTCACATTTCAAACAGCAGCCATTTTTTCACATTCTTTAACGGTGGCAAAGCAGGCGCGGATCTTAGCTTCACAGTTTGAACTACTGGATGAAGAAACTCGATAATATCAAGAGGATGGCGACCAGAGAGATGTGGAACAACACCCCCACCCCCAAAAAGAACAAGAAAAAAAAAAAAAAAAGATACTTCTGTAAGGAGACATCTGAATCTGTACTCAGCAGAATTTGACACCATACAGATCCTTACACTGGAACGCTTGTCATATTCTATTGAAAGCAAGGAGGAGCATTTCCTAAACCCCTACTTCCATCGTTATCAACCGGAGAGGCTACAGTCCTACGGGAAGGCCGACCTGGAAAAATCCCCTTGGAAGCATTAATAACTCCTACAATAGCCAAATTGACTCTACATGATGGAATGATCTGAAATGAACTCGGTGTGTGTGTGTGTAAACTGAAAGAACCTGTATGTTGGCAGAACGGAGTATTTTTTTATCATTACTACAAAAATATTTTTTCTTTCTCCATATCGCTATGTAGCTTAATGTTTCCCGTAAAGGGAATTCAGATGAAGTTGGCTTAGGCATATGTACATGACACATATTTTTTGTCTTATTTTAGTTACTGTGGTTATCTGTTCTTATATGGACTATGTATGTGTTATGTACAAAAATCCTAATAAACATATTAGGCAAAAAAAATAATTTGACACCACAGAAGAAAATGTGACTGAACTAAATACAAAATGAAAACACTGCCCAGGCGGTTTCTGTTTTTGAGGACTGGCTGGCACCAGGAAATGTCAAGACAGAAACAGACTCTGATGGCAGATAAGGACCGCTTGGCCCAGCTAGTCTGCCCATTTCCCTACCTAATGTATAAGCTGCAGATCCTAGTTAACCAGCAGCCTACTTCCTCCTACCCCCTACTAGAATTACCTTATGTCTGTCTCATGCATTCTTGAATTCCCCCACTGTTTTTGACTCTACAACCTCCTCAGAAAAGCCATTCCATGCATCCACAACCCTCTCTGTGAAAAAATACTTCCTCACATTACCTCTGAGCCACCCCCCCTCTATCATTAAATTGTACCCCCTTGTTCTTGCACATCTCTTTTTCTGAAAGATATTACCTCTTGGACTTTGTTGATTCCCTTGAGGTACTTGAAAGTTTCTATCATGTTCCCCCTCTCCCTCCTTTCCCCGAGGGTATACATATTAAGCTCCTTTAGTCTCTCTTCGTATGGCTTCTGGTGCAGACTCTGCACCATTTTAGTTGCCCTCCTCTGGACAGCCTCCATCCTGTCTATGTCCTTGTGGAGACGGGGCCTCCAGAACTGCACGCAGTACTCCAGATGGGGTCTCACTGTCTGTACAGAGGGGTAACTTCCTATTTTCTACTGGTGATGCCTCTCCCTATGCACCCCAGTATCCCCCCAGCCCTCCTTACTGCCTCTCACACTGCTTGCCCACATTTAGGTCGTCTGATATGACTACCCCCAGGTCCCTTTCCATTTTTGTTGTTGTTAGTATCTCACCCCCCCACTGTGTACTCTTCCCCTGGGTTTTTGTTTCCCAGGTGCATTACTTTGCACTTCTTTGCACTAATCTAAGCTGCCATACATTTGACCATTCCTCCAACCTTGCCAAGTCTCTTCTCATCCTTTCCACCCAACCTTGTGCATTACCCCGTTGCAGATCTTTGTGTCTGCAAAGAGACATACTTTTCCTTCCAGTCCTTCCACAATGTCACTTATAAAGACATTAAAGAAGACCGGTCCCAGTACTGAACCCTACGGTACCCGCTAGTAAGCGCCCCTTTCTTCAGAGTGGACTGTGTTTACTGTTACCCTCTACGTCCTGTTGTCCAACCAATTTTTTACCCATGCTACCACCTTGGGACCCACTCCAAGACTGGCTAGCTTGCTTATTAACCTTTTGTGTGGGACTGTGCCAGATGCCCTGCTAAAGTCTACGTAGGCCATGTCCACAGCCCTTCCCTGGGTCTACTACTTTGGTCACCCAGTCAAAGAAATTTATTAGATTCGTCTAACATGAACTTCCCGCTGCGAATCCATGCTGCCCTGTGTCCTATGCCCCGCTGGCCTCTAGGTACTCAACAATTCTATCCTTCAGCAGTGATTCCATCATTTTACCTACCACTGAGGTCAAACTTACAGGTCTGTAGTTTCCTGCCTCTGCCTTGCGCCCACTTTTGTGAAGTGGAATCACATCCGCCCTTCTTCAGTCCTAAGGTACTGTCCCCTCCTCCCATGATTTGTTAAAGAGGGTATAAGTGGTGCCACTAGTTCTCCTCTTAGTTCTTTTAGATTTCTGGGGTGAATCCCATCTGGCCCCATTGCTTTGTCCACCTTCAGTTTTAAGAGTTCTTTCAGGCCGGCACAGTGGTGCTGAGGGCTGAGGCACTGGATGCCACACCTCGCGCTATGCTGGCGACTCGGGGCGCCGGTGGGTCATCAGGTGAGGGTTGAAGAAGGAGTGCCCTTGTAGTGCTCTCCTCCCCGGGAGCAGGGGATGGGATGTCCCAGCATGCCAGTGACCCCCGGTGGAGACTGGGGGTCGTTGCAGCAAGCCGGACAGCACGAGAACAGCGTGGCTGATACAGGCAGGGTTGCTGTACACCAGAGCGTCGGGGGGGAGGGGGTCCTATGAGCATAGAACAGGAAAAACACCAACTCGATGAGATAGGCGACGGCACCAATCCCCCATGCACTCTGCCGGGTTCTCCTCAGCTGGCCTTCCAGTTCCTCCACCCGGGCCCCACCTGCAGCCGGAGTCTGACTTACAAGTGAGCCCAAGAGAGGCGATGGGCTACCCTCCCCTGGCGGATGAAACCGGGGGTGCTGGCTTCCACAGGCAGGAATAAGGAAAGGATACCTGAGAGAGTTCTCATGAGCCGCGATTGGAGGGAAAATAGTTAAAAAAAAAAAAAATTATTTCAGAACCTTTTCTTCTGTGAATGGACTGGTATCAACCCCCCTATCCAGAGTGTTTCTATTGTTTGCTTTAGGTATCTCCCCCTCCTCTTCTTTTGTGAATACTGAGCAGAAGTACTCATTCAGAATCCCTGTTTTTTCACTGTCACCCTCTGCCCACATTCCCTCCCCTTTATTAAGCTTCAGTATCCATCCCTTGGTCTTTCTTCTCTCCCTAATGTACCTGTAAAAGGTTTTATCCCCCCTTCTTAACAGAGTTGGCTACCTTTTCCTCAGTTTGTGCCTTTGCTATTCTGACTGCCTTCCCAGCCTTCTTCTGCGTGAACTGATATAGTTCTCAGTCCTGGCCCTTCTGTTTCTCCTTTATTTCCTGAATGCAATCCTTTTCTCCTTAACCTTCCCTGCCACCTCTTTTGAGAACCACAGTGGCTTTTTCCTTCGTTTTGTTGATTTGCTTTACACAAAGGCTTGCTGCCTCTGTGATGGCAGTTTTGATTTTCCCCTTTGTTCTTCCACCCCTCCTTCTTGCCTATTTGATAGTGCTTTTCTGAGGCACTCTCCCATTTTGCCAAAGTCAGCCCTCCTAAAGTCCAACACCCTTGCCTTTGTATGGCTTGACTCTACAGCTGTGTTTACTGTGAACCACACTGTTTGGTGGTCGCTTGTTCTAGATGGCTACCCACTTCTAAATCTGAGATCCTCTCTCCATCCCCATTTGAGAAACACAGGTCTAAGATTGCTCCCTCCCAAGTGAGTTCCAACACTAGCTGTCTGAGGCATGCCCCCTGTAGGGCATCGAGAATGACCCTGCTCTTGGATATGGCTGCAGTAAAGGTGCTCCAGTTAACATCTGGCATATCTCCCCTTTTTCTGCCATTCTAAGGATTTCTTCTACCATTTTCTTGTCCACTGCCCCCCCCCCCCGAGACCGGGGTATGTAAACAACCCTGTGTGGATTGTGGTGCCATTTCCTGTCTCCAGGGTGACCCAAAGTGCCTCCTCCCCTCCCTGTTTACCCTTTAGTTCTGTTGTTTTGATTCCTTCCTTTATGTTGAGCTACTCCTCCTCTTCTTTTACTCTCCTTGTCCCTCCGGTAGCTTGTGTACCCTGGTATGTTGACATCCCAGTCATGGTCCTCTGTGTACCACGTTTCTGTGACTGCCATGACATCTAGTCGTTCCTCTTCCATCAAGGCCACTAGTTCAGGGAGCTTGTTATGCAGACTATAGGCATTGGTACTCATCACCCTCCAGTTTTTTGGTGGCCTTACCCCTTTTAGGCCCATCTCTGTCCTTACTGCCTTTTTCTGGATTTACCCCAGTCCTGCTCCCTATCGATTTCTCTACCTTTGTGTCTATTTCACTAACTACCCTGTTTTGTGTGTATGAGCGTGTGTGTGTGTGTGGGGGGCACTAGGATTTCCCTGCTTCTCTCCAATGCCTCCCCCCTTGGCTAGTTTAAATGCTTGCCAATGAAGAATTTAAACCTATCACCTGGGATCCTGGTTCCACTCCCGGACAGATTCAGACCATCACACCAGTATAGGTCTGCAACCCTCCAGGTGGACCCCCAGTCCCCAGTGAAGCCAAACGCCTCGCTGCCGCACCACTTCCCTCTCCCCTCCCGCCCCAGTTCTACCCTCCCAATGACTGTTTCCTTCCCCTGTGGGGTCCCGTGCCACCCTCCTGTGGGTCTCCTTTGTGGAGGTTCCCAGCATCCTCCTTAGTCTCCACTGCAGGTGCCTCCATTGGGGAAACCACATTTCACCAGAATGGCGAATGAATTATGGAGAGGCACAACTTGAGGGATGCACCTCTGTTCCACCACCCTCATCCTTCCTGAGCCCACCACAGTCCAACCGCTCCTCTTTCTTGGCGACCTCTGAGGCAGTGGTGGTGGCCGGGGGGGGGGAGAGGTTTCTCGAATCCTCACCAGGTCGGCATGGAGATGGGCAACCTCCTCCCTCAGACCAGAGAGGTGCCTGCAAATAGGACAGCAACGCAGCCTCCAGAACGTCTCCTGGAAGACTGCCTCTCCACAGCCAGCGCATTGCATCACTCCCCATGTGTCTGTCTCCCCTCCTGTTTAAGATTTTTTTTTTTTTGTGAGTGTGTTTACACCCTAATTCAGTGTGCTGTGCTGTTCTGTTAAGGGCATACCTCTCAACCTTTTGTCCCCCAAATGTGGAACATTGCCTGTTAAAATGGGGAACAAATGGGCAAAATGTGGCACACTTAATAAAATCTTTACCTAAGACACTCAACACTGTTAAAATGTTGCATTTATGTTCAGAAAGTCTGTTATTAATTGAATAATATATGTTTTGCATCATTTACTATGGATGTTTGCTTTAAAATGTTGACTTTGAATGTGGAACAAGTCCTCACCATGTGAAACAGGGAGCTTTTGTGAAGTAAAATGAGGAATGTTCCTCATAATGTGGTACAGTTGAGAGGTATGGTTAAGGGTATGAACAGATGTATGTCCATTGCACTTTTGTAGAAAGTGGTGTCAGAACTCGATATAAAGGAAATGATGCGCTTGGGAAAGTGGGGGTGAGGGGCAGGGTGGCTGGGACTAAGTCCGTGCCCTCCAGAAGCAATCAACTACAACTCTGACCCACCACCCTGGTGAGAGCCTTCTTTCCTCTCAGACATCTATTTCACAAGAGTTTAAGATAGACTACAAAACTGTAAGTAAGAAAGATCCTTGTCAGCTGTTAAGGCAATTTTATGCAGGGCTGAGGACACCTGGAGGAGCACAGACATAGTACTCCATATCAAGCTACACTAGCCCGAGATGAGGGGTTAGAAACTAGAATTCACTGCAGATCAACAGCAAGTAAATCTCGTCTCTGACACGATGTTTAACGGCAGCTAATAGTGTCTACCTGTTAGTGGTAAAATCCTAGAGGACAGCACAAAGACTGAACACCACCCTACTTCATCAGAGACTGACAAAGCTGAATTATACAATGTGCTCAGAGAATCCTCAAAGTTAACTGCTAACTTTTTCTCCCCCCGTTATAAATCCTACGATTCACAACGGGAAAAGGTACCAGCCAGCCGCATCACAAACTACCCCTTGAAATCACTCAGACGACAAATCCAGTACGAGCAAAGACAGCGATGAACTGCGAAATGCACACCCACACAACAGCACAGTTCACAGTAACACCAGCTATTCTCGCTCTCAACCCTCAAACGTTTAATAGCTAAAGCTACCAACTTTCTGAGACCTAAAACTGTGATGGTCCATCCTAATCATGACCCACCCCCCACCGTGTCACTCCCATGGGCACCGCCGCAGACAACAATGCACACAATTAAATTTTGCTGCTCGCTCTGGCCATGCCAACCCACAGTAACACCAGCAGCAAACATCCAGATTAAAACAATACATTATTCTGCTGCAGCAAGTTCCAAATCATGATTGTACAGAAAGTTAATTAGAAGCAAACCTGTGTTAAATTGTGATCAGACATTCGAGCTGCATGTATTGCTCCTCCTGACAGTCCCATCCAACCTGCTTACACTCACCTCATTTGCTGAGCAAACTTCACTTCAGTGACTCCCACCACAACACTAGATTGTTTTCACACACTTCCTTACAGCTGATCAGGTTCAGGTACCTTGGTTCACTGCTGCTAGTCTCTTCTCTGTCTGGAGTCCCTCTCACCTGCTGGCAGGCAGATGTTCACATGTGCTTGTTTGCACTACTACCCAGTCTAATCTAACAGGAAGGAACATGCTTTACTCTGCTCCCACTGGCATGCTTGTGGTGCAACACAGGCGCAGGGACTGAAGTTGCAAACTGCTTTCCAGCCTGAGCAGCACCACAGTGGTGCCGAAATAACTGTCACTCACGGATTAGCAGCCAGCAAAACAAAAGGGATAAAACTGGGACAAGTAAGCAAAAATCAGGACAAAAGTACCATTTTGCAAAATTTGTGGGGACACTGGGACATGCTGCCTAATATAGGGACTGTTGGTAGCTTTACTAATAGCAGCTGAACCACAACGAAAATAAAAACAAGTGAACTAGAGAGTTTCAAAGTCATAGCGGACCAAAACTGCCGAGCAGTCCTCAAATTCTTCCCCCACAAACTATTCTACTTAGCTCACCTCTGAAATCGGTTTCCTTCCCACGTTCCCATAACCATAGCTGCTCCTAAAATGGCTCAGACAACCGGTCACTCCACCTCCATCAGCAACAACAACTGACTCGGATGTTATCTTACACAGATCTTGAAGACAGGGACGTTTTTCTTTATTAAAAGTGAGCACTGAAACTTATGAAAATCATGGCCGAAAAGTCAAGCCTAGATACTGCGCGTGTGCATTTGCATAGGCGCATGCCCACTATCGGAGCTCGGCTTTTCGGCCATGATTTCCATAAAAGAAAAGGGTCCTACAAGAGGTCACTAAGCTCAGTGTGGACAAGGCAATGGGACCTGATGACATACACCCCAGGGTACTTAAGGAGCTAAAGGTGGAACTAGCAGAGCCATTAGCAGAACTATTTAGTGAGTCTCTGAGCACAGGAGAGGTCCCAGAAGACTGGAGAAGGGCTCATGTGATCCCGCTCCACAAGTGTGGTAGCAGGGAGGAGGCAGGGAACTACAGACCAGTCAGTCTTACCTCAGTAGTGGGCAAGATTATGGAGGCACTCCTTAAGGAAAGGACAGTGCAACACCTGGAATCCATAGGGGCACAGGATCCAAGACAGCATGGGTTTACAAAAGGAAGGTCCTGTCAAACTAATCTCATAGATTTCTTTGATTGGGTAACTAGAGTGGTGGACCAAGGGGGAGCAGTTAATGTCGCCCACCTTGACTTCAGCAAAGCTTTCAACACTGTTCCACATAGAAGATTGATAAATAAACTGGGTAGGCTCAGGGTGGGTCAGAAGTTGGTCAACTGGGTGGCAAACTGGTTGACGGGCAGAAAACAGAGAGTGGTGGTAAACGGTATACAGTCAGAAGAGATGCAAGTCACAAGTGGGGTACCTCAGGGATCAGTCCTGGGGCCAGTCCTCTTCAATATCTTTATCAGTGACACTGCAGATGGACTAGAGGGTAAGGCTTGTCTGTTTGCAGATGACACCAAGATCTGCAACAGATTAGATGATCCAGATGGGGTGGGCAGAATGAGAAGAGATCTGGATAAACTAGCAAAATGGTCAGAAGAGTGGCAACTGGGATTTAATGCAAAGAAGTGCAAGATCATGCACATAGGGAAAAGAAACCCTGAAGCCACCTATAGGCTGGGAGGGGAGTTGCTGGCATTCACAAAGGAAGAAAGAGACTTGGGCATTATCACCACTGATGACCTGAAATCATCCAAGCAGACCTCTAAAGCAGTAGGTAAGGCTAGGGGGATGTTAGGGTGTATTAGTACAGGTATCACAAGTCGTAATAATCCTTCTTTACAAGACACTGGTTAGGCCCCATCTGGAGTACTGCGTGCAGTGCTGGAGGCCACACCTTCACAAGGACATTAACTTAATTGAGGCAGTCCCGAGAAGGGCAACCAAAATGGTGCAGGGACTGCATCAGAAGACATATGAGGACAGATTTACGGAGCTCAATATGTATACCCTTGAGCAAAGGAAGGAGAGCGGTGATATGATCGAAACATTCAAACACCTTAAGGGCATTAACAAGGTGAAAGAGTCTAACATGTTTCAATATAAGAAAAATAGCAGGACAAGAGGACACAGCATGAGAGTAGAGGGAGGCCGATTAAGGGGGAATGTGAAGAAATTCTTTTTCATAGAAAGGGTGGTGGATGCATGGAATGGCCTACCTCAGGAAGTGGTGGCTATGAATACAGTGCAGGGCTTCAAACAGGCATGGGATAGGCATAAGGGAGCAATACAGATGAGTATGAATAGATAGGCCACTGATAGAGCAAAGGCTGATGGCACATCTATAAGGTAGAAAAAGAAATGGGCAGACTGGATGGGCCTTGCGGTCCTTATCTGCCGTCAACCTCTGTGTTTCTGTAAGTTTCAGCACTTGCTTATAATAAAAAAAAATTTTCTCCAATCCACCATTTTCAAAAACCTTAACATATCTGATAAGCTGAACGAGGATGGTGGAAGGTGAACGCGACCCTCCCAGGGTTTCAGTACTGTGGTGACAAGCAGAGAGTCAGTCTGTGTGTTGGAAAACTGAAAAATAAACTGACACTCTCACAATCTGTGTTGCGTTGTGCTGGCCACCACCCTCAATAAAAAAAAAAAAACATCATTGAAACCCTCATGTGCTCTTTGCTAAAAAATATGTGAAACAGTATTCTACCTAGCAACAGGGAACTATTTTTTTGTGGCACAACATTACATTCATTAAAAACTATTTAAAAAAGCAAAAAAAAAAAATGTTTTTTTTCATTTTATATTACAGAAACAGAAAATAGACATTGTATAACTACAATACACCACGACAGGGTGTGAGTTATGCTAGGATTTGCAATGGCTGGTATGGTTTATTCACTCGGCCGCAAACAACACACCGGGCGTTGTAAATCCTAGCATAACCCACACCCTGTCGTGGTATACTTCTTAATTACACAATGGTTCTTAAAATCCTGATACGATTGGCTGACTGGCACCTGTTAGCCTTGGTAAATCCTGACGGGTCCCATGGAAAAAGGTGCCAGTCAGCCTCATCTACTGCCCACCACGTATCACTCTGACCCCAACCCCCGATCAAACAAATCGCTGCCATATTAGTCACCCGTTAAATGAAACGCTCTAGCGCCACATAAAAAAAAAAATAATGGACACCTCCTTCGAATTAATAGATATCGATGAGCTCGAGGAAATGTTTGCAACTATCAATGAAAGTTCCAATGCCAAAACACAGCCTTCATTAAACAAACATCATCTCTGTTCTTCAAGTCCCGCTCCAGTCAGCAGTCTGCAGCCACCCCCACCACAGCAGCACTGAAAGTCATCCACAAAATGTCTTGCAGTCAGATGCCGCCACACCGCAAGCAAACCAATCCAGCACCGCAACGGTTAACACCAGGCGGCTAAGCAAAAACACTGGAGCCAAACAAAGATAATTGCTCACTGCTGTGCACCTCAGGAGTTCAGCTTCAGTCACTACAAAAAGCTCAGAAGTAATCCATTCTTCTCGCAGATAAATCCATCATTTTACTGAAGCAAGTTAGAAGTCCAAACATAGAAGCTGACGGCAGATAAGGACTGCAAGGCCCATCCATTCTGCCCATTTCTTTTTCTACCTTATAAATGTGCCATCGGCCTTTGCTCTGTCAATGGCCTATCTATTCATACTCATCTGTATTGCTCCCTTATGCCTATCCCACACCTATTTGAAGACCTGCACTGTATTCGTATCTACCACTTCCTGAGGTAGGCCGTTCCATGCATCCACCACCATTTCTGTGTAAAAGAACTTCCTCACATTACCCCTTAATCAGCCTCCCTCTAATCTCATGCTGTGTCCTCTTGTCCTGCCATTTTTCTTATATTGAAACATGTTAGACTCTTTCACCGTGTTAGTGTCCTTAAGGTGTTTGAATGTTTCGATCAAATCACCTCTCTCCCTCCTTTGCTCTAGGGTATACATATTGAGCTCTGTTAATCTGCCCTCATATGTTTTCTGATGCAGTCCCTGCACCATTTTGGTTGCCCTTCTCTGGACTGCCTCAATTTGGTTAATGTCCTTGTGAAGGTGTGGCCTCCAGTACTGCACGCAGTACTCCAGATGGGGCCTAACCAGTGTCTTGTAAAGAGGGATTATTACCTCCCTCTTACGACTTGTGATACCCCTACTAATACACCCTAACATCCTCCTAGCCTTACCTGCTTTAGTGGTCTGCTTGGATGATTTCAGGTCATCGGTGATGATGATGCCCAAGTCTCTTTCTTCCCTTGTGACTGCCAACAACTCCCTTCCCAGCCTACAGGTGGCTTTAGGGTTTCTCTTCCCTATGTGCATGATCTTGCACTTCTTTGCATTAAACCTCAGTTGCCACTCTTCCGACCATTTTGCTAATTTTTCCAGATCTCTTCTCATTCTGCCCACCCCATCTGGATGATCTAATCTATTGCAGATCTTGGTGTCATCTGCAAACAGACAAACCTTACCCTCCAGTCCATCTGCAATGTCACTGATGAAGATATTGAAGAGGACTGGCCCCAGGACTGATCCCTGAGGTACCCCACTTGTGACTTGCATCTCTTCTGACTGTATACCGTTTACCACCACTATCTGTTTTCTGCCCGTCAACCAGTTTGCCACCCAGTTGACCAACTTCTGACCCACCCCGAGCCTACCCAGCTTATTAATCAATCAATCTTCTATGTGGAACAGTATCAAAAGCTTGCTGAAGTCAAGGTAGGCGACATCAAAGTGTTCCCCATTCATTGTTTTAGGGCGGTGGGCCACCACCCTATATTTTTTTACCACCGCTCTATATTTTTTTACCACCACCCTATATTTTTTTGCCACCACCCTATATTTTTATCCATTTTTTTTATAAAATCCTCCCAAATTGTCTTTTAGTGACATCCTTTATTGCAATACTACCCATTTAATACCAGCACACTATATGTTACTTAAAAGCTACTTATGCACATGTACAGCGCATACAGGAGGTCCCGAAAAATAACGCACCATTTGACCCGATCACCACTGCCACTGCCCTATACTTTCAGAGAGTGGGGAACCCTGCATCAACTGCTCCCCATTGGTCCACCACTCTGGTTACCCAGTCAAAGAAATCTATGAGATTAGTTTGACAGGACCTTCCTTTTGTAAACCCATGCTGTCTTGGATCATGTGCTCCTATGGATTCCAGGTGTTGCACTATCCTTTCCTTAAGGAGTGCCTCCATAATCTTGCCCACTACTGAGGTAAGAATGAAGTCTGTAGTTCCCTGCCTCCTCCCTGCTACCACTCTTGTGGAGCGGGATCACATGAGTCCTTCTCCAGTCTTCTGGGACCTCTCCTGTGCTCAGAGACTCACTAAACAGTTCTGATAATGGCTCTGCTAGTTCCACCCTTAGCTTCTTTAGTACCCTGGGATGTATAAGCATCACAAAGCTGTGCAGCAGGTAAAAAGATCCACCCCTCCCTCAAAAAAACAAACATTTTCACACTTCTTACACTTTGTCATGGTTGACAGGCGAGGCAGCAAGCGTTTGGTTTTGAGGGGATGGTCTTTACCTGCTGCATAGCTTTGCGATGTTTGGACTTTTAACTTGCTTCAATAAAATGATAGATTTATCTGTGAGAAGAATGGATTAATTCTGAGCTTTTTGTGGCAACTGTGAAACTGAACTCCTGAGGTGAAGTGAGCAAACCACCACCACTGCTGCTGACAAAACAGCAAGGCCACCCAGTCCGGTAAGGAGAATGACAGCTCGTAACGAACACGTAACTAAAGACCGTCTGCAATGTTAATGCTGAAAAAACGAAATTACCACATTAAAACAAATGAGGTAGGCAGATAATGTGTTTACAGACTGGTGTAAAGAAAAAAAACATTAAGCATAAATCTAAAAACCATCCCACTAAAAGAATTAAACATGGCTGGCCCACAGGCGCGGCGGTAGCGCTACTGCTTGCGATGCCGGCGACATGGGGGGGGGGGAGGCTGGAGCCTCCGATGGACTGCTCGTCTCCTCCAGGGGTGGGGTTGCTGACTCGGTGCATTCCTGACCTCTGGAAGTGGCCGAAGGTTCAGCAAGCCTGTAGTCTCTGGCAAGGGGGGAGGTGTGACCGATGTTAGCATTTGTCTTGGCATCCTAGCGCAGTCACACCTCTGGGGAGGGAGTACTAGAAAAGCTCAGCCCTGGTGCAACACCGGCGCGAGGGCTTGAGATTGGCCCTCACCCGCCATGACCCTTGGAGGGGACCCCTGACGAGACAAATGAAGGTACATAGGTAAGGGGGGCCCTAATCATCCCGCCTGAGGGGTAAACCAAGGCTCTGTGGGGGGTCCTTAGGGGAAGTGGCGGCAGTCTAGTACAGCACCGGAAATGAGGGGGGCATAAAAAGAAAGTATAAAAAAAAGTATTAAACATAGTACTGAGACAGTTTTACGGTACAGTCAGAAATACCACAGGACAAGAATATTTCCTAAGCAGTTTTGTGGGATTTCACTCCAGCCTCAACAGGCACATGAATGACCCCCCTGATCAGCTGCCCAATCAATCTAATGTCAGACACAATTTTTAGTGGAGCAAACAACGTATTTAAAGGGGTGGTTAAAAAACTACAGAAAAGAAGGCAAAGACAGAGCAATACACCATCCCCCACTAACACATGATGAACTGATGTTTCTAAGGCACTCCCTCATACTCTCACCAAATACAGCAAAAGGCTTAATTAACAAAGTTTGGCTAGATATACAGTCACACTTAGAAGAAATGAAGGGGTATGTGCATTCACCACACAGGCCTTTGAAATAAAAAATTGCAGGACACAAGCTGAGATATCTACCTAAGACATACAAGGAGGAAACCAAGAACCAAAAAATGTACATCGACCCCACAAGACAAGCGGCTAGGGGATTTATGTTTGAAAGACCTGGTGACCCTCTGTGCCCTATACAGGAGTACCTAAAATACCTGTTCCCCACCAAATGCTCCCACCAAGTGCCCCTGCCCTCTTTTGCCACACAAAAAAAACAAAGACAAGAAGACCTTGATATAAATCCAGTATGGTATACAAGAGAGCACATGGGAATGAACTTCCTAGGTAAAATGATCTTAAGAATATGCAAAGAGGCAGGCCTCCAAGACATATACACAAACCACTCTCTGCGAGCAATGGCTGTGACCCTACTAACAGAAGCTGGCATGGAATCAAGACACATAATGGCAATAACAGGGCATAAGAATGAAATCTTGTTACGTAGCTACTGGCATCCAAGTCTGTCCAACCATGAAACATGGGGATCCATAATAACGGGATCAAAGCCCAATACTAGTACAAAGCGGAGGGGGGGCATGCTGTTGAGCCAAACAAGATGGTAGTCTAGAGCTACAGCTCTTTATAGAAAAGCTAAACTAAGTTTCATTTTCATACTTTTTTTGGCACACTGGCAGATAAAACTACATTTGGCAATCGGAATACCAGCAGAACTGACATGGGTAACCCAAGGAAAGACAAGGTGCAGGAGGAAGGAGCTAAAAGCAAAAGTGCTCCTGGACCCCCTCACGAGGTCTGCCCAGGGCCGTTCCGTTCCAGAGGACACCGCCATCGAAGAAACCTCATAAACATTGGGATTTAAAATTAATCGTCTCATCTTCACAGTGACCGGGCTCTCAGGAAAGTTTGACACTCGGACAAATAGTGTCGCTACACTGGAGACCGATATAACAGTAATAAAAACGGAAGCATCGGAGTCCCACAAGTGCTCAGAGGTGGCCCTGGGTACTACTGTTATGCTGGTTAAAGAAAACGTCCACCTGAGGTCCCGACTTCAGACACTAGAAAACTGGGCCCGGAGAGTGAATCTTAGAATTGCGGGTATGCCCAAACAGAGCGAGGGGGATCATCTTGGATTATTCGTCTTCAAATGGTTAGAGCAACAACTGGGTCAAGTCTTCAGAGATCACCGCATACACATTCAAAAGGCTTACTGGGTGATATCGAGGGAGCACCCAGACAATCCTGAAACCCCCAGAGCCACAGTCGTGATTCTAGATGGAATCGGCCCAAGAGACTTTATCCTGGCACCAGCGAGACAGAAAACCTTGCTCCATGATGGCATGCAGATCCAACTCTACCCTGACTTGAGTTATGCAACTCAGCAAAGAAGAGACTTGACTGGGTCGGGCCATCCTACGAGAGGCAGATATATCCCACAACATATTTTTTCTAGCATGCCTTAGGATTCTGCATAAGGGGGTGGTTTACATTTTCTTGGACCCGTTCGAAGCCTTGAAATGGACCCAGCGACACGCTCCACCGCCGAGACACATCTGACTAGTCAGACCAGGAGGATGCCGAGGAAACCTGACTTATCTACCCAAGTCAATCAATCAATCACTTTATTTAACCAAGCATAAACACTATTGAGCAAGCTCATTTTCAAGGTAGTCCTGGGCATAAATACAATACAGTACACTTCATAAGATTACAATTATGGTGGACAACGGTGCAAAAAAAAGAAAAAAACATTGTGAAGGTGCCGGTCAACATGGGCCTATACATACCGGTCAACATAATTAACACGCAAAGGCACATAATGATAAGCTTTACTGAAATGAGAAGAGACAACAATCCCATATAGTCTCCGCTGAGTAAGAGCTCATACCTAAATGATAAAAAATAAGGAGGTATTAAGGAATAGGGTAGAAATTGGGGTGAAAGAGTAGGCAGCCAAAAGGGAGGCCAGAATAGGTAAAAGGTAGAGAATAGGCAGGGTCATCTTGGATTAAGGGAACTAGGCTTGTAGGTCCTAGGTTTCTGTTGTTAGGAATGTGGGGTGGATGAGATACTTAGGCGTAGGATTTGAGAGTGGCACCCGAGGCTTAGGGGTCATCGGTATCTGAAACAGTTGCATGATTCCTTCAGATAATCCGTTAATAGAGCTTTGAATGTGAAAATGCTTGGAAGTGAGGATAATTTTAATGAGTCTTGCATAGTGTTCCAAAGTGATGGAAGTGAGAAGTTGATTGCTGCTGAGCCAAGGGTAGTTTTCACTCTAGGAATCTGGAAGCAGATTAAGGAGAAGCGTCTCAGGCCATAGGAACCTTTAGCCCATTTGAACATGTACGAGATGTATGCAGGGAGGTTATCAGATAATGCTCTAAAAAACCAGAGGAGAGCATTCCTTTTTCTTCTAGTTGAGAGTGAGGTCCATCCCGAAACCTGGTATAGATGACAGTGATGTGTACTATGGGGTAGATTTAAGATAAATCTTAAAGCCCGGTGGTAAAAGGTGTCCAGTTTGTTTAGCATCGTTGATGGGCAATGACTGTAAAGGAAGTCAGCATAGTCCAGTATAGGCAGGAATGCAGTTTGTACTAGTCTCAGCCAGGTTATCATGTTTGCTTTGTTAAACCGAACCGGAAGCTAACATTTTGGTGCTAGCAGAATATTCAATATTAGCACGACATTTGTCTGGACATAATGAGAAGGTCAGGCTCACAATTATAATCGTTTCCACTCCAGGGGTTTGTTCTGCTGCTAGTTTTGACAAGGAGCTGTTTAAAATACCTGTCGGGTTTAATGTTTGCAAATGCTTACCGTTATTATAGTTAAAACTGTTGAGGGTTGGGGTGTAGGTTTTCTAGCTCCAGATTAACCCCCCTAAGATCGTTCACACACAAGTAGGATATTTTTCTGCCATACTGCCAGATACAGGAATGTAAAAATGTGGTGCTTTAGACATTTTACTCTGACGTTACCAGCATGGTACCTAAGCTTGACAAATGCATGATCAACTTACTTCCTTTGCAAAGGAGGAAATGGAGATTGTATTCCCTTTGGACTTACAGATTGACTATACATATTATGCAGTCCATGTAAGAGCAACTGATGCTTAAATATTTTTTCTGGATTAAGTTGTATTTACTGATTCCCCCCAAATCGTATCTAACTGAAACAGTACGCAAATTTTATTTTAACCTGTATGTATTAGGAGTGGTGGTGGCCTCATTTGGAATATTCTCTAATAATCCTCATGTACTGTCTTCGGATGTTTTAATGCATGTCTACTGTAATATCAATAAACAAAGTTAAAAAAAGTATTATTCGGAAAACACATTTGAGCCAGAGGCTCGTTTACAGAGGTTCCGCATCAAGAAAAAACAAAGCAGGAGGTAACAGATTACAAAATTAGGTAAGCAGTACAAGGCAGCACACAGTAAAGTATAACGGAGTAAAAACACTGGTTACAAAAATGTTACTTAAAATGAAGAGGAGGAACATAGCCAGAACATATTTTCAACAGCAGTTCTTTTGTCTAAATGCAATAAGAGTATTATGCATTGTACTCTTCGATGAGATGGAGAAACAGTGCATAGAGGGGCAGAAGAACTGGGATGCTTGAGAGAGAAGAACCATGGTTTAGGGTGGGAAAGAGTGTGGGGGGGGTAAGAGGAAATAGAAAGGGCAGCAGGGGAAAAGACAAGGAGAGGAGTAAATGGTAAGAGAAATTGTGGAGCTGGAAGGTTAGGAGAGGAGACAGGGAGTAGGTTAAATTAGATTATTAGCGATGGCAAAACTAGAGAGTGGAACGTCAGCACGAGAAGTTAGGTCCCACAGTCGCAGACACTGGAGGATGCTAGTGTAATCCCCCGTTACCCGGGGTTACTAGAATCCCAGTAAGACCTAGTGTTAGGCAGGGAAGGCAGCTTGTGAAACTAAATGGTTTTCACACTGTCTCACTCAGTTCTCAGTCTCAGCTGAGACTGAGGGATGACATCACCACAGAACTATCGCAGCTGCATGAGCCACATTGGAATCTGCAGAAGGGACTTAGATTAGAATGTTGGGAGTTTTTTGAAAGGAGAGTTGTGTGAGCAGTGAAGAAGAGAGGAGCACAGCAGTCTGTGCACAGGCTCTTGGAGCCTAAGCTCTGATATAGAGCTATTTTTAGGGAAAGGTGTGTGTCTCTCTGCCTAAAGAGGAACACAGTAAGCTGTTCTTGAAGTGGTGGAGACTGCTGATACTGGTCTCTGTGCCCCATCCCTGAGGGGATGGGGTGGAAGGTTTGCCTGCTATTCCAGGGGCAACCCCCTGGCTACTGCTAGAGAAGAAGCTGTCTTATTTTTTCTGAAATGTGTTGTGGCACAAGAAGCTGTCAAGATTCGCCTGTGGGGCACCTGCAACCAAAGGGTGAGTTCCGCTCTTGTCAAAGGGCCTATGTTTCACCTGAACTGTGTTAAAGTGGGGACTGGACTGCTGAATTAGTAGGAGGCCTAGAGGAATAGGCTTAGCCAAAGTAAAAGTATGTTCAAGTCCAGGACAAGGGGAAAGTCAAGACATGTAGAGGATATGTGCTATATGTCTACCCTTTAATCTACATCGCCAAGCTTTCAAAAAGAGTTGTTTAATGTCTAGAGAAATGGCCAGGTATGGATTGTGGGAGCTGGAGGTGGGAGACCCCCCACCTTTAGTAACCAGGTCCACCTCTACGGATTTGCTCTGTCGATTTCTACTTTGCCTCATGTACTTGGCCAGTGATGAGGGAAGTACCCAGACGTGGGATTAGAAGGAAATTTCCCTTAAGGAGTCGAAGGCTCTAAGGTGGTTTGGGGAGCCACCAACCGAAAATTTAGTTCACTGCCATATGGACTGGGATCGAGAGGCCGGCAGAGGAGCTGGGCCGGGAAAAACCCAAATAGTGTACAAGTCTGGCTATGTACCCAAAGCTGCGTGCAAGTCCGGGCTGTGTGCCTAGTGGGTTCAGAGCCTGAGGGCTGAAATAGTGAAGAAGTGTTCTGTTGCTCTTATCTGCATTACCAGGAATGTAGCCCCGTGGGGGTCCGTCTATGCTTTGTTTGTTCAGTTTGGATGTGAATAAAGCCACACTTTAGAATCCCATTCCTGGTATTGGACATTACAGTTATTGCTTCCTGTGTTCGGATTTACTTGGGTGCCCCTGTGCAGAGTAGCCAAACCTAGGCCCCTTGTGCTGAGTAACCTAGTCCTCCCCGAACCCAGTCCCCACCTGGTACTGCTGTCAGCTTCAACAGCATACCACCTGCCGTTTGCAAAAAGGCAGGAGTCCGGGGCCTTACACTAGTAGAGCAGTCTTGAAAGGGCCAAGCTTGGTTTCCTTCTGAAGGTCTTCTCCTAGAGAGTTTAGACAGAGCGGCACATGGTATTCATGGGACCGTTGCCCTGGACTGGTAAGGCGGAAAGGGATTTTTAGCATATGGCTGTTTACACCCCTAGTGCTTCTGGTGGAGTTGAGTGGAAGGAGGAGATTTTGAACTCCTGGGGTACAATATTCTAGGGCGGAGTTTCTGCCAAGAAGGCAAACCTGATATTTTAATCTACTCTCCAGACTGAGCCATTCAGATTGTACGTATAGGGTACAGGTGTGTGCCATCCAGTCGGCACTCAGCACAAGTCCACAGGCCTTATTTAGCGTGACCTTAATCCAGAGAGCAGTGTTATTTGTGGCAGAAGCAACTACAAAAACAGTACTTCTACCCACAATACGAGAACCAACCATCTACAAACAGCTGTTACTTTACATTACTAGATGGTCATACAAGTGAATCTGCAAAGCAGCCAATCCCACAACCCCGCCTCAGAAACATGTACTCCTCCCTCCCCAAAAACAACGAGCAACAGTGACAACCACCACGGTAATTTGCAGCCAGACAATGCGATCTTCACAAACAGAAAATGATGCAGCAGACCACCACCTTGCTCCAAATATTGGAACTAGAACAACAGTTACTGCACCAAGAAGCATACCTACAAAGTGCACAAAACAAAATGCAAAAAACAATTCAGCAATGCAGCGAGGAAACCCCACTGCAAACTCCTACAAACCATCAATCTCAGGAAACAGCATCGACAGAAGACCAAACCGTAGAACGCAGCACTAGTACACTACTACAGAACTATCCCAACCTCAGTCACTTCATTAATTATGGAACTATGAATTTTTATAAGATGGGCAAGGATGTTTGTGTGATCTGATTGGCAAAGATTAATCAGGTGACTGTTGATTAACCACTAATAATCAGTTACCTCCTTTGCTTGTGATGATCAGTCCTTTATTTTAGAAGTCTACACCATACCAGATCTTGTTAACTGTGGCTGAAAATTTTTGTAAACATCACCATGTTGTTCTTGCTTTTCAGCGAGACGAACTGTTCTCAAGAGTTCCCACCCACCCACCCGTGGACACTGTAATCTCGGGCGATCATTTTCCGGGGACAGTGGACCTGCTATCAGAGTTCCCACCCACCCAATGCACAGACAAATCGCACCATTTGTAAATATTGCTCCTGACCATTCTCCCGATACAGCAGTAGCAGTGCTGTCATTCCCATCATCAACCTCCCAAAGTAAATAAACAGAACAGCAGCAGCACACATAAGTCACACACACTACTGATAACAAGCACAGCAGAACCTTGTACTTCTTCCTGCGCATGTAGTGAAAAATAAAGGGAATCCCCATATAGCAAAGCATAAGCACAGCAAAACACATAGAAAGCACTCACCCTCCTGAGAGCAAGCGCTGCACAGCTTCTTGAAAGAAATGCCACAGTAGTGAAGTTTTAGTGTGTAGGGTTGGTACCTGGCGCCATCCACGGTAAACATCATGGCAGTCATTCTGTTGTGTTCTCGGGTGATTGTTGTAATCGGTCCCAATGAAGTGCAGCACGGAGTGAGCTGCAAATAAATGAAAGCACAACAGATCGAGTGCTGCAAATAAATGAAACCAGGAGAGATTGAGTGCATTACTGCAGCTTTTGTTTTGAGAGGACATATAAATAATATGCACAAAACGTAATTAGATGGCACTTCGGTTTCTCTTTATAGGGGTACAGAAATTGTGTGTGGTAATGTGACCCGGAAGCAAATCAAGGCATCCTTCCTAGTAGCACAGTTAAGCATTATTTTCAGCGCGATGTAAGTTGTACAGTGGCACCGCTCTAAACGAGTAGAAATGGCTAAGTTTTTCCTTGTTTGGCCACCTCTCACTGAATCAGTGGCTTCAGTATCGTTTTCCAGGTGGTATAGCACCAAAGAAAGGTGCATTACAGAAATCACACACCACATTGTCTGAGACCGATGCAACTGGCCAAGCAGACAGAGCACAAGCCACATTGCAGATGCAATTTGAAAACGTTCAACAGAGCAGGGTCAAGCACCAATGAAAATCAGTGGGTGGGGCAGTAAGAAAGTGAGCAGAACAAACAGTGAGACAGCAGATATGTGCAGTAATGGGTGTTTACTCACCTGGTAAAGGTGATTGTGTTGGTTGGCATCCATGGCACTCCAGACATTACCTCATGGGTTTTAGCCCACCTGATAGGCTAGTGATGCACATGACCCTAGATCAAATTTCTGGTATATCCAGGTCCCAGAAGCCCCTGCTCTCCAGTTCGAATCTTCCATAGCTGAAATCAAGGTTAGTAAAAAAGAATGCAAGAGGAGAAAGAAACAACAATGCAAGGCAGACCAACATAATGGCCTGAAAGAAACAGGCTGGCTAAGATGTAGTCTCAGAGGCCAGTAGGCCGCATTTATTATACCTATTATTTATAATCTAATCTCGATCCCAAGGGGACCGACTGTAGAATTTCACTGCAACTCCCCAATGCTGCCAACGGTTAAACAGATTTATGGGTCCTGGTCACTCTGAGCATTCTGACAGGAGGGCTTTGAGTGCCATGGATGCCAACCAACACAATCACCTTTACCAGGTCAGTAAACACCCATTGTGATTGGCTGGGCATCCATGGCACTCCAGACATTACCTCATGGGTAAATAAGAAGCAGTGAAGCCCCCAAGGGAGGGATCAGAGTGGTCTAGGAGTGAGAGGACAAAGTTGTTGCTAGGAGGATCTGTGTGGCGAAAGTGGGCTGGATGGCATGCAGGTGTTCGAGTCTGTAGTGTCTAGCAAACGTGTGCAGGGAACTCCACGTAGCTGCCCTGCAGATGTCTTCGGAGGACACATTGGCCCTTTCTGCCCAGGATGTGGCGACTGCCCTGGTAGAATGGGCCCTGATACCCTGAGGAGGTATCAATTGCCTCGCTAGGTGAGCGTTCTGAATGGTTCTCCTTAGCCAACTGGCGATCGTGGACTTGGAGGCTGCCCTGCCTTGCCTCTGGCCCTTCGCGACTACAAATAACCTTTCCATCTTACGGAGAGGCTGCGTTCTGGCTATGTAGATGGAGAGGGTGGATCTGACATCCAGGTGATGCGGGATCGGTCGAGTGCTCTGCTCTGCAGGGAAGGTGGGCAGCTCAATGGTCTGTTCCCTGTGGAAAGCCGTGGACACCTTAGGCTGAAACACTGGTACCGTTCGAAGCCGGACTCTTTGCGGGGTGAAAATCGTATAGGGTTCGGAGCACGATAGAGCCCTCAACTCTCCGATTCGCCTGGCCGAGCAGATGGCCACTAGAAAACAAGTCTTGAGGCCAACCCAGAATAGGTCTGCCTCCCGGAGCGGTTCGTGGGGGCCGAGCTGAGGGAGTCGAGTACCAGTGGGAGATCCCAAGGTGCGATAGTTGGTCGCGTCTTTGGTCGAAGTATCTCCACCGCTTTTAGAAAACACAGAGCATCGGGGTGTGCTCCCGGGCTGTGCCCTCCGATGGGCCCCGTAGCCACTCCTATCGCTGAAAGTTGTACCCTGAGGGAGGAGTGGGCCAGGCCCTTGTCCACTCCCTGCAGCAGGAATAGCGAGATGGTAGCCATGTCCGCCTGCTTGGGTACATTACCTCTTTCGTGGCACCACCTCGAGAATATAGACCATTGTCTACTGTAGGTGAAGGTCCGTCTGGACTGTAACATGGTACTGATGACGGAATCATGGTAGCCTGCCTCCATCAATCTCCTCCTTTCAGGAGCCAAGCCGTGAGCTTTAGTGTCCGCGGGGCCGGGTGGACTACTGGGCCCTGGGAGAGCATGTCTGCTCGGTGAGGAAGTCTGAGGCTGGCCATGGCCATCTCATGAACGGAGGCGAACCATGTCCTTCGTGGCCAATACGGGGCTACCAGGATGATGGTGAGATGGGATGCCCTTATTTTGGCTAGGACCTGGGGACTAGGGGGAGAGGCAGGAACACATATGCGTGATCCCGACCCCAAGGCTGGGATAGGGCGTCGGTTCCCTGGGATTGACTCTCCCTGAATCGTAAGTAATGATCCTTGACCTGTGAGTTCTCCCGTGTTGCCATGAGATCCATGGTTACGGGTCCCCAAGCTCTTTGGATCATCTGAAACAGATCGGGGTGCAACCGCCATTCTCCTGGGTGCACCTGTTGTCTGCTGAGCCAATCCGCGGGTACGTTGAGTTTTCCTGCAAGGTGTACTGCACCTAGATGGCTGAGATTTGATTGAGCCCAGTTGAGGACTGATGTTTCTCTCAACATGGCTCTGCTCCTGGTTCCGCCCTGCTTTGCGATGTAGGCCACTGTGACCTGATTGTCGGAGCGTATCAGAACCGACTGGCCGCGTACGAGGGGTTTGAAAGCCTTGAGCGCATGGTACACTGCCCTCATCTCCAGAATGTTGATGGACAGCTGGGATTCCCTTGGGGACCATAGGCCCTGGGCCGTTGAGTCCCCCAGACAGGCCCCCCAACCGGGCAGGCTCGCATCCGTCTCCATTGTGGCCGTGTAGGAGGCCTCCAGGGGAACTCCACTGATGAGGTTCGACTCCACTGTTCACCATGCTAGTGAGAGTCTCACTGACGGTGGTAGTGGAACAGTGACCTGCAGGTTGTGTTCGTCCGGTGCTCCCCGCGTGAGGACGTATGTCTGGAGCGGACGCATATGCCACCTGGCCCAGGGTATAAGGTCTATGCATGATGCCATGCATCCTAACAACTGGGCTATGCGACCCATAGTCATCTGGTGGTGGCCCTTCATCTGACGGGCCAGGGTCATCAGGTTGATGACCCTCGAGGGGGACAGCTTTGCCCAACCGTGGGCCGAGTTGATCAGCGTGCCCAGATGTTCGATCTGTTGCGTGGGAATGAGATGGCTTTTTTCCCCCCGATTGACCACCCAATCGTGCTCGAGTGCCTGCAAGGCGGTCGCTGTGTCCTGTAGGGCCTGTTCCCTGGAACGTGTTCGAATGAGCCAGTCGTCCAGGTATGGTATGATATCCAGCCCCTGCTCTCTGAGTCTGGCCACCAGGACTATGGAGACCTTGGTGAAGACTCTTGGGGCTGATGTGAGGCTGAACGGTAAGGCCTGGTACTGAAAATGGTGGCCCAGGATGTGAAAACGGAGGAACTGCCTGTGTCTTTGAATGATAGGGATGTGGAGGTATGCGTCCTTGAGGTCTATGGACATCAGGAAGTCGCCAACCCGAAGACTGCGTAGGGTTGAACGTATTGTCTCCATTTTGAATCTGTGACACACCACATGCTGGTTGAGATGTTTCAGGTCTAGAATAGGTCTGAGTTCTCCTGACTTCTTGGGTACAAGTAAGAATATTAAGTAGACCCCTAGGTTTTGTTCGTGTCGGGGAACGGGTTGGATGGCCCTGTTCTGGACCAGATCCAACAAGATGCGTTGAACCTGGTGAGGGGTGACCTTTCTTTTGGCTATAGGGGAGGAGACAAATCTGTGGGGAATTTTTGGGTGGGATAGCTCTATGGAGTACCCCCGTGTGACCACCTCCCGGACCCACCTGTCCGAGGTTGTGTTGAGCCACAGGTGTGAGAATGAGAGTCTTTGACCCACTGGTGGGTAGGGTCCCTGATTGCAAGCGGTTGGAGGGGCGTAGTCACTGCTGCTTCCCCCTGTAACCTCTACCTTGTACTCAGAGCTTTTGCCCGCGGGCTCTGAAGGAGGACGGATGATAGGCCTGTGTATAGGGGTTACTGGGACTGTGGGATGCCCCCCTGCTTCGGAAGGGACCATTGTGTTGTGTTGAGTCCCTGCGGGGTTGGAATGACCTATTTCCACTCCGAAATCTCCGCCTCAATGAAGGGAAGTAATTGTACCTAGCTTTACTCTTGAGGAGGTCTCTACCTTCCGCCTTTTGTTTCAGGTAATCTTATAACCCCTCCCCAAAAACGTACTTTCCTCCCAGAGGCAAATTCTGCAACAAGTTCTTAGATTCACTGTCAGCGTCCCACAATTTTAGCCATAATGCTCTCCAGGCACGATTGGTGATAGCTGTGGCCCTGGCGTGCAGGCGCAGGGTGTCCACCGCCATGTCGGCCAGGTACTTTGCTGCATCCAAGGTGCACTCTTAGAGTTCTGCCTCCCTGGATTTTGGGTTGGCTTGTTCCTGCAGTTCTTCGAGCCAACGGATCTGTGCTCGAGCTGTACAGATGGCAGTCGTAGCCGCTTTTGCTGCTGTGCCCTCAATTTTGAATGCCTTCTTTAGCATGTCTTCCACTTTTTTTGCCCGTAGGATCTTTGAGGGCTATTGTTCTGCATGGCAGTACTGTCCTTTTGCTGAGGGCCGCTACCTGAGGGTCGATGGTGGGGGCTCTACACCAAGCACCGGATTTTTCCTACTGAACTGGATACATTCTGTCCAGGTTCCTCTTGTTGGGCATTCTGCCTGGTTCTAGGGATCGCCATTCCTTATTGAAGACCTCCTCAATAGCTGGGTATACTAGGAAAGTCTCGGGGTTCGACACTTTCAGTTGTACCATGGGGTCGAGTTTCGACTCGAGCTTACTCTCTTCGATGTCGAACCCCATAGTGGTTTTGATAATCCTCATGAGCCCTGGAACTGTGTCAAAGGAGCACAACTTTGAAGTGAGGGATGGTGTGGTGGGGAGTTCTGCTTCATCTTCGTCCGATTCTACCCCTCCTCCTCCTCTGGGGTGTCCTTATCCTCCTCGGCGTCTTCGCCAGGATTCTCCGGTAATGGTTCGTCGCGGTCCGGAAGCTCCTCCGGTTGGCCCCCTGCCTTGCCCGGTTCTGGGATCACTGGAACGGCTCTGTGCTGGGTGAGGGATTCGAGTTTTTCCATTATTTTTAACATAAAGTTCTGTTGGCTTTCCATCATGGCGACCGCGGCCTGCTGATTCTGGATCAGGAGGGAACCGGGGTCCATCCATGTGGGGCCGCTGGGCCCCGGGTTGCTGGGCCCCATGGGGGGGGGGTTTGTTCCATGGACGAGTCATCGTCGTCGAGTAGGCAGGCGGCGCAGAGGGGCCCCGGGGTTTGGGGTAGGAGGGTGGCATTGCAAGTGGAACACTTCTTTGCTTTAACCATCTGGGGAAGAGAAGAAGAGAGAGCGGCCTTAGATTAGATCTGTATAAGCCCCTCGGATTGTCCTCTTTTTTTTGGCCCCCAGTGACCCAGCACAGATGGCAGGCCATCGCCTGGCATCTGTATGGATCCCCTGAGAAAGTAGCCAGAGTGCAGGAAATGCTGGGGGGAGCTCAGCAGAGACGGGGCGGTGGCCGATTCTGCTAGAGATTCAGCCGTGGATAATAAGACGCACATGGGTCGCTATAGGGAGGGACCCATGACGTAGCAGCTTGGGTGGTCCGGGTAGCAGCGTCCCTTACACCTGGATCGCTGTGGGAGGGACCCAGGAGGAGAAGGGATGGGCACTAGTGTGCTTTCGTGACCGTAGTCCGGGGGGGTCGCTGTGGGAGGGACCCCTCCAGTGCGGTCGCGCAGACTGCCCCAGATGTGGCTCTCTAAAAAACAAAAGGCCCGGGACGTCCCCTGCATCCAGGCATCAAGTGGGAGGTGTTGAGCTGCGGGGAACAGACCCTGGATATGGCGGTCCCTCCCGGGAAGGATTGGAGACTGCAAGGCCCCCTTCTGGCAGGGAGAAACGTGACTATAGACCCAGGGCCCCTTGAGGAGGTGAATACCCTCCATGGCTCACTCGCCTTATCGTTGGCAGACCCCCCCACGCTTGCACACTTCCCCTGGCCTGAGACCCAAGAGCGCCAGCCTGGATAGAGCAGGCCAAGGGAGTACTGCTGGAGGCTCGGGGAGTGGCCAGAAACCACGTGAGGCGGTGGACCAGAGGCCTACCGCGCCCAAGAACCAGCGTGCTGTGGGCCTGCAGCGGGATTGCGCTGGAGCCATGCGCTCCCGCAGTCCGCGCTAGGCAGAGGGGGTCCGGGGAGCAGGAGAGGCCTCCGAGAGAGCGGAGGCAGTAAATTCCAACGTCCGAAGGCGTGCGGCGGTGCAGGAAGGGTGAATCAAGGAAGGGAGACCACGTGGGAGCGAGAGGCCGGAGCGGCTGCTGCAGGCCTGAGGGCCAAACGCCAGGGAATCTCCTCGCAACCCCACGATTAAAAACCAGGGGGTTTCCACAATAATCAACCCTACAAGATGGGGGAACACTTTTAATTCAGGGAAAAAGGCACTCCTGGAGTAGTACACAATGCAATATCACGGCGTTTCGATAATTTAAACGCATGCAATAATACGCCTGCAACCACAACAAAAAAAAACAAGCTTAGGGGTGAGAAAACCCCTGGATTTGACAGCACTTTTTTTATCTTTGCAAATAAAAAGGCGTTACGGCTGCGCTTGCAATATTTTTAGGCATTCAAATAAAAGGCATCGCAATAATAAAAAACAACCAACAACGGAGCTTAAGGCACTGAACAAGAGATAAGTTGTAGGAAGGCTACCAGGCTAAAGCTTTGCTTCTGACTCTGCAGAGGTTAAAAAACATGATAGAATAGCGATAAGAGACAGAAAAACTGTTCCTATCTCAAACCTTCTACATAGTTTCTCTATATAGCCCCAAAATGGGCAGTACAGCACCAAACAAATAACCAGCGAGAAAAAAACAATTTGCTTGCATTTCTTTTCGCTAGTGTAGTTCAGATTAATGATATCTACTTATAAGTTCAAGGCCTACCTTGTATGGAGCAGACAGGGATTCCTGGTGTGCTTGCTGCCTGATCAGATGCACGATTCGAAACTGGAGAGCAGGGGCTTCTGGGACCTGGATATACCAGAAATTTGATCTAGGGTCATGTGCATCACTAGCCTATCAGGTGGGCTAAAACCCATGAGGTAATGTCTGGAGTGCCATGGATGCCCAACCAATCACAATGTATGGCTACCGTATACAGACACTGGAAGTAGCAGCAGTCCCTTAAGTTGTGGGAAATCTAGGTGTTGTTCCATGGTAGATAGCACAACAGATGTGCAGAGTGAATTTTAGAGAGGTAGTGCGAATTGTAAGACGAGTATCTCAAAGTAGCAGCCTACAGCCAGCATTTCCAGTCCAGAATCAGTAAGCAGAGGTCTAACAGAAAAACAGAACGTCATGTCAGGAGACAGTAAGAGAGTCTGCAAAACGTTTTTACAGGATGTTAGTAAGAAACAGCCAGAGACCCCAATGCAATGTAAAAGTGGCACAATGTGCGGCATCACAAAAAACATATATATCAACTGTCAACAGATGTAGCAAAACGCAGACCATAATAAAAACCAGAGCAAACCAGAAAGATAGTGCAATAGGAACCGAAATCATGAATGTTCCAGATAAATGCAGGCAAAAAGAAACCAGATGTTGGCACAGATGTAATTATAAAACAAGCACAAAGCACACATGGTCGTCATGACCATCTCTCTCCTGCTGAGTTAGAGAAACTGGAACAGTCCCAAAGATGAAGAAAACACACAAAAAAGCACTGCCTGGGCAGTGAATGTTCTGAAGGACTGGCTAGCTAGTCACGAGAAAAATGTTAATTTCAGAGAAATTTCACTGCAGGATTTGAACACAGCACTGCCACAGTTTTATGCAACTGTTAAAGGCATAGCTGGGAAAGGGTACACAGTGAGCTCGTTTATTTGCCCGAGAGCTGGTCTGAACAGATTTTTAAATAATATTGAGATAGCAGACACAAATATTTCATCTGATACTATTTTTTCAAACTGCCAACAATGTTTTCACTGCTAGACTTAAAAAACTAAGAAATGAGGGTAAAGACCGTGCTGCTCCTCATCCCCCAACAAGCGACGAGGATCTTACAAAGCTGCGTTCATCCGAAGCACTATCCCCAAACACTGCAACAGATGATCTGCAACGTGTTTGGTTTGAACTGCAGGTTGGCCTGGCACGGTGTGGCAGGGAAGGTGTGCAGGACCTGCAACAAGACTTGTTTACTATACAGAGAAATTTTCTGATGGCACTGAATACCTGTCTCAGTTTCAACCCTCACACCAAGAACCATCAGGGTGTGCAGCAGCCCAACAAGGACAGTCTGCATGGATTTCTGTTTTCTGATCCACAAAACCCTTTCTGCTCAGTACAAATGTTTAAGAAATACCTGAGCCACTGTCCCCCAGGCGCAACAGCTTTGTACTTGCACCCAAAAAGAGTTATTCATCCAAGAGACGTGTGGTACACCATGCAACCCATGGGGGGTTAACTTTCTTGGCAATATGATGCCCAAGATATCAGAAAGGGGACAATTATCAAAACAGTATGCAACCCATAGTATAAGAAGCACGGCTGTGCAAATATCAAATGCTGGGCTTGCTTCTCGCGAAATTATGACCCTTACAGGTCACAAGTGCGAGGCAAGCCCTAAGAACTATTGGGCAGTGTCAGCATCAGATAAGCAGAAATGGAGCAGTCTACTAATGTCAGCAGGGGCACCCGGAAAGGAAAGCACACAAGGGAGTAAGTCTCCTGTGAACATATCCAAAAAAGATTCACACAATAGCGGAAGGCAGCACAAATCAACTTCTAATGCAGCAATAGCAACTTCTTCCACAGAAATTAAGAGACGAGGAGATGCTTGCTGCAGCATTTCAAGTTGAGCAATTCCAGAACTATGGAACAGTGCGCTTCCATTACCACGCACATTCCAGTTTTCACAATCAAGACCCACAAGAGTGCAAACACATATAGCAACCCATAGGATGCTACTGAAATAGTGATACAGGCATGAGCACAGTGCACCAAAGTAAACGTTGTGTAACAGTTCGTTTAGCTGCCTACAACACCATGTCCTCTATACGTTATAGTAATAAACCTAACAGCAGAGTACAAAGTTAGTATTGTTTGTTGGCAATTCCAGTATCTTTTCAGTTGATCTGTGTGTTAAACTGTGAAAGTGTGCATGACAGCATTTCAATGTCTTACTGACAGTCATAAAAGTTACTGAATCATAAACAAAAAAACAGAGACGTGCACACCAGTGGCAAGATTGTTCAAATCAGCCTTTAATTACTCTGTGCAAGTTGCATTATGTGTTGTATTAATATTTGTCTTACGACAGAATTGGTATGTGGTAGTCATACTTCTGAATTTCTTAGTACATCACAAACAGAAGTATATAACAAATCACAGCACTGCAAGATGCTTCAAATAAGGCCTTTATTTTCACCTGAAAATTCCATTATGTATAATGATAATAATATCTCAGTTAAATTGTAAAAATGTGCATGACACAACTGCAATCTGTTAGTAACACAAGATGCTTGAAATAAGCCTGTTATTTTAGTAAGACAGTTCCACTATCTGTAATAAGAATATTTCAGTTAAACTTAAAACATGTGCATGACACATTTGTGTATAAGCCGTAATGGCACTATTTCTTGCAGTGGCAGCACACAAATTACTGTGCTGTACTGTGTCCTAATGTTGTGGAAGGACATATAAAAAAGTTCCTGTTAGCACCCTTTGCAAACTGTGTGAGAGGCCTTTCGGCACCATGCAATTTTGCTTAAAGTTGAACCAGCATAACATTCTGTGGTGATTTGCATATGCAGCCCATGATGCTTTGCACTGTGTGGGCATGTGTGATTTTGTATTTTCTCAAAACTTGGCTTCCCAGCCAAATGTCCTTTGGGGTAACCCTTGCCTCAGTGTTTGCGCACAGAGGTTGTCTTTTAAATAGTTTTTTATTTTAATGGGTTCACCACAACATAACCCAGACAGACCGTCTTGTGGTAGCTGGTTCATTCCACTGGGGTGTCAAACAGACGAGGCATACTGATGAGTCCTGGAAGGACGAAACACGTGTCTATGTCAACTGTTAGCACCCTTTGCAAACTGTGTGAGAGGCCTTTCGACACCATGCAATTCTGCTTAAAGTTAAACCAACATAACATTCTGTGGTGATTTGCATATGCAGCCCATGATGCTTTGCATTGTGTGGGCATGTGTGATTTTGTATTTTCTCAAAACTTGGCTTCCCAGACAAATGCCCTTTGGGGTAACCCTTGCCTCAGTGTTTGCGCACAGAGGTTCTTTGTCTTATAAAAAAGTTCCTATGTTTTTTGCATCCTATAACACTGTCGTCCATTTCACTACATATATGGTCCTTGTGATAAAGCGCAATAGCATTCGACAGGGTGTGCAGTTATTGGACATCATCACCCCGGTGCCATGAGGAGACACTGACTGCGGCCTTGTGCCTCACAATGCACCCGGGGTGTTGATTAATCCTCAATAACCGCACACCCTGTCGTGGGTTATTGCTTACTTATATAACTCCAAAAGAGAAGTAAAATCCTCCAAATAAAAGCACCAAAATTCAGGTAAATCCAAAATACAATTCACCAAAAACATAATAATATTTCCAACAAATTCTGTATCCCTCTTTTATTCTCGTATTGCAGCAACAAAGAACACCAAGCAGGACAATACCTACTGACGCAGCAAAGAAATAGATGAAAGAATTCCACTTCATCCTGTAAAAGATATAGAAAAACAGCTTCTTTTCCAACCAACGATGGGAAAAGCATGCAGCATCACAAGCAACAAACAATGAAAAAAAAAAAAAAAAAAAAAAAAAAAAACCAGTCATATCACACATACCCTCCCCCCTTCAACCCAGGACTGCAACACTGAAAACCTTAAAGACACAGTGCACAGCACTACCTACAAAAAAGAAAGAGAAACTAAGACAAAACAGTTCTCTTAAAACTTTCTGAAGTTTTCAACACAAGTTACAGGTGTCAATTAACACCACACAAGTTTTAAGTACTGAAATGTTTTCTGTTTTAAAGACTCACAAATACAATATGTGCAATCTTTGAAAAAAAATTACAGTTTTCTGAAAAAGTTCAACTTATGAAGATCTTTTCCTTCCATTCATTTGAATAAAAAAAAAAAAAAAGAGAAAAAGGAACAATTTTTCCCGGTGAAAGAATCTCTTTTTTCCTTTGTTAAATAAAAAAAAATTTAAAACCACAAAAGTTTCATAACTCCTTTTCTTACCATTGTATAATCGCAATACACCACTCCAGGGTGTGGGTGATGCTGGGCTTTATCCACGCCTGCTGTAGTTCACTCACTTGGCCTGCAGCCTCGTGACCAAACAATACACCAGGTGTGGGTGAATCCCAGCATCACCCACACCCTGGAGTGGTGTACTGCTTAATTATAAAATGGGGGAGGGAGAATCCTGATTGGCTGTTACCTGTGCATTAGCTCTAATGCACAGGTAAAAACAAGTGCTGCCAAGGGGGACACATAACCACAAAAAATCCTTGTGCCACACAGAATCTTGATGTTTGAACAGCCACCATTTTTTTCTCGATCAGACGAGAGTCGAGCTGAACCTCTTGGCAGTCTCCCAAATGTGCCGCCTGTACTCCCTTCACTATCACTTTTATTTTTTTTTTGGGGGGGGGGGGGGGGGGATCTTAACCACACACGATGTTCAGACTGCGGCTCCTCACAAATCCACTTACATTCCTCTTAGTCGCTCAACGCCCTCCTGCCGACTCCCTCTGTGTCTCACTACCTGCTACTGGCTCAGTGTTCACTTATTTGTGAATATTTATTTATTTAAATAAGTTTACTTATTTGTTCATAATATGGAGCAGGTGGGTAGAGTTGGAACCCATGGAAGAGTGAAACATTCATTTAACATAATTAAAAACCTAAGCTATTTTCTGTAATAATTATGAGACTTTGTACAGCGGAGGGGGGGGGCTGAACAGGTCACCAAATGAAGGGGTGACTATTTTAATTACATGGATGGAGTATGGCATGAATCTTGAACACAAGGGCATTAGACAACCACATGCTACAGTTAGAAGTTAAGTGCACGCTGTATTGGGAGTTAGTGACGTGAACATTTCAAACCTTGACACACGCTGACTCTCGATACAGAAGAGACTGTCGAGCCGGTCCTTCATACAAAATCAAAAGGAGCAGACAAATTAGGATTTTAACCATTTATGCAGCACAAAGTGACACAAAGAGGGTACTGCTTCACATTTATACATTTAAAATTTATTTAACAAACAATAAAACCAGAAATTAATTTCCTATCTCCTTTAAAAAGGTAAATGTTCAGGCCCCTCCAGAATGCCCCCACCATAGGGGCCTCCCTGAGAGATCTTGGAAGCGAATTCCAGAGGACCGGGTCAGCACCCCAAATGAGCGATCACCCGAGATTTTACTAACATTCTAAAAGCCAGCAGAATAGGCCAAATGGTCTGTCTTGTCTGCTCGAAAGCCAGCAACCTAGTGGTTGCTCGCCTTACCACCCCCCCAACCCCCGAGAGGGTCGTCTTTGGTTTCAGTTTCCCCTTGTACCTGTCCCACCCCTTCTTGAAGCCCTCCACGGTGCCCTCCTCCACCAGTCTCCTGGGCAGCGCATTCCATGGCTCCACCACCCTCTTAGTGAAAAAATGCTTCCTACGCTCCCCCCTGTAATTTCCCTCCTCCAGCTTTTCCACTCATGGCCCCTGGTTGTTCCCCCTTCTTTAGCCTACACAGCTCCTTGATTCCACTCCTGGTTGTTCTTTTTACATACTTGGAAAACCTCTACTATGTCTCCCCTGTCCCGCCTCTCCTCCAGTGTGTAAAGCCCAAGCTCTTCCAGTCTCTCCTCATAAAGCCTTCCCTCAATGCCCTGAATCATCCTGGTCGCTTTCCTCTGGACTCTCTCCAGCAGCGCTATGTCCTTCTTCAGATGAGGTCTCCAGAACTGTACACAGTGCTTGAGCTGTGGCCTGACCAAGTTTTCAGCCTGACCCGGTTATCAGCCAGTCCTCGGAATCACAAGGAGGCCCTGGGTGGAGGAACAGAGGGAGTGAGTCGGAATGGCAGGGGCAAGGAGTTCTGACAGGTAGCCAGGGCCCAGTCCGTATATGGCCTTATAGGTGAGCAAGCCCACCTTGAAGAGAATCCGCCACCTGACCGGCAGCCAGTGCAGACCCCGCAGGACCGAGGTCACCTGACAGGATTGATCTAGGGAATCCCATCAGCAACCTGGCCGCTGCATTCTGTACTAGCTGCAGCTGGCGGAGGTTCCCGCCAGTGACCCCAAGATATAGGGCATTACAGTAGTAGAGTCTTGATGTCACAAAAGCATGCACCAGTGATGGCAGGTCTTCTGGTGGGACAAGGGGCTTAATCCGAGCAATGTTCCTCAGATGGTAGAAACCACTTTTGACGACAGCCGACACCTGAGCCTCAAATGTCAGCCTGTCATTGAAGATCATGCCCAGATTTCGCACCCTAGGACGACGCTGTCAATGGTATTGACCCCAGAACTATGCCAGTTGTCATCCCGGAGGTGCTCTCACTCCACCCGCAGCCAGGTTCAATCACTAGTACCTCTGTCTTGCCAGGACTGAGCCTCAACCAGTTAGAGTTCACCCAATTCTGGATCTCGTCGAGGCATTTATGCACTTCAATGGCACTGCGCGTCCCTGGTACAAAGGACATATACAGTTGAGCATCGTCTGCATAGCAGTGAAAACTCAAACTGTGTTGTCTGATGATCCTCCCCAGTGGCAGCATGTATACAGAGAACAGCATCAGTGATAGGATCGAGCCTTTAGGAACTCCACAGGTAAGAGGCAGGGGGGAGAAGGAAAATGTCCCCATCACCACCCTTTGCATCATACCCGAGAGAAAGGACTCAAACCAGTTGATGACAACACCAGCAAGCCCACACCACTCTCTAAGGCGATCTAGCAACACAACATGGTCCACAGTGTCAAATGCAGATGACAGATCGAGGAGAATAAGAATTGACATTTCCCCTCGATCTCTAGCTATGCAGATGTCATTATGCACCCAGACCGGTGCCGTCTCGGTGCGGTGTCTCACCCTAAATCCAGACTGGAATTGCTTATAGATGTCACAGGTCTCCAGGTGTTCCTCGAGCTGCAGAGCCACTATTTTCTCAACAACCTTCCCTAGAAATGGGAGGTTGGGGATTGGTCTATAATTTGCTAGAACGCTGGGTTCGAGAGATGTTTTTTCAGAAAAGGCTTCACAAACACCTCCTTCAAGGTGTCAGGGAAGACCCCCTCTGAAAGAGAGCACCCAACTATCCCAATGAACACTGGCCCAATGACCTCTACACATCCCACTAGGAGATGCACTGTGCCTGGGTCCAGTTCACAACCAGTGGGCCGCAGCTTTGAAATTACCTCAGAGACCTCGGCCTCCTCCACTGGTCGAAACTCTTCCCAGGCAATAGGAGTGCTCTGGTTCCAACCAGACCCACTGCCGAGATCCCGGCCCGAATAGAGGATACCCTGTCAGAGAAGAATAGAGCAAACTCTTCGCACCGTACAGCTGAAAATGCTTTTTTCAGCTGTAGATTGACAGGATAGAGAAGCCTGTCCACAGTCCGAAAGAGCTGAACTAGTCTATTCTCCCTGCAGCAATCTCCCTGGACAGGAATTCTACCTTCTTATGGTCGATTGCCCTTTAACAGTCACCATAGTGATTTCTCAAAGATAGTTTGTCATCCTCAAGCCGCGTTCTTCGCCAGCAACGCTCCACTCTCTGACCCATGGTCTTCATCGCCTGGAGAGCCCCATCAAACCATGGGGGTCTTGGGCGAGAGGACCTGGGTCGCAGACGGACTGGTGCGATGGCATCGAGTGCATCAGATACAGCCCAATTACAAGCTGCCACTGATTCACCCAAGTCAATTGCACTAGCAGCACAGACATCGGAGAAGTCAGCCGCCATCAGTCCCTCCGGGGACAAACCCCTTAAAGGGCAATAGATGCTCATCTCAACAGGGGAGAGACCATTGGGGGGAGCCCTGAACAAAAACCTCATGGTGCAGTGATCAGACCAAACAACCTAATCAATCTCTAGGTCCGTGATCCACAGACCAAGTGAGAATACCACATCCAAGATGTGGCCGTGGTGTGGTTCAGAGGCAACTGCCTGTGCTAGGCCCAGTGATGTCATCAACTGGAGGAAGTCAGTTCCAAATTGCAAGGATTCGTCGTCGATCCAGGCATTGAAGTCACCCAGAATAAGCCATCTGGGGGACTCCAACACCCTGTCGGTGACGAAGTCCGCTACTTCCTGCAAAAATTCTCCTCCTGACCCTGGAGGGCGGTAGTTAAGGAGAATTTTGCAATCTGCACCTGGACCTCCACACATTCAAATGATCTAGTAGAACCCACCGACCGGATGCACTGAGAAGTTCAGGTCGGATCCAAGTAAAAATCTGACTTCTGTTTTAAACACATCTATGTAAATTTTTATATCTTTGTCAAAAACACAACCCCATTTAAAAGCGCAATATGACACTCTGGGGTGGCCATTAGACATTTCTAATGCACAGCCAGGGACTGAAGGCACTCGTGTGCCTCACTACGCTCCTGGCCGTGTGCTAGAAATGTCTAATGCACACCCCTTTGCGTCTTACTGCTTACATCATCACCAGCAATCTCACTCCTCACAGCCCCGGCTAACGTCAAGAAATGCGGCTTGACCTGCAGCTTAACATGGCCAGGAGAGGAACTTAGAAACCTGAAACCAGAGTCCTCCACCATAAAAACTAACAAAAATGGACAGGAATACATAGCTGTGACATTTAATGAGAGAACAACAAAAAGAAATCACAATGATCCCTCTGAAATCGACTGTGAACAGCATATGGGATTTATCTATGCCATTCCTGATGATCCCATGTATCCTGTGAGATGGTTTAAAAAGCACTTGAGCAAAGTGCCAAAAAATGCACCAGCGCCATATTTACACCCCAGAAGGCAGCCACAACACCTGGCATATTCCCGAACCCCTTGGATTAAATTTTCTTTCCAAACTGATGCCCAACTGTCTGTAGAGGCTGCCCTGTCATGACGCTGCAACAATCATTCAGCGAGAGCAACAGCAGTTCAATTACTCACCAAAGCAAGTCTGGAGACGAGTCAAGTAATGGCTGTAACTGGGCACCTAAGTGAAAGTAGTATTCAATCTTACCAAGCCTCAAGCAGTACTGACCGACGAAACTGGAGTCGCATCCTTTCAAAGGGAAAAGCCTGTGGAGAAAATGCAGTCATGCAGCAGTGTTTCCCTGTCCGAAGGCTGCAGTCATACTACGGGACCGGCACCATCTACTGGGAAGCGGCGTTTCTGCAGCAGAAGATCGTCCAGTGGCAAAGCCTTCATTTTTATGAACAGTAACATGGGTGGTTCAGTTCAACTCATCAACTTTACTGGGAAATAGAAGAGGACTTAAAATATGCTTATACTTCAATAATGCATCCCGTTGCTCATACTGTTTTGTCATTTTGCCCAACCGCTTATCAACTTAAATTCTTTATTGTTGTTACGCTAATAGCTTTGTCAATGTATTTTACTTATTAACTAAAACAGTGGTAATAAAACTAAATATTTACATCCGACTGACAGTTCAAGGCAGAAAATGACAGTTGCTATGATTCATCAGACATCGGACTCACAAGGAAACCAGACTTCCTTTATGTATGCTTGCGATTCTTTAAATATGCCTTTCAACAAGGTCGTGTATTTTTTGGTACATTCATTTCCCTTTGTGGCAACCCACCTGTTATCCAGCATCTCCCTACACTGAAACCCCAACCGAGGAAGCAGGCAGACAAGCAGGGCTTTCTTAAACAAGTACACCGCAGACGGGCACAAGCATGCATTTATTTATTGAAGGAATCGGAATTACAACGTTCGAGTCAAGGACTCCTTTGCAGAGGCTCCACATCAGATATACAACAATAAATATACAGAGAACACACCAGAATACATACATTGCAAGTTTTGAAACAGTATATACACAACAAGAAGTATATAGAAAAGACAGGTTACAGTTCAAGGATGGAATAGACCAACCCGTGTCAAATCATTATAAATCCAGCATGTACAATAACAATCTATAGAAAACAGGTTCTAGTCACAGACAAGGGGGAGAAGGACCAAGCACAGTCACAGCTGGAGTGGGAGAGGATTTCTGCACGGAGTAGGGTTTTAAACGGGCCTAGTCACTGTTCCAGGGTGACAGCCAATGGCATTTGATTCAACCGGGGGTCCTGTAGTAAAAGGAGTGTTGGCCTAGAGAGGTCCTGAAGTGGGGTACAGACGGGGAGGGCGCTAGCAAGGAGCTCCATGTAGACCTTGGCTGAATGGAGGGCTGAACAAGGTGGTGGAGACCGGGGAGGGTGTGTGTGTTTAGGGAGAGCTTCCTAACAAGGAGACAGGTCTGGTACCCGCGTCTGCCTCCAAATTTAAGCCACTTGGTGTGTCTATAGAGCTCACAGGTGTGTGTCCAACAGTTGCACCCAGTGACTAACCAGCAGGCTTTATTTAGGGAGATCATGATTCAATGCAGGGCAGTGGGGTTGGCTGTACCACAGAAAACAATCCTGTAGTCAATAAGGGAGAGCAGTGATGATGTCACGGCAAGACCTATGGCATCAGGTGGCCGACACCCTCTGTGCCTATACAGGAGACCTAGTCTGGAATTGATAGCTGAGCTGAGCAGACTGATGTGATCACGGTATGTGAGAGAGGAGTCAAGGGTGATGCCCAGGTATTTAAAAGTGGGCACAAGGTCGAGAGGGAAGCCCTGGATGTTAATGATGTTGAGTTGAAAATTTTTATGCTTATTTTGTCAGTGAGTGAAAAGCATGGCCTTGGTCTTTCTACGAGAACCAGGCCTCGGCCTCAGAAAAGGAGCGTTGCAGGAAGGATTGACGGGAGTGGGGATCCGAGTGGCTGTCAAATATAACCGCGTCATCGCTGTACAGAAGCATTTGTCCTAAGCAGGCCTTTGGGAGAGTACATGCTAAACAGGAGGGGGACCAGTATTCAGCCTTGGGGGGACTCCCAAAAATACCGGTTTACTGGCCGAGAGTGTGGAGTTTAACTTGACCCTCTGGCTTCTGACACTGAGGTAGCTTTTAAACCACATGGTAGTGTCCAGGGACAGGCCCATGCAATGCAGGGATTGGATCAGGCATGTGTGGCTGGCAAGAGTCGAATGCCTTGGTTAAGTCAATACAGGCAGATCCAACTAGGTGCCTTCGATCAAGGGCTTTGCTTATAAAAGTGGTGTACTCAAGAAGGGCAGTTGTAGTACTGTGCCCCTTCTTGAAACCATGCAGTTCGGGGCAGAGAAGGTCATATTTAGTGAAATAGTCCGAGAGTTGATCTGACACTATTTTTCTAGCGCCGGGGTGGGGAGAAGAGATGGGGCGGTAGTTGCCCAGGGAGGTGCGGTCCCCACTTTTTAATACTGGGGTGATGACAACTGCTTTCCAGTGAGAGGGGAATTGTCCATGACAGAGGGACCGGCTTAGGATGTCAGTGAGTGGGGAGATAATGGAGTCTAAGGTGAGGAGGACTAGTTTTAGGTCCAGCGAGTCGCTACTAAAGCGCATTTTCCCCAAGGGCTTTGGTTAAATATAGTCTTGCCTCTGGGGGGGGGGTGATTGTTCGGAGCCTGGGAGTGGATGCTTTAAGGGGTGGGCAAGTCTAGGGCCAAAGAAGTTAGGGGGAAGGACACCGCTAAGATCAGAAAATGCAGTGTTGAGGATATCGGCAATCAACAGGGGGTCTTGAGAGAGTGAGCCACTTACTAGCAACTGGTCGAGGAAGGGGAAGAGACAGATTTTCTATACAGTTCTTTAATGTTGTTCCAAAATTTGTGCCCAGAGCCCCAGGGGGAGGATAGTGTCTCCTGGTAGTGGGTCGCTTTGGCTTTCCAAATTTCCCAGGTACATTTCTTCCTAAGTGCCCTATAGAGTTGCTGGTCATGCAGTTTGCCAGATTCATTAGCTTTATGACACTGATTGTCGCGTTGCTTCATGAGGTCAGATGGGGCATGGGAGAGCCAGGGGGAGTCCTGACTTTTGACTTTCTGTTTTAGAGACTGGGGCATAGTGGTCGCAAATGGAGTTAAATGTAGAGATAAAGTAATCCAGGGCACTGTCAGTAGACTGTGCAGTGCTGAAGGGGGTCCAGTCACATTGTAATAGGTGTTTGAGGTGCGAGAGAGAGAGATCCCTTTTTAGGCAACGTATAAAGGTATACTTGGGTGGCCGCTTATCGGGATTTTTATTGAGGGCCATCTACGGAGGACTGGAGAGTGGTCACTCAGTGCATCCGGAAGTACTGAGACCTCAGATATGCAGGTGGGCTGATTCATGAATATGAGGTCAATGAGTGTGGAGGTGCCAGTTTTATGGTTTAGCCTCGTGGGGGACTGGACAACTTGAATGAGGTCAAAGTGCTGCCACAGTGTCCTTATAGGGGGCAGAGGAGGTTGCTAGCTAGTTGACGTTGTACTCACCCAGGGCAATGATTTCAGAGGAGGTGGACTAGGCAGTTCATTACCGAGTCAAACGCAGGTCTTTGATGCCGGGGATATAAACTGTGACTGTTTAGGGCTTTGCCAGATGTGTCAGGTTGCAGTTTCACAGGGAGAACCTGTGCACTGTGGGATGGAGCGGGAGCGCCAGACACTAGCGAGGCCTGAAGAGAATCTCTACAATAATGAGTGCAGCCCCACCCCTCTTACCTAGCCTGTCAGTTCTGAAGATAGAGAGCCCAGGAATATGGACAGCTGAGTCCCCGGTATCAGGATCAAGCCAGGTCTCTGTAACCGCAAGGATATCCGGAGAGAACTGCGCCATCCAGCCCTGAAGGACATCAAGCACTTTTTGAAGGCTACAGATGTTGACGGTGTCTAGGAGGAGTTCATTCGATGACCCATAGGAGGTGCTGGGGGGGGGGCCCAGGTTTGGGTATACATTGCCTGATAGGAGAAGGAGGGCGTGGCAGAGGAGAGAGAGTCTAATTAGCTTGGCTTTTATGTTAGGGTTACGTGGCCAGGGACAGGGTTTGCGGGCAGCCACAGGTATTGGTAGAGTGGAGATATGCACAGCCACTAAGAGGGCTAATGAGGTATGCTGAGTTAGGTTCCGTGGGGGGGGGGAGTGAAGACATGTCGGGGTATGGAAGGTGTGCGGAGCGTTGCTGGTAGTGCTCCACCTGGTGGTGTAATGTTGGGCACCTGCCTGGCTGACAGGCAGATGACTTGGGGGAGGGAATAAGGAGCACACCAAAGATTAGAGGGAAGGGCATGATGGAGTACAATGCAAAAGAGGGAATGGGATCCAAAAGAGGGCAGTGTGACCAGAGGTCACAGGACTCAACAGTTAGCAAAGTATCCTCTTAAGTGATCCCAGGTCAGATGGAGTAGTGGTAGGATTGGTGCCTACGATGCTCAGGGTGCAGGGTTTGAGTCTGGGGTGGGAAGCAAGTGGGAAATTAAGAGGAAGGGGCTAGAAAGCGTTAGCTGTACAGGGCTGGGCAAGAAAAAGGTAACGAAGAGAGGAAGGGGAAAAGAGGAAAAATGATGCTGGATTCACACACCTGTGTTTGGTGCCATCACCGAGAAGGTACTCTGATACAGGGAGGCCACTTACTGAACTACAATTACAGGTATCTGCAATATAAAAATAAACACTGATAATGCTTAGTGACGTAGAAGTGCTAATGAAGCAAAATAGAGGATTGTGTATGAGCAATCATACACAACAAGGCTGTGTTTCAATCGAAAGGTTTCCGTACTAACAAGAGACCTCAAGAGTGCAGCTCGAGAGGTCTCGTTACCACGGCTGAACCTAGAGACTGAAACACAGCCTTGTATGTGTATTTTTGCTCATACATCATCTTTTATAGTGCATGGGCAACCACTAGTACAAGCCTGTGTCCAGAAAGGTCTCCACATAGTCTCCAAATGCCTTATTTTGGCGGTTCTTTCAAGCGCCGCTCACTTCCTGGGCCAGCTTTCACCACCGTGGTCTCTTCACCAAGTCAAGTGCAAAAGACGTTCTATCTTGCTGTGCTGCAGCAGTGACATTGCTAGTGCAGCACAACATCGTGACATCGCTACAGCAGCACAGCAAAATTGAACATCGTGTATTATTATTTTTACTACAAATTTTCAACTTAGCCTTCTTATGACCAAACCTCATGATCAAGGGTGGAGAAATATTCAAATCCCGCCCGAAAGGCATTTTCATGCAGCAACCGCCAAAATCTTTTCAGGATTCATTTGCATAATTTTGCCACCCTTGTTCATGTGGTGGGGTCCTAAAAAGGTCATGCTGAAAATTTTGAGGAACAAAATAATTAAAAAAATAAATAAATGACCAAGCTTACCAGGACAAGTTCAAAATGCACTGAACTGCATACCTGATTTCCTCCGTGCCCAGCCCTAACCAACTGCTTCTACCCTGTCGCCAATCTATACACCACCAGAAGCATGGCTCGGAATGCCCTTGAACTGCATTCCCACCATACCCAGCTGGGCAAGCGTTCATTCACTGTTAGGGCCACCGGCTGGTTAAATGAGCTGCCCGATGACCAGTTTAAGAGAGCACTACAGGCAACCTTGACAGTTCAACACAACTGTAATTGCTAAATCACCCTAAGGTCCCTCCGGGTATACACTTCCAACTGTGTCAGACTCTGGCTCTGAGGCTATGCAGTACTACTATGCTTGTTTTACATAGATTCTGTTTACCTGTCTTATTTTACAATTGTATACAACTGATCTAGCCTATTAGTACTTGTTTGAAGTCATTCCTCTGGAACTCGCTTAACGTATTTGTTATGTTGCATTGTAATCTCCGTTAGTGATATGTGGAACTTTTGTAAAGAGCACCTGTGCTCAAAGGTATTCTCCAAAATTTTCAATAAATAAACAGAGTCAATGTGTGTGTCTGGTCCAGAGAGGATTATGGCACTGGGCCCCCGGTAAGGGGTGTGGGGCAGTGGGTGCGGAGTGAGTGGGTCATGTGGCGGGGAGGAGGGTAATATGGGAGTGATCCGGTGGTGGCAACAGACATCGATGGATGTTTTTCTTTTTTATAGAGTGTATTAAAACAAAACAAAGACAACGAGGGATGATTTTATTTCAGCTAGAGATTGAGCACCCATGTTGGTTTAACCTCTGGGGCACTGGAAGCGACAGGAAGGCGGTAAGGATACTTGGCAGAGGGTGGGATTTCAGAAAGTACTGAAATATATATATAACTAAATACTAACTATGAGGAATGGTTTTCTTTATTTCAGGTACCAACACTGGGGAATGGGCACCCTACTGCTGATGTTATGCTTTCGTCACCAGGGGTGGGCTCATCGGTGTTGGACAATAAAAATGGTGAGGGGCTACTAGCTGGCACCGGGAACTGGGCTCCCCAGTATCTAAAAATTAAGGAGGAAGCAATGGGAGGTGGGAGGGATACTGGCAGAAAGTGGGAGGGCTACAGCAAGCTGATTTATGAGGCTGATCAGCTCTGCTTGCTGGGCAGCATTATGCAGATCAAAGGAAACAGCTGCATTATGATTCAGGCAGCTCTTTTCTTTGAACTTTATGCAGTTTCCACCCAGTAAGCCCAGAAAAGTGTCATGGACAGCCTGGCTGACGATGACAGGTCTGACACTGTCAAGCCCCTTGCAGACTGCCCTGCTCTGGACCGACAGTGACACACCTCTCAAAATCCATTATCATAACAATATGTTCGCTTTGCGCAAGCACAAGGGCGAACATAACCTGATAAATTTCATGGTGTCAGAAATACATTTTGTTGAAGAACTGTATAGTGAAATTTGATATGTCACAGTATACTAATATCCCGATATGTCACAGTATACCGATATCCTTGGGGCCCTATTCTATAAATAGAATACATGACAGGCGAGTGGAGAACATGGGAAATATTTGCACTCATGTATAGTGACCTCTGATAATATCACTTGTGGCTCTGCTACGCTCTGCCGCTCGTGATATTACTGGAGGTTACTATGCACTCATGCAAATATTTCGCCTATTCCACACTCGCCCATCATGTATCCCCCTATATACCATGTTTTTGTCACTCTGCCTGTGGCCTCGTGAAACACCACACCAGGCGTGGGTAAATCCCACAACCACCCACACCCTGTTCTGGATTACTGCTTAAATTACCACACTTTCAGGTGTCTGAAGGCACTCAAGCCTCACAATGCATGCTGGTGTCGAGAGAGGGTATGGGGATACATTTTAATCAATTATTACCTGTTGGCTCATTAGAACCTGGTGGCTCACCCAAGGAAACCTATTTGGAAGGGGATGGAACCACACATCATTAGGGCCGGCATCTTTGGGAGGGTGGTGGGGTGCACAGGGTGTGGAGCAGCCATGATACTGGACTGGGCTTGGAAGTTCGGTGGTTGCCCAGTGTGCTACCAGCTAGCACAGCTTAGGGAGGAGGTTACGGGGATTAGGAGAAAGCTGGGGGAAGGGGGGTGGTATGGTTGGGAAGGGGTGGGAATCTCCTACAGGGTTGCACCAAGCACGGGGGTGGGGGGCATAGGAAAGGAGTGCAGGAGAATACTCAGGGTCACATAGGGAACCTGGCAGAGGGGTCCAAAGGATACTACCAAGGAAGCAGGCAGGTAACTGGGGGCCCCTCAGGGGGACGGAGGACAACATTCTCAGGGAAGTAGGCAGATGGCCAGGGCTGGACAGAAGGAAACAAGGCAGGGAGGTGGATCAGACCTTACACTCAGTAACCGCTTCAATTCTCTTCTTCTGCTCAAGGATGAGGGGGGTGATGTAGCCATGACAGGGGTAGTTAGAGATGGAAAGGGAGTGGGAGGCAGGAGGCAGGGGCCAGATAGCAGGAAGAACAGGAGGGACCTGGAATGCAGGAGAATGGGGGGAGCAGTGAATCAGAGCAGGAGAGGCAGGGGAAGAGGGAGGAAGCGCAAGGAGAAGGACCAGTTGGGAGGAAAGGCAAGGAGAATGACCAGAAGTACAAGGAGGATTCAGTAAAGGGAGCTGAGGGTTTAGGCCAGGGAGCACGACTAGCAAGGAGGAACTAAATGGAGACAGGAAGGAAGGGAGGATGAGCCAGGCTAGTTTAGCAGATGGGGAGAAGGACCAGTTAGAGCAGTGAGGGGAATTAGCAAGGAACAGAAGGATACTCAGGAGGAGGAGGCATAGGATTGGAGGAGGGATGGCCATGGTAAATAAGGAGGGGTGGCATGTGGCACCCAGAAAGGGGAGGAACACGGAGCCGGCTGGGTGGAGGGGCCTGTGGAAAGGACGAGGACATGGAAGGGGGAATGGAGGAAAAGGAGTGGTCAGAGTGCTCCTGCTGGGGATTCTATGATCAGGGGTATCAAATGGGATAGGGAGGAGAAGCCTGCTGTTAGAACAAGATGCTTCCCTGGACTAACGGTGCACAGGGCTAAGCACGAGGTATATCAGCTGGCAAAGGATTGTGGGGTTCCCAGACATACTGGTCCACCTGGGTACAAATGACATTGAGGAAATAGCGAGCTAGAGATACAGGCAAGATTCAGGAGCTCGCCAGGGTCTGTCATGACATAGGATGCACAGTTTCCTTCTGAAATCCTGCCAGTGCCAAGGGCTAGTGGGGGAACACAAAGGAAAATTAGGGAGATAAATCAGTGGCTCAGGGGTGGTGTGAGGCCAGAGGGTATGGGTTGATGGGGATTGGGGGAGACCTGGGAGGATAAGGAGCTGTATGCTAGAGATAGACTACATCTCAATTTGGAGGAGGGAATCCTAAGTTGAAAATAGAGGGGTTCATTGGTGAAAAGTGGGGTTTAAACTTGTGAAGGGGGTGGGATGGGAGAAAAGGCTGTCAAGGGGTGCCGATAAAGGAGGGACTCTGTCTCCACCCCCCTGGGGACCAGGAGGATTGCAGGGAAAGGCCAACTGGCAAAGTGCAGACCAGGGGAAAACAGAATCCCCATGGGAACACGAGCAGGGGAAATGGAACTATAGGGAAAGATTGGAAGGTAGTCCTGCTAAATGCCAGGAGCTTGGGCAATAAAATGCCTGAGCTCCAGGCGATGCTAACTGAGGGAGCAGTGGATGTGGCAGCGGTCACTGAGACTTGGGCCACTGCAAGACATGACTGGGACCTGAACCTGGAGGGTTACACTATGTTCAGGAAGGACAGGGGGGAGGGAAGGGGAGGAGGGGTAGCAATGATAGTCAAAAACTGCATTGGCATAGGGGAGTAGAGGAGGCGGAGGGAACCGTGGAGGCGATTTGGTCACCTTGATAACAAGGGGTGCAAGAGAGTAAAATAGGAGTGGTGTATAGACCCCTGCCCTGGCAGAGGAGCTGGAGGACAGTCTGGTGGCAGATGTTAGGAGACACTGCAGACTGGGCAGAGGAACGGTGGTGGTGTTGGGGACTTAAACATGCCAGGAACAGACTGGGAGACTATGACATCCTCTGTGACCAGGGAACAGAGATTGTTGGATGTCTTTCAAGGCGTTCCTAACTCAGGTGAGGGAACCGACCAGGAGGCATGGTACTGGATGTGGTCCTGGCAGACAGTGACCAGATTGGGGGCCTGGCGGTAAGGGACCCATTGGCGGGGAGTGACCATGCCACGGTCTGGTTCTGCCTGGACCTAGGAGGGGTGGAAGGCTGCACAAAGACGGAAGTAACCGACTTCAGGGGGGCGGATTTTAAGGAAATGGGAAGGATCCTTAAGGAGCACTTGGATGGGATTGTGTCAGACATGGACGCTGATAGTAGGTGGGAAATCATCAGGAGAGGGGTGCAGGATGCTACCAGCACCTGTGCAAGAGTAAGACGAAATGCGTAGGGGGCCTAAAACTTGTTGGTGAACCAGGAAGGTCCAGGAGGTGGTGCGGGAAAGAAAGCAGCCTATAAGCAATTCAAGTGCTCAAGGAGTGAAAGGGATCGAGGAGCACGAGCTGATGGCTAGAAGGGCCACTAGAGTGGTGAGGGCGGCTAAGGCAAGGAAGGAGCAGAACCTGGCCAGGGAAATTAGGAGAGGAACAAGGGGTTCTTTAGATACATTGGGGAAAAAGACGGGTGAAGGGGCAGATTAGCAGGATTAAATCAGGGAGAGATGGGCACAAGACCGGGGAGCTAAATGAGTATTCACCTCAGTTTCACCAGGGAAATGGGAGTGCTGCATCATACATGGAGGAGACAGAGATACTGAGGAGGGGGGACCCCTACCACTGGCAGGTCTGGGGAGAGGGGAGGCATCACTGGCAGGTGGGGGAGGGCTAAGCAGGGAGAAGGGTACTGAAAGTGGAAATCACAGCAGAGAGAGTGAGGAAGCCTCAGCTCCCTTTAAGACGGAGAAAGCACTGGGCCGGATAAATTACATCCCAGAGTGCTGAAGGAACTTGCAGATGTCCTGGCAAACCCCTGGCAGAGCTTTTCACCATCTCTCTGAGGACAGGGTGGGTGCCCCAAGACTGGAAGGTGGCGCATTAGTGCCTATCCACAAGGGGGGATCAAGGGAGGTGGCAGGGAACTACAGGCCTGTCAGCCTGACCTCGGTGGTGGGCAAGGTGATGGAGGGCATTGTCAAGGAGAGGCTAGGGGGGGACCTGGATAAGTCAGGGTGCCTGGACGATAGACAGCATGGATTCATCCCGGGGAAATCATGTCAGACAAACCTGGTGGAGTTCTATGACTGGGTGACAAGTGCCTTGGACCTGGGTAGACCAGTGGATGTCCTCTTTCTAGACTTCAGCAAGGCATTTGACTCTGTTCCTCACGTGGGCCTGTTGGATAAGCTGGGAGAAATGGGGGTGGGGAACCAGATGATCAGATGGATAGGCAATTGGCTCCAGGACCGGACCCAGAGGGTCGTAGTTGGGGGGATAGTCTCATCCCCAAGGAGGGTCATTAGTGGGGTCCCACAGGGATCAGTCCTTGGGCCCCTTCTGTTCAACGCCTACATATCGGACATAAGGACAGGAATCAGGAGTGAGATGAGTCTCTTTGCAGATGACTCGAAACTGGGGGCGGTGGTGGATGGGAGGAGGGAGGGTGGCCTTACAGGGGACCTGGAGGCTCTGGAAAGATGGTCTAGAAAGTGGAAGCTGAGGTTCAATGCAGGAAATGCAAGGTACTCCACCTGGGGCCAGAAACCCAGGTCAAGTGTACACCCTGGGAAATGCTACAAGTCTCGATGGCTGAGAGGGACTTGGGGTGGTGGTGGATGTCAAGATGAACAACTCGGAGACTTGTAGGAGGGCAGCAGCCAAGGCCAACAGGATGCTGGGATGCATCGCTAGGGGGATCACCTCCAGAAGGAGGGAAGTATATCTGTATATCTGCTTGGTGAGGCCGCACCTTGAGTACTGCGTGCAGTTTTGGAGGCCACACTTAAAGTGGGACATTAACCTCCTGGAGAGGATCCAGAGGAGGGCAACCAAAATGATTTGGGGCTTGGGGGACAGGACCTATGAGGAGAGGCTCAAAGAGCTAAATATGTACACATTGGAAGAGAGAAGGGACCTGGGACATGATAGAGGTCTTAGGGTACATGAAGAGGGTAAATAGGGGAGGAACAGTCGGGTGCTCGAAGAAGGAGGAAGGGGCCACTAGAGGGCATGGCTGGAAGCTGGAGGGGAAGATTGGGGAGAAAGGAGGAGGTGCTACTTCACTGAGAGGGTGGTGGAGCCATGGAATGCACTGCCTAGGGGCTGGTGGAGGCAGAGACAGTGGAGGGGTTCAAGAGGGGTGGACAGGTACAGGGAAGGTTCTGGAAGCAAAATCCAATGCAGCAAGAATATCCGGAACTGGGAAGGGAGAAGCCAGAGAAGGCGAGGGGGACAGCAAGGTCAGCACCCAGGTTGGGGACTGACCAAACGAGCAGACACGAAAGACCGTTAGGCCTATTCTGCTGGCATTTTAGTATGTTAGTATTAGTTTACTAGGAAAAGCACCATTGAGCAAGCTCATTTACAAGGTGGTCCTGGAAGGACACAAAAATAAGACAATAAGATATAGTACATACGTTGTTCAGGGCCAATAACATCATACGTTGCAACATAGGAATCTACGGTAATACAATGAAAGACAATTGCAGTTGGTTCTGTAGGGTAAACAATCAAAACATAATGGTTTGGAAGAAAAAGAGAAAACATGGAAAACAAATCCATAACGATACACACCATAACAGATACATAGTCACAAGAGCTACATAGGCGATGCAATACAGAAAGAAAAACAAATTCATGGCAATATACGCTAAAATAGATACAGAGTTGCAAGTGCTAGATAGGCGCCCTCTGTGTTGCTGCTTACTACCAATAACAGTGCCCCTTCTTTAGTGACATAGCTACGTTCAATGCAGTCCACGTTTTTCACTAATTTTTCCAAAGCACAATGCCACATTCAACAGATATAACTGCCAGCAACCGAATTCATCCACATTTTATTAGTGTATTATTATACCATACTGTTCTTTTAAATGTTTTTATTGTATTTTAATTTCCATCCCATTTATTTTGTTGTACCCTACACACCTTCGCCCCAGGATGAACCTGGAACTAGCTCATTCAGTGCAGTGCGCTTTTCCAAGACAAAGCTAATCTAGAACAAACATTTGACAATGCCGAACGTTCACGTGCAGGTTTGTGCCGGGATGGGTAATGGGCACCCTCTGTTACCCATCCTGGCCCAAAACCTGCAAGTCAGATGCAAAAACACATTTTGGGCAGGTTGTGAAAAATGACAGCTGTAGTTTTCTTGAGGTGGTGTGTCAAAATGGCTATGATGAAAATTTTGAGTCAAAATATAAAAAATTAAAGTTACGTGCGCATGTAGAAACATTTCAACAAACGTGTACATTTCTAGGAATTTTTTTCGCCAAATTTTCAACATAGGCTTTTTGAGACCCCACCTCATGAACAGTGGCATTGTGATTTTGTTAATCAGTCCCGAAAGGTGATTTTGCGCAAGGACTGCTAAATCACGTTCCATGCCCGAGTAACGCTACTACAGTGCCAGTGTTCACGAGGTGGGATCCCAAAAAGCCTATGTTGAAAATCTGGTGCACAAAAAAACAGAACAATGGCCAAGATATCAAGATAAGTTCAAAACACCATTGACAGCCATTATATGGCACTTACCTTTATTCCTCAGTTTGCGGTTTGGCTTTGACGAGTGCAGACATGTCCGGTCCACAGAAGATGACATCCGACGACCTCTGATGGTAAGTATGGGAGGTGGAGGGTGCTCAGTGGGAGGGTCGGGCTGGGGAGGGTATGGAAGGGACAACGAGGGACCCTTTTTTTTTTTTTTAAAGGTTTCACAGAAAACATCTGGGGACACTGGGAGTAGGCCCCCAGTGTACCACATTACCTGGAGGGGCATACAGACTTGGGGACACTGGAAGTGGCCTCCACAGTGTCCGACAGTGGAAGTGGAATGGGGGACATCACTAGGGACACTGGGAGTGGGATCCCCAGTGTCCCAAATTACCTGGAGGGGGATATAGACTTGGGGACACAAAGTGGCCTCCCCAGTGTCCAAATGTGGAAGTGGAATGGGGGACATCACTGGGGACACTGGGAATGGCATCAGTGTACCAGAGTGCTGGGAGAAAAGAAATACATTGGGGACACAGTGGGCTCCCAGTGTTCCACAGGTTTTTTTTTTGGGGGCTTGCAGTGCCGACGGGATTGCCCCCCTCGGCAACTGAAAAAAAAAAGGGGGGCAGGTCTGCACAGTACTATCTTGATGTGCGCTCCATTCTGTGCAATCTGCAAGGTGGGTGGGTGGCCTACTGTCTCAAACACATGGAGATTGAATGCTGGACAACCAAGCCTTTCTTCCCCTGTGCTACTATCTGCTCGGTTGTCCATGATCCATCGGGCAGGTGGATGGTTGGTTCATGGGGTTGTGGTGGATGTGACTGGTCTTTTTTTTGGGGGGGGGGGGAGCTTCAGGAACTTTGGGCATGAGCATTAGTGTCAACTGTAATGCGCATGCCCAGAGTTACAGCTACAGAAGGAAATGAAGCAATCTCTCATTGGCGGTTCATTTCTTTCAACTACAACGTCTGCCATGACCAGAGTGCCTGGTCATTGGTCTACACTGCCAAGCCCATTGCGGTTTCAGCTGTAATTGGCTCAGCAGGGACACACCTCTAAATTGCCGTTAATACATTTTAAAGAGCTAGTGTACTGCTTGGCAGGAATTAATAGTAACGTTCAGATTCAGTCAGCTATCACTTCTTATATCAGATGGATAGACATTTGGCTCCAGGATCGGACCCAGAGGGTCGTAGTTAGCAGGTTAGTCTCATCCCCAAGGAGGGTCATTAGTGGGGTCCCACAGGGATCAGTCCTTGGGCCCCCTCCTGTTCAACGCCTACGTCTCTGACATAAGGACAGGTATCAGGAGTGAGATAAGTCTCTTTGTGGATCATTCAAAACTGGGGGCGGTGGTGAATGGGGAGGAGGGGAGGGTGGCCCTACAGGGGGACCTGGAGGCTCTGGAAAGATGGTCTAGAAAATGGAAGCTGAGGTTCAATGCAGGGAAATGCAAGGTACTGCACCTGGGGTCCAGAAACCCGGCCAAGTGTACACCCGGGAGAGGATGCTACAAGTCTTGATGACTGAGAGGGACCTGGGGGTGGTGGTGGATGTCAAGATGAACAACTCAGACTTGTAGGAGGGCAGCAGCCAAGGCCAACAGGATGTTGGGATGCATCGCTAGGGGATCACCTCCAGAAGGAGGGAAGCGATACTCCCTCTGTATAACTGCTTGGTGAGGCCACACCTCGAGTACTGCATGCAGTTTTGGAAGCCACACTTAAAGAGGGACATTAAACTCCTGGAGAGGGTCCAGAGGAGGGCAACCAAAATGATTTGGGGCTTGGCGGACAGGACCTACGGGGAGAGGCTCGAAGAGCTAAATATGTACACATTGGAAGAGAGAAGGGTCCGGGGGGACATGACAGAGATCTTCAGGCACATGAAGGGGGTAAATAGGGGAGGAGCAGTCAGGGTGCTTCGAAGGAAGGAGGAGAGGGCAACTAGAAGGCATGGGTGGAAGCTGGAGAGGGGAAGATTCAGAGGAGAAAGGAGGAGGCGCTACTTCACTGAGAGGGTGGTGGAGCCATGGAATGCACTGCCCAGGGGGCTGGTGGAGGCAGAGACGGTGGAGGGGTTCAAGAGGGAGTGGGACAGGTACAGGGGAAAGATTCTGGAAGCAAAATCCAGTGCAGCGAGAATATCCGGAACTGGGAAGAGAGAAGCCAGAGAAGGCGAGGAGGGCAGCAAGGTCAGCTCCCAGGGTGGGGGCTGACCAAACGAGCAGACACGAAAGACCATTAGGCCTATTCTGCTGGCGTTTTAGTATGTTAGTATGTTAGCATATCCGAAGCATTCTTTCTCTTTTGTTTTGCTTAATTAAAAGATTTTTTATCCGACAGTACTTGGCTGTGATGTGTGGAATAGCACACTACCTGGAGGCTGACACAGTCAGTTCTATTCCTCCCTATGTACATCACCAGTGTAAACTGTGGCAACACTAGTAACCAAGGAGAGACCATTTTGTGCAGCTTGATTGATAACTTATGACATGTTACCAAATCAGGCCGCAGGGCTTGTGATGAAAGTGAGCGAGGTCACTTACTGATGATGTAGTGAGAGTAGTAGGACTAGATATGTCTGCTTCCAGGTATAAAGCACTGCTTTTCACATCATCACACCCATTACTACAGTGCGCCTTCACTATAATGTCCCTCGTTATAGTGAATCTCAGATATAGCGAAGAGCTGTTATGGCTCCCAGTCCCATTGTTTTCAACTTGATCCTTAGGTGTTAATGGGCGAAAACAAGTGATCCATCCCAGCTGTTCCTGTCCTTTCTTACACTGCCAGTCCTTCCCTTTCTGCCGCCCTGCTTCACTGAACCAGGTTTAAAACACAAAAAGTGAACTACCCCATGTTGCACTCATGATTCCGTTCCTGCTGCCATTGACTTTGATGCTGCACAGCGTACAAGTACTATATAGAAAGACCTCCCCCCCCCCCGTACTGTTCATAGAAACACAGACTTTGACAGCAGATAAGGACCACTTGGCCCACCCAGTCTGCCCATTTCCCTAGCAACTGCATAAGCTGCATAGAAATATAAACTTTGATGGCAGATAAGGACCGCTTGACCCACCTAGTCTGCCCATTTCCCTACCTAGAGGATAAGCCGCAGATCCTATTTAACCAACAGCCTATTTCTTCTTACCCCCACAAAAATTACCTTATGTCTGTCCCATGCATTCTGAATTCTCCCACAGTTTTAGACCCCACAACCTCCTCAGGAAGGCTGTTCCATGCGTTCATCACCCTCTCTATGAAAAAATACTTCCTCACATTGCCTCTGAGCCGTCCCCCCTCTATCTTCAAATTGTGTCCCCTTGTTCTTACACATCTCTTTTTCTGAAAGATGCTACCCTCTTGGACTTTGTTGATTCCACTAAGGTACTTAAATGTATTTATCATGTCCCCCCTCTCTCTCCTTTCCTCAAGCGTATACATATTAAGCTCCTTTAGTCTCTTCTTGTATGGCTTCTCTTGCAGACCCTGCACCATTTTAGTTGCCCTCCTCTGAACTGCCTCCACCCTGTCTACGACCTTGCGGAGATGGGGTCTCCAGAACTGGACGCAGTACTCCAGATGGGGTCTCACCAACTGTCTGTACAGGGGGATAACAACTTCCTGTTTTCTGCTGGTGATGCCTCTCCCATACTTCCCAGTATCCCCCAGCCCTCCCTACTGCCTTCTCACACTGTTTCCAACCTTAAGGTCATCTGATATGATTACCCAAGGTCCCTGCTCCATTTTGTTGTTGTTACTGCCCCCACTGAGTAATCTTCCCTGATTTTTGTTTCCAGGTGCATTACTTTGCACTTCTTTGCATTGAATCCAAGCTGCCATACTTCTGACCATTCCTCCAACCTTGCCAAGTCCCTTCTCATCCTTTCCATGCCTCCTTGTGCATCAACCCTGTTGCAGATCTTTGTGTCATCTGCAAAGAGGCTATTTTTCCTTCCAGTCCCTCTGCAATGTCACTTACATAGACACTATAAGGGACTGGACCCAGTACTGAACCCTGCGGTACCCCACTAGTAACCCCTCTTCTTCAGAGTGGACTCCATTTACAATTACCTTCTGTGTCCTGTTGTTCAACCAATGTTTTACCCAGGCTACCACCCTGGGACCCACTCCAAGGCTGATTAATTTGACTACTAATCTTTTGTGTGGGACTGTGTCAAATGCTTTGCTAAAGTCTAGGTAGGCCATGTCCACAGCCCCTCCCTGGTCTACTACTTTGGTCACCCAGTCAAAGAAATCAATTAGATTCGTCTGACATGACCTTCCCGCTGTGAACCCATGCTGCCTTGGGTCCTGTGCCCCACTGGCCTCTAGGTACTCAACTGTTCTTTACTTCAGAAGTGATTCCATCACTTTCCCTACCACAGAGGTCAAACTGACAGGTCTGTAGTTTCCTGCCTCTGTCTTGCTCCCACTTTTGTGAAGGGGAATCACATCAGCCTTCTTCTAGTCCTCAGGTACCACACCATCCTCCCATGATTTGTTATAAAGGGTAGTCAGTGGTGTCACTAGTTCTCTGCTTAATTCATTTAGAATTCTGGGGTGAATTCCATCTGGCCCCACTGCTTTGTCCTCCAGTTTCAGTTCTTTCAGAACCCTTTATTTTGTGAAAGAACTGGGATTGACCCCCCTCCCCCCGAGTGCTTCTGTTAATTGGATTAGGCACCTCTCCCACTTCCTCTTTTGTGAATACTGAACAGAAGTACTCATTCAGTATCCCTGCCTTTTCACTGTCACTCTCTGTCCACCTACCATCCATTCTATTCAGCCTCACCATCCCTCCCTTTGCCTTTCTACGCTCCCTGATATACATATAAAAGGTTTTATCCCCCTTCTTAACCGAGTTGGCTATCTTTTCCTCAGTTTGTGCCTTTGCTATTCTGACTACCCTCCCCGCTTCCTTCTGCCTTAACTGGTACAGTTCTCTGTCCTGCTCCGTGTTTCCTTATACTTCCTAAATGCTGTCTTTTTCTCTCTAACCTTCACCGCCACTTCTTTTGAGAACCATAGTGGCTTTTTCTTTCATTTTGATTTGTTTATTTGCTTCATACAAAGGCGTGTTGCCTCTGTGATGGCAGTTCTGATATTTCCCCATTGTTGCTCCACCCCTCCTTCTAGCCTGTTTGCTAGTGCTTTTCTAAGGCACTCTCCCTTCCTGCCAAAGTCAGCCCTCCTGAAGTCCAGAACCCTCACTTTTGTATGGCTTGACTCTGCAGCTGAGTTTATCGTGAACCACACTGGTCACTTGTTCCCAAATGGCTACCCACTTCTAGATCTGAGATCTTCTCACTGTCCCCATTTGAGAGTACGAGGTCTAAGATTGCTCCCTCACGAGTAGGTTCCAAAACTAGCTGTCTGAGGCATGCCACCTGAAGGGCATCAAGAATGGCCCTGCTTTTGGATGTGGCTGCAGCAAAGGTGCTCCAGTTAACATCTGGCATATTAAGGTCCCCCATCAACAGTATCTCCCCTTTCTCTGCCATCCTAAGTATGCCTTCTATCATATCCTTGTCCATTCCCTCCCTTGACATGGGGGTCTGTATACAACCTGTGCGGATTGTGGTGCCATTTCCAGTCTCTAAGGTGACCCACAGTGCCTCCTCTCCTCCCTGTTTACTCTTTGTTCAGTTGCTTTTATCCCTTCCCTTACATAGAGAGCTTCCCCCCTTCTGCCCTCCCTGCCTCTCCTGTAGGTTGTGTACCCTGGTATGTCAACATCCCAGTCATAGTTCTCTGTGTACCATGTTTCTGTGACTGCTACGACATCCAGACATCCTTCTTCCATCAAGGCCACCACTTCAGGGAGCTTGCTGCCCAGACTACGGGTGTTGGTACTCATAACCCTCCTTTTATTGAAGGCCTTACCCCTTTTTGCCCCATCCCTCTCCTTATTGCATTTGTCACTTTCTCCATTTACCCCTGTGCTTCTCCCTATTGACATCTCTATGTTGGTGTCTACCTCACTTAGTACCCTGATGTTTTTGTGGGGGGCTGATTTCCTGCTCCTTTCAGTGCCTCCCTTGGCTGGTTTAAGTAGCACCAATGAGTATTTAAACCCATCCCCTAGGATCCTGGTTCCCCTCCTGGACAGATGCAGACCATCACGCCAGTATAGGCCTGCATCCGTCCAGGTGGACCCCCAGTCTCCAATGAAGCCAAATCCCTGAGCTCTGCACCAGTTTTTCAACCACTGATTAAATCCCATGGTGTGGAGCACCCTAGCCTCATCCGTGCCATAGACAGGCAACACCATGTGTGCTATTTGTCTAAGGCCCTTCCCCATCTCCAAAAACGCTTCTTACACTGCTCTGATCCCTTTCTTAGCCAGGTCATTTGTCCCTAGGTGGACAATGACATCCAGCTCCCTCCCCTGTGCAGCTGCTCCTGTGATCCTGAGGATTCGCTCCCTGTCCCTCCAAGCCATGCCGCCAGGCAGGCACCTTACCTCCCTCTCCCCTACCTCCCCCAGTTCTACCTTCCTAACAATAGAGTCCCCCACCAGGAGTTGTTTCCTTCCCCTGTGGGGTCCCATGCTACCCTCCTGTGGGTCTCCTTTGTGGAGGTTCCCAGCATCCTCCTTGGTCTCCACTGTGGGTGCCTCCATAGAGGAACCACACTTTTCCAGAACGGCATAGAAATTGTGGAGAGGTACAACTGGAGGGATGCGCCTCTGTTCCACCACCCTCACCCTCCCTGAGCCCACTGTGGTCCAACCACTCCTCTTTCTTGACAACCTCTGAGGCAACTGCAGTGACTCTGGTGGTCCCTGGGTGAGAGAGGAGGTCCCACAAATCCTGGCCAACTCAGCCTGGAGATGAGCAACCTCCCCTCTCAGCCCAGAGAGGTGCCTGTAGACGGGACAACACTGCATCCTTCAGAACATCTTCCAGAAGACTGCTGCTCCACAGCCACTGCACCACTGCCATCATGTCTTTTTTCTGGCCCCCTAACTGTTGTTTGGAATACTTACTCTTTCCTCTGTTTATTTTTTTTCTTCCCCTACTTACTTACCGTCTCTGTGCCCTTTTACCTCCTGATTTTCCTGTTCTAAGACAAGAAGTTCCTATATTTCTTAGTAGTTTCCTTACTTGCTCAGAGTCAGACCTCCACCAGCTGTGGGGGGTGGAGAGCTACTCTTGCCCTTCTAGGATGGTGAGTCTGTGATCACTCACTTCCTGCTCCCAAACAGGAAGTTCCTGTTGTCAGTTAAATCCTGTGCCTATAAAAGCAGAAATGGTTTAAGGTGGAGGGAAGGAGGGCAATATAGTCCCAGTAGATAAGTTTTAATTATACCAGTAGCTCCTTCCTCCTGGTGTTCTGTCTGTTCTCTGGCAGAAGCTATCTAGGGCAGTGCTTAAATCTGGTTTTAACCTGGCTCCTTCTAGCTAAGCCACTCCCCCTACTTTGCAAATCTTTCTACACTTAGTTAATTTCATAGATAATTCCTTTCTGAAACCTGTGACAAGCACCTAAATAAGTACACAGATAACAGATAATTTACTTCAACTACCTCTGACAAACGCACTTTTTTTTTTTTAAACCCTAAGTTGAAGGTCCCAGTAGAGAAGTTTTAGTTATACCAGTAGCTCCTTCCTCCTGGTGTTCTGTCTGTTCTCTCAGATCCTAGTTAACCAACAGCCTACTTCCTCCTACCTCTGACTAGAATTGCCTTATGTCTGTCCCATGCATTCTTGAATTCCGCCACTGTTTTTGACCCCACTACCTCCTCTGGAAGGCTGTTCCGTGCATCCACCACCCTCTCTGTGAAAAAATACTTCCTTTCGTTGCCCCCGAGCCATCCCCCCGTATCTTCAAATTGTGCCTTGTTCTTGCACGTTTCTTTTTCTGAAAGATGCTACCCTCTTGGTCTTTGTTGATTCCCTTGAGGTACTTGAATGTTTCTATCATATCCCCCTCTCCCTCCTTTCCTCTACGGCATACATATTAAGCTCCTTTAGTCTCTCTTCATATGGCTTCGTCCAAAGGTGAAGTCCTAACTCAAATACGGAGCAAAACAAATGGACAGCACACAAAAAGTGCTTCACATAAATTTAATGTGAAAGTACTACAGAATACAGTGCAGTCAGAATGCGCACTCCAGAGTGTCCCGGCTCCTTTGTCACCCCATGAATGTGAATCTGAATATGCATGGGGCTAGGTTTGTTGTACAGTGTTTTTACAGTGATTGCACTTTATTCTGTGGCACTTCCACATTACGTCTATATTTACAGCTCTTTGTGTGCTGCCCATCCCCCGTGCTCCGGCCTTGATGATACAGTGTGTCTGCCTAAAAAACAAAGTCACTGGCCAGAGTGAAGCGGCTTACTTGCTTTTGCCATTTTCTCTCTCTCTCAGACAATGGCAGAATTAAACAGTTAAACTAGGTCCCTCCTTATAACGAACCCTCGCTATGGCACACAAATTGGCTGGACCCTGAGGCTTTCGTTAGAACGAGGGACCACTGTATAAGGTAGCAAACCATCTAATAAGCATATAGAAAATGAAAAACATTTCAACAATAAAAAATAATAGAAAACTTCTTTTTGCCATTACTAAAATGTTCTGCCTGCTATTTTATGGTTAAAATTAAACTCATACAGTGCATCACGGTATGTGGACACGAGGATACTGTATTGATGGGAAACAGACATACTGAACTGACACCGAGCTTTAATATTAAAAAAAGTTCCTTTCCCTTTGCAGTTTCAAAGTTGGACGCTTTTAAATGAACTATTTATAGAAAGGTTCATCATTTGAACCATTGTTTTATAACAAACAATTTGAAGTCAGGGCAGTAGGGATCAATCTTGTTGACACTTTCAATGTATAAGAGTACTGAAACGCAGTTAAAGGATGCATTGTTTCTGGTACTGTATTAACAAGTATTAATATACACCAATACAGAAAGTATATCCATATACTGTAGAAACTCCAATCTTTCTTTTAAAAGAAAATAAGTTCCAAGCCCGTACAGCCAATGATTTTCCATTTTTATAAATGACTAATTCCATTTGCCAAAATCTTAAAATCATTTTTTTGTTGTTGTTGTTGTTTCTTTCTTCCCCCCTCCAAGTGAGGGTAAACCAGCATGTTTTATACAAACATTGGGCTGAAAATGCAGGGGTTTGCACAAAACATTGGTGGAAAGTGTTTATTTCTCAGGAAAACCGACTCCCAAGTGCTGGTTAAAAATGACAAATAGATAATACTGGTTGGGCAAAACAAGTTCCAACCAGCCTGAGTTGCCACTGAGATGCTCAGATTCCGTCTGACCTCCAGAGCGAAGCTCGAGAGGTTAACAGGAATATGTGCCTCGAGGTGGCAGCACAGGCTGGTTGGGCCTCATTTTGCCCAACCAGTATTTTTTTCTAGTGTACAGTGCAAGAAATGTAGTGTTTTTAATAAACTAGTAGACAATGGTACAAGTTTAAAGTGGTTTTGTTTACTACTAAAATTCACTGTGACAGAGAAAGTCTTCCTGTTGTTTTCATGATCTTCAATGAATTGTTGCCGTTCACAGTTGTGGTCCTCTGAAAATGCCATGTGGCCATCTCATTGATTCCACTGCAATGCGAATGTGATAGCCATGCACTTATTTTCAGGTGCAGTGAATGAACAGGTAGGCTCTTAGTCATTTGTAGCTCATGGAATGCAGTTGTACCCTAGAAGGGTACAACTGCTGCACCGTGGTACAACAGCATTCTGCCAATGATAGAAATCCATGCAGAACAAGCTTTCCCTGTACACTTTATTCTGTTTTTACTGGTGTTGTCCACCAAAAACAGGAAATTATTGGCCCTACTTACGGTTCAAAAGTTAACCCATTCTAAAATAAATGTGCAAATGCTTCTGGAATCTGAGCTAATATTTATAGGTTTGGAAACAATTCTGAAGCTAGAGCGAGACACCTTGAAAGCAGTCGCCCTGGCCTTGTGGACCCACTGTCACTGAAGCTAAGCAGGAATACTAGAGCAGCTTTTGGTTCAGCTGTTTAATCTGTCCTTCTTCCTTAAAAATGGAGACCGAATGCTTTAACTTGCCACTATCAATAACAGGCCCACCTGTTTTTTATGTGGTGTGCTCCAAGTACCCTTGGAATGTGGACTGACAAAAAGTTGCTCTTCTCTTAACACATGGACAAGCTCTGTAAAAGAACTTAGGATGACGGGGTTCTTCTACAGACATAAAAATTGCTTCTCCTCCGAGGCCAAGAGGCTTTCAGTGCCGACCACTTTCTTACCACAGCTGGATTATGGTGACTTTATTAACATAAAAGCACCCATTCACACCTATCTAGACTGGGTGTATTATAGCAGAGTGCCATACGGTTCATAACTAGACAACAGATTGCACTGCTGCTGACCTAAATTGGGCCTTCTTTGCCAGCAAGTGGCTAAAGACCTATACCTCTGGATCTTCAGAGATGTAAAAGGTGATCTGTCCCTATATGTATCATAAAACTACTTAGGAAATAGATTTCTGAATTTAAGAAAGTGGGCTCTGCAGATGCTTAGGGGCACCTCCCTCCTGCTTTTCTAAACTCCAAGATATTGCACCCAGTCTAGAAAAAAAAAAAATATGGAATTTGGTTGCGATGCACCCACACTTTGCAATAAATTACAAAGTACACTAAAGGTGAGAAATACTTTTAACTATGAGGCAGGATTCACAAAGAAGATGAGCTTAGTGCATCTCGGCTGCCCTGGCGCAGGGGAGATGCACTGAGTGCAAATTGGGCGATTCACAGAGGAGGCGCAAGGAGATGCCCCCAGCGCAGCCCCCCTGTGAATAGCACAGATGTGCCCAGCCCAGGATGCCACTGAGCATCCCAGGTTGCGCCGGCGCATTCACCATGTCAGGCTGTGAACCCATGCGCCCAAAAACACGATTCACAGCCAGGGGCATACAAATGAGGCCATTAGGCACACATGGCACAATGGGGTCATTAGCATGCCATTACAGCCCCATTTGCATTGTGCCTGCAGGGATGCCCCAGCAGAATGCGCCGACCTGTAGCCGCCACCCCCCCCGGCCTGACCCCAGCCCGAGACATGCCGCTCCTGGCGGCAGTAAAGGAAAAGAAGACACCCCCAAGCCCCTGTACGATGCCGCTCCTAGCAGCGGTGAATGGAAAGAGGAACCCCCCTCCCATCCCCAAAGCCGCCTTCTGCAGCAGTCGGCCGGTGCAGACAGACCCCTCCCCCAAGTACCCCCAACCCATCCCTCTGCCCCCAAACCAGCAGGATCCCACTGTTTGGGGGGGGGAGGGAGCTCAACCCACCTGCATACCACCACGGCCGCCCGCCGACAGGACTGTCTGAGAATGACAGCTATCGTACAGCCTGAAGCCCAAGTTCGGCCCCACAGCTCTCAAGTGAGCACCAGTGCTAAGGGGATACATGATGAACATATAATGAGTGTGATACGGAAAATATTTTCACTCCTTTAGAGTAACCTCTGGATATTCACGAGTGAGTATCCAGAGGTCACTGTGCAGGAGTGAAAATATTTTCCATACTACATGAGTGCACATCATGTATCCATTTTATACAACAGGGGTGTGATAACTGGAGTTTTCACACTGCAGTGAGAATACCTATTTTTATCTAATGGGTTATCTGCTCACCCTTATTGTATACTGTACTGTATCTCATCCATCACTGACTTACAAATGGAATGAGGGGTGCACTTTGAAAACATGGATCCCAGAAACCCCCAAAGTGTTGCAACACTGGAGCAAGCAGATTTGAAATTAGCTAAAAGGATGTGAAGGGCTTGCAGCCCAGCTCCACCCTCAACAGGTTTCCCTTTTAGCTTAGTGACTTGTGTTGTTCCCTAAATAAAACAATCATATCGATGGAACAAGTGCATGCCTCCAAAGTACCACGCAGGCCAAATGGCTTTATTTATTCATTCACGTTTAGCGGGTTGTCTCTGTGAGAGTAGTCAACCATGGACTGGTTTTGTAGGCCCCTTGAAGGCATGCACTATGTGAAACATAACTATCTGCAACAAGATCAAAAACAGTAGTTTTCCTGGACTGAAAAGTCTCCCAACACCACCAGAACTTACAAAGGAGCCGGCGAAACCCCAGAACTCTAAAACTGTACAGCACTGTTTATATGAGTTCCACATACTTTGGTTAAAATATTTTTTTAATATTAAACCCGCCCATCACGAAAAGCTACCCCAGGACTTTTGTCATCATCCTCATCACCTTGATCTTCTCGCCGTCGATCTCCACCACCTTCTCCCTGAAGTCGACCCCAATGGTGGCCTCGGTCTTGTCGGGAAACATGCTGGCGCAGAAGCGGTAAGTGAGGCAGGTCTTCCCCACGCCCGAGTCCCCGATCACGATGATCTTGAAGATGCGGGAGCGGGGAGGCGGCAGGGACGAGCTGAAGCTGCCGCTCATGTCCAAGGAGGACTCCAGCTCTCCGTCCCCCGCCATGCTTGGACTCCGGTCAATAAAGGGAGACGACACACACACACACGGAGGGCTGGCAATCAAACGGGTCTTGTTATTCTTAAACTGGGTTCGGAGAGCGCGATCTGCTAGTGGTGGTGGACGCTGAGAAGACAAACACAATCAGGCAACTTTCTTTGACTGACTACTTAGCCGGCAGCCACGTACCAAAGCAGGGGGAGGGGCCCAGTTCCACGCACACAGAACTCGAAAGAAGGAATCGACTGGCGACGCCTCTCGGCGATGCCCGGCGCGGGTGCATGGAGCGCGCCGCCATCTTTCGGAGGGCAAACCAGTGCTGGAAGTCTTCTGCTCAGAGTTGCAAATAATCTGTTTTGCGAGCATATAGTGCTGTTAATACAACCGTAAAATATGTCTGGCAAGTACATTTTTTGAAGCCAGGAAACAAGCGATTGCTATGGACGTTACTGGGCCAAGATAGCACTGCATGTTACAAGTTTGGTTTTGGGTAACTTTATTGAAGGTCTACCTGATTAGAAAGAATGTGTGAGCCACTGCTGCGTGTTATCAGTGTCTTCAGGGATAGCTATGATTTAAAAAAAATAAAGCTATATTTTAATATTTATTTTGCATATTTAAAACAATATATCATATATTATGATGTATTTTGAATGTCTAAATTTCTTGGGAGTGGCCATGGTAACCTGTGGCTGTGATGGAGGCGGGGGTAGCCAGCCACAACTTAAGAGGCTGTTGTTGTGATGGTGGGCTAGGGAACATACCATGGTGGGGTTGGAAGGGGACGTTAAAAGCTTACGGTCTAACGTGAAGGGGCTGTAAAGGTGGAGGAGTACAAGGCTAGGGTTTTGGAGCAAGAGACTTGGGATAAAGGGGGTGGGTGGGGAATGTGAGCAGGAATGGAGTTATGGCTTGAGGGGTTTTTCCACCAGGATTAGGGGTGCTTGGGAGCCTTTCTTAATGGCTGTGGGTGTCTGTGGAGGCTGCCACCAGAGTTTGTCCAAGAGCTTACCATCAGGGCAGGACGTGGGGGCTGGTTGGTGCTTGAGAGTCTTTTTTTTTTTTTTTTATTGTATTATGCTTTACTCTGCGTGCCAGCCGTAGTTCTCAGCCCCCGGTCTCCCTCTTCGTCCCCAGGACACACCTTCTTACATGGCGACACCCCCTGGCTTGCCCCCCAGAGTGGGGCCACCTTCCTGGAGCAATCTGTACATGTCAGGGCTGTGGAGGAGGCTCTAGAGGCTGCTGCAATGTTTTGGGCTTGGGCTAAGAAGTCTGCTCCCAGGCTTGGGGTAGCGCAAGATGCCATCTTTCGAGTTCAGTGGCGGCCAAGTTTGACCACCTACATCTGTACTACCACAGAACTTGAAAGAAAGATTAGAATAGCAGTGCCTCTTGGCGGTGCCTAGTGTGAGTACGTTGAGTGCATTGCCGTGTTGTGGATGGCAAAACAGTGCCAGAAGCGCCACACTCAACATAGTAATATGTGTGTTGCAAGCACAGAACTCGGAATAAATAGCACAAAAAAAACCTTGCATATTGTATAACTTTTTTGAGCTGGGGCATAACATTTTGAAGTGCATATTACAGGGCCACGTATTTTGGGACTTGTATAAAACTGGAGCTGCAGTATACTGTCATTGGACTACTTATGCAATTGCTGTGTTTTATTATCAGTGACTTCATAGATCGGTAGGATTAAATAAATAACAGTGTCTATATTTATATGTATTTTGGGGTTGAAATTGGCACCGGCCCGCTAGCCAAATGCTGGTAGATTTTTTTTGTTGGGCTAGTAAGATTTTCATTTAACTAGCTCTGCAGACTTATACTGGAGAAGGCAACACGTCAGTATGTACACCAACTGGGCCAGTGGAAATGTCTGTGGGGCCAGTGGATTTTCCCAGTCACTAGCCCTGCTGGCTAGTGGCTGCAAAACTTAATTTTGACCCCTGTATTTTATTTTATACCTGCATGTTCAAAATGCTGTATTGTGCCCAGTAATGAGTCCTAGCAAATGTAACTAATCCCCCTGTTGCCTGGGGTTACTAGAATCCCACTTAGATCTAATGGCAGGCAGGGAAAGGCAGCTTATGAGACACCAGTTAAATGGGTTTCACACTGTCTCACTCTGTCCTCAGTCTCAGCTGAGCTGGAGGGATGACATCATATAGAATTCTCGCGCAGCAGCATAAACCACAGTGGAATGTTGCAGCTGGGAGTTAGGCTACAACGTTGAGGTTTTCAAGTCAGTCTGTAGTAGTCTAGTGGGAGACTCGTTGGAGGGAGGAGTTGCGCTGCAGTTGGCAGCCCCTCCTAGTCCAGCTCTGTAATAGAGCTACCACAGTAAGAGGGTGTGTGTTCTCGCCCTAGAGAAGGACACAGAAGAAAACTTGCTGAAGTGGTTGAGACCGTTCCCCAGTGTGTTCCAGTGCCCCATCCCTGAGAGGGATGGGGGGAGGAGCAAGACCAGCTCTTCAGGGGCAATCCCCTGGCCCTGCTGGAAGAAGAAAAGCTGCCTGAAGAGAATTTGTGCTGAGGTACCAGAAGTGTGTTGTTTTTTTTCCCTGTGAGAGAAGCCCTGGGGCACCTGCGAACCATGGTGAGTCTGCTCTGCCAGAGAACCTGTGTTTTCACCGTGAAAGTTGTGTAAAGTATCTGCTACTGTGGGTCAGGAAAGGACAGCCAAGTACAGTACTTAAAGTTATGTGTATGGCTTGAAATGCATCTAAACAGTAGGTCTACAGGAATGGACATAGCCACTTAGAGAACGCTGCAAGTCAGGACACCAGTTACCAAGGACAGTAGATTGTTAAATGCAATATACATTTCAAGATAGCATTCTACAAACAGAGAGTTCAAAGGGAAAGGTGTTGACTCCAAATGAATGGCCGGGTATAGATTTGGGGACAAGAGGTGGGAGCCCCCCATCTGGAGTAACCAGATTTACCTCTACGGATTCACTTTGGGCACCTATAGCTTTCTCCCAGGCATGTGGCCAGTGTCTGCAGAAAGTACCCAGATGTGGGATTAAGGATATGTTTTTCCCCTTTAGAGCTAGGAAGCACTCATGAGTGGTTGAGGGAGCCACCAACAGAAATGTCCATGACATATGGAAAAGTGTACTAGAGCTGGCCGAGGACCATGCCAGGTAATCCAAGGGACAGATAGAGAGAGTACCAGTTTGGGCTGAGAGCCCAGTGTGTTCAAAACCTGAGGGTTGTTGTGATGATGAAGAAGATGTGTTCCGACCTCTATAGATCTGCATAATCAGTGAGTTTAGCCCCTTGGGGGTCCATCTTGCTTTGTATTCTTGTGTTGAAGTGAATAAAAGACCCACTTTAGAATTCAACTCCTGGTTTGGACATTTTCAGTTCTTACTTCCTGTCCTGAATTACTTTAAGAAGGTGCCCCCCGTCCAGAAGTGCAAACCTAGCCCTGATGCTAAGCGAATGCTTTCTCCCCGAACCCAGGCTAGCCAGGTAGTGGGTTACAAATTGGAGGCACCAGGCACTAAATAACAACAAACCCTATACCGACACCTGGTTACACAAAGTTGTGCGCGAGTGTGTTTGGGTGTGGATCTGTGCGTACTGGCTTTATAGAGATAATTCCCCTTAGAACACCATACACACCCTGTCCAGTCCTTGTGTGTCATTCCTGGGCCTGTGGTATGCAGACATCTGTTTTTGGGGGGAGAGGGTAGCTGGTCCATGGGCGGGAAAAGGGGATCCAACTGCACAGAGTGTCTGGGGGAGAGACTGTTTGGTTAAGTGGTCATCTGTGGGAGGGGCTGATCCAGGGTATGGGTGGAGGTCCAGCTCTGGGGTGAGGGGAGTGTTCAGCTTAGGGGGTGCTGGTCAGAGTACTGGAACGGTGGTCCAGCTGTGGTGAGGGTTTCGTCCCCAGGAGTAGAGGATATGTTGACTGCCGGGGGAGTAGTTGGCAGGTGTGGGCAGGAAGGATGGTCATGGGGGAGGGTCCCGTTGCAGGGAGGCTGGCCGTCTGGGGAGATGCAGGTTCAGTGGTTGTGGAGTGTACAGGGAGGCATCTCAACATGTACACCCTGAAAGAGATGATAACGGTGATACGATCGAGAACTAAAAGTATTTCACAGGGTTGATTAGGGTGCAGGTGGGAAACCATTTTCAAATGAGGACCGCACCAAGAACAGGGTGTACGTGATGAAGCAGGTGGAGGTTTTGGGAGTGATGTGAGGAAATATTTCTTCACGAAAGTAGACTCCGCTGCCTGGAACAGACTGCCAGCCAAAGTGGTGGAGGCTAGAAACGATGGGGGGCTTCAAGCATGCACAGGATATACATAAAAGGCATATTAGAACAGAGATTGGGGGGTCGGAGACCACATAGAGTCTGTGGATGTAGAATAGGCAGGGAGCACTTAGACAGACTGGGTGAACCAATCAGTCCTTTTCTGCTGACAAATTCTATGTTTCTATGAGGGTGCTAAACTTTTTTTTTTTTGTAACATTCTGTTTATTAAAGAATGATGGCACAAAAAGCTGTTATTATGTCTACTGCCATGAAATTGCCTGATTAGGGGTGTTAAACATAATTGACATTTTTTATTTACCTTTTTCATAGGTGAAGCTCCATCAATATATGTGCGCCAAAACTTCCTAAAGTCAGGGTTGGCTGGACTATCCTGCGCACAGTAGCTGTCTTCTGTACACTCAATGTTCTAATGATTGCTGCAGACTAGTGTCAGAAGTTGGCGGCACTCATTAGCACACTGAGTGCACAGAACGCATGCTGGTGTGTGTGGGATGGCCATGGCCCTCTCTGCCTTAAAGCAAGTTTCTACGGCATACATTATTGATTTTTCATCTATAAAAATGGTAATTAAAACATTTAAAATTATGCTTAAAACTTCAAATTTTTTTTATTACAGTAGGTACGATGACTGCCTTTTGTGCTGTTATCATTTAAAAATTACAGTTTCAGGGGCTGGCCTGGTGGCTCAGAGGGCTGAGGCGCTGGATGCAGTACTGCGACACACGCTGGCAAGGGTCGTCTGGGGAGACGGTACTGGCGGGGTGGGAGCGGGATTGAGCAACCATGGGCAGCTCTCCTCTCTTGGGGTGGTCGCCCCGTGGTTCTGCTACCACCAGGTGGAATCCAGTGGCTAGCATGGGCGGGAGGGGCGGGGTCTCGAGGCTGTGGCGTGCGCATGCCGGCAGTCGCGCACTCCGCCAAGAATGGGACAGGCAAAAAAACAGGGAGAAAACGTACAAAAATGTATATTGAAAAAAAAAAATGACAGTAGCACAATGCAGATATTTCAAATAATACATACAAACAGCATTTTAGATGTTTGTAGTATAATATTAGAACCGGTGCAGTAGACAGAACTAGAAGAAAGATTAGGATGGAAATGCACCTCGGCGGTACCTGGGGCAAGTATGCTGAGTGTGGCACCATATTGTAGATGGCAAAAACAGTGCCGGGAGTACCACGCACAGCATTGTGATGTGTGTTCTGCAAGTACTGAACTGAATGAAAAGAAACTGGTTCAGTTACATAACTAACCAAAAGGTGCACATATGTTTATATTACATAAAAAAACGTTTTGGAGGGCATTTATCAAAATTGGAGTTATGTTATCTATGCTGTCGTTGGAGTTGTTAAGCTGCTTCCTTGTGTTTTAATCAGTGAGTGCCTGGCTAGGTAGGTATTTGCCCAGGATAGAACAGATGTGATATTTAGCACTCCAGATCACAGTGAAGTCACAGACTGCAAACGGCTGCCAAACAAAAATCCTTTGTGTAAAGCACATACCCAAAATGCAGGGAGGCAAACATTTTCCCCAGTGCTTCAGCCATACTCTCTGATCTTCGGTAGGAGGCACATCCATTCCAGCAAACCTGTTCCCCATTTTGAAGTGCCTCATTAAAGTGACAGTATCATTAACGTACATATAAAAGTCACATATCCAGTTTAATACATTGTAATACAATTGCCTAGTCAATAACTATTCAGATATGTGAAAACCATGTGTAAAAAAAAAAAAAAAAATAGAAAATATTTCTGCCCTAGAAATGTTATTTCATTTGTTTGAAATGTATTTAGGACGGGACGCAAGCAAACTTGATTCCTAGTGAGTGGAATGGAAAATGTATTGTTTGATCCCTACTTCGACTCACAGATATGGAGAAGAGTCACTCGTATAGTGATGTATTATAAGGCAATCGAACAACTTCTTTAGAAGAAGAAATAATATAAAAAATGTAAATGGACTTGAAAATCTTGACTCACCATTACGTTATCAGTGTAGCGATACCTTTTCCATTCAGCCCACTAGGAATCATGATTGGCTCGAACGCCCTTCCCCCACCCCTGCCCCTGAATACATTTCAGTCAAATGAAAAGAGATATTTACTATTTTTTACACATGGTTTTTAAGTTTTTGAATAATTACCCACTGGTGATTTGTATTACAATGTGTAAAACTGAATATGTGATTTTTGTATTGCTTTAAAATGGGGAACAGATTTGTTGGAATAGACACAACCCCTGACGAAGGCCAGAGAGTATGGCTCAAGCGCTGGGTTAATTGTGTACCTCCCTGCATGTTGGATATGTGCTTTAAATAAAGGGTCTTCGTTTGGCAGGAGTTTGTGGTGTGTGTCTTCACTGTGACCTGGAGTGATGAGAGAGCCTGGGGGTGGGGCAGAAGATAACTAGATGGGTGGAAAACTGGCTGAAGGATAGAAGTCCGAGGGTGGTGGTAAATGGTGTACATTCTGGGGTAAGGAAGGTTACGAACGGGGTTCCTCAAGGGTCTGTACTAGGACCAGTCCTTTTTAACGTGTGTGTGTGTGTGTGTGTGTGTGTGTGTGTGTGTGTGTGTGTATGTGTATATTAATGCTATATCAGAGGGAATTGAAGGGAAAATGTGTCTGTTTGCAGATGATGCAGAGTTTTGGAATCGGGTTGACATTGAAGGAGGGATTGAGGCCATGAGGAGGGATTTGACTATACTAGAGAAATGGTCAGAAACTTGGCAGCTGAAGTTTAATACAATGAAGTATGGGGTGATGCATGTACGGTGTAAAAATCGATTGGCCAAGTACTTACTGGGGGGAGAGCAGATAAAGCAAACAGAACAGGAAAGGGATCTGGGGATTATAATATCAAACAACCTTAGGATAAGTGACCAATGTAGTAAGGCAGTTGGCAAAGCTAATAGAATGATGGCATGCATAGGAAGGGGAATAACTAGTTGGAAGAGGGAGGTGTTGATGCCATTATATAAGTCCATGGTTAGACTGAACCTGGAATATGGGGTACAGTTCTGGAGGCCCCATTTAAGAAAGGATGTAGATGTAATAGAAAAGGTTCAGAGAAGGGCAACAAAGATTGTGCAGGGTATGCAAGGAAAACCATATGAGACAAGATTGAGAGAATTAAATCTGTATCCGCTGGAGTTTAGAAGAGAGAGAGGAGACATGATAGAGACATTTAAGTACATGAAGGGGATAAATAAAGTGAGGGAAGAAAGTCTATTTAAAAGGAAAGTCGGAGTTAAAACAAGAGGTCATACTTTCAGATAGGAAGGATGAAGATTTAAAGGTAATGTAAGGGGGTGTTATTTCACTGAGAGGGTGGTTGAACCCTGGAACAGATTACTTGAGGAGGTGGTAGATGTCAAAACGGTGGAGGGATTCAAGAGAGCATGCGATAGACATAGGGGTTGGTTTGAGGACAGAGGATAGGCCCCTTGTGCACCAGTGACAAGTAGGGGAGGGGGAGATGGGCAGACTGGATGGGTCAGGATGGTCCTTTTCTGCTGACTCATTACTATGATACTATGAATGTCTTCATTTGTATGTCTCATTTGAGAGTTGGCAGCCCTTTTCTACCTTCATTTTGTACTGTAGGCCCCCTTTATCCACGGTGGTGTCTCTCCCTGCCCCCTCCCCATTCAATTTATCTGTCTACTTTACTGCTCGATCCTTTCCATGGAGGGGCATGGTAGACTGTGGCTATAACAGGAGGAGGATGCAGTTTCCAGAGCTGCAGTTTGTGAAGGGGGGGGGCTCAGGATGCTTGAGGTTAAGGTGGATCAGTATATAGATGCAAGCCTTGCGGTCACCAACTGACCTCATAACACATGCGCAGTCTCACAACCCCTGACCCCCATGCATGATGTAACACCGACCGCATACCTCATGCATGCTGTCCCACCTCATTACCCCATACCCACACACGCTGCCACACCCACAAACCAACATCATGCTTCCATTCACACTGTCACACCCACTTACTGCATACACTCTTATTGCACGTATCATCTTCAAACACTCTGTCACAGTCGCTGACTCAATACACACACTATGCGGTCAAACCTCACAGATCCGTTCCCCCCCTAGTACGCTGTCATACCCACCAACCCCACAGCACATGAACGTTGTCACACCAACAAACCCCATAGCAGCATGCATGGAGGTATAGGATTGCTCAGTGGTTGTGATAGCATGCATGGGGTATGTGGTTGTCAGCGTCTGTGACAGCATGCATGGGGTATGGTGTGAATGGATGTGACAATGTGCATGGGGCATGGTGTGAGTGGGTGTGACATTGTGCATGGGGCATGGTGTGAGTGAATGTGACATTGTACATGGGTCATGGTGTGAGTGGGTGTGACATTGTGCATGGGGCATGGTGTGAGTGGGTGTGACAATGTGCATTGTGTATGAGGACATGCGGTATATGGTTTTGTGAGGTGTGTCACAGTGCAAATGGTTTTGGATCAGTGTGTGTGAGAGTGCATATTTATTTGATCAGTGGGTGTGACATCATGCATGGAGTATGGGGTTGGTCCCCTGGTGTGTCAGCATGGATGGGGTCAGTGGGCGTGACAGCTTGAATGGGGACATGGCTCACTAAAAACATAAAAAGACAAATTAGGAAGAAAAATAAAGCTTTTAAAAAATATAAAATGTGTCCTACTGATATATATCTCAATAAATACAAAAAACAGCAACGTCTGCTTAAATCTATAATAAAGAAAGGTAAAATAAATTTTGAAAACAAATTAGCTATGAACAAAAATATAAAAGCTTTTTTTGGATACATTAATAATAACAAACAACATAATAAAAGGATTTCCTTTGTTAGAGTAGATGGAAAAACTATAACAAATAGTAAAGAAATAGCAGGTAGATTTAATGAGTATTTTGTTACTACGTATCAGGTTCTTAATGTTAAAATAAAAAATAACACAAGTGTAAGAAATCTTGATCCTGTCTATATATGCAAAGAATCAGTGATATCTGAATTGTCCAAAATAAAGCCATCTTCTTCCGCAGGATCTGATAATATTGATTCTATTGTTTGGAAGAACCTAGCGGACTGACTAGCAGAGCCTTTGACACTAATATTCAATAAATCTATTACTACTGGTGAAATTCCCCATGAATGGAAAAAAGCTATAGTTGTACCCATTTTAAAAGGAGATAAAGCATGTCTATCCAACTATAGGCCTATTAGTTTGACGCCAGTTTGTTGTAAAGTTCTAGAGAGACTGATAAAGATCAGTATTGAAAAAGATATGCAAAGATTGAATTTAGAAGATTTTTCTCAACACGGTTTTAAGAAAGGACTCTCATGCAACACAAACTTACTGGCTTTTTATAATTTCATTAGTGTAAATCTGGATGATGGCAAACCTATGGATGTTATTTATCTGGATCTTGGAAAGGCATTTGATACGGTACCTCATCATAAGTTAATAAATTGATTAAATTTGGTATAAATAAAACTATAATAATGTGGATTGAAAATTGGTTGTTGGACAGAGTACAGAGGGTGCGTATAAATGGTGTACTGTCGGAGGTGGGAGGAGTGATAAGTGGGGTGCCCCAAGGCTCTGTGTTGGGACCATTGTTGTTTGGGTTATACATCAGTGATATGAATGTTGGTGTTAAATCTCGTTTAACAAAATTTGCTGATGATACTAAAATAGGTGGGGTAGTAAAAACTATTGGGGATTTTGAAGAACTAACAAATAGCTTGAGACTAGTAGAAGAATGGGGTATTAAAAATGATATGAAATTTAATGAACAAAAGTGCTCTGTGATTCATTTTGGAAAAAATAGCCCAAGGTTTTCATACTATTTAAATAATAAGATGTTAAAAAGCAGTAAGTTGGAAAAAGATTTAGGTGTTTGGATTGATCCAAAATTGTCTTTTAACATTCACATAGCTAAAATGTTAGGGAAATGTAATGGTATTATACACTCAATAAAGAAAGGATTCATCTCGAGAAATAGAGTGTTTACTCAAACTTTATAAAGCATATGTTCTTCCTATATTAGATTATGGTTCTCCTATATGGAACCCATATTTAAAGAAACATATATACAGAGTTGAAAGAGTACAGAGACGATTAACTAAATCCATAAAAGGCTTGCAAAATATGGCCTATGAGGATAGATTGGTGGTACTGAACTTGTATCCATTGGAGCTTAGGCGAATCAGAGGTGATTTATTATTTTTGTATCACATCTTGGATGATGTATCATTAATGGAGCAGTGCAGCATTGTTAGGGCCCCTAAAACTTATAATTCAAGATCTCACGATAAACAAATTTTGGTAAATATTTCTAAAACGAATAGACATTTAAATTTTTTGTTTCCAGAGTTCCCTCTATATGGAATGCTCTTCCCAAACGAGTAGTAGAAGCAGTTACCTTTAATACCTTCAAAAGTGAGTTGGACGCATATTTGCTTATAAATGGTAAAAATTACATTATGAAATAAACCCACTAGGAGTGGGAGACAATTAAATGGGCCATGGCCTACTTTGTCTAAACCTACCAAGTTATGTGATCATGAGGTGTGACAGCATGTATGGTGTTATGGTGTCACGTGTGCATACCCGATTCTTTACACAGAATAGATGGCATGAGCTGCAATATGTCATCATCGGCAATGGAGTCCTGTTTTTACACATTTTTATACTGAATTTATAACATGAGGAGTTAAAACTCTGCTGTTTGATTATATCCTGTGCATCAGATCTGTTCGATACAGAGGTAAAAACAAGTCCCCAAAAGCAGGACCACACTGAAAAAAAAAAAAAATTCAAGGAGCCCTTCTACTGCAAACGTGGCTCATCTCGGAGTTTTACTGACTGATTAAAGGAACTTCTAATGCAGCTCGCTTTACACGGCTTTCCCCTTTCAGCCAAAAAATAGGAAGTGTAAAAGAAAAGTCTGCCCTGCCATGTCAGTTTACATTGTGTGCTTAAATACAGTACCTCTCTCTCGAACATGCTCTGTCAGCCACTCACACACTCTCTCTCTCTCTCGCTCTCTCTTCCACCCGATACCATTCTTCACCTGTAGAAAACTTTACTCTCTCACTCTCCTCCAAGCCCTTCAAACTGCTCTCTCGTGTAAAAAATAAAATCTGTTCTGTTGCTTCTGAATTTTTTTTTTGTGCCCTCAGTTTTGTTTCAGTACTCTCTACCCTAGTCACCCTGCTCAGTTTAGTTTCGGTACTCCCTACCCTAGTCACCCTGCTCAGTTTTGTTTCAGTACTCTCTACCCTAGTCACTCTGCTCTTTTTTGTGTCAGTACTCTCTATCCTAGTCACCCTGCTCAGTTTTGTTTCAGTACTCTACCTAGTCACCCTGCTCAGTTTTGTTTCAGTACTCTCTACCCTAGTCACCCTGCTCAGTTTTGTTTCGGTACTCTCTACCCTAGTCACCCTGCTCAGTTTTGTTTCGGTACTCTCTACCGTAGTCATCCTGCTCAGTTTTGTTTCGGTACTCTCTACCCTACTTATCCTGCTCAGTTTTGTTTCGGTACTCTCTACCCTAGTCATCCTGCTCAGTTTTGTTTCGGTACTCTCTACCCTAGTCACTCTGCTCATTTTTGTTTCAGTACTCTCTACTCTAGTCATCCTGCTCATTTTATGATAGCCTGTTGATGGGTGGGGGAGAAGAACTACAGACAGGGTGAAAAATTCCTATACCTTAGGTGCCCCAGGGCAGGCACTTTTGCTTTAGGACACCTACTGCTCTGTAGTACCTGCCCCTTTGGGCACCAAAGGTATTCTGAGCAGTTCATTTTATTTTGCTGCCTATCTTTTTCTCCTTGCAGGTTGCCTTTTTTCACTTTCTCTGGGGGGTGGGGGAGCCGACGGAGGAACGCTGCACAGACGCGGTGCTGACATTGAAGAGCAGAGCACGAGTGTACTCTCCTTGATGTCGGCTGACTGCTGCAGTCTGCAGATGGACACAGAGGAGATTCCGAGCATAGCACTCCACACGTTTTGAGGAGGAGAAAAGGAGTAGGTTGGTGTGTGCTCAACATTTCAGTGGCACAGACATCAGCCAAAGGGGTCTATCCATCACTGTTGGAGGCAGGTTTCAGCAGGTGTGCACCAATTGGCGCCATATTTTATTTCTTCATCCACCCCTTCCACACAGCATGATGCACGGACCCTGCTGCAGAGCACGCCATTCTGAGCATTGAATTCTAGAGACAGGACATGTTTTTGGCAATTGATCGATTCAGAAGAAAAAGGAAAAAATGAAATCCAAAAGCTCTTTTAAAAGCTAGCCTGACTAATGCATAAAAAAACAATGGAGTACTGTAAGGAGGGGATCAATTAGGGAATAACTCGGAGGAGGAGAGAAGTGTGACACCAGACCACGAAGGTCTCTCTAAGGACTCGGTAGGGAATGATGACAAAAACAAAATTGAAGGGCGTGAAATTTGAAAAACATTTATTGAGAACCCAACCGAAGTAAACAAATAAGCAGCATCTCACTGAGTGTGAGATAATCTCATAGGCTGCTGTACTGTAGCTTCGTTTTAGAGCATCGGATACCACCAGCCAGCACCAGATAACCTATATTATAGGGGGGAGAGAGACAAACTCATGATGATTGTCTGAGACTGCAGACAGTTAAGAAAGAGCTGCCTATGCCTATAAAATATACCTTACTTGCCCTACCAGTGACGCAGCAACTAATTAGATAAAGTGTAAGTGCTAACAGTAACAGAATGATCCTATACTGCCTGTGAGTAGGGGACTCAATCTCAGGGGCCCATTTCTCTGAGTTTACAGGCTGCGTGCATAAAATTCCTGCAAGAAATCTGTTTCCTGTATTTTATGTAGCCAGTGAGCACAGTGAATTTCAAAACCACAACATCTGCCTGAGTCATCCTGACAGACAGTCCTACCTAACCTCAGTTGATATGCTAATTTAAGCAAATAAAAAAAAAAACACTATATTTATAAGTGAAGTGACTTCACTTATAAATTGTACACAGACTAACTGCACAGTGCACTGTCTGTACTGTAGTATCTGCACACATCCATTGTGGTCAGAAAAGTTTTAATTTTTTTAAGTACTTCTAGGTTCAAATCAGGGGTGACTGTTGTGTTGACCTAGTAGACTATCGTACAATTCTGAGAGGGCTTAGTCTTCCTCGGAGCTCACCTCACTGCTCAGCCAGTTCCTAGTAGTAACGCTGTCTTGTTCAGTAAGTACCTCCCAAAAAAAGTTGAGATAATGAGATAGACGGACTGGACTGAGAGACTAGAGGGGGTGCTGATGCTTGGGAGTTCAGACTGAATTTAAAAGGAAAACTGTCTTAAAAAAAAAAAAGTGTACTATCTGAAATCATCTGAATACTGTAAAATCTGTCTGCTGACTTGCTAAGCTAACCTAAAATCTGAATAGTGTTATAAAAAAGAAAAATCTGTTCAGCTTTTTTACATGCTAAGTGGACTACCTAACTTAAAATCTGAATACTGTTATAAAACTAATAATCTGATCAGCTTTTTTTTTTCTACAAGCTATTCTGTGGACTCTAAAATCTGAATAAAACCTTCTGTTAAGGTCCGGTCTTAAATAAAGCTTTTTTATTAGCTATTTGGAATTGGACCGTCCGACCACCTAAATCTAAATAAAAAGGCTGTTTGAAGGCCTGAAGCCATAAAGGGCAACTGTGAGCAAAGAATCACTTTATAAATAAATCAGACGACACACAGTTTTTCTAGTTGTGTTTATTACTGACACGTTTGACAATAAAACAAGACAACGCAGCAGAGCAGATATTTTTTTTTTTGTTGTGTTTATTACAAGACAAAGACAGTCTGACAAGTTAAAGTTCACTTTTTGATTAAAAATTATCTGGGTGCATAGCATTACCTTAGCCTAACTAACAGCCTAGCCACAGAGCTTCTGTGTTAGTCTGTGCAACAGTGCAAGCCACCTAGTGCCACCAGTCTGCGTAATTGTCTTAAGTCACGAACAGCCAGAGTCAGATACTGTGGGTCTTTTCAAATGTGGTTTTAAGAGAAAACATATTGATGATGAGACGCTGGGATCGGAGGATTCTGCAGCAGCAAGCACAAGCAGTACCACTACCATCACAAGGTGCCACCACCTCCTTGCCCAGACAGTCAGACTGTTATTGTGACCAGTGAAGTTTCAAGTGCTGCTTGTACTGAAAACCCAGTTAAGGCCCCCAAAATTAGAACATTTCAAGAAACGTGGAAAAAAGGCAGGCAATGGCTTACCTATGACATACATAAATGTGCAATGTTCTGTACATGGTGTCAGAATTATGATAAAAGCCAAAGCAAAAATCATTTCAGAACTGGATGCAGTACTTTTAGAGTACACATTATCTCAGCACATGAAGTGTCCATAGCACACAAAAATGCTGAGAGGGCATACATTGCAAATAAAACAAAAGTTGGGGAAAGGCCAATAGAAAAATCCATACAATTAATGGAACAGAAAGAAATGGAACAAATTTGTAAATTGTTCTGTATTGCATATTACGTTGCTAGGACTGAAGGGCCTTTTAGGGATTTTCCTGGGTTGATAGACTTGCAAAGAAGAAGTCATGGCGATAATACCATGGGCCACAGTTACAGTAGTGACAAGCAATGTCGTGTTTTCATTCACTATATTGCTCAAGATATTCAAAACACTACTGCTAGTCTATTACAAGAGAATGATTTATTTTCTTGTTGTTTCCTGCACAGATAAAAGTGTGACAGAGGAGGAGGGCATTTATGTGTGTGTTTTTGAAAATAGTCTACCTGTTACAAGGTTTCTTGCACTGAAACCAGTCAGTGTTCCTAATTCTGAAAGCATCTTAAATACCATCATAGATGCTTTAGAGAGTGAAGGTGGTTTAAAGGATGGTGGTTGGAAAAATAAACTGATCAGTGCAGCATCTGATGGTGCTGCTGTAATGGTAGGGAGCTCTTCAGGTGTCCCTACTCGAATAAAGCAAGACTGCCCACATCTAATTGACTTACACTGCTGTGAACATCGATTAGAGCTTACTGTAAATGATTCTTTCAAGGACTGTCCTTTCTGCAAATCAGTAGAACAACTTCTACTGAACATTTACTGCTTTTACCACAGGTCTCCAAAAAGTTGGAATGGCCTACAGGAAACAGGATCACTGTTAAATATCAGTGTGGTCAAACCAGTTAACAGTGGTGGCTTGCTCACAGAGAACGGGCTATTTCTGCCCTTGAAAGGAACTGGGCTGCATTAGTGCCTCCTCTTGAACATGTCTCACTGACAAACAAGCAAGATCAGGAGGCAGTATAACACAGTGGTCTAAGGCTGTGAGCTGCAAATCTGGTGACATCCAGCAGACCAGACCTGGGTTTGAATCCCACAGCTTCCACTTGCATACTGTGTGACCCTGAGCAAGTCACTTAACCTCCTTGTGCTCCCAGGTCACTCCTGTAAAAAAGCTTTACCTGTGCTATACTTGGTTAAACAACTAAAAAAAAAAGATCATGGCCAGAAAGTGCGGGCAATACTTTGAAGTGCTTAAGACTTTAAAATGTGTCATGTACATGAACTTTCTGAAAATGTCTTTTGGTTATTTATCTGCTCTTATTCTCTGATTTCAGCAAGAGGATGCCACTGTTGAAAAAGTTCACAGCAGAGTAGAAAGCACAATTCAAAAACTAAGTGGTCTTTCAAATCACAAAACTCTTCACCGCGTAACACTTGCATGTGTAAATGATAATTTAATTTGTACAGCGGTGTTGACTTGACAAATGAAACAAGCAGACACAGATCAGGTTCTTCTTCAGACATTGTAAAAGCCACAATTTCAGATATAAACAAAATTCTTCAGAAAACATCACAACACATTGAATCTCGCTGTCAGTCTTTCACAACAAATAACATGCTGCTAGCAGCAAGAACTTTAAATTTTCAGTCCTGGCCAACAGCCACAGAGGCACTTGAAACATATGGAGATCATACGAACATACGAAATTTGCCAGCAGGTAAAGGCCTAGAGGTCTATCAAGTCTGCTCGAATGTGCAACTAGCACACCTTATTCTGCAGCTGCCCCTCCCTTCCACCCTTCCCCTTGTCCTGTCCCATCCCCTTTTGAAGCAGTCCACTGTTCTACTGGATACCACTTCTGCAGGTAACGCATTCCACCCAGCCACCACCCTCTCTGTAAAAAAGTGTCTCCTCATCTCTCTCCTGAACCTTCCTCCCTCCAGTCTCATATCATGGCCCCTGGTGACCCTCCCCTCCCTTACGTTGAACAGCCCCTCTGTACCCGTCTTGTTTATTCCTTTCATGTATTTAAAGGTTTCAATCATGTCACCCTTGTCCCTCCTCTCCTCCAGTGAGTACATGTTCAACTCCTTCAACCTCCTCTCATATGATAAGTCCCCCAGCCCCTTGATCATCTTTGTCGCCCTGCGCTGCACCCCCTCCAGTAACTTAATGTCCCTCTTCAGATATGGGCGCCAGTACTGCACGCAGTACTCCAGGTATGGTCTAACTAATGACCTATACAGTGGCAGAATCACCTCCTCCCTCCTTGAGGATATACCCCTTTCAATACAACCCAGCATTTTGTTGGCCTTTGCAGCTGCCTTCCTACACTGTGCCGAGTTGTTCATTGACCCTGTTATGAGCACACCCAGATCCTTCTCCTCCTCCTCTGTCTGGGCTAGCTGCACTCAGGCAGTTCAAAGAACTGTTGATCACTATAAAGTTGTCCTAGAGTCACGTGGCGTTGACATTACTTGGTACTGCTGGAGTGGCTAGACTTAAAGAAACATGTACTTCACTTGCTGTCTGTTGAGAACTGTAGGTCTCTGAAATTGTGGCAGAAAGTGATCCTTGCAGACAACCAGTATCAACAATTCTGAAATGTGCTGACCATTGTCAAGATCATTCTCCCGATTCCCGTTCACACTGCTGCTGCAGAACGAGGCTTCTCTCTAATGGGAAGAATACAAAATAATTGGAGGGTTGGATTATGTCTGGACACCCTTTCACGACCTAATGTCTATATCTCTTAATGGACCCCAGCTCAGTGAATATAACCCTGAAGGTGCCATATCACTGTGGTGGAAAAATTGCAAAAGAAGGCCCACCACCAAAGCTTATTGCTGCAGAACAGTGTCACTGCATGCTGCTTCTGCCAGGCCCAGCACTAGTGGTGAAGGTGATGATGGTGGGCTGGCGATAACGAAAATGCTTGGTCCAGTGAAAACGACATTTAAAATAATGTAAATTAAGGGGCGGCATGGAAATATTTTCTTGGGCATGTACTTTCTTTCATGAATTTCATACCCTGACTACAGACACGGCTAAGTTCAATTCTGAAGTGCTTGGCTGTGCTCTTCATTCATTTCACATGGCAATATGTGGCAAAAACAAAATAATAAATGAAGACAAATGACACAAATTAATGTTTTGTAGTATTTTAATTTGAACTTACTCACCATATTTTGTTATTTGTGTGCATCAAAATTTGGTTTTACTCACCTCTGTTCAAAAGTGAGAAGTACAGTACTCACTCTAAAATAAATCTTGTCTGGAGCCTTGCGTGGCACAGCACGATGTCAGTGTTGCACATGCAGGGGTCGAAATAAGGGGGCACTGAGCGCTAAATTGCACCCAGAATCTTGCAGTTAGTGCCTGCTGCCATCACTGTGAAGGATTCAGAGGCACTGGATGTAGCGCTGTTTCCGTAGTGCTTGCCATGGGTTCGCTATGAGGTGCTGCTGTGCTATTTCCATAGCGCAGAATGTACAGTATGCTCTTCTGAAGCTGCGGGGACGGACTAAGTCTGGAGGGGGAGTGTCAAGGAGCTGGAAGGGGGAGGGAGCACTGTCGCACACAACAGGGAATGGAGGAAACTGGCAGTCTGAGATGGGAGGTTGCATGTTCCCTCTGCCCCCGAGCCTCACAGATTTTTCTGGAGTCCAGTCAGAATGCATGCCGTGAGTGTACGCTGCGTAAGACTGGCTGGAAGTTTTGTCGGTAGCAAGTCGGGGCGAAAGGTTCTTGAATGAATCCTGCTACACTGTGCTTAATACCTGTTCTTTAATTGTGTATCAGGCTCCAAGGTCATTGTGCTGTACCTGGGTGGGTGGTACTTGAGGGGTGAACGGACGAAGGGTGCAAGCAGTTTGGACTACATAAAGTCAATTCAGTACTTTTGTACTTCGTTTGGATTTAAATTGCTCCTGTGGCTAGGGAAGGTTTGTTTCTTTTTCTTTCTTACTTGAAGCTGTGCTGCTTTCAATCAACCAGTCAAAATCTTTATTTTGTATTGGTGTTTTGGTGAGACTGTTATGATAATTGCCTCTTGAAGTATGTACTTTGTAATTCTGCTTCTGTCATATTTTTTAATTAGTGAGTATCTGCTCAATCCCCCACCTCAGTCCTGGAAATGGTAACTCTCACTAATCCCCTTCTTAGTTCTTCTGTCATAGGGCATTTTGGTTTTTCAGGTCTGTTTTAGCCTTAGTATGCACCGGTGAAAATTAAAATGTACAGCAGTACAGAGGTGTTTAGGGGAGGCTGCCTGCTAGGGGCTATTGAATGTGTTGCTGAGTACACTGTCTGAGATTCTGTAAAATGGAAATAAATTAGTTTTCAAATATCACAGCTCTTGCCTTCAAAGGAGAAAACTGGAAACCAGCCAGTTCAGAGTTTAAGAAGCATTTGTTTTCGTGAACTAGGCTTGCTTATTTCAGAGCACAGAATTGTCCACATTTTCTGAAGTTTTAAACTGTTTCTTTTTTTGGGGGGGTGAACAGCAGCAAATTCGTATTTATTTTACTGACATGGAATAATTCTATAAAAAAAAAAAAACTGTATTACTGGCACTCCTACAACACCCACAGCAAATGTGGGATGTCAGCTTCCATTTAGAAAAAGTAACAACTTCTGCTGTCCTAACTAGGACCTCCTAGTAAATGAGCATTATTTTTGACTGAGCATTACTTGTGTCTGGCTTAGTTCTATGGTTTTGCCCCCTGGATCTTGTTGGATCTTGTGCTTTTGGTGATCTGGTTGCACGCCTTTGTGAGATGTCATTTGGTTGTTCCTGAGACTTTTGCATTGATGCCTTCGATCTGGTTGTACAGTTATTAATGCATTCATACCTAAGCTTTATGGATACCTGCTCACTCAGTGCATTGGTGGCGAAGCTCAATACTGAGCGGCTGATTCTGGGGATGGCTTAGTCTGAAATCCTTCCAGGCGTTCCCTCAACCCCAGATGAACTGGGATCACTGCTCACTAATAACTAAGGACCTCCAATGACAAACTAATTAAACAGACATGCTCAATACCTGGCAAGTCAGTTTCTTCCTTGATTTCTAGATTTTCTACCATGTAAGGTAGGGAGAGTCTCTTGAAACTTTGCCCCAGAAAATATGTTTAGAATAAAGCTTAAGAGAAGTGTTTCAGTTCCTAAGCTGATACGAAGAGCCTAGGAATAGCAAAGGATGCCTTACAGCCACTCTGACTGGTTTGTCTAATTTATTAGACTTCAGCGACCAATGTTAAACAGGAGACCTATATTGGTAAGTCCCAAGGACTGCGACAAGTGGTGTTGGAATGGAAGACGTGGGGGTGCCTGGGGTTGCAGGGGATGGGTCCTCCATCACCCCAGATAAAGAACAGCAACCAAAATGTGTATTTTTCTTTGCCTACTGTTTAAGGCCCCACTGGTTGTTGAGATATGGGACCAAAATTTACAGTTTCAAACAGGTTTTTCACAGTCTAAATGTTGTATTGCTGAAGTTGTTCTCCAGTTGTTTACCTCATAACAATAGATGTAATGTGGTCTAGCAGTGAAGGTCAGGGGGGTGAAGGTTCCCCTTCCACAAATACATACATACACTCACCCTTCTTTCTTTTCATAATTTTATTTATATAATTTTCATTAGCCAGCCAGGTGAGACAAACTTCGCAAGACCCGACTTAACTTTAGAGGAACAGATAATAGGTGAGAAGCTCAGCCAGTCCTCACCTTTGGCTGTAACCCACACACACTTCTTCCTGTCACTTGGGGATAACCCTCCTCTTGGAGTGTATTCAGCTCCAAGTAGTGCACTTTTCCACCTTATTATACAGTTTAAGCTGTGATTTGCCCTCACAAAAGGGCTTTAGTTCTTCACTCTATGTTTGTGTATATTATTGTTGGTTTTGTCTTCTTTGTTCTGTATTTACAGTGGTTAGTTAATTCTGCACTGGAGGTTAATCACATCTTGAAGAAGTGGGGTTTTATACAGGTGGTAGAAAGAATGGCTAGAATTTATAATTACGCTTTTCCAAATCGGGTCCCTTAAGATATGTACCCTTACCATAAAGGGCATTAATGGAGTGGTGAAGCGAGCAAGTATACTACAAGAACTGGGCAGGGCATGTTGTGTTATGGCTCTGTTACAAGAAATGAAATTATCAGAGGGAGAACACACTAAACTGTGGAGGATCTGGGTAGGGTCAGTATACACAGTGCCCATCCAACAGGGAAAAAGGCAGGTGTTGCTATTTTGCTATGCAAAGAGTTACCTTTCACTGTTTCAAAGTACAAACGGATAAGGCAGACAGAATAGTAGTGGTCTCAGGTTCCATTAAAGGGAGAAACATACACATAGCTTCCGTGTATGCCCCCATGCCTCCCTCACTAGAATTTTTCAGACAACTTTTTTCCATCCTTGCTCAGTTGCCCGACGGTCAGGTAGTTTGTGCTGGGGACTGGAACTTTGTGGAAGACCACTCGTTAGATAGAAACCCTGCATCCAGTGTGTGTGTGTGTGGGGGGTAGGGCATGCCCAAAACTCCTGTGGAGTCTGGTACAGGAGGGCAGTTGAACAGACCCCTGGCGGTTATTTTATCCCAGAAAGAAAGATTTTACTTTTTACTCCTCAGCCATGAATTCCTATTCCCAGTTAGATAGAATATATACACACAAAAAAAATGGGCTTTCACGTTCAAAGAAATAACCACATACCCAATCTCCCTCTCCGACCATGCCATGCTGTCCTGCATATTAGATTGGGGTCCGTCGGAGGCTGGGGGTATATGGAGACTGAATGCAGGACTGTTGGAAGATGAAGCATTCATTCACTCCACCAAAGAGGTGATTTGGAATTATATTTGGAAGAACACAGAAAGGGACACCCCTCTTAGGTTTGTTTAGGATGGCTGAAAAGCGGTATTGAGAGGCCATATTTCTTGTGCCTCCTTCAAGAAGAAACAGAGGTGGGAATCTCATCGTAAATTGGAAACTCAACTGTCCCTAGTGGAGGAGAAGCATAAAAAGACCTGGGATCCGGGGTTGATCCCCAAAATAAAAGGTATTAGGAAGGAACTACACCAGTTGTCACTGGTGTGAGTCAAAAACATGCTGCGATTTACTAACCAAAAATATAACGAGTAGGTCATAAGGCAGGAAGACTTCTGGCCATATGCCTCCATAAGCAGGAAGCCGATAAACATATCCTCACAAATCCTCCCAGAACAGGACCCCCAGCAGCCCCTTAAATACCTATCTCAGACACCTAAGAAACTCTAGGAGTTTTATGCAACGTTATATAAAAGGGAGAGGCCTGAGGAACACCAGGGGTCAATCAGTATTTTTCTGCAAAATATCGAGCTCCCAGTCCTCTCGTAAAGGACTTAAGGAGGAATCGGATTCCCTCCTTACGGAAGATGAAATAACAGCAATCATCAAAACGTGATACAGGGAAAGCCCTGGATCCCGTTGGCTTCATTGCCAAGTTTTATAAACCCTTTGCCCCAGACCTGATCTCTTTGTTAACAAAAGTTTGTAATTTGGCTCGGGAAGAGGGTTCCCTCCCTGAAACATTGGGCGAGGCCCTTCTTTCAGTTATACCCAGATCGGGGAAGGATCTCACTAAATGTTCAGATTACCGTATAATATCCCTCCTTAATCATGATGTTAAAATATTTGCCAAGGCGCCGGCCCTTAGATTACAACAGATTATCCCATTTTTAATTCATCCAGAGCAAACCAGGTTCATACCTGGACGACATATACAAGATAATATCAGAACATTATTAAATGTTATGTCAGCAGACAAGGAGCTCCCAAAGGGTACACCACGAGTGATGGTATCAGTTGACACCAGAAAGGTGTTTGATCATCTAGACTGGGAGTTTTTGGATGCAGCTTTGGGTAAGTTTGGTTTTGGGGACTGCTTTTGGGCCAGGATATGTAATCTGTATACAAACCCCTGTGCCGGTTAAGGTAAATGGCACCTATCCTCACCTTTTAGTATTGAATGGGGCACAAGTCAGCGTGTCCCCTCCCCTTTCGCCTTTATGCTTAGAATCTCTGGCTTAGAACCTCTGGCAGTACTACTCGGACAGTCAGCTGATTACCAAGGGATACGAGTCGGTGTGGAAGAACTGAAAATGTCTCTGTACGCAGACGACACATTGCTCTACATTTCTGATCCAGAATGCAACCCTTCCTATTGTTCTTAATTTAATTAAAGCCTTCAGCTGAGTGTCGGGGTTCAAAATGAATGAAAGCAAAACAGAAATTATGTTTTTGAACGGAAAGTCGAGGTGCTTGGATGGAAATCTATGCAATTTAAAACAAGTTACCTCAGGCTTCCCAATCTAGGCATCTGGATACCAGTGGACATCCATAACATTTTTAAAACAAATTATTTAAAACTTCTAAGTGAAATCCAGGCAGATTGCAACTGCTGGAGGGACTTACCTATTACTGTGTGGGGAAGGGTGAAGGTAATAAAAATGAATATCTTGCCGGGGTTTCTATTCCTGTTTGCATCCTTCCCCATGAAAATAACCTCTCTCATTTTGGAAATCCACCTGGTTAACATTGTCTAGATTTTTATGGGGCCCTGAATCAAACGGTCCGTCATTGCTGTAGCAAGGGCCAAAGGGGATATGGGGGTCCCTGACCTTAGGACATATTGTTGGGCAGCAGAGTTGCAGCATTTTTTAACATATCATAGCCTTAGTCAGAATATGGGAAGAAGTTAATAAGTATTACCGATTACCATGTGGACTAAGCAAGTTGTCTCCAGTATGTGCTTTCTTAGATTTTAGCCCCACAGCTATGGATGCAGGATTTAAAAGATGGAAAAACAAAGGCTTTGTACAAATAGGGCAACTGTATGTGGGAGACACCCTTAAAAACTTTCAACAAATAAATAACGAGTTTGGTAATGGCCCACAAGATTTCTTTTTTAGATATTTACAAATTAGGCAGTATTTATTGGAGGAGGGGAAATGTTCTATGCTTCAAATACCAGAAAACCCACTTAGAGTATTGTTTCAGAATCTTGCTACTCAGTCTCAGATTAAGAAGATTTCCTTATTTTACAAAACATTGAGAGAATTTGAACCCAATCAACTCACGGAGTTAAAGGCTAGATGGGAGAAAGAGACTGGCTTTACTGCCCCGGAAGAGGAGTGTAGGTTGATTTGCATAGGGGTTCACTCCACTATGGCTTCACCCTCATGGAAGGAATTCTGCTAGAGAAGGATCACTAGGTACTTCAGAACCCTCACACATTTCTAAACCTCTGTACACATTCATCAGATCAATGTTGGAGAGGCTGTGGGATAGCAGGAACGCATGCCCATATATTTTGGGACTGCCCGCTTCTACAAGCATATTGGGACAAAGTAGCAGAAATCACATGACCAATTCTTGAGCTCCCCTCCCCCAGCAGTTCTGAAATTGGATCATGTGGATCCCCCCTCCACCGTGGGCCTTAAGGGCAAAGCCATAAAATATTTATTTAATATGCTAGTAGCTGCAGCCACCAAGGTAGTCACCTAGTTATGGTTGACCCCTACCCCCCCAGTGGATTTACGGGTTACAAATTGTAATAAAATTCAGAAAATGGAAAGGGTGACAGCCTGAGTTAGACTTCAGCAGGAAAAATTCAAAACCAGATGGCTCCCCTTTTCTCCATTTTCAGGCAGGAACAGAGGGTAGAAATATTCTCGAAATTCTTGCTTTCCTATCCTAACTGAGGAGAGAGTGACACTCTGAGTGAGACGTGTTCACTAAACTACACACGGTATAGAGATGGTGACCTGTGGAATAATGGCCGCCCTGCTGCCTTCTCTTTCCTTCTTATTAAGCATAATTAAGATGGCTGGGCCTCATTTGCTGGGTTTGATATTCTATATGCATAGGGCTCGAAAATATGAACTGATGTCGACTGGGGAGATTAAGCTTATACATGTCAATGTGTTGCCCCTTGCGAAACTGATTGGAAATTCAATTCTAATGTCTCCCCCAAAATTTATGAATTTGTGTATGTTTTTTTTTCCCTGTTGCTATGGCTATGTTTTTTTTCCCTGTTGCTATGGCTATGAGTAGTGTGTAATCCTTAGTTCATTATAATTGCTTCCAGTGCATTCAGAACAAATTACGACATTGACTATGTATGTTTTGGGTGATTTTTAAAGTTATTTTATGACTGTTGTTATTGTTACATGTTCAATATATGTTTAACATTTGAATAAAAATTATAATTACCCAAAAATAATTTCTTTATTGCCATTTAATGCCCCTTTTAGTACCTTTATACAGTTTTGTGCCCTATCTTATGCTGTGTTATGTAGTGAGGAAAGGAAGTACTTTGTACATAGCATTTGAGATGTTGTATAACACCGAACAAACACTATGCTGGGTTCTGAACTGCGTTAGTCTGACACAAACCCCACGTGAGTGTTCCTGCTATTGCTGATCAAGTTGCATGCATAACAAATAAAACAGAGTCAACTTCCCCCTAACCTGAAGCAGTACTAGACTTCCATTTTGGTATTGCCTGTTCAGTGGTGACGTCACCAACGTCCTGTCTGGGATCATTTTACAGAAAGCCTGCTCCAGTTAACTGGCACCTTCCTCCTTTTTCAGTTTGAAATGCTACCTCCTGCCCAACATACCCACTAGTCCCCACTTCCCTCCTCTCATTAAAAACCTTCTCTAAATTATTTTTCTTTAATAATCAAAATCAGACCCCCACCTGTGGCAAACCAGTTGGCTCCTACCTCCCCTACCATTGCAGATGTGTCCGGCTTGGTATCCATCACACAGGCAGCAGCTCGTCACTACCATTACCTTACCACTGCTTCTCCGAGCTTGTCCCAGCGCTACCCGACATAGTAGGTGGAAGAGTTGAGTGATGGCCTGGACAATAACTTGTATGAAGAATGGAAATATTAGGAACCCACTAACCCACCCTTTGTAAAGAAAGTCTGCAGCTCACTAGGAATTTGTTATGAGGATGTACCATTGCCACACTTGGTGTTAGTATGACAGCAGGGGCCCGCTTTCAAAAAAAAAAAATCCAGTCCCACAAATTTATTTTATTTTTTATACTTGTTTTTTTTTCTCGGTGTGAGAAAAGAGCTGAAAAGAACAGCAGATGTGAACTGCAGTGTGCAGCACATACCATATATTTCATTTAAAGTGATTCATGGAACCTGGGGTTACACATTTCAGTTTCCTTACCATAATGGGATATCATGTGGATCCTATCTGTACAAATCGCCATACATTTCCGTGCAAATGAGAAAAAAAACGTTTCTTAAACTGCGTACCTAATTTGCATAATCACACCCGATTTTTTTTTCTTACAGTGCTGACCTCAGTCCTTTAGACGTCATGCAAGGAGAAGTGAGGGGTCATAACTTCTTGTTCTGCTCCAGGGATGTAAACAAACATGGAGGGCGGCAGTTTGTTTTCGGTTGAGCGGTCCGATAGCGGGAACAGTAGCTCCTCCGCAGAGTCTGATTCAGACAACATTTCATTGTCTGAAGAAGTGAATGTTTTTGATCCTTAAAAGGAGGATCCTGACGAAACGGATGCAAGCTCTGGATCCTGCGATTCTGCCCGTTTGGATGATGATAGTATCTGGCCACCTCCATACCAGAGCGTGTGGCGCCTGGGAAATCATGAATGGTAAAGTGTTACCGCCCATGCTGAGTCCTTACATGATGTTTTTATCATCTGTTTTTCAGTGTGACCTTTCTTTTCCCCCTGGTATTGTTGTGGGCCATCGTGATGCACATAGTGCATTTAAGGTGCTACGGCCGGTAGATGCATGTGTGGTAGTCGGCCTCAATAGCCTTTGTAAATCACTGTTCCCCATAGTGAGATATCAGAGTGTGCTAGATAGAAATACATGCACACCACAGTAATATATGTATTACAACAGTATTGCGAGACACTTCTCTTTACAAAATATATGCCTGAAGGCCCATGAAGTGTACCGTTATGAGACTGGATCAACCAGTGCATGTGCTGTACTGATGATCGTGTTACTGTTCAAGCATAACAAATCAGTAGTCTGTATTTGTCCGTTCTCGGTTGTGTTGCTGTGCCCTGTCGAAGTGTAAACCCTTCAGCTGATTTACTGAGTGATGATAGTGCATTGCTAACATTTGTATTGCAGTGCAGAGGCCACCTTTGTACTAGCTAGGCATGGGAACTATGGAATTTGTTTCTGCACTACAAATGTTCTGTGTGAAATCCACCATATAAATGCTGTTTTTCTCCACACTTGTAGGTGACATGTCTCTCCGTAGTTCCGAACAGTTGGGTCGGATGGATAAATATCAGTGTTTGAACATAGCATGGCACTAACTGTAAGAGAGGGGATTTGAACATGCAGCACTGAACCTGTAAAGTTAAGCTTCTCATTATACAAGCTGTTTTCCAAGTGGTTTATGGAATGTGTGCATGTCCATTCCCCACACCCCTTTTGACCCCAGCCCCCACTGTGTGTTATAACGCTCTGCCTTCTGTTGCTGTTCATCCTCCCTGTCCCAAGACTTGGCCCCACCCCCACTCGTTTTGTGACTTACCTGCCATGACATGACCTTTTGTCATTCATGTAATACACTGGGTGTTGCTCATCACGTACAGCCACCACCCCCCTGTTTTGTTTGCTTCCTTGGGCCAAGGTGAGGGCGCAGAGAGGGGGTAATGGTTTGACAGACAGGGAGTCAGTCTGCAAACGTGCGACTTGATGGGGCCCTTGACAGCCATAAAGGGGAAGGACAGTATTCTGCTTTTAGTTGTGGTAGAACAAGGTATAGGAGGTATACGTTGGGGGGGAGGTCGTGTGTACTGGGACATAGGCAGGAGGAACTGGTGCTGAACATAATGATTCCAGCTGGTGCACAGCACTGCACATGTAACCTATAAATGTGAAGTTCGACGAGAGGATGCAGATAAGTAGGCACTAGCGTGGTGATGTTGGGGGGGAGCCCAGGTAAAGAACCACAAGAGCACGGCAGTGGGTGCTGATGCGGTAGGGGCAGGGGGGTGCCTGCAGTGCAAGGATCACCTATGTTGATGAGTGATGACGTGGCTCCACTTGAGGAAGATGGGACAGGAGGGATAAGGTGTTGGGGAAGGGTGCCTGGTCTGCAGCCCCCCAGCTGATGGCCACTGTTTGGTTAGGGGAATGAAATGACACAGTTGTGAAGCTTGAGCTGTAGTCACTTGAACAGAGCACAGACAGGAGGGATATGAATGAGGTCTTCAAGTATTTGAAGGGGTAAATAAGATATGCATACATAGGAGGGACAGTTTGGGTGGTGAATGAGGAGGAGATACTTCACTGAGAGGGTGGTGGATCTATGGTATGCACTGTCTGAGGAACTGGTGTAGGTGTCCACGGTGGAATAGTCCAAGAGAGTCTTGGAGAGGTACAGGACATGGATGATGAGGAGGGACACCTGTCTGGAGTAGGGGAACCCTGACTGGGGGAAGGGGGATAAAGAGATTGATCTAGGTTGCGGAGCCCTCTAAGGGTGCTGACTCTCGAGCAGATGTGACTGACCATTGGGCCTACTCTGCTGGCATTCTTAGTATGTTACTATCCATCCAGTCATCCCCACTTTGGTCACCAGCAGCATTATACCAGTGACTGACTGTGTCAGCACATATTTCTGCATACTGACAGCCTGGTACACCAACTACTGCGCACCAGTAGTGATGTAGATGTTCTCAGCCCTCTGTCTGTGCAGTAGTTAATGGAGGATAGCATTCATGTTATGCAGAAGAAACTTAGCAGTTACCAGCTAGTCACCATCGTTGTCTATTTTGTTCTTCATGGTGGCAAGACAAGACACAGTGTTGTGTTTTTCATTGTAACACATGACTGTCAGCTATTTGCCTCTACAATACAGTATCACCTCTTTAGTTGTAATGCCTATCTCTAGGTAGTGTGATTACTGTACAGAGGGAGACAGTGTGCAGTGATCACGGCCTTTCATATCACTGGTTGTTGCATAACATCAGTGAGATAATTGTAAGGCTTTTTCATAAGCTTTCATACTAGAATGACGAGTGGTATGTGTGTGTGGTGTTGGTGGTTGGGTGGGCATTGGTGTGCACGACACAGTCTTCAGTGAGTGCCGTTGTTACCTTTGCTGTCGGACTGCTTTGTGTGTGGTAGTAAACACTGAATGAAACTGGCCTTGAGAGTTTGTGTGTCTGTGTCTATCTATGTTGTTTTGTCTGTGTGTGTGTGTGTGTGGGGGGCTGTTTCTGTGGTGTATCAATTCAAGGAGGACCTTTGGTGTGCTGTCAGGGTTAAATATGCATTTCACTTGTGGCCCTCAGAAGTGTGACATGTCACCACACAGGCTACTGATAACTTCACTTTCTGTAGCTGGAGTAAGGCATGACATGTGACAGCAGGATATGTTAATCATGGGTCGAAAGTGGCACCAGCACAGTATCAAAATTATGGTGGATTTTGTATCGCACAGTAACATTTTCGTATAATTATCCCTGTGGGATTGTACTGAGAAGGTACCACTTCATAATGTACACTGACTGTGCCGCTAAAAAAGTCTGTGGGGTGACTGCACTTTGTTAATCACTAGCCCTGCTGGCTAGTGGCTCCATAACCTAACTTCAATCCCTGTTAATGTGACCTTCTCCGGGTGCTGTTTCTAGGGTGCAGCTGTACATGTCATCATATTTCACCTGCTTCAATTTCAGATAGTTTGGGAACAGATGTCCGCTTTTAATTGTAAGTCAAGTGACACTGGGCACAATAACAGTACAATGTTTGCCCTGCTCTTGTTCACTTAGTGATGTTCAACATCCATGGTTACTATGCTTAGCAGTGACCATCAATATAGATTGAATCATTGCTGTATTCACATGGACAAGGTGGATCTGAAACCGGGAATAATAATTGACGGTACCCAAAACATTAAAGCTGTATTCTTGAATGTCATGATTTTGTTTCATTCAGTAAAACAATTCCTTGGACAGTGGCAATGTATTTGCTGTGTTGCTCTGTGCAATCACTTTTATCCTGACATTGTCCACTGTCTTGTACTACAAATCACTACCATCACCCTGTCCACAGTCATTTTCCCTTTCTGGACATATCACCCATCTGCATGCCCATCCTGTCCCCCTCCATCTACTTACATCCCTCCGACCACCCAATACTGTGCTTGTCCACCATCCTCCCATTGACCCGCCTTTGTTATGGGCTCTCTGTCCCTCCATTCAGGATGTATTGACCTCCCCCCCCCAAGTACAGAGTGATGCAGAACACCTACAGTATGTAATACCTATGTTTGCACACCCGCCTACTGATCCCATCCCTCACCACTCCTACTATTTCTGTTCTGTGCCCTTACTTTCATATCCTCCCCTATATATGTAAAGCACACCTAACCTACAGTCATGATATCTGTAGCCAGGTTTTTCTCCTTCATTGGTTTTGACAATCTGACCACCCTGGTGACCCTCCTTGTCTCCCCTTCACCGTAGTAAGCACGCTCACCATGATCCTTCCTCCTACAATTCTTGATTCTCTCTCTTGGGCTGGTCTCCGGGCTTCATTACTCCTGGGCTGTTCCTCCTGATGTCAGGGGGATAACAAGCCCTCCACATCCGGAGTTCTTCAGTCTACTTCTTGCCTTCGGTGAAGCAGGTACTCTGCAGCAGAGCCCTGTCACACGTGGCGGGGCTGAAGATTTTGTGAGAAAAAAAATAGGCTTCTTTTGGGGGATCAGAGGGAAACTGTAAGTGAACTCATCTTTCCTAAAGTAGAGGTAGCCTCGGTGAGATCAAGCCTTAGCCCTGCAAGCTACACAGGCTGGTCTCATCTTGCAGCGGCCTCGCTCAGCTGTGTTTCCCGCGCGTTAGCCCCAATGATTGAGCAAGGCTTCGACAGCGAGCTGAAGTCACATTACGGGAGCCAAGAGGCATCAGCGAGCTGAAGATCGCATTGCGGGAGCCAAAGAGGCATTTTTCGCACTATGGTGCGATTCCCCTGACCGGTCGGCGGTCAGAGCAGATTTGGGAGACCGTTCATTGCTACCCTACAGCGCCAGGGTTTTCTGGTGCCAAAAGTTCAAGGGGATAGCACTTCCACGCGCTAAGCTGGTTTAACTGGAGGGGCATCACTGAGGAAGCGCTGCCACGCTGTCGGGCATTCGGGCAGGCTGTACTTGAAGGGGTCCTCATTCAGGGGGTTACTTGGGCATAGCGCCCCCCCCCAGCCAGTCAAGCAAGTGAAAGTGTACAGGGTCAAACAAGCAACAGAAGGCATACAGTGCCTAAAGGGGCCTTCACAGCAGTATTTAAAGGGGCCATCGCTGAGGGGCCTTCACAGCAGTACCTAACCTATCTACATATACCGATTCACAGCAGGCACAGGCAATATCTGAGGTTCAAGCTGGGGAACCGTCACTTCCAATTCAAGACTCTCCCTTTCAGACTGTCCTCAGCCCCAAGAACCTTCTCGAAGGTCCTGGTAGCAGTAATAGCTCACCTACGGAACCGGGGAATCCAGCTATTCCCTTATCTGGATGATATCCTCATCAAGGCTCCGTAGCTCGACCAAGCGGTACAGGCAGTGGCGGATGTAGTCCAGTGCCTCATGGCTCATGGTTTTCTAATCAACTGGAAGAAGAGTTCCCTAATTCCGAGTCAGAGCCTGAACCACCTGGGAGCGGAATTCAGGATGCAGGACAACAAGGTATTTCCCCCCGACTCAGAGTTCAGGGACCTGTTAAAACTCATCAGCAAATTCCAAAGGAACAATCAGCTGCCGGCTCAGTCCTTTTTGCAACTAATCGGGACACTAGTGTCACTGGCAGACTCAGTCCCATGGGCTCTGGTGCACATGCGGCCCATTCAGACGCACCTGCTCAAGTGTGGTCCCAGTCCAGGCACAGTTGGCTCCAGCTCATCCCAGTGTCACAGCAGGTAAAAAGTGCTCTTGCATGGTGGTCTCGGAGAAAAAATGTGATGAGAGGTCGAGACCTAGGCCATCCACATCAAACAAGAAACACGACAGATGCAAGCCTTAAGGGTTGGGGGACTCACTTACAACAGATGTCAACCCAAGGCAAATGGTCCCTGACGGAATCGAGGTACAGCATAAATGTCCTAGAGATGAGAGCAGTTCATCTAGCCCTGATGCACTTCCATCAGCAGGTGCTCAACAGGGATGTGTTGATTCTAACAGACAGTCAAACAGCAATGGCCTACATCAACCATCAGGGCGGCACAAGAAGCTCAAAAACACTTCTGGAATCTCTTCTCTTTCACTGGGCAGAGAAGCACCTGGCAAGCATAAGAGCAGTGTACATACCAGGACAGGAAAATATCACATCAGACTGGCTAAGCCGCAAGGACGTTCTCTCGGGAGAATGGGAACTGAAGGACGCTGCCTTCCAGCTCCTCATACAGAGATGGGGCAATCCACAAGTGGATCTGTTTGCATGCTGTCAAAACTCCAAGACTCAGCAGTTCTGCTCCCTGGCCAAAGACGATCTAGCATTAGCTCAGGATGCCTTCTCCCTAAACTGGGGTCGCCTCGGCCTCCTGTATGCTTTTCCTCCAATCCCACTGCTTTCCAGGGTCCTGCACAAGGTGGCCAGAGACAAGGCGGAGATGATCCTAGTCTGTCCCAGGTGGCCACGCTGCCCCTGGTTCCCTCTACTCATTCAGTTGTCAAAGGCACAACCTTTCGTTTTCCAGCTCACCTCAGACCTTCTTCATCAGGGTCCGGTCTTGCACCACAATCTGAGCAATCTATCCCTCTCGGCTTGGAGATTGAGTGGGAAACTTTCAAAGAGTTGGGTTACACTGCTCCAGTTATTGAAATGATGGTCAGCTCTCGACATGCCTCATCCTCTAGGGTGTATTATAGGATCTGGAGAAGATTCTTATTCTGGCTCCGCTCCAAAGCTATTCAAGATCATCCAGTAACCCTCCCGGTGCTTTTACAATTTCTCCACGAGGGATTCGACAAGGGGTTGCAGCCAGCCACCTTACGAGTTCAAGTTTCGGCACTGGGGGCGCTTTTGTTCGCTGACTCGGGATACGCTGGGGTCTCACCATCATGTCAGGAGGTTTTTAAGGGCAGCAGTGTTAAAACACCCCCCAATTAAGCCAGTTGTACCACCTTGGAAACTTAATCTTGTCCTCAAGGCCCTAACAAAAGCACCATTCGAGCCTTTGAAGGAAGCATCAGTCATGCATCTTACAGTGAAGGTGCTTTTTCTGGTGGCCATTACGTCAGCCAGGAGAATCAGTGAACTGGGGGCACTGTCAACCAAAGAGCCCTACACAGTTTTTCATCCGGATTCGGTGGTACTTGGGGTGGATCCAGGCTTTTTACTGAAGGTTATGTCTCTCTTCTACTGTAACCAAGAGCTCATACTTCCTTCTTTCTGCCCTCACCCGGAAAATGAAAAGGAGAGAGAGTTTGACACTCTAGATCCAAGGAGAGCAATCAGAATCTATATTAAGAGAACAGACGCTTTTCGCAAAACATCAAGCTTGTTTATTTTGACTGCAGGTCAAAATATGGGTAAAAAAGCGTCAAAAGACTCTATAGCCAGATGGATTAGATCAGTAATCACCATGGCGTATGACCAGGTGGGAGTATCTCTGCCTGGTCCAGTGAGAGCCCATTCCACCAAAGCAATGGCCACGTCATGGGCAAACTTCAGAGAGGCATCTCCAGCGGGCTTATGCAGAGCAGCCACGTGGTATCCATTCATACTTTTACTAAATTCTACAAACTGGATGTCATGTCCTTGGCGGAAGCATCTTTTGGCCGCCGAGTGCTTCAGACAGTGGTGGAACCCTAAGAGCACTTAACATTCTTCCCACCCGGGACATCTAGGGATGCACTGCTTTTGGTTATCGCAGGACTAATGAAGCCCAGAGACCAGCCCAGGAAAGAGAAATAGAAATTTGGGTACCTGTAAATTTTCTTTCTCCGACGGCTCGTCTCCAGGCTTCAGATGCCCTCCCAGAATGTATATAGTTGGCTGGCCTCCAGGCCCTTATGCCGTAACTGCTCATGTTCTTTGTTTCCTAGTTCTCGTAGTATTGCCTCAGGGGGACTGCATTAGAAATGACTGAAGAACTCCGGATGTGGAGGGCTTGTTATCCCTCCTGCTGCACAGCGTTGGACCTGCCTAACACTGACATCAGGAGGAATAGCCCAGGAGTGATGAAGCCCGGAGACCAGCCGTCGGAGAAAGAAAATTTACAGGTACCCAAATTTCTGTTTATTCTCCTGTCACTCTCCCGCCTTGCCTCATGACAGACCACTATTCAGTGCAACGCTCCACCCACCCATCCCAGTCCTCCTATTCACCCGGGCGCGACAGGGTAGAGTGATTTCTAAGTGTGATGACTACCCCATACTGTCCTCCTCATTTCCTCACCTCCATTAATGGTTCTCTTTCTGGGAAACAACATGTACCCAGTGTTGTTTGTGGTGATTGCACTTTTTAGGTCCCTGTCCCCACGATCATCCCTGTGACCCTACTCCACCTGCCCCAGCTCCTCTCCCTAGGACCAGACCATTCTGTATTGGGGTACTAACATGTGCTTCAACCTGCCCTCCACTTTTACAATCCTCCTCTGTCACCCACCACCCCACACCAAGCTACTGCCTCCTGATCCCTTCAACCTCCTCCCTAAGACTTTACAATGTAAAACACAAGCTTGCAGCCTCAAAACTTCCATGACCAATTGAATACTATCGACGCCCAACAGCATGTACACCTAACCAGTCCACCAAAGATGCCTAGTCTTCCGACGTGTGGATCAACTGTAGCATCAAAACCAAATGGAGGGATGAGGAAACCCTTTCTTACATAGAGGGTTGTGGTGGGATGGAGGTCTGTGTCTGAGGATTTCTTACCCTTTCTGACATGGGGATAATTCAGAAGGGGGTGTGACACTGTGACATGGGAGGTTAACAAGTTTGTTGGGTCTGCTGCATCTTACACGTTGCATCTTCCCATTCCATTACAGTTTGTACAGCACGAGTCCTGCCACTGATTTTTATTTTCTGAGCTTCTGATGACACAAGTGAGAATGCAGTATGAATGCCATTCATCAGCCATGGAAAAGACCATGACCCGTGTGCCTCAGTGATCAGCAATAATCACAGATAAAAAGGCAGTGGTACTTTCGCCACTCTGCGATGCCTACCTACGATGATCAGCAAGTACACAGTACCCTGATTTTTATGTTGCTGACACAGGCATACATCGCTGTGTAGCTGTAATGCCAGTGCCAAGGACAATTGTGTACCTGTGATGTTTAATGACATTGAATATCACACTTACAAGAAATAACAACTGTGTGGGATTATTCACGGTTGGTAATAACATTGAATGTGTACCATGCCAATGTCAGTCTGTCTGTGTAGCAGACATGCAAGATTGAAGTTGCATGCTATTACACCATATTGCACTGTTTCTTGAACAATGATGATATGTCATCTGTCAGTGTTACAAGTCATGTGGGTGACGTGTTAACGAATTGAAGTACGGTACCATGCCAGCAGGGCATGTTCACATTCTTCCTGGCAACAGCATCAATGCTTGTGTTGTGAATAATTGCTTCTGCTGAGTGTCTTAATGTCATGGTGCTGACGCACGACACTATATCTTGACAGCTGTAACATACCAGAAATTTCACTGTTGCAGGTGTGAATGTGGACATTGCAGCAACATGGAGGATGTGCTTGAATGCGTGTGCTGCAGAGAAATTGACCGCATCACTTGGCATCGTGAGGAGGAGGACGAGAATGTATTACTCTTCACAGTGGTTTTGAAGCAGTGGTGCTTAATCCTCATGTGCTTCAAACCGCTTACTACAATTATCATCAACAGTACAATGGAGATCGTGCACCAGCAAGCATACAAGAGTAAGACATGCACTGTTTCTGCTATGTAAAGATTGAAATGCATTGTGATATGGCTAATGGAGTGTGTGGTACTCATTCAATGTGACACTTACAGCATGACGCACATGATGCAGCAAGGCATTGTGTGAAATGTAAACATGGAAATGTTTCAAACATTTCCCAAATATTTACAGAAACGTGTGTCCAGTTGTCACACACTCTGACCATTGCATCGTAGCCTTAATTACTTACTTTGTTTGGTGCTCGGCCATATTTTCAGTCATGTCAGTTTGTCTTGGCACTTGAATCAACAAGTAGTAAGTAGCAGGCCTGACTGCTACCTGTTTGGATATCCAGACGTAGGCGGAGTAGCCCTCAGGGTTATACCCATGATTATCACCAGCAGTGTTGCCACATTCACAACCTTCAAAGCCACATAGCACACCGTATCTGGTGAGGACCCCAGTTGTCTGGCATGCTGTCAACATCATTATGTTTGCTTGCACGCATGTGCAAGAAACAGTGCCATCATCCGAGTTTTCGGAGGTGTGTCAGCCCTCTTCCAATTCAGTCAGTGTGTTTGCAGGCATGGCCGCAGTTCTCCAATGCCTGCTGGAGCTGTCTATGACAGCTCCAAAATGCAGTGGCGTACAGTTGAAAGGGGGAGCTACGCTTCAGTGAACAGCGATCAGATATCGCCTGCTCGTGCGCACTCCCCCACACACACACACACACACATACACACACACACATATGCTGCGGCTGCCCCCACGCACACACTGTATAGCCGACGGGGTGCCCAATCCCGGCCGGCTGTGCTACGCCCCAAACACAGGTCCATATGCCACGCTGGGTGCCCACTCCCAGCATGGCTACACCTCAGATCAGCCGATGGGGGTGCCCAACCCCGTCGGATCCACTGTCTCCTCCCCCAGTACAGGGTGTCACGCTGGGAGCCCACCCCGAGTGTGGCAACAGTCTATGGCCGACGGGTGCCCAATCCCCCGGCTGCCCACACCCCAGCCAGCTGTTCTTCTGCCACGCTGGGAGCCCACCCCAGCGTGTCAAACGCCCCGCGCCGCCCTCATTAAAAAAAACACACCTGAAAATCGAAAACGGTCCTCGCTGTGTCTGACCCCACCCGCCGCCACCCACTGCGCACCCTTCCTTCCCACACCCCTCACCCCATACTTACCTCCGGACTCTGGCGCCGACGATCTTCGGTGGACCGGAACACGCCTGCACTCTTCAAAGCCGATCCGTGAACTGAGGAAATGCCGTAAGCTGTATAATGTATAATGATAGGGTTTTTCAACTTTTTGCATAGCTCAGGCATTTTTGGGAATTTGGGCTCAAATTTTCAACATGGGTTTTTGGGACCCTCCTCATGAATTATTGCACTGTCATGGTATAATATTCAGTCCGGGGTGATTTCGCGAGTCACCGCGCCAAATCACCTTCGGGACCGGAGTACGTAAACGACACTGCCACTGTTCATAAGGTGGGCTCTCAAAAAGCCTATGTTGAAATTTTGGTGGAAAAATTCCTAAAAATGACTGTTTTACGAGCATGCTTTGCAGTTCCTACGCACGCTCATAAGTTCGCGAATTTTCAATATTTTCACTCCAGATTTTCAACATTGCCATTTTACCACACCTCCTTATGAGCAGTACAGCTGTCATTTTTCATATCTTGACCAAAACGTGTTTCATGTAGCGCACAATGGCACAGTCGGTGTGCGAAATCAATGTATGGGACACATTAAGAAAATCACAGTGACACTTTTGATGAGCAGAGGTCTTAAAATGGCTATGTTGAAAATTTGGTGAAAAAATTCCTAAAAATGACTGTTTTACGAGCGTGCGTTGCGCAGTTCCTACGCACGATCGTAGTTTTGAATTTTCAATATTTTCACTCCAGATTTTCAACATTGCCATTTTATTACACTTCCTTATGATCAGTACAGCTGTCATTTTTCACATGTTGCCCAAAATGTGTTTCTGCACATGTAGCGCACAATGGTGCAGTCGGTGTGCGAAATCAATGTATGGGACAGATTAGGAAAATCACAGTTACACTGTTCATGAGCAGAGGTCTTAAAATGGCTATGTTGAAAATTTGGTGACAAAAGTCCATAAAATGACTGTGTTACGAGTCAACATTGCGCAGTTTCCACGCACCCTCATAAGTTCATGACTTTGTAATATTTTCAGTCCAGATTTTCACCAGTTGCATTTTTCCACACTTCCTTATGAACAGTACAGCTGTCATTTTTCACAACATGGCCGAAATGTGTTTTCACACTTTCAGCGCAGAGATGCGTGGTCGCTGTGGGAAATCATTGTTCGGGACAGATAAAGAAAATCACAGTGACACTGTTCATGATCGGAGGTCCCAAAATGCCTGAGTTGACAATCTGCTGTAAAATATGCCCACACTAATTACATTACGGGTGTGCGTTGCACAGTTTCTAGGCACGCTCGTGACTTCACCAGTTTTTTTAATATTTTTACTGCAGATTTGCAACATTGCCATTTTTCCACCTCCCCATGAACAGTACAGCTGTCATTTTTCACATCCTGTTCGGACTGTGTTTTGCACCTGTGAGTGCTAAATGCCGTGGATCGCTGTGCATAAGCAGCCAGCTAACAAACTGATATTGCCACTGTTCATGAGTTGGGGTCTCAAAAAACATGTTGAAAATTTGGAGGAAAATACCAACTAATGCCTGAGCTGTTAGGGTTTCCAACCATAATGCCCCACCCTGTAGAGAATGACAGGCATCAGGGGTGTGACTTGGGATTCTTGCCTGTAATGCTCATACTATTCCACACCCTGCAACCAGTGAGAGGCAGCGTGATGCCTTGACCTTCAGCCCCAAAGTTCACCCCATTCTCCTATACCACACCATCTCACCATATTTCCTGATGGAATGGCAGTGCGCATAAGGGCCAAAGACCCCAAGGCACACCGTGACACTTGTCAGTATCTGCAGGGTAGGGTGTGGTGAAATGGCGTGGCCGTTATGCCTGAAAACCCAAAAGCACACCCCAATGCCTGTCACTCTCTGCAGGGAGGTGGTGGGGTTGGCTTCAGTTTAATACTTCACTGCCATTCCTATTATGCAGCTCTGTAACTTCTGCACTACCAATGCCAATGCCAGCAAGCAAACATTCGGCATTGACAAATGCTTGTTTTTAGTTTCTTGTCCATGTTACAGGCGACTCACAGTGTACACTGCAACATGACAACACTCATTAGTTCGACATACAAGACATGAAGAAGGCATTGATGTGTCTTTGGTGCACTTACCATGCCACAGATGAGCACCACATCTGCTGACAGTACACTGCCATCACCCACAAGGAGGATCTGCATGCCACGCTGCTGTACTATCCCCTGCCATTCATGTCTATTGGGCATCTGCTGAACACTACCAAGTCCTGCATGGAAGGTCGTTCCGTAGCATGTGCCGTCAGCACTGCTTTGCCATGTGATACACTACAGTGAGCCATGCTTCATCATCACTAGGCAGAATAACAACTTTCAACATGGCAGCAACAGATACTGTGACAGTTATGGCATGTATGACATTGATACTGTACAGCACATGTGCATCTTGCTGTACTGTCACTGCTGTTTTTGACCAACGACTGCATTAAACTGTTACAGTACTTCGAATCACATGGTGTAACACATGCATTGTCTGTAAGTGAACAAAGGTTGTTTTCTGTTACTTGTGATCCTTATTATCACAATGCACATTCCTATCATGACATCCATGCCATTTGACTTCCACAGGAAATACCGATATACTGGTTATAGACAATTAGTGAGATGGTGCTGGGGTTTCCTCGGAAAAGATATTCGTGTACCTCTCCCTGCCTGTTGCCTGAAGGCCATTAGAGACAGATATCCAAACGAAGCCGGAGCATACACCCATTTCAAGCCCGAGCGCATCGTTCCACCATAAAGGTTATGGAACGTTTCTGCCCTGCAACACATCCAAGGTTATTGATCACAACACAACACAGTACCCCTTTGCATATCTTCTCAATTGACATTTAATAAACAGAATTTAGAATTGTCAAAAACTACCTGTTGCACTGTTCATTTTGACACACTGTGTCAACGTTTGTCATTTTGCTAAACAATAACAGTACATTATTGTCAACAGTGTGTGTGTTCAACTGTTGTTAACATACGTACAGATGTTATGAAATCGAATCTGTCGTTTGCATGACTTCCACCACTGCAAAGCTTACTCTCCAGTTAATGTTTTCATACAGCACCGCACTGTTTGTGTCAATGCAAATGGATTTCATTTACTTTTGAACTGTACGCTACCCTGAAGTATAGCGGATGCTGGTGAAGCTCCATTCACTGTGAAGGTGACGCACATTAGCGTGCCCTTGTATGCATTTCTATAGAAGCGCAACTTGCGGTGACGCACTTTTTCAATTTACATAGCAGCACCAGCATCTGTGCAATTTATGGTTAGGGTCCTTTTCAAAATGAAGTGAAATCAGTTTGCACCATAACACAAACAGCCGCTTCTGTCACAAGACATTAACTGGAGGGCACTGTTTTCCCATGAAGGGAGCACACGCGAATGAGTGGTTCCCTTTACAGTGGCATTCCATTCTGTTGTGTGAGAAACCATAGGAGAACATCAAATACTTCCTACAACTGTCACATTACTGTATAGACAGACATACAGATGTCTTGAAAAGTATTTGTACAGTACGTAATGTGTAAGAAGGCAATCAGTACAGTACCGAGACTGTGCATGTTATAACAATCAACAAACTTTGTGGTACGGAGATGAAATGAACATGACTCAGTTTGTGATGTCCTGCTGATACCCACCAAAGAAACCACTAAACATGTTTGTGCTTCACTTACCAATGAAAATGACACATTATTGACAGTAAAGCATGACATTGAAAAAATTCACATAATCCATACACAACTACTACTTTACAGAAATAGTGTGAAATACATGGCATGTCACATCTCTGTATTGACAGCGGTGAAAAGGTGTTGCATGAGGACGGGAAAGCTGCATATGTGTTCAGACATCAAATGTCACTGTCTATCACAGCAGTAAAGTACGGTCATGTGTACATTGAAGTATTACACATTTTCATTGACTGACTACAAATAAAGAAAACTGTACCTCTTTGATGGATAACAGCTGCAGTGCTGCAATGACAACTTTACTGCATAACAGGTAATAAGATAGGAGTAACAGAACCCATGAAGTGTGGAGAACTGCTACATGCAGTGGATGTCCTGTATCTGGACATCATTAAGGCATTGGACTCTGTGCCACATGGGATGCTGGGAAGTAAGTAAGATGCTCAGGGCCAGGTGCAAAGCTAGGAGATGGGTTGTAGAACTTGCTTCAGGGAATCAACAGAGGTGGTGGTGGTTGGGGCTCTGTGATACCCAAGAGTATGACGGTGGTGTTTCACAGTGCTCAGTGTTGTAACCACTGTTTGGGATATTCATTACACATGTATATTTGGACATCAAGAGGAAGATCATTCCGTTTGCTGACGACACCAAGATGTGAGCGGTGGTGGACGACCTAGGGGGATGGCAGGTGTTGCAGGATGATGTGGAGAAGCAGAAAACATGGTCAGACACCTGGCAAAAAGTGCAAGCTGCTGAATATTTTGGTGAAGAACCCACGGATGACTTACCTGCTGGGGAGAGTGCACCTAGCTAAGACAGAGGAGGAGAAGGATCTTGGTGTGCTAATTACAGGGTCACTGAACAACTCTGCACAGTGTGGGAAGGAATGTGCAAAGGCAAACAAAGTGCTGTGTTACAGTACAAGGGGTGTCTCCTCGAGGAGGGTGGAGGTGATTCTGCCACTGTGTAGGTCATTAGACGGCAGTTGGAGTAATGTGTGCGGTACTGGGGTCCATATCTGAAGATGGACATTACATTACTGCAGGGGGTGCAGCGCAGGGTGCCATGTGCCGCAATGTGTCGCAATGTGTCATGCAAACACAAGTGTCATACAGGTGACATGGAGGAGAGAATGTGCACGAGGGAAGGGTGTAACATGGTGCATGTTGTGGTGAGTGATAAAAAATATTGAACAAGGGTTGTAACTTAGTACTAGCATACACAATACAGACCTGAGTCAGGTAATGTTACAAAGGCAACAAGAGCGATACTCATGGTTGGATGGAGAGTACAAGTCTGTGTTGCAGTGAAAATGCACATAAAAAAATTTTCGTGGCAACAACAGCATACGGCATCCGAGCGTGTGAACACAACATTGAATACAGCACCGTGCACATTGCATCAATACTTTTTGTTTTTGCAGTGTGCTGTCACACCGCCACACACCATTCAATATAACCAACTCTTGGGGGGCCCTATACTTGTGGTAAAGAAAAGAAATCCAGTCAGATTAGCTTGGTTTCCACAACCAAACAGAAAAGCGGCTTTATCAGTCTGTGATATGGTGAGACATCAGCCATAGCCACATGTACCAGACCACAACAGGGGCAGGTACATTGGCTACTCCACCAACGGAGAGCGGCAGCAGCACAGTAGTGCCACCAAGTGATAATTTCATGTGACTCAATACAGCGAAATGGCTGTTTCAGCTGTTACTGGTCCCATGCTTCTGTGGACAAAAATCCAAAATATGGACACTGCATGAATCAATGAAGGTCATCGACACAGTTTTAAAAATTGTCCCAAACAATAACAAAATATCAATGCTCGTGTACACCCCATAACACAAATACAATTACACAGTGACTTAGCTCAGCTTAAATCTACGCTTGTAGTTGGCTATTGCCTGCTGTCTGTCAACATCAGAATAGCGTGTAGCAAGTGGTGGTGGCTCTTGGAATTCCTTCGATTGCTGACGAAGTCTGTGTCTCTCCTCGGTGGACGAAATGGAAATGTGCATTTGTTTCATGATGTTCTTGACATACTCTGCAACACAGGACAGTACAATTTCAGCAACAGTGAGCTACAACACACTACAGACTTGCCATTGCAATTCATGGATGAGCCATGCTTTAGTACCGTCACTCTACTGAACTACTTTTTGGGGGGCACCCCACCTCCCAACAATGGACCAACGTTTTACTTCTTGCCTCCTAGGCATCATATCTTGACAGTCAACACCCCCCCCCCACCACCTCATATTTACGGCCAACACCAACACGGTACCGCGGCGTAACACCGCAGTGGGTGTGTCCTCTTCATGTGGGTGAAGGCACCGGTGCAGCATGAAGCTCACTCTCAGTTTGCCCTTCCAGCTGACGCTGAGGCCATACCCACCTCCCCCGTGATAATGCAAGCATTCTTCCGACGCCCATCCTTGTACTCCCATCTGTCCCTCCATCGTCCCAGGTCCGTTGTAGAACCAGGGTCGCTTGTGTTGCAGTCAGGGATGCAACCGCTTCACTGATGGGCCTTTCTTGACCTGAACGTTCAATGCTTGTGAGCCACGCTTACATTGTCGGACTATGATCCTGCATGTTTCAGAGCGGGGGACTCCTCCTAGTTGTGCCGCCTGTCCACCTCTCTGTGGAAGCACAACATCAGACTGAAGTCATGCAGTAGCATGACTTGAGTACCCATGTGTCCCCCAACAACAGATATTGGAAACTGTCATCCATGCTGAAACCCCATGTGGCCATGGTTACTGACATCAGGCAGGAATAATCTTTGTGATTTTCCTATCACATGCTAATTCGCAGTCATGCCCATGTTAAACTTGCTTGCAGTGCTTTTTTTATTCATGTGGCACAGATATGAAGAGTGCGCAACACGACCAAGTAACGTAATGAAGGCATTACTTCCAAATACCATGGAAGACAATGTTACCTATCACTGGAGCAACAGACATGTTATCAAGGAGTATGTTATTAATATACTGACATGGTATGTCTTACCATAGGTGGACACAGCCTTGACTATGCACCGATGGCTCCCCTTTCTCCGCCTTTGTGAAGTACACCGACAGTCTTTGATTGCCATCACTGTCCAGAAGAAGTTTGTTGTCGAAGTTTTCATTGAAATGTAAAGATGCAAGATACAACCTGTTGTTGCATCAAAAAAGAAATATGTTACCTCAGATCAAAGTGCGACAATGAACAAAATGAAACAGTACTAACACTGTCTTGTCAAGACTATAGGCAGAATCCATTGTTTTATAAAGTGAACTGACAACAGTGTCAATTATCCATTCACACAGTCAGTGTAAAGGAATTAATTTTGTTTTGCAGTAGCACAACACTGTGTACAGTTCAGACACCCATACTTGAAAAGGTATGTTGCAGTAATGGAGGCAGTACAGCGAATAGCAAAACAGATGATGCACATGTTGGGGGACACAACTTATGAAGACAGAGCAAAAGAGCTCAACAGGTATACCCTGGAGGATAGAAGACAGACAGGGGACATGATGGAGACCTTCATGTAGCTGAAGTTTATGAAGACAGTATGCTTACATGGTGTGTTCATTATCCAGAACAGAAGACGTACTAGAGGGCAGTCTCTGAAGTTAAAGGGGGGCAGATTCGGGATGGGAAGGAGGAGGCAGTACCGCAGTGAAAGAGTGGTAACAGGGTTCAGTGCACTGCATGGGAAACTTGTGGCACTGCACAGTACATGTTGCTTCAAGATGGGGTTGGACATATTGTAGGAAAGTATATGTTAAAGAAAACAAAGGTTATGAAACAGCATACCTGCACTGCATACCAAGGAAGAGAGTATGCAGTATGCTTGAGAGCAAAGTGAATGATCGTACGATGGAATGCTTCAACTGAGGATGTTTGGTGGTGTGGTGACAGTCTGCCGACATCCTTCACCAAGGATTTGTTTTCCAGTATGTGGACCAGCTTCTGTTGGAGGATCACCTGATTATGGCACAAGAAACGTAATATGTCAATGTGTTTTTATGGTTATGCAGCATATGTTTTTCTGTTGCATTTTGCACAACATGCATCAGGTTTAATTGCTGCATCTTTGACCATGCTATCATTGATGGAACACCACTGGGGGAAAAATGACATTCCATTTCACATGATTACTTTCCCTTACTTTGAAACAGGTATGATGGTGGTGTCACGCACGTCTGGGGTACAGTTAATGAACCCGTGGAGGGGGATGCACACTAAAAAGATAGGGAGTGGTGACGTGTCTATGGAGGGGGAATGGACAGCACAGTCCGGTTGACTGAAGGCAGTACAGGGAGACAGTGGTGATGACGTGGAGGTCGTGGACATGGACAAGTCAGGGAAGCCGTCACATCCCTTATGACAGGAAGAACAAGTGCTGGATGAAATACATCACCAGGTGATAACAGACCTGGTGGATGCCCTGGTGAACCTATTGAACATGTCTCTGAACACGTCCTGTACAACCCATGAGTGGAGGATGGCCCCTATCCTGCCTATCAAGAATGGATAATGAAGAGAGGATGTGAGGAAAGACAGGCCCATTTGCCTGACATTGGTGGTGGGCAAGGTGATGGCTGGGTTTCAGCAAGGACAGGATGGGGTTGTCCCCATGAAGATTGTGTCGCTCAAATCTGGTTGAGTTTGTACGAATATGTGTCCAGTGCAGTGCACACAAGTAGGCCAGTGAACAGCTTCTTTCTTGATTTCAGCTAGGCGTTTGATGCGTTCCGTCGTAGTGGCCTGCTAACAAAAATGAACGGGGTTTTGGTGGGGACAGAGCGCACGGGGAGAGCCTCGAATAGGTAGACATGTGTATCCTAGAAGAGAGGAGTGACGCAGGGGACATGATACAAGTGTGAAAGTACATACAGGGGATTGATAAGGGATACTCAGTCGTCGTCTTCAAAATGAAAGTAGTGGTGGAAAGTACGGAACAAAGGTGAAAGGTATAGGGAGAGAGACTCAAGGGGGAGAGGATGAGGTGCCACTTCAGTGACAGGGTGGTGGAGACATGCAGCATACTGCACTAAGGACCTTTAGTGTAACACACTGTAGAGGGGTTCAGCATGAGCCTGGGACTGGAACTGAGGGAGATTGAAGCCACGTAAGTCCAATTGAAGGTGGAGAATGGGTGGGCATTGACGGGGAAACCCACAGAGGTGGTGGTGGAACCATATTTGACGAGCGATATGTGCCTTGACCATCGAGCACACACGAAAGACCATTATGCCGCCTCTTGTGGCATGGTACTATGTCAGTATGTATTGTGTTGCGCCATTCTGTTGTGATTGGTATTGCCTGACAACGCTCTCATGAATCTCTGCACCTGCCCTGTAATCAGACAGTGAAATAAGGAAATACATTACATAATTAAAACATTACAGATGATCAGGGCATGTAACTTTATACATTGTATGCGCCAAGTTTTACCTGGCTTCAACCACTTCTTCTTCCGCTCACGCCCGTGTAGGGGACCATGCTGGCAGCGAGGAAACAGAGGATTTGGATGGTCGTGCAAATTTTGAACATGGCGGATCATCGCCTCCCACTTTGACCGGATCAGTTCCTGGTCATTAGATGGAGATGATGATGCTGCCCAATAAATATGATTATAATAGTTTTTTTCCATGGAGCAATGGCCTCCATCCCAGACTGCTTGCACAGTGCCTCAAGCTTCTTACGTACCCCTGAAACAAATGATGACACAAGTAAATTGATGTGCTGTTTCATTATGCATGTATCACTTGAGAACAATGCTTTACAGATTGAATTGATAAAGTGTTGTTGTGAAGCTCAGTGGTCTTCATGACAGCAAAGTAGAATTTATCAGTAATGTAACAGTGACGGTGTATGATTTGTGATAACAAGTAACGTAAATCTAGTGAATGTGTATATCAGAGCATGTGCATACCTTTGGCAAGGTGCCACACATCATAGTAATGTGTGGCATCAGCCATAAGAGGACTGTTTGCCAGCCACGCGTTGATTTGTCTGTGGCGATCAGTGAGTCAGTTGTAAGACCCTGTCTCTCAACTATCTCAGTTAGAGCTTGTTTAAGTCCCTCTAGCTCTATCCACCCTGAGTTCTTCACTTCATTGCTCTAAAAGCAGAAAGAGTCAACAACTTTAGTGTGCAGAACTGTTATCCTGTTGTTCTGTGTAAAATCATTTTTAGTGTTATAAACTGACCTGAACCAAGGTGATGCTAGCTACTTTGCCTATCCTGAACTCTATTAGGGTGTAGGAACCAAACTTCGCACAGTGTCCAGGGCTGTCAGACCTCCCATCACCACCCATAATTAAACCACCAGGAAGGCACCTCAGCTCCTGAAAGAGGACCTCCTGTTGCGCCGTCTAGATGTTTTGCACCATTGGCAAAATCACTTCTTTCTGGCACTTGTCATAGGTACTTTGGGTGATGCCAGCCACATTCATGAACTCAAAAATACGTAGTGCCTGTGAAACTGGGCATCCGGATGCAAAAATTGACGTTGCCAGACAAACATTTCCATGTATACAGTTTCCAGACTGAGGTTGGTTATGCCATGACCCCCGTAATCTGCAGTTGTTGCAGTGATACTCAATGACTAGGAGAGTTCCACGCCTTCTGCCATGGTCATCAGTGGAAAAGTGAACCACATAACCAACAGTGTTTGAAAATGGCATCTAAGCTGGAACGGTACACTATGTACTTCGGTTCCTCATGAATAGGGTACGATTTTGTACCCTGAAACCTGTAATGTAAAAGACAGTACCTGTTGACAGCACTGTTTCACCTATATTGCGAAATACTATTTTGCATTGTAAGAAACATGCCAGATGTATCCATCTTGATACTTGCCCAATGCTTTCATTCAACTCCCTGCGTGGCTCTGCAGTGGAGTCCTGTCCAGGTGTATTCTGAATCAGAACAGTCAGGGTCAGCAATTGATGAGTCAGTGGAGACGGACAAGGAGAAGGAAGAGGAGTGGATGAACATTTTGCTTGTAATGGAAAGAGAGTCTGATGTGCCAGTGATAATGTCACATTTGTACGGCTGCATCACGTGTTCTCAAATCACTGGTTTGTGTGCCTGTAAAACACACCAGTTGAGGGTGTAGTTAACATACCGTTTATATTGCCTATCATCAGCCTTTTTGTTATATCAACGCATCAAGTACATCCATTGTAAGGCACATCTTGGTCTTGCCTGCTCCCTAGTTGCGTCTCTCAGTTCTGCAGACATTGGTAGCATCTACTAATTCCTTTAGAAATCATCTCCCACAAATCGTCACTGCCCATACCTGTCATCTAAGTCGACACTAAGGATACACTACTGTACATCACACTGAAGTCAGCAGTGCAACAATAATACAATAACGTATTTCTTTTCTCACCCTCACCCACCTCCAAGGTCAAGGGGCAAGCAGACCATGGCATGATCCGTCCATGTAAGTGGTCCAGACCAATGCTGAGTCATGCTGAGCTGTCCATCTCACAGCACCATTTACAAGATGCGTGCACCACTTGTCGAATCAGTCAACAGGTTAATGCATCCTTGCAGACATCCAGCAGACGCAGCACACTGCATGATGATGCTCCCTGCACTGTCTGTTTCGGATGCTTATTATGACATAGAAAACAAGTAAGCATACCATTTGCAGTAAAAATATACATGCGTGTAACTTACATGTGCACTCACCTTTCAGATGTGCGGAATACATCAGAGTTAATGTTGAGCACATCATCACATGCACGTAGCATCTCTTCTCATTGAAAATGCACTTTTTCACATTTCACTATTGTGTTACAGTGTTTTTATTCAGCTTCTCTCCACCCTCAATGCCAGTTAACATTGATCCTATGCTGAAGGTCACTGTACTCTGCACCAGGTATCTCCTTCACACAGCACAGCACTTACACCCATCCTGCCGTTGTTTGACACCACGGCGGGAAATGTGTGTTCCTATTAACACCCCCCACTCTGTGAACATGCATTGGGGTGGTCAAGGCTGGTCCTTCACAACGATGGTTTTGAGGATGTCACCAGCTGGATAACATCTTCCAGTAGCCACTGCGGTGTTTCAGTTTCCAGGAAGCTCCAACAACGTCCGCTACCAGAGTTATCAAAGGAGGCGGACACATTGAAACATGATAACAATTACATATTCTTACCATCACACTGCCTACCATGTATCTGTGTTCCCTCTGAACCTACCACTATGGTGACACAGGTGGCGGTAATTCAGCAGGGATCACAGCCAGCCATCCCCGAAGGAGGACATGAGCCATCACTGCACTCGATTCTCCTACCCCCTGCCATTCCTAAAGCACCCCAAGTTATTTCTCAACCAGGGGCCAATGGTACTGGATGTGGAAGCTGTAGCGCTGTGCCCTCATGCAACCCCATGCGCATATTCTGTGATGCAAGGGTGCCTGTAAGATTCGCAACCTCCTCTGCTTTGAAAATTTGACCCACTATTGGAAACGAATATATCGTTTGGTAAAGTTTTCACATGCAAACTTCTATCAGTGAACTGAAGATATGGCATCATGACAAGGGAACCACAGCCCACTGATGCATGTTTTGCAATCTGGTACATTACTAAAGAGATGTCAGAAAAGTGTTGATACCTTTGTTACAGCTGATCAGTTTCCGGTGAATCTTGGTTCCCTTGTTTTGACGGTAACATGTCACAACAGCAGCAGAGTGTGTGAATTGAGAAGAAATGTGGCAGGGAGGTGTCGCTCGTAACATCATCTGACGTTGTGGCCATGTCTGTCATGTTCATGGTCAGCTCAATTGAGGAACTACTGGCAATATCTACCAATCCACTGTTGGAGAACTGGTCTACAGCAGGCTATAAGCAGACAGCACATTAGATTGTGTCAGTTACATAGATTTGCGCACTATTTTTTTTTTCTCCGTCAACATATGTAATATTAACCCATTACAAGGTGTGTGGCTATTCATGATTGCTGAACAAAGTGCTAGCACTGTCAGGAATGAGGAAGGAGGAAAAAGTTATGTTTATCCTGGTTTCCCCACACACACATTCAAGCAGCCACAGGCACCACCATCATCAGGGCACAGGAGTATCCGATTTCTGTTTTTCATGCCTCAAGCACAGGCAGATGGTGTCTTTGTCCTGGTGCCCCACCCCCCAAACCCAGGCAGACATCCCCTCCACCATCAAGAGGGCACAGCAGTTGCTGAGTTCTGTGTTTGTGGCCTGCAGAATGTATGTTTCTCCTGGGCCCCCCCCCCAGCTAGGCAGACATCCCCTCCACCACCAACAGGGTGCACAAGCTGCTGACTTCTGTGTTTGTGACCTCAATGGCGTGCAGAATATATGTTTCTCCTGGTGCAGCCCCCAACCCCCATAGCCAGGCAGACATCCCCTCCACCATCAGCAGGTCACACGACTTGCTGAGTTCTTTGTTTGTGGCCTGCATGGCGTGCAGAATGTAGGTTTCTCCTGGTGCAGCCCCCCCCCCCCATAGCCAGGCAGACATCCCCTCCACCATCAACAGGGCACAGCAGTTACTGAGTGTTGTGTTTGTGGCCTGCAGAATGTAGGTTTCTCCTGGTACCCCCCGCCCAATGCTAGGCAGACATCCCTCCACCATCAACAGGGCACATAATCTGCTGACTTCTGTGTTTGTGACCTCAATGGCGTGCAGAATATATGTTTCTCCTGGTGCAGCCCCCAACCCCCATAGCCAGGCAGACATCCCCTCCACCATCAGTAGGTCAGACGACTTGCTGAGTTCTTTGTTTGTGGCCTGCATGGCGTGCAGAATGTAGGTTTGTCCTGGTGCCCCCCTCCCCATAGCCAGGCAGACATCCCCTCCGCCATCAACAGGGCACAGCAGTTGCTGAGTGTTGTGTTTGTGGCCTGCAGAATGTATGTTTCTCCTGGGCACCCCCAGCTAGGCTGACTTCCCTCCACCACCAACAGGGCACATAAGCTGCTGACTTCTGTGTTTGTGACCTCATATGCAGAATGTATGTTTCTCCTGGTGCAGCCCCCAACCCCCATAGCCGGGCAGACATCCCTCCACCATCAACAGGGCACACACGACTTGCTGAGTTCTTTGTTTGTGGCCTGCATGGTGTGCAGAATGTAGTTTCTCCTGATGTCCCCCCCATAGCCAGGCAGACCTCACCTCCACTATCAACAGGGTGCATAAGCTGCTGACTTCTGTGTTTGTGACCTCAATGGCGTGCAGAATGTATGTTTCTCCTGGTGCAACCTCCATAGCCAGGCACAGATCAGATGCACCATCAGCAGGGCACAGAGTTGCTGTCAGAATGTATGCTTCTCCTGGTGCCCCCCAAGCCAGGCACCCATCCACAGCATAATCAGCAGTGCAGTGGAGCTGATTTCGTTTTGGGGCCTCAATAGCAGGCAGATGGTATGTTTGTCCGGGTTTCCCACACCAATACCCAGGCACCCATCCCCAGCTCCATCAGAAGGAACAGCATTTGTTGTTTTTCTGTTTGTGGAGTCAATGACAGTCACATAGTGTTTTTCTCTTTCCTGCACACCCTCCCATGGCCATACACCCATCCCCAGCACTGTCAGCGGGGCAAAGGAGTAGCTTACTTTTGTTTTTGTGGCCTCAGTGAAGGGCAGAAGATATGTTACTCCTGCTTGCCACCCCTCCCATAGCCAAGCACACATGCCCAGCACCTACAGCAGGGAACCAGGGTAGCTGATTTCTGTTTGTGGACTGAATGACAAGCAGATGGTGTCTTTTTCTTGGTTGCCAACCCTCATCCATCCAGGCACCAATCCCCAGCACCATCAGTAGGGAAGAGCAAATCATAAGCCATTGCAGTCACAAGAAGCATACTTGATTATTGGCAAACAACATAGCTATGCCAAATGATCCGGGGCGTTGTTGGAAAAATCAGGTAGCCAGGTGTCCAATGAGTAGTAAACAAATTGCTTTGACTGACAAATGTTACAAGTTACTGGATGCCTAGCCTAGCTGCATATAAAGTGTTTTTTTAATGCTAACAAATTACACCGGTGTAAATACTGGTTGCACAAACAGAATGTGAAAGCTAGAGGCTGAAACCAGAAGTGGATAATAAACTGATTTGTCACATCAGGATCACTTGACAGCTCAACATGCACAGTGCACACACTCAGCCACTCAGTACCATTACCCACCTCAAAGTGACATTGCTGGCTTCCACAAGTACGTTTGGGACTGTGTTCACTCTGAAGGTCTGAAAGGACATGCTTGTTGGTGGACATAGGGAGCAAGTCAGCTGTACTACTTTGGAGACAGACATTGGGAATAGCAGTCCTTTTCAATTTTAGAAACTTGACACACCCGATATGAAACTGCATTAAGTTATGAAAGCTATCATCTGTAAAATGCTCTGAGCATATGTGTGGAGATGCAGCCAACTGCCAGTCCCACTGACGATCTAGTAGGACAAAATCAACCCACTTCCTAAATCTCTCTGGAGAGTTGTCTCTTTTTGGGAACTCCAGGGCGGCCACCTTCCTACTGGGCATATCGCCACATCCATCAACCACACACAGATTAACCATGTTATCAGAGCAATAGAAACCTGCAGTGTTATAGAGTCCAGGGAAATTGATAAACCAAATGCTATGAGCAGTGGGGCAGTCTATCTCAGGCAGAAATTTATAGAAAAAGTAAGTAAAAGCAAGAGAGCAAAGCGCTACTTAGGAATAGCCAGTGTCAATCAGGGCCATCCAGAAGGAGTAAGTAATGTCCTGCCAACACTCACAATGTATTCTCCAGCAGGAATCACGGGTACACAGTCAGAACTACTAATACAAAAACACAATCTGTGGCACGAATCTCACAGGCTGCTAAGTATTCATGCAGCAATGTGCACCCTTCAGATAAAACGGGTCCTGCACAGCCCTAAACGAAGATGAAACCACTCCTGCACAACATCACACGATAAGGTTATTTTCCACCTAACACTAACAAAGCCGATATAACAGTGTGACAAGATGTAAATATACAGCAAAAGGACATTATATGCGGTAAGATGCAGCGGTGCCGACTTGCACTATATAGTAGGCACGACAGCATTCACAGCGCGCTGCAGTTTTCGCCATTGACGGATCCCCCAGTGACACTTGTACCGCCCATCCTTGCATGATGCGATTGCAAGGGGCGGGAAACTGCATCGGCCTTCAGAAAAATTTAAAGGCACCCAGGAGAGAGACATCACTATTGGTGGCTGTACAGACATGCAGCCTGCAAAGAAACAGAACAGACTGATCACAACACATCTATACCAAAGGTACTAATGAGAGAACACACAAATAACGCTATTTAAAAACGTCAATCAATCACTTTAAAAAAATCAAACAGTATTCTTCTGTGTTCCATGACATCATGTGTCATATTATGCCAGGTGCCTGGAGTTTTCCTGGAGTTTTTTCATATCAGATTTAGTCAATGTCATTGTCAACAAAGCAATGGTGTTAACGAGTCTGAATAGAAGTAGTAGTAAAATGTTTATTTTTATACAGGTGATAAAACAAGTTGGTACAAAAACACCATTAGGGCAGATGGAGCCCTATTTACAAGGTGGTCCTGTTAGTATATAAAGTTTCATATTTGTACAAAAACAATATAACATACTCTATAAACATTACAATACAAGTAAAATCAGATATAGTTTAAGTGCACACTGAAAGACTGTTGGTATTTCATACTCTACAAGTATACCGGGTACTCAATTCTTGTTTCATAGCTGTTGAAAATGCTCTTGGTTTAGAAACCAGTGATTTGATTTCTGGGGTAATGTCATTTCAAAGAGTTGGCACTGCTTGTGTGAATATCATATCCCCATATCTGTTCTTTGAGATGACTTTAATGTGTTCCTGTTTTGTTATACCTTAGGTTGTATTTATATTCAACTTTTGCAATCTATCAACTAAAATTACTGGTTTGTTTTGATTTAACATGGTATTTGCCAAACTTGCCCAGTGTCACTTCCTCCTATTCTCTAATGTCAACTATCCAAGTTTTTCATACATTATACAGTGGTGAGTTCTATAATCACAGCGTATTACGAACCTAGCCCGATTGTTGTGCATAACTTCCACTTTCTGTAGTTCCGTTGCATTTGCATGACCATATACGTAACATCCATAATCCAAAATCGGAAGTAAAAGTTGATTTGCTAATGTATATCTGAGGTTTTTATTTATACAGAATGCTGTGCGCCTGCAAGCACCACGTCTGCAGTTTACCTTTTTGTAACAATATTTATGTGGTGGTTGAATGTTAAATGTTTATCTACCCATGTTCCCAGGTATTTGTGTTCTGTTACTTGTGTTAATTCTGTGCCTTACTTTGCAGCTATTTTTAGTCTTGGCGCGTCCTTCTCCACACCAGTGGTGCCAGTGTGAAAAGCCGTAACTTGAGTTTTTTACTATTTAGTACTAACATGATTTTTCAAGCCATGTGTATAAATTCCAAAGGTCTTTTCGTAATTTTTCTTCCACTTGACTGTAATCACTGCCAGAAGCAACTAATACCATATCATCAGCATAAAGACAAATTTCAGTATTTTTTATAACATTTAGTAATTAATTCATGTATACCAAAAACAGTAATTGGCCCAATATAGAGCCCTGTGCTGCTCTTCTACGTACTTTATTTAATTTGGATAAATTACCTTTAATACAGACCCTTTGTGTTTTATCGGTGATATAAGATAAAAAAACACCTCAGGGTTTCCTCAGAAATATTTAATTTTCTTAATCTTTTTAACAGTATTTGGTGATTTACCAAATTAAAGGCCTTAGACAAATCCATGAACACTATGCCCACCGCTCCACCCCCACTCAAAGGGTTAGATATCAGGTCCAAGAGGTTGGAGAGCGCTGTGCCCATGGAGTGCTCTTTCCTGAAGCCCTAATTGATATTTGGTAAGGTATTATTTTTCCAAGTATTCATACAACTGTGTATGAACCAGTCTTTTGAAGACCTTTAATACCACTGGCAGGAGGGTAATCAGCCAATAATTTGATGCCACTGTTAGTCGTTTTTAAAAATAGACATTTTAACGATCATCCAGGTTTCGTGCAAGTACCGTTAATCAGGTTCGTTAAATAACTTGGTCAAAATAGGTGCAACAACATCTGCAGCATATTTTTGGAACCAGAAATCTTCAGGATTTTTAGGAGTTTTTTGAGTAGCCAGCAAACAATCCTAGATTGACTGTAATAAATGAGGATCTCTCCGTCATCAGGCCACACCTATAGAACTATAAGCCTCCAGGTGCTAGGACCACATGGAAACTTTTGCAAGCAGTCCACCAGGGGTTGCCCACAACAATGTCAGACATCAGCTGCTGCAGAAATGTGGTGGCCCCTTCCCTCCTCAGTTCTTTTCCTGCCGTCGACCAAACTCGGACTGCTGACGGAAACACCACTGCAACTGATGCCACTTTATTTTTTCCTGTATAGCACAGTAATCACTTTTACAGAGTGCTTTACAATTACCTATGTCATAGAAGGAACCATCAAAATTGCTCTGGTATTGTGAATGTGGTGAGAAGATCTACACCGACGATTATCATAATGTCTCCGTTTGTTGCCTTAGCCCCTCACAGTGTGAAAGTCAGCCTGATCTGCAGGGGTTTTAATACTTCCACCCAGTGACACTGAAAAGGGGCCCTTGATAACCACCTATTGAAGAAACAAGTAGCCTGCATGGATGAGGAGCTCCAGGAGAAGAGCATCGCTGCATCGCCTACCCACTCTTCTGGGTCCAGTTCCTAAAATCTCAGTAAAAGTTGTTCAGGAGTCATAAGCACAAGGAGAAGGAGAAACCTCCTGGTGCATTCCAGATTGCCCCTCTGTACACTAGGTACAACCTCCGCTGCGCCATCAACTACCACGGGCGGTGACGCCGCCTCCCCCGACCATTGACCCAGCTCCCAGGTCAGGGTACAGCACTGGTGCTACCAGGTCTAGCACAACTAGTACATCGCCATTGATGTCAGGGGCTCTGCCTTCCCTATTGACTCCTACTGGCGCACCTGTCAATTACACGGGCGCCAGCGTCCAGGTGGTTCTGTCCTCCTTCACAGACATGCTCAGATGCCTGCTGCCACCTCCTCCTCCTCCTCCTCCTCCCATTCCAGAGGGCCTGTTGATAGGGCTTTCTACTAACCCCCCTGAGACAATGCACATTAGAGCCATGCCTCAGTCACCTCCTAAGGCGCCACCGACCTCGCCAGTGTGTTTCCTGCTACCGGTCGACCAGGTCAATGATTTTGAATGTAATCCTGATTTAATAATGCAGGATAATGAGGAGGAACCTGAGGACTATGCTGAAAGCCCTAATGAGAGGTACACCAGCTCTGTTGTGTCCTCGTGCAGTGAGGACTCGATGGTCCTCACTCCAGTGTCCCCACCAGAGGACCCAACTTTTGTTACCACGATGCAGCAGTTGCAGGCAGCCATGGGTTTTGATTTAGAGGAGCAGGACACCACCAGAAAAAAATTAATAGATTTCTTGGAGTTACCTGATTCTCACCCTATTGTGGTACCACCTCTCCTCCCTGCCCTAGAGGATGCTACCGTTGGTGCCTGGTACAGGCCAAATGTGATCCCAGCCATACCAAGAAAAGCAGACAATATGTATGTGGTTCCTTCTGGGAAGCCCTTTTTTGCCACCCAGCCTGAGGCAGACTCTGGTTATTAAGGCTGTCCATGATAGGTCAAGGGCACCTAAACACCTGAGCTCCCTCCCTCCTAAAAAAGAGTCCAGGAGGTTGTATGTGCTAGAAATCAGGATTTCCCTAGGCCTTAGGACTGCTCACTATCAGGCCCACATGATTAAGTACCAGAACACAATCGGAGTGATTAGATATTGGAATGGTTTGTCCTGTGGGTGACGTGTTAACGAATTGAAGTACGGTACCATGCCAGCAGGGCATGTTCACATTCTTCCTGGCAACAGCATCAATGCTTGTGTTGTGAATAATTGCTTCTGCTGAGTGTCTTAATGTCATGGTGCTGACGCATGACACTATATCTTGACAGCTGTAACATATCAGAAATTTCACTGTTGCAGGTGTGCATGTGGACATTGCAGCAACATGGAGGATGTGCTTGAATGCGTGTGCTGCAGAGAAATTGACCGCATCACTTGGCATCGTGAGGAGGAGGACGTTAGAATGTATTACTCTTCACAGTGGTTTTGAAGCAGTGGTGCTTAATCCTCATGTGCTTCAAACCGCTTACTACAATTATCATCAACAGTACAATGGAGATCGTGCACCAGCAAGCATACAAGAGTAAGACAGGCACTGTTTCTGCTATGTAAAGATTGAAATGCATTGTGATATGGCTAATGGAGTGTGTGGTACTCATTCAATGTGACACTTACAGCATGACGCACATGATGCAGCAAGGCATTGTGTGAAATGTAGACATGGAAATGTTTCAAACATTTCACAAATATTTACACAAGCGTGTGTCCAGTTGTCACACACTCTGACCATTGCATCGTAGCCTTAATTACTTACTTTGTTTGGTGCTCGGCCATATTTTCAGTCATGTCAGTTCGTCTTGGCACTTGAATCAACAAGTAGTAAGTAGCAGGCCTGATTGCTACCTGTTTGGATATCCAGACGTAGGCGGAGTAGCCCTCAGGGTTATACCCATGATTATCACCAGCAGTGTTGCCACATTCACATCCTTCAAAGCCACATAGCACACCGTATCTGGTGAGGACCCCAGTTGTCTGGCATGCTGTCAACATCATTATGTTTGTTTGCACGCATGTGCAAGAAACATAATGCCATCATCCGAGTCTTCGGAGGTGTGTCAGCCCTCTTCCAATTCAGTCAGTGTGTTTGCAGGCGCGGCCGCAGTTCTCCAATGCCTGCTGGAGCTGTCTTGACAGCTCCAAAATGCAGTGGCGTACAGTTGAAAGGGGAGCTACGCCGGTGAGCAGCGATCAGATATCGCCTGCTCATGCGCACGCCCCCACACACACACACACACACATATGCTGCGTTGCCTCCCCCACGCACACACTAGAGTAGCCGACGGGTGCCCAATCCTGGCCGGCTGTGCTGCGCCCAAAACATGGGTCCATATGCCACGCTGGGTGCCCACCCCAGCATGGCTACACCTCAGAGCAGCCGATGGGGTGCCCAACCTCGCCGGATCCACTGTCTCCTCCCCCAGTACAGGGTGTCACGCTGGGAGCCCACCCGAGTGTGGCAACAATGCTATGGCCAACGGGTGCCCAATCCGCCGGCTCCACACCCCAGCCAGCTTTTCTCTCTGCCACTGGAGCCCACCCCAGCGTGTCAAACGTCCCCGCCGCCCTCATTAAAAAAAAAAAACACACCTGAAAATCGAAACGGTCCTCGCTGTGTCTGACCCCACCCCGCCTACCCACTGCGCACCCTCTTCCTTCCCACACCCCTCACCCCATACTTACCTCCGACTCTGGCGCGACGATCTTCGGTGGACCGGAACACGTCTGCACTCTTCAAAGCCGACCGCGAACTGAGGAAATGCCGGTAAGCTGTATAATGTATAATGATAGGGTTTTTTCAACTTTTTTGCATATCTCAGGCATTTTTGGGAATTTGGGCCCAAATTTTCAACATGGGGTTTTTGGGACCCCTCCTCATGAATTATTGCACTGTCATGGTGTTATTCAGGCCCGAAGGGTGATTTCGCAGTCACTGCGCGAAATCACCTTCCGGGACCGAGTAACGAAACGACACTGCCACTGTTCATAAGGTGGGCTCTCAAAAAGCCTATGTTGAAATTTTGGTGGAAAAATTCCTAAAAATGTCTGTTTTACGGTGCGTTGCGCAGTTCCTACGCACGCTCGTAAGTTCGCAAATTTTCAATATTTTCACTCCAGATTTTCAACATTGCCATTTTACCACACCTCCTTATGAGCAGTACAGCTGTCATTTTTCATATCTTGACCAAAACGTGTTTCCGTCCATGTAGCTCACAATGGCGCAGTCGGTGTGCAAAATCAATGTATGGGACACATTAAGAAAATCACAGTGACACTTTTAATGAGCAGAGGTCTTAAATGGCTATATTGAAAATTTGGTGAAAAAATTCCTAAAAATGACTGTTTTACGAGCGTGCGTTGCGCAGTTCCTACGCACGGTCGTAAGTTTGTGAATTTTCAATATTTTCACTCCAGATTTTCAGCATTGCCATTTTATTACACTTCCTTATGATCAGTACAGCTGTCATTTTTTACATGTCGCCCAAAATGTGTTTCCGCACATGTAGCGCACAATGGTGCAGTCGGTGTGCGAAATCAATGTATGGGATACATTAAGAAAATCACAGTGACACTGTTCATGAGCAGAAGTCTTAAAATGGCTATGTTGAAAATTTGGTGAAAAAATTCCTAAAAATGACTGTTTTACGAGCGCGCGTTGCGTAGTTCCTTCGCACGCTTATAAGTTTGCGAATTTTCTATATTTTCACTCCAGATTTTCCAGATTGCCATTTTATTACACTTCCTTATGAACAGTACAGTTGCCATTTTTCACATGTCGCCCAAAATGTGTTTCCGCACATGTAGCGCACAATGGTGCAGTCAGTGTGTGAAAGCAATGTTTGGGACAGATTAGGAAAATCACAGTTACACTGTTCATGAGCAGAGGTCTTAAAATGGCTATGTTGAAAATTTGGTGACAAAAGTCCATAAAATGACTGTGTTACGAGTCAACATTGCGCAGTTTCCACGCACCCTCATAAGTTCATGACTTTGTAATATTTTCAGTCCAGATTTTCACCAGTTGCATTTTTCCACACTTCCTTATGAACAGTACAGCTGTCATTTTTCACAACATGGCCGAAATGTGTTTTCACACTTTCAGCGCAGAGATGCGTGGTCGCTGTGGGAAATCATTGTTCGGGACAGATAAAGAAAATCACAGTGACACTGTTCATGATCGGAGGTCCCAAAATGCCTGAGTTGACAATCTGCTGTAAAAAATGCCCACACTAATTACATTACGGGTGTGCGTTGCACAGTTTCTATGTAACGCCAGGACTTCACCAGTTTTTTTAATATTTTTACTGCAGATTTGCAACATTGCCATTTTTTCCACCTCCCCATGAACAGTACAGCTGTCATTTTTCACATCCTGTTTGGACTGTGTTTTTGCACCTGTGGTGCTAAATGCCGTGATCGCTGTGCATAAGCAGCTTTCGGCTAACAAACTGATATTGCCACTGTTCATGAGTTGGGGGTCTCAAAAAAAACATGTTGAAAATTTGGAGTGAAAATACCAACGAATGCCTGAGCTGTTAGGGTTTCCAACCATAATGACCCACCCTGTAGAGAATGACAGGCATCAGGGGTGTGACTTGGGATTCTTGCCTGTAATGCTCATACCATTCCACACCCTGCAACCAGTGAGAGGCATCGAGGTATGCCTTGGACTCTTCGGCCCCAAAGTTCACCCCATTCTCCTATACCGCACCCATCTCACCATATTTCCTGATGGAATGGGGTGCGCATAAGGGCCAAAGAACCCAAGGCACACCGTGACACTTGTCAGTATCTGCAGGGTAGGGTGTGGTGAAATGGCATGGCCATTATGCCTGACGACCCAAAAGCACACCCCAATGCCTGTCACTCTCTGCAGGGTGGTGGTGGGGTTGGCTTCAGTTTAATACTTCACTGCCATTTCTATTATGCAGCTCTGTAACTTCTGCACTACCAATGCCAATGCCAGCAAGCAAACATTCGGCATTGACAAATGCTTGTTTTTAGTTTCTTGTCCATGTCACAGGCGACTCACAGTGTACACTGCAACATGACAACACTTATTAGTTCGACATACAAGACATGAAGAAGGCATTGATGTGTCTTTGGTGCACTTACCATGCCACAGATGAGCACCACACTGCTGACAGTACACTGCCATCACCCACGAGGAGGTGATCTGCATGCACTGGCTGCTGTACTATCCCCCTGCCATTCATGTCTATTGGGCGTCTGCTGAACACTACCAAGTCCTGCATGGAAGGTCGTTCCGTAGCATGTGCCGTCAGCACTGCTTTGCCATGTGATACACTACAGTGAGCCATGCTTCATCATCACTTGGCAGAATAACAACTTTCAACATGGCAGCAACAGATACTGTGACAGTTATGGCATGTATGACATTGATACTGTACAGCACATGTGCATCTTGCTGTACTGTCACTGCTGTTTTTGACCAACGACTGCATTAAACTGTTACAGTACTTCGAATCACATGGTGTAACACATGCATTGTCTGTAAGTGAACAAAGGTTGTTTTCTGTTACTTGTGATCCTTATTATCACAATGCACATTCCTATCATGACATCCATGCCATTTGACTTCCACAGGAAATACCGATATACTGGTTATAGACAATTAGTGAGATGGTGCTGGGGTTTCCTCGGAAAAGATATTCATGTACCTCTCCCTGCCTGTTGCCTGAAGGCCATTAGAGACAGATATCCAAACGAAGCCGGAGCATACACCCATTTCAAGCTCCGAACATCGCTCCACCATAAAGGTTATGGAACGCTTTGCCCTGCAACACATCCAAGTTATTGATCACAACACAACACAGTACCTCCTTTGCATATCTTCTCAATTGACATTTAATAAACAGAATTTAGAATTGTCAAAAACTACCTGTTGCACTGTTCATTTTGTCACACTGTGTCAACGTTTGTCATTTTGCTAAACAATGACAGTACATTATTGTCAACAGTCTGTGTGTTCAACTGTTGTTAACATACGTACAGATGTTATGAAATCGAATCTGTCATTTGCATGACTTCCACCACTGCAAAGCTTACTCTCCAGTTAATGTTTTCATACAGCACCGCACTGTTTGTGTCAATGCAAATGGATTTCATTTACTTTTGAACTGTACGCTACCCTGAAGTATAGCGGATGCTGGTGAAGCTCCATTCACTGTGAAGGTGACTTACTAGTGCGCGCGTTCCTTGTATGCATTTCTATAGAAGCTCAACTTGCGGTGATGCACTTTTTCAATTTACATAGCAGCACCAGCATCTGTGCAATTTATGGTTAGGGTCCTTTTCAAAATGAAGTGAAATCAGTTTGCACCATAACACAAACAGCCGCTTCTGTCACAAGACATTAACTGGAGGGCACTGTTTTCCCATGAAGGGAGCACACGCAAATGAGCGGTTCCCTTTACAGTGGCATTCCATTCTGTTGTGTGAGAAACCATAGGAGAACATCAAATTACTTCCTACAACTGTCACATTACTGTATAGACAGACATACAGATGTCTTGAAAAGTATTTGTACAGTACGTAATGTGTAAGAAGGCAATCAGTACAGTACGAGACTGTGCGTGTTATAACAGTCAACAAATTTTGTGAGTCGGAGATGAAATGAACATGACTCAGTTTGTGATGTCCTGCTGATACCCACCAAGAAACCACTAAACATGTTTGTGCTTCACTTACCAATGAAATGACACATTATTGACAGTAAAGCATGACATTGAAAAAATTACATAATCCATACACAACTACTACTTTACAGAAATAGTGTGAAATACATGGCATGTCACATCTCTGTATTGACAGCGGTGAAAGGTGTTGCATGAGGACGGGAAAGCTGCATATGTGTTCAGACATCAAATGTCACTGTCTAACACAGCAGTAAAGTACGGTCATGTGTACATTGAAGTATTACACATTTTCATTGACTGACTACAAATAAAGAAAACTGTACCTCTTCGATGGATAACAGCTGCAGTGCTGCAGTGACAACTTTACTGCATAACAGGTAATAAGATAGGAGTAACAGAACCCATGAAGTGTGGAGAACTGCTACATGCAGTGGATGTCCTGTATCTGGACATCATTAAGGCATTGGACTCTGTGCCACATGGGATGCTGGGAAGTAAGTAAGAATGCTCAGGGCCAGGTGCAAAGCTGGTGAGATGGGTTGTGAACTTGCTTCAGGAAATCAACAGAGGGTGGTGGTGGTTGGGGCTCTGTGATACCCAAGAGTAGTGACGGGTGGTGTTTCACAGTGCTCAGTGTTGTGACCACTGTTTGGGATATTCATTGCACATGTATATTTGGACATCAAGAGGAAGATCATTCCGTTTGCTGACGACACCAAGATGTGAGCGGTGGTGGACGACCTAGTGGGATGGCAGGTGTTGCAGGATGATGTGGAGAAGCAGAAAACATGGTCAGACACCTGGCAATTGAGGTTTAATGGCAAAAAGTGCAAGCTGCTGAATATTTTGGTGAAGATCCCACGGATGACTTACCTGCTGGGGAGAGTGCACCTAGCCAAGACAGAGGAGGAGAAGGATCTTGGTGTGCTAATTACAGGGTCACTGAACAACTCTGCACAGTGTGGGAAGGAATCTGCAAAGGCAAACAAAGTGCTGTGTTACAGTACAAGGGGTGTCTCCTCGAGGAGGGTGGAGGTGATTCTGCCACTGTGTAGGTCATTAGACGGCAGTTGGAGTAATGTGTGCGGTACTGGGGTCCATATCTGAAGATGGACATTACATTACTGCAGGGGTTGCAGCGCAGGGTGCCATGTGCCGCAATGTTTCTCAATGTGTCATGCAAAACAAGTGTCATACAGGTGACATGGAGGAGAGAATGTGCATGAGGGTAAAGGGTAACATGCGGTGCATGTTGTGGTGAGTGATAAAAAATATTGAACAAGGGTTGTAACCTTAGTACTAGCATACACAATACAGACCTGAGTCAGGTAATATTACAAAGGCAACAAGAGCGATACTCATGGTTGGATGGAGGAGGCACAGAGTTTGTGTCGCAGTGAAAAGTGCGCATAAAAAAATTTCCACGGCAACAACAGCATACGGCATCTGAGCGTGTGAACACAACATTGAATACAGCACCGTGCACATTGCATCAATACTTTTTGTTTTTGCAGTGTGCTGTCACACCGCCACACACCATTCAATATAACCAACTCTTGGGGGGCCCTATACTTGTGGTAAAGAAAAGAAATCCAGTCAGATTAGCTTGGTTTCCACAACCAAACAGAAAAGCGGCTTTATCAGTCTGTGATATGGTGAGACATCATCACTAGCCACATGTACCAGATCACAACAGGGGCAGGTACATTGGCTACTCCACCAACGGAGAGCGGCAGCAGCACAGTAGTGCCACCAAGTGATAATTTCATGTGACTCAATACAGCGAAATGGCTGTTTCAGCTGTTACTGGTCCCATGCTTCTGTGGACAAAAATCCAAAATATGGACACTGCATGAATCAATGAAGGTCATCGACACAGTTTTAAAAATTGTCCCAAACAATAACAAAATATCAATGCTCGTGTACACCCCATAACACAAATACAATTACACACTGACTTAGCTCAGCTTACATCTACTCTTGTAGTTGTCTATTACCTGCTGTCTGTCAACATCAGAATAGCGTGTAGCAAGTGGTGGTGGCTCTTGGAATTCCTTCGATTGCTGACGAAGTCTATGTCTCTCCTCAGTGGACGAAATGGAAATGTGCATTTGTTTCATGATGTTCTTGACATACTCTGCAACACAGGACAGTACAATTTCAGCAACAGTGAGCTACAACACACTACAGACTTGCCATTGCAATTCATGGATGAGCCATGCTTTAGTACCGTCACTCTACTGAACTACTTTTGTGGGGGCACCCCACCTCCCAACAATGGACCAACGTTTTACTTCTTGCCTCCTAGGCACCATATCTTGACAGTCAACACCCCCCCCCCACCACCACCACCTCATATTAACGGCCAACACCAACACGGTACCCCGGCGTAACACCGCAGTGGGTGTGTCCCTCTTCTATGTGGGTGAAGGCACCGGTGCAGCATGAAGCTCACTTCAATTTGCCCTCCAGCTGATGCTGAGGCCATACCCACCTCCCCCGTGATAATGAAAGCATTCTTCCAACGCTCCATCCTTGTACTCCCATCTGTCCCTCCATCGCCCCAGGTCCGCTGTAACCAGGGTCGCTAGGTCAGTAAGTGATGCAACTGCTTCACTGATGGGCCTTTCTGACCTGAACGTTCAATGCTTGTGAGCCACGCTTCATTGTCGGACTATGATCCTGCATGTTTCAGAGCGGGGAACTCCTCCTAGTTGTGCCGCCTGTCCACCTCTCTGTGGAAGCACATCAGACTGAAGTCATGCAGTAGCATGACTTGAGTACCCATGTGTCCCCCAACAACAGATATTGGAAACTGTCATCCGTGCTGAAATCCCGTGTGGCCATGGTTACTGACATCAGGCAGGAATAATCTTTGTGATTTTCCTATCACATGCTAATTCGCAGTCATGCCCATGTTAAACTTGCTTGCAGTGCTTTTTTTGTTCATGTGGCACAGATATGAAGAGTGCACAACACGACCAAGTAACGTAATGAAGGCATTACTTCCAAATACCATGGTAGACAATGTTACCTATCACTGGAGCAACATACATGTTATCAAGGAAGATGTTATTAATATACTGACATGGTATGTCTTACCATAGGTGGACACAGCCTTGACTATGCACCGATGGCTCCCCTTTCTCCGCCTTTGTGAAGTACACCGACAGTCTTTGATTGCCATCACTGTCCCAAGAAGTTTGTTGTCAGTTTTCATTGAAATGTAAAGATGCAAGATACAACCTGTTGTTGCATCAAAAAGAAATATGTTACCTCAGATCAAAGTGACAATGAACAAAATGAAACAATACTAACACTGTCTTGTCAAGACTATAGGCAGAATCCATTGTTTTATAAAGTGAACTGACAACAGTGTCAATTATCCATTCACAGTCAGTGTAAAGGAATTAATTTTGTTTTGCAGTAGCACAACACTGTGTACAGTTCAGACACCCATACTTGAAAAGGTATGTTGCAGTAATGGAGGCAGTGCAGCGAATAGCAAAACAGATGATGCACATGTTGGGGGACACAACTTATGAAGACAGAGCAAAAGAGCTCAACAGGTATACCCTGGAGGATAGAAGACAGACAGGGGACATGATGGAGACCTTCATGTAGCTGAAGTTTATGAAGACAGTATGCTTACATGGTGTGTTCATTATCCAGAACAGAAGACGTACTAGAGGGTAGTCTCTGAAGTTAAAGGGGGGTAGATTCGGGATGGGAAGGAGGAGGCAGTACCGCAGTGAAAGAGTGGTAACAGGGTTCAGTGCACTGCATGGGAAACTTGTGGCACTGCACAGTACATGTTGCTTCAAGATGGGGTTGGACATATTGTAGGGGAAAGTACATGTTAAAGAAAAACAAAGGTTATGAAACAGCATACCTGCACTGCATACCAAGGAAGGAGTATGCAGTATGCTTGAGAGCAAAGTGAATGATCGTGCTATGGAATGCTTCAACTGAGGATGTTTGGTGGTGTGGTGACAGTCTGCCGACATCCTTCACCAAGGATTTGTTTTCCAGTATGTGGACCAGCTTCTCTGTTGGAGGATCACCTGATTATGGCACAAGAAACGTAACACGTCAATGTGTTTCTTATGTGGTTGTGCAGCATACGTTTTTCTGTTGCATTTTGCACAACATGCATCAGGTTTAATTGCTGCATCTTTGACCATGCTATCATTGATGGAACACCACTGGGGGAAAAATGACATTCCATTTCACATGATTACTTTCCCTTACTTTGAAACAGGTATGATGGTGGTGTCACGCACGTCTGGGGTACAGTTAATAAACCTGTGGAGGGGATGCACACTAAAAGATAGGGAGTGGTGACGTGGTCTCATGGAGGGGGAATGGACAGCACAGTCCGGTTGACTGAAGGCAGTACAGGAGACAGTGGTGATGACGTGGAGGTCGTGGACATGGACAAGTCAGGGAAGCCGTCACATCCCTTATGACAGGAAGAACAAGTGCTGGATGAAATACATCACCAGGTGATAACAGACCTGGTGGATGCCCTGGTGAACCTATTGAACATGTCTCTGAACACGTCCTGTACAACCCATGAGTGGAGGATGGCCCCTATCCTGCCTATCAAGAATGGTTAATGAAGAGAGGATGTGAGGAAAGACAGGCCCGTTTGCCTGACATTGGTGGTGGGCAAGGTGATGGCTGGGTTTCAGCAAGGACAGGATGGGGTTGTCCCCATGAAGATTGTGTCGCTCAAATCTGGTTGAGTTTGTACGAATATGTGTCCAGTGCAGTGCACAGAAGTAGGCCAGTGAACAGCTTCTTTCTTGATTTCAGCTAGGCGTTTGATGCGTTCCGTCGTAGTGGCCTGCTAACAAAAATGAACGGGTTTTGGTGGGGACAGAGTGCACGGGAGAGCCTCAATAGGTAGACATGTGTATCCTAGAAGAGAGGAGGACGAGGGGACATGATACAAGTGTGAAAGTACATACAGGGATTGATAAGGATACTCAGTCGTCGTCTTCAAAATGAAAGTAGTGGTGGAAAGTACGGAACAAAGGTGAAAGGTATAGGGAGAGAGACTCAAGGGGGGGAGGATGAGGTGCCACTTCAGTGACAGGGTGGTGGAGACATGCAGCATACTGCACTAAGGACCTTTAGTGTAACACACTGTAGAGGGGTTCAGCATGAGCCTGGGACTGGAACTGAGGGAGATTGAAGCCACGTAAGTCCAATTGAAGGTGGAGAATGGGTGGGCATTGACGGGGAAACCCACAGAGGTGGTGGTGGAACCAAATTTGACGAGCGATATGTGCCTTGACCATCGAGCACACACGAAAGACCATTATGCCGCCTCTTGTGGCATGGTACTATGTCAGTATGTATTGTGTTGCGCCATTCTGTTGTGATTGGTATTGCCTGACAACGCTCTCATGAATCTCTTGCACCTGCCCTGTAATCAGACAGTGAAATAAGGAAATACATTACATAATTAAAACATTACAGATGATCAGGGCATGTAACTTTATACATTGTATGCCTAAGCTTTTACCTGGCTTCAACCACTTCTTCTTCCGCTCACTGCAGTGGGACCATGCTGGCAGCGAGGAAACAGAGGATTTGGATGGTCGTGCAATTTTGAACATGGCGGATCATCGCTCCCCACCTTGACCGATCAGTTCCTGGTCATTAGATGGAGATGATGATGCTCTCAACAAATATGATTATAATAGTTTTTTTCCATGGAGCAATGGCCTCCATCCCAGACTGCTTGCACAGTGCCTCAAACTTCTTACGTACCCCTGAAACAAATGATGACACAAGTAAATTGATGTGCTGTTTCATTATGCATGTATCACTTGAGAACAATGCTTTACAGATTGAATTGATAAAGTGTTGTTGTGAAGCTCAGTGGTCTTCATGACAGCAAAGTAGAATTTATCAGTAATGTAACAGTGACGGTGTATGATTTGTGATAACAAGTAACGTAAATCTAGTGAATGTGTATATCAGAGCATGTGCATACTTTGAAAGGTGCCACATCATAGTAATGTGTGGCATCAGCCATAAGAGGACTGTTCGTCAGCCACGCGTGATTTGTCTGTGGCGACAAGTGAGTCAGTTTAAGACCCTGTCTCTCAACTATCTCAGTTAGAGCTTGTTTAAGTCCCTCTAGCTCTATCCACCCCTGAGTTCTTCACTTCATTGCTCTAAAAGCAGAAAGAGTCAACAACTTTAGTGTGCAGAACTGTTATCCTGTTGTTCTGTGTAAAATCATTTTAGTGTTATAAACTGACCTGAACCAAGGTGATGCTAGCTACTTTGCCTATCCTGAACTCTATTAGGGTGTAGGAACCAAACTTCGCAGACAGTGTCCAGGGCTGTCAGACCTCCCATCACCACCCATAATTAAACCACCAGGAAGGCACCTCAGCTCCTGAAAGAGGACCTCCTGTTGCGCCCGTCCTAGATGTTTTGCACCATTGGCAAAATCACTTCTTTCTGGCACTTGTCATAGGTACTTTGGGTGATGCCAGCCACATTCATGAACTCAAAATACGAGTGCCTGTGAAACTGGGCATCCGGATGCAAAATTGACGTTGCCAGACAAACATTTCCATGTATACAGTTTCAGACTGAGGTTGGTTATGCCATGACCCCGTAATCTGCAGTTGTTGCAGTGATACTCAATGACTAGGAGAGTTCCACGCTTCTGCCATGGTCATCAGTGGAAAAGTGAACCACATAACCAACAGTGTTTGAAAATGGCATCTAAGCTGGAACGGTACACTATGTACTTCGGTTCCTCATGAATCGGGTACGATTTTGTACCCTGAGACCTGTAATGTAAAAGACAGTACCTGTTGACAGCACTGTTTCACCTATATTGCGAAATACTATTTTGCATTGTAAGAAACATGCCAGATGTATCCATCTTGATACTTGCCCAATGCTTTCATTCAACTCCCTGCGTGCCTCTGCAGTGGAGTCCTGTCCAGGTGTGTATTCTGAATCAGAACAGTCAGGGTCAGCAATTGATGAGGTCAGTGGAGACGGACAAGGAGAAGGAAGAGGAGTGGATGAACATTTTGCTTGTAATGGAAAAGGGAAGTCTGATGTGCCAGTGATAATGTCACATTGTACGGCTGCATCACGTGTTCTCAAATCACTGGTTTGTGTGCCTGTAAAACACACCAGTTGAGGGTGTAGTTAACATACCGTTTATATCGCCTATCATCAGCCTTTTTGTTATATCAACGCATCAAGTACATCCATTGTAAGGCACATCTTGGTCTTGCCTGCTCCCTAGTTGCGTCTCTCAGTTCTGCAGACATTGGTAGCATCTACTAATTCCTTTAGAAATCATCTCCCACAAATCGTCACTGCCCATACCTGTCATCTAAGTCGACACTAAGGATACACTACTGTACATCACACTGAAGTCAGCAGTGCAACAATAATACAATAACGTATTTCTTTTCTGACCCTCACCCACCTCCAAGGTCAAGGGGCAAGCAGACCATGGCATGATCCGTCCATGTAAGTGTGTCCAGACCAATGCTGAGTCATGCTGAGCTGTCCATCTCACAGCACCATTTACAAGATGCGTGCACCACTTGTCGAATCAGTCAACAGGTTAATGCATCCTTGCAGACATCCAGCAGACGCAGCACACTGCATGATGATGCTCCCTGCACTGTCTGTTTCGGATGCTTATTATGACATAGAAAACAAGTAAGCATACCATTTGCAGTAAAATATACATGCGTTAACTTACATGCACTCACCTTTCAGATGTGCGGAATACATCAGAGTTAATGTTGTGCACATCATCACATGCACGTAGCTATCTTCTCATTGAAAATGCACTTTTTCACATTTCACTATTGTGTTACAGTGTTTTTATTCAGCTTCTCTCCACCCTCAATGCCAGTTAACATTGATCCTATGCTGAAGGTCACTGTACTCTGCACCAGGTATCTCCTTCACACAGCACAGCACTCACACCCATCCTGCCGTTGTTTGACACCACGGCGGGAAATGTGTGTTCCTATTAACACCCCCCACTCTGTGAACATGCATTGGGGTGGTCAAGGCTGGTCCTTCACAACGCATGGTTTTGGAGGATGTCACCAGCTGGATAACATCTTCCAGTAGCCACTGCAGTGTTTCTCCAGTTTCCAGGAAGCCTCCAACAACGTCCGCTACCAGAGTTATCAAAGGAGGCGGGACACATTGAAACATGATAACAATTACATATTCTTACCATCACACTGCCTACCATGTATCTGTGTTCCCCGCTGAACCTACCACTATGGTGACACAGGTGGCGGTAATTCAGCAGGGATCACAGCCAGCCATCCCCGAAGGAGGACATGAGCCATCACTGCACTCGATTCTCCTACCCCCTGCCATTCCTAAAGCACCCCAAGTTATTTCTCAACCAGGGGCCAATGGTACTGGATGTGGAAGCTGTAGCGCTGTGCCCTCATGCAACCCCATGCGCATATTCTGTGATGCAAGGGTGCCTGTAAGATTCGCAACCTCCTCTGCTTTGAAAATTTGACCCACTATTGGAAAACGAACATAATGTTTGCAAAGTTTTCACATGCAAACTTCTATCAGTGAACTGAAGATATGGCATCATGACAAGGAACCACAGCCCACTGATGCATGTTTTTACAATCTGGTACATTACTAAAGAGATGTCAGAAAAGTGTTGGATACCTTTGTTACAGCTGATCAGTTTCCGGTGAATCTTGGTTCCCTTGTTTTGACGGTAACATGTCACAACAGCAGCAGAGTGTGTGAATTGAGAAGAAATGTGGCAGGGAGGTGTCGCTCGTAACATCATCTGACGTTGTGGCCATGTCTGTCGTGTTCATGGTCAGCTCAGTTGAGGAACTACTGGCAATATCTACCAATCCACTGTTGGAGAACTGGTCTACAGCAGGCTATAAGCAGACAGCACATTAGATTGTGTCAGTTACATAGATTTGCGCACTATTTTTTTTTTCTCCGTCAACATATGTAATAATTAACCCATTACAAGGTGTGTGGCTATTCATGATTGCTGAACAAAGTGCTAGCACTGTCAGGAATGAGGAAGGAGGAAAATGTTATGTTTATCCTGGTTTCCCCACACACACATTCAAGCAGCCACAGGCACCACCATCATCAGGGCACAGGAGTATCCGATTTCTGTTTTTCATGCCTCAAGCACAGGCAGATGGTGTCTTTGTCCTGGTGCCCCACCCCCCAAACCCAGGCAGACATCCCCTCCACCATCAAGAGGGCACAGCAGTTGCTGAGTTCTATGTTTGTGGCCTGCAGAATGTATGTTTCTCCTGGCCCCCCCCCCAGCTAGGCAGACATCCTCTCCACCATCAACAGGGCACATAATCTGCTGACTTCTGTGTTTGTGACCTCAATGGCGTGCAGAATATATGTTTCTCCTGGTGCAGCCCCCAACCCCCATAGCCAGGCAGACATCCCCTCCACCATCAGCAGGTCACACGACTTGCTGAGTTCTTTGTTTGTGGCCTGCATGGCGTGCAGAATGTAGGTTTGTCCTGGTGCCCCCTCCCCATAGCCAGGCAGACATCCCCTCCGCCATCAACAGGGCACAGCAGTTGCTGAGTGTTGTGTTTGTGGCCTGCAGAATGTATGTTTCTCCTGGCACCCCCCAGCTAGGCTGACATCCCTCCACCACCAACAGGGCACATAAGCTGCTGACTTCTGTGTTTGTGACCTCAATGGCGTGCAGAATGTATGTTTCTCCTGGTGCAGCCCCCAACCCCCATAGCCGGGCAGACATCCCCTCCACCATCAACAGGGCACACGACTTGCTGAGTTCTTTGTTTGTGGCCTGCATGGTGTGCAGAATGTAGGTTTCTCCTGATGTCCCCCCCCCCCCATAGCCAGGCAGACCTCACCTCCACTATCAACAGGGTGCATAAGCTGCTGACTTCTGTGTTTGTGACCTCAATGGCGTGCAGAATGTATGTTTCTCGTGGTGCAACCTCCATAGCCAGGCACAGATCAGATGCACCATCAGCAGGGCACAGGAGTTGCTGTCAGAATGTATGCTTCTCCTGGTGCCCCCCCCCCCAAGCCAGGCACCCATCCACAGCATAATCAGCAGTGCAGTGGAGCTGATTTCTGTTTCGGGGCCTCAATAGCAGGCAGATGGTATGTTTGTCCGGGTTTCCCACACCAATACCCAGGCACCCATCCCCAGCTCCATCAGAAGGGAACAGCATTTGTTGTTTTTCTGTTTGTGGAGTCAATGACAGTCACATAGTGTTTTTCTCTTTCCTGCACACCCTCCCATGGCCATACACCCATCCCCAGCACTGTCAGCGGGGCAAAGGAGTAGCTTACTTTTGTTTTTGTGGCCTCAGTGAAGGGCAGAAGATATGTTACTCCTGCTTGCCACCCCTCCCATAGCCAAGCACACATGCCCAGCACCTACAGCAGGGAACCAGGGTAGCTGATTTCTGTTTGTGGACTGAATGACAAGCAGATGGTGTCTTTTTCTGGTTGCCAACCCTCATCCATCCAGGCACCAATCCTCAGCACCATCAGTAGGGAAGAGCAAATCATAAGCCATTGCAGTCACAAGAAGCATACTTGATTATTGGCAAACAACATAGCTATGCCAAATGATCCGGGCGTTGTTGGAAAAATCAGGTAGCCAGGTGTCCAATGAGTAGTAAACAAATTGCTTTGACTGACAAATGTTACAAGTTACTGGATGCCTCAGTCCTAGCTGCATATAAAGTGTTTTTAATGCTAACAAATTACACCGGTGTAAATACTGGTTGCACAAACAGAATGTGAAAGCTAGAGGCTGAAACCAGAAGTGGATAATAAACTGATTTGTCACATCAGGATCACTTGACAGCTCAACATGCACAGTGCACACACTCAGCCACTCAGTGCCATTACCCACCTCAAAGTGACATTGCTGGCTTCCACAAGTACGTTTGGGACTGTGTTCACTCTGAAGGTCTGAAAGGACATGCTTGTTGGTGGACATAGGGAGCAAGTCAGCTGTACTACTTTGGAGACAGACATTGGGAATAGCAGTCCTTTTCAATTTTAGAAACTTGACACACCCGATATGAAACTGCATTAAGTTATGAAAGCTATCATCTGTAAAATGCTCTGAGCATATGTGTGGAGATGCAGCCAACTGCCAGTCCCACTGACGATCTAGTAGGACAAAATCAACCCACTTCCTAAATCTCTCTGGAGAGTTGTCTCTTTTGGGAACCCAGGCGCCACCTTCCTACTGGGCATATCGCCACATCCATCAACCACACACAGATTAACCATGTTATCAGAGCAATAGAAACCTGCAGTGTTATAGAGTCCAGGGAAATTGATAAACCAAATGCTATGAGCATGGGGCAGTCTATCTCAGGCAGAAATTTATAGAAAAAGTAAGTAAAGCAAGAGAGCAAAGCGCTACTTAGGAATAGCCAGTGTCAATCAGGGCCATCCAGAAGGAGGTAATGTCCTGCCAACACTCACAATGTATTCTCCAGCAGGAATCACGGGTACACAGTCAGAACTACTAATACAAAACACAATCTGTGGCACCTAATCTCACAGGCTGCTAGTATTCATGCAGCAATGTGCACCCTTCAGATAAAACGGGTCCTGCACAGCCCTAAACGAAGATGAAACCACTCCTGCACAACATCACACGATAAGGTTATTTTCCACCTAACACTAACAAAGCCGATATAACAGTGTGACAAGATGTAAATATACAGCAAAAGGACATTATATGCGGTAAGATGCAGCGGTGCCGACTTGCACTATATAGTAGGCACGACAGCATTCACAGCGCGCTTGCAGTTTCCCGCGCTGACGGATCCCCCAGTGACACTTGTACCGCCCATCCTTGCATGATGCGATTGCAAGGGGCGGGGAAACTGCATCGGTCTTCAGAAAAATTTAAAGGCACCCAGGAGAGAGACATCACTATTGGTGGCTGTACAGACATGCAGCCTGCAAAGAAACAGAACAGACTGATCACAACACATCTATACCAAAGGTACTAATGAGAGAACACACAAATAACGCTATTTAAAAACGTCAATCAATCACTTTAAAAAAATCAAACGGTATTCTTCTGTGTTCCATGACATCATGTGTCATATTATGCCAGGTGCCTGGAGTTTTTTCATATCAGATTTAGTCAATGTCATTGTCAACAAAGCAATGGTGTTAACGAGTCTGAATAGAAGTAGTAGTAAAATGTTTATTTTTATACAGGTGATAAAACAAGTTGGTACAAAAACACCATTAGGGCAGATGGAGCCCTATTTACAAGGTGGTCCTGTTAGTATATAAAGTTTCATATTTGTACAAAAACAATATAACATACTCTATAAACATTACAATACAAGTAAAATCAGATATAGTTTAAGTGCACACTGAAAGACTGTTGGTATTTCATACTCTACAAGTATACCGGGTACTCAATTCTTGTTTCATAGCTGTTGAAAATGCTCTTGGTTTAGAAACCAGTGATTTGATTTCTGGGGTAATGTCATTTCAAAGAGTTGGCACTGCTTGTGTGAATATCATATCCCCATATCTGTTCTTTGAGATGACTTTAATGTGTTCCCTGTTTTTGTTATACCTTAGGTTGTATTTATATTCAACTTTTGCAATCTATCAACTAAAATTACTGGTTTGTTTTGATTTAACATGGTATTTGCCAAACTTGCCCAGTGTCACTTCCTCCTATTCTCTAATGTCAACTATCCAAGTTTTTCATACATTATACAGTGGTGAGTTCTATAATCACAGCGTAATACGAACCTAGCCCGATTGTTGTGCATAACTTCCACTTTCTGTAGTTCCGTTGCATTTGCATGACCATATACGTAACATCCATAATCCAAAATCGGAAGTAAAAGTTGATTTGCTAATGTATATCTGAGGTTTTTATTTATACAGAATGCTGTGCGCCTGCAAGCACCACGTCTGCAGTTTACCTTTTTTGTAACAATATTTATGTGGTGGTTGAATGTTAAATGTTTATCTACCCATGTTCCCAGGTATTTGTGTTCTGTTACTTGTGTTAATTCTGTGCCGTACTTTGCAGCTATTTTTAGTCTTGGGTCGTCCTTCTCCACACCAGTGGTGCCAGTGTGAAAAGCCGTAACTTGAGTTTTTTACTATTTAGTACTAACATGAATTTTCAAGCCATGTGTATAAATTCCAAAGGTCTTTTCGTAATTTTTCTTCCACTTGACTGTAATCACTGCCAGAAGCAACTAATACCATATCATCAGCATAAAGACAAATTTCAGTATTTTTTATAACATTTAGTAATTAATTCATGTATACCAAAAACAGTAATTGGCCCAATATAGAGCCCTGTGCTGCTCTTCTACGTACTTTATTTAATTTGGATAAATTACCTTTAATACAGACCCTTTGTGTTTTATCGGTGATATAAGATAAAAAAACACCTCAGGGTTTCCTCAGAAATATTTAATTTTCTTAATCTTTTTAACAGTATTTGGTGATTTACCAAATTAAAGGCCTTAGACAAATCCATGAACACTATGCCCACCGCTCCACCCCCACTCAAAGGGTTAGATATCAGGTCCAAGAGGTTGGAGAGCGCTGTGCCCATGGAGTGCTCTTTCCTGAAGCCCTAATTGATATTTGGTAAGGTATTATTTTTCCAAGTATTCATACAACTGTGTATGAACCAGTCTTTTGAAGACCTTTAATACCACTGGCAGGAGGGTAATCGCCAATAATTTGATGCCACTGTTAGTCGTTTTTAAAAATAGACATTTTAGCGATCATCCAGGTTTCTGGGTAAGTACCGTTAATCAGGCTCCGGTTAAATAACTTGGTCAAAATAGGTGCAACAACATCTGCAGCATATTTTTGGAACCAGAAATCTTCAGGATTTTTAGGAGTTTTTTGAGTAGCCAGCAAACAATCCTAGATTGACTGTAATAAATGAGGATCTCTCCGTCATCAGGCCACACCTATAGAACTATAAGCCTCCAGGTGCTAGGACCACATGGAAACTTTTGCAAGCAGTCCACCAGGGGTTGCCCACAACAATGTCAGACATCAGCTGCTGCAGAAATGTGGGTGGCCCCTTCCCTCCTCAGTTCTTTTCCTGCCGTCGACCAAACTCGGACTGCTGACGGAAACACCACTGCAACTGATGCCACTTTATTTTTTCCTGTATAGCACAGTAATCACTTTTACAGAGTGCTTTACAATTACCTATGTCATAGAAGGAACCATCAAAATTGCTCTGGTATTGTGAATGTGGTGAGAAGATCTACACCGGCGAGTATCATAATGTCTCCGTTTGTTGCCTTAGCCCCTCACAGTGTGAAAGTCAGCCTGATCTGCAGGGGTTTTAATACTTCCACCCAGTGACACTGAAAAGGGGCCCTTGATAACCACCTATTGAAGAAACAAGTAGCCTGCATGGATGAGGAGCTCTAGGAGAAGAGCATCGCTGCATCGCCTACCCACTCTTCTGGGTCCAGTTCCTAAAATCTCAGTAAAAGTTGTTCAGGAGTCATAAGCACAAGGAGAAGGAGAAAACCTCCCTGGTGCATTCCAGATTGCCCCTCTGTACACTAGGTACAACCTCCGCTGCGCCATCAACTACCACGGCGGTGACGCCGCTCGCCTCCCCGACCATTGACCCAGCTCCCAGGTCAGGGTACAGCACTGGTGCTACCAGGTCTAGCACAACTAGTACATCGCCATTGATGTCAGGGGCTCTGCCTTCCCTATTGACTCCTACTGGCGCACCTGTCAATTACACGGGCGCCAGCGTCCAGGTGGTTCTGTCCTCCTTCACAGACATGCTCAGATGCCTGCTGCCACCTCCTCCTCCTCCTCCTCCCATTCCAGAGGGCCTGTTGATAGGGCTTTCTACTAACCCCCCTGAGACAATGCACATTAGAGCCATGCCTCAGTCACCTCCTAAGGCGCCACCGACCTCGCCAGTGTGTTTCCTGCTACCGGTCGACCAGATCAATGATTTTGAATGTAATCCTGATTTAATAATGCAGGATAATGAGGAGGAACCTGAGGACTATGCTGAAAGCCCTAATGAGAGGTACACCAGCTCTGTTGTGTCCTCGTGCAGTGAGGACTCGATGGTCCTCACTCCAGTGTCCCCACCAGAGGACCCAACTTTTGTTACCACGATGCAGCAGTTGCAGGCAGCCATGGGTTTTGATTTAGAGGAGCAGGACACCACCAGAAAAAAATTAATAGATTTCTTGGAGTTACCTGATTCTCACCCTATTGTGGTACCACCTCTCCTCCCTGCCCTAGAGGATGCTACCGTTGGTGCCTGGTACAGGCCAAATGTGATCCCAGCCATACCAAGAAAAGTAGACAATATGTATGTGGTTCCTTCTGGGAAGCCCTTTTTTGCCACCCAGCCTGAGGCAGACTCTGGTTATTAAGGCTGCCCATGATTGGTCAAGGGCATCTAAACACCTGAGCTCCCTCCCTCCTAAAAAAGAGTCCAGGAGGTTGTATGTGCTAGAAATCAGGATTTCCCTAGGCCTTAGGACTGCTCACTATCAGGCCCACATGATTAAGTACCAGAACACAATCGGAGTGATAAGATATTGGAATGGTTTGCCACAGTTCATTGTGGATTCACCAACACTGTATAGTTTAAAAAAAGAACCACCTAGATATGGAAATGGACACTTGGGATCTAAGTGAATGACAATGGTTAGTGGGGGTGGTGGACTAGAAGTGCCATTGGCACAGATCCACCCTTATCTACCTAAGTACCTAACATTCTCTAAAGAAAGGCCAAGACAGTTGCACAAAACTTACCAGAGGGCACCCCCAAACAAGAGCTCCTTAAGGCTCTCACAGCTGGGGCTGATGTAGGAAAGCATTTGCTTTGCACAGTCTATGATATTTCAGATGTTTCCACTAGGCCTGGTCCTTGGGCATCTGTCTTAGGAGGCAGTCCTGGCTCAGGATGGCAGGGTTTGCAAATAACGTGCAACAGTCCATTCTAAATGCCCCCTTTAGAGGACATAAACTATTTGGTTCTGATGCCCAAGACATTCTTTCTAACCTTCAGGCCTCAGGCAGGACCCTGAATTATGTGCGCTCCCTCTACCATACCCAACCAAGGGGTAGGCAGAGGGTACCATTTGGTCCAGCTGGTGCTAGACACCATCTAGCCACTAGACAACAAGATAAAGGCAAGGGAGAAGGAGTCTTGCCTACCCCAGGCACCACTCCAGGTGCACATTCAGAAGCTCTTAGAGGTGGCGTGGCAGGAGCCCACCACAGCCAGCTCTGCCTGACTCCTTTTTACCCCCCCCACCACCATTACCTCCAGGGGCGGTTGTAGGGGGTTGTCTCTCCTTTTATTTAACTCAATGGAAGGAAATGACATCAGATGCCTGGGTTCTGGAAATCATATCACAAGGTCATGCTGTGGAACTTTTGAACAAACCTCCAGATTATCTGCAGTGTCAGCTCGCTATCCTCCAGACCACCTTCCTCTGCTCTTCGAAGAAGTTCAGACTTTGCTTCAAAAGAAGGCCACAGAGCCTGTGTCCATCGAACAAAGACACACAGGGTTCTACTCTTGTTACTTCCTAGTCCCGAAATGGACAGGAGACCTGTGGCCTATTCTAGATCTCAGGGACCTGAACTTTTTCATAGAGTACAAAAAGTTCAGAATAGTCACCCTACAAGGCCTGCTCCAACTGCTGCAAGCAGGAGGACTTGATCTGTTCCATCAAGCATGAAGGATGCCTACCTTCATATCAAAATACACAAACCTCACAGAAAGTATTTGAGGTTCCTATTCCAGGGGGAACACTACCAATTCAGGATATTGTCCTTTGGCTTGTCCTCTGCGTCATGGGTCTTTACCAAATGCTTGGCTGCGGTGGCAGTAGCCTTTCACAGTGACGGTCTAGCTGTGTCTTTTCCTACCTGGATGACTGGGTATTGAAAGCCCTCTCCAAGGATCAACTCCTGTACACCTTAGCTGGAATGAGGCAAATGTTTGATGCTCTGGGGGTCACTGTCAACATACCCAGGTCTATCTTGCTACCTTGCCAACACCTGCAGTACTTAGGGGCTGTCTTGGACACAGCTCAAGGCTCAGGCTTCTTGTCCCTGGACATGGCCTAATGACTGATTGCCCAGACCAAGCTGGTACCCAGCCAACAGCTGGTATGTCTCAGCCAGGACATTCCTTTGGCTCGTGGGCCTTATGGCAGCTGCCACTGTCACAGTACTTTGGGCCAGGCTGTATATGAGGATCCCTCAGTGGACCCTAAAAGTCCAGTGGAACCAGCTCACAGATTATCTAGAACAGTTTTAAATCTTTGTAACAGACTTAGCCTTTTATTGCAGAATGGATTTTGTTTCAGCACAAGTTTGCTGCCTGAGCACAAGAGGGGTTATGAGGGCTGATCCTTGCCAGCTAGCCCTCCTCCAGCCAGCGTTTCATCCCTGAGAAGCCCTTTGGGATAACGGCTGACCTTGCCCTACTTAAATTCCACAGGACTTCCCACCCATCACCACAATCAGTCAAACTGCTGGTCTGCACAAGTATTTAAAGAGTCTGCTGCCAAGTGGCCCATCCGCGCAGTGGCCCATCTGTGCAAATGACCACCCGCTAAGGACAGCAGTATTGTCTACCTTGAGTCTGCTGGAGTCAGCTAGTGGACAGCCAGTCTGCCAGCCACTCTGCTCCGCTCTACACCTGTCTCCTTTCCACCAGTTTATGTAGGATCTGGTACCTATTAGTCTTGCAGTCTCTGATTATGTTGTTACTGTTCTAAGTATGCATACACTATAGATATATATATATATATATATATATATATATATATATATATATATAGAATATATAGATATGTGTGTACATGTGTGTGTGTGTATATATATGTATATATATATATATATATGTGTATATATATATATATATTAGGTTGAACCCTTTGCACCCCTCCAGCCCACCCCACAAATGGAATCGGTGTATTGGGGTCATTGGCCCTAAGTGTCACCCCAACACATGTGGAAAGAAGCTGAGGAATAGGAGAATGGGGTGGCAGGACTGATGACCCCAATGCGCACCTCGATTCCATTTGTGGGGATAAGCTGGAGAGGTGCAAAGGGGGTTTCAACCCTAACATCGAATTTCCTCGCTTTTGTCACTGTGGAACAACCCTAACTGATGCATTAAATGGAGTTTTTTGCCTCTAATTTCCCTTCTTTTTGAGAATGATAATGAGAAATAGTGAATATAATGCAGCGGCGGGCCCCGCGCTCCCGCCACATGATGTCTTGTCACATAGTAACATTGTGCCCGCAAACGCAAATCGTAATGCGCATGGTGACACAAAGCGAAACAGAAAGAGAAACAGTACTGTAGACAGAAATGTTAAGAACAACGCAAACGCAACCGCAAATGAAAACGCAAAGGGTAACACACATGGTGGCGTAAATGTTAACGGTAAGTGAGACGGGTACGGAACCGCAAGCAGAAATGGTAATGGTAACAGTAATGTAAGCACACAGGCTGGTTTTATCCAAAAGTTGTGTAGAGAAAGACAGTGAGTACAAAGAATGTATGCAAAATAATGACTCTCGGAACACAAAAATGAGGACTTGGAATAGTAAATTGCTTATATCTCAGTAACCGTATGACACTGAAAAGAAATTTAAAAATCATATGAATTATCACTTTCCTGGCTAATTTTGTACTTAGTCCCCATTAGGGGGCTGAGCATTTTTTTTTATGAAAAGTCCATATCTCACACCGTTTCCGAGATACGGGCCCTGAAAGGTGCAGCGAACGCCGTAATGTTATCCAATTGGAAAAAAACAGAAGTTCGGACTGCCATAACTTTGCCTCCCTGGAATATTTTTTCACCAAACCACTGAAAGGCACATCTGCGGGATGTTGGCTGTCTTCCCTGCAAATTTCAGCCCAAAAGACCAAATCATTATGTTGCAGCAGGGCGCCAATCGATTGCTGCAATGCGTCGTACGCCGTAATGTTATCCTGTGGGAAAAAGCGGCAACTTTGGAGTACTGTAACATTGCTGCTGTGTAATATTTTGTCAACAAAACACTGAAAGGCACATCTGTGAGATGTCAGCTGTGTTCCCTCCAAATTTCGGCCCCAAACTCCAAACTGTTCTTTTGCAGCGGAGTGCCAGAGAATTACTGTTATTTTGGGCATAGTGTCGCAAAGTAGTGTCGCAATTTGTGACACTTTCGTGAGTTTGACACTACTTTGCGAAAGTACTTTTTCCAGAAATTGAAAAACATATTTCTGGGGTGCTTTACTCAAAATAAAGACAATGGTTATTCAGGGTCCGGACTAGGTGAATACAAAAGAATTAGGTTGTTAGAGGGTCCCAAATTTACAGCGGCAGCATTTTCTGATCACTAACCAGAACAAGATGGTGGATTTGCGACAAACAGGGCCATTTGCGCATAGTAGTGCATTTCCAGTGACTGTTCAACTTTTGTTAATCTTTTCCTATTGACTCATATCGGGGAAATAGTTTTGAATATCGAACCGCTTAATATTTTTTCGATGAAATTAAAAGCAGCACATCATCTTCTTCGTCGATGTTCCCCGAAGATTTTGGTCAATAAGATATCGGTAGACCTGTAGGCATGACCATAGTTCCAGAAAGCATAAACGCACGCCAAGAGATCATACTTATTAACTCCACAGTCAGATATCCGACCGTACAACTCTGGCAGATCCCAGGTTTGTGGTTCTGATTATGTATTCACCAGGCAAACCGCCGCGGCTGCAAAGTTATTAAGATGCAAAATTTTGGGTTTACTATGTAAATGGCTCCTCAATCCTTAACTGTGTAGCACTATCATGTCACTATAATATATATATGTATATGTAAATATATATATATATATATGTATATGTATAGTATAGTAGCACGGTAGTGCTACCATAGTTAGGGTTGAGGAGCCCTTTTAAGGTTAAAGGGTCAAACTTTGCACCTTAATAACTATGCCAGTGTTCAACGGATTTGCCTGAAATTTGGAATGCATGATCAAGAACTATACATCTTGGGATCTGCCAGCTTTCTTACTGGTCGGATATATGGCTGCCGAGTTATTAAGCGTGATTTGCACGCGCATTTACGCTTTTTGGTTAATTCTTTGCTCATACCTACAGGTCGCACGGTTTGCACGACTGGTCCAAAAACTTAAGGGAACATGCGGCCGGGGTCCCCGATGTGCCTTTTGAAGATTTCTTGAAAAATATTAAACGGTTCAAAAGTTATTCAAAAAACGAGTTCCCATTATAAGTCAATGGGAAAAGCTAACAAAAAGTTCGAAAGTGTCGCAATGCAGTTTTTACTTTCACAAATGGCCCTTTACTTCGCAAATCCACCATTTTGTTTTCAGTTGGTGATCAGAAAAATGCTTGGATTTAAATTTGGGACCCTCTAGCAACACAATTTTTTTGTGTTTACCTAGTCGGACCCTGAGGATGCTAGGCATGTCTTTATTTTGAGGTTAAACACCCTAGAAATATGTTTTTCAAATTTCTGGAAAAAGTAGTGTCGGACTCACGAAAGTGTCACAAATTTTTTGAAGCTTTCACAAATCAATCGACACTACTTTTCCAGACTATGGCAAAATGACAGCAATTCTTTGCCACCTACTGCAAAAGAACGGTTTGGTCTTTTGGGCTGAAATTTGAAGGGAACGCAGCCAGCATCTCACAGATGTGCCTTTCACTGTTTTGGTGAAAAAATATTACAGGGTGGCAAAGTCACGGCACTCCAAAGTTGACACTTCTTCCCCACTGATAAATAATACGCGCGCGCCGACGATACAGGGAACTTTGCGCCTGCTGCAAAAATAACAGTTTGGTCTTTTGGGCTGAAATTTGAAGGGAAGAAAGCCAGCATCCCACTGATGTGCCTTTTGGTGGTTTGGTGAAAAAATATTACAGGGCAGCAAAGTCACGGCACTCCAAAGTTGACACTTTTTCCCATTGAATAACATTACGGCATCCGTCGTGTCTTTCGGGGCCCATATCTCGCAAACGGTGCGAGATACGGATGTTTCGTCGCAAAAATGCTTAGCCTCCTAACTGGGAGCTAAGTGCAAAACTAGCCAGGAAAGTCATAATTCATATGAAATTTACTTTTCTTTTCTACGTCGTACGGTTCCTGAGATATAAGCAATTTAATATTCCAAGTCCTCATTTTCTGCTCCGAGGCCCATTGTTATGTATACATTCTTTGTTTTCACTGTGTTTTCCAATGCATTTTTTGGGGAAAAGAAGGGTGTGCCCTTTCGTTATGTGTGCCAGTTAGCGCTTTCCAGTTACGTTTCCATTACCGCTTGAGGCACTGTTACCATCTACGCCACCGTGTGTTACGGGTTTGCATTTCGCCATGCCATGCTCTCTCATTTGGCATTATTATTGCTGTTACCATTATCAGTTTCATTTGCAATTGCGGTACTGTCCACGTGCGTTAGAGTTTGCGTTTCCGTACACGCTTGCATTTCTGTTTCGTTTCTGTTTCCTTTGGCATTATTTTTGCTGCTACTGTTACCATTTACGTTTACAATTGCAGTACCATAACTGTGCACATAACTGTTTGCATTTCTGTACTCGCTTGCATTTGCATTTCTCTTTCCTTTGGCGTTATTGTTGTTGTTACCGTTACTGTTTGTGTTAAGAATTGCAGTTCCATGACCGTGCATGTTACGGTTTGCGTATCCATACACGCCTCCATTCCTGTTTCTGTTTTCTTTGGCATTATTCTTCATGTTAACCATTTGCATTTACTATTGCGGTACTGTGGCTGTGCGCGTTACGGTTTGTGTTTACGTGTGCGCTTGCGTTCGCGTTTCGGTTTCTGTTCCCTTTCGCATTCTTTTTGCTGTGACACTTAACATTTCCATTTAAAATACCACCGTCATCATTGTTCGCGTTACCAGTTGTGTTTTCGTACGCACTTCAGTGTCCGCTTGCGTCACTATTTGCTTTGGTGTCACTTTGCGCTTGCATTTCTATTAACATTTCCTTTACCATTTACGTTTCTGTTACCATGTGCGCCACTGTTGGCACTCCTGTTTGCATTGCTGTTCCTGTTACAATGTCACAAGATATCATGTGGCGGTGGTAGGGCCCAAAGGCCCCTGCTTCACACCGCTGTATTACTTTCACTATTTGTCGTCATCATTCTCAAAAAGAAGGGAAATTGGAGGCAAAAAACTCCATTTAATGCATAAGTTACAGTTGTTCCACAGCGACAAAAGCGAGGAAATTCAGCATTAGGGTTGAAAACCCTAACTCCGCATTCACTTCCACCCCCCAGCACCACATACACACAGACACACACACACACACATATGCAAGTAGGGGGGAGGACCAAGGCAACACGACTAATCACAGACAACCAGCAGCAGCTGAAAAAAATAAAATACAACTGTCTAAATGTACTACAAGACATCCCCACCACCCCAGACTAGGTACTGCATGCTCACTGGAGATCCACAGCAAAACTGGGGCCATGTACACCAATGGTAGATATCCCTGATTGCAGATGCACACAAGTTACCATACTTCAGACTTGCATGGCCTTAGCTAGCAATGCCCATGCCCTGGCACACCATGTACTGCACCCTGAGTGGAGAGCCACAGCAACAGTAATGCCATGGACATGTATGGTATATCTTCCTCACTGAAGGTACACACAAGTTAACACAGTTATGAAATAGAGGACTTCCACTAGGCAAGGCCCCCCCAGACCAGGTACTGCATACTGAGTGGAGAGCCACAGCAAAACTAAACCCATGGACATCTATGGTATATCTCCCTGGTTGCAGGTACACACAAGTTAGCACACTTAGGAATTGTAGGACCTCCGCAAGGCAATGCCCCCCCCAGACCATATACTGCATACTGACTGGAGAGCCACACCAAAAATAAGCCAATGGACATCAACATTGTAACTCCCACATTTCACCTGTACAGAAGTTAGCACACTTAGGAGCTGCACAGTCTCAGGCAGGCACTGCACCCTGGAGAACACTTACTGCATCCTGAGTGGACAGCCACAGGAAAACAAAGACCATTGACATAAATAGTACATCTCCCTGACCACAGGTACACTCCAGTTAGCACAGTTATGAGTTGCATGGCCTCAGCCAGGCAGTGCCCCTCCAAACCCCGAGATGAGGTACTGCATCCTGAGTGGAGACCCACAGCAAACCTGAGGGTATGGACATCAATGGTACACCTCATTGATTGCAAGGACACTCAAATTAGCACAGTTAGGATTGGCATGGCTTTAGACAGGCAATGCCCCCCTGACCAGGTACTGCATCCTGAGTGGACAGCCACAGATGGCCGTGCGTATATCAGAGCATGACTGTGCGCCTGCTGCTGGTTGTCTGTGATTGGTTGTGTTGCCTTGGTCCTCCCCCCTACTTGCGTGTGTGTGGTGCTGGGGGTGAATGCGGAGTTAGGGTTTTCAACCCCTAACACTGGACCCCCTCGCTTTTGTCGCTGTGGAACAACCCTAACTGATGCATTAAACTGAGTTTTTTGCCTCTAAAATATATATATATATATACACAGTATATATATTTGTTTTGCAAAAAACTTTGTTAATGCACTAATTAGGGTTGGTTATGGTGATAAAAGTAGGTAAGTGTGGCATTACTGTTTCCAACCCTAACACCCCATCCCCACCCTGCATGCAGCAACAGGGGTGGGGTGTGCCTTAGGATTCTGAACCCTAACGCTCACTCCATTCCATGAGTAAGTAAGCTGAGATGGGTACAGTATAAGAAAGTGGGGTGAGCACTAGGGTTGAGAACCCCAAGGCACATCTGACCCCTGTTGCTGCCTGCAGAGTGGTGTTTGGGTGTTAGGGTTGGAAACTGTAATGCCACATTTCCCTACTTTTGCATCATAATCAACCTTAGTGCATTAACACATTTTTTTGCAAAGAATTTCCTTACTTTTTGAGAAAGTATAATGGTATCCTTATTTTCTGTGGGTGCGCAAGGCCCTCGGGGCTCTGCACTCCAATCCCTCCATATTTGAATCATTATTTGTATGTGGGAGCGCAGGGCCCTCCAGGACCTGTGCTCCCATCACTCCATAATCGTATCCTTATTTGTGTGTGGGAACGTAGGGCCCTCTGGGACCTGTGCTCCCATTCATCCATAATTTTTGAGATAGGCCCTGTGCTTCCATGCCTACATAGCTGCCTATGGGGAGGGGGTGTTGGGGGAAGTGGGCCACTGACTATGGGGGGAGTGGGGTTGGGGAAGGGGGCACTACTGAAGCCTGGTTCAAATGTTATCCTATGCGAAACAAAGCATGCTTTCAAACCTGTGTACCTCCATACCAAAGTAATACTTTTTCAGCAAACCCATAAAGGGCACATCTATGGGGCAAGCCTATTGTACTGTGAAAATTTCAAAGTAAAATTGCAAACAATTTCTTCTCAGCAGAGTGACAAAGAAATGACTGTGTACACCTCATATTACAGTTTTAGCCTACAGGAAACAAAGCAAAATGTAAACCTGCAGCACTCCAGAGCAAAGTAATATATTTTCGCCAACCAACAAAAGGCACATCTTGGGGGCAAGACCGTTGTACCTTGAAAATTTCAGACCAAAATTCCAAACCGTTTCTTCACCACGGAGTGACAAAGAAACACCTGACTCATAATTCTTTTTTGGCAAATTGTGAAGCAGGATCCTTTTTCGCAATTTGCAGAAAAAGACTAATCTTTTTTCAAGAATTACGAAAGACAATCCTGTTTCATGTTTCTTTTTTCACAGTTTGCTAAAAAGGATTCTGGTATATCCAAAAAAACACATTTCCAGGTGATTTATAAAAAAAGTGACAGCACAATCCAATAGAACATATTCTGATTAGCAGAACACATGTATTGGTTACTTCAGAAAACATAATTTTTTTCTGTTATTTAATTTTGTTTTCCTCGCTAAGAGAAAGCAAGATGGTGGCAGCATGGAAAAAGATTCCCCACTTGTGACACAGAATCCTTTTTCGAGTGGGACATCTAACAGGAGAGTGACATTCCCTTTGAAAATAATGGGAAACTTTAAAATTTAATAACTTTGGAACATATTAATATTTTTTCACCAAATCATTAAAAGGCACATCTGTGACCAAAGACCTTTCTGCTCTAAAATTTCAAACCAAAATTGTAAACCATTTTTGTGCTGTGGGCGTGACAAAAAAAAAGGTGATTTTCAAATGTTTCCACACTCTGTCTCCGCACCCATGCATCAGACTGTAGTGAAACTTGGCACATCAGGAGATCTTTGGTCCGTGATGATGCTTGCAAACTTTCCTGCAAATCAATTGAACGTTTGGAATGTTATTAAAGTGCAGACCTTTGAGTTTCACATAGAAGTGGCTGTTCAACCCTAACTTTAGGGGCATGATTGCACCCCTATAATATGTAGGGGATACATGATGGCTGGTCATAGAATATACTATTTATGTGAATGAGTGGAATGTGACTTCAGGTACCCTCACGAGTGGCGGAGCGGAGCCACGAGTGATGGTTCCTGAGGTCACTCTCCACTAGTTCACAAAGTGTATTCCAAGACCCTGGGGGCGGGTCACACTGCAAGCCACATTGGGAGAAAGGGATTTAGGGGTGGTGGTAGACTTCAAAATGAATAACTTTGAAAACTGTAGAAGAACTGCAGCCAAAGCAAACAGGATACTGGGCTGCATAGCCAGGGGTATTACGTCCTGAAGGAGGGAGGTGATCCTCTATCTATGTGATGCCTTGGTCATGCCGCAGCTTGAGTACTGTGTACAGTTCTGGAGACCTCATCTGAAGAAGGACATAGTGCTGCTGGAGAGGGTTCAGAGGAGAGCGTCCAGAATGATTCGGGGCATGGAGGGGAGGCCTTATGAGGAGAGACTAAAAGAGCTTGGGCTTTATTCACTGGAGGAGAGGAGGGATAGGGGAGACATGATAGAGGTTTTCAAGTATGTAAAAGGAATAACCAGGAGTGGAACCAAGGAGCTGTTTAGATTAAAGAAGGGGGGAACAACCAGGGGCCATGAGTGGAAGCTGGAGGGAGGGAGGAAATGACAGGGGGGAGCGTAGGAAGCATTTTTTCACTGAGAGAGTGGTGGAGCCAGGGCATGCACTGCCCGGGAGGCTGGTGGAAGAGGGCACAGAGGAGGGCTTCAAGAAGGGGTGGGACAGGTACAAGGGGAAACTGAAACTAATGAAGACCCTCTTGGGGGCTGGGGGGGTGGTAAGGCGAGCAGCCACTAGGTTGCTGGCTTTCGAGCAGACAAGACAGACCATTTGGCCTATTCTGCTGGCTTTTAGTATGTTAGTAAGACCATCCGTCACGTATTCAGTTTATACAGTAGGCTGGTTATGGTTATTGTGTTTCTATTTATTTTGTGTTTTAAGTTTTTATTTTTGATAAATATGTGGGATTTTTTTTGTATTCATCCTTGTGTTGAGGCTGGATGCTTGGTCACTGTCATCATTGCTATTTACCTGAAGTAGTCCTGTTGAGATGCTGAATTCTTATTGGTTTAGTTTTGTATGTGGGAGAGCCTGAGAGTTCTGGTGACATGGCGGTTGGGTTTTCGCTTAGCGAGGAAAGGATCTCCTTTTTGTTTGTTGTTTTTTTATATCTAATTTTTGTAGCATTGCTATATAAATGAGGAAATATATCTGGCTGATCCTGCCTCTGCTGTCCATGTGTTTGTTTTCTGCAGTGGTGCAGAAGAAGCGGAGGTCATGATGTGAAAATGAGAGGCATGTAGTGGGAGAGAGCTACATGCGGCTTGGGAGTAATTTAAAGAATGATACCCCCAAAAATATTTTGTTAAACCACAGCTCTAGTATTGCTATTACTTTTACTGGGGAAAGGTCCTTTTCATGAAACGATGCTCTGGATGGATGGGGTAGCGTGCCAGCGATTGGCGTTTCAATCAGAAAGAATGGTGACGTGTAGATTGCTAAATTGGGCAGCATGGGAAAAGAGGGAAATAACATGTTGAATTTTGTTTAGGGTAATGCAGGCGATTATGAGAAGGGTACACAGGTTGTGTGGAGATGTGGAGTGTGCAGTGTTGTCTGGATAGTGAAGATGGTACAGAAGGTGGTGGAAGTAGTGCTGGGGGGGGGGGCTGGTGACATGTCTGCTGTGTGGATAAATGTCATTTATCTGCATGGGAGACATGTCATGTTCAGTTTATTACATGGCAGTGAAGATACAAGCATTTATCTAATAGAAACATAGAAGTTGACGGCAGATTAGGACTGCAAGGCCCATCCATTCTGCCCATTTTTTCTACTTTATAAATGTGCCATAGGCCTGTACTCTGTCAATGGTCTATCTATTCATACTCATCTGTATTGCTTCCTTATGCCTATCTCATGCCTGTTTGAAGCCCTGCACTCTATTCTTATCCACCACTTCCTGAGGTAGGCCGTTCCATGCATCCACCACCCTTTCTGTGAAAAAGAGCTTCATCACATTACCCCTTAATTGACCTTCCTCTAATCTCATGCTGTGTCCTCTTGTCCTGCTATTTCTCTTATATTGAAACGTTAGACACTTTAATCTTGTTAATGCCCTTAAGATGTTTGAATGATTCGATTATATCACCTCTCTCCCTCCTTTGCTCTAGGGTATACATATTGAGCTCCGGTAATCTGTCCTCTTATGTTTTCTGATGCAGTCCCTGCACCGTTTTGGTTGCTCTTCTCTAGACTGCCTCCATTTTGTTAATGTCCTTGTGCAGGTGCAACCTCCAGTACTGTATGCAGTACTCCAGATGGGGCCTAACCAGTGTCTTGTAAAGAGGGATTTTTACCTCCCTCCTACAACTTGTGATACCCCTACTAATACACCCCAACATCCTTCTAGCCTTGCCTACTGCTTTAGTGGTCTGCTTGGATGATTTCAGGTCATCTGAGATGATGATGCCCAAGTCTCTCTCTTCCCTTGTGATTGCCAGCAACTCCCCTCCCAACCTATAGGTGGCTTCAGGGTTTCTCTTCCCTATGTGCATGATCTTGCACTTCTTTGCGTTAAACCCCAGTTGCCACTCTTCTGACCATTTTGCCAGTTTATCCAGATCTCTTCTCATTCTGCCCACCCCATCTTGATCATCTACTCTGTTGCAGATCTTGGTGTCATCTGCAAACAGACAAACCTTACCCTCCAGTCCATCTGCAATGTCACTGATGAAGATATTGAAGAGGACTGGTCCCTGAGGTACCCCACTTGTGACTTGCATCTCTTCTGACTGTATTCCAGTTATCACCACTCTCTGTTTTCTGCCAGCCCACCAGTTTGCCACCCAGTTTACCAACTTCTGACCCACCTGAACCTACTCAGCTTATTAATCAATCTTCTGTGTGGAACAGTACCGAAAGCTTTGCTGAAGTCAAGGTAGGTGACATCAGCTGCACCCCCTTGGTCCACCACTCTGGTTACCCAGTCAAAGAAATCTATGAGATTAGTTTGACAGGACCTTCCTGTTGTAAACTTATGCTGTCTTGGATCATGTGCTCATATGGATTCCAGGTGTTGCACTATCCTTTCCTTAAGGAGTGGCTCCATAATCTTTCCCACTACTGAGGTAAGACTGACTGGTCTGTAGTTCCCTGCCTCCTCCCTGCTACCACTCTTGTGGAGCGGGATCATATGAGCCCTTCTCCAGTCTTCTGGGACCTTTCCTGTGCTCAGAGACTCACTAAATAGTTCTGATAATGGCTCTGCTTGTTCCACCCTTAACTCCTTTAGTACCCTGGGATGTATGCCATCAGGTCCTATTTCCTTGTCCATCCTGAGCTTAGCGAGCTCTTGTAGGACCCTTTCTTTTGTGAAGGGATTTGTGCACACTTCCCTCCCCACTGTGTCCATGGTGCTGAGCTGTGGGCCCTGCCCTACCTTCTCCTAAGTAAATACTGAGCAGAAGTATCTATTTAGGATATATGCTTTTCCTTGGTCCTCCTCCACACACTGCCCCTTATCCCTTTTGATCTTAGCAATACCCCCTCTGGACTTTCTCCTTTCACTAATGTATCTATAGAAGGCCTTGTCCCCTTCTTTTACTGTTTGTGCTAGTGTTTCCTCAGTTTGGGCCTTTGCCTGCCTCACTGCCTTCCCTGCTTCCCTTAGGGAAGTTTGGTATGCCTCCCTGTCTTCGTCCTGCTGCGTTCCCTTATATTTCCTGAAGGCCAGAATTTTGGCTTTGACCTTTTCTGTTACTGTTTTTGAGAACCAAAGTGGTTTCCTCCTTCTTTTGCGCTTGCCTTTCTCCCTAACACAGTGGGTTGTTGCTTTAGGTATTGCATCCTTAATGCTTGCCCACTTTGCCTGTACCCCCTCACCTGTATTTCTTTTTGCCAGGGCTAGCTTAAACCTTTTGGCTATCTTATCAAAGTCAGTTCCTCTGAAGTCCCATATTTTTGCCTTGGAATGGGATGATTTCATTCTAGTGGCCAAATTGAGCCATACTGTGTGATGGTCACTGGCCCCCAGGTGACTTTCTACCTGGAGATCTGTGATCCTTTCCCCCGTTAGTCAGTACTAGATCTAGGATAGCCCTGTCTCTAGTGGGTTGTTGTACCAGTCGTTTGAGGCCCTCTCCCTGCAGGACAGCCACTATGTGTCTAGTTCTGGCGGATGTTCCTGCTGGTATTGCCTAATCTGTGTCTGGCATGTTGAAATCTCCCATTATCAGAACTTCCCCTTTAGATGTCATGTTTTGTATATCTTCTAACAGTAATGTGTCTATGTCTTCCCCCTGGAATGGAGGCCTGTAAACAACCCCAGTTTGCATGGCTGTCCCATTTCCTGTTTCCAGGGTGATCCACAGTTCTTCTGGCTCCTTATGTATATTCTGAATTTCTGTAGTTTTGATATTTTCATTGACATAAAGAGCCCCCCCCCCTTGCACCTTGGTCTCATCTGAACAGTACACAGCCGGGTACTGAAGTCTCCCAAGTGTGGTTGCTGGTGAACAGTGTCTCACTAATGGCTGCTATGTCCAGTTTAGCCTCTGTCATTGTTGCCTGCAGGTCTGGGATCTTGTTTCCCAGACTGGGGGCATTTGTGTACATGATTTTCCATTGGCCAGATTTCGGTGCGTTAGTTGTTGGGCAAGGTCCGGCGTTTTCCGTGCGCGTCATATGGGGAGCCGGACCTTTTTCCTTACCTGGTAATGCAAATGAACTACAATCATGCTGAACTCCTGTTTGATCACTAGCTGAGGGGGGAGGGGTGTTCTTCCCATTCGATGTGTCGGGTGCTGCACCTCTCTCCCCATCTGCTAGTTTAAAATATTCTGCAAAGATGTCAAACTTCTGCCCCAATGCACTGACTTGCTTCTTAATCATATGCAGTCCATCGAATTTAAAGACTTTTCACTCCCAAAACTGTTGCCAGTTACCTACAAATTTGTGTCCTTTTCCCTGGCACCAGTCCTTGAGCCACATGTTAAGCTCCCATATCTCCCCTTCTCTGACCTTACATCTGTCTGCCCCCCTCTCTCAGACCAGCAGGATCTCAGAGAAGGAGATGCCGGACAAAATAGATGACAGTTTGTCTCCCAGCCTGGTCAGGTGTTCTTTGGTCTCCACAACTGACCAGCGGCGAGATTGTTAGTCCCCATGTGTACCAGAATGTCGATGTTGTCTCCTGCTTCCTGCACAGTTTTAGCAATGCAGTCAGTGTCTCTCCACGCCGATGTACCTGGGAGACATCTGACCATTACCCCCGGCTGGAGTTAGGTATCAACTCCCTGAATCATGGAGTCTGCTATGATTAGAAGTGTTTTGGATTTCCTTTTTGCTTTTTTTGTTTTGGTCCCTGTTTTGGGTGAGTTTTGTTGCGCTAGCTCCTGTGCTGCATTGTCCTCTGCCCCTTTGTTTGATTTCGGAGATAGAGGCAGATACCTGTTTGTAGTTTTTATATGGTTTGTGGAGGTGATACTTTGGAGAGCACTGAGTGATGGAGCACCCGATTTACCCCTCCTAACTACCTGCCAACCTCTCGGACCAACTACCCTCTGTGGTCGAGGTGCTTCAGTTGGATGTTGGGGAAATGGCGGGCGGTTCTTATAATATGTTTCCTCCTGAATATGTGATTTGAGATGCACAGTCTCTGCCCATGCTGCTTGGAGCTGAGCCCTTAGATCTCCAATAGTCCAGCATGTAGGACAGCATCCTGAATCCTGTATAACTGCCCTTTTGAAAAGTGTCCTGCTGTACCTGCAGTTAATAATATCCATTCCAGTTGAGTTGCCAGGTTTATAACCTGGTCCGAGTGATTAGGAGGAGGAAAATGAACGTAAAAGTTTGATTTTTTTTTTTTGTTTTGTTTGTTTGTTTTTTTTAACTCGTCATAAGAAGTTAAATTACTTGTGCCCCTGTAAGTGAGTTCACTGTGTGGATACCCCTCTGATCCTCCCCTTCCTGCTTTGCTACAGAAACTGTCACAACGGTGCTACTCTATAAAAGGAGTGTAGCATGGGGTGGTTGGGGATGGCGGTGGGCCCTTCCCCTGCTGAAAAAGAACAACTATGGACAAAAGAAACAAGGAGGTAAGAACAGAAACAATCAACTAACAACAAATGCAGTAGCCCTGAAAGCTTAGCCTAATGCTAGATAAAGCTTTAAAACATGTAAAGCACCGCCTGTAATGATTTCACAGAAGATATACCCTGCAAAAACACTTTGCTATAGAGAAAAATAAAGCAGTAACAGAAGATATACCTTGCAAAAAATTATTTGAATCAGAGAAGATTACAGCAGTAATCTGTAAGCACAAAACAGTAACAAACCTGTAGCACACCCTGTAATAATGCAGCAGAAAGTATACCCTGCAACAGCAATTTAAATCTGAGAACAATAAAGCACTAAAATGTTAGCAAAAATCAGTAACAACCCCTGTGAGTACAACAGAAATAAGTAACACACAGTAAATCTGCCTAGCCCAAAGAAGCTTTAATCTTTTTCATTGCTCTGTCCTTACAAGCAAACCTAGAAGAAAAGAGCTCAGGTGAAGCTAGGTGCCTTTGCCAGCAAACATAGTCTTCCACCTAATGGTGTACAGTATGTGCTCACCCCTATTGTATAAATATATTTTAGTTGTTTTGAAAGAACCAAAAATGTATGTATTTCCAAATTATAGAGTTCAAATGGTGGAGAATATGGTATGGTCAGCTAGATGATAAGTTTAAGAGTTCTGAACCATGGTGTTTTGACTGTAATACTTGTACAGTACTACGGAGAATTTAGAGCATGCATCGTAACCTGTGCCTGGCATGAACTAATTCACTCATATTGGCTGGGTTCAATATTTGCACTTCTAAATCTTGACAGCAAGAACCTGGTTCATATACTGACTGGGGAGGTCACATGGGTGCCTGACTAGGCCCAGTTTTTGATTTTCGTATTATCCTCCAATATCCTGCAACTAGACCACAAGCAGAGATTGACCACGTCGCTACAAAGAAAGCTTAATGGCATGCCGACTGATAATTCTATAAATTGGTGAGCAAACAAAACTGGAAAGAGGAAAAAAGCTGGAGACTTCTGCCCCGGCAGGCAAGCCCCCTCCTCCCAAGGTGGCCAACCAATCTGGCAGCCTACTGGCAAAACACTTAGGCCCAGCAGGACAAACAGTCCACCTTGAATGCATGGCTGCAATAACCTTGAAGCAATTAAAATAAATGTGAAGGCAAAACAGTCCTCCATAATTAGCCTCACCGGCCAAGTGGTACAAACTGAAAACCACATTTAGTCAGTGGAGCCTTACACCTCCGGTTTCCAACTTCTTTGAAACTGTGTCACAAGCAGTGTGGAAGAGGCTTGCTCTTATTCCTTCTGTGGCTAAGTCCATAGACTGGAAGTATGTCCCTCCCAAGGAGAGACCCTTCTTGGCATCACAACCCATCGCAGACACTTTGGTTGTGCTCGCTGAGAATAACAAAGCTGTTCTCCCTCAGGAGATGTCAGCACGTCCCATCAATAAGGAATCTCTTAAAATTGATACCTTGGGGAAACGGGTATTCACTGCCACAACCTGGGCATACATATCTCCAGTTATCAGGGGCATTTCTCCCAATATGAGTACATCCTTTGAAATTCTCTCAGATTTATAGTAGAGAATCTCCCGGAGTCAAACTCCAAAAGGGAGCTTCTGCAGACCATTACCCAGGGCATAGAATCCAATAGCCATCCGCTCAAAACTTCTGTGGAGGCAACAGGACAGACAATACAGCAACTCACCTGCAAGCTCAAGAGTCCTGAGCCTGAAGAAATAACTTGCAGTTAGTGGGCTTGCTGGAAAAAATGGAGGGTCAAAATGCAGTCTTTCTTGGTGGCTGCACTTCAGCTTTTAAATCGATCTGCATGTAGAGTTGGGAAGTGGAGCAAAACCTCGAACTCCAGCCGTCGACATACTGTGATCTTCTGCCTCCTCAGTTTTCAGAACAGGGGAACTTAAAAAAAAAAAGTCACAGAGGTTGGCGAAATTAGAGTGCAAGAGCAAAGGATCTCCTTCTTCCTGGACTGCTCAAAAATAATCCTATACGAACACCAAGCATGTAGTAGTATAGTAAAATATTTTATTCATCATATGAATCGGATACAAGCAGAAAAATGGAAAATAACATGTTTAGACATAGTTACAACATTTGTGGTAGTAGTACAGGAGAAAGTACAGAAATATTGAAAGTAACAAGTTTCAGACATTGCAATCATAAGTAACATTTCTAAGAGGAAGTGCAAAAATACAAATAGTAAAAAAATTAATGCTTTCGTTCTAGAACTAGGCAGCAAGGCTGGGTGTGTTGGTCTGTTCAATGTGCCATTGTTTGGTTTTGCCCATACTGATGGGGTTGTCTGCTGGTCTGAGGTAGATAGGCATGGAGTTACAGAGTTTAGGAAATACATACAAGAAGTGTTGTTTGAATTAAAGTGAACCTCCACAACAGAAACCTAAAATATGCCCTGAAGTACTAGGCGATAAAAAAAGGGACAGCAATTGGTGGGTGGAGGGTGCCACTAAACACCAGGGAAACTACGGGAATGGCGATCGTAGGGTGGGGGATGCCACTAGAGACCAGGGAAAGGATTTCCCATCAGAAAAAAGGATTCTTTTTCATGACTTGTGATATGAAAAATAATCTTTTTTTCATATCATGCGTCACGAAAAAGATTTACAATCTGGAAAAACAAATCAAAGGGCATTTCTTCAACAGATAAGTGCAGAATCCAGCTGAGGGGGGCCCGATAAGCAATCTACATGTGTTGGTTTCTACTCAACACAATTGTTTTGAGTTATTTGATTTTGTTTCCCTTGATAACTGTAAAACAAAATGGCGGCAGCATGAAAAAAGATTTACCATTTGTGACACAAGACAACCAATTTGTGAAAAAGGATTACCCATTTGTGACAAAGGCTTCTTTTTCAAGTGGGACATCTAACTTGAGAGTGAAATTCCCATTGAAAATAATGGGAACTTTAACATTTAATAACCTTGGAACATATTAATATTTTTTCACCAAACTTTCAAAAGGCACATCTGCAAGGCAGAACCTTTCTACCCTGAAACTTTCAGACCAAAATTCCAGACCATTTTTGTGCTGCACTTGCGGCATGACAAGGAAATGAAAAAAAGGTCAATTTTACATTTTTTACACCCTGTATCTCGGCACTCACACATCCCACCCAAATGAAACATGCCACATCAAGAGATCTTTGATCTCTGGTGCATGCAAAATGTCATTCAAATCACTTGAACAGTTGCAAAGTTATTAAAGTGCAAAATTTTGAGTTTATCATAGGAATGACCGTTCAACCCTAACTATGGGGGCAAGACTGTGCCCTATACTAGTTTATACATCTATATATATGTATATATATCTCATTACTGCCTTATTCTAATGTTGTAGTTCTACAGTTATGATGTAGTTACTGCTTACTGTTTACTACCTACTGTTTCCTTCCTCCCTGTTTTGGCACCCTCTGTGCCTTATCGTCAGCTGCTCATTTTCAGCTCTCTACCTGCTTGTTTCTAATCTCAGCCCCCTGCCTGTTTACCCCCTCCAATCCCCTGGCTTGCCTTCACTCTTCCATCTCCCCTTACATTTTGTCAATTGCACTAACCCCTTACATTGAGTCCCCCTCTTTATTTTTACCTCTGTTCCCCCACCTTCCCCTGTGTTGCTTAACTCATGCTGCTTACCCTTTTGCTTCTTCCCCTTACTTGCTGGCTATTGTACTAACTCCCTATATAGGGTTCCCCTATCTTCTGTTCACTGTGTGGGTCTCTGTCCACTCCTGTTTTGTACCTGCCCCATCACCTGCTTCTCACCTTCCCATTCCCTCCCTCTTCCCCACCACCCTTTCCCTCATTCTTTCTCTGAACCCCTACCTTACATATTTTAATTCCTCACTTCTCTCCCCTTTAGTTGGCCTTGCTAATTCCCCTCCCCTTCAGGCAAGCCTATTCTCCCCCCTCTTAGCCCCACCACTACTTTTGCTTGTAGAGTGCTTTCACTCCTGCTCCCTCTCTCAGCTCAGCTCTCATCTCTCACTCCTTTTTTTTAACAAGTTCTGATCCTGTGACCTCCAGCCTTTCTTTTATGTTCCGAATCACCCTTTCTCTCCTTCCCCTCATGTTCTACCTGGCTTCCCTCCCTCCTACCGACTTTCCTTCTCCTCCCCCTTCTTCTCTCTCTCTCTCTCTCTCCCCCCCTTCCCTTCACCCACCCTCCTGTCCTCCTGCCTTCCCTCTCTCCCCCATTCACCCTGGCCCCATAGTTGCTCCCTTCGCCCGTCGTCTTGCTTGCAACTTGAAACTCTTAGATCTTTTCTTCCCTCCCCCCTTGTCTGCCACATAAATGCATCCCTGTCTCTGACAAACTCCTTATCTCACTGCTGCTGTTAGTGGCAGTTGATATTGAGCCCAATCCCGGCCCTGCACACTCCCTTCTCACTTGTCTCCCCAAAGAGTTGAGAGTGGCACACATCCGTGTTCAAAGCCTCTTCTCGAAGATTGACCAGTTACAACCACTCATGGTCAGTCTTAAACCTGATATGTTAATTATCTCTGAATCTTGGCTCTCCTCCAAGATCCCTGATACTGCAGTCGCCATCCCTGGGTACACTCTCACCTGGTAGTCTCATGCTAAGGGATGTGGTGTTGTTGCCATCTACTGTACCTCTCCTCTACCATCCAGTTACTATCTCATCTCCCTGTGCATGTGAGCTATTCCTCCTCAAACTCTCTCTCCCTTTATTTGTCTCTGTCTTTGTGGCTGGTGTCTGTTGCTGCCCTGGCCTATCCTCCTCATCTTAGGTTTCACAGGTGTATACTGAGCTAATTAGACTTTCTTCCTTAGTGCTTGCTATATTATTACAATTTGCCCAGTTTATATAGCCTATCCAGGTTTAATTTAAAATTTTCCATTGACGGACTACATACCACTTCCTCTGGAAGACCATTCCACCTGGCCACCACTCTCTGATTAAACCACTGTTTCCTTTTCCATGTCCTGCAGTTTTTCCCCCTCATCTGTAGCATATGGGCTATTGTACTGTAGGTTTGTTCTCTGAATTCCAATCCTAATCTTTCCCATAAATCAAAAACCTCTAACACTTTATATAGCAGACACAGATCTCCTCTACATCTTCTATTCTCCAAGGGAAATACTGTAGCTCTAGTTCTTCCAGTCTTTTACTATATCCTTTGTTTGCCATACCCATTATGGAATGTGTAGCACGTTTCTGCACCCTCTCAAGGTTTTGGATTTCATTTTGATGGTGTGGAGACCATAACTGGGCTCCATATTCCAAAACAGACCTTACCAGAGAGCTGTACAAGGGAACTGTCACCTCCCTGAGCCTCAGTCCTAGAGCTCCTTACCAATATATCCATACATGCCTCTTCTGGTGAATTACTCATCCTTGAGGACTTTAATATAAACTGGCTCTCCCCCTCTCAAACTAAATTCTGCCAGAGCATTAAAAGTCTCTTCAGATGCCAGCCCGGTGGCGCTGAGGGTTGCGGCGCTGGACGCCACACCTTGTGCCATGCTGGAGACCTGGGTTCAGGAGCGGACTCGGGCCGTCGGGGGCTGGCAGGGCTGAGGGAGGATTGAGCGTCTGACGACTGCTCTTCTATCTCTGCAGTGGGTAGTGGGGTTTGCATTGCCCTGTAGCGACGACTGGCGGAGGCCAGCCACACTACAAGTGGCAAGCACTAGCAAGGGGGGGGGAGAGTGTGGCGGGTGTCAGCACGCTTGGACACCATTGCACTTCCAGCTCTCCACTGGGAGAAAAAGAAAATGTGGAGGGCGATCTTCGCGACTGATGGCGCGCCTGCGCCTCTGAGAGACCTGAGAGGGTGAGTACCCAGTGGTGTGTGGCGTGATAGCTGGCCCACTGAGGGAGCGGGTTCGCGGGGTCTGCATGCACGACCGGGTCCAGGGTGCAGGGCCGGCGGCCGGAGATCATGTAGGGCCGCTCTGCCAAGGAGAATAAATAGTAGGAAGATAAACAGCATATTCACCTGATCTCTGACCCAACTCGATTCAATCATAAATCCCACAATCACTCCTTAATGGACTGGATTCTTACCTCTCACCCCCACTGTATTGCAGCTGCCCTCCCTGACACCCTTAGTGACCATCATGGTCTATTGTGTGCGCAAAATACACCACCCTAAAGCCCCCCAAAAAAAAAAACTCACCGGGGCAAAAAATTTATGTTTATGGAAAAAAAATCCTTCAAAAAATAGCTTTGAACTTGAACCTGACAGGCTGAAATTGAAGTAATTTGTTAAGCCCCCTGAATAAGCACAGTAAAAATGAAAAATTTGAGTTATAAGGCTCCGCTATAAGCTTCAGAACCTCTTAAATGTGGAGTGTGTGGGACCTCTGAAGGCTTTTCCTTGCATGTTCTGATGCTCACAAAAAAACAGTTTAGGGACTTGTGTCAGTCTCAGGTGGTGAGAGGCTTCATGAAAGGCAAAGTGCCTCCAGCTCAATATCTGTATATTTATTGTGTTGCCAGCGCAATTGGAGGAAGGTCCACTAGATACCAGGGAAGAGGGGATGAGGGTTTATTTTTACAGTACAGGCAGGCACAGGCGCTGCAGCACCGATTTTCGGATGGGAAGTTAAACCGAGGTCTCATATGCCTGTTCTGGTGGTAGTTCAGGTGGATGTTAAAGATCCCATGGCACTTCTTGAACAGAGTAGGGGAATTTCCACGGTGCCCTGGCCAAATTTCCCTCATTCTCAAAAAATACCACCAACAGCTTAATCTGGTTCAAGGTCAGTTGGCATTCATCTGTACTCCTCTCCCCCGGGCTGTGCCTGAAAATAGGCAAGAATTTATCTAGTGCACTTATCCGGTCAGCAGAAACTAACGAAACAATCTAAGGATGGGGGTGCCATACACCAGGGACTGATTTAGGGCCGGTGGGTGAATGAACAGCGATGGGGAGGTGCAGCTGGGAACTTTGGTGGCTGTCTACTGGTTTCTTCTGTGTTCAGGGCTCAGTTTGGGGGGGGGGTCACAGTCAGAGGGAGACAGAGAGAAGTACGCTAGCTAAAAAGAACAAAAGGGCCAAGGGGAATAAAAGAAAATACAAACCAACCTGGTAAGGGTGAAGGGATAGAGAAGGTCAACAGACAGAGCTTCAGTGATCACTCAGTCAATAGTCAGTACCTGCTTGAACTCGTATCTCGTGGCAGTTTTGTGCTCTGGTACTGTCTTCTGCTGTTGCCCAACTTGTCCTAACTAAAACTTGTAGTAAAAAAACAACTAAAAAGAAGAAAAGGGTTAAAGGGAATAAAAAGAAAAATGCAGAGTAACCTGGCAGGGGGGAAGGGATAGGGAAGACCAAGGCCAACAGACAGAGCTTCAGTGCTCACTCAGTAGTCAGTACCTCCCAGAACTCGAATTGTGGCAGTTTTTGTGCTATGTCACTGTCTTCTGTGCAGAAAAGGAGCTAGTGCAACAATGACAAACTCAAACGTCCATTGTATACTACAAAACGGGATTGGGATCCCCCTCCAAAGTCAGACAGATCTGTTTACAGTAACACCACTGCTGAGGCAGGGAACAGACTAAGAAAGGTCAGTTGCATGACAGCCATGTATCTAAATGAAACCAGTCATTTTTGTAACTTTCCCACCCCCGAAAGCTCTACCCCCCCAATCAAGCTTTTGGCATGAAAAGAACATTTTATCACCAGTTTACTTACTGTATTTTTATTTTCTGAAGTCCGCGATTGCCAAACATGACGGATGTTGTGCGGTTTCATTTCATCTAATGGTGCGGCGCCACACCACTGGCTTCAATACAAAATGTAAGTAAACTGGTGAAAAAAAATGTTCTTTTTATGCCGAAAGCTTAATCGGAGGGTAGAGCTTTTGGGCGTGGGGAAGTTACAAAACTGACTGTTTCTTTTAATTAACCAGCACATCAGTGCCATAAACTCACAGTTTTCATTTTCTGAAATGCTGTTTACAATTCCATGTGTAGCCCAGGCGCCATGTGCACCAGCCCACTGCACAGCGAAACCCGAAAGAAGACCTTTACAGCAAAAGTTGCTGTAATGGTCTGTGTTTCACTGATTCTGTCTCCCGGTGTTCTGCCCCTTCTCTGAAACAACCCCAAACTGGAATTGATAATATATGATTGTGGGGAAAACACTGTTTCTGGATGCACAGCACCATGTGTCGACATTGTGCCATTGCTGTAGGGGATGTCGACAGAATTGCTGTCAACGAACAGTGGTGCTTCCCCTGTGTGCTACTACCCCTACCTGTTGACCCTCTAACAGGTTAAGGGGCCTGGGTCTTGCTACGGTGGTGGTTGGGGGTTCTATCCCAAGGTTATAGTAAATAGAGCCTCCACCTAGAGTAGGTTATAATAAGTGGGTCAGGTGATTGATTGGTACAGCCCCCTGGGCTGCTGCACCTACTCACCTCCCCTACCAACCACCCAACACACTGAATACCCGACAGTTTCCCAGTACCAATAACCATAAGCACCTGGTAACTGACAGCCACAAAATACTCCTCACACAGCAATTCCGAACAACAAATCAGGGCTTTATTGGGGAGAGGGGGTTAGATTACGGTTACCTGGATGAGGGATAGCTGTGGAAGGAAAAGGATTAGTAGTAAGAAATAGCAAGGCAATATACTAAGATGCCAGCAGAGTAGGCCCTATGGTCTTTCGAGTCTGCTCAGGGATCGGTGCCTGTTCAAGGCACCTTTGCTGCCCCCAACCCCCCCACATGATCCCCCACCAATGCTGACCCTGCTAAGATGAAGCCTCCCTCTATACCTATCCCAACCCCTCTTGAGCTGGGCTCCACAGTACCTACAGCCACCAATTCTGCAGGCAGAGCTTGCCAGTGTTCCACCACCCTCTCATTGAAGTAGCACCTCCTTGTGTCTCCCGCCTACCAGCCTCATTCGGTGCCCCCTGGTGGCCCCCTCCTCTTTCAGCTGGAACACCCTATCCTGGCTTACCCTATTTATCCCCTTAAGATATTTGAAGACCTTGATCACATCCCCTCTGTCCCTCCTCTCCTCCAGGGAGTATAGATTGAGCTCCTCAAGTCTCTCCCCATGGTACTTCTCCCCCAGACTCTGCATCATCCTGGTCACCCTTCTCTGGACCCTCTCCAGGAGTGCAACATCCCTTTTTCAGTACAGATGCCAAAACTGCATGCGGTATTCAAGGTGTGGTCTAACCAGGCAATTATATAGCGGCAAGAGCACCTCCTGGCTTCCTGAGGTTATCCCCCTGGCAGTGCACCCCAGCATTTTATTCACTCTTGCCACAGCACTTCTACACTGCTCTGAGTTGTTCATTTTGGCATCCACTACCACCCCGAGGTCCTTCTTCCCACTTGTAGCCTGCAGTGTCCCCCCCCCAAGGTTTACACATGAGCTGGGTTCCTGGCCCCCAGGTGGAGGACCCTGCACTTGTCAGTGTTAAACCTCAGCTTCCAGGTGTGCGACCACCCCTCCAGAGCTTCCAGATCCCCCTGTAGGGCTAACCTACCCTTCTCCCTATCCAGCACTGCCCCCAGCTTCGAGTCATCGGCAAAGAAGCTCATCTTGCTCCTGATACCATTTCTGATATCCAAGATATAAGCATTAAACAGGAGTGACCCCAGCACCAGTTGGGACCCCGCTAATGACCCTTCTGGGAGATGAAACCTCCCTACTGACTACTACCTTCTGAAAACTCCCCCCAGCCAGTTCTCGATCCACCTGACCGTCCGCACCCCCACCCTGTGCCCCCCAGCTTCTCTAGCAGCCCAGGATGTGGCACCGAGTCAAACGCCTTGCTGAAGTCTAGAAAGTGGACATCCACCAACCTGCCCTGGTCCATCCAGCGCTCTCATCACCCAGTCGTAGAACTCCACAAGGTTGTTCTGAGATGATCTGCCCTGAACAAAGCCATGCTGGCGATCATCGAGGTAGCCCCTTGCCTCCAGAAACCCCTCTAGTCTTTCCTTTAAGATGACTTCCATCACTTTGCTCACCACCAACATCAGGCTTACCGGCCTGTAGTTTTCTGGCTCTCCTCATGTGAGCCTCCTTTGTGGATAAGCACGATGTGGGCCATCCTCCAATCTTGAGGCACCCATCCTGACTGAAGGGAAGAGTTAAAGAGGCCCGCCAGAGGTGTGGCCAGGACATCCGCCAGCTCCCTCAGCACCTTGGGATGAGACCATCTGGCCCAGGTGCCTTTTCTGCTCTTAGAGCCTTGTGGGATTCCCACACCCTACCAATGGGGATTTCACCATCCATGGCATCCCCCCCTCACCAGCAGGACCACCCTGCCCCACCCCATGTGGTGCCACCCCACCATCCTCCCTAGTGAAGACCGAGACAAAGTAGTCATTTAGTACCTCCGCCTGCTCCCCCCTGCCTCCTCAAGCCACCTGCTCTCCGACCTCGGTCTACTAATCTGCCCCTTCCCTTTCCTTTCCTTTCCTTGATATAACTGAAGAACCCTTTTTCACCCTTGCTAATCCCCTGAGCCAGCCTCCGTTTCGTCCTTGCCATGGCCGACCTCACCACCCTGGTGACCTTCCCGGTGATTTCATCAGACTCCCCCATGTCCATAACCTGACGCAAATGCCTATATCGGCTATAGGTAGCCTTCTTTCCCCATACCGCCTCCTGGACCTCCCTGGTCCACCGACTCGGCTTCCTGGTTCTACCAAACTTGCACCACTCCTTTGTGCATGCCTTGGTAGCTTCCAGGAGCCCCTTTTTAATAACTTCCCACTGGCTGTCAGTGTCCATGCCTGGCCTGATCTCATCCAAGTAGCCCCCAAGGATCCGCTCCATACCCTTGAAGTCTGCACCCTTAAAGTCAACTACCGTAGTTTTCGTATGATCTACTCCCCCCAGGTCCAGGGAAACCAGACCGTGGCATGATCACTTTCGCCAGTGGAGCCCCAACCACAAGATCCCTGATGAGGTCGCAGTCTGACATGACCACATCCAGGATGTGCCCTTCCTTCATTGGTCAGTCACCAGCTGGATAAGGAACGCATCCTGGAAAACGTGCAGCAGACACTGCTCCCTGGCCGATGAGGATGCCATGGTTCCCTGGTCAGTTCCTGGCATATTTACGTTGCCCAGCACCATCGTACTGCCATCTCCCCGACCACAGTGGCCCCTGAGATTGGCCAGCAGACCTTCTAGGTCCTCCCCCTGCATGGGTGGCATATATACCACCCCCAGCTTCTCCCTTTTGCCTCCAGGAGCTTGCAAGGTGACCCATAATGCCTCCATGTGCCAGGAATCTTGTTACCCATGCTTCTGGTGTTGATCAGGACCACCCCCCAATGTGTCCCCTTGCCCTCTCCCCTTCCGTCACCTGGAGAGCTCCCAGGTAGCTGCCTGCCTGAAGTCCCCTGTGCACAATCTTGTGTTCCCAGGCTATAGTCTCTCCTCCATGCTTGGGGGAGAAGGCCTTGCCCATCCTGGGTGGGCAGGCTATGGTTCACCTCAAGCCCCTGCCCTACCCCCTCACAAGTTTAAACCCCACTTAGCTTGGATGAAGCCGGCCAATCCTTGTTTCAAAACCTTCTCCCACCCCAAAGCTGAGGTGAAGCCTGTCCCTTGCATACAGCTCCTTGTCCTCCCAGGTTGCACCCCAGTCCCCCATCAACCTGTACCCCCTGGCCCCACACCACTCTCCGAGCCATTCGTTAATTTCCCTAATTTTTTGCTTATTCGTCACACTGGCTCTTGGCACTGGTAGGACCTCTGAGAAGGAGACCGAGCATCCGATGGTATGACAGACCCTGGCTAGTTCCCGGAATCTAGCCTGAATCTCCAGCATACTGTTTCCCTATATATCATTGGTGCCCAGGTGCACCAATAGATCAGGGGTACCTCCACAATCTTTTGCCAGGGCATAAGCCAAGTGTTTGGCCTCATGCACAGTCTGGTCAGATATACTCTTGACCTTGACACAACAGGATACACCCTCACCCCGCCCTTTCCATTTAATACCCCTAATCATAGAGTTTCCCGACAGTAGCACTCTTACTGCCTCATTTTTCCTTAGGTCCGCTCCCTGTCCCGGATTCTTCCCCCTTCCCGCCTTCCCCCTCTTCAGATTCCATGCCCCCCCCATCGGGGTGCCAACTGCTCTCCTTTCCTTCCTGTTCCAGCTCTTACTCCTCACTGACCTGTCCTCCCAGCCCCCTCCCTTCCTGCTGCGCCACTCTGATCCATTCCCAAATCACCCAGGAAACTATTGGCCCCTTCTTACCCACAGGGGACTTGTATTGCTCCCCTCATCTCCTCCTCCAAACCACTCTTCCCCCGCATCACTGTTTGTTCTTATCCCTAGTACTACACCCACTCGCCCACTTGGTCCTCCTCCCACTCTTCCCCGGGGCTCCCTATTCCAGGTCTCCCCATGCAGACCCCGCCTCCTTTCCCTCGGGGCCCCGTCCTTGCTATCCCCCTTACCCATGCTGGCACACACTCTATTGCCAGCTCCCCCACCCCTCTGAGTCCCTGCACATGGAATCTCCCTGCTGCTTCTGGCTTCAGAGCTCCCACCATGATCAGTCCCCATCCCTCCTGGTGCCTCCTTTGTTCCAGGATCATCCCCTCCCCACATTCAGCTGTGCTAGAGGTACAAATCTGTTACACTATGCTGTAAGCATGCCATCTTGACTCTTTCTGCTGGCTCACTCCCCCATCAGTTCCCCTTTGTGGATATCCAGCCCTTTCTCCTACCACCCGCCAGGTCCCTTGGCCTTTGTCTTGCTCAGGACCACCCCTACTCATGTCCCACTGGAGTGCCCCCTTACCCAGGGTCCTTTTTCCCCTCAGGACCACCCCTACCCATGCCCACTGAGGTTCCCCTACCCACAGGGCCTCCTGCAACACCTTCCTTCCTACATACTTGCATGGCCTTTGTGACATCTACCATCCCTCCCAGTGGCTCCTGCCCAGTCTGGGTGTCACTTCTGGTTACCACTGTGACTTCACCATAATACCCCCCTCTGCCCAACCCCCATCTTCATCCATAGCAGAGCCTCCTTGTACCCACCTCCCCCACACCCCTGCCTTGCCCAATGACCATCTTAGACACTTGACCTCCTCCTGAAGTTGTGCCAACTGTCGGCACACCATGCACCCCCCCATCCTCCAAGCCAGGGCTAGCACCATGGCTGACCTGCACCCCACCACCTTTCCAACGATGCCCACCCTAGTGATCTGGGGACCTTGTCTCAATCCTGTCCCCACCCCATTTTGAATTCCCCACCAAGTTGGCTGCACCCTCCTTAGTGCCCTAGCCATGCTGGGCCTGTTTTGGAGCCCCCCAATGCTCGCTGGTCAAGCTTTCTGACAAAAAGGAACCATGCAGAATGTGAACGTGTGCTATCAGGCAAACCTCAGTTTAGCAAGAACAATCCAAGAACACAATGACAGGCTGTACCAGAGCTTGTACCCCTGCCTCTCCCAGAGCACGCCCTCTCCCGAAGCCCAGCCCCTGGCCACGACCCCCCTCAGCTTGCTCCCCTCTCTAAGACCATTTAATAGAGGTCGGGGCCGGCGTGGGTGGGCAGGATGAAAATTCTGATGAAGAAGTCACAAAATACTGATACAATGTCACTACAGCTCCTCTGTGTGGTCTCTTGATCTCTTTTGTCGGGCTTTGCTATTTATAGCCTGGCTGCCAGTTTGAAAAGCCCATGCTGGGGCTGATTGGTCCAGACTCTGCCGATGCGGCCACCCCCTTCCTTGCCGCTGAAGTGGCCAAATGATGCAGCCAAAAAGAATATTCTGCTTGTCCGCTGCCCTAGGCACTGCTGATGTTGGCCACCCCCTTCCTCTTCCTTCCTCGCCGCTGAAGCAGTCAGATGATCCTGGCACAGTCCCCAAGCTGCTGATGTGGCCAGAAAACTCCCACAGCTGCTCCTCTGTGCCGGAGAGTCCCCGGACTCAGCTCCCCAGCCCTACAGCTCCTTTATGTGGTCTGTTGCACCAGGCTTGGCTGTTTGTAGTTCGGTCAACATGAGCCCGTAGGGCTACACACCCCCACTGATACCAGTGTAATGTCCCCAGAGTCTTTTGGATACCCACTAGTTGTAGGCCTGGATGGTGCCGAGGGTTGGATGTCTGTTAGGGTCCTAAAGACTTAAAGAATTATTAGTAATCTGAACTGAACACTCCCTTGGGGATCCAGAGCAAGCTCTGGGTACTCACAGTTTGATGATTCTCAGCAATCTTGGAATCAAGGGGCTCCACTGGTCCAGGAGTGAGGGGTTGGGTTCTTAGGAGCACAACATTTAGAACAACAGAAAAGGTGTTTAGAGGCCTCGATCTTGATCGAAGGTCAAGCAGCTTGTCCCCTTGGTAGAAGGTCTGGCTGCTTGTCACCTTTAGCCTCTTCTGGCCCATCGCAGAGCACAAATGCAGGTCCTACCCAGCTTCAGAAGGCTCAGACCTGGGAGTGGCTCCACAGCCTGGCTCCCACAACATGTCATAGGTGCCCTAGTTCCCCACCAAGCGCCAGTGACCCCTGAGACTAGCAGGCCCCACTTGAGAGGGGTTAGCAAGTTCCCTCCCTGGCTCTGGAGAGTGCCTCTGTAACTGGAAGAGATCACTCTTTTCCTGCACCAGTACAAGATTCCTGGGGCAGCCAGACAACGTTCAAATTTCGGTCCGCAGTGCCATTGGACCACTGACTTCCAAACGTTTAGCAACAGTTCCACCTCACACTTGTATGCACAGCAGTAGCAGGGATTCTGAGACATGAACAAAAAAACCTGCTCACCTTTTGCTTCTCACACAGTCTCTTTATTTCCAACCAGCCATGAAGGCAGCTTTAACTGGTCCACTCTCTTAGCAATTTCTCCAGTCCTTAACACAGCATTCACACTGGCTTGCTCCAGTACCACAGACATTCAGCTCTCAAATCAGTTCCTCCAGTTCCACGTTACCGTGCAGGATTTCTGCAGCAGAAACTCTCTCCCAAAGAGACAATAAAGTCCAAAATACCTGGAGCGTTCTCACACCAGCTCAGTCTCTCTCTCTGACAGAATTCACTTTTCTTTCTCTGCTTCAGTTCTCCACTTAAGTCCTGTGAATGGCCTCAGGCAGTTCAATCTCTCCAAAACAGACCTCTCCTTACTCGATAGGAGCCCGGCCAAGACTGAAAAAGTTCTCAAAAGTCCCTGGGATTCCTGTCCACAGTTCTCCCCTCTGAGTGCTTGCCCTTCATATCAATAAATGTTAATGGCCTTTTGAACTCTCTGATCGGCTGTGACTCTTTGGTGCCTGAAATAGTTAACTCCCTCCCCCAGGAGTCCCTTCACACAGTTTTTGGGTGCCCAGTTATCTTATTGGCTGCTTTAAAGGGTCAAAGTTTCAGAAACATGGCTGCTCCCATACTTTTTCATAGCAGTCCTTGTTAAAAGTTTTGGTGCAGCCATTGTAAACACTTCTGTTTAATACTACACCCACAGTCATGTAGTCTCAACTGTCCCCTTACAAACAAGCCCACTCTTAAATATAGGTTCCCCACAGTTTTCCTGTCACTGCAATAAAGTCTGCCCAGGTGGCAGGCAGCCTCCTCATTGATATTCATGAGGGTTTCATCAATTATTCATTAGCCCTCGAAAGTGCCCTTGCTCAAACTTTAAGTTTAAACATTACTAAGGCTTCTCTCCAGCCTCCTTCAGGTCACCGGTCACCATTTATGCTGGCAGGGGCACCGGGACCGACAAGCCTCCTGCTCGACCGCAAGAAAGGCAGTCGGTACACCAAAACGCTTTCCAGCGCATGCGCAATTATGCACTCCAAGGAGCATCACTGAAAGCGGTGATCGCGATTTAGTGCCCTGAGCCCAGAAAGGGATAAAATTCAGCACAGGGCTGTTCAGGGAAAAAGTAGCACTCGGTCACCTGGCTCCAAGTCTTGAGCATGCACTTTGTTATCGTACCTCTCCTTATTGGCTTGATTTCTTTTGGCGGCTCTCTTCGAGGTTAACCAATAAACATCGTTCAGCTGTTTTAGCTTTCTCACATACTGCAAATAGTCACTCTCTTTGAGACCATCTGTTGACACTCCAAAGCACAGATCCACAGGCAGGTGGGCCTCCCAATCAACATAAGGTAGTAAGGAGAGAAACCTGTTGCATTGTTCTTGGTGCAGTTGTAGGCGTGGACCAGAGTGCTAACATGTTGGCTCCAGATGTGTTTGTCTCGGGGATCCAAAGTGCCCAGCATATCCAAGAGTATTCAATCAATCAATCAATCTTTATTTATCCAGGTGAAACACCGTTGAGACAGCTCATTTACAAGGTGGACCTGGGACAGGTAAAGGTATATAATATAAAAAGTTAGATGAACATATAATATAAGGCACAGTAAATACAATCTTGCAAATAGGTTATAGTTTGTACATCATATGCAAAAAAAAGAAGAAAGACACGTTTATACATCAAATATGTAAAAAATCCATTCTGTTGAATCTTTCTGGCTGGTGGTCACCTTAGGGATGGTATGGCATGGTTCATGACTTTTGGATGCCCCACAAAGATGGGAGCTCTTTTATCAGCCGGATCTCGAAATCACATCCCTGGTCGGAGTGGATTCTTTGGAGGGGGCTCCATAATGTACAAACATTTCTCGGCCAGTACTTTAGCCACCGTAAATGCCTTCTGAACCTTGGTGGGGTAGGCTTGAGCGTACCGGGTGAAGTGATCTGTAACCACCAGAATGTTTGAGGTGTTCTGGGAGTCTGGTTCCAATGTGAGGAAATCATTACAAACTAATTCCATCGGAGCACTGGTACTGATATTAACCAATGGGGCAGCCTTTTGGTGAAGCACTTTCTTCTGGATACACCTGCGATAGTTCTTAAAATAATATTCTACATCTGCTCCCATCTTAGGCCAGTAGAATCTGCTCTTTACCAATTCCAGGGTGTGTTCACTGCCCAAGGGACCCATATCATTGTGTAGAGCCTTCAACACTAGGTTTTGGAAACGGTCAGGTAATACCAACTATACATGAGGTGCCCCCTGCTGGTCCTGAGTTTCTCGGTAGAGCAAACCTTTCCTCAGCTGCAACTTTGGCCACTCTCGCAATAGCAATCTGGTGTGCACATCACAAGCCTTTGCCTGAGCTAGATCTCCTTTCCTCTGGAGTACTTGTATTATCTCTCCCATGACCGAACTGGCCTGCTGCTCCCATTGTAGGTCCTGCATGGTCAGCTGGGGTAGAGACCTCATATCCAGGGAAGCCAGTTGGCAGTAGGCTATAGGAAGACAGCTCCCAGATGCTCCTAAGCAGTCCACCAAACGAGGGGCATCTTCGAAACAGGGTGTCTCTTCACCTTCAGATTTCTTGCATAGAGCCTTCACCACTTGTTCAGGTATCCTTACCCAGCTGGAGTGCTTGACTGCCTGAGCCAGGGGGCAGTGGGACAAGGCATCTGCATCAACATTATTCAGTCTGGGATGGTACTCCACACTGTAGTCATAGGTAGAGCAGACAGCCCCCAGTGTTCAGCTGCATCTAATTTGGCAGTAGTCTGTACATTCATGAATGGGTTGTTGTAAGTCTTCACAGTAATCTTCTCCCCGTACAAATAATCATGAAATTGGTCCACAGTAGCCCATTTCAATGCTAAAAATTCCAGTCTGTGGACAGGATACCATCATTCTGAAGGATTTAAGCTCTGGCTCACATATGCTACTGATCGCAGGCCCTCTGAGTATTCTTGGTACAACACTGCTCCTAGGCCATTGAAACTTGCATCCATATGCAGGACATAGGGCTTCTGTAGGTCAGCATAGGTGAGCACCGGTGCGTGGGTCAGCCAGTATATGATGTCTTCAAAAGCTCTGTCACTCTCCTCAGTCCACCGGGAGCCGAAAGGTTCAGATGGGAAAAATATTTATGCTTGTGAACGTGTGGGATAATAACTGACACAATAAAGCAGGGATCAAGTGCATAAGAAACACACAAATACATTCATCAATTTATTTTCAGAAAAATACAAATATTTACAGAAATAAAAAATAAAATAATTAGTCCTGCACAAAGAAATTCAGACCTCTGCTTCCTTCAGCAGAGTCTGCGGCTTTGCTTCAGCCCAGATAGTCCAGTGAATACTTTTCTCAACTAACTTGTGTGAAATCCAGACACACACACACACACACACACCACACACACATTTACCCTACTCGCTGTCAGCACTAGACTGACTCGACTATCTAACATTCCCCTAGTGGTTAGCCCTTTTTATAGCTCCATGTGATTACATCACATAATTGGGGCGTTTCCATAGGCCGTGACATTACATAATTGGGGAGTTTCCATAGGCCGTGACATTACATAATTGGGGAGTTTCCATACGCTGTGACATTACATAATTGGGGAGTTTCCATAAGGCCGTGACATCACAGGCTTCATTATTCTATTTCATATGCAGCCCTCAATCACATCTGGGGGGCTGCTTCTGTACAGGGTACACTTTATTCTAGACACTATGGGGCGTACAATTACCCTTGCCCGTAGTGTTTCACTAGCCGGCAGTTAAGTATTCAAGTGACTTTGATCTTGCTGCTAGTTCTGCATTCGGCTTTTGCTTTCAGAGCATGTCTTTGCTCCGAAGCAGTCATTCTTTTATTTGCTCCAAACAAGGAGCATATATTCAGCTGCTGTATGTGGCTATGCCAACACGGAGCAACCCGCTCCAAAAAAAAAAAAGAATTACTCAGTCATACTCGGTGACCAGCGCTGTCGCTCGCACCGGAGCCGCATAAGTCAAAGGAACTGCACTCAGCAGCAGCGGTTCCGGGAGCTCAGCGCCCCAGAAACGGGCACTACACTACTTCTTAAACCAAGGGGCACCAGACATTAACAATAAAGCATGACTTGCACTATTTCCTATCTCTGCAATCAAGAGCATAACACCTTAGTGCATAAAGAGGGGTAAAGAGAATAAGGGACAGCAAAGAGTTTTTGGAGATTGCCAGGTTGGCCACCCTGACAAGAATTTAAAGAAAAGGCAGAAAAAATAAGAGGAAAGGAAAGAGTGAAAGGAAAAGGGGTGTGCACATATTCATATTTATGACAAGGGTTTAAACACATAACAGAGGGCACCCTGTTACAAGGCTATTCAATTTGGGCTCCAGGAGGAGGGATCTTTCTGCTCTTGTTCGTTGGAGGATACCCCTGTAACAAGTTCAAAAGAGGCCTGACTACCCTTGTGTAATTCTTCACGAATCTCTGGTAATACCGACAGATCTCAAGTAGTCATTGCAATTCTTTTAGATTTCTGGGGTTTAGCCAGATAGTGGGAGCTTTGACTTTACTGGAGTCGGTCTGAATACCCTTGGCAGAGACGATGTGTCCCAACATATTTGACCGAAGCCTGGAAACATTTACACTTGTCTATGGAGAGCTTCAGGCCAAATTCTTCCAGCTGGTCCAGTACCTTGAGTAGCCATGACTCATGCTCCTCCAGAGTCTTTCCAAACACAATGATATCGTCCAAGTAAACCAAGCACTCCAGCAGATTCATGTCCCCCATGGCCTTTTCCATGAGGCACTGAAACGTTGCAGGTGCACCCGAAATGCCCTGGGGCATTTTCAGAAATTCATAAAATCTGAGAGGACATATAAAAACTGTCTTCTCCCAATCTTGCAAGGCCATGGAAATTTGAAAATACCCACTCCTTAGGTCCAAACCGAAAACCTCTGGCTGCCGTTCAAGCAGTCTAGAGCATCTTGTATTCATGGCATCGTATATTGATTGGGCACAGTGCGCTTGTTCAAGGTGCAATAGTTCATGCACCTACTGATGACGCCACTCTTTTTCCTCACCACCACTACAGATGATGCACAGTGGCTTCAGGACTCCTGGATGATGCCTGCAGCCAGCATCTCTTGAAGGTGCCTCCTTACGTCATCTATATCAGCTGGGGTGAGATGCCTGGATCTCTCCCTGAAGGGGCGCTCATCTGTGAGCCTGATGCAATGCTGCTCTCCAGTGTCGCAGTCAGTGTCCTACTCGTGCAAGGAAAACACCTTTGCCCTGGCAGCCAGTTTCTTCTGAATATGCTCTTTCTACTCCTCCGGGTTGGGGGAGTCACTTAAGTCAAACAAGGCAGGGTTAATGCCACTATAATCATTTCCTACGGGAGCAGCCGCGTCTACGGCAGTGTCAGCACAGTAAACCCTGGCCAGCGTCCGGCACCTTTTGACAACCACTTCTGTGTTGGTTGTGTTCCTTACATGCACTGTCACTCTTCAAACATAGGCATGTGCCTGACCCGGTAAGACACTTGGCTTCACTAATAATCCAGGCGGCAATCCATTTTCTTCAGGGGCATCCAGCATTAAAATGTTGTCTTTTACCTCCTTCTTTAACCGCACCACTCTGTTAATATTACATTTCACATTGATGAATCTCTCCTCCAAACTATGCCCACAGACTCATCCACCTCTTCCTGGGGGGGGGGGGAGTTCCCTTGTTTTTTATAGGCCTCTTGGATCACCAGATGAATGGGTAACGTTTTCCCCTGCTGTTCTGCATCTCGGGATTGGCAAAGTTGAGTAAGTCTCCTGAACATGTGAGCATTCCTGCCCATCAGCACAGGTACCCCACCATACATACCAGTCCCAGGACAGATTAAAGTCAGTGTCTCCACTGCGTTTCCCACTCCAGCCATGTTAATCGGGAAGGCCATCCATACTCTGACATATCCGAGGTAGGGGTAAGACTTCTCGCTAAGCCACCACACATGTAATCCCTCCAAGGGCTATAATTTCAGGTGGGACAAGTGTCTGTCATACCAGGTCTTGAAGATGATAGTGACCTGGGAGCCACTATCAAGGATGGCACAGGTGGTGACTCCCTCTATGACAAGGGTTTCAGTCGACGGCCCCATGAGTCTGTGCATATCAAGGGGTGCAGTGGCAGTGGCAGTGGCTTTGGCTGATGAAACTTTTACTTGAGCTACAGAGCTGGACCTGCATGGGGCCCCGGTATGCTCCTTTACCGGGCCGCACTGAAGTTCCCCTGTGGCCTTCCTTCTTTTCCCAACAGTCTTTTAGCCACTCTAAGGGTATCTGCTGGTGACCGGTACCCGCTCCAATAATGACCATTCCTTCCACACCGGTAGCAGGTTATCTCTTCTCGCTTAGATTGTCCGGGGTAGTAAGCCTCAGGAGACAGTTGGGGTGATGGACAGCTTGGGGCCCCTGGATACACTAAGGGAGCAGGAGGGGAAATGGGGGCTATTGCTTGGGCCATACCTACGATTCAAGGTCCCCTGCCCTTACCACCCACTGGGTCTTTAATTCATTAACAGCCTGACATAGTCCCTGCAATTGGGCTTCTATCTTTTTTTTTATTTTCTTTACTCCCCTATCATTGGTCCCTTAGGTCTCTCTCCTGCTCTGCCCAAGCCCAACCCACTGTCCCGTTCAGTCTGAGACCCCCCAAACACCTACCTCTGACACGCATCCTCCAGTTCCTCCATAGTGACCAATTACCTGGCTCTGAGCCCCCTAGGTAAGGGCCGCCATAACTCCTCTGGTGCTCTACCTTAAGGGCAAAGTTGTTGCTAGGGGAATGGAGGACTCTGAGACAGGATTGGGCGAGTCCAACGGTGAGTGTGGGTGAGTCAGGTAGGCAGGCCTTCGCTTACCCGGGTCCCAGGGTTTTTCATGTTTTTCTTGGATCCTGGGAGCTTGGACATGCAGTGACGTCCAGCACACGATGGGCACGCTCCCTCAGCCATCTACAGGACATCCACCGAAGCTCCCATACCCCCTTGTTTTGGTCTTCACAGCGTGCGACCCATGCCAGAGGTCACCCAAGCTGTGGCAGACTGTTGCCCCAACCCCAGGAGAGAGAGAGCAGTCCCTACGGATGCTCAGTCCTCTCCTGCCCCTGCCAACCCCCTGCAGCTCGAGGTAATTCCTGAACCCGGGTCGCCAGTGTGGCGCAGCATGTGGTGTCCAGCACCACAACCCTCAGCGCCACTGGACCAGCCAATTGGGCTTGTATCTGAGGGACTATAGGGGGCAGTGTAGATGACACCCCCAGGCCCATAACTGGGAGAGTGGCTGAGGCTGCCTGGGTAGGCTGTCCAGCGGAAACTTCAAGGGTCCTATTAGGAGCAGCACTAACCCTGTCCAATATTCCCTACGCTCTTTCAATAGCTGTTTCACTTCAGAAACCACAGCCGAGAGAGTAGTTTCCTGAACCTGGGCCATAGCTACTATAGTGGGCCGGGCCCCCCATCGGGCATCCCTCTCCTCCACCTCTCTCACGTCCCTAAGCAGAACCCAGATTGGGGGTGGGTTACTCATTCTGTGTGTTTTAGGCCCAATTTTATTAACAACAGCTCTGAATACTGGGGGCCCCTCAGCACTTGCTCTAACCTGGTTTTGTTTAAGTCAGAGGCCTGTATTCCCCCTTTTTTGTATACCTTCTGCAGGGCCTTCTCCAGCCTCTGAACATAATCAGGCAGTGGTTCCTTTTTCTGCTGGCAGGCTGACCTGAACCCCCACCACAGGTCTTCACTTGTCTAGGTGCTTCCAAAAGCACTATCCTGGGCTGCTGTGTAATCTTCTGCCTTGACTTCAGGGTCTGTGGTCTGGAGGGACCAAATGGCATTGAGAACGGGGCCCCACAAACTCTGTCAACCTTTTCCGTTTTTCCCCTTCACTGCACTGCCAGTCTTGCAGCAGTGGTAACACATAGTTGATCCATGGCTCAAAATCTTCCTCCTCCACTGGGGTAGGTTTTGCCCTCGAAAATATCCTCAGTATCTTATAAAAGTCCATGGGGGCGGTACATACCCAGGCCTAGGCCTCGCATCTGGCACAGGGGCCTGTAAAGGGACAGGCTGTCCTCCCACGGGGAAACCACACTGAACATCATTACTATAGTCCAGGCCTCTGTTTTGCCCTCTGTCTCTGTGGCCTCCAGCACCCAGGCAGCCTTTGTGGCATTTAAACATTCCATCAACACGGTTAATGGCCCATTGCCTGAGTCAAGCATCTGTTCCCACACTTTCACCTTACCCAATTTTGTTAGTGGACAGGTTTTTTTCTATTTCACCCTCATCCGTCTCGGGGATAATCCTAGCAACAGGAGGGACCTCTGGGGGTCCATCCTCATACTTCCACTCCATTCCACCATTCTCACTTTATCCTACTCTTTAGGCCCAAACTTTGATGGGGGGGTAAACTTTGGTGCCGGAGACCCCACAGAGGTTGCTACAGTTGGGTCCTCCATGGGGGCATGTCTGGTAAACAGGAGATCCCGGTGGTGCCTCCAAAGATGTAGCCCAGGTGCCATGTGCCTTTGAGTTACTACCCCTGCCTGTTGACCCTCTAACAGGTGAAGGGGCCTGGGTCCTGCTACGGTGGTGGTCAGGGATTCTATCCCAAGGTTATAGTAAATAGCGTGGTGTCTCTACCCAGAGTAGGTTATAAGTGGGACAGGTGACTGATTGGCGCAGCCCCCTGGGATGCTGCATCTATCCACCTCCCCTACCAACCACCAGACACATTGAATACCCAACAGTCTCCCAATACCAAGAACCATAAACACCTGGTAATTAAAAGCCACAAAATACCCCTCACACAGCAATTCCAAACAACAAATCACAGCTTTATTGGGGAAAAGGGACCTAGGATAGGGGTACCTGGATGAGGGATAGCTATGGAAGAAAAGGAGTAATAAGAAATAGCAAGGCAATATCAACATGGGCCCATAGGCCTAACAACCCCTAGCTGCCCATCCCCCACTGGTACCAGTGTAATGTCCCCAGAGTCTTTTGGGTACCCACTAGTTGCGGGCCTTGATGATGCCACAGGTTGGCTGGCTGTTGGGGCCATAAAGACTTGAAGAATTATTAGTAATATGAATTGAACACTCCCTTGGGGTTCCAGAGCAAGCCCTGGGTGCTCATTGTTTGAAGATTCTCAGCAATCTCGGAATCGAGGGGCTCCACTGGTCCGGGAGTGATGGGCTGGGTTCTCAGGAGCAAAACACTTGGAACGACAGAAAAGATGTTTAGAGGCCTCTATCTTGATTACAGATCTAGCATCTTGTCTCCTTGCTTGAAGGTCTGGCCGCTTGTCACCTTTAACCTCTTCTGGCCTGTCGCAGAGCACAAACACAGGTCCCACCAAGTCTCAGAAGGCCCAGACCCGGGAGTGGCTCTACAGCCTGGCTCTCACAGCGGGTCGTAGGTGCTCTAGCACCCCAGCAAGTGCCGGTGGCCCCCTGAGACTAGCAGTCCCCACTTGAGAGGGGTTAGCAAGTTCTCTCTTTGGCAATGGAGAGTGCCTCTATAACTGGAAGAGACCACTCTTTTCCTGCACCAGTACGCAATTCCTGAGGCAGCCAGACAACTTTCAAATTTTGGTCTGCAATGCCGTTGGGCCAGTGACTTCCAAGCATTTAGAAACAGTTCCACCTCACACTTGGATGCACAGCAGTAGCAGGGATTCTGATACATGAAAAAAAACTGCTCGCCTTTAGTTCATACAGTCTCTTGATTTCCAGCCAGCCATGGAGGCAGCTTTAACTGGTCCACTCTCTCATCAATTTCTCCAGTCCTTAACACAGCATTCACACTGGCTTGCCCCAGTACCACAGACATTCAGCTCTCAAATCAGTTCCTCCAATTCCCAGTTACCATGCAGGATTTCTGCAGCAGAAACTCTCTCCCAAAGAGACAGTAAAGACCAAAATACCTGGAGCGTTCTCACACCAGTTCAGTCTGTCTCTCAGACAAAATTCACTTTTCTTTCTCTGCTTCATTTCTCCACTTAAGCCCTGTGAAAGGCCTCAGACAGTTCAGATCTCTCCAAAACAGACCCCTCCTGACTCGATAGGAGCCCGGCCAAGACTGAAAAAGTTCCCAAAAGTCCCTGGGATTCCTCTCCACAGTTCTCCCCTCTGATTGGTTGCCCTTCATATCAATAAAAGTTAATGGCTTTTTGAATGCTCTGATTGACTGTGACTCTTGGTGCCTGAAATAGTTAACTCCCTCCCCCAGGAGTCCCTTCTAACAGCTTTTGGGCACCTAGTTATCCAATTGGCTGCTTTAAAGGGTCAGAGTTTCAGAAACATGTCTGTTCCCATACTTTTTCATAGCAGTCCTCATGTTGTCCCTGTTAAATGTTTTGGTGCAGCCATTGTAAATACTTCTGTTTAATACTACCCCCACAGTCATATAGCCTCAGCTGTCCCCTTACAAACAAGCCCACTCTTAAATACAGGTTCCCATCAGTTTTCCTGTTGCTGCCACTGCAATAAAGTCTGCCCCAGGCAACAGGCAGCCTCCTCATTAATATTCATGAGGGTTTCATCAATTATTCATTAGCCCTTGAAAGTGCCCTTGCTCGAACTTTATTTTTAAACATCACTGAGGCTTCTCTGTAGCCTCCTTGAGGTCACCGGTCCCCATTTATGCTGGCAGGGTCACCAGGATTGACGAGCATCCTTACGCTCGACCACAAGAATGGCGGTTGGTACATCAAAACGCTTTCTAGCGCATGCAGGCTCATCCAATCGCTCCAAGGAACATCACTGAAAGTGGCGATCACAGTTTAGTGCCCTGAGCCCAGAAAATGCTAAAATTCAGCACACTGCTGTTCGGGTTGGATTTGAGACACCAGAGGGACCTGGGCTGTGCCGGTGGATACACAGAGAAAACGGGGATGTCAGGAGACATAACCGGAGATTGGAGACAATGGGACAATTCAGGTAAGCCCCCAAAGGGTGGTTACACTTGTGTGTGTCATAAATGTCGGTGCCATTTTATGCAGTTTTATGGCAGAGTTTCAGTTTTCCTTACATTTCACAAAAGGTTCTAATTTTAAATCAGAACTAATCAGGACTTTGGCCTGGATCCTGATCCTAATAATAAGGGTCAGGACCTTTTCGGATCCGTCCATCCCTAATCTGCATGCCCCCCTCAGAAAAAACAGGATCTTTGGTTCCCACCTCCCTTGGATCTCTGCTGAGATACAGGCCTGCATACATGCACGTAATTGTGCCTGGAAGACTCATAAGTCCTCTGGCTCCCCTGCTGACTTAATCAAGTACCAAGCCCTTTGCAATGCCTGTACCAGAGCCACTAGGTTTGACAAGGCTGAGTACTTTGTCTCCACCTTCCAAAACAACCTTAACCACCCCTTGGAGTTCTGAAGGTTATCCACGCCTTTTTCTCCTGCCCAGCCTCGTCCTCTTTCCCGGTCCTCATGGTGGGTGACACCCCCATTTCTGATCCCCTCTCTGTTGCCTTAACTCATTCTTCACCTCCTGTGCCTCCTCCCTTCTCTCTTCCCTCCCCACTACCCCCATCCTACCAGGCCATCCCTCCCCTTCTCCTTCTCTCCTATCACTCCTGCAGCCTCCCTCAAAGCTCTTCTGGCTCTTAACCCTCTCAAGGGCAGAAGCCTGGATAGGCTAGACCCCAAACTCCGCCATCTTTCCACCCCTGCCATTGCTCTACCAATCTCCTACCTTCTCAGCCTTGCCTTTTCTCTTGCCTCTGTCCCCGACTCCTGGAAACCTGTCACTGTTATTCCCCTTCCCAAAGGAGGTGACTCCTCTCCTGGCAACTACCGCCCTAGCTCTTTGCTCCCAACTTTAAATTGCAAGAGCACCTCATGCTGAGCCAGCTCTTCCCCTACCTTGACTCTTCCTCTTTCTTCACCCCTTTTTCCAGCCTAGTTTCCATAAATTCCACTCCACTACCTCCTCCCTCTTCTAGCTTACCGACTCCATTCTTTCAGGCATGGATCAGGGCCTTATCACCTCTGCTGTTGTTGTCGACTTGGCCAAAGCCTTCAACATTGTAGCTCACCCCGTTCTCCTCAGCAAGCTCAAGGCAGTGGGGCTCTCCGACTCCGCAACCAATTGGTTCCGTTCCTACTTTGAGGGCAGGACTCAGTCGGTTAGAACTGGCGATCCCGTATCCCCTCCTCTTCCTATCAACACTGATGTCTCACAAAGGTCCATCCTTGGCCCAGTACTCTTTTCAGTCTTCCTGAACGATCTCCCTGCTCCTCTGTGCCCATCCACATGTACGTAGATGATACTGTTCTGTTCGCCTCTGGCTCCTCCCCCTATGATCTGATGGCCAGGCTTCAACTGGACTTCAACAGTGTTCAGCACTGACTCTGGTCAAATCAGTTGTCCCTTAATGCCAAGAAAATGGTTCCATGACTTTTGGCACTAGGCAGAAGTTCACTAGGCTTACCTCCCTCCCCTCTTTTCACACCTTAGATGGGATCACAGTTGCCAATGTTCCCTCATTTAAGTACCTCAGGGTCTGGTTCAACCAGCACCTTGACTTTACAGAGAATGTGGATGCCATGCACAATAAACTTCACCCTAAACTCAGAGCGTTATATGGGAACAGAGGTTGCATTCCTCTTCCTGCTCACCGAGCCATTGTCGTAAAACTGATTTTCCTCATCTTCGACTATGGTGACATTGTCTGTGGTGCTGCACCTAAGACCACCCTAGCCAGACTGGATCCCCTCTTTCACTCATTCTGTTGCTTTGCCTTGGACTGTCTGCCCTGCAGCCATCATTGCTCCTTATACTCCTCCACTCCCTCAAAGCCAGGCGCTTGGATCACTGTACCTCCTTTATCTCTAAATACTGGCTAGGCTCTCACCCCCCTTGCCTTACCTCTCTCCTCCTCCACCTGCCTCTTACACCCTTTTCAACTCTGGCTATCGTTCCTTTGCACTCCCTTCTAGGAAATCCTCAGCTGGCCAGGCTGCTTTCTCCTATTGTTTCTCCAAAATATGGAACTCTCACCCCCTATCTATCCGCTGTGCCTCTTCCCACTGCTCACTCTCCTCTCTTCTCCACGATTTTACTTCATCTCACTCCTGCAATTGCTCCTGATACCTGTCCGTATTCCACTACTCACTACCTTCTACCACCTCCTTACTCTCCCTTTCCTCCTGATCTACTTGTCTACCTCTCTGTAGTACAAGCCCTAGCTCCACTGTTGACCCCTTGTTACCTCTGCACCTTGAATTTGTATTTCCTTGAATCACACTGGATGCATTCTCTGCCTCTCTCCCTGAATAACTGCATGTTGCACCTTGAAGTATATCGCCTTGTTACTCACTGGATTATAGAAACACAGAAACATAGAAACTGTCAGCAGATAAGGACTGCTAGGCTCATCCAGTCTGACCGTAAGCCCTACACTAGATTTCGTCCTCTGACCCTCCCTGGTCAATGGCTTTTCACCACTCCTTCCCACTTCCCACTCGTTTCCACCTCTAAGGTTCCTTTATGTCTGTCCCAGACATGTTTCAATCCCTCCATTGTGCTCACTTCTACCACCTCCTGTGGCAGACTATTCCATGTGTCCACCACCCTCTCCATGAAGAAAATCTTCCTAGCATTTCCCCATAATTTTCCACCTTCCAATTTCACATCATGCCCCCTCATTCTTGTATATTGCAAGATGTCTCCCTCTTTATTTATTAGCTTTTGTTGACCAGGTAGGTGCATTAGGCAAATACCTGCCTATTTTCAAGCACGACCCGGGAGAGTACATTATACAGTTTACAAAACAAGACAGTGGTGAAATACAAAGCAGCAAATAATACAAAACCAGTAGATATCCTCACAGGGATAGTCATGAAAACAAAACATACTTTTAGCAGTAGCCATCCAAGCAGGGATGGTAGGAAGTAGGTATGGGGAACAAGACAAAGTATTCAATAATTACAGTGACAACAGTAAACTAGCTTAAGGAAAGCCGGGGGGGGGGGAGATTAGGTACAGTCACAGGAATCAAGTGCATGTAGGTAGGAGAGAAGTGCAGTCTTGAAGTTCAAGTTCAAGTTTATTGCAGGAAAACTCCATTGAGCAAGCTCATTCACAATGAGGTTCTGGAGCATGTATACAGACAAGGAAAACAATACATAATACAAAAAAAAATAAGCATCACAGTAAATACAATAAAATAAAGTTTAGGTTTATATGGTATATCTTGCTCAACTTAGGGCATAATAAGGTAGCTATAAACTACAATTACCTTGTGCAACATTAGTAGTCGAGGGTTAAATTCACGGGGAGAGAGTAATTACATAGGAACAAGGGTTTGAGGAAAGAGCAGCCTGGGGAATAGAAAAAGGGATAAGGGAAGTGGGGGGTAAGGCATAGGTGAAGAGCATAAGGGTAGAGAGGAGTTTTAGGCGAAGAATAAAGAAGGGAGGGCAGGTGAGATGAGGGTAAGAGTAGAGGAGAATCTTAGATCAGCTGAAGAGATAATTTGCCAGTTCTGGAAGGATACCAACAGGACTAAGGCAGGTATCAGTACATTGGGAGGGCATAGAGAAACTTACAGATAGGGAAGAGACTTAATAACAGTTACAACTATTTCTAAATTTAGATGTAGTTAGCTTTTTATAAAAGTTAATGGAGTCAGTACTAGATGGTTTCAGTGTGGCTTGAAGCTGATTCCAAATGGTTGGGAGAACATATGATATGGCCCGCTTGTGATAAAATCGGATTCCCTAAGTGAATATACATTACGGGAGATGTGGATAAGAGATATAATATAACTTGGAAGCTTATTCAGGAGTATTTTAAGAGTCCAAGCACCAGCATATAGCACATGTCGAGTGGTAAGTGACGTCCAACCAACGCCTGCATACAGGTCACAATGGTGAGTTTGGTATGGAGAGTTTGTAATGAACCGCAGAGCACGGTGGTAAAGGACATCCAGTTTATTTAGGCTCGAGGTTGCAGCTGACGTGTATATTAGGTCCCCATAGTCAAGTAGAGGAAGGAATGTGGCTTGGACCAGCCTGGTTCTAGTCTCTAAAGGAAAAAGGGCACTGTTTCGAAAGAAAAAGCCTAACCTGATTTTTAGTCTTCTGGCAAGGTCATCAATATGGTCATTAAAGGAGAGCTTATTATCTAACCAAAGGCCAAGATACTTGAATTTGGAGGTGACTTCCAATGGTTCGCCCTGAGATGTGACAATAACGTTTTTAGGTATGTCAAGGGGGATGGAAAGGGTAGTATTAAGAGTGAAAAGCATTGCTTTGGTTTTCTTGGCATTGAGTAGGAGTTTAACATAAATAAGATTACGTTCAAGTTGAGCAAAGTCAGCTTGAAGCTCATCACTTAATTCAGACACTGATCTGCCAGAGGCATACAGTACTGTGTCATCTGCAAAGAAATGCAGTTTGGAGTTGGTTATGTTTGAGTCCAGATCATTGATATACAGGGAGAAAAGGGAGAAGAAGGAGGAGTGGGATGAAGAGCATTTAAGACTGGGAGGTAGAGAGTTCCAGAATTTGGGGGCAAAGTGAGAGAAAGCTTGTCCCCCAATTTTTGTAGAACAGTGGGGGACGGAGAGTGAAGAGGAATTAGAGGATCTCAGTGTGACACTTGGACAGCTGATTCTGATCACTGTATCATTTTTTGTAATATGAAGATGTGTTATGGACTGTCTCTCATGAGTAATGCTGAAACAGCATGTGAGTATGACACACACACACACACACACACACACACAGGTTTTAGATACAAGGTGTTACCTGGAAGGCCAGAAGCTAATTACAGAGTAGAACAGGCCTTAATCAAGGATCTCCTATTTATCTAAGTTAATTATAGCTGTAGTTGCTAAGAGGGAAATCATAAATTTTTATGGTGTTTAGGGGAAGAGTACAGGATTATGTGACACTGGTGCGAAGTCATAAATGCTTCGATGTCTATGAGAGAGAGGATACTGCTTATAGATGAAAGGAAATTTACAGACTTGATTGGGGAAGTCACATGGGAAAGGAGTTTCTGCTGATGTAACCTTAATTATCTTACCTTCTAATATGATAAAATATCCTGGGTGTATGATTTTTCATAACCAGAGGAGGAGCTAGGTGACCTCACGCAAAGAGGTGGGCAAAGCCAGCTTTTAAACAAGTATTCTGTTTTCCTTCAGAGACTTTTATCTACACTCCGACAAAGAAACATCTTTGAGCACTTTAAGCAAGTATACAGGTAGAGAGAGACAAAATCTAAGTACTGTAGTAGGAATTGAACTGTTAATAACTTGTTCTTTTAAAAGATTTGTATGTTTTGTGATATATGGTTCTGTATTTTATGTTTTACATATTTTTTAATCTATTTTAGTAAAACTCTATTTTTAGAGCGTACTTGGTCTGTCTTTGAATTTCTTCCTTTCACAAGTGAAATATATATGGTTAAAGGAGACACTGTGCATAAGCTTGAATGGTGATACCAAACTGGAAAAAGGTAAGATTAATCTGAGGTCTTTATTAGAGTTTTTAAGGGTTTATTTCTGTACACCTGGTTAGGTGCCGGTAGGCAAAGATATCTGGCTCCACGAAGACAGAATTATCTGAGCCTGTGCATTGGGTACACTAGCAAGAGGTTCACAGTTTGAATCCCTCCAGAACTGAGACCAAAGGTTGATTCAAACCCACAAAACAGACAGGAGGGTTACCCTGTTTCTGTTAACTGTTCACAAGACTACGCTCGGAGGTTGGCACTTTGGGAGTAGAGGGCTGACCTGCTGAGTGGGTTTGTGACAGATTGGTTGGCAGCGGTGACATAATTTTGGTATTACAAGCTTTTATTGTTCAGTGTGTCAGCTTGAGACTGTCAGCTCACTTGCAAAGAAAGAAAAAGGCAGAGTTTTATTTTAAAAGGAGACAGAACTATATCACTTTGTGTACAGTCAAGTTCCTACCCATTTTATTTTTTTTCCTAAAGTGCAAGTCAGAGTAGCAGTAGTTAGGGAAGATGGCTTCCAACTGCAACAGGCACACTGTAGACTACTTAAGGCAGTTGTGCGGGGACAGAGGAGTCCCGTTCGAGGTGAAAGCCAGCAAGCAGAACCTCATAGATGCCCTGATGGTAGCAGCTACCCAGAGCAGCGAGTCACAGACCGTGACTGAAAAGGACCAAACCTCGAGTGTGGCAGGGCTAGTGGCCAGTGCAGTGTCCAGATGTGATGAGGAGGGCAACAGGGCCACTGTCAGCGAAGGGCCACAGCAGCAGAGGAAGGTCACCAGTATCCTGGATCCAGAAGTACTCAGGCTGCAAATTGAGTTGTGCAGAATGGAGCTGGAGTTACAGGAGAAGAAAGAATGAGAGAGATGTGAGGCAGAGCAGGAACAGCGGGAGGCAGACCATGAGGAGCGTGAGCGCCAGCTAACTGCAGAGGAGAAGAGGGAGCGAGAACGGTGAGATGCAGACCGTGAGGAGCAGGAGCGCCAGAGGCAACATGAACTGGAGAAGCTACGACTCCAACCAGCGGCACCAGAGCAGGTAAGTGGCTTGGGTTTAACTGGGACTACAGGACTGGGTTACAAATTGAACTCCAAATTGATAGCCGAATTTAAAGAGGGGGAGGATATGGATGCCTTTTTAAATTCTTTTGAAAAAGTTTGTATTTGGGTGTGCTCTTTCAGCTCTGGCTGCTCCCTCATGCCTCTCTGATCCTCCTCTTCTCCTGTGTGGCTGCGCTTACTAGGCTGCTTGCGCTGTGTGCTGCAGAACATACACGTGGGGCACCGGACTTGCGATCATGTGACCGGCGCTCCACACAGAGGAATGAGGACATCTACGGGCAGAAACAGCACACGGCAGCTCACAAAATAAAAAATAAAGACAGCACTAATTTGGTTGTCCATAGGACACCCTATGATAGTGAAAGTGCTTGTCCGACAGCATAAGATTGTAGCCCGGGATGTCGGGCTATTGGATTTGTCGATCCCTGACAATGAAGACAGTGATGATTACAGCAAACTTAAAGCTGCACTGTTAAAAAAATTGAATTAACTGCTGAATCATGCAGAGCTAAATTCCATAAGCTCAGGAGAAGCCCTGACATGAGCTACGAGGAGCTGGCCACAAAACAATGTCAGTTTTTAAAACGGTGGGAAGGAATTGAGGCAAACTCTGTTGATAAAATTGAAAATGTGATTTTGTTAGAACAGTTTTATTGGGCATGTCGAGCAGAGCTAAAAACCTGGCTGGAGGACCGAGATCCCAAAACAGTGCAAGAGGCTGCTGAACTCTCGGACCACTATGCCAAGAGCAGACCTGCTCTGAGAGCGAATGGGCCGGGTGTGGCAGCACAGAAAGGGAAAAGCGTGCCTTCAGGGCAGCTAAAACCCTCACTGCCTCCACCGAAACCAGTTAGCCCCAGGTTTCAGAGATAAGATTTCTCTGAGAGAAGAAATGAATGTTGGTTGTATAAAGAAACTGGGCATATTGCCAGACAGTGCCCCAAAAAGGTGAGCAATAATACACAACTGGGTGCTAGAAAAGAAGTGGGTTGTTTGTATGTCTCTGGAAGCATGCCAGTGAACATGAGGGAACACATGCACCCAGTCATGGTGAATGATGTACAGACGCAGGGGTTAAGGGACACGGGCATCCCTAACCTTGGTAAAGGGGGATCTGGTACATCCTGGTCAGCTTATACCCAATAAATACGACACTGTACAGGACTTTGTGCATGGGGAGAAAACATTGCCCCTCGCTAGTGTTCTCTTAGACTGGGATGAAACAGGGGGAACTGTGCAACAGGTGGCTATAGCCAAAACATTAGCAGTGGATGTGATCCTGGGCAACAGTCTCAAATGGGATGGTATGTGCAGTTACCCATAGCCAAGTGGCAAGGGAAAATTGTAGTTCCCTGAACCCCACAGAAGCCATTGTGGAAACCACTGAGAGGCTGGTTCCCCAGCCTGTGTCTCCTGATATGGAGATTGATTTAGAGGAGGTAGAAATTTCCCCAGTAGCAAGTAACCATACAGCTACAGAGGGTTACTCCGAAGAGGGAGGGGTGACCCCTTGTCAGAGGGTTGAGATTGACAGTGATCCTGAGTGCCCTGATGCTAGTGATAGGGACCCTAGTTTAGTGACTGAAGGGACTTGTCCCATGCCTTGGGAGTGTGTGAGGGTTTGCAGCTGCTCAGAGAAGTGACCCTAGTTTAGAGAAGCTGAGGGCTTGGGCAGACTTGGACGGCACACAGGGAGGTGACGGCAGATATAAGGTTTATTGGGAAAATGGACATATGTATACTCAGGCAGTACAGACAGAGGGAGGGATGCTAGGCAGGCAGCTTGTCATTCCCCAGGGGTATAGTGAGCAGTTGCTCAGGATTGCACATGATATTCCCTTGTATGGTCATCTGGGAATCGCACGCATGATGCAGTGGTTGGCCCAGAATTTCTACTGGTCTAATTTCACCCAGCAGGTGAAGGAGTATTGCAGGTCTTGTCACTGGTGCCAAGAAATAGGGAAGGCGGGCAAGAAAACCCAAACCGCCCTGATTCCTTTGCCCATAGTGGAGGAACCATTCCAGAGGGTGGGAATGGATATTGTGGGGCCTTTAAATACCCCCAGCTCCTCAGGGAAGAGATTCATCGTGACTGTGGTGGATTATGCCACCTGGTACCAGAGGCAGTCGCCCTATCCTCTCTGAGGACAGACAAAGTGACAGATGCCTTACTTGGGATTTTCTCCCATGTTGGGTTTTCACAGGAGGTTCGATCAAGGGGTTTCCTTCATGTCGGACCTGATGAGATGTTTATGGGAGAAGTGTGGGGTGGTGCAAAGATGCACAACACCGTATCACCCACAAGCCAATGGGCTTGTGGTAAGATTTAATGGTACCCTGAAGTCAATGCTCCAGGCGTTTGCTGAACAGCATGGAAGGGACTGGGAGAAATACCTTCCCCACCTGTTCTTTGCTTACAGGGAGGTGCCCCAAGAGTCAACAGGATTTTCCCCCTTCAAACTCTTATATGGACGCTGGGTGCGTGGGCCCCTAGACTTGATCCGGGAGGACTAGGAAGGCAAGCACGCCACCCAGGGAACTCCCATTGTGGATTATGTCCTTAGGTTGAGGGAAAGGCTGAAGGAGCTTATGGGGACAGCCCAGAGCAACCTGGCAGCTGCCCAACAGAGGCAAAAAGTGTGGTACAACAGCAAAGCCAGAGCTGTCTCGTACACGGTGGGTCAGGAAGTCATGGTCCTTATTCCGGTCCGGAAAGACAAGCTGCAGGCTGAGTGGGCAGGACTGTACAAAGTGGTTAGGAAGGTAAATGACATGAATTATTTTGTAGAGTTACCTGACCAAAGGCAGAAAGGATGTACCATGTCAACATGATGAAGCCATATGCAAATAGGGCTGACATGGTGTTTACAGTGTGTAGTCATGGGAAGGGGATGGATGAAGGAGACCCCCTTCTGGACTTGCTGTAAGAAAGTAAACGGGAGTCCTCTGTGGAGGCAGTTAAATTGTCTCCCCAGCTGACCTCAGACCAGGTCCAGAAAGTAAGGGAGGTTTTAGTGGACTTTGTCCCATTATTTAGCACCAAGCCTGGACTAAACCCCTTAATGATGTGGAGACAGGGACACACACGCCCATACGGCGGACAGCATATCGGGTGTCAGAGGCTGTCCAAAAGGACATTAGGAGGGAAGTGGAGGAGATGCTGGATTTAGGAGTAATCCAGAGATCCCACAGCCCCTGGGCCTCACCCGTAGTCCTTGTGCCTAAGCCAGATGGCTTTACTCGTTTCTGTGTGGACTGTCGTGGACTGAATGCAGTCACAAAGTCTGACGCCCACCCGATGCTCCAGACGGATGAACTCCTGGACAAGTATGGAAGAAGCCAGAAGGGGAAGGAAACAGATTCATTTCAGTGCTTTACAGTAATTGTACATTGCTATTTTTGTTTTAAACTTAGATTGTAGCTTTTAATGACACTGTAATTTCTTTGCTGTCTTTACTTAGAATTGTTTTTGGGCAGTTGAAAATGTGAAACCTAGTTTATTGTGCTTGTAGTGGTGGTGTATTTCTTTACTGTCTTTAATTGCTGCAAATTTTCACCCCCCCTTCCTCTCCTGCCCCTAACTCTTAATTATATGCCCTGTTAAATCTGATTGACAGGAGCTAAGCACAGGATATAGTAGGGGTTGTGGAGTAGGAGGGGCATAAGGGGGAAGAAGCCCGCCCTCAGCACAAGTGTTTTGACTCATTTTTTATTTATTTTCTCTTTTTAAAAAGTATCTGAGGAGCAGTGACAGGATTTTAGGACAGTAAATTAATAAAAAGGGAACTAGGAGAGCTTCAGTAACAGACAAGTACTGGAATAGCAGTATAATGTGGGGAGTGGTGCAGTGTAGTGGCTGCAGGGCACTCTTATTCAGGCAGACCTTCTGGACGCTGAGGTGCTGCCCTATCTGCATGCATCTCTCTGAACTGCAGGATGAAGTAGCCGGACTCAGAGTGGAAGTAAACTGGGTCAGGAGTACCATCACCCCTATCCAGAGACCACCCAGTCCAATGCCGCTGCCGCAAAGGATGCCGAGAATGAGGAGTATTTGGATGACAGTGGGCTCAGAGAGGGTTAGGGCGGTCAGACAGAGGCACATCCCAGATCCTATTCCACTCAAGAACTCATATGCCACACTGCAAATGGGGACAACCAAATAGAGGTACCCAGAGAAGTGGAAGGAAAGGATGTGGAGGTTAGCCAAGGAGGTGACCTTAGTGGGGAGAGCAGTGAACCCCAGAATAGGAGGAAGTGAATCCTGGTGGGGGACTCCATCATAAGAGGGATCCAGCTAGGAACACAGGAGGGGGAAGACAGAGAGGTGAGGTGCCTACCAGGTGGCATGGCATGGAGGGATGGAAGGAAGATCCTGGGGATCACTGGGAAGGCAAGACGGGAAGGTGAGCTGGATGTCATTATCCACCTAGGTACTAATGACCTGGCAAATGGGGAGCCAAAGGAAGTTCAGGAAGAGTTTAGGAAATTGGGAAGGGGTCTTAAGCAAGTAGCTACTTCTGTCACCTTCTCGGAAGTACTACCTGTGAGAAGCATGGGAGAGCGTAGGGATGCATGCACCAGGAACTTTAACTCATGGTTGAAGAACTGGTGCTGTGAGGAAGGGTTTGTATTCATTGGTGACTGGGGACCCACCTGGAGGGATGGAGGCTTGTTCAAGCCTGACGGCCTGCATCCAACCTGGAGGGGAATCCAAGCACTCAATGATAAGTTTAAATGCTACATTGACAAGCATTTAAACTAGCCAAGGGGGGGTGGCAGGCCAGCACAGAGGGCACCTAGTTGCCCACCTCCCACAGCTAACAGTGCAACCAGTGAACCAGAGGAGTGGATATCTCTACAAAGCAGTGTGCAAAAGATGGAGATAAGTGCCGGAAGAGGTGGATAGGCAGAAAAGGGGAAAAATGCAACAGAAGGGCAGACAGCAAGGAGAACCAGGGATAAAGGACAACCAGGGAAGGGGCTGGAATAGAACAGCTAAGCAGTCTAGGGAGGTCAAATCATGGAAAGCCATGTGTGCCAATGCCAGAAGCCTTAGCAACAAGATGGAGGATCTGGAGGCTGTCATGGTGCAGTCAGACCTGGACATTATGGCCATCACAGGAACCTGGTGTAATGATAACCATGACTGGGAGACGGCCATACCTGGCTACAACATGTTCAGAAGAGACAGGGCAGGTAGGAAGGGAGGAGGAGTGGCACCGTATGTGAAAAATGACTTTAAGACCACATAGATCCAGGAGGAACAAAATGGGGGAGAGATACTGTGGGTTAAGCTGGAAAGGAAAATGGGGCCAGCCATCCACACAGGTGTGGTCTATAGACCACCAGCCAGGAGGAAGAAACAGGGAGCTGATGCTAGCCATCCAAAGGATGGCAGACAAGGGTGAGGTAGTGCTGGTTGGAGACCTCAGTATTCCAGACGTGGACTGGAGCATCCCAGCAGCAGCAGCATCAACTAGGAGAAGATTTATCCTGGACTTCCTTCAGGGTGCCTTCCTCAAGTAACTGGTCATGGAACCAACTCAGCAGAAGGCAATACTGGACCTTGTGCTCACAAACAGGGACAGTGTGATGGGGTAACAGTGGGGGGAGCACCTGGGGAACAGTGACCACCAGTCATTGTGGTTTGAAATCACAGAAGGAGCAGAACCAAACCACACAAAAACACGTATTCTGGATTTTAGGGTGACAGACTTTGGGAAAATGGGGAGATGCTTGAAAGAGGCATTAAGGGGAATGGGGCAGGAATCGGGTTGAAGAACAGTGGGCAGTATTTAAAATGGGGATTACAAGAACAACAGAATTATGCATTAAGCAGGTTAGCAAGGGGAAAAGGAAGAGGAGGCCATTATGGTTTTCCAAGGAGGTAGCAGAGAAAGTGAAAGCCAAAAAGATTGCATTCAGGCAATACAAAAAGACACAGGCAGAAGGGGATAAGGAGAAGTACCAGGAGAAGCAAAGGGAGGCAGGGAAGTCAGTAATGGAAGCCAAAGCTCAGACAAAAGAGCCCATTGCAAAATCAGTGGGTAGAGGGGTCAAAACCTTTTACAGGTACATAAGTGAAAAAAGAAAGGCAAAGGGAGGGATAGTGAGAATGAAAGGGGAGGATGGGGGCCGTGTGGAGGATGACAACAGTAAAGCTGACATATTGAACAGGTATTTCTACTCAGTCTTTACTGAGGAAGAGGAGGAGGATAATGGGTCTGAAGGGAGTACAAGGAGTGGGAATGGTGCAGAAATGGTCACAAGTCCCTTTACACGAGAAAGGGTCCTGAAGGAACTGGAAGTAATAAGAGTTGATAAAGCAGTGGGGCCAGATGGGGTGCACCCCAGGGTCCTTAAAGAACTAAGAGATGTGATGGCTGAACCTCTGGCAATCCTGTTTAGCTGATCACTGGAAACGGGAAGTACCCAAAGACTGGAGAACAGCAGATGTAGTCCCCTTATAGAAAAGTGGGAACAAAGAGGAAGTGGGGGAACTACAGACCAGTCAGCCTCACCTCGATAGTGGGGAAGATCATGGAAGCACTACTGAAGGAGAGATTGGTGGAACATCTGGTTGTCAGTGGAGTACAGGACCCAAGGCAGCATGGTTTCACCAGGGGGTGGTCATGTCAGGCCAACCTCATTGAATTTTTTGACTGGGTGACTAAGGAGATGGATTGGGGAGGGCAGTGGACATGGCTTATCTGGACTTCAGCAAGGCCTTTGACACTGTGCCACACAGAAGACTATTATACAGACTGGGGAATATGGGTGTGGGCAGGACAGTAGTGCAGTAGGTGGGTATCTGGCTGGGCGGCAGGACACAGAGGGTGGTGGTAAACGGCTGACACTCCACAGAGGGAAGAGTGACCAGTGGGGTACCACAGGGATCAGTGCTGAGACTGGTCCTATTCAACATCTTCATCAGTGACTTTGCGCAGGACCTAGAAGGCAGAATTTCCCTGTTTGCTGATGACGCAAAGCTCTGTAACAGAGTAGACACACCAGAGGGTGTAGATAGAATGAGAAGGGATCTGCAGAAACTTGAAGAATGGTCAGGGGTTTGGCAGTTGAAATTCAATGCAAAGAACTGCAAGATAATGCTTATGGGGTACAAAAACCCTGGCCCAATATATCAGCTGGGGGTGAGGATATAGCATGCACCAAGCAGGAAAGGGATCTTGGGGTTATCATTTCTGATGACCTCAAGGTAGGGAAACAGTGTGACAAGGCAGCAAGTAAAGCAAGTAGGATGCTGGGATGCATAGGCAGGGGCATCACTAGCTGGAAAAGGGAGGTCATAATTCCACTATACAAGACACTAGTGAAGCCCCACCTGGAGTACAGTGTACAGTTCTGGAGACCTTACTTATGTAAGGACATAGACAGGGTAGAGAAAGTTCAGAGGAGGGCAACAAAGATGGTACATGGATTGCATCACAAGTCCTATGAGGACAGGTTGAAGGAACTGAATATGTACTCCCTGGAGGAAAGGTGGGAGAGAGGTGATATGATAGAGACATGTAAGTATCTTACAGGGAGGAACAGGGTGCAGGAATACACTATTTTTAAGTGAAAAAGATGTTCCAGGACTAGAGGGTGTGGGATGAAGTTGGAGTGAGGACGATTCAGAGGAAACGTGAGGAAGAATTTCTTCACAGAACGGGTGCTGGACAAGTTGAGCACCCTGCCAGAGGAAGTGGTGGGGGCTGAAACAATCACTGGATTTAAGAATGCATGGGATAGACGTAAAGGAATTCTGGAGGTCGGGGTTAAGGGGCAACAGACTTATAGGAAAACATAAAGTAAACTTATAAGCTTAAATGGGCAGACTGGGTGGGCCGTAAGCCCTTACCTGCAGTCACTGTCTATGTATCTATGTATAAGTTGGGAGGGGCGACCTACCTTACGACTATTGACCTGACAAAGGGGTATTGGCAGGTAAAGTTGACAGGCAGAGCTAGGGAGAGGTCGGCCTTCATCACTCCGATAGGCTTATTTGAGTTTAAAGTAATGCCTTTTGGAATGAAGAACTCCCCAGCCACTTTCCAAAGGTTGGTGAACCAGGTGTTAAATGGTGCTGAGGAGTACGCCGTGGCATACCTGGATGACATTGCCGTCTCTAGTACCAGCTAGGAGGAACACCTATCCCACCTTAGGGGAGTGCTGGGCAGGATACAGAGGGCCGGGCTCACTGTCAAAGCTTGGAAGTGCCAGGTGGCAATGGGAGAAGTGGCATACCTCAGGCATGTGGTAGGCCGAGGACAGCTCCGTCCTAACCAAATAAAGATGGAGGTAATCCAGGCGTGGCCCAGACCAAAAACGCAGAAGCAGGTCAGGAGTTTTCTAGGGACAGCAGGGTACTATAGAAAGTTTGTACCCCATTACAGTGCTCTGGCTTCTACCCTATCTGACCTGACAAAGAAGAGGATGCCCAAGAAAATTACCTGGGGCCCAGCCTGTGAGGAAGCCTTTTCCAAACTAAAGAAGGCACTGTACAGTGCTCCTGTTTTGACAAGTTCTGACTATAGCAAACCCTTTGTAGTTCAGACTGACTCCTCAGACGTGGTATTGGGGCAGTACTGAGCCAGACATCCAGCCAAGGGAGGGATCACCCAATAGCCTACCTGAGTAAAATGTTACTTCCCAAGGGAGCAGGCATACTCCACAGTGGAAAAGGAGTGTCTTGCCATAGTATGGGTCCTAAAGAAGTTGGAGCCATACTTGTATGGACAGCATTGTGTGGTGCAGACTGACCACAACCCTCTGGTTTGGCTGATGCTGATGGGGAAAAACAATGGTAGATTGCTAAGATGGAGTCTTGCTTTGCAAGGGTATGAACTGACAATCGTACATAGAGCTAGAGCCAAAAATCAGAACTCTGATGGGCTGTCTTAGGTGTACAAGGAGTGAACTGATTTGAGAAGCTCATCCCATGCAGGGTATAGAGACCCCAAGTTCAGTCTAGGTGGGGAGGAATTGTGACACTTGGGCAGCTGGTTCTGATCACTGTATCATTTTTTGTAATATAAAAAATGTGTTATGGACTGTTTCTCATGAGAAATGCTGAAGCAGCCTGTGAGTATGACACACAAACACACAGGTTTTAGATACAAGGTGTTACCTGGAAGGCCAGAAGCTAATAGCAGAGTAGAACAGGCCTTAATCAAGGATCTCCTATTTATTTAAGTTAATTATAACTGGAGTTGCTAAGAGGGAAATCATAAACTTTTATGACGTTTAGGGGAAGAATGCAGGATTATGTGACACTGATGGAAAGTCATAAATGCTTTGATGCCTGTGAGAGAGGATACTGCTTATAGATGAAAGGAAATTTACATACTTGATTGGGGAAGTCACATGGGGAAAGGAGTTTCTGCTGATGTAACCTTAATTATCTTACCTTCTAATATGATAAAATATCCTGGGTGTATGATTTTTCATAACCAGAGGAGGAGCTAGGTGACCTCACGCAAAGAGGTGGGCAAAGCCAGCTTTTAAACAAGTATTCTGTTTTCCTTCAGAGACTTTTATCTACACTCTGACAAAGAAACATCTTTGAGTACTTTAAGCAAGTATACAGGTAGAGAGAGACAAAATCTAAGTACTGTAGTAGGAATTGCACTGTTAAAACCTTGTTCTTTTAAAAGATTTGTATGTTTTGTGATCTATGGTTCTGTATTTTATGTTTAAAAAATGTGTAAATCTATTTTAGTAAAACTATTTTTAGAGCCTACTTGGTCTCTCTTTGAATTTCTTCCTTTCACAAGTGAAATATATATGTTTAAAGCAGACACTGTGCATAAGCTTGAATGGTGATACCAAACTGGAAAAAAGTAAGATTAATTTGAGGTCTTTATTAGAGTTTTTAAGGGTTCATTTCTGTACACCTGGTTAGGTGCCCGTAGGCAAAGATATCTGGCCCCCCGAAGACAGAATTATCTGAGCCTGTGCATTGGGTATGCTAGCAAGAGGTTCACAGTTTGAATCCCTCCAGAACTGAGACCAAAGGTTGATTTGAACCCACAAAACAGACAGGAGGGTTACCCTGTTTCTATTAACTGTTCACAAGACTACGCTCGGAGGTTGGCAGTTTGGGAGTAGAGGGCTGACCTGCTGAGTGGGTTTGTGACACTCAGTAGGTGGGAGTGAGCCACCGGGGTGAGCATAGCCCCAGTGCTGTCAGAGCAGGGGAGTCTTGTCATGGAGGCAGTGAAGCAGCCCAGAGTGTATAAGCGCAGGTTTTGGGGGGACAGCCAATGTAGGGTGGAGTACAGGAGACAGTGGTGAGTAAGGCAAGGGACCGACAGGGCAAATCTGCAGATGATGATGTAGGTGGTGTCCCATTTATGAAGAATACCAATGTTAGTGTGTGAAAAGATGGGGAGAGCATACAAAAGCCTGGGAAGCAAGACACCTCTGGCCACTGAGATCCTAGCAGCAGGGGTTGGGGAGTGATGCATCCGGTATGCAGCACCAATCTTAATGTTGATGGATCTGCAAACCTCTTTCAAATGAGAAGAGAAATCGAGAGCGGGATCCAGTGTCACTGCAAGGTATTTAAAGGAGTGTGTGGACAGGACTACAGACTCATCACTGCAGTGCACGCAAAACTTTGAGGTCCCAGCATGAACTTTTCTAGTAGACCCAAAGAGCATAGCCTGTGTCTTTGGTAGGTTGAGGATCAGGGACTTGGTTTGGAGCCAGGATTGAATCATTTGGAACGCGGACGACAAGTTTCACCTTTTTTATGCCTTTAAAGTATTTGAATGTTTCTATCATGTCACCGCGATCCCTCCTCTCCTCCAGCAAGTACATATTGAGGTCCTTTAACTTCTCCTCATATGTTTTCTGGTGCAAACCCTGTACCAGCTTTGTTGCCCTTCTCTGAACTGCTTCCACCCAGTCAAAGTCCTAACGAAGGTGTGGCCTCTGAAACTGCACACAGTACCCTAGGTGAGGCTTCACCAGTGTTTCATACAATGGCATCACCATCTCCCGCCTTCTGCTTGTTATACCTCTGCCTATACACCCCAGCATGCCACTGGCCCTCCCTGCAGACTTTGTGCTCTGCTTAGACACTTTAAGGTCATCTAAAATGATAACTTCCAGGTCTCTTTCTTCCTTGGTGATTGTCAGCAACTCTCCCCCCAATCCTGTAGCTCTCTCCAGGGTTCCCTCATCCCAGGTGCATTATTTTGCACTTCTTTGAATTGAGACTCAGTTGCCACACCTCAGGCAATTTTTCAAGCTTCCCTAGGTCTCTCCTCATTTTCTCCACCCTTTCCGGAGTATTCACACTATTGCAGATCTTGGTGTCATCCGCAAACAGGCAGACCTTTCCCTCTAGCCCTTCTACAATGTCACTAATGAAAACATTAAACAAGACTCACCCAAGGACTGATCAATGAGGTACCCAGCTAGTCATCCCCCCTCTCCCCGTATAGGACCCCATTTACAACCGCCCTCTGCCTCCTGTCCGTTAACCAATTCCTAACCCAGTTTATCACTTTGTGCCCCATGCCCAGACTACCCATCTAGTTAACCAGCATTTTATGTGGGACAGTGTCAAAGGCCTTGCTGAAATCAAGATAGATGACGTCCACTGCTCCCCCTGATCAACCTCCTTTGTTACCCAGTCAAAAAAATCTATCAGATTTCTTTGACATGATCTCCCTGATGTAAACCCATGTTGCCTTGGATCCTGGGCACCGCTGGATTCCAAGTGTCCTACTATTCTCTCTTTTATCAGTGCCTCCATGATCTTACCCATCACTGAGGTGAGGCTGACCGGTCTATAGTTATCAGCCTCCTCCCTGCTACCACTTTTGTGTGAAGGAGCCACATGTGCCTATACATAAAAGCACATGTGCCTATACACAAAAGCACATGTGCCTATACATAAAAGCAGATTGGAGTTGAGAACTAGAGGGGAGAGGCTTCCTTTGTCCGAACTAGGGACTCCCTCTTCCCCTCACAAACCACTGGCGGATAAGAAAAGGAATTTGGCGGCAGCCAATCAGCTGCAAAGGAGGGGAATCATCGGCACCAATCAGTCACAGAAGGAGGCCTGTGAGAGGGGCCAGTTACGTCAAGTTTGGAAGCCGGGCGGCCCTTGAAAAAGCGCAACCGGCGCTTTTCAGCAGCAGATTGGAGGTGAGCAAAATTCCTACCACCTCGACTTTTTAAATACTCAGAATCCCCAACAGGGATTGGACAGTTTAGGGAGAGGAGGAGCGCTGTAGAGGGACTTCCTTTTTACAGCTACAGTAGGCGTAGCCTGCAGACATTTTGCTGAGAAAAGGACTCCCTGCATAAATTACCTTCCATGGAGCACAATAGGTGAGTCCACCATTATTGTGATCCCACCCTGAAATCAATGCGAGCTTGTGTTTAGCATGGATCTGAATGCTGGCATAGAAAACATAGAAACATAGAATTTGATGGCAGATAAGGACCACTTGGCTCACCCAGTCTGCCCATTTCCCTACCTACTGGATAAGCTGCAGATCCTAGTTAACCAGCAGCCTACTTCTTCCTACCCACACCCCCTAGAATGGCCTTATGACTGCCCCATGAATGCTTGAATTCCACCACTGATTTTGACTCCACAACCTCCTCCAGAAGGCCGTTCCATGCATCCACAACCCTCTCTGTGAAAAAAATACTTCCTTAAATTACCTCTGAGCCTCCCCCCTTCTATCTTCAAATTGTGCACTCTTGTTCTTGCACACCTATTTTTTTGAAAGATGCTACCCTCTTGGACTTTGTTGATTCCCTTGAGGTACTTGAACATTTCTATCATGTCCCCCCCTCTCCCTCCTTTCCTCGAGGCTATACATATTAAGCTCCTTTCGTCTCTCTTCATATGTCTTCCAGTGCAGACCCTGCACCATTTTAGTTGCCCTCCTCTGGACAGCTTCCATCCTGTCTATGTCTTTATGGAGATTGGGTTTCAGAACTGTACACAGTACTCCAGATGGGGTCTCACTAGCTGTCTGTACAGAGGGATAATAACTTGTTTTCTACTGGTGATGCCTCCATATGCATCCCAGTATCCCCCAGCCCTCCTTGCTGCCCTCTCACATTGCTTGCCCACCTTTAGGTCATCTGATATGATTACCCCCAGGTCCCTTTCCATTTTGTTGTTGTTAATATCTCACCCCCATTGTGTACTCTTCCCTGGGTTTTGTTTTCCAGGTGCATTACCTTGCACTTCTTAGCATTGAATCTAGCTGCCATACATTTGACCATTCCTCTAATCTTGCCAAGTCCTTCTCATCCTTTCCACCCCACCCTGTGCATCAACTCTGTTGCAGATCTTTGTGTCATCTGCAAAGAGACATACTTTTCCTTCCAGTCCTTCTGCAATGTCGCTTATAAAGACATTGAAGAGGACCAGTCCTAATACTGAACCCTGTGGTACCCCACTAGTAACCCTCCGTTCTTCTGAGTGGACTCCATTTACTATTACTCTCTGTGTCCTATTCTCCAGCCAATTCTTTACCCAGGCTGTCATCTTGGGACCCACTCCCAGGCTGGCTAACTTGTATATTAATCTTTTGTGTGGGACTGTGTCAAATGCCTTGCTAAAGTCTAGGTAGGCCATGTCCACAGCCCCTCCCTGATCTACTACTTTGGTCACCCAGTCAAAGAAATCTATCAGATTCGTCTGACATGACCTTCCCGCTGTGAATCCATGCTGCCTTGGGTCCTGTGCCCCTCTGGCCTCTAGATACTCGACAGTTCTTTCCTTCAGAAGTGATTCCATCATTCCCTATCACTGAGGTTAAACTAACAGGTCTGTAGTTTCCTGCTTCTGCCTTGCTCCCACTTTTGTGAAGGGAATCACATCGCCCTCCTCCAGTCCTCGGTACCACCCCATCCTCCCATGATTTGTTAAAAGGGTAGTCAGTGGTGTCACTAGTTCTACCCTTAGTTCTTTAGAATTCTGGGATGAATCCCAACAGGCCCCATTGCTTTGTCTATCTTCAGTTTTAAGAGTTCTTTCAGAACCCTTTCTTCTGTAAATGGGCTGGTATCAACTTCTGCATCCAGAGTGTTTCTACTGTTTGTTTTAGGTACCTCCCCTCTTCATTTGTAAATACTGAGCAAAATATTTGTTTAGTATCTCTGCCTTTTCACAGTCTCCTCTGCCCACCTCCCTCCCCTTTATTAAGCCTCACTATCCCTCCCTTGGTCTTCCTTCACTCCCTGATGTACCTATAAAAGGTTTTATCCCCCTTCTTAACTGAGTTGGCTATCTTTTCCTCGGTTTGGACCTTTGCTGTTCTGACTGCCTTCCCAGCCTCCTTTTGCTTTAACTGATACAGTTCTCTGTCCTGCTCCTTCTGTGATTCCTTGTACTTCCTGAATGCTTTCTTTTTCTCTTGAACCTTCACTGCCACTTCCTTTGAGAACCATAGTGGTTTCTTACATTGTTTCGTTTTGTTTATTTGCTTCACACAAAGGCTCGTTACCTCTGTGATGGCAGTTTTTATTATTCCCCATTGTTCTTCCACCCCTCCTTCCTGCCCATTTGCTAGTGCATTCCTTAGGCACTCACCCATTTTGGCAAAGTCAGCCCTCCTAAAGTCCAGTGCTTTTGCCTTTGTATGGCTTGACTCTATTGCTGTGTTTATTGTGAACCATACTGTTCGATGGTCGCTAGTTCCCAGATGGCTACCCATTCTACATCTGTGATCCTCTCTCCATCTCCATTTGAGAGAACCAGGTCTAAGATTGCTCCCTCTCGAGTGGGCTCCAATACTAGTTGTCTAAGGCATGCCCCCTGTAGGGCATCTAGAATAACCCCACTCTTCGAAGTGGCTGTTGCAACTGCACTCCAGTTAACATCTGGCATATTCAGATCACCCATCAGCAATATCTCCCCTTTTTCTGCCATTCTAAGTATACTTTCTATCATTTCCTTGTCCATTTCGTCCCCCTGAGAAGGGGGTCTGTATACAACCCCTGTGCGAATTGTGGTGCCATTGCCTGTCTCCAAATTTACCCACAGTGCTTCTTCTCCTCCCTGTTTACCCTTTCGTTCTGTTGCTTTTATTCCTTCCCTTATGTAAAGAGCTACTCCTCCTCTTTTACCCTCCCTGTCCCTCCTGTAGATAGTGTATCCTAATATGTTTACGTCCCAGTCATGGTTTTGTGTGTACCATGTTTGTGTGACTGCCACGATATCCAGATGTTCCTCCTCCATCAAGGCCACTAATTCAGGAAGCTTGTTACCCAGACTACGGGCATTGGTACTCATTGCTCTCCATTTTTTGATGGCTTTACCTTCTGTTGCAGCATCCCCCACTGACCTTTCTACCTTGGTCTTTTTCTCATTTAGTACCCTGTTTTGTAGGGAGAGGCTGGGATTTTCCTGCTGCTTATCAGTGCCTCCCCCTTTGACTAGTTTAAAAGCTTGCCAATGAAACATTTAAACTGATTGCTCAGTTGGCACAGACTTATTTTGTTAGGTCCGTGGGAGGGAAGAGAGATGGGACTTTTTATGTGGGAGGGAGCAGTACCACTAATGTAAGGGTTGTGGGAGGGGAAAGAGGTGGAGCTGTATTCATGGGAGGTAGCGTTCCTCCCATGGGGGAGGAGAAAGTGAAGCCTGCATTGCCAACAGTGTTAGAGCTGACCATCTCCTTTACAGTGCTGTCAAGTATATCACATTCATAAAATGCAAAAAAACAAAACAAAACTGAATGGCGTTTCTTTTTACAACAAGGAGCTCTGGCAATGATTTATTTCATGTGTAAGTGCAGTTCTACTGTCTCACAATGTTCCTGTTGACAGGAGAAAAAAAAATCTCTCCCTGGTCTAAATGGCAGCCCAAACAGATCTTCCAGACAAACACAGCTCAAAGGTTTATCACCATCTCCAATAACATGCCATGTTGTGTCTCTAGATTCACACTCTATTACTGCTTTCCAAGTTAATGACCCAAAGACACTTAAACTCAGCTCATTCAAAAGTTCTGTTTTGCCTGAATTGAGGGTAGATTGACAGTTTATAGGCTTTTGTACCAAAAAATGTTTTTGTATGTTTGAATTCAGCTTCCAAAGTACCAAAAAAGAGATTGTCTGTTGATATTCCCTTTGTTATTCGTGAAAACTGAGCTCAGCCCAACCCCCAGGATTACCAACAGTGTTAGAGCTGACCATCTCCTTTACAGCGCTGTCAAGTATATCACATTCATAAAATGCAAAAAAAAAAAAAATAACTAAATGGTGTTTCTTTTTACAGCAAGGAGCTCTGGCAGTGATTTATTTCATATGTAAGTGCAGTTCTACTGTCTCACAACAATGCCCCTGTTTACAGGAGAAAAAAATCTCTCCCTGGTCTAAATGGCAGCCCAAACAGATCCTCCAGTTAAACAAGCACAGCTTAAAAATGTATCACCATCTCGAATAACATGCCACCCACTCTGAGTCACACTCTGTTTACAGCTCTCCAAGTTAATGACCCACAGACACTTAAACACTGCTTATTTAAAAGTTCTATTTTGCCTGAATTGAGAATAGATTTTGATAGTTTATATGCTTTTGTAACCAAAAAACATACTTTTATGTTTGAATTCAGCTTCCAAAGTACTAAAAAAGTCGTTTGTCTGTTGCTATTCCCTTTGTTATTCAGGAAAACTGAGCTCAGCACCACTCCCAGGGATCTCCTGTGATGTCACACTGGCCTGAATCATTGGCTCATGCTGTGCATAGCTGTGTTAAAAAAAAGTTTTGGTTTACAAAGCTTTCAGCGTGCCTGTGATCAATATCTACAATGTTCGAAGTTGAAGAATTTGAAGACGTGGAGGACATTGATCTAAACTTTGATACTGGTATCTGACCATACCATTCTGAGCCTCTAATATCTAGTAATATTCCTAGTGAGGGTGCTCAAGCTGCCTCTGATTCAGATACTGACAATGACAGCTCTGATCAGTTCTGTTACCTGTCCCTTTTAATGTCTTCAATGGTGACATTGCAAAAGGGTTGGAGGAAATGTTTACCTGGTGCCCCTCCACCCATTCAGAGCTGACACCAGCACTCATGCATGCAGACTGATGGGGTCACTCTGGTCTGTGAACCACACCCCCCCCATACACACTGAGCCATCCTCCCCACACCCAAACACACATCAAGGTAGCCGGCCCGAAAGAGGACCATTCACACTAGCATTCATGCATACGGTCTTATCGGGCCACTACTGTCTGTGAAGCACACCGCCCACCCCCACCCATACACACCCAGCCACCCCCACGCACACCCACAAACAGTGCCAGCCACTCACCCCTCTGACACGCACACATACAACCAGCCAACACACAAACATAAACACAGGGCCAGCCACTCACTCCAACCCTGCCCCGCAACACAGCCAGCCAGCACAAACCTAGCCGCCACCACACACACACACACACACATATACATATCACACCAAGCCCCCTACACACACACACACACACAACCAGCCAACACACAAACATAAACACAGGGCCAGCCACTCACTCCAACCCTGCCCCGCAACACAGCCAGACAACACAAACCTAGCCGCCACCACACACACACATACATACATATCACACCAAGCCCCCTACACACACACACACACAACCAGCCAACACACAAACATAAACACAGGGCCAGCCACTCACTCCAACCCTGCCCCACAACACAGCCAGCCAACACAAACCTAGCCGCCACCACACACACATACATATCACACCAAGCCCCCTACACACACACACACAAACAGTGCCAGCCACTCACCCCTCCGACACACACACAACCAGCCAACACACAAACATAAACACAGGGCCAGCCACTCACTCCAACCCTGCCCAGCAACACAGCCAGCCAGCACAAACCTAGCCACCACCACACACACACACATACATACATATCACACCAATCCCCCTACACACACACACACACACACACAACCAGCCAACACACAAACATAAACACAGGGCCAGCCACTCACTCCAACCCTGCCCCGCAACACAGCCAGCCAACACAAACCTAGCCGCCACCACACACACACACACACATACATACATATCACACCAAGCCCCTTACACACACACACACACACACACACACACACAACCAGCCAACACACAAACATAAACACAGGGCCAGCCACTCACTCCAACCCTGCCCCGCAACACAGCCAGCCAACACAAACCTAGCCGCCACCACACACACATACATACATATCACACCAAGCCCCCTACACACACACACAAACAGTGCCAGCCACTCACCCCTCCGACACACACACAACCAGCCAACACACAAACATAAACACAGGGCCAGCCACTCACTCCAACCCTGCCCCGCAACACAGCCAGCCAGCACAAACCTAGCCACCACCACACACACACATACATACATATCACACCAATCCCCCTACACACACACACACACACAACCAGCCAACACACAAACATAAACACAGGGCCAGCCACTCACTCCAACCCTGCCCCGCAACACAGCCAGCCAACACAAACCTAGCCGCCACCACACACACACACACACACACATACATACATATCACACCAAGCCCCTACACACACACACACACACACACAACCAGCCAACACACAAACATAAACACAGGGCCAGCCACTCACTCCAACCCTGCCCCGCAACACAGCCAGCCAACACAAACCTAGCCGCCACCACACACACATACATACATATCACACCAAGCCCCCTACACACACACACAAACAGTGCCAGCCACTCACCCCTCCGACACACACACAACCAGCCAACACACAAACATAAACACAGGGCCAGCCACTCACTCCAACCCTGCCCCGCAACACAGCCAGCCAGCACAAACCTAGCCACCACCACACACACACACACTACATACATATCACACCAATCCCCCTACACACACACACACACACACAACCAGCCAACACACAAACATAAACACAGGGCCAGCCACTGACTCCAACCCTGCCCCGCAACACAGCCAGCCAACACAAACCTAGCCGCCACCACACACACACACACATACATACATATCACACCAAGCCCCCTACACACACACACACACACACACACACACACAACCAGCCAACACACAAACATAAACACAGGGCCAGCCACTCACTCCAACCCTGCCCCACAACACAGCCAGCCAACACAAACCTAGCCGCCACCACACACACATACATACATATCACACCAAGCCCACTACACACACACACACACACACACACACACACACACACACACACACACACAACCAGCCAACACACAAACATAAACACAGGGCCAGCCACTCACTCCAGCCCTGCCCTGCAACACAGCCAGCCAACACAAACCTAGCCGCCACCACACACACATACATACATATCACACCAAGCCCACTACATGCACACACACACACACACACACACAACCAGCCAACACACAAACATAAACACAGGGCCAGCCACTCACTCCAACCCTGCCCCGCAACACAGCCAGCCAACACAAACCTAGCCGCCACCACACACACATACATACATATCACACCAAGCCCCCTACACACACACACACAACACAGCCAACACACAAACATAAACACAGGGCCAGCCACTCACTCCAACCCTGCCCCGCAACACAGCCAGCCAACACAAACCTAGCCGCCACCACACACACATACATACATATCACACTAAGCCCCCTACACACACACACACACATATCACACCATGCCCCCGACAAACACACATACAGCCAGCCAACACATATTTTTGTGTTGTACACAATTTTTTTTTTTCAATTGTTTTATTTTCTGTTTGTCTGCATCGTGCACCAGTAATACTTGTTATTGTGAGTACAACGGTCAGACAACTGTTATTGGATTTCTTATATGGAGATGGGGGAAAGCATCTAATTGACTGTGGATTATTCTTGTAGCCAGAGTATCCAATGGAAATTGTTTTACTGCCTGTTTGCATGCTCTGCTATACATACACCTAAGTGTTTGTTACATTACATCGTGTGGAGACGCATTTTCACAGGCATGGGCAGTTTGTTAGAGGTTTTCAAATTTTTCTTGATTCATTAGTGTAAAATTCCATTTGCCTAATAAATCTATAATCATTCCGGTGTTTGGCACTGCCTGCTTTCCCCTGAACAAGTGAAAATCACAACAACACGCACAGCATCAGAATGAATGCACACTGCCATTGTAGGTGTCAAGTGTACATTCACTTTGAGGCATTGTTAGTCACAGTATATATTGTTTCAATTTCTCTGCAGAAGCTATTAGAAAATTATTCTCACATTGTATTCTATAATGTGTACCTTACAGATATGGCTTCGGACTGCTCTTGACTGCTGTATTCTTGCACCTATAATATGTTGGCATTCTGTCACTGTAACAGTGAAAAAGGCACCTTTGGAATGCTCTGCTTGTTTTCATGTTGGAAATGTGTAGCTGCCACTATCCTGCGATAGCGAGTGATCCCTGGCAATTGCGCCACTGATCATAAAGAAATTATTATAGTTTCAGGCATAATAAAGTGCAAAGGACATCTGTGAAGGCGTAAACAGCACTGGCAAGGGACTGGCAACAAGTGACAGCATCGGGTACACTAGCTCAGGCATATGCAGTTAGTCTGAGGTTTTGGATCCTCTCAGGATTCAATAGTGACACATTACGTTGTATGGAACTGTATAACATGTATTCACTTTGAGGCATTGTTAGTCACAGTATATATTGTTTCTGTTTCCCCGCAGATGCAATCAGAATATTAATTCACACCTTTTATTCCATGAAATGTACCACACAGATATGGCAATGCACAGAGAGTAAAACGACCTCAGACAGTACACATAACATTTTTTTTTTGTACAAAGAATGCCAATGTCATGTGATGGCAGTCGCCTACAATAGGGGTGGCTCAGCAGAAAGAGACGTTATGTGATGAAGGGCTGACAAATGATAGCGGTTATAAATAATATGTGTTAGTGCTGGTTGTCTGTCATACTAACTGTGTCCAAACAGCATTCATCTATTCTGACATTGCCAACAAGAGACATCATTTATTCAATGACAGCATAGTAATGGCAGGTAATGTAAATAAGGAATATTGCTGCACCTGTAATATGTTAGCATTCTGTCACTATAATTTACCTGGTTATCAAATGCTAAAATAAATAAAATAAAATAATGGTTGGAAAAACACCTTTGGACTGCTCTTGACTTCTGTATTCTTGCACCTGTAATATGTTGGCATTCTGTCACTATAACCATGGAAAAGACACCATTGGAATGCTCTGCTTGTTTTCATGTTGGAAATGTGAAGCTGACAGTGAGGGACAGCTCACAATTGCGCCCCTAATCATAAAGAGATTATTATAGTTTCAGGCATAAAAAAGTGCAAATCACATCTGTGAAGGCATAAACTTAGCACTGCCACTTGTGAGGGACTGCCAACAAGTGACAGCATAAGGTACACTAGCTCAGGCATATGCAGTTAGTCCAAGGTTTTGGATCCTCTCAAGATTCAGTAGTGACATGTAACGCCCCGGACTCCTGCCTTTTTGCAAAACGACAGGTGATATGCTGTTGAAGCTGACAGCAGTACCTGGTGGGGACTGGGTTCAGAGAGGACTAGGTTACTCGGCACAAGGGGCCTAGGTTTGGCTACTCTGCACAGGGGCACCCAAGTAAGTCCGAACACAGGAAGCAATAACTGTAATGTACAATACCAGGAATGGGATTCTAAAGTGTGGCTTTTATTCACATCCTAACTGAACAAACAAAGCATAGACGGGCCCCCACGGGGCTACATTCCTGGTAATGCAGATAAGAGATACAGAACACTTCTTCACTATTTCAGCCCTCAGGCTCTGAACCCACCAGGCACACAGCCCAGACTTGCATGCAGCTTTGGGTACACAGCCCGACTTGTACACTATTTGGGTTTTTCCTGGCCTGGCTCCCCTGCCAGCCTCTTGATCCTGGTCCATATGGCAGTGAACCAAATTTCCGGTTGGTGGCTCCCCAAACCACCTTAGAGCCTTCGACTCCTTAAGGGAAATTTCCTTCCAGTCCCACGTCTGGGTACTTCCCTCATCACTGGCCAAGTGCATGAGGCAAAGTAGAAATCCACAGAGCAAATCCATAGAGGTGGACCTGGTTACTAAAGGTGGGGGGTCTCCCACCTCCAGTTCCCACAATCCATACCGGGCCATTTCTCTGGACATTAAACAACTCTTTTTGAAAGCTTGGCAATGTAGATTAAAGGGTAGATGTATAGCACATCTCCTCTGCATGTCTTGACTTTCCTCTTGTGCTGGACTTGAACATACTTTTACTTTGGCTAAGCCTATTCCTCTAGGCCTCCCACTAACTCAGCAGTCCAATCCCCACTTTAACACAGTTCAGGTGAAACATAGGCCCTTTGACAGGAGCATAACTCACCCTTTGGTTGCAGGTGCCCCACAGGCGAATCTTGACAGCTTCTGGTACCCACTACACTTGGAAAAAACAAGGCAGCTTCTTCTCTAGCAGTAGCCAGGGGGTTGCCCCTGGAATAGCAGGCAAACCTTCCACCCCCATCCCCTTAGGGATGGGGCACAGAGACCAGTATCAGCGGTCTCCACCACTTCAAGAACAGCTGACTGTGTTCCTCTTTAGGTGGAAACACACACCTTTCCCTAAAAATAGCTCTATATCAGAGCTTAGGCTCCAAGAGCATGTGCACAGACTGCTGTGCTCCTCTCTTCTTCACTGCTGTCACACAACTCCCTCTTTCCACTGTTCAAAAACTCCCAACATTCTAACCTAACTCCCATCTGCAGATTCCAATGTGGCTCATGCAGCTGCGATAGTTCTTTGATGATGTCATCCCTCAGTCTCAGCTGAGACTGAGAACAGAGTGAGACAGTGTGGAAATCCATTTAATTGGAGTTTCACAAGCTGCCTTCCCTGCCTACCACTAGGTCTTACTGGGATTCTAGTAACCCTGGGTAACAGGGGGTTACACTCCTGGGCCAGGAAAATGACTGTCCGCAGTCATTGTTTACCTGGCTTAGGTGATCCCACCCTATGTGCTACCTGCAGAGGGGGGGTGATCAGGCCCCCTCCTACCATGTGTGAGCACAGGCAGGCAACATTAAGGGCCTAGAGGCCTTTGGCTGACATTTCAGCCTGTACTCTACCCACTAACTATGGGTGCCTAGTAGCTCTGGTAGAACTGTCCAGAGCATAGCTCTAATAGCTCAGCACTGCAACCCCTACTGCAGGTCAGGGCCACAGCCTGTCTATCTCCCCTAGCCCTCTAGGGAAAATCTGTCTGCCTCTAACTTAATACCCCAAAACAAAAACAACCCAGGGACCTCCCCAACCTTGGGCACCCTGCAATCACACACCAGGAAACCAGTACCATCTATTACATTACATTACTGCCTCCTACCCCCACAACCACACCTGTGGAAGGAAAGGGTTACTACAGTAATAACAACAGTACTTTAAATACTGCACACTAAAGTACTAGTGAGGAACTCTGATGAGCCCCTCCTCCTCCTCTTATCTTCTCTTCTGTCTTCCTCAGGACCACCTGCAAGAAAAAAGAAAGACAACACACACTCCTAATCTGCATACACAGTCTACCTAAACCCCTACCATCAAAACACTGGAGGATCCCAAAAATAATTTTTTTAGAAAAGGTAGAAAAACAGTATATACACTAGAAAACAGTAGAAAAACAATGACATTATTTACAATACAGATTTGGGGGGATGGAGTGCACTAAAAGTCTCATCTAGTGACCACAGTGCCCGAAAGCTAGTCCATTAAAGAGTCTCTCCTGGGCCGGAGCCCGGTGAAGCACAGATCTAGCAGGCCAAAGTCCCGAAGGGGAGAGTCTTTGAGGACAGTTCACACATTCTGGAGTCTGCTAGTGTAGGGTGTGTACTGCAGTGTCACAAGGATAGAAAAGTTTGGACTTACCAGCCCCTTGTAGAACAAAAAATCGGCACCGACCTGCTCCTCAGCCGAAGACCCTCCCTGGCACCATTCTTCTGATACAGCTGGGTGGACATCTTCAGGGAACTACAGGAGGACACATCTGGGAACTGCTGGGTTGATGTCATTTCTGGAGATGGAACCTTAGAACAAGAACAAAAAGGAAAACAGCTGGTCTGACGTCATCCGATTACCAGGCGATGAAGCAGGATACAGCTGGGCTGGTGTCCTCTCTGGATCTGAAGTCATCTGGTGGGCCAGTTGATGGATTCTGGAAAGGCCAGTACACTGTAGAACTGATGAATGTGGGGCACCTGCGTCCTGGATGTCCATTCTGACGGATCAACAAAGGCACTGCAATGGCTGGTGTGGCAGTATTGACTACCACTGCTCTGCTTTCCATCTGGTAGGCATGGGCACATTTGCAGGGAGGCCCTTGCATTGAGGCCAATAGTACAGGGGGTCAGGAGCTTGAATTATTACCCCATCTGGGCGCACATAATTCACACTGTAGAAGGTTTCATGTCCCTCTCCATCCACTATTCAAACAGCGTCCATAAACAGTGTCCTGCCTCTTTTCCACTGGTTGTATTTTTCATGAAACAGTCTGTTCCTGACATGCTTGCTTGCACCAGGATGCACACCTTTCATTGCTTCGGTCCAGATCCAGGATTTTCCTGCTGTTCTCAATCTCCTCCCAGACTCTCTGAGGAAAGGTAGGAAAGGACATTCCATAGATTTCATTTGCCTTCCTACGAACCAGTCTCTCCTCTTTACTAGCTTTGGTCAACCTGAGACCGCTGGCCTGGCTTGGGGGTGGCCAGTCCTGGTTCTGCCAGCTACGCATTCTCAACGAGATGAAAAACAGATCCCTGACTTCTTCTTCTTGCACAGCCAGGGCAGTGGCATCACCACTCTCTTCCATGCATTCCTCCGAGGCAAGAGCTTGAGGCTGTGTACCCATTCCTTTTTCACAAGGCCACATAGGTTCCCCCTCTTCTTCTTCCTCACTGAGAATCTGTGCCCAGGAGTGAGCAGTCGTCCTCACTCCTGAGACTATCCACTCATCACTAGGCGTGGAGGTCGACACCTCCCATTCAAAGGCCTCCCTCATCTTATCTTCTCCTATGAGACTTGGGCTAGCCCCCCCCCCAGGGGTCTACTGATGCTCTATCTGAATTATCCTTCTGCGATCCTGCATCCGAAACATCAGCATATGGTTCTGTCTCTAAATCTGCATCCTCTAGCTTTGTGCCACACTCCACCGAGTGGCCTTCTTCCAACAGGCTCTGCCTGGTGCTGTGTGCTGCCAACTACAGATTCCTGAACTTTTGTCCATGTGGGAGCCAAACGAATCTTGGGCGCTTTATACAAGCCATATTTCTCTAGGCACCCAGAACAGTGAGGTACCATGAAGATGTCCCTTCCAGCATTTAAGCATATTTGACACACTTGCACTGGATATCCAGGAATCACCACATGAGAAGGCAGTTGTCCTCCATAATAACACCTTTCAATGTCCCTTAACCTATTTACTGCTGCTGTTACTGCAGCCTGGGCATGATCCAGGTAGCGAGCTGGTCCTGAGGCCATAACTGCAGGGAAAACAAACAAATGCTCACTGTTACTGAAAATCCCACTTCACTGAACACTTTCTTTTACTTTTAAAATGGCTCCTCTGCTGCTGTGTTTACATTACTACCCCACCCTGTAATGGCGGCAGCAGCACTCCTGCGCATCAACATTCAGAAATTTGGTCAAGCCACTGCGCATCCGATTTACACACACTACTGATAACTTTTGCTCAAAACTGCACAAACTTACACTGTTCTTTTCCTAACACATTTATCGGATTTGCCACGGACTTTTCACTTGCTGAAAACATTTCTTTAGCTCACAGTCCCTTAAAGCCTCAGGATTTCAAGCACAGGATTGCCTGTAACTAGTGCTGCACATTTGGCTACAACTCACAGTCTCTCTCTGGCTTTGGAACTTTAATCTGATGCTGAATCCATAACTATGCTCACAGTCAATGGCTTAACAGACTTGCTCTTGCTGGTAAAACTTGACACAGTCTTTATTTGCAAAGTGACTACACTGCTGCACACATATTCAGCTGGCTTTTGGCAGAAAATCACTGTTTGAGCAATTATTACTGTTGGCACTCACTGTTATCAGTAGCTGTTTACTGCAATGGAAAAACGGCCTGCAGTCAGTCTTGGAGGCCTCAGAAAGGAAGTGGGTGGGCAGTCCTGCCAATCGTCTCTCTGATCACCACACTCACAATCCAGTTGATCGAGATGTGTGTTGAGCCCAATTTTAAACAGCAAAGTCTATTTTTATTACTTTTACAGCGCTTTTTAATCACCGCGACGCTCCTCCACTAAGCCAGTACATGCACTCCTCTCACACTCCCTCTCGAATGCTGGGCAGTCACTGTAGAGCTGGCTGGGGGGCGGGACTGATTGCAGCTCACCAATCACACGATGCCATGCAAATGAGCCTCTTTTCCCTCGCGAGTGTTCTTCTCTTCACGGCGATCGTCGAGCAGGCAAATTTAAACTGCAAAACACCTTTTTTTTTTCTCAAACTGACTCCACGGCGGGAGCCCATTTCAGCCATTTAGCATGGCCATTCACACAGCAAGTCTCTAAGTTTACTCAAAAGCATTTCCAACGTCCAGGGCACAGTTTTCCTGTTGCTACCCCTAGTCTTCCACACTTTTCTTTATCACACACAGTTCTTTAAAAAGCATTTCCAATGTCCAGGGCACAATTTTCCTGTTGCTACCCTAGTCTTCCACACTTTCTTTATCACAACAGTTCTTTAAAAGCTGGCAAAATACTGTAAATATTTGATGCGGACGAGGGCATACTCTTTCAGCTTTACTGCTCCTTTTTAAACAGTTGGCATTTTAACAGCAGCATAAGAACCACAGCACACAGCGACACACTAGTTAAATTGCTTCAGCTTTTTGGGCTACCCACTGCTAGATAACCAAAATGCTAGCCCCCTGTCCGAGCACCCTTCCTCCCTAAATAAAAATCCAAAGTGGTGCCTCCATTTTGTAATGCCCTGGACCCCTGCCTTTTTGCAAAATGACAGGTAGTATGCTGTTGAAGCTGACAGCAGTACCTGGTGGGGACTGGGTTCAGGGAGGACTAGGTTACTTGGCACAAGGGGCCTAGGTTTGACTACTCTGCACAGGAGCACCCAAGTAAATCCGAACACAGGAAGCAATAACTGTAATGTCCAATACCAGGAATGAGATTCTAAAGTGTGGCTTTTATTCACATCCTAACTGAACAAACAAAGCATAGACGGGCCCCCACGGGGCTACATTCCTGGTAATGCAGATAAGAGATACAGAACACTTCTTCACTATTTCAGCCCTCAGGCTCTGAACCCACCAGGCACACAGCCCGGACTTGCACGCAGCTTTGGGTACACAGCCCGACTTGTACACTATTTGGGTTTTTCCTGGCCTGGCTCCCCTGCCAGCCTCTCGATCCCGGTCCATATGGCAGTGAACCAGATTTTCGGTTAATGGCTCCCCAAACCACCTTAGAGCCTTGACTCTTAAGGAAATTTCCTTCTAATCCCACATCTGGGTAACTCCTCATCACTGGCCAAGTGCATGAGGCAAAGTAGAAATCCACAGAGCAAATCCGTAGAGGTGGACCTGGTTACTAAAGGTGGGGGTCTCCCACCTCCAGCTTCCACAATCCATACCGGGCCATTTCTCTGGACATTAAACAACTCTTTTTGAAAGCTTGGCAATGTAGATTAAAGGGTAGACATTTAGCACATCTCCTCTACATGTCTTGACTTTCCCCTTGTGCTGGACTTGAACATGCTTTTACTTTGGCTAAGCCTATTCCTCTAGGCCTCCCACTAATTCAGCAGTCCAATCCCCACTTTAACACAGTTCAGGTGAAACATAGGCCCTTTGACAGGAGCATAACTCACCCTTTGGTTGGGTGCCCACAGAGGCGAATCTTGACAGCTTCTGGTGCCAATACACTTGAGAAAACAAGGCAGCTTTTTCCTAGCAGTAGCCAGGGGGTTGCCCCTGGAATAGCAGGTAAGTTCTTCCACCCCATCCCTTTAGGGATGGGGCACAGAGACCAGTATCAGCGGTCTCCACCTCTTCAAGAACAGCTTACTGTGTTCCTCTTTAGGCAGAAACACACACCTTTCCCTAAAAATAGCTCTATATCAGAGCTTAGGCTCCAAGAGCCTGTGCACAGACTGCTGTGCTCCTTTCTTCTTCACTGCTCACACAGAACTCCCTCTTTCCACTGTTCAAAAACTCCCAACATTCTAACCTAACTCCCATCTGCAGATTCCAATGTGGCTCATGCAGCTGCGATAGTTCTATGGTGATGTCATCCCTCAGTCTCAGCTGAGACTGAGAACAGAGTGAGACAGTGTGAAATCCATTTAACTGGAGTTTCACAGCTTGCCTTCCCTGCCTACCACTAGGTCTTACTAGGATTCTAGTAACCCTGGGTAACGGGGGTTACAGACACATTACATTTTACAGCATTGCATTTATAAACTCGTAGCAGCCCCAATCCAGCAGCCACCAGTGAGAGACACTATTTATGCAAAGAAAGTGATAATAATGACAGCTAAAGAAAATAATATGTATTCTTGCAGGGGTAATGTTGGCATTATGTCACCACAACGATGTGAAAGACACCTTTGGACTGCTGTGCCTATTTTTATTTATTTTTATGTGACGGCTTACAATTGCATGGATTTTTCTTAAGAAAAAAGTTTATTTTCTGGCACAAGAAAGTGGGAAGGTTATGATGATGTGATTGTTGTGAACTCATAAGCTTTGACCTGCCACTATCAAGTAATTAACAACAAGTAACAACAGGATCAGGTACAGGATTTCAGTCAAAAATCCATTTCTGGAGTGAAAGGCCAGTTTGACGACACTTTTGGGCGGGGATTCCTGTGAGTAAGCACTCTTGAGAGGATCGCGTGCACCGAAATAAGGAAGTCAAGTGCACAAAAGAAACAAAATAAAAATATACATTTAAAACAGCAGAGTGGACAAAACTGGATGAAAATTTACAGGTAGGCTAATTGGGTGGGTACACTAACCGACATGTTTGCTGAAAATTTGAAAAACGTGCTATTTAACAAGTGATTCTGTAGAAGCAAAACCAACAACCACAAAGAGTATACATAACATTGGGGGCCTATGCACAACAGGTGTGCACCATGCAAAGGGCACACAGGGACAGAGCGTGGACGGTTACGCAGCATTTGCACACCAGACACCACTTTGCAGCATGCACATCATGCTCGCAGGACACCACATAGGGCAGTAACTTGCAGCCACGCAGACCCACCACACGCCATGTACACGGGGGTGTGCCACATAGTGGCATTCATATACCACCTTAGCATGCTTGCACAAAGTCGTGTACGATGGCTATGCATGGTGCGCAAGGCACAGCCACCTAAGCGAGCCAAAGGGCTGCCATAAGTATATGTGCCCAACAGCCAAACCACATGCAACAAGGCACATCGGGGGCTTGTGGCTGTATAGTGACTGCCACATGCCCGTGATCACACCACAGCACAGCCAGGGGCACAGCAGAGCACATGGCAGTTGCTGAGCTCCATCTGCCATAATGAACAGGGGCTATGCCGTGCTGCACCGGTGCCCACAGCACAGATGGAGACAACGAGTCTACCTGGACCACAGAGCACCATTATGGAGGTGTGTGGCATAGGACATGAGCCACAGCCATGGGCCATCATGCTGTGGATGCACCAATGCACAGCACACAGGCCACCGTGCACACACCCAGTCCCCCCCAAGCCAGCAGGTAGGAACTGCCATATGGGCTGCAAAGGGCCCTGCCGTGGTGACGCACATGGTCATGGACAGGCACACCAAGGCTAGTCTCCCCCCCATGACAGCACACCCATGCCTGCCCCCCATGATGGCACACTCATGCCTGCCTACCATGACGGCACACCTGTGCCTGCCCCCACATGATGGCACACCCATGTCTGCTGCTCCCCATGTCAGCATACCTATACCTGCCCCTCTATGACTGCACACCCATGCCTGCCTCCCCCCCACACCCAGGAGACAAGAAACACACATGGATGGCATGGGAAAGCTTTATTGGACACAGCCAGTGAAGCCAAATGGAAACAGCAGAATGTAACATAAAATGCAACACCTCCACAGACATCCATGCAGGTTTGTGGCACATCACTACCGGTGGCAAGGGGCCATTATTAAGGGTGTAAGTTCATCACAGAGAGCACATGAATCGTAATTTTTCAGTGCCTCTGTGACTTTTGACATTTTGCCGGTTTTCCATTTCACTCATGCGCAGTAGCACTGTGTCCCTATAAATCCACCATTTTGTGAAAGGCAGAGTGATGAAATGCACATGCATGAGTGACCTGACACTCTACATCCTCGAAGAAAGGCTCTTCATGCAGGCACCCACGTATTGTTGTGCCATCTTCATCTGGGCTCGTGGTTGCTCTAGTCGGTGTCACAGCGGATATTGGGGGCTTCTCTGGTGGTAAAAATTAAAGAATGCAATTGGCTGATCGCTTTGATCCCAAGATTGCCTGCATTTCAGGACTGTCAGTTGGAGGGGGAAGTAAAAGAACCACAGGCAGGTGCAGTGTAAATGTTGGACTGGGGAGGGAACATGAGTGAACGTGGGGTTTCTGACTGAAAAAAAGATCGATCCCCAGAATGAAATTTCTAAGTGGTGGCAAAGCTGAAGGGATACAATAAAAAAAAAAAAAAAAAAAAGCTATGTGAATCCCTCAATAAAATGACTGGATCTGGGGGAAAATTTTGTTGCAGGCCTGAAGGGGGTTGCAGGAAAACTGTATCGGTGGCCAGGGAGGGGAAGAGACTTCACTTGTGAGCTGGTGAACTGATGTGCTGCTTCTGCCATGAAACTGGTGGCAAACTAAGGGAGCTGGAAAAAAAAAAGATTTGCTCCCCAGAAGGAACTGGCTGCATGGAGGACTGACTTGTTGGAGGATTGTAGGGGGAGGTAGCAACACAGTCACAGGCAGCATGCTGCTGCACTGAAAGTGTACTGCTAGACTGTTTGGTCTGGGAAGGGGAAACCCTTCCAAGAGTAAAGCACTGGAAAACAAGTCAGTGTACAAAATTGTATGCAGGCCTGGGAACATCATTTGAAAGCAACTACAGTGCTTGGAGAGAGATCTCAGAGGCAGTAGATCATTTATTTGGGGAAGTCCCTTTTTAAAATATTCTCTGCAAATTAACTGAAGTGCAGAAAAATTTACATATGGATGAACAAACAGAAATAAAATAAGTTTATTGGAGCAGTCTTTGTTAAGGTGGTGCTATGCAACTTATGTTTTTTTCCTGTGTCTGTCAGAAATGAATTATGGAGCCATTATGTATGGGGAAGAAGGATGAATTGATAATGTACATTGTAGCAATCGGAGTTACTCAAGACCAGTCTATCACAAATCCTGTGTATGTGCAAGCAGCAAGAAAAGGCTTGAATGGCTTCTGTAACTGAGTATATCAAATAACTGTACTTTGTTGTGTTCATTTTGCCACCTGCCAACTCATGGACTATACCCTCAGTTTCATAGCAGGGATAAATGCAGTTTACAGTATCTTTTTTTGTGAGTGATGAAGATGGAGGTTACCTGTTGTCCCATGTTGTAACATTGAATTTTGGGCACTGCAGACAGCTTGAGCTACCATTCATATGATCTGGAAATATAGCTATACAGATATGGATGGAATTGGTAATGCACACCTGGCAAATGTTACTATACCTGATACTGAAATTTAGTATCCTGAATAAAAAAAGTATATAAAAAAATGTGAGTAATAAATGAAACTTTCAGCGTGTACATTCAGAACTTTTGTACAAATGGGAGTCATAAGTATAAAAAGTAAGACTGACTGCTGCAACTGATTAAGTAGTGGAAAGTGTTTTGGGACAGGGTATGTACAAAAAGGAGTATATAAAACCAAATGAATTTGCTGCCTGTAGTGAACATCACCTTCCCTAAAACATGAAGTAAAGGGAGTTGATTTGATTATCAGAGTTCCTTTCTTTTTCCTCTACATTTATGTACCCAGGAGAACTCAACTGAGCAACAGCATCTCACATTCGGTAAAGTCATGCAGCTGGGAGGTTTGAAGCACGGGGAGGATGATGTCGTTTCTCAGAGTTACTGTGTGAGCAAGTGACTATTATAGAATTTGAACTTGGGTCTCCCGGTCCTCAAGACTGTGCTGTTTCCACTTTGCCATACTGTCTATCCTTCTGCCCACATATCGAGGGCCTCTGATTTCAGGGTCAAGGGCAGATTCACCTTGCTGTCTCAGTGAGTGCAGCTAACGTAAGGGGATGTGGTTTAAAATGTTATTGTAAACTAAGGTCAGTTTTTACATTATTTTATTTTCGATGTTATAATGCCCAATAAGATTAACATGGTATGTAACTGTTATTGTTTGTGTTCATGCTGACACTTGACAACTCATAGAATTTCCTAGAATGGAGCCACAAGTGTGACCTGTGAAGCACAGGTTTGAGTCCTACCCATGCCATTTTAAAGGGGCACTGTCAACCCCATTTGGCCTCAGAGTGTCCCCGGTTTAAAAAACTGTAGCTAGTTGTTTGATTCAGACTCCTTTTTCCTTTAAAAAAGTAAAACAAAACTGAGTGTCAACTAGACTGGTGTTACCACACCAAAACATGTTTGTTTACATTTCTTGACTAACTACAACTGCATCTTTCCTGGACTCAGGAACACCCCCAACACTATCTAACTACCCATTGTGCAGTGGGGAGTAGATGAGACTATTGTATCACAAGTGGCTATACTGTTTGAGGGTGTTTCTAATGTTCAGGAAGTATGCAGAAAGCTTAGGTAAACAATTTGGAACAAAACAAAATGCTGTGTAACTATACATTTCCACGCATTTCAGTTCTAATAAGCAAGGAGGCAGATTTAACGAACAGCAACATTAATGAATTTTAGAGAAGGTAAGCAGTCACAAAATGTGGAAGTCAATTTCCAAGCACCCTTTGTTTTTTTCCTACGAAATGTATTTACCTGTGAGAATTCAGTTGAGCTGCAGCATCTCATTTTCAGTGATGTCATACAGTTAGGAGGTTTGAAGCATGGGGAGATCAATTTACTTGCCCACGGTCACACTGTGAGCAAGTGGATCTTATGGAATTCGAACCTGTGTCTCCCAGTCCTCAAGACTGTGCTGTGTCCACTGTGCCATTCTGCCTTACATTTCTGTCCATATCTCGAGGCCCTATGCTTTAAGTGTCAAGGGCAGAAGCACTTTGCTGTCTCAGTGAGGCCAGTTCTCTGAAGGGTACTTTTTTAAAACTTTTATTGTAAACTAAGGTCATTGTTTTTTGTTTTTGTTTTAATTTTTGCTCTAACAATGTCCAATAAAAATAAAATAGTCTGTAACTGTAGGTGTTTGTGTTCCTATTGACACCTGACAGCTCATAGCATTTTCTAGAATGGATACAAAATTGTGACCTGTGGAGCACAGGTTTGAGTCCCACCAATGCCATGTTTACCCTGCGTAAACTTGAATAAGCCACTTGACCTCCTTTTGTCCAACCCTTCCTATCCCCCTCCTTTCATTGTTTGGCCTTGCCTGTAGTTGTCAGTAATTGCTCTATGCATGCAGTATGATTGACGCAAATGATTACCAGAAAATGTGTTGGGACAGGGTATGTATGGAAAGCATGCATAAAATTTATTTACCCAGGAGAATTCAACTGAGCTGCAGCATCTCATTTTCAGTGATGTCATGCAGTTGGGAGGTTTGAAGCACGGGGAGATCGATTTACTTGCCCACGGTCACACTGTGAACAAGGGGATCTTATGGAATTTGAACCTGTGTCTCCCAGTCTTCAAGACTGCGCTGTGCCACTGTGCCATTCTGCCTTACCTTTCTGTCCACATCTTGAGACCCTATGCTTTTAGTATCAAAGGCAGAAGCCCTTTGCTGTCTTAGTGAGGCCAACTCACTGAAGGGTGCTGTTTTAAAACTTTAATTGTAAACTAAGGTCATTGGTTTTATTTTTTTATTTTTGCTGTAACAATGTCCAATAAGAGTAAAATGGTATGCAACTGTAGGTGTCTGTGTTCCTACTGACACCTGACAGCTCATAGCATTTCCTAGAATGGATACACAATTGTGACCTGTGGAGCACAGGCTTGAGTCCCACCAATGACAGTTTTACCTTGTGTAAACTTGAATAAGCCAGTTGACCTCCTTTTCTCCAACCTTTCCTACCCCCCTTTCATTGTTTGGTCTTACCTGTAGCTGTCAGTAATTGCTCTGTGTATGTAGTATGACCGATTCAAATGATTATCGGAAAATGTGTTGGAACAGAGTGTGTATGGAAAACACACATCAAATTGTTTCAGACAGGTTTTAAAAAACTATGAAAGGTATACAAGGAAGTAGGCACAGCAGTCTTTGTTATGGTGATGCTGTGCAACTTATTTTTTTTTCTGTGTCTGTCAGAAATGAATTACAGAGCCATTATGTATGGGGAAGAAGGAAGAATTGACAGTGTACAGTGTAGTAATCAGAGGTACTCAAGACCAATCTCCTATCACAAATCCTGTGTATGTGCAAGCAGCAAGAAAAGGCTTGCTAGAATAAATACACTAGTGTGATCTTGGGAGAACAGGTTTGAATCCCACCACTACAATTTTTGTGCTGTGTAGCAGTGAGCAAGTCAGTTGACTGTGTTATGCCCAAATTCCCCCCCCCCACCCAACCTGCAGTCATTGTTTGGTCTTATGTTTAGCTTCCAACAGGGTATGTATGAAAAGGGCTATATGAAAAAAAATAATTTTCTTTTCTAAAATGAACCACAACTTGTGGTGAACAAGAATGAAAGGAAGGCGTGCCGATTTCCAAGCAGCCTTTGTTTTTTTATGTGTGTGTTTTTTTTGTGGTTTTATTTTTGTTAAACTTCTGTACCCAGGAGAACTCAACTGTGCTGCAGCATCTCCTTTTCAGTGAAGTCATGCACTTAGGAGGTTTGAAGCGCTGGGAGGTTGATTTACTTGCTTGGGGTAACACTGTGAGCAAGTGGATCTTATGGACTGTGAATCTGTCCTTCCTCGAGACTGTGCTGTTCCAACTTTGCCATAATGCTTCCACTTCTTTCCTCATCTTCAGGCCTTCTGGTTTCAGGGTCATGGGCAGACGCACTTAGCTGTTTTAGTGAGGCTAACTCACTTAAGGGTAATTTTTTTAATTTATATTGTGTAATATGGTCTTTTTTTTACTTCTACTTTCACGATGTGCAACATAAAATGTGTTGTAACCGTAGTCTGTTTGTGTTCCTGTTGATACTTGCCGACTCATGGAATTCACCACTATTTTTGTAACAGTTATAAATGTAGTTTTAATTACCTCACTTTACGAGTGATGAATATGAACGTTACATGTGGCCCAGTAAAGTAACATCACAAGTGCCCCCCCCACCAGTATTGCAGAGCAACACAGTTTTGTATGAATAAGAGTGAAAGAAAATGGTTATGGTCTAAGCTGGTCTGAAAGTGCCTAAAGAGGGTGCCACACAGTATGACCCATTTTGTCTCTTACAGTTAATAAGCAGTGTTCCCTCCCCCCAAAGTAATAACTGCATGTATGCCAACCAAAGCAGCACCACATATTTGGCTACCTAAAAAAGTATTGAGTTGAATTTTAAAAATATATGATAGTGAAGCAATCTGGTTTGAAACCAATCCTATTTCTGTTGGGCTCATGTTTTCAAGTCTCTGCATGCCGGTCAGCAGCCATGTAAGCTGGTCAAAATTTGTAAGCTTGTAACACAGGTGTGCCTGACCTAACCTGAATGTTACTGCAGCCTTGAAATATCTCCATCATGGGCATATGCAGTCATTTCCATCCTAATTTGGCAAGGTCTCTGAAACGAGCCTATGATCTTGTCAAATACATTGACTGTACTGATAGTTGACTATAAAAAGTAAGAGATACACACCTGAAAAATTTCTTTTACAAAGAAAAAAAAACAATATAAAATGAAGTATAAACAGAAGTCTTCTGTAACATGGTGCCGTGCTCATATTTTTTTCTCCATTTTCCACACATGACGAATCTAATATGTCAGGCAAGGAAGGACGAATTGTTCATTTACTGTATAGGAATAGGAGGGCATCAACCGCAATTGCTACAAATGAACCTCTGATTTTGCTACTATATATTAACGTAATATATATTGAAGCTATGAGACGAATTTCAAACTGTATGACAAGAGAAACAGGATTGACCATGATAAACCAACTAGTACTACCAGTTATTGATTACGGAAGTCATATTTATAGGCATACAACAAAAAACTATTTAAATGACTTAGATACACTATACAACAAGCTTGCAAGATTTGTGTTAAGGTGTGCCCCTAAAACTCACCATTGTATAATGTATATAGAATTAGGTTGGACCCCATTAAATTTACAGGCAAAGGGAATCTGGTTGAACCAGGTTCGGAGTATACTCAAAAATAAATCCTTATATAACTTAAAAAATAAATGACAAAAACCCAAATATGGTTTAAATTTAAGAAAAACTGGTGCCAGGGATTTAATTATACCTAAATTAACTAATTGGTTTAGTGAAATGACTCTTCAGTATCAGGCAGCTTCTAGCTGGAATTGTCTCCCCTTTTTTTGTGTGAATTAACTACCACTGACAATGCTTTTAAAAACGGTATGAATCATGAACTTAGTTTTCACTGTTACCATAACAGGTGAAAATAATGTAGAGGTTAAATGACTTATTAGCCTGTTTTTGATGTTTTTGTAAAATATTGTAATGTATTTGTATTTTTTGTATGTGTTGTACTTTTGTATAGTGTCAAACATTTGTAAAGTTGTAACTATTTTTGTTTTATGTAAACAGGTAAGCCTTGTGAATAGGGATTTTCAGAACCCTAATGGCTATATCATTGTATAAATAAAAATGTTTTTACCATACCATACCATGAAAAGGGGGAGAGACATACATGACATTGTTTTTGAAAGGTTAAAAATAAACTACATAAAAGGTAATAAATGGATGTATACAGAGCAGATTTCTTTATAGTGAGGCAGTGCAAATGGATTTTTTTCCTCCAGCTGCCACAAATGATATATGGGGCAATTATTTATGTGCAAAAAAGTAGAAATTGCTCATTTGCATTGCAGCACATGGAGGTTGTCAGCAGTATCCTAGTACAGTTATTGTGTAAGTGCATGCACCAAGAAAAATTAGGCAACAGTGGATACAGTAGTGTAATCATAGGAACATATGTTTGAATCCCACTACTACCATTTTTATGCAGTGTAACCTTGATCAAGTCAGTTGAACTCCTTGTGCCCAAGCCATTCTCCCCCCCCCCATTCATTGTTTGGTGTTATCTTTATGATTTCTTAATCGGTTTGTGTATGCATTATGACTAATGCAACTGAGGATGTCTTGGACTGGGTTTTGGAACAGGATATGTTTGAAAAGGGCCATATGAAAGAAAAGCAATTTTCCTTCCTAAAATGAACCTCACATTCTGGTAAACATGAAGGGAAGGCTGGCGCTGGACGCCTTACCTCGTGCTATACCGGCGACCTGTGTTCGGAAACAAGTACGGACCACCGGGGTTTGGCAGGGGAAGAGAAGGACTGAGCATCCATGGGACTGCACTCCTTCTCCGGGGGGGTCACCAGCAATTGGTGCATGACTGGCCCTTAGCGCAACTGGGGGACAGTGCACAGATGCTCCAGAAAGGGGAAGAGAGGAGGCAGATGCTTAGAGGAGCACGTACGCACTCTCTCCATAGGGCGTCATTGCACGCCTTCTCTCCTAAGGGGAGAAAATGGAGGAAAAAGTGTCCTGAGCATGGAAGGATGAATCCCAATCCCTGCAGGCCCCGCTCCTGTGAACAGGCAGTAACCTCTGCACCAGATCCATTCCAGCAGGTTGAGGGATCCCCGTCACCCTGCCACAGGGAGCAAGCCATGGAGGTAAGTGGAAGGTAAGCTGCAAGTGGGAGACAGGGCTGCAGGATCAGGTAGGATGGAGAGCCACTGGGCATGGAAGGAGAAAGAAACAAACTGTAAAAAAAAAAAACATGAAGGGAAGGAAGGAAGTGGAGTCCATTTCCAGGGCCCCTTTTCTTCCATAGATTTATTTACCCAGGAGAACTCAATTGAGCTGCAGCATCTCAGTTTTATTGAAGTCATGCAGTTGGGAGGTTGGTTTACTTGCTCAGGGTCACACTGTGAGAAAGTGGCTCTTATAAAAGTTGAACATAAGTCTCCCAGTCCTCAGGAATGTGCTGTTCCCACTTTGACATACTGCCTCTCCCTATTTCTAAGTCCCAGGTTGTTTTTTTAAGTGTATTTACCCAGGAGAATTCAACTGAGCAGCAGCATCTCATTTTCAGTGAAGCCATGCAGCTGAGAAGTGTGAAGTACTTGGAGATCGATTTACTTGTTCAGGGTTACACTGTGAGCAACTGGCTGTTATGGAATTTGAACCTGGCCCTCTGGATCCTCAAGAATGTGCTGTTGCCACTTAATTTTTTTTTCCTAATGTGAACCTCGCCTTCTGTTAAACATAAAGGAAAGGAAGTAGATTTGAATCTAAGGCTCAGTTTTTTTTCCAACATTTATTTACACAAGACAACTAAATTGAGCAGCAACATCTGATTTTCAGTGAAGTCATGCAGCTTGAAGGTTTAAAGCACTTGGAGGTTGCTTTGCTTGCTCAGGATCACAATGTGAGCAAGTGGCTGTTATGGAATTTGGCATTGGGTCTCCCGGTCATCAAGACTGTGCTGTTCCCACTTTGCCACAATGCCTCCCCAGATTTCCAATTCTAAAGCTCCATTTTTTTAATTAAATTTATGTACCCAAAAGAATTCAGCTGAACTGCAGCATCTCACTAACACTGAAGTTATACAGCTGGGAGGTTTGATGCATGGGGGGGTGATTTAGTTTCTCAGGGTCACAGTGTGAGCAAGAGACTGTTATGGAATTTGAATCCGGTCCTCAAGACTGTGTTGTTGCCACTTTGCCAAACTGCTTCCCTCTCTTTATATTTCTCCATGCCCTCTGCTGTCAGAGTCATGGGCAGATGCACGTAGCTGTCTCAGTGATGCTAGCTCAGTTTAGGGTACATGTTGTAACTGTATATTGTAAATCATGCATTACTGACTACAAAATAATCTCCATGACAATTAACAAAGACCTACTTCAGAACTTCCTACTTCCAACAAAAGACTTAGAAAAATTCAGTCTTGACAGCCTCTCAACAACATGCAGTGACTGTACAACATTCTTACATTATTGCAATCAGCCATATTGCATATGAGGACATAAACAAAATTCACAGTGATTACTTCTCTAAGCCTGAACAAAATACACCACAACCACTAACTACTAAAACACTTACCCAAAAAAGCAAGAGAAAACTACAGTGATGTCCAACTAAACATACCATCAACAACTTTGAAACTAACTGCGCTACTATAAACACATTTTGTATTACAGCATAACCCAGGCAGCACCTCACGGATAAACAAAAAATTTGGACTATTCAAATTTTTACAAAATCAAAAGACTAGATATAAGATGGTCATTTACTGAACTTCCACACAAACCAAATCTGCCTCTACTGTATGTATTGATTACCTTAATATCATTTGCATTGCACAATTTGAGCATGCTTTTTTCCTAACACTTTTTCCCCTATATTCACTAATAAACATAGATTACTACTTGCAATTCATTGTGTTGCTTCTCCATAACTACTCAGTACTTCCACATACCATCATTACTATCATTATGCAGCTGTATTGGCTCTGACCAGATTTTGTTTATTTAAAGGGCCAACTTTGAACTACAGGAGAGTGTGGAGCAGAGAAAAGGAAAACCTTTCACTAGGCAAGTGAATTGAAGTATAATAATGTGACTGTTATCCTTAATTATTTAAAGGGACAAACATTTAGCTACAGGAGGTCGCATCTGGAAACGAGTGGATGTACGCTCAGTATGCTTTATCTGGTTAATCTCATTAATAAATAAATAAAGCAGAGAAAACGTGACTATTTATCTTTTTAGTGTTTTTTTCTTATAATAGAGTGACTTGATTTAAGTGGTAGTGACAATTGCAAGGTAGAATGTTATATGATCTGAAGGGGGAAATAACTTGGTACATACTCAAAAGGGCAGTGATTGCAGGAGGGCTGTCGTAAGGGGAACAGAAGAGTACAGTAAATACTGAATTTTTGTCTTTTATTATTTTAAGGTACAGTAAATGCTGAATTTGAGGCATGGGCTAAAGCAAGGTATTAGCACACACAGCAAGTAAGAGGGAGCAGAAGTGGATTTGAAACATAAGTATATACTTGCTCAAGATGATCACTGTGTCTTAAAGAAGTGGGAGAGAAGGACTATTGGACCACTGTGTCTTAAAGGAGAAAGAGGCAAGGACTATTGAGGACTGCAATAGGAATGCAGAGGAGGGGAGAAGGTAGGCAAGAGAAATGAATTATTATACAGGATGTTGGGGCAGGGACAGGGGTCTCTCAAGATGGGGATGGGAGCTCCAGGGATAAACAGGAGAACGGGCAGAATAGTGGGGTGCAGTGGTTGTTGGGCAGTGGTGTTCATGGAAACACTGTGGAGGTTGAGGTGTTATCTGAAATGTATCAGATTGGGGCAAACAGAAGCAGAGATAAACAATCTAAGAGGGAAATGGAGAGGAAATGGAAGGGCATGGGGTTGGGGAACTAACAATGGCAACAGGGGAATATGGAGGGGCAGAAATAGAAAGAGGAAGGGGAAGGAAGGGACCAGTGGGGGGCATGGAGAAAAAGGGAAAGACAGGGGGGCAGGGAGGAAAGGGACCCAGACCAAACTGTGGAGGAAGCAACAGCCGGAAAGGGGTAAAGGGGACTCCAGAGGCTCAGGGAAGTGCACATACCACAACATCAGGGGGAAGTGGAGCATCCACTGGGGGGTATCATGGTGTCCAACAGGTTCATACCTTTGTCAGGATGGAGAAGGGCATTCCAGAAGGATTAGAGAGAGAGAAGCAAGTTTGGGCCAGGGAATGGGGATGGGCAGAGAGGAAGGGAGGGAGAGTGGCATGGTTAGGACAGCAGCCAGTGAAAATGGGTTGGAGGGGGAAGGGATAGAAAAACAGTGAGGGGTAAGTAAATGAACAAGGAAGGGGCACAGAAGGTACAGGGGGAGTGAGGAGTAAGGAAGGGGGCAAAGGAAGGAAAAGAGAGAGTGGGTAGCACTGGAGGAGATAGGAGGCAATCAAGGGAAACAGGAGGCCAGGGAGGTAGAGATAGGGGAACAGAGGGGAAGGATGGAAGTTCAGCAGATAAGAGGCTGGAATCTTTTGCCAGCGGGAGAACAGGTAAGAAACTGGGGGAACGAGGGGGCAGTTCAAGACAGGGGGGTGCAATTAATATTTAGAGTGCTTGTTTTAACCTGCCTTCTTGCAGCTTGTTCATTCAAATGGGAGCCACCATGTTTGGTCTGGGACTTCCAGGAATTTGGACCAGTTGGGACACAGGGGACCTTGAGGGGTCCTTAGTTCAAGTGCCTCATGGAAAAAATTTAGCTTTTGTAGTTTTACAGATTGGCACCTAAACTGACAAATGGGGGCACCAGAACTGTGAGTGACAGCTCCCCTAGCCAACCAGATTGCTAGAATACTAGAGTAGTTCACAAACTGTTAGGAGACTGGGGGCAGTTGCCGTTAGAGCTGAGAGAGTGAGCATCTCAAGCCATCGAGAGGGAGCTCCTGGAGAGGAGTTGTGGAGAATTGGTAGGGAAAGGCATGACTTGCCTTCCTGCTACCGTTTTCCAGCATTGGACTGCCTTATAGTGGTAATCGGACTAATCTGAAAATAACTTTAAACTGCGGCAGAAAGCTCTGAGATTCTGAGGAGTACAGATAGTGGACCAAAAGGAGCTCCTGTGAAGCACTCGGCCTCAGGAACTGTGTGAGAGGCTGTTTCTATAGATTAAGAGGTTTGCTCAGTAAATCGGCTGCAATTGCGAACTGGCCTAAAACTGATCTGAAAGGCAGAGAAGTGAATGCTGTTTTCTTTAAATGCGCTGAATGTTAATCGTGGGTTGAGGCCTGTCCTTGCCAGTGACTGAACTGTTTTCCAGCTAGAGGTTTTCACTAGCAACTGAACTGAACTGTGCCAAAAGTGTTTATCCAGCCTTGGACCTATGCCAAACCCAGCCCAAGCTAACTATCCTTGCACCAGTGACTGCTTTCTCAGTGAGAGATCAGCTTGGGATCCAGCCCCTGTGTAGCAAAGAATCGCAGGTTGTGGCCACCTGAAGTGAGAGGCTGTGAAGCGGAGGTGAGTCATGCCACCCTAGCTTCCCCATGCTCTACAGTCTTCAGCAGCAGGTCTTCATATTGCCAGGAAAATTCCTACTAACTGGTGTTGTGAGTAAACTCAGGGTAGTTCCCTACAACTTTTCTTTAAATCATTCTGTAGTGCCATCCGATTGTTTCAGTGTTTTACAGGGGTACAATGGACTGGGCCGACCGGCCATGGATACAAATAACCAAAGTCTTGTTTATGCATGTTAACTGCCTTTTCTTTCTATCAAGGGCCCAAACAACAGCTGCAATACCAGGCACCAATTTCTGGCAAGCCAGGATAACATTCTGGGTACCCAGTGTTATCAAACTGCTAACTGGGGGACTAAAGTGCATGCATGCAGAGTAACCTGAATCAAATCAGTATAGTGATCATTCTTCTAGATTCATGCCCAACCCTTGTTCAAATTCTCCTTAATAAATGTGGTTGTTTCATTGTTACATATCTCATTGTCTAGGTGAAAGGTAATGTGTTTGGAGGAAACTTGTTTAAAAGTGTGTGCCTGTATTGAATATTGTTTTTACAGGGGGATCCAGGGGATTTGCAGAAGGCCAGACCCTGGTGGTAAGTGCAAAGGGTGTGTACATTCCATTAATGTTTATTGCTAACTGTGTGTTACCTGCTGCAAAGGGTTATCCCCCATTACAAAGGACATGGTCACTAGGTGGGTTTGTGGGTGGTTATAGCTTCCCAGAGGGCTATACCAGGGTAGGTAGATACCCCCACTTATATTACTCTGGGTGGAGGTACCAAAATATTGAATCCAGGCCCCTCAACCTGTTATCAGAAATACAGATGGGGTAGTAACCCTAGAGATAGTGCCACCTAGGGGATACATTAGATCAGGAGGGGCTTACATACAGGCAGGTGTCAGTCTTTTGTGAACCAGGGATGGAGGCCGGGAGGGCAATGCCAAAAATTGGGGAGTGTGCTAGGTTGGTGGGGAAACTGCACCTAATCATTCATTTGGAGACTAATGATCTGGCGAGCAATGTAGTGGAGAAGGTCCAGAGGAGGTTCAAGGCACTGGCAAGGGGATGCATGGAAGAGGCAAGATCCTTGGCATTCTCAGAAGTCTTGCCAGTCTCCTGTGCCAGCACTGCCAGGCAGAAATGAATTAGAGAGTTCAACGAATGGCTCAGGGTATGGTGCGGGAAGGAAGGGTTCGCCTATATGGGGAATGGGGGACACATGGAAGGATGAGGACTTATATTGGAAGGATAGACTACATCTAAGTGAGAGGGGGCAAGAATGCTAAGGGGGGTCTACAAAGATATATTGATAAGGTCTTGAGGGGGTTAAACTGGTGGGGGAGTACAAGGCTAGGATGGAGAGAGTTTAACAGGGAGGGAGAATGGACTATCTAGCACTCCCCCGCAAAAAGGAGCAGGGAAGGGGACAGCCATGGAAGGGAGGGATGGCAGAGAGGGGGTTATATGGTGAAAGGACTTTCTGTGAATGCCAGAAGCTTGGGGAACAAAATGCTGGACTTAGAGGCCATAATGATTGGAGAGGGCCTGGATACCATAGCTGTAACAGAGATGTGGTGGTCTGATCATCAGACCTGGGAAGTAGATGTCCAGGGGGACAGGCTGTTCTGGAAGGATAGGGCTGGCAGAAGGGGGGGAATTGTGCTGTACATCAGGGAGGACATTAAGGCTACAGAAGGGCAGGAGGAGCAAGGGGAGGCAGAAATCTTGTGGGTCATGCTAGAAAAATGGTCTGGGGCATCAATAAGGCTGGGGGTGGCTTACAGACCTCCAATGCCAGTGGAGGAAGTGGACATGCAGGTGCTGCAGAAGGCTTAATGGATGCCACTCAAGGGGAAGATTCTGCTGGTGGGTGACCTTAACCTCCTGGATGTGGACTGGGATAACCCATCAGCTAGGCTGGCCAGGAGCAGGGAGATCCTCAAGTCCTTCCAGTGAGCTTTCCTGCAGCAGCTGGTTAGGGAGCCACTAGTGGTGGCAGGATACTTGATGTGGTCCTCACCAATGGGGATAATGTGGAAGGAGTTGGAGTGGGAGTCTGCCTAGGTGCAAGCGACCATAATACAGTGAACTTCAGGGTTAGGACAAGGAATGAAGTGAGTCGAACTATCACAGAGGTCCTGGACTTCAGGCGAGCAGATTCTCCCAGAATGATAGAGATTTAGGAATGAAATGGAGCGAAAGGAGAAAATAGGAGAAGTGGAGGAATTACGGAATTTAGTTACAGGGGGGTTACTAAAAGCCACAGAAATCTGCATAAGGAAGGTGAGGAAGAGCAGAAGAAGAAAGACTGCTTTGGGTCACCAGGGAACTGAGGAGGCAATGGGGAGAGAAAAAGGGCGTTCAGAGAATTAAGAGGACATGGGGAATGAAGAAAGGGATACTTACAGGGAGAAGCCGAGGGTGGCGGGACATTGGATTAGGAAGGTGAAGGCAGAAATGGAGGAGAAAATTACTAAGCAGGCCAAAAGGGATGATAAAACTTTTTTTCGGTATATAGGAGAGAAGAAAGCAAGGCAGGGGATAGTAAGGGAGCCGGGGGAGAACAAGTGAAGGGGACTTAAAGAAGGTGGAGGTACTAAATAGATACTTGTGCTTGTTCTTCACGGTGGAAGAGGAAGGAAGGGGACCAGTGTTAAGGGAGAGGGGAAGGGATGACATAAGGGTGGATCCTAGCCTGATCAGTGAGGACAAGGTCAGAGAGGAATTAGGTAGGCTGAGGGGTAGATAAGGCTATGGGTCCAGACACCCTGCATCCTAGGATACTCCAGAAACTAAGGGAGGAGCTGGCAGCACCACTAATAATGTTGTTTAACTTATCCCTGGATACAGGGTGGGTGCCAAAGGACTGGAAGAGGGTAGAAATGATGCCACTTCACAAGGGTGGCAGCAGGGAGGAGGTGGGTAATTATCACCCAGTCAGCTTCACCTTGGTGGTGGGTAAGGTGATGGAGGTGATACTGAAAGAAAAAGTGGTCAGCTACTTGGTGGATAGTGGGCTGCAGGATGCCAGTCAGCATGGCTTCACACAAGGGAGGTCATGTCAGACAAACCTGATCAAGTTTTTCGATTGGGTGATGAGGGTGGTTGATCAGGGAGGGGCAGTGTATGTGGCCTATCTGACTTCGGGAAGGCCTTCGACACTGTTCTCCATAGAAGACTGGTAAATAAACTGGAGAGTTTGGGGGTGGGACAGAAAATAACAAAGTGAGTGGAGAACTAGCTGATGGGTAGAAGCCAGAAGGTGGTGGTAAATGAGGTACATTCCAGGGAGGTAGTGGTGACGAGCAGGGTCTCCCAGGGGTTGGTGCTAGGTCCATCCTGTTTAGCATCTATAGCAGCAATATAGCAGAGGGGCTGCAGGGGAAGGTCTGCCTATTTGCATATGATCTGAAGATCTGCAGTAGGGTGGACACCCCAGAGGGGGTGGAGGCTATGAGGGAAGATCTAAGGTTGCTGGAGGGGTGGTCGGAAACATGGCAGCTGAAATTCAGTGCCAAAAAAATGCACATGGAGCGGAATAACTCACAAACAAATTTTACACGGGGGGGTTGAAGGCAGCTGAGCAGGAGAGGGTTTGGGGATCATAATTTCAGACAACCTTAAGGTAGGGACCCAATGCAACAAAGCGATGGGCAAATTGAATAGAATGCTGGCGTGCATAGGGAGAGGTATAACAAGCAGAAGGTGGGAGGTGCCGATGCCACTTTACAAATCCATGGTGAGACCTCACCTGGAGTATGAGGTTCAGTTCTGGAGACCTCACCTATGCAAGCACATAGATGGGATTGAAAGGGTTCAGAGAAGGGCCACTAAGATGGTGCATGGGTTGAATGGGAAGCCCTACGAGGAGAGGTTGAGGGAATTGGATTTGTACCCGCTAGAGACCAGAAGGGAGAGTGGGGACATGATAGAAATGTTTAAGTATGTGAAGGGGGATTAATAAAGTAGGGGGCAGCTTATTCACAGGAAAGGTAGGTGCTAGGACTAGGGGTCATGGTCTAAGGGTGGAGGGAGGAAGGTTTAGGGGGAATGTGAGGGATGTTACTTCACTGAGAGGGTGGTGGAGCCCTGGAACAGTCTGCTGGTGGAGGTGGTGGGGGCTGATACGGTAGAGGGATTCAGTAGGGCATGGGATAGACACAAGAGGTTGACCAGGGAATGGAGGGGGGATCTCTGTATGAGGGAGGCAAGTCGAGAGGGGGGAGGGGCAGACTCGATGGGCCAAAAGGGTCCTTTTCTGCTGTCACATTTCTGTGATTCTATGTGCCCTCCTCCAGAACCACTCCTGTTTGGAGCAACTTTGTGAACATGGCCGCTAGCTCCTGTCACAGCTCCCCTTAAAATCCATGGGTGTGTCCCATCTGGCCCTATTGCTTTGTCCACCCACAGTTTTGTGAGTTCCTCCATTATTCTTTCCTCAGTGAATGGACCTGTGTCCACCCCCCCCCCGTATCTGTTGCCCAGCTATGGTCCCTGCCCATCCCCCTCTTCAGTGAATACTGAATAGAAGTATTTATTCAGTATTTCCGTCTTATCCAGGTCTTCCTCCTTGCACACCCCTACATCCCCCCATCCTTCCTTCTTTCGCTGATGTACCTATAAAACGTCTTGTCCCCTTTCTTCACTGTCTGTGCTAATCGCTCCTCAGTTCGCACCATTGTGCTCTTGACCGCCTTCCTCGCTTCCCTTAGATACTCTAGGTATACTGCCCCATCTTCCTCCCTTTTAGTCTCCTTATATTTCCTGAAGCTCGCTCTTTTGGCCCTTACTTTGCATGCTACCTCTTTAGAGAACCGTAGTGATTTCTTCCTTCTTTTACCTTTGTTTACAAACCTGATGCATTGGTTTGTTACCTTTGCTATGGCTCCTTTCAGGTGTTCCCACTGCTTCTCAACTCCCACTCCCCCCCCCTCCCTCCTTGCCAGGGCTTCTTTGGTAGAACTCCCCATCCTTGCAAAGTCCACCCCCCTGAAATCCAAGACCTTTGCCTTCATGTGGCTTGAACTTGTTCCTGTCCCCCATATTCAACCACACTATGTGGTGGTCACTAGATCCCAGTTGACCCTCTACCTGTATCTCTGCAATTCTATCACTATTGGTCAGTACTAGGTCTAGAATTGCCCTGTCTCTGGTGGCTCCAGCACCAGCTGCCTGAGGCCTGCCCCCTGTAAGGAATCCAGGATGTATCTACTACTGCCTGAAGCTGCTGCATGGGTGGTCCAATCCATGTCTGGCATATTGAAATCCCCCAGCAACAGAACTTCCCCTCTTGTTCCCCTCCCATCCCTCCTGAACAGAGCATAACCTGGTACCTCTATGTTCCATCCATGATTGCGGTGTACCAAATCTCTGTTTTGCTGCTATGTCTAGGTTTGCTCCAACTAGCAAGAACTCGAGGCCTGGGATTTTGTTACCCAAGCTGCAGGCATTATCTACCATGGCCTTCCAAGTTTTGCTGCCTATCCTACCTTTACCTCCGTTTTTACTCCCGTGCCCACCCCGCATCCCTGTTGCCAACTCATCCTCCTGCTCCTCAGTTGTGGTTTCACTTCCTTTTGGTGGGGTGTGCTGTTTGAGTTTACCTGCTCCCGCTTGCCCCCCCCCGCTCATTTAAACACTTGTCTACAAAACATTTAAACCATTCATTGACTACTTTCCCCTTCCTGGACAGATGCAGTCCACCACTGCTGTACAGGGCCGCATCATCCCAGGTCGGTCCCCAGTCCCCAAAGAAGCCATACCTTTTCTCACTACACCAGCCCTTCAACCATGTGTTGAAGTGTCTGATGTGGAGATTCCTATCCACCCTACTGCTGTGGACTGGCAGCACCTCTGAAAATGTCATGGAGCTTGCTACCTCCCCTAGGTACCCTCCCAACACTCTGAAGTCCTCTTGCACCTGCTCTAAACTTGCCTTACCATTGAATAGGTAATTTGTTCCCATGTGAATAATAATCTCTATCCCCCTCTCCTTGCCACCACTTCAGCGATCCTCTGGATCCACTTCCGCTCCCTCCGAGCTGTGCCTCCTAAAAGACAGTTTACCTCCCTTTCCTCACTGCTATCTGTGCCCAGCTCCATTCTCCAGACAATCAAGTCCCCATCAGGAGTAACTTCTTTCACCCCTGGGGTCCTCTTCCTCCCATCACTGGGTCTCCCTCCTGGAAAACTGTCACCTTTCCCCTGGTCATAGCCTTGGGGTTCCTTACGGGACTGTCCCTCTCCTCCAGAACAGTATAGGAGTCCCTGAGGTGGACCAGCTGGGGGAAGTGCCTGTGCCCCCCCTTGCCGACCCTCCCTGAGCCCACCATTACATTCTCTGCAGCTCCTTGCATAATTTGTCTATTGATTGTAGCCTAGTGTATTATACTTGTTGTTTTTCCTGCTGTGTAATTATTGTTCTGATTGTTATTTATTGCCCTCCTGTGCCCCCAGGATGCATCTAGAAATGAGCTGTTATCAGCTCAGTGTGTCTTTCCTGGTGAAACATTTGAAACAAATAAACAAACAGAGGGTTCTATTAACCTCTCCTGTACGCAAAGTGCTGAAGTAGTGGATGGAACTTAACAATCTGTTAAAGTGGGTTTCCTTTCTGATTCCTTCCCCTCACAAGATTTTAACAGCAGATGCCTCGGGGATGAGCTGGTGTGTACACTTAGGGCTCCATCAGATGCAGGGTACATGGACCCCAGTGGAGAGCACCTTACATGTAATGGTTCTGGAAATGTGAGCTGTCCTGTTCCACCATGCTGCATCAACAACGGGGCTGTTGAAATGCGGCATGGTGAAAGTCCCAATATCGACAGGCCAGACATTGTACAGATGAGCAGTGTCAGTGTGATGCATTATATCAACAAGCAAGGAGAACTTACTCTTACCCTCTGTGCAGGGAAGTGATGAGAGTCTGGTATTGGGCTCTGGAACACAGTCTAGAACTGTCAGCAATGTATGTTACATGCATCTGAAATGTCTTAGCAGACAGGCTAAACAGATTACAGTCCAGGATGCACAAGTGGGACTTGCTGACCTCAGTGGTCGGAGACCGGTTCAACAGATGGGGTTGCACCTTTTTGCGTCCCCACACAAAGCAAAACTGCCGCTTTTCTGTTCACTTGCTCCAGGGCCTCAAGTTTTCTGATGAGGCACGTTGTCCCTCTCTTGGAAAGGGAGGCTCCTGTGTGCCTTCCCTCTACTTCAGAGAGTGCTACTGAAGCTCCAAGTGGAGGGGACAACTCTGATCCTCATTGCTCCCCTATGGCTTCCATAGATCTGGTTCCCCTCTACTATAACAGCTGGCAGTAGAATCACCAGTGCCTTTGCCCCATGCAAGGGCCTACTGTCACAGGAACAGGGAACCCTGGTCCATCCGGACTTCATATCTCCTCATCTTAATGCATGGCTCCTGAAAACATAGCCATTGCCAGGTTTGGGGTTTCCCAAAAGGTGGCTGATGGCTGTGACAGGGTAGAATAGGACCCTGTCCCAGTTATTATGGAGAAAGTGTTTAAATGCAAGGATCTGTTCTGGTCTCCCCTTTCCTGTCCCTTGTCTATCTGGTTGTGCAACCAAGTTTTCCTGTGCGACCTAGGATTTGATCCTGACAGTCTCGCAATTCTTTACCTCTCACTATCTCTCAGTCTTCCCTTGCTGTTTGTCTTTTTCTCCCTTGCATATCTGCTGATGTAAAAATATATGCAAATCATTATGTGGAAATGTATCTGATATTGGGATCCTTTTGTTTAGAAATTATATAGTGTTACTGTTGAAATGTATATAACTATAGTGTAAGATGATTGCAAAAGCTATTGGAAACTCAAGGGGTTACCGGAGTGCAATTTTTAAGCCTTTTGCAGAAGAGTTATGGAAAAGGGGCCTCAGCTCAGGCACACTGTGTTCCTGCCAGCAGCTGCCTGAAACATACAAGAACACTTTGGAAGATGCTTGTTAAGAATGGGGGTTGGAAGGACTTATAAGACAGAACTGCAATTGCTTGCAAGATGGCCACACAGAAACTGAAGGAAAACTCTGATGGATCTCTTCTATTTTATTTTGCCTTTGTAAATAGTTATACTGAACAATTTAATTTGTTATGTTACTGCTAGTACAAATAAATATTTTTGGTGAATTCTACAACTGCTACTGGTTTTCCTATGCTTCCTGACCTGTGCCTCAATGATAATGGCCTAGTGGCTGTCAGAAAGCCTTCCACTCAATGCTATGTGGAATTTTTAAGTTCTGGCAGAACAAAATTCCGTGGAATTTTCAAAATTCCACGGAAATTCCACTGAATTTCACTGCAAACGGAATGGTGAAATTCTTCAGTAGAAAATAGTTGTAGAATGAATGTCCACTGAAAAAATGCTGTTCTGTTCCGCAGATCTCAACAGTTTCTGTAAAAATTGTTACGGAATAATTTTCCACGGAAAAATTGCTTTTCCGCGTATCACAGTAGGTGGAATTCTGCTGAAGAATCAGCGAAATTCCACCGGCAGAATGGCCATTCCACACTAATTCCGCTAGTGGAATTCCACATTCTGCACTGCACTACTTCCACTAGATCTACTTATTCTTTTTGTATTGTAATTTACCCCATGTTCCACTACTGTTTATTGTACAATACCGTGTGTTCCAACTGTTGCATAATCTTACAATATTGTATTGTTTGTACTACCCACACACTATTGTAAATGAGCATCCTTCACAACCCTGTGTAATCCCTTCCCCCAGATCGCACTGTGAGATGAGCAACTTGTTGTTCAGTGCGCCCTCCTGGTGAAACATTTCAATAAATTCTATGAAGTGGAAGCGGTTTGTTGTATGGGCTGCTTCTCATCCCTTAGATCAGTTTACCTCTCCAGTTAACCAGGTTCTGGAGTATCTGCTGTCCTTATTAGATGCAGGCCTACAGTATTCCTCAGTCAAAGTGCACTTGGCTGCCATTTCAGCTTTCCATGTGCCTATCGAGGGTTGCATATTTGCCCAGCTGGAGGTGGTCAGTACGTTCTTGAGAGGCATTCTATACCAGAAGCCTCCTATCCAGTCCTAGCTTGGGACCTGAATTTTGTTTTGGAAAAGCTACTTTGGCTCCTTTTGAGCCAGCTGCAACTTGTGGCTTATGCTTTCTTTCTTGGAAAGCATTATTTTTAGTTTCAATTACTTCTGCTTGAAGAATTTTAGAGCTTCAGTCTCTAAAGTGTGGGCCTTCTTATTTGATTTTCCACAAGGACAGGGTGTCTTTGCGTACCAGTCCTAAGTTTCTACCAAAAGTGGTGTCTGAGTTTAATTTGAATCAAACATGCACCTGCCAGTTTATTTTCCTGAGCATGCCAATCCAAGGGAAGCATTGCTGCATACTGTAGATGTACAGTACATAGAATATGCAGGTACTGTATGCACCACATGAAGGACTGCAGGAAGTCCTCGCAGCTTTTTGTTTCATTCGCCCCTGGGAAAGAGGACATTCCTGTTTCTAAACAGTGCTTATCTAAAGGGTTGGCAAACTGTGTTACTTTTTGTTAAAGGAAATATGGTAAGGAATTCTTGGGGTTGTTCGTGGTCATTCCACTAGAGGCATGGCTACATCTGTTGCCTGTTTTAAAAATTTACTGCAGAAATCTGTGCAGCTGCCATCGGGAGTACTGTTCACACTTTCATGAAACACTACAGTCTGGACATTGCCTCTCGAAAAAGGGTTGGTTTTGGCCTAGCTGTGCTTCAAGGCCTGCTTTCTTAGGTCTAGAGGCTCCAGCCACCCAGACTGTTTACGGTTAGTACTGCTTGGTATTCATTCCATAGGTGTGGCCTGTTGAAAGATATTCTCGAACAAGATAGGACAGTTACATGCTTACTGTAACAGTAGATCTTAGAATAACTCTGTTTAATCAGGTCATGCCATCCTACCCTCCTTCCCCCTACAGGGTCCTGAGATTGTAATTAGTGTTGTCTCCTTCTCCATGATGGTCTACCTATAGCTTTCTGCCTTGCCTGGTTGTCAGAGCCCTAGATTTTCTCCTGGTTCTCTACAGGGAGGTGCTCCAAGCATGATCTCTGGTGCGGAACTGAGAAGGGAAGGGGCTGCCCATGCTTATGTAACCTCTCTCTGGAGGCTTACCTTAGTTCTTTGGGCTCCTGTCTGTGTTTTTGCCCAAAATGGGCTTTGGGGGGACCATCCAGCAGGACTGGCAACCTCCATATATGTTTAGGAGAGGTTCACCGGCCCACGCATTTGCAGTAGCGCTGCGGCACGTTCCAGTTTGGCGGCCGCCTTTGCAGATGTTCTTCCACATCCCCAGTGTTCTCCACCCCCTTGCTTACCTAAATGGGGGTCAGACACCTGGGGGAGGTAGGCGAGGAGCAGCGCTAATGGTTTAAAACAGCATGGGAGAGCACTGTAGAATCGGGGGGGGTTCTTGTAAATATTAATGCTGGCTCGTGAATACTGAGCCAGTGGCTGCTACTGGGGGTTGTTGCAATCGGGGTTTGTGACCAGCAGCAGGAGAGCTGAAAATGAATAGTTATGTGATCGATTGACGGGACGGGTCCCTACCACATATTGGGGAGTGTTAGATTAAATGTAGATACTTTGGCAACTGTGGACATTTGAAGTATGGGACTGCCTGGAACTGAATGGGAGCAGCCATATTAAAGATACTTTGACTCTGTAAAGCAGTCAATAGGGTAACTGGAAGCCTGGAGACTTTTTCAGGTGCCAAGAGTCGCAGTCAATCAGAGGACTCAAAAGACCATTAACTATGATTGATACCGAAGGGCAGAAATGAAAGGAAAAATCCCAGGGACTTTGGAGAATTGATTCAGTCTTGGCTGGGCTCTTATAGAGTCAGGAGGGATTTGTGTTGGAGAGATCTGAACTGTATGAGGCCTTTCACAGGACTTAAGTTGAGAACTGAAGCTGAGAGAGAAGGTTGACTCCTGTCTGAGACGGACTGTGCTTATGTGAGAATGCTCGAGGTATTTTGGACTGTACTGTTTCTTTGGGAGATATTTTCTGCTGCAGAAATTCTATATGGTAGCTGGGAGTTGGAGGAATTGATTTGAGAGCTGAATATCTCTGAAACTGGGGCAAGCCAGTGTGTGTGTGAAATCTGTTCTAAGGACACGGGAAATTGCTGAGAGCTGGGCCAGCTAAAGCTACTTCTGAGGCTGGTTTGAAATCGAGAGACTGTGTGAGCAAAAGGAGAGCAGGGGATTTTCCTGTCTCGGAATCCCTGTCACTGCTGTGCATCCCAGTGTGAAGTGGAACTGTTGCTTAAGGCTTGGAAGTCAGTGGCCCAACGGCACTGCAGACTGAAATTTAAAAGTTACCTGGCTGCCCCAGGAATTATGTATTGGTGCAGGAAAAGAGTGGTTTCTTCCAGCTACAGAGGCTTTCTTCAGAGCCAGGGAGGGAACTAGCTAACCCCTCTCAAGTAGTGCCTGCTAGCTTCAGAGGGGAGTCACTGGCACTTGCTGGGGTGTTAGGGCACCTGCGACCCATGGTGAGAGCCGGGCTGTGGAACCACTCCCAGGTCTGGGCCTTCTGAAGTCTGGTGGGGCCCGTGCGTGTGCTCTGCAATGAACCAGAATAGGCCAAAGGTGACAAGTGGCCAGATCTCCAATCAAGGGGACAAGCTGCTAGACCTTCAAGCAAGATCAAGTTTCAAGACACCTTCCTGCTGCCCAATGTTGTGCCCTCTGAGCATTGAGCCCAACCCTCCTGGATTGGTGGAGCCTGTCACGTCAGAGACTTCGGAGAATCTTCAGACTGTGAGTACCCAGGGTTTGTCCTGGAACCCAAGGGGAGCATTCATTTCAACTAAAAAAATAACCTTTTCAGCGTTTAGGGCCCCAACAGCCAGCCAACCTGTGGCAACGACCAGGCCTGCACCTTTTGGATACCCAAAAAGACTGTTTTACCATAGCACTGGTACCAGTGGGGGTGAGCTACCAGAGTGGTTTGGCCTACGGACCCTGTTGTATTCATTGCTACTAACCAACTTCCTTCCCACAGATATCCCTTGTTCAGGTACCCCATTCCTGACTCTTTCCCCTAATAAAGCTGTGTTTAACTGTTTGGACTTACTGTGTTGAGGGTGTTTTGAGGTTGCCAGCTGTAAAGTGTACATAATTCTAGGTATTGAGAAACTGTTGGTTATCCAGTGTGTGGGGTGGTTGGTATGGGAGGTGGGTTGGTGCATCATCCCAGGGGGCTGTGTCTGGCAGTTACCTGACCCACTAGCTACTTACTCTGGGTGGAGGTACCCGCTATTTACTATAACGTTGGGATAGAACCCCCAAAATCCATCATAGCAGGACTCAGGCCCCTTAACCTGTTAGTGGGTCAACAGGCAGGGGTAGTAGCCCACAGGCACACAGTGCCTGGGCTACATCTTTGGAGGCACCGCTGGGATCTCCTGTTCACCAGTCATGCCCACCCTGGAAAACTCAATTGGGGAGACCCCTGTGTGGTCTCTAGTACGGAAGTCTACACCCCCCCAGCCAAAATTTAGGCCTAAAGAGAAGGATAAAGTAAGGCTGGTGGAATGGATTGGGGGTATAAGGATGGATCCCCAGAGGTCCTTTCTGTTGCTAGGAGTACCCCCTGAAATGGATGAGGAAGAGACAGAAAAGCATCTGTCTACCATCACGAAACTGAGTAAAGTGAAAGTGCGGGGACAGATACTTGATTCAGGTACAAGGACATTAACTGTGTTGATGGAATGCCTTAATGCCATAGAGGCTGCCTGGGTGCTGAAGGCCATAGAGATAGAGAGTAAGTCGGAGGCCTGGGCCATAGTGACAGTGTCTAGTGTAGCTCCTTTGGGGGGAGGAGAGCCTGACCCTTTACAGGTCCCTGTCCCCGATGTGAGGCCTAGGCCCGGGCATGTACCCACCCCCATGGAATCTTATAGAAAGTTGATGTTTTCAGGGGTAAAGCTTACCCCATAGGGGAGGAAGATTATGAATCATGGATCAACTATGTGTTACCACTGCTCCAAGACTGGCAATGCAGTGAGGGGGAGAAACAGAAAAGGTTGACAGACAGTTTGGGGGCTCTGCCCTTGATGCCATTTGGTCTCTCTGGACCACTGACCCTAAGGCAAAGGTAGAAGATTATATAGCTGCTTTGGATAGCACAGAGACATGTGAAGACCTGTGGTTGAGTTTTAGAGCCACCAGACGGCAGAAGGGGGAACCTTTGTCTGAATATGTGCAGAGGCTGGAAAAGGCCCTGAAGAAGGTATATAGGAAAGGGGGTATCCAGGCCTCTGATTAAAACAAGACCAGGTTAGAGCAAGTGCTGAGGGCTGCCAGGTACTCAGAGTTGTTGCTACTAAAGTTGGGCCCAAAAGGCAAAGTGAGTAACCCACCTCCCCTCCAGGTTCTGCTCAGGGATGTGAGAGAGGTGGAGAAAAGGGATGCCCAATGTGGGGCCCGGCCCACTATGATAGCTACTGCCCAGGTTCAGGAAGCCACTTCCCTTACTGAGGTTTCTGAGATAAAAAAAAGTTATTGGAAGAATGCAGAGAAGTGTTGGACAGGGTCAATGTTGAGCCTACTAGGACCCCTGAGGCCTCCGCTGGCCAGTCTAATCAGGCAACCATGGCCACCTTCCCCGTGATGGGCCTGGGGGCATTGCCCCCCGCTGCCTCCTAAAGTCCCTCAGACTGAAGACCGTTTGCAGGAGCTGTGTCATGCTGTTAGCAAGCTCAAGACCCAGGGGGTGATAACAGCAGGGGATCCTGAACCAGTAGCCATGGCCCAAACCATTACACTAGTCTCTCCTCCAGCTCCCTTAGTGTATTCAGGGGCTATCCACTGCCCTAGCTGCCTCGTGTGGCCTACTACTCCAGACCACTCAAGAAAGATTATATAATTTGTTACCGGTGTGGAGGGAATGGGCACTACTGGAGAAGGTGCCAGTCACAGGCGGACCCCCTTCGAGTGGCTAACTGACTGTTGGGAAAAGACGGAAAGCCGCCAGGAAACGTCAGTGTGGCCCGGTAAGGGAGCATACCGGGGCCCCTCACAGGTCTAGCTCCATAGTTTATGTAAAAGTCTCTTCCACCAAAGCCACCACAACTGCATCCCTTGACATGCGCAGGCTCATGGGGCCCTCAACCGAAGCCCTTGTCACCATCGGTGGGGTCACCACAAGTGCCATCCTGGACAGTGGCTCCCAGGTCACAATTATCTTTAAGTCCTAGTATGATAGACATTTGTCCCATCTGGAATTACAGCCCTTGGAGGGACTACACTTGTGGGGGCTTATTGAGAGGTCTTACCCTTACCTAGGGTATGTCAAAGTATGGATGGCCTTCCTGACCAGTGTGGCTGGAGTGAGAGATGCCGTTGAGATCCTAGCGTTGATCTGTCTATAGGCTAGTGATAGATAAAAACTTATATTTTTTAACAGGAGAATAACTTTTAGGACCAACAGGCCCTGTTTATCAAAGTTGTCCTGTATTAGATCAGTTTCACAATGCAATAAACTATCATGTAATAAAAATTACAGCAACAATCTTAAATACAACACTCGCATAAATTCATACAAAACAAGACACAGGTTATGCCATATAATCAAGGTATGGAATCTTATGTTAAAATTGGGTATTATCCAATTAATAGACAAGGAAATTTATGGGAACCTTAATATAAAATACATTTTCTAAGATTCAGGTCAGGAGAGGAACATCAAAGAGGGAGGGAGGGGGACATAACACATACAATATCTAAGGCTATAGTGATTCATCCCCCGATACAACCAAATTACCCCACACACAAATTAGTGTGTGTAATGGGGTGCCTGTGCCACTGGGTACGAATGCCCGCATGTTCAGAAGACTTGCTCAGCTTTGTCAAGCCCGAGAAGCAGAACAGCTGGGGAAAGAGCTGCCCATTCACCTGGTGATCAAAGAGGGCTATAGGAAGCAAGGAAACCCCCTCACTGAAGATGAGGATGAATCCATGGGAATAGTTTGGAGGAGAGATGCAGAAGAGATCGTGTTGCCCCAACACGAAATGTAATATCAGTGGGGTAGTGCAGTTAAAAAAGAAGGTGAAGAACAAAATTCTAATGCTGGATGACCCCGAGGAACATGTTGGTAAAGCCCAGTGTCTTACCAGCACGGGTGCATGCATATGTCCATAGGGTGATGGTGCATGTGAGGAACGTCACTGACAGAGAAATGGTCATCAGAAGGGGCCGGACATTGGCCCGGGTTTACTATGCTGACACAGCAGTACAGCCAGCTGCTTCTGGAGGAGATGACTCATGTGGCCTTAATCCTGCTTTGTTTAAGTGACTCCCCCTTCCCGGAGGAGTGGGAGGAGCAGGTCAGGAAGAAGCTGGCAGCCAGGTCCCAGGTATTCTCCTTGCATAAGTGGGACATCGGATGCATCACAGGGGAACAGCATCATATAAGGCTCACAGATGAGTGCCCATTTAGGGAGAGATCCAGACGCCTTGCCACAGTGGACATAGACGATGTGAGGAGGCATGCTGAAGAGATGCTAGCTGCAGGCATCATTTAGGAGTCCTGAAGCCCCTATGCCTTGCCCATAGTGGTGGTGAGGAAGAAGAGTGGAGCCATCAGGATGTGCATGGATTACCACACATTGAACAAATGCACTGTGGCTGACCAATACATGATGTCACGGATACAAGATGCATTAGACTGCTTGAAAGGCAGCCAGTGGTTTTCGGCATTAGATTTAAGGAGCGGGTACTATCTGATCCTCATGGCCATACTGGACCGGGAGAAGATGGTGTTTATATGCCCCCTTGGATTCTTCAAATTTCTGAGGATGCCTCAAGGCATTTTGGGCGCCCCTTCAACATTTCAGCGTCTTGTGGAGAGGGCTATGGGGGACATGAATCTGCTGGAGTGCTTGGTTTATTTGGATGATATCATCTTCGGGAGGACTTTGGAAGAACATGAGTCGTGGCTGCTCAAGGTATTGGACCGGCTGGAAGAATTTGGCCTCAAGCTCTTCATCAACAAATGACAATTCTTCCAGGCCTCAAAACACCTTCCTGCTGCCCAATGTTGTGCTCTCTGAGCATTGAGCCCAACCCTCCCAGATTGGTGGAGCCTGTCACGTCAGAGACTTCAGAGAATCTTCAAACCGTGAGTACCCAGGGTTTGCCCTGGAACCCAAGGGGGGGTTCATTTCAACTTAAAAATAACCTTTTCAGTGTATAGAGCCCCAACAGTCAGCCAGCCTGCGGCAACGACCAGGCCTGCACCTCTTGGGTACCCAAAAAGACTGTTTCACCATAGCAATGGTATCAGTGGGGGTGAGCAACCAGGGTGGTTTGGCCTATGTCCCTGTTCTTTTCATTGCTACTAACCAACTTCCTTCCCACAGCTATCCCTTGTCCACGTGCCCCATTCCTGACCCTTACCCCCATAAAGCTGTGCTTAACTGTTTGGACTTGTTACTGTGTAGAGGGTGTTTTGTGATTGCCAGCTGTAAAGTGTACATAATTCTAGGTATTGAGAAACTGTTGGTTATACAGTATGTGGGGTGGTTGGTAGGGGAGGTGGGTAGCTGCATTGTCCCAGGGTGCTGTGTCTGACAGGCACCTGACCCACTAGCTACTTATTCTGGGTGGAGGCACTGTGCTATTTACTATAACTTTGGGACAGAACCCTCGACCACCATTGTAGCAGGACCCAGGCCCCTTAACCTGTTAGAGGGTGTACAGGCAGGGGTAGTAGCCCACAGGCATGCGGCACCAGGGCTACTTATGTAGCAGCCAATGTCTGATGTCATTGTGGGCAGCCCCTGGTGGTCTGCTTGCAAACGTTTCCATGTGGTCCAAGCGCCTGGTGGCTTATAGTTCCATAGGTGTGGCCTGATGAAAGAGATTCTCTTGAAGATCTCCTGTTATGGTGAGTACATAGCTGTTCTTTTCTCAGCATTGTCTGGTGACAGACTAGCTTTTTGGTTACTAATAGTACTGCCAGCAGCACTTAATATTCTCTCAGAATACACACTATTTGGTGGACAGCTTAGGTTTAGAGTGACAACTTTAGTTAATGCTGGACAATGTTTTCTTTCCCTATGCCAGTGTCTGAAAGGATTATTCCTGATGAGTAGTTGTTAAGGATCTCTTGAGTAATCTTCTACCATAGTTGTGACTGATTCAGATGGCAGAATTGTGGCCTGGTATGGAGTAGTAGTGATTTTTATGTTTGCTTGCACGCACGTGCAAGAAACATAGTGCCACCATATGAGTTTTCATAGGTGTGCCACCCCCACTTCCTGTGCCCTGCTCCTTTTTGCAGGCGCAGCCACACTGCACCAATGAATGTCTGAGCTGTCATTGACAGCCGTTCAGATGCAGTGCCTTACAGTTTTGAGAAAACCATCGCTACAGTCAGCAGTGGTAACGTGTAGGCAATTTGCGTGCTGACTTGTAGGCAATTTGCATACTGCCATCGGCAGGCAATTTGCATACTGCCATTGGCAGTATGCAAATTGCCTACACATCAGCACTGCATCTGAACTGTTGGATCCAGCCCCCCCCATGAACACCTAGGTAGCATGCTGGGAGCCCACCCCAATGTGCTCATGTGCTTCCCTCCATCCTGCACATTGTATGACCAACGGGGGTGCCCAGTCCCCTGTCAGCTCCACTGCCCCCCCCCAAAAGCAAACTTCCAGGTGCCACGCTGGGAGCCCACCCCAGCATGGAAAAAGTCTGTGGCTCACGGAGGTGCCCAGTCCCCCGTTGGCTCCACTGCCCCCCCAACAAACTTCCAGGTGCCACACTGGGAGCCCACCCTAGCGTGGCAAAAGTCTCACGTCGTCTTTATAAAATTAAAAACCACCTAGAACAAAAGAAAATGGTCCCTCGTTGACTCTCCTTTCCCCCTCCCCCAACCCATGCCTACCCTCTGCGAACCCTCCCTCACCCCCACACTTACCTCTGGAGGCCGGCGTGATGATCTTTGGTGGACTGGCAATACGTCTGCACTCCTCAAACTGAAGAAAAGTCAGTAAGCTGTATAATGACATAAATGTTGTTTGTTTTTTTTTCAACTTTGGTTTATATCTCGGCCATTTTTGGGAATTTTTTTCCAAATTTTCTACATGGGGTTCTTGGGACCCCACTTCATGAACTAAGCCACTGTCATTTTGTTATTTGGTCCCGAAAGGTGATTTCGTGGTCACTGCGTGGAACCATCTTTCGGGACTGAGTAACGAAATGACTGTGTCACAGTTTATGAGGTAGACCCCCCCCAAAACCCTATGTTGAAAATTTGGTGAAAAAATTCCCAAAAATGACTTTTACGAGCATGCATTGCGCAGTTCCTACGCACACACTCGTAACTTCGAGAATTTTTACTATTTTCACTCCAGATTTTCAACATTGCCATTTTACCACACCTCCATATGGGTAGAACAGCTATCATTTTTCACATCTAGCCCAAAATGTGTTTTCGTGCATGTAGTGCACAGTGGCGTGGTCGGAGTGCGAAATCAATGTTTGGGACAGATTAAGAAAATCACAGTGACACTGTTCATGAGCGGAGGTCCAAAAATGCCTGTGTTGACAATCTGCTATAAAAAAATCCCCAAACATTACGGGTGTGTGTTGTACAGTTTCTACGCACACTTGTGACTTCACCAGTTTTTTTATATTTTCACTCCAGATTTTCAACATTGCCATTTTTACACCTCCCCGTGAACAGTACAGCTGTCATTTTTCACATCCTGTTCGAAATGTGTTTTCGCGCCTGTGGTGCCAAATGGCGTAGTCGCTGTGCAAAATCAGCGTTCGGCTAACAAACTGATTGCCACTGTTCATGAGGTGGGGTCACAAAAAAAACATGTTGAAAATTTGGAGTGAAAATACCAATGAATGCCCAGGGCGTTAGGGTTTCAACCATAATGCCCCACCCTGTAGAGACTGACAGGCATCAGGGGTGTGACTTGGGATTGTCGCCTGTAATGCTCATGCTTTCCACCCCCACCCAAACCCTGCAGCCAGTGACAGGCATCGAGTTCTGCCTTGGACTCTTTGGCCCCAAAGTTCACCCCATTCTCCTAAACTGCACCCGTCTCACCATATTTCCTTATGGAATGGGGTTGCGCGTAATGCCCAAAGACCCCAAGGCACACCGTGACACTTGTCTCCAGGGTAGGGTGTGGTGAAATGGCGTGGGCGTTATTGCCAATGGCCCAAAGGCACACCCCAATGCCTGTCAGTATCTGCAGGGTGGTGGTGGGGTTGGCTTCAGTTCAATACTTCACTGCCATTCCTATTATGCATCTCTTTAACTCCTACACTACCAATGCCAGCAAGCAAACATGTGGCATAACAAATGTTTGTTTATGATGGCCTGGAGGCCTGCCCAAATGTTGTTATTTTCCTGTTCAGTATCATCAAGAGAATGATCTTATTGAGCGTCATCATCAGCTTGAGATACATGTCTTGATTTTCTTGCTGTGGTGCTAGGGGAGGGCATGTTTTTTCTGCTTTATTTTAGTGAGGAGAAATGGGAAGTCACGCATCCTTTTCCACATTGGTCTGATTTTACAGTTCAGCTGCAACTTTCAAAATGAGAATGTCTCTGTATTTGTTAAGGTCACACCATGTGGAAAGAAAGATGCTTGGTCGTGTCTAAACTGAGGCTCTAGCACTGTGGCTAGGGTATGATGTTCTGACTTTTGCATCCTCTCAATTCTAGGATCTCTTTCCAGTCTTAGAGATAACTGATCTTCAGGGTGAGCAGCTTATGCTGCAGCAGTAGCCGAAGATGAAAAACACCCCTCCTTTTCAAGTTCTATTGTAAACCCTGTTCCTGTATTTCTTATTTCTTCCTCAGCACACATTTAAGTGGGAATATTTGATTGAAAATGGCACTGTCTGAGCTGACTTCTTGTGTGGTTTATTCGAATGGCTATACAGTATCTGGCAGAGGACTGTCATGAGTGACCACTGTGCAGAATTTAGTGCCACATCCTCCTTTCCTGTCTGGTGCTCTATTGTATACTGCTTAATACTGTTCATGGAAATCTCTGTAACATGTGGAATGTTGAGTTCCACCGAGAAATGACTTCTTGTATTAGCTGATGGTGTGGAAGATTGTTGTACTTTAAAGGGCTTGCAAGATCTTGCAAGCCTTTGCAGAGTGGCTAAAATGACCACAGCTTTTTTCAGGTAACAGCAAGCATATTCTGTATGTGACACCCTCTCAGTGTCGGGGTATCAGATGGCATCTCACTAAAGAGTTGGAGCATACAAACCACCTTGCACTTGCTTAACCTCGGGGACTTGAGGTGCCCTTTCAGGAACTTAGGAAATCTCAGTCTGGGCAGGGCTACAAGGCAAGGAGCTAGTAACAACAAAGAACCCCAACACAAGAACAGACTGTTCAGAACCTTTTATTCTTCCAGCTCATGAGCATATGAATTTCAATAAGCACATTTTCTTTGGACTATACAACTTTTCTCAGTATGAATCTCTAAAGGATTCACTTGTCCCATTGGGTAGGTACACTTTCTAGTCCATTCGCGCCCTAATTCCTGTTATAAAATGGGCAATCACAATCCAGAGTCCTGATTGGCTGAAACCCGTTTTCAGCCGTGTCCTTATCAGGACATATTTATAGCAACCGACACTTTTGTCTCTTGGCGGACCTCACAACACCGAAAGATCAATAACCTTTCAGACTACAAACAGTATTTCACATACATAAAAACAGCATGCACAATCTGTACTGGCTGACCAGCAACAACCCCCCCCCCCGCAGCACGCTGCAATCAAACCCAAATACGGGGAATATTCGAAAGAATTAAAACATTTAAAAAGCAAATGTAACCTGCAGTGACAGCAAAAAAGTGCAAAGTACGAGCTGTGGATTTAAAATCCCGCCACACATTCGACAGCGATCCTTCATCGGGGATCCCACTTCACTTTCGGTGCGCTTGTGCTCCCATTCAAAAAAATAGCAACTGTCACCACAGAACTCAACGAACTTTCCATTGCTACTTCAACCTAACATTCAGAGAAATGTGAAGCAAGAAATGAGTTTCTATGGTGGCTGCTGACAGACATGCTCGTTTCCCACCACCCCACTGCAGCACGCTGCAATCAAACCCAAATATAGGGAATATTCAAAAGAATTAAAACATTTAAAAAACAAATGTGACCTGCAGTGACAGCAAAAAAGAGCAAAGTACGAGCCGTGGATTTAAAATCCCACCACATGTTCGACAGCGATCCTTCATCGGGGATCCCGCTTCACACTCCGCTAACTTTACATATCGACTTTAGTGCGCTTGTGCTCCCATTCAAAAAAATATCAACTGTCACCACAGAACTCAACGAACTTTCCATTGCTACCTCAACCTAAAATTCAGAGAAATGTGAAGCAAGAAACGAGTTTCTATGGTGGCTGCTGACAGACATGCTTGCACACCAAACCCTCAAAGCTGTAAATTTACAGTACCATTTTTTTTTTTACCCACTCTGGCGGCAGATCTCCATTTTACAATATTACAGAACCACAGGATATTGAGAATACAAGCACTATTTTTTTTATTTTTGGGGTATTTCGTTGAATATATATTTTTTTGACAGTTATTATGTTTCAGTTTTTTAATTATTTACAGTTTACTGGGGGACCCATTTTATAAGTGGAATAAGACACTCCAAGGTGTGGTTTATGGCTTGGTAAGAGCACTTCCCAGGTGCTAGAGTCACTTGGCACAAGCACCTCGTGCCTCATCACGCACCTGGGGCATGCTCTTATCAAGCCATAAACCACACCTTGTCGTGTCTTATTCCTTACTTATGTAACAGGCCAGAAATGATGCAGAGGCTGCAGATAACCCAGTGTGGTAAAACTCTAATAGCGCTCTCTCTGTCTCTCTGCAGAATTAATACTTGCTCTGTCCCAGCCGGACCTTCCCTAAGCTGGATGAGAAATCTGTGACTGATAATTGATAGGGTGACCCTCCTTTATTTTCTGGAATATTCATCTAGACCCACAGAGAGTGTAAACACAGTGGCACCTTTTACTCTTTTCATGTTTACCATTTGGTTTATTCTTCACTCCGTCACACTTCAGATACAGCAAGGGGCATTTGGATCCATAAAGCTGCCTGAGAAATTCCACCATCTGACAGTAGCCTAGACCCAGTACACACTCAATGTATTACCTGCCCAGAGGGGACTTTGGTAGCAGCCTTCAGGCCCTTAGATCTATGCTTACTCCATAAGTAATCTTACACATAATAAAGGTTGAAGCCAGTGGGGGAAGCCCCACAATTTACAGGACAAGAGGAGGTAGGCACCCTCTGGTGGTCCAACCATGCAGTTCCATGTCATAATAGTGACTGCAGAAAGGCGAATGGTCACAACGGCACTGAATCCACATCACAGTGACTTTAGGAAAAGTATTTTCTTCAGGGGGGCGTTCCCTCCCAAGCACCTCTAATTATATATTCCAACTCTGGGGGGGCACACCTCGGGAATGGGGGGAACCACTGGTTGCAGAAAAATGGTGCTGTAGTTCTGTCACCGTTGTGACCATTTGCCTTTCCGCAGTCGCTGTCTTCACAGGTTACCAACAATGCGGCTGGTGCCACCTCCCGCGCTCTCCAAAGAACTGACTCCTGTAGGCAGAGTCCAAGGCCAAATAATGAATGCTTTTGGGCTTCATCTTCACGTCTGGGAATCTCTGTGGGTTAACGACCCAATTTAGGAGGGTAAAGAGAGGCAGACACCCCCTGGGGTCCAAGGCTGCCACAAGTGCTGCCTCCAACTCTCTGCCAAGACCTGACCCCATGGGTAGAGGGTCCATGGCTGAATCACTTCACTGTGTTATATTTACCCATTCACTGCCTGGTGTAGGGAGAGAGGGCACCACTGGTGTGCCTAGATCAGTCACTTGTCTAGGAAGGCATAAAATTCACCTCTACATTGTGTGCCTAGATCAGTCACTTGTCTAGGAAGGCATAAAGTTCACCTCCACATTGAATAGTCAGTATCCACTTCTTTGGTTGTTCTCTGAAACCCAAGTCCCTTTCTGGCTTCTCCTACATGGAGAGGGGGGTCCTCCTGACAGGGCTCTCAGCAAGTGGCAGTCGCCATGATTCTCTTGAGTTAGTACTGGATCACACTTACTGGAAAAGAAGTTCAACAAGGAGAGCAGGCACTGTATACTTGGCAAATGCCTTCCTCAGACAGAATTCAGCTAGCTGCTGCTCTCCAGCTGCAGCCACTTGGCTTCTCCCCCTAGAGTTCTGAAACTGATGAGCTGGTTCATCCCTCCAAGGAACAAGAGGTTAATCCTTTGAGGTCCCATAGACCTGCATAAGGAACCTGGGCTCCTTATAGGGGTTGCATCCCCCCCCCCAAGCTTGATGCCATTGGCAAGCACCTAGGGCTTCAAGGTACAGCCTCCTCTCATTTCAAGGTACAGTCTCCCGTCATAGGCCTCCATGCACAAGGACGGTACCCTCCTCTTCCATTTGGCCTCCTAGGGAAACATGTCTGGCACTGTGGTAGTCGTATACAGGATATTAAGACAAAAGTAATGGGGATCCACTGAGCCTGAGAGCCCCTCTGAGGATCCTCTGATATTCCACTACCTGGTTTCTCGGCACTGTGCCCAAGTGACTCAGAGTGGCACATCAGTACAAAACAGAGGGCAACATAACCAAAACCCTATGAGCCACCACCTGAGGGGCTGCTAACTAATGATAAAGAAACCTAACCATGTACCCTACTGTAAACACAGTGTACCTTTTTTCCATACCTCTGAAAGCACATACAGTCAAACCCCGTTTATCTGACCCCCGTACTACCGAACCTCCCTATTTAATGAACCTGATATGTGTCCCCCACTGTTTTCGTATGTTCATCGTATGCTGTCAAAGCTGTCAAAAGCTGTCATTAGTATGCGCTACAATTAACGTTAATTCTTTGCAGCTGTGACGTGATGACCTTAACGAACACTTAATGAGCTGTGTCATTCTGACACGATTCATGCAGTGTAATAGCAACGTACAGTACTGCGTAGCAATGGATTCTCCCTCAGGCAAAAGAAAGCGAGTTGTCCTTTCCGTGTCCCAGAAACTTAGAATCACTGACAGGCTTGAAGGTGGCGAGCATGCTGTTGCTTTAGAACAGGAGTATGGAGTCGGGAAGTCCACAATTAGCAATGTAAAGTCTGCAAAAGAAAAAATAAGGGACTTTGCTGTCAGTTTGGAGATGGCTGCTGGATCCGATACAAGAAAAAACACCAGGCTGTGTAAAGAGGAGCCGCGTGATGCTGCAATTTACACATGGTTCAGGCAGGAGAGGGAGAAGGGCACCCCAATATCTGGCCCGCTCCTTAAAGAAAAGGCATTACAATTTCATAATCGTCTTGCCATTTCGGGACCATTCTCAGCAAGTGAGGGGTGGCTGGACAGATTTAAGAAGCGGCATGGGATTTGCCAGCTTCATCTTTGTGGTGAGAGGCTAAGAGCAGCAGATGATGGCATTGAGCCTTTTATTCAACAGCTGCTGGATATGATAGTGGCTGGTGGTTTACTGCCAGAGCAAGTGTTCAATGCCGATGAAACTGGGCTGTTTTGGCGAGGGGTTTGCCTGAGAGAACACTTGCTCGTGGCTCAGAAAAAGATGCCCCGGGAATAAAAAAGCAGAAAGACAGGCTGACAGTGCTTGGCTGTGTCAACGCTGCTGGCCAGAAACTGAAGCTGGTTGTGATTGGCAAGTTAAGAGTGCCTAGATGTTTTAAACATTTAAACATGGCATCCCTCCCTGTGCAGTATGAGGCTCAGAGGAGCGCGTGGATGACTGCTGACATTTTTTCGTTCTGGTTTTCAAATCAGTTCATCCCTCAGGTAAAGCACTACCTACGAGGGAAACGGTTACCACAGAAAGCCTTGTTTCTTGTGGACAATTCACCAGCCCACCCCAACATCGCCAATGTTTGCACACGAGATGGCACAATCCACTGCATTTTCTTACCACCCATCACAACATCTAAGTTACAACCTTGTGATCAGGGAGTCCTTGAAATTTTTAAGAGGGCATATCATAAAAAACAGCTCCAGACCGTGCTTGCTAGCAATAACCACGATACTCCTTTGGCCCACATTATCAAAGCCATAAATCTTAAGGATGTTGTTTACATGGCTGCTGAGGCTTGGGATAGCTTGCGCCCTGAATCTATACAAAAAGCTTGGTGAAAATCAGGAATAAAAACTAGTCTGGAAGCCACGGAAAATGACCCTGACACTGTGCAAGCTGACCCCGAGCAAGCTGACCTCCCACCAAACACTGATGTCACTGTAGAAGAACTAGAGATCCTTGCGGCAGACCTCCCTGATCCTCCATCTGCTGAAGAAGTGCAGGAGTGGTTGCTGAGCGATGCCCACGAATAAGGTCAGGAGAATTCTGTCTGAGGAGGGCATCGTGGAGATGGTGACAAAAACGGAGCAGGAACAAGAAGAGGACCCTGATGAAAATGAGTCAGAGACAGAAGAGTCCGCTCCTATCATGCCAAGTCACACAGAGGCAGTGCAGTACCTTGAAAAGGTGATCCTTTACCAGGAATCACAACCGGACTGTGACCCGATACAGATCATGCTGCTACGAAGCATTAAGCAGCGTGCGGCTAGAAAGCAATATGATGCGCTTAGACAAAAGTCAATTGCTGACTATTTTAAAAGCTAAATTAAACTACTGCACATAAAATAGTTTTAAAGTAAGCACCAAGCACTAAAAATGAAATAAAGATTTGTTTTATGCACATTTTGCACCGGGAATAAAATTGTTAACTAATACTGCATCGTGAGTGTGTTAATGAAAGAATGAGGACTGATTTAATGATGGAATCCCGTTTATCCAACCCCCTGCTTATCCGACCATATTGGATGTCCCCCAAGCAGGTCGGATAAACGAGGTTGAACTGTACCTTCTTCTCCCCACTTTAAACACTTTTACCTGAGGTAGCTTTTATAGTAAGCTGTACAGTATCTGAGTGTATTTCAGATGAGGAAAGAACAACATGAAATGTGAAACCAATAACGTGTAAGAAAATGCGAAACGTTATTGGCAACATGCCAGTTCTGCACTCTAAAACTGTTGTGTTTCTTTTAAAACTTCTTGTTAAACAAGAAACAGGGAAGAGGAGGTCCTAACTGTCCATCAAGGGATAATGTTCCAAACATGAAAAAGGGTTTGCCATTTTTTTCAACCAGTTAAGTGCAAGGGCACCAGTGCTAAGTTTGAGCAGTCATGAGAAAATGCCCCAGGGAGGACCCAAACAGTCCGTGCACACCAAACAAATGAAAAAGGGTAAACCTCACCATTCATCTGTGTAGGCTATATACACGCCACTCTCTCTCTTCCAACAGTCTCTGGCACACTCTGAAGGGTCAACTGTAATCTTCCTCACAGGGTGGAAACTTTGAGCACCCAAGAGGTTTACTCCTGTAACTGGAACATGGGGGCATTGCAAACCTAAAAACTGAGGGTGTTGCAAATCTGAAACTTAATGGCATTGCAAAACGTCAGGTACCCATTTGGTGGACTACCCTTGTGGTGGTTTAAAAGTAATAGTTCAGGTCTGGTTTAGTACAGTGAGTTCCATAACAAGTTGCCCGACCCTCCATATGCTGGAAGAGAGCATGTTTGGTTAATGTCTTTGGCACATATTTGGTACCATGATTCATGGAAGTTGCCATGCCTCTAGCTTCTTCCAGCTGACTCTGGTCACTTTTGTCTGTCAGCCCATGCTTGGCATATAATTTCGTAAAGCAGCATCATATAACCATTCATCGTGTTTACGTTCCACAATGTCTCCCAGCCAGTCAAGAAGATAGGGGTAGGTGTATGTGGGGTAATCTGGCTTTAATCACCTCCTGGTAATTCTTTCTGCCTGGGAGCATTGCCGGATCTTTTAAACAGGATGCCTGGGGGTATTGCCACATGAAAGCACTCACCCCTCTGGTAATCTCACAGTTGGGCCAACTCTCGCTGTTCTTTTTTTTTTATGTTCTCTTTTTCTTTGTCCCCCACCGCGCCGGAACCTCAGCCCAGTCATGGACCTCTTGCTCCGCTTCACACTAGTCTCCCTCCTCGATACCTCCTGGCTTTTCCCCCAGGGCAGGGCTGCAGCACTTGGCTCCCCAATTAAGTGCCAGGGACATGGGGATAGGTCGAGGAGTTGGCCTGAAGCCATGGAAACGTGGGGTAAAAACATCATCTAGGTGTCGGCAGTGGAGTTTTTCTCCCCTTAGGGGGCGGGGACATGCAGTTACATCCTGCGTCTGCTCCACCCCCTAGCACTTGTTGGTGCCTGGTTGCTACAGTACTCCTGGCCTCCGCCAGAAGTCCGATCAACACTGGACACACTCCCTGCCCTCCCCAGGAGAAAGAGAGCAGTTTACGGATGCTCCATCCTTTCCCCTAGCCGTCCTCCGCAACCAATCCATTCTGAACCTGGTCGCCAACATCACAAGCAGAAATCCACCCGCTGTGCCGATAGGCCAGCTAACTCTCGCTGTTCTGAATGTGGATACGATGGCTAGTGGGCATAGCTGGTTACTCAGGATCTGGGCCCTGCTAAGGTTTAGTTTCTGGCTCATGCTTTCAATTGATGCTCCAGCTCCCTGTGGCTGTGTAGGAGGCCCTATAGAAGGTGGTACCATCTCGGTAGTATTTGCAGCTGGGGAGGCTCAGGCATCTCCAGAGTGGAGGGCTTCTCCACTGGAAGTCAGTGGTGTCACTAGTTCTCCCCTTATTTCTTTCAGAATTCTGGGGTGAATTCTGTCAGGCCCCATTGCTTTGTCCACCTTCAGTTTTAGGAGTTTTTTCAGAATGCTTTCTTCTGTGAAAGGACTGGGATCGACCCCCCCTATCCAGAGTGCTTCTGTTAATTGGATTAGGCACCTTCCCCTCCTCCTCTTTTGTGAATACTGAGCAGAAGAATTCGTTCAGTATCCCTGCTTTTTCTCTGTCCCTCTCTGCCCACTCACTGTCCATTCTATTCAGCCTCACTATCCCTCCCTTTGTTTTTCTACACTCCCTGACGTACCTATAAAAGGTTTTTTCCCCCTTCTTAACTGAGTTGGCTGTATTTTCCTTAGTTTGGGCCTTTGCTATTCTGACTTCCCTCCCTGCTTCCTTCTGTCTTAACTGGTACAGTTCTCTGTCCTGCTCCTTCTGTGTTTCCTTATACTTCCGGAATGCTATCTTTTTCTCCCTAACCTTCCCCACCACCTCTTTTGAGAACCATAGTATCTTTTTCTTTCGTTTTGATTTATTTGCTTCACACAAAGGCTTGTTGCCTCTGTGATGGCAGTTTTGATGAGTCCCCATTGTTGCTTCACCCCTCCTCCTAGCCTGTTTGCTAGTGCTTTTCTAAGGCACTCTCCCATCTTGCCAAAGTCAGCCCTCCAACCCATTAATTGGGATGCAGAAACTTTAATGAGAGGTGTACGGGGTGGCAACTCAGATTCATCAGGGGTCATCAGCCAAATGTAATGGTGGGTCACAGGTGGCTCTGGTGAAGTCGAGATGTCCCTGGCAGGCATACCCAGCTCCCGGGGAGGATGATCTCAAACTGCTGGTTCCAGACTAGGACCCTCTTGGGCTACTAGTTTGTGTGGCAGGAGTCATCCTTCCAGTTCTCTAGCATCAGTGGGGTGGCTGACCCCATACAGGCCAGATGCCAGTTTTCCATTCCCCGCCCTGAATAGAGGAGGTGCTGCTCCAGGAGTTTGCTTTTCTAACAAACTACCAACCACATGCTACAGAAGCACTTAGAGCTGAAAGTGTACAGCTGTAGTTGAAGGCTAAAAATTAACAAAAAAAAAATAGAAAAAAAACAGCACTCACTACTGCAAAACAATGCTAAATATTTATTGAAAGTGCCATTCAGCAGCAAAAAAAGTCTCCTCGACACTTTGTAGACACACTGCCTCTTCATAAGGGAGCACTTACACATTTGCAGCTTGCATATTTATAATTTGAGCTCCCTTAAAGTCACAGACACCACTAGACACATCGAACAGTGATACAAATGTATAAATGCACTCAAAATGTGCAATAGTAATTTATGAATATACGCAATCCATTCTAACATCAATGATAAATTTATAAATATCACAAAGATTCCAAATCTATAAACAAAAAAACATTTTTTGCAATGCCTCTTATTTGGAAGGAGGTCCAAAATCTTTGATATAATGTTGTGCTTTAATGCATTATATGGCATCTGTGTGCATTTAGATATACAAGGACCTCCTTGCATACAGTACGACCCTGAGCAAGTCATTCAACCTCTCCAATGATCCGGGGTCACCCCTGAAAACACACATTTGTTCCTAGTAGGCCTTACCTACTTACCAAATAATAAAACAAGCATTTGTGAATTCCAGACATTTGATGCTTGGTAAACAATTTGTTTTTTGCCATGTTGACCCAAATTTTGAAGATACTTGTTTTAGGATTCGCCTTATAGACATGACATGTACAATTTATAGTATATTGGCCGAAATGTCATTTCACACCAGAGGGGCAAAAACACTTCTCATCCAGGATCTTAAAAATGACACGTCACATTAATGAGGTGGTGTGGAAAAATGGCTATGTTGAAAGGTTGGAGTCAAAATATTGAAAATTAGCGAAGTTATGAATGAACGCTGAAATAGTGTAAAGTTCAGGCATAACCTGGGCATTTTACCGTATTTCTACACCAGAGTTTCAGCATAGTCTCCTTATTACCCCACCTAATGAACCCAGTAGGTGAAAAGTTTCAAATCCCTACCAAAGTGTCATTCCATGCCACTGAAACATCATTCTGCGCCACAGGTATGAAAACACATTTTGGTCAAGATTTGAAAATGACAGACGCCACATTAATTTTTAACTTACTTTTTTATCCCAGAATCTTGGACTGAACTCCTCGGGGATCGCTTAGTACTTATTCCCTGAGATCATCGGCTGTGCCTGGCATACCGTGGGTCGCCAGCCAGTCTGCACTAGCCACAGTCCCAGCATACTGGGATCCAACTTCATGCAGCTACCGAGATCCCATCCCCCCCTTTATAGCTCCCACCCTGCGAGGGTGCCTGTATGAGGATAGTGAGCAGAAGCACGCCACCATCGAGCACCTAATAGCGCCTTCCCCTCCCGGTGCTCACTTTTGAAGCAGATGCCTCTCCGGCCATGTTTCCACCTGCAGCAAGGTAAGCGGGCATGCCTATGCTGTCCCGGTAAACCCTCCCGCCCTAGAGGTGGTGAGTGTGGTGTCCCACCAGACCCTTTTCCCACCTCCCCTTGGCCGGCCCCAACAACCCGAGGTCATTCCCGAACCTGGGTTGCCGGTGTTGGAAGTGGTACCACTACCACTGAGTCAACAGGCTGGCCAGCCATCACATTCATGAAACACAGAAACATAGAATTTGATGGCAGATAAGGACTGCTTGGCCCTCCTAGTCTGCCCATTTCCCTACCTGATGGATAAGCTGCAGATTCTAGTTAATCAACAGCTTACTTCCTCCTACCCCCCACTAGAATTGCCTAATGCCTCTCCCATGCATTCTTGAATTCTCCCACTGTTCCTGACTCCACAACATCCTCAGAAAGGCTGTTCCATGCATCCACAACCCTCTCTGTGAAAAAATACTTTCTAACATTACCTCTGATCCGTCCCCCCTCTATCTTCAAATTGTGCCCCCTTGTTCTTGCACTTCTCGTGAAAGATGCTACCCTCTTCTACTTTGTTAATTCCCTTGAGATACTTGAAAGTTTCTATCATGTCCCCCCTCTCCCTCCTTTCCTCAAGGGTATACATATTAAGCTGCTTTAATCTCTCCTTGTACATCTTCTGGTGCAGACCCTGCACCATTTTGGTTGCCCTCCTCTGAACAGCCTCCACTCTGTCTATGTCTTTGCGGAGATGGGGTCTCCAGAATTGCACGCAGTACTCCAGATGTGGTCTCACTAACTGTCTGTACAGAGGGATAACAACTTCCTGTTTTGTACTGTTGATGCCACTCCTTGTGCATCCCAGTATCCCCCCAGCCCTTCTTACTGCCTTCTCACATTGTTTGCCCACCTTTAGGTCATCTGATATAATTACTCCTAGGTCTCTTTCGATTTTTGTTGTTGTTATTAACTCACCCCCATTGTGTACTCTTCCCCTGGGTTTTTGTTTCCCAGATGCATTACCTTGCACTTCTTTGCATTGAATCTGAGCTGCCACATATTTGACCATTCCTCCAACCTTGCCAAGTCCTTTTCATCCTTTCCACCCCACCTTGTGTATCAACCCCTGTTGCAGATCTTTGAGTCATCTGCAAAGAGACATCTGCTTACTTTGGTGCTCTCCAATGTAAACATAAAGACATTAAAGAGGACGGTCCAGTACCGAACCCTGCAGTGCCCCACTAGTTACCCTCCTTTCTTCACTGTGGACTCCGTTTACTATCACCCTTTGCGTCCTGTTGTCCAGCCAGGTTTTTATCCAGGCTACCACCTTGGGACCCACTCCAAGGCTGGCTAACTTGTATATTAATGTACAAGTGATGTGAAGAATTGACTATGTTGAAAATTTGGGGTAAAAATACTGAAAATTCCCAAAGTTACAAGCCTGCGTTCACAGATTTCAATATAGGCTCATAACTTTGTTGTTTTTTAATGTTTTTGCCCCAAATTTTCAACATAGCCTTCCTATGACCCCACCTCTTTAATAAGTGCAGAGAAAATTTTCAGCTCCTGCCCAAAATGTGATTTCGCGCAACAACATCAAAATCACCTTTCAGGGTGCGAAAACACATTTTGGCCAGGATTTGAAAAAGGACGGCTGTCACATTCTTGAGGTGCTGTAAAGAAATGGCTATGATGAAAATGAGGGGTCAGAATATTGAAAATTACCAAAGTTACAAGCCTGCATTTGTGAATTTCAATGTAGGCTCATAATATTGTTGTTTTCTAATATTTTTACGCTATATTTTTAACATAGTCTTCTTATGACCCCATCTCATGAACAAGGGCAGAGAAAATGTTCAACTTCTGCCCAAAAGGTGATTTTGCACAGGGACTGTGAAATCACCTTTCGGGACAGATTTGCCTAATTTCACTGTAATTGTTCATGAGCTAGCATCCCAGAAAAGGTATGCAGAAAATCTGGGGCAAAAATGTTCAAAAATGGCCAAGTTATGCTACTACGTTCAAAACCCCATTGAAATACACTGAACTACATACCTACTTTCCTCAGTTTGTGGTCCGGTTTTGAAGAGTGAAGACGTATCTGCAGTCCAGAGAAGATTATGATTATGGCGTTGGACCCCTGGTGAATAAGTAAGGGATTGGGGGTGGTGGAGTGGCGGGTGCTGAGTGGGAGGGTCAAGTAGGGGGGGCTAACGGTGCAACAGCCATTGATGGACACTGTTCTGTTTTACAGGATTAATCTAAAAAAAATGATGAGGGGTGGTTTTCTATAGCTCAGGTGATGACATGGGGGGATTGAGCATTCCCAGTGACAGTGTTACATTTCTGTGACGGAGTGCTGAGAGGGAGGGTCACATGGGGGGGCAGTTACAGGGGTGCCGACAACAGACATTGATGGACATTTTTCTTTGTTACAGGCTTTTTAAATAATATTTAAAAAAACATGAGGTGGTGACACTGGAGGATTGGGCACCCCCGTGTCAGTGTTATGTTTGTGTGTGGGGGTAGGGGTGCTGAGCGGAAGGAATGGGTGGGGAACAGTTACAGGAGCGCCAGCAAGAGACATTGGTAGACAGTTTATTTGTTGCAAGCAATATATAACAATGAAAAAAAAAACAACTACGAGGTGGACACTCTCGGGATTGGGTATCCCCAGTGTCAGTGTTCTGTTTGTGGTGTGGGGTAGTGGGTGCTGAGAGGGTGAGTCGGGTGGGGGAGAGTTACTGGGTTTGCCAGCAACAGACATCGATTGACGGTTTTCATTGTTACAGGGCTTGATACAGCAGTTGTACATGGGTGACGTACATAGCAAACTTCTGGTGTGCAGCTTGTAACTGTTTTGTATGCTGATCAGCTGTTTGCTGATGCAGCTTCATGCAAATCAAAGGGCTGAAGCCCCCCTCTGATTGGAGCGGCTTTGGTCCTTTGAAGTACACAAGGTTTCAGCCCGGCAAGCAGAGAGTTACATCACGACAACTGTGCACATAGACTGCTGAGCCTATGCTGTTCTGAACTGGGCTTGGCAGTGACCCCCCAAATCCCTTTCACTGGTCACAAACATTTGGTGCGAGGCGCATCAAACGAAAAAGGAAGCCCCAGCACTTTTCTCATTAGAGCTTCATCAGGGGACTGGGCTGTAGGCTATACCTCCCATGCTGTAGTGGGGTGGAATGGCGGCAGATGTCAGCACTACGTGCGCAGACATAATTGCATGTCCATGCTCCAGGGGGAAACGGAAGACGGGAAAACCCCTGATGCTCGGTGGAGGTGACGGTGACCTCTGGGGATGACGACCTACACACCCAACACTGGACTTCCCCCAACCAGCTCTCTTGAGCCCTTGCCTCTGCTCCTGGACCCAGCTGTCTAGATCTCAGGTCACCCAGGTAGGTGTTGGGTGGTCCCACCCCGGGGGGCTTAGATTTGGAGGGCCGGCTGGGTCCAAGGAGTTAGGGGTTGGGGTGTTTCTGTCCCTGGTTCCCTGGTCGGGGGGGGTTTAGGTAGGTGATAGGAGCCCTGTTCGAGTGGGATTCACCCAAGAGATGCCCTGGGCCATCGGATGATAAATAGAGTCAACAACAGAAAAAAAATCTGTTCAAATATAGATGCAAAGAGGCATAGCATAGAATATAATAAATCCTTAGCAGAAATTGATCAGGCTACAGGATGATGCACCTGGTGCTGTGATCTCCCAATGGTTTTGTTCAGTTTGCTTCCAGTTAGCGATGGGGGGATATGCCAGCACTGAGAACCTTGCAACCTGAAAAAGCTGAGAGAGAGAACATAATTAGTGGCAGATAGCAAGTAGGTTACCAGATAGAGACCACTAAAACAGAAATAAAGAGATATAGAGAGAGTAGGGGAATAGAAAGGAATAATGACTTAAGAGAATGGAAGTGGGGGGTAGGTATTTTTTTATACTTTCTTTTTATTCAATGTTTAAACATTACAGTAAGGAGAAATCTAGAGTGCATAAAAACAGGAAATTGTAAAAAACATAAACTGCGATCAGCTTGTTACTGATGATAATCGCTTGCATCAAACAGTTGTAACCTTGCTACAAATTGGGGTTTACTATAATGTCTTTCTGGGCTTCTCAATGCCCACTGTCAGGCTGGTGTGCTGTCTTAAGTAGTTCTATGTATTTGCGTGAGAGTGCCCAGTTGAGCCTCCATGCCTGTCCCTTTAAGAGAATAGCTAGTCTGTGTTTAGAAAATGGTCTGTGCTGGGTTCGGGTGATTCAGGGCTTGTGACCGGCCATACAGTGGTCTAATTTGCTCCATTTTGGAGTCACTACTTGTGCAGAGGCAGCCTATATAAGAACTGTGATTATTTACTGTTTATCTTCTGTTATAGTAAAGATAGAGAAGTTTGTCTAACCTGCTTTGATCGCAGCTCGAACATTTGGGTGGAAGCCACCATGTTAGGTCCTGGACTTCCAGTAATTGGACCAATCGAACCACTGGGGACCTAAAATGAGTCCTGTCCCCAGGGGTCTTGTGAGATGGAAACTCTGTAGTCTTGTAGTTTTATCCAGTTGGTGCCCAAATGGACCTGGAAGGGGAGCCCTTACTGTGACTGACAGCTCCTTTAGCAAACCGAATCTTTGGATTTACAAGGAAAATGCAGTGTGCCAAGAGACAGTGGATCAGTTAGAGTTGGAGGTTGAAGTGTGAACAGCTCGAGCTTTCAAGCAGCTGCTCCCAGAAGGAGCATAGGGGAATCGGCAGGAAGAGGCTAGACTTGCCTTCCTGCCACTTTCTCCTGCATTGAACTGCCCTATTGCAGAAGTCGGACTTGTCCAATTGCAGCCTGGAACTGCGGCAGAAGAGAAGAAGTTTGCCAGTGCAACTTGCAATTTGGATCGAAGACTTGCTCCTGAGGTGATCGACCCAGCTTGTGAGTGAATCATACTCAGATCGAAAGGTTTGCACAGTAAAGCTGTAATTTGCCACCAGACTGAATCGAAACTGTTTACAGAAGTAGTGATTGATTTAAATGTGCTGAATGTGTTTCGTGGGTCGCAATTTGGTTCCCCATGATCGAATCTGTTATGCCAGCTGGAGGCTTCACCAGCAGAAGATCACGAACTTTGCCAGAACTATTCACCCTGCCTGAACCCTGCCATTTCAGCCTAGGCGGCTACTGCTGCACCCGAGATCGTGTCTGCGAGAGACCAGCTTGTGGATACGGCACCCTGCACCACAGCATCATGCAGGTTGCGACCATCGGGACGTGTGTCATGTCGGCCCAGCTTCCCCCGCCCATCGATTATCACCATGAGGTCTACATATTGCCAGTTTTGCACCGAATTTCTGGTAGCATCAGTACAATCAGGGTAGCACTCTTCAACAAGGGTTTAAATCATATGTGGTACTGTCTAATTGTTTCACTTTTTCTTGGGTTTACAAAGGACTAAGCCAACTGGCTCAGATTACAAATAACTGGATTGTTTGCATGTCTAACTGCCTTTCTTTCCACCAAGGGCCCCAGCATCAACTGCAGTGCCGGCCACCCCTGAGCAATACTTCAGGCTAGCCTGTATAACATTCTGGGTACCCAGTTTTGGTGAGCTGTATAATTGGGACTTAAAGTGCATGCCAGAAAAACCTGATTTAAGTCAGAATATGAATCATTTGACCAGAGTCATGCCCCTTCCTTATTCACGTCCCCTTAATAAACCTGATTGCCTTTTTTCACATTTAACCTGGCTAGTGTGCATATTATTAGTTGGGTTACAGTATTAAGATTGTACTGCTGCATTGCTAACCTTATTTTCCAGGGGTCTCCAGGGCAGTTGCTGCAGGTCCAGCCCTGGTGGTAACTGAAAAGGGTGTGAGCACATTATTACTGCTGCCTATTGATTGTGAATTTACCACTGTGTTGTATCTTAGGCCACTAGGAGGGTTGTTGGGTGGTTATAGCTTCCCAGAGGGTTATACCAGAGCAGATAAGCAACCCCAGTACCATTTCTCTTGGTGGAGGCACCTTATGAGAGAACTCAGGCCCCTCAACCTGTGTATAGTCCTACAGGCAGGAGTAGTAGTCCTTAGAATAGCACCGCCTAGGGGTTACATTTTGGAGGCACCACTGAGATTAGCGCCCCCTAGTGGCAAAAAGTCAGATTTTCTGTCAAGTGCAATTTTTCAGAACAATTTGAAATGGAGGTGCTTACTACACCCAAGTGCAAAATTTCCTCCCACAAGCTGGTCGTACTCCGGATGACGGGGTGGAGTGAGGCTGAAGGGGTAGACCCCTGCTACACCCTATTACTGCTTGATATCCCTGTGGGGACCACAAATGATACTATAGAGGAAACTGTGGTGAAAGTTAAGTGCCTGGGGAAGGTTGAAGTATGAGGGCGGGACACAGCCCTGTTTGTCGAGACCTTGGTGGCCCTGATTTCTTGTAGCCTCCCCATAGACCCTGAGATTGTACCCCATGTTATCATGCCAGAGCGGTCCCAGAAGGGGTGGAGAGTTATTCATTTACACAGCAACCCATCTTCCCCCGGGGGGTCCCCCATGGTAGAAGGATTTAAAGACAAGTTATTCAGACTCCTAGTGGCTGAGGGACAGTCAGTCAAGGATTTACGGAGGGCTTTGGAACACTCTGAGGAAGTTACCCCCATTCAGTCTCCTTTGGCTTCCCCATTGGCCCCCACTGTTGTGGCATCCCCCATTGTGATACCCTCAGTGCACCTAGACTCATCTCAAGCTCAGGTTGTTTTCTGGTGCTGTTCCCGTGCCAGTGGGAGAGGATGACTTGGAAACCTGAATGGACTGTGCCACTTCCCTGGTCCAAGAGTGGCAGTGCTCTGAGAGGAGAAGCAGAAGAGATTTATGGAAAGTTTAAGGGGCCCTGCGCTGGAAGCCATTCGGTTCCTTCGGTCCACCAACCCAGAGGCCTCTGCAGCTGAGTATCTATCCGCTTTGGAAGTAGCATTTGGCAGCACTGAGTCTGGGGAAGATCTAATGTGGAAATTCAAATCTGCTAAACAGTGGAAAAATGGGAAACTGTCTCCTTTCGTATCTCGGGTTGAATGGGCCCATGCAATGGGCACACCGTAAAGGGGGTATCTCGGCTAGTAAACTGAATCGTATCAAGCTGGAGCAAATCCTTAAGTCTGTTCATTATTTAAGTGTGCTTATGCTAAAGTTAAAGTTTCAAGACAGGAAAGCTAATCCTCCTGAAACATGTTTACAGCATGTTATATTCAGCGTATATATATATATATATATATATATATATATATATATATGTGTGTAAAAATTATCTTTTTTTGGAGTACTGCTTTAATATTGCATTAAGGGTTGGTCTTTTTAATGTTTTATAGAGAACTTGTTATTATCTACATGAAATGATAAGTGTCAGCATAATAGAATATTTCTAAGCTGTCCACTTTTTGCAGAAATTACATAAACAGTGTTACTGTAATATTGTATTTGATGCTGGTATGTCTCAAAGAGGCATATAAATTGAGTGTTAGGGTTTATTAGCATACTTATGCTGGCTACTCTAACTAGTATTATGATATTTGCCCTATTCATAACAGCATATTTTCTACAACTGTTCTTAGGTAATGTATATATATAACATTGACACTAGGTGTTTTTTAATTATAAAGTGGTTTAGTTGTGTATATCACTTTAATTAAATTACTATTTAAGTTACACAGGTTGTAGTACCATATCAATCCCTGAGGAGGCTCTGTTGAGCGAAACTGGTTGGATTGTTTGGTGCTTGGAAGTGTGAGTACGGCTGCTGTTACCACTATATGCCCTTTTTCATTCATTAAAACTGTGAAATGTATCACAAGACATGTGGTGCCCTCCTTTTTTGCTTTTCTTTTTTTTTTAAATAGGAATTTTTATTTTATTTTCTTACAAAATATTACATCCATACGCATATTCTATGCAATGCTTACATTCAATTGATACTTTCATACAGTACAACAGGTATTCTAGTCTTTGTATCCAAGTCTTTCTTTATAGACCATATGAGACAGCAACGTAGCATTTGATACCCCAAGTAACAACGGGGTTCATTACTACCATTTATTAGGTTCATCAGTGTTAAGTCAGGCTGGTCCCCAGGCGGGCCCCCCAGAACAAGCCACGCAACTGAGGAAATTACTCTCTGAATTTTCAATATCAATAAATTAGACTGCCATATATTAGCCTCCATTATGGAACAAAATCTGAATAGTGATCCATTTGGTAGGAGACCCATCTCCCCCATCTATTATTAAAGCTCTTTTGTCTGTTATTCAGTTTGGAGGAGATACGTTCCAAATTGTACACTTCTTAAGTAAGATTTCTCCAGGCCTCCTTTGTCGGGATTGCATTTGTGAGCCAAAGTTGGGTTATGACTTTCTTGGCTATCAAAATTAGCAAAGCTACCATTTCATATTGCATCCAGTTCATATGCTTGCCCATAGGGGGTGTTGCCGTTAGGAAAAATGCCGGAGTAAGCCAATCAGGAATATTAAACATACTGTTGAGCTCCTCCAAAATGTCTCTCCAATACTCAAGTAGGAAGGGGCATGACCAGAATATATGCTCATGTCCTGCCTTTGAGTGACCACAGCCCCTCCAGCACTGACTTCCCTCCCTCCCTCCCTCCATCCCCAAAGTTAGCTAAAGTGGCTGGGGTTCTAAAAAATCAAACCCTAACTTTCCAAGTGAATTCCTAAGTAGTCGGTGAGACCTTAGAATAGAAATATGCAGATTTTAGCCAAGTATCCCTTTCAAGTTCTGTATTCAAATCCTTAGCCCATCTCTTTCTAACCCTATCAAAGTCTGCTGCTCCTTTAGGGTGAAGAGCCTAATAAAGATTGCCAATAATGTGTTCTTGGGTTTCCCCTTTTAAGTTGTGTGTGATCAGTTTAATTAAGTCTGAAGGAGATTCTGTTATTTTAATTAATATATCTTCAAAAGGGAGCAATTTGGCTTTAAGGGCCAAGTAAGTTTTGTATTCATTTGGGGGTATTTTGTATATGTATTGCAGGTAAGAGAAGGAGTGGATGCCTGACAAACCCACTAGTTGAAAAGTAAAATTAATTGAGTAGCATTCCTACCCTCGTAGTGACTGTGTCAAGACATGGGTACAAAAGTTCGGAGCATAGACCAATGCCGTGACAAAAAGTCTCTCACCTGTGGTTAGGTTATATCTAATCACATGGAACCAGTTCTTGAGAAACCCTTCTGAAATTTTCATAAAACAAGACAGGGGAAGACATCTCTGAGGGTCTCCTAAAAGGTAGGAAGGGGAGTAATCTAAGCCATTCAGTGTTAACTCTATATCATTCCAATATGCTTTATATACTGTGTTCATAAGCAGGAGGGCTGTGCGAGTTTGCGTTGCTCTAGCGTAGTCTTTCAGGTGTGGTAGGCTAAGTCCACCTTGCGTCCTGGGCAGTTGCAATAACCTATATTTCACTCTAGGTGTCTTTCCTCCCAAAATAAACTGAGAAATCAGTTTGTCCCATGACCGAAAATAAAATACAGAGGGGAGCCCAGGTAGTGTTTTTAAAAAAAAAAAAAAAAAAAAAAACAGTATGCGGGGTAGAACATGTTGCTGTATGGCCTCCACTCAGTTAACCATTCCCATAAACAGCTGTGTCCATTTGGATAGATCTGTGGTAATTTGTTGAGTGATTGGTTCTAAGTTTACCAGCTCCAGGTGTATCAGTTTTGAAGGGATCTTAACCCCCAGATATCTCATCTCCACCTTATGCCAGCAGAAAGGAAATTTTATTTTCAGCTGTCGGGAGGGTATAAATGAAAAATTGAGAACTTCAGTTTCAGAACAGTTTATTTTGTACCCGGGGAGTTCTCCAAAGGTACTCAGTTGGTCCCACAACGTCGGCACAGAGGTTTCAGGGGAGGTGAGGGTCAAAAGAATATCATCCACAAATAAGGTAAGTTTGTATGATCTGCCCCCCAAAGGAATCCCTTCTATTCTGATGTGTTTTCTTATATTAGCAGCCAAAGGCTCTAGGTAAAGGGCGAATAACAACGGGGATGGGGCAACCTTGTCTAGTGCCCCTAGATAATGGAAATGGGAGGGACAGGGATCCATCCAACTTGAGGTAGGCTATAGGAGATTGGCACATAGCCTGGATCTGGTTGATGAATTTTTCTGGAAAAGCAAAGCTCTTTAGAACAGCCCATAGAAAGGGCCGCAACACCCTATCAAAGGCTTTCTCGGTGTCTAGCCCGAGGAGAATTAAGGGTATTTGTCTTTGTGTAGCATGTTCTAAGAGTAGCAGAACTCGACAGACTGTGTTATGTGCTTGACGTTTCATTACAAAGACAACTTGGTCCTTGTCAATTAGCTGGGGTAAAAGCATATCAATTCTATGCGCCATACTAGACATAAAAATTTTATAGCCACAGTTTAGTTTTGAAATAGGGCGGTATGAGGCCACTAGGGTGGGGTCTTTTTCTGGTTTAGGAATAGCTGCTATTTCAGCATACCGCCAGGAGAGTGGGGGGAGACTACTCTTCTGTATGTCTAAAAAGGTGGATAATAGCATAGGTGTTAGTAGGTTCTGAACATTTTTATAAAATTTGCTCGGGTAGCCATCCGTGCCCGGGGCTTTTTGAGCTTTAGTCCATTTAAGGGTTATTTTGATTTCCTCTGAAGTTATGGGACACAATCCTTTTTTGCTTTTCTCGGATGTTGTTTTGGAGTGAGCACACATGCTCTGGAGCTGTTCTGTTTGGTTCTCTGCATAATTCAAACTGTGCTTAGAGTGATGTCTGAACATTTGTATTAAGGACAGTGGATTTTAAGAGAAAGGTTACGTTTTTGCCATGTGACGGTTTTTATCTAGATTAGCGGTCCTTTTTCTTTTTGCATTTCTACTGGGAAATGTTCTCCGGGGATGCAGCCGGTACAAATAACACCACTACCAGGGTTTTTTTGCAGTATACTGTTTAGTTCCCTTGATCATTCTGACCCTGTTTTACGATTTGAGACGCCAACAATGAACAATAGTGAGCCTGATATGCTGACTGAAAACATCAATGAAAGTGTCCCTGTTCTGAATGTTCATACTGTTTACCTAGAATTGGAGAAATGTGCTTTAAGAGCCAGATGCATTTATTGGAATCTGACTAGCCTACAAGCATATGAAAAAGCTAAAAGAGTCCCAAGAGGGTTACGAGTGATTAAATGGCCAGGATATGGACTTGATGATGAAGTATTTTATGCAGACTGGGTGGAAAAAATGCAGACTACTTCAGTGTTATTTATGTGCTGTATTATAAGAGACTATCTGAGACAACCGCAGAATGTTGGACCCTTATTGCAAGAGTTAGAAGCTCAATTTCTTGCATATACAGAAGATCAGAATTATAATGAATATGAAATTAAATTAAAGGTGGCACTGAAGAAACAAGATGACAGGATTCAGGCTATAACAAGTAGAAAATTTGAGCGAGACCATTTTGATTATTTCCATGGGCGAGTATTCACGTGGACAGGTGCAAATAAAACCCCAAAGAGAAGAAATACCAGAAATAACAAAGGGCCTAAATCTGTTCTTAAAAAGTCCAACACTAGTTTTCACTCTACCTCGGAATCAGAAATTGAATCGGGGGATGACCAATCAGGAGAGGATACATTGGGGAAAAAGCAGCCAACCAAGAAGGTTGGTGAGATTTGCAGGAAGCAGAGAACGAAGGGCGGTCACGGGAGTGCAAAGACAAGGAACAACCCAGGTTTACCAGATAAGGAAACAAGTACAGAAAACTACGAAAGGCAAGAGGAATTAGGAGCGAATGTTGTGAATTTATCCAGATATGCCCTCTTGCAAGCACAGTTGGCGGTACTCAATAAAGGTTTGAGTTTTATCCCTACTTGTAAACCAAGTAAGTCTGACCTCTATCTTGATCTTAAAAAAACTTACAAGCAAGTTAAATCTCAAAGTGCATTTCAACAAGAGAAACATAGGTTTTCTAGAAATTACTCCACCAAATGAAACATCAGTGATTAATGACATTATACATTCTATTGAACTGAGGAGGGATTCTTCTGAACATGCTAATTATGTGTGAAAATTGTGGCCTGCAAGTTTTCAAGTCACGATCTACATTTAGTCAATTCCCGAGTAGTGTGGTTATGACTTTTGAGGAACTACGTATATGAGACATGGAAAAGCTCTTTAATGAGACAGTTCCTTGTGGTAAATTGTGTAACATCACAAATGAAGAAAGAGACACATTGAAGGAATTGGAGAATAACATGGACATAACAATTAAACCTGCTGATAAGGGAGGGTGGTGGTCGTTATGAATACTGACGATTATGTGGAGGAAATAATGAGACACTTGTCTAATGATCAGTTTGATATATTATTGGATAAGGATCCCACACAAGTATTCAAACAACAAATAGATTTGGTTTTGAATGAGACACACCTACAAGGCATTATTTGTGATGAGACCTTGGATTTCTTGCAGGTATCACATCCAGTCCATCCAGCCATCTACGCTCTACCCAAAGTACACAAGAGGCTGGAAAATCCCCCTGGTAGGCCCATAGTGTCTGGTATTGGCTCACGTATTGAGCCACTATCACAATACAAAGATGTCCATATTAGGGACAGTGCTAAAAAATTATCATTTTATATTAAAGACACTACAGAGATTTTGGGCATACTGGGGGATCTCCAGTTGGAGTAGGAATGGATTTTGGTCTCTATGGACATAGAGTCCTTGTATACAAACATACCACATGATGGTGGCTTAAGGGCAGAGCGTGGATGGCTGGACTGTGCTACAAATCTGGGTGACAGTCAGAAGGATTTCCTCATCAAACTGCCAGAATTGGTATTAACCAAAAATACCTTTATATTCCAGGGTAAACACTATCTCCAAGTAAAGGGAACTGCAATGGGGGCTACCTTTGCCCCCAATTATGCGAATCTTTACTTGGGACAGTGGGAAAGAGAGTATATTTATGATCGTGAAAAAAATATTTTTTATGATTTCATTGATGTTTGGAGACGATATATTGACGATGTGTTGATGTTGTGTCGGGGTTGTTATTACAGCTGGAGGCATTTGTAGCATATTTGCATAATAGCAATTAACATATATGATTCAATGTTGAAACACATGCTAATAGAGTAACGTTTCTAGATTTGCAAATAAGCAAATTATAGGATGGGACAATAAAAACTGAATTGTATGGGAAACCAGTTGAGAAAAACAAAATTTTACATGCCTCGAGTTGTCACCCCCGCCACACCATCAACAACATTCCGAAGTCACAGTTTATGCGTCTCAAAAGAAATTCCAGCCAGGAATCAGATTTTCAGAGGGGTACTGTTGAAATGACTGATAGATTTATTTCATGAGGCTATGCAAAAACAGTAGTGGTGCAAGCTCAAGAATCAGTAAAAAATATGCAGAGGGAAGATCTACTTAGATATAAAGAGAAAACCAGGACAGAGGATGGTAGAATGAATTTTGTGACCACATATAGTTCTATTTTGGGGAAGGTTAGGGAGATTCTAGAGAAGAATTGGCATGTGCTACAGGTGGAGCCAGCCTTAAAAGAGATCAGTCAGGTTCATCCATGACAGGTGTATAAAAGAGGTAGGAACCTGGGAGATATGTTGGTGCATTCTCTCCAGCCAAAGGTGGTGAAGCAACATTGTGGCAATTGGTTACTTCAACAACCAATTTTTTTTTTTACTTGAGGCCACTGCAAGTTTTGTATACACTGTATACAACAAACACAATTCACTACAGTTAATCAGAGTGAGGTCTATGATATAAGACAGTTTCTTAACTGTTCCTCTGAAAATGTTATTTACTTAGCAACGTGTGTATGTAGTGCATTCTATATAGGAAAAACATCAAAAAAACTTAAAGAAAGGATTTTTAACCATTTGAGTGAAAAAGAGTGTACTGTATAGGCACATACACAAGGCTGACCTCTCCCACAGATTTAAATTCTGTGGAATTGAGAAAATCCAGTTAGGCCCAAGGGGTGGTGATATCAATGTAAAAACATTACAGAGAGAGGCTTTCTGGATTTATGAGCTTGGAGCACTACAATATCCTGGGCTGAATGAAGCATTTGATTTATCCCCTTTTTTGAATAAGAAGTGAAAGTCTGGGGGCAGCCTGGTATGTAATTTTTCTTAGAATATGACTAGTATTTATTCCTCTATGAATTAGTGAAATATACTGTCCGTATGTTTTTTCTAAAAATAACATGTTTGCAGCATATATATATGTAAAAATTCTCTTTTTTTGGACTGCTGCTTTAATATTGAATTAAGGGTTGGTCTTTTTAATATTTTATAGGGAACTTGTTATTATCTACATGAAATGATAAGTGTCAGCATAATAGAATATTTCTAAGCTGTTCACTTTTTGTAGAAATTATTTAAACAGTGTTACTGTAATATTGTATTTGATGCTGGTATGTCTCAAAGAGGCATATAAATTGAGTGTTAGGGTTTATTAGCATACTCATGCTGGCTACTCTAGTATTATGATAATCATTATTTGCCCTATTCATAACAGCATATTTTCTACAACTGTTCTTAGGTGATATATATGTAATATTGGCACTAGGTGTTTTTTAATTATAAAGTGGCTTAGTTGTGTGTATCACTTTAAGTAAATTACTATTTAAGGAACACAGGTTGTAGTACCATATCAATCCCTGAGGAGACTCTGTTGAGTGAAACCGGTCAGATTGCTTGGTGCCTGGTAGTGTGAGTATGGCTGTTGTTACCACTATATGTCCTTTTTCATTCATTAAAACTGTGAAATTTTATATCACAAGATGTGTGGTGCCCTCCTTTTTTGCTTTTCCTGAATAATGTTAGCTGATGAAGGAGATCTGGGAGGCTGAGAACGATGAAGGTGGCTGGGAACCATATGCGGGGGTTGCCCGCACTGCCCCATCCCCGACAGATATGTTGAGAAAGAGAAACCCTCTGAGACACAGCAAGTCCATGAGCTGCTGAAAGAGTTAAAAAAACTGAGAGCCAGCCAGCAAGCTGCAGCTGAGGCGGCCAAAAATTCTAGCCTTTGCCGCACTAAGATGGAGTCTGGCAGTGAGGCCCCACCTGTGGGTATGGGGGCCCATTTCCTTGCTGCTGAATCTCAAACTGATTCTAAACTGGTGGAAGAGATGAGAGAACTGTGAACCCTGGTGAGAGATCTTACTCATGCCACCCGATTATCCGCTCCCTGGCAGGACTGTGGGGGAATGGAGCATGAATTCAAACCAAAAGAAGACACTAGGACTCCAGCCCCAGATCACTGCAAACCTCATGAAGAGCCGACCCGCCCTGTTGACCCCAGAGGCAAGGTGTTCTGTTATAGGTGCAGAGAGGACGGGCACACCCGACGCAATTGCAATTCCCCTGAAGATCTGTGGAAAGTCACCACCAAGCTACTTAATCTAGTCTGACAGAGCAATATAAAACCTCAGCCAGGTCCACCCCGCAAGTCTTTCCCCTGTAAAACTGCCAGAGGCCAATCCGCCAAACAGACTCCTCCAGACTGGTCCAAGATGGTGGGCCCATCCATGGAAACTACAGTGACTGTTAATGGCATCTCCACCCAAGCTGTGCTAGACAGTGGCTCACAGGTCACTATTGTATTTAAAGACTGGTACGACCAACACCTGTCCAATCTCCCGCTCTTACCCATAGAAGGACTGCATGTGTGGGGGTTGAGTGACAAATCCTATCCTTACCAAGGGTATGTACGAATTGGCTATCTTTTCCTACTGCTATTGCTGGCATGGATAAACAAGTGGAGACCCTGGCCCTGATGTGCCCACCCACTGGAATGTATAATGGTATCCATTTGTTGATTGGCACCAATGTCCATATGTTTGGCCAGCTAGCCCAGCTTTGTCAGGAGAAACAAGCCAAACTGACTGGAAAGACACTACACCTTCCGGCCATGGTGCGCTGAGCCTGTGACTTACAGATACAAGCTAGAGAGGCTGAGAAGGATGAGCCGGTGGGAGTAGTATGGAAGAAAGATCCAGAATCACTCGTGTTGCCTTCAAATGCTCAGTGTACCATCAGTGGTGAGGTATGAATTAAGAAAGATGTTAAAAACAAAATTCTCGTGCTGGATGCCCCAGAAGAGGGGAAACTGCCTGAGGGACTGTTGGTCAAACCTAGCATCGTGCTGGCCTGGGCTCATGCTTCTGTTCGGCGAGTGGTGGTGCAAGTCCAAAACATGTCCAACCAGGATATCAGGGTAAATCAAGGTTGCACCTTGGCTACTGTGTATTGTGCAGACACTGCTGTGTTGCCTAGTAAAAAATGCACCAGGGAGGCTGACGAAGTGACTCCTGAGCTGTTTGACTTTGGAGAGTCTCCCATCCCTGAAGAGTGGAGAACTAAAATCAGTCGAAAGCTGGCCCAGAAAAGCAAGATGTTTTCGTTGAAAGTGTGGGATATGGGATGCATCATGGGGGATGAACATTACATTAGACTGCATGATGAAAGGCCTTTCCATGAGAGATCTCGACGCCTTGCCCCAACAGACATCGATGACGCTTGATGCCACCTCCGAGAGATGCTGGTGGCTGGAATTATACATGAGTCTCATAGCCCGTACACCTCTCTTATCGTGGTAGTCCAGAAGAAAAATGGCTCAGTAAGGATGTGTGTGGACTACCGGACACTGAATAGAAGAACTATCCCTGACCAATACACTATGCCACGCATCCAGGATGCTCTTGACTGCCTCAATGGGAGGCAGTGGTTTTCTGTGTTAGACCTCCAGAGTGGGTATTACCAGATCCCGATGGCCATTGAAGACAGAGAAAAGATGGCTTTCATTTGCCCTTTGGGTTTTTATGAGTTCCTGCGCATGCCCCAGGGCATTTCAGGAGCACCCACTATGTTCCAGAGGTTAATGGAGTGAGCCATGGGGGACATGAACCTACTAGAATGCCTTGTCTACCCAGATGGCGTTATTGTATTTGGCCGAACCCTTGAGGAACATGAGACTCGCCTGTTCAAGGTTCAAGACCGGTTGGAGGATTTTGGTTGAAAATTATCTGTTGATGTCGGCCTGGTGGTGCTGAGGGCTGAGGTGCTGGATGCCACACTGCCGCCACACCAGTGACCCGGTTTGGATGCAGATTCGTCATCAGGGCGGCCGGGGAGGAGGATTGAGCGCCCAGGGACTGCCTCCTCCGGGAGGGTGGGAGGGATCTCAGTGGGGGTACTGGCTCCTGGTGGTGGCTAGGGGGTAGTGCTGCTCATGGATCAGTGGAAGGGGCGGCATTGGTGGGCATCGAATGTGCGGTGTGCGGGAGCACATGCCGCAGTGTCCTTGGCATCCCTGCACGCTTGCGCCGTGGTGGGGGGAACTAAGGGGGAAAAATCACACGAATTTTCCAGCGCTCGTGATGGTCTGCTGTGGTGCTGCACCAGATGCTCCAGGAGCTCCCTCTGGCCCTGCCCCCTTGGTCTTCCGTGATGACACAATGTGGCCTTAGAGAGGGAGATGGAAGGAGGTTGAATGCTTGGGCACGGTGCCTGATGCAGGAGCCGTCAGCAGACCGGATTGGGGGACCATAGGGACCACCCCAGCCAAAGAGGTAGGCGAGATGAAGAAATTAACTTGAAAAAAAAGAAGTTATCTATCGACAAATGTCAGTTTTTCCATCAACCTGTAAAATATGTTGAACACATTGTGTCATCTGAGGGGATCCAAACAGACCTGAGCAAAGCGGAATCTCTGACCACCTGGCCCCAGCCTAGCAATCTTAAAGAACTGCAAAGATTCTTGGGGTTCTGCGGTTACTATCTCCAATTCATAAAAAATTACACCAAAGTCATCCACCCTTTACTTAACTCAAGGTTACCCACCCACAAACTGAAAATACAAAAGAAGCGCAGTCAAAGAGGAAGAAAAAATTTACTTTCAGACAAATTAACCTTTTGGAACCAGGTGGACTCACGAGTGTGAGGTGGCTTTCTATGATATCATTCACCAACTCACCCATGCAGCTGTGCTTGTGTATGCAGACCCCGCTAAACCCTATGTATTGCACACTGATACCAGCTTGAAGGGACTCGGTGCTGTTCTATATCAGTGGCATTTGCTAGCCGGAGCCTAACACCGTCTGAAAAGAACTATCCTGTACACAAATTTGAGTTCCTTGCGTTGAAGTGGGCCGTGGTAGTCCAATTTCATGAATATCTTTATGGTGCCAAAATTCTAGTGGAAACTGATAACAACCCCCCTCACATATGTCCGGACTTCAGCAAAATTGGATGCCACTGGGCATCACTGGTTATCATCGTGTTCCACTTATGACTTATGACGGTGGGGCAAAATCTAAGCGATTAAGGAAATAGCCGAATTAGTACAGAAGTTTATACCATATAGAAAGAAATATAATAATAAAAAAAAAAAACAGAGATTTACCACCTTGGCTGACACCCAAGGTCAGAAAATGTATCAAAAGGAAAAAAGAAGGCTTACTCTAGGGCTAATAAAAGTGGACTCGAGGTATGCTGGGATGTTTACAAGGAAGCATTAAAAGAAACTAAAAGGGCCATCAAACATGCAAAACGCAACCATGAGTATAGACTAGCAAGAAGAGTAAAAGATAGCTATAAATCTTTTTATTCATACATCGACAACAAGAGAGATGGGGCAAAAACAATCGGCCCATTGAAGTATGCAGGTGGAACCTTGATTACTGAAAATCACATTATGGTTGAACTCTATAATGAGTGTTTTGCTTTGGTATTTAACACAAAAACATATGGTGTTAGATCCCATCTTAACACCAAAGAGGATCATAGCCTGATGCTAGACAGCACAGATATAAGACACAGGTTGTTAAGTTTAGATCAATACAAAGCCCAGGGACCAGATGGGTTGTACCCAAGGGTAATAAGGGAACTGGCAAATGAACTAGCTTGGCCAGTAACTGCTCTCTTTCAGTGCTCTATAAACCAGGGGGAGGTGCTGGAGGTTTGGAGTAGAGCAAATGTAGTACCTATACACAAAAAGGGGGCCAAGCATGAAGTGGGTAATTATAGGCCAGTCAGCCTGACAACTGTATTAGGAAAGGTCCTTGAAAGTATTATCAAGGACCATAGTACAGATTTCATGATCCAACAAGGGGACATTGATTGGTCACAGCATGGGTTTACCAAGGGCCACCATTGCCAGACTAATCTGCTGGATTTCTATGGCAAGGCGAGTAGGGCACTGGATAGTGGGGATTCAGTAGATGTTATCTTCTTAGATTTCTCAAAAGCTTTTGACAAAGTCCCATATGGGGAACCGATTGATGCCCTTATAGAGCATAAAATACAGGGGAAAATTACAAGGTGGATAGAATCATGGCTGACAAATAGGCAGCAGAGTCTGTATCAAAGGCTCATATTCTGAGTGAGCAGAAGTGGCCAGTGGAGTCCCCCAAGGGTCGGTTTTGGGCCCCTGCCTTTTCAATATTTATATTTCATCTATGACTACAAAATTTAACGTATGGAATCCAAGTCTGCAGACAACTTTTGAATCGGGTTAGCCGTCAACAATATAAATGAAGCTAATCTACTGCAGTCTGCCTTGTGGAATCTGGGGAAATGGGCAAATTGTTACAAACTTGCATTTAATACGGAAGAGTGTACGGTGATGCACCTTGGGAATAAAAACAGTAAATTTAAATACATTCTAAATGGCTTAATATTAACAGAAGTTGTAGATGAAAGGAACCTCGGAGTTAGGATCAGCAATGACCTGAGTTTCAAACTACATTGTAACCAGGTTGTCAAAAAAGCTAGCAATATTCTGCCTTGTATAAAAAGACACATTATGAGCAGAGACAGGGAGGTCCTACTTCCTCTGTATACTTCGCTGGTGAGGCCCCATTTAGAGTACGGTGTGCAGTTCTGGTCCCCTGTGGGTAAAAAAAGAAATCAAGGCCATAGGGTGCAGAGAAGAGCCAGCTGGATGGTCAAGGGCACAAGAGGAAAAGATTATGAACAGAGACTGGTGGTACTGGGGTTGTATTCACTGGAATACCAAAGATTAAGAGGAGACGTGCCTAATTTTTGGGGCATTAAATGATGTTGGATTATGGGAGCAGTTGGGATTGGTCCTGAAGGACCAGATATGTTGTACAAGGACACATCCATTGCAGCTGGCTATGGAAAGATATCATGCTAAAAAGAAAATATTGGTTTAACCTTCATGTGGTGAGGGTGTGGAATGCACTCCTTGTGGAAGTAGTGGCCAGTAGTAATATGTCAAATTTTAAAGTCAGTTTAGATAGGTATCTGATGGAAAACTCCATCTGTGGGTATACAGTAGTTGAATATTAAATGGCGAGCTATTATGGCCTCGGTCTTTTTAAACTCTGTGTTACCTATGAAACCTATGACTATTCAGTAGAGTATCGACCAGGCTGAAATCACATTGACGCTGATGCCCTTTCCAGGAGACCTGACACTAACTTGGAGTGGGTGAGAATGTCTGAACAATCTGTTAAAGCGCTTTGTTAAAAATTCGATAAAGATGAGCACCCCTCCTCTGAAACAGTTGATTGCCTGGTGGACTGCCTGGGCCCTCCTGACACTTGTGTTCCTGCGGCCTACTGCCATATTGCAGCATTGGACCTCAGCATTTCACCACAACTGACTCCTAACAATATACAGTGGGGTCAATCCCAAGATCCTATGATTAAGCCTGTGCTGGATGCCATTCATGCTGGAAAAATGTGTCCAAGCTTCGTTCTCAAGATGCCGGAACTGCCCTGCTGCTCAGAGAGGGGCCCAGATTAAAGTTGCACAACAAATTACTTTACAGAGAGATTACCAACAAACAAGGTCAAGTTACCAAGCAACAGTTAGTATTACCTACAGCTTTTAAACATGTGGTCCTAAGAGCTCTTCATGACCAGATGGGGCACCTAGGTTGTGACCGGACTGCTAATTTGGCTCATGCTTGCTTCTACTGGCCCAAAATGGGTCCTGATTGAGACTTACATAAGAACTTGTAGCCATTGTTTGCAAAGGAAGGCTCAGCCCCAGAGGGCTGCATTCTTGGTTAACATCTCCACCAGTGCCCCCATGGAGCTTGTGTGCATTGATTTTCTGTGTTTAGAGCCAGATCAAAAGAACATTGGTAATGTGCTGGTCATGACTGACCATTTTACTCACTATGCTAAGACCTATCCAACCAAAGACCAAAACGCTTCCACTGTGGCGAAAGTCTTAATAGAGAAATTATTTGTCCATTATGATGCCCCCCCGCCAGAGAATCCACTCAGATCAAGGGAGAGACTTCAAAAGCCACCTGGTTAAAGAAATGCTTTCACTCTGGTGGGTGTGGAAGTCCAGAACTAACCCCTACCACCCTCAAGGGGATCCACAGCCTGAAAGATTTAATCAAACATTACTAGACATGCTGAGTGCACTTCATCTCAGAGATAAGCCAAAATGGAGTCAGCAGATAAGCACATTAGTTCATGCCTATTACTGCACCAAATGTGATGCAACTGGATTCTCCCCCTATCACTTGATGTTTTGTCGAGAAGCAAGGTTGCCGATAGACATATGTTTTGGGATGTCCCCTGATGGAGCCAAAGCAGAAAATTACCTCCAGTATGTCCAGAAACTAAAAGCTCAGATAAACCATGCCTACCAGTTAGCTCAAACCATGGTGGCCAAGAGGAACTTAGCAAATAAAGAAAGGCACGACAGACATGTTAAGGCCCAAGAACTGCAACCTGGGGATAGAGTCTTGTTAAGGAATTTGGGATTGCATGGAAAACACAAGATAGCCAACAGGTTGCATCACACCCCATTCATTGTTGTCAGCAAGCCGGACTACCTGCCAGTTTATAAAATGCGTCCAGAGAATGATCCACAAGCTGTAAATACAATGCATGGAAATCATCTCTTACCAGTTGGGCAAATAATCATCAATTCTGCACCCAAAGACACTGCCCCTCCCAGGCCTGTAACCAGAGCTGCGGCTAAAAAGAAATGGTTGACCCCCTCCCCAGTTGTTAAAGATTCAAGGCCTTCTATCAGTCATGTTCTAAATGAAATCGACTGTCACTCCAAAGCTGATGACAGTGAGTGTGAAGCCCCCTATTATCCGTCCTATGAACTGTCAGTTGTTTCAAGGCAACCCTATGTGCAATTTTGGAGATGAAGCTGGACCCTCAGGATTGTCTAACCTCCAGCCTTCTCCACAGCTCCTGTGCCCCCTGAAAATGAGATGCACAGTGTGACTTCTGATGTAGCGGACTCATTGTGTCTTGTGGAATTAGCTGAGTCCCAACAAAAAGAGCCATAGCTAAAAAGCACAACTAGTGAAATACCAGAAATATCAGAACTAATTTCAATTATTGATTCCAACAGCAGTATGGACCATGATATTATTGAAGCTGGTGATGTTGAAAGTATCAGTGATGTGTTACATGATTTAAATTTCATAGAATTTTCTCTTGATGATGAACCTGGAATTTCAGAACAAAGTAATGAAAGTAATCTTGCTGAACCAGAACTAACAGAACAAGAAGCTGAAAGTGTTTCTATTTCAGAACAGACAGCCAGTGCAGAGGTACCCTTTTCTTCAGAAGCAGACTTATTGACAAGCAGCCCATAGAATAGCGCCACCTAGGGGCTACACAGTAGCCATGGGCCAAGATCCACTACTAGAAACAACCAGTCAAATTAATAACTGCGTAACACGGCAACTATATCAATGGAAAGCCAGGCATGGTGACTTTCCAAGAAATGACAGGGTAAGAGAGCAAAGAGAGAGCAAGAAGAAAAGAGGTTTTCTCAAGAGAGCAAGAAGACGGAGAGAGTAAGAAAAAAAGGGGAGCGGAACAGCAAAAGTTGTTAGAAACTGTGGAAGGGAGCCAGACCTCATGGTACAAAATCTGGATAATGTGTAAATTGATAAAAAACCCACTTTCACAACTGAAGCTCAGATAGGGGGATTTTATCAAGATATGAATACGTTAACCACTCTGTGTAATAGATTTCTATCATTATGATTCTTCACCCCTCCAAAGTAGGGATCTTATTAGTGTCCCAACATCTAGTAATTGCCTTTTTAGCTGCGAGCACTGATATAACTATTAATCACAGAGTCATGTGACTCAGACCGCTACCCTTCGACGATATTGCTAGAAGAAGAAGAAGTGAGGGAGTGATTTTACTGGGACAATCAAAAGTAGCTTCCAGTTAAGGGTGGAGAAGTGGGCAGTCCCAGAAGATATGGATGGAATTAGCTACGGGATGACTGCAAACTCGCCAACATACTGCAGTGACCCCTCTTGTGTACTTTGCCACAATATCAGGAGTACAAAAATATCGAGAGCAGCATTTCCAAGAGAATTCTCTCCTGTATGTTGTAGAGGTTAGCCTGTATGCAGAGAGGGCAACTCTGTCCCAGATCTCCAAGGTATAAGTGGTAGATAAGTCTGCATTCCACGTCTGTAGGATAAAGGCAGCAGACACAGTAGAGGTCTTCTGTATGGCCTTATATGTGTGTCCTAAAAGGTGATCCCAGGGATTACCCTGGAGATGAGACATTAAAAGTTGAACCAGTTTGGGGGGTTTAGCAGGGAAGCTATGGAATGTCGAGTCCATTCTGTTTAAGTATAACCGCTGCTGCAGATAACGGTAGTGATCAGCATTAGGGAGGTGGAAGGTAGATTGTAGGGTAGCAAAGGAAAGGATCCCTTGTGAATCTAACAATTGAAGAATGAACTGAATCCCCAATCTACTCCAGCCCCATAGTGCCCCATAGAGCTTATTCAGTGGATAGTCAGTATTGTGTGCCAAGGATCAAAACTGAACATGAAGGGCAGGGGTCAGGCCAGTGTTGAAAATAGTCATAGATACATAGACAATGTCGGCAGATAAGGACCTATGGCCCACCCAGTCTGCCCATTTGAGCTCGTAAATTCAGATTATGTTTTCCTAGAAGTCTGTTGCCCCTTACCCCTGACCTCCAGAATTCCTTTATGTCTATCCCATGCATTCTTAAATCCCATGATTGTTTCAGCCCCCACCACTTCCTCTGGCAGGGTGTTCCACTTGTCCACCACCTGTTCTGTGAAGAAATTCTTCCTCATGTTTCCTCTGAATCGTCCTCCCTCCAACTTCATCCCATGCCCTCTAGTCCTGGAACATCTTTTTTGCTTAAAAATAGTGTATTCCTGCAGCCTGTTCCACCCTGTAAGATACTTGTATGTCTCTATCATATCCCCTCTCTCCCTCCTCTCCTCCAGGGAGTACATGTTCAGTTCCTTCAACCTGTCTTCATAGGACTTGTGATGCAATCCATGCACCATCTTTGTTGCCCTCCTCTGAACCTTCTCTACCCTGTCTATGTCCTTACATAGGTATGGTCTCCAGAACTGTACACTGTACTCCAGGTGGGGCCTCACTAGTGTCTTGTATAGCGGAATTATGACCTCCCTTTTCCTGCTGGTGATGCCCCTGCCTATATCCCAGCATCCTATTTGCTTTACCTGCTGCCTTGTCACACTGTTTCCCTACCTTGAGGTAATCAGATGATAACCCCAAGATCCCTTCCTGCTTGGTGCATGCTATATCCTCACCCCCAACTGATATATTGTGCCAGGGTTTTTGTGCCCCATATGCATTATCTTGCACTTCCTTGCATTGAATTTCAACTACCAAACCCCTGACCATTCTTCAAGTTTCTGCAGGTCCTTCTCATTCTGTCTACACCTCTGGTGTGTCTACTCTGTTACAGAGCTTTGTGTCATCAGCGAACAGTGAAATTCTGGCCTTCTAGGTCCCAAGCGCAATGTCACTGATGAAGATGTTGAATAGGACCGGTCCCAGCACTGATCCCTGTGGTACCCCACTGGTCACTCTTCCCTCTGTGGAGTGACAGCCATTTACCACCACCCTCTGTGTCCTGCCACCCAGCCAGTTACCTACCCACCACACTACTGTCCTGTCCACACCCATATTCCCCAGTTTGTGTAATAGTCTTCTATGTGGCACAGTGTCAAAGGCCTTGCTGAAGTCCAGATAGGCCATGTCCACTGCCCTCCCTGATCCACACTCCCTAGTCACCCAGTCAAAAATTCAACGGTTGGTCTGACATGACTTCCCTGGTGAAACCATGCTGCCTTGGGTCCTGTAGTCCATTGACAACCAGATGTTCCACCAATCTCTCCTTCAGTAGTGCTTCCATGATCTTACCCACTACCGAGGTGAGGCTGACTGGTCTGTAGTTCCCTGCTTCCTCTTTGTTCCCACTTTTGTATAAGGGGACTACATCTGCTGTCCTCCAGTCTTTGGGTACCTCCCCTGTTTCCAGTGATCCAGTGAGTCAGCCACTGATGAAAGATCACTGCGGTATAATGGTAAAATTTGGATAGAGGAAGACATCAAGGAGGGTTGCCAAAGAGATATTGGTCCAGATCATTGAGGTCATTTAGAGCAAATGCTACCATTTTCCAACAGGGTTGCTTAGAAGACACTAACCAGGTACATATAATTCGAAGATGTGCAACTAAGACATACCATTTAAGGTTGGGGAGGTTGACTCCCCCTCTGTTCTGGGCCAGATATAAAATTGAGGACCTGATCCAAGAGGTTTCCCCAGCCAAATGAATAGTGAGATTAGTTTTTTTCCATATCTGAAAGAGCAGATTACTCAACATTCTCGGTAAAGTCTGCAGATAGTACAGAATTCTGGGGAGAATATTTTAATGAATAACCTAAATTTTTGGAAAAAAACTCACGGGTAAGTTGTGTCCACTTAGAAAGATCCTCAGTAATGTGTTGTGTTAAGCATTCCAAGTTAATCAGTTCCAGGTGTTCGAGATTCTTAGGGATTTTGATGCCTAGATATTGGAAGGCCTGTTTGTGTCATTTGACAGGAAAATATTTTTTGAGAAGGGTCATCGAGGAATAATTATACAAAAGGACCTCTGTTTTTTTGAGATTGTTTGTATCCCGGTAGTTGCTCATAGGCCGTTAATATATCCCAGGATGGAAACCTTAGGGGTGGTCAGAGTTAAAAGCAAATCATCTGCGAATATTGAAAGTTTATAGTTTCTGCCTCCTACAGGAATGCCTGTTACTGAGGGAGAGGTATGGAGGTGCACCACCAGTGACTCTAAATAGAGTGCAAAAAGCAAAGGGGACAAGGGGCACCCCTGCTGGTATCCCACTGTAAAGGAAAGGGATCAGAAAGAGAGAGCCATTGAGTCTTATGTATGCTTGGGGGGGAGGAATATGCATTTTGAAGGATGAACACAAATTTTTCAGGAAGGCACAGCTTTGACAGGGTGACTACAAAAAAAGACCAGGCTACCCTGTCAAATGCTTTTTTGGCATCCAGACTCAATAAAGTTAGAGGCATTTGTCGGGTGGTGGCATGATCTAAGAGTAGGAAGGTGCATCTGATGCTATCATGATTCATGTGCCTGATGACAGGAGCGAAGCCAACTTGGGCAGGATCAATCAAATCTGGAAGATGTATATCTGGATTATAGTAGGGCATTTGACTCTGTGTCACATCTGAAATGGCTTGAGGTGCTGGTGGACATGGGGGGTAGACACTTGTATTCTCAGATGGATACAATCTTGGTTTTACAATAGGCTACAAAGAGTACAGATTAGGGGACATTATTCTGAATGGGGCACATTGACAAGTGGTGTGCCACAGGGCTCAATTTTGGACCCTACTCTAGTCTCCACTTTTGTAATCAGTATGCGGGATTTGGCTGGAGTATGGATATGAAAGTATGCTGATGATACAAAGATGGGGGCTATTGTTCATAATGAAGATTTAATTCGGAAGTTACAAAACTATCTACAGTCACTGGAACAGTGGGCCTATCAACATAAATTAAATTTCAGTGTGAGAAAATGTAGAGTCTTGCATTTTGTATACAATGACCAAAGGGCAGTGTATAAAATAAACAAAAATGTTATATGTGCCACATCCTGTGAAAAAGATTTGGGAGTGTATATTTCTGATAAATTAAGTTTTGAATCCCATAATAGAGAGTCAATAAAAAAAGCAAACAGAATAATGGGTAACATACTTAGAAACATAAAAAGTAGAAAAGAGGAAGTCTTGATACCCCTTTATAAGACATTAATAAGGCCAGTTTTAGAATATGGTGCCCCATTTTCCATGCCACAGAGTATTAGCAGCATCAACTCACTCGAACGGGGTTCAGAGGAGATTTACAAAGCAGGTCTATAGGGTAAAGAATAGCATATACCAAGAAAGGATGCAAGATCTGTCCTTATACTCTCTGTCATATAGGAGAGTGAGAGCGGATATGATGTTTGTTTGTAGGGCAACTAAAGATGGTGCCCTGCTGGAAGCTGCTGGTTTACGTAAAAAAACAGAAATGATAAGGGTAAGCAGAGGGCATAGTAAGCAGCTGCTAGGGGAGAAGTTTAGAACAACGAGAAGAGGGCTTTGGGTCAGCCAAAGAGTGGTGAGCATGTGGAATGCATTTACTGAGTGAAGTGGGAGATGCACCAACATTCCATACATTTAAGATGAGGTTTGATAGGTATATGGGTGATGAGGTCAGGGATTTCTACCACTAATGTGGTGGCGGGTCTATTATGGCGCTAGTAGCCGTTTGACCTGTATTCACACCTATGAACCTATGTTCAAGATGCCTGGCCATTATGGACATGAATATTTTGTAGTCAAAATTTAGAACAGAAATTGGTCGATAGGATGAGGCTTGTTGGGTATCTTTTTTTGGTTTGGGGAGGGCAGAGATAATGGCATAACGCCAGGAAGGGGGAGGGGCCTCATCTTTTTGACTAGTGTAGAAAACTGGAAGGAGGAGTGGAACTAGCAACCTTAAATCTTTTATAAAATTCCTCTAGATAATCATCTAGACCTGGGGCTTTACAGATGTGTGCGTTGCATACCACATGGTGTATTTTTTCTGCCATTATCTGCGAGACAAGGCGTTGGGCCTTTACCTCAGGGTAGGGTAGTTTGTTGGGGGTGGGGGTGGGATGGTTATGGATATTGTAAATGGGAAGTATGGGGAGATAGAAATAAGGGTTCAGTTTAAAATCAGAAAACTAACAAGAAATAAAGGGCAGAAAGCAACAACTTTTATTTTTAAAGTTTATTTTCTCTGCCCCCTCCTTTCACTGCCCCCAAACTCCCTCCAGTCCCCCCAAGGCCACTGATCCTGGTCCTAATGGAGTTCCCTTTGAGGTGCAATCCTTCACTGTGCCACGGCTTGCCCCCTGGGTAGGGATGGGGTGGAGGGGATACACCCTCAAACTGTTTTTGTCTCATCAGGAGTAATCCTCATCTGGCCAGGAAGGGGGATGCAGTGGCACCAAAAGCATTGTGTCACCAAGCACAGGGTAGTTTTCTCATTTTTTCTTCCTGACCTCACAGAAGCCACACATGCAAGGGCTGCAAGGATGTATGCACAGAAGTAAGACATTGTTCACAGCCAGCGCGGCTCCGCTTACTCCTGGTCACACTGCTTGCTACTCTCTCCTGATCCAGGGAGCAATATGGAGTGGCACATAAGACCATCCCTCCCCAGGGGAGCAGAGCATCCTCTGGGACACTCAATCCTCCCCCCTCCCCAGCTGGCCCCTGATGGCCTGAGCTTGTTTCTGAACCTAGGTCGCCAGTGTTACGAGCGGTAGCGCTACTGCTGCACAAATGGACTGATTGGAGGCAATAACTTTTTTACCACAAAGGTTTTTCCTCCACAGCCAGTCAGCCCTTGTTCTGACCCAGCCTGTCCCTACCAACGACCAACTACCACGAGACTTCTACAGTAGTTCCCACATGGATTACCTACCTCCCCCCCTGTGGCAGGGCCAGGAGGGAGGGAGGGCTGTTCTCTCTCCTGTGGTGCATATTCAGATCTGCAGGGAGTCCCAGCATGGTGGTGTGGGCAGGGAATGAGCCCCGGCATCATCTCCTGGCCTGTTTTCTTGTTTTCTACCCCCAGCATGATGACATGCAATGAGTGCCAGTGCGCATGCATGTGGAGGCCTCTGTGCACCATGCACTCTGCTGCTAGCCATCTCCAAACTTGTCACATCTACTACAGCGGTGCAGTACCCCCCCCAGGTGAGGAGAGCAGTCCTTTGGATGCTCAATCCTCTCCCTCCCCTGCCAACCCGAGGACTGGAGTTCATTCCCAAACCCAGGTCGCCGGTGTGGCGTCTAGTGCCTCAATCCTCAGCACCACCGGGCCAGCTTAAGGCAATAACTTTTTTTTTTTTTTGAAATCACTATTTATTCCTCCTCCCCAGCCTGCCACCTCTGACCCTTCAGGGGGACAACTGGACATCCCACTGCCCGAACCCTACCCAAGCAGATCCCTAGGCCCCATGGAGCCGTGGATTACCTCGGGGACGAGACGGGGCTCAGACCTCAAGCATTTACATTTCTGCTGGTCTGAGGTCTGCTGGTGGGCACAGGCAGATCATGGGCACGCCATGGTCCTCCCATCTTCCGCTGAGGCAGGCTTGTTCGCATTTTCTCCCTCCGAGCAGCAAGTAACCTCCCCGGCGTCATGACGTGCGTGCGCCGACGTCCATGCTGCTCAATGGCTGCCCATCCCCAAATGGAGCTTGCAGTTCCTCGAGCCTCCACTCGGGGTCATGCAAGTGTCGGGCATCGGCCGAATCCCTCCCTGGAGAAGACGAGCTGTCGTTGGACGCTCCAGCCTATCTCCCCCCGGCCGACCCACCGACAACCCGAGTCCGCTCCCAAACCCGGGTCACCGGCATGGTGCGAGGTGTGGCATCCAGCGCCTCAACCCTCAGTGCCACCAGGCCGGCATGGCAATAACTTTTTATATAAAGCAATGCAGGCTTAGTACACTAAAGGAGACTGGATGACAAGAAGTAAGGGGCTGGGATATGAACAAAGTCCTTTTACAAGAATGGTTTTAAAGAGGGAGTCCGGCCAAAATTTCAGGCATCAATAAACTCAGAATTTGGATCAGCATATCCCCAATCAGCCTAATGACAAAAATGAGATCTCTAAGTTGCTTTGTTTAAAAGTTACAAATCATTTCGTTTCCCTAATTGCACTGCCTGTTCAAGAGTCAATTTCAGTGAAGAGTTACTGATGGTGTCATAACCAGAACGCGTAGCCTAGTTCTCCATGCAAGCTACCTTACAGGATTTATTTCTCCCATGGTACATAAAACTGCAGTTGTAGTAAACATCTGAAAAAGGAAAGCCGACACTGGGTGGGTCCTCCCATGTGCAAGGTACAATACTTCAGAATGTGACGGAGGGTTGAAATGCAGCAGCAAACATGACTTTAAAATGACAGTTGTGTGCAATTTTTTGGAATACTCCAGGTATGAGATTTTAAAAAGGCCACCAGGTTGCAACTGTGGAATGCAGCAATGACACAATCTCAGAAAGTAGCTGGGACACACAATTTTGGAATGTGGCAGGGTTGCTAAAATTCATAATGTGGTGGTTTCATACATTTTAAGAATGTGGCAGGGCTACACAATTTTGAAATGCGGGAGACACACAGTTGTGCAAGGTAGCAAGGATATATAATTACGTAATGAGTCATGGATACATACATTTAGCTTATAAAATGGGCAGGGACAATACCGTGTCCTGATTGGTCCATCGCTGAACAGACCTGTGCGTTAATTAACCAGTAACTACATGGGTCTGTAAACTCCTCACAACGGCCGAGTGTGCCACAATGTGCCATCTAACAATACAACCTTGTGGATTTTAAACACACTGCCACTCCAAAACCTGTAAACCCTGACTTGTGTGGACCTAAGTAGAAGACATTGGCATGTGGAAACACCCACTTGATGAATTATTCATCAGTTGTTTTTTTTTTTGTGAGTTTCCCTCAGTCTCGCAGTAGATAAATCACCATGGAGATGGCATGCTACATCATTGTAACTCCACATGAACATGCCAGATGGCAATGTAATGAACAACATTTTTAAAATCTTAAACTTGTAACAAGCTGTAGGACCACTTTATAAAAGCAATAATACATTCCTGGATGTGCAGTTACCTAGTAATTACTGCACACCACCACTCCTGTTGAAAAGCACTTAGCTGATGCCTTGTGCTTCTGACTGAAGGGTGTGTGTGAGGTAATTACACGGTAACTGCATGCCCTGTCATGTATTACTGCTGACATGCAGCGGTGATGCAGTTTCTAAATGTGGTTGGGATGCTTGATTTCGGATTGTGGTGGCAACATGCAATTTCATAATATGGCATGGACATGGAATCTCAGAATTTGGTGGTGACACAGTTTCAGAATGTTGTAATCACATACAATTTCAGAATGAGGCAGGGATGCATAATTTTGGAATGTGGCAGTGACACACAGTACAGGAATGTGGTGGTGATGCACATTTTCAGAATTTGACAATGCTAGGCAGTTTTGGAATATGGAAGTTCACACACAATTTCGGAATGTGGCAGGAAGGTATGATTTTAGAATGTGGTGGAGACGTGCAATTTCAGAATGTGGCAGTGACGCACAATTTCAGAATGTGGCCATGATGCACATTTTCAGAATGTGACAATGACAGGCAGTTTTGGAATGTAGACGCTTACACACAATTTCAAGAATTTGGCAGGAAGGTGCAATTTTTTAGAATGTGGTGGAGACATGCAATTTCGGAATCTGGCCATGATGCACATATTCGGAATGTGGTAGTGATGCACAATTTCGGAATGTGGCAGTGATGCACAGTATAAGAATGTGGCGGTGATGCACATTTTCAGAATTTGACAATGCTAGGCAGTTTTGGAATGTGGAAGTTTACACACAATTTCAGAATGTGGCAGGAAGGTATGATTTTAGATTGTGGTGGAGACATGCATTTTCAGAATGTGGCCGTGACTCACAATTTCAGAATGTGGTGGTGATGCACAATTTTGGAATGTGGCGGTGACACATAACTTTGGAATGTGGTGAAGATGCACAATTTTGGAATGTGGCAGGAAGGTACAATTTTAAAATGTGGTGGAGATGTGTCATTTTGGAATGTGGCCCTGATGCACAATTTCAGAATGTGGCTATGATGCACAATTTTGGAATGTGGCAATGATGCACAATATCGGAGTGTGACAGTGATGGACAATTTTGGAATGTGGCAGTGGCGCACAATTTTGGAATGTAGCGGTGACTCACAATTTCAGAATGTGATCGTGATGTGTAATTTCAGAATGTGGCAGTGACACACAATTTCAGAATGTGGCGGTGATGCACAATTTTAGAATGGCGCTGAAACATGGTTTCAGAATGTGGTGGTGATGCACAGTTTTGGAATGTGTTGGTGATGCACAGTTTTTATAATGTGGTGGTGACGCACAGTTTCAGAATGTGGCGGTGACACAGTTTTAGAATGTGGCAGTGATGCACAGTTTAGGAATGCAGCAGTGACACAATTTCAGAATGTGGCACTGAAATGCAACTTCAGAATGTGGTGAGGATGTGCAGTTTTGGAATGTGGCTGGGATGCATAATTTTAGAATGTGACTGGGATGTACAGTGTCAGAATTTGGTGGGGATGTGATGCACAATTTTGAAGTGTGGTGGGTGCGTACAATTCTGGAACGTGGCAGAGACAAGCAATTTTAGAATAAAATGTTGTGTCCTGTCCAATTCTGACTGTGTGAATTCCCACTATATTCAAAGATTGCCAGTCCCCACCAAAGTCCTTGATGAGTGTTCCTGTTGTATTCTGTGACTAAGTGTCCCACCACATTTCGAGATGGTGCATCCCTGCCACATTCTGGGATTGCATGTCCCACCCTAACATTTTAAAACTGTGTAACACCTTGAAATTCTATACCTTGGTTCAGCACTGCATTCCAAAACTACCTTATGGCACATTCTAGGGTACAGTACCATGCACCTGAACATTCTGGAAACACATGCACTGTGGCCAACTCTATGTCATATTTTTTTAGATGATTACTTCAGCTACAGTTTCTTAAACTTTGGTGAAATAGGTCCTATAAAGGTTGCTGACAGGGAGGATTAGCCTGTGAGTTCTGGTTATGACATCATCAGTGGCTCTTCACTGTAACTGGCTTTTCCGAACAGGGAGTGAAATTGGGGTTACAAAATAGCTCATAACTTTAAAATGAAGTAACGTAGAAACCTAATTTTTGGTATGAGATTTATTGGGGGTATGCTGATGCCAATTCTCAATGTAGCACTTTTGGCCAGACTCCGTCTTTAAATCCTAGTCCAAATTAAAACCATGCAGCTTTAAAGACCCTAAGGTGAAGAACCAACAGCTCTCCCTCTGGAGTTGCTTAGTGAGTCTGTCGGCCCCTCAATTGTCCCTGCAAACAAATTCAAGACCCAGAAAGTGCATATTCAAAGGGTCACTGCCATGGTGTTCCAAAAAATGCCTACCCACTGGTTTGTTGGCTGGACCACTTCCAATGTTGCTCACATGCTCTCGAATCCTCTGCCTAGGGGTTCTAATAGTGCACCCAATGTACAATTTGGGACATGAACACCATTAGCTGTAGATGACAAAGCTTGTGCTACAGTTGATGAAGTGACTGATTTCCACAGATTGTGTATACCCCTTCAACTGGGAATTATTGGACTGTATGACATGTTTACATATGCAGTAGTGGCCACACTTGTACATGCCCTTCGGTGGAGGTGGAAGCCAATTCCTGCATCCAGGTTGTATTTTCTTGGTTCTAAACTGGCTGAGAACCAGCATGTCCTTCAGATTTGGTGCATGCAAGAAGGTAATTTGTGAGCTGTCCCCATGTTCATCTGCCAAGACTTGGCCATTTAGAAGCATCAACCAGCAAGGCAGAGGCAGGAAACTACAGACCTGTGGCTTGACGTCAGTGGTAGGGAAAATGATGGAATCACTTCTGAAAGAAAGAATTGTTGAGTACATAGAAGCCAGCGGGGCACAGGACCCAAAGCAGCATGGATTCACAGTGGGGCGGTCATGTCAGATGAATCTAATAGATTTCTTTGACTGGGTGACCAAAGTAGTAGACCAGGGAGGGGCTGTGGATATGGCCTACCTAGACTTTAGCAAGGCATTTGACACAGTCCCACACAAAAGATTAATAAGCAAGTTATCCAGCCTGGGAATGGGTCCCAGGGTGGTAGCCTGGGTAACAAACTGGCTGGACAATAGGACACAGAGGGTAATGGTAAATGGAGTACATTCTGAAGAAAGGGGGGTTACTAGTGGGGTACCACATGGTTCAGTACTGGGACCGGTCCTCTTTAATGTCTTTATAGGAGACATTGCAGAAGGGCTAGAAGGAAAGTATGCTTCTTTGCAGATGACACAAAGATCTGCAACAGGGTTGATAAACAAGGAGGAAGGGTGGAAAGGATGAAAAGGGAATTGGCAAGGTTGGAGGAATGGTCAAAAATATGGCAGCTTAGGTTCAGTGCAAAAAAGTGTAAAGTAATGCACCTGGGAAACAAAAACCAAGGGGAAGAGTACACAATGGGGGGGGAGGTACTAACAACAACAGAAATGGAAAGTGACCTTGGGGGTAGTCATATCAGATGACCTTAAGGTAGGTAAGCAATGTGAGAAGGCAGTAAGGAGGGTTGGGAGTGATACTAGGATGTATCGGGAGAGGCATCACCAGTAGAAAACTGGAAGTTGTTATCCCTCTGTACAGGCAGTTGGTGATACCCCATCTGTAGTACTGTGTACAGTTCTGGAGACCTCATCTCCGCAGGGACATAGAAAGGATGGAGGCAGTCCAGAGGAGGGCAACTAAAATGGTACAGGGTCTGCAACAGAAGTCATACGAAGAGAGACTCAAAGTGCTTAATATGTATACCCTTGAGGAAAGGGGGGGAGCATGATAGAAACTTTCAAGTACCTCAAGGGAATCAACAAAGTCAAAGATGGGAGCATCTTTCAGAAAAAGAGATGTGCAAGAACAAGGGGACACAATTTGAAGATAGAGGGGGGACGACTGAGGGGCATGGTGAGGAAGTATTTTTTCACGGAGAGGGTGGTGGACACATGGAACCACCTTCCTGAGGAGGTCGTGGGGCCAAAAACAGTGGGGGAATTCAAAAATGCATGGGACGGACATAAGGCAATTATAGTGAGGGGTAGGAGGAAGTAGGCTGTTGGTTAACTAGAACCTGCAGCTTATCCAATAGGTAGGGAAATAGGTAGACTAGGTGGGCCAAGCAGTCCTTATCTGCCGCCAAAGTCTATGTTTCTGTGTTTAACAAGGCCACCCACCTGCTCTGGCAATTTGGTGTATTTGGTTACAAAGCACACTGGTTCTTTGCTGGCATATTTTTCTTTTTTGGTTTCACCAGAGATTCTCTGGCTCTGGTTTGAGCCTTCTCATATACAACAGGCTCCCTGTTGGGCACAGTTATTTAGTCTATTCCTGTATGTATCTGATTGTGTTTACCTATTCCAGTTTTAGTTTTCGCTGTAGTTTTTGCATTCTTTTGTTTAAAGACCAAATGTACCTAAATGTTCTCATTCTAATTCTATTGCCTTGTTTGTCTCAATCCTCTGTATAATCATCTACTTGTTCTAAATGTACTAACGTGGAACCTATGTAAAGAGCACTGAGCTCAAATGGTTAATCCAAGATCAGAAATAAAATAAAATAAAATAAAATATGCTCCTTGTAGCAGTCTTCTACTGTGGCCACAAGCAAGAAATCTTCAGCCTGGGTTTTGAAATCTTGCTAAGAGGAGTCATTTCTACTGACTCTTAAATACTGGCCAAAAGAGTAGAGTTAACCATAAACCTTTGGTTGGCACTGTCTGCTCTTAGGAGGCTATTAGTAGCCATTGGTTTCCAGCAACATTTAGTATTTACCTTTGCATTATTATCAGCAAACAGGGTGAAATCAAGAAAGTTAGGGCATTTTACTCATAGTGCTTGTGAACTTTAAGTTCATGTTATTATTCAGCCATTCTATGCCCCTCTTCCTCAGATCCACACCAAACACACACTATATAATTGACATAGCAGTGCCACTGTACGGTGCATGTATGGGTTTTCCACTGGATTGAGAACAAGCATTTTTTCCCAGAACCAGATGAAGAAGTTTGCAAAGCATACTTCTCAACTGTCCCTGATGTTCAGGGATGCCTCTGATTTTGCCTCATAAATTTCCTCTGTCCCTTTTAAAACTGTAGATTCTAGCCGGCCTGTCAGTGCAGCGGTAGGATTTCCGATCGTGACGCCGGCAACCCGGGTTTGGAAACGGATCCGGATTGTCGGAGGGCCGGCCGGAGGAGAAGGATCGAGCGTCCTTGGACTGCTCTCCTTCTCCGGGGGGAGGGGAGGACTGAGTGTTCGGTGCAGTGGCGACACCCGGCAGAGGCAGGGTGTTCCACTATGCACCGATGCTATGAACCATCAGGGGCGGGTGGACGCTGGCATCATTGCATCGCCCCCGCCCCTGCCTACAGGGGTAAAATGTTCTGTGTCCTCGCCGCTCCATGAAGACCTGCCCCGGTCCTCGACTCGCTCTCGCGCTGGCTCCTGACTAGTTACTAGCATCTCTGCGCTGGAAGGCCCTGGCGCTTGAGACCCCTGCCTGCCTTCTGGGGGTGTCAGGGTGACTGGGGAGTGCAAGCAATTGGCGGAGGTGGAGGCGAGGGGGTCCGTGACCAGGTCGGACAACGACGGCTCAGGGGCACACAAAAAGTACTAAATATAAAAAAAAAACAAAAAACTGTAGATTCTGTCACTAAAAAGTAGGGATTTGAAGCATAAAGTTATAGCAAACAGTAGTGTTACAATTTGGATTTCTATCAGAAAATACTATTTATATCACACCACACATTGTAGTAAGCTTTTTGAGCTGATAGTATAATTTTTTTAAAATGTGTCCCTGATTTTGGTCATTTGTCACTCACTTTTTAAGCCTTGTCCTTGATTTGTAAGGCAGGAGGTTGAGAGATATGTCACACAGGAGTGGGGCTGTGGCTGCCCCCATGGCTGTGCCACAAAGTTGCAGGTAGGATGCATTAAATTTGAAATAATTATGTTTAAATACAAAGTCCAAACCTTCCAATATAAATGGAATAGGGAAGGAATCTCTCTCGGGGTTACACTGCAGAAAATGTTCACAGGCCCATATCCCTGCTTAATGTGTAGTGCAAGTGTAGAGGGATTCCACATCTGTTCTGAGCCACATATACTTAGTGCCTAAGAGAAATACAATAATTTGTTCATGACGTTGTCTGTGGAGTGACAGGGCAAGGGACAGTAGTAATACTGCTGCTTTTCTAGTAGATTGAACACACAGTTTTGATAATCCTGTTCAGACATAATCAAAAACCTTCCCCCTTTTTCTGCAGATTTTATAACAATAGCAGGGGGTTTCTTAAGGTCATCAAGTGCACTTATAAAATGGATAGAGAGTTTTCTGCATCCTGATTGGTCAGGACTCATGTCCTTATAAGACTGCAGCCATGAAGGTAGCACTGTTTTAGGCATCATGGGCACTGCACATCCCACATATCTATGCCTACAAGAATCTTTTGAAAAAAAAAAAATTATGGCAGCATTTTAGTAAGTACAACCCAGCCTACCTCTCACTTGCCAACAGTTTAAAAAAATTCCCACACATATATATCCCCCTCAGCCCATCCCACCTCCAATGCACCCCTACTAATTTAAAAACAGATATAAATCATATTATCTTTACATTTTATTAGTTTAGGCCTCTAACTCCAGGCCGTTGATTGGACCACTTTTTTCCCACTTCATCAGGATGCCACATTCAGGGACACACGCCTGCCCAGACACCTGCAACCATAAGCCTTGGGAATCCAGCAATGTAATGCACAGCTCAGTAAAACCTGAAATGGCCCCCCAAAAATGTCTATTTTTATCACTCTCTGCCCATAAAGTACACTACCAAGTATGACTGCTGCAATGGCAAGTTGCACGGCAGAACACAAAAGTAAAGCCAAAAACTCCTCCAACCCAACAGTTTATGGCTGAAATTCAAACTAAAGCTGAAAGCTCTTCCGACCCAACAATTCACAGAGCTTGTAGAAGGAGGATGATACAGTGTGTGTATGTGTATTTTAGGGGGGACATAATGACAACTACTTCACATACTGTAGCTTGCCAGTGTATGTAGGGGAGAAGGGACATAACCCCATAGTACATACAGTGTGTATGAGTTGGTGGGACTGGGGGGGGAGTGCCAAGCTAAGCAGGACGACCACTGTACAAATGCCCTCTACTAGCAAAACAAGACTTCTGCACTGCATATACTTACGCAGACTAGGCAAACTATTTTTCCTTAACTATAAATTGAAAACCCAGTTTTTAAATGCTTTTACATCTTTTTTGCTCCATTTTATCTTTTAAAATATTTATTTAATTAACCCATTTTAAAAGCACAATAAGGCACTCCGAGGTGTGGGTCATTGTCTGATAAGAGCACTTCCTAGGTGCTGAAGGCACTCAGCACAAGCATCTTGTGTCTTACGACACGCTTGGGGCATGCTGTTCTCAGGCAAGAACCCACACCTCATCGTGTCCTATTGTTTACATAACTCATCACGTTTAGGTTATGACAGACAAAGGGGGAAGCATTCTCAAACAACTTCTCTGTTTCTTTTAGCACAACACTTTCAAAGGCTTTGATCATCGGGTTCAGTGTTAGCAGGCAAAACTGAGATTATCTGGTGGCTCATCACTAAAGAGAGATTTGAGTAACTAAGTTATGCAAATCTTGTGGGGTCCAGCTGTTGGCTCCAGTACCCTCAGCCATATCCCCTTGATAATTATTACCTTTATTAGTATTGTCTAACAGATAAAGGCTACAGAGCCCATTTCAGCTTTCAGCGAGGCGGGCAACAACTGGTCAGAGGAGCTGTAAAGGTCGAACCAGGGCTGAAAAGCAAAATAAACAACAATGGCCTGCGATGCAGGGGGGGTGACTGCCCCAAATGGGAGCCATGGAGCTGATGGTTGATTCTAAGTTTTCAGGTTGTTGGTCTGCGTTGACGGAATTTTCACATGCTTCTCCAACTGCTGCAATGTCAGCGCTTCTATTTCCAAAGAAGTTCCACAGTCTTATTTTCCGGAATAGCTTGAAAAGTTCTGCCTGAACGAAAAACCTGTCTGCAGCTGTTTGGGGAATCAAATTAAGTCCTCTTGAGGGTAGTGAAGTCTGTGCCAGTGTCAGTTACAAATCCGTCAAGTTAATCACTTCTTTGGAGCGTTCATGTACAATCTCCTGGAGTTGAGGGTTTTCATCTGCTGTGCCGTCCCCTGCATGTCTTACTTTTCCGCTTTTTTGTGTAAGTTTTTGTTTTATCTTTTTTTTTCATGGTGGAGTGGGGCATCTGCTCTAAAAACCTTTGTCTGAGCAGCTCTCCTCCATCTCACTGTTGCTGGTGTCTCTATTGTCAGGCTATGCAGACTTCTGTGCAGTTTCTTAATTTAGAATGCCCTCTGCTGGTTGTGCACACATGCATGTTCCACACAAAGATACAGCCTCCAATGAAATCAGTGTTATCTCACGGTAATTGACTTTGTTTGCATTTTATGAGGTAATTCTCATGTTTATTTAACTTTGATTCCAGATTCTTATCAAGGTCAGGGAATTAATGGTTTTAAAATTGTAGATGTTTTTGTTTTACCTCTTTAATTTCAGTGCTGATTTCCTTATGCTTTTTTCTGAATCCTCAGCTATCAGAAGTTAAAGAGCACCTTCCTTAACCTGTCTCAATATACAAAAAAAGGTAACAGGGAGGTCCCTTACCTCATCAGGAGCTCCTCCATGCTGGTTGTCCAGTTTCTTAAATAGCCCTCAAAGGAAGGGAAGGGATCATAATTTGCCCCGAGTGGCTAACCGAACAGTCCCTTTCCACTTCCTGACTCTCTGAGGCACCCTCGCACTCTGACGTTTTAAGATGTCTTTATAGGTCGAGCGTGGGGGCACGCTACATTCAGTTAAATGCTGCATCTTTTTCAAATGTGATTTCCCAATTTTAAATCAGGTTTTGGTGCTGATTGATGCCAGGGTTCAACTAACAAGGTTTATTAGTTGAACCCTGGCATCACTCAGTACTAAAACCTGATTTAAAATTGGGAAATCATATTTGAAAAAGATACTCCATTCAAATGAAGGGAGCACGCCCCCACACTCGACCTATAAAGGTGTCACAACATGTTGGAGCAGAGTCAGGAAATGGAAAGGGATCATGCGGCCAGCCCCATGGAGGCAAATTACAATCCCTTTTCCTTCCTTTGGGGGCTATTCTAAAAAACTGGACAAGGAGCCTGGAGGAACTCCTGATGAAGTAAGAGAGCTCTCTGTTTCTTGTTGGTATCATTAAGAAAGGTTCTCTATAATGTATTTGTCAGTGCATTCTAGCACTGCTGTTTCCCAGGCCTCCCTGTCGTAGAAATTTTTAAGACTGCGAGATGGAGTTTTTGTAAGCCACAGGCCCCATGGAGATTGCTTCCTCTCCAAATATGTCTCCAGTCATGTGATGATGTTACATGTGACATTTAGTTCCATGATGCTTTGCCTCTCTAGGGTGGAAAACAATTGTTTAGTACTGCCTTCCTCAGAAGAATTACTGGTGATAAGTATATTGCAAAGTTTTCCTTTTGCTCTTTGCTGCCAAGCTGTCAGGTCTTCTGTGGCCTCCAGACACAAGGGTATATTGGCTGTTGCAGTCACTGGCTCCAAAGCAGTACCAGGTTGTAAGCTCATAGTACTATTATACAGACAGCTGAACTTTTTTCCAGAGAAGTGTAGCTGTGTGGTAAGCACTATTTATCAGAACGTTGCCAGTAAAACTCCAAATGTCAGTGCTTCTGATGCCCACAGCTACACATCCAGGCATGGCAAGCAAAACAAACAGATCAAAAGTGTGCACAGTGGTCAGGAGTTCATTGCAGCACAGGGTGGCCTACTTATTGGATGAACTTATACAGGAAAGCACCGCATACAGGACAGCACCGCATAGAGGAAAGCACCGCATGTAGAAAAGCACCGCATACAGGAAAGCACCGCATACAGGAAAGCACTGCATGCAGGAAAGTACCACATACAGGAAAGCACCGCATGCAGAAAAGCACCGCATGCAGGAAAGCACCGCATACAGGAAAGCACCGCATGCAGGAAAGCACCGCATACAGGACAGCACTACATACAGGAAAGCACTGCACCGCTAGGCCCCCAGCTCTAGGGGGTTTATATGCTCTGTGGTGAGTTTTGGGACTTTTCTTAAACAAAAAACACACTTTTGTTACATGATCCCTACCCCTGATTTCAGGGGAAATTCCCCCCCCCCATGGAATCAGGGGTGTTGGAGACATTGGCTGGCATTAGAGTCTGCAGCTGCAATTGTTGTGGACAACTGGCTGACCAACAGTGCCATCAACCACCCCATACGCATTTTTGTAATATATTGTATAAAGGGTGGGGGAACCTTGGGGGGGTTTACATGCTCTGTGGTGAGTTTTGGGACTTTTATTGAACCAAAAACACACTTGTGTTACATGTTCTCTCCCTACCCCTGATTTCAGGGGAATTGTTTTCCCCCATGGAATCGGGTGTGGGAGGCTCTGGCTGGTATTAGAGTCTGCAGGTGCAATTGTTGTGGACAACTGGCTGACCCTCTTCCCCCTGTAAAGCCTGAACAATAGCCACAAATCCTGGGTACCTGGAAATTCATTCCATTAACATTACAGTACTTATTTGATTTATCACCCTTATTCACAAAAAAACAGTGAGCCCAACTGCATCATCTTCTTGAGTCCAGCTTAATAAAGCAGCTGCAGTTCTGACTCCATGAGGGACATCAGGTAGCCTGCCCCCATGAAATTCACAAAGCATTTGTAGCAGCATAGCTTTTACTACCCCAGCTTTACTTATGAAAGAGCACTCAGCCCATTAATTCATTTATTTCACCAGCATTAGCAACAATATGATTTTACCCCAACTATTAAAAAAAACTGAGCCAGCCCAGAACTGCATCATCTAATAGCTGCCACAATTATCGGACACCCAGACGGACATTTAGGCAGCCCCCAACATTCTCAATGGGCTCTATTCTGAGGCTCCACGCACGCAGAAGAAGGACGTGATAGCCATCGCACAGCTGCCTGAGCTCACTGTGTCCCCTCCACCCAATGCATGACGGGGAGAAGCCCCCCATGCACCTGATACCCGACCAGTCACAGAGCTCCATGCAGGGGCAGGCCTGGGGCAGTGCAGGAGGGCGAGCCAGCACTCTGGGCATTCAAAAACTTGTGGAGTGCTGTGCACGGGGTCTTTCCGCTCCACGTCCGGAAGCCAGACGTAAACCACTGGTACTGGTTATGCATCCCCCGGGGAAGCTGCCTCCAAATGCAGCAGACATGGCAGGGGACAACAGCCCCCCCAACAATGTTGCCCCTGCTTTCAGGGCACCTCAGGAGGACAGGGGTTGGGTGGACGAGGTACCCCTTCAGTGGCACCATTGGCGCTCTGTATGCCGGCCAAAAACATGGCACCCGTTATGCACAAGGGATCCACTGTTGGTCCTTGCCTAGGCAGCAGATTGGCTGCCTGCCCTGATCTGCCTCTTAGCACTCTACCTGCCCCCCGCAGACCTGCTGCTGGGGGCGGGGCCGACAAGATGGGGAGCGAGGGCCGGGCGTTCGTGAATGTAGCCCTCCTGTGGAAATCCCACAGGTGCGGAGCTGCACACCCTGATATGCGCCCCTTGTGTGTCTTTTCGTGAATAGGGGCCATTATGCATTTGCAGGCAGCAGCCTTTTTTTACTACCCACTTTCCATCAGAGCCCATACAGTGCACAACCAGCAGCAGAAACTTAAAGTTGACCCACCCAGCAAAGATGTTAATTCCACGATCAGGCTGGCAGCAAACGCAGAATCAATTGCACATTTCCCGGCCCAACCAAAAGACCAATAGACTTACTCAACTGTCCCACTGACAAAGAGAGAAACACACCCTGGATTAAAAAAAAACCTCACACCAGACAGTGAACTAGTTGAGCCCCCCGCCACTTTGCCGAAATATTCGCAGGAGTGGTCTGTCACTGGGCTATCGGCGCAAAGGTCACCAGTTTTTCAGTTAAATTCATCTCAATGCCTACTTGGTCTATTCAATTATTAATCAGCATGGTACACGGAGAACCATGACTGGGATGTCAACATACCAGGGTACACAATCTACAGAAGGGACAGGGAGGGTAAAAGAGGAGGTGGAGTAGCTTTCTACATAAGGGATGGAATCAAAGCTACAGAACTAAAAAGTAAAGGGGGAGGACAAGAGGAACTCTGGGTCACCTTGGAGACAGGGAATGGCATCACAATCCGCACAGGGGTTGTATACAGACCCCCGTCTCAAGGGGAGGAAAATGGACAAGAATATGATAGAGGGCATTCTCAAAATGGCTGAAAAAGGGGAGATACTGTTGATGGGGGACCTGAATATGCCAGATGTTAACTGAGTTAACTGGGCTACATGGTCTGCAGCCACATCCATGAGCAGGGTCATTTTCGATGCCCTACAGGGGACATGCCTTAGACAGCTAGTGGTGGAACCCACTCGGGAGGGAGCAATATTAGACCTGATACTCTCAAATGGAGAGAGGATCACAAATTTAGAAGTCAGTAGACATCTGGGAACAAGCGACCACTGCACAGTGTGCTTCACAATAAACACAACCATGGAGACAGACCATACAAAGACAAGGATACTGGACTTTAGAAGGGCTGACTTTGGCATAACGGGTGACTACCTGAGGAATGCATTAGCAAATGGCCAGAAAGGAGGAGTGGAAGAACAATGGAGAAAAATCAAAACTGCCATCATGGAGGCAACAAGCCTTTGTGTGAAACAAATAAAGAAAACAAAGTGGAATAAAAAAAACACTATGGTTCTCAAAAGAGGTGTCAGGGAAGGTTAAGGAGAAAAAGGCTGCATTCAAAAAGTATAAGGAATCACAGACGGAGCACAACAGGGAACTGTATCAGTTAAAGCAGAAAGAAGTGGGGAAGGCAGTCAGAAAAGCAAAGGCCCAAACCGAGGAAAAGATAGCCAACTCAGTAAAGAAGGGGGATAAAACCTTTTATAGATACATTAGGGAGCATAGAAAGGTTAAGGGAGGGATAGTGAAGATTAATAAAGGAGAGGAAGTTGGGCAGAGGAGACAGTGAAAAGGCAGAGATACTGAATGAATACTTTTGCTCAGTATTCACAAAAGAAGAGGAGGTTACCTAAACCAAACAGTAGAAGCACTCTGGGTAGGGGGGTTGACGCCAGTCCATTTACAGAAGAAAGAGTCCTGAAAGAACTCCTAAAACTGAAGGTGGACAAAGCCATGGGGCCTGACAGGATTCATCCTAGAATCCTAAAAGAGCTAAGGGAGGACCTAGTGACACCACTAACCACACTTTTTAACAAATCATGGGAAGATGGGGTGTTACCTGAGGACTCGAGGAGGGCAGATGTGATTCCCCTTCACAAAAGTGGGAGCAAGGCAGAAGCAGGAAACTACAGACCTGTTAGTTTGACCTCAGTGGTGGGGAAAATGATGGAATCACTTCTGAAAGAAAGAATTGTTCAGTACCTAGAGGCCAGAGGCCACAGGACCCAAAGCAGCATGGATTCACAGCAGGAAGGTCATGTCAGGACAGATAAAACCAAATAATAGACCAGGAGGGGCTGTGGATATGGCCTACCTAGACTTTAGCAAGGCATTTGACACAGTCCCCACAAAGATTAATAATCAAGTTAGCCAGCCTGGGAGTGGGTCCCAGGGTGGTAGCCTGGGTAGCAAACTGGCTGCACAACAGGACACAGAAGGTAATAGTGAATGGAACACATTCTGAAGAAAGGGGGGTTACTAGTGGAGTACCTCAGGGCTCAGTACTGGGTACAGTCCTCTTTAATGTCTTTATAGGTGACATTGCAGAGGGTCTGGAAGGAAAGGTATGCCTCTTTGCAGATGACACAAAGATCTGTAACAGAGTTGATACACAAGGGGGGGTAGAAAGGATGAGAGGGGACTTGGCAAAGTTGGAGGAATGGTCAGACATATGGCAACTTAGATTCAATGCAAAGAAGTGCAAAGTAATGCACCTGGGAAATAAAAATCCAGGAGAAGAGTACACAATAGCAGGGGAGGTACTAACGACAACAATAATGGAAAGGGATCTGGGTGTAGTCATATCAGATGACCTAAAGGTGGGTAAGCAATGTGAGAAGTCAGTAAGGAGAGCCAGGGGGATACTGGGATGCATAGGGAGAGGCATCACATGTAGAAAAAGAGAAGTGGTTATCCCTCTGTACAGACAGTTGGTGAGACCCCATCTGGAGTACTGCGTGCAGTTTTGGAGACCTCATCTACGACAAGGACATAGACAGGATAGAAGCAGTCCAGAGGAGGGCAACTAAAATGGTGCAGGGTCTACATCAGAAACCATATGAAGAGAGACTGAGAGAGCTTAATATGTATACCCTTGATGAAAGGAGGGACAGGGGGACATGATAGAAACTTTTAAGTACCTCAAGGGAATCAACAAAGTCCAGGAGGTAGCATCTTTCAGAAAAAGAGATGTGTAAGAACAAGGGGACACAATTTAAAGTTAGAGGGGGGACGGCTCAGGGGTAATGTGAGAAAATTATTTTTCATGGAGAGAGTGGTGGACACACGGAACCGCCTTCCTGGAGAGGTTGTGGGGTCTAAAACAGTGGGGGAATTCAAACATGCATGGGACAGACATAAGGCAATTATAGTGGGGAGTTGCAGGAAGTAGGCTGTTGGTTAACTAGAATCTGCAGCTTATCCAGTAGGTAGGGAAATGGGCAGACTGGGTGGGCCAAGTGGTCCTTATCTGCCATCAGACTCTATGTTTCTATGTTTCTATGGCATGCTACATCCACAAACCAGGAGACCACTGGATTGTGACCGTCACAGACTAGGAATGGGACTCAGTGGGGGCGCTTCTCTTCTGAGCAGGCTTTGGCAGCGGCAGATGAAGGCTCACAGTCACAACCTAGTATGGCGGCAAATGGCTGGCTTGAAGAGGCCCACGACAGTGCATCTTCACTCAGGCCGTGCATGCTGATGCATGTGTGTACTGACGCATGGTTGGTCATCGTCCATCCCACACTCTACCATGGAGTACCCCTGACTTCCTGCTCTTCTGTGCCCTATGAATTTCCTGCTGCTCACCTCTTAAAGTCTCAGTGCCTAGTAAAAATAAAAAACAGAAGCAGAACTCGAGCTGTCTTGTGGAGGGGTTTGTCTGTGGCACAAGTCTCCCCACACTCTCTCCAACAAGCTGGCCCCTGGTCTTGTCGTAGTTCCCTGTGATTTATGTGATTCGGAAGAAGCGTGCCATGCACTTCCACTATACTCCTGCCAAATATGGGAAGGTATGTTGTGTAGTATATATGCAGGTCCATTCTTTGTAAGTGTGATCCCTGATTCCAAGTGCCATCACACTTGGGATTTTTCTGCTGTAGTTCCTGTAGTGAAATGCATACTTTTGTAAGTCAAAGAAATAATATGCTACGGGGTCATTCTTTCCTGTACTTCTAGCATGTTCTGGACTAACAGGTGGGCTTCCTCTGTGGTCCAATTTAAACCAAAACTTTCCCCAGTATAGTGTCGGACCTGTAGGTATCTAAAGTGATCTGGGGGTCGAAAGTGAAATTTTTGCTGCAGGGCCTGAAAGGTTTGAAGAGTACCCTTGTCAAAGTATTGATATTTGTGTATAAGTCCTAAGCATTGTCATCTTTTGAAAGTAGGGTCTAATCTTGCTGTACAAAAATTCAGGTCTGAGACTAATGTTTCTAGATAATGGGCTGTGAGTTTGATTCCCAGGGAGCGAAGCAGGGTCCGTGCTTTTATTTAAAATGTATAAAGTATATTGAGAATCAATATCCCATATTGATTCTCTAGTATTCGAGAGATGTTTAAATAGTTGTGTGAAAATTTGATCCACTTGTTCTGTCAGCTCAAGATCTTTCCAGTGCAGGGTAGATGTGGTATCCAGTCAATGTAGTACCTGTGAAAATAAGAGTCACCTGGCAGTACTCCTGGAGGTTGGGAAGTGCCAGACCTCCATTCTGTTTTGAAAGTTGTAGTGGTTTATACGCAGTTCTAGGTTTCCTTCCTGCCCATATGAGTCTAGCTATCAATTTATCCCATTTCTCGAATTCGACTTTTGTAGGTGTTAGGGAGATATTCTTTCTGAAATATATATAGAAATCGTGGAAGAACATTTATCCAAATTATGTTGATTTTCTGTATCAAAGGGAAACGTCTATGTCCCGTCTGGCCCCACTTCTATGTGTATCGAGGCCCGATTAGCAGTTACATAAGTAGTACATCATTTTACACTTACTTCTTGTTATTTTATTTGAAAAAGTATCTGGTTGATCCTGCGCCCTCTTTGCCAGCATTCTAACAGCAAAAGCCCTCCCCAGCACACCCACAAGCACCCACAACTGTCCCCATGATAATGTGTCAGGCGGGGAGCAGCCAGGGCTCCTCCATATGCTTAGTATGGTGCTGCATTTACAAACAGCTCTGGTTTGGAGCCTACATACCCCTGTGAAACATTGATACCAGATACGGACTGCCAGGGTGCCTGTCAGTTTGTACCTGGTCTTGGTATAGCACATGTAGACTCCAAACCAGAGCTACGTATTTGAAGCTACCGCAGTACATAAGCTGTATTATGGTAGCTTCAAATAGCTCTGGTTTGGAGTCTAAGTGTGTCCATGCTACACCGAGACCAGGTACAGACTGACAGGTACCCTGGGAGTCTGTGTCTGGTATCAGTGTTTCACAGGGGTACGTAGGCTCCAAACCAGAGCGCTTGAAAATACAGCACTATACTAAGCATATGGAGGTGCCCTTGCTGCTCCCTGCTTGACACGTCATCACGGGGACAGCCGCGGGTGCTTGTGGGCGCACCGGGGAGGGCTTTTGCTGCTAAAATGCTGGCAGAGAGGGTGTAGGATCAACAATAAACTTTTTCAAACACAATAACAAGTAAGTGAAAAAGTATGTGCTACTTGTGCAGTTGCTTATTGTGCCCCACTTCACACAGAGGTGGGGCCGGACTGGACGTGGATGTTTCCCTTTAAGGGAAGAGGTATATGCCACCATCTTTGTAAATCTTCATATATGGTGGTACTTTGTGGGTCATAATTAAACTTATACAGTGTGGACAGGTCCAGGGGCAGTACAATTCCCAGCTATCTGAACTTCTTGCAGTTCAAATGAAATGCAAAAACCTTTTTGATATTTTGTGTAGAAAGATGGTTGAATTGTAGGACTTCTGTTTTGTGTTTATTTAATTTATATCTGGCCAAGGCTTCCACCTCTGCTAGATGCTCAAAAAGAACCAGCAAAGATTTATCTGGATTGGTCATATAGAGCAGTAAATCGTCGGCATAAAACGCGACTTTGTGTTCTACTCCTGTGTATGTCAATCCTGTAATTTGGGGATTCTACCTTATGGCTTCTGCCAGGGGTTCATCATATAATGCAAACAATAACGGGGATAAGGGGAATCCCTGTCAGGTTTCTCTAGATAGTGGGAAACAGTCTGAAAAGGTTCCGTTGATTTTAACCATTGCTTGGGGAGTAGTATATAAACTCTTTATCATTTGACACAAGGTTTCTGGAAAGTGAAAGTGTTTCAAGGTGTGCTGGAGAAACTCCCATGACACCCTATCAAATGCCTTTTGGGCATCCATACTTAAAAGTGGTAATGGTGCTGCCATTTGTCTGGATCTCTCCAGCAAATATAAGGTCCATTTAATATTGTCAGAGGTCTGTCTTTTAGGGACAAAGCCCACTTGGTCCTTATGGATAAATGTTGGTAGGACTGACTATACGTTTAGCAATGATACCGATATATAATTTATAATCTTGATTTAGGACCGATATAGGTCTATATGAATCACAATGAAGAGGGTCTTTAATAGGTTTTGGAACAGCAGAAATGAGGACGGCCTGGTGGCGCTGGAGGTTTAGGTGCTGGACGCTACTCCTCGCGCCACGACGGCGACCTGGGTTCTGCAACGAGCCTGGGCTGCTGGAGGTCAGCAGGGGAGAGAGAGGATCGAGCGTCCAGAGGACTGTTCTTCTCTGTCGGGCAGGGAGAGATTACTGTCCTGCTCGCTTATTGCCCTGTAGTGAAGGCTGGAGGGGGATACGGGTCGGGAGGCATGTTGTCAATGTACGATGTCGACAGAGAGGGGGGAGCAAGAAAAACCAAGGAGGAAAATGGAGCTGGCAGGCTCCGTGATGGCCCCACCAGCACCACATCCCAATGCCCGGAATTTGGATGTTGGTCTCAGGTGTGGGGGGTAAGCCGGCACCCTTCACCTTGGCCCTGTCACGGGGGGAGGCAACTCATGGGGGATCGCGGGGTCAGTTGGGTGGGTGAAAAGTGGAACCGGAGAGGGAGGGACTGGAGCCGCCTGCCAGGCTCCCAAGAGGGAAAATAATCTGTATGGAAAAAAAAAACCAGCAGAAATGTTTGCATACTGCCGACTAGGGGGAGGTACATCACCATCTTGAATAGCTCTGAAAACATTATTCAGAAGAGGGAAGCAATTCAGTCTGAAATGCTTTGTAGAATTCTGATGAGAACCCATTTGGTCCAGGGCATTTTCCTAGTTTAACATTTTTTATAACGGTTAATACTTCTGGGGAAGAGATAGGTCTCAGTAACACCTCCTGTTGAGGTTGTCAGTTTAGGTAATGTTATCTTTGTGAAGAAGGTTTGGTATCGAGTGCTTTCTGGTTCAGGGCCTTGGGTATATAGGGCAGAGTTATAATCTCTGAGTCCTTTAGGAATCTCTTGTGTTTTATTTAGTATTGTATTAGAAGCTGGATATGTAATTTTATTAATCGTAACTAGTTTTTGTTGTTGTTGGGTTTGATATGCCAGAACTTTAGAGGCCCATGATCCTCCTTCGTAGTATCTCTGAAATATAAGAGAGCCTGTTTGGTTTTATAAGTCAGCAAATCTTGTAGCTTATTATTGACTTTAGTTATTTGGGGCTGAACTGTAGTATCTCCCTGCATGTGAAGTTGCCTTCTCTCTTGGCTGAGATGTTGCCCTGGAGACAAGAATTTAGATTTTAGAAACCAGAATCTAATTTAAAACCTTGCAGTAGTGGAACACGCCCTCTACTGGTCAGATTTGTTTTCTCCTCTGAAGAGAGCAGATGCCCTGGATTCTGTTAGGAATGAATCTGCATGAAATAAGGCTCTAAGGTAGGAATGATTTTCTCTGCAATGTGTTCAGTTCTGTGCCCATGAACTCCAGTATTTGACTAGGTTCCAGGTATGACTTTTGCAGGTTTAGGAAGAAACCAAACCCATCCAGGGTACTTCTTACTATGGCCATGGAACCAACTGCATCATCCTTTGTTTTTTCTGAGACTAGCCAGTCATCCAGGTAAGAAAAAAAAGCACACCATTCCTTTGCATGTGTGCTGCCACCACAGCTGGGCACTTTATGAACACCCTGGGAGCTGAGGTCAACCCAAAGGGCAGGGTTGTGAATTGGTACTGTCACTTTTCCAACCTAAACTTTAGGTACTTTCTGTGAGAGGGTCTTACTAGAATATGGAAGTATGCATCCTTCAGTTCCAGGGACCCTAACCACTCTCCTGTTTGCAGGGAGGGGATCACAGTTCTCAGTGTCACCATCTTGAACCTTTCTTTTTGATGTGGCTGTTCAGGAAGCTTAGATCCAGAAATAGATCACCATTTCCATTTTTCTTTTGGGCTAGGAAGTATCTTGGGGGCTTTTTTCTCTTTATTTTCTGCCCCTGTTCCCCAGGTCAGAAATGCATGCCATGATGTGGGCATATGCCGTACATACTCAAGCAACTGCTCCCAGACCCTCTAGAAAGTGTCTGCCAATGCTGTGCCACCCACCCCTATTGGGTGGCAGGCAAGCAGCAGGTTGATGTGCCCTCTATCCCTGAAGGAGGAGAGCTGTTGATGGACTCTCAGTCCTTTTTCCCCTGGCTGATCCTGTAATCCTGGTCTGTTCCTGAACCAGGATCACCGGTGTGGTGTGTGGTGTGGCTCTTGGTGCCTCAATCCACTGCACCACTGGCCGGCATGATTCAAATATGTTTGACGTGCATTCTGCAAGCAAACATAAAACTGTGTCAAAGTGTGTGAAAATAATATAACGCAATATAAAACTAACAAAAACTAAGATAACCAGACTTTGTTTTGATTGCCTATAGTCAACGCCTGTCAGATTGTGCAGAATTACAGTGTTTAGCAAAACATTGTGTGACTATGCCATATCCAAAACCAGGCTTGAAGAGAGCTTAACCCTTGCTGCCCCAGTCATGCAGTTTGTGGTTTCTGTGGGTTTGATTTTTTGTCCTTATTGACCACTTGTAGTTTGTTTTATATAATGAATTGCACTTTTATCTGGTGCCTAATGTGAATTCTCACTTGACTAGTTTCCATCTGTGTGTTTTGTTTTTTTTGACCTGGCAAATTACCAACCCCCCCCCCCCATCAAATTAAAGATCAAAATCCTTATGGTTTGAATGGGCCCTGGGTAATGGCAGACCCTCTTCAAAAGCTATGGTTCTGGACTTCAGAAACGCAGATTTGGGCCAGGTAAGGGAAGGGAAAGAGTCAGGGGAAAAGAGGATGGTTTGGATAAGATGACCTTCACCTGACGAGGGAGGGAACTAATGCACTTGGGCAACAGTTGGATGTCTATGGACATTTCAGCTAAATAAGGGGGAGACTATTTCAGGGAAATTCTTGGAGACCCTGGTCAAGGAAGGGCCGGTGGCCCACCTTGAGAATGGCTTGCAGAATAGTAGATAGCATGGATTGGTGGCAGGGACAAGGGCAGTGGATAGAGGACAGGCTATTGGGTATGTTAAGTGGTAAACTGTATGTCTAATTGATCATCTAGTTGTATCACCCCACCACCCCCCAGGTCACACCGGGAGATGAGCAACTTGTTCAGTGTGCCTTCCTGGTGAAACATTTCAATAAATAAATAAATAAGACAGGCAGTAGATTTACTTTACTTTGGTTTCAGGAAAACCTTTGATTTTTACAATAAGCTGCTGAAGAAGTTAGAGGACTTGGGAGAGATGAAGGAGTTAGGTGGGTGGGGAGTTGGCTGGAGGGGAGGCAGCAGAGTGTGGTAGTTTACTAAGTCAAATCAAGGGACAAAGGGGTCACAAGTGGGGTGCCACAAGGGTCAGTCCTGGGACCTGTCTTTTTCAACATGTGTCTTTTTCAACATGTTAATAAGTGACAGGGGAAGGTATGCAGGGCAAGATGTGTCTCTAAAACATAAAGTTGTGCAGTAGGGTAGATAACTAAAAGGCGGGTAAGGAAGCTACAGAGGGGCCTGAAAAGACTAGAGAGCTGGTCCAAAAATGAGACCTATCGTGTTCATAAGGTCATGTAATAAAAAGAACTTATGCTGAACAGACATTTTCCAACAGTTTCTCATAACATTGCAATAGTTTTACTCTTTGAACTCACATTAGGTGTTATAAACAAATCCGCCTCCAAAACCTGTTTTCATGGCCTTTCAGGTCACATTTCATAAATTATATTTGTTATGTTCATATGCTGGGAGAAAAAAAATAGTATTTTTGAAACTTCAGGGTCACAATCCAAGAAAACAACAACATTATGTGTGAACCTCTTCATTTTTCAATCATGACCATTTCACTATTATAACTCGTGTTATTAATTTGTTAATTTTAGCCTCTGCACTATCAGTGCCAAATACCTGCACAGCAAATAAAAGCGAGTAAACATTTGGCATTGACAAATGCTTGTTCTTCATGTGTTTTTACACGTTGTCTGGCCGAGGTACTCTAGTGGAACATACCACCAAAAGTCTCCCAAGACAGAGAATGTGAAGTGGCTGGAAAATAACAGTGATTCCTCTACTGCCGTCCAACCCACCGCCTCCGAGTTGTAAGCACAAAACTGAGAATGGCAGTCAGTCTCTTGGGTTCCCTGACCAGTTATACCAGTAAGCAGTCTTACATTGTGTCAAATAGGGCATGACCACTGGTACTCTGCTGGGGTATCTCAGTCTGTGTCTGGTAGGTTCAGTTCTCCTACAATGACTAAATCCCCTTTTGCTGCCCCCCTCATTTCTTCTTCTAATTCCTTATCCCCCGTACCTTCCTGTCCCTATTCTTCTATTTTTTAATTTTTATTTTGGTTTATTCAGTTTGACAGAAACATGCCATAAACCATACAATTAAAGGTATCATATAAGCTAATAGTTCACAAATTAGTAAAAAGTACAATATATGTTAGCATCAGGATACAGAAGGCATTTAAGTTTTGATACCACATGTGGGGGTATACACACAGAGTGCATGAAAATGCTGTACCAAAATGCTAGGAAGGCCAGCCACGCTAAGACCTGTTCGGAAAAAACAATATAAAGTAGGTAAACATAGAGAATAAAGTATGAGTCTGGGTGTGTAATGAGAATTTACACACACCCTAGGGGTTTATGCATAGCATCTAACCCCGAGGGTGTGTGTAAATTCAGTTACACCCAAACTCATCACTATTTTATATAATGCCGGGATGTCCTTTTTCCCACAGCAACTATATAAAATAAAAAAGACGTTTTTGTGCGACCGCTGCAGTCTGCTTAGCTGTGAGTGCGTGCTCTACGTTTGTCGGTCGCTCGCTTTTTATTTATTTATTTTTTTATTTAATTTTGAGGGTATTTCCCTCATTTTGATTCATTTCTGCCTGCCAGCACTTACCGCAGTTAAGAGTAGCGGTCCAGAGGGGGAAAGATGAGGTGGACAGTGGCTGGGAGGAAGAGTGTCAGAGGTGAGGGGGCCTGCGCAGTGCGAGGGAAACCAGGCGCATGTTCATCGTTATAAATGCTCCTTTATAACGGTGAATTACGCCACGGTTTCCCAATGGGAAAAAGAACATGCCGGTTATTGTAATAGGATAGTTTAGACATGTTTCCAAAAACCATTACTCCCACAATCCTAAAAAAGAAGGCATAGGCATAAAATTGGTCTTATTCAGTACAACCTAGCTCCAACTTGAAAGAAGCATGGTGAATAGATATGGCCCTGTACCAGTAGGAGCTAAAAATGAACTTAGAGAAACAAAAAATTCCCCAACTTTAACAACTGTTACAATAACAGCGCAGCAAAATCAGTACCCTATTTAAACATCAGGTCCAGAAACATAGCAAGGAAGAGTCTTATAATAAGTTTTTTTTTTTCAAACTAGCTGTTGAGATCCACACAAGCTAGTCCCACTGCAGAAGGGTGCCTCGTGGTACGTGTCATGTTGTTAATGCTCAGCTAGCTGAAGAATAGGGAAAATATGTAGATCAAGGTAAGTATGCAAGTGTAAAGGAAAGTCATTAATAAACCCCTCGTACAGCTAGCAGTAAGGCATTTGATATAACAAAAAATTCAAATCAAACAGATCAACTGCAGCAACCTTTACCAGGCAACCTTCAAACAATGCAAAGGAAATGGACTTCAGTCACCCTCATCGAAATTAGCAATTTGGCCCTGGGTATCAGAGTCCCAACTTCTACATTTGGCTACTATTTTGTCCACTTTCTTTGTCACCTCACCGGGGTCCGTGAACCGAAATGTTTTGCTACCATATGTTATCCAGAATCGTGCGGGCGTCAATGGCGAATGAGTAACTCCAAGGCCTCAGAGTTGCTGCTGAAGCAGGTCAAACATCTTGCGGCAGCTCCGGGTAGTGAAAGAGCATCGAGGAAAACTTTAACCTCTTGTTCTTCCAGCTATAGAGGATAATGGGCTTGGGTCCAATTAGGGATGAAGTCCCACACTTAAGGTCCAGTTGTAACCATAACATCAACTGCCCTCAGGATTCTCCTGGGCTGTTATAAAGTTCACCCAGTAAGCTCTCTTGAGGGAATCAGGGTCCAACCCAGAATCTTCCAGCGTGGCAGACAGCAGCCACTGCTGTAAAACAGTAAGTAGATTTTGTCCCTCAGTCCCCTCCCAGAGGCCCACTAAACATATGTTCATGGCCCGGTTGGTGTTTTCCAAATTTTCCAGGTGTACTCATACATGATTCAGTTCCGTGGTTGTTTTAGCAATGGTGGCTTTTATCCACTGCAACCACTCCTCTGCTTCAGTCAGTTGTTATTTTACGAGCACCATCAATTTTAACGTCCTGAGCACTATGGTGGTCAAGGACTTTTTCGATTTTGCGATCCATCTCCTGTACCGCTCTCAGGACCATATCCCATGGAGGAGGGTCCTCTGCTCCACTCAGGCCTGTGACAGTATTACCATCCTTGGGGCCATGTTGGGCCAGCTGTGGTTGCAAAGAGGATTTTTGTCCTGGGCCTCCAGCTGGACTCTTCTGATGACCCATCATCAAGTTTGGTATAGATCGACTCTAAAAGCAGTAATCCATCAAATGAAAGCCTCAAAAAAATGGTGGAGTGAGGATAAAGTATACATTTGAACTGTTAAAGGAAAGCTGTCTTCAATTCTGGCTCCAACCCCTGCAAGGCTTACTCCTCGGTTTAGCTTTTTACACAAAAAGTGGCATTTTTCTAACACCGCAAAGTGCTTTATTTTAAAAAGGAAAAGTCCACTACCTGGAAGTATGGCGGATGCAGGGGGATCCATTTACTGTAAAGGTGTGGCGCCACACCGCTTGCTTCAATCCAAATGTATTGAAACGAGCATTGCGGCCTGCACCTTTACAGTTAATGGAGCTCCCCTGCATCCGCCATACTGTCGGGTAACGGACTTTTCATTTCAAAAATAAAGTACTATGTGGTGTGAGAAAAACACCACTTTTCATGTAAAAAGCTAAACTGAGGGGTAAGCCTTGCTGGGGGGAGCTAGAATTGAAGACAGCCTTCCTTTAAGTTGGATCAAAAGTCAGAGCTGATCTAAAACACAGCCAATCAGGAGCATGGCTCTCTAGCACCCTCCTTCCCTGTCTCTGTTCTTATCTTCTTTCTTGTATCTGTTTTTAGCTGCACCCAGATTGTCTGCACTCTCCTGCCTTACCTTTTCATGGTCCCATCCCCTGTAGTGTCTTTGCCATCCCTAATGTAGAGAGTTCCTTATCCCTGTCCCTCATTACCTTTACCTGTGTTCCTCCTGGACAGTGTATATACTGGTACAGCTAGATCCCAGTCATTATTCCCAGTGGCCCAAGTTGCTGTAATGGCCACCAAGTCTAACTCTACATCTGCCACCATTGCATGGAGCTCGCTAATTTTATTACCTAGGCTCCTGGTGCTCAGGCAGATCCCCTTCCAGCTCCCACTCCTTACCACATATTTTTCCTACTTGTGCCCTGTCCTCACATCCCCTCCTTCCCTTCCTGAAGTTTCTATTGGTGTCTGGCTTATCATGCCCTCCCTTTACGCTCTCTTCTTGACCCAGTCAGATCCCTGCCAATGCCATCCCTATTCCCTTCCTGCCCCCTCCCCATTACCAAGGGCATCCTAGCTAAGCTTCCCTTGTCCCTCCTTCCCTTTAAATACTGCCCTAGTAACAGTCTGGACTGAGGACTGGAAGCAATCCACAGTGATTCCATTATTCAAAAAGGGAGATAGGTCATTAACATCTAATTATACAGTAGACCTGTAAGTTTGACAGCTATATTGGGTAAACTCACTGAAATGCTACTCAAGAATAAAACTGAAGAAAACCTAAGAATGTTGGACTTTGAAGATAGCAATCAGCATGGTTTTAAGAAAAATCGGGGATGTAACACAAACTTGCTTTGTTTCTATGAATATATAAATAGGGAAGTGAGTAATAATACTCCCATGGATATAATATATTTAGATTTCCAAAAAGCCTTCGACAAGGTCCCACATAATGGATTGGTACAGAAATTGATTGATATAGGTATTGATAGCAGAATACCTAAGTGGATTACTCAATGGTTGGAGGGCAGGACAAAAAGAGTGAGGGTGCTGGGTGAATATTCTGAACCAATTGCAGTACCTAGTGGGGTTCTGCAGGGATTTGTGTTGGGTCCTGTGTTATTTTCCCTATTTATAAGTGACTTACACCTGAATAAACATAGCAAAATTATAAAATTTGTTGATGATTCTAAATTGGGAGGACCTGTAGCCACCAAAAAACAGTGACAGGTCATGAGACAGGACCTGGAAAAAATTGAAAGGTGGTCAATGAAAAATGGTATGCCTTTTAGTGTTAACAAATATATGGAGATGCATGTGGGGAAATCAAATATGCTATAAAAATGCAGTCTAAAGGGCATGGAATTATCAGTCACTAAACTAGAGAAGGGTGGATGAATCAGTGGGTTTCAGGAACCATAGAAATGCTGTTATAAGGAAAGCCAATCTAATGATAAAAAATATAAGAAGAGGTTTTGTCAACAAAAGTGAGAGGCATTTGATACCACTTTAAAAGATGTATATAAGACCACATCCAGATTATGATTCACAACTATGGAATCCCTATATGATCTGATGGGGGAAATTGACAGAATAGAAAAGATTCAGAGGCATTTCACTAAATTATTAGGACCCTTAAGAAAATATAGTTACAAGGACAGATTGCTTAAAACAGGCTTGTTTTCGTTACAGCAGAGAAGAATTAGGGGGGATGTAACGGCAATGTATAAGATCATAAATGATGACAAGCTAAGGAAGGAAATAGGGATTACCTTGCAAGTTAAACCAGATGGTTTGAGAGGACATAAAAAGCAAATTAAGATGGAAATGGCCAAAAATAATACATAGATACATAGATTCATAGACAGAGTCAGCAGATAAGGGTCTACAGCCCACCCAGTCTGCCCATTTGAGCTTGTAAGTTCACTTTATGTCTTCCTAGAAGTCTGTTGCCCCTCACCCCTGACCTCCAGAATTCCTTTATGTCTATCCCATGCATTCTTAAATGCTAGGGATAATGCTAGACATTTTTCATTTGTTAATAGAACAGGTAGGTTATGGAATGGATTGCCATCAAAAATGATTGATAGTAGTTCAATTGAAGTATTCAAAAAATCAGTAGACAGATGGTTGTTAGAAAATGCTGGTACATTGGCCCACTGATGTGGGGAACGGTAACTATGGGCTAACAAGCCTCCTGCCATTCTATTACCCAGTATAAGAACCCAGTATAAGTCTCCCTCCTATTTGGTTTAAATGCTCATCTACATACACATCCAGCTTTTGCCCAAGTGTGCTAGTTTCCTCCCTCATCAGGTGAACTCCATCTTGTTTAAAGAGCCTTCTGTCCCAGAAGTCTCCCCACTCTCACACAACATGACAGCATACCTCTTGACACCACACCTTCAGATCTTTGTTGAAAGCCCCATTTCCTTCCGCCTCACACTTCCCCCCTCTTGCACCACACTGCAAGAAGCTCCAAAAAGACCACTGAAGCTGCCGTTTCCCTCATACTATACCTGAGCTTCTGGAAGTCCAGTTGAACTGCTTCTATTTTTGGATTTGCAAGATTATTGGTACCTGAGTGTATCAGAACTCTTGGTCTCCCTCCCCCAATCTTACGAACCAGTCTCTCTATCCTGTCTGCATTCCTATCTACTGATGCAGTAGGCTGGTATGAGGTACTGAGAAGGAGAGTGGCATAGGGAGAAAATGGGGATAAAAACCAAGCATCTGTCTCGATGACAGCTTCTGGTACTCTTGAGTCCCATGTTGCATTGACCCCGCAGGGATACGGCCTGATGGGTAGCAGTGAATGGGGCTTGGAGGTTACTGACCAGCACAGGTAGACCTGCAGTGGGAAGAAAAAGCAGAATTTAAAAAATGGGTAATTCACCGAGTGGTTTCCTGGATGCTCAGGTATTGTAACTCAGTTATATCGGACCATTTGATTGGCTGGTTTTGGTGGGCTATGTGCTTAAATTCAATGTGAATTTATTGCTGAGATACTGCTGAAGCAGGTGAATATGGTGAAATGTTTTTCTTATGTTTTTAATAAAGAAATATTTTTGAGTTTTTAAATGTGTGGTGTGCATATAACTTAACTGTAATATTTTCTTTTAAATATAAGTGGCAACATAATCTGTCTCAGTAGCTGCACAAAAAATGAAGGATCCTGCAAAACTAATTATTAAACATTCAGACATCTGGATCCTGTTTTGTGGTACTATTATTCACATTAAAACAAACTGTGCTTGATCAATGAAGGCGGTGAAATGATAATATAAATCAATACCTATTCCTCTCAACTTTGTGACTCATAAATCAGGGACAAGGCTTAAAGAAATCAGAGACAAAGGACCAAAATCAGGGACACATCTTAAAAATTGATGCTATCCACACAGAAACCTGGTAGCGTAAGAGGCTTAGTGTAAAATACATGCTCTTAAGAAGAACAGGCCTGTAACTCTTACTGCCTGATATTATTTGTTTGACATTATGTTGTGTTTACAATCCCTTCTGTTCAGTCATGGAAATACAAATTTTAGGAGGAACAGAGGTAAATTTTGAGGCAAAATTAGGGACGTCATCTGAAAAATCAGGAACAGTTGAGAGATGTGTTGATACCTGCTAATCCCAACCTGCTAAACCAGAGTCAACACAGCTTAGTTTCAAAACGGAATTGTGGGATAGTTTGTTTAGCTTCCACTACCCTTTGTACCTTGCACTATTTTGTGAGACCAACAGATATATGCTATAGAAATAAACACTGAACCCTTGTGTATTGTTTGAAGATGAGCGTTGTCTTAGTTTGTGTGGTTGTGTCTGCTATGTGTGTATTGCACAAATAAATTAAGTATTTTACATAAAAAAAAAACTCTGACTTCTGCTTCAGAGCATTACCTGCTCAAAATCAGCAACACTGGAGACAGTGGCCAGCACGAAGTGACATGAGCCAGACAGTGGGTCCCATCAGTGACCTGCAAAATGTTCTTTCTGATGAGACCCCTGCCCATGCATCCAACACAGTGTTTTTAAAGGCTAATCAGGTGCTACACACAAAAATACAACAATAAACTTCCTTATATTGGTTGCCATGGTCACTAAAGAAGACCAAGCAACATATATTACAGTGGTGCGGTTGCGCCACTATAGTTAGGGTTCAGCGGTCACTTCTATGTTAAACTCAAAATTTTGTGCGTTAATAACTTTGGACCTGTTCAACGGATTTGCCTAAAATTTGGTATGCACGGTGAGGTATGGTAGATCTCTTGATTTGCCAAATTGCGTTTTGGTTGGATTTACGGTCTTTGCGTACGAAAACACTGAAAAATGCAAAATTATCCATTTTTGGAGGCAGCTTTTGGGATTTTGCATGTGGCCCTGCACGGCCATTGTGTGGCATACCATTCTGTGAGATGGCTCGTTTGAAAGAGCTTTGGTGGCCAAACATGCCGCTTTTTGTTTGGCGAAAAAATATTAAGGCATTCAAAAGTTATGCCACTTTTAAGTTCCCATTATAAGTCAATGTGAAAATTTATATGTATGTTTTGCGAACAAAGAATGGGGTTCTGGCCATCTTGTCCTGCCTGGCAATCAAAGAATTTGCAGCCTCACGGTTCAAGAATCTTTGTCCCTGAGAATTTTTAAAATTCTTTGATTGCAAGGTCCGCCATCTTGTTTTTAATTTTCCAATCGGAAAAACACAAATATCTCGGCTCAGGGGTCACTTCTGAAGTAAAACTTGGATGGGTTTTACTCAGGGGACTCAGATCTATCGAGCCATGCCTTTGGTTTGATCCAAATTGGTCAAAAAATAGAGTTCTGAGCTTTTAAAATCTTAATTCTCGGCTCGCTAACAGTCTTTGATCACGAGCCTGCAAATTCTTTGATCGTGAGATTCTTTGATCGCGATTGTGCATCGCAAGTGAGGGACAAGATGGCCAGATTTAAAAATGTATTTTCTCAGCCCAGGGGTGCCCTAGAAAGTTAAATGAGGGTGGGTTTTGCTCAGGGGGCTTTGTTCTGCCCCATCTGAATAAAAACAATCATGTTTTGAATATCCCTGGTAGTCTAGCGGCCCCCCTGATCATGATGAAATAGATAATGATCTTTAATTCCCTGGTAGTCTAGTGGCCCCCCAATGTGCATTTTATAAATATTGCTTTTCTATATCCCTAGTAGTCTAGTGGTCCCCCACGATCTGTATAAAATTATTATAGTTGTTCATATCCCTGGTAGTCTAGCGGCCCCCCCATCAAAATACAATACATAAGGATCTGCAATTTCTGGTAGTCTAGTGGCCCCCCACCCAGCCGTGCTAGCCACCCAGCACCCCCACCCTTTCCAGCGGTGACTGGCACAGCCTTCCTCTCACCTCCACTTGGCCAGCCGCTGACTGTGTGTAGTAGCAAGCTAATGGAAAGAGGCACTCAGAAATTGTTCTGGGCGGCCTCTTTGCGTCAGCGGCTCTAATCACTCGGTCGGCTGGCTGTGGAGGAATGAGCCTGCCAGTCACCGGCTGAGAATGAGGCCACTGGAATGAACTGGCTGCAGTGAGGTGAGCACTGAACTCTAAACCCAGATCCTTATGTGTTTTATTGTGATGAGGCTGCTAGACTACTGAGATATGAAAGCACGCAAACCACGGGGGGCACTATGCAGTATAGATGGAATCTATGTTATCATGATGGGGAGCCGGCTGGACTCGAGGATATTCAAAACATGATTTGTTCAGATGGAGACGAAGCAACCAAGAAACCTCATCACTAACTGCGACAAAGCAGGACTGAAAATACATTTTTTAAATCTGGCCATCTCGTCCTCACTCTTTGTTCGTGAGTGAGCAATTTCTTTGATCTCGAGCCTGCAAATTCTTTGATCGCGAGATTCTTTGATCACGATTGTGCATCACAAGTGAGGGACGAGCTGGCCAGATATAAAAATCAATTTTCTCAGCCCAGGAGTGTCCTAGGAAGACAAATGAGGGTGGGGTTTACTCAGGGGGCTTCGTTCTGATGAACCATGGTGGTGGTTTACCGCAATTCTTTGAATTTTTTAAATTAGAACAGTTTTTATTCTTTGCTTGTGACCCTGCAAATTCTTTGATTGGGAGCATGCAGATTCTTTGATCACGAGATTCTTTGATCGCGATCGTGCATTGCGAGTGAGAGACAAGATGGCCAGATTTAAAAATAAATTTTCTCAGCCCAGGGGTACCCTAGGAAGTCAAATGAGGGTGGGTTTTGCTCAGGGGGCTTCGTTCTGTCGAACTATGGTGGTGGTTTACCGCAATTACTTCAATTTATTTATTTATAGCATTTTTAATTCTTTGTTCGTGAGCCTGAAAATTCTTTGATCGCGAGCCTGCAAATTCTTTGATCGTGAGATTCTTTGACCGCCATCTTTGATCGTGGTGGTGGGGGGGACAAGATGGCCAGATTTTTTATAATGGAATAGATAGGGAAATTTTACCAATCTTTAAGATTGAATATCTCGGAAACGGTTTGTTTTTTTTGCTTGAAATTTAGAGGGTGTTTACAGCATGTCCTGTAGATGTGAATTATGGTGTTTACATGTTGGAGAAAAATTTTTTACGGAGATATTGTGTGCCACACTTTACGTGCTGCAGACAGTGTTTTGGGTTGTGCCAGTGGCTTGAAATTGATAGGGTGCCTAGCCTTAGTGTCATGGATGTAGTTTTCAGTTGTTGTGTGTGTTAAATGTCAACAGGTGTGGAACTGTGCCACTCTGACAAATGAAAATTTCAAATTTTGACATGTTATATCTCGGACGCGGTTTGGTCTTTTTAGTTGAAATTTGGAGGGTGTTGACGGCATGCCCTGTAGATGTTAATTGCAGTGTTTACGTGTCGGACTATATATTTTTTGCGGAGATATTGCGTGGCGCAGTGTACATTTTGTGGACAGCGTTTTCTATTGTTCTACTAGATTAACATTTGTTTAGTGGCTGGCCTTGCTGTTGTCAATGTACTTTTTAGTCATTGGGTGTGTAATGTGGCCCGACACTTACAAGTTGGTCGGGCCCTGCGCTCCCACCAACTTGTAACTTTACTTTCTATTCTTTCTTAAAAGTAAGGAAATTCTATGCAAAAAAAAAATTGTTAATGCATCAGTTAGGGTTCTTCTACAGTGAAAAGTAAGAAATTCGATTTTAGGTTCCCACCCTTGCCCCACCCCACCAACAGGCATCAGGGTGTGTGTTGGGTCGTCATCCTCTCACCCCATTCTCCTACACTGCACCACCTCAGCTTGTTTACACATGGGATGGGGTGAGAGTTAGAGCCGACGACCCCAATGTACACCCCAATGCCTGTTGGTGGGGGTGGGTTGCAAGGGGTGGAAACCCTAAAATCAAATTTCCTCGCTTTTCTCACTGTAGAAGAATCCTAACTGATGCATTAACAAAGTTTTTTGCATAGAATATACATATACATATATAATATTCTGTGCAGATAATGCCCATGAGAGGTTTCCTCTAGCAAAGCATAATCATCTTTGGAAGGCCTTAAACTCAGCAAAAACCAAAATGAGTATTTGAGCCTGGTGAATGGCATTGTACCGCATCCAGTCTGGAGCAGTTAGGCTGAGTTCGACATTCTGCATATTCCTCCTGACCTTTGTGAAACTCTAACTGCACGTATGAGTCCTCAGGACTATGAATTTTAACAGGTCATCAACTGCCATAGGATCTGAGGATGGCTACCTGGCAAGGACTCTGCTGACCTCGTTACACTTGCAGGTAAAGAGATCCAGAGTTGCTGTGCCCCATGCTTGGAAAATCTTCTGACCCAAATGAAAGTAAGGGGCAAAACATGGAGAGCCTTCAAGGCATCTCCTTCCCCTCAACTATGGAATGCATACAGGCAACTTCGAAACTCCTGCAAGCAGGCTGTGAAATCAGTTAAATGTAAATACTATACCAACCTGCAAACTGAGTCTCTTAGAAACTCCCATAGTTTCTGGGCCTCAATTAACACCCTCCTCAACCCAAAATCAAATAAATAACAGAACTTACCTCCCCCTCTGGTCCCATTACCGACCCAGGCGAGATCGTTGATACCTTCAGTAGCATGTGCACTGACCTTACCTCCTACACCAGCAAACTCCCTCCACAGCTTCCCTCTGCCCAGAATAACCAGCCATGCCATCCTCATCCATCAAGCCCTGTCTTTTATTTAAGACCCATTGATCATAGGGTCACTGGCAAACTCCTAAAGATGCTACCAGCCAGAGGCAGCCCAGGCAGTGACAGCCTGCATCCCACCTTTCTGGAAATTCTCTCCCCAGCCCTTGTAAAGCCACTGATCCACATATTTAATCTTGCTCTCTCATCATCAACCATGCCGGACTCATGGAAGCATGGGCATGTTGTGCCTGTTTTCAAATCCAGCAATCCCACTGCCCCAGAAAACTACCGTCCCATCTCCCTCCTCCCACATCTAAGCAAACTATTAGAAAAAAATCATTCACCAACAGTTTTCCAATTATCTAGGTAATTACAACCTCCTGAGCCCACTCCAGCACGGCTTCTGCAAACATCACAGCACCTCCTCTGTCTTGGCCCTTTTCTCCCACCATGTCCTTAGAAACATGGACATGGGTATGGCCACAGGTGCGGTGTTTGTGGACCTATCAAAGGCCTTTGACCTTGTTGACCACCATCTTCTCCAATCCACCCTGCTAAACCTAGGCTGCTCCCTGGATGCCACTGCTTGATTCAGCAGCTACTTCGCTAACAGATCCCAGTCTGTTCTGATAGGCAGAGATACCTCTGCTGCATTATCCATCCATACTGTTGTCCTCCAGGGCTCCATACTGGGGCCTCTATTATTCTCACTGTTCATAAATGATCTCCCCGCAGAGAGCATAAACTGTAATGTGCTCCTCTATGCTGATGACTTCGTCATCTACCATAACACCATGTCCCTTGAATCTATATCCTCTACCCTCACCACAAACCATAGAGCAGCTCAAAATTGGTTCCTCTCAAACAAAATTCTGGTAAATGAGAAAAAAACGAAGGCCATGCTCTTTGGCCCCAAGCCGTACCTTGCAAAGGCTGCCATATCAAAAACCGCATTACACATACTCACCCCTGCAGACCCTCCTCTTGACACTGTATCCTCCTTCAAATACCTAGGAGTGACTCTTGATCCCTCCCTTGCCTACAGTGTCCACATTGCTAACATTATAAAGAGGGTACACCAGAAGCTAGGGGCAGTCTAACTGTGTAAACCACCTCCTGACCCCAGAGGCTCGCCTTGTAGTTGCCCAGGGAAATCTCCTGCCCCTTCTTGACTTTTGCTCTCCTGTTTTCTCCTCCATATCCTACTCACTTCTTTCTTGTCTAAATATCACATACAACTGTATCTGTCGCTTTGCCCTTCAGATCCCTTCCTCCATTCATCACTGCCCTCCATATCAGTCCTTAGGTTCTCTCTCTCTGCAGGGCCATTTTGAATATGCCAGGGGCTGTCTAGTCGACACCTCTCTCAGGAACTCACAAAAGTCCCCATACTCCTCGCTTCTCACTGCCAGGGTGGTAACTCAGTGTCTCAGGGTCTCTTCCAATTCCCCCTGGTAGTCCCCCATGTATCTACTGTCATGGGGAGCAAGGCCTTCTCTGTCTCTGCCCCTCCCTCTGGAACAGACTACCACCTGCTATCAGAATGTTACCCTCTCATCAGTCCTTCAAATCGAAGCTAAGAGATTCGCTCATGTCTCAGGCCACCTCTACATGCTCCCTAGGAAACACCCTCGCCAGAAATCCGCCTTAGGGGCCCAATTGTATCACGTGCCTTACTTCCCAAGCACTGGCTACTAAATAAACTATTGACACTTTTTGGTCTCCTTTGTGATTATGTTGATTGCTATAATGCAATCCCTTATGCACTGTATTGTAAACTCTTGACTGGCTGAATGATGACTTGATTCGCTGTAAGTGTAATGACTGAGTTATCAGTAATTCAGAGAAGCATTGCTGTATTGGTTATGAACTTCTTCTTTTTTAGATATGATGTTTATGTATCCTGTTTTCTGATTTCCACTGTACGCACTGTATTATATGTACCCACTGTGTTATATCTTGTACCTATTGTCTGTGCCACTGTATACCCCGGGTCGCAACTGAAAATGGTCCTTTGGATCAGTTTGCCTACCCGGTTACCAAAAACATTAATAAATCTTCTGCTTTATACTAGACCTTGCTTCAGTGTCCAGTGTTGTGGAGTCTATGTATTGTCAATTAAATCTACTGTGTCCACCAGTATGTCCTAGGATGTGTGTTGCTTCAGCAGTGATCCTAAACGCTAAACTGGGATTCCCTCAAACTAAGAAGAGAGAAGTCCAGGGCACTCACTGTCTACAAAATTGACAAAAGCATGATTACCAGATATCAGGGTCACTGTTCATTAGTTTGATAAGGCCCCACTTGGAATACTGTGCCAAGTTTTGTAGCCCATATTCCATCAAATCAAAAAAATTGATCGGAGTTCAGAGAAAAATGACAAAATCAAAAAAATTAAGAACCTTGGCTATACTGATAGATTGAGATATTTAGGTCTGTTTTCTATGACTTATAGACAGATACAAGGATATTTATCTTTGGCATTTAAGGCCTTTCAAGACCATTTTCTCATGGCTACCATTGATCTGGTGGAGCATAGGACCATCTAAACCACTAGATCACATAAATTTAAACTCAAGGGTGAAGCCTACATATCTAGAAGGAGGAGCAGCTTTTACACCCAGAGAGTTGTTAACCTGTGGAATAGTTTACCCGAGTCAATTGCTGATAGTGAAACAATGACAACTTTTAAGAACAGACTTGATGATTACACGGGTGAAAAAAAGTATATATACCATCTGTAGGTATAACAGGTGGCGAGTTCATTTAAGGCTCATGCCTCCTGAACTCGTATTTAGTCTATGAGTCTAGGGTCTAGCAAACAATTTCCCAAATAACACATACAGCGTGTGAGACAACAAAAACGGGGGCCTCCATGTAACTAGGGTCCCAAACCAAGGGGGAGGGGGGAATGAGCCTAGTCCCAAAACTGAATTCTCTGTCTCCAAAATCCAGAGGGAGTAAATCCCTGGCTGGATTTAAAACTACCACTGTGTGCATAAGAAATGTAGATCACTCACCAGTTATATATAAAAATCATAAATATTTATTATGAATTCATAAGACAAACATCCTAAAATCCACCAACATTTTGGAATGTCCAAATTACCCCTTCCTCAGGGCAGAAAATGATTCAGTTAGACTCAAAATACTTAAATACACGAGAGTATGCAACTCTCTGTAATTTTTTCAGTCTGTAAGTATGCCTTTATCTGTCCTTCAAGCAAGCTATGTGCCTCTTTAAGTATTCACGGCTCACTGTAACTCCTGGGTCATGCACTTCTGAATTTAAAACTACTAAACAGTCAGAACTCACGAAGTTCTGTTACTGTTACTAAACTGATGGTGCAGTGTCCTCTCAGGGGCAATTCCCCTCCAGACTAACAACATCGGTACCTGCCTGAAAGACTAAATGTAAATACTGTTTATATTGCCATTATAAACTGCTTTAACTAATGCACATTGGATGCTTATACGATTAATTTAGCTGCTGTAACCAATGAAACGCATCTTGCCTGTTTATTTTGAAACTGTCACTACTGTAACTAATGCACTATACCTCAACACTGGACAGCTTTGAAAATAGGATCATGGTGGCCCTAACAGTTTTATCCTGTCAAAAAATAAATATTTTTACTACTACTACTACTACTACTACTACTACTGTTGAGGTAGCAGGCCCATATTTTGAGGGTTTGATCATTAAGGCAACTTAATCTTTTTCCTCCTGTCTGCTTAGGGTTAGATAACTTCCAGATTATCTGAGTGAGGAGTAAAGGCATTAGGATTTTTGTATAGCTATTTGCCCATGAGCTACAACCTTTGCCTCACTTCGAGTCATAGGCCCAGCAATCTCCCAGCTCTGTCAGCTGTTCCCTCACCATCAGAAAGCCAACAACTGTCATACCAGCAGCTAAGGGGGCATGGATTTTTTTCTGGTTTTCTCTCTTGCTCCACAATCCTCTCTTGGCACCAGGCCATGGCCCAGCAGGCCTCACAAGCAAGCATCAACATTCTGTGGATGAGATAAGCTCCTTCGCCCACCACAAGGATTGCTGCAGCACCCTTACTTCCTGATTGGGAGTGCTGCTGCATGGCTGTGCCACCTTAGCCCCTCTGGCCACCCGTTCTAGCTCCCCGAGTCTGCTCCTGAACCCAGGTCATCAACATGGGAACATGATGTGCTACCCACTGGCCATAGGGCAGCCTTAACCAACATTACTTGAAGTCAGATTTGTTAGTGGTTCAGGAGCCACTTGACTGACATATACTTCAGCAGTTTAACATAGTAATGACAAAGTTAGGGAGGTGAGACTCCAGCTATTATCTGGTCTCCCAAGTGAACCCCCCCACCCCATGTTCTAGGCAGGACTCTGTTATTTGGATTCAGTCGGGGGGGGGCGGTGTACACACAACCCTCTCAGAAGATTATGTTCTTTTCTCTACCACTGTAGGTGAATCAACAACTTCCCAGATGACATCTTCTTGGATAGGTAGGTAAGCCTGGAAAACCACATCCTGAGCAAATCCCTCTGCACTGATTGCAAGAAGAGTCTAATATTTGGGAAATCATAAATGCTGTGAATCCCAGCAAGTGGAGAAATATCCAGGACAACTGTGATTTTTTTTTTGCAGAGTAGATGAAGCCCCTCTTTAAGAGTGTGCCACACTTTGCAGTGGAAGAGGCAGTACTAATTAACTATCATAGGACACTAATTACAGAGTAACTTTAATGTGTAACAAGTTGTTAATTTTTAATTAAGTTTTAGTTGAAAATGTATGTTCTGCACTTTTTTCCTTATCTCAGTCTTCACATACTCAAGGATGTTGACAAGATTAAATAGTTTGGAGATGTCTGAGTTGGTGCCCTGCAGAAGGATGCAGGGACATGCCCTGATGCTCCAGGGTGGGAAATTCTGGGGTAACATTAGGAAGGATTTCTCCCAGAGGGTGATGCACCTATGAGAACAATTCTGCAGCAGAGACAGTAGACATGGAGAGAGTACAGGCCTTTAAGGTAAGCCTGGACACATTTCTGCTTGCCAAGGGAATCACTGGGTACCATGGCCTGCGTGATAAAGTATGTAGAGAATTGGACTGATCGGGGGTGGTGGTGGCAGGGTCAGTAGCTGACTCTAAGGACCCAGCAATTTGAGCAGACGTGACAGACCTAATGGCCTTATTTTGCTGGCGTCATCATATCTTCATATGTATGCATGGTATACTTATTTCATTCCTACTTTTGAAGCTGGGGGGGGGGGATATGATGGACCTAGAGTCCCTTCTGTCTTTGAACTACTATGTTACTTTGATCTATGTATGGGTTACTAATGACTCTGTGTTCAGCAAATGGGACTATAACAATATTTGACCATATGTTGTATGGAGATGGTTTTATGGATCAAGCTGAATTTGTTAGGCATAGCTAACGAGTACAGAATCTACAAACCCTGAAAATTCCATCTTGCTCCAATAAGCAGCATTTGATTTCCAAGTTTTGAGAGCAGATAACTTAAAGGTTTGCTGGGGGGGTTCTTATATTTTTCCCAACTCTTTAGCAAAAACCACAAATCATTTAACATTAAACAGTCAGCCGTGGTGACTCTGAACATCAACATGGGGGACAAGGGAACTACAGGTGAGAATATAAAAAATATGAACATCCTTCCTAAAATCTCTTTCTGTTTCCAGTGTATTCCACTTTCCAGTGCTCTTGCCTTCTTTCAGAGGGTTTCTTCTCTGCTGCCCTCCTTTTTCAAGGCTGCTTGACATAGCCAGTAGATATCTTGTGGGTACATGACAATAGGTCTATAGGAAGGAAGCGGTAAATTACCCAGTAAATTAACTACTTTTTTGTGTGTCTCTGCCTAACCCTGCCACTCAAGGATATTCCCACAGAGATTGCATACAAGTACTTAAACCGTATACCAAATTCCACATACCCCACTGATGCAATGCATCATGGGAAATATATACAAATCACTTTGCATATCCTATCCATGATGCTTTGCATTAGTAAGGTATGTTGGGTTTGGTAATTCTTTGAAACTTGACTTTATCGCCAGCGCTTTTCCAAGGTAAATCTGCCTTCAGTTCTTCTGAACTGAAGTTGTTGTCTTTAAAATTGCTTTTCTATTTTAGGCTTACTATGACTCCAAAAAATGAGATCGTGAGGCAGGGTTCTTCTCCTTGGGCTGCAGTTGCTCTCTTGACTGTGTTTTTCCAGGCATTTGTGCATGTTTGTCAACTGTGGACAATTTGTTGGCGTTATAGACAAAGATGAGTGACAGAGCAGGGGTATCCATGGATTCCATGAACAACCTTGTCTGTGCATAAAAACATGAACAATCAGAGACCGGAGAGAACTGTTCTGGCATAGGTATCGACTGGATTGCCCATTTCTTCAGTAGAGCCTTGACATCCTCCTGAAGGGTGGGCAACTGGACCAGCAGATAGTGGCATGTCCTGGGTGGCATCTCTGGGGACTCAGAGATAAATTCCAGTGAGTAGTCTTATTGGATTCTTTCCAAGACCCCCCAGTCTAACATGATGTTCTGCCACTGGGGCAGGAACACTGAGATCCTATCCCTCACCTGAATCCCTGGAAGTGGAGCAGGAGGGGTTAGACAGTGAGTCAAAAGGACATGGATTGTGTGGGCTGCTATTGACCACATCTGTTGTGACCTTTTTGGGCCTTGTAAGGGGCACCCTTGTACTGCTGCCTCCTTTACTAGTAACCTTGGCCCCCGCCACAGGTGGAATGGAAGAGATGGGAGCCCCTGTAAAAGCACCAGACACCTGCCTGTAGGCTGTTGAGGGCAATGGATGTGATAGTCAACTGGTCTGATGGGATGCCCCAAGTTCATTCAGAGTGGCTTCTACTGAGGGCAAAAACAGATTGTCAACCTCAAAAGGGGAGTTCATAACAGATTAGTTCACATCAAAGACAAACCAGCAACTCTGAGCTGGGCATGTCTGCAGATGCAGATTCCAGTGGTTGCTGCCCTGGCAGAAGCACAGGAGGTATTGCAGGCCAAATGCAAAAACTGCTAGCCAGCATCTAGGCCCTGGGCTACATACTGCTTGGGTCTTAGTTTTGGCCAGACCTTCCAGCAGGTTATCTACAGTCTTGAACATGGACTTCCACAGGCAGTTCTGTTATTTTATTAGGTACTCCTTGTAGCCTGCAAATCCAAGATCAAGTATGGTCAAAGCAAGTCGTTTTCCCCCACAATATCCATTTTTCTGTATTCCTTATCTTGGGATCTAGTGCTCAAGTGTTGAAGCATTTTAGACCTATCATAGGCTGCCATGATTACTACAGAGTCTGCTGTGGCTGGAAAATATAATGACTTTTATCTGTAGGAGCCAGATACTGCTTGTTTGCTTTACGAGTATGGCTGGCAAAGTACAAGGTCTATGCCTTGCAGTCATAGTGGCATCTTCTAGTGCCAGAAAAATAGGATAAATTATCACAGGAGAGTTTGATGAGACCTCCAAGAAATCATTTAGATTCTTTTTAGAGGAATTTTCTTCCTACATGGTGATCTCTAAAGCCTCCTGGATCAACTTTATTATGGTTTGAAAAGAATGTGAGGCAGCACTGGTTTATGAGGTGGGGGGGGAGATCGTGTCAAATGAATCTGATCGACTTCTTTGACTGGGTCACTAAGACAGTAGACAGGGGCCAAGCGGCAGACATTCTCTATCTACATTTCAGCAAGGCCTTTGACTCCATACCCCACAAGAGGTTAGTCAGGAAGTTGGAAGATCTCGGGGTTGGGGAGAAGATGACCAGATGGGTAGTAAACTGGCTGAAGAACTGAACCTAGAGGTTGGTAGTGGAGGGAGAGTTATCTAGCACCAGAGTGGTCACCAGTGGGGTCAGTGCTGGGACTGGTGGTATTTAATGTCTTTCTCAGTGACATTGGGAATGGCACTAGGGGCAAAATGTACCTAGTCGCGGAAAACACCAAGCTCTTTGGGAGGGTGACACAGCCAAAGGGAAACAGGATCTACAGGACAATCAAAAGCTTGAGAGGTGGTTGGGGATCAGGCAGCTTGGCTTCAATGCCAAGAAATGCAAAATTATGCACATTGGAGCCAGGAATCCCAGGAGAGATTACTACCTGGGAGGGATCAGAGTATCTGCAACAGAGGAGGAGAAGGACCTGGGAGTGATGATCACTAGCAACCTGAAGCACTCCACACAGTGGAAGAAAGCAGCAGCAAGGGTAAACACGATGTTGGGATGCATAGCTAGAGGGAACAGCAGTAGGATAGAGGTTATACTGCCCTGTACTGGTCACTGGTGAGGCCACATCTAGAGTGCCCACACCTAAAAAAAGACATTAAACGTCTGGAAATGGTCCAGTGGAGGGCTACAAAGATGATATGCATCAGCAGGGTAAAGCATATGAGGTGATGTTGAGGGCACTGATCATGTAGTCTCTGGAGGATAGGAGGGAGAGAGGGGTCATGATTAAGAGTTTCAAGTACTTAAAAGGGAAAAATAAGGTGAATAAGGAAGGTCTCTTTAAGCTACATGGCAGCCATAGCATGAGGGGACACAGTCTTAGGCTGGAGTTAGGGGATGCATGGGGGAGGCATCACCAATAGAAAACAGGAAGTTGTTATCCCTCTGTACAGACAGTTGATGAGACCCCATCTGCAATACTGCATGCAGTTCTGGAGACCCCATCTCCACAAGGACATAGACAGGAAAGGGGGAATTGTTTAACCAGGAAAGGCACACTAAGCTGGATCTTGTTTCTAGGTGCGACCTGGGAGCACAAGGAAGTTAAGTGACTTGCTCAGGGTCACACAGTATGCACACAGAATGCAAGTGGGGGCTGACGGGATTCAAACCCAGGTCTCCAGATTTGCAGCTCAGTGCCCTTAACCACTATGCTATACTGCCTCCTACTGCATCCATAGACAGGATGGAGGCAGTCCAGAGGAGGGCAACTAGAATGGTGCAGGGTCTGCACCAGAAGCCATATGAAGAGAGAGACTAAAGGAGCTTAATATGTATACCCTCGAGGAAAGGAGGCTGAGGGGGGGACATGATAGAAATTTTCAAATACCTCAAGGGAATCAACAGAGTCCAAGAGGGTAGCATCTTTCAGAAAAAGAGATGGGCAAGAATAAGGGGGCACAATTTGAAGATAGAGGGGGGATGGCTCAGGGGCAATGTGAGGAAGTATTTTTTCACAGAAAGGGTGGAGGACGCATGGAACAGCCTTCCTGAGGAGGTAGTGGAGTCAAAAACAGTGGGGGAATTCATGATGCATGGGAAAGACATAAGGCAATTCTAGTGTGGGGTAGGAGGTAGGAGGCTGTTGATTAACTAGAATCTGCAGTTTATCCAATAGGTAGGGAAATGGGCAGACTGGGTAGGACAAGAGGTCCTTATCTGCCATCAAATCTATGTTTCTAAGTTTAGGAGGAGGTCAGGAGGCATTTATTCATGGAGAGGGTGGTGGCTAGTTGGACTGCACTGCCTGAAGAGGTGGTCAGCATCAACAGAGGCTAGGATAGACATGGGGGAAGGTAGGGGTCAAGGGTATGGAGGATGGAAAGGATGGGAGGAATAGGGGGCAGGGTCAGTAGCTCAAGCTGTGGACCCTGCAAAATGAGCAGACTAGATAGACCAAATGGCCTTTTTTTGCTGCCTTCCTCATATGTTTACATGTTCATAAGAGTCCATAGGAAGAGGCCTGGCTGTGTAATAAACCATGGCTTCACTGTCAAAGGACACAACCCTGTAGAGTGTCAGACTGGAAACCTTTCTTCTTACTCATCCTCTCTTCAGAAGTCCTCCTCCATCAGGTCAGAATTATACTCCTCCTCCTACCACTCTTGAAGGGGAGAAAATGGGGGTTGCTGGCCAGGAGCGGGACCCTCATAGGTGAAAGAGACTAACCAGGCACTGCCTGCGCTGTAGGCTGTGGGATCACTGATTCTGGCACTGTACACAATGATGACAGTAACTGAGGCAAAGTCTTTATATTAACTCAAAGAACTGGGCCCAAATGGCTAAATTGCCTGGGTCAATGCTGACAGATGCAATGCAGCTGTAGCAGTCATTGCAGGTGTTAATATCAGTGGACCAGGGATTTGCCACAATGAGTTCTGCATTGCCTTAGAACTTGCAGGCAGCTACGGTACACTAATGGTGTTGTGTGCCCACCCGCCCTGGGTTTTGAGCATTCAGTGGCTGAACCAGTAGTTGGCACTATACAACTGTCATTGATCTGGAGTCTCCATCTTGGCTGTGGGGACCTCAATGGAAGTCTTAAGCAAATGACAGTATCATTCTGTGTGTAACCCCCCACCACCACCACTTTACACAGTTAGCTGCCCCTGGCACCCATACTGGGCACAGACTTCAGAAACATTTAGACAATTGGTACCGACCCTAGCTTTGGGAATGTATACCAGGCTCATTACTCTAGAGATCAAGGGGTGGGGGTGTACAAAAGAATTATAAACTATTTGGTATTTACAAACCCAGGTCCTGGGGGGAGAACTTTTTGCTAGGGCTATGCTAACCCTAACGTCTGGAGGGGTACCCAGTAAATCCACACACAGAAAGCAATAACGTAACTGTCCAAACCAAAGTTGGGGTTCTAGAGTGTGATTTTATTCCAAAAGATATTCTCTAAATCAAGGGTAAACCCTCAGAGTTTACACATTGTGGCACTAGGAACTTGCAGAACAAATCAACTGTATCTGACAGAAAACTCTCTTTGTATTCCCACACTGTAGGACATAGAACATCTGGCTCTTGCATTCCCATAAGTCATAGGACATTGAACATTTCTTCCAGTGGCACTGGCCATAACTGAAAACACAATTGCTAAGAAATAGCACAACCCACTTCAGGGGGTAACATTTCTCTTCAGACATTGGCCCTTTGTCCAAAGTAACCAGGTGCCCTTACTAAACCAGTTAGTCCTGAATTGGTTACTCCAGATGGGAGTCTGCCCACCCTTTGCTCCCAAATCCATACTCGGCCATTCTTTCAGAGTTACACCTTAAACATTTGAAATACACTTTGGAAAATGCTTATTGAATGAAACTTTGGCATCCAGCATTTGAATCACTACACTGGTAGTGGAAAGTCCCAAAAAATGTGATATAGTCATACTTTTGGACATCACACACTTCAGCCAACTTTAAATGAGAACAGTCTCACACTTCTGAATTTCACAGAAAAGTTGTACACTTCCATTTTAGCCAGAGAACACAACAGCACAGATACTTGCTTTCTGTAGCAAAAGTCAAATCCTTCTCTCTATTAGACAATTCAGGCAGCTTCAAAACATAACCTGGATCAAAAAGGGGATTGCCCCTTGGATCCATCCACTAGCAGTGCTTTTCACCCCTCCAGGGATGAAAATCAGGAGATCCTGCTGTAGACAATGGTTTCCACCACTTCTCTTGGCAAACTAGAGAATTACCAGGACTAGGGTGAGTATGCAGGGCCCTCAACTCAGAGCCCTCAGCGGAGCAGTTCTCACTCCTCCAACTTCAAGCTGCTGACTCATGCTGACTCTCATCGCAACATTCTAAACTCCCTTCTCACAGCTGGCAAAGGCTTATGCTGCTGCCAGAGTTCCAAATGAGCTCATCACTTCCATCTCAGCTGAAGCCAAGTAAACAGAAGAGTGAGCAGGTGAAAACCCATTTAACTAGTTGGTCACCAGATGCCTCTCCCTGCCTAGCACTGATACTGATGGAATTCTAGTAACCCCAGGGGACTGGGTGGTTACATGTGGATGACAACAGCAGCCTAGAGTCTGAAGGCCTGGTCACATTTATTTTATTTAAGTTTTTTTTGACTGGGTAAGGTGCACTAGGCGGACATTTGCCTATATTCAGGGACAACCCAGGAGGTTACAAAGGCAGGGTTTACGCATATCATTGAAAACAGTAACACAGAGCTAGGAATATTACAGTTCACAGATAACTAAAACAATTCAAGTTACATAGAGTGTAGAGATGTATCAGCTCACTGTCTCCTCCTCTGTCCTCTCCCTTCTTGACTATGGCATACTTATTTATGGAGCTGCAAACACATCGGCCCTAGGGAGACTCCGACTCTCCCTGAACAAAGCCTGCCATCTTGTCTTCGGCTGTGATCGCCTCACACACACTTGCTCTCTATACACCACCACTAACTGGCTGAACCTTGATAGTAGAATACAGTTCCACACATGCCTTATGGCCAAAAAGATCACCCTGGGTCCCGGTCCCGCTGGCCTCTCCCTTATTATCCAACCGGCCCTTACTCATAGAACCACCCGTAGCTCGGGCAAGTTTCTTTTCTCAGTGTCGAACCTCCCAACTCCAAAGATCTTTCAGCCACAGGGCCCCTTCCATGCTGAACTGCCTTCCCAGTACACTTGCCAATGAAACCAGAATTGGCCCCTTCAAAACCTTACTCAGAGACCATCTCCAGTCCTCCACCCCGTGCGACTGTCATTGACCTCCCTGCGCCTCTCTGACAATGGCCCTGGCCTGCACTCCTCCCTCTCCTCCCACTTTTTTGCCTCTCCCTACTCAGCTCTTTCTGAGCCTTTACTCTAAACTGGTTTAGTCTAGTCCTACTTTATCTCCTCTTAGTATGACTGTTAGCCAGTTACATTATTTGCTGTAACAAGTCTGTTTGAATTATATTTACTGTTGTATTGTCCAACTAAATGCGACGTGGAGCCTTTGTAAGTGAGTCTTTGACTCAAAGGCACTTTCCAAATAAGTAATAAATAAATAAATAAATAAAATATAGTGAGTTGCGGTCCCAGATGGGTTAACATATACAGTAGTGTGAATGGCGCAAGTTACATAGAGTGCTGAGGTACATACAGTGAGCTATCATGTACAATTGAGCAAGAGGAACAAGTTACATAGAATGCAGGGGTATAAATGGCCCTATGCACATAGAAGTGGTAATTACATGCCAGAGGTGCACATCCCACCCATGGAGCTCCGCACCTGCAGCATTCACGATCGCCGGCCACCCATCCGCGGCCCTGCCCCCCTTGACGCGCAGGTTCACGTGGGGCAGACAGGGTGGAGTTGCGGTCCCAGATGGGTGACCAATGGAATGCCCTGCCTGGGACCCAGAGTAGATCCCCATGCAGGATGGAACAGGACTGGGATTGTGAATCAGCACCTGTGCACCGTGCAAGTGGTCGCCATCAGTGGAAACCCCCCTCCTCCAGCACACAGTGGGGCACCGGCCCAGGACTGCAGTATCATGGCCCACACACAAACATGACTTTCTCCTCTGATGCACCATCCACACTATCCTAGGACCTGGCAGGAGGCGCCATGGCCATGGGCAGCCAGTGGCAATGCCCACCACACACCTCCTCCACCGCCTGCACTGGGGATGGGGCATGTATGTGCTGTGGGGGGCTAGCTACAGGGACTGGGGGGGGGCTCCGAATTTTGGAGTGAGGAAGCGCAGGATCGGGTGTGCTGGGGGGGATGACTCTGTGGGTGTGCAGGCATGGCCGTTATGGCAGGGTCCCCTCTGCTGTAGCCTGTACTGTCCTCTGCACTCCTGTGGACAGCATTATGCGCTGTAGTGACTGCTGCATAGTGCCGCCATGCTCCCCTCTTGCCCCAGCGCGTTGGTGTCTGTGCGGCCAGGGGATCAGGTGCACTGGGGCTGCGTGCCCCAGTTAGTGCATCCCACACAGGGGGTGCATTGGGCATGGAGTGGCTCCATCCCTTTGTGCATAGGGGCCATCGAGATAAACATAAACAGTAGAATTAATAGTAATGAGCATATTTGATGTAATGATATTTGTATGGACCAGAGGCAAGGGAATAGGCAAGGGTAAACGGATTGATCAAGCAATAGTTGGTTCATCGGTAGCCAGGTAAGGTGGGAGGCACGCAGCACATGTTCAAGGTTAAAAGGTGCAAGTACATTGTGAGCACTGGAGCTGGTAGGTGTGGAGTTCGCTTCTGAAGGAGTTTAGGGACTTGGCACTGGTGCACATGTAAAGGGATGCTGTTCCAGAGTTTGGGGGCAGCCATAGAGAAGGCCATTTTGCTGTACTTAGACCATGACCTGAGGTGGACAGCTGATCATGGTCAGAGGATCTGAGGGAGTATGGGTTATTACAAGGTACAAGGTGGGAGGCTAGGGAATGAGGCAGTTGGCTCATAAGGGTTCTGTGGATAATTCTCCCCAGGAAAAGGTCCATCAAGGCAGAAGGGGAAAGCCAACCTAGTTTACCATAGAGTGTGCAGCAGTGGGTGAAGCAGCTGCACGCAGGGATAAAATGCTAGACGTTATAGTAACCCACTTCCCATTTAAATATTAGGGTGATGGAGATGTGAGAAAATACTGGCAGGCCGTAAGTAAGCTTAGGAAAGAGTAAGCTACATGCGGCAGTTTTGTGTGCAGATAGCGCAAGCTTAGGTCTGACTCGGTATGCTGTCCCTAAGCCAGAATTTACTGCCTACATGGCCCTTTGTCTAAAGTAACCACATACAGGGAGAAGTGCAAGAAGGGATCGAGTGTGACACCTAGATACTTAAAAGATGTGACTGTTTCCAATGGGGAGCCATTGTCACAGAGCACTGTTAATTGGGTGCTACTATTTTTTTAGCAGGTAAGGGGTACCAGAAAGCATCGCTTGGGACTTAGCATGGTTCTTAAGAAGTTTATTGCCTTTAAGCCAGGGCTGAATTGTCATGGGGTTGGAGGTTAGGGTTCTGTTGACGTCAGCTATGTCAGTAGCACTGCTGAAGAACACCAGGCCATCAGCATATAAGAGAGGAGTGCAGAGTTTAAAGCATTGACGAACTGAGTTAATGTGCAGGAAGAATAGTAAAGGTCCTAGTATTGATCCTTGGGGGATGCCAAGGAGGGATGGGAGATAATCAGAGAAAGAGGAGCCAACACAGACATGCTGATACCTGTTAGATAGCTGGAGAACCAGGGTAGAGCATTTTCAGATATTCCAAGGGTACTTGGCTTGCTGAGAAGGATGGAGTGGTCAACAGTATCAAGGGCCTTTGTAAGATCTATAAATACTGCCCCACTGTATTCACATCTGTCTAGAGAGGTAAAAATGCTATTATTTAATGTGAGCAGTGCAGTGGTAGTATGATGAATTTTTCGGAATCCCAACTGGGCTGGACAGAGGAGGTCATATTTGTCCAGGTATGTGTTTTGTTGGGCAGCAACAGTTTTTTCAAGAATTTTACTCAGAACCAGAAGTATGGTGATAGGCCTGCAGTTAGATATGAGTTTAATATTCCTTTTTTTAAAAATGGGGACTATATTAGCAAGTTTCCAGGTGAACAGAATAACGTTGGAGGAGAGTGAGAGGTTAAGGATTCTGGTCACAGGGGCTGCCAGCTCCCAGGCAGCTAGTTTAAGCAGATTAGGTTCAATGCCATCAGGATCAGCAGATTTGGATTCAGGGATATGCTTAAGGAGCTTTTAGACTTCATCAGTGCTGACAGGCATGAAGAGGGAAGGGGAAGGGGTGATCCTGAGGGAATGGTGGGGGGAAGAGAGAGGTGTTTTGCAGTACTATCGGGCTGAGGTAAATGCAGACAGATCAGAGAAATGGTTATTGAAAGCATTAGATATAGTGTGAGGGTTGTTACAGTTGATACCATTGATCTCAAAGTCAGAAGGGGTAGAAGTGCTATTAAGTTCGAGGGATTGTTTGAGGTGATTCCAGTATTGGCAAGGGTTCCTAGAGGAGACTAGCTGCGGGCGATAATAGGTACTCTAACTCTGTCAGATAGTTTGTTTACACCTGATTCATAGGGATGTATAGGTGGCCCAATCAGATCTGGAGTTAGTAGCTTTGTAAGTAGCCCAATATTTGTCTCTTTGTTTCAAGAGGGACAGGAGGGGGCATGTAAGCCATTTAGTTTGTTGACCTCAGACTCTCCTGGAGGTAGAGGGTGCAAGCTTGTCCTGGAATGTAGAGAAGACAATACTGAAGAGAAAGCAAAGTCAGCATCTAAGGTAGCCCAGCGATATCATGACAATATTGTTAGAACTGCTACCCCTCCTGCCCTAGCAGAGCTCTTTAAGCCTGCCAAATCCTCACATCCACTAAGGTCTGTATGGTTAAGCTATGTTTCAGGTTCCAAAAACCTGCATGCAAATGGGTCACCAGGCATTTGCTATATGTGCACCTAGGCTATGGAATTCCCTTCCCACCCATGTTCGCACTACCTCCTCCCACACCTGTTTAAAAATCTCCCTCTGTGATTATCTGATGCTCACCTTGGTCTGTAGCTGTACCTAAGGTACTAGTGTCCTTTTTCTACAGGTGTTGCACTTTAATCATTCTGTCTTGTCTCCTTCCTGAGCCCAGCTTGGATTTTTTTTTTTAACTTGACTGTCAGATTGATTTTGTTTTTTTATATGATGTTTCTGCTTGCCTCTTTGTTATATCTTGAAATGTCTGTACTTGTTCACTATGTAATCCTGTAAATCCTTGACTGTATATTCCTTGCAATCTCCCGGGATGCACCTGAAAATATGCATCTGTTTGTCTAGTGTGCTTACCTGGTAAACAAAAGCTAAATAAATAAATGATTGGCGATCTTAGTTTTGAACAGTGTGGGATCGAGGTGAGAGAAGTCACGGAAGTGGATAATATGGGGAGGGGTGTGGGGAGCTTTAGCCCTCCAGACACAGAACACTGGTGAGTGGTCACTTATGGAGTATGTGAGGGTCCCTGAGCATGGAATTTTGTCAGGATTAGGGACAAGGATCCAGTCAAGAAATATGGCAGTATGTCCATTATTGGAGATCCTGGTATCATGGGAAATTACTTGAGAAAGAAGCATTCTGTTGAGGGATTGTTCAGCTGTAGTTTTGTTGCTATCAAGGCAATTGAATATTGAAGTCACTAAGGATAACAAAGTAATTGTTGCTCACTCGGGGGGGGGGGGGCAACAGTGACAATGAGAGAAGGAAGTCCTTGAAGGCTGGTGGCAGGGGGCAGGTATGCACAGAAGATATGCAGGTTTTTTTTGCATTCCCTAATGTTAGAATACCATATGAGAGTTCAAAGGAAGTTATGTCTGGAAGTGGAAGGAAGTTGGAAGTAGTAAGGTTAAGGTGTGAGTTGTAACAGATCATGGTTCTGCCTCCTTGTTTATGGGAGGGCCTATCACACCTAAGGAAACTATATCCTCTTATGTTGCAGAGGTTATTGGGTATTAAGGGCTTGAGCCATGTCTCTGATAGGCACAATATGTCAGGCTGGTAGTGGGAGGTCCAGGCAGTGAGCTCATCTGTACTATGCAGTAAACTTCTGATATTCAAGTGGACAATTTGTAGCCCTTTCACCCCATCCCAAGGTAGAGGGGAAAGAGAGAAGGAGTAGAATGCGAGGTAGGTCTGAGTTAGGTTCAATGTCACCAGCAATAAATAATAGTAGGTATGCTAGGAAGGTAAGAATATATGGTTTAGGGTGCTTAAGTAATGCTGAAAAATACTAACTTTTTTTTTAATATAGTATGCTATAAGGGACAACATTTTTTGTTTGCATAAGTCAGTGGAATGTATGGGCTGTTGAACTTGCACTAGAATATTGGACATTGTGAAACCAGTGTGTGGGAGGAGGCTAAAGGTATTAGTAATGGAAGGGGCATAAAATCAGCGATGAATAGCAGAGTAGAGAGAGTAGCTAGGGAGACAAGAGTGGACAGAGAGAAAGGGGGGTAAGGGGATGACACGGTAGAGCCATAAGGGAGGGGGTGAGGGGTAGAAGGGTTCAGGGTAGAGGGTAGAGAAGAGAGGAGATATCTGGTAGTACCAAGTTGATAGAAGGAAACTTAATAAGGGCAAGTGGGGGCTGATAATGAAGTCAAGGAGGATGAGTAGGCAGGTAGGTTAAGGGGGTGAAGAAGGGATTAGTTAGAGGTAGGAAAAGAGGGATGTTTTAGTAGCTGAATACAGGCATCAGCAGTGTATGGCATCAGTAACCTGAACAGTGAGGGTAGAATGTAAGGATGAGGACACAGTAATGGTTGAGTGAGCACTAGAATTAGAGTGATAAATTCAGAATAGCCATGGCTAAGACAATGGCAGGCTTAGCTGCCAGGAGAGCTGTGAGCTAGAGGAGTTAATTAAGTATGCATGGGCCAGGATATTCAAAAGGGTTACGCATGGTGCAACAGGATTGCGCCATGCGCAACCCACCAGTGCGCCACAGGGCGATATTTAAAAGGGCAAGCTGAGCTGCCCAACTTCTGATGCGCTGGGGCACATCCATAATGTATGTGGTGCACGGCAGGGGCGGTTTGGCTTAGATATGCACATCCCTATTCAGCCCGTGATGTGCGGCGATAGCTGGTGCACCCCCGCATTGCGCCGCACAGGGGGGTGCAAAGATGTGCCCCAAAATACAGGGAACAAGTCGGGGACACCCACAGGTGGGCTGCTGTGTTGCAGGGCACAGCACATCAACTGCCTGCCTGTGGGTGGCCACCCGACCTCCCCAGACACCATATAGGTGCACACAGCTCCCTGGTGGTCCAGTGTACCCTCCCCCCTCGCCTGCTCGCGGGCAGTAATATAAATCAAATCCCTGGTGGTCCAGTGGACCTGACCCCCTCACCCGATCTCGGGCTGTGTGTTAAGTAAAATCCTTGGTGGTCCAGTGGACTGTTCCCCCCTGCCCAATCGCGGGCATAAGTGTTTCACAATCTCTGGTGGTCTAGTGGAACCCCCTCACCCAATCGTGTGAACACACATACAAACCCTGCTGGTCCAGGCACAGTGGTACCCCCTCCCCACCCACCCACTGCAGTCCCCACCACCCTGCACCCCCAGTCAGCGACGGGTGGCAGCACCCTGCCCGCAAGCTGCCTCGGCGCCCACCAACTGACAGCGCACAGCTGGCTGTACGCCGCTGGTTCACTGCATGGGCCAGGGTGTGAGACCACCGTACTATTAGTTCCTGAATTGTGAATGAATCCTCATTCACAATTTGGGACTGTGTAGTACAGTTTGGTCTGCATGCCCATTGGCCCATGCGGTGGACCAATAAGCATACAGCTGGTTGTACGCTGTCAGTCGGCAGGCGGTGCTGCCGCCTGCCGCTGACTGTGGGGTGGCGGGACTGCAGTGGGCGGTGGGGAGGGTACCACTGACCACCAGGGTTTGTATGTGTGTGCCCGCCGATCGGGCGGGAGGTTCTAACTAGACCACCAGGGATTGTAAAATACTTACGCCCACGATTGGTCAGGGGGGAATGGTCCACTGGACCACCAGGGCTATTTTAAACATTCGCCGGCGATTGGTTGGTGAGGAGGGGGAACTGCAGGGCGTTGGTCCCCGACGGCTGCAGCCTGGCAGGGCGCCAGGTGCAAGTCAGTCGTGGGGGACTGGCGCACCGCATGCAAATGGGGTCATAATGACATGCAAATGGCCCCATTTGCAACTTGCATACATTATGCCTTCATTTGCATGTGCAGTTCTGAATATCGGGATTATGCACCTAGTTCAAGTACACTTGGACTGGCGCATCCCCCTGTTCCCCTACTGCTTCTTGCGCATAGTGCAGTGCCACTGCGCCATGCGCAATGCTTGTGCCCTAAGTGCCATATTCAACGGTGCTGAGCCATGGTGCAGTACTGTTGAATATCGCCTGGTCCTTGCCCTGGTGCAACCCAGTTGCGCTGTGCCCAGGCTTGTGCCACAGCCCGGTGCAGTTTGAATATCCTGGCCTTGGTGTGCAGGTGCAGGTAAAGAATGCAGACAGAGAGAGGTCCTGGTATTGTAAGAGGTGTAATTGTAGCATATTGTATTGCAAAAGCTGCAGTAAGATGGTACTTAGTGGTTAGGCTGAGTTAGCAGATGTGAGCTTTGGATACTATGGGGAAGCAGATGAGAGCAAGAAAGTATCATGCAACCAGCACTATGTGTGCGAGGGGGGGGGTTGTACTGGCTGTTAGGGGGCTGAGGATGGAGGTGATTGATTCCCTAGGGCAAGTTAAGGAATTGCATTTAGAGGGGAGAACAGCTGATTCATGGGCAAGAGGCAAAGGTGAGAGTGGGGTATGGCAGGCTAATTATCAAGGTCAATACAGTGAAGACGAGATATACTTAAGTAGATTAGAGACTGAACCAATGTCAGAGGATAAAGGCAACCTAGGCATTTAATAGGCTGATACAGAAGACTATAATAAGGTATGTGTGCTACAGGGATTAGGCTCGCTCGCTTATAGGGCAATGTGACAGTCGACCAGCCCCAGATGACTAGTGAATTGGAGTGCCTGGTCGGGGAGGATGATGGAACCGGCAGAGGTTAGGTGCCAAACTAAGGAATGAACTGTGTAGCAAAGTAACTTGCTATAAATAGTGGCAGAGGCAAGGGGCAGTAGGCAAGCTCATCTTTTCTTGTCTGTCAGCATGGTGCTACATTTCAGTCGACAGCCTAGACTTTGATGCCATTGATTTCTTTGGGGAACTTTGAACCTGAAGTCGACAGAGAAGCAGGCATTTTACCTGTGACTGCCTGGTCATTCCCTATATCCTTCTGGAGAAATCCACTTGCATCTCCATGTAGCTTAGTTGAATCCCTGGCAAGCTGAACAATGCTGAGCATTGTGGCCAGTGTCAAGGCAGTTCACTCAACAGCTGTGGCTGCTATTCTGGGAGATCTTATTATCACAGCTACACTTATGAAAAAGAGGTGTCTTGTTTGGTGACCGTAGACTTCATAGAATGCCATCATAAATGGCAGATGATGATTCCAGAAGACAGCGTCACTGAGGTTGGTTAAAAATGACAAACAGAGTTGATGAGAGAAAACTTTTGATTGTATAGCAAACTATGATGAAGAACTAGCCAGCATGGTCTGATGTGCACTCAACAACAGGTAGAAAAGAACAGAAGTGGAGGAAGGCTGCCCATGTTACACAGGAGACACCAAGGCATCCAACGTCATACATGGGCTCGTAAGGTGACATGGAAGGCCCCAGCTATGAAAAGTCTCCTGCAAGGTCCTGATGCTGCTGGCTTACAGTTCAGTGTGTGTGTATCTATGAAGGAGATATCCTAGAAGATTATATACATAGATCACATGATCCTAGATAAAGTCTACAACACCACAGTTTACCTTCACATAATCTACCCAGACGTAATGGATATTTGCCTGGGATGTTGAGCAGGAGAGGCAGATTAACTGCATATGGAGTGGAACTGGTCCCTCTTTATTTCTATTGGTCAGGAACACTTAACACCTTCTGATTATGACTGGACTTAGAGTTTGGTCTCACCCACCAAGGACTCTGCTGGTCACACCCTGCAATGACATTCCCTCCTCAACTAAAAGGAAGTGGTTATGGACTTTACTGAGGGCAAATACTTCATCATGCTTCATTGAAATTCAGAGGATGTGGTAGGATACAGTAAGAAGATATGCCTATGTGATTGCCTGTTCATCTGGTGAAGGGTGGCTGGCACCTAGAGTACACAGTGACCCTGGATTTCAGATGGAGCAGGAGTGACGATCTCAGGTTCCCAATAACTTACTTATTTATTTCAAAACTTTCACCAGGAAAGACATACTGAGCTGGTAACAGCTTGTTTTCAGATGCGTCCTGGAGAAGGGTAGAGGAGAAAAGAACATTTATCACCCCAAGAATCCCTCAACATTTTTGACTAATGCAGTATGACAGCTGGGTCCAGCTGCCCTGGAGGAGGGGACTATGCTAAGGAGCCAGGATAATTAGCCAATCGGAGTAGAATAAGAGAGAGCTATGTGGTGCTGCTGCTGCTGAAAACCAGTCAGATTCAGTTCTCCTCTGACTGGACACATCTACCCTGGAACTCGCTCTCTTCAAACTTGGTTTGAAATAAATAGTTCTGTTTATCCTTTGTTGGTATTTTTGTGGTTTGTGCTGCCTTTAGAGTACTTTTTTACCTTTTTTCCGCAGCTTTCAGTGTTTTTTCTTCATTGGTGGAAAATATGTTTTTCTGCATTTTACTTATTTTTTTCCCGCAGGAAAGACATACCCCCCCCCACCGAGTTCCTCAGAGCATCTTTTCTCTCTCTTGAGGAACAACTCCTGGGGTCTCCTGACTATTTACTGTGTCAGGGGCTCCTATTTTTACTTTGACTCCTTATTTTTATGTGCAGTCTCTCTGGTGACACTAGACTGACACTGTTTTATTCAGATTTTTAGGGCCATTTGCTCCCCTTTTGGGGTGACTTGTCACACTTTGTTCACAATAGTAACCAGCCTCAGGGCTAAAAAAAAAAAAAAAAAAGAGAGAGAGAAATGGAGAGAAGAGAAAAAATAGAGAGAACAAGTGAAAATAAAAATAATAAATACAAAAAAAAAAGAAATGGCTTCTCAGACTGCCTCTCCCTCCATTGAAAATCTGGAAAAGGGGACATCCTCTCATTGCAAAAAAAAAAAAAAAAATACGTCCTCTAAGGACTCGACAGATAATAAATCTGAAAAATTAATAATAATGACCAAAGCCAAAAAAAAGAGGTATTCTCAGTAGGTTTCTGATTCAAGACCTGTTAAAAAAATAAACATATCACTGCCCGTCCCACTGAAAAGCAAAGGGAGACAGCAGTGTTACATCAAGTTATACCCTCTACTGAGGAAATGGTAAAGGCTTGGCAATTATATCAGACTTTTCAAGTGGTGGGCACTCTTCTGAGTGCTTCACCTACTTTTATTCTCCAAATCCCTCTGACCCTGGCTTAGGCCAGGGCCTTTTCTTTGAGGGAATTAATGATGAACAGGGGGCTGAGCTCCTTGATCCTGACCTGCAGGAATTTGGCTCATCCTCTAATGAGTAGTAACCTCTCCGCCTCCTCCTCCTCCCTTTAAACTGTTTTGGCTCCTGTCCACGCACTTATACCCCCTTATTACTACTCCCCCCCACTAGCTTACTTCTGCTCCTTGCCCTCTCCCCTTCTTCGTCCCTTCCTTTTTTGCTGCTAATCTCTCATACTCTTCATCTCTCCTGCGTTACACACCATACTCGGCCTCATCTCACTAACCTACCCTTCTTACATTCATGTGCTCTTAACCGGTGTGCCGACTGCACATCAAAACCTGCACAGTGAAACCCTTCACAGCAGCAATCTCGACAGGTTGAAACTTTCAAGATTGTCACTGTGAGGGACCGGAGGGCAAAATGTTGCCCTTTCGCCATGTTTCATCCCCCTTTGAATCAACTCTGACTCAGAGTTGGATATCTATAGAAGGGGGGGTGTGGGGGCACAGCCCCTCAATAGAAAAGAACACAGTGTCTGACAGGAGAAATTTCACCTGCCGACATTGTGGATCTCACTGTGCCAAACTTTGACAACAATGTTATCGATTTGGCATAGGTAAAGCTTCCTAACCCTGCCTACCCCCCTACCGGCCATAATTTTCCCCATTTCCTTCTGCTCAGGTCTTCTGTCTCTTTTTGGTTCACTGAAACTGGCTTGTTTGACCATGCCTATGCTCATGGCTGCTGTTAGCATACCTGGGCTGATCTGAATCCGTGAGTTCTTAGTTGTAACAATATTTTTATCTAATTACCTGCCATGTATTCTCTGGTGTCTGTTTATTGGCTATGTGTATGAGTTTGTGTTATGTAACAATGTAATTGACTTGTACTACTGACATGGAACCTTTGTAAACGAGCACCTTGCTCTAAGGTTGTTTTTGAATGAATTAATAAATAAATAAATAATGACAAGGAGATTTTCTCCTCTCATTTCACTTTTGTCCAACATATGGTGGACGCTCTCAGCCTTTCTAGTCAAGAGTCCACTGAGGAGGTAGAGGAGGCAGACATCTTAGACTTGATGGGTCTCCCTCCTGCCAGAAAGCTCCTCCTTCCAGTTCACAAGTCCTTAAAAAGGGCTACTTTCAAAATACTTCTAAATCCTACCTCCATTCCAGAGTGGATAAGAAAATAGAGAAAATGTACCAGCTAGAAAAATCTAGTGCTAAGTACCTTAACATGCACCCAGACCTCCAGTAAAGAATGTAAAAACTGGATACTCTGGGTAACAAACCTTACACCACAGCCTCCCTGATACTACGCCTCTCTACTTATATGGCGTACACAGCTCAGTATCAGAAAGCTTTCTTGGCCATTAGCCTTCAAGCCCCAGTGAATGTGGCACAGGACCTGGCAGAAACTGTCAAATCTGCCTTGGAACCCACAAAATATCAGTTTCATATGGCTGTGGATGCCAGTGACACTGCCTCCAGAGCTATAGCTTAGGCTGTCTCTCTCAGGAGGTTTGCCTGGTTGAGAACTACTAATCTCTCCCAGGATACTCAACTAAAGCCACACATTTCCCCTGTGAGAATAACTCTCTTTTGGGGACAAAACAGAGACTTACATGAAAAAGGTGGGAGAGTAAAAGTCTGCCTATCAGAGCAATTCAACTAAAGAGAAACCTTCTACATCCTACAAACCCCAAGGTGGGGTGGCAGGGGTAGGGGGTTACTTGCCCAGGGCCTTCTATCCTATGCCATTGCCATGCCCTTTGATCACTCTCAGATGAGAGGATTCTTTAGGGTAAGAGGCAGATGGGCTCAGAAGCGTGCTGAGCCAACCCTTTCTACAAAAACCCAGACTTAACAGAACTCGTGACTGGAAGGCCCAGATCGCTTCCCCTCTCCCAGTAGCAGGAAGGTTTACTTACTACCTCAGAGAATGGCAATGCATCACTTCAGACAAGTGGGTGCTTGATGTAGTGGGCCAAGGTCTCACCCTGCAGTTCAAACAATTTCTTCCACAGCAGGGCCACGGGACCTTAAAACCTCTGTCTCCCACAGAGAAAATCCTGTTGGAATTAGAGGTAAAGTCTCTCCTAACAGTGACTGCTGTGGAAAGAATCCCTTCCTCCCAATGGGGGGAAGGCCTCTACTCATGTTGCTTCCTCACTTTAAAGAAAAGCAGGGATTGGTGGCCTATTCTGGATCTTAGATACGTAAACAAGTATCTGTTCAACCACAAATTCAAGATAGTCACCCTTCAGTGGTGATCTCTTCTTTACAGCAGTGAGACTGGCTAGCCTCCCTAGACCTGAAGGACACCTATTTTTCACATTCCAGTCAGGCCCTTTCACAGAAATTATCTCAGACTTGGATGGCCCTCTGGCAATATGTAAACAAGTATCTGTTCAACCACAAATTCAAGATAGTCACCCTTCAGTGATGATCTCTTCTTTACAGCAGTGAGACTGGCTAGCCTCCCTAGACCCAAAAGACACCTATTTTTCACATCTCAATCAGGTCTTCTCACAGAAATGAACGCGGACTTGGACGACCCTCTGCCAACATATCTCCCAGGAGTAATACACCAGCACATGTGTCTCACCTGGTTAAACAACTGGAAAAAACCAAAAAAAAATACCACCTTGCTGGATCACTTTCCTAGCATATCCAACACTTGTCACTCTGACTATCCCATGTACTACCCGTTCTACAACCAGGCAGCAGCTCTCACCAACACATAGGCAGTGATCCCTTGCTCTACTCAGAGTCCTTGCCTTCCTCCTGCTTATCTTAGGTAATGTTCACCCCAACCCTGGCCCTGGGACGCCCAGCCCGAGCTGCACGCACCAAGGGCTCAGGATAGCTGCAATGAATATCTGCGGCTTACCCAATAAGGCCGTGGGCCTACAATGTTGGATGCTGCAGCATCAGCCTGATGTCCTAGCCCTCTCTGACACCTGGCTGTCCAAAAGGACTCCTGACTCAATGGACACTCTCCCAGGCCTCACCCTACACAGGAATGACAGAGTGGGTAAACGTGGTGGGGGGTATGCTGTGTATGTCCGAGACTCCTTAATTTGCCATGCACTTCCAACACCCACTCTAGACCATGGTGCCCAAGCTTTATCCATAAAACTCACCCTGGAACCATCCGGAGCCCCTCTAACTATTACAGTAGCTTATGTACCCCCAAGAAACCAAGCTCCTGCTATACAATCCCTTGCTAACTACATCTCCAGCTTCCCTCCCAAAATGGAACACATCATAGTTGGTGACTTAAAGTGAACTGGCTTGACAGTTCAGCATCCCAGATCAAGGATACATTTGCTGCTTTGGACCTGACCCAGCTCGTCAAACAGTCAACCAGGGTGAACTCCACAAAGGGCTCCAGCACTTTGATTGATCTTCTCCTTACAAGCCGTCCCCACAGAATCTCTAACCTGGTGGTCCTTCCATACTCCCTAAGTGATCTCTCTCCCATGCTATTCTCCTAGTCTTGTTTACTAAAGAAACCTGTACCACACAAATCAGCTCGGTGCCTTCTGTGGCCTGAAGGCCTCACTAAACTTAGGAAATGCCTAACCCTCTGGGATTGGTCCCCTATCTCTCAGGCTGCCTCCATAGATAAAGCCCTTGATTACTTTACCTGCTTCTTTAATAAGGTATGCGATATCTATGCCCCTCTCTCAAAAGTGCAGTCCAGGAAGTGTAATGCCACCTGGATCACACCTGAATTACTCCATCAAATGAAGCATAGAGATGAACTCTGGCATATAGCTGTGCCCTCTGGCTTGCAGGCGGACAGGCCTATAAAACGGCTTGTAACAAATGCACCTGGGCAGTAAAGCAGACCAAATCTGAATACAACAAAAAAGACACTTGCCTCCTCATGAGGGAATGCTAGATTGTTTTGGGCTAATATCAAGGAACTCAGTGGCAAATCTTGGCTTCCCTCACCCTCCCTACTTACAATAAACAATATCCCCACCACCGACCCACTGGCCATCGGCGACTGCCTCAACTCGTCCTTCTTTTATCAATCAATCAATCAATCAAAATCTTTATTTATTCAGGCGAACATCATTGAGCGTAGCTCATTTACAAGATGGACCTGAGTGGTCATACAAAGAAGGATACAAGTTTTGTACAAAGACATGAGAATAACATAACATTAATACAATCAATTAGATGAGAGATATATACAAAATTTACAGATATACAAGGCACAGTAACAATAACTTAAACCTGTAAAAATGAAGAGGACATTCGATATAGAAGGGATAATATTCAGATAGTAGGTCTTCTATAGGCTTTTTATACGAAGTGTGATAACTGACTGGGTAGAAGAATGGAAACTAAACATAGTGGATTACAGAAGGGAGGGGTGGAGGTTGGGTGGGAGACTAGGCCTTATGGAAGCAGTTGCACAGTTCTGGGAATAGGGTGGTGTATAATTTTTTGAAGGCTGATAAGGGTAAGAGGGTATTCAGATTCATAGATTTGTGGAGTGAGTTCCAGATAAATGCTAGGGAATAGCTGATAGCAGCCCTCCCAAACCGGGTTTTACCTCAGTGCAGTACTCCCGAAAAACTTTTTTAACCCCATTCCGGAAATCCGGCCCCCTGACCTTCAGTATCCCCCCCTTCCACTTCTGGGTAGTCACTATGAATGAGGCTAAACCTCTGCTCGCTAATGCCCTCAGTGACTTCTGCTGCTGTAAGGATTCTTTTGATATGAGAATCCTTCATCTATTTTTTTTTTTTTTTTATATTTTACTTCTTTTTTCCTCCGTACCTGCCGTCAAGGTTTCTGCCCTGGTCACGGTGCCCCCACAACTTCCACCTCCTACTGAGCCCCTAGCTCTCCCGGTTACCCCAGGCTTACCCCCAAGGGGGTGGGGTCACGGCACCGTACAGGCACCAGTACCGTGAGAACAGTAACTGGTAGGAAGAGCTTTGGCCAGGAGGCTAATCGAAGCCTGGGGACAGGGCTTCATAGAGACGGCAGGAGCTGAGATTTTTATCCCCTGTAAGCTGGGGCGGAAACATGCAATGGCGTCCAGCGTCTGTCCCGCCCCAGAGAGCATCAACTGTGCGTCGGCTCAGGGTGACACGCTGGCCTCTGTTAGGTGTCGCTCCTGCACCGATCACAAAGGCCCCCCCCCCCCAGAAAAGGAGAGCAGTCCTAGGGACTCTTGAGCCTTCTCCCATGGCCGTCCCTCTTACAATCTAGATCCGTTCCCGAACCCAGGTCACTGGCGTTGCATGTGGAAAACCTACCGCTGCACTGGCGGGCCGGCCAGAATCCTTCATCTAGTACTAGATTCAGTACTCTCCCCATTGACTGACCTCATTAACTGCTCTCTATGCCTAGGACAGTTCCCAATGGGCTGGAAGACAGCCACTATCACCCCTATACTGAAATCTGGTGATAGCATGTCCCCAACAATTACCGGGCCCATCTCCATCATCCCCCCTCTCTCTCAAAATTCCTAGAAAAGATTATAGCCACCCAGCTCACTGAATACCTGCATACTAACAACCTACTGTGCAGAGAGCAACATGGTTTCAGATCTGGACAGTACAACCACAGCCCTCATTGAGTTCTCTAACTTCTTCCACTCTGCCCTGGATAATAAACACATTGCGGGAGCTGTCTACATAGACCTGTCAAAGGCTTTTGACACTATCTCCCACCCCCTACTCTTAAGCACACTCCACCATATAGGTCTGTCGAAAGGACCCATATCTTGGTTTACCAGCTACCTTACAGATAGATCGCAGTGTGTCAAAATAAACAACACCCCTCTCATCCACCCTGCCAGTCCAATCTGGGGTCCCTCAGGGCTCCATTCTCAGCCCTCTGTTATTCAGCATCTATCTGAACGCCCTGCCTGAGTTCTGCTCCAGCAAGCTACTCTTGTATGTGGATGACCCGGTTCTCTTTGCCTCGCACCCGGATCCCAGTGTTCTGCAGTCCTCCCTTCAACACACATTCAACCAGATCGAGAACTGGTTCATGGACCATAGACTCGTGGTCAATGTAAAAAAGACAAAGACCGTGCTCTTTGCTCATCGTCAGAACAAGTCCAAGGATGCGCAACTAACAATCCTCTCCCACTCTCTCCTCCCACTGGAGCAGGTCCCTACCTATAAATACCTCGGCCTAACCTTTGACTCTTGCCTGTCATACCACTCACACATTAACAATCTATCCATAGCCATAAACGCCCATATAGGATTACTGTACAGGCACAAAAATTGCCTACCAGTGGAAGTCCTCAACCTGGCCATCACCTCCTCAGTCCTCTCTCTAGTTGATTATGGGCTCACAGTTTACACGGCCGCTGATCCCACGGCTCTGAACAAAATCCATCTGGCCATCAACAAAATGTGTAGACTCCTCTCCGGGGTGGATAAGCATACCCACATGTGTACCTTGTATACCCTAGCAAATCTCCTCACCCTGGATGAAAGAATACACTATCAAACATGTCTCCTCTCTAAAAAAATTCACCTGGGGCTAACCCCTCTGGGGGTGTCTGCCTCATTCCAATCCCCCCACACCTCAGTGAACACCTGTACTGCCAACAAACAGGTTTGGTCTGTACCGAGGGTCAAAACCTCATTAGCCCAAAGGTCTTTCCTTTACAGAGCTTCAGTCAGGTACAATGAACTCCCCTGTGATGTCTCCTCCATCTCCAATCTAGGTCCCTTTAAGCCAGCTCTCAAAGAACACATACTTGCCTCACGGAGCTGTCAATGCACCACCTAGTATAGAAACTACTCAGTAGGCCTAGTTCTCACAGCTGCTGAATTTAATCGCCTGAAAATGCCTCTATTGGCAGCACATGTTTATTACCTATGCTAGTTTTTCCACTGCTTAGTATACTCAAAGTTGTTACCTCCTGTTGCATATCTGTGCACTGGTGTTCCACTGTAAACTGTAGCCTATCTGCTGGTTGTATTATACAACCAAGCTGTAATAGTGTAAAGAACCTGTAATACTGTGAGCTATCACTGCTTGTAAATCCTTATTTGATATGACTGTATATTGTGTGTCTGTATTGTCTTATGACGTGGGGCCTTTGTAAATGAGTCTCTGACTCAAAGGTTGTGTAACCCCCCTGCAAATGGGGGTTCCCAAAAGACTTCCAGGAGCTTGCTTGAATGCTCCAAGCCTGAATGGTGTTTGGCGTTTAAGCCATTTATCAGTGAGTGTTTTTAGAACCTCTGGTACTGTCTCTTTAAGAGCTGTCTGCTTGCAGACATAATTAGTTTGTATGGGGGACTGTGTGTTTCTTTGATTGAGTACCACTCAAGCTGCTGCTAATTCACCCCATTTTTGCAGTCACTAGGAGTGCAAAGGAACCTGTCTGAAAGATGTAACTGATTGCCAGAAATCATTTACAGTAATAATAAAATTACAGTTTGTCTAACCTGCTTTCTTTGCAGTCAGAACTGTCTGCCTAGTTCCCCATTCTGGTTTTGAACTGCTGAACTGGACCAATCAGTGTGGGTAAACTAGCTCTAAAATGATGCCTTGGACGAATCAGAACTTGGGACTCATAATCTGAGCCAGCCACAAGAGGATTGTATGGGCAGTGACTCTGGGAGATGTAGTTTAGACTTCGTGCCTTTTGGACCAACAGCAGCAGTCTATTGTGAGTGACAGCCAATCCAGTCAAGAACTGGGAGGAACTCAAAGGAAGTGCCGGTTTTGTCTGTTGGGAGTTTCAGTTTGAGATCTGAAAGTGAAGGGGAAAGAAACCCTGTGCTCCTTCAGTGCACAGTTTCAGTCAAAAACGTGTGCAAGGCCCAGGTTCGGTCTACAACTTGTGTAACTGCTTGTTAGGACTGAATCCGTCCTGTGAAAAGAATCAAAGGATCTCTGAAGAGTAGAAACCAGGCTCACCCTGTAGAAGACTGAAGAAATTGTTGAATTACACTCGGTCTGTCAGGAACTGAATCTGCTGTGTGTTCTCCTGGTTATTGTGCAGTAATTGCGATTGGGATACAGATGCAGCCTGCCTGGTATAGTGCTTTTTTTTTACCATATAAATGTGTGAGGAGTCTCTTGGAGATCAAAAGTAGCCCTGCTGACATTGAAGGACCATATCTTCTTTGGAGGTCGTGAGTACTAATTCGGGGTCGCTCCCTGTTGAATTGCCACATTAAATCCAAATGGAATTACTGTACTGCTGACTGTTTAATTTTCCTTTTCTCTGTGTGAAAGGGCCCCTACCAGCTGCCACGGTTTGGACTAGCCACTAGGGCCTGGGTACCCAGGGACAGTAACTGGTAGGGATAGGCCTGTGCACAGAGCCATAGGTAGATAGTAAAGTGATAAGCTAATTAACCTGATTTCCCCCTGTCCTTGTTATATCCCTAAATAAATCAGAGCTGTTTGTTTCAACAAAGTTATACTGCCTGAGGTATTTGTCTATGTTAAAGTACTGTACTGTGATTGTTGCACTGTATCTTATTTTACAGGATGTCCCGTGCCTGAACCAGCCTTGGGGGTAAGTGTATACTGTGAAGGTAATTCTGCTATATTGTGTGGGCCACTAGTGGGAAGAAAGGGGTTGCAGTGTCCCAGAGGGCTGTGACCAAGTAAGTTTAACTATTGCAAACCCTGACCTCTGGGTGGAGGCACCATCCATGGATCCAGGCCCTCAACCTGTTAGTGGCAAATCAGGCAGGGGTAGTAGCCCCTGGGATAGCGCCATCTAGGGGTTACATTTTGGAGGCTCACCGCTGGGATTGTGTGTCCTCTAGTGGCCATATTTACAAACCACTGTTAAGGGAAAAAAAATAAATAAATAAATAAATGGGTACCCCGACAGAAGTGGCTGTGCACCGGCTGGTGGAGTGGTGTACTGGGGAGGAGATCGACCCCCAAAATGCTATGCTTATCCTGGACATCCCCCTGGGTATCATCACGGACACTGTGCAGGAGTACTTTCCAAGGTGGAAGGTTTACAAATCCTGTGGTGGTGGGTCGGCACGCTAATCTGCTCACCCACACTTTCCTGGCCCTAGTAGAGTTTAAGGATCCCATAGATAGCTCCAAAGTACCACAGACCATTACCCCAGAGGGAGCCCTCACTGCTTGGAGAGTGATAACTAAGGACAGTAAGACCGGGGGAATGAGCCCCCACCACTATCTGAAACTTTGAGGAGAAATTTGCTAAATGGTTGCTGGGAGAAGGAAAACTGTGGAGGACTTGAAGAAACTATTCTTGCCACCTGGGGTGTTCCTCCCCAACACCCTCTCCTGCCCAGTACCCGTAATGGTGGCTGAACCAATGCAGACTCCTATTTCTGCACCTGCCATTAGTCACGACTCTTACCGAAGGTTGAGGATCTTCTGGCACCCTCCCACCCCCCCAGGGAGGATGACTGGGAGACCTGGATAGACTATGTTGCCCCAAGTGCTAGGAATGGCAATGCTCGGAAGCAGCGAAGAGGGTTAGTGAGAGCCTCCGAGGTCCTGCCCTGGCTACCATCCGCTAGAACGGGCCAGTAACCCTGAGCGACTGCACAAGCCTATCTTGAGGCCTTGGAGAATGTGTAGGGAGCCCAGATTCTGATGAGGACCTATGGTGGAGAGTAAGAAATGCACAACAGTACCAAGGGAGTTGTTGTCTGTGTATGTCTCGGCTGGAAAAATTGTTGCAAGAATGCCTCAGAAAGGGTAGTTTGCCAGCGATTGAACTGGACCGAACCAGACTGGACAGAATCCTTAAGTCTGCCCCTTCTCAGAACTGCTGTTGCTTCAGTTACGCCTGGCAAATCGACTGGAATCCCCACCCTCCTATGATGAGTTAATGAGAGAAATTCGAGGAGTTGAGAAAAGGCGACCTCGGGAGGGACCTGCACCAATAGCTGTGGCTATGACCCGAGTGACTGAGGGTGGCCCATCAAGTGAAGTTCAGGGGCAGAGGTTGGCAGTCAATGAGTGCTCTGATAAGGAAAAGATATGCCACAATAGGGTGACTGTTGAGAGAGATCCGGGAATTCAAAACAGTCCTTTATGAAGGCCACGCCTGCAAGTACGGGCCCCACCCATATCCGACTGCATCTATGGGGTGGGGATACCCACCCATGTATCTCCTGCTGATAACAGCTCCGAACTCGATTCCTTGACCATGGAAGTGGAGAAACTGACGAGATGTCTCCAAATGCTTATCACGCCGCAGACAGAGATGGCACCAAGGTTTCCAGTTAGTAATACCCCGCCCCTGGCTCCCAGTGTGGCACCTCGGCCAGCTCAAACTCCAAAAGTATGTTTTGCTATAATTGTGGGAAGGATGGGCACATGAAAAGGATGCCAATCCCAAAAGACACTGACAAAGTTGCATATAGGCTACAAGGAGAGCTTGGAGAACAAATCAGTGGTTAAGAGGTGCACGAAATGATCCCAGTGAGGGCACCAAAATGCTAATTCACGTCCCTTTGTGGCAAGGTCAGTTGCCCAGGCCCCACTACCGCCTCTCCAGACTGGTCCAGAATAGTGGGTCCCTCCATGGAGACCACTGTAAAGGTAAATGGAGTGTCTACAAGAGCTGTATTAGACAGTGGCTCCCAAGTGACAATTATGTTTCAAGATTGGTATCAGAAGCATTTGTCAGACGTACTCTTACAACCATTAGAAGGACTGCATGTATGGGGGTTAAGTGAGAAGGCCTACCCCTATTCTGGGTATATCCGAATTTGGCTGTCTTTCCCCACCTCCGTGGCTGGAGTGGCCGAACAAGTAGAGACCCTAGCCTTAGTGTGTCCCCCCACTGGACTGTATGATGGTGTCCCTTTGTTGATTGGAACAAATGCTCATATGTTCAGAAGGCTGGCACAGTTGTGTTATGAAAAACGGGTCAAAGACTAGTAGAGCTTTAAGAGTTCCGGCTTTAATTAAGAAGGCCTATGAGGCACAGAGAGATGCTGAAAATATAGAACCAGAGAACCGGTCGGAATTGTATGGAAGAAGGATCCTGAGTCTCTGATCCTGGCACCAAATGCCCAGTGTACCTTACAGGAGAGGTCCGTATAGAAAGGATGTTAAGAATAAAATATTAATGTTGGATGCACCAGGCGATGGAAAATTGCCAGAGGGACTGCTGGTCAACCTAGTATTTTGCCCGCTAGAGCTCATGCTTATGCCAGAAGGGTAATGGTCCAAGTTCATAATGTGTCTGAAAGAGACATTCGAGTAAATAGAGGTTGCATCCTGGCTAATGTGCATTGTGCAGACACTGCAGTGCTACCCAGCAGCAAGAGTTCAAGGAAGAATGACAGAGTAACGCCTGACTTGTTTGATTTCGGCAACTCCCCGCTGCCAGCTGAATGGAAAGTGAGGATCAGTGAGAAGCTTGCCCAGAGAGACCAGGTGTTTTCTTTAAAGGAATGGGACGTAGGATGCGTGCAAGGAGCTGAGCACAATATCCGGCTGCATGACGAAAGACCATTTCGTGAGAGGTCTCGACGCCTGGCACCTGCTGATATAGATGATGTGAGACGGCATCTGCAAGAGATGTTAGCGGCTGGTGTAATACAAGAATCCAGAAGCCCTTATGCTTCCCCCATTGTGGTAGTGAGGAAAAAGAATGGGACAGTAAGGATGTGCGTGGATTATCGCACCTTAAACCGGTGGACTATCCTGATCAGTACACAATGCCCGCATTCAGGATGCTTTGGACTGCCTAAGCAGAGCAGAGTGGTTCTCTGTGCTGGATCTCCGCAGTGGGTACTACCAGATCCGATGGCCCCAGAGGACCGTGGAGAAGACAGCCTTTATCTGTCGCTGGCTTCTATGAATTCATGAGGATGCCTCAAGGATTCAGGTGCCCAGCCACTTTCAACGATTGATGGAGCGTGCAGTGGGGACATGAACTTACTAGAGTGCCTGGTATACCTAGATGATGTTATTGTGTTTGGCAGCTCACTGGAGGAACATGAGAGCAGATTATTTAAGGTATTGGATCGACTGGAGGACTTTGGCTAAACTGTCCATTGATAAGTGTCAATTCTTTCAAACATCAGTAAAGTATGTGGACACATAGTATCCACCGAGGAAAGAGACCGACCCAAGTAAAGTTGAGGCCTTGACCACCTGGCCACCGCCCAAAATCTAAAAGAACTGCAAAGATTCCTGGATTCTGTGGTTATTATCGGCGCTTCATCAAGGACTATTCAAGAGTGATCCGCCCTTACTTAACCTTACTCAAGGGTATCCCCAACCCACAAAAATACCAAAAGTCAGCGTCCCTCAAGACTGAAGAGTGTATTTTCATCCGAGAGGAAGTATTTGGGGCCGCTGGACTCCTGATTGTGAGACTGCTTTTCATGAGATCATATATCAACTTACCCATGCTCCAGTGCTGGCCTATGCCGATCCAAGAAAACCTTCGTCCTGCACACTGATGCTAGCTTGCGAAGGTTGGGGGCTGTGTTGTACCAAGAGCACGAGAATGGCCTGAGACCAGTGGCCTTTGCCAGTAGAAGCCTGACCCCATCCGAAAAGAACTATCCTGTACATAAGTTAGAGTTCTAGCTTTGAAGTGGGCTATTGTTGACCAATTCCATGAGTACTTGTATGGGGCTAAAATACTAGTAAAACTGACAATAATCCTTTGACCTATGTGCAGACCTCAGCTAAGTTGGATGCCACTGGCCACAGGTGGCTTTCTGCATTATCTACATATGACTATGCTCTCGAATACCGAGCAGGTCTGAACCACATAGATGCTGATGCTCTCTCCGGAGGCCTGTTCCCCAGAATGATTGGGTCCGATTGGCAGAACCTGACATTCGGGCACTCTGCGAAGTTTGACGGGAGGAACAAATGTCCACGAGCGCAGTGGACTGCATGGTGGATTGCTTGGGACCCTCTGAGAATTGCATACCTGCTGCTTATTGCCACTTTTCTGCAATAGACATTGGTGCACTGCCTCAGCTGGACAATGACAGTATTGAGGGCTCAATCCGCGATCCTATGATCAAATCAGCTTTGAAGCCCTCTATGCAGGAAAAGATGTGTCCAAATTACGCTCCACTGATTTGAGAACTGCACTGTTATACAAAGAAGGTCCTAAGTTGAAACTGATCAATAAACTGTTATATAGAGAAACAGTAGACAGAGGGGACAAGTAGACAAACAACAACTGGTGCTGCCCACTGCCTTTCGAGACTCAGTATTGAGGTCCTTGCACAACCACATGGGGCACCTTGGTATAGACAGAACACTTGACTTGGTGAGATCCAGATTCTATTGGCCTAAGATGGGGCTGATGTGGAGCAACACATACGAACTTGTAGTAGCTGCTTACAGAGAAAGCTTTGCCCCAGAGGGCTGCCCCTTGTTAACATAACCACCAGTGCACCCATGGAGCTGGTCTGTATTGATTTTCTGAGTTTGGAGTCAGATCAAGAAATATCAGTAATGTGCTGGTGGTCACCTGACCATTCACGAGATATGCCCAAGCTTTCCCACCAAAGACCAGAAAGCATCCACTGTAGCCAAAGTACTGTAGAAAACTTTTTTGTTCACTATGGGGCTCCACAAAGAATCCATTCTGATCAAGGAGAGACTTTGAGAGTCGTCTGATCAAAAGAGATGCTTTCTCTGTGGGGAGTGAGAAAGTCCAGAACCACTCCTTACCACCCCAGGGGACCCACAGCCTGAACGTTTCAACGCACTTTGCTAGATATGCTAGGCACCCTGCACCCAAAGGACAAGCCTAGATGGAGCCAACAAATTAGCACCCTGGTACATGCTTATAACTGCACCAAAAGTGATGCCACTGGATTCTCCCTACCGCCTGATGTTTGGAAGAGAAGCTCGACTACCAGTAGATGTGTGTTTTGGGGTCCTCCTGATGGGGTTCAAGCTGACAACTATTTACAGTATGTGCAAAGTTAAAGGCCCAGCTAACTCATGCGTACCAACTGGCTCAAACCATGGCTGCCAAAAGAAATCTGGCCAACAAAGAAAGGTATGATAAAAGGTGAAAGCACAGGAACTCCAGGAGGGAGATCGGTATTGCTAAGAAATCTGGGACTGCATGGCAAACACAAGATTGCTGACAGATGGCACCATCTCCCTCACATTGTAGTGGGCAAACTAGATGATCTGCCAGTGTACAAAGTAAGGCCTGAGAACAATTCAAAAGATGTAAAACAATGCATAGAAATCATTTACTACCCATTGGACAAATCCTGATTGAGTCTGAGCCCCAGAAGATGCCCTCTGGACCAGTGACTAGAGCTGCTGCTAAGAAAAGATCAAGGAAGTCTGCACCTACAGAAGCAGAGTTAAAGTGTTCCCTGCACAAGTCCCAGTTGAGCATGACTGTCAGTCCATATCAGAAGAAAGTGAGAGTGACTTTGAATACTATCCTTCTACGAACTGAGTCAATTGTTTGGGGCAATCCCTAGTCAATACTGGAGACAAAGCTGGGCCTTCTGGACTGTCTATGCCCCAGCTTCATCCCTGGAGCCAATGCTCCCAGAAAGTGAAGTGCAAGCATCAGATCAGATGAAATGGAATCATTGTGCATGGTTGAACTGTTTGAGCTTTCAGGGAGAAAATGATAGATTGGGGCAGACTGGTGATACACCGAACAAGAAGAGTATTTTGAGTGCCCTGACAGTCCACTGCCAGTGTCTGAAAGCTCTCCATGCGAGCCAAATGTTGTGGACTCAGAAACTGTAACTCCTGGAGCTGAAAGTGCCCCAAGTTCTAGCCTCTCTACCCCATGGAGACCCCTGACAAGTGAGAACAATGCTGAAAATGAGGCTCAGAGTGCAGAGACTGTAACAGCTCCCCCTAGAAAGACTGGTCGAGCTGTAAAGCCTGTGGTGCACCTCAGTTATGATTCCCTGGGCGGCCAGTGGACCTGCCTCTCAATGTTGTCCATAAAGGAGTGTATGTGTCCCCGAGCTCATTGCCCAAACTGAGCGTTAGTGCTAACTCCAAGTTACTTGTGTTGCCCTCTAAGTATGGTGCCCTTGCCCCGTCCAGCCCCAAGGTAACTGATAGGGAAGGGTCCCCTCTCTTCAGGTTTCATGTACAAGAGGTAATAACTTGAGTTATGGTACAATGTGTGTGTTATACTGTGTAAAGAGTGACGTACTGCAATGTTTCAGAAATGGTTCTTGGTAAAATGATGTATTGACTGATGATTACATGTGTGAGCCTAATGCAAATGTATATGGTTGCAGTTGAAACTTATGGGGGTACTTGCTTGACGCAGACGTCAAGCTTTTCCCAGGCCAGGAAGGGTGTAACCCCTGCAAATGGGGGTTCCCAAAAGACTTTCAGGAGCTTGCTTGAATGCTCCAAGCCTGAATGGTGTTTGGCGTTTAGCCATTTATCAGTGAGTGTTTTAGAACCTCTGGTACTGTCTCTTTAAGAGCTGTCTGCTTGCAGACATAATTAGTTTGTATGGGGACTGTGTGTTTCTTTGATTGAGTACCACTCAGCTGCTGCCAATTCACCCCATTTTTGCAGTCACTAGAGTGCAAAGGAACCTGTCTGAAAGATGTAACTGATTGCCAGAAATCATTTACAGTAATAATAAAATTACAGTTTGTCTAACCTGCTTTCTTTGCAGTCAGAACTGTCTGCCTAGTTCCCATTCTGGTTTTGAACTGCTGAACTGGACCAATCAGTGTGGGGGTAAACTAGCTCTAAAATGATGCCTTGGACGAATCAGAACTTGGGACTCATAATCTGAGCCAGCCACAAGAGGATTGTATGGGCAGTGACTCTGGGAGATGTAGTTTAGACTTGGTGCCTTTTGGACCAACAGCAGCAGTCTATTGTGAGTGACAGCCAATCCAGTCAAGAACTGGGAGGAACTCAAAGGAAGTGCCGGTTTTTGTCTGTTGGGAGTTTCAGTTTGAGATCTGAAAGTGAAGGGAAAGAAACCCTGTGTCCTTCAGTGCACAGTTTCAGTCAAAAAATGCAAGGCCCAGAGTTCCGGTCTACAACTTGTGTAACTGCTTGTTAGGACTGAACTGGCCCTGTGAAAAGAATCAAAGGATCTCTGAAGAGTAGAAACCAGGCTCACCCTGTAGAAGACTGAAGAAATTGTTGAATTACACACTCGGTCTGTCAGGAACTGAATCTGCTGTGTGTTCTCCTGGTTATTGTGCAGTAATTGCGATTGGGATACAGATGCAGCCTGCCTGGTATAGTGCTTTCTTTTTTTACCATATAAATGTGTGAGGAGTCTCTTGAGATCAAAAGTAGCCCTGCTGACATTGAAGGACCATATCTTCTTTGGAGGTCGTGAGTACTAATCGGGTCGCTTCCCTGTTGAATTGCCACATTAAATCCAAATGGAATTACTGTACTGCTGACTGTTTAATTTCCTTTTCTCTGTGTGAAGGGCCCTACCAGCTGCCACGGTTTGGACTAGCCACTAGGGCCTGGGTACCCAGGACAGTAACTGGTAGGGATAGGCCTGTGCACAGAGCCATAGGTAGATAGTAAAGTGATAAGCTAATTAACCTGATTTCCCTGTCCTTGTTATATCCTCAAATAAATCAGAGCTGTTTGTTTCAACAAAGTTATACTGCCTGAGGTATTTGTCTATGTTAAAGTACTGTACTGTGATTGTTGCACTGTATCTTATTTTACAGGATGTCCCGTGCCTGAACCAGCCTTGGGGTAAGTGTATACTGTGAAGGTAATTCTGCTATATTGTGTGGGCCACTAGTGGGAAGAAAGGGGGGTTGCAGTGTCCCAGAGGGCTGTGACCAAGTAAGTTTAACTATTGCAAACCCTGACCTCTGGGTGGAGGCACCCGCCATTGGATCCAGGCCCCTCAACCTGTTAGTGGCAAATCAGGCAGGGGTAGTAGCCCCTGGGATAGCGCCATCTAGGGGTTACAGTTGTAAATCCTAAAGAATATTAAATAAATAAATAAAATAAAACTACCATTTTGCAGCTCTGCCTTTAGATCTTTTTCAGCTCCCAGAGTTTTTACAGTGTCTGGCAGTGGTGGCAGCTTATCTCAGACGAAAGCAGATTTCTGTCTTTCCCTATTTGGACGACTGACTCATAGTGGATAAGTCTCCCCAAAAGATCAGAGTCTCTTTTGCACTAAGAGCTCCATAGAGTCCCTGGGCTTCCTGATTAACATACAGAAATCCCACTTTGAACCATCTCAGGGACTGGCGTTCACTGGAGCAGTGCTAAACACACGGATGGGAAAAGCTCTGTTTCCACTTGACAGAGTGCACAACCTGCAGACCCTGGCAACCAAGACCAGCCAGGCACTTCCTCAGGCTTAGGGCACATGGCCTCTACTACAGCAGCAGTTCCAGGTGCCAGGTTTCGGATGAGAGGTATTCAGTGCCATCTCAGATCTTATTGGTGTCAGAGGAGGGACTCCTTGTGAAAACTCATTCCAATCACAAAGACCCAGTTGCAGGCTCTGGACTGGTGGAAGGACATACAAAACCACAGGGATGGAACTTCCTTCCAACAGAAGGAACCCTCCGTAGTGCTCACTACAGATGCACCCTGCGGGGGGTGGGGTGCACCCCTGTTGGATCCATAACTGGGGTCTGGTCCTCCAAGGAGTCCAGCTGTCACATAAATCTCCTCAAGCTTAGAGCAGTTTATCTGGCTATCGAGGTTTTTGCTCCCCAGCTAAAGGGTCAGTTTGTCCAAATCAGGACAGATAATATCACTGCTATGTTCTACATCAGCAAACAGGGTGGCACAAGATCCACAAAGCTTTGCACAGTGGCCATGAAAATCTGGTCTCTGGCTTATTCTCTGGACATGCATCTCTCTGTTAGCAATCTGCCAGGCAAGGACAATATGCTGGCAGACTCCCCGAGTCGCATCAGACAGGGCCACCATGAGTGGACCCTAAACAGACAAGTACCAGACACATTTTTCAGGAGGCGGGGCACCCCAGAGATAGATCTTTTTGCCTCCAACCTTAATCATCAACTTCCACTGTACTGCTACAGGCCTCCAGCTCTGGGCTCAGTCCCAGTGGATGCTCTGTCTCTGGACTGGACAGGAAGGTTCTTGTATGCCTTCCCTCCATTTCCCCTAATTCTCAGAGTTCTGCTCAAACTCAGGAGCCAGCCAGCAACAATTATTCTGGTGGCCCCAGACTGGGCAAGACAACCATGGTACTCCCTGCTTCTCGCCTTCTCGGTCAAGAGGCACATTCATCTGCCCCCCCCCCCGACTCACAGCCTTCTGACCCTTCCTCAGATGAGGATAACATGCCCCAGCATAGAGTTTCTTCACCTCAAAGCTTGATTCTTAAAGACTCAGAGTCCCAGACTCTCAGTATTCAGAACAGGTCCTCAGAATCCTTCAGATGGCTAAAAAGTCAAGTATCAAAAAGACTTATATTTCCAAATGGAAGAGGTTTGATTTCTTGTGTAAAGACAGACACATCAGCCCACTGCATGCTAGCCTGTCCTTTATACTGGACTATTTGGTTCATTTACAAGCATCAGGCCTTAAAGCCTTATCTCTGAAAGTCAGTGTGGCAGCCATTTCAGCTTACATTTCTACTGATAAAGAGAAATCCAAACTTTCTCATTCCATCTTCAAGAAATTCTTTAATGGCCTGCTGCACCTTCAACCTGCACTCAAGGAACCTGCTCCCCGGGACTTGAACCTTTGCATAGCCAAGCTCAGGGAGGCCCCATTCTAGCCCATGGCTTCTGAATATCTAAAGTATGTCACTTGGAAGACTGTTTTTCTGGTAGCAATCACTGCAGCCAGAGGGATTTCTGAGCTGCAAGCTTCATGCGCTGAATCGAACTACATTATTTCCCACAGGGACAAAGTAGTTCTCAGGACCAACAGGAAATTCCTTCCCAATGTGGTGGTCAGAGTTTCACCTTAATCAATCTATAATGCTTCCTGTCTTTTTCACAGACAAATCCACTTTTGGTGAGTGCAGCATTCACAGCCTGGATGTAAAAAGGGCTCTGACCTACTACCTGGAGCACACCAAGCAGCTCAGATCATCTCATACCCAACTTTTCCCTCACCTGTGGTAAGGTGGGAAAGGGTAGGCCAGCCTCTAAGATGACTTTTTCCCACTGGGTAGTCTCTTGTATCTAGTTCTGTTACAGTAAGGCTGGCAAGCAGCCTCCCCAGGGCTTCAGGGGCCCACTCCACCAGGGAAACTGCATCCTCAGTGGCAGCAGCAAGGGACATACATTCGCTCGACATCTGCAAAGCAGCTACCTGGAAGACTGTACACACCTTCACGAAACACTACTTCTTGTGTAACCCCCAGGCCACTTTTTTAACTAGTGAGCACACTCCCCATTAAAATCTGGAAACACTGGTACCCACACACTGGCATACCATTTACGTTACAAAAGGTAGGTACCACCCTTGGCGTTAGGATGTATACCTGGTTCAATTTCTAGAGGAAGAGAGGGGTGGGGGTATAGAAACAAAACAACATGAACCTTGTATAAACAACACAACCCAGGTCCTGGGTGGAGGCAGCTAGGCATATGCTAGATCTAACCTGCTGAGGGGGCCCCAGTAAATCCACACAACCAGAAGCAATAATTGGAATGTCCATAACAGTGACTGGGATTGTGCAATGTGACTTTATTCAACAGATGGAAATTTAAAGCAGAAGTGGACCCCCAAGGGTCGGTCTAGGCTGGACAGGTACATTTCAAGAACTCTCCTTGCATGCAGTACAGTTCATGAACACACAACAGAAAACACCTTCTTCCTAAATCCCCAAAAGGTGCATTAGTGGACACCTGGCCACGCACATGAACATTTTCCTCCCATGAGTGTCATTTAGTGAATCTAAGCCACACACTCAGAACTCTTCTTCGCACATAGGTGCACTTTTGTGAAACTCAGTCACACACCTCAACCTGCAGCTTGGCCCTTGCTCAGGTAAAAAACTGGTGCCCTTTACAAACCAGAAAGCCCTGCCTTGTGAGTGATTAGATGGCTTTCCTCCCACCCTTGGTCCCAACCGACAGTCTGTGCTATTCTTCAGGGTTACACCACTGAAACCCCCATTCCCTACTAAAATGCTAGAGAGTCCACACTTTAACTTCGTCACTCACTGGGGTGACCAATGAACAAAACTGCACTCACTTGGGTGAACAGTTTAACAGTACTTCACTCACTTGGATGAAACTAGGGGCACTGACAGGTGCGATCCATCCTTAGCTATTGGCACACACACCCCAGACTGACAAATCCTCTAAAATATACATAGATACATAGATACATAGACAGTGTCGGCAGATAAGGGCCTATGGCACACCCAGTCTGCCCATTTGAGCTTGTAAGTTCAGTTTATATGGAGATCTTGACTTCTAGAACAGTACTCACAGAGGTTGTCCCATCTACAGGGCATGGAACAACAAAAGAAAAAGAAAGGCACTCTCCTGGGTAGCTGATCAAACAGTCTCTTTCAGGTCCTATCCAAGGCAGCTGAAAACACCACAGAACTCTCAGGGGATTGCCCCTTGAGTCCTCTGAGAAAAAGCAGTTCCTTCCACTTCACTGAGAGTAGAAATCAGGATATCCTGCTGTAGCACTGGTCTCCACCACTTCACTGGAAGCTGGAAATGTCACTCTACTAGGGTGAGAAGTCCCGGGCCCTCTCCTCAGAGCCCACTGGCAATCCTTCTGCCACTCTCACCTCTTCACTGAACAACTGACTGAGCATTCTAAGCTTCCCAGAGCAGTTGTCCACAGTGTGGTTTATGCTACTGCGAGAGTTCTGAATGACCTAATCATTCTTCCTTCAGGCTAGCTGAGTAAACAATGATGTCATTATGTAAAGAGCCCCTAATGAGCTCCCTACCAGCTGCCTGCTACTTTCCTAACAATAATACCTGATAGGATTCTAGTAACCCCAGGGGACTGGGTGGTTACACTCACCCCTGCCAGGCAAATGACTGTCCGCAGTTATACCTTCACCCAGCACTAGGCCATCCTACCTTTGATGCCCCATACGGGGAGGGTTGATCAAGTCCTCCCCTACCATGTGCCAGGCACAGGCAGATAACACCAAAGGATAGAAGCCCACTGAAGAAACGTCAGCTCCTATTGCACTACTATACTATCTATGCATTCTCAGTGGCTCCAAGAAACTGCCTGATGCATGTCCTACCAGACAGTATTGATGACCCCTATCTAGAACCAGGACCACCCACCTGCCTTCCCTCCTAACCCTCTAGGGGAAATCTATCTGACCTATGCTACCTACCAGGTGCCCAAACCCAAAAAACATTTTATACCATACACCTGTAAAATGAAAAAAGGTTAGACATTGTACTACACAGTTACATAAGCCTAACAACTCAACACAAAGGAGGACTCTGATGATTCCCACTAAATCCTCTTCAGCTCTTCTTATCTTCTTCCAGGAACACCTGCAAAAGAAAACACTGCAAAAACAACATTTCTGCACACAACTACAACCTGTAAAGCCAAAAACAGTGACCCAAAACCCTCCCACTGAATACTGCACAAGCCCAAAAAGCATTTTTAAAAAGGATTTTCTACAAAAGTACAAAAATAGAAAACATAAAAACATTTGCAAAACATTTGGGGAAGGGGTCCCTGCAAAGTCCCAAACTAAGGAGAAGTCCAGAGTGCCGAAGCACTACAATAAGAGTCTCTCCTAGGCCAGAGCCTGCTGAAGCACAGTTCTGGAACAAGCACAAGGCCTGCAGCACTGCAGTCTAGATGTAAAATCCATTGGAGATTATATTTCCAAAGAGTCTTTCAAACTTGCAGGAATAAAGTCAAATTAAAAATGTAAAAAAGGTCTCTTACCTGTTCTGGGTGACAAAAAGATGTCAACATCACCTCTCTGGACCTGCAGCCTGAAGATGTTCACTGCTGGGTAGACGAAATCTTCGGATCAGATGCTTCCACAACCTCCTACTGGACCTGGGCTAGAAATCTTCTCCAAACTGCTGGGCTGATAAACCTGGATGTTACCACAGATGAACCTGGATGCTGCTGGAGCTAAACTTGGATGCTGCTGCAGACAAACCTGGATAACCAGAAGAAAGACACCTTCATCCTGGGTTGCTGCCTTTTTGGTGGCAGATGGCTGAACTGGCAATGGCTGCATTCACTTTTAGCAAGCAGGCACAATTTAAAAGGATGGCACCAATTTCTGGGGTAGTACCATTCTGGATCTGGGGCATAAACTGTCACCCCATCTGGATGAACCATGGGAACATTGTAGAATGTCTCTTGGCCAGCTTTGTCCACTATTCTCATAGAGTTAATTAACAAGGTCCTGCCACACTTCCAGAATTGCAGTCTCTCATTACACACTTTAATTCGGACCCACTTGTTTACTCTAGGGTGCAGATTGGCACAAGCTTCCTCCCACAACCAGGCATACCTGTCTTTCTCATTTTCTTCCCATATCTTCCAAGGTTAGAAAGAGTACGATTGTCTGTACTTGGACTCAGCTCATCTACGCACAATTCTCTCCTCTTTGCTGCTTTTAACCAACTCCAGTCCAGAAGCATGGCTTGGGGTGGCCAGTCCTGGTTGAGCCAGTCACAAACTCTTAGTGCAGAGCAAAAGTAGTCCACCTCTGCACTCAAGGGCACACTTCTTGAGCCTTCCTCCACACGGACATCGGGAGGCTCCACGGAAGCCAAGGCCAATGATGACTCATGGTGTCCCACTGAAACCATTGTTGCTTCTTCGTCTTCTACAGATTCTGCCCAGGAGCTGGTGATTGCACCGACCCCTGAAATTGTCCACTCTCCACTGTCCTTGGAGGCACTGCCCACCCAGCGACATGCTTCCTCCACCTTGGAATCTCCCACGAGGCTTGGACTTGGGCCTTCCACCCACGTATCTACTGAACCTGCACTGGCAGCATCCAATTCCACCCTCTGTGGCATGGAACACTTCACTTCCTCTGGGCCTTGCAAAGCATCGACACAAAAAATGTCCAGAAACTCCTTTACAAACCCTTTGGGGGTCACTTTCACTGCACCCAGCCTGTTGCTGTTGCTCTGATTCTACAGGGTCCCCTGTCTGTGTCCAAGTTGGAGCTAAACGGATGCGTTTCACTTTAGCTACCCTTGTGCCACCTGCCATGCCTATCCTAAATTGCATTCTACAGTCTGTGCAATGCAGAATTAGCAGAACATCTCTTTCTGGCTTTAGGCATACTATGCACACATTAACTGGATAGTTCAGCAAAGCCACCTCAGCGGGAGCTGATGAACAGTCATACAATTGCTCAGAATGGGCTAGTTCTTGTTCTTGTTGGGCTACCCACGCCCTGGCATGGAGTGGGTAGTGAGGGGTTTGCTGCGCCATGCTCTGTAAATTAAAACACACAAGTCCCAAAATTACTGTTTTTGCAAGCACTCTGAGATTTGGTTTTAATACACTGGAAAAGTTCATTAACAGGCTGCCTGGCTGCTGCAATTGTATTCCACAACTAAGCAAGAAACCATTTGAAACTTTGTTTTGGGTTTGAGAACTCTGTTCTAAAATGGTATTGCTTTGTTTACATTGCTGGCTACACCCCAACATGGTGACTGTAACATTGCATCCACTCAGTTAAAAATTGATAGGATTCTGTCTGGATCTTTTGCATTTCAACTGATATTCTCAAGCACAAGTTCACTTTACTTTTTCTCAATCCATTACTTTACAAGCACTTGGACCAGGGGGGTCGTTTGAGCTCACTTTCTTTGAAAACAGCATTTTCACACACAAAGTCCAAGATTTAACAGTTCACAAACTCTCTCTCTCTCTCTTTCAGTACTTTTGCTGCATTTGCTCAAGTTCTTACACAGTTTTCCAACCTTAGCACCACAGTCATTATTTTTTTGCACAGGGTACTTACAGACAGTGGATGGTTTTCACCGTCAGTGGAATATGGCCTGCTGACAACTTGAGGAAGGCCTCTGGGGTGAAACGGGCCAGCAGTCCAACCGATCATCGCTACGATCACCTAGATCACTCTCCAGTCGGTCGGAACACGGATTGAGCCTGGGTTATTCGTGAAAAAGTTAGAAAAACTGCTGCTACAGAAGCGCTTCTGCTGTAAGCTATTCATCCTTCCTGCCGCACAAACTACACACTGCTCACACACTGCAGGCTGCTCCTCCACGAATGTTCCACAAGCTGAGACTCAGGCAAAGGCGGGGCTTAGGTGCACTGGGACCAATAACATGACGCCATACAAATGAGCTGTCTCTCTCTCTCTCTCTCTCTCTCTCTGCCACACTCCTGAACGGCGATTGTCGAGAAGGCAACATTTAAACTACAAACTGCCACTTTTTTTCTTGGCTTGAAATTTCAGCGGAGCAAGCATTTTAAGGCATTTTCACTCAGTAGTTGGTGCATTTTCCTTAGCAACTCACCAAAATGTCACTGCACACACTTGAAACTCTCTGAGCACTTAGAAAACACTGTCTTTTAAGTCCACAAATACGTTTCTCTGGAAATTTGCAACTTTTAAACAGCTTTTTAAGTGCTTTTACCACAAGACAAGGGCAATTATTTCTCAGTCCATAATTTCAAAGTAAACACACAAGCAGCAGATTCTTTCTCTTTCTTTCCACAGAAACTCAGGCAGCAAAATACTTTCAGGTGGCATTTTACTTGGCACAACTTTGCTTTCTGGTAAATGATCTGTTTGGGTGACCACCACCAGACAGGAAGATCCTAGACATACCCTCAGCATGCCTCTCACCCCAAATTAAATATCCCAAGATGAGCCCCCATTTTTGTAACCCCAGGCCACTTTTTTTAACTAGTGAGCACACCCCTCATTAAAGTCTGGAAACACTGGTACCCACATACTGGCATTCCATTTGCGTTACAAAAGGTAGGCACCACCTTTGGCATTAGGATGTATACCTGGCTCAATTTCTAGAGGAGAGAGGGGTGGGGGTACAGAAACAAAACAACATGAACCTTGTGTAAACAACACAACCCAGGTCCTGGGTGGAGGCAGTTAGGCATATGCTAGATCTAACCTGCTGAGGGGGTCCCAGTAAATCCACTCTATCAGAAGCAATAATCAGAATATCCATAACAGTGACTGGGATTGTGCAGTATAGCTTTATTCAACAGATGGAACATTAAAGCAGAAGTGGACCCCCAAGGGTCGGTCTAGGCTGGACAGGTACATTTCACAAACTCTCCTTGCGTGCAGTATAGTTCATGAACACACAACAGAAAACATCTTCTTCTGTACACCGACTGTGACCAAACATTTCCTCACTTACAACACTGATAAGTGTTGGCAGAACTGAGGGGCTACAGGAACACATCACCATACCATTTGGACATGCCTGGCCATTCGGGGATTCTGGACCATAGTACAGAGCTCAGTAAAAACAGTTTTGCAGGTAGACATCCCAAACGAATTTACAGATTGGGTCCTAGGTTTCCCCATGGTGGTTAACCTCCCTTCTCCTGGCAAAAAGCTACTACTTAATACTTAATATTTAATAGTTCACTAGAGACAGGCATAGTACCGCAGGACTGGAGAACAGCACATGTAGTGCCACTCCACAAAGCGGTCCCAAGGATGACCCAGGGAATTACAGACCAGTCAGTCTGACTTCCATTGTGGGCAAGCTCATGGAGACCATACTAAAGGAGAGGTTGTTGGAATATCTAGAGGAGCATGGTCTCCAGGATGTGAGGCAGCATGGGTTCATGGGGGGGGGATCATGTCAAACAAATCTGATTGACTTCTTTGACTGTGTCAGTAAGACAGTAGACAGGGGCCAAGCGATAGACATCCTCTATCTTGATTTCAGCAAGACCTTTGACTCTGTGCCCCACAAAAGGTTGATCAGGAAGTTGGTGGATCTCGGGGTTGGGGAAAATATGGCCAGATGGGTGGAAAACTGGCTGAGGTACAGAACCCAGAGGATGGTTGTGGGGAGAGAGAGTTATCTGGTACCAGACAGGTAACCAGTGGGGTCCCTCAGAGCTCGGTGCTGGGGCCGATGTTGTTCAGTGTCTTCATCAGTGACATTGGAGATGGCATTAAGGGCAAAATGTGCCTATTCATGGATGACACCAAACTCTGTGGGAGAGTGAACACAGGTGAAGAGATACAGGACCTGCAGAACGATTTGGAAAAGCTAGGGAGGTGGTCCAAGATATGGCAGCTTGGCTTCAATGCTTAGAAATGCAAAGTTATGCATATTGGAGCCAAGAATCCTAGGACAGAGTACTACCTGGATGGAGTCTGAGTATCTGCATAAGAAGAGAAGAAGGACCTGGGAGTGATGATCACTAATGACCCGAAGCACTCCACGCAGTGCAAGAAAGCAGCAGCAAAGGCAAACAGGATGCTGGGATGCATATCTAGGGGGATCAGTAGTAGGAGAGAGGAGGTTATACTGCCCCTGTACAGGTCACTCTTAAGGCTGCATTTAGAGTATGGAGTTCAGTACTGGTGCCCATACCTCAAAAAGGACATTAACCTTCTGGAGAAGGTCCAGAGGAGGGCTACTAAGATGACAGCCAGTCAGCAGGGTGAGGCATATGAGGAGAGGTTGAGGTCAGTGAACATGTACTCCCTGTAAGACAGGTGAGAGAGAGGGGGGACATGATTGGCACCATCAAGTACTTGAAAGGGATAAATAAGGTAGATAAGGAGAGTCTCTTTAAGCTGAGTGGCAACCATAACACGAGGGGGCACAGTCTTTTTTTTTTTGTCAACTCTTTTTCCCTCCGATCACGGCTCGGGGGAACTCTCTCAGGCATCCTCTCCCTGTGCCTGCCTGCCTGCCTGAGGTCCTCTGTGGTCTGGTGCCCTCTCTCTCCCCCCCCTGCCCTGCTGCCAACACCCCCGGTTTTACCCGGCCAGGGAGGGTAGCCCAACTCCTTCCTTGGGATCCTTAATTAGGCAGACTCTGGCAAGCGGGCAGGGCGTGGGTGGAGGAGTGATGAGGCCCGGCCGAGTCCGATCCGGCGCTGGGCATGGAGGATAGGTGCCGTCGCCTATCCCTCCAAGCCGGGTTTTTCCTTTTTCTGGCCATTCCCCCCTATGTGCACACTCCCCGATGCTTGACACACTGCAACCCTGCCAGCTTCGGGCATGCGGTAATGTGCCGCTCAGTGCTTCTGCAGCACCCCCAATCTCCAACAGGGGCCGCTGGAGTGCCGAGTATCCCAATGCCCTCCCCCCGAGACAGGAGAGCGGCCCACCGGGTGCTCAATCTGATCCCTCCCCTGCCGACCCACGGCGCTTGAGCTCGCTTCTGAACTCGGGTCGCCGGCATGGCGCGAGGGTGTGGCATCCAGCGCCTCAACCATCAGTGCCACCAGACCGGCTGGAGGTACAGTCTTAAGCTGGAGGGTGGGAGGTTTAGGAGTGAGGTCAGGAAGCACTTCTTCACAGAGAGGGTGGTGGACATTTGGAATGCACTGCCAGAAGAGGTAATCTCGTTGAAGACGTGGGCAGCTTTAAGAGAGGCTGGGACAGGCACAGGGAGAGGGTAAGGGTCATGGAAAGGCAGGATGGGAGGAGTGCGGAGGGAGGGCAGAGACATTATCTCAAGCTATGGACCCAGCAATACGAGCAGACTTGATAGACCAAATGGCCTTCTTCTGCTGGCTTCTTCGTATGTTCGTATGTATGTACTTATTTTTATAGTGGCAACACTCAGATATTTAACCTCACAATGGTTAAAGGCTGATCCCCCCACCCAGGCAGAATGGCTTAACAGGGTGCACAATATTTGTGAAATGGAACGTCTCACAGCTCGCCTACATCTCTGAGAGGAGAAACACATTGACCTCTGGAGTCCCTGGTTGCAGGGGATTGGGGCTGCACCACAGGGGGTTTCTACTTAGATTGGACTGGGCTATTTTAATAATACCTGCAACTACAGTATTCACTCTCAGTTCTGATCTCCCTCCCCTCAGTTGACTTGGCTCTTCCCCTCCTTCCCCTTAGGACCCACTTAGTGGGCAACCTTTTTTGGATGCGCTTTAGAATAGAAAATGGAAAAATTCTCTTTCTGTCCGTTATCCTCCATTTAACTTATAATGGAAGACATGCCCAATTTACCTTATTCCCCCTTATTTAACATCCACGTGAACTATTTGTTTTGCAATTGGTTTTGTAAGTTGTTTTTATTAATTGATTGTGGTTAATGGTGGGACTGCTTGTTTATTAACTGCTTTCTCTCAGTGATTTATCCCAGAGTAATTCAAGACGTTTCAGACATAGAATTCTACAACAGACTCTTTGTGGGATGTATTATGTACATGTCTATGCTGTATTAAGATGTATTAGGAGACTGTCTGAATTGATTATTGTCACTGGTATGGAAAATATGTTTTATTTTCTTAATGCATTAAAAAAGCTGAGTTACAAAAAAAAAAAGTAAGAAAACATCTTCCCAAATGATGCATTAGTGGACACCTGGCCACGCACATGAACATTTTCCTCCCATGAGTGTCATTTAGTGAATCTAAACCACACACTCAGAACTCTTCTTTGCACATAGGTGCACTTTTGTGAAACTCAGTCACACACCCCAACCTGCAGCTTGGCCCTTGTTCAGGTAAAAAAATGGTGCCCTTTACGACCCAGGAAGTCCTGCCTTGTAAGCATTTAGATGGCGTTCTGCCCACCCTTGGCCCCAACCGACAGTCTGTTCCATTCTTCAGGGTTACACCAATGAAACCCCCATTTCCCACTGAAATGCTAGAGGTCCCACACTTTAACTTCGTCACTCACTGGAGTGACCAAAGAACAAAACTGCACTCACTTGGGTGAACAGTTTAACAGTACTTCACTCACTTGGATGAAACTAGGGGCACTGACAGGTGCGATCCAGCCTTATCTATGAGCACACACATCCCAGACTAACAAATCCCCTAAAATGTGGAGATCTGGTCTCCTAACACAGTACTCATAGAGGTTGTCCCATCCACAGGACTTGGAACAACAAAAGGAAAAGAAAGCCACTCTCCTGGGTAGCGATCAAACAGTCTCTTTCAGGTCTTATCCAAGGCAGCTGAAATCATCACAGAACATTCAGGGGATTGCACCTTGAGTCCACTGAGAACAAGCAGTTCCTTCCACTTTACTGAGAGTAGAAATCAGGATATCCTGCTGTAGCACTGGTCTTCACCACTTCACTGGAAGATGGAAATGTCTCTCCACTAGGGTGAGAAATCCTGGGCCCTCTCCCCAGAGCCCACTGGCAATCAATCCTTCTGCCACTCTCACCTCCTCACTTAACAACTGACTGACTCAGAAACTGAGCATTCTAAGCTCCCCAGAGCAGCTGTCCACACAGTGTGGCTTATGCTGCTGCGAGAGTTCCGAATGACCTAATCATTCTTCCCTCAGGCTAGCTGAGTAAATGATGTCATTATGTAAAGAGCCCTTAATGGGCTCTCTACCGGCTGCCTGCTACCTTCCTAACAATAATACTGATAGGATTCTAGTAACCCCAGGGGACTGGGTGGTTACACTTGGATGTACAGCCCAGATCTGGTGCCAAATTTGACACTGTAGTCCTGTAGAGCTTGTTTCCAAAGTAGCTTCTGTTCCCTCCTCCCAACTGTACTGCTTTGTAGTCTGCATTAGTCAAGGATGCTGAGGGACTCCTGGGTAAGAAGAATAAATTATGTACAATAGTAATACTGTTCTTTCCAGGGGATCCCTCAGCATCCTTAACCACACACCCAGCCTCCCCTCACATAAAACACAAAACACCGTGCCACGGGGAACTCAGGGAGGGTGCAAGCCAAAAAATAGCTACAAGCAGAAACACAGTACAGGCTGCACTCACTGCACTAGTAAGTAAAGAAACAGGTCCAAAGTCCAGAATGTGCTCGCCAAATCATAGAACTTTATTCAAGAGCCCAGGTGAGAACAAACCTTTGGTGCATCACATCTCAAATGTGACGCTTCATCAGGAGGAGGAGTCTGCAAGCCTGTAGTGCTTCTCTTTTATATTACAAAATTTAAAGTGACAGTGCAACCAATATACAGCATAGACTACTTGCAAGCTTCTGCTTCAAGGGGCAGAATAAATCATTACTCTCATTCAGCAAATCAATAAAATGAGTGGAATTAATACAATTTGGCTCTGTCATGACTTAAATTTTAATGGAGTAAATCTTCAGATCACATAATGGTGTTCCAGCCATTTTATGGCGCTCACCAAAAAATGCACAACAGAGCTGAAGAAAGAGCCAAATAGAAAGTAGTGTGAGAGTATGCAAATAGTTGATTTATGTAACATACTGCTCCCAGAGCAGGACCTGCCACCATACAACTATATTAATAAAATTGTTTTAAAGAAACACCCAAACAAGAACCCATAAGTCACCAAACGAAAAGAGCAAACGATATCTTCACAAAAGTCAGTTTCTAGAAATAGCTAAATTAATACAGACCCCTTTAGAGGGGTTCTACATATATATAGTTAAATATATCTGTATCTACCATTATGTGATTCAGAGATTTACTCAATTAAAATTTAGGTAATTACAGCCAAGTTGTAAAATTTAAGTCATGACAAAGCCAAGTCATATTAATTCCACTAATTTTACTGATTTGCTGAATGACAATAATGTATACTATTTCTTGAAGCAGGAGCTTGGAAGTAGTCTATATTGTACATTGGCTGCAATGTCACTTTAAATTTTGTAATATAAAAGAGAAGCACTGCAGGCTTGCAGACTCCTCCTCCTGATGAAGCATCACATCTGAGATACGAAGCGCCAAGGGTTTCTCCTCATCTGGGCTCTTGAATAAAGTTCTGTGATTTAGCGAGCACATTCGTGTCCTTGAACCTGTTTTTTTACTTACTAGTGCAGTGAGTGCGACCTGTACTGTGTTTCTGCTCCCTTCACATAACCTGGCTGTATGTAGTTCTGCAGTCCTTACCTCAGGCCAATTTCAGGCTGTAGGGCTTTGATAGATATAATGTTCCTTAGTGAAGCATGGTGTATATAGTTCGCCTACAGGTGATTTATTGTTTGTTCTTTTTGTTTTCCATAGAGTTTAGGTTAATTTTCAGAGTTTGGGGCCTTTTAGCCCTCAGACTTCAAAATGAATCTGACTGGCTTTCAGCAGCAGCAGCACAGGCACAGGTCAGAAAGCATAGCAAACAGCAGGAGCAGTTGTAGAATTCACCAAAAATAATTTATTTACACTAGCAGTATCAAAAAAAAAACTTGTTCAGTATAACTATTTACAAAGGCAAAATAAAATAAAGCTTTCATTCAGTCTGTGTCCCTTTTTCTCTTAATCTCTCTTGCAGTTGCAGCTTAGCTCTTATAAGTCTTTTCAACCCCCATTTTTAGCAAGCATCCTGTTCTTGTAAGTGTTCTTTTCTTGTAAGTTTCAGGAGCTGCTAGAACACAGTGTGCTTTGAGCTGAGGCCCCCTTTGCACAACTTTTGCAAAAGGCTCAAACATTTGTACTCAAGTAACCTCTAGCTTCCAAAGTAAAGCAGTGCACTCAGGACAAGGGCAGTCAGTGCACACAGGGGTAGCTAGCCTTACAATTACCAAGAAAACATAGAGTGTGTGTACTCGCAAGAAGAAACACCATAAAGCTCTCCAAAATTTGAAATTAAAGCTCTTTATTCTCCAAACTTGGAAGATGCCGCAAAAACAGCCTCTAGCTTCCAAAAGCTTTTTGCAGTCATCTCAAATTACAATTATATACATTTCAACGGTAACACTATATATTTTCTAAACAAAAGAGATCCCAACATCAGTATCCTTTCCACGCAATGATTTGTATATATTTTTATGTCAACAGATATGCAAGGGAGGAAAAACAGACAGAAATTGAAGACTGAGAAACAGTGAGAGGCAAAGAATTGTGAGATTTTCAGGTGATCAAATCCAAAGTCTCACTGGAAAACATGGTTGCACAACTGGACAGACAAATAGACAGGCAAGGACAGATCCTTATATTTTAAACACTTTCTCTAACAACTGGGACAGGGTCGTATTCCACCCTGTCACATGCCTAACTCATAACATCCCTTTGGAGGCGCCAAAAAACCTGGAAAAACCCATGTACAGGAAAAACCGGGGAAAGTCAGTCCCCAACTCTTACTGCAGTCACCCATATTGGGTCAAAAGGGTCCCTCTCTCATGTGCCCCCTTGCCCTAATTTCTGAGGGATGGGAGGGTGGGTGGCCTGGTGAGCAGAGGAGAAAGAGGGAGAGACACTGGATTCTTGTCCAGTTAACCCTCCAACTCCTCCCCACACAAACCCCTCCTCCCCATGGGGCATGGTGATGCCTCCCCCTAAGGTGTTTCCAGGGCCTGCTGTCCACTCCTGGAGGGAAGAATCATCTTCCCATAAGCCTGGGCCAGGGGGTAGGGGCCCTGGAACAAATGTCCAGCTGCTTCAGTGCTTGGGCAGCCTATATATTGTCCGGTAGCACCCCCATTTCCCCCCTTTCCCAATAAAGACACACACACAGATCTCGGAGGAAATGGCCGCAACCATGTGTTTATTTACATTTAGCAATATTAATACTGAGTTTAATTATGTTATTAATATTCTTATTATAATTGAGCAGCATGCACTGCCGGGAGGATACGCTATACCTCAGGCACCCGCATTGCCCACCAACCTGGGAATCCCTTACGGTGTGTCTCGAAGTATCTCCAGTGGTTACAGGGTAGGTTATATGGCCAAGGCTCCAGCGGCCACCCCCCCCATCTTGCGCCACTGACCTTGTAGTATCTACTGCTGAGATTGGACCATAACACCACCTCCCATGTGGGTCCAGGTCTTGCGGTCCACCATCCTCACGTCGACCAGGGGCAATGAGTCCTTCGGGAGAAATGGCCTTATCCCCTTTTGCCCTACTACCTTCCTCATGCACTCCTCCCAGGCTGCTACTTGGCCATGACAGTTTCAATACAATTGCAATTTCCTAGTACTACTTATTCCTTATTCTGTTCTACTATCCTACCTTTGCTATGAAGTATTCACTGTTAATCCATTTATTTATTTATTTTTATATATTTTTCTTACTATTTTTCATTTTATATATATATATATATATTTTTTTTTTTTTCCTAGTGCCTAACTCATAACATCCCTTTGGAGGAGGCGAAAAACCCACGTACAGGAAAAACTGGGGAAAGTCACTCCCCAACACCTACTGCGGTCACCCATATTGGGTCAAAGGGGGGGCCCTCTTTCACCTCCCCTCCTAATTTCTGAGGGACGGGAGGGTGGGTGTCTCTTGCGAGCAGAGGAGAAAGAGGGAGACACTGGATTCTTGTCCAGTTAACCTCCCAACTCTCCCTACCCAACCCCCTCCCCGCAGAGGTATGATGATACCTCCTCCTGAGGTGTTTCCAGGGCCTGCTGTCCACTCCTGGAGGGAGGCATCCCCTTTTCTTAAGGCTGGGCCAGGGGGAGGGGGCCACTGGACAAATGTTCAACTGCTTCAATGCCTGGGCAGCCTATGTATTGCCTAGTAGCCCTCCCCCCATTTCCCCCTTTCCTAATAAAGACACATACGCAGATCTTGGAGGAAATGACCACAGCCATGTGTTTATTTACATTTAGCAATATTAATACTGATCTTAATGCTGTTATTAATATTCTTATTATAATTGAGCAGCATGCACTGCTGGGAGGACGTGCTATACCTCAGGCACCTGCACTACCCACCAACCTGGGAATCCCTTACGGTGTGTGCCGAAGTATCTCCAGTGGTTACAGGGTAGGTCATATGGTCAAGGTTCAAGCAGCTGCCCCCCACCCGTCTGGCACCACTGACCTTGCAGTATCTACTGCTGAGATTGTACCGTGACACTGGGACCAGGTCTTGTAGTCCACCATCCTCACGCAGACCAGGGGCAACAAGAACTTTGGGAGAACTGGCCTCGTCCACTTTTGCCCCGCTACCTTCCTCATACGCTTCTCCCGGGCCGCCACAGGCTGGACCTAGTCTGACCCTTCCAAGCCGTTCACTCAGTTTTGTCCTCCAAGATCTTCCTAAAATCCTCATAAGTAATCCAAACCTTCTACCTGCACTTGCCCATCCTTCCCCACCGCCAGGCCCTAGTGGGTGTTGTAATTCATATCATGTCTTACCACAGTACCCCCCCCAAGGACTCCATAAAAACTCTCATCTCTCTGTTAATCCTCATGCAGGCTCTATTCAACGCCACTCCTTGCCTTGCATGTGGCCAGTGCTTCCTCATCAACATGTGTGACCAGATGAGAATTGTATGGAGTCAACAAGCCTTAATGGAATGCAAATCATCCTTCATTGCCAGCAGCAGATTCACCATCTTCCTGTGTCCCAGGTCTTCATCACCCAAGTGAACCAATAAGATGTCCAGTGTATTCTGCCTGCCAGCCTCAACTCAAAGCTTTGGAAGCAACCCCACCAATTGACCCCCAGCCACAAAATCTAGGCTGCTTGCTGTGGAATCATCAGGTTGCTTCCCCCTAGCTGGCAGGCCACTCTCTGTGCTGCCCACCAAATGAAGGAGTGCCCGCATATCCATATGTTACTGGTGTCGTCTTTGGAGCCTGCAAGAGACAAAATTACGTTACTGCAAGTGCGGTCGAACATAGCAAAAGAACGCCTAGGACTTCCACTGCCCCAATGCCTGTATCTCTGAATCAGACAGGCCCATACTCCTGGCATGCATTGCTGCTCCTATACAGAAGGAATGGGTACCAAATTCCCAGTCATTGAGCCCCACATGCTGAATAGCCTTTTTCAAGATGAACCTAACCTGATACGTTTTCACTGGCCTGCCATTCTGATGATGGAAAAAGGCTTCCCCCAACTCGGGGCAGGACGCCCTATATTAATTGATCATGTGCCCCACTGGCCAACTAGACCCAGCTGGTGCCCTCACCTTGTACCAGTGCCCTGCCTCTTGCTGCTCTGTCTTCAACTTCCACAATCAAATATAGACCTTTTGTGCCACAGAGGCAACATCCTGTGCCAGTAGCCCAGAACCCCTTTGCTCCCCATGGCCTGCGTCAACTTCAATACCCTGAACGCCCCACAGAAAGCCATCACGAATACTGTCTCAAACAGCCTTGCTTCATACGCACTCCAGCATACCTTGGGCAGAGCAGCCCCTGATATGGGTCATGATCTCTAGGGTAATGGGATGCCTCTCATCTGCGGGACTAGTTATTCCCCTCCGCCAACCTTCCAAGAGTATCCTCACCTTGAAGGCTTTTGTGTTATCCGTAATTCCCATAATGCTTGCCAGCCATGACAAGCCTGCCAGATTTCATCCCATTGCCCCAGGTGAGCAGCCCGCCTTTCTGCCCTCCATGATGTACCTGCATAACTGGTCCACCGGAATGGGCCACACGTCTGCCCACCCTGCGGCTTCCTGTGTGGCAATGTAGTGTTCAGCCCCCCGGCAGTAAGTCTCCCTGGTTCTTGGCGCAATGAAATTACCTATGCATCTCCAAGTCTCTAGGTCACCACCTCCCACAGAAATGGTGGGACCCTTCATGGCTGTTTGTCTGCTGCTGGTGCCAACTTGAAGAATCTCTGCTACGGCGAATGAGATAAAGCATCATCAATTCCATTGGCAACTCCTGGTACATGCACTGCCTTAAAATTAATGTTAAACAGCATACATTTCAACATGAACACCCTGATCAAGTCCCCCTAGGGGGCCCTTTGGACCTAACTGCTGGTTGATGGTATGCTTCATGCCCATGTTATCCAACCTGAAGTGCACCACTTTGTCCCTCAGCCTAGACCCCCAGATGCAAAGCACCATGACCACTGGGGAAAATTCCATCAACGTGATATGCCTCCCCAGTCCTGTCACCAGCCACTGTGCCGGCCACTGCCCTGCACACCATTCACCCTGGAAATAGGCTCCAAAGCCCTGCCCTCCAGCCATGTCGGTATACAGCTCCAATGGCTCTCCACCCCCAGGAACCTGCCACATGGCCACCCCGTTGAAATGGTCCAGGAATATCCACCAAACCTGTATGTCCTCCCTGAACTGTTCTGTGACCCTTATCTGATGGTGAGGTTTTGTGCACCCTTGGCCCCTCTTTGCCAACGGCTGCATGAACGACTGTCCCACTGGTATGACCCGGCATGCAATGTTAAAGTGTCCTACTATTTGTTGTAAGTCCTACAACATAACATTTTTAACTTCCTCTACCTTGCACAGGAGACCCCGTGACGCCTCCAGTTTGTCTTGTGGTAACCGACACAGCCGGTCCCCGGAATCAATTTCAATGACCAAGAAGGTAAGCACTGTCCCTGGAGGCTCTGACTTCTCTACCACCAAATGGACCCCAAAATCCTTGCACACCTGTTCAAAAGCTGCCAAAGTCCCCCCATAAGTTGAAGTCCCTGCCGGTCCAACAAACAGGAAATCATCAAGGTAGTGCACTATGGCACTGTTCCCTGCGCCACTTACGCAGTTACCCAGTCCAGTAAGGTACTAAACTGCTCAAAGACTGTGCATGCTACCATGCATGCCACGGGCATGCAATTGTAAACATAGTATTCACCCGCAAATTTCATGCCCAATAGCACCCTGTCTCCAGATGTACCGGCAGCAGTCTGAATGCGGACTCGATGTCCGATTTTGCCATTAGTGCCCCTAGCCCTGCCGATTGCACCACTCCTATAGCCTGGTCAAAGGAGTGATAATGCTCTGACGTGTGCAGGGAATCGATATGATCGTTCACCAAATCCCCATCTGGGTATGAAAGGTGATTGATCATCCTGAACTCCCCCAGTACCTTCTTGGGCATTAAGACAACTGGTGAAACTCTCAAATTATCCTACGGCGGTGCCATGAATGGCCCGCTCACTCACCCCAGCCACCTTTCCTTCTCCAGTTTTTCCCGGGCGACTTTTGGCCGGTCCCCGGCAGACTTCAAGTTGTCTGCCTCATATGCCCTCCTGGGGCCCGAGTGTGGTATCCTAAAGCCCTCCAAGAACCCTATCTCCAACAAGTCAGTGGCTGCCCTGTCGGGTACTGGTCGAGCCATGGCTTAATCTTTTTTATCTGTACTAGGGTGGGGGGGCTTCCCATCCTGGGATTTGGGAAACTTACTCTGCACTCCCCACGAGTTCCCTTTTCCTCTCGTGATGAAGAGCACTGAAGAGAGGGATGCTATTTTCCACAGGCCATACAAGCATGGTGAAACTTACAGCTATTATGAGTGCAAGTGCCTTGATTATATGCATAGCACATCTGCTGTGTCTTTCCCTCTGGCTTCCTCTGTGGGGACACCTTTATGGGAAGGCTACTGTCCATGTGCTGCAGCCTCCCTCCTTGCATCATGTCCACCAAAAGGGGCATATCTATCTTTCCCCATCCTAACGCGGTATCCACCTGTCACCTGTGATGAAACTCCTCGTCGTAGTTGAGCCATGCCATCCCACCTTTCTTCTTATGCATCAAGGAGATGCAGTGCATATAATTGAGCAGCTCCACTCCTTGCTTCTCATCCACTTGCAAGAGGACCGTGGCATAAATGATGAATGCCACATTCAATTCCCATACATCCACTAAACCTTGCCCTTTATGCGCTCCTGTTCCTTACCATTTTCTTTCTTACCCTCCATGGGCTCCACAGGCTGGTTTAGGAGGGAAAATATGTCCACATACAGTACTCCCGGTTCTTAATTTGCTGCCTCACTTTATCAGTCAAATGGGTGCCAACCAGTGTATCGAGCCCTGTGTAAGGATTCTCTGGCAGGGGTAGCACCAGCTTATCCGGTGATAGCCCCTCCTTCCCCATGCCATCCCCTCCTGTTGGGCCCGGCACCATTTTATTCTTAATTTCAGCTACTAAGTCAGCCACTACCCCAACCAACTGCTTCAGCTGCTCGTCCGCCATTGCCCACAAGCTAGTCTGTTCCCTTGGCTGCCTACCTTTTGTCCTTTCATCCTTGGAAGAGTCCTATGCTGTTGGTGATTCATCACGGTCAACCTCCAAAACACACCCCTCTTCGTACCCATCTGAATCAGTTTTGGACCAATCATCTCTTACCGCCCCCAAAACCTGTTTTACCTGATGGGCCCCTACCTGCGACCCGTCAGGTTGAGACTTACCTCCTGCATGAGGCACCTTTGCTGGCAGCAGTGGTTTTCCTCCTCCTACCCTCTTCTTCACTGCTGCTGAAGTTGACAGCCCTTCCATGTACACCTCTAGCCATGCCACTCCATTCTTCTTATACAGCTCTTGCAGCTTTTCTTTGGCTGCTGCCAATGCTCTCTGTAAAGGGTTCCTCTTGTGAGGTGCCATGTTCCTGCAATGATAACTGAATCCCCCCCCCACAACACATCATTAGATACAAAGCCGCACTCAGCACCCCATGGGATCTCACCTCAGAACTACAACTCTGCCAACCACTCATAACAGTCAGAGGATTTGTCCCCCCCTTTTTTTCCATTAACCCCTGAACCCGAAGCCTGCTTCAATGAGCCATGGTGGGCGATACTTGCCCCAGAACTTTCTGCATGTTGGCGAAGAAATGAGGAGGGATGGGGGGAGAGTGGGGTACCAATGCCCTGGCCCCTCTATCTGGCGCCTCCTGTTCTTAACTGTCTCTGTCTTGTACTGTCTGAATTATTCCTTATTATTAAATTTTTTTTTTTTTACCTAGGTAGCCCCAGGGAGGGAGAGGGGTGAACCCTAAAGCCTGGCTACCTTAGCACCGCTAGTGCCAGTTGCAAAATTAAATGACTCGCACAGAATCACAATAATGGGGGGGGTTGATAAGATTCAAACACAGGTCTACAGTGCTTCAAACTGCTGAGGTCTGCTCGGCCATGTGTCCCGGCATTGTGCAGCCCCGTACCTGACCACAGTGACCCAGGAGCACTGGGGAGGTTAAGTGACTTGTTCAGAACCACACAGTATGCAACTGGAGGTTGTGGGAATCAAACGCAGGACTGCTAGATGTACCAAGTTCATTCACAGCTCCTTACTCTAACCTCTACACTATACTGCCAGCCCCCCTTGCACCAGGTCTGCTCCTACCCCTCAACTAAACCCTTACGGGGGTATGGGCCATTCATTAACTTAACAGCTTCACTGTCCAAGTAATGCCCTCAGAAAGGCCTCTGTCACCCACAACATGGTGGCTCCGAGTGGTCGCTGCCATCTTGGAAGGCCTAACTGACTGTCCCACCGGCCTCTCCCTGGCCTGCCTCGCTGCCAAACCACTCCTTCCCCACATCACAGGAGACTAAGCCTGCCACTTGTCGCTGGGACCAAAAAGAGAAAAACCAGGCTTGCAGACCGCAAGTACAGGGCCCCCGCCAGCCTTGGACACTGGTCCCATTATGGCAGCCGAGATCTCGTTTCCTGCGAGATCGTGAGCTACTAATGCTGAGTCCCCTTTTTATTACATGACCTGTTCTAGGAACCAGCAAGCTGGAATGGTCCCCAAGCCTTCGGGCCCCCTCCCCCAGCCAGCTATCGAGAACCGCTCCTGGTCGGCAAACACCTCCGGGGTGGGGGGAGGGGACAGTCGAATTCATGCAGCTCCACTCGTCCATGCCCCCGGTGCCACCCTCTGGCCAATCCGGTGGCACTCCATGGCAAATCTTGAACATCTGAGAAGTGAAGGTTGTAGGAATCAACTTGGGCTGTGCAAGCAATACCTCTGAGGAGTACCGCAACTGCCAGCTGGAAAAGATGCCATGAGGTAAGGCCCTCCCTTCTACTAGGGGCATTGTTCGAGGAATGAAGGGATCAACTAGCCACAAATGACCATCAGGTAAAACAGGCAAAGGCTAGCCGGGGTAGCAGTGAAGCGGTGGGGATGGTAAAATGGTCAGTAGACACTGTACCCACCCGAACAGGAGGTTCATATTTAAATGGAAAAAAGGGTTGTAACAACTCAATTGGGCCACTAATTATTAACACACAAACAATAACATCAGATATAGAAACTGCAACAGAATTAAACAACTACTTCTCATCTGTTTATGCACAAAAATCAGATCCCTCACTTACTGTAGTAACATCAAAGATAGAAACAAACAGGATTTCTGAGCAGGACACTCTGACTGCTCTGGACACCTTAAATATACTAGTCCAGGTCCAGACGGTATTACCTCAAGATTTTTAATGGAAACAAAGAACACTATTTTTCTACCCCTAAAAATAATTTGTAATAAATCTCTACAAGAATCAGTAGTACCTAAGGATTGGCGCTCTGCTGTAGTCACATCTATCTATAAAACAGGTTCCCATTCAAAAACCTAAAACTACTGCCCCATTAGCTTAACATCAATACCATGTAAATTAATGGAAACAATTATTAAACAAAAACTAGAAAATGAAATGTCAACTTTAAATATTAAAGATGTGTATCAACATGGGTTTAAACTGGGCTTTTCATGTACCACAAACTTAATTTCTTTCTACGACTATATTAGTTACAATTTAGATTGCAGTATACCTATGGACATCATTCTGTTAGACTGCAGTAAGGCTTTTGATAAAGTCTCACACTCAGTACTGATCAACAAACTCCGTAGTATGGGGTTTTCATCCCTACTGGTCTCATGGATAAATCAGTGGCTGGACGATAGAACTGAGAGAGTCAGGGTAAATGATGCAATGTCTGACATAAGGGAAGTGACTGGTGGAGTACCTCAGGGTTCTGTGCTCGGGCCTACTCTGTTTAATCTATTTATAAGCGACATGTCTATATCAACCAGTAACATAATGGTCAAATTTGCTGATGACACTAAACTTGGGGGAAAGGCCACTAAACGCAATAATGAACATGGATTGCAAGCTGATTTATCATTAGTGGAACAATGGGCATGTACTAACCAGATGTACCTTAACATATCCAAATGTGCAGTATTACACTTAGGAAAAAATAATCCAGTTCAATCATATTATCCGAATAATACTATCATCAGAACTTCAAAAACAGAAGAAGACCTAAGAATATTAATCAACGACAAATTGTCTTCATCTACCCACTGTACCAAGATAGCAAATCAAACAAATGCAATACTTCGTAGAATCACCAAAACATTTGTGACTAGATCAGAACAATGTCTTTTGTCCCTTCACAGATCTCATATTAGGCCTCTCTTGGATTATGGCTCACCTTTCCGGAGCCCTTATCTGAAATCAGATATCAGTAGAATCAAACACATCCAACGCAGACCCACTAAGCTTATTCTACATCTATCCAACTTGGACTATAGCACTAGACTAAACAAAACAGGACTTTGTACTTTGTCACAAAGAAGAATCAGAGGTGACTTACTTCAACTTTTTAAAATACTTGGGAACCAGGAACAAGTGCAGATATGCGGTATTGAATACTCCTCCAGAAAAACCACAGCCAGACTTTACAATAAACAGCTAGAAGTTACGAGAGCGAAGAGTAATAAAAGAATGAACTACTTTACCATCAGAACACCAAGAATATGGAATACATTACCACAGGACATAGTTGATTCATCTAATATCTTAATATTCAAAAACAAATTAGATAAATGGATGTTTGGGTAGGGACTGGGTTAATGTTCCTTGTATATGGAGGAGAATCATGATGGGCAACTACCTTCTATTGTCCAAAAATACCAAAGTACCAAAGTCCCAAAGTAAAGGCCCGAGGCACGGCCCCGAGGAAGTAGCCTGTCCGTTTCCACCGATTGGCCTAGCCCCCGTCTACCCACCACCACTGCTGACCAATTTGCCTTGCTGACCAAACGCAGATAAGTGAAAACTCCTTACTTATCAGCCTGTAGTGGTGGCCCTAGGATTCCAACCCAATCCTCCATGATGGGAACTCTTCCAATGCTAGGCTCTGTGCTCACTTTCTCCCACACTCCCTAGGCCCAGCCCAGTCCCTTACCTTAGTAGACTGCTGGCCTCCTAGACATCTGGATGTCCCAGCAATCAGAGGAGAAAGAAGGAGAGACACTGAGTTCTTGTCCAGTTAACTCTCCAACTCCTCCCTGCCCAGACCCCCCATGGAGGCATGGTGATACCTCCCTCAAGGAGTGTCAAGAGCCTGCTGTCCACTCCTAGAGGGAAGCATCCTCTTCCCTTAAGCCTGGGCCAGGGGGAGGGGGCCCCTGGACAAATGTCCGGCTGCTTCACTGCTTGGGCAGCCTACGTATATGATGGGAGTAAGAGGAAAAAAAGGAGGAGAGAGAAGGTAAGCAAGATAAGTGGGGAGAGAGCTGAACCAATATTCAGAGATAAAGGAAGCACAGTTAGACCTACTATTTTGTTATTTATTTAAGATTTGACAGAGATGTTTGATCTGCTGTGTGGAGACACGCCCTGAAGCTCAGGGGTTGTAAGTTCAGGAATAACATTAGGAGACACTTCTTCTCCCAGGGGACAAAGATGAATCTATGGAACAGCCTTCCAGCAGAGACAGTACAGGCCTTCAAGGTAAGCCTGGACAAATTTTCGCCTACTAAGGGAATCATTAGGTACCCTGGCTAGCAGAGTGGTTGGGGAAACCCTTTAAGTTAACAAATTTTTACACAGAATACTGAACTTATTTCTACCTCCTTATAAAACGGGATGGACTAGCTGTACTTGGAGTCCCTTCTAGCCTTAAATTACTGTTATCTGCATGTGGAATATGCTACCATCTCATGTGATTAACAGCACACAGAGATCTTTAGAAGGAAGCTAGATTTATATTTTAACAACTAACAAATCGAGCTCTACATTGTAAAGGGACAACAATTCATGGACAGCACAGTCCTCTGTTGTCTTGACAATCTTGGTATTGACAAAGAGAAATGGCAGCTCCACCACTGCTATGTCAAGTTAAAAAAAATCAGCAAGGACAAAGAAAATGGCACAGTACTACTTGTTATTTTTTTTGTATATAATAACAAAATATAGTGCAATAAAAGTGCATTGGTGCAAAATAAACTCACATAGTCATGTGCTGGCCCATACAAGGAGAACGCCAACAGTGGACAGCAAACCCTGACCAGTTTCCCACTTGTGTGCCTTATTAAGGAGAATAAGATAGATCACATGATTCCCTTTAAACACCCCAACAACAGAAATGAAACATAATTAGTACAAACATCACAGCAGTGAAGTGCTAAGCACAATAAATATTCTTGTGTACCATGTGCAATATAAACTATTATAGATCAAGGGAGCGATCCCGACCAATCGGAGCACACCTTTCCCCTGTGTGTGAGGCACTCTTATTCTGTGAAGAGCGTCTCATGCACAGATGCCCTAGAAACTGGCTCGTTCTGGGAAGTTTTTAAAAATATATATATATTATTGATTGCTCTCGATCAATAATATAGTAATACGTCCCCCGTTGCCATGCGTTGCTGAAAACGGGTGGTTTCATTTGCCTTCAGCTTGAGTCAGAACAGCTCAGCTTTGCTTCGCTGTTCTCGCTCAGCTGAAGACTCATGAAACCACTCATTTTCAGCAATGAGTGGCTCTGAGGGACATATTAATACATAGATAAAGATAAATAATCAAAGTTCAAAAACATCTGGTTAATGCTGTGCATTTCTTCATTTTCAGTTTTATGTCCATGCATATTTAAATTCATTTCATGACTACTAATGTTTATATCGCATCAATAACAGCTGCATCAGCCTTCAAGCCAAATGACATTAAAAGTCCATAAGAAAAGGTAAAAAAAACATTATTAGAGACTTGGACCCGCACACAAGCATGTGAGTTTATTTTACACTAATGCACTTGTATTGCACTTTAGTTTGTTACTTATCATAAAAACCAAGTAACAAGTAGTACTGTAACTGGCGTTGTTGGGTTTTTTTTGTCCTCGCTTCAATCCTAGTATTGATCTTAGTATTAAATATACTGTCTCTTTTGTTTAATCCAGTTGAGATTCAGTAGATTGTTTTCCAGGTGTCATGATGTTACCAATTTTACACCTAGGTGAAGTGCGGAACTTAAAGGCTAAATGACCTGCTCAGGTTTACCCAGTGAGTAAATGGCTCTTGTAAGATTCGAAGCTGGGTGTCCTGGTTCCCAAGCCTATGCCCCAGCTAGTAGACCATGCTGCCTCCTACATTTTTATGTTTGCTTGTGCGCATGTGCAAGAAACATTATATGTGGTTCATAGCTCAGTGCTTATGTAACGTATATAGTTGAATGATGAAGATGGTTGTTGGATACAGAGGCCAGCATAAAGAGGACAGTGTTTACTAGTTAGTAGTATAGAATGTGCTTAGGTACTTGGATGCTTGAATTGAGTTGTTTATTTGATGGTTTTGACATTTCTCTGTATCCCACCTGTAGGAAGGAAGCTTGGTTTAGAATTATGAAAGCCCCAAAAAGAATATAATATCAACAATTGTTCTTTAACTGAATGCTGAAGAGTCGTGCATGACAACATCTAATAATGAAAGGAATATACGATCACCTCCTCCACCTCCTGAGAGTATGACCAGTAGCACTCAGGAGAGGAAAATCCCCCTTGGGGGGAAACCTCTGAGGACCCATGGCTACTGACCCACCCGTCCTTCTGGGCATACTAAAGGAGAGAGATCCTAATTAAACTAAATTAATCAGCTAAATCTGAATTCTAATTTGTAGAATTTAATCCAGATAAACGGAGCTTAAGAAGAACTGAATTGTAAATTTCCAGTGAAGTAATTTCCTCCTAATAAAGTCCGAGTCCGAGAATCCATGTACAGTTCGGAATGATGGAGAGTGGATATGAAGAATCTTCTTCCGGACTTCAGTTTATAGAGGGCATAATCCAGGAAATGTATGACGGTGGAGATGAAGTTGATGACTGACTAATTCAATACAGGAGACCAGACGCAGATAGTTGCATCCAAACTTAACTTCAACGAGGCAGGATGAATAGAACTAGTACGACTTCCTGATTTCTAATAGAGGGCTTGTATAGTATATGTAATGAGAAGGCTTGTAGCCAGGCTACCGAATGATGAATCCAGTTCTGATAAGTGAAGTATAGTCTTAGGAATTGATATGAAGGCAACGGCTGTAGAGCTGAGCTGGAATAATGGCAAGCTGTAGAGGATAATCGGAGACACTGTTGCGAGGTATGAAGCATCCAAATAGTAGAATATGGTGAGCCCAAAAGAAAGCAAGTCAGTTGGACTGCTAATCTGAAGTGAGAGGTAATAGGAGCAGGGATTACACCCATGAAGGCAGATGAGAAGGAACAGGATGTGGCAATCAGCCCCTGAAGAAAGCGCAGCTTAACCGACAGCTGGTGAGGTAGGAGAGAGAGGTGGCTGATTCCAATATGGGAAGCGCAGTCAGACTCATGGAAGACTGCTGGTAGAATAGAGCATGGCAGTTAGGCCTTCTACAAGAAGCGCAGCTTTTCATCAGTGGGAGAGGTGAGGAGAGAGGTGACTAGCTTCAGGTAACAGGAAAAAATGCAGCAAGATCTACGGAGGTAGGCCATGAAGAATAGTGCGTGGTATACAGCCTCCAGGAGACGTGTCTTGAGTCAGTTAAAGCAGAGTAGGACTGCAATTGTAAGGCAGCCATAGAGAATGGAATGGTGCTGAGGACTGACGTATCCAGAAGATCAAGGACGGCAGGAATCGCATTGAAGAAACCGAGGCATAGATATGGCAACTGGACGAGGAACAGCATTCGAAACTGTAGGTGTGCAATGATTGAGGCAGCAAAGACGTGACAAAACCCAAATAGGCGAGCATAAGAGTCCTGGATGGAGATAACTGAAGAAGTGCAGTCAATTGGAGCAGCGTTGTCCCAGGGTCCAAAAAGCAGTAGAGCACAATCAGGATAAGGTCTTCATGAGAGGCACAACTAAGTGTCCTGATGAGGTATGTAAGAAGGCGAGGGGCATGAAGAATGGTAAGCAAGGGAATCGGAGGGCTTTGTGGATCCAATAGGTTGCGTAACAATGTTGACATCTATGGTTCAAGCCAGGTTGATACTGTAGCTAGAAATGACTTATGAAGAATATCTGACGAGTCCTCAATAGTCAAGCATAGGAGTCCTAGATGGCGATAACTAAAGAGGCCGAGTCAAATGAAGTAGCATTATCACAGGGTCCGAGAAGTGGTAGAGCATAAATCAGGATAATGAAAGTCTTCAGGAGAAGCTCAACTAAGTGTCCTGGAAAGAGAGAAGCATCAATAATTCCACACGGCTGAAGCAGCAGGGCAAAGCATCCAAGAATAGATGCTGAATGAAGAAACGTCCAGATGTGAATCCATAGTAAAGGAGCTTCTGGCTGGCTGACACAGCAGCAAATAGGCGTATAATAGAATTTGTGAATCTCAAGGCCCCGAGTTGGGTGAGGCAGAAGTAGAGCAGAAGTAGCTATATAGCAGTGTCAGTGGCTCAGTAGGTAGCACACTCACCTCTGAGGCCGGGAGATCAGAGGGCTGTGGATTCAGTTCCCACATCTGGCACTTAGGTTAATATCCCAGTATTGACACTGTAGTGCAGCATGAGAGGGGTGCTGCACTTCTGAGGTGCCGTCTTTCGGATGAGACGTTAAACCGAGGTCCCATCTGCCTGGATTGGTGGTAGTTCAGGTGGATGTTAAAGATCCCATGGCACTTATCGAAAAGAGTAGGGGAATTTCCCCGGTGTCCTGGCCAAATTTCCCTCATTCACTAAAAAAATACCACCAACAGCTTAATCTGGTTCAAGGTCAGTTGGCATTCATCTGTATCCCCCTCCCCCGGGTCGTGCCTGAAAATAGGCAGGATTTGTCTAGTGCACTTACCCGGTCAACAAAAGCTAAAATAAAAAAAATAAAAAAAAAAACAAAACCTAAACCTCCCAGCCCGATAGGCGAAGGCAGGCCTTAGAAGCAGGCAATTAGTAGGGAAACCTCCCAGCCCAATGAGTGAAGGCAGGTCGTAGAAGCAGGCGATTAGTAGGCGTTGCCTGTAAGCACTCCCAAGGAACTGCGAAAAAGGGAATTACAAGGTAAATAATTTAGCACAGCATATGTGTACTACATACAGGAAGGACTCCAGTGGGCCAGGCATTTCTTATGGCTTCCGTGAATCCAGAGACAGGCAGGTACAGAAGACAAAGCAATTCAAATAGTCACAGGGTAATTCAAATGCTGGATAGCAGGTCTAAGCAGACAGCTAAACAATGACTGGTGCCAGAACTAGTTCGGCTTTGCTGCAGAGAAGCAGTTGAATAAGTCAGTATATGCTGAAATAATTAGCCAGATACAGTACAGGGAGCAGTCTGTCGTAGTACAGGATGGTACGTTGCTACGATGGGAAAACCAGGATGAGTAAGGGGCAGGCAAGTGCAGAATGTTAGCCCCAACAAGTGCTACTGCCAGCCGAGATGCCAGCAGCTTGCAGCAAGAAATATTCAGCAAGTCCCAGCATGAGGGAAAACAGGGCTGGACCCTGACAAAGGAACTATGGAGTCTGAATTGTGTTCCGTGTGGAGAAGCGAATAGTGAAATTGCCAGCATGGCTGAGATGTGCCGCCGGGATTGAGCTTGCAGGCTTCCATAGGATACGTCCAAAGCAGAGCGTCTAGGGGAGCAGAAAGCAAATGGCAGGCAGCGACGACATTACAGGGCTTAGGAAGAAAATACAGTGATGCATGTTTGCTCCGGTAACCGTAACAGTCCAAGAAATCAGATGGCAGAATTAATTGGTTAGGAGCGGCAAGCAGACAGGGTTCAGTGGCAGGCACAATGTCACTGAGAAGGGATGCAGTCGAGGAATGCACGGCAGCAGTGGGGAGGTATGGAGCTCCGCAGGCGGAGGTGGCGAGGTCCAATTGGAAGCTCCAACAGGCAGCAGACTGCAGGAAGACCAAAAAGCGGTGAAGAACTGGCATGGAGCCGGGGCTGCTCGAAGGAGGAAATGGGGAGAAAACAGAAAGGCAAGTGCTCAGAGAAAGCGTGCAGTAGGCAAGGACCACAGCACTCAAGAAATGAGCTACAGAACACTTCCCCAAAAAGCAGAATGACAAACGAAATGCACAGGGATGGAAGAGAAGGGGGTTACACATAAAACAAAAGAAGCCAGGCAGGACAAATGAACGGGGAGAGACAGAGAAAGCAGCCACAGACCAGCAACGACACAGTGGCGAGTGCGACTCACTCTAAGCAGAGTGGAAGTCAGCTGCTTTGATTAAATAGGCTGTGGGGGAGGAGCTCTTCCCCCACATTATCACAGGCAGATCCCTTTAATTATGTGGCGGCATAGGAGAGAAGTGGGTTGTGGGGTTGCGGCACTGTGGCAGCCAAGAGCAGCACTGCATTTGGGGGCTTGGCACTGGTGGACCAATGCAGGACCAGTGTCCTGATTACACTCGTTCTGCAGAAGTGCCACCAAGTTGAAACATTATCGCCTCTGCAGTCAGGGGCTGTCTCATCATTGCAGTGTCAGCCATTTTACTGCAATGAGGAGCGTACCGTCATTGCAGTAAAGGTACCTGTCAGAGATGCCCCCACCAGTACATTTGCTGACAGGGAGTCCACCCCATCGGCATACTGCAACCCCTCCCATTTGTTGTGTGCGGTGCCCAGTCCCCTTGGCATCATGCGCCCCAGCAGTCTTTCTTTGCCGACGGGGGGCCCACCCTGTCGGGTTTCAGTCCCCCTCCCAGTTCAACTTGCTGATGGGGAGCCACTCCCCTGTTGGCATAATGTCCTCCCCAACTTGTGTGCCGAGGGGGTGCCCAATCCCCTCGGCACTCCCACCGGCATTGTGCCGATGGGGTGCCCAAATCCCATCAGCTACAGCCCCCAAAAACACCAGGTGGCACGCCTGAGAGCCCCAGCGCGTCAAATGTCTTGCAAAAATAAAAAGTCCCATGATGGTTTTATTTATTTATTTATTTATTTTAAACCTGTAAAACAGAAAACGGTCCTCGTTGAGTTCAGTGGCCCCTCCCCAACCTGCGCCCACCCGGCGCATCCCACCTCCCACACCCCTGCCCCATACTACCTCCGAGCCCACGCGACGTAACTTCAGTGGACCGAGAACACGCCTGCACTCTTCAAAGCCGACCGTGAACTGAAGAAATGCCGGTAAGCTGTATAATGGCATAAATAGTTTTTTTTCAACTTTGGTGCATATCTCAGGCATTTTGGGAATTTGGCACAAATTTTCAACATGGGGTTATTGGGACCCTCATCATGAATTCAGTCACTGTTGGTAGCGTTATTCGGTCCCGAAGGTGATTTCACGGTCACTGCGTGGAATCATCTTTTGGGACTGATTAATGAAACAACAGTGCCACTGTTCATGGGTGGGCTCTCAAAAAGCCTACGTTGCAAATTTGGTGAAAAAAATCCAAAAAATGACTGTTTTACAAGTGTGCGTTGCGCAGTTTCCACATACGCTTGTAAGTTCACGAATTTGTAAGATTTTCACTCCAGATTTTCAACATTGGCATTTTTCCACACCTCCTTATGAAAAGTACAGCTGCCATTTTACACATCCTGGCCAAAATGTGTTTTTGCACTTCCGGCGCAGAATAGCGTGGTCGCTGTGGGAAATCAGTTTTTGGGATAGATTGAGAAATTGACAGTGACACTGTTCATGAGCAGAGGTCCTAAAATACCTATGTTGAAAATTTGGTAACAAAAGTCCATAAAATATCTGTGTTACAAGTGTGCATTGCGCAGTTTCCACGCACCCTTGTAACTTCACAAATTTGTAATATTTTCAAGCCAGATTATCAACACTGGCATTTTTTCATACCTCCTTATGAAAAGTACAGCTGTCATTTTTCACATCCTGGCTGAAAAGTGTGTTTTTGCACTTCTGGTGCAGAATAGCTCGGTCGCTGTGGGAAATCAGTGTTTGGGACAGATTAAGATCGAGTGAGTGAGAAAGGGGGAGTGAACAAGCTCAACTGAGCTCTGTTAGCACTGCTGCGGATTTCTTTGTGGGCAGAAAAAGGCGCCAATGCAGACAGGAGCTCAGTACAAAAAGGCAGCCTGCAGCGCCGGGAGAAACAGAACAAGCGAGTGAGAGAGGGGGAGTGAGCAAGCTCAACGGAGCTCTGTCGGGACTGCTGTGGACTTCTTTGTGGGGAGAGAAAAAAAGCGCCAACACAGGCAGGAGTCCAGTACAAAAGAGCAGCCTGCAGTGCCGAGAGAAACAGAACGAGCAAGTGAGGGAGGGAGAGGGAGTGAGCAAGCTCAACGGAGCTCTGTCGGGACTGCTGCGGATTTCTTTGTGGGCAGAAAAAGGTGTCAATGCAGACAGGGGCCCAGTACAAAAGGGAAGCCTGCAGCACTGGGAGAAATACAATGAATGAGTGAGAGAGGGGGAGTAAGTGAGCTCAATGGAGCTCTGTTGGAACTGCTGCAGATTTCTTTGTGGGCAGAAAAAGGCACCAGCGCAGGCAGAAGCCCAGTACAAAACGGCAGCCTGAAGTGCCGGGAGAAACAGAAGGAGTGAGTGAGAGAGGGGGAGTGAGCGAGCTCAACGGAGCTCTGCTGGGACAGCTATGAACTTCTTTGTTGGCAGAAAAAGGCGCCAATGCAGGCAGGAGCCCAGTACAAAAGGGCAGCCTGCAGCTCTGGGAGAAACAGAAAGAGCGAGTGAGAGAGGGGGAGTGAGCGAGCTCAATGGAGCCCTATTTGGACTGCTGCAGATTTCTTTGTAGGCAGAAAAAGGCACCAATGCAGGCAGGAGCCCAGTACAAAAGGGCAGCCTGCAGCGCCAGGAGAAACAGAATGAGTGAGAGAAAGAGGGGGAGTGAGCGAGCTCAACAGAGCTCTGCCGGGACTTTAGAGTTGCCCACCCTCCTGCCCATGATCCTCTGTGGTCCTATATTACAGTAGGGTCTCTGGAGTAGAGACAAAGCAATGATTGGATACTTTTAGGATTGCTGTAATAATACAGATTTAGTTGTTCTGTTTATTTCTCTAACTGAGCTGAGTAATACTTGGGAGTGCAATAGGATTTCTAACTGGGCTAAGTGAAACTATATGAGAGCTGAGAACAAAAAGTATGGTAGCTGAGGGGTGAAAAATGGACAAGGAGGCTTTAGGATTGCTACAGTAATACAGTATCTAACAGATGAGATTTGAGAATGAATTACCCCAGTTGGCAAAGGGCCAATAGGGGGACTAGTGTGGGGGGGGGGGGACAGGGATTTGAGTAAATAGGACCTAACAGTTGTAGTAGGGTACAGAACCTGGGAGTAAGAGCCCGTAACATAAGATGGAGGCCAAAATGGGGCAGGTGCCACATGTCAATAGGGTGGGCATCTTTGGAAGGGTGGTGGGGTGTATTGGGTGTGGGTCCTCCATGATCCTGGACTGGGCTTGGAGGATGGGGGGGAGGTATATGGTCTGTAGATGACTGGTTAGTTTGAGGGAGGAACTGTGGAGGTTAGGGAGGAGTCTAAGTGGCAGGGCAGATGTGTACGGTAGGCTTCCTGGCTGGAGGGGGAATAGGGGATGGCAAGGGGGGATGGAGGAAGAACAACTAGGGACTGAAACCGACCCCAGTATCAGAGGCACTAGCAGAAAAGAGAGGAGAAGGAGGGGTGCCTGAGGTGAGGGGGGCCTCCTGTTGGGGGAGGAAGAGACCACGAGGAGTACCAGGGGAGAGAGCAGATGGCTGTGGGTAGGGAGGGACCAGGGGTGGCACGGAGGGGAACAAGTAGGAGGGGAACTGATAGGGGAAGAGATGTAGGAGGGTATCGACTAGGAACAGATTCAAGCCTGCTATGGGAGAGAGGGGAGCAGAAACATACTGAAGGGGAGGACAAGCGGGGCATGAGAGGGATGGCAACAGCTAGGGAAGAGATAGCTGAGGATGAAAGGGTAGAAGGGGGCCAGTAAGGAAGGAGGGGTGGTGACTGGAGGAGAGAAGACTACAGGAAGGGAAGGGTGGAGGGGCATCACTATCAGGGTAGAAGGAATGGGGGCTCTAAATCGACAACAGCGGGGATAGGAGAGGGGTTGGAAATCAGCAGGGGAGGAGGGGAGGTCAACATGGGAATCCCAGTAGGAAGTAGTCAGGCTGGGAAGGGGCTCAAGGGGGATGGGAGGGATACGGCAGAGAAAAGGGGTGAGGCGGAAGTAGGGGGTACAGATACAGAAGTCACAGAGAGTGCAGCTGGCGGGGGTAAGGAGCAGGGAAGAATGAATACTGGGGTGGTGGAAGGGGCATTAGAAGGGAAAGGGGCTAAGGGATGGGGGTACTCATCCTAGGGGATTCTATACTGATAGGGGTGAGATGGGGAGGAAGGGAGGGAGGAAGGCACAGCCGTATTTGGGTTGAAGCTATCTCCAGGTTGACTGCAGGAGGGGCAGGGCAGGCACTGCTCAAGTGTGCAGTGAGGGGGAGGAAGAAACCTCATTTGCTGTTGCATGTGGGTACAAATGACTTGGCAGGGGAGACTGTGGAAGTAGTGAGGGGGAGGTTCGAGTAGTTGGGCAGGCAGTGTGAGGGGGTGGGAGAGTCGGTGGCATTCTCGGAGGTACTCCAGGTACCATATGCAAGCATGGGGAGGAAGGGTAGGATTGAGGAATTCAACGAGTGGCTGAGGGATTGGTGCCACACCAAAAATTATGGGTTAGTGACTAATTGGGGTAGGGTCTGGAGAATAGTGACTTGTACTTGGGGACAGGGTACACTTGAACAGGAAGGGAAGGGGACTATTAAAGGCATGATTAGATGGGTATATCTCTACTAAGGTGGATTTAAAATAGTGGGGGGCGCAAAAGACTGAGGTTAGTAGAAAGATCCTGACAGGGGAGCCTAATGAGCTCACCCCCCCTAGATATAGGTAAAGGCGGAGGCATAGTAACCCTGGGAGGGGCAGGCAGAGTGGACTGAGCGTAATACAGAAGGCACCACCACCGGTAAGAATAAGGAGGAGAAAGGGTGCGGACTACCAGTGGAGGGACACAGGCCAAGGAGGAGAAGAGTGAGTAGAAGGAGGGGTACGGGTGGAAGGTGGTCTCTCTCAACACAAGAAGCCTGGGGAACAAAATTGCAGAGCTTCAGGCGCTCCTTTCAGATGGGAAGGTGGACATTGCTGCAGTGACAGAGACTTGGGCTGCAGAGTACCATGATTGGGGCTTGGCAATCCCGGAATACAGGATGGGACCGGGGGGTTGGGGGGGGTTGCACTCTATATGAGGGAAGGATTAAATGCATAAGGGACAAGGAAGAAGAGGAGAGGAGAGAGGCGCTTTGGGTGCAGCTCCTGGACTCCAAGGGCAGAAAGCTGAGTCTGGGAGTGGTGTACAGACCACCAGCCCAGTCTGGGGAACTGGATGGGGAGTTGGCAGAGCAGATAAGGAGGGTGTGTAGAAGGGAGAGTGTGGTGATAGTGGGGGATTTTAACCTACCATGGGTTGACTGGAGCACCCTGGCCACTCGCAGTACCAGGGAGCAGGTGCTCCTTGATGCATTCCAGGATGGCCTTCTGACGCAATTGGTAAGTGAGTCTACAAGGCTTGGTAGCTCTCTGGACCTAGTACTGGCAAATGGGGAGGTGGTGAGGGAGGTAAGGGTGGAGGACCCACTAGCATGTAGCAACCACTAAACAGTGTGGCTCGTTGTCGCGCTGGGCAGGGAGACGGGAGGCATGGGCAGTAAGGTGGTGGACTTTATTAGGGTGGACTTTGGGGGGATGGGAGCTATACTGCAAGGGAGACTCCAGGATATAAGGCCGAACATGGATGCAGAACAAAAGTGGGGAGTCATAAAGACTGGGCTAACAGAGGCCACAGTAGCCTGCACCAGGGCCAGGAGTAAGAAGAGCAGAGGCAAGAAACCATGCTGGCTGAACAAGTAAGTGCTGCAAGGGGTGAGGGCAAAGATGGCTGCATACCAGAAGTACAGGAGAACAGGGAAGGGAGGGGATAAGGAGGCTTCTGGGAGTTGGTCAGGAGAGGTTGCCAGGAGGGTGAAAAAAGCTAAGGCCTCCAGGCAATTAAGTTCCGCACAGGGCATGGGGGGGGGGGGAGGACTTTTTTAGGTATGTCAGGGAAAAGAGGAAGTGCAAGGAACATATTGTAAGGATAAAGCAGGGAGAGGATTGGGTGGAAAAGGGGGAGGAGTAAGTGGAAATTCTAAATGAGTACTTCTGCTCTGTTTTCACTAAGGAGAGGGATGGCCCACTACCAGAATGGACTGAGGGGTGGGGAAAGGGGGAGGAGGAGGTGACGGACAAAGTGATCACAGGAAGTAGGGTGCTAGAGGGGATGAGGGTAGTAAGGGCGGACAAGACACCAAGTCCCGATGTCATCCCCCCAGGGTGCTGAGGGGGATGGCAGAGCTGTTGGCTGAGCCACTGGCAGATCTGTTCAATATCTCCCTGGAAACGGGGTGTGTGCCCCAGGACTGGAGGGTGGCCCATGTGGTGCCAATACACAAGAGTGGGCCTAGGGAGGAGCCAGGAAATTATTGTCCAGTAAGTCTCACGTCAATAGTGGGTAAGCTTATTGAGGCGATACTGAAGGAGAGGCTGGTGCCATTCCTAGACAGTAATGGCCTCCAAGGTTGGTGGCAACATGGGTTCATCTCAGGGAGGTCTTGTCAAACTAACCTAATAGAGTATTGTGACTGGGTGATAAGAGAGTTGGACAGGGGCCATGAGGTACGTGTCCTGTAGTTGGACTTCAGTAAGGCCTTTGATACAGTGACTCATGGGAGACGGGGGCTGATGGAAGTTGGGGTGGGAAAAAGCTGACCAAATGGATAAAGAACTGGTTACAGGGAAGGGTGCAGAGGGTGGTGGTGGTGGTGGTGGAGTTCTCGGCATCCAGAGCAGTGACAAGCAGGGTGCTGCAGGGGTCAGTGCTCGGCCTGGTGCTATTTGGGCTCTTTATCTCCAATATAGCACACGGAGTGGGGAGCAGGGTTAGTCTGTTCACACATTATACCAAATTGGGGGTGGTGGTGGAAGAAGAGGACGGATGGGAAAAACTGCAGAGGGACCTAACCAAACTAGAGACATGGTCGGTGGAGTGACAGCTAGGATTCAATGCAAAGAAGTGTAAGGTGATGCACTTCAGGGCTAAGAACCAGAAGAGGGACTATTGGTTGGGGATCAGAGAGGAGAAGGACCTAGGGGTGTTGGTAACTGGGAGCATGAACAACTCAGGCCACTGCACGAGAGCAGCAGTGAAGGCAAACAGGATACTGGGGTGCATCACAAGGGGGTTCTCATCCAGGCACAGGGATGTGATCCTACCTCTCTACAGATCATTGGTCAGACCGCATCTAGAGCACTATGTGCAATACTGGAGGTCATACCTGAGGAGAGACATAAAGTTACTGGATGGGGTGCAAAGGAGAGCAACAAAAATGCTAAAGGGGATGGAAGGAAAGGCATATGAAGTTAGGCTGAAGGAGCTGAACATGTACACTGGAGGAGAGGAGGGATAGGTGGGATATGATTGAAGCATTTAAATACCTGAGGGGATAAATAAACCAAGCACCGAGGGGGTGTTTAAACTGAGGAGTGGAAGAGAGACGAGGGGGCACGGACTAAGGTTGAAAGGGGACGTTTCAAGAGGGAAATGAGGAGGCACTACTTCTCTGAGAGGGTGGTGTCTAGTTGGAATGCACTGCCAGAAGGGGTGGTAACATGTAGGACAGTCAATAGCTTTAAGGAGGAGTAGGGTAAAGCAAGAGGAAGAGTCGGGGGCAGGGGCTGGGACAAGCGGGGCAGGAACTGAGGGTGAGGAGGCTAGGGCAGCTGCAATCTAGGGTGCTAGCTGCACATTCGGGCAGACTTACATAGACCGATTGGTGTGTTCTGCTGGCAGATTCGTATGTATGTTCGTATGTAAAATCACAGTGACTCAGTTCATGAGCAGAGGTCCTAAAATGCCTATGTTGAAAATTTGGTGACAAATGTCCATAAAATGACTGTTACAAGCGTGTGTGATGCCGTTTCCACACACCCTCTTAACTTCGCAAATGTGTAGTATTTTCTCTCCAGATTTTCAACATTGGCATTTTTTCAGACCTCCTTATGAACAGTACAGCTGTCATTTTTCACATCCTGCCCAAAATATGCGTTTACACATCTGGCGCAGAATACTGCGGTTGCTGTGGGAAATCAATGTTCGGGACAGATTAAGAAAATCGTAGTGAAAGTGTTCATGAGCAGAGGTCACAGAATGCCTATGCTGAAAATTTGGTGAAATAATTCTACTAAATGACTGTGTTACATGCATGCATGGCGTAGTTTCCACGTACATTCAGAAATTTGAGCATTTTTAATACTTTCACTACAGATTTTCAACATTGCCATCTCTTCACACGCTGTCATCCTTCACATCCTGCCTGATGTGTGTTTTCGTACATCTGGCACACAATGGCATGGTCACTGTGGAAACTCAAATTTTGGGACACATTGACAAAATCACACTGCCACTGTTCATGAGAAGAGGTCCCAAATGCTTTCATGAGGTGCGGGCTACAAAATGGCAATGTTGAAAATTTGTACTGCAAATGCCAACACATGCCCGGGGTGTTACAGTTTCTATCCATAACGTCCCACCCTGTACAGAGTGGCAGGCATCAGGGGTGTGTCTTTGGATTGCCCACTGTGATGCTCATGTCATTCAACCCCCCCACCCTGCAGCCACTGACAGGCATCAAGCTGGGCCTTGGACTCTTCGGCCCCAGAGTTCACCTCATTCTATATTGCACCCATTTCAGCATATGTCCTTATGTAGTGGGGTGACTGTAAAGTCGAACACCCCAAGGCACACCTCAACACTTGTCAGTGTCTGCAGGATAAGGTGAGGTGAAATGGCATGAACGTTACGGGTGACAACCCAAACGAATGCCCCAATGCCTGTCCATCTCTGCAGGGTGGAGGTGAGGTTGGCGTGAAGTTCAATACTTCACTGCCATTCCCACTCTGCATCTGTCTAACTTCTGCATTTCCAATGTTAATACCAGCAAGCAAACAGTCGGCATTGACAAATGCTTGTTCATTGTGTTATGGTGTCTTATTGACTTAGTAATCAACAATAATCAACAAACGGCAGATATATTGAGATCCTTGTATGCTTATTGCTAAACTAATAAAAACCAATGATTAAAAAAACAAGATTTATTTACTGTTTTCATAACTTTTTTTTATTTCTAAGAAAAAATATTAGGGCAGTGCAAGAACCGTCTCATGATTACTCAGTGTGCTCCAGTGACATGTTTTTTATGGTATACATAGCTCCACTCAATGACACCCAGCCAGACTGCCCCCAGCCCCTCTCTGGTTGCACTGAACACGTCAGCTGACATAAACGCTGCTGAGTTGGTGGGGCAAGTGAGCAGCTGGGAGTGTTGCCTGTCCTACTGTCCCCCCATCATGGATTGCACTTGGGGGGGGCAACATTTTAAAATGTTGGGCGATTGGGACTAGGGAGATTGGATCAGGAAGTGAAGGGTTAACAAAAGACTTTGTAAGGGAAGGGGCTGGCAGAATGTCAGCTTTGGTAGTGTGATGCAACATGTAATGGTTAACTGCCCAGCTCAGACCAGCTCAGACCCTGAGTGCAACCAAGGTCGTTAACCCGTGTCTGTATCAGAAGTTAAATAGTAAGTAAACAGGGCGGACTGAGCCAAATACCAGTGTTCAGAAACAAAGTGCACTTGACGGACATCTGTAAAGATCCTCAATAACTGTAAGTAAACTATTTTTTTCAAGTTTCACTATTACAAAATGTAAAAATCACGAAGATAAAGACTTTAGTATTTTAAAAACAATAAGTAGCAGTTTGTAAAAGAGATATAATACGGACAGTTACCACCTGCAGAAAAAAAATGGAGGGTAAATAATCTTTTTTTTTTTTTATAGGGTTCAAGTTCGGTTTGGATTGGGTGAAAATCTAAAAGTTTGTGTTCGGTTCAGATTCAGTTCACGGACAAACTCACCCTCTACCTGTGACATTGCACGACAAAAGGGATTAAGTGCCATTGAAATTGCCATGTTTACTGCAGTAACTCTGCTGCAGAATTCTGCAGTTTTGTGTTGCATCCTGGCTGGCACTAGTGTATGTGAATGTGCTAGTCTCCAATTCTGCCCAAGGGCCCCATCACCACTGAGAGGTAGAGAGTGATATCTAGGGGAAGGTTAGATAGGGAACCTAATGTGAGAGCAACATTTATTTATTTAGCTTTTGTTAACCAGGTAAGTACACTAGACAAGACAATTGCCTATTTTCAGGTATGACTCGGGAGAGTACAGGAATAACAGATTTAAATACATAAGACAACATGGTACAAATTAGACATGTTACAGTTCATGTGAGGACCGTATGCTTACAGATTCAAAACAGCATACAAAACTTAGTAAGGCATAGTTTTATACAGTATGTACACAACAAAATACACACCTTGTAGCAACTAAGAGCAGTACCGGAGGTACAGTTTAGAGATGCGTCAGATATGACACTATTTACAGCTTAGTGACCTCAGGGAGTTAGGTCTTTTGTCCACGAAGACCTCCAGGGCAGAGGAGCGCTGTGATGGATCAGTTTACAGGGGTTTGGGACAGCCACAAGCCGAAGAAAGTTTAAGGTGGTTCCATAGGGTGGAGCGAAGACACACCTGTGAGTGTGAGGAATGGACCTGGGCAGGGAAAGTGTTCCACAGTCTGGGAGCGCACGCAGCAAAATCCCGACCACCCATTTGAGTCCATGTAGCCGGTATCTTAAGGAGGGCATGTCCCTGGGACCTGAGTGAATAAGATGAGGAGGCAGCCGGAATGAGGAATTTCACCAGCCCTGGAGGGGTACCATTGCCAGGTACCTTTCCAGTGAAGCACCCTAGGACAAAGTCTATGTGATTTGAGGGTGAGAGCCAGCTTAGCCTGCTATAGCGGTCGCAATGGTGAGTGAGATGGGGGGCAGCCAGTGCGAAGCAGCAAACATTGTTATAGGCAGTAGACCACCTAGAGAGGTGGACTTTGGAGGAGCGGGAAAACAAGAGAAGCCCATAGCAGAGCGAAGGGAGAAGCACCCCTCTGGCAAGTGCAATCTGAGCTGCCAGAGTAAGATTGCTTTTGGATCTGTAGGCCAGACCCAGTTTGCAGTTGACAGTCTTGCAAGTATTCTGAATGTGGCGGCCAAGGTCAAGCTGTGGGTCCAGCGTCATCCCAAGGTATTTAAAGTTGTCAGTAACAGGGATCATGACCCTGCTGACACCGGAAACACATAACGGAGAAGGGGCGGCCTTAATCTTGGCCTGAGAACCAAAGGGCATGGCCTGGGTTTTTCTAAGATTTAGAACCAACTTGCGGGACAATATCCAGGATTGGATGTTCCTCAAGTCCTCACTCAGGTGGTGCTTTATGACCCCTGTCTCTGGGGAATGGGTCAGGATGACCAGGTCATCTACATAAAGGATAGGCTTACAGTGGACAGTGGCAGCCAGGTGTTTGTTCACGAATATGGAGAAAAGCAGGGGCCCCAAGACAGAGCCTTGTAGGACACCCATGGTAACAGGGATAGTGCCCGAGAGCTCCTTCCCATACTTAACAAGTTGCTTTCTGCCGTGTATGTAGTTGGAGAACCAGTTGAGCACCTCAGGCGATAGACCATAGGAACTGAGCTGGGTGGAGAGCATGATGTGATCAACAAGATCGAAGGCCTTAGAGAGATCTATAAAGATAGCTCCAGAGAGTTTGCCTTGGTCCATAGTCGCCCCGATCCAAGATGAGACTGTGACAAGGGCAGAAGATGTGCTGTACCCTTTTCTAAAGCCATGCTGCACTGGGGACAACAGGTCATGAGACTGCAAGTACTCTGAGAGTTGCCCTGCCACAACCTTCTCAAGAAGTTTGCTGACCGCTGACAATATGGATATCAGATGGTAGTTTTCTATGAGTTTGGGGTTCTCCTGTTTAAGTATCGGGACCCCCCTGGCAACTTTCCATATTTCCGGAATGACACCCGACAACAAGGATAGATTGAAGATATGAGTTACCATGGGGGAAATCTTACTAGCACCAAGACTCAGGAGCTTCGGCTCCAATCCATCATGGCCAGCACTCGAGAAGTGGGAGAGGCTCGAGAGCAATCTCTGCACCTCTTGTACCATTACCACCTTAAAAATAAAGGGCGGGTAAGATGGGGACGGTGCGGCCCCCTGTTCACCATTGTCCCTTCCCCCATGGGGGAATGACGAGGTAAAAGCAGATAGGTCTGAAAAGTATTGGTTGACTGCATTTGCGATGGTTAGAGAGTTGTTGCAACTGGCTCCATTGATGATCATATCAGAGGTCTCACTGCTCTGAGACCCACTGACTATATTCTTAATGTTTCACCAGAACCTCCTGGGGTCCCTGGCTGTGCGCAGCAGCACAGTTTTGCAAAATTCACCTTTAGCAGCCCTGATAGCCTTCTTGTACTGATTTCTGAGATTCCTGTACTGTAGAAATGCAACCTGTTCCGCCGTGGCCTTGAAGTTTGCCCAGCACTTACCTCTGTACTTCATGAGGGCTCGCAGGCTACCATGTAGCCACTTTGTCGCCGAACCCCTGACCCTCCGTCTCATGAGGGGGGCATGTTTATCCTGCAGCACCCTGAACATGCTGAGGAAGTGACTGACTGCAGATGGGGAGTCCTGGGCATTCCATACTGCTGACCAGTCGGCGTGCTGAAGATCATCATGGTAGGAGCCAAAATCAAACCTGGAGTAGTCTCTAACCTGGATGATTTTATGTGGGATTTTCAGAGAAGGGATCTTCCACACACCGTACACCGGGGAGTGGTCTGAGATGGAGTCGGGGAGGATGCCCGACGAGCTGGTCCTCTCTGGTCTATTTGTCATGACCCAGTCCAGAAGAGAGCTCCCTCCACCATTAGGTGAGCATGTGGTAGGATCCTCGATCAGTTGCGACAAGGAGAGATCAGCAAGGAGTGGTTCATGTGCTTTGTTGTTGCTACCAAGTCAGTTTAGGTTGAGATCACCTAGGAAGATTAGCTCATTATGTTGGGTCACAGCACCTACTGCGTCAAGGAGGATGGACAGCCCCTCTAGGCCACCCTTAGGGGGTTGTAGGTGAATATGACATGTATCTTTTTGGTCATCCCAAGCAACAACACCGTGTGCAGAAACTCGCAGGGGGACTGCACTGGTTGTAGACAGGGTAACACCGACAGGTTAAGGTGGCTTCTATAATAGACCAAGATGCCACCCCCCCTCTTTTTTCCTGGGCGATCAAGCCTGAGGAGGTCATAGCCCAGGAGGGCAAGCACAGAATTAGGGGTAGTGGGTTTAAGCTAGGTTTCTGTTATGCCAGGGATGTCAGGGGTGTGGTGGGTGACCCAAGCAAGTAGTTCTGCCAGATTGGGCAGGATGCTACGGATATTGAGATGGGCTATTTTCAGCCCTTTGACAGCCATCCAGCCCAAAGCAGCAGGGGCTATTTGGCAAGGCGGGCCAGGGTTAGGCTCAATGTCACCTGATAGCTCTAGTCACCAGAAGTAGCCATAGGAGATGCTTTAAGGGAGGGGAGCCATCCCTGGCATGCACCCTGCAGCCATATCTCCTGACCAGACGTGCAGGGCACAGGAAGCACCTCAGGTCAAGACTGCAGAGAACCTAGGGAGAGGGGTCTGCCTTCCTCTAATAGGTTGGAGAATGTGAAGTCAGTCTCCACCAGCTGGATGCAAGTGCCCCATGGCTCCCGCACTAGGGGCACCTGTACCAGTATACCAGGGGATGCAAAGGACAGTGAGGAGACCACAGGCGAGTGTGCACATGAGTGGATGCAGTGGTATTAACTTAACTAGGTGCTGAGGGTTCCCCATGTCCATACCAGTGGTAGACTGTCAGAGGGGGATGGTACAGATCACTGCTGATCACTGGCTCCCAATCCGTAGCCAGTGGTGACTCCCACACCACGACAAAATACCAGATACCGCCCGGTTATCCAGCAATTTTCACCTACTATTACTACACAATTCTGAGCTCATACATCCACGAGAGCACTAACTAAGCCCCTAAATTTGTGAGCACCCATGCTATGCTGTAGTATGCAGGCAACCTGTAACAGATTAGAAATTATAAAACAGTATAGTAGACAGGAATAATTGTGCTGGTAGCTCAGTGCAAAGAATAGCCAGTGCGCCCTTGACGCCCCTTGAGAAATATGTGAACATACACCAGCCACCAAGCAAACTGTACAGCCCACTGAAGACAGTATATGATCTTGCACCGAACAAATTGTGTAACAGGGTGCTTTAGATATTGTGTAATCTATCTGCTGCTAGTTAATAGCTGTAACACAGGGTACTATAGGAATTGTAGGAACAGATTATGCTGGTATTGTAAAACTGATCTGCTACTTTGTAAATAACTGTAACTGCAACGCAGGGTATTATATCACTTTCAGATATGCTAATAGATTTTTTGTGGTAGCCAAGTTCCCGCCTTTGCTAGAACTGATAGGTCCCGGTCAGGGCGGCTACACGTGAATTTAAGGGAGGAGGGAACAGGGTGGGCGGGAGGGTCAAAAATCAAGCCCACGTTGCAGCAGCTCCTTCAGTTGTTGCTTCCCAGCTCCAACACTTCTTCCCCACAATAGCAAAAAGTCCCGAAAATGTTCGTCAGAGTAGGTCTGCCCAGTTTACTGGTGCCTCAACCCCGAGGTGCTCCTTTCTTTGTGTAGATGCAGGGGGAGTCTCTCGCAAGAGTAGCCCACTCCCCCCTGGCGAGAATGCAGTCCCAACAGTTTGTGAGATCGGGCCTGCCTTTAAGCTAGGCTGCCCCAGGCATCACCGATGCAGGAGCCAATTGGCGCAGCTGCCTTTTTCAAAATGGCAGTTTGGTGCCAAATAGCAGCTGGGGCTCAGAGTCGGACAAAGGGCTAGCTGGCATTGCGAGTGTAAGAAAATCAAGCAAATCAAGCCCACGTTGTAGCAGCTCCTTCAGTTGCTGCTCCCCAGCCCCAACACTTCTTCCCTACAATATCAAAAAGTCCCAAAAATGTTCGTCGGGGGAGGTCTGCCCAGTTTACCGGAACCTCAACCCAGAGGTGCTCCTTTCTTTGTGTAGATGCAGGGGAAGTCTCTCGCAAGAGCCACCTGCTCCCCCGTGAGAATGCAGTCCCAGAGCAACATTCAATCAAGGATAGAGCCCACGGAGGTGGGGTGTCTCACAGGGGTTACCTAGATACCTACTAGGGGTTAAGGTGGACAGGAGATAGGTAGGTAAGTAGCAGGAGTAAGCAACTGGAGGTGGTCCCATTTGCCTGAGGTCAGGCAGTGGGGGTCATGCATGCCCATGGTGGAGCTTTCAAGCACATTAGGCTAGTACGGCATCTCAAACTCAACTAAGCAGACAGATTGGTTTTAGAAGGTGCACAGTGGCATCCCCAGTAATCAAACAGTGTCAGGAGGCCACATCCATGCTCGGAATGAATTAGGGTGGGGGACATTGTTATCCCCCTCCCTTTGAATTGCAGAGCTCGGTAGATCCACTGATCTGCAGACATGTCCCTATGGTGAGGAACAGAGTATAATCCATGATACCCATGTGTCCATAGGGAGGATGGGAGGGATGATGGCTACAGGATGGGAGTAGGAAGGGGGCTGGGCAGACTCTTCAGCAAGTACCTCAAGTAGGACAGGGGAGGCCTAGGACTGATGCCAGACCACTCAAGAGGTTGGATAACCTGTATAACTGAGAGGGTCCTACAAGAATTCTTAAATCCCCATACCTGTTGGGTTGCAAGGATAGTATCCATAGGTTAATTGCTCATCAGATCCTCCATGGTTCACAGAGGAACCACGGGAAGCATCCCCTAAGGGTATGTTCAAGTATCAGCTGTGTGCCCAGGCAAGAGGGACCACAAAAATGATACTTCTTTGAAGATCCTCAAAGCAAGCCCCAGTGGAGTGTATTTAACTCTGAGACCGGATCCTAACCTGCACAGAAGAGATTAGTGCATATATGTGAATGCACAAGTTTCCACCTTAATCCAGGGGCTCCATCACCACTGAGAGACTGGGAGAGGTATCCAGGGAAAGGATAGCTACCTGCCACAGTGGATTAGTCAGGGACTTGAATGTGAGAGTAATATTCCACCAAGGGCAGGTCCTGTGGAAGGTGGGATGTATCTTAGGGGTTACCTGGAGACCTACTAGGGTTGGAGAGGTGGGATGGGCAGGAGGGAGGTAGGGAGGAGGAGTAATAAATGATGCACAGTAATTAAAACAGTACCTGATGGTGGTCCCACTTGCCTGAGGTGGCAGTTTTCCTATTCTACTATATATATTTCCTAACTTATAATGTTCCAGTTGTGTGTGTGAAGTACAGTTGAGAAATGGCAGCAGACAAATGTTTAATGTGGTTCTGCTGCTCACTTATTCAGACATCTGCTAACATTTTCCTAGTGCATGTGTGAAATATGATTGGGAAGCGGCACACATCATGACATGACTGGAATATGAAAGTTGATCCTGTAAGTTGTAGTGTCTAGAGAAGAATGTTTTCCCTATGGAACCACCTGGACCTGTTTACAGACTTGCTTGAGGTAGCTGCCCTAACCCAGGCTAACTGCATGATACATGCCACTCCAGGGTCAACAGAGTGCATCCACACTCCAGTTCAGTACTTTTCAGTCCTTCAGGTAGAGTCCACACAGTAATTCAAAAGTGCAGAGATTTATTCAAAGGCTCATAGACAATGCTGCAAATACAGTGCAAAAACAATGCAGATTCTTACTTTGCCAAGTCTAGCTGATCAGGACATAAAAAAGTACTGTTCCTGTTGCAGCCAGATACCTGGTGCTTTGCTTGACAAAGCTCGAACCAACTGGAAGCACCAGGGCATCTGTGGGGGCGGACAGTACTTGGATACAGGTGAGTTTTCACTGCTGCAGTATGCAAATAATACTTATTGTGCCTCACACCGGAATGAAGCACTCTGTAATTAGATATCAGTTTCCTGCATGACAGATTGTAACATAACATAGTGACATAGTAAGTGATGGCAGATAAGGACCGCCATGCCCACCCAGTCTGCCCAAATTCCCTGCTTGTATCAGTGACCGCTGTCCCTTCTTGGTCATTGGCTACCGCCTTTCCTACCGACTTCTAGTGTTCCCTTATGCCTATCCCATGCATGTTTGAATCCCCCTAATGTTCTAGCTCCTACTACCTCCTGGGGTAGGCTGTTCCATGCATCCACCACCCTTTCCATGAAAGATAACTTTCTCACATTCCCCTTTATCCTGCATTGAATTTTATTGTTTCCAGCAGTATACTGCAGGGAACAAAAACACAGAATTTGCCAGCAGATAAAGACCGCTTAACGGTTGGTCCTCCTAGTCTGCCCATTTTTCTCTGTCGGTAGTATCACTGCTGATCCTATTTAATCTCTGGTCCATTCACCCCCATTCCTTTTCCCAAGATTCCCTTATGCCTATCCCATGCATTACTGAACCCCATCACTGTTTTTTTTTTGTTTTTTTGTAATGAATTCTATTTATACACCCTGCAGCCTGGGCATCATTCCAGGGTACTCACTTGGCAAGGCCTCTACTCCCTACCTGAACCCTGTCACCAGCTTCCCCCCCAACACCCAGGCAGGTCCAACCCCCCCCCCGGATCACCCCTCGGGGGAGGGTCTGCCCACCCGTGGCGACCTTTCTAAGATTAGAGGGACCTACCTGGTGTCGGGTCAGCCCTGGGGGTCCCTTGGTGTGCTGGGCCAGTGATGGGATGTGGGCCTGCCCCTGGAGCCCCCTTCATCTCCATGGTGCCACAGAGGGATTTTCTTCCTGTGTACCCCTGCAGAGTGCAGATGTGCCATGGCATCCATAGTGCTAATCACCGAAGCCTGCCAACACTTCACCACCCAGCTTCCGCTTTGCGCCGCAAGTTCCGTGCTACCACCCAGCCACCACCAGGAGCCACCCTGGAGTGGCACAACCCCAAATCTCTCCCTGGGGAAGGGAGAGCAGTCCTCTGGATGCTCGATCCCTTCCCTCCCTGCTGACCCCCAGCGGCCCGAGTCCGTTCCAGAACTTGGATCACCGGCGTAGCGTGAGGTTTGGCGTCCAGTGCCTCAACCTTCAGTGCCACTGGGCCGGCCCTCCCATCACTGTTTTTGTCCCACCACCTTTGCTGGAAGACTGTTCCAGGAATCCACCATTCTTCCATGAAGAAGTACTTCTCACATCACTCCTGAATCTAGCCTCTTCTGCCTCTTATCATGCCCCTTTGTCCTTCAGCACTGTTTTTCTGAACAATACTTCCCTGTAGTACCTAATTTACTCCTTTGAGATATTTAAAAGTCTCTATCATATTCCCCCTCTCCCTCCTCTCTTCCATGGTGTACATATTTTGGTCCTTAAGTCTCTCCTTATAGGGCTTCTGATGCAAACCTTGCACTATTGTAGTTGCCTTGTCTGGAGAGTAGGCAAGAGGGAAAAGTGAGTGGGGGGGGGGGGCTGACAGGAGGTGTGGAAGACCATATGCTCAAATGGTCGTAGTCTGAAAAATAAAATCCTGCACCTAGTGGCCTTTATGGCAGAGTCTGACCTGGACATTGTCGCTATTAATGAGTCATGGTGCAATGAGAAGCATGACTGGGCTATAGCCATGCCAGGCTATACTCTGTTTAGGAAGGACAGGGTGAGTAAGAAGGGGAGAGAAGTGGCTCTGTACTTGAGAGATGATATAAAGGCAACTGAAATACAGGGAATACAGGGAGGGTTGGAGGCACGGTGGGTCACCCTTGAATAGGGATATGGTGCTGCTATTCACACTGGGGTGATCTACAGATGTCCAGCACAGGGGGAAGAGTTGGGCAGGAATCTAGTGGAAGCTGTCCATAAGATGGCATCTAAGGGGGAGGTCTTATTGGTGGGAGACTTCAATCTGCCAGATGTGGATTGGAGTGTCCTGGCTGCAGCTTCAGCAAGGAGCAGGGATATCCTGGACTCCCTGCAGGGGACGTTCCTCAGGAAATTAGTAAGAGAGCCCACTCATGAGGGAGCAATATTGGACCAAATACCCTCCAACGGGGACAATGTTGCAGACATCACAATGGATGACCACCTGGAGACTAAGGATCACCAAATGGTGTGGTTCAGTATAAGAACAGTGGTTGAGTTGAACCACACAAAGGCGAGGGTCCTGGACTTAAGGAGGGCTGACTTTACAAAGATAGGGGAGTGCCTCAGGGATGCCCTGGTTGGGGGGAAGGGACTTGGGTGGAGTAGAGGAACAGTGGATAAAACTAAACAGAGCTATAGTGAAGACAACAAGCCTCTGCCATTAGTTAAGTAAGCAAAAGCAAGAGGAAAAAAGACTGCAATAGTTCTCAAAGGAGGTGGCGGGGAAGGTAAGGGCAAAAAAGTTAGCATTCAGGAGGTATAAGGAGACTCAAAGGTTCACAGGTAGTGGTTTCAAGCTAGGCAGCTTTATGTGCCATATGCAGACTTGCCACTTATCAGTGGATGAATTTCCTTTTCCTGTCTCCCATATATTGATCTAATAAATGTTTGAATGATGTTATACTGGTGGCTCTCACAACCATCTCTGGGAGTGTATTCCACACATCCACTATCCTCTGGTTAAACCAGTTTCCCCCTTCTAGTTGTTCTGTACATTTCACCCTTTGGCTGAAAAGGTTGTAATCTAGTAGCCCTGCTTGTTTCTGTACTCTTAGTTAATCCCAGAGGAAGGAGGATAGGGAAGTGTATCAGGTGAAGCAGAGGGAAGCAGGGAAAGAAGTCAGAGGCGCGCAAGGGCCCAAACGGAGAAGAAAATAGCCCAGGCAGTAAAGAAAGGGGACAAGGCATTCTTCAGGTACGTAAGTGAGAGGAAAGGACCAAGGGATCATAAGACCAAGGAGGAGAGGGTGTGGAGAGAGAGAGACCAGGACAAAGCAGACATTCTAAACACATATTTTTGCTCAGTATTCACAGAAGGGGAAGGAGAGGGACCACAGATAAGCAACAGGAGCATCAATGGAAGGGAGGTGGAATTTGTCCATTTATGGAGGAGAGAGTCCTGAAGGAACTCGCAAAACTAAAAGTAGACAAGGCAATGGGGCTGAAAGGGATACATCCAAGGATTTTGAATGAGCTTAGGGAGGTGCTGGCAGCACCACTGACAGTCCTGTCAACCACTTTCTGGAGACGGGAGTAGGTCCAGAGGACTGGAGGAGGGCAGATGTAGTTCCACTTCTCAAAAGTGGGAGCAGAGAGGAGGCTGGAAACTACAGGCCAGTCAGCCTGACTTCAGTGGTGGGGAAATTAATGGAATCACTGCTGAAGGAAAGGATTGTGGAATATCTGGAATTCAGTGCCTTACAGGATCTGAGGTGGCACGGATTTACTGGGGGGAGGTCATGTCACATAAATCTGATAGAGTTCTTTGACTGGGTGACCAGGGAATTAGATCAGGGTGGAGTGGTAGATGTGGCCTACCTAGATTTTAGTAAGGCCTTCGACACCGTTCCACATAGGAGACTCGTACACAAGCTGGGCAACAGTAGTACCTTTACATAAGAGTGGAAGCAGGGAAGAGGCAGAAAACTACTGACTGGTCAGTTTGACCTTGGTGGTAGGAAAAATTATGGAGTCGTTGCTAAGGGAGAGGATAGTGAAGTACCTGAAACCCAGGCAACATGGCTTCATAGCAGGATGCTCTTGTCAAACCAATATGATCGACTTTTTAACTTGTACAGCGCTTTGAAAACTGAAAAGCGCTTTATAAATAAAACCATTATTATTATTATTTTCGACTGGGTCACCAGAACAGTCGACCAGGGAGGAGCAGTGGATATTGTGTACCTGGACTTCAGCATAGCCTTTGACACTGTTCCCCACAGAAGGTTAGCTAACAAATTAGAGCATACAGGAGTCTGTCATAAGGTAGTGAACTGGATCACCAACTGGCTGCAAGACAGGACGCAGAGAGTGCTTGTCAATGGATAATTGTCAAGGGAAGGCAAAGTGACTAGTGGTGTTCCACAGGGGTCTGTGCTGGGACCTATCCTCTTTAACATATTTATTGGGGATATTGCAAATGACTTGAAGGGGAAGGTTTGCCTGTTTGCAGATGACACAAAACTCTGCAACAGAGTAGACATGCAGGAGGGAGTGAAATGTATGGAAGCAGACCTGAAACAACTTGAGGAATGGTCCAGGGATTGGCAGTTGAAGTTTAATGCCAAAAAGTTCAAGGTTATGCATATAGGGAAAAAAAACCCAGGGACAGAGTACTCACTGTGAGGGCATCAGAGGAGACCAAAACAGAAAGAGACCTTGGAGTAGTCATCACGGATGAATTAAAGGTTGGAAAACAGTGTGAAAAGGCAGCACAGAGAGTGAGTGGCATCCTTGGATGCATTGGTAGCGGAATTAAAAGTAGAAAGAGTGAAGTTATCATTCCTCTTTACTGGTCCTTGGTAAGGCCACATTTAGAGTATTGCGGTCAGTTTTGGAGGCTCCACCTCAACAAAGACATAGACCACCTGGAGACAGTACAGAGAAGGACTACAAAGATGGTGCATGGACTGCAACATGAGCCTTATGTGGCAAGACTCAGGGAGCTAAATCTGTACACCTTTGAGCAGAGAAGAAACGGGACATGATCGAAACTTATACGTTCGTTAAGGGAATCAACACAACACAAGCAGGAAATGTCTTCCAGCAAAACAGGGATGCACGTACAAGGGGGCACAACTTGCGTCTGGTGGGAGGTAGGTTCAGAAGCAACCTCAGGAAGTATTTCTTTACAGAAAGGGTCATAGACCCATGGAACAATCTAATTCAGGAGGTGGTGGAATCCAAGACAGTACGTGAGTTCAAACTCGCACGGGACAGACATTGTGGACACATCAGGGTGCAGTCTGACTAGGAAGGGGGCAGAAACACGGGCAGACTAGATGAATCATGTGGTCCCCATCTGCCGAGATTCCTATGTTCCTATGGGTAGCCTGGGAGTGGGTTCTAGGGTGGTAAAATGGGTAGGAAATTGTTTGAGAGATAGGTGACAGAGGGTGGTGGTAAATAGAGTTCACTCTGAGGAGAGGAAAGTGACCAGTGGGGTGTCATAGGGATCAGTATTGGGCCCAGTCCTCTTTATTGTCTTTATTAACAACATTGCAGAGGGGTTAGAAGGGAAGGTATGCCTTTTTGCAGATGGCACAAAGATCTGCAACAGGGTTGGCACTCCGGGGGAGGGGGGAATGAAGAGAAATCTAAGAAAGCTTGAGGAGTGGTCAAGAGTGTGGCAACTAAGATTCAGTGTGAAAAAGTGCAAACTCATGCACTCGGGGAATAAAAACCCAGGGGGCAAAGCATATGATGGGGGGCATAGTACTGGCAATCACAAAAGTGGAAAGGGACCTGGGGTAATCATAGCTGATGACCTAAAAGTGGCCAAGCAGTGTGACAAGGCAGTTAGGAGAGTCAGTGGGATGGTAGGGTGCATAGCGAGGGATACCACCAGCAGAAAAAAGGAGGTGGTGATACCGCTGTACAAACCATTGGTGAGACCTCATCTAGAGTACTGTATCCAATTCTAGAGGCCACATCTCCGGAAGGACATAGACAGAGTAGAAGCGGTCCAGAGGAGGCAACTAAAATGCTGCAGGGTCTGCACCAAAAGTCCTATGAGGAGGGACCGAAGGACTTCAGTATTTACACCCTGGAGGAAGGGGGGGGGAGATATGATAGAGACTTTCAAATGCCTCACGGGTATAAATAAGGTACAGGAGGGAAGCATTTTTCAGAGAAAAAGATGTTCAAGAACAATGGGTCATGCTATGAAACTGGGGGGGGGAGACTCAGGGGAAATGTGAGAAAGAACTTCTTCACTGAAAGGGTGATGGAAGCATGGAACAGCCTCCCAGCAGAGGTGGTGGCATAAAAACAGTAACAGGATACAAAAATGCGTGAGATAGGCATAAGGGAACCTTGGTGGTTAGGAAAGGGGGGATAAAGCCTGAGATCAAGTAGAGTTTGCAGTATTACAAGTAGAAAGGGAACATGGGCAGACTAGGTGGGCCAAGCAGTCCTAATCTGCTATCAATTTCTATGTTTCTATGGACTGCTCTGTTTATGTTCTTCTAGAGGTGTTGAGCTCAATTATCAAGGCTCCTGGCATGGTATAAGGGGTTTGCACCACAAAGAATGTCACAAAGTGCCCTTTGCACCAAAAGACGCACCAGGAGTGATTCTCAAACTCAGCCTGCACCAGCCACAGGCTGCATACACCAAAGGGGGCTTGCGCCGTCCATGTGCCATAAAATGGGCTTCGGCATGGTGCTGGGGGTTTGTGGCAGATGAGGGCTGCCTATTCCCTTAAATCAGGATTCTCAAAACTCACCCAGAGAGCAGATTTCTAAGTACCGTTAAACCAGCCAAGGCTGGTCTAAGGGTACTTAAAAACATGCTCCCTGGGAGAGGTGAGCATTTCCGGCAGTGTGCCATGGTTCTCCCTCCCCAGCCTCAATCCCCCTGGTATTGCATTAATATTTCTGGTGGTCTAGTGAACCCCCCAAACCCTGATCTCCGGTATGTAAATTTAAATCATCCCTTCATGGTCTAGCGGCTCCCCCATCCCTGATCCCCCTCATAATATAAAGGATTCTGGCCCAATCCCCATTTTCGAGAAATATATCCCCATCCCTGGTGGGTAGTAGTCCCTCCATCCCCTCATAATGTAAAGGATTCTGGCCTGATACCCATTTCAAGAAATATATACCTGTCCCTGGTGGCTAGTGGTCCCCCCCATCCCTGATCCCCTCATAATGTAAAGGATTCTGTCCTGATCTCCATTTTGAGAAATACATCCCCATCCCTGGTGGGTAGTAGTCCCCCCATCCCCTCATAATGTAAAGGATTCTGGCCTGATCTCCATTTTGAGAAATACATCCCCATCCCTGGTGGGTATTGGTCCTCCCATCCCTGATCCCCTTGTAAAGTACATAATTCCTGTCCCTGGTGGTCTAGCGGCCCCTCAAGCCCTGATTCCCCATTATGCACAATTTATACTTCCATGGTAGTCTAACGGACACCCCTCCCCCGGCCAGGCCCCAGTCCCCAGTTATGCATAAATCACACATTTCTGGTGGTCGAGTGGACCCCCACCCCAGCAGACAGTGTTCCACTTCCCCACCTCCCCACCTGAAAACAGCTGGCGATGGCACTTCCCTCCTCACACCACTGCGCCCAGCTACCGATTAATCTGTCAATAAGTGCATACTGTATACAGTAGGCGCTCGTTGACTGACAGCTCATTTCTAGTTATCAATCAATAAGCGCGCACTGTATACAGTACACACTCCTTATTGACACCTCAGTCAGCAGCCGGATGCGGTGATGTGAGGAGGGTAGTGCTGGTCGCTGACTCTGTTTCATGATGGGGAGCAGGATGGTGGAACCCTGCCTGCCAGGTTGGGGGGTCCACTAGACCACCGGGGACATGTGATTTGTACATAACTGGGGATCGGGGTTTGGCAGTGGGGGTCTGCTAGACCACCATGGAAGTGTAAATTGTACATACTGGGGGATCGAGGCTTGGGGAGGCAGCTAGACCACCAGGAATGGGAATTAAATTCTCCAAACAGGGATCAGGGATGGGGGGGGGCCACAAGCCACAAGGGATGGTAATATATTTCTCAAAATGGGGATTGGGACAGAATCCTTTATTTTATATGGGGATCGGGGATGGGGGACCGCTAGACCACCTGGAACTGTATATATTACATTGGTCTAACTGCCCCCTGACTGTGCCAGCAGCTTGTGGCAAACTTCTTGGGTGTGCCTTTTCTGCAGCACACGGCCCCCTTTGCTGCAAGCTGCTGGACGTTGCTGCTGGGATCCTACCCAATAGAGAATTGGGCTCAGGGTCTCTGGAGCACTGGGGATTGGTGCAAGTTGCCATCGGCACAGCTTGAACTGACCTTTGAGAATCAAGCCCATTGTCTCCAGAACTGGACACGGTACTCAAGATGGGGATCTTAATAGCAGTCTATATGGAGACAATACCAACCCCCTCTTTCTGCTGGTGATACCCCTCCTGATGCACCCTAGTATCCCACTAGCCCTCCTGACTGCCTTGTCGCACTGCCTGGCCTGGCCACCTTTAGGTAATCCGATATGATTGGCCCAGGTCTCTTTCCTGCTTGGTGGTTCAGTACTGATTCCTATTTTGTACTCTGCCCTGGGTTTCTGTGCCCCAAGTGCATTACTCTGCATGTTTTCATGTTGAAACCCAGCTGCTATATCCTTGACCACTCCTCTGGTTGTCTTAGGTCTCTGTTCATCCTTTCTACCCCCCTGGAGTGTCCACCCTGTTGCAGATTTTGGTGTCATACACAAATAGGCAGACCTTCCTTTCCAGCTCCTCACTTACAAAGACATTAAAGAGGACCTGTCCCAGCACTAATCTCTAAGGCATCCTACCGGTCACCCTCCCTTCCTCGGAGTGAACTCTGTTTACCACTACCCTCTGCTGCCTATCCCCTAACCAGTACCTTACCCAGTTTACCATTTTTGGACCTACCCCTAAGCTACCCAGCTTGCTGACTAGCCTCCTATGCAAGATATCACTGACTGATACTGTGATACTGCACTGCACCCTTGGGACAGTACTTTTACTACACCTCTTATTTCCACTGATCAGAGATCCTTAGTAGATGTGCAGGAGAGATGTTTTGCCAGAATCAAAGAGTGGATTGTCATCAGCTGGCTAAGGCTAAATCTGGACAAAACAGAGTTGCTGCTGGTGGACTTTGATCACCTTGTTTCATCCATCAAGGATAGCATCAGGCTGCCTACTCTGGATGTCTTACCCTGGATTCTCACATATCAGACGATGTCCAGAGCAGCTTCTGCTACCTTAAAAACACTGGCAGGTTGCATCTTTGTCTAGACCGTGGTTCCTGGAATTCCACAATTCCATGACTGCAGAACTGATTTTATAACTTGCCCCCTACTGCTGAATGCATGTAGTGTGATAGAAGCAGGCAATAATACCCAACAGGGTGGGTGGTATTGGGCTATACCGGACCACCCAGGGGCGTAATGAGGCCCGCGCCATAGGCAGAGGGCCTTTATAGCCCTGGTGGTCTGGTACGCCCACTGCCCACCCTGGAGGGTATTAATATTGGCGCTTTTAGAAAATGGCTAACTGTGGCATTTAAATGGATTTAAAAAAACTTTTGAAAATATACAGTAACAATGAGTTGTATGTCTCCTTTTTGTAAAGTACTCCTTTATTTCTGCTGTTGTATCTCCGTCTGCACTCTCCCATCAGACAGCCATTCCATTGAATGTATCCCCCCCCCCCCGCGAACAGCAGCTGAGGCTAAGATTCAGATTTTTCTATAGTTTCCCTACCCACCAGTATCTTACTATGGTTGTTTTTTTTTGGGGAGGGGGTCGTTTTCTGGTGTTCTTATTGGATTTGCTGACTCGGGAGTAGAGGGTGTTACTATCCGTGTGACCCTGCTCGAAAACCGGAAGTGCACTGTGGGAGTGACGATGTGGAATGTGAGCCATTTTGTTTTTAACTGTTCAGTTACAAAGAGGAGCATTTTTTTTCTTTTTTATTTGCTGCATAAAATATGTACTGTTACAGCATTAGTTTTTCCATTTTTGGTGGTGGATCGTATCGGCAGGTGACCAGTAAAATGTGTATTTACGGGGGTCGATGTGGTTGATGTGGACTTACAGCGTGAAGGCAATGGTGAGGAGATATGAGGTGAACTGAATTTTATGAAGCCCGATGGGGGGGGGGGTGTTGGCTAGCTGCCCGTTCGTCCGGTGAGCGGCATACAAAAAATGTCGGGTGGTCAGTTCGACAATTCAGGGTGTCCAATAATAACCCAAGTAATCGGGCACCCCGAATTGGTACTTGTTTTTTAGCGGGCTCTATCGAGTGATACCCGCCCGCTGAAGTTACCCTCCCAGCCAATCAGAATGTCAGCATTTATTTAGCCATTTTCTAATTCATTATATTTGGCAATTTTTCTTTAAAATGTACCATTTTCCATAGTGTCTGGCTCCCTTCCCCTCTTTGTTTATTCCAAAAGACCCCAGCTGGGTCCTGTTCAGCCATGTAAGTTAATAATCAATGTCACAGGAATGAGCAAACTTTGCCACAGAACCCTTAGTCCTATCACAGAAATTAGAACTGAAGTGCTGCAGAGTGCTACATTGGGGGCCAATCTGATCTAGATCAAGACAATCTGAGAACCCTGGTGCAAGTTTCTGTCATCTCACAGCTTGACTATTGCAGCATGCTCTACAGGAACCTTAATGTAAATCAAATCTGCCAAACGAAACAAGTGCAGAATGCAACAGCATGACCTCTGACCTCATCTAAAAGGTTAAAACACGTTACTCTTGTGATTTGTACTCTGCTATGGCTGTTGACCGAGTAGTGCATTGGTCACAAGGTTTTGCCATAGATGCATAGGGCCTTTTCTACCTCCAGTTGGTCACCCTCTCAAGTACCAAGGATTTGTGCTCTGTGGGGCAGGGTTTACCAGGAATCCTTAAATGAAGGCCGAAATCTGCCAGGGGATTGTGCTTTTCCATTAGCACCCTTCCCCCCACAATGAGATCTATAAAGTCCTCTGTGTGACTTGGTTTAGAATTGACTGAAGACCTGGCCTTTTCAACTGGCTTTTCCTGACTTACGGCAGTTCATATTCCACTGTAGCTCTAAATTGGAATGCTCAAGTGTGTGCCACCTGTGATGTCATTAACTTATCCCTGTTTGATGTTGTGAATGTTTTGTGGTTAGGGTTGTACTTCTGTGTATTACCATTGGACAACATCTTGAGCTCTGAAAAGGTGCTATAAAATAATCTGTGCACCTTTCTGTCTATCTAACCATGGTAAAGAGGGAAGCCGACACAGCCTCAGCCAGACCAAAAGCTCCAGAAACAGACTTCTCTGTAGCTAATCCACTGTAGCCAAGAGCAGCAATGTGAATGTTTCCAGATCAGGCTCTGAGAGTGTTCCAGCCACAGCACCAGCGTAGTCCAGAGCAGTACAGCAACACCACATAGCATCAGCCTAGATTATGTCATGTAGCACAGGCATCAGTAGCATGGTATAAATAGGAAATATTCCATACGGTGTCCAGGAATTAACTATTCACTCTGGAATGTTGCCAACAATGCTGGCTTCCAACGAGTGGCAGAGTGAAGTCGAACCATGAGTGTTAGCTAGGGCAGCAGTGCTGACAACATGCCAGAGCGCATGAAAAGCTTATTTCTGTTTGCGCTATGGAAAGTCCCATTTACACCATGAGCCATGACTTAAATTGATACAGCAGGACAAACATAGAAACACAGAATGTGTTGGCAGATGAGGTCCCTGTGGATCATCTAATCTGCCCTTGTATACTACCCCCTCCACAACCAGGCTGCTGTGTTAAGTTTTCCACACTGTCTGTCCCATGCCAGCTTGAATTCTCTGTCTTTGATCCCACCACCTGAGGGGTGGGGGGGAGGCCATTCTAAGGCTCCACCACCACCCCTTCTGAAAAGAAGAACTTCCTTGTGTTGCTCCTGAACCTGCCTCCCTTTAGGTGCATATCATGACCTCTGGTCCAGGTGCAGTTGTTTACTTGAAGGAGATTCTGTGCCTGTACCTTGTTGATATCCTTCAAGTATTTAAACGTCTTTGTCATGTTCCCCCATCCCTTCTTTGTTCTAGTGAGTACATGTTGAGCTGCTTTAGCCTTGCATCATGTGGCTCATGATGCAGACCTTGCACCATCTTTGTTTCCCTTCTTTGTATAGTCTCTAGTCTTTCTATGTCATTCCTAAGGTGAGACCTCCAGAATTGGACACAGTATTCCAGGTGAGGCCTCACCAGGGACCTGTACTGGGGCATAATCACCTCCTTTTTCTACAGGTTATGCTCATCCCTATGCAACCCAAGATGCCACTGGCCTTTTGTGCAGCCTTTTCACATTAATTGCCGACCTTCAGGTCATCTGAGATAAAATGGAGTCCACTCTGAAGAAAGGGCGGTTACTAGTGGGGTACCGCAGGGTTCAGTATTGGGTCCAGTCCTTTTTAATGTCTTCATCAGTGACATTGCAGAGGGACTGGAAGGAAAAGTATGCCTTTTTGCAGATGATACAAAGATCTGCAACAGGGTTGATACACAAGGAGGCGTGGAAAGGATGAAAAGGGACTTGGCAAGGTTGGAGGAATGGTCAGACGATGGCAGCTAGGATTCAATGCAAAAAGTGAAATAATGCACCTGGGAAACAAGAACCCAGGAAGAATACACAATGGGTGGGGAGGTAGTAACAACAACAAAACAGGAAAGGGACCTGGGGTAATCATATCAGATGACCTTAAGGTTGTAACAATGTGAGAAGGCAGTAGGGAGGGCGGGGTATACTGGGATGTTAGGGAGAGGCATCAGCAGCAGAAAACAGGAAGTTGTTATCCTCTGTACAGACAGTTGGTGAGACCCCATCTGGAATACTGTGTCCAGTTCTGAGACCCCATCTCCACAAGGACATAGACAGTATAGAGGCAGTCCAGAGGAGGGCAACTAAAATGGTGCAGGGTCTGCAAGAAAAGCCATATAGGAGAGACTAAAGGAGCTTAATATGTATACCCTTGAGGAAAGAAGGAGAGGGGACATGATAGAAACTTTCAAGTACCTCAAGGAATCAACAAAGTCCAAGAGGGTAGCATCTTTCAGAAAAGAGACTTGCAAGAACAAGGGGACACAATTTAAAGATAGAAGGAGAGGCGGTTCAGGGCAATGTGAGAAGTATTATTTCACAGAGAGGGTAGTGGATGCATGGAACAGCCTTCCTGAGGAAGTTGTGGGGTCTAAAACTGTGGGAGAATTCAAGAATGCATGGGACAGACATAAGGCAATTCTTGTGGGGGGCAGGAAGATATAGACTGTTGGTTAACTAGGATCTGCGGCCTAACCTGTAGGTAGGGAAATGGGCAGACTAGATGGGCCTAGCGGTCCTTATCTGCCGTCAAAGTCTATGTTTCTATGTTTCTATGATCACCCCAAGATTACACTGGTGTTTTGTTACCACCAGCTGTACCTCATTTAGAAAGTAATTTCTCCCTGGGTTGCATCTTCCTAGGTATGTAGCCTTACATTTTTTGGCATTGAACTTCAACTGCCAATTCCCTGACCATTCTTCCAATTTCTTAAGGTCCGACTCCATCCTTTGGCTCCTTTCAGCTGAGTCCACCATCTTGCAGAGCTTTGTGTTGTCCCCAAATAGGCACAACTTCCCATTTAGGTCATCAGCTATGTCACTGATGAATACATTGAAAAGTATTGCTCCCATCTCTGAACCCTGTGAAACACCACTTATATATAACTCTACCCTCCTCTGATAGTGTGCCATTTACCAGTGCCTTCTGGGTGTTCCCATTGAGCCAGTTTTGGATCCAGTCATGGACAACCAACATGATAGTCAGTTACTGGAAAGAATCACATGAATTACAGGAAGAATAACATGTGATTTACCTAGTAAGTCAGTAGCAGGACTGAATAACACTTTTTATTCAGCCCTTTTATTTATTCCTCCCATGGTATAAGTGTAACCCCTAGATGGCGCTATCCCAGGGGCTACTACCCCTGCCTGATTTGCCACTAACAGGTTGAGGGGCCTGGATCCAATGGCGGGTGCCTCCACCCAGAGGTCAGGGTTTGCAATAGTTAAACTAACTTGGTCACAGCCCTCTGGGACACTGCAACCCCTTTCTTCCCACTAGTGGCCCACACAATATATCAGAATTACCTTCACAGTATACACTTACCCCCAGGACTGGTTCCGCACTGGGACCTCCTGTGAAATGAGATACAGTGCAACAATCACAGTACAGTACTTTAACATAGACAAATACCTCAGGCAGTATAACTTTGCTGAAACAAGCAGCTCTGATTTATTTAGGGGATATAACAAGGACAGGGAAATCAGGTTAATTAGCTTATCACTCTAATAATCTACCTATGGCTCTGTGCACAGGCCTATCCCTATCAGTTACTGTCCCTGGGTACCCAAGCCCTAGTGGCTAGTCCAAACCGTGGCAGCTGGTAGGGGCCCTTTCACACAGAGAAAGGAAAATTAAACAGTCAGCAGTACAGTAATTCCATTTGGTTTAATGTGGCAATTCAACAGGGAGCGACCCTGAATTAGTACTCACGACCTCCAAATAAGATAGGGTCCTTCAATGTCAGCAGGGGCTCACTGAGGTACAAACCTCTTCACACATTTATATAAAAGAAAGCACTATACCAGGCAGGCTGCATCTGTATCCCGATCGCAATTACTGCACAATACCGGAGAACACACAGCAGATTCAGTTCCTGACAGACCGAGTGTAATTTTCAGCAATTCCTCCAGTCTTCTACAGGGTGAGCCTGGTTTCTACTCTTCAGAGATCCTTTGATTCTTTTCACAGGACGGATTCAGTCCTAACAAGCTGCAGACCGAACTCTGGGCCTTACACAGCTTTTTGACTAAAACTGCACACTGAAAAGTACAGGGCTCCTTCCTTCTTCACTGCCAAAGCTCAACTGAACTCCAACCGACAAAACGGGCACTTCCTTTGAGTTCCTCCCAGTTCTTGACTGGATTGGCTGTCACTCACAATAGACTGCTGCTGTTGGTCCAAAAAGGCACTGAAGTCTAAACTACATCTCCCAGAGTCACTGCCCATACAATCCTCTTGTGGCTGGCTCAGATTATGAGTCCAAGTTCTGATTCGTCCAAGGCACCATTTTAGAGCTAGCTTACCCCACACTGATTGGTCCAGTTCAGCAGTTCAAAACTAGAATGGGGAACTAGCAGACACAGTTCTGACTGCAAAAAGCAGGTTAGACAAACTGTAATTTCATTATTACTCTAAATAATTTCTGGCAAACAGTTACATCTTTCAGATAGGTTCCCTTTGCACTCCTAGTGACTGCAAAAATGAAGTAAATTGGCAGCAGCTCGAGTGGTACTCAGAGAAGCACACAGTCCCCCATACAAACTCAATTATGTCTGCAAGCAGACAGCTCTTAAAGAGACAGTACCAGAGGCTCTAAAAACACTCACTGATAAATGGCTTAAATGCCAAACACCATTCAGGCTTGGAGCATTCAAGCAAGCTCCTGGAAGTCTTTTGGGAACCCCCATTTGCAGGGGGGTTACATAAGTAAGCAATAAGACATGAAAGCATGTGCATTAAGGTGATATAATCACTGCCCACTGGTGCATTCTAGGCATGAGGTGCATGCAAGTGCCTTCATATGCACCTGAGAAGTGACTAGATCACCATAATGGAACACCCTGGAGTGGCTTATTGCACTTTTAGAAAATGGGCTAAGAAATTTCCGGGCTCTGATTGGCTTATAGCCCTGGCAAGGTGGGCGTCTATCAGATAACAGAGCTCAGGTAAAAAAACTGCCTGTCCCTACTGACCTGATTAAGTTCAGAATCCTTGTGCCAATATAATGTTGAATTTCAAACTGCAGCCATGTTGCTCTCTTGCTTAGCGAGAGATAACCTCTCAAACACACTCACACTGTGTCGGCATGTCGCACTCACAGTAAAAACAGTCCTTGCACTTTCACTTTTGCTGCACGCTCAAAAACACCTCTTTAGTTTTACATTACTAGCACTAGCACAGATCAGCAGTAGTTTTTTCATTTTCCAGACCACACCGCATATCTAGCGTCTCACTTTCACTTTTGGTCTGTCTCTTTCTTTCTCAATCTCTTGAGTCAGTATACGCTTTTAAAGTCCAAGACATGTTGTTAACCAAGTGAGTGCCACCAAGCCCCCCCCCCGTCTGTCTCAATGTCTTTCAGTAAACTAAATAACATAAACAACTGCCTACTATTTAAAAACAGTTCACTCATTCCTGCTAACATTTTTCTTGCATGTCTTTCTAAATGGGACTCTCCATCACACACATCCCCAATGCTGATCGATCTGCAAAGATGGAACAAGCTACCGTAAAACGAGCTGTCTCTTGACATTTGTAGTCATCACGCAAATGAAGAAGAACCTTAGAGTACTGCGAGTTAAACTTGAAAAAAAGGAGTTTGGAGCACTGCTCTCTGTGATCCTACTTGTGGGTCTCCACTTCCTGGTTTTTCGTGGCAGGGTTGCACCTTGCAGCCACATCTCCTGAGAACAAGAAAAAAAGTCTTGAAGGAAGGGAACAGAATCATAGAACTGATTTTTAAAGCAAAAAAAAAAGATGGCAAGAGACTGCTGGGGGGATAGTTTACAAAAAACTCCATGTCTTTTGAACCTGCTGGGGGGGCTGTTAGCAGATGAGACTGGCTCGTGACCACAGGGGAGGGGGCGGGCAGGGGACAGAAGAGTGAAGAGCACACAAACAGAAGGGACATTTTTACCAAAAACAAAACTTTTTTATACTTTGTATTCTTTTTGAAAGTGAGTTCCTCTATTTTATTACTTATTTAAAATTGATACACATGCCCATTTTCTTAGCGCAATAATACCCTCCAGGGTGGCGGTATTAATGCATCTGGACCTTCAGGGCTATAAGTCCCTTCCGCCTATGGTAACAGGCTTCATTATGCCCCTGGGTGGTCCGGTATAGCATAATACTGCCCATCCTATCAGGTATTATTGCTTACACAAAATGGCTTTTACATTTCTGGCTTAAAATGAATAAAAATAAGAAGAAAGTATTTTAATTAAAACAAATTAAGATTTTTCATTGAAATATGCTTCCATTTTAACTTTCAAGACAAAAAATAGCCCATGTTCTGGTAACTGGCAATAAAAGACCTACAAACATACGAACATACGAAGAAGCCAGCAGAAGAAGGTCATTTGGTCTCTCTAGTCCACTCGTATTGCAGGGTCCACAGCTTGAGCTACTGTCCTTGCCCCTCCTCCCATCTGCCTTACCCATGATCCTTACCTTTCCCCCATGCCTATCCCAGCCTCACTTAAACCTGCCCACTGTCTTCAACGAGATCACCTCTTCCGGCAACACATTCCAAGTGTCTAAGAAGTGCTTGCTGACCTCCCTCCTAAACCTACCACCCTTCAGCTTAAGCCTGCTGCTTCATGTTATGGTTGCCACTCAGCTTAAAGAGACTCTCCTTATCCACCTTATTTATCCCTTTCAAGTGTTGAAGGTCCCAATTATGCCCTCTCTCTCTCTCTCTCTCTCTCCCTCTCCTGTCCTCCAGGGAGTACATGTTCAGTGCCCTCAACCTCTCCTCATATGCCTTACCTTGCTGACCCGTTATCATCTTTGTAGCAATCCTCTGGACCTTCTCCAGAAGGTTAATGTCCTTTTTGAGGTGTGGGCACCAATACTGAACTCTGTACTATAGATGTGGCCTTACCAGTGACCTGTACAAGGGCAGTATAACCTCTTCTTTCCTACTACTGATCCCCCTAGCTATGCATCCCAGCATCTTGTTTGCCCTTGCTACTGCTTTCTAACACTGTGTGGAGTGCTTCAGGTCACTAGTGATCATCACTCCCAGGTCATTCTCCTCCTTTGATACAGATACCTGGACTCCACCCAGGTAGTACTCTGTCCTGGGATTCTTGGCTCCAATATGCATAACTGCATTTTTTGGCATTGAAGCTAAGATGCCAGATCCTGGACCACCTCCCCAGCTTTTCCAGATTATCCTGTAGGTCCTGTATCCCTTCAGCTATGTCCACTCTCACGCAGAGCTTGGTGTCATCCACAAATAGGCACATTTGCCCCTAATGCCGCTCCCAGGGTTATTGTCGAAGACATTGAATAACACCGTTACCAGCACAGAGACCTGTGGGACCCCACTGGTTACCTCTCTGGTGCCAGATAACTCTCCCTCCACAACCACCCTCTGGGTTCTGTCCCTCAGCCAGTTTTATACCCATCTGGCCATCTTATCCCCAATTCCAAGATCCACCAACTTCTTGATCAACCTTTTGTGGGGCACAGAGTCAAAGGCCTTGCTGAAATCAAGATAGAGGATGTCTATCACTTGGCCTCTGTCTACTGTCTTAGTGACACTGTCAAAGAAGTCAGTCAGATTTGTTTGACACGATCACACCCCATGAACCCATGCTGTCTCACATCCTGGAGACCATGCTCTTCTAGATATTCCACCAACCTTTCCTTTAGTATGGTCTCCATGAGCTTGCCCACAATTGAGGTCAGACTGACTGGTCTGTAATTCACTGGGTCATCCTTGGGACCGCTTTTGTAGAGGGGTACCACATGTACAGTTTTCCAGCCCTGCAGTACCACACCTAACTCTAGGGAACTATTAAATAGGTCTGCCAGTGGCCCTGCCAGCTTCTTAGCCACTTCCTTTAGTACCCTTTGAGGTACTCTGTCTGAGCCTGGTGATTTGTCCACCTTCAATGCCAGCAGCCCTGTCCTCACCCTATCCACCTCTGTCATCATATCTGTGTTCCCCTCTCCCCCTCACTCGTCTTCTCCCACCTGAAGGCACTGGTCCATCCTTCTCCCTGGTGAAGACGGAACAGAAGTATTCAATTAGTATTTCTGCTTTTCCCACATTATCCTCCACCCACTCCTCCCCTTTCTTAAGCCTAACAATCCCTTCCTTCTTGTCCCTTTTCTCACTTATATAGCGAAAGAAAACCTTCTCCCCCTTCTTAATTTCTTCAGCTATCTGCAGCTCCTTCTGTGCCTTTGCTTGCCGGACTTTCTTACTTGCCTCACTAGCCAACCTTAGGTACTTTTCCCCATCCACCTCTCTGTTGGTCTTCTTGAATTTTCTATAGGCCAACCTCTTTTCACTTGCTGCCTGGGCAACCCCAGAACTGAACCAGCTGGGCACTTTGGCCCTTGTGTTCTTCCCCCTGAGCCTAACCCACTCCTCTGTGGCAACCAGTATTCCTTCCTTAATGATGGACCACCTTTGGTCCACCCCCATATCCACTCTGATTCCTGCCAGGTGGTTCCTTAGCACTTCGTCTATTTTCCTGAAGTCCACCCTCCGAAAATCCATGATTTTGGTCTTAGTCGAGATGCTTTCCCGGCCCATATCCAACTGGAACCATACTGTGCAATGGTCACTCCTCCCAGTAGCTCCCTGACCATTATTTCCTATACATTCTCCCCATTTGAGAGCAGCAGATCAAGAATTGTCTCTGCTCTTGTTGGTTCTGTGATGCCCTGAGTTAGGAACCCACTCTGCAGTCCTTCCAGGATCACCTGACTCCGAGAACATGTTGTGGATAGTATGCTCCAGTCCACCTTGGGCAGGTAGAAGTCCCCCATAATTACCACCTCTCCTTTTTGCACAGCTTCCAATATTTGTGAGCTCAGTTCCCTGTGCCTCTCCTCATCTTGGTTGGGTGGTCTGTAAACCACCACCAACCTCACCTTTCTCCCTCTATTGGACCTTAACTGAACCCATAATGCCTCCACCTCCCCTTCCTCCAACTCCTCCCTCATGCAAGTTATTATTTCCCTGATATAAATTGCCACCCTTCCCCCTTCCTGACTACCCTGTCCCTCCTGTATAGTTAATAACCAGGGATCGTAAAATCCCAGTCACAATGTGGTGTTGTCCAAGTCTCCGTTACTGCCACTATGTCAACCCTCCTGTCTGCTACAGTGCCTGCAGGTCATCCATCTTGTTTCCAAGACCCTCTGCATTCAGAGACACCACCCTCCACCTAGAATCTGACCTTCCTTTCCTTCCCTCTATTCTTCTCTTCACATTCATCCCCTCTGTGTGCACCTATCGATGTACCCTTGTTATGTGTTTCTCACCCCTCCACCTTTTTCTAACTGTGTTCTGACCCCTTCCACCTCCTCCCTCCAGACCTCTTCTATCACTGTGGGGAAGGGGAGGTTCATTGACCTCCTCGTCTCAGAGACTTTGGCCTGCACGCCTACTGCCCCCCCCCCAGTAGTTTACCATGTCTGGGTCTGTGGCTCACATTTTTGTATACATAAAAAAAGTAGATACCTTATCTTTTGCATTTTAAACCAGTACAGGTATTTTTTTGCATTTTATCTTTAATAATGATAATAATAAATTTTATTTCACACAAGCGCCTTTCAGGCCATCAAGCCACTTTACAATAAGATAAAAGCAATCATGATACTGATTTTGCAAGCGAAACTCACTCATCAATTACACATAGGAGGATAGCAAAGCATACAACACACTTTGTCTTAAAAAGGATCAAGGTAGGACACCTCCCTGGTCGGTGCATCATGGGAGGAGGTACAAAAAAAATAATACAATTCCTTTAATAAAATGTCCCATCGCATGCAACCATGGAAAAGTCAAGGGGAGTTATTCTATCAAATCAAACCATAGTCGATACCCTATTAACACAGTGACCGTTTGGTCATAGTTATTCCCCCACTGTGTGCAGATTGCATGATAGTAATTATCAATCCCACAGCTCCCAGAAGGAACCTATTAGCAATTTACCAACACATATCCAGATCTGAAATCCACTGGCGTATTCCAGAAATTTGTGGTGTTACAATTATCATTAAGTAAGCAGTTCTGCTCCTAAAAAAGCAAGATAGGGAAAGGAAGTGTCTTGAGGCTGAGAAAACATTTATCAACCCGGGGAAATGACCCCATAGTAACCTGCTGTGCTATATAAAGAAAAAAGAAATATTAATTAGAGCTCAGGGATGTGAATTAGCATAAGTCTGAAAACCTTGGGACATTAAAGGCAATCCTGAATTAAAACATACTTTATAAAGAAAGTCCCAGTCCCTGGCCTCCTATACAGAGAGTAACATGTCATACATAGCGCAGCCTAGCACAGAAGTCCCTGCTGTTGGCCACTTTTCAAGGCCTCGTTAATCGTACTTCTATAGCCTACAGTTACCCTACATTTTAGTCCTCGTCCGATGAGTTCTCCCCCTCATCCCGATCCTCCATCTCCTGTTTGATGCGGGTGATTAGTTTTTCCGCATCTCTCACATCATTGAATGGAAATTGCTCTCCGTTCTACACAACCCGGAGCTTGGCAGGCATAAGTAACTGGTGCTGCACCTTGAGCTGTCGGAAGCAACCCCTCAGGTCATCAAAGGCCCTCTGCCATTGGCAAGTGCTATATGACAGGTCTGGAAACAACATGACTGTAGCATCTCCATATTTTAGCAATCTACACCTTCTGGCTATAGCGAGGGCAGGGTCACGGTCTCCCACACCAGTGCAGATCAACATCAGTGCCTGAGGGGTATCAGGATGCAGCAGTGCCCATCTTCACGTGAAACGGTACGCTTTCTCCAATGGGAAAGGGGGATCTTCTTCAGAGAGACCCAAGAGGGCTGGCAAAAATGTCCTTGCAAACAGCAGTGCATCTTCTCCCTCAGCCGCCTCAGGTAGGCCCACTACACGAAGGTTTCATTTCCACACCTGGTTCTCAACATTCTCCAGATGCTGGCGCAGTTGCATGTTCTCCTTTATTAATTTAGTAGTAGCCTCCATGGTTTTTAGAACTGAGGTGTCCGAGTGTTGCACAATTGTCTTGCAATGGTCCATGCGCATTTCCAGAATCGAGACCCTGGGGGTGAATGTTTCAAACTTTTTATCAAGGTCTTGGACCGAGTTGACCAGTTTTTGCAATGTAGCTAGGATAGATGCAAGAGAGGCCTCCCCCGCTGTTGGTTCAGCATGGTCTGAGGTCACGCCACTGTGCGCAGGCTGCTCCTCTCGGGTCAATCACTTCGGAGCAAAGAATTCTGCAGAAGAGGCATTATTTCCTTTAGATTTCCCCATTGTGGCATTCCACAAGATTTCCGGACTGTTATGTTCAATTTCAGGTGTTGTAGGTGTTGATGCAAGGTAACTAGTATCTTTATATTAGATTTCCTTCAGGAGCTTGAGTTTTATGCTGCTTCCACCTAGGCTGCTCAACACGACCCCCTAAAGGTATTTTTAATGGAACTGTATTCGAAACTATCGAACTTGCCAGGCTGTTTCGGGGGAGGGTACAGTTCTCCTGAAAAAACCCATCCCTAATTCAAATGTATGTGCTGTTATGAACTTCAGAAATTTCTTTAAGCAGTCTGCCTCTGCCCATGTAACAGTTTTTCTATGCTTCATCTCTTTGTTTCTATCATTGCCCTATTTCCTTTCCCTGTTTCTTTTTTCTCTGTCATTTCCCACATTTAGCAGAGGGAATGTTTACCATGGAAATTCAAATGAAGGTCAGGAGACAAAAGACAAATGGAAGGAGGAGTTAGGGACTTGTGAGGAGAGGCGAAGAAGTGGCAAAAGTCATGGAGTGGAAAGGAGAGAACAGGTTACTATGAAGAGAGAGGGAGAGGGCATTTGTGAAGGGCCTTCAGAAAGTAGTTGTGCACTGCTAGAGAGGAGGAAGAAGGTTGAGGCGGGAAATGATGAAATTAGAGGAGTAATTGATAAATGTCTGGACCAAACTGGAGCGGGGGGAAGTTCTGCTGGGAGAATTGCAACAGGGGTAAAAGGGGGAAATAATGTGCAGGAGGAAGAAGAGGAGCTGGAAATGAGAGAGGGAGATGAATGGAAGCAAGCAGGGAGTAAGAGGGGTGGAATCTTAGTGCTGGGGGACTCAATACTAAGAGGAGTTAGGTGGGGTAGCAAGAGGGAGAGGCATAGTCGCATTTGGGTGGAGGCCATGCCAGGAATGACAGCGGAAAGGGTGGGACAGTCTGTTCTGAAATATGCTAGAAGGGGTAGGGACAAGTCTCATTTAATTATACATCTTGGGACAAACGACCTGTCTGACAAGACAGTAGATACAGTCCAGAGGAGGTTTGAGGAACTAGTACAAATATGTGAGAGAGCAGGAAGATCAGTAACTTTTTCAGAGATACTTCCGGTGCCAAAGGCAAGCACAACAAGGAAGCTGAGAATAGAGGAATTTAATGGATGGCTAAGAACCTGGTGTTGTGCTAAAGGGTATGGGCTGTTGGGGGGACCTGGGAGGACAATAGTCTCTATACCAAGGACAGACTACACTTGAGTGAGGAGGGAAAGAAAGTGTTGAAACAGAGGATGGAGGAGTACATAGAGGAAGTTGGGAATTTAAACTAGGAGTGGGGGGTGGCAGTTGGGGAAGAGATATGCAGAGACCACAGGTTGGGAAATCATATGAGCTTACCCCCATAACAGTGACAAAGGACAAATGGCAAGTACTGTTGGTGATGCTAGGAAAGGAGGGCAGGATGAGGGGGGAAAAGGGTGGAAGGTGGTTACCCTTAATGCTAGGAGCCTTGGGAGGAAAACTGCAGAGTTACAGGTTCTCATGGCAGAGGGAGAGGTGGGCATTGCAGCCTTCACAGAAACATGGGCCACCCAATACAATGACTGGGACCTGTCTGTACCAGGGTACAGGTTATTTAAGTAGGGACAGGGTGATTGGGAAAGGAGGGGTGGCACTATATGTGAAGGAAGGACTGAAGTGTGTAGGGAGGAAGGGGAGGGGAGGGAGGGTAGTACTGGAGTCACTTTGGATGCAAATCCAGGATTCCAAGAATAGGATTCTTAGAATGGGAGTGGTGTACAGGCCACCATCTCAGACAGAGGAGTTAGACAGGGAACTAGCGGGACAGATCAGGAGGACCTGTGAAAGGGATAGTGTGGTGATTGTGGGGGACTTCAACATGCCAGGAGTGGACTGGAGCACCCCAACAACCAGGAACAGAAGGGAGCAGGTACTGCTGGGTGCCTTCAGGACAGCTTCCTGCTGCAAATGGTCAGTGAACCAACCAGGTTAGGGAATACCTTGACCTTGTGCTGGCAAATGGGGACTTTGTGAGAGAACTTATAGTGGAGGAACCGCTGTTGGGGAGTGACCACCACTCAGTATGGCTCACATTGGATATGGGCAAGGAAGGAGTGGAATCTGGCACAATAGTGCTGGACTTCAGGAGGGCTGACTTTGGGAGGATGGGGGAAGTGGTAAAAGGGTACCTGGCCAGAATTCAATCTAGCATGGACACTAACCAGAGGTGGGAGCTCATAAAGCTGGGGATAGTGGAGGCAACCAAAACCTGCTGCAAAGCCCAGAGCAAGAAGGCTAGGGCTAAGAAACCGATCTGGTTGAGCAAGGAGGTCATGGAAAAGGTAAGGAGGAAAAGAGCTGCCTTTAGAGTACAAGAAAACGAGAGGGGGAGGACAGAGAGGTACTTGACAGAATCGAAGGGTGACAGGGCGATAAGGGCCAAAGCATCTACAGAACTCAGGCTCGCACAAGGCATTAAGAAGGGGAGAAGGACTTCTTTAAGTACATCAGGGAGAAAAGGAGCTGTAAGGACCACATAGTAAGGATTAGGAAGGAAGGTTGGGTGGAAGAGGCGATCACATGGAAGCACTAAATGAGTGCCTTGCTCAGTATTTACTAAAGAGAGGAGGGGTGATACCCAAGGGTGGGAGAAATGGCAGAAGCAGGTGGGAAGTGGTGACAGATGGGAAAACTGCGGAGAGCAGAGTTCGAGAGGGTTTGAAGGCACTAAGGGTGGACAAGGCGCCAGGCCCAGATGGCATCCCCCAGGGTACTGAAGGAGCTGGCAGAGGTCCTTGCAGGACCTTTGGCAGACCTATTTAATGCCTCACTACAATCGGAGTTGTGTACCTCAGGACTGGAGGATGGCTCATGTGGTGCCCCTCCACAAGAGTGGTCCCAAGGATGAACCGGGAAACTACAGACCAGTGAGCCTCACATACATCATGGGTAAGCTAATGGAGACCATCCTGAAGGAGAGGCTGGTGGCCCTCCTAGAGGCCAAAGGACTACAGGACAGCAGACAGCATGGCTTCATACGTGGCAGATCCTGCCAAACCAACCTGGTCGAGTTCTATGACTGGGTAACTAGGGCAACTGGACAGGGGCCATGCAGTGGATGTCCTGTATCTGGACTTCAGTAAGGCATTCGACTCAGTGCCACATGGAAGGCTGGGAAGGAAGTTAGTAGGCACAGGGGCGGGTGCAAAGCTAGTGAGACGGGTAGGAAATTTGCTGCAAGGAAGGCAACAGAGGGTAGTGGTGGGTGGAGAACTCTCACACTCAAGGGCAGTGACGAGTGGTGCTCCACAGGGCTCGGTGTTGGGACCAGTGTTGTTTGGGATATTCATTGCAGACATATCATGGGACATCAAGAGCAAGATCAGTCTGTTTGCTGATGATACCAAGGTAGGCGCGGTGGTGGATGACCTAGGGGGATGGCAGGGGTTGCAGGATGATCTGGCAAAGCTTGAAACCTGGTCAGACACCTGGCAACTGGGCTTAATGCCAAAAAGTGCAAGGTGCTGCATTTTGGGATGAAGAACCCAAGGAGGAGTTACCAGCTAGGGGAGTGCAGCTAGCCCAGACAGAGGAGGAGAAGGATCTGGGTGTGCTCATTACAGAGTCAATGAACAACCTTGCACAATGTAGAAAGAGCAGCTGCAAGGCCAACAAAATGCTGGGTTGTATTGCAAGGGTATATCCTTGAGGAGGAGGAGGTGATTCTGCCACTGTATAGGTCATTAGTTAACCACACCTGGAGTACTGCGTGCAGTACTGGCGTCCGTATCTGAAGAGAGACATTAAGGGCTGGAGGGGGTAGCGAGAGTGACAAAGATGATCAAGGGGCTGGGGACTCATCATAAGAGGAGGAGGTTGAAGGAGTTGAATATGTACTCATCAGGAGAGGAGAGGAGAGACAGGGGTGATATGATTGAAACCTTAAATACATGAAAGGAATAAACAAGACAAGTACAGAGGGGCTGTTCAAAGCAAGGGAGGGAGGGACACCAGGGGCCATGATATGAGACTGGAGCGAGGAAGGTTCAGGAGGGAGATGAGGAGACACTTTTACAGAGACGGTGGTGGCTGGGTGGAATGCATTACCTCCTGAAGTGGTATGCAGTAGAACAGTGGACTGCTTCAAACGAGGATGAGACAGGACAAGGGGGAGGGTTAATGAAGGGGACAGGTGGAAGGGAGGGGCAGCTGCAGAATAAGGGGTGCTAGCTGCACATTCGAGCAGACTTGATAGACCTCTAGGCCTTTATCTGCTGGCAAATTTCGTATGTTCGTATGGAGTACAGACATTCAAACGTCTGTACAATTCCAGTGGTAGAATGATCCTCTCAATATACACACAACAATGGCCTCATATGGAGTCAGAGCTTCCATTTTGTCTCTAACACGGTAAGCAGCAAAGAGTTCCCTGATGATAAACAGGTAAAGTTGGAGGAGGATTTTTCATGATCAGCAAAGGAACTCTTATAATGAAAACTGTAAAGATTACTTCATTTTCTAATTTATTTATGTGGGTAAGGAGAGTGTGATGATCAGGTAGACAACATTTAGTTAATTTATTTTGTTTTTTCTTTATGGCAGTTTTTATTATAGGGTTTCGTTGCGTGTTTTTAGTGAATAAGGGTGGCAGTTAAGTTTGTGACTGCAGGCCAGTTCTGGACACGGGGTTAACTATGTGGAGTGGCTGCTGACAAGTTCAGTAAGGTTTAGGACCAGTGTGACCATGCAGTATGTTGTATTTGTGCACAGTCATCTGACTAGTTTTACCCAACAGGTTTCTTTGATTTTTAGACCCATTTTATAAAATGGTAATAATGGATGCATTGTAAGCAAACTCCTGTGATATTTGAAATGGAAGCATGTTTCATTTTTGCAACAAGGAACTTTTCTTTGAAATTATTTAAATAATAGTTAATATTTCAGAAAAACCCTGGCAATTTTTCTTTTTATTTGTACAATTCCAGCTCTGAAGAATACTGTTATGGAATTCTATCTTAACGTCTGTTAAAAACAAAATTTTTCCCGCTTTTTATGTAAAACTATTACCCCAGAGCATAGCCCCGTGAGTCTTTTTTATATATTTGGGTTGGTATCGATTTATAGTGCATGAGTACCATTTATTGTTATGGAAACCCATACACTGCAAAATGCCGTGTGCTATAGTAGAGACATAACTGCTGCAGCTCCAAAAGTTTTCATTCTGCTGCAGTACTCATGTCAATACAAAGGAGAACGTCAGCCATTTATCTCATGCAGAAGGCAGGGTGAGAGATCAGTTATGGTCGAGAGTAAAGCAGTGTGAACGGAGAGGGCGGACAAACGAGATGTGAAAAAATGCACTGTGCATACCTTTGAAGAGGAGCACAGAAAATATTATTGCCGCTGTCACTGACAAGATGGTGATTCCCTTCAAAAGGACAAAACTTGCCCAGAACTCCATCCTGTATCAAGGTCCAAAATGGTACCATTAACTACCTGTTGTCCTCACTGATACTACCAAGATTAGTACCTTCAAAGCTGGGCTCAAATCTCTCCTTGACTCTAAAATGAATTGTACCTGCCTCCGCTAATGTGATAGTACCTCACCCCCAGTTTTCCATTTACCTATCCCCTCTACATCTTTCAGCTATATACCACTTTTTTCCTAACCCACTCCCCTACCCCCAGTTACCTGACAATGGCCTCACTTGGTTGAAAGCTCCACCTCTCTCCCACCTCAGACGATGCCAGCTGCCTGCGCTAATGTGATAGTACCTTGCCCCCAGTTTTCCATTTACTTATCCCCTCTACATCTTTCTGCTAAATACCACTTTTTTCTTAACCCACTCCCCTACCCCAATTACCTGATGATGGCCACACTTGGTTGAAAGTTCCATCTCTCTCCCACCTCAGACGATGTCACCTTTGGCTGACCCTCCCCAAACCCCTCTTATCTAATCAGTCTATCTGTTAATATTTACTGATTTGATGTGTATAAGTTCAAATTTTACTATTACTGCCTGTGTATATTCTTCAGTGTTTTTCCTCTTTTTTTTTTCTCTGTAAACCTTGTATTTTTGTAATGTTTGTTCAACACTGACGTGGAACCGTTGAAAATGAGTCCTTGATTCAGAGGTATTAAGCCCAAACTGAAATAAATAAAATAAATAAATTGTTGCTGTCCTTGTAACAAAAGATCCAGAAAAAAAATGATTTGATACCTTTTATTGAACCAACATATATGTTACATAAGAAAACAGGTGCTTAAGCTTTCAGACTACACACAGTCCTTCATCAGAAGCTAATGCCAGTTGTTTTGGAAGAATACATTCTATTAAAGACCAGATCATTCATAAAAAATAGACAAAAAGGTTGTAAAGAATCTCACTGGCCTAAAAATTGCATTTAAAAGTCAACTTAAAACCATACACACGCTGACTGCTATCAAGGAACGGTATTTCAAGGGCAAATGTCACAGAACAGATAACTCCATTCTGAAAAGAACTCATAAAACATAACTGAGGTTCATTTTAAACTATGCAGTGGCTTTGTTAGGGCTGGGCCTCCAGGGCTAGAGCCCTGGACATTTTGTCTGGAGCCCCGAACCTTTCTTGTGCTGTGTGTTGCCCATCCCCCCATTCCTCTCTCCAAGCCACTCACCTGGCGGACCTGAGTCCTGACTCCTCCAGCTCCTACTGGTCCTGTAGTGCCACTTCCACTGTCCACACAGACACAGGTCCACCCTGTCAGCCAGCGCCCAGCAGTTCTGGGATACTGCCGTGTGCTGCTCAGCTCAATTTGCTCAGTGCTCCTCCGTCACCATGCTAACCATCAACACATTCACACAGATGGGATACAGCGAGTGACCCGACTTGGCAACCAACGGTGTCCATGGTTGTTTTTTTTCTTAATTCAAGTTTATTGAAAAGCTTGGATACAGCAAATTCTTCAGAAATAATCAAGCATTCGGGTAATATAGCAGTCAGGCAGATGTCAATTACATCAACAGATGATACTGGCATTATACTTAAACTGTTTCAGGGATATTTCAAATCACCACATGAGCAATATACATAGAGTTCATGTCATGCTACTACATTCTGTTTTCCCCCTAGTAATTACTAAGGTGTTTACCCAGAACCATGTGGAAGGTTGCATCTGTGATTGGTTGAGAGGTTCTTAAATTGGTTCTCTGGTTACCCTGGTGATGGCAGAGCAATGCAATGAGATGGGGAGAGAGAGAGAGAGAGAGAGAGAGAGAAGAGAATGCTGGACAACAAAGAAACATGTGGCTCACCTCGCAGGACTGGAGATCGCTTTTGCTGCAGTGCACTGGTGTGTGTCGGTGTGCGGTCAACTCGGGTGGTGAGAGAGCAGCACAACAGCCAGAAGAACAGAAGACTTGGAAGTTCCGGCTGGGTTGGTGAGGAGGGGCGGTGTCAGGTGGTGAGTCAGCTGAGTCAGTGATGATGTGAGTAAGGACTGAGGACAGAGGAGAAATACTACTACTGAGTCTGCCTCAGCAGAGAAGCTGTGTAGTCACTGTAAAAGGGGGAGCAGGGAGGCCAGGAACAGGAGCGGGACAGGAATGGGACTAAAGCAAGGAAGGGAAGGGAGTGGGGTCTTAAATTCTCTTGTGCTGTGCTGCCTGGCATGGTAGGAGCCTGGAGGAGCAGCACATCATGTTGGCATTGGCAATGCGGCACCACAGTCTCGTCTAGCAAATCCCAGCAGGCTTCCAGGCAGCAAAATCCAACAAAGTGTTAGTGCAGTAGTGGCGTGGTGGACACTGTGTGTGTGCCTGTGTGGACTGCACCGTAATGGCTGCCAATTGCAATGCATTGCAATCTGAAGTGAGCAGCAGCTGCATCAGAGCCTGATGATGATTCTGAGAGCCACTGAGACAAGACAACACAACAGTCAAACAACTGAGTCTGAGATAAATTTATGTTCATGCTGTGCTAGTTGCCACTATGACAGTCTCTCACATACATTACATGTGCCATGTGTATTGTGGGATACTTTGTAGTTTATGCTGCTTAATGGTCACATGATTATTAAGCAGCATGGACTACAGAGTGTCATCATAAGCAATACAGCTATGTGAGTGGCCAGTGAATGACATGTGAGTAGGGACGTAGGTATGGCTTTTTCAGTCTGAAAGACCGAGAGAGTGAAATCAAAAGTAATACAGTTCAATGTACAGTTCGTCATTGTGCTAACTAGGAAGAATCTGAAAACAATTGAGAGACAGAAACTGGAAAGAGAGTGTTATACTACTTTCTTCTTACTTTTTGTAATAAAAAAACAGTCATTTTGATTTTCAGCCATTGCTGCTAACGTCTTGCCTTTTTTTGCCATTTACAGTAGACAAGGGTAGAGAAGACCAGAAAAAGCCTATTTTTCACCGTAGGCCTACTAGGCCAGTAGCCCAGAGAGAAACATAACTGTAGCTTGTGTGACTGACTGACTGGCTGAGAACTGAGTGAGCCTCATCAGTTATCAACCCAACACAATCACAGTCGGAGGGGTACATTTTGTGATTGTGATCAATCATATCAGTGACCCAGAGTACCTAAGATTTATTTTTTTGCCAGTACCTGACTTGTTGTGGGACGGCTGAGGGCAGCAGTGTGTGTTGCCAAACTCTATTAAAAAAAATTGTAGTTGTTGCAGTTTAAATCAGAGCAGCCTCTGAATCTCTGATCCACTGCATCAGTGAGCCAGAGTACCTGAGATTTTTTTTATCAGAGCCAGGCTTGTTGTGGGAGGGCTGAGGGCAGTAGTGTGCGTTGCTGAACTTTATTAAAAAAAAAATTGTAGTTGTTGCAGTTTAAATCGCAGTAGCCTCTGATTCACCACATCAGTGACCCAGAGTACCTGAAATATTTTTGCCAGTACCGGGCTTGTTGTGGGAAGGCTGTGTGCAGCAGTGTCTGTCGCTGAACTCTATTAAAAAGAAATTGTAGCCAGCCTGGTGGCACTGAGGTGCTGGAAGCCATGCTGGCGACCCATGTTTGGGAGTGAACATGGGACATCTGGGGTCGACAGGGGAGGGAGAGGATTGAGTGTCCAATGACTGCTGTCCTGTCCTGTCCTGGGGGTGGATGGGCATGTCATCCCAATCCTTGGCTGCCTCCTGGTGGAGAATGGGGGGGTAGCACAACAGCTAGGGAGACAAGCAGTGTGGCTTCGTGACGCATGCATGCATTCATGGCTGTTAGGGGGAGGGACCAAGCAAAGCATGAAAACACAGCTGCCAGCTCCATGAAAGTCCCTCTGGCACTCTGGCGCTGCTGCTACAGGAACACCTAGGTCCGCTCCGGATATGTACTTGGGAGGGGGGGCGGCCCTCCTCCCTTCTGCTGTGCCACAGGGGGTAATCCTTGGGGGATACAGGACATGGGGGACATCGAGAGTGAAGTGGCGACTGGAGACTGGAGGAGGACAGATGCTCACCAGCAAGCTAAGGATAAACAAAAAAAAAATTGTAGTTGTTGCAGTTTAAACCACAGCGGCCTCTGATCCACCGCATCAGTGACCCAGAGTACCTCAGATTTGTTTGCCAGTACCTGGTTTGTTTTGGGAGGACTCAGGGCTGAGTGCACCAGCATGTGTCCTTAAACTCTATTAAAGGAGAAGTCCACCCAGAATGTGCAAAACATATGTTATGTAGAGTGTTTTGATATGTATGTTAAATCCTAGTGTGTCCTTCCCTCTGTCTGCTATTAGGAGTTTTTCCTAAATTAGCCTGCTAGCTGTATAGTAGTTTTACTACCCTTGGGGATCTCCATCACAAATAGGTTTATTGGCTTTCTTTCTCCTACAATGCACCTTGGCTCATGTGACAGTGATGTAGCTATGCCCTTAGATTTAGCAGGGTCTGTCACTGCTCAGCCACAAAGATAATACTTCTTTCAGACTAGTCACACTGCTAGATTTTGGGTGAGTGTAATCATTATTTTTTTACACTAGTACCTTGTCCTGCTATGTTAAAACCTATAAGGTGATGTTCAATTTTTACTACTTAGTACTGGTGCAAAAACTGAAAGTGACTGAGATGAATAGAGTAAACAGTGACATGATTCAAACACACACACACACACACACACACACACACACACACACCACACACACACACACACACACACACACACACAGAAGCAGAACATAGCAGGACAAGGTACTGATATCAAAAAATAATAATGATTACACTCACCCAAAATCTAGTAGTGTGTCTTCTCTGGAAGAAGTATTTTCTCTGTGGCTGAGCTGTGACAGACCCTGTAACAAGACACTGGCTTCCTGCAGGGGCAATTAGACATCACACCAAAGGGCACTCTGGGAAGACTAGAGGCCATAAAGAAACCAGAATGGCAACCTCCAAGGGCAATAAAACAGTTAGGGAAAGTTAGAAAAAACATCTCTCACAGCCAGAGGAAAAGAAAACACTGGGACCTGGTTAGAACACAGAAAAAAAGACTACTACATATCTTTTTCTGATTTTATTTATGTAGTGTTTGTTGACAGGGTAAGTGCACTAGGCAAATCCTGCCTATTTTCAGGCATGACCCAGGGAAGGGGGATACAGATGAATGCCAACTGACCTTGAACCAGATTAAGCTGTTGGTGGTATTGTTAGTGAATGAGGGAAAATTGGCCAGGACACTGGGGAAATTCCCCTACTCTTTTCGATAAGTGCCATGGAATCTTTAACATCCACCTGATTTACCACTAATCCAAGCAGATGGGACCATGGTTTAAAGGAGGTCCACCCAGAATGTGCAAAAACATATGTTATGTAGAGTGTTTTGAGATGTATTTTAAATCCTAGTGTGTCCTTCCCTCTGTCTGCTATTAGGAGTTTTTCCTAAATTAGCCTGCTAGCTGTATGGTAGTTTTACGACCCCTGGGGATCTCCATCACAAATAGGTTTATTGGCTTTCTTTCTCCTACAATGCACCCTGGTTCATGTGACAGTGATGTAGCTATGCCCCTAGATTTGGCAGGGTCTGTCACAGCTCAGCCACAAAGATAATACTTCTTTCAGAGAAGAAGTCACATTGCTACATTTTGGGTCAGTGTAATCATTATTTTTTGATATTAGTACCTTGTCCTGCTATGTTACAGCCTATAAGGTGATGTACAATTTTCGCTACTTAGTACTGGTGCAAAAACTGAAAGTGACTGAGAGGAATAGAGCAAACAGTGACATGATTCACACACACACACACACACACACACACACACACACACACACAGCAGAGCATAGCAGAGCAGGACAAGGTACTGATATAAAAAAATAATAATGATTACACTCACCCAACATCTAGCAGTGTGTCTTCTCTGGAAGAAGTATTTTCTCTGTGGCTGAGCTGTGACAGACTCTATAACAAGACATTGGCTTACTGCAGGGGCAATTAGACATCACACCAAAGGGCACTCTGGGAAGACTACAGGCCATAAAAGAAACCAGAATGGCAACCTCCAAAAACAATAAAACAGGGAAAGTTAGAAAAAACATCTCTCACAGCCAGAGGAAAAGAAAATGCTGAGAACTGGTTAGAACACAGAAAAAAAGACTACTACATACCTTTTTCTGATTTTAACATGGAGTTTTCCTTTAACACCTCATCCAAAAGACGGCACTTCAGAAGTGCAGCACCCCTCTCATGCTGCACTACAGTGTCAGTACTGGGATATTAACCCAAGTGCCAGATGTGGGAACTGAACCCACAGCCCTCTGATCTACTGGGCTGCGAGGCGAGTGTGCTACCTACTGAGCCACTGACACACTAAACATTTTAACATGGAGTTTTCCTTTAAAACAAAAGTAGCTACAGTTTAAATCAGAGCAGCCCGTGATCCACCACATCAGTGCCTCGGAGTACCTCAGACTAAAGTTCTTCTTGTCAGTGCCTGGCTTGCTTTGAGGGTAGCAGCACTGGCAGCATGTATCTCAGAATTCTTTTAAAAATATTATAGTGGTAGTTGGAATTTTTTAAGTCTGACTGTGATTCACAGCAGTGATGCACTGAACCTTAGTTGCCACTGTAGTGCCAGACAGTTCCTTGCATGAGGAGGGCAGCATGCAGCTCAGTCAGTATTCACAAAAAAAAAAAAAAAAGGAAATCATTTACATTGTGTCTCTAGTGCTGGGGGTTCCAGTGTGGTCTGTAATCCACAGCAGTGAGTGACACAGTAAACCTCAATGTCAGAGCCATTACCTTGCTGTGAGGTGGCAGTGTGTGGCACAGTTGTATTGGAAACAATTATTGTATCAGAACTTGCTAGTTTCCACTGTTTCATAAAAATGGATATCTGACATTTCTTTAAGTCCAAAGAAAAGAATATACATGAAGAAATGGGAGTAATTACCAATTCAGAAAGTAATGGTAATGTTGCACTCCCTAATTCTAGTGCATTATATAACACTGTGGGAGGCAGTTTAGCACAGTGGTTTAAGGCTCTGAGCTGCAAATCTGGTGACATCCAGCAGACCAGACCTGGATTTGAATCCCACAGCTTCCACTTGCAGACTGTGTGACCCTGAGCAAGTCACTTAACTTCCCTGTGCTCCCAGGTCGCACCTGTACAAAAGCTTTCGGCTGAGTTTGCTAGTCCTGGTTAAACAACTAACAAAAAACTGTATATGAAAAAGCTAAACCAAGCACAAGCAGCCAGAACAGTGTCAGTTGTATGGATGTTGACACAGAAAGTATGAATAAAATGAATAGTAAATTTGTGAAAGTTCAAAATGTAACAGATTTGGGAACACTTGAGACAGGTCCTATTCAGGATAAGTTACCTCATTACCCACAGTGTACATTTGGAGGGCAAAAAAGGTCATTCCAGTGCCATTGGTTTCAAAATTACAACTGGTTAGAATATTCTGTTTCTCTGGATGCTACCTTTTGCTATCCTTGTAGATGCTTTGAACTGAAATCTGGAGCCACTCGCCCTAATAAAGATTCTTTGTTAAGCACAGGTTTTGTTAATTGGAAAATGGCACTTGATTCATTTAGAGAGTATGAAAAAACTTCATATTATGCAACCACAAATGCCTTATGGGTTGGATTTAAAGAGACAAAGAATACTGGTGATATTGTCCACAAATTACAAGCAGCAAACATTAAAGAAGTAAATGGCAGGCGATGCTATCTTGAGTGCATCATTGCTGTCACATTATTTCTGGGTAAGCAAGGACTTTCTTTCATGGGTCATTATAAAAATGGATGGTAGTTTAAAGAAAGCAAATTTTCTGGAATGCTTGGATCTATTAAAAACAATTTGATCCTTTTCTACAAATGTATAAGTTACCTTCAAATGCCACTTATATTTCTCCACAAACTCAAAATGATGTGATCGCATGTTGCACAGAAGAGGTAATTTCAAAGATAGTTGCTGAACTTAACAGCTCAGGAATGTTTGCTGTTATGGCAGATGAAGCAAGAGATAAACATAAAGAGCAGCTGGCAGTTTGCGTGAAGTATATTGTACCTGAAACTGGAAGCATTACGGAGCATTTTATAGGATTCACAGAACTTAAATCTTTTATTGTGACTCCATTGTGGAATCACTGCTGAAATGTCTCAAAGACAGTGGAATTACAGGTGCAAAATGTGTGGGCATAGGCATATGATGGCACCTCTGTTGTGAGTGGGGCAGTAGGAGGAGTTCAAGCTAAGTTCTGCCAACATCATCCAGAGGTTGTGTACGTGCACTGCTATGCACATGAGCTGAATCTTGTACTTTGTCATACATGTAAATGTATGACTGATGCAACATAATTGTTCTATACTATGGAATGTGTGTATGAGTTTTTTAGCACAACTCTTTGTTCATCATAATGAGTTTGTCAATATACAGTCAGTTAGGCTTGAGCTGATCAGAGTTGGTCCAGTTGTCAGATACTCGCTGGTCTTGCCAGAGCTGATTGATCAAGGCCTTGATGAACTGCTATACAGCTGTATTTCAGTGTGTAACGGAATAGTAAAACCATTACCTTCTCAGATTCTTGTTGGTACTGCACTAAAGGGAAGAAACGACAGACAAGTGGTGTCCAGCACAAAAAAGTGATTTATTTCTGGTATATAAAGCAGGCATACAACCAAACAGTGTGATCACCAGGAGAATACCTCCAATCTTTCTTACCTATAGGTAGCAGTACATCTCTTCTCAGAGAGCAGGTGCTATGCAAAGGGTCTTATACCCCGATAATAACCATGACAATGGCTAAAAATATATATAAACATTATAACTGGTCAGTGACAAATAGCCTGACTTCTCACTAGCCTGGGAAAGCATGCTGAGCTAGCAGAAAGACAGGCTAGCTAAACAGTGGATCTTGTATATGTGAAGGACACTTGCAGTTACATATGCGGTTGCAGTTCTGCACTAGCACTAAAGATGGCAGTATCACCTAACTAATCATTATACAATGGTGTAAATAGAAATATCTCCCAAGTGTTACAATCAGGATAATAGCAAAAGCATTATGATTCTCGTAAAAATATATAAAAGTACAGTAGAACTCAGATCCTGACACTTATGCTTATACGATAATGCCTATGCCCTAAGGTTAGTACATACACATATACGTAGTACTGTCTGTGAGGTAAGGGGGGCCAATCAGGGGTTCTGGTCCGTGGATAACAAGTGTCTTGCTAATATTCACACTCCCAAAGCCATTGGACTGTTAGCATTCTTGCAAAAGTCAACCACAATTTTCTGCCTAGTCATTTGTCACTATCTTCTAAAGGTAACACAAGGCATCCACAAAATTTTACTAAAGGAAGATAGAGATCTATCCACTGCAGTAGATTTTGTGGACTTGGTTTGTCACGCTCTTGAAGAGATATAGAGTGAGAAAAGTAGCAATGAATTGTTTAATGAAGCTGTAGATTTTTGTACCAAAAGTAATGTGGAAATAAGTGACATGAACCGAAGGAAAAAAATAAAAACAGATGGATGATTTTATTGTTGAGGCATCAGTGGGCGTGCGGGACCAAACTTCTTCACAAGTGGACTTTGGAAACAAGCTTTTTTATCTGTGCCTTGATAGAATGTCTGTTGAACTAAAGCAAAGATTTTCCAGTGTTGCAGATGAGATGATAAATGGCATTTGTGCATGCAGCCCGTCCTCTGCAACATTCCTTTCCTCTAAATCTCTGGCTCCTCTTGCTCATCACTATGGGATTAAATTGCCAAAGGAGGAACTGTTTGTTGCAAAAAATTACCTGAAATAAAAAAATGGAATAGAAAACAAATTAATACAAATGAAGTTTATAGGCTACTAGACCCTCTTATGTTTCCGAAACTAAAGCAGTTGGTCTAGTCAGCACTAACTATTGCAGTATCTGTGAGCTGTATCTGTGAGCGCTCCTTTCATGCACCGGGAAGGGTACATACATGGCTCAGAAGCACCATGACTCAAAACAGATTCAGTGATCTTGCGATTCTAACAATTGAGAAGAAAATGTGTTATGTGTTGTCATCCAATCAGTAATACGTGGTTTGCCAAGAAAAGCAACAGAAGGCATCAGTTGTTATTCCCAGAGAAAGAGAACAGCAAGGAGGAGAACAAGAGAACGCACAAAATTAAAAATGATTATGCAGTACAATTTGATGTTCTTTGTTGTTATTGTGTACTTCATGGCTGTATTTTTGAACTGTGGACTTGCCAGTCTGTGCACAAAAAGTAAAACAATCTTTTAATAAAGGGCCCATGTGAGTATAGAATGTCATGCCACCTTCGTATGCCTGTGCTTCACATTTTCCAACTTTGGTTAGCGGTTAGGTGAGATACGTAGGATAGACAGTGTTGCTGCATATTTATAGAAACATTAAAGGGCAGCTGACACCTTTGGGAAAACTTTAAAAAACATTAAAGTTGGACACATCCACCTTGTATTTCATATGTCTTCTATATATTTACTCTCTACATTATTTATTGCTGAATAAATTCCCACAAAAAACATATTTATCCCTTTCCTGCTTGTCTACCTCTATAGCTTACTCCCTACTCAAAATTAATATGATTTGTTGTGACATCACAGTCTGTTGCCTTGAGAATAACTGTGATGTCACAAGCAGAATATTATGACATCAAGTTGGGGAGAAGCAATAAAAGCAGATGAACCCCCAGAGAAAAGCTATCCTGTTTTCATGCACATGACCTCAGCAATAAACAATGAGGATAAGAAATACAGAACTAATAAGAAATATATAGCAGCTTTGTGTCCAAATATTATGGTTTTTAGAAGTCTTCTCAAGGTGTCAGTGGATCTTTAAATTCCATGTTCCTGTACTTCCCTTAGTGCATCAACTATCATATTTTGCTCAGATATTGACCTGTGTGAGTGTGTGGACAATAATTTCATATGGGTCAGACTCACTCAGGGAGGCCATCTGCCGGCACCGGATGCCCAGCCCTCCTTCATGTCCAGCATACTTCTTAAATATCAGTAGATTTAGCCCAGATCTACTGATATTTAAGAAGTATGCTATTGATTCTATGACTTTTAATCCACAACATGAAGTTTTTACCTGACAAGCCAACCAAAAAAGAGCCCCGAATAATATCTCATGCTAGCAACGCCTCTGAAACTATGCACGTGTGTGTTTGTATATTCATAAGAAACTGAATCCCATTAACCTAAACTTGCATTTAAAAATCAACCTAAAAAAGGATAAGGAAAACAGGTAGAGTCCCATCCAAAAGAAAGCATTTCAAGGTAAAAGCTGCAGAATGAATGACTCTTTATCTGAAAGAAAACACAGAACACACTAAATTCAATTAAGGCCTTGCCTGTGTGTGTTAGTACATACATTTGAAAATAACTGTGCTTTTAACCCCAAGTTAGGATAGGTTAAGAAACCATAGTATATAATGCTAAAAAGTCTTTTAAATAAGAAATTACTTTCATATATGGCAGTTAGTGGGTTTAAAGATAGGCTGCAGTTGTTAGGTTTGATTTTTAATTGTACATAGACACTAGGCATTGGGTACAAAGATGCAGAGGGATCATGGTTGAGCAGTATAGGTTTTAATGTTCATAAAAAATATTGACTAGTTGAGCATAGGGCTGAGGACATGCATCTCCTAATAGGGCTAGTGTTTGACAGTGTGAAACAGCTAGTGAATAATTGTTCACACTAGTCTCGTGCCCTTCCCCCAACCCGCAGCCACCCTCTGCGCACTCCTTCTCCCCACACCCCCTTCACCCCATACTTACCTCCGGAGCCCGGCACGACAATATTCGGTGGACCGGAAACACATCTGCACTCTTCAAAGCTGACCGCGAACTGAAGAAATGCCAGTAAGCTATATAATGGCATAAATTTTTTCAACTTATGTGGATATCTACAGCCATTTTATGACTTTTGGTGCCAAATTTCAACATGGGGTTCTTGTGACCCCCTCCCTCATCAAAATTCAGTCACTGTCATGGTGTTATTGGTCCCAAAAGGTGATTTGCCAGTCACTGCATGGGATCACCTTTGGGACGATTAATGAAAATGACAATTAATAAGCTATTCATGGTGGAGGCTCTAAAAAGCCAATGTTGCAAATTTGGTGAAAAATTCCAAAAAATTACTGTGTTACATGCGTGCATTGCGCAGTTTCCACGCACACTTGTAACTTCACAAATTTGTAATATTTTCACTCCAGATTTTCAACATTGGCATTTTTTCACACCTCCCTATAAACAGTACAGCTGTCATTTTTCACATCACAGTGACACTGTTCATGAGCAGAGGTCCTAACATGCCTATGTTGAAAATCTGGTGAAACAAGTACAATAAATGACCACGTTATGGGCATGTATTGCGCATTTTCTATGCACGCTCGTAACTTCGCCACTGTTTCATATTTTCCCTCCAGATTTTTGACATTGCCATTTTTAACATCTCCTTATGAACAGTACAGCAGTCATTTTTCACATCCTGCCCGAAATGTGTTTTTGCACCTGTGGCGCAGAATGGTGCAGTTGCTGTGCAAAATCAACTTTCAGGATGGATTAAACAAATTACAGTGCCACTCTCCATGAGGGGAGGTCCCATAAAACCCATGTTAAACATATGGTGCAAAAAATGACAATGTTATGGGCGTGCGTTGTGCAGTTTCTACACACGCTCATAATGTCATGAATTTTTCATGTTTTCCCTCCAGATTTTCAACATTGCCATTTTTCCACACCTCCTCATGAACAGTACAGCTGTCATTTTCACATCCTGCCCAAAATGTGTTTCCACTCCTGTGGCACCAAATGGCATAGTTGCTGTCAGAAATCACTTTTCAGGATTGAGTAATGAAATGATAATGCCACTGTTCATGAGGTGGGGTCCCAAAAAGCCCATTTTGAAAATTTGGAGTGAAAATACCAACAAACGCCTGGGGTGTTAAGGTTTCCTACCATAACGCCCACCCTGTAGAGACTGACTGGTATCAGGGGTGTGACTTGGGGCCATCAGCCGTAATGCTCACGGCATTCTACCACCACCCTACAGCCAGTGACAGGCATCAAGGTGTGCCTTGGGGTCTTTGGCCCTAAAGTTCACCCCCTTCTCTTATACTTCACCCATCTCAACTTATTTTCTTATGAAATGGGTTGAGCATAAGGGCCGAAGACCCCAAAGCACACCGTGACACCTATCGGTGTCTGCAGGGTGGGATAAGGTGGAATAGCATAAGCGTTATGGCTGACAACCCAAAAGCACACCTCCAACGTCTTTCAGTCTCTGCATGGTGGGGGTGGGGGTTGGCGTTAGTTCAGTACTGCCATTCCTATTATGCATCTCTCTAACTTTGGCATTGACAAATGCTTGTTTATGTATGCTCTGGTCTTTAATAGAATGTACAGTATTCTCACAAAACAACTGGCATTAGCCAGCCCGGTGGCACTGAGGGTTGAGGCACTAGACTACACACCTCACACCACACTGGCAGCCCGGGTTCAGGAGTGAGCTCAGGGTCACCAGGGGTCGGCCGGGGCGGAGAAGGATAGAGTGCCAGATGGCAGCTCTCCTCTGGGGGGGGTAACTGCAGGCTCCCGCTGCAATGCTACCACCGAGGGGAGCCCGGGTGGATAGCGCAGTAGGTGGAGCAGCTGCAAGTGGATTGGGTGGATGTTGGCAGAGAGGCGGAGCAAAGAGGTACGTCTCAGAGTGCCTCCTAGCTCATAGCCCCTCACTGCACGCCGGCATCGTGGGGAGGGAGGAAAGAAACTGGAAAAACCACCTCGGCTTCTTCTAGGCGATGGCACCTCACTGGCAGGTCTCCGGGTTCATTGAACAGACTCCGCTGCACTGACCCCACAAGCTTCAGTGTGCTGGTTTGAGGAGGTAAGGGGCGTTCCTTCTCACCCCTACCAAGGGGGTATACTGGGGGTAAGATTGTGTGTGGTGTTGGGTGCTCTAGGGGCAGATCTCAGCGGGGAGTGGGGCCTGTGGGTAGTAGGATGCCAGAGAGTGTGGAGAAGGGAGGCAAGTAGGAGTATAAATACATAGTTAAAAAAAAAAAACTGGCATTAGCGTCTGATGACGGACTGTGTGTAGTCCAAAAGCTTAACCACCTGTTTTCTTTTGTAACATCTATGTTGGTCCAATAAAAGGTATCAAATCATTTTTTTGTCTGGATCTTTTGATGAGGGAGGAGGGAGGGAGGGATGGAGGGATGGAGGATGAGCTGCTGAGGGGGGGTGGTCCAATGAGCTGCCAGGAGGGCAATCTGAGGAGCTTTAAAAAAATGCTCTAATGCTGAGAGAGTGAACACACTGCAGGGACAGCAGTTGGATGAGCTGTGGGAAGGGTGGTCAGCAAGCCAGAGGAGGGCAGACAAACGTGAACATCCTAACAAATAGAGTAACAGATGCAGTACCACAGTGGGGTGGAGACAGTAAGCATTGAAAAAGGTTGTCTGTTGCATTGGTATTGCGGCCCATACACTATACAGAATAAGTCATGGGTAGCCATGCACTCCAAGGTTGTGTTTCCATCTTGGGTTGTCTTGATGATAGGGAACTCTCTTGCTCTCGAGGATACTCTGTTGTCATGGCAACCCCTTGATGGAAACACAGACTTGTTGTGTATGGTTGACCATACATGATTCTACATAGGAACTTAGGATTCAAGAGACAGGAAAGGCTAAGTGACCCATCTAGTCTGGCCCTCTGTGATCTCAGTTGATGTACCCATTCTGTGAGTTCTTGTTGCAGTAATGTGCCTGTGTACAAAATAATGTTTCATTTTTATTATTATATTTTGTTCTCAGTACACATTGTGTCTGAATTACTTTTTTTAGACAATGCCTACAGTGGAACTGGGCTTTCCTCCACCTGATCTGGAGCAAGAATACCGCACCCTGCTCACTTCTGGTGCCACGCAGTTTGTAGCAGAGCTGGTCTCAACCTTCGATAAAGATGTTGATGAGGTATGTTGCTTTTTAGCAAATTGCATATTTGCATTCAGTGTTGACTCCAGATAGCAAAACTAATTAGACATTTGACTAAACCCCCTATTATTTTTAGTTGCCACCACTTATGCTTTAGCCATTTAGCCATTTTAGCTCTTTTTTTTCTCCAAATGGACACCTGCTAACATGGCTGGGGGAGTAGGGTATATGTTAAAATATACAGTTCAGTTCTGGTCACCCTGTAGAAAAACTGACATATGTATACCAGAAACAATTCAAAGGATTTCTTTGTCTGGGTAATCAAGGAATTAGATCAGGGTGGAGCAGTGGACATGGTCTACCTGGATTTCAGCAAGGCTTTTGACACCGTTCCACATAGGGAACTGGTAAACAAGTTGGGTAGCTTGGCGGTGGGCAACAAGGTGGTAACCTGGGTAAGAAACTAGTTAAGGGACAGGAGACAGAGAGTAGTGGCAAACAGAGTTTGCTTCGAGGAAGGGAGGGTGACCAGTGGGATACCTCAGGGTTCAGTGCTGGAACCAGTCCTCTGTAGTGTCTTTATTAGTGACACAACAGAGGAACTAGAAGGGAAGGGAAGGGAAGGTCTGTCTCTTTGCAGATAACACCAAGATCTGCAACTGGGTAGACACTTTTGTGTGTGTGTGTGTGTGTGTGTGAGTGGAAAGAATGGGCAGAGATCTGAAAATACTGAAGGAGTGGTCAAGGGTATGGCAGATGGGTTTTAATGCACAAAATGGCAAAGTAATGCACTTGAGCCATAGAAACCTGGGGGCAGAGTACAAAATGGATGGAGAGATACTGAAAATGAGCAAGCAGGAAAGAGACCTGGGGGTAATCACATCAGATTACCTAAAAGTGGCCAGGCAGTGTGACAAGGCAGTCAGGAGGGCTGGTGGGATACTGGGGTGCATAGGAAGGGGTTTCACCAGCAGAAAGAGGGAGGTGGTATTGCCCCTATATAGATTATTGGTAAGACCCCTTCCTGAGTACTGTGTCCAGTTCTGGAGACCACATATCTGGAAGGACATAGACGAAGTGGAGGTGGTCCAAAACAGGGCTACCAAAATGGTGCAAGATCTGCATCAAAAACCTTATGAGGAGAGACTAAAGGAGCTCAATATGTACACCCTGGAGGATAGGAGGGAATTGGGGGACATGATAGAGACCATTAAATACCTCACAGGGGGGTTAATAAGGTACAGGAGGGGAGTATTTTTCAGAAAACAAGGTGCTCCAGAACAAGGGGACATGCTACGAAGTTGGAGGGGGGTAGATTTAGGAGAGATGTGAGGAAGTACTTCACAGAAAGAGTGGTGGATTCCTGGAACAGCCTTCCAGCTGAGGTAGTGGAGGTGAAAACAGTGGTAGGGTTCAAAAATGCCTGGGATAGGCACAAGGGAATCATAGGGCTAAGGAAAGGGGGAAGAGGCAATGCTGTGGATCAAGTAGGGTCTGCAGCAAAAATTAAGGAAGAAAGTACTTGGGCAGACTGGGTGGGCCAAGCAACCCTTATCTATCATCAGATTCTATGTTTCTACAAAGATAATCAGTGATATTAAAGAGCTGGTGACATGTTTGAGAGAACTTTAACAAAACCTAATATTTAGACACAGTCCAGCTTGTATTTCCCATTAGTGCTGTATTCCTCCTCCCTATTATTTACTACTGAGGTCATCTGTATGAAAACAGGATCTTTGCTCCAGAAGAGTGTGTCTATTCCTGATGCTTTCTCCCACCTCAAGTCATAGAGCACTGCTTATAATATCTCAGTTACTTCCATGGCAACATGTTGTGATGTCACAACAGAGGATTATTACTTGAAGAAGGGAGTAAGTTATCGAGGCAGATGGACTCTAAAGGAACTCTAAGGGATAAAGATCATATATTCATGCAAATTTCCTAAGTAATAAAAAATGGTAAGTGGAAATATATGAAATATAAATAAAATGCAGGCAGAATTGTACCCAATTATTATGATTTTTTAAAGTTTTCTTTGAGGCATCAGTAGCACTGTAAATGCCTCACCTATAAGGAAAAGTTGGAAGAGCTGAATGTGTTCACATTAGAAAGAAGTATAATTTGAGGTGACCTGATTACTGTTTATAATGTTTTTAAAAATCAGGATCTGATGAAAACATTACATTTGCACCCCCTGGTCACTGCCCTGTTCATACATTTATTTACTGTGCTTTTATAAATGGTTTGCCTTACATAAGGTGGTTACTGGTGGAACTTTTCTTCTCCACTCTGGGCGTGGCTGTTTCCCCTCACATTCTGACTGCTGCTACTTCTATAACAAGATGCCTTGTGCTTCGGTAGATAGGTTAACATAGCATTGGGTTTGGGATTAATTCTGTAGTGCCTTAAACTAGGGATGGTTTCTATATCTGTTGTCTGTCTATGTGTTGGGACTCGACGTTTGTTGTTTGTATGATATGTTTAACTTTTAGTATCAGTGATGTGAAGCACCTCTGTATTCAGTTAGCTGGTAACTGTGTTTAAAAAAAAAATGCAGGGGACAGGCAATACTGATTTTTAATGTTTTGTTTTTTACAAACTCTTTTTATTGCACTGTCTACCTGAACTCTATCCAGAGGGTCTCTCAGCATGAGCTATTATCTCGCCCACCTGAAGTCCTTCACATGACCTCCTCTTGGGCCCAGCTCTCCAGTCACTTACCCGGTCACCCAACCCCCTGGCTCTGAGTCCCCCGAGGTGGGACTGCCATTACTTTTCCTGGTGCTCTATCTACAGTCTAGATGAGCGACCAGGCAGGGAGGAGAGCAGAGGAGCGAGCAGAGAGACTCGACATTGGGCGTGGTTGGCCAGTCGCTGGACCCCACTTCGCCTATCAGGAGGCAGGGTATTTTCATATGTTCCTCCCCTGGTGCAATGTGCAATGGATGTCTGCGCAGGACCGCCCACTGACACCCTGCCATCACCAGACCCCTACTGCTTTACCTTGCTACTGAGCGAGTGCCTCTAGCCTCTACCAGGTGCCACTACTGAGCGTGGTATCCCCCAAATCCCACCCCACTCCTAAAGAGAGCAGCCCTCCGGATGCTCTATCTTCTCCTCCCCCACTGACCCCTGATGGCCCTGTCTCATTCCTGAACCTGAGTCACTGGCATGGCACGAGGTGTGGTGTCCAGCGCCTCAACCCTCAGTGCCACCGGGCTGACTCTGATTTTTACTGTTAATGGTATTGTGCTGATGCAATGTATTGTTATATGTCTTCTATGGAAAATGTTCAAGAAACAGAATTTACCTAAAAAAAGAAATGTAAGCCCCCCTCCTGTTGTATAGGGTATGTCAGATGGTAACTTGGGGGAAGGGGGCAGTATACAGCCAGAACCAAATCCAAGAAATTAAAACTTGTTACCTGGGTTCCAATGAGTGGTTTATGGGAAGGTGCCGGCAGTTATACATATTGCAGGGTGCAGCAGCTGCGGGGGCAAACTGTTAGGTAAATCACAAAGTTCTTTACAGTGAATCCATTATCCACTCCAAAATAAAAGTGCAACAGAAAGATTTAATGAGAAAATTGATCAGTTACTCAAAGGAACGTGGGGTACAAAAATCAGTGGTGGGCAACTTCTATAGGCACAGAGCCTGATTAAAGGAAAACTGCACAAAACGGAGGAGGCAATTACCAGGGCTGCAGAAACTCCCGATTAAAACAACCTATATAATTTAAAAGGACTGCAGCTAACCTTTAATTAGTTATTTCTTGTTGGAATATTGATCCTGGGTGGCCATGTCCAAAGAGCCGCCGCACCGGAAGACAGAGTGTGACCCTGGCATGCTGTTCTGTTCCGGAATGCTGGTAAAAATGACGAGTGAGGCACATTTAAACCAACAGGTGCTACTTCGCATGACCGAACTTGGAGCTCTGACTTTGCTAACAAATTTAAGTACCTTACACTGCTCCATTTACACTGGGAATTGCTTCCAGAGGTACAGCTAAGAGACCTGTACATGGGACAGTGTTTGTTTTTATTTGGTTTAAATGTGCCTTGCTCGTCATTTTTACCAGCATTCTGGAACAGGACAGCATGTCAGGGTCACACTCCATCTTCCGGTGCAGTGGCTCTTTGGACATGGCCACCCAGGATCAATATTTCAACAAGAAATAACTAATTAAAGGTTAGCTGCAGTCATTTTAAATTATACAGGTTGTTTTAATCGGGCATTTCTGCAGCCCTGGTAATTGCCACCTCCGTTTTGTGCAGTTTTCCTTTAAAGTCTGCAACAACCTTTCTTTCAAAGCTATTTACTTCTGCAGTGTTGTCCCTCTGAGCTGTGGGGGCTCTCAAATCCTGGCAGCAGCGCTTTACAGTGGGCTGAAACAGGCCCCACAAAGAATCTCCTCCGAACTCACTCCTGCACAGACTTACTTGGGCTTCACAAATCTTCCTGCTCCACACACTTTCGGGCATCCTAAAACAGCTTGGTCTATGCTGAAGCTGCATACAGGTGGTCCCCAAATAACTGTGGTGGCGGTTCAAACCTGGAGCTTTCCTACTTGATTGTCTGCTTACAAACAGAGACCCCACACAGAAATGGCCAAGTCCCATCTTGCCACTGCCAGCGCTAAGCTCCAAGCTTCCCAGGGCATCTTAGCCACAGTAGGGCCCTGGCAATCCTGGAGACACAGAGCACTTTGTCCTCACTGACTGCCTAAGTTTCCTGAATGCTTCTACGGCCAGAATGAAGTGCCACATGGAAAGGGAGACAGGCTGCCATCACTGCCCTCCCCACAGTGCAGGCTGCCACCACCACACTGCCCCAATGGTCTGGACAGCCCAAGGATTCTCCTTGTTCTCATTCCCCGATGACAATACCTGGACACTTTCTGCGCCACCTCACCTCAGTGATGGAGATCATGAGGTGGGCACCTGTTAAACTCCCCGGGCTCCAGCTCCTACAAATGGTGCAGGCTGTCCCTTCTTCTGCTCCTGGAGCTTTGCAGTCCCCCGGCCGCACACACGACCGCTGATCTTCAAGGGCAGTGGGCCGGGGTGGCAAACGGCTCACCCCAGCCCTGAACCTCAGCTCTTATGGCCAAAACACACGTACCACACTCCTCCCTCTTCCTCACTCCTGGACCCCCTCTCATGCCAGAAATCTCCCTTATAAGCCATCTTGCCTGAGGCCCCCCTGCTAGCAGGCAGGGCCACAGCTCCAGACTTACTAGTCACACAAATAAACTAGTAAGTTCCCAGAGGGGGCTTACAGAAACATAGAAACCTAGACAATGTTGACAGAAAAAGGCCAGTGGTCCATCAAGTCTACCCATGAGACCCTATATAAAAAAAACACCCTGTATATGTAAATATATATACTCTGTACTATACTGTATATATTTGTAAATACTCTTGTTTTACGTATTACACGTATTTTGTCATTTGTTTCCTAACTGTCTTAAGTGCACTGTACTACCATGTAACTTCAATTGTTTACCCTCTTTTTGTACCCATGCCCCCGGGTCACACCTGGAAACGAGCTTCTGCTCATGGTGCCTTTCCTGATTATCAAGTTTTAAATAAATAAATAAATATAACCCTGTAACCTAGCGTCAATGTGGGGTTTTAATCATCCCCAATAGTCTTCCTATTCCTTACCCCAGATTCATCGCTACGTGTGAGGATTGTCCTTTCGCTCTGTCCCAAGCCCATTTGAAGCCCACCATGGTTTTAGCTCTCACCACCTCTGCTGGGGGTAGTTCCATGGTTACACCACCCTTTCAGTAAAATCATATTTCCTCACATCCCTTCTGAACCTTTCCCCTGTCAGTTTGCAGTCGTGCCTTTGTGTTGTTACTAAGGTTACTAAGGTTGAGAAGACAAAAGTGGGCTCAGGCACATCGGGATTGTTTCCCACTCCGTAGTGGGTGTATTTTTCCCTCTTAGGTCATTTAAAGGCATTTGTCCAATCCTAGGTTGAAATTATCAAATGTTTTTTAAGTTTGCTATTTCTTTTGAAAGTTTGTTCCACACTCTTGCTGCCATTTGTAAAGTAACGATCCCTTTTTTTTGTATTTGTCTTTGTTATTACTAGTTGTTTGGCATGCGACCTTCAGTTCACATGTCTGTCAGCGAACTCCAAACTACACTGTGTTCTCAGTTGGGGGTTTTGTAGGATATTAAATAATAATAATAAAAGATTACCTCTTTTCCTCCTCATTTCCAGGCTAAATAATCCAGTTTCTTATAACCTGTCTGGATGTGTCATATTTTATAAGCATGGAATTAGTTTTGCTGTTCTTCTCTGAACTTTTTCAACTAGTTCAATATCACCCTTTAGGCAGAGATTCCAAAAGGGCGACCCATAGTCCAAATGAGGAGGCATATGTGCCCGATACAGAGGGAGTATGCAATATTCTTTTCTAGAAACAAAGGAGTGCCTGGCAGTTCTAAGTAACCAACTTGCAGATTGTGTTATTTTCTTACAATGATCTGTTGAACTGGCGCTCCTGCTAACTAAGTAGTTCCTCATAGTTCACCTTGTTTATTTCTCTCAGGAATTTGAAGGTTTTTATCACGTGCCCCCCGCTCTCTTCTGGTCTTGAGTGAGTACATGTTCAGTACCCTAAGACGCTCCTCATAGGACTTTCCCTGCTGGCCTTAAATCATCTTTGTCAACCTACACTGTACTGCCTCCAGCCTATCCCTATCTTTTCTAAGGTGAGGGCTCCGGAACTGGGCACAGTACTCCACGTGTGGCCTTGCCAAGAATCTACACAGGAGGAGGAGCATCACTTCTTTATTTCTACTATCAATACCCCTCCTGACAAACCCCAGCATCTGTTTGCCTTACTACAAGCCTTGTTGCATTGGCTAGGCTGTTTCAGGGAGTTGCTGATGATGATGACTCCTGGGTCATGCTCTTCTGTTTTAACCCCTCCCAACCAGTATTCTGTTCTGGGATTCTTTTTCCTAGGTGAATCACTTTGCACTTTTTGGCACTGAATTTCAGCTGCCAAACATGTGATCACCTCTCTAGCCTTTGCAGGTCATTTTGTAATTCTCTAATTCCCTCAGTGCTATCTATGCTCCTGCACAGTTTTGTGTCATCTGTGAAGAGACTAGTCCTACCCTGAATCCCTTCTCGAATGTCACTGATGAACATGTTAAAAGGGAACAGACCCAGGCAGACCCTTATGGTACCCCACTTGTGACATCCTTCTCTTCTGAGTTAACTCTATTTACCACAACCCTCTGTTGCCTCCCTTTGAGCAGTTTTCTACCCAACTAACTATAACCCTAGCCACCCCCAGGTCCTCCATCTGCCTTAGTAGGCATCTGTGAAGCACAGAGTTGAAAGCCTTAGAAACAGAAACATAGAAGCTGACGGCAGATAAGACTGCAAGGCCTATCCAGTCTGCCCATTTCTTTTTCTACCTTATAAATGTGCCATCGGCCTTTACTCTGTCAATGGCCTATCTATTCATACCCATCTGTATTGCTCCCTTATGCCTATCCCATGCCTGTTTGAAGCCCTGCACTGTATTCATAGCCACCACTTCCTGAGGTAGGCCGTTCCATGCATCCACCACCCTTTCTGTGAAAAAGAACTTCCTCACATTACCCCTTAATCGGCCTCCCTCTAATCTCATGTTGTGTCCTCTTGCCCTGCTATTTTTCTTATATTGAAACATGTTAGACTCTTTCACCTTGTTAATACCCTTAAGGTGTTTGAATGTTTGGATCACCTCTCTCCCTCCTTTGCGCTAGGGTATACATAGTGAGCTCCGTTAATCTGTCCTCATATGTCTTCTGATGCAGTCCCTGCACCATTTTGGTTGCCCTTCTCTGGACTGCCTCAATTTGGTTAATGTCCTTGTGAAGGTGTGACCTCCAGTACTGCATGCTGTATTCCAGATGGGGCCTAACCAGTGTCTTGTAAAGAGGGATTATTACCTTCCTCTTACTGCTTGTGATACCCCTACTAATACACCCTAACATCCCCCTAGCCTTACCTACTGCTTTAGAGGTCTGCTTGGATGATTTCAGGTCATTGGTGATGATGATGCCCAAGTCTCTTTCTTCCTTTGTGACTGCCAGCAACTCCCCTCCCAGCCTAGAGGTGGCTTCAGAGTTTCTCTTCCCTATGTGCATGATCTTGCACTTCTTTGCATTAAATCCCAGTTGCCGCTCTTCCGACCATTTTGCTAGTTTATCCAGATCTCTTCTCATTCTGCCCACCCCATCTGGAGCATCCTCTCTGTTGCAGATCTTAGTGTCATCTGCAAACAGACAAGCCTTACCCTCTAGTCCATCTGCAGTGTCACTAATGAAGATATTGAAGAGGATTGGCCCCAGGACTGATCCCTGAGGTACCCCACTTGTGACTTGCATCTCTTCTGACTGTATACCATTTACCACCACTCTCTGTTTTCTGCCCGTCAACCAGTTTGCCACCCAGTTGACCAACTTCTGACCCACCCGAGGCCTATCCAGCTTGTTTATCAATCTTCTATGTGGAACAGTGTCGAAAGCTTTGCTGAAGTCAAGGCAGGCGACATCAACTGTTCCCCCTTGGTCCACCACTCTGGTTACCCAGTCAAAGAAATCTTTGAGATTAGTTTGACAGGACCTTCCTTTTGTAAACCCCTGCTGTCTTGGATCCTGTGCCCCTATGGGTTTCAGGTGTTGCACTATCCTTTCCTTAAGGAGTGCCTCCATAATCTTGCTCACTACTGAGGTAAGACTGACTGGTCTGTAGTTCTCTGCCTCCTCCCTGCTACCACTCTTGTGGAGCGGGATCACATGAGCCCTTCTCCAGTCTTCTGGGACCTCTCCTGTGCTCAGAGACTCATTAAACAGTTCTGCTAATGGCTCTGCTAGTTCCACCCTTAGCTCCTTAAGTACCCTGGGATGTATGCCATCAGGTCCCATTGCCTTGTCCACCCTGAGCTTAGCGAGCTCTTGTAGGATGCTTTCTTTTGTGAAGGGAGTAGTGTTCACCTCCCTCCCCCCTGTGTCCATGGTGCTGAGCTGTGGGCCCTGCCCTACCTTCTCTTCAGTAAAAAACTGAGCAAAAGTATCTATTTAAGATAGATTCTTTTACAGGGTCCTCCTCCTCCTCACATGCCCCCTTTTCTCCTTTGAGCTTTGCAATACCCACTCTGGACTTTCTCCTTTCACTAATGTATCTATAGAAAGTCTTGTCACCTTCTTTTACTATTCGTGCTAGTGTTTCCTCAGTTTGGGTCTTTGCCTGCCTTACTGCTTTCCCTGCTTCCCTTAGGGCAGTTTGGCATGCCTCCCTATCTTCATCCCGCTGTGTTCCCTTATATTTCCTAAAGGCCAGCCTTTTGGCTCTGACCTTTTCTGCTACTGTATTTGAGAACAAAAGTGGTTTCCTTCTTCTTTTGCGCTTCCTTTTCTGTCTAACACAATAGGATGTTGCTTCAAGTATTGCATTCTTGATGCTTGCACACTTTGCCTGTACCCTCACCTGTGTTTCTTTTTGCCAGGGCTAGCTTAACTCTGTTGGCCATCTTATCAAAGTCAGCTCCTCAGAAGTCCCATATTTTTGCCTTGGAATGGGATGATTTAGTTGTAATGGCCAAATTGAACCATACCATGTGATGGTCACTGGCCCCCAGGTGACCTTCTACCTGGAGATCTGTGATCCCTTCCCTGTTAGTCAGTACTAGATCTAGGATAGCCCTGTCTCTTGTGGGTTGTTGTACTAGTTGTTTGAGACCCTCCCCCTGCAGGGAATTCACCATGTGTCTAGTTCTGGCAGCCTTGCTGAAGTCGAAGTAGAGTAGATCCACAGCGCCAGTTCCTTTGTCACCCAGTAGAAGGTTCTCAGCTACAAGGCTTATTCAAGATGACTAGAGGAGACCGAGGGTGGTGGGTATGTGGAACTCACTCCCAGAGTTAGTGGTTAAAGCCATGCTTTAGTGGCATCAAAGAAAAACCTTGACAAGTACATGAACACAGTTTGCATGTACCTAACGAACCACTGAGGGTGGGAGGTGGTTGGTAGACCATCAAGATAGAGATTCCAGAATGGCAGGTAATGAAAACAGCACTGAAACACAGCATGACTACTTATCTGTGACCAATGGCCCCCCTCCCCGAGTTGCATTCCCCCCCGGAGTTGGTATATATAGTAAGGGAGCGTGAGAGTTCACTGTAAGTGGTCGCACTATATTTCTGTTCTGTTTTCACTCCTCGCCATTCTGGAGTCATTATCTTAACATGGAACTGAGGAGATCTCGCAGGTCAAATAAGTGCTCTACCCTCTAAAGATCCTTATGGCCTTATGTCCTAATGATTTAAAAAGCCAACTAGCTTGGTGACTTATGTGTAGAGCAAACACTGAATTCTGTCTTAAAGAATTCATTTAGAAAAATGAAGGGGGATGTAGATATTGTGAAATAGTTGTGCAAGCAGTGTGCCAGAGATAGGGGACAAGCAATGCTCTGACTCAAAATATGTAATTTATCTTGACATGTGAGGGGCCATAACCATAACTCACAAGCAACTACCATCAGTGTATCAAAAATTCTGCTATTTAAAATGGAGTTACACATATTTAATTTCCTCACTCCCCAATATCCATTAGATGAGTGACTTTCACTAATTCAGTAGTCCAGTTTCATAGGTACTGATTGTAAACAGGACGCTCAGTATTCTGGGACCAACACAAAACTCATAATAAAGCCTGTGATCTCTAACGCACCAAAGGCACAGTAAAAGACAAACAGACTTATAAAAAAATTAGTCACCGATTAGATAAACTCAGATGATGATGACAACCTTTCTAATAGTTTAGGAAAGAGAACAGAAAAGATAAGCAACTGTGATATATGTTCAGTACATGCAGAATATCATCAATTTGGCACATATAAAATCCATATAAATCCCAGACATGCTAGTAGATATTCTTATTATCTCAGGTTTTCTGCATCTTTGAAAAAATTAATCTTATGTATTTTATAACGTCCCAAACAACTACTTACGGGAATCGGTTCATAAGAACTTTCATTAGATCCTGTGGGTCAAAATATGAGCGTGCCAAATATGGGGCCAGGCATTCATTTCTTATGCACTCATGTTGGGGACACTGCAGGACCATGTGAGCTAGTGTTTGAAAATCTCCAGTCCCATAGTCACATTTCGAATCATTCACAAGCTGTGATATATCTTTTCTCTTGTATCTGTATTCCAGCACTTTCAAAGGAAGTGATTCCAATCTAAAGCTGAAAAAGATTTTCATATCGGATTGTTCTGTCAGAAACTTAAATAGGGTTCTAAAGTATGCATTATTTTATTTTTAGAATACAATATGTGAGATTTTATGTTCTCAGTTCTTTCCATATCTGCTCTAGCCGAGTTGTCTTTTAATCTTTTTTTGATTACTGAGTTATAAGTCTGTGAAATATTGATCTTTTTTCAGAGAATCAACCCACAGATGTGACATATTTAGAGGTGTGGCTCTGCTTTATGTCCAAAGCCAGGGCAAAGATTTACTACTTGGAAAAACTGATTTTTTTTTGTCCAAGCATCTTTTGGCTAGTCTATTATTATCCATGTCTGAGCATTTTATTCAGTAAGCCGTTTTCCTAATTTTTATAAAAGCTTCAGTTTTTGATCTCCCTAGTTCTGCTTTCACTGTCTTTGCTGGGGTTGTTTTAGATACATGTAGAATTGCTATATAGACTTTATTAAAAGCTTGTTTTATCAAGGCTAGTCTCTTTCCACTCCAGATTTCTAACATAAACAGTGCTACTCCGTTTACCTTCATTCTGGCTGTGTGTAAGGCCAGAATAAGTAAGTATCCCTCATACCTAGAATTAAATATGCAGCAAGTCTTTTTTTAATCTGGTTTAATTTTGTTCTTAAATATTCTTTGTGTTTTGCCCAGAAATTACTTTTGGAGAAGAACAAATCAAGATAGCAATATGTTTTTTTTCTATTCCAAGATTGAGAGATTCTCTATTTTCTAGTTGAGTTTTGTGTTCTTTTTTCCATATGTGAGAATTTCACTTTTGGCTACATTGATTTTTAATTTGTTTTCTATGCAATATTTTTCTAACCAGGATAGTTTATGACATAAGCCAGTAGGAAGCAAGGCCACAAGAATTAAATTGTCCGCATACAACAAAGACGGCAGTGCGACCCCTTCACACTGGGAGAGTGTCCTTCATTATCCATAGGAATCTGTGGGAGATCATTGGTGAACAAATTAAAAAGGGTCAGAGCTAGTAGTCAGCCTTGTTTTACACCTACATTTTAGCTAAAACTATTTGAGACTTAGCTTTTCAAACCATATCTAACTACAGACCACTTGTCTGTATAAAGATTTACAATGGTTCTAAGAATAGTATGATCAATATTCAAGGCAAAAAGTTCTTTTTTTACATAAAAGGGGTCTAGAAATAACATCAAAGGTTCATTTAACATCAGTAAATGCCAGGAAAACTGGAATATTATTTCCACATATTTTTCCTATAAAGTATAGAATAAAAAAAAACTGGCTCATTGTGGAAAAAGATTTCCTAAAGTCCACCTGATATGGATTAAGAATATTTTCCTTTTCTGTCCAAACATTTATTCTGTTCAGGATGATCCTGGTAAAAAAATTGCCCAAACAATCAATAAGGCTAACTGGCCTGTAATTTTCTGGGAGGACCAGATTATTGACGATTGGAACTATAATGTTCCCTTTCCACTCGCTTGGAAAAGAAGCAATCCTCAATCAATTTATTAAAGTGTAGGACAAGAATATTGCTCCACCAACCAGTCTCTACCTTGTAAACATATGGGAGCATTCTATCAGGACCAGAGGACTTATTACCTTGTATTACTCCTACTGCTAATGCAACCTCTGAAGGCATTATTTGAAGGGTTTCTGTATCCAACTGTAAATCCTTTATGAAAGTATTATAATTACCGGGTTTCCCTTTTTCCCATAGGGAAACCATGGTGTAATTTGCTGTAATAATGCAGTGTTTATTATGACAAACATGTGCACTGTTTCTCTTGCTCTGCACATGTGCCCGGTCACCACAGCTCTTCCTTTGCAACCGCTGAATACCTTGTCTTTCTCCCGGAGACTAAACCGCCACTTGGACTTGGCGATAAGTGATTTTTACACAGACAATCGACCAAAATAAAAAAAAAACTTAAGGCCATCGAAAGAAAAAAAGAAAAAAGTGTTAAATAAATATGTAAGGGCGACTGTGGACTGTGCACTGAAACCAGACCGCGGCCACACAGCAGCTTCTTTTTATTTTATATAATTGCTGTGGTGAAAATGGGAAACCCAGCAATTATATAAAATTAAATATGGGATGGTGTGTAAAATCAAATTTTACACACACACCCTCAGTGTTGGATGCCTAAATAAACCACTTGAGCGTTGCTCTGAGGATTTATGTGGCATCCACACCTCAGGTGTGTGTAAAATTCTCGCTACACACACCACCCCATACTTTATTCTATTTATAATTAAATGACTGTAAAAATTTTGCCATAATATGAACAGTCACCTAGACGTCTACCTGATTGATGCTCACCAACCACATCATTGGTGGTGAAGCCATCTGAAAAGTGGTAGGGCCAAGGATGCAAGGTGTAAATTCTCCTCTAGTAATAAATTAACGTGATTGCAAAAACTGATAGGGTCACTTATAATAATAATAACAATGATAATATATTTATTTATAAAGCGCCTTTCAGTTGTCAAGATGTTGTGCACAATAAAATGACACAAATAATAAGTATAAAAACACAATAAAATCACAGTAGGATCAACAATCTCAAATTGAATCAGTGTTCCAAAAAAGCTATTTGAAAAAGATGAGTTTTTAAACCCCTCTTAAATTCCTCCACCGAGGTGCACTCCCGTAACCAGCATGGTAGAGAATTCCAAAGAGTGGGTGTGGCGTAAGAAAAAGCTCTACAACCTGATGATTTAAGACTCACTCTTGGAATCTCTAGCAACCCCTCATCGGCCAAGCAAAGCAATCGGCCAGGGCAATAAGAAACCAGAAGTTCTTTCGGATAGGCTGGACCCTGATCATGTAGGGCTTTGAATGTCAGCAAACTGACTTTAAAGGCAATCCGCCACCGTATTAGTAGCCAGTGCAGTTCGTGCAGCACCGGGGTAATATGGCAGGACCTACTTGTCCCAGTCAAAACCTTGGCTGCAGCTTTCTGCACTAGCTGAAGGAGGTGGATTTCAACCCCAGAAAGCCCAAAGTACTGGGAGTTGCAGTAGTTCAAACGTGAGGACACAAAGGCGTGGACCAATGTTGGTACTGCGTCAGATGGAACAAGGTGCCTAACTCTGGCAATATTCCTAAGGTGGTAAAAGGAAGTCTTGACAACTGCCAACACTTGTGATTGTAGTGTCAGCCTGTCATCCAAGATGACCCCCAGGTTACGCACCCATTCAGAGGTCGGGAGTGAAATGCCACCAAGAAAAATTCCTGAGGGCGCACCAACAGATAACCCCTCTATCTAACGACCAGGGTCCATGACCAAAACCCCTTCTTTTCTGAGTTCAACTTCAGCCAACTAGAGTCCATCCAGTCCTGGATTTCTTTCAGACAGTTGTTAAACACAGAGAGAGCTCCATCCTAGTCTGGGGAAAAAGACAGGTATAGCTGGGTATCATCTGCATAACAGTGAAACCTCAGCTCATACCATCTTATAATGTCTCCGAGGGGCAGCATATATACTGTGAATAACATGGGAGACAGCACTGCACCCTGAGGCACCCCACACAACAAAGGAGTTGGGCTTGAGGAAAAAACCCCAGACACAACTCTTTGTGATCTCCCGGTGAGGAATGAGGTGAACCATCGAAGGACGATTCCCGATATTCCACAAATCTGCCTCAGGCATGCTATCAACACCAAGTGATCCACAGTGTCAAAGGCTGATGAGAGATCAAGAAGAACTAGAATAGAATGCCTCTTCTGATCTCTCACCCTCAGAAGATCATTAAGCACCCGAACCAGTGCAGTCTCGGTGCAATGTCTTTTATGAAAACCGGACTGGATAGATGTCATGGATGGTTAAATGGTCTTCCAATTGGGCCGCCACTACTTTCTCAATCACCTTCCCAATAAAGGGTAGGTTTGAGATCGGTCTGTAGTTTGTGAAACAGTCCGGGTCCAAGGTAGCTTTCTTCACGAGAGGTGTCACCGCCTCCTCTTTCAGGGAGCTAGGAAACTCACCCATCTCCAAGGAGCACCAGACTATTCGCACAAGGATTGGACCAATGATGTCATTACAACCCAACAATAGGGAGGTTGGTCCAGGATCCAAACTACAGCTTGTAGGGCATACACTATGGATGATCCTCATGACTGAAGGAACTCCAAGAAAATTGAGGTTCTGTGTACTCACACTGTCCGACAGCATCCCCCTTAAAGTTTGCTGGACACAGATCAGCCCTGATGTCGGCCACCTTATTTGCGAAGAAACGAGCAAGATCCTCGCACTCTAATTGTGAAAAGGCTTTCCGAACCTGCAGACAGGCTGGGTTGCACAGTCTGTCTGCCGTTTGAAAAAGCTGAGCCGGTTGGTTCCTAGCAACTGCAACCTCCCTGGACAAGAATTCTGCCTTCTTACGGGTGATTGCAGATTGATAGACAGAATAATGGTCCATCAATCTAAGGCGGTCGGTATTAAGGGCAGATCTGCGCCAGCAACACTCTAACCTTCACCCATGTCTGCGTATCTCCCTTAACATCCCATAAAACCAAGGGGACTTGGGGCGAAGGGATAAGGATAAAGATGAACAGGAGCAATAGAATCCAGAGCCACCATAACAGCCATATTATAGGCTGCCACTAGGGTCTCTGGACTACTGCTCACCAACACGGGGGATGAGAGGTCAAGGACCACCGCAAGGCCTTGAGAAGTAATATCTCTTAAGGGGTAGTACCTAACCATCTCCACAGGAGTAGACCTTCTCAGGGGGGTACAAAAACTGAACCTCACAGTGTAGTGGTCTGACCAAGTGACTAGTTCCACCCACAAATCAAAAGTATCAGTCTCTAGGAGAAAGACTAAGTCCAAGGAGTTTCCAGATCTATGGGTAGCATTGGAAACTACCTGTGTAAGGCCAAAAGAAGTTATTAAATGGAGGAAGTGATTACCAAATTGCGAGAATTCATCGTCGACCCAAACGTTAACGTCACTCAGAACCATCAATCTGGGCGACTCAAACGACATATCGACGATGAAGTCTGCCACTTCCTGTAGGAAGCGTTTCCCATCACTGGGTGGATGGTAGATGAGTATGATTCAAACACCTACACCCACTACCACTGTACACTCAAAGGACTCAGTCTCTCCCACTACCATACTCGTGAGGCCCAGTTCAGTCTTAAAACAAACAGACTGCGACCTCCCCACCCCTGCGGTCCAATTTCGGGTGGTGTATCACCGAGTACCTGGCTGGAGTCATGGCCTCCAATGTGGGGCCTGTATTTTCATCCAGCCAGGTCTCGGTGATGCAAGCCAGGTCCACTGAGCCAACAAGGTCAGCAATAATGCCCGTCTTGTTTCTGATGGACCTAGCATTGCATAACACCGCCCGAGTTGGACGAACCTTGGTGGCTGTCAAGCCCATCTGCCTACTAAATTCTGTAGTGCCCTTGGGTATGGGCACCAGACATGGTAATCCACAATCTGGATTCCATTTCACCCCAGTGCACCTTCTGGATCTAACTACCCCAATATGATGGCCCCCCCTCATTCATCCTCCTCTGTTCGCAGCCCCCCACCCACTTCCCTCTCCTATGGGCAATTCCAAGTGCTCTGCAGTGCTGATATATATCATAATGGAGTGGGAGAGAATAAAAAGGGTGGAGGGCGCAAAGAGAGGAGGATGATTAGCACACCACTGTGGTGGCAGAGGGCCGACACATGCTGCTGCTGAACAATTAAAACCAAACAATAAACCTGCTGAAACAATTAAATTCAAAAAATAAATAAATGAAAATAACTAACCCTTAAATCAAAATAAATTAAAGAAAACCAACCCCACCCAAAGAAAATAAAGTCTAAACCCAGCAAGAGGACTCCTACAAAAATAAATATAAATAAAATACCAGGGTTCTCTCACCACCCCAATTTAAACAAAATAAAAATTTTAGCACTCTCACTGCAAAAAATGTTTTCCAAAATCATAAAACATTTCAAACCTAAATTATAAAAAATTAACATGTCACCCCCCCCCCAGTCCTCTCACTACCAGGAAATAAATGAAACAGTAAAATAAATGGACACAAGGTCCTCTCACCACCTCGCTGTCCAGATCAACTCAAAACAAAATAAAAAAAAAATAGGAAGTCCTCAATCCACTAGGTGAAGAGTCAATTTTGTTCATAAATATATAAACGAAAAAGAATCCTAATCCATTAAGTGTCAAAAAACACACACAGCAGACCAATTATCCACAGGATTCGGAGGATATCCAACATTCGAGACAGATGGATCCTTCCCTTAACCACAGTGAAGTAAGGCCCCTCACTCCCAACTGGTAAACACCACAAGAAATAAAGTGGCCTAACAAAACACCCAGGAACAAGCCACATTCAGTATTCCGACCGAGAGGTCTAGGGAACAAGGAACCCCAGCCAATTCCTTGACTGCACGGATCTAGTACCCCCTTCAGGCCACTAATCAAGTGGGAGTCCCAGAGGGAGAAAGTGCCTCAGGCCAATTCAAGGCCTTATGTACACAAGGAGCTCCAAAAGTAACAAAAAGTAGATCCCCTTTAGTACTTCTTTCCAAATCTCATAGTTTCCAAAATACAAATCCTGGGAACTCCAGTCAGAGAAGTCCCTGTAAATCCCACTGTCCTGAGAGGAACCTTCAACAATAGGCAACCCACTGTATTCTACACACAGGACTGAAAATCCCACACTTTACTCCACGTAGGACACTTCCCTCTGCCCCAGTAGGTCCTGTAGTTGGCAGGAGCAAAGTTTTCGTCTTCGGACAAAGAACTTCTGCAGTTTAAATCGCACCCTGCATACATACAATTCGGGCAGCAGAAACCCACGATAAGCAGTGTCCCATAACACCTCCATCAGAGAAAAAAGCCTGCTATCTCCTCAAGTGCCAGGTCCGAAATTCAATTCGGGCAATAGGGCTTCATGACGCCACACTTCATTGATGCTTTCCTCTGCCTCGATAAACCCTGTAATGGGCGGGGGACACAATCCCAGTCTCGGGGCCAAGACCCCACAGTCCACTCCACTCCATGCCCCCTCAGTACACAACAGCAGCGGCAGGGCACAGTTGCCGAAAAACAATCGGCAATCCGAAACAAACTTCCCTTCGTCCTGGGCTCGTCTTGGAGAATTCTACTGACCACCGAATCCACCGGTCCGCAAATTACGTCTGAAACGCTGAGAGAAAACACTTAAAAACAATAAAAATTTAAAAATCAACGCAGCGGCACACTCAAATCAGCAGCCATCTTATGAAAGTGGTAGGGCCATTGCCATAGTGCCCCCCCCACCCCTATGTTCTGGCACCTATGAACCACATAACATTCAGGTTGAAAATATCAGCCCTATCATTATCTTGGAACATACTTGGATCCTTGGCCTTGTCCATGGTCCAACCCCCCATTGTCTCCCAGATGGCAATTTAATGCCCTTCTTTTGCACAAGCCCCCAGTTTAGGACCTGAGTGGAGAAGGAAGTTGACACCTACTTTTCCATTAATGACACTCCTGATATGTCCAGGGCTATGCTGTGGGATGCAGTTAAAGCATACATTTGGTGTAAGAGCATTAGTTATTCAGCACTTGCTAAAAACAGCACTTCCTTCAGCTAACCCAGCTTAAAAGTTCACTCAAGGAACTTGAGGAAAACTGTAATGCTTACAGTGATCCTCCTCCACCAGAGACTAAATGGAAACTAACTCAGCTCAAATACCAAATCAACACACTTACTTACTCTGTTGTACAGAAAGCAGTCCAGTGTACCTCTCATATATACTGGGAATTAGGGAAAAAGGCAGGCAAACTACTAGCCTACTGTACTAAGCTACAGCAAACACATTGCCAGCATCAAACATGCAATGGAGGGGTTTGTTACTAATAGGACAAAGATCAACAAAGCCTTCAGGGAATTTTACTCAAAGCTGTATACATCACAGCAAGGACTGCACACACCATCCCTGGCATCCTTCCCAGGTCCGACAACCCTCTTGACCCTTACTGAATCCCAAAGACTTGCTTAAATGCTCTGATCACCTTGCAAGATAGCTGCAAAGCACTCCTGAAAGGCAAGACTCCACACCCAACTGGCCTGCCAGTGGAATTCTACCAGTCACTGCTGGACAAATTGGATAGCTGACTGCTGTTACATTTCAGACAGTGAGTGCACAATGGAAACTTCCCCCTCCATGTCAGATGCCCTTATAACAGTGTTGCCAAAAAACATGCAAAGATGCTCAACGGGTGCCAAACTATCACCCCATTTCTTTCCTCAATGTGCATGCCAATTTGCTCGCCAAAATTCTGGCTGTCAGTCTGCAAAACTTGATTCCACTGATTATAGACTGCCATGAAACAGGATTTGTAAAGGATTGTATGGCTATGGATAATGTGTACTTTTTTTTTTATATAGATGTTTATAGTATTTTTGTAAGTTTTTCTCCCGCTCCCCCACCCGAGGCCCTGGCACACAGCCATGCGTGTGGAGGCACGCATGCACACCATGGTGCCAGCTCAGCCCCTTCCACCCACCTGTAACAGTACTGCCCCCTCCTGCCTATGCTACCCACCAGACCTCCACCTGGTGGGAGCAGAACTACGGGAAGGGGGTGACAATCCACCCCCAGGAGAGGAGAGCCGCCTGCCAACTTGCTCAGTCCTGCTGTTCCCTCCCCCCTCCCCACATGCCGGCACCCTGACGACCTGAGGTCGTTCCTGAACCCAGGTCGCTGGTGTAGCACGAGATAAGGCATCCAGTGCCTCAGCCCTCAGCTCCACCGGGTCGACTTGTACGTTTTAATGTTGTCTAGGCACTCTCCAAGCAGCTGCAGCTCATATTCTGTATGAGCATAGACATGGAGAAGGCCTTTGACTCCACTGAATGGGTTTATTTGTATCAGGCAATAACTCTAATGACCATTGGCTCATCCTTTGTTGGTTGGGTACAGCTGCTGCAAACTGACTCCAGGGCAAGTATCCTCACTAATTGTGTAATCTCTGAAACATTCCCCTTAGCTCGGGGAGCCTGTCACTTATCACTATGGAGCTTCTTGTTAGAAACCTTAGACAGCAAAGTGAACTAAAAGGGGCGAAGATCTGTGTAACTCTCCTAAAACCCTTGCATAGGCAGATGGTCTTCTTCTGGCCATCTCCAACCCATCAAGTTCCCTAACTCACTTTTAGGGAACACTAAATGAATTTACGACCATCTGAAGCTTCAGGGGCAACTGAAAGAAAACAGCTGGGTTTTCCTCTTAATAGCACCTGTATAGAAGATCAAGTTCAACAACTGACCCTTAAAGCAGCAGTACGTGATCGCAGTGAAAATTACCTATACTTTTTTATTTTACAGTGCCACCTGTCTCCTGACTTTTATGGTACCCTTTTTCTGACATTTTGAGTCTGCTTTACCACTTTTTTTTTGCAGTTGAAATAATAAAAGGAGTGCTTCTTTTAGTGTGGCTGGACCAGGTTTTCATCGGTATTCTCTGTTTTGAACACCCATTGTTTAAGATAACTTTTCTTGTGACTATAATGACCTAGCATGAAGCAAACACTGCTCCTTGACGTTATGGGACAACAGGTGTGCAAAAACTGCTGGAATACTGTTGAAAACCAGGGCTATGCTGAGCCATATTAAAAGAAGCACTCCTTTTATTATTTCAGATGTGGATAAAGTGGTAAAGCAGATTCAAAGTGGGGAAAGAAGGCTATCATACAAACCAGGAGATAAGGGGCAATATAAAACAGAATAAAAAAACTGCAAGTCAGACTTGTCACCACTATCCTATACTGCTGCTTTAAATGGTCTTCTCACTTTATTACCTATCTGGACATGGTGGTCTCCCCAAACCTGTAGTATGTGGTGAAGTTAAACCTACACCCTTGATTAAAGAAGTAGAGGCAAACCTATGTAAATGTGCCTCTCCTACTATCAAGGCTTCTGCCCCCTCCCTTCCTAGCTATTTTCTTCACTTCTTGTCCATGCTTCCTCTCCCTCCTCTACATTCTGCCCCCCCAACTGTTGCTTTTTCCACTGGCCCTCCTTGTGCCTCCATGCAATTGCCTCCTTCTGGCTTCTGCTGCCTATCTCACTACCCCTTTTTGCCTACCTTTGACCGCTGCTGACCTTGCCGTTACCCCTGTCTGACCACAGCTGCAGTGGCCGTGCTCTGCCTTTTTTGTCCCTTCTGCCTGGATTGGGGCATCAGCCTGCTGCTTCGAACTGCACTGAACATGTGAATAATATTTTCCAATAGAAGCTATTTTTAAGTACTGGTTCGAATTCTATTACTTTTCTACATATACAGGCCTTTTAGTAGCTACAGTGAACATTCCTTATTTACTCTATGGTGATAAGTACCATTTTAGAACTGTATGATGTAGTTTATGTCCTTATAACCACAGAGTTCTTTAGCAGTACACAGATGCATTGTGTCAACAACAGAAGAGCCCTCCTTATCTTACTACCTACCCAGGCTCCACACACCTAATCATACTACCTACCCAGACTTTGCCCTCCTTATCTTACTGCCGACCTGGACTTCATCCTCCTTATGTTACTACCTACTCGGACTTTGACCTTCTTATCTTACTAAAGACCTGGGTTTTGCCCTCCTTATCATACCATCTACCCAGACTTTGCCCTTCTTATCCTACTACCTACTTGAACATTACCCTTCTTATCTTACTACCCGGGCTTCACACATCTAATCATACTACGTGCCCAGGCCTTGCCCTCCTTATCATACTACCTACCTGTGTTTCACCCTCTTTATCTTACTGTCTACCCAGGCTTCAGAAGCCTAATCATACTGCCTGCCTGAGCTTTGCCCTCCTTATCATACTACCTACCCAGACTTTGCCTTCCCTATCATACTACATACCCGAATTTTGCCCTCCCTTACATCCTACTCTATCTTCAGTGTCGTAACTTCCCTTTAGCCTCTGGGCATTTGACCCTGTTCCTAACTGCCCTTACAATTCGTTCTCCCCAACAGCAACTGGGCTGTCATCCCAATGCCCTCCTTCCCCTCGTGAACTTTCTCCCAGTCCCCCCAAGGACTCATCTACCTGGGGCTTTACCTCGCAAAGGTTTGTCTCCAAAGTTGTCCCATCAGACGTTGCCCCTCAAGGACTTGACTCTAACGTTCCACGTATGAGCCTTATTGCAGAGGTGAATATTTGGACAGTCAATCCTAAAGTAGTTGTTAGTAAGTCTTCCTTCTCCTCAGGATTCCTTCAATAATCCCATAATTCATTTGGCATCTGGCCTCCTAGCATCTCCACAGGGATGGAGTCCTTCAAAGTAGGAACTCCTTTTGTTGTAGGTCCAACCCTGCACTGCTGCTGGGCCATTGGGGTGACCAGTACAGATGTGTGTGCCAGAATCAGACGCAGTGTCATAGTGTATCATCACAGTTTCCTGCAGGAAAACTGCCATTGAACTGTGCTGTTTCCTGCAAATTTCTGCAAAAATTCTACAGAATTCTGCAGGATCAGGCGTCTGATCCTGGCTGGCACCCCTGCAGTTCAGCATTTAACAGACAGATGACTTGGGGTGTTTTCAGACTTTGTGATATCTTCATTATCCAGAATCTGTAGTGTAGGCAAATGTGAGGAATTTTAATATATGCAAGATGATACACTGTGTACCACAGTAGTGACATCGCTAATGTGGCCCAACAGCATTATGACATTTTTAGATGGCTTTTAAAATTTGTTACTGTATTTATTGTATTAGGTTTTTCAATATTTTATTGTTATTTATACTGACATGCTCTGTTTATATAATGGCACCCAGAGCCTCTGAGACTGGGCGCCACATACAAATAAACATTACTTACCTTACTACTGTGGTACAACAGCATCAAGAAGTGCATGTATTTCCATGTACATACAGAACCATCTATTACAGTCAATGTTATGAGTTCTCAATTGGAAGACAATGTTAAGCCATGGTGACCTAGTGATACCTACGTTTTGATTTCTGACTGGTTTTGTGACTAATATGCAGTACTTTGGTATGTCTCATTTGCAGTTTTAGCAAAATCTTGAGTATCACTTATCCTATTGTTACCAACCACGATATAGTATTGTGAGTCCTTCGAGATATAATATCCACCATGTTGACTTAACTATGTATAAATTCTGACTTGAGATTGACTGCTATATTTCTTGTCTGTATCGTAAGAACAATTTATCTGTTTCCCCTCAAAATGTGGTATAGACATTCTCATTGGAGAACCCACCATGTTCCACTCGTAATCTAGCCACATGAGATGCAAGTGAGTGATGTAGCCTGCCATCCACTGGTCCAGTGAGAGACAGAGAGAGAGAGACCCGAGGTTTCTCCTCAAGCTGAATCTCCCATGTGGCTGCACATGCTACCAGAGCTATTGTTTCATTTTATAAATGATCTCCCCAGGATAGCTGACATGAGAAGGAGGGGCTCGTTTTCTGTGGGGTCCTACTTCTACCCATTTTAAAGCTGGGTGAACTAAAGCAAAGTGGAGTTATGTGACTCGCTCAAGGTCACACAACAAATAGTCTTGGTGGTGTTCAAACTGGTGTGCTCCTGTCTCACAAGTCAGTGTTCTAACTGTATCAACTTGACCACTTTGCTTTCCAGTTACAGTATTGGAATAGCAAAGGAAGAAGAAAAGGAAAAATACATCAACCCTCATCCTCATCAAACGGTGAGAAACAGCTGGTTTCTAGCACTGAGATTAATGAAAATAACTTAGTATGGTGTGTTTATTCTGTTTCAGATTTTGTGGCAGAGAATTGCTCGAAAGGTGAAGCTGGACCAGACCAGTGGTCTACCTGGGTATTTGCCCAGCACTGCTCACATCCGCAATGACACCACCTGGAAAGTGCGACCTGTGCCACGAAGATTAGAGAACAGACATGTGGATCTAGGTGACACACCTCCATCTGACACCGAACGTTTTCTCAAGGCTTTAAAATCTACAGCACAGGGTATCCAGGTAGTAACTTTTTGCATACACTGAAACCCTCAGTTCACATGGGTCTCTTTCTCGCTAACTGTAGCCATGCCCAGGTAACCTTGTTTAAGCAATAAGGCATGACAGAGGGTGCGTTATGGTGGGATAACCACCTGCCTTGAGTGAGTTGAAGCAAAGGAGAAGCCGGTGTTTCACCACCAGAAGCTGTTAGTTTACCATGATGCACCCCCTGGAGTGCATCGTTGTGATTATGAAATGGGTCCTTTTTAGTAAATTGGATGTATCTTTTAAACATATTTTTGTAGAGCTACTTTCAGCTGCACTGCTGTGCTGGGATAACGGCTCAACTGAAAGTACCTTTTGGCCAGTTAGGCAGCATTCTTTCTACACATTTCATAATAAAGATAAAAGATGATGTAGACATCTTTAGGGATCCAGAATATGATTATGTATAAAACTAGCCAGAGACCAATGCAGTATACCAGCTGAAGGTGAAGGGATTGAAATAAGTTAGCACTTCTGCTGTCTGGCTGATCTGCCGTTCCACAGCTGGCTCACTACTTCATTTATAGAGGGGACCGTGCTAGTTGGATTAATCAGTGTCAAGCTACAAAGCATTCTGTATGATGAACTTCTCTCCACTGGCTGTGTCCCTTCTCCCAATCAAACAGTGTGATGTACAGCACATTACCATGTGGTACAGCTGACTTAAGAACATATGATTAAAAGGGACACTATCCACCCCTTTCAGGCCTAAAAAGTTATGTATTATCTGTCTTGGAGATTTGAAAAAACCTCAAAGCATAAACTGTTCTTCTGCTTGTTCAGTTTAGAAAACTTTTAAAATGAATATGTTTAGAGTATAGTATTTACAAATGCTGACCTATGATGATTATGGATTGCTTACATACCAGTACCAAACTGTAGTTTTTTTTTTTTCCTTAACTTTGTTTCCCTCCGGTCACCAGCCCCACTGGGATCTCCCTCAGACATGGCCCTGGTTCGTCAATCATTCTCCCGCTCGGCTTGAGACTCTATCTACCCCAGGTGGCCCTCTCCTCCTAGACTCCTACTACCCAGTCAGCCTGCTGCCCCCTAGCTTGTATACTCCCCGAGGTGGGGCCGCCACACCTACCTTGGCACCCTTTCTCAGAATCCAGAGTGCAGGCATTGAGATAGGAGAGGAGCTGGAGACCCTGAGTGAGCAGAGTCCAGCACTGGGCATGGGGGGCAACTAGCAGGTCCTGTCATCGTCGTCCTGTCGGGGGCTGGGGTTTTTCCTGTGTTTTGGTTGCTCCCAGGAGTGTGGATGTGCAATGATGCCCTGCATATGACGGGCGCGCTCCTGCACCCATGTGTAAGGCATCTGCCAACACCCCCATCCCCCATAAAAGCATGCTGCAAGTTGTGCTGCCTCTAGTCTCCACCAGGAGCTGCTGCTATTGCAGCGAGCGCAACCCACCCACCTCCAGGAGAGGAGAGCAGTCCTCCGGTCACTTGATCCTCTCCTGCCACTGTCGACCACCCAACAAACCGAGCTCGTTCTCAAACCTGGATCGCCGGCATGGCGCAAGGTGTGGCATCCAATGCCTCAACTCTCAGCGCCACCGGGCCAGCCGTAAACTGTAGTTGTTGCCTATCAAAATAATGTCAAAATTAATAAAATAAATGATTTTTTTCAACTGATATAAACTGTTTATAGGCTTTGCTCACTTTTTTGACATTGCTGTCTGTATCTTATTGTCAATGACTTACTTGCATTTAAAATATTACCATTGAATGTAACTAATTCTGGATCACCACTGAAAAAGGAACTTTCCATCTCTGACAGTGAGTCTACCTAGTTAACAAAACCACATACATACATACATAAACAACTAAAACAAGGTTCATGCATCCTACTCCCAGGATTCACCTGGAAACTAGCTATAATGGCTTAGTGTGCCTTCCTGGTCAAAAATTACAAATAAATAAATAAAACCAGGTGATTGTTTTGTTTGCTTGGACTCCCTGAAAATTAATTACAAAAAAAAACCTGATCAAGGGGTCTGCATGGTGCATGGCAGTGTGTCAGTTATAAAACAAAGTAAACCAGCACTCAACTAACCTCGGGGGGAAGGGGGGAATCAGATTAACCCTTCCCAGAAATTATCAACAGAGAATGTACCTAAAAACTATAACTTTATATGTAGATAAACAGAGATACATAAATAACTCGTGGACACTACTACATGGGGGGCTCAGGGAGTCAGAAAGAGTAGCCTAATGCGTTTCATGCCAGGGGGCATTTCATCAGAGGCCAGTGCCATGGCCAGGTGTCTGTGGTACTGCAGTTTCAGTGTTTGTGGTCACAAATACCATTTGCAACGACAAGCATCTTGCTGCTGCCACAGTTACAGAATGAGACTCTTCCCATGGCAGCTCAGTCAAGGCTTTGTGTATTGCGATTTTCAGGGGTGGCAGTACAAGTAGCCTGTGTGCACCCCTAAAATTCACCCCCCCAACTGTGACTGTGTATTGGGCCCCGTATGTATAATGGGACTTTGACCTGGAGATGAACATATAGAACATTATATTCATGTTCATACCTATGTCTGCTACTTTTTATATATATTGAGTTTTGGGGACTGGACATGTCGTGGTTGTGAAGCACTTGGTTTCTGAGGAAGGGCCAGGGCTGCCTGGCATTTACACAGCCTTACTGATGAACCCTGTAGGGGCATTGGCATTGGCATCAACTGTAAAGGCGACTGGTTAACCATACCATCCAGAGGATAGTTGTGGCCATGGCAACTCACACTTTTGGCGTGGGGACAGTGAGAATCACAGGTGGGAAACACTGGGGGATGTAATGTCAGATCTAGTGTTGTTCCTAAAACGATCCAGAACAACCCAGTAATTCACTTTTTTGTGGATTTCCATTCCATTTTTCAAACACTTCTTCGACCTGGAACACGTTGAAGGTTTTCCTTAGGCCAGCCTGCTGACATGGAAGGCTGAAGGGCTGGATGCCTTACCTTCACCCACGTCGACGACCCAGGTCTGGGAATGGAGCAGGGTCTCTTGGGGAGCCGGGCATTAGAGGGAGTATTTAGCGTCCCAAGGACAGCTCTCCATCCTCAGGGAGGGCAGTTCCTGACTCCCACCATTTGACTGTCACCTAGCACTGGTGGGAGTAGTGGATGTGGGGAGAAGGGGATGGAGTCTGCTGTTGTAGCATGCAGGTGTACCAGAGCACAGGTGCATGACTGCATCACACACTGACTCCCTGGGGGAAGAAAACCAGGAGGAACCTGCCCCAGCTCACTTGGCAACCCCCGCAGGAAGTGCATGATCCTACGTGGCAGTCCACTCCCCAAACATGGCTCTGTGTAAGTGGTGGCTAACCGAGAAGTCTACAAGATGGGTCAATGATGGGGCTGAGGGGGATGCTGCCGAGACTGGGGATAGAAGGAGGATAAACAGGAATAATGTTAAAAAAAAAAAAGAGGTTCCCTTAAAACATGCCCCATGTTTCGTCTAACTTTAATCACCAATTTTCTGGTCAGTGACTGGAGAGGTATGCTACTTGTGGATTTGCACTAGCACTCAAGATCCAGAATTACCAAGTGCTGATTAGTATATTGATACTTTTAACAAATAGCAGTTCTTTGGGGCTGGGCACATCATAGTTGTGAGACGCATGGCTTCTCTGAGGAGGGGCAATGATTGTCCAGCATTTCTATAGCCTTGCTTGCCTGTCATGTAGGGGCACTGGCATCGTCATCACCTATCAAGGCAGCTGGTTAACCCTTCCATCTGGAGTAAAGTTGATATATATAAAATAGAGATAATGTATTATTATACAGCTCTAACTGGACTTTAACGATGTCAAGCACTGGTTCTTTGAAAACCAGCTGTCCCTCAATGCCAAGAAAATGGTCTTGGTGGCTTTTATCACCAGGCACAGGCTTGCTAAACTCGCCCCTCCCCTATTTTCATACCCTTGATGATGCAGGGATTGAAAATGTCCCCTCCTTCAAGTACCTCTGGGTCTGGTTGGACCATCACCTCATTTTTTCTGTTCATGTGGTCGTAATCCACAGGAAGCTGCACCCCCAAAATGGCATGCTTTACAGCAATAATAGGGGCATTCTGCTGCCTGCCTGCAGAAAGACCATCTTGAGAAAAATTCTCCCCATTTTTGACTATGGTGACATTGTTTACAGTGTTGTTCCCAAGTCCACCTTAGCCAGCCTTGACCCCGTTTCATTCCTTCTGTTGATTTGCTTCAACAAACCCCTGCACACTCACCACTGTTCTTTGTATACCTCCTTCTCCCTCTCTTTCCTTGATGGCAGTCACCTTGCCCACCTAGCCTCCTTTATCTCCAAATTTGGTTTGGCTCCCTACCTCTGTCTGCGTCACCTCCCCGGCACCTAACTCTGGGCCCTGTACACTCGCCTCTGTAACATTACAGAGTGCCCAAACCGCTACTTCACAGCGGTTTGCGTTTATACCTGTAATGTTACAGGAGGCGTTTTGTAACGTTATTGAAACCATCATGAGGTGGTTTCTTCAGCGAAGCAGAAACCGGTCCCGCCTGTTGTAACGTTACCGGCGGTAGTGTGGACCGAAGCGGTAACGGTCCCTACGGGACCGAAGCGCAGTGCAACTGCATTGTGGGATTGGTGCCGCCGTAATGAGTAGCCGGCTCCCGGTGTGGACGGCAGTGCCCGGTCAATGTGAACACCACTGAGGTGTGGCCGCACTGCACCACTCCCTGGCCGTATGGATTGCATCCGTTACCAGGCCAGAGCAGTGTAGTGTGGACGGGGCCTTACTGTCTTCGCAACTCTGACTCACTCTGTCGCTCTCCCACCATTTAAATCCTCTGCTGGTCAAGCTGCCTTCTCTTTCCACGTCCCTAAACTCTTCAGCTGTCTCCCTGCTTCCCTTTGCTGTGTTTCTTCCCTTCACAATCTGAAATATCTCCACTGTGATTCTACTAATCACTTTTGTAATATCTCCTGACACTGATCTTGGACTATTGTCTGCTGCCCTCCACCCTACGCTGTCATAAGTTCAGCCCCCTCTCCCCCAGTTTTGAGCCAACACCCCCTCCTCCTCTTACCATTGCATTGTTGCTCACTATATATTGTTTTGATTGTTCTTCTTTTGCAGTTTATTGTATTGACCAGTTCCTGCTCAGATGAATTGCCTGCAATGGCTCATTTTCTTATACTTATTCCCATATTATTGCATTTTTGAACATTGTACTTTCTATCTTCACTTTATTCTCCTATTCCCCCTCCCCCTGGAATGCATGTGGAAATGAGCTGATACCAGCTCAGTATGTCTTTCCTGGTAAAAGTTTTGAAATACATAATTATTGCATGGCTTTATTCCCCCCCCCCACCCAAAAAAAAAAAAATTAGGTTATCAGTTACTGATGCCTCTTTTAAAATGTTATATTTCCAGGTTGATTTTGATGATGGAAACTGTCCAACTCTTTTTAATCAAATTAAGGGAATCTTCAATGTTTACAAAGCAGTTCATAACGAGATCCCAGGTGAGAAAAGTTTCTTTTGATTGCTTTAAACTTAGAATACAGGCAAATTTTAATTCATAAACATTCTCCATTTTTGCACTAGGTGTGCCACCTATATCAGAGGTCCCCGTCCTGATGCTCAGGCCAAGAGCATGGAATATGGTGGAGCACAATATGATGGTACGTTTACTTCCTCTTTGGTGCAACTTGTTTTTCTTTTCCAACGTGTTGTCTCCATATTAGACGAGATTGTTTCAGTGGCATGTGTCATGTTTCTTTCCTCTCATTGACAGGTAAATGGCAAAGAGGTCCCCGGCCCTCTGTTTGACTTTGGGTTGCTGATGTTCCACACAGGAAGAGTTTTATATGAAAATGAAAGTGGGCCCTTCTTTTATCTGTCCAAGGTAATGACTATTTTAGTGTTAATTCTTGGGCCTGACGAACCTAAAGCTGTATCCTACTGAAACACCAGCAAAGCAGGTTCTGTTCCAGGTGTCTGCTGTGTACACAAAACATTTTAGCAGACAGTGCAGATGTCTCCCCAGGATGCTGGTCTTTTCTCTGCTCTGCATTAAATGTGCTTTTCCAAGCGTGAAGCTTTGGGCAGAGGTTACATGATGCTGCTACAGGCCTCTCATCAGATGAAACTGAGCTGTAGCTTTCCAGGAGGCATATTGATGGACCACTGCACCCAGCATTTCAGTGCTACTAGATCCACAGTTGTAAGTATCTACTGACCACTCACCCAGCCTTTCACTGACACTAGAGCCACAGAATTTCATACTGACTGACCACTGCACCTAGGTTTCAGTGTCACACGAGCAACAGAGTTTCATGTATTAATTGACCATGGCAACCAATGTTTCGGCGCCACTAGAACCACAGTGTTTCACATCTTGACTGACCATTGCACCCAGCCTTTCTTTTTTGTTTATTTTTATTAGCTTCATAAGACAGTTTGAAAGGCTCAGTGCAATGGTTAATCAATATGCATGCTGGAGAACCACAAATTAGTCTTATCTGATGAGAGACTGATAGCAGCATCACCAAACCTATTGTCCCTCCAATAAGTGTCAGTGGTAACATCCTTATTTCTGTGAGTCTACAGTCAGCTGCCTTCTCAGGATTACACTATTCTGCCCTGAAGAAAAATATGTTATAGGGACGCCTTATGTACAGTTAGGGTCATACTGGCACATCTGTCTTAAATCTAAAATTATGCACCTTAATAACTTTGGCATTCTTTGGCAAAATAGCCCCACATTTGGCATGCACAGTCATTCTGCCAGCGTCTCAAAACTTGAAAAGTTTTGTGACGGCATCTTGTATGGTTTTTGAGCTATGGAGTGGTAAATCACAGAAACAAAAAACACTTTTATCCCTATACTTATTTGTTGCCCTGATCTACAACCCAGACGGAATGGAATGTTTTCCTGAAATTTTCAGAGATGATGGAGTCTGTGCCAAGGGTGTGCCTTTGAATAGTTTGATGAAAAGATATCTCACCATTTTTGAATTATAATGATTTTTGTGATAGCCGCCAGACAGTCAGGTAAATGAAAACCGTTAAAACTGTAAATAGTGTAGGATTTACTGTTTGTGCTCTGAGAAATACTGTTTGTGCCATTCACCATCTTGTTTTTTTTTTTCTCATTTTAAAAGTGGATTTCTAAGGAAATACTACTTGGTTAGGAATAAACAAGACCTGTATTTAGGTCTCAGTCACATACTTAGTTCCATATTTGTATTGGACTTCACAAATTTATATGGCAGGTGTGTCTTTTTGGGGGGAGAATCATATCAACTGTCACTCGCCTATGTAAGGATCGTTTGATCCAAAAATAACCATTCGCAGTTCTTTACGGTTAGAACTTTACTGTTCGAACGAAAATACTGCGAACAGTAAAGGTCCATGACAGTTCGAACTGTCATAGCTCCCTGGTGTCTAGTGGCACCTCCCACCCACCGATCATTGTCCGCATGATAAAATAAATATTTTCCTGGTGTATGGTGACACCCCCCACCTGCCGATCACTGTCCCCATGATAAAATAAATATTTTCCTGGTGTCTAGTGGCACCCCCCCATCCGCCAACCATATTTCCCTGTAACTGTGAAAGACTGTGGCTTTTAAATTTTGAACTCCCTGTTCTTTGTTGATCTCTTCTTCTACATGAGTTATTCCTGGCCCTTTTACTGGCGGCAGCTATTTTTCTCCTGCAATCTTGTGACTTTACAGACTTCAGCTGCATCTTTTTAGTCTCCGATTCCTCCTGGTGTCTAGTGGCACCCACCCACCCACCCACCAAACACTGCCCCATGATATAAAATAATAAGCCCTGGTGTCTAGTGGCACCCCCACCCCTGATTGCTATCCCCGAACTGTATCATGTTGCCCTGGTGTCTAGTGGCACCCCCCACCCCAATCACTAACCCCGTAACTGTATCATGTTGCCCTTGTGTCTAGTGGCATGCCCCCACCCTTCTGATCATTTTCCCCTTTACACAGTAATACAGTATTTTCCTGGTGTCTAGTGGCACCCCCTACCCGCCCATTGCTGTCACCATAATAAAATAGATATTCCCTGGTGTCTGGTGGCATCCCCCCTCTCCGATCACTGTCCCTGTAGTCAGACCATCTTTCCCTGGTGTCTAGTGGCACCCCTCACCTGCCGATCACTGGCCGCATAATAAGATATATATTCCCGGGTGCCCAGTGACACCCCACACTCTATTACTTACTTACTTACCATTGCTGCCAGAAACTGCAAGAAAGAAAACGGTTCCTCAATGTTTTGTTTTTTTAAACGTGCAAAAAAGAAAACGGTCCCTCGCTGATCAGCCCCTCACCCCACCTCCCACTCTGCACCCACCACCCCACACACCCCAGTACACCTGCACACACCCTCACTCACCTGAACAGGTCCCAGGTTTGAGATGCACTCTCTGATTGAAAACACGTTTTGCTGTTGAAAACACTGACTGCAATATGAGAAAGTAAGGTAAATGTGGTTCAATGTATTTCAATGGGGTATTCAACTTTAGAAAATGGACTTTTTATTTCCTGGCATCTGACTGGCTAGTACCCTTACCAGGGGGGTAAATTAACTTTCAATAGATGCCCAGGAAATAAAAAGCGCCAGCCCAAATCTTCCTGATGCCCAGCCAGATATCATTGTGCCCTGCCTGCTTCACCATTGGCTGAAGCACTGGGCACTCAAGTTGAATCAACCGCCATTTTCATCTTGCTCAGCAAGAGATATTGGCCCCCAACTTCCTACTTCAGTGCCAACTGTTAAAAAACATACACACAACAGTCTGTCATTTTTTTAAATACTGAGCATTTCACAGCTCATGAATCTTGCTTCTCTAAACAGTTTTTTTTGTGATTAAAAGCAATGGAAGCCCTGCTCCATTCCGTTACGTTCCAGCTTCAGCTTCACTTACACTGCTGGACACCCTTCCCCTAACCCCAATCATACATTTATTGCCCTATGATGAAAAGAAACCTCCTCATAAATAAAAACTTCTACTGTGTACCTGCACTGTGCCATGGCCATGGCTCACAGCTCCAACGCTACCTTGAAGTCTCGACTCTCCGAACAGATCCACGGCCACCAGTTATTTCTCCTTGCTCGTTCATGGTGCCGCTCGTCTCATTTCTCCACGCTGCACTCTCCAACCCCACACATCAATTGTTGTCCATGACATGTCCCCCCAATAAAGAAAACAACCCAAAACATAACACAAAAATGAGTAAAGAAAGAAATTCATTTTTCATTCAACTGCCTCTTTTACTTCCAGGTATGATCTCATCAGGCACACCGAAGTAACGCTGCATCTCTAAATGATTAACATCACACAGTATACATTTTGTAACCCCCAAAAAAGCAAAGGCACTGCTGTTGAGACAGTAAGTACAAAAACGCCATGTCTGATGGGGGCTAACTTCAAGACTATGGCGGGGGGGTAGACGACAGATGGCACAGCACAAAAATTGGGACTACTTTACTATGAACACATTTAAGCTTTATTATTAATAAAACTGTTTTTCATGACTTTTTTAAATCCCATAGGAAAAGCCACCGTGCCCATTTTCTAAGTGCAATAATACCCTCCAGGGTGGGCGGTATGGGCAATACTGGACCTTCCAGGGGTCTATGGTGTTGGGCCTCATTACACCCCTGGGCGGTCTGGTATTGCCCAATACTGCCCACCCTGTTAAGTATTATTGCTTGCTCGACGCATAACTCAGCCAGTTTTTGACATTTTGACACCAAATTTTCAACATTGCCTTTTGAGGACTCCACCTCATGAACAATATCAGTGACATTACGCAACTCCCACCTGAAAGGTGATTTCATGGTTCCTTGGCAAATTTGCCTTTTGGGCAAGATTTGAACATTTTCCTGCTCTTGTTCATGAGGTGGGGTCATAAGAAGTCTATGCTGAAAATTTGGGGTCAAAATATGTAAAAATAGGGCCAACCCAGTGGAGCTGAGGGTTGAGGTGCTGGATGCCACACTTCATGCCACGCTGGCTACCCAGATTTGGGAGTGGCGTGGGTTGGCGGGAAGAGAGGATTGAGCATCCAGAGGACTGCTTTTCCTCTCCTGGGGAGGGTGGGTGGGTGGATGACTCCTGGCGTGAATGGTTCCCAGCAGAGGCTGGGAGTGCTACAGTCTGGGGATCACACTGATGCAAGGGGAGGAGCCTCAGCGGATGTCCGCGGGCTGGGTGCAGGAGCACGCCCGGCCACACTGGACATCATTGCATGTCTGGGCTCCTGGGGAAGCTCTCTAAAACAGGGAAAACACCCACTGGCTGGGGGGTAGACATCATCTGCCCCCACCTCCAGCACCAGATCCTGCCCACTGTGGACCTGGTCTCAGCATCATCTCTGCCCGTGGAAGCTCTGGAAGAAGGCGCTGAGGAGCAGAAGGCAGACCCACTCTGGGGGGTGGATTCCCAAGGGATTGGTCCATGAAGCAAGTTGTGGGTGTGCCGATAACAAGGGTACAGCTGGGAGGATTTCAGGTAGGAGGGGAACAGGTAGGTTGTCTGAAGGGGCCACAGCCAGTGGTGACGGGAGGGAAATAAAGCTGAAAAAAAAATGTAAAAATGGCAAAGTTATGACCATCCATTGCAATTTTGCTATGCACACTCATAACTTTGGGAATTTTAAATATTTTAAACCCTAGTTTTTCAGCATAGCCTTCTTATTACCCCACCTCATGTATGTCACAGCTGTCGTTTCAAATCCTGGCCAAAATGTGTTTTTGCACTTGTGGTGCAGACTGGCATTGCAGTTGCATGGAATTACGTTTTGGCAGGGATTTGAAATTTTTCAGTACCAGGTACATAAGATGGGGTAATAGGAAGGCTATGCTGACAACTTGGTTGCTGTTGTCTGGCCCTGCGCTTCCACAACGGCACTCATATATGCATCTACAGAAGGATGGGAGTGCAGGGCATGCAGGGCCCAGCGCTGCCAAAGGAAAATAGGATACGATTACTCTATCTCAAAAACTATGGTTGGATGGTAGCACTCAGAGGGCCCTGTGCTCCCACAGGCAAACAAGGATACGATTAGACTATCTCAAAAGATAAGGAAATTCTTTGCAAAAAAAATGCATTAATGCATCAGATAGAGTTAAGAATAAAGTGACAAAAGTAGGGAAATGTGATGTTAGGGTTTCCAACCCTAACACCCCTGCCCAACCCCTGAAGCAAATGGAGGGGGGATCATCCTTGGGGTTGTCAGCCCTAACGCTCACACCATTCTATGCACTAATGAAACATACACACCTGTCTCCATCACATCTCAACTTTTCTGTTACTGCAGTGGGGTGAGTTTTAGGGTTGACTTCCCCAAGAAAGATTCCTCTCCCTCATTCATTTCAGGGGTGGAACAGGGATGTTATGGTTGGAAACCCTAACATCACATTTTCCTACTTTTGTTGCTTTATCCTGAACCCTAACTGATGCATTAACGCATATCTATTAATTGCAAAAAACGTCATTAATGTATCAGTTGGGGTTCATATTAAAGTGACTAATGTATGGAAATGCAATTTTAGGGTTTCCAACCCTAACTCCACATCCCCCTCCCCTCAACACACACACACACACACACATGCAAGCAAGGTAAGGGGCAAGGCAATACAACCAATCAGAGATAGCCATCATCAGGTAAAAGAAAGAACATAACAATTCTCTAAACATAAGAATCCCACTCCCTGCAGTCCATAAGTGTATGCATATGTCTGTGTAGAAGCGCAGGGACCGATACATGCATATTGTAATTGTTTCTCATTTACATATGGGAGTGCTACAACCATATTCCTATCTGCATGGGGGAGCATAGGGCCCTCTGGGCCCTGGGCTGCCATCCATGCATATTGTAATTGTTCCTCATTTACATGTGGGAGCACAGGGCCCTCTGGGCACTGCACTCCCATCAGTCCATAATGGTATCCATATGTCCATGTGTGAGCACAGGGCCCCCACTCCCATCAGTCCCTAGTGTTATGCATATGTGGATTCTGTGCTCCCAAGCATACATATTGAAACTGTTGTTCATTCACGTGTGGAGGGCCCTGCACTCCCATCATTCCATAATAGTATCCATATTGTTGAGTGGCGGCAGCACAGGGCTCCCCAAAGCAGTACTGCTAACACGTTGAGAATGCATAACACAGTATCGGTTACCTTTGCCCCATCCATGGCAATTCACCAACAGTTTAAAAGAAGATCAAGAAACATGCAAAACAGCTTAGTACACCTAAGCTGCGACTCACAGTGACTCCATATCTCAAAGCCTTTTTGAAATATAGCTCCCAAAAGGTAACCCAACCATTACAATGTTATCCTATGGGAAATCACTAAATTTCAGTATCTTATAACTATGCAACAGATGTCAATTTTCTTAGCAAACCAGCAAAAGGCACATATGTGGGGCAAGCCCTTTCTACCCTACAAATTTCAACCTATAAGTCCAAACCGTTTATTTGCAATGCAGTGACAAAGAAACAGAGAGTTTTACAAAAGTAGTGTTGCAAATTTGTGGCACAACCTCATAGTTACACAAAACAGTGCCGCACTTTATGGCATTACCGTGGGTGTTTCATGAAACAGTGCCACAATTTGCAACACTTTCACAAAAATAGTGTCACAAATTGCAGCAATAGTATCACAAGTTTGCAACATTAAAAATGGCCGATTAAAATAGACATATTTCTGGCCGTTATTTTTGAAAACTAACCACTGGATCATGTTTCCTCAAGCCCCAATTAGGTAAACACAAGTGTTGGTCTTTACCAAGGGGCAGTATTTTTTAAATTATGCAGTTTGTTCCGCATCACTAATTGAAAATAAGATGGCGGAAGCACACTATTTAAAGCGTTTGTGAAAGCAAAACCCACTTTTGCAAGAGCAAAATAGTACTTTCACATGGCACATCTAATTTTTCCCATATGATATAATGGGAAACTTTGAATTTTAATAACTTTTGAATGGATTAATATTTTTTCACCAAACCTTCATAAGGCACATCTGTGACATGAACCTCATATACCCTGAATGAAAGTTTCAGACCAAACCCCCAAGCAGTTTTGGAGAAACAGCATGACAGAATTTTCATAAAAATTGTAATTTTCACATTTTTTGACATTCCACATCTTCACAACCGCACATCCAGCTGGAACAAAACTTGGCACATCAAGAGATCTTTGGTCCCCGATGGCGCATGCAAATTTCATGTGAATCAGTTGAACAGTTGCAAAGTTATTAAAGTGCAAAATTTAGGGGTTTAACATAGAAGGACCATTGAACCCTATCTACAGTGGTGCTTACCGCTTCTATATATATATATATATATATATATATATATATATATATATATATATATATAACATAGAAACATAGAAGTTGACAGCAGATAAGGACCGCAAGGCCCATCCAGTCTGCCCATTTCTTTTCTACCTTATCAATGTGCCATCGGCCTTTGCTCTGTCAGTGGCCTATCTATTCGTAGTCATTTGTATTGCTCCTTATGCCTATCCCATGCCTGTTTGAAGCCCTGCACTGTATTCATAGCCACCACTTCTTGTGGTAAGCCATTCCATGCATCCACCACCCTTTCTGTGAAAAGAATGTCCTCACATTCCCCTTAATCGCCTCCTCTAATCTCATGCTGTGTCCTCTTGTCCTGCTATTTTCTTATATTTAAACATGTTAGACTCTTTCACCTTGTTTATGCCCTTAAGGTGTTTGAATGCCTCGATCATATCACCTCTCTCCTCCTTTGCTCAAGGGTATACATATTGAGCTCCGTTAATCTGTCCTCATATGTCTTCTGATGCAGTCCCTGCACCATTTTGTTGCCCTTCTCTAGACTGCCTCAATTTGGTTAATGTCCTTGAGAGGTGTGGCCTCCAATACTGCAGCAGTATTCCAGATGGGGCCTAACCAGTGTCTTGTACAGAGGGATTAATACCTCCCTCTTACGACTTGTGATACCCTACTAATACACCCTAACACCCCCTAGCCTTACCTACTGCTTTATTAGGTCTGCTTGGATGATTTTAGGTCATCAGTGATGATGATGCCCAAGTCTCTTTCTTCTTTTGTGACTGCTAGCAACTCCCCTCCCAGCCTATAGGTAGCTTCAGGGTTTCTCTTCCCTATGTGCATGATTTTGCACTTCTTTGCATTAAATCCCAGTTGCCACTCTTCTGACCATTCTGCTAGTTTATCCAGATCTGTCAAAAGAGTGGCAACTGGATTAATGCAAAGAAGTGCAAAATCATGCACATAGGGAAGAGAAACCTTGAAGCTACCTATATATATATATATATATATATGTATATATATATGTGTATAATTTTTTTTTTTTTTTGCAAAAAAAATCAATTAATACAACATTTAGGGTTATGGCTAAAGCAACAAAAGTAGGGAAATGTGACTTCAGGGTTTCCAACCCTAAAACCCCATCCCACCCCTAAAACAGATTAGTGGTGGAGTCTTCCTTGGGATTGTCAACCCTAAAGCTCACCCCACTGCGATAACAAGAAATGTCAGATGTGACGGACACAGGTGTGTATGTTTCAGGAGTGTATAGAATAGCAGTGAGCCTTAGAAATGACAACCCCAAGGAAGACTCCACCCCTGATTTGTTTAAGGGTTGGGGTGGGGTTTTAGGGTTGGAAACCCTAAAGTCACATTTCCCTACTTTTGTCACTTTAGCCATAACCCTAAATGTTGCATTAATGGAGTTTTTTTGCAAAGAATTTCCTTACTTTTTGAGATAGTATAATCATGTCCTTATTTGTCTGTGGGAGCACAAGGCTGACATTTTCACTCCATCTGTAGTTTTTCAGATAGTGTAATCATATGCTTATTTGCCTGTGGGAGCGCAGGGCACTCTGGGCCCTGTGCTCCTATCCCTCCATAGATATGTATATGTATGTTGCTGTCGCTTCCATTTGTAGCACAACAGCAAATAAATTGTCAGAATAGCCTTCTTATTACCCAGCCTCATGAACCCGGTACTGACATTTTCAGATCCTTGGCAAAATGTCATTCCACACCACCGTAAATGTCATTCCACACCAGGGGAGTGAAAACAGTTTTTGGTGAATATTTCAAAAATGACAGCTGTTATGTTCATGAGTTGGTGTAAAGAAATGACTTTGTTGAACATTTTTGGGTGCAAATATTGAAAATTAAGGAAGTTACGAGCGAGCGTAGTTTAATTTCAATAGATGCATATAACTTCACAATTTTAACATATTTTTACCCCAGATTTTGAACATATCCTTCTTATGACCCCACCTCATGCAGAAAGGCAGTAAAAATTTTCAGATCCTGCCTGAAAGGTGATTTCGCCAAGTGACCTCAAAATCACCTTTTGGGCCAAATGTGCATAATTCCACTGACACTGTTGATGAGGTGGGGTCTCAGAAATGCCATAATGAAAATTTGATGTCAAAATATGCAAAAATGGCAAAGTTATGCACCAAAGTTAAAAACCCCATTGAAATACGTTGAACTGCACTTATCTATTTCTCATATACCAGTCGCCAGTTCCAGCAGCAATCTTCATCCTGAGATCTGTTTGGGTAAGTGAGGGTGTATGTGGGGGGTCTGGGGGTTGCGGAGTGGTGGGTGCTCAGTGGGAGGTCAGGGTGGAGGGGCAGCATCGCCAAGGGACCATTTTCTTTTTTACAGGAAAAAGAAAAGACATCGAGGGACCGTTTTCTTTACTACAGTTGGTGAGGGACATGGGGTGGTGGGGAGTGCCACTAGACACCAGGGAATCAAAAAATCAGAAGAGGCACGGCAATCACAGAGTGGGGGTGCCAGTAGACATCAGGGAAATAATTATAACAGGGACTACAATTGGAGGGTGGGGGTGCCACTAGACACCAGGTAAATATAATGGTGACTGCAATCGTAGGGTGGAAGTTGCCATTAGACACCAGTGAAATACTAAATTATAAGGGGGACTATAGTCAGAGGATGTGGGTGCCACTAAACACCAGGTAAATACTTACCAAAATCCTTTTTCATCACGTGAGATCTTGTTTCATTTGAACAAAAGAGCCCAAATAAAAAAAAGCAGAAGTGAGTGAGTAACAAAAAAGGATATAAAATGTTAAAATAAAGACATTTTGGGGTAATTTCTCTTATAGTAACATACAGTATCTCAATAACAGAGTCCTGAAGTGCAAGATACATGTTTTAATCTCTCTCTCTCTCTCTCTCTCTCTCTCTCTCTCCAGGATGCCATTTTGGGTGGGTGAAATTGTTTTTTTTTTTTTGTTGTTTTTTTTTTTTTAGAAAAAATGGAAGACAAGATGGCAGCAAATGAAAAAGGAAATTTCCCTCATGAAAAATGACTGGCTCTAAATAAACAAGCATTTGTCAATGCCGAATGTTTGCTTGCTGGCATTGGCAGTGGTAGTGTAGAAGTTACAGAGCTGCGTAATAGGAATGGCAGTGAAGTATTGAACTGAAGCCAACCCCACCACCACCCTGCAGAGAGTGACAGGCATTGGGGTGTGCGTTTGGGTCGACAGGCATAACGGCCACCCCATTTCATCACACCCCACCCTGCAGACACTGACAAGTGTCACAGTGTTCCTTGGGGTCTTTGGCCCTTATGCGCACCCCATTTCATTAGGAAATATGGTGAGATGGCTGTGATATAGGAGAATGGGGTGAACTTTGGGGCCGAAGAGTCCAAGGCATACCTCGATGCCTCTCACTGACTGCAGGGTGTGGAATGGTATGAGCATCACAGGCAAGAATCCCAAGTCACACCCCTGATGCCTGTCATTCTCTACAGGGTTGGGCGTTATGGTTGGAAACCCTAATACCTCAGGCATTCGTTGGTATTTTCACTCCAAATTTTCAACATATTTTTTTGTGACCCCATCTCATGAACAGGGGGAATATCAGTTTGTTAGCCAAAAGCTGCTTATGCACAGTGACTACGGCATTTAGCACCACAGGTGCAAAAACATTCCGAACAGGATGTAAAAAATGACAGCTGTACTGTTCATGGGGAGGTGTAAAAAATGGCAATGTTGCAAATCTGTAGTAAAAATATTTAAAAAAATGGTGAAGTCACGAGCATACATAGAAACTGTGCAACGCACACCCTTAATATAATTAGGTTGGGGATTTTTTACAGCAGATTGTCAACTCAGGCATTTTGGTGCCTCCGATCATGAACAGTGTCACTGTATTTTTCTTTATCTGTGCCGAACAATGATTTCCCACAGCGACCACGCATCTCTGCGCTGAAAGTGTGAAAACACACTTCAGCCATGTTGTGAAAAATGACAGCTGTACTGTTCATAAGGAAGTGTGGAAAAATGCAACTGGTGAAAATCTGGACTGAAAATATTACAAAGTCATGAACTTACGAGGGTGCGTGGAAACTGCACAATGCTCACTTGTAACACAGTCATTTTATGGACTTTTGTCACCAAATTTTCAACATAGCCATTTTAAGACCTCTGCTCATGAACAGTGTAACTGTGATTTTCTTAATCTGTCCTAAACATTGCTTTCGCACACCAACAGCACCATTGCACGCTACATGTGCGAAAACACATTTTGGGTGACATATGAAAAATTGCAGCTGTACTGTTCATAAGGAAGTGTAATAAAATGGCAATGTTGAAAATCTGGAGTGAAAATATTAAATTCACAAACTTACGAGCATGCATAGGAACTGTGCAACGCACGCTCGTAAAACAGTCATTTTTAGGAATTTTTTCATCAAATTTTCAACATAGCCATTTTAATACCTCTGCTCATGAACAGTGTCACTGTGATTTTCTTAATATGTCCCATACATTGATTTAGCACATCGACTGCAGCCATTGTGCGTACATGAGCGGAAACACATTTGGGCAAGATGTGAAAAATGACAGCTGTACTGTTCATAAGGAGGTGTGTTAAAATGGCAATGTTAAAAATCTGAGTGAAAATATTAAAATCAGCGAACTTACTGAGCGTGCATAGGAACTGCGTAATGCACCCTCGTAAAACAGTCATTTTAGGAATTTTTTCACCAAATTTTCAACATAGCCATTTAAGACCTCTGCTCATGAACAGTGTCACTGTGATTTTCTTAATTTATTCTGTACATTGATTTACGACACCGACTGTGCCATTATGCGCTACATGAGCGAAACATATTTTTAGTGAGATGTGAAAATGACAGCTGTACTACTCATGAGAAGGTGTGGTAAAATGGCAATGTTGAAAATCTGGAGTGAAAATATTGAAAATTCATGAACTTACGAGCATGCATAGGAACTGTACAACGCACACTTGTAAAACAGTTATTTTTGGAATTTTTTCACCAAATTTTCAACATAGCCATTTTAAGACCTTTGCTCATGAACAGTGTCACTGTGATTTTCCTAATTTGTCCCGTACATTGATTTAGCACACCGACTGCGCCATTATAGCTACATGAAGAGCGAAACGTTTAGGTGAGATGTGAAAATGACAGCTGTGCTACTCATAAGAAGGTGTGGTAAAATGGCAATGTTGGAAATCTGGAGTGAAAATATCAAAATTCGCGAGACTTACTGAGCATGCATAGGAACTGTACAACGCACGCTCGTAAAACAGTAATTTTTGGAATTTTTTCTCCAAATTTTCAACATAGCCATTTTAAGACCTCAACTCATGAACAGTGTCACTGTGATTTTCTTACTTTGTCCTATACATTGATCTCACACACCGACTGCGCCATTGTGCGCTACATGGGCGGAAACATGTTTTGGGTGAGATGTGAAAAATGACAGCTGTACTACTCATAAGAAGGTGTGGTAAAATGGCAATGTTGAAAATCTGGAGTGAAAATATTGAAAATTCGCGACCTTACAAGTGTGTGTAGGAACTGCGCAATGCATGCTCGTAAAACAGTTATTTTTTTGAATTTTTGCACAAATTTTCAACATGGGGTTTTAGGACCCCTTCTCATGAATGATGTCACTGTCATGGCATTATTCAGGCCCAAAGGTGATTTCGTGGACTGCAAGAATCACCCTTCAGGCCCGAATAACACCATGACAGTGACATCATTCATGAGAAGGGGTCCCAAAAACCCCATGTTGAAAATTTGGTGCAAAAATTCCAAAAAATGCCTGAGATATGCAACAAAGTTGAAAACCCCCTATCTAGCCCATTATACAGCTTACCGGCATTTCCTCAGTTCGCGGTCGGCTTTGAAGAGTGCAGACGTGTTCCCGGTCCACCGAAGATCGTCGCACCGAGGTCTGGAGGTAAGTATGGGGTGAGGGGGTGTGGGAGGCGGGGTCGCAGTGGGTGGGTGCGGGTTGTGGGAGGGGGCCAGGGAGACCACGTGGGACCGGTTTTCCTTTACAGGTGTTATTTTACTTTACAATGCCGGCCTTGGGGCGTTTGCCACACTGGGTGGGCTCCCAGCATGGCACAAGGGGCGGTTGGGCGTTCAGCCGGCCAGGGGATTAGGCACCCCGTTGGCCGCTTGATGATTGCCACGCTGGGGTGGACTTCCAGCATGGCACCCAGTACTCGGGGGACAGTGGAGCCGGCGGAGGTTGGGCACCCCGTCGGCTATATCATTAGTTGCCACGCTGGGGTGGGCACCCAGCATGGCATTTGGAAGCTTTGGGGGCGGGGAGGGCGGCACAGCTGGCGGGGTTGGACTTACCATTTATACAGTGTGTGTGTGTGTGTGTGCTTGGCATGCTGTAGGCATGCCTGCGTGGGCGCGTGTGTGTGTGGGGGGGGAGGTGCGCATGAGCAGGCGATATCTTATTGCTGCTCACTTAAGTGTAGCTCCCCCTTTGAACTGTATGCCACTACATTTTGGAGCTTGTCATAGACAGCTCCAGAATGCATTGTCTTACAGGGGCCGCGCCTGCCAACACACTGACTGAATTGGAGGAGGGAGTGACACACCTCCGAAAACTCCGATGATGGCACTATGTTTCTTGCACATGCGTGCAAGCAAACATAAAAAGGATCCTTTTTCATTTGGACTAAATTATTTTTTCATTCCAGACCTTTATGCAAAAGACTGTACAGAACATGCTCAGAACATGAAATTGTAAAATTGAATAACTTTGGGACGAATTAATATTTTTTTCAGCAAACTAGCAAAAGACAATAATGTGGGCCAGGCACTTTCTACCTGAAAATTGCTGACCAAAACTCCAAACCATTTTGGTGCAAGGCAATGACTAAAAAAGCAAAAATCTGCAATTTTGTATGTTTTTTAACTATCTGGATCTCAGAATCTGCACATCTGACTGGAACACAACTTACCAAGTAAAGCGATCCACCCCACAAGACCGCACATGCAAAACTTAGTGCAAATCTGTTGAACGGTTGCGAAGACATTAAAGTGCAAAATTTGAAGTTTAACATAGAAACCCCTGCTCAACCCTAAATATAGGGATGCTATTGCATCCCTATAATATGTACAAAATATATTTCTACAGTACCTATTGACCTAAACTCTGTGAGCAGGGCTTTGAGTGCCCTTAGCTCAATGTGTTGCATTTCCTCTATGTTCACCCTCAAACCCCATCTAAATACTAATTTTGCCCACTTCTGCTCTTGAAGCTAGTTTCCTCTTACTCCTGCTACCACTTGGTTTCCTTCCCTGCACTCCCATCTGTGCCCTCCCCTTTTGGTATTCTCTTCTCTCTTTTGCTGTCTTGTTAGCAGCCCTGTATCCCAGATCTCCATCTTTTTGACACCTTATTTTCCCTTTCTCCTCTGACTGCCAGTGCTTTTGCCCCTTATGATCAGGGATATATTTTGTTGTACTACCCCTAGCACTTCACATCAGAACCACCATGTATTGTGTACCCATGCACAGCCCTCACACACGTAGCACTTAATATGTATTTTGTATTCCATTCTCTAATTGTACCCTTCCCCCAGGTTGCACCTGGAAATTAACCTTGACTCAGTGGTTCTCTCCCGGTCACTAAATTTTAAATTAAATAAATAACAATGCTTTGTTTGCTCCCAAGAGCCTCATTAGATAGATGAGATGCCTTGATACTGAATTCATTCAGAGTTGGACTAACTAGTTAGAGTTTGCTGAAAACTGAAGGCAAAATATTGGCACTTGAGCAACTCAAGAAATGTTTCATAGACAGAACTCATACAAAACAGGTGTGAGTTTTGAGTACTGTACCTTGAGTGATATATATATATATATAGTCAAGGCAAAAAACTCTGTTTAATGTATAAGTTAGGGTTGTTCCACCGTGACAAAAGTGAGGAAATTCAGTGTTAGGGTTGAAAGCCCCCCTTGCACCCCTCCAGCCCGCCCCCACAACCAGCATCAGGGTGTGTGTTGGGGTCGTCAGCCCTAACTCTCACCTCATCACATGTGTAAACAAGCTGAGGTATAAGAGAATGGGGTGAGAGTTAGGACCGATGACCCCAGTACACACCCTAATGCCGGTTGGGGGGCGGGCTGGGGGGAGTGCAAGGGTGGGCTTTCAACCCTAACACCGAATTGCCTCACTTTTGTCACTGAGGAACAACCCTAACTGATGCAGTAAACTGAGTTTTTTGCCATGAATTGCCCTTCTTTTTGAGAATGAGGACTATAAATAGTGAATGGAATATGGTGGTCCACATGATTTTTTTGTGACATAGTAATGGTAACTGCAATGCAAATACAAGCGCTAACAGTTACGCACATGGTGATGCAAATGTAAATGGTAAAGCAATTGTTAATAGAAATGCAAGCACAAAGTGGCACCAAAGTGAACAATGATGCAAACGGAGACGCAAGCACATACAGACACTCAACTGGTAACGCGCACAGTCACGGTACTGCTATTGTAAATGCAAATGCTAACTGTAACAGCAACAATAATGCCAAAGGAAACAGAAACGCAAACACAAGTGCATATGGAAACACAAACCATAACGTGCAAGGTCATGGTACCGCAATTGTAAACACAAATGGTAATGGTGCCAGGAACAATAACGGCAAAGGAAACAGAAATGCAAACGCAAGCGCATATGGAAAAGCAAACTGTAACGTTGCACAGGCATGGGAATGCAATAGTTAATGCAAATGGTAATGGTAACAACAACGATGATGCAAAACGAAAGACAAACGCAAACGGAAGGGGAGCCGCAAGTGCAAATGATAATGCACATGGTGATGCAAAGCGAAGCACAAACAGTAATGGAGACACAAATGGTAACAGTAACGCAAACACAAGCGCAAACGGAAGCGCAAAGGGTAACTCACACGGTGCCATACACGGGAACGCTAACGCAAACAGGTACAGAAACACAAGTGGAAACGCTACGTGTAACAGTAACTGAAGCCCACACCCTGGTTTTCCCCAATAGCTGCATATAGAATCACAGTGACTTCAAAGAATGTATTCATAATAATGGGCCTTTGGACCAGAAAATGAGGTCTTGGAATAGTAAATTGCTTATATCTCAGGAACTGTACGGCGTAGAAAAAAAATAAAAATTTCACAATTCATGACTTTCCTGGCTAGGTTTGTGCTAGGGGGCTAAGCACTTTTCAGACGAAAAATCCGTATCTGAGCATCATTTCCTCGTTTCGAGACTCAGGCCCGAAAAGTCGCGGAGGCATACAGTGTTAGTCTATAGGAAAAGCATCAACTCGAGATGTAACTTTGCATTCCTGCAATATTTTTCAGCAAACCACTAAAAGGCACATGTGTGGGATGTTGACTTTCTTCCCTCCAAATTTCAGCCCAAAAGACCAAACCTTCTTTTGCAGCAGGGTGGCAAATAATTCCTGTCATTTTGGCCATAGTGTTGCAAAGTAGTGTCGTGATTTGCTACACTGCCACAAAAAAAATCATAAAAGTGTCACAGGTGTGACAGTACTTTGCGACACTACTTTTCCCAAAAATTTCAAAAACATATTTCTGGGGTGTTTAATCCCAAAATAAAGACATACCTAGCATCCTCAGTGCTCAACTAGGTAAACACAAAAATAATTGTGTCCCTAGATGGTCCCAATTTTAAATGCCAAGCATTTCTGTGATCAGTAACTGGAAAAAAAATGGCTGACTCATGACACTACAGGGGTCATTTGCGACACTAAAAACTGCATTGCGACACTGTTGAACTTTTTGTTAACTTTTCCCATTGACTATAATGGGAAACTTGTTTTTTGAATAACTTTTGAACCCTTCAATATTTTTTCATGAAATCTTCAAAAGGCATATTGGGGACCCTGGCCGCATATTCCTATAAGTTTTAGGACTGGTCGTGCAAACTGTACGACCTGTAGGTGTGAGCAAAGAATGCACAAAAAAGTGTAAATGCGCCCCGGAATGTCACTTAATAACTCCGCAACCATATATCTGACCAATACGAAGGTTGGAAGATCCGAAGATCTATGGTTACGCCCCATGCCTGCCAAATTTCAGGCAAATCTGTTGAACGATGGCAAAGTTATTAAGGTGCAAAATTTCATCATTTAATTTTAAATGGAGTACTCAACCCTAACTATGGTAGCACTACTGTGCTACTGTAATATATATATATATATATATATATATATATATATATATATACACACAGTGGCATGAAAAAGTATTTGCCCCCTTCCTGATTTTCTCTTTTATTGCATATTTGTCACACTGGATGTTTTCAGGTCTTTAGACAAAATGTAATATTAGATAAAGGGAACCTGAGTGAACAAATAACACTTGTTTTTTTTTTTTACTTATTTCATTTATTTAATGAAAAAAGTTGGCCAACACCAACTGACACTGTGTGATAAAGTAATTGCCCCCTAGTTAAAGCAACCCAATTAAAGGGATAATTAGAGTCAGCTGATTGAACACAGCCAGGCTTGATTACAGCCAGCCCTGCTCAATATAAACCTCACTTATTTTGACCCTTACCATCAGAGTCACGTTGCCAGCACAAAGATTCAACAAGCACATTATGTCATCATCAAAGGAAGTTCCTGAAAAGATCAAAAAAAAAGTTGTTGCTATCTATCAGTCTGGAAAGGGTTACAAAGCTATTTCTAAGGCTCTGGAACTCCATCGAACCACAGTGAGAGCCATAATCTCCAAATGGAGAACACTTGGAACAGTAGTGATTTTTCCCAGGAGTGGGCGGCCTGCCAAAATTACTCCAAGGGTGCAGCGTAAAATCATCCAGGATGTCTCAAAGGATCCTAAAACAACATCCAAAGAACTGCAGGCTTCTCTTGCTTCAGCTAAGGTCAGTGTTCATGACTCCACAATCAGAAAGAGACTGGGCAAAAATGGGCTTCATGGGAGAGTAGCAAGTGGAAACCACTGCTAACCAAGAAGAACATAAATGCTAATCTCTCATTTGCCAAGAAGCACCTGGATGATCCACAAGCCTTTTGGGAAAATGTTCTATGGACAGATGAGTCAAAGTGGAACTTTTGGATGACATGGATCCCATTATGTCTGGCATAAAGCAAACACAGCATTCCACAGTAAGAACATCATACCAACAGTCAAACATGGTGGTGGTAGTGTGATGGTGTGGGGATAGTTTGTTGCCTCAGGACCTAGACGACTTGCCATAATTGAAGGAACCATGAATTCTGCTCTGTACCAGAAAATTCTTAAGGAGAATGTCGGTCATCCGTCCATCAGCTGAAGCTGAAGCGTAGTTGGGTCATGCAGCAAGACAATGATCCAAAACACAAAAGCAAGTCCACATCAGAATGGCTGAAAAGAAGTAAAATTAAAGTTTTGGAGTGGCCTAGTCAAACTCCAGACCTAAACTCAATTGAGATGCTGTGGCAGGACCTGAAACGAGTAGTTCATGCGCGAAAACCTACCAATGTTACTGAATTAAAGCAGTTCTGTGAGGAAGAGTGGGCTAAAATTCCTCCACAGCGATGTGAAAGACTGATATTGAATTATAGGAAGCGTTTGGTTGCAGTCATTGCAGCTAAAGGTGGCGTAACCAGTTATTAAGTGTAAGGGGGCAATTACTTTTTCACACAGTGCCAGTTGGTGTTGGTTAACTGTTTTCATTAAATAAATGAAATAAGTAAAAAAAAAAAGTGTTATTTGTTCACTCAGGTTCCCTTTATCTAATATTACATTTTGTCTAAAGACCTGAAAACATCCAGTGTGACAAATATGCAATAATACAGAAAAATCAGGAAGGGGGCAAATACTTTTTCACGCCACTGTGTATATATATATATATATATATATATATATATATATATATGTATATACACACACATATATATATATATATATATATATATATATATATATATATATATCTGAGGCCGGAGATCAGAGGGCTGTGGGTTCAGTTCCCACATCTGGCACTTAGGTTAATATCCTAGTACTGACACTGCAGTGCAGCATGAGAGGGTGCTGCACTTCTCAAGGTGCCATCTTTCGGATGAGACGTTAAACCGAGGTCCCATCTGCCTGGATTGGTGGTAGTTCAGGTGGATGTTAAAGATCCCATGGAACTTATCGAAAAGAGTAGGGGAATTTCCCCAGTGTCCTGGCCAAATTTCCCTCATTCACTAAAAATACCACCAACAGCTTAATCTGGTTCAAGGTCACTTGGCATTCATCTGTATCCCCATCCCCTGGGTCGTGCCTGAAAATAGGCAGGGTTTGTCTACTGCACTTACCCAGTCAACAAAAACTAAATAAATAAAATAAATAAAATATATATATATGTGAGTATATATATATATATACATATATATATATATATATATAAATCAAGGACATCAGTATTGCTGTTTCAATTGCACTAGCTTGCATTCTGTACTGCTGTGGCAAGGAGCCAGAATGCTCAACCAGAGACTGACCAAACAGTGCTATGTTGGTCAAATCAAGTTAGCAAAGTAATGTGAAAAAGCAGAGATTTATAAACATCTGGACACTACCAATGACTGCATGCTTCTGCCATTTGCATGCTTGAGCCCATCGTTATCATTGCCGTATCTGTGACTTGTGTGCTACGTGAGGACCATGTCTTGCTGCAAATTATATTGTCTGTTTTTTTTGGATGCACTTTTAGGTGGAAAGTTTTCTGGAGGCCAGACTTTGGAACCAAATATTTGTCTGGACAGAAGAGAAGGTAAGAAAAAGCGCTACACAGACCATTTTTGCTTACATGCACTTTGAACAGAACTGGAAAGCTTCTGCCTTTACTTCTTCTAAGCTAAGTTGTAATTTATTTTTAAACCAAGAATCCAGCTATAGTCTGTGTAAGACACTGGTTTCTTCAGGAGATGAAGTGGCAATGTGAAACAAAATACCAACATTATTTTCTACTAGTGTTACCTAGAAACATAACATAGAATGTGTCACAAAAAAAGGCCCTTTGGCCCATTGTGTCTGTACTCTCCCAACTAACTAATGTTGAATGAGAGAGTCCTAGAGGTTCGTCATGCTCCCTTTTCCTCTTCCTTTCTGCTGTGGTCTTTACCAAGGTCTTGTATCTGAGCCACCCTCATTTGAATCACCCACTGATTTTGCATTGCCCACCTCTTCTGGCAGCTTATTTCACCCTCTACTATCCTCTCCATCAAAAAGTGCTTCCTGATATGTCTCTAAAACTTGCCCCCTGCCAGCTTCATGGAGATGCCCCTGTGTTCGTGCTCCTATTAAGTCTGAACAATTCCCCCTCACCCACTTGATTTACCCTTGGAGGTATTTGTAAGTTTCAATCCTGTCCACTCTCTGCCTTCTTACCTCCAGCAGGTACATGTTCAGATCTATGCACCTCTTCTTGTATGCCTTTCTTGTAGTCCCTGGGGCATGTTGGTTACACACCTCTGCACTACCTCCACACTGCCCCTGTCCTTCTTCTTAGGTTCAAACTCCAAAATTGCACACAGTTCCAGGTGAGGATGAACCAGAGACCTATACAGAGGTAGCAGCACCTCCTTTCTCTTGCTGCTGCTGATCCCCCACCCTGTGCATCCCAACATCCTACTTGCTCTACCCACTGCCTACCGCATTTTGCTGATGCCTTCAGACTGTCTGAAGTTATTACTCCCCAGTCCGTTTCCTTGGTAGTGCTGTCCACTTCTATCTCTCCTTTTTGCATCTATGTTTATAACCTTGTACTTCTCAGTTCAATAGCCGCTTCCACCACAAAGGGTTCTGATTCTGGTACGCAGTTTAGGGTTAATCTCGTTACATATTTTGCTCTATAATTCTCACGTCGATTGTGTTTACTGTGTGCCACCGAGGTGAATGGAAAGTTAGTTGACTTTTTTTTGAAATAACAATTTTATTATATTTTGTCATAACACAGTAAAGACAATACAAGTACACTTTCATCTTACAACAAGAGTTAATGTGTGTCTGGACAATGTACAGTTGATAGTTAACCATTTTATCTAGAGCAATGTAACTGGGTACACCACACATCTTTTTTTTTAATCATTTCCATATACAAATAAGAATCCAGAACACACTACATCAAATTCTAGTAGAGACAAAGTCTCTCATAAAGATGGAGAAAGAAGGAAAAGACACCTATCTAAAAATATACAGAAAGAGAGAAAGAAAAAGAAAAAGAGAGAAACAGACTTTTACTGTCTTTGCAATAGACGTCTTAACTTGAGGAGTGTACACTATGGGTCTCAAAAATATCTCTATTAAGGGGAATTCCTCTGGCGTCCACACTATCTTGGAGGGGGACAAGCATTCAGTAATAAGTTGTAAATAAAAAGTTCTCCAGTCCCTGCAAAAGAAGAAAAAGGGGAGAAGCCAGAGAGTACTTATTATTCTATCACTCACAGGTATATTTAGCCAAAATTTCTAGCACATTAATTTGCCCTCTCTGAGCCTGAAAATTAAAAAAAGGCATCCATCGTGACTTGAATTTATCCTTTTGTAGTCTCACCTTGGCAGTGAGGCACTCCATGTCAAGGACAGACAAACAGTTTTTATACCAAGCACTTGATGTGGGACTATCCTTAGACAATCAACATTGAGTAATTGCCTTAAGAGCCGAGGCCACCAGTATATTAAACAAGTAACGCTGTGATTTTAATTTAACCTGATTAGGGTAATGTCCAAGAACCCAATGTACAGGATCATTAGGTACAGATATCCCAAAGACCGCACTCACTTGGTCTGTCACCTGAACCCAAAAACTACAAATGCGAGAGCATTCCCAGAACACATGTAAGTGTGTCACTTTTTCGCCGCCATACCTCTCAACCTCTTTACTCGTAAATCAGGGACAAAGACCCAAAATCAGGGACACATCTTAAAAATTGGTACTATTCACTTAGAAAACTGATAGAATAAGTGGATTAGAGTAAGATGCATTTTCTGAAGAAGAACAAGTCTGTAACTTTAATGTTTGGCATTATTTTGTAATTTCAATCCTCACTGTTCTGTCACAAAAACACAAATTTTACGAGGGACAGAGGAAAATTCTGAGTCAAAATCAGGGACGTCCCTGAAAATCAGGGACAGTTGAGAGGTATGTTCACCGCATTCCCTCCAACAGAAGTCTGAGAAATGTTGCCCAAAGTGTTTAGTAATTACCAGGGTGCGGAAATATCTAGAGACCACTTTCCACCTAAACTCACGCCAACTATTAGAGGCGGTGGTCGAGTGTATAGCCTCCCATATCGAGGCCCAAACTGGATCAGCAATATCCCTCCTAATTTCCAAGGTCCAATTTGTTTTGATAGAGACCATGGAGTCTGGCTCCAGATCAGAGAAATGGCCCACCATCCGTGAGATAAATCCTTTTAATTCTATTCTGTTGGCCTCAGCTCTCAGGACATCCACCAATGGGTTATTATCGTTACCTCTGCATCCTCCCCTCTTAGAATCTTTACCTTGTAAAAAATGTCTAAATTGTAAGTATCTAAAAAAATCAGAAGTAGGAGGAAAATTCCTGCGAAAGCTGTTGAAAGTTTTTAACGCCTTCCCCCGAATATAACTGGCCTATTTTGGATAAGCCTCTCAGGTCCCATCGTATAAATCCCAAGTCCCATGATAAAGGTTGGAAATCCAAACAAGCTTTAATCGGGGAGTCCATCCCCAAAAACATCTCAGCAAATAGTTTTTTATTAATCTCTTGCCAGGAAGAAACCACCAAACTAGTCCAGGGGTTATTGCTACATAACCTTTGTATTCCATCATAGTCCATATATATCAGATCTCTGATATCCCCTCTAGATGACTCCGGCCTCTCAATCTTCACCCATAACAGAGGATCTCCATCTCCCATAAGGAGGATTAATGGCTGGATCTGCTCAGCCCAATAATATTTTCTAAGGTCAGGCAAGTCCGTCCCCCCTTTCTTCTTATCTTTAAGAAGGATATTCCATCTCACTCTGGGTGGTTTACCAGCCCAGATGAACTGGGACAAAGAGGATTTAATTGCCTTACAAAAAGGGGGTGGAGGTTTAAGCGGCAGGGATTGAAACAAAAACAAAAAACATGGAAGTATGTTCATTTTCACACAGTCAGTTCTGCCAAATAATGTAAAGGGCAATTCCTCCCATCTGTGCAAATCCTCTTGGACCGACTGTAACAGTCGGCTATGGTTAAGGGCATACAATTTAGAGATATCTCTAGTTATTCTAACCCCAGGGTATTTGATATCTTCCCTTGCCCAATTATATTTACCAATTAATGGGAGTGTACCATCTCACGACCATCCTATGGGCAAAAGTTCCAATTTATCATCATTAATTTTGAACCCGGATACTACACTAAATGATTGAATCATAGAGTTAATCAAGGGCATCTGTCTCACTGGATCAGTGATATATAACAGGGTGTCATCTGCATAGCAACACTCTGACCTCGACTCCCTGTACCTGTATACCTTTATACTCTTTCGACTGTCTTATGAGGGCTGCTAGGGGCTCGATACACAATGCAAATAGCAAGGGTGAGAGTGGGCATCCCTGTCTAGTTCCCCTATTAATCAGTATTCTATCCGATGTTACCCCATTCACCTTCACTCTTGCCCAAGGGTTCCTATATAAATTTGCTGTCCATTTTCTGAATTTTTTCTGCAATACCAAATTTCCCCAGGACCAGATCCAAGAAAAGCCAATCTAACCGATCAAATGCTTTCTCCGCATCCAATGCCATCACCACCCTAAGAGTATCAGGCGGGAATGGCCCGGAGGCAGACAAAACATTGAGCAACAGTCTTATGTTATCCTGAATATGGCGACCTGGGATAAACCCCGTCTGATCTTTATGTACTAGTTCCGGAATAAATTCTTGTAAATGGGAACTCAAAATCTTAGCGAATATTTTGGCATCCTGATTGATCAGTGAAATAGGATGATAACTTCCACATTCTGTGAGGTTCTTACCTGGTTTTGGCAGGAGAGTGATCAACGCTTCTTCCCAGGAGGCTGGAGATTCCCCTTGCTTCTTGCGCTACATTACAAACTCTAGTAAATAAAGGGGTCAGTTCATCAGCAAAAGCCCAGTAAAACTCCCCCACAAACCCATCCAGTCCCGGGGTCTTCCACCCATTAAGGTTTTATGACTTTCTTAACTTCTTGTTCAGAAATTTCCTATCCAATTTATTTCTCTGGGATTCTTCAAGCCTTGGTAATGTAATATTATGCAAAAACAAATTTATTTGAGCAGAGTGGTTTGGTCCCCTTTCTTGGGTATAATGTTCTTGGTAATAATTACAGAAGCTATTTGCAATTTGTACTGGGTCGGAGGAGATAGTCTGGGTACCATACTTTTTAAGCCGGGGAATATATCTTTCAGCCTCCTGTTTTCTGAGTCTAAGAGCCAATAAACGGCTCACCCTTCCCCCTGATTCGTAGTATCTTTGTCTGGTATATCTCAGAGAATTTTCAGTTCTGGTATTCATTTCTCTATTATATTGTTCCCTGGCCGCATGTAATTTCTCTAACACCAGTACATCTTTGTTTTTTTATGTTCCTTTTCCAGAGAACTTATGGTGCCCAATAGGTTATGCTATTTAGCCTGGGTACATTTGTATTTATATGAGGAATAACTAATAATCTGCCCACGCAGGACAGCTTTCAGACCATCCCTTATGAGATGAATCTGAGTATCCTCTTCCTTATTCTCTGATATATAAAGCTTGATGGACTCTCGTATTTGATTAACAAACCCTGTATCATTTAGAAGGCCAGGGTCAAATCTCCAACTTCCCTTAGGCTTTGCCCTGGCCATCTTGCCCTAGAACTGATCAGTGCATGATCTGAGAAGGTGACTGGATGTATTGTTAAATCAATTAGGTCATTAACATTCTTTGTTTGAGTATAAAATCTGTCAATCCTAGAATATGTTTTGGCCACTGCCGAATAAAATGTAAAATCGTTAACCAGTGGATTTTGTTGCCTCCAAGGATCTGTCCATCCCATCTCTGCTATCAGGGTTCTAAGGAGTTTAGAGCACGCTATCCCCCCCTTCCCCCCTGAACTTCTGTCTAAGGTACTATTTTTGACACAGTTCCAGTCCCCCACCATTATCACTCTGCCTGAAGGAAGGGAATCCACTATGGTGAAGAACTGCCTAAAAAAAGTTCCCAAAGGGGGCATAGGGGCATATACTGTTGCCAAATGGAGGGTATGTCCCATTTATTCTCCAGAGATTATCACGTAATGTCCTGATCCTTCCGTCTGTACCCGATGAACTTTAAATGGGAGACCCCTGTGAATTAATCTACCCACTCCTGCTCTAGAAGCCCCGGAACTGGAATCTGCATACACCCCCCCACCCAAGTTCTCCGTAACTTAGAGTATTCATGATCAGATAATTTAGCCTCTTGAAGACAAGCTAGGTCGCATTTTAAATGTCCTAGTTCTTGTAGAATTCTTGCTCGTTTAACCACCCCATTTATCCCCTTAACGTTGACAGATGTTATTTTAAGTGATGCCATATTGATATCTTGAGAAATCCCCCCCAATTCCATTTCCGATCCCATCATGCCAAAGAGTTACATATAAAAACTCACATGTATATATGTCTGTATAATAGAGTGAGCAGGATAGTATAGATAAGAGAGAAAAAGATATACACCAATAACAAACAAGAGCTACACAAAACATCACACAATTCAATTTAACCTTGGGTGAAATTACACCCTTAAACCCCAACTTGGGTAAAAAGAAAATAACACCCAGAAATAGGGATAAGAAAAACTGGGTAACAGTTATTCACTGAATACCCGCTAGCTCAGTCAGAGCTAAAGACCTGGGGGTTTAATTGTTAACACACCAGTTGCTAGGAGCATAAAGTCCTAGATTAATAGGAGAAAAAGCGTCTACTGACGCTAAGGGATAGGCTCTCGGGAACCCCAAGGGACCAACCCTCTCATATCTAAAATGGGTCCGGTTAGGCCAGCCAACGAAGCCAGGTACCCCAGGCACTGTACATATTAATAAAGTATCAAAATGAACTGGGGGTAACCAGGGATGCTAAGTAATACCTCTTCAAGACAGTCCCTGCTATGTTCAAACCAGGCTTGGGGATGGGGCTATATAATTATCCAGGTAGGGAACCCATTTTAGACAAGGTCCAGTATTTTCCATTCTATTGACAAGGGCTACCCCCTACCAACTCTTTGAAAACACAAAGCCCTAAATGTGGCCCACCCCTACCTCATTTCCCTTAATATCGTTTACCCCTTTTGTCCATCGATATTCAGAACTTAACCAAAACATGGTTTTACGCTTAACAATAAGTTTTAATAAGTGAACTTATCTGCCATCTGTATCTCCGCAATTCAGTTGCAGTCTGTTTACCGGAGGGAATATTATCCTTATTACCCTAAATGTAGGTCCCATCTGAAAGCCCTCCCACAGGAAACGCAAACCCAGCACTTTTAGGCCCCCCTCTTGCCTTATAAGGGAGCATCTAAAAGAAGATCTTCCCCAATATTACAAAGACTACAATGGGAGCTTAATAAGGGGACAACCAGCAAAAAAAAAGAGCTACCCCCAAATATAAATCACAAACGTCCCCATGCAGTCTCTGTTCCCATTGTTTAATTTCTGAAGGGATCGCCGTCCAGTGCTAGGCACCCTCTGAGTTCTAAAAGCTACAAACCGCTGATGCTCCCCATAGGTCTCCTTAGCATGCAACCACCTCGCCATATTTGCGTGCAATGGGAGCAGGGCCTCTTCTCACCTCCTCACGCGCTTCCTAGGGCCCGGTGCCATAGACCACAATAAATCCTCGATCTCCTTCTCTGCCTGTTCCTATTTCATATCTGGGATAGGCACCTCCTGGGCTGTAAGAAATGGCATGGCAGCTAGCAAAGAATCGAAGATTTTAACCCCATCTTCATTCTGTACCCAGAGCTTCGCAGAATATCTGAGGTAGGCTTTAAGACCTTTGTCTCTCAGGGCTTTTACCACCTGTAACACTTTTTTTCGCTGAGCAAGCATTAAGGGGGGGAAGTCTTGATCTATATACAGCCTTTGACCATCTATATTGAGATTCTTCTTCGCCCAGGCCAACTTCACAATCTTTTCTTTCCTTGCATACCTCAGAAACTTTACAATTACTGATCTGGGAGGCGCCCCTTCTTTTGGCTTAGGAGTGATAGACCTATGGGCTCTTTCAATTTCTGTGTTGAAGCCCTCTTCCAAATTCAGCTCTGTTTTCAACCAGGAATCAATGAAGTCTTCCATACATGGGGGGGTCCACCCCCTCCGTGATACCAAAAATTCTAATATTGTTACAGCGGGCTCTCGCCTCTGCATCCTCCGCCCTCATAGTCAGCTCTTTTTCTCTTCTGTGGAGGTAGGCTAGAGATCTACCAAAAGCCATGTGTTCTGCTTGTAAGGTTTCAACATGAATCTCCACAGATGTTGTGCATGCTTCCAGCTTCTTGAAATCATTTTGTATACCCATAATTCTGGCGCCGATTCGGTGAAGTATTTTCAGCATTCTGTGCCCGTCGGCTTTTGTGAATGTGGACGTAGCTTCAGATTCCAAACCATCGGAGTCTTCCCCCGAGGCCGTAATTATGGAGGAGCAGGACCCAGACGGACTCATAGGCCGCGAGTCAGTCTGACCCCTTGAACAACCTCTTTCCTCTCCGGGGAGCTTTTTTTTTTTTGCGTTGTTTATTTATTGGCCCCTCTATCCAACAGGCCTCTCCTTCAGGCCTTCTGCCAAGGACTGCCCCCGCTTGCTTCATTCCGAACCCTCCCCGATGTCAGCTTCCCCCCGATCCCAAATCGCAGCCGACCAGGGTAGCCCAATGTAACCCTTCCTCGGACGGGTCCCCTCCTTCCAGACGGAAATTGCCTTCAGGCATTCTTGCTCTCAGCCCTGTTGCTGCTGGGGTCGGGGTTCCCCCTGGCTCTTCAGGGGTTCCATGGAGGCGGGGGGTCCAGGCGGCCGTCATCCAGTCGCTCAGACACCATTTTCCGCTTTTCTGTTTTTTCCCCAGTCGCGCTTCTTGTAGTGCCCCGGTCTCCACCAGGGCTGCTACGAAGCGAGGGCATTACCCTAACCCACCGACCCCAAGCGACCCAAGTCAGTTCCCGAACCCGGGTTGCTGGCGTGGTTTGAGGTAAGGGAGCTTTTTTTTTTGTTCACCCCATTTTACAAATGACTGTGAGGACCAGGTGTATGCTGAGTAAAGCGTTTGAACCACTCGATGGTGGCCGATTCACTTAAAGAGTGCACCCAAGGTACCAGAGCTCCGAATTAGGCTGCCATCAGTCACGTGTTGTCACCGGAACTCCAGTTAGTTGACTTTTTTAACTAGCACCAAAGTTAAACATCTGCTGGTTTTTTTTTATTTATTATGACAAATCAGTGATGGATATATATTTCCATGGAAGCAAGGCATAAGAATCAAACTATATATGTTATACACAGGATACATTTTCGTAGCTTCCTATGTTACCACATAAAGGGGTAACCATGAGTCTAAACATGAAACATTTCCAGACAAAATGGCAAGACCATGGACACTGTCTGCAAATAGTGACATTGATAATTTCCCCAAGTGAAAGCACTCAAATGGAGCCAAACGGTGGCTTTGATGGTCCATGTAACCAGCAAAATTGGAAATACAGTCCGGAAAGTGAAGACATGTTCCTCAAAAGTCCATATTCTGCCCAATGACTCTCTCAGTAACGCATCGCCCTCCCATGTGGGCTAGCAGCATTCAAGACCAAACTCAGAAAGACAGCTAGGCAGTCCAGGGCTGGAACATGGCATTGTTGTGTGGTAGCTCTCCCAGCTTGAGGAGAGAAGATGTGGCACTCCACCAAATGGGCAGTGCCTTGTGGCTGGCCAGGGAATGTTCTGTCGCAAGGTGTGCCATACCTGCAAGAATGGCCTCAGGTCTGCATGCTGCATCAAGGGAGGAGAGTGGAGAAAATAAGGAGATACTGGTGCTGGCAGGATGGCTATGCAGGCCCACACTACCAACAGAGCACCAGGGAACATCTCAATAAGAGTCTTAGGGGGAGGATGGTCTTCCCCCTGCCCCCCCCATGGATGGAAATCTATGAGGGGATACAAGTCCCGAGTTAAATCCCTGTTTGTTCCATGCTGCCACCTGTTCCTATCTTTGGACTCTGACCTGGCAACCTCCCAGCCCCCCTCTGCCAGTCCACTGCTGGCTATCATGCACGGTGTGAGGGAGACATAGGTTTCTGTCCCAGTATTCTCCCACTCCCTCCCTCCTCCCCAACACCAGGCACAGGTTGTGCGTCCCCACACATAGCCCTCACTCATGTAGCAACACCCTGTGTGAGAGGCAAGCTCTCTCAGTCAACTGCAGGGGTCGCTACAGTGGCAGAAGCAGAGTGACTTCCTCCCCTGTCTGGGAGTTCTGCCATATGGTTGCACCATTCTGCGCCCCCAGTTACCGAACCCGACTCTCTGAGTCCACTCCCAAACCTGGGTCTCTGGCACGGAAGAACATAGTGTTTCTGCTGGGTCATTGGGTGATCCAGCTGACCCTTACTCTTACCAGGCATATCTGCACTGATGTTTACCCAATACATTAACAACTACATGACCTTTGGAGGTGCACTCCTGGTCCTTTGTTACCTAGGACTCTATATGTTACTTGCAGCACATTCCATGGAGGAGTACTCCAACATTTCACTTTGCTTCTGAACTGGGAGTGGATCTGTATGGACCCTGGCGACCTCCTTTAAGAAAAGGCCTGCCCCTACTCTGAGGAGCCTCTGGGGTGGGTATCATGTGGTATGTCCCCCACCAGTGTGAGAATACAAGGGTCTTCCCTCATTGTTCACTGATGAAGGGCCTCTCCCCACCCCTGGAGGGGCAAAGGGAAGCAGGGCTTCTTTCATTCTCTCTCTCTCTCTCTCTGGTGGTGTTGTAAAGGCACTAAAATCCCCTCCTTCAGCAGCACTGCCAGACCCAGCTAGCCTCCTACCTTTATAGACAAAAGGAAGAAGGACAGAGCCATGAATATTCATGCCCCGGTCTACATGGTAACCAAGAAGGCACAAGGGCACAAACGCCCAGATACTCTGTCTCCAGTTGAGCCCCCGCAGGAAAGAGCATTTCAGGGACTAGATTAACCCTTCATATGCTCCCTTGTAACCTGCATCAAGCTTGGAAGCAGAGAGAAGAAGTTGATATCATCCATACCTGCACAGTCTCTCTGACCATAGTGTATATGCCTGGTAGTGAACCCAAGCTTGAAAGGCCTTCAGATGTCAGCTATCCCCCCTAATTAGGGTCACCCTGGCAGTGGCCCCTGGTGCGCACTTGCCTCTGGTTGAGAATTCTACCAAACAACCCCAGGGTGAGGGGTGCCACAAGAACTGCTACCTGCTTCTCCAACTGGGCAATCAAACAGTGCCTCTTATGGCTACAAACCTGCCCCATGGACTCCTTCTTTTGAGAAGTCACCTTTTGGAGTCCTCCCTGAAGCCATTTCTCAGTGTAGGGGGGTGTAAGGTTAAAATTAAAGTGCCCGTCAATCTAGTGCAAGCAGGAGTAACAGCCAAACCCCAGGGCCTGACAGAGTCATGCCTCTGTCTATGTTAAAGCAGTTGACAAAGTAGACCCTGGACAATATGTTAATCGTGCCCTGCCAGACTTAGGGATGGAATCTGCCCAAGGCTAGCAAGGTTGAATGTATAATTCACTAAAGGGTGGAGAACTATATGGGGTACGTCTAGCCTTATCTGACTGGGGCCTGGTAGGATTACATGGAAGTCCAGTGGCAGGACTGGTTAAAGGAAGTTGCCATCTTGAAGAAACTAAATATTGTAGTGTCACCAAACTAGACCCTTGCCACATCATTTAAGTACATCATCCCAGCTACGGTGAAGGAATGAGAGGTGTGACATAGTAATTTTTTTTTAAACTTCTTTATTGTAGTGGTCATACAGTTACCACAACAAACAACAGAGAGGTAAAGCCAGAGTTGTTATTCATCACTGTGTACAGTAATATGAAGCTTACAGCTAGTTCCTATCCATAGCTAAGTCCCAAAAGAAAAGGAGACCCTTTTTTGAGGCTGTCCATGAATAAGCAAGAGATTCAGTGTCATCGCTAAAACAATATCAAGTGTGTTGTCCCTGTCTGTTCTTGCATATAATGAACAGGTTGGTTGCTGTTGTATGACCTGAGACCTAGTATCTTTCTATGGGAGCCAAGTAAACATCCTGACCGCATTATAACAATAAGCATGGTAAGAACAGAGAGTGAATAACATGTAACTTAAGTTAGGCTGTTTTGGTTAAGTTTAACTCTGAAGATCATCCCACATAACTAAGTTGCATTTGATTTATTCTATCCCTTCTCTGGATGACGGTCCTCAAGCCAGTCAGTACCCCCAAGCCTGCTGGGATAAGACCAACCTACCCTCAAGTTCTTCTATTAAACCCATAAAGGGCAACCAGGCTCCTTTCATTTTGTCTGTTTGCAAACGGAGATCTGCCATAAGTTTTTCCAAGCAGTATGACATAGTAATTTTAAACATGCCATGATCCTCACCAGCACAAAAGGTGTGCTCCTTCTCAGTATTGGCCCCAGATGACTCTACTGTCTTGAAACCAGACCCACACTTTTACTTGTAAAGGACCTCAGTCCCTGACAGCCTACAAGCTGAGGCCTGCATCTTCTACTCACAGCTCGGAAGAGGAGGAGTGCAATAAACTGACAGTTGCCCCTGTTGGGCCCTAAGTTTTCCACTGTCTCCCAAAGCCCCAGTAACTGTTTGTTGCCGGGCAGAAGAAGATCAAGCAACACCTGCCCTCGGATGGGAAGGAGATAAACCAAAGAGCAAGCAATGCCTACTCTCAGGCAGGAGGGTACTGGGTCAATACAACGCTGTCAAAACAGCGCATGGATTACCGTGTTGAAGAATGCGCTACAGGCACTACAGCAACAGGGGTGTTACAGTGATCAGGAATAACAGCTACGCCAGTCACTGTATGGTTAAATACGATAATGTCAGGGAGGCTGCTGGTGCTATCAGGAGAGAGGTAAAACTTGGATTTTGGGCCAAGATGGCAAGCTCCTGCTTCCTGGAGGGGAAAGCACCAGTTGTTCTGTTTGTCAGTGTTTCTGGTCCAGAGGATTCCACCCAGGTGGCAATCCCTGGTTCCAAGGATTCCAGTGTGCCCAGCAGCTCCAGTCAATGGAAGGGGTGCCAGCTGAAGTATAGGTAGCTAGAAGCCTGAAGACTTTGATTGCTAAGGTGTTTCAGTGAAAGCAGTGGACCATTTCCTTTACTACTGTACCCCACTGAATACTAGGCTCTTGGGGTATGAGACAATGCTGGTGAACCAGGATCAGGGAGTCAGGACATTTACACTTTTTCCATAGATGGACAATCAGGGCTTTCCTTTCCCAGTTGTTCTGCTTCTAAAAAAGAAAAGTATTTACAGTCAAGTGGTAGTATATCTGTACTTTTTCCTTTACAGGTGCCACTGCCCTAGAAGAGTAGTCATACCCCAAGAGCCTAGTGTTCTGTGTGGTGCAATAGTAAAGGATTTATTGTTTTCTGCTATTTCCTCCTGCAGGAAATTCATTCAGTGGCATGTCACGTTAGAGGGGTATTATTAATATCATGTACTATATTATTGTTACTTGAGCTCGTGTTTGTCTTTGGACTTTGATCTATCACTTTCCCTGTGATTATGTTCAAGGAGAGCATTTGTTTGTTAATTGGGAGAGTAACGTTTCCATTATTATTTTAGTTAATTTTAGCCCAAGGATTGAGCGTGAGGCAGGGTTTTATTAGTGAGGTAGAACAGGAGAAGTAGTTTTACTTTTAGTAAGGGCAGTTTTTATGTGCTGTGCTGAAACTTTCATCAGGTGGCATTTGAACAAGTGAAGGGCTAATTCCAACAGCTGGCTGTTACTCATACCGTCTTTGACCAAGGAGGAGATTACGGAGATGTTGTGGAGGTCCAGAACCCGGCAGGTTCTTCATCACAAGTGCAGTCATTTGCTGTGGGTTTTTTATCAATCTTGGGGAGGATCTGGTCGTCCACTGGTGATCTTGGATGAAAAGGGGCCATTTGAAGTGCTTGGAATGGCAGAGTAGCAGCAAGTAGCGGGGTAACCAGCATGGTGTGAAGGTGAGAACTTCACCACCTCTCAGGAAAACCCTGTGGTGGGGGTAACCAGCGTTGTGTGAAGGTGATAGCTTCACTGCCTCTCAGGAAAACCCTGCTTTGGTTGCCGCTGCTTTTGCCTGCACCAGGTGCTGACTGTTGGGTCAGTTAGAAGTGGCCCTTCATTTTTTTGTCTCCTCCTGTTGACTCTGTATGAGCTGAATTTTACGGCTGCACTTTGTGGAACTGCCATACCATTCAATGATTTGTTGTTTGTGACTAAGTGATCTGTTTTTTTGATCCTACAACTGGTGGCCTAATAAGTACTGTCCCTCTTTGTGCCCTTCTTTGACTTTGGAGCTCTGTTTCCTTGCAAGAGTACTGATGAGAGCAGAGCTTTTTCTATGACTTGGAGCTACAATCGGTCTTGAGATGGTGTGAGTGTTACATGGAGAGACCTGTTTGAAGTCGATATTGGCACTTGTGAGAGAAATGTTATATTTTGTCTGGTTGAACGTGGCCCTTCTTGTTGGTTTTATTGGTCCCAGCAATGGAATAACATCATCTAGGTTATGGTGGTGTGAGTGCCATTTCCCTTCTTTTCCTTCGGAATTTGGATCTGGTATTTAATACCAGGACTGAACTGACTGCTAGTCCCTTCTTGATCTGACATTATTTTTACTTTAAAATCTGTTTTGTCTAATGCTTGTAGTTAGGAATTATTGATACAGCACAGTGCATTTTAGCGATTTCTCCCTATAATTATTTTATTGTGTGGGTGGAGGGGTGGATTGTTTTGGGTTGGGAAGTTTGTGGTTTGAGGGAGGGAGGAGTGTGTGTGGAATTAGGTTGTTAAAGGTAGTATTGGGTGGGTTAGTCGCTGGTTGTGAGTGTTAAGTGTATGAATGAGTGAGTGAGTGAGTGATTGATTGATTGTGTGGGTGAGTAGAGTGGTTTGGTTTGCCATTGCACTTTAACACCCTATGCTGTTGGGTTGCCTGGGGACTGGTTGCCAGGTAAGATGTGCTGCTATTTGGCCCGCCCATATCACCTATGCTGCTGCTCAGCTCTGGGACCTTCACCCTTTACCAACCTCCCAGTTGCAGCTACTGCAGTGAGGGCTGCAGGAGGATTGGGATAACTAGGTGTCAGAGGGGTCATGGGCCAAGGGCAGCTGAGGAGGGGTGGTGAGCAACATTGAGGTCGTTCAGTGCAGGAGACACCCTGGGCATAAGTAGAGCCTAGGGAGAAGTCAAACTTGGTTGCTCTTCATGCCCAGGGTTACCACTGGACCAAGAGGGCAGGTAGCTAGAGGGCTGGCTGTATCCTCTAATAATCTTTGAGTAGTGCTATGCAATGCCAGGTTGATGAGAAACAAGACCGTTATTTTTGCTGACTTGATTTCCCTCGGTCGACCTGGCTTGCATTACGGAGACCTGGTTGGGTGATGATGCTGGCCCAGTTTTTGAGGCTGCCATTCCCTCTGGGTACACTGTGGTGCACTGCCCGAGGAAGGACCGCAGGGGTGGGGGAGTGGCCATTGTTTTTTGATCTAGCCTGGGCTTCTCGGTGCACCCAGTTGATAGCACCCGATCCTTCGAGTGCGTCGCTGTCCGTGGGGGTACATGTACAGGTTGCAGGATTCTCCTCATTTATCATGCCCCCCCCCCCCGGGGCAGGGGGAGAAATCCTGCAGGAGGTGGCAGACTTTATCATCGACCAGATATTGGGGGCCCCCAGGTGTTTAATCTTGGGGGACTCCAATGTGGATTGATGATGAATCCTCGTATTTCGGTTGCGACCACCTCCAGTTGATGCAGTCACTGGGCCTGGCACAAGCAGTTGCTTCTGCTACCCACCAGCATGGCCACCACACACTCGATCTGGTGTTCCAGTTGGGTCTTGAGGTTGATAACCTCAAGACTGATCAAGTCATTTGGCCTGATCATTACACTGTGGCGTTCACATTTGGTACCCCCTCTGAAAGTTCCTCCCTTACAGAGATGGTCAGCTATCGCCCTTTTACGGGGCTTGCACCCAGAGAGTCTGTTGGTTCTGGTTGATCTATCTAGGGTTGATGTGGCATGTGTGATTGGTGCCGGGGAGGCGGTGGCTACCTTTAATATCGTGGTCACCAAAGATCTGGATGCCTTGCACCAGTCTGTATATGACCCAGATCGTCTCACTTGAGATCCACTTGGTTTGATGGAGATCTCAAGGCGATGAAGATCAGGGGTCAGAAGTTGGAGCATTGCTGGTGGAAGGCCCAGCTGGAGTCTGACAAGCTGGCCCTGCATGCTCACTATGCTGATTTCCCATAAAAAGGGATCATTTCTGTCCAGGGAGATTTACGGCAGGGGGGAAAAAAACATCTCAGCTGTTCGGACTATAGACAGGCTTTTACATCCTGCCTGTCTGCAGCGGAAAAAAGCCCTTTCATCCACTTTCTGTAAAGAGTTTGCTCAGTTCTTCTCCGACAGGGTATTGGCCATATGGTCAGGGATTCCACCAGGTAGGCCATTGCCTAGCAGTGGCCAGGCAGGGGGGAGTAAATGCACTTTGTCTGTCTGGGAAGAGTTTAGGCTAGTGGAGGTATCCGAAGTGAATAAGGTGATCTTAGAGCTGAAGCACACTTTTTGTGAACTGGACTCGGCCCCGACACATTTCTTAATGGGATGTGTTGAGGCTGTTGGCCCAGAGTTTGCTGGGATTGCCAGGTGCTCGATGGCGGAGGGGGTTTTCTCAGCTGCTCTGAAAGAAGTGCTGGTGAGACCCCTCCTTAAGAAACTTTCCCTCGGCCCTGACATCCTGGCGAATTACCGTCCTGTCTCCAACCTACCTTTCTTGAGCAAGATTGTTGAGAAGTTAGTGGCACAACAGCTCGAGGATCGCCTGGTGTCCTCAGACATTTATGATCCATTTCAGTCGGGTTTTCAGGCTAGACACAGCACTGAAACAGCTCTAGTGAGGGTGCACAGTGATCTGCTCAGGGCTAGAGATAGAGGAGACAGGTCAGTTCTTGTCCTCCTTGATCTCTCAACAGCCTTTGACACTGTGGATCACGTCATGCTTCTGGATCGGCTCTGTGAGTTTTGTGGACTTGCCAGTACTGTCATCAGGTGGTTTGAGTCCTATCTCTCAGACAGGGTGCAGCGGGTGGTGATGGGGAATTTCTCCTACTCCCCAATGCCACTGTTTTGTGGAGTACCCCAGGGCCTGATCCTGTCGCCGATGTTATTCGCACTGTATATGCTGCCCCTGGGCGAGATCATTCGACAATACAGTGTGGAGTTTCACTGCTATCCAGATGATACCCAACAGTATTTGTCATTTGCTCCCGAAACATCCGGAACTGTTGATGTGCTTAACAACTGTCTGCCTAAAATCATTGACTGGATAGTTTCCAGCTGGCTGAGACTCAACCCGGGCAAGACGGAGGTGCTGGTGACTGAGCCTGGCCATGGGCATGATGGGTTGCCTCCCGGGGCTGACTCTGGTCTTGTACTGGGTTTGACCCAGTTGGTAGCTTCCCTGAGGGTGTGAAATCTGGGCGTGATATATGATAGTAGACTGACTTTTGAAGATCAGGTGTCGTCTGTAGCCAGCAGTGGTTTTTACCATTTGCGGAACATTGCCCGGATTAAACCCCTCGTTCTGCCTGAGGACCTGCTGACGCTAATACACACCTTTCTTTCCTCCAGGCTCGACTACTGTAACGCTCTGTACTTAGGGGTCACGGGAGGGACCCTCCAACAACTGAAGCTGGTGCAGAACACAGCAGCCCAGTGGCTGACGGGTCTTTCTAGATCCAGTCATGTTACCCCGGTTTTGCTTGCCCTGCACTGGCTGCCAGTCAGGTGTAGGGTCCTTTTCAAGGTGGGTCTTCTCACCTTTAAGGCCCTATATGGACTGGGCCCTGGCTATCTGTCAGAGTTCCTGACACCAGCGACCTCTGCTCACTCCCTCCGCCCCTCTTTGAGGGGCCTCCTGGATGTTCCCAAGGTTTGGCTGAAGACGTTTGGAGATCGTGATTTTAGCATATTTGGGCCGACCTTGTGGAACTCGCTATTATCTGCAGTCCAGGAGGCTCCCTCGGTAGAGATGTTTAAGCGGAGGCTGCAGGCCCGCCTCTTTAGCCTGGCTTTGAATGATTACTGAATTCCATCATGATTTTGTTCGGTCCCCGGATATGGTAATTTGAAAGTTTCCCTTTTAACCTGATTTATATTTTATTTATTTAAAATTGTAGTTATGTAATTTTTTTCTAATTTGGTTACTGCCTCTTCTCTTGTGATTTTCTGTAAGGCACACAGAGCCTCTGAGATTGGGTGCCGTATAAATAAAATTTGCCTTGCCTTGCCTGTTGTTTAGTTCAGACCCTTTAGAAGAAGCAATGCAACTGAATCCATATAAATATTACCCAACTCAGGAATTTGAATCATAATTGCTTGTTTACAGTATCTACAAAAATGGAAAGTAGTAAATGAAAGAAGTGTATTTTATTATTTTTTATCTATTTAATTTCCTTGTGTTGTCCTGCTCTCAGGTTGCCTCTGACGGCCTCCTAGCCCCACCCATATCACCTACCTCCATGGTCCCCCCCCCCCGACTAGTTACCCATCTGCTGAGAGATGGTTTGAGGGACAGGGCCCAAGATTGCCAGACTCTGCCATCATCTTGACAGCAGGGAAAGGATCTCTCTCCTTATGAACTTGCTGCATGCTCATTCCTGTGCTGTGACCCTTAACCATCCCACTTCCTTGACCTTGTGAACTGTAGCATGTTGGTGCAAGGTGCCCCGAACTTTGCCACGGGTGCCGGAAGATAGTAAAAGCTGAGGGAGCAGAGGATCGGAAGGGCACTTATGAAGGTACAAAGGGCACTTTTTCTGAACTAGTTTTTGCCATACAAAATTAAAAAGTGGGGGGGCTGCCACCCCTCTCGCCCACCCCCGCCCCGGTTCCTACGCCTATGACCTTTGCAAGGTAGCAGGCTCCCTAGCCCACAGTGAGGGGTCACTGCAGTGGCAGATGACAGTGTCTTCTCAACACAGCTGGGATGTGCTGCGTTGAGTAGTACTTTACGCAGCCTGTCCTCCAAACTCCAGCGAACTGAGCCCGCTATGTACAAGGGATGCAATGCACTTGCACCTGGCTGTTGGTTGGCCCAGTTGAGTAATTTGTTAACACAGATAGCACAACCGAGGAAAAGGATCTAGGAATAACTGTGGAGAGTAACGATGTGCTGTTGATAGAGAGTAGGATATGGGAGGTGATTCTCTCGTACAAGGCCAAATGGAATACTACATCCAGTTCTGGCAACTGCAGTACAGAGAGAGCATTAAAGAGATCAAGAGAGCAACCACAGGGCCACCAAACTTATCAGCAGCTTACAGGTCTGAATTTGTGAGGACAGGTCCGAAATACTCAGAATACTCAGAACACAGTAGAGGAGGCTGAGAGGCAACATCATTACAGTGTTCTGAATACAAAAATGGATAGACAGGGTGAAGTATACATTCTTTAAGCAGATGAGTGCAAGTAGAACCAGAGGACATATACTCACACGGGGCAGGGTGTGGATAAATGGGAATATTTGAAAGCATTACTTTACTCTGAGGATGTTTAACACGCGGGATTGCCTACACAGTAAGTCCAGTATGTGCAAGCCAGCGCAGTGTCAGCTTTCAAAGCAGGATGATTCCTGAGGGAGAATGGCACTATGGGTTACAGGACATTAACAGGGGTAGCAGTCCGGCTGATGAGCCTGGATGTGTCAATACCAAAATTTGGTGTAGATGTATTATAATTACAAGTGTGTGTTGGGGGGCATGATGGTTCCTTTTACTTCTGTCACCACAAGACTATGTTAATGTTTTAAAAGTCAGGATGAAGGTCACAAACCTTCATTTACACACACACACACACGTAACCCCTAGGTGACGCTATCCCAAGGGCTACTACCCCTGCCTGCTTGGCTAGTAGCAGGTTAAGGGGCCTGAGTTCTGAACCGGGTGCCTCCACCCAGAGGTCAGGGTTGGTAGTGTTCAAGTTAACCTGGGCACAGCCCTCCGGGATGCTATTAACCCCCTCTTTCCCTCTAGTAGCTAGACACTGTACAATAATCACTTTCACAATACCCTGGTACACACAAGTATCCACACTGTTTGCATCTTACCACCAGGATGGTTCTCTGGCTCGACCCTGGGGACCCCTGTAAAACAAGGTTAGCACAGCAAATAGCAACAGTACAGTACTTTGAGCACAAACTGGAACCACAGTCAGATTACATGCAGAAAAAGTTAGATCTGATTTATTCAGGGGACTTGAACAAGGAAGGGGCAAAATCAAGTTAATTAGCTTAAAGGTTATATCAATCAAGCAGTTATGCATGCACTTTGAGTCCCCCCACACAGTCCACCTCTGGGTACCCAGGTAGAGGAGAGATGGCTAGCCAGAACAGTTGCCCGGGGTTGCAGCTGGTTGGTGCCCTGTGATGGAAAATACAACATGCACAGTACACAATATTTGTAATCCAGAGCCAGAGGGCTCAGTTCGTAAAGGAAACGAAACGACAAGACAATCAGATGACACACTCAGATTAAGCTGTTGTTGTAGGGAGCTACCCTGGTATTTACTCACGATACCCAAGACTGGACACAGGCTGGACAAAAATCGAGACTGCAGGTGGTTGATCTGGAATGCCAGGAGAAGCAGGGCCCACACAATTCGCAGAGGTGCCGTTCCTGTTCAAGTGTGGAGCAGGGGGCTGATCCCCAGGCAGGTCTCTCATCGATGGCTTCTCTGTGCAGTGGGTAGTCTGGCAAAGCCCAGACCGCTTGGAGACAAGTTCAGAAGCAGTCCGTTTTGGTCTGGATACAGCTTCCAGCAAGCAGAACACAGTTCACACAGTGGGGAACTAACTCACAACCCACTAGCAGCTCATAGCACATTTACATGTACAGGAATTCTACTGTACCAGGCAAAGCGCTCCCCGGGCACAATCGCAAAGTTTCTGCACACACCAGGAGCTTAGGGCAGCTGGAACTCCTGACAGGCTGATCAGATTCAGCAAAAATATTCGGTCTTCTTCAGGTTGAGCCTGGCCCACTCCAGTAGCTTACTTTAGTCACACAGACTTGGATTTAGTCCAAAATAATTCTCTTCTCTCCCTCTCAGGAGCAGCAGGCAGACATGGAGGTCAAGCTCTCAGCCTTTTCATAGTTCTGCCATGCGAATCCACTCAGGATTGCTCCCAGAATCACTTCAGAATCACTTTAGCTCCTCTCCTTTTACTTCCAAGCTCAGAAAACTACCTGAAAACTGCCAGCAGCCCGGGACTTCCCAAGATCCAAAAGATTTGGTTGGCTGATTTGGCTGTCAGTCAAAGCAAGAGCTCCCCTTTCAGTTGCAAAAAAGGCACAAAAACTCAAACCATAGTTCCTATAGATTTTGAATTCAGACAGCTCCTGTACTCAGGCTACATTTTAGGTCCTACCAGAACTGCTAGGTCCAATTTGCAGTCCAGGACCAAGATAGTGGAGACAAACAAAACAGTTCTTGCTACAAAGAAAGCAGGTTAGATAAACTACATTATCATTATCATTCTAAATCGTTTTCAGCAAATAGTTACATCTTTCAACAGAGCTCCATCTCAGATTACTTATGTTGCAATCAAGCAGCTCTTAAAGAGACAGTACACAGAGGCTATACAGACTCTGGTAATCACATTTAAACTGCTAAAATGCAGGACACCAGCCTGATAGTGAGCATTTAGGTAAGATCAAGGAAGACTTTTTGGGAACCCCCAATTGTGGGGGGGGTTACACATACACACACACACACACACACACACACACACACACACACTACTGTGCATACATTTTGGGGGGGTCACAGTTCAGACACACACACTGTCCTGTTTCTCTGGCTATAGCACTTCTCCATCTGCATTTCTTGCCTTTCAGCTGGGTTTGCCAATAGGCAGTATCAAAGCCACTGTGTTAATCGAAAACATCCTGGCCACATTTGAGATGGATGAAATTCTGTACGAGCTGAGGGATCACTCTGCTGGACTGAACTGTGGGATCTGGGATTATTCTGCCTCCTTTGTCAGCAAGTTTGGTAAGGATCAATTTTGTTATCACTCCTGTGATTTTTCTTAAACTTAACTGCAAATACTTTCTAAAACCCAGGCCCCTGCCCAGGAAGGCAACAATGGTGTATTTCTTGCAGATAAAGTACGGGAATTGCCCCTTCTAATGCTTAAATGTTATTTTGCCTGTTTTATGGATTCACCCAACAAGTTCCCCAGACATTCGCAGACCAGCTGACAGAATCTTGGGTGATTTACATGATCTAGTTTTTCTCAGGGTCATACATACACACACACACACACACACACACACACACACACACACACTATATCACATTGTAAAACTAGAGTTGACCGGTTTCAACAGCAGCTGGTCCTGTGCTTGTAAAAGTGGTACAGTATGATGGTTATATATTTAGTAGTATTTGTGGCCCCCGTTGCCAGTTGTGTCACCTGCTGGTTGCCAGCTGTGTTAATGCCCTTGCCATCTTTTTCACTACCCCTTCCCATTGACACTACTTGCCCCTCTCTACAGCCCGGTGTCACTGCCCCCATTACCAGCTGTGTCACTGCCCCCATTACCAGCTGTGTCACTGCCCACATTACCAACTGTGTCACTGCCCCCATTACCAACTGTGTCACTGCCCACATTACCCGCTGTGTCACTGCCCCATTACCAGCTGTGTCACTGCCCACATTACCAACTGTCACTACCCACCAGACCAACTGTGTCACTGCCCACATTACCAGCTGTGTCACTGCCCACATTACCAACTGTGTTACTACCCACATTACCAGCTGTGTCACTGCCCCCATTACCAACTGTGTCACTGCCCACATTACCCGCTGTGTCACTGCCCCATTACCAGCTGTGTCACTGCCCCATTACCAATTGTATCACTGCCCACATTCCCAATTGTGTCACTGCCCACATTACCATCTGTGTCACTGCCCACATTACCAGCTGTGTCACTGCCCACATTACCAACTGTGTCACTGCCCACATTACCAGCTGTGTCACTGCCCCATTACTAACTGTGTCACTGCCCCATTACTAGCTGTGTTACTGCCCCATTACCAACTGTGTCACTGCCCCATTACCAACTGTGTCACTGCTCCATTACCAGCTGTGTCACTGCCCACATTACCAGCTGTGTCACTGCCCCATTACCAGCTGTGTCACTGCCCACATTACCAGCTGTGTCACTGCCCCATTACTAACTGTGTCACTGCCCCATTACCAGCTGTGTTACTGCCCCATTACCAACTGTGTCACTGCCCCATTACCAGCTGTGTCACTGCCCACATTACCAACTGTGTCATTGCTCCATTACCAGCTGTGTCACTGCCCACATTACCAACTGTGTCACTACCCACAAGACCAACTGTGTCACTGCCCACATTATCAGCTGCGTCACTGCCCCATTACCAACTGTGTCACTACCCACATTACCAGCTGTGTCACTGCCCCATTACCAACTGTGTCACTGCCCACATTACCAGCTGTGTCATTACCCCATTACCGTGTCACTGCCCACATTTTCCAACTGTATTACTGCCCCATTACCAACTGTGTCACTGACCACATTTTCCAACTGTGTCACTGCCCCCATTACTAACTGTATCACTGCCCACATTACCAACTGTGTCACTGCCCACATTACCAACTGTGTCACTGCCCCATTACTAACTGTGTCACTGCCCCATTACCAGCTGTGTTACTGCCCAATTACCAACTGTGTCACTGCTCCATTACCAACTGTGTCACTGCCCACATTACCAGCAGTGTCACTGCCCCATTACCAACTGTGTCACTGCTCCATTACCAGCTGTGTCACTGCCCACATTACCAACTGTGTTACTGCCCACATTACCAGCTGTGTCACTGCCCCATTACCAGCTGTGTCACTGCCCCATTACCAGCTGTGTCACTGGCCACATTACCAACTGTGTCACTGCTCCATTACCAGCTGTGTCACTGCCCCATTACCAGCTGTGTCACTGCCCACATTACCAGCTGTGTCACTGCCCTATTACTAACTGTATCATTGCCCCATTACCAACTGTGTCACTGCCCCATTACCAACTGTGTCACTGCTCCATTACCAGCTGTGTCACTGCCCACATTACCAGCTGTGTCACTGCCCCATTACCAGCTGTGTCACTGCCCACATTACCAGCTGTGTCACTGCCCCATTACTAACTGTGTCACTGCCCCATTACCAGCTGTGTTACTGCCCCATTACCAACTGTGTCACTGCCCCATTACCAGCTGTGTCACTGCCCACATTACCAACTGTGTCACTACCCACAAGACCAACTGTGTCACTGCCCACATTATCAGCTGCGTCACTGCCCCATTACCAGCTGTGTCACTGCCCACATTACCAGCTGTGTCATTACCCCATTACCGTGTCACTGCCCACATTTTCCAACTGTATTACTGCCCCATTACCAACTGTGTTACTGACCACATTTTCCAACTGTGTCACTGCCCCCACTACCAGCTGTGTCACTGCCCCATTATCAATTGTGTCACTGCCCACATTCCCAATTGTGTCACTGCCCACATTACCAACTGTGTCACTGCCCCCATTACCAGCTGTCATGTGCCCCATTACCAACTGTGTCACTGCCCACATTACCAGCTGTGTCACTGCCCCATTACCAACTGTGTCACTGCCCCATTACCAGCTGTGTTACTGCCCCATTACCAACTGGGTCACTGCTCCACTACCAGCTGTGTCACTGCCCCATTACTAACTGTGTCACTGCCCCATTACCAGCTGTGTCACTGCCCACATTACCAACTGTGTCACAACCCACATTACCAGCTGTGTCACTGCCCCCATTACCAACTGTGTCACTGCCCGCATTACCAGCTGTGTCACTATTCCATTACCAACTGTGTCACTGCCCACATTTTCCAACCGTATAACTGCCCCATTACCAGCTGTGCTGTGTCACTGCCCCATTACCAACTGTGTCACTGCTCCATTACCAGCTGTGTCACTGCCCACATTACCAACTGTGTCACTGCCCACATTACCAGCTGTGTCACTGCCCCATTACTAACTGTGTCACTGCCCCATTACCAACTGTGTCACTGCCCACATTACCAACACTGTCACTGCCCCATTACTAACTGTATCACTGCCCACATTACCAACTGTGTCACTGCCCACAATACCAATTGTGTCACTGCCCCATTACTAACTGTGTCACTGCCCCATTACCAACTGTGTCACTGCCCACATTACCAACTGTGTCACTGCCCACATTACCAGCAGTGTCACTGCCCCATTACCAACTGTGTCACTGCTCCATTACCAGCTGTGTCACTGCCCACATTACCAACTGTGTTACTGCCCACATTACCAACTGTGTCACTGCCCCATTACCAAGTATATCACTACCCCATTGCCAACTGTGTCATTGCCCCATTACCAGCTGTGTCATTGCCCCATTACCAGCTGCGTCACTGCCCCATTACCAACTGTGTCACTGCCCACATTAACAGCTGTGTCACTGCCCACATTAACAACTGTGTTACTGCCCACATTACCAGCTGTGTCACTGCCCTATTACTAACTGTATCACTGCCCCATTACCAACTGTGTCACTGCCCCATTACCAACTGTGTCACTGCCCCATTACCAGCTGTGTCACTGCCCACATTACCAGCTGTGTCACTGCCCCATTACCAACTGTGTCACTGCCCACATTACCAGCTGTGTCACTGCCCCATTACCAGCTGTGTTACTGCCCCATTACCAACTGTGTCACTGTCCCATTACCAGCTGTGTCACTGCCGACATTACCAACTGTGTCACTGCTCCATTACCAGCTGTGTCACTGCCCACATTACCAACTGTGTCACTACCCACAAGACCAACTGTGTCACTGCCCCATGACCAGCTGTGTCACTGCCCACATTACCAACTGTGTCACTGCCCCATTACCAAGTATATCACTACCCCATTGCCAACTGTGTCATTGCCCCATTACCAGCTGTGTCATTGTCCCATTACCAGCTGTGTCACTGCCCCATTACCAACTGTGTCACTGCCACCATTACCAGCTATAACTGTCCCTGTTACCCATAGTATCATGGCCCACATTACCAACTGTCACTGCACTGTTACCAGCTGTGTCACTGCCCACATTACCAGCTGTGTCACTGCTCCATTACCAGCTGTGTCACTGCCCCATTACCAACTGTGTCACTGCCTCCATTACCAGCTATAACTGTCCCTGTTACCCATTGTATCATGGCCCACATTACCAGCTGTCACTGCACTGTTATCAGCTGCTTTAGTGCCCCCTCATTGCCAGTGGTGTCACTGGTCCCTCGCTGCAAGGGTTGTTGCCATCACTTTGTTGCCAGCTGTGTCACTTCTCTTGATTGTCAGTTGCATCACTGCCCTCTTGTTATTAGCTGTGTCAGTGTCCCTTTTATGAGCTGTGTCCCTCCACCCTCATTGCCAATGGTCAGTGTCTCACTTCATTGCCAGATGTGTCACTGCCAAATTCCTTTATTGCCAGCTGTCACTGCCTCCATTATCAGCTGGGGTGCTGTCTCCATTACCTGCTGAATCCCTGCCCCCTTGTTGCCAGTTGTGTCTAGCCAGACAACCAATAGGGTCAGTGGCTTTTTGCTGTAGGTAGGGAAAACGGGCAGACTAGATGGGCCTTGTGGTACTTATCTGCCATCTATTTCTGTGTGTCCCTGCCCCCTTGTTGCCAGCAGTGTCAGTGCCCTCCATGGTCAACCGTGTCAGTGCCCCCTCTTTACCAGCTTTGTCACTGCTCTGTCTCATTGCCAGTTGTTTTACCCCCCCTTACTACTGCTTGCCCCTGTTACCAGCCATCTCACTGACCCCTTACCAGCTATATCATTGGCCCCCCCTTACCAGCTATGTCACTGCTTCCTCTTACCAACTCTGTCACTGCCCCTTCCATTACCAGCTGTGCTACTGCCCCAGCATGCACACACTCACATCGCTTTGCTGTCTCCCTTCCCTCACCTGTCCACACCAAGCCCTCAAAGGTGGCCCCACTGATCCACTCTCCTACTCCTCCTGTGGATTGTTCACACTTTCCTTCTGCAGCTCTTCTTCAGCATCTTCCCCTCCTTCCTCCTCCTCCAGCTGCCACCTGGACTCTGCCTCTGCCTGCCTGCCCAACTTTACCATCCTGGTGCTTCCTACCTTTGCAATGCTGCTCCAGCTTTTGTGCCTGCACTGCAGACTGAAACAATTTGCTCTGCTGGTCCCACTTCATGCTCCCCGCCTGCCACGTGCTTGTGTGCACACATCAGACTTCTGGCACCTTGCTGTACCAGATGGACAGTTGCATCTCCCTCTATAATGCCACTCCTTTCCTGATGAGTTATCGAAGGGCCATGTGTTCACTAACTGTTGGCTCTGGGCCACTGTTGACCAGAATAAACAAACAGCATGGGTGTATGGAGAGGGAAGGGGTGGACAAAACAGGAAGTGCAGTCTGAGGTTATAGCAGTGTCAGTGGCTTAGCAGTCTGCACACTCACCTCTGAGGCTGGAAGATCGAAAGGTTGTAGGTTCTACCCCACACCAGGCACTTGGGGGTAAATCCCAATCTTGACACTGTAGTGCATCATGAGGAGGATGCTGTACTCCTGATGTGCTGTCTTTTGTATGAGACATTAAACCAAGGTCCTGTCTGCCTCTTCCGGTGGTTGTTCAAGTGAACGTTAAAGATTCCGTTGCACTTCTCAAAAAGAGTAGGGAAATTTCCCCAGTGTCCAGGACAAATTTCCCTCATTCACTAAAAATACCACCTACAGCTTAATTTGCTTTGATTTCAGTTAGTTATCATTTGTATCCCCCCCTTCCCCCGAGTTGCCCCTGAAAAAAGGACTTCTAGTCTCAGTGGGCCTACCTGGTCAACAAAATGTAATAAATAAATAACTAAAATATCTGTGAAGAATAAGTGGGATGGGTAGGCAGTGAGGAGCAGGATCACTTCACATGCAGAGAGGCTTGAGTGCTTTAACATCACCATCAGTGGTTGACTGTCAGGGCAAAACCAAGAGCTGCACAAAGCAAAATAATGATAAACAAAGCACGTAGGGTTCCGTAATTCAGATTAGCTCATTCTAATGACAACATGAAGGGCTTTTATTCCTCTGTTAATGAAAAAAGATGGTCCTCCAGAGAAACTGGTCCTCTAATACATGATGGAGACCTTTTTAGCGAACCAGAGGATATGGCAGCTATTTTTAACAATTATTTTTGCTTTGTATACACCAAGAAGGATACCATATAGCGCAACCATAGGGGAAACATTCGAAGACAAAACCACGACAGTATTGACATTTGTAAACCATATTGTAACAAAAATAAGCTTTCCAAACTGGATAGTAATAAGTCGCGGGGACTGGATTGATTGCATCTTCGTATTCTTAAAGAACTGGCAGAAGAATTAGCTTCACCTATAGCAATAATAGGTAATAGAACAATTTTAGAAGTAAGTGTACCAAATGATTGGAGGAAGGTGACTGTGGCCCCTATTTACAAGATGGGAAACAAAAACACACCATCTAATTATAGACCAGTAAGCCTAACATCGATTATCGGTAAAATAATAAAGGGAGTAATAGAGCATGTGATCACTGATGACCTAACAACAGGGACTAATTGATAAAACAGCATGGTTTTACAAAAACAGGAGTTGCAATACAAACTTATTAAGCTTCTACAATATGGTTACAAAAAACCTGGACCAGAGTGAGCCAGTGGATGTGTTTGGTTTTTTTTTATTTCTGAAAGGCATTTGATACATTTCATGTAGGGGAGTAATGGAAAACTACTACTCATTCCTCCTCAGAGCAGAGAGGAACTACTGGGAGAGGTCACTTCAGTCCCTTTGCTTGGGACTCCCTCTCCCAGCACCAGCACTAGTGGTGGATGTTCAGCGAGAGGCGCAGACCGACCAGGAGTGAGCAATGACGGAGTAGCATGCGGTGAGCCGAAATCCAGTGGCAGAAAGCAGAGCGCCAAGGACCAGCGTCTCTCGCACAACAGTTGTGGCAGCTTCAGCTTTTTGAATTTGGTTCCCCACCCATCCCCCGCGCTCTATTAAATCTACAGGAAACAAGCCAAGGATTGGTCAGAGCAGGTTGGAGGTGGAGCATTGAGAAGTTCTAAAGGCTTCCCAAGTTAGGTGTGTGGGGTAGGGGAAAGACTGCATGATGAGGGCAAGCTGCATCAAAATGGGTTAAAAGATGCATTTAAGCTGGCCAGTAGAGACTACCTTTTTAATTAACTTATTTCATGCTGAATTGTTTGTCAGTGGCTAAGGAATGTCTTCATGCTGGTGTTTAAATTCTATGGAAGTTTAAAACTCTAGGGGCGGCCTGAGGTAGGAGGATTTAAAAGGCTAAAGAAAGACTTCATGCCGAATTGTTTAACTACTGTGGGATTTAAAGGCTAAGGAAAGACGTCATGCTGAATTGTTTAAATGCTGTGGGAGTTTAAAACTCTAGTGGCGGCCTGAGGTAGGGGGATGAGATAGGAGGGAAAACTGCACAAAGTAGGGGCAAGCTGCTTTTGAACTTGTGGGTACAGACCACTTGTGATAAGTAATCTTGGTTTTTACAACATAGGGCCCTAACAGGAGGCGTGGCACAAATGTGGAGCAGGAGAGAAGGATCAGAATAGATCGGGGGGGGACCATGGAAGGAAGTGGACAGGTCAGAGAACTGGGGAGTGCCAGGGAGAGGATCGGTGGCAGTGGAAGAGTGGGTTACACCAGAGGAAGGAGGGAAACCGTGGTCCAGGAGGAGGGAGGATAGTGGGGTGTAACAGATGTGGGGCAGCCATGTTCATGAAATTCTGTGGAGATTGGGGGAGTGCCCAGTTTGTCAAAAGCTTGGGAGGCTGGAAGTTGAACTGGCATGGCTAAGAAGGGAAATGGAGAGGAGAACAGGGGGAATGTCGCAGGGTAGAGTATAGGAGAAAGGAGGACAGAAAGGATGGGAGGGTGGAAGGGGGGGCCAAACAGGGGGCTGGGGGAGGGGCCAGGACAAATGGAGGAGGTAGATCGCATGGGCACACAGATGCAAAGGCAAGCGACAGCATAATGGAATATACGGAGGGTCCCAGCAGGTATTGGCCCTTGGCTGGGCTGCTAGAACAAGAGGTGGTAGAGAGGAAGGAATCGGAGAAGAACAGGGAGCAGTGCCACAAAAACTATAAGGATCCAGGGATGAGGGAAAAACACACAGCGAGGGTACAAGAGAAGAGTTGCAGGGGTGGCACAATGGAAGAGCAAAATTATATTGAGGGATGGGGGGGGGAGCTGCCAAGGGCAGGAGGGAAAATAAAAAAGGTGTAGAGAAAACCGGGGCTTAGGGAGGAGTGAGGCAGATACGGGGAAACTGCGTTGGTGAATATGAAAGGTAGGTCATTGGAGAAGGGGCAAGCCTGATGGCAGAAGGGCTGAGGCAGTGGTTATATACAGAGATTCAGTCATTAAGGGGATTCAGTGTCAAAGGAGGAAAATAGTTTTTAAGGGGAAGTCAGTTTTTTGTGATACAGGAATGGAGGCTAGAACGGCACTCCCAGGATAAAAGATTGCGTCAATCTAGTGGGAGGTAAGCCGCACCTAATAGTGCATCTAGGCACAAATGATTTGGTGGGGGATGAGGTGGAAGTGGTTCAAAGCAGGTTCAGGAAATTGGCGAAGGGCTGTAATGGTTTGGGCAGCTCCTTGGACTTCTCGGAAGACCTGCCAGTGCATTGCACTAGCATGGCCAGGCAACTCAGGGTAAAGGATTTTAACCTCTTGCTGAGGCAGCGGTGTGGGGAGGAGGGCTTCACATTTTTGTGAGACTGGGGGGGATACATGGGTTGATGAACACATGTACGCAAGAGACAGGCTGCACATAAGTGATGTGGGGGCTAGATTACTTAGAGTAAAACTGCAGGGGTACATTGACGAGAGACTGCGGGTAGACTGGAATTTAAACAATGCAGGGTTCAGTGCAGCACTAGTGGGGTAGAAGATCCTCGGCCTAATGGGGACAACCCAGCCTGCACTCTCCCAATGCAAGAGATGAGCAACAGCATGAGGAAAGGGTATTATGGGGGGGGGGTGGACGGGAATTCTAGACAATGCCGAGAACCTAGGAAATAAAATGGCAGACTTGGAGGCAGTGGTGGGGGTGGATGACCTGGACCTAATTGCAGTAACAGAAACATGGTGGATGGAGGACCATAGCTGGGAGGTGGAACTACAAGGGTACAATCTTTTTAGAAGGGTTAGATAAGGTATAAAAGGGGGGGCATAGCACTGTATGTGTGGGAGGGGATAGTTGCAGTGGAAGATAGGGAGGACAAGGGATCCTTTGGGTTACGTTGAGTAGTAAGGGGTGGGCAATAAGGATGGGGGTGGTATACAGACCACCTCATCAAGGCGAGGAAGTGGATTGGAAATTGGCTGGGGATATACAGGAAAAAGTGAGGAGAGGGGAAATCGTAGTGGTGGAGGACCTGAACCTACCTGATGTAGACTGGCAAATTCCATCGGCCGTAACAGAAAAGAGCAAGGGCTTTTTGGAATCTCTGCAGGATGCTCTTCTAAGCCAGCTAGTTAAAGAAACTACTGGGGGGAGCCTACACTAGATGTCATTTTAACAAATGGGGACAGAGTAGGGGAAGTTGAGGTTGGGGAAAACTTGAGGGACAGTGATCACCGGATGGTCAGGTTCTCCATCCAAGCAGGGGCAGAACTGGGCAGGTCAACCACCAGGGTGCTTGACTTCAGGAGGGCAAATTTCGAGAAAATGGGGGACATCTTAAGGAGGGAGCTTACAGGGATTCAGGAGCTGGGGGAGGTAGAGCAGATGTGGGAAGCAATTAAGGGCGGAATTCTCAAGGCCATGGAGCAATGCATCCGGAAAAATCAGCAAACGCAAAAGGGGAAGAAAACCACTGTGGTTCTCAGCAGGGGTTAGGGAGGCTGTTAAGGAGAAGAGAAAGGCCTTTAAGGCTTACAGAAGGTCACAGGGGATAGCAGAAAGAGGGATCTGTAAGGATAAACTCAGGGAATCAGGAAGAACAATAAGAAAGGCAAAGGCAAGCACAGAGAAGAAAATAGCTAGGGAGGTGAAGAGGGGTGACAAAAGATTTTATAAGTATGTGAGTGATAAGGAGAAAAATAGGCAGGTGGATTCCAAGACTTGGTGGGGGGGGGAATAGCTGTAGGAGAAGAGGAAAAGGCAACCCTCCTAAATGAATACTTTGCATCTGTTTTCATGACAGAGAAGGAGGGGAAAGGGCCTGTATTGAGTAAAAAGGGGAGGGAGGGCAAGGAGGCAGACACAAGTCCCTTCACAGTGGAGAGGGTGTTGGAGGAGATGGAAAAAATAAAAACAGACAAGGCTATGGGACCTAACTGGTTACACCCAAGGGTGCTTCGGGAACTAAGGGTGGATCTGGCAGAACCTCTGGCAAAGCTGTTTAATCCATCCTTTGAATCGGGGAGGGTCCCGGGAGACTGGAAAAAGGCAGAGGTGGTACCACTATACAAGTGAGGGAGAAAGGATGAGCCTGGCAACTACTGCCCAGTCAGTCTCACCTTAGTTGTAGGCAAGCTGATGGAAACTCTAATAAAGGAGACACTGGTAGGGTACCTAGAGGAGGAGGGTCTGACTGATGTCAACCAACACGGGTTCACAGGTGGCAGGTCTTGTCAGACCAACCTGATCTAATTCTTTAGGGGGGTTACGGAGGTATATGATCGGGAAGGGGTGAATGTGGCCTATCTGGATTTCAGGAAGGCCTTCGACTCATCCCACGTAGAAGGCTGATAAGCAAGTCGAACAGTCTGGGTGTGGAGGCTAGGCTTGCAAAGTGGGTGGAGGATTGGCTGAGTGGGAGGGCCCAGAGAATGGTGGTCAATGGGAAGCTCTCTGGAGAACTAGGGGTGATGAGCAGGGTGACACAGTGGTTGGTGTTGGGGCCCATACTATTTAATGAGTACGTGGGGGACTTAGTGGAAGGTCTAAATGGGAAGGTGTGTTTGTTCGTGGACAACACGAAGATATATAAAACAGGGTGGATGCTCAGGGGGGGTGGATGAGGCTGGATCTAGCATGGCTGGAGGAGTGGGCAGAAAAGTGGCGATTGCAATTCAATGCAAAAAAGTGCAAAATAATGCACATAGGACAAAATAACCCAAGAGCCACTTACAGCCTTGGGGGAATCACTGCAGGTCATAAAACAAGAAAAGGACCTGGGGATTTGGATCATGGACACATTAAAGGCTAGGAGTCAGTGTGAACAAGCAGCTGGGAAAGCAACACAAGTGTTGCCATGCATTGGGAGAGACTTCACTAGTAGGAGGAGGGAGGTGATCATGTCACTATATAAAACATGTAAAACACAGACCACAACTGGAGTATGGAGTTCAATTCTGGAGGCCCCATTTGCAGGGTGACAAGGATAGGCTGGAAAGGGTACAGAGAAGGGCGACCAAGATGATCCAGGGGATGCAGGGGAGACCATATTGGGAGAGGTTGGAAGAGCTTGGGCTCTATACGCTGGAAATGAGATGGGAGAGGAGGGACATGGTGGAAACCTTCAAGTACATGAAGGGAATAAATAAGGTTAAGGGAGATAACATCTTCAGAATGAACAAAAAACCAACAGAGGGCAAGCATTTAAGCTGGAGGGAGGCAGATTTAAGGGGGACGTCAGGGGGCAATATTTCTCAGAGAGGGTTGTACAACCATGGAACAGGTTGCAGAAGTGGGTGGTGGAGGTGGATACAGTGGAGAAATTCAAAAGATCATGGGATAACTACATGGGACTGGGAAGGAGAGGGGAGAGAGGGCAGAGGGGAGGGAGGGAGATAAAAGGGAGGTGGGGCAGGGCTATCTCGGCAGACTCGATGGGCTGAATGGTCTTTTTCTGCTGGCATGATTCTATGATTCTATACTAGAACTTAAACTAGTGCAACATATAATAACGTGGATATAATCATGGCTCACAAATAGGACACACAGGGTTCGAGTAAATGTTTATCTCTCTACCGATGGGGACGTGACCAGTGGAGTCCTTGGACCACTTCTGTTCAATTTGTACATGATTTATGAATACAAGGTAATAACATCCTTGTTAAATTTGCAGATGATTTAAAACTAGGTGGCCATGTCTGTACTGAGGAAGGTTGTAGAAGTATGATCAAGGACCTCAATTATATTATTAGGTGGGCTGACATTAACAAAATGGGCTTCAGCACAGATAAATGCGTGATTATACATTGCAATAAGAACAACCTCAAACAGAAGTATATGATTCATGACAGGGAATTACAGAAGGTGGATGAAATTAGAGACCTGTATGTGTCAATGTCAAGCGATAATGAAAAACAGTACCCAATGCAGGCAAGTGGCAAGGAAAGTAAGCTATCTGACAAACTGCATAAGAAGATCTTTCTCAAACAAATCAAAATCAACAATGCGTCCCCTTTACAAAGCATATGTTAGACCACACTTTGATTATTGCTCACAGGTGTGGAGTCCTTGGCTGAAAAAAGACATAGATAATGCTAGAGGAAGCACAGCGCCACTATACAAGGCAGATATTTAACTTAAGAAATCTACAACATAAAACAAGATTGAACAAACTAAAGTGATGGCCCCTCAACCTGAGGAGACCTATTGACCCTATATAAGATACTACAAGATGTGGAGTTAATATCAAATCTGGAGATTAAATATAAAAATAAGGTTCATAATCTAAGGACTCATAATAAGCAGATTCTGGGAGATACAATGCTTTCCTGCCCAGCACAGCTAGATTATGGAATCAACTACCTCCCGACATAATTAATAAAAAAAACATTTAGTGGGTTTAAAACCAAGCTGGATGCTTACTTCAATGAGAGCAATTTATATAGTTGCATCACTGAGTAGTGGGGATAGCAATCATGGGCCTCAGCCTTCTGCTATTCTACAACCGCAGTGTAAGTGCACATGGCTTGCAGTAAGTGTTTTTTTTTTTATATCTCCCTCGGCTTACAAGTTTTGCTCACTTTCCGGAGGGGATGTACCTGCAGTGCTGTGGTGCCACAGACACTCCCGAAGGCTCCTGAACTACTGCTCTGAATTAGGCAGTTTCTGTCTCTCTCTCTCTCTCTCTCTCTCTCTCTCTCTCTCCCCTCCCTCTCTCTACTGCATGTTTGGTGCAGAGAGGGTGTGAACACGGCCAGGCTGTAGTCTTTGGTGCCTCTTGTGCCCCTCTGTTTTTGGTGGCTGTAGCTGCATTCTTTATTCCTGGTTCCCCAATCCTAGCAGGGGGGACTGGGAATAACCAAACCTCCATTTCTGTGTCTTCAGCACATCGGCACCACAAGGACACTAGATCGCCGTTTTCTTGACTGGGAGTGCACACTGCAGAGGGTCTTCTGCCCAGTGCTCCCATTCTACTGGCCCCAGCATGCCACAGCTCGCAGACCTGCCACACTGCAGTCATCCCTGACTGACCAGATAATAGCCCAGGAGGGCTGCTACAATATTACGGGGGGCAGCGATTATAAAAGGGGGCAAATAAAAATATATATAAAAACTTGGAGCACATGGCTTCATCCAGGACATGGGGGCAGCCATTTCTATGACCCTTAAGCCTGCAGGCCCTTCAATCAGAAGGCTAAGAAGCCCAGAATACCACTAGCGGAATGATGCAGTCAGGGACCCAACCGAATGAACTGGCAGGTTACAAGGGCTAATCAGAGGACAGGGCAGAGGAACTGATTGGCAGCCCTGCCTGTCTACTGGGACACTGAATTGTGGGGAGGAAGTTTCTGGGCTCACAAGGAGCTTGGACAATCTTGAAAGAGTCACTGAGGTGTTCAGACCTGCTGTTGGTGAGAACAAGTGAGAGCCCTAGCCAAGCCAAAAATCCCATGAGCCCTCACAAGGGTTCGTCCTGCAAAATCCTTGTGAGTGTTATTCTGGGATTATACTTTTTGAAACTATGCCAGGGAAAGGCACCCGTTTCAGTAAAGGTTGTGAAACTGTGCCAGACAGGCACTTGTTGAAAGGAACCACTGAGTCTGTGCCTGTGGGGCACTGCTGCAGAACAAATATGCTGAGCTGTACAAAGTAGAGACTGAGACCTGCATCTAACCCAGGTTGCTCTAGAGTCAGGTAGGGGGCCTGCTAGACCTAATCTAGTATAGTGGATTGGGGAACAGGGAGCCACAAGGCATGTGCCCTGAGTACATTGGTACTCTTGATCCAAAAGGGAGTTTGACCATGGGGGTCACTCCTGGGGTCTGTGCTCCTTGGGAAACAGGAAGCCACTGCATAGTGCTCCAGTGACTGAGAGCTGAACCAGAAGGGCTGTGTTTTGAGAGGTGGGAACCAGAAGAGCTGTGCTGCTGCATAATGCCTGAGAGAGAGAGTCTGAAATTCTTCATCCTCAAACCAATGGGACCTGTTTCTGGCTGCTGCCCGACCTGCTACTGCGTGATGTTCCCCGCCTCAACTGAGCTGCTACATCCATGGCTCACGTGAGTGTTGGTGTTGCTGGCTGGGGTCTTTTGTACCTTTCCAGTTTGGACTACAGTTATCTCATTTGGACTACACATTGGTTTTCAAGCATTTTGCCATCTGGATTTCAAGTTCTTTGAATAGTACTAGCACACTATGCCTGTTTTTCTTTGGGGGGGGGGGAATTGCAAGCTTGCTAAATTTTATCAAGTGTACCACTGAAAGTACCCGCACAACATAGATACCAGACTGGGACTTTACTGTAATTACTGGGTACCCAGAGTTTCTGATTCTTGTGTAATACTTGAAATTATTGCTCTTCATAAAGGACATCTCCATCGGGCTGCACCTTTGGAACTGTAAGCCGTTAGCATCAGGACCACTCAGAAGCTTTTACTAGCTGTGGACTGCCCATAATGACATACACCATCGGCGCCTATTAAATGTGGGTGGCCCCTGGGAGGGCATGGCTTGGTACCCACAAGATAGCAGCTTTGTCTTTTTTTCTTCTCTCTTAATCCTTATACCTAGTCTGCCCAAATCCTTTCTGGTAAATGTTCTTCCTGTGGTAAAAAACATATCGGTCACTGGGGTACCCTCACTGAATTGTCTGGTACAATTTTTAGAGGAATCTATTGAAGATCCGCTGAGATAACATCGACTGAAGCAGAAAGTCTTTCAGTCCTGTTAGCGAAGGACAAGACGGTGATGGCTGGCAATATCTCTAATCCACAGATCCTTCCGGAAATCAAAAGCGCATGTTTGAGCAATGGCTTTCCTAAATAAGCAACCTAGAACTATCGGTGCAAAACACTACAGCTGACCTCATACAAATGAGGGCTCAGATCAATGCTGCAGAACAGCACGCTGCATCCACAGAAGGCACTACTGAGAGGGTGACAGCCCACCTCTGGGGAACAAGACAGGGTCATGCAAATCCTTGTGAGTGGGTCGAGGACCTAAAAAATTGTTGCTGGAGAAACAACTGGTTTACAGGATTCCCTGAGGGCTGTGAAAGATGCAATGCTGTTAACTTTTTACAAAAAGCCCTCAGTGAGATGTTTTCTCCATGCTGCTCTCTGACCATGAAATCAGTTGGGCACACCAGTCTCTTGATCTCACGCCCAAGCCCAGGGAGCATCCATGTCCTTTGCTTGCCAGATTTCTGCAATTTGGGGACAGGGGAAAGATCACTCAGTGGGCCAGACAAAAAGGAGAAGTCACTTGGAAAGGGCACAGCATCAGGATATTCCCTGACTTCTCCCCTGAATTGTCTAACCACCACAAAGCTTATATGCTAGCCTGGAGAGCCCTGATGGAGCTCAAGGTGCCCTATGTTACTTGCTACCCGGCCACCATGCGCATCACCAAGAGTGGCATCACACAGCAGTTCGATACCTCATGAGCCGTAGATGCCTACATCCATAAAAACTGGCCTCAATCCAACTGGAAGAAGCATCAACCCAAATGCAGAGCAGAGACATACAATTCCTCTCTACTATTGATGGACATAACCCCAGCTCACTATGCATACAATTCCTCCTATGGTCCCCCAATGCACCCCTAGCAAACTGTGGCCTGATCTAGAAGGCACAACAAACAAACAAACAAACAAAAAAAAAAGGAAAATGGAGTGGCCAGCTAGGCAGAGAAGTAGGAGCCACAGCAAAAGTGAGGACTCTCCCGTTTCATCTCTCATGCACTCTCTGCTGTTAGGCTCCAGCATGTTTGCTTCTTGAAGTCTGTCCATTCCATGGAACAGTAGTGCCCAGCGTCAACATCATGACCTCAGGCCAGACCTGAAAACACCTTCAGACTAAAATGCTAGGCTGTCGCTGTAAGTCTTCTCTTGCCACAGTCACCAGTCTTCACCACGAAAAATCCTCTGGACGTGAAGAGCTGAGGCCTACATGTATGAACTAACAGACAACAACAAATCCTGCCATGGCCACTGCCACCCCAAATTGAGCTGCACAACTAGAAAAACTATTTGTTCGCCTTGTAACTCCGGAGCCTAAGTGCCAGACCTGTAACCTCAGAGGACTACTTTACTAGCAGTGCTCTGTTAAAAGGGCTATTCATGAGAGGTATCCTTTTCTGTTTGCAATGTGACTTTAATGTAGGCTCCTCTCACACAAGGGCAGGCTCTATATGCCCATTTTAAATGTAAATTTTCACACACTCATGGTTATTGCATAGGAGTGGAATGTGGAGGGGGGGGGGGGGGCTGAGTTATCCAGCATGTTGCGTCACTCATGTGTTTGGGGAGGACTGTCTGTGCTGGACCAGGTGACTGATCTCCAGATAGGTGAACTACTGGATCAGTGATATTACCCAAGAGGCTGGGGGTCTTGGACACAGCAAGAGATGTCCTTTACTCTGCTTTCCTCTAGTGGCCACAGATCAGGAGTATGCTTACCTCTTGTCCATGCTGGCACTTCTCATTTAATAGTTTGAAAGTGCTGCTTGGGGTTCATTGCCTGAAGAGAGGAAGCAAGGTGGAGGGAACAGAGAAAAAGGGAACCCTAATAGTATGTTTCTTGGCTCTATTCCCCCACTGCTAGTTCTGTCAGTCTGCCTTCCCCTCGGCCTCTGTGTCACTATGCAGCAAGCCTGAGGCAATCCCTGTCAGCCTCCTTCACGATGGTGTGACCGTACGTTCGAAAAAGAACTACAGTAGTAACTCTGTGTTGCTCAAATGCAGTGGTGCAGCACATCTTTCATGAATGGGGGAGCATAATACAAGCTGGGGGCAATTGTTTTCACATCACCTGGCTTTAACTTCAATTTTTTCTCTGTGTCACCTGGCTTGAGCTAAACTGTACCCCTTATATACCAGGGGAACAGTTCTTGCCCAGCAGGAGAATATGATGGTTAGGGGGCGGTTGAGATCTGGAGGATCTAGGCCGAAACTGAAGGACAATGGCATGTTAACCTAACACTCATACAATGGTCAGGGTCTCACAAGAAGGGAGGGCAACCAATGGAAGTTTGGGGACAAGGAAGTAATGCCCTCTGTGGCCAGGACAATGTCTGCAGTTACAGGTTAGTATCAATTATATAAGCCCTGATAGCAGACCCAGCTTATGGAGGGCTGTAGGGCACTGAGACGCAGCTAACAGGCAATACCGGGGCGGGGGGGGGCATTACCACTTAACAGGGGAGGTGGGATATGGGTCACCGATCTACTGCCAACAGCTTACTAAATGAAGTGATTCTATATGTGACAGCATCCCCACTGTAAGACTAAGATGCGTAGGAAGGCCACTGCTCACCAACACCTGTCACACACTGAGCTACACTGGGAGGAGCTGTCTTAGATAAAGCTGAGTAGTTGCATTCTGGGGCTTCCAGGTATAGCTCTTTCTAATGAAAAGTCATCATGGCCATATGTGCTGGCTGGCAGTATAGCCTAAAGGTTGGAGTAACGAGCTGTTGTGAATGAGCTTGCTACTTCTGGCAGATCTGGCTTTGATTCCCACAACCTCCACTTGAACTGTGGGACTCTAAGCAAGTCAGTTAACACCCCAATGCTTCCTGGTTACCTCTGAAAACAGGCACGTGTGCTTAGTGGGCCTTACCTGGTTACCAAAGAATAAAAATAAATATGTAGCTAAGTTCCATGCATCTGGAAATGCCAGCCAGAACCCTAACACACCACAGTTCTGCCATATCTCCCTTAGACTCTCCTGTCTATGGCTGACTATGATGTACCTTGGAATAATACCTGTAGATGTCCCTACCCAATCACATTGACTCAGTGTGAAAAAATATTGCAGTTGTCTACTGAACAAGCTGGAGTCCTGAACAGGGCCTCATCCTTCGAATATGAGTTACATGGAGGTGGACAGTAATAGAGCTCCAGCCCCTAAGCACCCCTGGGGGTCTGACCATTAGCAGAGGGGCCCACCTCTTGCCTGATCCCACTCCACCCCCCCGAATTACCAGGAATGGGATTGCTAGGGCTCCTGCTTCTGTTTTGTTATATGGGTTGTTGTGGTGAGATGGGTGTGGTGGGCCCACTGGACACCAGGACAGCGTGCCAGTGAGGAGGCAGGGCACACTACCACTAGCCACCAGGGATATTATAATTAGTTTTGTGTGCAAATTCCACACTTCAGGGTCACCCCTCCGCTCCGAGAATTGCCAAATTTCATGAATTGCGCCTACAATTGAGTAATTAAATTCTTTTTTGGCAGTGGAATTTGGTCAACTTTGCCAACTACTAATATTTAGGGATTTTATTGGATCAGGTCTTACCTAGTCTCTCCACATAAAACTGATTAACAGACAAATTAACTCGAGGCTGGGTGTCTTGTTCAAGCTGCAAAAGTTTTTGACTGCCCAAGCCAGATTGGTGGTTGCAAATAGTGGTTTGTTTTCAATGATGAACTATAATTTGTTTCTTTTTTCTGAATTAACTAACTCTGACATGTCTTCATTGGCAAGGCAAGTCAAATTTTATTTTAAGGTGCCCAATCCCGGAGGCTCTGGGTGCTGCACAATTAAAATACAAAATATGCAGTTAAAATTACCAAGATAAATATGAAACAAACATAAATATAAATAAACCTAAATAAGATATAGTAAAACAGCAGGCTATAACAGAGATGAGAAACAGCTGCCTGCAAGACAGTTGGCATAATTTAGAACTTATCAATTAAAAGAGTGTCTCGGAATGCCTGATTGAATAAATAGGTCTTGAGGCGGGATTTGAATACCTCAACTGAAGGGGCCTCCCTTACAGCCGGAGGAAGCAAATTCTAATGGACAGGGCCAGCGACACTAAAAGCTCTGTCCCTGGCAGTTCCTAGCCTTGTCCTGGGAATCATGAGGAGACCCCTAGAGGAAGAACGGAGGGAGCGGATTGATGCAGCACGTGTTAGAAGGTCAGTCAAGTATCCAGGGCCACGGCCACATAAGGCCTTAAAGGTGAGCAAGCCCAGCTTGAAGAGGACCCTATACCTTATTGACAACTACTTTTCATGCTGTTTGTAGATTTGCTTTGAAACTGCCATATCAAACACACCATTGCTCTTTGTATCACTTAGCAGGTTGGTTACCCCCAAAGTTAAGTTGTCCATACAACCTAAATTGTCTGATGAACAATGTTTGAATGATGGGGTCTGATTCTCTGTTATTTAGAATGTATCGTCCCAAGAAGACTGAAAGGTCACTATGCTGAACATTTGTTGTTCCAAATACAGCTACAAGGATGGGCATGCATGCTTTTTCAGTTGGTGCAGCAATAAGCTGGAACAGTCTACCAGAGTCCCTACAGTGTGGTCTAGGTCATGAAACTTTTAAAATTCATTTGAAGAAACATTATTTTAGCCAGTTGAAGTGTGAATGTTTTTTGCTTTTTTTGTATTATTTTGTTTTATGCACCTCCCACGCACTCCCCAACTGGCCACTCCTTCAGAGCGCCGGTGCTGTCCCACCAGCCTCTGACCTCCTGCCACCTTCACCAGCTCCAACCAACCAACCAACCTACACTTTATTTATTAAGCGCCTTTCGAAATCAAGGCGCTGTACAGACAAGAGCCACAGTACATAAAAACAACAGCAGTATAAATTATTTAAAATCAGTCTGTACAAGCCTGAGTAAATAAATACGTTTTTAGCATAGTTTTAAAGCCACTGACAGTCAGGCACTCTCTTAACCGATGAGGTAGAGAGTTCCACAGGGTCAGTGCTGCAAATCAAAAGGCACAAGCCCCAGAAATTTTCATATGAACCCTGGGAACCTCTAGCAATCCCTCATCGGCGGATCGGAGAGGACGACTGGGGGAGTAGGGAGTCAAGAGATCTTTCAGGTAGTCAAGTCCCTATTCATGTAGGGCCTTGAAGATAAGCAAACTTACCTTATAGGTAATCTGCCACAGAACTGGCAGCCAGTGCAGCTCGCGCAGCACAGGCATAATGTGAGTGGTCCTAGAGGTACCAGTCAACAGTCTGGCCGCAGCGTTCTGCACAAGTTGCAAGTGGCAGATATCTACCCTTTGAGTAACCCAACATATCCATCTGCCAGGAGGGTCCCTCTCTTCTGGGAGGAAATGACCTCAACGGCCGGCTATGTACCGCAGGCACTGCAGGACTAGATCTGGGCTGGCTCCAAAGCTTCGGGTGGCAGGGGGACAGGGTGCTCATCATCTGGTTGATCAGGGGCATTTTCCAGTTTTCTTTGCCCTGCCCACTGCAGTTCTCAGCCTTGTGTGAGCACGGGGCATCCTGAGGTGGGGGCATACAGGGCGGCGTGTTGAGGTAGCACGTCCCCCAAGCATGCCACCAATCTGCCTGCAGGTCCCCAGGCAGACCCCTCCCAGGAGGGAAGCGTCCAATGGATGCTTATGGACCCCCTTCCCTGCTGATCTCTGCTCCTGGTACCCGGGCATGGGGCGCAAACCTGGGTCACCAACGTGCTGAGCGAACCCCTTCACCTGGCACCACGGAGCCAGCTGTGAATGTTTTTATTGATATTTATATTGTCGTTATGAATATCTGGCCCTATATGTTTCTGAGAATGAGGGTGGTAGATCTGTGCCCCCAGCCATCTCCTCGGCCAATTTCTGAATCCATGGTATTAATTGTTCTTTGAAAGCCTGATAAAATTCTATCTGAACCGGGAGCTGAATTTTTTTCCATAGTTTTGAGAACATCTATCACCTCCTGTCTAGTAAATTTATCTACTGAACTCTCTAGTGCAGGTAATTTAGCATCCATTACATATGTTTTCATATCTTCAATGTTTTATTAGTTTTTTATTTTCATTTCAACTTTTGTTAACCAGGTAAGCACAATGAGCCAAGTCCCTTTTTCATGCATGACCCGGGACCGCAGATAACAGCCAAGATGTTTTATAAAATTAATACAACAGTGACAGACTATAAACATAAACAAAGTACAAAAAAACACTGTTACATATAATGACAATATAAATATCAATAAAAACATTCACAGCTGGCTCCGTGGTGCCAGGCGAAGGGGTTCGCTCGGCACTTAGGTGCTGCTGTTCCTGCCTCCCCCACCCCACCCCTCAAGCCTCGTGATAAAACCTGAAGGTGTGCCATCCTCAGTCCCGCCACGGAGGTCGTGAGGCTGCTGTTCCTGTCCCTTCCCACCCCCACCCCAAGCTTTGTACAAACTGAAGGTAATTACTCCATGGAAGGCAACATAGTGTCTCTATGATCCGCCTAATAAGGATGTTTTTGGACTATCAGACAAAATAAATAGGGACTGCAAAATAGCTGTACGTACCAGCAATGGCAGGCCTGCTCATCCACCATGCTGGTAGCTCCTTTGACTTGGTGCTGCGTGGAGTTTTGAACTTGACGCCTTTCTGTCAGCGCAGATGTTTAGATAGTTTTTTAAAGCTGAATCACCATGCTACTTGCTGTTTTAACTGCACTTTAAATGTTACTTTAAAGGTTTTCGAATTATGTGCATGTCTGGCCAATTGGTGCGCCTTTTACATAGACTTTTACAGGGACTTTTTGGGCTGCTTCTCGGCCACTCTCCTCGCTGGGGAACTAAGTGTTGTGTTGGGTGAATTTTTTCCCACCCCCTCCAGGCCTCCTTTAAATACAGTGTTGCTCCACCCACTCACAACCTAAAGCGCTCTAATTGGGTAGTCTTTGCTGAGTGGGAGGTGGCTGTACCTGGGCTTCCATCCAGTGGTCTGATCCCCTCTGTCTCATTTCTTATCACCAGGCTCATCTAGTGCATAATTCTACCTTAATTTATCCAGAGCCCCCAGGCTCCCAGCAACTTTAGGGCAACTGCTCTGTTGCCCCACCCCTGCTATGCAAATATCTGTCCTCAATTGTAGGCAACATGGCCTGCCTTATCTTTATACTCCTAATACTGGCAAAAAGCATGACGTACAAAGCACTATCTCATTCTAAGCCGGAAGCCATCCCAGCCTGGGAATACACAATCATAGTTCCTGCTGCATCGTCATATTGCTTCCCCACTCTTAATCTGCCGGGTTCCCACTTTAATTCTCATCCCCATCCTCTGGCCCTCCTTCCTTCACCTATGTCTCTCCGTACACTCCCCCTGCTAGCCTTAAATGCCCAGGTCAGCATCTCCTATGCCCTGGCCAGGCATACCAAAGTGACTGAACACCACACAAGAACCAATATGAAAAGAGCCCACTTCTACCTGATAAAATCCCTCAAGAAATTGTTTCTAATTCTCCTTTTCTGTTCGGGCAACATCAAACTAAATCCAGGACCCCCAACTCAATTAACTTCTCCATCGGAGTTTGCAGCTGCTCCTGGGATGAAACTGATGATGATCAATATTCTAAGCCTTATCAAAAAACTTGACCAGCTTCAAGTCTGGGCAGCCCATACTGACCCAGACCTGATTATTAATACAGAGTCATGGCTAAAAAAGACAAATACTGAGCCACAAATTGCTATTCCGGGCTTCAAACTCTCTAGAACTGATAGGGACAAGAGGTTGTATATACCAAATCAAATCGATTTTAGCAGCATTTCTGTAAAACTAAGCCCAAGGAATACGAAATCATCTCACTCAAACTTCACCTCCCATCCACAGAATGCATCACAATCATTGGTGGCTATAGACAGGAGGCACAGAAATTATTAACATACTAAAATCCTTAACTTTGGCTGCTAATACGGAAACAATACTCTTAGGAGACTATAATATGGACTGGCTAACAGCTAAATCCCACCCCCTAAAAGCCATCTGTGACGAGCTGGGTCTTACACAAATAGTAACATAACCCACAAGAATCAATGCTTCTAACTCAGCCAACAGCTCTCTCTTAGATGTTATCCTAACCTCGTACCCGTATAAAATCTCACATTCTGCGGTTTTCCATAACGATATGAGTGACCACAATATCGTTGTTTGCATAAGATTCAACCTAAAACCAAGCACCACCCTAAATTCAGAATCAAACGCTCGTTCCGTAAATTCAATTCACTAAACTTCCTAACCGACCTAGCTACGATCAGGTGGCAAGATCTATATCTGGCCAAATCCGCAGATGCCGCCGTCTCCGTTCTAAATGCCAACCTCACCACCCTAATTAACAAGCATGCTCCCCTCATTAAAGTGAGGGTGCGGAAAATCTGGCATCCGTCATTCACCCAAGAGCTTAAATCTGCACTTACCAATACAGACAAGCTATGGGCTAGGACCAGGCACACAAAGAACCCGGCAGACTGGCAGACATTTAGAACTGCCAGAAATGCCTGTGTTAAAAGTGTATGGACTACTAAAGCAAACTTCTATATCTCCACTCTGGAGCAGGCCAAAGGGAACTCCAAAAAAATCTGGAAGACACTGAAATCTATTGAAGGCCATTCGGCTGCTTCCTCCCTTCCCACCGAGATTCTGGCCAAGGATGGGATAGTTGAAAATAAACTGCAAATCATCAAGAACTTAACCTTCACTTTGCCACAGCCGGGTTGGCATCCCACTCCTCCCCATATGCTAGCGGAGTGAATAGCCACACTAAACCAGATTCTACACATGCTACTCTGACTCATCCCTTCCAGCTGTGTCCGATTAGCTATAAAGAAGTTGAAGACATAATTCTTAGCCTTGACACCAAGAAAAGTGCAGGGGACGAAGGTCTGGAGTCATTTTTCTTACAGTTAGGCTATGCCCACCTCACAGCCCCCATCCTTCACATCTTCAACCTCTTTATTATCACAGCCACTGTTCCATCCTGCTGGAAATCTGCCCATGTTCTTCCTCTCTTTAAATCAGGGGATCCCTGTGACTTAAACAATTACCGACCTATCTCTGTCTTGCCTGTTCTATCCAAAGTGTTAGAAAAACTTATATACAACCAACTAAATAATCACGTTGAAGCACACTCACTACTAAACCCGGCACAATCTGGTTTCAGGTCAAAGCACAGTACCATCTCAGCCTCAGCTAAAGTCTCTAATGACTGGATCCATGCAATGGACACCAAGAAGGTCACTGGTGCAATCTTTCTAGACCTCAGCAAGGCCTTCGACACTGTAGACCATCACCTCCTTATCACCTGTCTTGCCCACATAGGTGCCACTTCAACCACCTTGCAGTGGCTTACCAGTTATCTCACGGAAAGGATACAAAAAGTCACGGCCGATGGCCTACTATCTGCCCCGCTTCCAATTACCAAAGGAGTCCCTCAAGGCTCCATCCTAGGACCAATCCTTTTCTCCCTTTACATTAACAACCTTGACTCCCACATAAAGAATTCTCGCATACATTTCTTTTCGGATGATACGGTTTTGTACATGTAACCCCTAGATGGCGCTATCCCAGGGGCTACTACCCCTGTCTGATTTGCCACTAACAGGTTGAGGGGCCTGGATCCAATGGCGGGTGCCTCCACCCAGAGGTCAGGGTTTGCAATAGTTAAACTTACTTGGTCACAGCCCTCTGGGACACTGCAACCCCCCTTGCTTCCCACTAGTGGCCCAATTACCTTCACAGTATACACTTACCCCCAGGGCTGGTTCAGGCACTGGGACCTCCTAAAATAAGATACAGTGCAACAATCACAGTACAATACTTTAACATAGACAAATACCTCAGGCAGTATAACTTTGCTGAAACAAGCAGCTCGGATTTATTTAGGGGAATATAACAAGGACAGGGAAATCAGGTTAATTAGCTTATCACTTTACTCATCTACCTATGGCTCTGTGTGCAGGCCTATCCCTACCAGTTACTGTCCCTGGGTACCCAAGCCCTAGTGGCTAGTCCAAACCGTGGCAGCTGGTAGGGCCCTTTCCACAGAGAAAGAAAATTAGTTTAAACAGTCAGCAGTACAGTGATTCCATTTGGGTTCAATGTGCAATTCAACAGGAGCGACCCTGAATTAGTACTCACGACCTCCAAACAAGATAGGGTCCTTCAATGTCAGCAGGACTACTCTTGAGCTCCACGAGACTCCTCACACATTTATATGGCAAACTGCACAGGCAAAAGTCCTTTAATGGCAGCAGGATTCACTTGAGCTAACCAAGCCTCCTCACACATTTATATGGTAAAACAGAAAGTACTATACCAGGCAGGCTGCTTCTATCCCAATCGCAATTACTGCACAATACCGGAGAACACACAGCAGATTCAGTTCCTGACAGACCGAGTGCAATTCAGCAATTTTCCAGTCTTCTACAGGGTGAGCCTGGTTTCTACTCTTCAGATATCCTTTGATTCTCTTCACAGGACAGATTCAGTCCTAACAAGCAGTTACACAAGCTGCAGACCGGAACTCTGGGCCTTACTCACGTTTCCCGACAAAAACTGCACACTGAAAAAGCACAGGGCTCCTTCCTTCTTCACTGTCAGAGCTCAACTGAAACTCCAACAGACAAAACCGGGCACTTCCTTTGAGTTCCTCCCAGTTCTTGACTGGATTGGCTGTCACTCACAATAGACTGCTCCTGTTGGTCCAAAAAGGCCAAAGTCTAAACTACATCTCCAGAGTCACTGCCCATACAATCCTCTTGTGGCTGGCTCAGATTATAAGTCCAAGTTCTGATTCGTCCAAGGCACCATTTTAGAGCTAGCTTACCCCACACTGATTGGTCCAGTTCAGCAGTTCAAAACCAGAATGGGGAACTAGGCAGACACAGTTCTGACTGCAAAGAAAGCAGGTTAGACAAACTGTAATTTCATTACTACTCTAAATGATTTCTGGCAAACAGTTACATCTTTCAGATAGGTTCCCTTTGCACTCCTAGTGACTGCAAAAATGGAGTGAATTGGCAGCAGCTCGAGTGGTACTCAATCAAAGAAACACACAGTCCCCCATACAACTAATTATGTCTGCAAGCAGACAGCTCTTAAAGATACAGTACCAGAGGTTCTAAAAACACTCACTGATAAATGGCTTAAACGCCAAACACCATTCAGGTTTGGAGCATTCAAGCAAGCTCCTGGAAGTCTTTTGGGAACCCCCATTTGCAGGGGGGTTACATACACATCAGGCTCGTCCTTAACTAAAGTCAGGGAAACTCTCCAAGCTGACTTCATTCAGCTAGAAAGCAACCTTATCAGTGCCAAGCTGCTCCTAAATGCCAACAAAACTAAAACAATGATTTTCTTGAGACTTGCCATGACTGGTGCCTACCTACCACAACTAAAAACTTAGTGGTTACCTCCTTGGGTGAACCCTTGGAAGTCATAGACAAATTCAGATATCTAGGTATGTGGATAGACAACAAGCTCTCCTTCCATGACCACATCGAGGATCTATTAAAGAGGCTTAAAGCACGCCTGGATTTTTTCTACAGAAATAGGACTCTTTTTCTCTCGCAATCCGTAAAAGACTGGTCCAAGCAACTTTCCTTCCCCTGCTGGATTACGGAGACATTATCTTTATATCCTCCCCAACCTTGAGCCTATCAAAACTGGATGTACTCTACCACTGTGCTCTTCACTTCATTACCAACTTGGCATACAGGACACACCACTGTGATCTTTATGCAGCAGTTGGGTGGTCCTCCTGACCGCAGCGTCTCCTCACGCTGGCATTTGGATCCTCAAACTACTACTTCACAAATTGCCGGCATATCAAGTCCACTCATACATATCTAGCACAGTGCCTACTCCTAAGGAATCGACCTTATCCTACTAGATATTCCCAGGACATTACCACAGCGGACAAAGGGCTGTCTCATACACTATACCAAATATTTGGAACCAACTTCAAACCATGCTGAAGCCAACCAGCACTGTATCAACTAACTCCTTCAAAACATTAGCGATCTCTAAATTAAAAGACATATGTAGGTGCAACTAGGCTCTCAACTTAGACAACTCCCCATGTACCCACTGGCCCTCTATTGTTTTAAACTGAAATGTGTTGCATAATATAGGATTAGGCTAACTCTGAAATGTATAGCATACATAGTATAAGAACGTCCATTGTATATACCTCTTAATTGTATATAATTCTTCTCCTGTTGTCCTACATTGTATATCTCCTAGCTATGTAATTGTGTATTGTATGTGCATATGACTCAGGACCTCCTTGTGAATGAGCTTGCTCAACGGAGTCTTTCCTGCAATAAACTTGAACTTGGACTAAACTGTTTTAAAGTTGAATCACCGTGCTACTTGCTGTTTTACCTGCACTTTAAATGTTACTTTAAGGGATTTCGATTCTGGACTGAACTGTTAAAAGTTACTTTAAGGGCCTTCATATTACATGTATTTTGGGTCTGTATTGCTCCAAAGAGGGGGTTTAGTGCTCGACTCTGAGCCTTTAATGCTGTACTGTGCCCGAAATTGAAATAGAGCCACTCTTACAGTGCTATACTGCATAGACTTAAACTGCTTCCAATCTACTGTCCCTGTCCCTTCCAATTCTCTGCTGTTGCCCCCTCCTCTGCTCTCACCCCCTGTCCTCTATCTCCTCCCCCCTCTGCACTGTACAAATAGCCTCACCTCACCTTCTATTATTTCAGGTGCAAGCAATCCTACTAGGGTCCCACCACGGAGGTCGCGAGGGCTGCTGTTCCTGCCGTCACCCACCTCCAGCCCCCGAAGCTCGTACAAAGTGAAGGTAATTACTCCATGAAAGGCAACGTAGCATCTCTATAATCCGGCCTAATAAGGCTGTTTTTGGACTATTGGACAAAACAAATAGGGACTGCAAAATAGCTGTATGTACCAGCAATGCCAGGCCTGCTCGTCTGCCACGCTGGTAGCTCCTCTGACTTGGTGCTGCGTGGAGTTTTGACCCCACCGGCTTCGCTGGCTGCCCCACCACCCACCACAGCCCTTGGTCGTCACCACATTATATACCTATGATCTGATCTAATCACGTGTCGAGCGAAAACCTATCAGTCCACTTTGCCATCTGCAGGCTATACTGACTCTCCACTAGGGGCAGTCTCCTCTGAAATTGCCTTTTCAGTATAATTTCGAGTCAGTCTTCCCTAAAAATACTGATCTACTGTTGATTCCTTATTCCCTCCAACCCTCTCTCACAGCTCCCTTTCCTATTAGTCAATCCCCAAAACGAAGCTACCTTTCAGGCACCAAAGCCAGCCTTCGCCCCTCTAAAGTTGTGCCCCCCCCTTTCCTTTCCTAGCTCTCTTGAGACTCCGACTTCCTACCCTAGGGCACGCCCTGCATCCACTAACTGGGAGCTCTAACACTCCACCCTGCCCTGCTGCCAGGGTGTGACCTCCACATGCCAAAGTAAATTCACAGGCACTCCTGCAGCCAGCACCTGAAAGATGCCCACACTGTTGCCATAAACTGCTGACCTTTGCCTATTAAACCTCTCTGAAGTGATCTGGATCCTTCCCCGCTGGATTGCAAGTGATCCTTCCCTGCTGGGAAACCTCAAGCTCACCAGCTGGCTTCAAGAGCTAGGGCCATGGCCCCTCACACACAGATTGGAAACCTAGATAGCTGCCAAGGTCCCCCGCCCTCCCTGGCTGCTTTCAAGCCCCCCCAACCTGGCTAACCTCCAACGGTTTAAAAATAGCACACCTCAACATCCGCAGCCTCCTCCAAAACCTGGCTGAGCTAACGGCCTGGGTGGCCCATTACCAGCCTGACATTATGGGCACCTCAGAAACCTGGCTTAAGCCCTGCATTCCTGACTCTGCTTGTGCCCTCCTGGGCTACAGCCTTGTCCGGCAAGACAGGGCAGGTAGTAAGCATGGGAGGTGTGCTCCTATATTATAAGGTGCACCTAAATGTGACGATAGTTGCTCACTCACCAACCCCTTGCATCCCCAGCCTGTGAGTTCCTTCACACCCTCCTCCTCCTCGGGAACACTAAAAAGGTGCATCTTATCTACGCCTACAACCCTCAAAAAGGGGGCGCTCAAAGGCTCTCCTCACTCCTGGACCAACTTAGGGATAAGGCTGGTTCAAACAAGCTGCTTATCCTGGGGGACCTTAACCTAAATTGGCTGGGGCCCAATGCCAAGCAGTTTGAGACTCTTCTCTCAGGCCTTGCACTCAGTCAGATCATCACGGAACCCACAAGGACCTCCTCCCAGGGGGACAAAGGGTCTCTCATTGACTGGGTCATGTGCAACAGATTGGATAAAATTGTCCACTCTGGGACACTCCCTGATGCCATCTCAGATCACTCCCCAACCTACTGCATATGGGGCTTCAACTCGCCCAAAGTCCCCAGCAGAGTGATCCAGATGAGGGACTATTCCAAACTTATACTCAACGACTGCCTTGAGGACCTTCAACAAGTAGACTGGTCCAGGGTCACTGCCACAAATGACCCTGTAGCAGCCCTTGATCAATTCCTCGCCATATTCATCCCCTTGCAAAACAGGCATGCACCCACACTAAAAGGAGGGTGCCAGGCACAGTCACAAAGTGGCTTCTTGGAGGCCTCTTCTCCCTCATGAAGCAGAGAGACAAATGCTGGGTAAAACATAAGATCTCCCACAATGACAACGACCTCCTTGAATACCAGCAACTCAGAAACGCCTGTAAGAGAGCTATACGGGCCGCCAAAAGCGAGTACTGTAAATCTGCCCTGCTTGCCTTGGTCAACAACCCCTGCAGTTTCTGGAATAACGTCAAAAACCTTGTTGGAGGGTCTGCCAAGGAACAGGTCACCGACATGCATATCGGGGGGACCAACTGTAATAACCCCCAAACCATCGCCACTGCTTTTAACCACATGTTCTCAGACATGCCGCCCCCCCCAACTCTCTGCCCCGGTACCGCTGAGTGGGCACTCCCCCCCTTCGTCTGCCCTTCTACCTCAAATGGATCTCAGTTGGTGAGACCCAGGATCTCCTGGCTGGACTCTCCCACCACACGGGGGCTGGATATGACTGCCTCGAACCAAAACTACTTAGCCTGGGGGCTCCCCTCCTCGCCCGATCATTCGCTCATATCTTTAACTCTTCCCTCATCTCGGGGATCATCCCTGATGTATGGAAGATTGCCAAGGTTGCCCCTGTTTACAAACAAGGCGACCCCAAAGATACCAATAATCACAATACTGTCTGCCACCTGCAAACTCCTTGAAAAGGTAGTTGCTTCTCAACTCTCCCACTACTTCCAGGATTATGATGTTCTATCCCCTGCCCAGCACGGATTCAGAAAAGGGCACAGTACATCGACTGCACTTGCCATGGTTACCTCTGAGATCAGGTCCGCGACTGACCAAAGCAAAATGACAGGGGCCATATTCATTTATCTTTCTAAGGCCTTCGATTGGGTTGACCATTCCCTCCTCCACTCCGCTCTGCAGTGTCTTGGATTCTCCCACCGAGCCCTTGACTGGTTCTCCAAATACCTTGGGGGTAGGCAGCAATACACCTGCTTCAATCGAACCCTCTCAGCCCTCTCCCCAGTTAACTGTGGGGTCCTCCAGGGTTCAGTCCTTGGACCCATTCTGTTTTCCCTGTTCATTAATGAACTGCCCTCCGCTACTACCCAAGGGCTCCCAACTCTATATGCGGATGATCTCGTCATCCTGGCCAGCTCCCACAATATTAATATCATCAACTCTCGGCTTAACTCCGATTTCAATCATATCCAGAACTGGCTTGAGGGCCACAAGCTTATCGTCAACCTGAAGAAGACCCAGGCCATGCTTTTTGGGTCTGTGGCTAAAACCTCTGCCTGCCTGGCGCCGCTAAAAATCTATGACGCAAATGGCTCCCTTCTGCCAGTCATTGACTCTGTCAAGTATCTAGGGGCTACCCTTGATCCACAACTTGATCTCACCACGCATATACGGAATGTATGTAAAGCCTCGAATGGCAAGCTCGGCCTTGCCTACAGAGCCAAGAGCTGCCTCACCCCGGCTGCTCGGCTCGCCATAGCCAGGGGGATACTCCTTCCCACACTTTGCTAGGGGCTCATTGCCTTCACCCCTGTCCCAAACTCTAGCCTTGCGAAATGGGACACTGCTTACAACAATATATGCTGCTTCGCACTCTCTGCCCCCCGCCTTATGCATCGCTGCAAGCTCTACTCACGGCTGAAGTGGCTCTCCCTGAAAAGCACCGTGCCTTTATCCTTGGCAACTTCATAGATAACATAGTCAGAACAGCCACTCCCCTGGCACTCACCCTTCCCCTGAAACACACCACCCCTGCCTACCAATTAAGATCTAGTGCTGCACAGGCCCGACTGGTTCACAAGACCCACGCCCACACAGGTGACCGGGCCTTCTCTGTCTACGTGCCTAAAATGTGGAACTCCCTTCCCACCCGAGTTCATGCCTCTCCCTCCCACCCCTGCTTCAGAACATCCCTATGGAGCTTCCTCAAAACTGCCTCGGCCTGTCTATGTTCCACATAGACCCTACATACTCTCCCCCTCCCCTGATTCTCTGAGGGAATGGCCCGGTGAGCTTTTTCTACAGTTGCTGTTGTACCTCTGCTGAAAACCTGCTTATGGTACTTACCATCCCCCTCTTGGAAAGGTGATCCTGTTTTATCAGTACCCACCTCCTTTCTGTATAGTTTTTTAGCGTACTCTCTTGTTAGGCAATTTTTTAAGGTAATTTCTAGCTTGTATGCTCTAAAATTTCTTGATTTTTTTGTGCTGTTCTCTAATGTTCATTTTGAGCTGTGATTAGCTATTAGTTATTATTCTACCTCCCTATGCTGTTATGTAACTTGTTGCTAGGCTGCTTACCTCACCATGTTTGAGCCTGAGTTGTACCACTCACTTGTCAGAGCCTGCGGCTCCTGTATGTTACCGTGACTCTGTATCATGTTTTTTGTATGCTCTGTAACTCTCCCAGGTCACACTTGAAAATAGGCACTTGGTTGTCTAGTGTGCTTACCTGGTTAACAAAAGCAAATAATAATAATAATAATAATAATAATAATAAAAAAGATACTTCACATTTGTAATAAAAAAAAAATTTGTAAATTATGTCACAGAGCAAAATCAACACTAACTGACAATTCTACCTATTAGAATAGAGGAGGCAGTATGGTGCAGTGGTCCAAGGCTCTGAGCTGCAAACCTGGTGTCCTGGGTTTGAATCCCACAGCCTCCACATGTGTACTGTGTGTCCCTGAACAAATCACTTAACTTCCTTGTGCTCCCAGGTCACACCTGTAAACAAGCTTTAGTGTGTCTCTCCTGCTAAAAAAAAGAAAAGAATGCTGGTACCTACATTTACAGTTTAGCAAATACTATAGAGCTAACTGAGTGAGTTTTCTGTAAGAAAACTGCTATAGTCTTTACTAATTGTAGCAGTGATGATCTGGGGCAATTTCTGTGCTTTTTATTGCTGTGTGTAGTTTGATGAAATTAAATTTTAAAATGAAAACACATATTACTGCTAGCTAGACATGACGCGCCCAAAAAACACAAATAGTGAATTAGAGCTATTTAGGAGCTGTTTTCTTACAGAAACCCCAGTTAGGTAGCTCTCATGCATCTGCTAAATTGTAACTGTTGCCATTTGTCCTCACTGGATAAGAACAGTTACAAAGCTCTGCTGTTGCAAACTGATTTCAAAAAGCACCGCATATGCTAAATCTATGGCCTGGCTACTTCACTGTCACATGAGACAGGGTGCATTGTAGGAGGCAGAAGGCAATAAACCTATTTGTGATGGAGATCCCCAGGGGTCATAAAACTACCATAAAGCTAGCAGCCTGATTTAGGAAAAACTCCTAATAGCAGACAGAGGGAAGGATACACTAGGACTTTACATACAAATCAAAACACTCTGCATAACATATGTTTTTGCAAATTCTGGATGGACTACTCCTTTAATTGAGCCATCCCCAATCTGTATCCTTCCAAGAACCACTTTGTGGTGTGCATACCAGTGTGATTGTTTCACTCTTATTTACAGCTTTACACCTTTATCAATTTTTAATTGCAATTGTGTCTAAATGCTCCACCATGTAGCCTCCAGTCTCCCACTGTACTTGCATGCATTGCAACACTGCTTCACTGCATGCAGGGAGATTGGAGGCTACCAGGACATATGCAGGTGGCAGTGTGGAGCACGGGTGTAGGCTGCAATACTGGGATGCCTCCATACCACAGTAACCTGACAGCTGTATGCACACACACCCAGGTGTACCCCCATGTCCCTACCTAACCTACCCCTCTGTCTGCACTTGCCTCCCTGAGGGCCACCTCTGATGGTATCCGTAGCTGTCCTTGATTACTCTTCTCACTGTGCTGAGTGTTGGGAGTACTCTGCCTGCCCATGTGTGATGTGGCAGCAGTACTACCTGCAGGGCAGTGCCAGTAGTGAACACATACATTAGTGGAGCTCCTGAGTGTATCATGGAGCACTGCTATGGTGGACAATAGATATGTGGCACTGTGTACAGTGGAGAAGTGGGGAACACTGAAGGCAGTAGTAGAGGGTCTGCCTTCAGCCATACAGCAGTAGTACATGAACGTCTGTTGTGCCCAGGTGCCCTAATACTGGCAGAACTGATGTCATGTCTCTCCCCTCTCTCTCTGTCTCCCCTTCCCTCCCTCTCACTGATGTAGCCACCAATTCCAACATACAGATCTCCCCCTCCCTCGAACCTCTGTCTGTCACCTCCACAACATAAGTGTGTCTCATAACAGTGAAATATGGTTATGACTGTGCCATATACACAGTACTCCATAGGACATGTAGGAGGGCATCTCAAAATGCAGCTGTCATCACCAAGTGCACAATGGGATGTGCACTGCTACTACAGGGTTGAGACCACACACACTATCATACTCAGTGTGGACAGGCTGTAATGTTTTCAAACAATTATCCACATTGTTCACTGGCAGCGTGGACACACTGTAATGTTTCGGACTGTAACAGTTTGAATCTATTACAGCTTTTTCAAGTGTAGTGTGGACAGGGCCTGCATGTCTATGTAATTATCTATCTTTCTATCACTTGCTTGTATCGCTATTTTTACCTATGTCTAAAACAAACCTGCATGTCACATTTTCCTGCACTCTGAGCACATACTTATGAAACTGTGAATATTTGTACTCCACTTCTGCATAGACCTCATACTTTCCTATTATTCCCATTATCACAAGCGTAACTACATTGCCCTTATCAAAAGCGACCCCATCTGAAAGTTGCTATCACATTTTCTCTGCTTACAGTCCATCATCTTTACACCTGACTTCCTGACATCAACACATTGCTTAAATATAACTTACATCACCTCGTGGACAAAACCCCTGTTTCTCTAAAAAAAAAAAAAAGCCTATGTAAATAATCCCAAGGCTGAACATATGCCAGCCATTACTTTTTCATGTACTGCCACCTTCTGTACCATCATGGGGATTTGCATATGTTTCCCATACTGCTTTGCACTACTGGGGTATGTGCAATTGTGTGTTCTTTAAAATTTGTCTGTCCGGCCAGTATCATCTGGGATAACACTTACCTCAGTGGCATTTGCTCTGGGGTTCTTTTGTAAACATACAGTGCTTCCTATTCCTTCCATTAAAATGTACACCTCCATGTTGATATTTATTTCGTTTTCGTTGACCGGGTAAGTGCACTAGACAAATCCTGCCTATTTTCAGGCACAACGAGGGGGATACAGATGAATGCCAACTGACCTTGAACCAGATGAAACTGTTGGTGGTATTTTTTTTTTTTTTTTTTTTTTTAGTGAATGAGGGAAATTTGGCCAGGACACAGGGGGAAGTCCCCTACTCTTTTTGATAAGTGCCATGGGATCTTTAACATCCACCTGAACTACCACTAATCCAGGCAGATGGGATCTCAGTTTAATGTCTCATCTGAAATACAGCACCTCAGAAGTGCAGCACCCCTCTCATGCTGCACTAGTGTCAGTACTGGGATATTAACCCATGTGCCAGATGTGGAAACTGAACCCACAGCCCTCTGATCTCTCAGTCTCAGAGGCAAGTGTGCTACCTACTGAGCCACAGACACTGTTTTTTTCCTAATAACGTGTATGCCTTCCTTAGAACAGAAAACAAATCTTACTACTTACGAATCATTGTGTTGTTTCTCCATACCTCCTTAACAATTCCACACAACTTCACTAACTTCATTACGCAGCCGTGGTGGATCTGACAACATCTTGTTAACCCAAGCTAATTATGACCAGGTGTGGCAGGAAAAATGCTTTTAACTGCTGTGGCACACCTCCCATGCTTATCAGCAGACTGTCTCAAGTTATTTAGTATTTAGGCAAGCTGCTGGCAAGAATGCTATTTCAGTCTTTTTCAGCAAACATTTTCCAAAGAAACTGTAGTTGCAAAATACTCAGAATTTCTTACAGAGCTTATTCAATTAGATGTTGGCTTTATCCAAAACAAAAAGGCTGCTTTCTGCATGCTTCTTAGCTTTGCTTTCTTCATTTAGGAACAGCTTCTTTGGGTTAACAGGTTTTCAAGCTTGTCTCAGTTGTACTGTATGTTTGTGAATTTGCAGTTTCAGCTTCTTAAAATACAGCATGTACGCAGTTACCAGTCCCTTCAGGTAGCTCTGTAAGTAAACTTTTAGCACACAGTTATACTTTATCTGGCGAAGTGGAGACCGCTTCTATCTGCGTGCCTGTTCCTTTTGGTTACCCAGTAGTAGCAGAGTGTTCGAAATATACAAAAATCTTTCAGTGTGCCACATTCAAACCAGTGCTATTGCCACACACAGTGTTCTGCTCCACTCTGGCTGCATTTCGGAGTCTGACTGGGCTCACGTCATTCCTCCTCCTATCCCTGGCAGTATCACCTCCTGTCATACAGTTTCTTAAGAGGTGGTGGAACTGAGCTTCTTTTATTCCACAAGAAGTTCTTTGACTAGTGTCTCCATCAGTTTCCCTGCCATGGAGGTAAGGCTGATGGGTCTGCAAATTTTGATAAAGTTATATGACCCATTTCAGTACAACTTAATGCAGATAAGCTTTCAGATGTTTTAGCAATGGTTCCACCATGCTGCTTCAGCAGAGAAATTGTCGACTTGTGGCACAGGGAATCTTACAAATTTCACCTGTCAGACATTGTGTCTTTTGTTCTTGGGGGGCTGCACCCCCCTTCTTTGTTTTGTTTTGTTTTTTGTATTACCTTTTTACTTTTCGTCCCCTATGTGCTCCACTTCAGTCTCTCCTTCAGGCTTGCCAGTGCTCGCTCTGGTCCATTGCACCCTCCTATCCTCCGGTCCCATGTAGCAGCTGACCCTAGGGTAACCCGGAGTAACCCTTCTCCGGATGGGTCCCCCTCCTCTGAGGGGGACTGCTCCAGCCCAGAGGGGGCAAGCCAGTGTTACACTTGGCCCCGGGGTGCTGCTTGGATGGAGGACTTGGCAGGGACTTGAATAGCACCAGACAGCCGGGCAGCCATCATCCAGCTTAAAGTGGGGCAGTATTTCCACTCTTCTGGTGCATCCCTGACATGCATCTGTTGTGCTCCTGGTCTCCACCAGGGGCCGCAACAGTGCAACAACAACCCGCTACCCACCCCAGGAGAGGAGAGCAGTCCTACAGATGCTCGATCCTCTCCTTCCCTTGCCAGCCCCCGGTGTCCCGAGTCCGTTCCTGAACCCAGGTCACTGGCATGGGTCAAGGTAAGGTGCCAGCACCTCAGCCCTCTACACCGCTGGGCTGGCTTCCCCCTCTTCTTAATATATCTAACTCCGAGTTGGAGTTAATTCAAAGGGAGGTGAAGGATGGCAAAAGGGCAAAATTTCACCCTCAGGTCCCTTACAGTGACAATCTCGAAACCTGTCAAGATTGTCACTGTAAGGGATTTTGCCATGTTCCGTTCATTGTGTGAACAGTATACCTTTTAATAAATTCCATCCATGGCATTATCTAAAATATTGCTATTATGAATTCCCCACGACTCAATACTATGTACCATTTTTGCATTTAATCTAGCATTGATAACCTGGATCACAGTTTTTTTGAATTCTTGGGTAATCGGGTGACCCAGAAGCACTGGGGTGGTTAAATGACTTGCTCAGAGTCACACAGTATGTAAGTGGAGATTGTAGGAATCAAACCCAGGTCTGATGGATGTGCCAAGCTCATTCACAGCTCACTACTGTAACCTCTAGGCTATACTGCCAGCCCTCCCCTTAATACATATTCCTCCATACATGTAATTTTAATGCATAATTGTTCCCACAAATTGGATTAATTTGTAGTGTGTCCACTCAACATGACTTTTCCAACTATGATCATATGAGAACCTAACTCCCAAGTAATCATAATGTTTCAAATTTTTCCACTTTGTTCTGAATAAAAAAAACAGTAATTTCAGTAACATTTCTCCCCATAATCATAATGTGGGACATTTGTACTTATTTCTATTTTCAAGTCCTTTCACATTTCCATAAATTTATTCAGCATCCTTTGCAAGCCCAACTCCAAAGTGGAAAATAACATAAACTTGTCAGCTTGTGCCAGACAGCCACATGAAAAATTTCATATTTTAGCATTATGAAATTCAGAGTTATTCATTTGGATCAAAATGTTAATTAAATGTATATACAGAAAAGTGTAGGTACTAATAAATAATTGTGCTTTTTCTATTGCCGAAATGGGTCATATAACTTTATCAAAACTGGTAGAGTAAAGAATTTTGTGTTACTGGATAAAACAAAATAATCAGTTATCTGGTGATTATACTAGTTTTTGTCTATAAGAGATGGCAGTGTATAATTAAAAAGGGTTTAAACTCCCATGGAATCAATACATATATAATACATTCAATAATCTGGGAATGGGATATCTTTACCATGTTCCTATGCTGGAACCTTGAAGTTTAAAGAGAAACTGAGCAAAACAGTACCTGCAATCACCAGGGCTGCAGAAATGCCGATTAATATGCCCTGTGCAGTTTACAATGACTGGATCTAACCTTTGAAAAGTTATCTTGTTGTTTGTAAGGTGGTCCTGGATGCACCATTGCCAAGGTGCTGCCGCACCGGAAGACAGAATGTGACCTTAGTACCTCCCGGATCATCCTGTCCTTTGCCGGAATGCTCGTTCATGACGAGCGAGGCACATTTACACCGAGTGAAAATAAACCATGTGCCATGTAGAGGTCTTTGAGCTGTACCTCTACAAGCAATTCCCAGTGAAATCAGACAGTGTAAAGGTGCTTAAATTTGTTGCTAAAAAATTCCAGCTCAGGTTCGGACGTGGCAGTAAACGCACTACTGCGCATGCCCTGAATAGGCAGGAGCAACAACAAATAGCACCTTTCACACTCCGATTTCAACAGGAACTACGTAGGATTTTAACAACAAATTTAAGCACCTTTCACTGCTCCGATTTCAACGGAACTGCTTGTAGAGGTCAAGCTCAAAGACCTCTACATGGCACACATGGTTTATTTTCACTGGTGTAAATGTGCCTCGCTCGTCATGAACGAGCATTCCGGCAAAGGACAGGATGATCCGGGAGGTACTAAGGTCACACTCTGTCTTCCGGTGCGGCAGCACCTTGGCAGTGGTGCATCCAGGACCACCTTACAAACAACAAGATAACTTTTCAAAGGTTAGACCCAGTCATTGTAAACTGCACAGGGTATGTTAATCGGCATTTCTGCAGCCCTGGTAATTGCATGCACTGTTTTGCTCAGATTTCCTTTAACTGCTAAACATGTTCGCTTGTCATCAGACATTTTGCCTTAACAGGACACCATTGTAAACAAGTTCTGTTCAATGGTTTTTATCCTGAATAAAACTGAATTTAATGTGGAGGGTGCACAGCTGTTGGGATACCTGACTAGCACTATCCTGACATGGACACAGTGTGGAAATCAATTATGGCAGTGTATGGATGTTGGGATATCTGTCTAGCACTATCCTCACATGGACACTATGGAAACTGATTATGGCCATATATGAATGTTGGGGTATCTGACTAGCACTATCCTGACATGGACACTGTGTGGAAACTAATTATGGCAGTCTGTGGATGTTGGGATATCTGTCTAGCACTATCCTGATATGGACACCATGTGGAAACTGATCATGGCAGTGTATGTGATGTTGCGTTATCTGACTAGCACTATTCTGACATGGACACCAGTGGAAACTGATTATGGCAGTGTATAAATGTTAGGGTATCTGACTAGCACTATCCCAACATGGAAACCATGTGGAAACTGATTATAGCAGTGTATGGATGTTGGCGTATGTTCGCTTGTCATCAGAGGTTTTGCCTTAACAGGACACCATTGTAAGCAAGTTCTGTTCAATGGTTTTTATCCTGAATGAAACTGAATTTAATATGGATGGTGCATAGCTGTTGGGATACCTGACTAGCACTATCCTGACATGGACACCTTGTGGAAACTGACTATGGCAGTGTATGGATGTTGGGGTATCTGACTAGCACTATTCTGACATGGACACCATGTGGAAACTGATTATGGCAGTGTATGGATGTTGGGGTATCTGTCTAGTACTATCCTAACATGGACACCGTGTGGAAATTGATTATGGCAGTGTATGGATGTTGGGGTATCTGACTAGCACTATCCTGACATGGACACTGTGTGGAAACTGATTATGGCAGTGTATGGATGTTGGGGTATCTAACTAGCACTATTCTGACATGGACATCATGTGGAAACTGATTATGGCAGTGTATAGATGTTAGGGTATCTGACTAGCACTATCCTGACATGGACACCTTGTGGAAACTCATTATGGCAGTGTATGGATGTTGGGATACCTGACTAGCACTATCCTGACATGGACACCATGTGAAAACTGATTATGGCAGTGTATGGATGTTGAGGTATCTGTCTAGCACTGTTCTGACATGGATACCATGTGGAAACTGATTATGACAGTGTGTAGATGTTAGGGTATCTGTCTAGCACTATCCTGACATGGTCACCATGGCGAAACTGATTATGGTAGTGTATGGATGTTGGGGTATCTGACTAGCACCATTATGAGATGGACACCATGTGGAAATGGATTATGGCAGTGTATAGCTGTTATGCTATCTGATTAGCACTATCCTGACATGGACACCATGTGGAAACTGATTATGGCAGTGAATAGCTGTTATGGTATCTGACTAGCACTATCTTGACATGGACACCATGTGGAAACTGATTATGGCAGGTATATGTAACCCCTGGACCCCTGCCTTTTTGCAAAACGACAGGTGGCATGCTGTTGAAGCTGACAGCAGTACCCGGTGGGGCCTGCGTTCGGGGAGGACTAAGTTACTCGGCACAGGAGGCCTAGGTTTGGCTACTCTGCACAGGGACACCCAAGTAAATCCAAACACAGGATGCAATAACTGTAATGTCCAAAACCAGGAATGGGATTCTACAGTGTGGCTTTTATTCACATCCAAACTGAGTAAACAAAGCATAGACAGACCCCCACGGGGCTACATTCCTGGTAATGCAGATTAGAGACACAGAACACTTCTTTACTATTCCAGCCCTCAGGCTCTGAACCCACCAGGCACACAGCCCGGACTTGCATGCAGCTTTGGGTACACAGCCCGACTTGTACACTACTTGGGTTTTCCCCATGGCCCGGCTCCCCCGCCGGCCACTTGATCCGTGGTCCATATGGGAATGAATCAGTTTTCCTATTGGTGGCTCCCCAAACTACCTTAGAGCATTCAACTCCTAGAGGGAATTTTCCTTCCATCCCACTTCTGGGTACTTCCCTCATCACTGGCCAAGTGCATGAGGCAAAGTAGAAATCCACAGAGCAAATCCGTAGAGGTGGACCTGGTTACTAAGGATGGGAGGGTCTCCCACCTCCAGCTCCCACAATCCATACCCGGCCATTTCTCTGGACGCTAAACAACTCTTTTGAAAGCTTGGCAATGTAGATTACAGGGTAGACGTATATCACATCTCCTCTACATGTCTTGACTTTCCCCTTGTGCTGGACTTGAACATACCTTTACTTTTGGCTAAGCCTATTACTCTAGGTCTCCCACTACTTCAGCAGTCCAATCCCCACTTTAATACAGTTCAGGATGAAACATGGGCCCTTTAGAAAGAGCAGAACTCACCCTTTGGTTGCACGTGCCCCACGGGCGAATCTTGAAATCTTCTTGTACCCCACACACTTGGGAAAATAAGGCAGCTTCTTCTCTAGCAGTAGCCAGGGGGGTTGCCCCTGGAATAGCAGGTAAACCTTCCCCCCCATCCCCTCAGGGATGGGGCACAGAGACCCTAATCAGCAGTCTTCACCACTTTAAAGAACAGCTTACTGTGTCCCTCTTTAGGCGGAAACACACACCTTTCCCTAAATGTAGCTCTATTTCAGAGCTGAGGCTCCAAGAGCCTATGCACAAGGCTGCTGTGCTCCTCTCACAACAACCTTCAGCTCCAAGTGAACACTGTTCAAACCTCCCAACATTCTACTCTAACTCCCTTCTGCAGATTCCAATGTGGCTCATGCAGCTGCGATAGTTGTATGGTGATGTCATCCCTCAGTCTTGGCTGAGACTGAGAACAGAGTGAGACAGTGTGAAATCCATTTAACTGGGGTTTCACAAGCTGCCTTCCCTGCCTACCACTAGGTCTTATTGGGATTCTAGTAATCCTGGGTAACAAGGGGGTTACATATAGATGTTGGGGTATCTGTCTAGCACTATTCTGACATGGACACCTTGTGGAAACTGATTATGGCAGTGTATGGATGTTGGGGTATCTGTCTAGCACTATCCTGACATGGACACTGTGTGGAAACTGATTATGGCAGTGTATGGATGTTGGGATATCTGACTAACACTGTTCTGACAAGGACACCATGTGGAAACTGATTATGGCAATGTATAGATGTTAGGGTATCTGTCTAGCACTATTCTGACATGATCACCATGTGGAAACTGATTATGGCAGTGTATAGCTGTTAGGGTATCTGTCTAGCACTATCCTGACATGGACACTGTGTGAAAATTAATTATGGCAGTGTATGGATGTTGGGGTATGTTCACTTGTCATCAGACATTATGCCTTAACAGGACACCATTGTAAACAAGTTCTCTTCAATGGTTTTTATCCTGAATGAAACTGAATTTAATAAGGATGGTGCACAGCTGTTGGGATACCTGACTAGCACTATCCTGACATGGACACCTTGTGGAAACTGATTATGGCAGTGTATGGATGTTGGGGTATCTGACTAGCACTGTTCTGACATGGACACTGTGGGGAAACTGATTATGGCAGTGAATGGATGTTGAGGTATCTGTCTAGCACTATCCTGACATGGACACTGTGTGGAAACTGATTATGGCAGTGTATGGATGTTGGGGTATCTGACTAGCACTATTCTGACATGGACAGTGTGTAGAAACTGATTATGGCAGTGTATGGATGTTGAGGTATCTGTCTAGCACTATCCTGACATGGACACTGTATAGAAACTGATTATGGCAGTGTATGGATGTTGGGGTATCTGACTAGCACTATTCTGACATGGACATCATGTGGAAACTGATTATGGCAGTGTATAGATGTTAGGGTATCTGACTAGCACTATCTTGATATGGACACCTTGTGGAAACATTGTGGCAGTGTATAGATGTTGGGGTATCTGACTAGCACCATTCTGACATGGGCACCATGTGGAAACTGATTATGGACGTATAAGGATGTTGGGGTATGTTCACTTGTCATCAGACATTTTGCCTTAACAGGACACCATTGTAAACAATTTCTGTTCAATGTTTTTTATCCTGAATGAAACCGAATTTAATATGGATGGTACACAGCTGTTGGGGTACCTGACTAGCACTATCCTGACATGGACACTGTGTGGAAAATGATTATGGCAGTGTATGGATGTTGGGGTATCTGTCTAGCACTATCCTGACATGGACACTGTGTGAAAATTGATTATGGCAATGTATGGATGTTGGGATACCTCACTAGCACTATCCTGACATGGACACCATGTGGAAACTGATTATGGCAGTGTATGGATGTTGAGGTATCTGTCTAGCACTATCCTGACATGGACACTGATTGGAAACTGATTATGGCAGTGTATAGATGTTAGGGTATCTGACTAGCACTATTCTGACAAGGACACCATGTGAAAACTGATTATGGCAGTGTATGGATGTTGGGGTATCTGTCTAGCACTATCCTGACATGGACACTGTGTGAAAATTGATTATGGCAATGTATGGATGTTGGGATACCTGACTAGCACTATCCTGACATGGACACCATGTGAAAACTGATTATGGCAGTGTATGGATGTTGAGGTATCTGACTAGCACTATTCTGACATGGACACCATGTGGAAACTGATTATGACAGTGTATGGATGTTAGGGTATCTGTCTAGCACTATCCTGACATGTTCACCATGGCGAAACTGATTATGGCAGTGTATGGATGTTGGGGTATCTGACTAGCACTATTCTGACATGGATACTGTGGGGAAACGGATTATGGCAGTGTATGGATGTTGAGGTATCTGTCTAGCACTATCCTGACATGGACACTGTGTGGAAACTGATTATGGCAGTGTATGGATGTTGGGGTATCTGACTAGCACTATTCTGACATGGACACTGTGGGGAAACGGATTATGGCAGTGTATGGTGTTGATGTATCTGACTGACATTATCCTGACATGGACACTGTATGGAAACTGATGGGGGGGGATGCAGAGCTGTTGGTATATTTGACTAGTGCTATCCTGATACAGACAATGTGTGATGTGTGGAGGGTGCATAGCTGTCACGATACGATTAGTTCTATCCAAGCATGAAAATCACGTGGAAACTAACTGGAGGGTGCACTGTTGTTGGGAGATCTGACTAGCACTGTTCTGACATGAACACTGTGTGTAAACTGATGGGGGATGCACCACTGATGGAATATCTGCCTGACACTGTCTTGACATGGACACTGTGTGATTATGAGGGAACTAGTGTCAACTGGCTGGAATGGTAGGTCTTGAAATATACCAGGCAGAGAGCAGCCATGTTTTTGTCTTGTGTATTATAATTTAAACCATTTGAAAAGCACTGGTGGAAATGGAGGATCATGGAAGTAAATTAAAGGGGAATAGTCAGCACCAAGGCCCCCACACCCAAGTGGGGGGGGGGGGGCCGGGGGGGCGCCGGTCTCAAGTTGCACTTTGTATGCAAAAGCATTTCTTTTACTTACTGTTTACAGTTAGCATAGTAGATTGTATCAGACTAATCTGTTTACTTCCAGCATGACATTTTCTAAAACTACAAATCCGCAAATCTCCTTTAGCTGACATCAGAGCAGGACGGCAGCAATGGGAGATTCAATAGTCTGCAGTGCATGTTAGAACTTTTATAGACTCCGATCAGATGTTTTCCGGTCCTGCTGTTCTCCAGGGGCTAAGTTCTCTCCTCCGCCCCTGTACTTACCCTGGGAGAACAGTGAAACCAGCAAATAAAATATTAGAACTTACATCAACTCTAACATGCATTGCAGATTATTGAATCAGTGCTACAGCCCTGAGGTAGAAGACTTGGTTTGCTGGCCAAGGCACCTAGCTTCACCTGAGCTCTTTCCTTCTAAGACTGCTTGAAAGGCAGAGTAGAGAAACTTACCAGAGCAAGGGAGAAGGATTAAGACTTAGTTTGGCTAAGCAGATTTACTGTGTGGTGGTGTTTTTTATTTTCTACTCACAGGGATTGCTACTGTTTGTTGCTAACATTTCATTGCTTTATTTTTTCTCTGATTCAAATTGTTGTTGCTGGTATACCTTCTTCTGCATTATTACAAGGTGTGCCTACAGGTGTGTGCTAACAGATTACTGCTATAATCTTCTGATTCAAATTGTCTTTTGCAAGGTATATCTTCTGTTACTGCTTTATTTTCTCTGGAGCAAAGTGTTTCTTACAGGGTATATCTTCTCTGAAATTATTACAGGTGGTGCTTTACAGGTTTTACAGTTTTATCTAACATTAGGATAAGCTTTCAGGTTACTGCATTTGTTGTTGATCTGATTGTTTCTGCTCTTACCTCCTTGTTCTTTCGTCCGTGGTTCTTCTTTTTAGGCGGGGGAAGGGCCCAGCCACCCACCCATCCCCAACCACCCACGCTACACTCCTTTTATAGGGTACCACAGTTGTGACATTTCCTGTGGCAGAGCAGGAAGGGGCGGTTCAGTGGGACCTCCACAAGGTGATCTCATTTACAGGCACTAGTAATTTAACTTGTTATAACAAGTTAAACAAAGCACAATTAAACCATTACTCTTACTTTTTTCCTTTTTTTTCCCTTCTAATTACTCTGACTAGGTTACAAACCCAGCAACTTATTTGGAATGGATTTCATTAACTGCAGGTACTGTGGAACAATTTTCAGAAGGACAGTCTTACAGGATTTAAGACACTGTCCTACATGCTGAGCCTTTGGAGATCTTAGGGCTCAGCTCCGGGCAGCATGGGCAAAGATTGCACGCCTCAAATTTCATATTGAGAGGAAATACATTATAAGAACCACCCGCCATTTCCCCAGCATCCAACAGAAAACCTCAACCGCAGAGGGTAGTTGGTCCAGGAGGTTGGCAGGTGGTTAGAGGAGCAAATCAGGTGCCCTATCACTCTCTGCTCTCCATCACATTGCCTCAAAAACCATATAAACACTACAAACAGGTATCTGCCTCTATCTCTGAAATCAAATAAAGAGGCAGAAGACACTGCAGAGCAGGACACTGCTGCACAGGAGCTAGCACAAAAAACTCACCAAATCAAGAACCAAAACTAAACAAGCACAAGGAAATCAAAAACTTCTGATCATAGGAGACTCCATGATTCGGGAGTTGATACCCATCTCCAGCCAGGGTGATGGTCAGATGTCTCCCAGGTACATCAGCATGGAGAGACACTGACCGCATTGCTAAAATTGTTCACAAAGCAGGAGAAAACATTGATGTCCTAGTACACATAGGGACTAATGATCTCGCCAGCCGGTCAGTTGTGGAGACCAAGGAACACCTGACTAGGCTGGGTGACAAACTATCATCTATTTCCATCCGCATCTCCTTCTCTGAGATCCTGCCAGTCTGGGAGAGGGAGCAGATGGACGGAAGGTCAGAGAAGGGGAGATAGGGAGCTGAACACGTGGCTCAAGGACTGGTGCCAGGAAAAAGGACACAGATTTGTAGGAACTGGCAACAGTTCTGGGAGCGAAGTTCTTTAAATTTGATGGACTGCATCTGACTAAAGGAGTCAGTGCATTGGGGCAGAAGTTTGACGTCTTTGCAGAATATTTAAACTAGGAAATGGGGAAGGGGTGCAGCACCCCATCGTCGAATGGAAGAACACCCTCCCTCAGCTAGTGGTCAAACAGGAATTCAGCGTGTTTGCCATTCATTTGCATCACCAGGTAAGAAAAAGGTTTGTCTCCCCATACGATGCACAGGGTAATGCCAAACTTCACCCAACAACTAACACACCAAAATCTGGCCAATGGAAAATCATGTACACAAATGCTCACAGCCACGGAAATAAGATCCCAGACCTGCAGGCAATAATGTCAGAGGCTAAACTGGACATAGTAGCAATTAGTGAGACGTGGTTACCAGTAACCATACTGGGAGACTTCAGTACCTGGCTATGTATTGTTCAGAAGAGACCGAGGTGCAAAAGGGGAGGAGTGGCCCTGTATGTTAATGAAAATATCAAAGCTACAGAAATTCAGAATACACATAGGAGCCAGAAGAACTGTGGGTCACCCTGGAAACAGGAAATGGGACAGCCATAAGAACTGGGGTTGTCTACAGGCCCCCAGACCAGAGGGAGGACATAGACACATTACTGTTAGAAGATATACAAAACATGACAGTTAAAGGGAGGTTCTGATAATGGGAGACTTCAACATGCCAGATACAGATTGGTCAAACCAGCAGGAACATCTGCCAGAACTAGACTCATAGTGGATTCCTGCAGGAGGGCCTCAAACAACTGGTACAGCAACCCACAAGAGACAGAGCTATCCTAGATCTAGTACTGACTAACAAAGAAGGGATCACAGAATCTCCAGGTAGAAGGTCACCTGGGTGCCAGTGACCATCACATGGTATGGTTCAATTTGGCTACTACATCTAAATCATCCCATTCCAAGGCAAAAATATGGGACTTCAGAGGAGCTGACTTTGATAAGATGGCCAACAGAGTTAAGCTAGCCCTGGCAAAAACAAACACAGGTGAGGGGGTACAGGCAAAGTGGGCAAGCATTTAGGATGCAATACTTGAAGCAACATCCCATTGTGTTAGACAGAAAAGGAAGTGCAAAAGAAGAAGGAAACCACTTTTGTTCTCAAATACAGTAGCAGAAAAGGTCAGAGCCAAAAGGCTGGCCTTCAGGAAATATAAGGGAACACAGCGGATGAAGATGGAGACATACCAAACTGCCCTAAGGGAAGCAGGTATAAGGCAGTAAGGAGGCAAAGTCCCAAACTGAGGAAACACTAGCACGAACAGTAAAAGAAGGTGACAAGACTTTCTATAGATACATTAGTGAAAGGAGAAAGTCCAGAGGTATTGCTAAGCTTAATGGAGAAAAGGGAGCATGTGAGGAGGAGGACCCTGTAAAGGCATCTATCCTAAATAGATACTTTGCTCAGTATTTACTGAAGAGAAGGTAGGGCAGGGCCCACAGCTCAGCATCATGGACACAGGGGGGAGGGAGGTGAGCACTACTCCCTTCACAAAAGAAAGGGTCCTACAAGAGCTTGCTAAGCTCAGAGTGGATAAGGCAATGGGACCTGATGGCATACATCCCAGGGTACTTAAGGAGCTAAAGGAGGAACTAGCAGAGCCATTAGCAGAATTGTTTAGTGAGTCTCTGAGCACAGGAGAGGTCCCAGAAGACTGGAGAAGGCTCATGTGATCCTGCTCCACAAGAGTGGAGAGGGAGAAGGCGGGAACTATAGACCGGTCAGTCTTACCTCAGTAGTGGGCAAGATTATGGAGGCACTCCTAAGGAAAGGATAGTGCAACACCTGGAATCCATAGGGGCACAGGATCCAAGACAGCATGGGTTTACAAAGGAAGGTCCTGTCAAAACTAATCTCATAGATTTCTTTGACTGGGTAACCAGAGTGGTGGACCAAGGGGAGCAGTTGATGTCGCCTACCTTGACTTCAGCAAAGCTTTTGACACTGTTCCACATAGAAGATTGATAAATAAGCTGGGTAGGCTCGGGTGGGTCAGAAGTTGGTCAACTGGGTGGCAAACTGGTTGACTGGCAGAAAACAGAGAGTGGTGGTAAATGGTATACAGTCAGAAGAGATGCAAGTCACAAGTGGGGTACCTCAGGGATCAGTCCTGGGGCCAGTCCTATTCAACATCTTCATTAGTGACCTTGCAGATGGACTAGAGGGTAAGGCTTGTCTGTTTGCAGATGACACCAAGATCTGCAACAGAGTAGATGAGCCAGATGGGGTGGGCAGAATGAGAAGAGATCTGGATAAACTAGCAGAATGGTCAGAAGAGTGGCAACTGGGATTTAATGCAAAGAAGTGCAAAATCATGCACATAGGGAAGAGAAACCCTGAAGCCACTTATAGGCTGGGAGGAGTTGCTAGCAGTCACAAAGGAAGAAAGAGACTTGGGCATCATCATCACTGATGACCTAAAATCATCCAAGCAGACCTCCTAAAGCAGCAGGTAAGGCTAGAGGGTGTTAGAGGGTGTATTAGTAGGGTATCACAAGTCATAAGAGGGAGGTAATAATCCTCTGTACAAGACATTGGTTAGGCCCCATCTGGAGTACTGCGGCAGTATTGGAGGCCACACTTTCACAAGGACATTAACTAAAATTGAGGCAGTCCAGAGAAGGGCAACCAAAATGGTGCAAGGACTGCATCAGAAGACATATGAGGACAGATTAACGGAGCTCAATATGTATACCCTTGAGCAAAGGAGGGAGAGAGGTGATATGATCGAGGCATTCAAACACCTTAAGGGCATAAACAAGGTGAAAGAGTCTAACATGTTTAAATATAAGAACAATAGCAGGACAAGAGGACACAGCATGAGATTAGAGGGAGGCCGATTAAGGGGAATGGAGGAAATTCTTTTCACAGAAAGGGTGGTGGATGCATGGAATGGCTTACCACAAGAAGTGGTGGCTATGAATACAGTGCAGGGCTTCAAACAGGCATGGGATAGGCATAAGGGAGCAATACAAATGATTATGAATAGATAGGTCACTGACAGAGCAAAGGCCGATGGCACATTTATAAGGTAGAAAAAGAAATGGGCAGACTGGATGGGCCTTGCGGTCCTTATCTGCCGTCAACTTCTATGTTTCTATGTTTCTATGTTCTGATGTCAGCTGATGATGATTCTTGGATTTGTAGTTCTACAAAATATGTCATCCTGGAAGTAAACAAAATTGGTCTACTACGATCTACTGTACTACAGTGAACAGTAACTAAAAGAAAATGTTTTCGCACAAAAAGTGCAAATTGGGACCAGACCCACTCTTGGGTGTGGAGCTTTTAATGCTGACTGTTCCCCTGTAAATTGGAATGACAAAATGTTGTGGGAAGTCGGGTGGGTCTGGAAAGATGTACATACAGAATGAGAGGATCTTTGTGGAAATTCAAGATCTGGCAGCTCTATCTGACCTTCTGTAGCACTGATGCACCCTAGGTTGGCTGTGGGTGGAGGTGGGATTGGGGGGAGGGCTGGACTTTCAGCATTCTGGTTGTATTTGTAGAGTCTGAATCCAGTATCCTGTACTGTGTTTTTGTAGGGTGACTGTGGGTATCCTCGGTGAGGAGGATTACTGTACATACATGTGTGTAGATGTGTCGACATGATTGCACTGTCTTTGTAGATTTGCAGTATAATGCATTTGTTTTGTGAGGTTGCTTAACAATAGAAATTGTAATTCACAAGTAAATTAAAGTGGAAGATATTGAAAGTGAAGTCCTGTACAGTAAAAGCAAAGGTAAGGCAAATGGGGATGGGCACATTACAGAGTTGCAGAGAAGGGTTGGAGTGTGTCACGCTCAAGCAGCCCCTAGTGGCTGAGCTACATCCCAGACTTGGTGGGGTATCTTTTAGAGGAGATTGCTGCTCTACAGCTTGCTCTGCAGAGTGTTGCTTTGTGTAGTTGATCCTATTTTCAGCTGTGTTCCTTTTCCTTCAGGCCATCGTCCCGAATTCTTATTGCCAGATCGCAGTAAATATGTGAACATGGAGAAACTGTTTCTGAAGAGTTACATGGATCTGCTGGTTCAGACCTGCCACCGGAGAGGAGCTCTGGCTACAGGAGGGATGGCAGCTCTCCTGTTGCCAAAGGACAGAGAGAGTGCAGAGTACCAGAGGGTCATGGCAGCTGTCACACGGTAGGTTAGGATTATAGATTGGTTTGTAAGGAAGACAAGTATATATTCATATAGATGCAATTAGCAGTATCAGAGAATAGCATACCTCTCAACTGTCCCTCATTACGAGGAACATCCCTCATTTTTTTCCTCTTGAAATTGCTCTGTCTCTCATCTGTCCCACAAGGGAAAAAAGGTATTGTCCACACAGAGTAGGTGCTGTAAACTCAGATTTGTAAAGTAGAAATTCTTAATTTTCTAATTTGCTAAATCAAAATTAAATTTTGCATAAATTAAGTTACTGGTTTCCACAGTGTTCTGAGCTTGTATTTCCATGTTTGATAAAGTGTCCTTTATTATGAAGGCCAGTGCCCCTCATTGTCCCACATTTTAAGTGTCATTGTCCCACATTTCAGTGACAAAAGATTGAGAAGCACAGCCAATGGAGGGTGTTAACTTGGGATGCATACAGTGCTCTGGGCACCTGGTTTGATCCCCACATACAGGAATTTCAAGTGGCAGAGAGTGGAGACTACCAGTCACTGCTTTTGCTAGCGTTCCAAGCCTTATTTTAAAAGTAGATTTGACTAAGGTTAAATAATAGGAAAGTTTGTCTGCCTCAGAGTGACTTCTTCTATGTCCTTTGGGTAAGAGGATGAAAAAAAAAAAAGGTAGATAAACATGTGGGGAGTAGTGCAATGTAATGGCTGTGGGGCAGCAGTCTTCCGGGAGTCTTTCTGGAGGCTGAGATGCTGCCCTATTTGCAGACAACTCTCTGCCCTGAGGGAGGAAGCAGCCCGTCTTCAGGCCACACTGGACAGTAGTAAGGGAACCTTCCCCCAGGCCACACTGGACAGTAGGAAGGGAACCTACCCCATCCAGGGAGCACCAGAGCCACCACCACTACCTCAGAGGTTGCAAAGAAAGCACAGCAGTTGGACCACAGTGGGCTCAGAGAGGGTGAGGATGATGGAACAGAGGCACACCCAGTCAGTGTTCCACTCATAATCCATACACCATTCTGGGGCATAGCTCCCCTAGGATCATAGAGGAGACTAAGGAGGCTGAGGACAACTGTCACAGGGAGGCCCACAGGAAGGAGGCAGAGGACACCACAGGAAAGGAAGCAGTCTCTGGTGGGGGACACAATTATTAGGGATAGAACTGGTGGGAGCAGGAAAACTGAAGTAAGGTGCCTGCCTGGTGCCATGGCTTGGAGGGACAGGAAGCGCATCCTCAGGATCATGAGAACAGCTGCACGGGAGTCTGAGCTGGACGTCATTGTCCACCTAGGAACAAATGACTTGGCTCATCACGAGATTAGAGCAGTACAGGAGGACTTTGTAGAGTTGGGGAGGGGCCTAAGACAAATAGCACACACAGTATCCTTCTCAGAGGTGCTGCCTGTCAATGGCATGGGTGAGGCGAGGGTACTTTGCACCATGCAGTTTAATGAATGGTTGAAAAAATGGTGTGGAGCACAGGGTTTGGCTTCATTGGGGACTGGGGTTCCACCTGGAGGGACACCAGCCTATACTGGCATGATGGTCTGCATCTGTCCAGGAAGGGAACAAGTCTTTTGAGCAATCGGTTTAAATGCTTCATTGGCAAGCTTTTAAACTAGTCAAGGGGGGAGGCACTGATAAGCAACAGGAAAATCCCAGCCTCTCCCTACAAAACAGGGTACTAAATGAGAAAAAGACCGAGGTACAAAGGTCAGTGGGGGATGCTGCAACAGAAGGTAAAGCCATCAAAAAATGGAGAGCAATGAGTACCAATGCACATAGTCTGGGTTACAAGCTTCCTGAATTAGTGGCCTTGATGGAGGAGGAACATCTGGATATCGTGTCAGTCACAGAAACATGGTACACACAAAACCATGACTGGGACGTAAACATACCAGGATACACTATCTACAGGAGGGACAGGGAGGGTAAAAGAAGAGGAGAAGTAGCTCTTTACATAAGGGAAGAAATCAAAGCAACAGAACAAAAGGGTAAACAGGGAGGAGAAGAAGCACTGTGGGTAAATTTGGAGACAGGCAATGGCACCACAATCCGCACAGGGGTTGTATACAGACCCCCTTGACAGGGGGAGGAAATGGACAAGGAAATGATAGAAAGTATACTTAGAATGGCAGAAAAAGGGGAGATATTGCTGATGGGTGATCTGAATATGCCAGATGTTAACTGGAGTGCAGTTGCAGCAGCCACTTCGAAGAGTGGGGTTATTCTAGATGCCCTACAGGGAGCATGCCTTAGACAGCTAGTATTGGAGCCCACTCGTGAGGGAGCAATCTTAGACCTGGTTCTCTCAAATGGAGATGGAGAGAGGATCACAGATGTAGAAGTGGGTAGCCATCTGGGAACTAGCAACCATCGCACAGTATGGTTCACAATAAACACAGCAATAGAGTCAAGCCATACAAAGGCAAAAGTACTGGACTTTAGGAGGGCTGACTTTGCCAAAATGGGTGAGTGCCTAAGGAATGCACTAGCAAATGGGCAAGAAGGAGGTGGAAGAACAATGGGAATAATAAAACTGCCATCACAGAGGTAACAAGCCTTTGTGTGAAGCAAATAAACAAAACAAACGATGTAGAAACCACTATGGTTCTCAAAGGAAGTGGCAGTGAAGGTGTAAGAAAAAGAAAGCATTCAGGAAGTACAAGGAATCACAGAAGAAGCAGGACAGAGAACTGTATCAGTTAAAGCAAAGGAAGCTGGGAAGGCAGTCAGAACAGCAAAGGCCCAAACCATGGAAAAGATAGCCAACTCAGTTAAGAAGGGGATAAAACCTTTTATAGGTACATCAGGGAGCGAAGGAAGACCAAGGAGGGATAGTGAGGCTTAATAAAGGGGAGAGGGTGGGCAGAGGGCGACTAGCCATGAAAACGCAGAGATACTAAACAAATATTTTTGCTCAGTATTTACAAATGAAGAGGGGGAGGTACCTAAAACAAACAGTAGAAACACTCTGGATACAGAAGTTGATACCAGCCCATTTACAGAAGAAAGGGTTCTGAAAGAACTCTTAAAACTGAAGGTGGACAAAGCAATGGGGCCTGATGGGATTCATCCCAGAATTCTAAAAGAACTAAGGGTAGAACTGGTGACACCACTGACTACCCTCTTTAACAAATCATGGGAGGATGGGGTGGCACCCGAGGACTGGAGGAGGGCAGATGTGATTCCCCTTCATAAAAGTGGGAGCAAGGCAGAAGCAGGAAACTACAGACCTGTTAGTTTAACCTCAGTGATAAGGAAAATGATGGAATCACTTCTGAAGGAAAGAATTGTCGAGTATCTAGAGGCCAGAGGGGCACAGGACCCAAGGCAGCATGGATTCATAGCGGGAAGGTCGTGCCAGACGAATCTGATAGATTTCTTTGACTGGGTGACCAAAGTAGTAGATCAGGGAGGGGCTGTGGACAAATTTACCAACCTGAGAGTGGGTCCCAGGATAGAAGCCTGTGTAAAACATTGGCTGGACAACAGGACACAGAAGGTAATTGTAAATGGAGTCCATTCTGAAGAAAGAGGGGTTACTAGTGGGGTACCGCAGGGTCCAGTACTGGGTCCAGTCCTTTTTAATGTCTTTATAAGTGACATTGCAGAGGGACTGGAAGGAAAAGTATGCCTCTTTGCAGATTTATTTTAACTTTTACTCCCCGTGGCCTTTCTTCTGAGGAGCACCCCAGCTCTGTCACCCTGATATCTGCTGGGATTTACCTGCCGGCCATCTTCCCTAGGACTTATCTCCTTGGTGGGGTCAGCAGGGTTCTCCCAAGACCCGCTGCAGAATGGATCCAGTTCTGGTCAGCATGCCCAACTGGTTTGATGCTGATCCTCTGGGCATGCCTTATCATCCTGCCATCAGCATTTTCCTCAATTTTTGTGCCCCTGGAAATGTGACGTGCACTGACGTCTGCTACATCTCCTGATCTTCTTGGCCTGAGCTGCTCTTCCCCCAGCTTCCGCCTTGGGCCAGACAAGCCTCGGGCTCTGCCCACCCTCCCCCGAGAGGAAAAGACCAGTCCTACCGATACTCAATCCTGTTCCCCTGGCCAACCCTCCGACAGCCTGGATTCGCTTCCGAACCCAGATCATCATCATCAAAAGTGGTAGAGCTACCACTGTACCGGTGGGCCAAAAATGAGGTACTTGTAATCCGACCCAATGGCCAACTTGCAACTCTAACAGGAAACACACATAGAATGTAGCAGAAGGAAAACACTCCCCACAGTTATTCATGGTTACCAGGAGCCGCTCTGTGATTTTCTGTTACCAGACCCAAGACCACACTGCTCTGTTCACTGCCAAGCCTCACTAGCTCCTCCCAAACGGAGGCAGTATAGCGCAGTGGTCTAAGGCTCTGAGCTGCAAATCTGGTGACATCCAGCAGACCAGACCTGGGTTTGAATCACACAGCTTCCACTTGCATATTGTGTGACCCTGAGCAAGTCACTTAACCTCCTTGTGCTCCCAGGTCGCTCCTGTAAAAAAGCTTTCAGCTTAGTGTGCTATACCTGGTTAAACAACGAAATAAAAAAAAAAAGTCATCACTCAGGTGCTGAGAAATGTTTGATTCTGTACTCCTCCACCTAGAGATATGCACCCTTCAGCTGTTGTCTCTTCCACAGGCCTGAATATGTTATGCTGCTTGAACTAGCACTACTTCTAGGCACAAGACCTAGGATGACGCACTTGCTCTATGGTTGAAGCACTGAATCTGCTTACTTCGGGATCCCACACCCTCTGCCTGTTCTTGAGCCATCCCCCTTTTATACAGGGCTCTGAACCAAGGTTTCAATTGGTCTCGTCCTAGTCACTCAGCCTCCTAGACCCCTGATAGAGGAACAGAGAGTGCCAACACAATGTTCCTCCTTCTACATAGTCTTGGCAATGATTCTTGGGGCTAGGAGAGTAATTGATTGGCCATCTCTGAGGTCAAGAGGTTACAAGATGGCAGCCCCCATCGAGTCTTTCAGTTTGTTCCTGCAACTGCTGATCCAACAGAGATCTGTCCACTGATCCCCTGTTTCACACCAGGAGTCCTGGTGGGGGTAGATTCCTCAGGCAACAGTCCCAGCTCAAAAAGGGGGGTTTATACCCTCTGACAATGAGTCTTGACCATTGAATGCTATGGACAAGAGCACCTATGCATCCTCTTCTGTGGGCTTATGTATAGCCAGTTGTCAGGCATGCATGATGAAATACCAAAAATCCCTCTCTGTTGTGGCTGATAAGGTACTGGGTTGTCTTCTAAAAGAGGAGGTATTTTGGACTCAAACTGCTGGCATGCACACAGGGAAGCATTTGCTTTTTCAGCTTATGATGCTTTGAATGCTTCTGCCCATGTGGCAGGCTTGGGTTTTTTCCCTTAGAAGATGTTCTTGGCCCGGTGGCACTGAGGGTTGAGGCACTGGACACCACACCTCATGCCACGCCGGCAACCTGGGTTTGGAATGGATTCAGGATGCCGGGGGCTGGCAGGGGAAGGAGAGGATTGAGTGTCCACAGGACTGCTCTTCTCTCCTGGGGTGGGTTGTGGGGTTAGCTACACTCTGTAGCAACACTACAAGGGTGGTGCAGCAAAGGGGAACAAGAAAACGGAAGTAGCTCCAGGACCAGCTGGATGATGGCTGCCGGTCTGCCGATGCCACCAAAGCCCTCCAAAGGAGCCATGTCCGCCTTAGCAGCACCCTGGGGCCAAAAGTAGAGTGTACTAGGCAGTCCCTCACCGGTGCCTTCCCCCTCGGAGGAGAGGAACCCATCCAGCAAAAGGGTTACGCCGGGTTACCCTGGGGAGGGCTGCTGTATGAGGTCAGAGGCTCGAGAGGAGGATAGTGGGTGGTATGTCGGGGACCATGGTGGCTCGAAGGAGTGGCGGGTACTAGGGTATGCAGAGGAGAAAACAGATAATGCAAAAAAAAAAAAGATGTTCTTGGTTAAGAGCTGCTGGATTTGCCCCTAATATGCAGCAGTTCCCCTTTTTTTACACTGGCCACCCAGGATGTGCCATGGCCACTATAAATTATTTGTTTAGTGCCCTATTTCCCTTATATAATATGGACTCTTGGCATGTGGCTCTCTTTTTGTGTCCCACTATGGTACTGTTTGATAATGGTTCCAAAGATGTGGCTATATAGAAGGCGATGTCCTCGAAGAAGACAGGTTCATTACTTACCATAACAATAGAGCTTCAAGAGAATCTCCTCTATACAACCACAGCTCATTCTCCCGCCTCCCCCTTGTGTTGGCATACCCTCACAAGGGACTGATGGTACCAGCCTATTTGACTGTCACACACAGGAGGTACTTGGTGTTTATTGTACTATCCTTTTCTACATTTCCTCTCACATGTGCTTGGTTTGTACACCTGGCTCCCTGGTTTCTTACAGCATGTCATATCAGAAGAGCTGGTCTCTGGCAGGAAATACAACTGGAGAGACGGCATCACCCATGTTTTATATGCAGTGCAGACATGCGTCAACGTTAGATAACTACTCCTGCAAATGTTTGTGAGTGGTCCTGATGCTGATGGCTTACAGTTCCAAAGGTGTGACTCTGCGGAGGAGAGTTTCTCAGAGCTACTGTTATGAACATACGAAGGAGCCAGCAGAAGAAGGCCATTTGATCTATCAAGTCTGCTCGTATTGCAGAGTCCACAGCTTGTGGTGTTAGTAGTGGTCTCTGTTCAGTTTCTAGTTAACAAGTATTCACACATCACAAGAACCACCATCACAAGGCCAATCATTTTTTATACTCCAATGCATTTCACTCCCTTTTATTGCACATCCACCTTCTGCCATGCAGCTCCCTCTGTTTGTTTGTTTTTTATCATTTTCTTTCTACATTTTTTTTATTTTTCCCACCTGCCCATCCCACCTCCTTGCCATCCTTACCTACTGCTCATTTGGTATCTACCCACAGCATGGGCCATCTGTTCATGGTTACCATCCGTTTTGCATAAAAACAAAACGCGCTATCCACTGTCTCCAAAGAAAATGATCTGAAACAAAATAAAGTGCACACGTATGGTTTATTGGTGGGCTAGCTGAAACAATGGCACATACATGCACCCCGGTGCTGGCACTTCAGACTCCAAAAGTTCTTCCTCAGCAGGATTGGCATTTGGTGGACTTGGGGGGGAGCACCCCAGGATGAATCGATGCAGAAGGGAGAGAAGACCCCAGTAGCACCCAGATACGGTATGACTGGGCATTCTAACGATGGGGTGAGGGCCTGATGTAATGTCTTCTCACCAGTTTCACCAAATGGGCCCCCATAGGGAGAGAGGTGAGTATAGACAGCCTTAGAGGAGGCACCAAGACATAATTAGGGCAATAAGCTCAGTAAACTCAGTCTGGCGTTAGATCAGACACTTAGGCAGGTAAAAAGCTGGCAAGATGAACCAGTGGGTCTTTATCTGTCAACTAATTCTGTGCGTCTATTGTATGTAATTTTGCAGACTGTTAAAGCTAGATTGCAGTGTCAGCTGGACTTCTTGTAGTGTGGGGTCTGAGCAGTAGGTTACTTTATCATCTCCGTTTGTATGTTATGGTTTTAACACAGGCACAGATAGTCGGTATGTCACTTGTGAAAAGAGAGAACAAGAGATGGCCAAGGACAGATCCTTGGAAGATTCCTTCTTTAATAGGTTGGGTTTCAAACATGACATTGTAGTTGCTGAGGTGAAGGGAGCATAATGTAGATTTGAGGGCACCTTAAATTTAGGTAATTCAGTGGAAAAATGATTCCTTATCACTTTTAAAGTCTTCTTTGGCTTTACAAATGGCTTGGATGACAGAGAGTAATTAGGGTTGCCACCTTTTAAGAAGCCCAAAGTGGAGCGTTTCTTACTGAAATATGATTTTTCGCAGGACAGTACGTAACCTCGACCGATGCAACAAACTTGTTTTCTCTAGATAATCAGAATTAAGGCTAAGTGCAGTAGTTTCCTAGTTGCTTCTATTGTTTCTTATCATTTTAAGGTGTTTTAGTTAAGGTATTGTAGTTTTCTGCAACATTTAATGGAAAGTTAGAAAATATTTTTTCTACTATGAAATCAGGACATTTAGTATGTTTCATGTTTTTTTGCAGGACACAGCTGCCCAAATCAGGACTGTCCTGCGAAAATCAGGACAGGTGGTAACCCTAAGAGTAATGCACTCATCAGTTCTGAAAAAGGAGAGGGGCTAAGGCAGATCTTGGGTTGTGGTTTAGTAGCTGGTTTTCACCTCATCCACCAAAGGTTGCAACCCTATGAGGAGTTCAAGGATGGAATCAGATGAAAATGTTAACAACTGTGGTTAATTTAAAAGAAGGCTATTTACTAAATTTACTTTTTAAAAACCTTAATCTGCAGTATATGTAAATTCACCTGCATTACTGTCAGATGGGAGAGTGACCAATCGGTTACCGTAGGACTTAGTACTGGGACCAGTCCTTTTCAGTGTCTTCATAGGGGACGTTGCAGATGAACTGGAAGGGAAGGTATGCCTTTCTGGAACTAACAAAATCTGCAGTAGGGTGGACACTCAAGCTGGAGAGACTGTGCAGGGATCTTGGAAAACTTGAGGAGTGGACAAAAGCATGACAGCTGGGGTTCAATGCCAAAAAAGTGCAAAATCATGCACTTCAGGCATAGGAACCCAGGAGCTATGAGGGGGAGGTACTGGCAGTCACTAAACAGGAAAGGAAACTTGAGATTATTTTATCTGAGGATCAAAGTGGGCAGGACAATGTGACAAAGCAGTGGGTAGGGCTAGTGGAATGCTAGGGTGCAGAGGGGAGGGATACCTCCAGCAAGAGTAGGCAGGTGGTGTTGCCACTGTATAGCTCACTGATGAGACCCCACTTGGAGTACTCTGTCCAGTTTTGGAGACTGCATCTCAGAACGGGCATAGACAGGGTGGAGGCAGTCCAGAGAATGGCAGCTAAATTGGCTTAGGGTTTGCACAAGAAACATACACGATGAAACGAGGGGTCTCAACTTGTACACCCTGGAGGAGAAGAGAGAGAGAGAAGTGACATGACAGAGACCTACAAGTACCTTACGCAGGGGCGTCATTTCAGAAAAACCATAGGGGTTGCAAGGGAAACTGTAGGCTGGGGGGCTCCTAGGCCCCCGTAAAAAATGTTTTAAATTCAGTGCATTTTGGAGGTCATTTGAAACAAATTTCCCTACCTTGTTACCTCCTCCCCATGCCCAGTAATTTGCACCCTTGTCTCTCCCCAGAATCACAACAGTCCAGAATATTGCCTGCACTACCCACTCCATAGCATTTCACCAAAACCATAAGGGTTCCAAGACTAGTCAATGGCGATGCCCATTCTTACATAAAGTACTTAAGTCCCTGGATATTTCTTTTTTTCAACATTGATGCTCAGCTCACTGGACACCCCCCATTAAGTTGGGTTTACCTTTATTACTCTTAGAAATATTTACTAGTGACATGTCTTACCTTGCTTAGGTCTTGCAAACTAGCCTGGAAGCTGAGTCGAGATACTGCCTGCAAACTGGACTGGCAGTTGACTAAAGACACTGCCTGCAAACTGGACTTGCAGCTGACTGAAGACACTGCCTGCAAACAGGACTGGTAGCAAACTGAAGACACGGCCTGCAAACTGGGCTGGAAGCTGCAAGCTGACTGGAGACACTGCTGGCAAACTGGACAAGTAGCTGACTGGAGACACTGCTGGAAAACTTGACTGGTAACTAGCCACCGGGCTGTAGACTGCTGGCAAACTGGACTGGTAGCTGACCTGACTGGACACACTGCTAGCAAGCTTGACTGGTAGCTGACTGGAAACACTGCTGGAAAACTGGACTGATAGCTAGCAAGCTGACTGGAAACACTGCTAGAAAACTGGACAAGTAGCTGACTGGAGACACTGCTGGAAAACTTGACTGGTAACTAGCCACTGGGCTGTAGACTGCTGGCAAACTGGACTGGTAGCTAACCTGACTGGACACACTGCTAGCAAGCTTGACTGGTAGCTGACTGGAGACACTGCAGGCAAGCTGGAGTGGTAGCTGGCTGGAAACATTGCTGGCAAACTGGACTGGTAGCTGACTAAAGACACTGCAAACTGGACTTGCAGCTGACTGAAGACATTGCCTGCAAACAGGACTGGTAGCAAACCTGAAGACACGACCTGCAAACTGGACTGAAAGCTTACTGGAGACACTGCCTGCAAACTGGACTGGAAGCCGCAAGCTGACTGGAGACACTGCTGGCAAACTGGACAAGTAGCTGACTGGAAACACTGCTGGAAAACTGGACAAGTAGCTGACTGGAGACACTGCTGGAAAACTTGACTGGTAACTAGCCACCGGCTGTAGACTGCTGGCAACCTGGACTGGTAGCTGACCTGACTGGACACACTGCTAGCAAGCTTGACTGGTAGCTGACTGGAGACACTGCAGGCAAGCTGGAGTGGTAGCTGGGTGAAAACATTGCTGGCAAACTGGACTGGTAGCTGAATGGAGAAACTGCTGGTAAGCTGGACTGGAGGCTGGCTCAAGACATTGCTGGCAAGCTGGACTGGTAGCTGACTGGAGACACTTCAGGCAAGCTGGACTGTAACTGACTGGAGACACTGCTGGCAAACTAGATTGGTAGCTGACTGAAGAGACTGGTGGCAAATTGACTGGTAGTTAGCAACCTGGCTGTAGTCACTGCTGGAAAACTGAACTGATAGCTGACTGCAAACACTGCTGGCAAGTTGGACTGGTTGCTGACTGCAGACACTGCTGGAAAGCCACAATGGTATCTGCCTGTTGACACTGCTGACAAGCTGGACTAGTGGCTGACTGGAGACACTGCTGGCAAACTAGACTTGGTAGCTAGCAACCTGACTGGAGACACTGCTGGCAAGCTGGACTGGCAGCTGACTGGAGACTGCTGGCAAACTGGACTGGTTGCTGACCTGACTGGAGACACTGCTGGCAAGCTGGACTAGTATCTGACTGGAGACATTGCTAGCAAGCTGGACTGGCAGCTCACTGGAGACACTGCAGAGAAGCTAGACTGGTAGCTGACTGTAGATCCTGCTGGAAAACTGAACTGGTAGCTGATTGTAGATGCTACTGGCACACTGGACTGGTAGCTAACTGGAGAAACTGTTGGCAAACTGGATTAGTGGTTGACCTGACTGGAGACACTGCTGGCAAGCTGGACTTGTATCTGAGTGGAGACACTGCTGGCAAGCTGGACTGGTAGCTGACTGAAGAGATTGGTGGCATATTGGACTGGTAGCTAGCAAACCTGGCTGTAGACACTGCAGGCAAACAGGACTGGTAGCTGACTGCAGACTACTAGCAAACTAGATTGGTAGCTGACCTGACTGGAGACACCGCTGGCAAGCTGGACTGGTATCTGACTGGTGAGTGTTAGCAATGCATTTCAGGTGTCACCTGTGGCTGTGAAGAATTTCCTTTCTTGGCGTAAACACTTGATTAAATACAACATGCTCAAAGCAAACCCATCACATTACTAAACTGCCAATCTAATGTGGAATAAATGGCTAAAATGTTGGATGCATAGATTTGAATTTCCTCTGTGCCCTGACCACTGAATCATTGGCAGGCTATTTTAAATACAGACCACATATATCTCTACAGTTGCAAACTTCTGGGTATGTTAGTATTCACACGATACACCACTTGAGAAACTCATTAAATGAACATGTTCTGCTCCACGGAGTACAGAGAACAAGAGGTTTGTGGCTGAAAAGTGAAAGGTTCTGAGCATAACCATGTTACAGGCCTCCAGCCTTTCCTCATAACTGTTCTCTTCAATACATTCATAGGGGACAAAAGGGTGAAGCATGACGGAATAGAACCCAGAGGGTTGTACTAAATACGGAAGTCTCGGGGGAGATGGGGGTCAAGAGTCAGTACTTTGCCCTGTTCTCTTCAATACATTCATATGGGACACAAGGGTGAAGCATGAAGGAATAGTCTTATCTATTTGCAGATGACACCGAGATCTGCAATAGTGTGGACATAATGAAGGGAATGGAGGTCATGAGGAGAGACCTGGAAAGACTAGAAGAGTGGTCCAGAATTTTACAGCTGGGATTCAATGCCAAAAAAGTGCAGTCATGCCCATCAAACACAAAAAAACCAGAGGAGAGGTCATGGCATATACCTGGTAGGAACGGGACATCAGGGTTATCAATCAGGATGATCTGAAAGTGGCCCAATTTTCAATACTGGTGGGAAAGCAAAAGGATGATGGACTGCATAGGAGGGAACAGCAAGCAGAAGAAGAGTAGGTTATACTCAGTACCATTATTTCAGTAGAATCGTAGGGGTTGCAAAGTCCCATTTCAGCAAAATCATAGGGGTTGTAAAACTCCCCCAACCACCACCACATCTATATAAATAAATGCTAGGGAAACCTTGTTTTAGGGTTCTTAGGGGTTGCAGTGGGCATCATAGGGGTTGCAAAAAAATCATAGGGGTCTCAACCGCAACCCCTGGCTACCCCTAAATGACGCCCCTGACCTTACGGAGGTGTACAGGGTGCAAGGGGGGAATCTCTTTCACATGAGAAAGAGCTCCAAGACCAGGGGGCATGGAATGATGGGATGAAGCGGTGGAGGGGGAGTTCAAGAGAGGTGTGAGGAAATATTTCATCACAGAAAGGATGGTAGTTGCCTGAAACAGACTGCCAGTGGAAGTGGTGGAGACAAAAATAGTGGGGGCTTCAAGCATGCATGGTATAAATTAGGAAAGAGGTAGGAAGGCAGGAGGGCTGTCGGAGATGTGATAGGGTATGCGGAAGCAGATTAGACAGGGAACATCTGGGCAGAATGGGTGGGCCAAGCTGACAAAATCTAGGTTTCTTTAATGTACTTCTATTCAGGGAATCTAAGGGTATAGTAAACAGGTGTCAGTGCTGATCTGGTTACTATATATATATCTTATGATCTGGTTACTGAATGTATCATATGATCTCGTTACCAAATGTACGGTATCTTACGATTTACAGGTTAAAGCTGTTTGAAATTAATGCTGGAGTGGACGGATTTATGGTATATGATCTGGACCTGGTAGAGCCGATGCAAAAGGTAAATGTTTACAACATTTCTAAACTAATCTGTCAAGATGCTAACTGGAGCTTTGTTAGGGTGGGTCAAGAGGTCACTGTCATGGCTTGCATTAGGTTAGCCATGCCATGGCACCAGCACAGTTTGGCCACTAGGGGTGTGGGTGAGTGGTTTCCTCAGACACTAAGGCCAGGTCTGACTGATTCATTTGCTAACTGTTAGGTGTGTTTTTTATTGATACAGGCTACACCTTCCTCCTGGAGAGCAAACCTCTTACCTAAAATGATGCATACCCTCTTCTGGCAGCTGGGGAGAGAGACCCCAAATTGAACTCAGGTCTCACATGCTGCAGTGCAGTGTTGTGCTGCAAACCTAATGGGCCAGCTCCTTTTTGACATTTTCTGAAATTACTACCCAGCATACCCCTTTAGTGAAAGATTCTTGAGGCACTGGTGCATATTTGAGTCATGGAAGTATAGATTCAGTCTTAAACATCCAGAAATCAGAGGAGGCCACATCTAGCAACAAGTGAGTTGTTTGCTGCCCCCACTTGCACTCCCTAATAGTAGCCTTGCCACTGCAAGTTGTGTGAACAAAACCCTTCCATTCTGGGCATCCACTGGGCAAACACCAGTTACATGCCAAGTACTGCACTCCTGAGACTATATAATGCACTTTTACTCAAACTGACAGTGTTCCAACAGCTTAGCAGCGACTGATACTGCACCAATAATGCTGTACCATGCACAGAAACTGACTGTGGGAAGTTCAGGATACCAGCCGGTTCAGCCAGTAAATGTCAAGGCTCCCATGCAGTTTATGCTGTACAAAACAGTGGCTGAGATTTCATGGCTAGTTTGATGTCACACTTACACAGATGACAAATACTTATTTTTTTAAGGAATAATATGGTTTTGTAAGTATTTTCTGTTGAATACTAAAATAAAGGGGGTGGGAATGTGTGGGTGAAACCCCCAGATATGCAGAATTGTTACCATGAACTGTCTCCCAAATCATGCACAAAATCTCAGGAGCTATGTTTGTGCAATGCAACCTACATCCACTCCAAGAGCGCCTATAAAGGACATACCAAACAGTAACCTCAGCATATACATTGCTAATGCTGGTTAGTCTTTCATACTAGTGTACTGTACCCACAGAATAATTATTTAATTATTCACTGTTCCTACTGCCTGTTAAACTACCTGCTTATATTGCATGCATTGCCTATAATGCAGTAATGCGCCTAGCCCACAGAGCAACCCCCATATTTCACCTGCTAACCCTTCCCACTGTCCAGCTCAGCTGCCCCAGTCTGACCTGCATTACTCAAAACTCTCCATTCATCCAAGAGACACAGAGGGAGTCCTCTACATATCAAGGATCCCCATGGTCTGAAATCCCACAAGCATGCATAGAAACATAGGAAATGTCAACAGAAAATTATCATTGATCCAACCAGTTTGCCTTGTTTTACTCTATTCAACCATAGGCCTAATGTCTAGTCGGGTTAAGTGCCCCCCACCCCCGTCTTACTGCATTCCCCCTGTGTAACTATTAAGCCTTTCACTGTGTCCAAGCCATTTTTGAAAACATAATGGTTTTTGCACCCAACACTCTGCTGGTAGGCAGATCCTTGGCTCAGCTAATCGCTCTGCAAAATAAAACTCACATCCCTCTTGAATCTCCCCCTGACAGATTCCACTCATGTCCTGTGATCTTCATTCACCAGTCCTGCTGAATATTTCCCCACAATCTACCTTGTTCATTCATTTCAGGAACTTGAAGGTCTGCTGTCAGAAACTTGAAGTTCTCTATAATATCCTGTTCTCTACCGTCTGATCTCTAGCAAGTACGTGTTCAGGGTCTTAAACTGATCCTCATAGGATCTGTTCTTCTGGCCCCAAATCATTTTGGTGACGTAACATTGTACTGTCACTAGCCTGTCTTTACCTTTTCTTATGTGAGGGCTTCAGAACTGGCACAGTATTCCAAATGCGGCCTCACCAGTGATCTACTGAGAGGCAGTATCCCCTCCTTCCTCCTGCTGTCAAACAACCTCTCGATACACCTCAGCATCCTGGTTGCCATGCTGTCGGCTTTATTACATTGGCTAGATTGTTTTAGGAAGTCACTTATGATGACTCCCCAGTCCCTTTCCTTAGTGGTGTTGTCCAAGTTAACCCTTCCCAGCCAATATTCCTTCCAGGGGTTCATGTTCCCTGTGTGCATCATCCTACACTTTTTGGCTTCGAATTTCAAATGACAAACTTTGGACCACCTCTCTAATCTTTGCAGATTCCTCTGCAGCTCCCTAACCCCTTCTACACTGTCTACCCTGCCACATAACTTAGTGTCATCTGCTACTTTCTTCCCCCTCCCATATCTTTACAGCCAAACAGTGGACACAGAAACTGCTAAACCTAACTAAAGACCAAGCTAGTACCAGGAGATGCCATTCCAAAATGTCCATTCTCACAAGACTCCTCATACAAACATGCGAAATGCCAGCAGAAACAGGCCTCACAGTCTATCGAGTCTGCTCAGTTGTGCAGCTAGCCCCTCAACTTGCAGCTGCCCCACCCTCCTCTCCCCTTCCCTCCTCATAATCACCACCCCCCCACACTCTGTCCCACCCTCTCTTAAATCCTCCCACCGTTGTACACAATACCACCTCCTTGGGCAGAGTGTTCCACTTGTCCACCACCCTTTCCATGAAAAAGTGTCTCCTGATTTCCCTCCTGAATCTCCCCCCCTCCAATCTATTTATTTATTGAAATGTTTCACCAGGAAGGGTACACTGAACAACAAGTTGCTCATCTCACAGTGCGTCCGTGGGGTAACAGGGAGTACATATATGCATATATTCAACAAGGCGAATAGTACAGTTTATATAATTATACAGTGGTAAACGAACAATGTAAACAGTACTGAAAATTACAGAAGGAACTAATGAATAGTGGCAGTTAACAGTAAGTGCTACAAACTTGTACAGCATAACCGAGGGGAAATGCTAATGTTGTTTCGCTAAGCAGGTGAATTTGGTGAAACAGCAGGGGTTAAGGAAAAGGAAGATTAACTACAGGTACAATTAACCGAGAGGAAGTTATGAAGAGCTAGAGATATGGAGTGGGAGGAGGAAAAGAGGTGAATCTGAGGAGGAAGAGAGTTCCATAGTTTAGGGAAATGATGTGAGAAGGCCATTTGGCCTACTACGGTAGAATGACGAGGAATTAGCAATAGGTGAGAGTCATAAGACCTAAGGGAATGGTTTGAAGGGGGGGGATGATGGAAATAGAGGAGGTAAGGTATGAAGGAAGTGTACCAAACCAGAATTTAGAAATGAATTTGGTGCTGTGGAGATGGCAGTGATTTTCTAAAGGGGGGAATAGCCAGGGAGTAATATAGATTACAATGGTGTGTACAAGGGGAAGAGTCAAGAGAGAAACGACAGAAGGAGTTGAAAAGGGTGTCCAATCTGGTTAGGGAAGACTTGGGAGCGGCACTGAAGACTGCATCACAGTAGTCAATAATAGGTAAGATCATCTTCTGGACAAGTTCATGTCTAGCCATTTACATAGACAATCTCAAACAGTAGAGTAAATAATAATAATACTTATAGTACAGATTCTTATGTCTTCGGAGTCTGCCAAGAAACATTCGTAAACAAGCAGGAGTACTAATGAAGGTTTATTATACTACTTACGCCAAGCATGTGACAGAGAAAATCACAAGGAGATGGGTTTCTCACCACTCTCCTGAAGAATGTACATAGTCTCAAGAATTTCTAGGATCTCAGCTTCTCTCTGAGATCTCATTCTCTCCACGTGGAGCTAGGTTGGAGAAGGCTGTATACTACAGATAACAGCATAGCAACAGAGATTACATCATAGTTACAGATATGAGAAACATTATGTATTGGATAATGACTTAGAAGACAGAATTACTAATGAATATAATGTGAGACAAAGAATATACTTCTGTTTGCATTATAGCTTGGACAAAAGAAATGGTGACGGGTTCAAACTACACGTGGCAGTTCTTGCCTGTGTACAGAGTAAGACATAACAAAGGTTTTCTGTCTGTCAGCTTGCTTAGAGAAGAAGTGCTGACTGGCCACTACTACATATGATTATATGATACTATATATATGTATGTGTATGTATATATATATATATATATATATATATATATAGCCGGATATTCAAAAGGGTTGCGCCATGCGCAATAGGGTTGCGCATGCGCAAGTCCGAAAGTGCGCCATTTTGCGATATTCAGCAGGAGGCAGTTGCGCCACCGAAAACAGGCTGAGCAACAGTGCAATGCAAATGTCGGCATGCGCAACCGAAGGGGGTGGATCCCTGCATAAAGAGCGCAATGCGATATTCAAAGGGTTGCGCAATGCGCAACAGCGGAACAGCCAGAAGTTGCGCCACAGCGGAAATTAGCCAAAATAAAAAGGCTCAAGGAAGAGGCGCAAGAACGCTACAGAGATGCCAAGCGAGACAGACAGAGAGAGACAGACAGTGACAGTCCAGAGCAGGGCAGGCAAGGGAAGTTGTGTGGGCCATAGGCTGCAGAGGCCAGCGGGGGTACCCGGTGCAGTGGAGGTAGCAGTCAGGACAGCGGGGGTAACAGAGCAACATCAGCCAGGGGGGGTCACAAGCCGGGAGATGGACAGTGTCAGCTTCCACATGGAAGCTGTAATGAGGTGAGAATGCATGCTGCAGGGGGACGTGGCCGTGGAAGGGCCCGTCGGCGGTACGCCCCCAACAGGCAGTACTGTGCCCGCATCAGCTTTGAGCTGTACACAGATGTAGAGATCAAGGGCCGGTACCGCCTGAACAGGGCAATACTGAGATGGCTCTGTGAGCTGTGCAGTGATGTGATGCAGGCACCCTCATGACGGAGTCACGCTCTGTCGGTGGAGACCAAGGTGACAGCCTGCATGTGCCTGCTCCCCACGGGCACCTTCCAGAGGCCGACAGGGAACACCACAGGCATCACACAGTCGGCCACGTCACGCATCCTCACCCAATTCCTCAGCGCACTGCTGCCACATGCTGCGGAGCACATCCAGTTCCCCAGCACCGCGGCAGAGCGTACAGCAAAGATGCAGGAGTTCCACAGGGTAGCACGTATGCCTGGCGCACTAGGGGCCATAGACTGCACCCATGTGGCCATTTGCACACCACCTGGCCCCGATGGGGCTGCATATAGGAACAGGAAGGGCTATTCCAGTGTCAACTGCCAGGTGGTGTGTGATGCCACTGGGCGCATAATCAATGTCTGTGCCACACACCCTGGTGGAGCACATGATGCCTTTATATGGTATCAGTCCGCACTGTGTCATCGATTCAAGAGTGAGGACATCCCCACAGGCCATCTAGTGGGTGAGTACACATGTAGGAATTGCAAACGTGGGGCAAGGGTGGGAATGCCACAGGTGCTATGGTAGTGGCACACAGGGATATTGGCAATATGGACCTGAACATGATACTCATCTCCACCATCTCCACACAGGTGACAGCGGATACCCACTCCGTCCCTGGCTGCTCACACCATACCGGCGCCCCATGACCCCATCACAGCAATGCTATAATGAGGCGCATGCCACCACATGCAACATCATCAAGTGGGTGTTTGGGATGCTCAAGGCATGCTTCCGATGCCTAGACACCTCCGGCGGTGCCCTACAGTACAGCCCCTCAAAGGCCTGTGGGATATTCCTGGCCTGTTGTATCCTGCACAACATGGCCAAAGACTGTGGAGTAGCCACTCAGGTCGAGGAGGGGGACAGCGATGGGGACGCCAGTGGCGCCGGTGATGATGGTGATGAGCAGCCCCCCCTTGGACGGTGGGACCCCCGACTGATCCGGCAGGCCCAGCTGCACCGGGACACCATCACGGAGGAGCATTATGCACAACACAGGTAAGTCAAGGAGCCATGTGCAACCAACACTGTCCTGGCGCAACCCACAGGCACACAGAGTAACACACCAGGGGTGCATGACGGCAAGGGGAGTGGAAGGGACCAGGCACACAAACACACCGTCAGGGAGGGGTGAACAGTCATATGGACACACACAAACACACACACAACAGGCACAAAGCGTACATGGGCAGGTGCACAGCAGAGCAGGAACAGACATGGCAAACACACAGATCCACAGACCACACCCACCACCTGTACTGTCCAAGTATGTGTGTCGATGCTGGCACCCTTGCACCTTGGTGTACAGTACAATGCAGGCATCATCATGCACACGCACCTGTGGACAGCAGTCGGGATGGTGTGCAGGTGGTCCGATTCGGCGTGATGTGCAGGGCACCACCAGTGCACTGCCCACCATGACAGTGCACACAGGGCAGCACCAGACAGGGCCCGCTCTGGGAGACAGGTCAGTCATGTTGCACTGTTCCACGGCCACCGCAGATGCATGGACGGCCCCGCTATGACCCAACAGCACTGGCAGACTGAGCAGGGGCCACATGGGGTGGCACCGATGGACCACCAGGGGTCCCACTGCACGATCGTGACCTTGTCCGCACTGGGGTCTGTAGTATGCCAAACATACCTGCACCAGGGGTGCTTGGGATGCCCACGGCAGAACCCGGCGTCGACAGGCTGGGTGTCGCACGACACCGGGAACGGGGAATGGAGAGCGTACTGTGTGGGGTGCGTGGTACAGGGGCACCTGCTTGTGTGCCCTATGCAGCCATGACAGCGACCAATGCCTGGGTCTGCCTGTCAATGGCGGCGGTCACATCCATCCGCATATGGACCATCTCTGCAAGGATCAGAGCACAGTCCCTGCTGTGCCGCTCCACAGCCACGCACAGTGCCTCCATGGACATTGCAACCCGCCTTTGCTGCTGTACTGATTCCCGCAGCAGGCGGGTGTGCTCTTCAAATGGGTACTCTGCCACAACGGCATCCTGTCCCCAGGGTATGGAAGGTCCTGATGCTCAACACCCCTTGAGGGTGGGCGCTGTTCACCAGGACCAGGAATGGGCATATCAAAGGGCAGTGGGCATGTGCCACCGCTGGACACTGTACCCCAGACCTGGTGGGTGACTGCTGCTGCTGCCCTCCAACCGCTGTGCCCAGGGACCACTCGTTCCACTGCTGTGGCGCAGCAGTGCCAGACACCTGCACAGCCACCAGTGCTGCCCCACGGTGCTGACAGGCACAGCCTGGGACTGTGCCGACATGCTGGCACACACGTTGGAACCAGCTAGGCCCAGGGGCACGTGCTGGCCTGCTGTGTGTCCGTCATGGGACACACACATTCACTGCCCATTGCAGTCCTTGCATCATCAATGGTGCAGGTACATGCTACAGCCACAGTCTGGCGTGCTGAATGCTTGCATGCCAGACTGCTGAGACACAGGCTGTGCACCCCCACACCTGACTCACCGACACCTGAGTTGGCAGCCCGGCGTGCATGCTGGTGCAGTGCATGCTGGCTGGTGACAGAGGTGGATGGACCCCCTCCATGTCCAGCAGGTCTTCCTCACTGCCTGGACCCACCACCACCGTCCCCTGAAGATGAACAGGATCTGTAACAGAAAGTGAGGACATGTGAGTGCATGTGAACAACCTCCCCCCCTCAACACCACCACCATGTCATACCGTGCAGTGATGGGCTTCCACCTGTCTGGAATCCACCTCCTGGTACACCCTCAATAGCACTCCGCTGCATTGATGCAGCCAGTCAGTCCTCAGTTGGGGTCAGCTCCACCACCGCTGGCTGACCTCCGCCTGTGCCAGCACGTGCCGCCCTGAGGGTTGCCACCTTCTCCTTCACCCTCCTGCGGTCTGTCCCCATCTTCTTTTTGCATTCCTGCACGGAGTGCTGGTAGCTTCTGTGCAGGTTCACTGCCCGAGCTACCCCCTCCCATGCAGCCACATGGGCCTGAGGGGTGCCCCGCTGTCCACTCAGTAGTGGCTCCTCCTCCAGGTAGGCCTGGAAGAGGGCCTCTGTCTCTGCCGTGGTGAAGTTGGGCCTCCTCCTCCGCCCACCATCCTCACCCTCACCTTGGCTCTGCTCGGTCATGTCGATCTGTATGGGTGGAAGTGGACACTTGTCACTGTGCAGTCTACAGCGTTATCCCATGACCATTGTCCAGAACATCACACAGCATGCAACCCACCTCTCACCTGCAGTAACCGAATCTGGCCAGTGCAGCCCAATGTCGCACATTTATAGTGCAATGCATGCAAATTAGGAGTGGAGCAACTGTAATGAGATGCAAATCACGCCACTGCGCCTTTGAATGGCTGATCAGATGATTTGCATGTGTCGGCTGAATATCGCGCCGTTGCGCTTTGCGCAATACGGTTGAGCCGGCTGAGCCAATGGCGCATATCTGTGACTGTGTGGTACACTGCATTGCGCTTGCCCAGGTAGCTTACGCAGGCGTCTGCCACACTGATGACGTGCTGTGCGTGATCGGCAATTCAGGCCATGGCCACCATTGTGCCAATGGTGCTACAGCGCTGGTCACCACATGGCGCAGTGGCAGTACTGTGCAATAGTCCACTGTGGCACTGGCACGCAGGTGTCCGATCGCGCAGGACGTGTGGACGTCCGATGGTGCTGTGCGTGGCCTTGCGCCACTGACCCATGACCTTGTGCATGACCTTTGCCCCCTGGTGCTGTACGTCTGCCATGTGTACGGCTCTATCGCGCTGTTCTGTGACAACGCGATGTGGACCGACGGCGCTGTCCGAACAGCGCAATAGGCAGTGATGGAGTTGTATTGCGAAACATTTCCGTGGGGTTGCGCTGCTGGCGCCATATTGCCACTGTACAGTTTGACAATGGCGCGGAGAGCACCACAATGGGGGCTTGGAGTTAGCCAGCCTGGTGGCTGTAGTGAGCCCCACTATGGCTCACTGTTCGAGGATGTGCCCCTGCAGGTGCCACGCACCCATGTGTGGCAGCAGGTCGCTGCTGCCCTGGAGCAGGCCACTGGGTGGAGGAGAACCCCTGAACAGTGCAGGCACCGCTATGGTGACCTGCAGAGGAGGGAGCGTGCTCTGCTTGCGCGCCTCAGGTCATGTGCCAGGAGGGGCATTGTGCCCAGGCCAGGTGGGTGTGCTGTGTATGCACTGGTATTGTCTGCATGGGTGACTGTGTAATGTAATCTGCACATGGGTGTGGGTTGGGCTGTGGTTTGCTGTGAGGGTGTTTGCAGGTGTGTGCTGTTTGGGTCTGGATGTGTGGGCAGGCACACTCAATGGGGCAAGGGGCTGTCTGCTTTGGGATCTCACTGATGTTTTTCTCTTCCTTTGTCTCCCACAGGCATGGAGGAGCAGAGGCAGGCACGGGCTGAGTCATGGGATGGTGGTGCCAGGGTGGCTGGCGGAGGAGGGGTGCAACAGCCACAGCAGCAGCAACAGCAGCAGCCACAGCCACAGCACGGGATGCAGCAGCTTGATGAGGGTGAGTGTCATTACAACATGGATGCTATTGCATGCTGTGGGGGGGGCACGGCCACCATCCATGGACAACACTGCCATGCACGTGACGTGTGACAGTCATCACTGTCCAGTGGCACTGCATGTCTGTGAGTGCGTCACTGGTGGTCCTTGCATTCACTGGGCACATGGCTGTGGCACTACCTTCCCACGACATAGCCATGTCACTGGACAGCCTTGGTTGTGCTGTGCTGGGCATGGGTGGGGTGTGTGTGCAGTGGCACACATGGTTGTTGCTGCCTGGTTGGGCTTGTCTTGTGCACGGTCACTGTGAGTGGGTGCAGTCCATCACAGGGGTGGGGCACTTGGCTGTATGCCATGCATGTTGGGTGGGCTTCAGGGTTGTGGACAGTCACAGCCATTGATTCTGTTCCCTTGCCCTAGGTGTCCGGGTCCTGCACAGGACTGAGCGGGCTGTCCACTGCCTGCTGGAGGTGTCCACAGCGTCCCTATCCATTCTGCAGGAGATGCACCGGAGGGGTGTCAGTCGACGGAGGAGACCACGAGACCAGGGGCAACCTGCTGCTGTGCAGCCTGGAGGACAGTAGCTGTCCCACACCTACCCCCTTTACCCTTCCCTCACACCCTGCCTTCCCTCACCAAGTTCTTCACCCCTGCCCCTTACCCACCCCTACCTTGTACCCGTACCCCAACCCCTTTCTTGTATATATATCTCTCTGTACATAGTTTATTGTTGTGTGTTCATGTTGATATTCTTTTATAAATCTATTTTGTATGAATACTGTAGTGGTCTCTGATTTGCAGCTGGCTATGGGTGCTCAGTTGCAGTGGTGTGCATGGCATCTGGTGTGGTATTGTCCTGGGATTGTGTGTGTGTGTGCACATGGGGTGTCCCTGGTGTGGTGGTGGCTTTCAGCCGGACTGGCCGTGTGCTGCCACACACCGCTGGGTGCTCCTGGTGGGTCTGGCTTGTATGGTTCGGTGGTACACATGGTTGCATTGTGCGGGGGCCTGGGGACTCCTGCAGTGACGGGCACAGTCACTGCTCATGGGTGGTGTCTTGGGGTCACAGTGCAGGGTGTGCTGTGCACAGGGGAGGGGCTGCTGGACACTGGGGTGTGGCAGTCTCAGCTTGCCAGTGGGTGTGCTGCAGTAACACGGCCGGGATGTGCTTTCTTTGCTTGTCCCCATGGGCCGGTTGATTTTCCATCCCTCCCCCAGTTATGCTGTTCTTGGGGTGTGGGGGTGCATTGTTAGTTCTGCAGTGTGTCCCTGTGCCCATCTGTGGCATGGGTGGTGGGCCTCTGCCTACCTCCTTGGTTGTGCTGTTCCATTGCTATGCTGCTGGGGGTGTCATTGCTTGCCCTATGGGCCTCTGGACTGCTCAGCTGGGCTGGCCTTGTTGTGCTGTGGCACATCATATCTGCTCAGCTTCCCCTTCCTGGTTGCACTATGGTGCATCATATCTGCTCAGCTTCCCCTCCCTGGTTGCGCTATGGCACAGTTTGTGCGATATTCAGACGTTGGCTGCTTGCGCAATTGGCCTTGCTCCATGTTTGAATATTGCGACGATTGTGCATGTGCACAGTTGACTTGTGCTTGCTCCTGCCGTTGCGCACTTTTTGGGCGCAGTTTGAATATCTGGCCCACAGTGTATAAAGTAATCACTGATGATCCCTCAGAGTAATCATATCAGTAATTAGGTAGATTATGTATGAAATATATGTAAAAGACAAACACAATGCATTATAGTGAGGTATAATAATCATGCATGATCTAATCCTATAAAAGAATGCAAACATTAGCAAATATTAGCAGCAAAGCACGTTCCTGGCACTCATGCTTATATGATGGGTGCCTAAATCTGCATGTTAGTGCAAAATAGCAGTATCACAGTATAATAGACTAGAAATACAGTTTAAGGCGTATATGGGAGGCAGCTACGGTTCCTGTATAATGCACCAAGCTTGGGGCACAGTTTCTTCAGGATGGCGTCCACATGACCAGAGAAGCTGAGGTGTTGGTCAAGCCAAAGCCCCATGTACCTAAAGGATATAGTGTCCTCAAGGACAGTCCCATCTAGTGTATGGAAGGAGGGCAGGAAGGGGGGCTGAGAGAGTCTCTGCCTAGTGCCAAAGGTCATGGAGACAGTCTTCTTGGCATTAAGGGAGAGTTGATGGGAACTAAACCAGTGTTGTACTTCATTGAAGTCGTGCTGAAGTCTGGTTTGTACCTCAACTGGGGATTATCCTGACATGAAGAGGACAGTATCATTGGCATACATATGAATAGAGGTGGAAGGGCAGGAAGAGGAGAGGTCATTTAGGAATAAGGAGAATAGGATATGGCCCAAAACAGACCCCTGGGGTATGCCGGTGTTGATGGGTAGGGGAGGAGAAGTGAAGTTGGATATTCTGACCGACTGGGTCCTGTCTACCAGGTAAGCACTGAACCAGCATGTGGCCGATTCAGATAGGCCAGCCAAGGAGAGAGATTTTAATAGGAGGGGGTGGGAGACTGTGTCGAAGGCCTTAGCTAGGTCGACAGAGATGGCTGATGTGATATGGCCCAGAGAGGATAGAGTCCGTAAACCTGACCAGAGAGGTAGTAGTGGAGTGGTTCTTCTGGAAACCAGATTGGTAAGGAGTGAAAAAGTTAGTCAGAGAGTCAATCTCAGCCGATGCCCTCTCGTGTCCCTCCCCCTTCTGATCTGAAGAATCCCTCCTGTATTAACCCTGTTAATACCCTTTAGGTACTTAAAGGTTTTGATTATATCCCCACTATCCCTCCTCTCTTCCAGAGAATACATTTGCAGCTCTCCCAGCCTCTCCTCGTAGGATTTTCCCTCCAGTCCCTGGATCATCTTTGTTGCTCTATGCTGCACCCCCTCCAGCAAGCTGATGTAACTCTTCAGGAATGGACGCCAGTACTGCATGCAATATTCTAGATGCAGCCTGACCAGCGACCTGTACAGGGGTAGGATCACTTCTCTGTGCCTGGAGGAGATTCCCCTCACTATGCACCCCAGCATCTTGTTTGCCTTTGCAGCCACCATCCTGCATTGAGCTGAGTGGTTCATACTCCCTGTTATTAGTACCCCTAGATCCTTCTCCTTCACTGTGCTTTCCAACAGTACCCCTCCCAACTGATATTTCCTCCCCGGTTCCTTGCTCTGAAGTGCAGTACCTTGAACTTCTTGGCGTTGAACCCCAACTACCATGTCTCTGACCATTCCTGTAGTTTGGTCAGGTCTTCCTGCAGTCCCCTCCACCACTCTACATCATCTACCACAGCACCAATCTTAGTATTGTCTGTGAACAGACTGATCCTACTCTGGATCCCGTTTGAGCGGTCAGCTATGAATATCCTGAACACCACTAGTCCCAGTACTGAACCCTGGGGCACCCTGCTCGTAACATCCCTTGGTGATGAGAGTACCCCCACTACCACCACCCTTTGCTGCCTACCCCTCAGCCAGTTGGTGATCCAGTTGACCATTTTTGTTCCCACCCTCTACCTTCTCCTCCTGAGTGGCAGTATGGAACTAAGCCCAGGCCCATCACCTGATCACTCAGTTGTCCCGTGTTTACAGTGTATTCTGTCATCCACTAAGGATCTCAAGCTGGCCTTGTAAATGTCCTTAGTCTCCCGGCCAAGATAGATCAGCTCACATCTGACTCCATTCCCACAAACCAGATGTTGGTGATTACCCAGACCTGGCTCCAGCCAAGGATCCCTACCTCCCAGATCTCACTCCTGAACTATTCCTTCCACAGGGCAGGACTAAGAGGGAGGTGGAGTAGCGATCTACACTGCCTCCCACCTTCTAGTCACCTCTTGTCATACCACCTTTCCTGCAGGGCATACAGAGTTCCTATTTCACTGGATTAAGCTTAACCAAGCCAAGTCAAACAGGACAATCTCCCTTCTTCCTTTTCCCCCTTCCTCTCCTGGTTAAGTGGTAAATGCAGTATATTTCTTGGTTAGTCTTTTTCTCTTTTGACGTCACCTAGTTTGCCCCCCCTTTAGATTGAGTGTCACGCACACACACATACACACACACACACACACACACACACAGGTTCACCACTATCTGGGAGAAGTATTTCCTAATGTTACCCCAGGGGTGAATCTTGAATTTCTTTAATGGGTTATCAGTTTTGTAAAGGTGGTAGCAATTCCCCAGAAAAATGAAAAATGTCCCATTTTAAAACTCAGATTAAGCTAAAACAGCTGCTGTTCACTGACTGGCTTAAAGGGGTATTGGGAGCTACTCTGCTAAAGAGCTGCATCTGCTAATCATGATGGTTACCCCTTAATTCACCACCTCAAAGCTTTAGGGCATCCCACATCCTGCTGGAGGACAAAGGATCAAACACCTGTCTGCTCCATCTTGTCAATACACTTGAGCATGCAGAAAACTGAGCTCCTGTCCCCGCTCGCCATTTCTCCAGTGTGAACATGTTACAGGCAGCAAGCCTCTCCCACAGCTTTTTTCTTACATACCACTGATCATTTTGATGGCCCTCCATCGCACCCTCTCTACTGCATCAATTTCGTTTTTGTATTGAGTAGCTTGAAACTGCAAGCAGTACTCCAGGTGGTTTTTGACCGTTCCCTGTAGAGAGGGAGGATTACTTTCCCTGCTCTGCTGGTTACCCCCCTTTGATTCACCCATGCATTATACTGGCCATCTTGACAGAGGCTGCATACTGCTTGTCATGCTTCATCCCCTTGTCTGTTATGACCCTCAGGCCTTTTTTGCTCCTCAACTGCAGCGAGAGGAACCTTGTATGTTGCATAGGTTCCATCTCCAGTTTTCCTCTTAACGCTCCCTCCTCCCATTTGCAAGTCATCACCTCAATGCAGTGTTATTTTAATGCCAGTGATAAGTGCTGTCCAGTCAGGTTTATGACCTTGTGCCTCCTTTGATGGACTGTTCTGTTAGTGCCTTTAATTGTTTATCTTTTGAACTGCATCTTGTGTGCTGGCATGAGAATTTCTAACAAAATCTTAACCTATACATCACCACATCCCGAGTGAAAGAATCTTGTCATTTGCTGCTGTTGTAATTCCAGCCCATGCTTGTACTGGCTTTTTAGAGCTAGTTATCCAAGTTCAGTTATATAGCCAGTATCAAAGATTAAAGTCCTGCCCAAGACAACTGGGGTCCCGTGTTTCTCTCTTTCGGTCCTGCTCTCCCCCACCTTCTCTCTCATTTCACAAAAGGATGGAAACCATATTTTTTTATTTCATTTGAAATGTGGCACATTTCTTTCCTTCAAACTTTTTTTTAAGGTTTTTTTCTTAATTTGTATCATGGAAAACCAATGTCTAAACACTCTGTTTTGACATGAGGAAAATTTATATACAGTAGGTAGATTTACTGGAAATATTGTATGACATGTAGCCCCCCCACCTCCCCACATCTAGGGGTATAGTGGTAAATGTCCTGGGAAGGGGGGCACTACGCAACATAAAAGGTCCACATACCTGGTCGGCCTGGTATACCAGACCTGATGGAGTGGGGTGCCCTCAGACCACTGGGAGCAAAGCTGGAAGACTGGAAAGTAGAGGATGCTGGTCTTCTCCTGCCCGGCCTTGCCACCTTCACCAGAGAGGCCTTTGTAGACTGTCTTCACAAGGCAGGCCTCTCAACAACTTCCTCCTGTGTCCTCTGGTCCTCCCAATACATGCCCTGGAGCATGCCTAGGGGTTGGGCTGTGGAGGAAAACTTCTTGTTAACAGCAACAGTCCATGAAAAACAAATGAGGTCAACACCAAAATTGCAGGAATGAGGGGATCCCATTTAGTGAACAATTAAAAAGCCAGGAAACAGTCACTGCATGGAGCAGCAATCACAAACAACTTGCTCTGGACCAGAAGGTCTCATCATTAGCTTAATCCGTGCTCTGCTCCACGAAGGTCACATTATGAGCGAAAGTCAAGGCAGCTACCTGCTTGCAAGGCAGCTACAGTCCCATACACTGGCAGCTTAACTTGTGGCCAAATCAGGCCTTTAACAGCAGAAACAGCATCAAACCTTTCTTTAACGCAAACCTGAACAGTCACTAAACTGGGCCGAATGGAACTGGGAGGCTGTCCCCAGACCCCCCAGAACCCATCGCCACCCTACTCACAGTCTCAGCCTAACGTATGATGGCAAATCAGTCTCTGGGACCAGGGGCGGAGCCAGAACCTCTGGGTCCCCTCACCTCACATATGCCATCTTTCCTTCCTCTCTTTACTTGCTATGGGTCCCCTCTGAGCCATTGGTCCTGACAGCCAGTATACATCTGCCCACTCCATGCCACCTAGTTAATTTGCAGGCTTCATTCCTTCTACCAGTCTGGCAACCTCAAACTTCCTAGGCAGGGGCAGCTGAACTCTCCACTGCTCCTTCAAGATACTCTCCAAATAGCCCCGAATGAGGGGCTAATCATCAAACAGCTGCCGCCACATACAGCCTGCAGTCATGAGGCACACTACTACCAAAAATTAAAAAAACAATGGCCTCTATGGCCAAGCGAGCAATCACCCCCACTCTCCCCACTCTCATTCTCCCCAGGCAGTGTCTCCCAATTGACACCAAACAACACCTTTTATCTACTCCCCCAAGGGTGTCAGAAAAACCCTGCCAGAACCATGGTCCAATCCTGGACTGAATTCAAGGCACCAAAAAACAGCCTGCACACAGAGACCTGTGGGACCTGTAGTCCCATTTTAAACTATGTACAGTGCCCCATCAGCACCAGCAGGTGCTGAAACTATAGAAGCAGCTTCTTCTTCTTTTAGTTTTCCCGTCTGGTGGCCGCGCATGTGCAGAAGCATGGACCACAAAAACTATGTAAAAATGTTATTTTATTATTTATATTTCCTCTTCTCTTCTCCTCGATGCAGTTCCAAGCCCAGCCTGAGCACACTGAACCCGGGACCCAGAGCAGTCGCTCTGCTTACTCTCTCCCAATCAGCAGCCGCACATGTACAGAAGCGTGGACCACCAAAAACTATTTAAAATATTTATTTATATATTTTTTTCGTTAACCCCCAGAATCACAAAACATGCCTGAAAGCACAGAAGCAACGGATCTGGTGCTCAGCCACCCACCAACCCAGCACCAGGATCCAGCATCTGGAGCCACAAAAGAGTAGAGCCGCAGGTCCGAATCCTGCCTGGGACCCCTGACAGTCCCGATGGGGCAACGTAGCACCGTGGTTCTATAGGTAGGCCCAATTTGGAGGGGCTTGAACACGTGAAACCAATGTATATACAGTAGGTAGGTTTATTCAAAATATTGCAATCTCAGGGAAAACCCTACAGACCGAAGTTCATACAGTCACACAAGATAGTGTAAAGAACACTTACTGATAAATTAAAGTATCAACGTACCAAAAGACACCAAACTTGACTTTTGTAAAGTGTTAATTGGTAGCATGAGTGGAGGGAGGTTCTATTTACCTGATAGCTTGTCAGTCATACAGCACTGTCATCCCTCCCACCAAAGCAGCACATTGCCCTCACCATAGCACTGTCCCTTACCCTGCCATAGCTTTTCCTCCCCACCAGGGAAAGATAAGGGTTCTGCAGTTCAACAGTTTATAAACAAATATGGATTCCTATACATTTGGGCACAGAATAATAACATAGTTTGGCTTCCCAGAGATACCAGTTTTTTTCATTCATTTCATAGCAATTAGGCCTAACTAGCAATATTATAGATCGAGGGAGTGCTCCCGACCAATCAGCGTGCTCCTTTCCTCTGTGTGTAAAACTTTCTTATTCTGTGAAGAGTATCTCATTCACAGATGCCTTGGAAATGGGCATGTTTTGGTAAGGTTTTTAAAGAAAATTAATATATTACTGATTAAGCTCGATCAGTAAAATATTAATACCACCACAGAGACCGCACTTACAGTTTTAAGTGTGGTCTCACTTACATTCTTAGGGTACCAGAAGCATTCCCCTTTGGTTCATGGTTCTCATACTCTAAGAATGTGCATGAGACCACACTTACAACTGCAAGAGTGGTCTCAGCAGTGGTATTAACATACACTCCTGGTACACATTTCTCTTTATTCAGTACAGAGTAACATGAGGGCAACAGACCTCCAGTTTTACCCTATACCCAGGTGTATGGGAACCAGCTCTCATACTTCTGCACCAAAGTACTGCTGTCTGACCCTGGTGGGGGGGGGGGGAGAGTGATGTGGTGAGGTGAGAGACAGAGCTATGGTAGCATCATGGTGGGAGCCAATTGGTTTGTGAGCTGGTGGTGAATTTGACCACAAGCTTACAGAATATGTTAGTCAAATGTGACCAGTATTATTAAGGGCTCAAAAATCACTTCATGGGCAGGTAGCCAATTGGCTGGTAACTTTCAGGATCAGGTAGCCAAATATGTTTTAGTGGCCATTAGCTACCTTCCTTCCTGTTTTGTCCCATGCTGGGTAGGGTGGGAGACAGTGCTGTCATGAGGCAGTGCTATATATCTTGACTCTGGGTTGTTTTACCCTCCACATTCATTTGTAATACCTTTCATTGTATTGTTCATTTCTCTTGTTTTGTACTTCCATGACCTGGCACCTTTGCAAAGGAGTCTCTGACTCAAAGGTTTGTAATTTCGATATCGCAATAAATAAATATATGGCTAACCAGCAACAATATCTTGCTCAGGGAAATGTAGCTTCCCCTGTCCACACCATCAATTAAGTTTAACATAGTTCAGTTTAGAGGATTCCAGTAACTTTGGTACTGATAAATAAATTTAAATGCTGTATGAGTTATTGGGGCTTACTTCTGAGCCATAGGGTCCTGTTGATAACCTGAGCCCACACCCCATTATACATACATGGTAATGCTTTGTGCTACTGGATCTCACTTATGAGCTATAAGGGCCCAATCTGTAACTCAAGTCCAACCCTGATTATAAATAAATGGTAATGATGTTATGTGTTATGGGGCCTTACTTACAAGCCATAGGGGGCTGTTGATAATCTGAGCACACACCCCATTGCACAGTGAAGCCCACCAGGATGAAGCGCAGCACTGCAGAATTCTGCAGTAGAGTTACTGCAGTAAACAATGCAGTTTCAATGGGAGTTAATCCCTTTTGTCATGCAGTAAACCTATCACCCTGTGCTTCATTCTGGTGGACTTCACTATACATAAATGGTAATGCTGTGTGCTACTGGAGCCCAGCTCTGAGCTATGGGGGCCTTATCTATAACCTGAGACCAACCCTGATTATAAATAAGTGGTAAAGCTGTATGAGTTACTGGAACTCACGTCTGAGCTACAGGGAAAAGGTCTATAACCTGACTTAGAAAACAAGAAAAAAGTTTCTGGCTGCACGTCTGAACACATAATACCAGTCCACTGTTAGGACATGTTAAAGAAGTTTATTACATAAATCAAAAACAGGTGTAGCACCCCCCTCGCCCGGATTGTGTCAACATTTCGTGTCACACTGATGCTTTGTCCAGTCATCAGCCACCGTTTTGATTTGTCTATAACCTGATCCCACTTCCCATTATAAATAAATGGTGATGATTAATGCTGTATGAGTTACTGGGGCTCACTATCGAGCTATTCAGGGAACTGTGTATAACCCGAGCCCACTGAAGCTATAATTAAATGGGTATCCGTGAATACAGCAACTCAATTACAGTGAGTCAATTTGGGCGAGGTAACAATAGCGATTGGGAAATGGGTTATGTGCTATTAAGAGCACATTGTAACTTCAGCACTTTCATTTCAGTAGGGAGTCAGTAGGGAGTAGTTATTGCTTGAAGTAGATAGGCATTTGTTCTTCAAGCCAGTTCCAAGCTGTCTGTCTGGTGTAGTGGTTACAGTCAATGCCTATGTGGCTGGTGGACCCAGGTTTGGGACTGGCAGTGGGAAGATATTTTTTTCTTTTTTTGTTGTTTAAGGTTTTTTTTTCTATAACTCCCATTCTGCCTGCCCTCCTGACTTTGTTCCCCCCCATCTGCAGGCTGCTCTCATCCAACGTTCCCCTCTGCCAACTTGTGTCCCCCGTAGAGTATCCCCCTCCAAAGTGTTCCCCTGTTCCTGGTTGTCTAACAAAAATTGTGTATTTCTGCCTATTTGTTACTATGGTGTGCATGGATTTAGTTATGTTGCTGTTTTTCCTAACCTTATTTGGGAGGACGGCACTTTGCTTGTGGCACTGTTTGCCACACTGTTTTTTTGTTTTTTGACCCCATGCCAAATAGATAAACTAAAGTCATCTGCCAATTCATATGCCATACAAACAAAACACAAATACACAATTTCCAGTCATCACTCTGTCTTAATCTGTGGAATGCCAGTTAAAACCTAGTCCCTCTAAAGTGGCCATTGCCTCCCCAATTCAAATGCCAGAAGTTTCCCCAACAGTAAATTCAGGTCTAATCCTGATCCCAGCAATGCCACCACTGTCTAAAGGGTCCCATTATGTGACTTAGGCAGGAAAGATCTTGTTTCCAGGTTAACTGGCCACATACATTTCGCTTCCATGATCTACCATTGGGGAGACACCCTCTTTTTTTGGCCACCCAAACAGGAAATCAGACCACCTATTTGGTGTTCTCTCCACCAGACACAACACAAAATGCAGCAGCCCACCAACCAGAGCCACAGATGCAGGCACCAGCTGGGACACAATGAGATAAAATATCGCAATGGGTCAAAATTTACAGTTCAGAAGGCTGCTGCTGAACTAACAGACAGGAAACCAGAATCCAGGTGGATGCCAGTCCAGATCAGGATGCCACCTTGCTACTTTGAACCTCAGCCAGGAAACATAAACTCCACAGGAGTTAGGAACAAATGAATCGATAGAAACAGCAAGGTGGACTGCCATTATAGAAGACTGGCAGTGGCAGCAACAGAGGGTTTAAATGTCTTTGTCTATCTGTCAGTCTCTCAATCTATCTGTCTGTCTATCTATCTACAGCTATCTATCCGTCTGTCTATCTATCTATCTATCTATTTATCTATCTATATCTATTTATCTAGCTATCTAAATCCATCTATCTGACTATCTACATCTATCTATCCGTCTGTCTAGCTCTCTGTCTATCTGTCTATCTACATCTATCTATCTATCTATCTATCTATCTATCTATCTATCTATCTATCTATATATATATATATGTCTATCTATCTAAATCTATCTAGCTATCTATTCATCTATCCATCTATATCTGTTTGTCTATCTATATCTGTCTGTCTACCTATCTATCTAAATATACCTATCTAAATCAATCTATCTATCTATATCTACCTATCTCTCTATCTGTCTATCTAGATCTACCTATATACATCTATATGTCTATCTAAATCTACCTATCTATGTATCTATCTATCTAAATCTACCTGTCTATCTATCTGACAGTGCATGTCCAGTGTATAGTACACATTTTCCAATGACAACCTTTCAAATTTGTTATCTTTGGAGCAGTAACTTTTTTCAGAATTAATGAAAATTAAATATAAATGTTACTGGATCCTTCCTTCCTTCCTTCCTTCCTTCCTTCCTTCCTTCCTTCCTTCCTTCCTCCCTCCCTCCCTCCCTCTCTCTCTCTCTCTTGTTCTCTCTCTCTTTCATTCCCAGGTACATGAACTGGGCCATAGCCCATTCTCAGACATGATTCAGGCCACAGGGCATATCAACACACAATGGTAGATGACAAAAATACACACTATTGGTACACACTAAAGAAGTATATACATACATTCACATCAGAAAGTGCAAGTAGAGCAGCCAAGTAAATCATTCCAAGGTAACAGTATATGGTGACAAGATGTGGCAGACCACAGATTGTTGGGAAGACATAATATATGTATGACATTCTGAAGAATTGACTACAGCATAAGTAACATATACAACCATACCTTTAGAAGAAATCTTGTCAAAGATCCAGAATAAATTTGACTTCACTGCAGTGGTTAGAAATCTTCATATCTCCATTTTATTGCCATCAAGAATTGCTTCAGCTTCTCTTCCATCAATTAAATACAATATTATTGCATATCTTTTTGTGATATATCTACTATCAAGATAAACGTTTTTATCTTGATTGCAGACATGCATCAACAAAATAACACAATTTATCTGGCAAAATGTATTCCTACTATTGTAGTACATGAACTGATAATAGTGCCTTTTATGGGTTCAAAGCATTGCACACGTAAACATCACAATAAAAACTTCCAACTTCACACCCCTTGTTAAAATAAATAAAACAAATAAATAAAGACAATATTCATAACTATGAAACATAAACCATCTGGCAATGTATATATTTATAAAATTCCTTCACAAGGACATTAACCAAATTGAGGCAGTCCAGAGAAGGGCAATCAAAATGGTGCAGGGACTGCATCAGAAAACATATGAGGACAGATTAATGGAACTCAGTGTGTATACCCTGGAGCAAAGAAGGGAGAGAGGTGATATGATTGATACATTCAAACACCTTAAGGGCATTAACAAGGTGAAAGAGTCTAACATGTTTCCTTATAAGAAAAATTGCAGGACAAGAGGACACAGCATGAGATTAGAGGGAAGCCAGTTAAGGGGTAACGTAAGGAAATTCATTTTCACAGAAAGGGTGGTGGATGCATGAATAGCCTACCTCAGGAAGTGATGGATATGAATACAGTGCAGGGCTTAAAACAGGCATGGGATAGTCATAAAGGAGCAATACAGATGAGCATGAATAGATAGGCCATTGACAGAGTAAAGGCCGCTGGCACATTCATAAGGCAGAAAAAGAAATGGGCAGACTGGATGGGCCTTGCGGACCTTATCTGCCATCAACTTCTATGTTTCTATGTTTCTAAAATGGATTGGAAATTATCTACCTCCTGTTTGGCTAAAAAAGTTCCAAGACCTATATATTAAACCCCCAGGAATGCACAATTTTCAAGCAGTGAGATTTGGAGTTGAAACAAGTTTAGGCAGTGGGATTTGGAATTAGCAAATCACATACAAAATTCGGGACCTACTTTACTCATCCTGATTGCTGTCACACACATTTCTACCACCTTTACTTACTGAAACACTTTGGCAAGGCTCTAGAAAGTAAACCTCTCTTACTCTTCAAAACAAATAAACATTGTTTCCTCTCATGAGCCCATCCTTACACATAAGCAAGTTTAAAATATGAAGCACTATTCACAGTCATAATTCTGGTTGTTTCTGTAGGGACAGTAAAAAATCTATCCTTCCCAAATTGCCAGGGCTGCTTACCCTGCCTCAGATAAAATTGAGACCTTGGATCCACATGAGGAATTCTGTTGTGTGAGCGAGTAAATATTCTGCCAGAGGAATTATGCAGAAGTTTAAATTCCTGTATTCCATGATAAACAAACTTTCCATTTATTCAGTGTGTGGCAAGTAAGATGATTAACACATGGGGAGGGACTAATTTAAACCAGGTACTGTTAACAAAAGAAAATACCCATTTTTATGGGGGGTAAAATTGTCTTTTTTTTTTAATTCTCATTTTATCCAGTGGTTATCTGGGGTTAATGCAATTGGTGGTGCCTCAATATGTACCTGGGGATCCATTAACCCCAGACAGCCCATGCCCTGTAATGTCTCATTGCTTACATATACCTAGAGATACACATATACACACACACACACACACACACACTGGAGAAGAACTGGCTATTCTCCCAATGAACGTGCACACTGTTGTATGTTACTGTCCCCCACTCTTTCTTTCTCTCTCTCTGTATGTATGTTTGTGTACATATATAGTATAGGGGCACAGTAGTTCCCCCCCCAGTTAGGGTTGAGCAAGAGGTTCTATGTTAAACCCATAACTTTGCATCTCATTCTATCTTGTGCAGCCATTTTGGGTTGGATTAAACAATGGATGGTTCCAACGCTATATGGTGCTACTGGTAAGAATGGGTTAAGGGCTTTGGTGGTGCTTGACAAAGTTAGCTGAACTTTTGCATGTGTGATCTAGGAGACAAGGTCTGAATCTGTAGAATGTTTCATGGAGACAGCTTGTGCAGTTTCCAAGATTCATATATATAATTTTCCTGTAGATGTCTCATTTGTTTTCCTACACCTAACATAGGATTTGGGTTTGCTGCCACGTACTCCATACACAGAATGGAATTTTTTTCCCAAAACTTTCAGGGTAGAAGCATGCGGTGCCAAAGTAGTGACTTTGGAAGGTTTCCTGATAAAATATGAAACCGTTCCAGCGTTATAAGGATTTCATTTTTTTTCCTGTTCCAAATTCTGTGTCGCAAGACTGCTTTTGGTTTCTCACCACTTGCTTCTCACAGCACCAAAAATTCTTTTTGGTGGTGTGAGAGCCACCACGTTGTTTTTTTTCCCTCAAACTAAAAAACATGGAAAATACATAAAGAGGGTGTAATTTTAAAAAACAAACACCTGAACCTAGATAAACAGGACCCATTTAGCTAGATTCTAATGTTCTTTTTTAAAATAATGACCAGAAATATCATTTCTGGGCACAAAATCCAGGGTGCCCAGTTTAGCAAGAGGAGCCATTCACCTGTGTTCTCTGTATGAGAACAGTGGGACTTTTTTGAATGCTGAAGCCACAGCTCGAAGTCATGCTGCCGGTTTCAGCTGAAGCAGTGAGCCTGTGATCCCCTGTTGTGTGTGTGTGTGTGTGTGTGTGTGTGTCCAATCCCCAGTGTCAGAAAATGTATCCCCTGAAATAAAGAAAACCATCCCTCTATTTTATTTTTTACCCTATAAAAAAGAAACCGGCCCCTCGTGGATCTGTCTCCCCAATACACATCCCACCCACCTCACCCCGACCTCCCATTCAGTACCCACCACCTCACACCACCCAACACCCCTGCACTCACTTGAACATGTCCCACAGGGTACATCCATTCTGCGATCAAATACACGTCTTGCTGCTGGAAACGATGACTGCGATATGAGAAAATTAGGTAAGTGCAGTTTAATGTATTTCATCGGGGTTTTGAACTTTGCTTCATAAACTTTGTCATTTTTACATATTTCGACCCCCATGTTTCAATATGGACTGTTTGGGACCCCACCTCGTGACCAATGACAGTGGAATTATGCAAATCTGGTCCAAAAGGTGATTTTGCTGTCACTTTGTGAAGTCACCTTTTGGGCAGGATTTGAACATTTTCAGTGTCCTTGTTTGTGAGGTGGGGTCATAAGAAGGTTATTTTGAAAATGTGAGGTCAATACCTGTAACAATGACAAAGTTATGAGTGTATATTGACATTTTTCTATGCTTGTTCATAATTTTGGTAATTTTAAATATCTTGTCTCCAAATTATCAACATAGCCATTGTTTCACACCACCTCATGAACGTGGCAGCTGTCATTTTTCAAATGCTGGCCAAAATGTGTTTTTACACCTGTGGCGTGGAATGATATTTTGGTGGTGTGGAATGACCTTTCAGCGGGGATTTGAAAATTTTCATCTACTGGATTTATGACATGGGTAATAAGAAAGCTATACTGAAAATTTGGTGTACAAATGTGGTAAAATGCCCAGGTTATGAGTGAACATTGCAGTATTTCAATGTTCACACATGACTTTGCTAAATTTTCAATATTTTGACTCCAAACTTTCAACATGGACATTTTTTCACACCATCTCATAAAAATGACAGGTGTCATTTTTTTAAATTCTGGATGAGACGTGTTTTTGCACTTCTGGTGCAAAATGACATTTCGGCCAATATACTGTAAATGCTACATAAGACGTTTGTAAGGGAGTCATAAAACAACTATCCTGAAAATTTGGGGTCAGAATTAAATATATATATATATATATACACATATACACACACACAGTATGCACCGCTTATGACGTACTACTTTGGTTACTGGCATTGCGTCCATTACAATCAGCGTCCGCTACATCCATTTTTCTATTACATGTGATTATACTCCATTGCTGACGCAGTTGACAAAATTACAGTACTGTACATAAAGAAATACAAACACAGTTTTGTGATCACAGCTCTTTTAGAGTTAAGTGTTAGCTTTTTTTTCTGGCAAGCCATACCAGTGTAACCTTTATTAATTCAATTCAAAAACAACAAAACAACAAAAAAATGAAGCACATTTAAAAAAATTAAAAAATGCTGTGCACTGTACCATGCTCTAATTGGTAACGCTCAAAATGCTGTGCAGGATCTAGTGCTCTACCACCTCTACCTGCGAGGGGCTAAAATAATCCACTATGCTTGTCTGCTTAGTGCTGGATTGTCTCCATTGAGACTTTGTTCAACGCCCGCTGGCTTAGTTGCACCACATCCAGCAAGTTAACACAGTGAACACAGATTCAAGCCGTGATCTCCTCATTCTGATCTAGCATGTCCAGCAACCGGCCTCTCATCAGGGTACCTTAGTGCTACTTGAGACTGTAAGTCACACCCTGATCTAGTGGCTGCATGATGCTGGTTGTGTTGAGAGGGAGAAAAATAAGTTTAATGTTCCTGAGCCCAGTGACAGGAGGGTGGGAGCTGCAATTATTGAGGAGAAGGGCAATCTTGCGGGACCAGAGAGTACAGTTCCAGTTTCTAAGCCAGGCTGTAAATATCTCCACAGTCATCCAAGCAGTCTTGTTTTTTCTATAGATGACCGGGAGGTTACAAACCCCATGGAAACAATGGGGCTGGGCACTTTTATCGATAATTACTGGGGTCTTTTTTTCAGAACCTGTCATGTTACAGGTTAACAGAACTGTAATTCGTTCCTTGGCCTTTTTCAAACCGTGTTGCCTTGGACCTGAACGCTATGGTGCCATAGCCTACACATCTGAAGAACAGCCCGGCCTTGTCAGTGTTAAAAATATTGTCTGGGCTGTAACCAGCCAGTAGCTGCGGTAGCACATCTCTTAGCCAGGCATCTGCTGCACAGTTGTCAGCATCTAACTTCTCACCGTGGATCTTATGGAAGCAGATGTTGTGGCGTTGCTTCCATCGACTAAGCCACACATCAGTAGCTTTGAAGCTAGTTTTCCCCAGTGCAGCAGCCAGGCTATCAGCCTTCTGAAGCAGGAGAGGTCCACTAATCAATGCCTCCCTGCCACGGGCATTAGTAAATCACCTGAGCAGCGCCTCCTCCACATCATTGTCTTTTCCTTCTCTTTTGCGCTTACGCTCAGGGTTTTGGTTACTGTGCCAGCCTGCAAGCAATTTATCTTTCTTCTTTATTAAATCAGATATGGTAGACTTTGGCATAGAAAAGTGAGAGCTTAAGTCTCTCACACTCAGCTTCAGGAGTTTTTCTATAGCATTGATTATCTCAGTTTTTATAGATAAAGGTAGACAGGTTCTCTTACCTGACAGCATTTCTCCGACAGCAAAGCACAGCAACACAGCAAAGAAAATGGGTAGAACTTGTTTAGGGCAGCATGGAGGGCATTTAAGTAGGGGGAAATGATTGCTTGATTGTTTAATTGATTGTTTAATTGAGTCATTATGTTATAATAGGGATTTCATGGGCTTAGAAACACCAGCCAGCGGTATGCAATTAACAGCAAAATCAATTGACAGCACTCAGAAAAAGTGCTAACTGCTCTCTCTGCTGGCCATTACATGCAGAACTACAGGTCTGCTACAACCATTATTTTTAACATAGAAATAATAGAGTATGGCATTTGGCAATAGCAATCTGTCTGTTAGAAGCAGATGTCCATTACAACTACATCTGTTAAAGGTGGTGCATACAGTATATAATTAAGAAACTTAGTGTGTATATAATTGTTAAGAAACTTTGTGTGTAGCACCAGTCTTGACACCAGTGGGTATGCTTTATGATCTGAGCTGAGTTTGGGGGTGAGCTCAGTGACCCAGCTGGATGGGGTGAGGGTGGGAGGTGGTGCTGTTATGTGACACCCCCCAGCCTGAGAATGAAAGCTGCAGGGTTGTTCACATAGGACTGGGTACCATATAGTGAAGATGAAGACAACTGTCCTCTTGGCATAGGGCCCTGCACCACTGCACCTGTTGGTGGCAAAAGGCCCTGAGCATTGCCTGATAGATGGACTCTTTGCTCTGTTTGCCTGTATCTGCAGCCACATGGAAGTGCAGGGACCAGAGGACCCTGTACTTCTGCAGCCCACCAGACAACCCTATGAATTCTTGACATCTGTCACTGCACTTCTGTAGGTGGATGGAGTCTTCCCTTGGCAGAGGGTCAAACTAGGACCAGTGTGAATGAGGATATGATTCCACTATCTCAAAAAGTAAGAAAATTATTTGCAAAATAATTCACTCATGCACCAGTTAAGGTTCAAGTTAATACCACAAATGTAGGGAAATGTGGTATTAGGGTTTCCATCCTTAACTCCTCACTCCCAGCCTCAAGCAGAAAAAGGAAAAAAAAATAGGGTTTTGGGACTCCAGAGTCTTGGTGAATCAGTGGTGGGGTCTTCCTTGGGGTTGTAAACCCTATTCCCTGAACAAACAACATCAAATGTGATCTCCTTTCTTCACACAGGCCCCTGTGGCAAGAAAGCTACAACAGACTGATAGATTCTTTGACTGGGATCTGATAGATTTCTTTGACTAGGTAACCAGGGTGGTGGATCAGGAAGGGGTGGTGGATATGGCCTACCTAGATTTTAGCAACGCATTTGACACTGTCCCACACAGAAGGCTAGTAAACAAGTTGCACTGTCTGGGAGTAGGTCCCAAGGTGGTACACTGGGTCTGAAATTGGCTGAGCAACAGGGCACAGAGGGTGGTGGTAAATGGAGTTCAGTCCCAGGAGGTGTTCTGGGGCTGATCCTCTTCAATGTCTTCATTAGTGACATTGCAGAGGGTCTGGAAAGGAAGGGAAGCCTCTTTGTGAATGACACCAAGATCTGCAATAGGGTAGACACTCCCGACGGGGTGGAAAAAATGAGAAGAGACCTAGACAAATTGGAGGAGTGGTCAAGAGTGTGGCAGCTTAAATTCAATACAAAAAAGTGCAAAATCATGCATTTGGGCCACAGGAATCCTGGAGAGGAATACAAAATCAGCAGTGGGATAGTAACAATAACAAAGCTGGAATGGAACCTGGGGGTAAACATAATGGACTACCTGACGGTGGACAAGCAATGTGAAAAGGTGGTTGGGATGGCCAGAGGGATGCTGGGGTGCATAGGAAGGAGTATCATCAGTAGAAAACAGGAGGTGGTGATGCCACTGTACAGGCAATTGGTCATGCCACATCTGGAATAATGTGTTCAGTTCTGGAGACCACATCTACAGAAGGACATTGACAGAATGGAGGTGGTCCAGGGAAGGGCAACAAAAATGGTGAAAGGAATGCACCAGAAAACAAATGAGGAAAGACTGAAAGGCCTCAATATATATACCCTGGAGGAAAGGAGGGAGAGGGGGGATATGATAGAGACAGTCAAGTACCTCAAGGGAATCAGAAAGTTCCAGGAGGGCAACATCTTTCAAAAAAAGAGATGTGCAAGAACAAGGGGTCGCAATGTGATGCTAGAGGGGGAGAGACTCAGGAGTAATGTGAGGAAGTATTTTTTCACAGAAAGGATGGTGGATGCATGGAACAGCCTCACAGTGGTGGTTATGAAGGCTAAAACGATTGGTGAGTTCAAGAATGCATGGGATAGACAGAAGGCAACCCTAGTGATAGGAAAGAGAGGGTAAACTGCTGATCATTTAGGATCTGGAGTTTAAGTAGGTAGGAAAATGGGCAGACTAGGTGGGCCAGGTGGGCCTCATCTGCTGATAAAATCTATGATTGTGTTGCCAACATCTGGCAAGGCATAGTTACATAGAAACATAGAATTTGATGGCAGGCAAGGACTGCCTGGCCCATCTAGTCTACCCATTTTTCCTACACCCTACCTTTGAAGAGTGTTTCACTATAAGGCACTGGTTTGGAGCTGTACCTTGTGTTTTGGACAGGAGGCTACAGGTTGGGTCAAGGGGTAAGCATTAGGGTTGTCAACCCCAAGGAAGACCCTGACACTGATTCACCAAGACTATGGAGACCAACAACCCTTGTTTTTTTTCCTTTTGTTGCTTGGGGTTGGGGAGTTGAGGTCAGAATCCCTAGTACCACATGTCCCTACTTTTGTGGCATTAACTTAAACCTTAACTGGTGCAGTAACAAACTTTTTTTGCAAATAATGTATATTATAGTGGGGCGGTAGCACCACTATAGTTAGGGTTGAGTAAGAACTTTAATGTTAAACCCACATTTTTGCACTTTAATAACTTTGCAACCATTCAACAGATTTGCACAAATTTTTGCATGCATGATTTTGTGGGGGTAGATCTCTTGATTTGCTAAGTTTCATTCTGGGTAGATGTGCGGATTCTGAGATGCAGACAGCAAAAATTAAAATGCAGAAAATTGCCATTTTGTGCCATTGCGTAGCGCTCAGATGATTTGGAATTTTGGTCTGAAATTTTCAGGGTGGAAAGGGCTTGGTCCACAGAAGTGCCTTTCACTGGTTTGGTGAAAAAATATTAATCTGTTCTAAAATTATTAAATTTTAAAAATTCAGGTTCTGAGCATGCTGAGTCAGCACTTCAAAACAGCTGTATGAAGTTTTCATATGGGAACCATTTTTCATGAGGTTTTTCATATTTTGCCATTTATTTCCATTTTCTTTCCCACCCCCAAAAATGGAAACATCACAAAAATACAGTTGTAGACACAGAGCAACAGATATGTGTTGCTCATCTGGACTCCATAAGGTTAATTCCATCATTAAGTCTTGGTAAAATGATGACCAGATGCTTTTTTGTTTGTTTGTCTTTATTGTTTTCTTCATGACTCACTTCAGACGTATTTCATGAGGTTTTTCATGAGCTGCCATTTTCTCTGCGTTTTTATTTGAGGTTGTCTGCATGATGGCATTTTGTCTTCCTTTTTTTTTTGACTGCTTGCTGTAGCCATTCCCATAATTTGTAATGGTTCCCTTGTGTCTAGTGGCACCACCACCCTCTGATTGTCATCTCCATATTTTATCTGTTTCACTGGTGTCTAGTGGCACCCCCCCACCCTCAATCGCCATTCCTGTATATGGGAAACTTTTCCTGGTGTCTAGTGGCACCCCCACCCACCAATAGCTGTCCCCCTTTCATTTTGTGTTTTCCCTGGTGTTTAGTGGTACCACCCACCCTCTTATTGCTGTCCTCTGAAAAAAAAAGAAAATAGTCCCTCAAAGTCTTTTTTTTAACCTGTAAAAAAGTGTCTAGTGCCACCCCCACCTCTCTGATCACCATTTTCATATGTGGCAATCTTTCTGTGATGTCTAGTGATATCCCCCACCCTCAATCACCATTCCCGTATATTGGAATCTTTCCCTGGTGTTTAGTGGCACCCCCACCCACCAATAGCTGTCCCCCTTTAATTTTGTGTTTTCCCTGGTGTTTAGTGGTACCCCCTGCCCTCTTATTGCTGTCCTCTGAAAAAAAAAGAAAATGGTCCCTCAATGTCTTTTCTTTTTGAACCTGTAAAAAAGCAAACAGTCCCTCGATGATCCCAACCCCCAACCCTGCCCTCCCACTGACCACACACCACACCATACCCCCATCCCCATACAATCTCACTCACCTGAACAGGTCCCAGGATGAAGATCCACGCTCTGATCAAAGACACGTCTGAGAAACTAAGGTAAATGTGGTTCAATGTATTTCAATTGGGTTTTTAACTTTAATTCATAATGTGGCCATTTTTGCATATTTTGACCCCAAATTTTCAACATGGCTTTTTGGGACACCACCCTCATGAACAATGTCAGTGGAATTCCACAAATTCAGCCCAAAATATGATTTTGTGTTCGCTTGGCAAAATCACCTTTTGGACAGGATTTGAAAAATTTCACTGGCCTTGTTCTTGAAGTGGGGTCATAAGAATGCTATGTTGAAAATTTGGGGTCAAAATATGTAAAAATGGAAAAGTTATGTGCATGCATTGAAATTTTGCTACACTCGCTTGTAACTCTGGTAATTTTAAATATTTTGACACCATATTTTCAATACATACATATTTTTACACCACCTCATGAACATGACAGCTGTTATTTTTCAAATCCTGGCCAAATTGTCTTTACGCACCTGTGGTGTGGAATGAGGTTGCAGTGGCACAGAATCACATTTCGGCAGAGATTTGAACATTTTTGGTACCAGATTCATGAGGTGGGGTATTAAGAAGTCTATGGTGACTTTGGTTATGGTTTTGCTAAAATAGGAAGCGCAGGGCAACGTACATATACACATCTATGGAGGGATGGGAGCGTAGGGCCCAGAAGGTCCTGCCCTCCTACAGGCAAATAAGGATACAATTACACTATCTCAGAAAGCATCAATGGATGGGAGCACAGGGCCCAGAGGTCCCTGCACTCCCACAGGCAAATGAGGATGTGATTATACAATCTCAAAAAGTAAATACTATCTCAAAAAGTAAGGAAATTCATCACAAAAAAACTTTGTTAATGTACTAGTTAGGGTTAAAGTGACAAAAGCAGGAAACTATGGCATTAGAGTTTCCAACCCTAACACCCCACCCGTACCCTACAGGCAGCAACAGGCATGGGGTGTGCCTTGGGGTTGTCAATCCTAATGCTCACCTCTTTCTCATATACTGTACCCATCTCAGCTTATTTACTCATGAAATGGGGGGAGTGTTAGGGTTGATAACCCTGAGGCACACCATACACACCTGCTGCTGCATGTAGGATAGGGGTGGGGTGCTCAGGTTGGAAACCCTAATGCCACATTTCCTTACATTTGTCACTTTAACCCTCACTAGTACATTAATGAAAGTTTTTGATATATATATATATATATATATATATATATATAAAGAGAGAGGGAGAGATAGATAGATAGATTAATACAGTAGGCAAGGACACTGGAGATTTGGTAAATATCTTTATCTGGGCAACTACCTGTATAAATGAAGAATGTTACATTTATACACATAGTAAACATTGTCACAAACCCAATCCTGGGGGCCAGATCCACTGAGCTCACAGCACCCACCCCTAAGCGCAATCAGTGACAGGGGGAACAGGGATACCCTCCAAGTGACCTTCTAGTGCTCACTGAGTTCATGACTGAACAGCCGCCATGAAGTCCCAGGGCTCCTTCTCTATTCTGGTTAAGGGCAAAATACAGTCTCAAGTCTGTAGCCAGGTGAGAACGCTCCTTGGTTGCTGTACTGGGGGGAAAGACCCAGGCGTTTCGAGCTCTTTGGGATTGCCCTCATAAACTTGATTGTGTCCCCTCCCATGGGGTGTGCAGCACCCAGTTCCCCCTTACAGACTCTCCTCAAGACCTGTGTATCTCCCTTACTTAAGGCACCCAGATCCCCTCTTTCAGGATCCTAGTCTTGGCAGTGAGTAGCAGCGCTTTAGCAATTACAAGCTGGTCTCAGAATTGACTAAACCTTTTACTTCTACACACACAAAAATTACTCAGAAACAGTTTTAAAAGCAAAAATGCTTTTACTAAATCTAAATGTTTATCATACAAACTTTACAAACAAAAAGGTTTAGAAATGTGGTTACAGAATAACAAAAATAAAGGTGGAAAATATATATCAAAATGCACTGAAAACTTTTAACTGTCTAGTATCTACCTGGTACGTGGATGATCAAAGTCCAGAAGAATAAATGAGTTTTCAAAGACCCAGTTCTGTCTTGCAGCCACTGGTCTTCAGTGTGGCAGTCTCACTTCTCTTATGTGTCAGAAACAGTGTCCAAAATGAAATGCAGCTAGCTTCTATTTGCAGGGGTATGTATAGCCCCTCTGGCAGTCTGTAAAAACTCTCTCTGGTTTATAGCTGGTGGCCTTATCTTTTAGGCCAGCAAGGGCCTCTCTTGCTCTTTCCCAAACTTTGAGGGAATCATCATGATTAATATTTCAGGTTTCCTCTCACAGCCCAACTTCCTGGCACTTATAAAAATCATGTGGTGACTTTCTGACACCTCCTGCTTAAACTATTTTTCTTTTGATCTTAAAGTTTTTATGACAGGGAAGGTTTCTCCCATCTCCTGAGATTCATTACACCAATTAACTAACCAGGACTTCCATCCCTTTTGAAATGGACTCTTAGCATCCTGGCAAATCAGCCTGTTCTCAGTTCACAGAGAATTGTCAAATATTTTGCAAGACCTTCTCTCTGTCCTGTGACCTTTTCAGTGAATTATGTACCCCTTTAAAAAAAACACATGGGCATATTTTGGCAACCCTTAGTTCTGGCCTGTTTGGAAACTTTAAACATAACCAAACTCCTCTGTGTGTAACCCTTTTAAAGCATAAACAAAAAAGCATACAAAATATATATATATTGTCTGCAGTATTCCAGCAGTTGGCAAACTCACCACAGACATGTCATGGCCTGTTTATATACATAGTAAACGTGTCATCATCTTTAACCAAGGGTAGAATTTAAGAAAATATTTTGGTGTTGGAGGCCTAATACCGAAACCCCAAATTTGGTATTCCATTTCAATATCTGGTATTAGAAAATGGATAAGAGAAATGCTGGCCTGTGATTGACTGACAGCACTCTCTACCATTTATCTGTCAACACCACCCAGTAAAAAAAGAGCTGGTATGTGGCTTACAGTTCCATGCTTACAGCTTACACAGCATTTCCTCTGCTCTGCCTGTGACATGTGGCAGTTCTCCCAAAACACCCAAATCTTATTACATTTAAAAAAAAAAAGGTAATGTTGGGCCAATACAGTCCATTTTCTAAGCGTGATAGGACCCTTCAGGGTGTTGGGTGTTGTGGGATACCTGCCCTTTCAGGGCCTTTATGGCTCTCTGCCTGTGGCATCAGGCCTCACTGTGCACTATTCAGGGGGATATCCTACAACATCCCACACCCCGTTGGGTCTTACAGCTTACTTCTGTCTATCCAACAGAGCTGTGCTGCAGAATAAACTGCAGAGCAGTGTTTTGGAGAAGTGATATTCTAGTTGGAATACCAGGGTGCTGAAAATAGTATTGCACTTTAAAATCTGGTATGCAAAACAGCGTGGAATACCATTCATTTCTAGCCCTGTTAACTCCCCAACCTGCCCACCTACCACCACTACTTCTTTATACTTCTGATTTGGCCCTAATGCCTCACAGTAACCACCCACTATTTTCCAGATCAAATTTTTCCTCACTAACAAATACACTATTGGTTTTAAAAAAACCTTATCCAGCCATTAACTAGTCTGCCGTGATTTTGTGCTCCCCTTTTTTTTTTTTTCAAGTACCTTTCTTGCGCTGCATGCTGCATCAGGTCCTCAAACTGTTCCCTGAGCTCCACTGCATGCTGCAAACTGCCGTCTCCATATTCCATGCCCAGAACTATTGTACCCTGCGTCGTAAGAAAGACACATTTAAAAAAAAGAATACGCAAACTGCCACCACTCATTGATCCTGCTCGCACACACTCCCCAGCCAGATGCAAAGAAAGAGTTTCCAGTTTACGCTCACTAACACCCGACACCATCTTGCCATACAAATTTGGATCCTGCCATCTACTCCACCTGTTAGCTGTGACATTGAAGTGTTGCTTTGTTGTCGTCATGAAGCGTCTATGACAGTGTCCATGACAACCAGAAGGAGAGGGTGCACAATGGCATTTGTTCACAAACCCTGTCACAAACTCTGCTAAATTAAAAAAAATAAAAAGCACACAAAAAATCCATCACAGAAGATCCTCAACTACTGAATAAATGACCTAAATGACCTCAGATACCTCACAGTGGCTTATGCCACTCATGATGTTACCAGAGGTTTACTAGCACTTGTATAGAAATAGATTATTTATCACACAGATCGCATCTGTGTAGCCTATCTATCTATTTATCTATCTATCTACAGTTTCTATCTCTCCCCCCCATCATTTAAAAATAACCTCAAAACCAGTCTTCCCTTTGTAATATTCGGCACTTGCACTTAATGTTCGGAACTTCCCTCTCATGTCTGTTTGATGAAATCCTTTCATAATGTCTAGTAAAATTCTTCATTGTAATTAACTAAATTATATTGTTTTCTGTATGTATTCACTGCTTTATCTCTGTCCCATGGCTTTGCAACTGAATGTTGTCTTTAATGTAATTAATTCCCAGTGATTATAACAGTGGCCTGCCCAGTAGTCATATAATGGTGAGAACATTGCTTTGTATATACATCTGTCTCAGTGGGCCTACCCAGTTAGCAAAATTCAATAAATAAATATCTGTCTATCTTTCTAGAGAAAGAGAGAGAGAGAATATACATGGTGTGTGTGTGTGCGTGCGTATGCGTGCGCACGTGTGTGTGTGTGTGTGTGACAAATTAGAAAGATGACATACTGTATAGCTGACATTCAGAACAACTCCAGGTTGGATTTATCCCTATAGTTTTCAGTTCCTCCTTATAGCGCCTACCATTTTATTGCTCCTCTGAACGTTTTCAATCATATATTACCTATATCTTTTCTGTAATATGCCAAAACTAAAACTGTGCACCGTGTTCTAGATGGGGCCTAACCAAGGATCTGTATGGCATTATTATATCCCTTGATCTACTTGTAACATTTTCTCTTAACGAGCATTTTATCTGCTTCACTAGCTGTATGGCTGAGAGCGGAATTGTTGTTCCCATTTTGGTGTGGCATTTACAGTGATGCCTAAGCCCATTTCCTCATCTCAGGACATAATTAATAATATACCATATTAATAGCATTTTGACTTTTTTTTTTTTTTTTTACCAACGATGCATTACTGGAGTACATAGGTGGAGTGAGACAGAGTGGTCTGTTGAGTCTGAATTGAATTGCTAAAATGTTGGTTTATGTAAATAAAAACAAGCATTAAAAAATGTATTTGTAAAATATATATTTATTACTCTATTTGGATATACCATGAGAAATAAATAAAAATGTGTATGTAATAATATGCTGTTTACTTATTTATACATTTTTGTCAATGCTGTTATCAGCTCAATATTTTTCTGGTTTAAACTTTTGAAATAAATATACATCTTAATGGATCTGAAGTCCCCCTGAAATGAAAGCTGTTTACTCCTCAGCATGGCAGCACAATGGTCTATGTGCAGCTTTGCCAGCACATTTCTTGTTACAGTAACCTCCATAGCACTCACACATGGCAAAACGGATTTCTGAGGAGTGTCTAAAATACAAAATGGCTGCTGCTACATTGCAGTGATTATAACAGCGGCCTGCCCGGTAGTCATATAATGGTGAGAACATTGCCTTGTATATACAGATTGCATCACAAGACCGCCTGCCTTGTTGGCACAAACCAGCTCTTGTATTCGTTATGTGGCAGCCAGTTTCAGTCATTTCCCCAGGCTGCAAGACATGGTAATTAAGTTGCACTGTGGCACCAAAATCTTAATTTAATCTTAGGACATCACTTTGACATGCCTCTAGCAAAATAGCAGAAATGCATTCACTGAAGACATGAATGTCAGTTGTGTAGCGTTAAAAAAAGAGTATTGTTTCCAAACTTCTTTTTAACGTCTGGCTAAAATTCCTGAACACCATCAAAAACTCCAAGAATACGTTCTGAAGCAAAAATAATGCTGTTCTCTAGCACTTTTGATTAACTCCCATCACTCATATTGGTTTCAATAGCTTTTCCAGGAACACACACAGGGGCCCAACCAGCTGCACGTTCTACGAGAAGATGTGGCAGCAACACCAACGGACTTGCTTACCATGCCTGCTGTGAGTATGAGGCTTAAAAACTGTCATACATCTTTTTGTTGAAAATATTTATTCCTTATTAATAAATGCGATAATGTTCACTTATCCACAACCACCAACACATGGAATAATTGTTGTCCTTTTAATCTAAAATAGGGGTTTATGCTCTTGAATGGCAATAAGACATGACTGGTGTGGGTTTCTTTTCATAAACCACAAGCCCAGGCGTGTTGTGAGACATGAGGCGCTTGCACCGAGTGCCTTCAACCACCTGGAAGTGTGGTCTACGAAAATAAACCTACACACTTGAGTGTCTTAGTGCACTTATAAAAAAGGTCCATCTAGAAAACAGTAGAAAGAAGTTTGATATTTAAAAAACACAAAAAAGTTCAAAAGTGTTTTTGTTAATTAAAGAAAAAAGTAGCTTGTTCTATGAGTGTGCAACTAGGTTGTTGTGTTTCACCACTAGATGGTGCTGTGTAAAAGTGGCTACATGTTTGGTTTTTTAGTTTATTTATTTATTTATTTATTTAGGTACATAAGAATTACAACCCTTTGAGCCATAGACTCATTTCCAAAGGCTCCACGTCAGATACAAAGTAAGACATTAATGACAGGAAATTAGGACAATTGAATACAGAACGGTATCATACAGGTGTGAAAAATACATGCGGATAAGTTAGTTGCCTATACAAGTGGTAGCTAAGCACATGTTGCATCACAGGCTTCAGTTGGGTACACAGTAAGACAATAATGCTAAGAGAGTAAGACAATTAAATAAACACAAAAAAGTTCAAAAGTGTTTTTTTTTTTAATTAAAGAAAAAAGTAGCTTGTTCTTTGAGTGTGCAACTAGGTTAAAAAAATAAAAATACAGTACGGTGTCATACAGGTGAGAAGCATACATACAGATAAGGGAGTTGCCTATACAAGTGGTAGCTAAGTAGTTGTTGTATCACAGGTTACAAACACATAACAGGGTGCTACCTCTAGGGAGGCATTGTCAAATTCCTATCACAGGGAGTAAGCTAAGAAGCTATTAAAATGGGCATTGGGCCAGTGGGCCCAATAGGGTAGTTAATGGGTAGTTAAGTAGTTTTAGCATGTAGCTCTGTCCTAACCTAACCTCCCTTGTGCCTCACACTCCCACCATTTGTCCCTACTACCTCCTTTCCCACCCCTTTGGGTATCTACTCCTCCTCCTTTCCCACTCTTACAACGTATCCACTCCTCCCCTCCCACCTTTCTGTTATCCACACCTCATCCTGCCTACTAGGTTTTCAGCCTCTCAACTACCTACCAACCACCTATCTTTTTGTCAACTCTGGCCTTTATTACCTCTAGTTTTGCAACCCCCATCCCCGACTCTAATACATACTAAGTCAGTGTCTGACTGCATTGAAAATCCTGATTAAATCCTGTTCCCTACCTGTAAACCTATGTATTTTTTCTCTCTATTTTATCTTCAAATGATGCTATGTGGCATGTGCCCATCCACTGACTGATATTGCAACCTGCTGCCCTGTTATGACAAAATCATCCTATTGACGGCACCTCTTTATTTTTACCTTTATGATTGTACCAGCTGTAACCATTCCTTACTCCTGTTAAGATCTTATGTGTATTAACAGTCTCAGCATCATTGTCACTGTACTTTGTAACTGTCCTTTTGTTGTAACAATATGTTCACTTCTGATGTGGAACCTTTGTAAAAGAGTCTCTGGCTCAAAGGTATTGTAATTCCAAGAAATAAATAACTAGTAAATAAGCATGTATTTGTGTGTATTTCATCACTCCCTCTGAGGCTGCATGATGGAAATATTTATTACAGTTACTTGTGTGGGTGATTGTTTCTGTCTCTCAGAGGAAGTGTCATTCAGATGTTTTTAAAGAACCAAATTACTGTTTTGGCATGGCACGTGCACCTGTCTTGAGGGAGCAGGATGGAATCATATAAATCTGCAGATCTGGTGAGTTGCTTGCTTGTATTAAAAAGCGTTATTCAGGAATTCTGCTTCTGGGTATGGTTGCTTGCAAGGCTGGCCTTGTATCTGGAGAGTGGACTTGAGGGGGACAAAAGTCAAACTACAGACTGTCTCAGAAATGCTAGTGCTTGAGACTGAAGGAAACTGACCCCTTCTGCTTTGGAGCCTTTTAGAAATCAAGGCAAAAGGAGGTGGAAAACAGTTTTACATATGTTGCTGATGGTGTTGATGTGGATGTTTGTAGAGTGGGGGTAAGTGTCGGGGCTAGGGCTACTATTATGTGCCAATATGCTGTTTAGTAAGTAGCGGCAAGTAGGAGAGTGTAGGTTTTTTCCTATACCGACATGGCTGCCAGAAACCTTTTAAAAAATCAGTTTGTGGGAAGAGTGATTGATGTACTATGTTCTGCATCCTGTTTGCTGGAAGAAGTACAAAGCCATGTTTTTTTCTAACTCAGATGGCTTTGGAACCTTATTGGCCATCCAGGATGCAGGAAACTCCCTACCCATATAAAGCTTAGAACTGAAAAATCCAGTGAGTGACCTAGATCCAAATCAGTAGAGTCTGGAACTGAAACAGGAGCCATATTTCAGCTTTATAGTGTTCTTTTTTCATGTGGTTTCTGTACTTGATTAATTCTCAGACTATGTCATAGTGAGCCTCCCCCAAGCCATGTAATAGATCTTGAGCCTCCCCCACAGATGGAAATAATTATGGGCCTTCCCACAGAATAACTACCATATCTTACTTTGCACAGTACACAAGGAATAAAGTAAAATGCCTTTGAGTAATTGGCTGAGTTTATTTTCGTTTTACTGAACTTATTATTTTCCCTGTCTGCAACTACTCCCCCGGCTGGCCTACTATTAGCTTAACACTTTTGACTTCTGGACCCTATTTACCCTTTGGTGCAATACCTTCATGGGTCAGACTGCTTTCTTTGTCCATTTTCCCTCTATCTGAAACACCCTCCCTACCCATCTCTGCCCCCACTCACTCTTACTCTGCTCTTAAGCACCTTCTCAGGACCATTTTGCTCCCTCCTACTCTTGCTCCTGTTGCCTCTCTGCTTAGCCTTTGTAAATGTACTGTTCTGAAACCGGTCTAAAGGGTTAATTGTTATCGCTCAGTCTGAACATTGTTCTTATTCATCTGCACTGTAGTGTGTTTTGTTTCGTAGTTTTCACAAATTTGCATTCACTCTGTTTAACTTTCCTCCATGTCACACCAGGAAGCCAGCCTTTATTCAACGTGCCTCTCCTGGTCACCAGTTTGCATGTAAATAAATTCAACTGCCATTATCCTCTTTCAGTTTGCCACATCCCTTCATCAAAACATCCAGAACTTAACATCGAAATGCAGCACATTTTCAGGCTTGCTTGAGCCTCCCCTGGAACAGGCTGGGGCCTCTCCTGGGAGGCTGGTCTCACCATTTGAGAAAGCCTGCCATATCCCAACACCTATGATGGGGTCACCATGGCTGCAGCCTTCCATGCTGGGTGGACTCTGCTCTTTTGTTGGCCGACAGGTGGTGTGGAACTGCCAGGTAGCCTGTTACTCCCCCACCAGGAGAAGAATATGGGGTTTCAGGTCTCATACATGAGCCCACATCTCCCTGTTGGTAGCATGGTGCGCTACTAGGATGGCAGTGGGACAGCTCAAGGATGAGAGCTTGATGATGGATAAAAGTGGATGCCAAATTACTGCCTTGTCATACTACCATTGGAGGAACAAACTGTACCTAAAAGGCAAAATAAAGACACACAATTGAACAAGAGCAGTATGGTACAATACCAGGGCTTTTACTGCAGACATAATGGACAGGGAAGTTCATTGCCTGTACCTCATCATCTTTTGGAGTATCTTCTCCATAGAGTCACACTGTTTGCTCTTAGCCTGGAAGCACTAAGACCCTGATGGAACCAAAACGTTTTGGGCCAAGCATCCCTGACAAACAGTGTTGTGCACAACACTGCATGCATGTCATGGTATATAGCATCACCAACCGAAACAGCCTCTGCCTTTTTACCAGAAAGTGGAAAACTGCTATTGATGAATAGAGGGGAGACAAAGATACAGACAAAGAACAAATGTCTTGAACTTGCAGAGATTTGAGAAAATCACAGACATTGTGAAAACAAAGAAAAAAAGCATTATGGTTCAGATAAATAGATTCTGACATAAAGAAAACATAAAGCCCTACTCTTTGGTTGAATATAAAACAGTACCAGTTTACCGCAGGAGGTATAATTCATATAGGGTATCCATCCGTACCTCCAGGGAAAAGTTGCCAGCAATACGCTGGCCCTGATAGCCTGGAAACTGTCTGACAAGGAACATAGAATATACACTACTCAGATTTATAATGCTGGACCATAACCCACCCCTTGTGAGGCAAATAGGAACAAGGAGTCTATGAGGGCAGAAAATCCTGGCTTGTATAAGGTGTGCCTCACAGAAATACGATTAGCCTAGAGCCATGCAGGGCTGCAGGGGAAATGGTTGTTTAATGTCAGTGATGTAATGCACTACACACCATCAATAAGTCATTTTCATGGCACAAGCCCACTACAAAATCCCATCGTAAGGGGTAGCTACATGAGTGGAAAGAACTCCTACAGAGGGATATCACCCACTGCAGCACCTGAAGAGTATCAAAAGGTTAATACCTGATGATAAAGTAAAGGAAAGGTCTGTTAATTATCAGTAACAGTACCTCTTTGAGAGGAATTCTCCATAGAGCTATAATACATTGGACTACAGCTGGCAGGCACTAGGACACCATAGAGAATTTTGCCATAGCTGGGATCGCCCACCCTTTGCTGGCTGAACCTACCTCCACCCTTGGCTCCACCTATATAAAGTGGGCTGCCCCCATCACATTCAGACCATTATCATATCCTACTGCTAGTGACACATCAGAACCACCAGAATGTCATGAAATAGTGAAGGAGACCTGAAGATCCTCTCCAGCAATAGCAGGGGAACACCCAACGGGTACAGGCCAGACCCAGTGGATGGTCCCCTGTGACAACATCTGCACCTGCATCAGCAAGAAGTGGAGGTCCGAATTAGGTACAGCTGACAAGAACAAGGAAACCAGTCCCTGCCAATTAAACAGGGGAGGCAGGTGGAAGAGATGCACCAAAACCACCAAGACTACCACATGGGCTACTGAAAGTAGACCATTTGATGAAAAAAGTCCTCCAAGAGGGGGTGGCAGGTAGGGGAAAAAATGGCTCTATGGAGGAGCTCAGGTGTCAAAGTTGGGAGAAAAACATGGATGTATGCACAATCAGATGTAAAAGGCAGATGGGTACATGAGGGCTAGAAGAAGCATTCTTTTTAACAGTGTCTATATGCCATACCCCCCACATACTCCTCTCCCCCAACCCCCTGCAGTTCAAGCCCAGGAGGCAATCCTTTCAAATAATTACTTAGGGTATCTCCTCCATACAGCCATAATACATTGGATAAATCCCAAACCAGAACAAAACTCCATCATGGGCGGCCAGGAAACCAGAGCACCACATGCTATAGAAACAGTCCTTGTGGAAAATAAAGGCACTCCAGTACACCTTTTTGAAAGGAAGTAGCCTGCAGAGTAAAAAAAGAAACAGTGGGACTGTAGAATTGAGACCAGCATAACAGGGCTGACTATGACTAAGACCCCAAGTCATGCCCCCTGATACCATAGGCATGCATCCAGCTAAAGGAAAAATGGCAGGCATCCTCCCCCAAGAACAAGAGCAAGACTGATACAGGACGGGGGTTGGGGAAAAATAAACCCTTTGGCCTGTCAGTTAGGGAACAACTGACTGACATTTTTTTCTTTCAAAAACAACATCTAGATACTGCAGCACCCCAGGATAGTTTAACTCCCAATAGCAGCAAACATCTACAAAGACATACCACAATGAATGGATGCGCCTAGTGAATGGTCATATTTGAGTACCCACAGTCCCAAGCATGCTGGCAGAAAAGGGACAGATAGAGCAGAATAGACACTCAGGAGGCTGCCAGCAGCGGGTAGGAAAAAAGTGTGGAAAAGAAACAAAAAAAAACCCAACCTCAGTGATGATGGAAGGGGGTCTGTAGAAGCAGAATGTCGAAGCAAGCAAGGAGGTGGAATTATGCAGGAAAAACTCAACTCCCCCCCCCCTTCACAGGTCAAGGTAGACAGACAAGAGGATACTAAGATGAGGAAACACAAAGGATGGAAATGGGGTAATGTCAGGGGAGGCACAAGGGGAAGGGATGGGATCAGAACAAATGGGGGTGAAGCCATCAAAACATGGGGGTCCATGTGTACAAATGCCCAAAGTCTGGGTAACAAGATCCCTGACCTAGTGGCATCGATGGCAGAGGGAGACCTAGATATTGTGTCAGTCACTGAAACATGGTATACAAAAAGCCATGACTGGGACGTTGATATACCTAGGCACACAGTCTACAGGAAAGAAAGGGAGGGCAAAAAGGGAGAAGGGGAAGTGATCTACATCAAGGAGGGGATCAAGACGACTGAAATAAAGGGAAAGCAGGGAGGAGAGAAGGCACTGTGGGTCACACTGGAGTCAGGAAATGGCACCACTATCCACACAGGGATTATCTACAGCACCCTTCCCCCCCCACGCAAGGGGAGGAAACAGATAGGGTAATTGAAACAGAAACATAGAAGTTGATGGCGGTTAAGGACCGCCCATCCAGTCTGCCCATTTTTTCTACCTTATGAATGTGCCATAGGCCTTTACTCTGTCAATGTCCTGTTCATACTCATCTGTATTGCTCCCTTGTGCCTATCCCATGCCTATTTGAAGCCCTGCACTGTATTCATATCCACCAATTCCTGAGGTAGGTGGTTCCATGCATCCACCACCCTTTTCGTGAAAAATAACTTCCTCACATTACCCCTTAATCGGCCTCCCTCCAATCTCATGCTGTGTCATCTTGTCCTGCTATTTTTATTATATTTAAACATGTTAGACTCTTTTACCTTGTTAATGCCCTTAAGATGTTTGAATATTTCAATCATATCACCTCTCTCTCCCTTCTTTGCTCTAGGGTATACATATTGAGCTCCGTTAATCTGTCCTCATATGTTTTCTGATGCAGTCCCTGCACCATTTAAGTTGCCCTTCTCCGAACTGCCTTCATTTTGTAAATGTCCTTGTGCAGGTGTGGCCTCCAGTACTGCACTCAGTACTCCAGATGAGGCCTGACCAGTGTCTTGTAAAGAGGGATTATTACCTCCCTCTTACGACTTGTGATACCTCTACTAATACACCCAACATCCCTCTAGCCTTACCTACTGCTTTAGTGGTCTGCTTGAATGATTTCAGATCATCTGTGATGATGATGCCCAAGTCTCCTTCTTCCCTTGTGATTGCCAGCAACTTCCCTCCCAACTTATAGGTAACTTCAGGGTTTCTCTACCTTATGTACATGATCTTGCACTTCTTTGCGTTAAACCCCAGTGCCACTCTTCAGATCATTTTGCCAGTTTTTCCAGATCTCTTCTCATTCTGCCCACCCCATCTGGATCATCTACTCTGTTGCAGATCTTGGTGTCATCTGAAAATGGGCAAACCTTACCCTCCAGTCCATCTGCAATGTCATTGATGAAGATATTGAAGAGGACTGGCCCCACGACTGATCCCTGAGGTACCTACCGTGTGACTTGCATCTCTTCTGACTGTATACCATTTACCACCACTCTCTGTTTTCTGCCCAACAACCAGTTTGCCACTCAGTTGACCAACTTCTGACCCACCCTGAGCCTACCCAGCTTATTAATCAATCTTTTACAGCATGTGGAACAGTATTGAAAGCTTTGCTGAATTCAAGGTAGGCGACATCAACTGCAACCCCCTTGGTCCACCACTCTGGTTACCCAGTCACAGAAATCTGTGAGATTAGTTTGACAGAACCTTTCTGTTGTAAACCCATACTGTCTTGGCTCCTTTGCTCCTATGAATTCCAGGTGTTGCACTATCCTTTCCTTAAGGAGTGCCTTTATAATCTTGCCCACTACTGAGGTAAGACTGACTGGTCTGTAGTTCCCTGCCTCCTCCCTGCTGCCACTCTTGTGGAGCGGGATCACATGAGCCCTTTTCCAGCCTTCTGGGACCTCTCCTGTGCTCAGAGACTCACTAAACAGTAATGCTAGATAACATTCTTAAAATGGCAGAAAAAAGGAGAAGTGTTACATAGAAACATATAAGTTGACGGCAGATAAGGACCGCAAGGCCCATCCAGTCTGCCCATTTCTTGTTCTACCTTATAAATGTGCCATCGGCCTTTGCTCTTTCAGTGGCCTATCTATTCATACTCATCTATATTGCTCCCTCATGCCTATCCCATGCCTGTTTGAAGCCCTGCACTGTATTCCTAGCCACCACTTCCTGAGGTAGACCGTTCCATGCATCCACCACCTTTTCTGTGAAAAAGAATTTCCTCACATTTCCCCTTAATCGGCCTCCCTCTAATCTCATGCTGTGTCCTCTTGTCCTGCTATTTTTCGTATATTTAAACATGTTAGACTCTTTCACCTTGTTAATGCCCTTAAGGTGTTTGAATGTTTCGATCATATCACCTCTCTCCCTCCTTTGCTCAAGGGTATACATATTGAGCTCCGGTAATCTGTCCTCATATGTCTTCTGATGCAGTCCCTGCACCATTTTGGTTGCCCTTCTCTGGACTGCCTCAATTTGGTTAATGTTTTTGTGAAGGTGTGACCTCCAGTACTGCACGCAGTACTCCAGATGAGGCCTAACCAGTGTCTTATAAAGAGGGATTATTACCTCCCTCTTATGACTTGTGATACCCCTACTAATATACCCTAACATCCCCCTACCCTTATCTACTGCTTTAGAAGTCTGCTTGGATGATTTCAGGTAATCGGTAATGATGATGCCCAAGTCTCTTTCTTCCTTTGTGACTGCCAGCAACTCCCCTCCCAGCCTATAGGTGGCTTCAGGGTTTCTCTTCCCTATGTGCATGATCTTGCACTTCTTTGCATTAAATCCCAGTTGCCACTTTTCTGACCATTTTGCTAGTTTATCCAGATCTCTTCTCATTCTGCCCACCCCATCTGGATCATCTACTCTGTTGCAGATCTTGATGCCATCTGCAAACAGACAAGCCTTACCCTCTAGTCCATCTGCAATGTCACTAATGAAGATGTTGCAGAGGACTGGCCCCAGAACTGATCCCTGAGGTACCCCACTTGTGACTTGCATCTCTTCTGACTGTATACCATTTACCACCACTCTCTGTTTTCTGCCCATCAACCAGTTTGCCACCCAGTTGACCAACTTCTGACCCACCCGAGCCTACCCAGCTTATTTATCAATCTTCTATGTAGAACAGTGTCAAAGCTTTGCTGAAGTCAAGGTAGGCGACATCAACTGCTTCCCCTTGGTCCACCACTCTGGTTACCCAGTCAAAGAACTCTATGAGATTAGTTTGACAGGACCTTCCTTTTGTAAACCCATGCTGTCTTGGATCCTGTGCCCCTATGGATTCCAGGTGTTGCACTATCGTTTCCTTAAATCTTGCCCACTACTGAGGTAAGACTGACTGGTCTGTAGTTCCCTGCCTCCTCCCTGCTGCCACTCTTGTGGAGCAGGATCACATGAGCCCTTCTCCAGTCTTCTGGGACCTCTCCTGTGCTCAGAGACTCACTAAACAGTTCTGCTAATGGCTCTGCTAGTTCCACCCTTAGCTCCTTAAGTACCCTGGGATGCATGCCATCAGGTCCCATTGCCTTGTCAACCCTGAGCTTAGTGAGCTCTTGTAGGACCCTTTATTTTGTGAAGGGTGTAGTGCTCATCTCCCTCCCCCCTGTGTCCATGGTGCTGAGCTGTGGGCCCTGCCATACCTTCTCTTCAGTAAATACTGAGCAAAAGTATCTATTTAGGATAGATGCTTTTACAGGGTCCTCCTCCTCACATGCCCCCTTTTCTCCTTTGAGCTTAGCAATACCCCCTCTGGACTTTCTCCTTTTGCTAATGTATCTATAGAAAGTCTTGTCACCTTCTTTCACTGTTCGTGCTAGTGTTTCCTCAGTTTGGGACTTTGCCTGCCTTACTACCTTCCCTGCTTCCCTTAGGGCAGTTTGGTATGCCTCCCTATCTTCATCCTGCTGTGTTCCCTCTGTGTTGTTGGTAGGGGACCTAAATATGTTTGATGTTAATTGGAGCACCTATGCTGTAGCCACATCCAGGAGCAAAGTCATTCTGGATGCCCTGCAAGGGGCATGCCTCACGCATCTTGTGGGGGAACTCACCCATGTGGGGGCGATATTGGATCTGGTGCTCACAAATGGAGACAGAACAATGGATGTATCGGTGGTCAGCCATCTGGGATCCAGCTACCATCATACAAGTATGGTTCAGGGTAAAGACAATAGAAGAATCAAGCCACACTAAAGCCAGAGTCTTTGACTTCAATAGGGCCAACTTTACTAAAATGGGTGAATACCTCAAGAAAACACTGGCGCAGGGTGAGGGAGGGGGAGTAGAGGTACAGTTGGAGAACCTCAAGAGAGTCATAACAGAGGCAGCAAGCCTTTGTGTGACGCAAGTGAACAAAGCCTGTGGCCTCATGACCAAACAACACACCAGTCGTGGGCAAATCCTGGCATCAACCACACCCTCTCGTGGTATATTGATTAAACGTTCACTTGCAGGTTTGTGCTGTGCAGGTGTATGGAACTGATAAATTTGTTTATTTATTTCAAAGTTCGGAAATACACCTTTGAGCAGAAATGCTCATTTACAAAGGTCAGAATAACAATTTGTTTACACCATGTCAAAGACAGTATTAAAAACTGATTATACAATGGCAATGATTTTTCCTTTAATTTGATTGGCTGCCACCACCTAGACACAGTGATGATATTGAGCAATAACATCACTGTATCTAGGTCTGGCATACTGATGACCTCATCACCTGTCAAACAAAACATCCAGATCACTGTCCACATTACTTACCTGACATCTGTCATGAGCTTCAACGTCACTTTCAACATGATGGCTGACAGGAATCTTTATGAAATTTTCAGCACCCATACAGAACCAGCCACAACCTTGAGTACTGGGGAAAAAAAAGACAAAACAAAACATGTAAATGTAGAACCAGGCACACTAGATAAAATAGAAACCGACTGCAATGAAGTAAACACCCGACAGCAAACAGCCTGGTCAGTCCGAGTTCTGCAAGATTGGCTGACAGAAAAAAACATATACTGCAATTTTAAAACGGTAACAGTAGAAAATTTAAACAACATCCTTCGAGAATTCTATGCGACGGTCAGAAATTCAAACGGAGATGAATACAGCATTTCAAGCTATGTAGGTCTCAGAGCAGGAATAAACCGCTACATCAATGAACCACCTAACAGTAGATCAATGAACATAATAACCACCACTGAGTTCCAGGCAGCAAACAACGTTTTCGTCGGTCATGTAAAAAACATCCGGCGACAGGGCAAAGATCTAGCCACCCACCATCCTCCAATAAGTGTCACAGACCTTGCTACAATAAGAAGCTCCAAAGCCCTAAATCCTGAAACTGCCACAGGTTTAATGCACCGCGTCTGGTTCGAGTTACAAATTCACTTCGTCGTGGATGTGAGGGCCAGAGACAGCTAAAGCCAGAATCCTTCCAGATAAAACACAGTGAAGACGGACTAACCTATATCACGATGGCATTCAACAAGAAAACAAAAAAACACTCAAAACTTCAAGAGCATGACAGACAGAACCTCCGCCGGGCCATGTTTGAAATTCCTGGGAGTCTGCTCTGCCCAGTCAAATGCTTCAACCACTACATTTCAAAACTGCCGCCCAACCCGCCCTGCCTGTTCCTTCACCCCCGAAGAAAGCCACAAATAGAACTTCAAACTCAGGACATCTGGTACTCCCTAGAACCAATGGGAGTCAACTATTTAAGCAGCATGCTACCAAGAATCTGCAAGCTCGCAGGCTTAAGCACAAAACACACCAACCACAGCCTACGAGCAACAACCGTTCAGCTTCTTTCCTACGCCGGGCTTCAAACAAGAGAAATCATGTCTGTTACTGGGCATAAAAACGAAATGTCCCTAAAATCGTACTGGAGTGCAAAACTAAACCAGAGACAAACCTGGAGTGAAATTCTGTCCCGCACTGAATCCTACGCAACCATGCCAGGAAGCAACCTTCAACTCGACGCAGGAAATGAACCCGGAACCTCTGCAAACACGCCGCAACCAAGCACCAGCAGAAACAGTTCCTCCTCATCAACCCAAAACAAGGACTGCTTCAATATACAGGGCAACACCAATTGTGTGTTTAACTTCTACAAATAACCTGAAAATCAATTGAAAAAGTGATTTTAAAAAACACACTATTCACTTCCTTGTTAAAAGATCGTTCTTGCTTGTGAAAAAAAACAGTTTAAAACAACATGTTGATTTTAAAAATATATTTAATCTTTAATGTTAAACTAAACATATTTAAACTTGAACTATTCTATTTAACTCATCTACAGCACAATTGAATTACAACTAGTATTCACTGTTCAGGGACTATTTTGTGTCAAATTCCTATTTAATGACATTTTACAAAGTAAAGTTACTTTTAAATGCAAACTGTTTCTGTCAATTTTTAAAACACAGCTATAATACCTAATGAGCTATTAGACATTAGATATATACTCCAGTGCAAGACAGGTTGGTCTGTTACTCCTCAGGAGGAAGCACTGCTTCCGCCGTGTCAATTCCACCGAGTGACATATTACACACAACACACACCCTGTCGTGCCTTGTTGCTTAATTAACAAAGGCTGGACAATATTGATCGAGTGGCATAACAAAACAGAATGAGTAACATAAGTACCGTTTCGGAAATACAGAGTGAACAAAAATTAACATTCAACAGGTCAAATAACACAAAGCGTAACATAAGCACTAGGAGCTATACAAAGGCAGCAACCCATCTGGGCATTGTCAGAGGTTAAGTCTGTGCATTTTTTTATGGCATATTGGAATGGAAGAGAGGTGCGTGCATGAGGAGACTGTGTGGTCGGTGAGGTGCTGGCATCATGTGCGCATGCAAGAGGGGACCTTAGGGGCAGAAGCACCACGATTAGATGGTGCAAGGGTTGGGTTGGGTAGGGGTGCAGTTGGCAAGTGACAGTGCATGGGATGGGGTTTCATTAGGAGAAGTAGCTACATTTGGAGCCAGGTAGGAGTAAATTTTAAAAATACTACTGCTGGAACTGGCATTCACATTCTTCCATCCACTAATCCGCCCCTTTGGCGACGTCACCCTTTGCCATTCATACAGGTGTACAGGATGGAATTGGATTGGGAGACTCAACCTGGCTGTGATGAGACATGTCATAGAACCTCCTGGAGTGCTCTGTCTGCAATTCAGTTCCCGCAGCCCCACTGCCCAACACAATCAGTCTACAATGGGAGTGGTTTTCTTTGTTCTGCGGCACACTGACACTCAGCTTGTGTTGATGGCGGGGCTCAGGGGGCTGGCTCAGTACTGGGATGGTCACGGAGTGGAGTCAGCGGGGCGGGGACCAGGAACAATGCAGACACAAGCAGCAGCGCTGGACGTGTGCAATTTAAAGGGAATGTGTACCATGCAGGTTCACATTGTAAATATGTGAGCCTTGCATGATCGTCTGTTAGCATGTGGGGAAGATTGTTGGTGCTAGTGGCCCTAAATATAGGTTTTTGAACTAATAACACCTCCGAAGCACAGTGCCATCTTTACTCGGGCCAGCCCTTCCTTGCATAAAATCTAGCTACCGTGATGACCTCCACGTCTGACCAGCTAGCGAGAGCATGGATGTCTATGTGGCATTCTCCATAGATATAAGTGCACAGTGTGCACTTTACAATAGTTCTCAGTAATAATTCACATACCGTGGTACTGTAGAATTGCCCCTGATCCTCCAGTAGGAAAAGCCCTGCCGAAAATGGTGGTAAAAAATATCTATGATTTTAAAAACGTAGTTGTTCAGAGCCCCACTTCTCCAGACCATGCTGTTCTCAGCACTCTGGGCCATGAGCATACACACCTATGCCTGCAGTTAGCAGGCTGTGTATTAGAGCTGAATTGGGAAAAATGTAAACAATATAAAATTTGTGTATCTCTTGTTGAAGGCAGACCCCAGAGTCAGTTGAATAACCAATTAAGAAAGACTTACAACCCTTTATGACTGATTTTTTTCAACCAGTTTAAAATTTATGACTGCAACTGAATGAAGAAGGTTGCTAAGTTTCTTTATTATCCTAGCAATGGCCACTGTTTATTCTTCAGCATGCCCAGTATGTAGGGCTTTAAGGCAAAACACTATACAAACACTATACAGTCACACCTGACAGTACAATGCAAGGGTCTCGGTGAGAACGTGCAGACTCTTCAGTGATAGTGTTGCCATGGCAACACCCAGTGAGCATGACCATGGAAGAACTACTTTTTCAAAGTTCAACTTTCAGACACTTTTTTACTGAAAACAAGTAGAGGTTCACAATTTTTTCCCCAGTTTTTATAATAGTAATAAGGTACTCCCAGAGGTTATGATCATGTTCAAATTAATCATCCCCTGTGCCCCATGCCACATTACACCCCCGGAGGTGATTAACTAGAACATTAACATAACCCCTGGATATACCTTATTGCTTGAATCTATACATCTATATATAAGACACACACACACACACACACACACACACACACACACACTCTAGCAGGCACAGTCAAACTATTACAGTAGACCCAACATACAAACATACGAAGAAGCCAGCAGAAGAAGGCCATTTGATCTATCAAGTCTGCTTGTATTGCAGGGTCCACAACTTGAGCTAATGTCCCTGCACTCCCTCCCCACTCCTCCCATCCTCCCTACCCATGATCCTTATCTTCCCCATGCCTATCCCAGCATCTCTTAAAGCTTCCCACTGTCTTCAATGAGATGACCTCTTCTGGCAGTGCATTCCAAGTGTCCACCACCCTCTCTGTGAAGAAGTGCTTCCTGACCGCCCTCCTAAAAATCCCACCTTCCAGCTTAAAGACTACACCCCCTAGTGTTATGGTTGCCATTCAGCTTAAAGAGACTCTCCTTATCAACTTTATTTATCCCTTTCAAGTACTTGAAGGTCCCAATCATTTTCTCTCTCTCTCTCTCTCTCTCTCTCTCTCCAGTCTTCCATGGAGTACATGTTCAGTGCCCTCGACCTCTCCTCGTATGCCTTATCTTGCTGACCCACTATCATCTTTGTAGCCCTCCTCTAGACCTTCTTCAGCAGGTTAATGTTCTTTTGGAGATGTGGGGACCAGTACTGAACTCCATACTTTAGGTGTGGCCTTACCAGTGACCTGTACAAGGGCAGTATAACCTCTTCTCTCCTACTACTGATCTTGGCTCCAATATGCATAACTTTGCTTTTCTAGGCATTGAAGCCAAGCTGCCAAATCCTGGACCACCTCACCAGCTTTTCGAGATCTTTCTGTAGGTCCTGTATCCCTTCAGCTGTGTCCACTCTCCCGCATAGCTTGGTGTCATCTGCGAATAGGCACATTTTGCCCTTAACGCCATCCCCAGTGTCACTGATGAAGACATTGAACAACACTGTCCCCAGCATAGAGCCCTGTGGGACCCCACTGGATGCCTCTCTGGTACCAGATAACTTTAACCCCACAACTACCCTCTGGGTTCTGTCCCTCAGCCAGTTTTCCACCCATCTGGCCATCTTTTCCCCAACCCCAAGATCCACCAACTTCCTGATCAACCTTTTGTGGGGTACAGAGTCAAATGCCTTGCTGAAATCAAGATAGAGGATGTCTTCTGCTTGGCCCCTGTTTACTGTTTTAGTGACACAGTCAAAGAAGTCAATCAGATTCATTTGACATGATCTGCACCCCATGAACCCATGCTGCCTCACATCCTGGAGATCATGCTCCTCTAGATATTCTACCAATCTTTCCTTTAGTATGGTCTCCATGAGCTTGCCCAGACTGACTGGTTTGTAATTCCCTGGATCATCCTTAGGACCATTTTGTGGAGGGGTATAGGTAACCTGTATAGAGTCTTTTACTTTGGTGCTAGGGAGTCAGAAGTAGGACTTGAAGGGACGACATCCATCGAACCTATAAAATAAAATATAGGAAAAGGGTCACAAAGGATCTTGGAGAATAAACAGAAAGAACAGGACAGGCTAGACATAGAGTGATACTTATCTGATGGGCAAGGAGTCGGCATCCTGTCAGACCTGTTAAAGTAAGGAGAAAAAAAGGTTACTGTGAGGAAAATACAGTAGGGAGGACTGAGGCAGAGAGCAGAGAGATATGAAAGTGGTATAATGACAGCACAGGAGTAAAGAAAAAGGGGACTTTAGATAAAAAGTTACAGACAGAATAAAGCTGGAAGACAGCAATACAGAGAAAGGAAATAATAAGTAATAAACAGACAAGAGCTGAACCACTGGCACCACAGTAGCACTACCGCTCATGATGCCAATGACTCAGATTTGGGAATGAGCCAAGACAATCAGAGGACCAGCCTTGGAGAGGATGCTTTCCTCATCCCAGGAGGGTGGAACTTGCATCCCACTGGTCTACTGCTACCTGGAGTGTCCACAGGTGATGGTGCAGGGGATCTAAGAGTAAGGAGCAGGGCCATGGGAGTGTGCCAATGGGTTGGCTGCACCAGGCCTCACCAACAGTCAATTTGGATGTGCGCTCCTGGTGTGGAGGGGTGTGGAGAACATGAAAATAGCACTCAATGGCCAGGCAGATGAAGCCCCTGCAGCAGTGGGCCCCTCCCACAATGGACACTAGCTACAGCACTCCTGGATCAGATCCATACCTTCCCCTCCCTCCCAGGTGGCCAAATGATTGTGCGGAAGAAATGCCGAAGGCTGATGGTGTACCCAGAACTAGTGGATAAGCTGAGGGGAAGGGGGTAGCACAAGACTATATCGCAGGTGAGTGTGAGGACCAGAAGTAGCTGCAGCAGGGTCTTGGTTGGGAAGGTAGATTGCTTAGGAGGAAGCAGAAGGAGGTCATGATCCATAGCCAGAGGAGCATAACAAAATGCAGAAGGCTGATGGTGTACCCGGCACCAGGTGCATAAACAAGGGGGGGTGCACAGGACTGTGTCGCAGGTGGGTGTGAGAACCAGGAGTAGCTGCAGCTTGGTCTACATATTTCATGAGAGCTAGGTCAGCTGATCTCATACCCTTGCCCATATCACGTCGGAAAAAGCACACCCCCTCACCCTGTGGCTTTATTAATTAAGGCCTTGTCATCAAGATGCACGCAGGCAGCTGGCAGCACTGTGATGGAAATGGCTTCTGTCCCATGTTTGTTGGGATGTGTGGCCATTAAGGAATGGAGTCAGCTTCATGTCTTTTTTTAAGGAGATGGCAAGCTTACTAGGTGATGGTTCCCAGTGGAAATAGTTGCTAATAAACTAACATCCATGTCGCCTTAATTTCCCTCTCTGTGCCTTGTCTCGGCCACCAGTCACTGCAGTAATTTTTAACTATCTCCCGTCTTACCCCCTGTATCAGCCCCCTCCCACAGCTTTCAATTCAATAAGGATTACAGCCCAAGCAGCAATCAAAATAGGTAAGACATTATCATGCATACTCTAATAATATAATACTGTACTCTAGGAAATGTTCGCTTGCTTTTTATTTTCACGTTCTTCGCACAAACATTAACGGGGAGCAAAATCATTTTGAATACCGCTGCCAGATGCAGACAAATGAAACAGACATGGGCAGCATTGTGTACTGGATCATCAGAAACACTAATGAATGAAGCAACTAGGATTTACAAAAAAAATATCATACTTTATTTAAATTGTTTTAAAAGTATTTTGAAAAAAAAGCAAACGTCTGTGCTCTGGAGTAACTCAATTCGATTTCAATTTCCCTCACATTCAGAAGTGTTCTGGAAGACAAAGGAAAAAAGAATCTCTGTAGTAGCAGGCAAGCAACAACAAAAACTGATTACTACTACAGTGTCAATGTGTTCTACTCACCAATTCTGGCATCCAAGCATCTCTCGTGGGCTCCAGAAATGCCTGCCTCCATAAACCCCTGGGCACAATCTTCCTTTCTCTCTCTAAGTTTATTGAAGTTGTTCTCCACACACATCACATGTTTCTCTTTTAATGTGGACATTTTCAGATCAATTTTCTCTCTCTCTCTCTCTCTGAACCGTCAGAGAGCTGATCTGATATTACTCCAGCATACCAGGATGTGAAGCATTGCTTCATATGATCTTTAAAGAGCCTGTTTAGTGAAATATCTAGGGGCTGCAGTAAGTCAGTGCAGAAAGCTGGCATAAAAACAGGAATGAAACCTGCCTCCTCTAACTGCTCAAGTACAGCTGCTGTAGTATGCACCCTGAAAAGGTCTAGAATGAGGAGCCCTTTCTGTTCATTTGGCAGCCCCAGAGAACGCTTGATGCTAGCAAGGTGCGGTACAAGCACAGCTTCAATGTACTGCTGTGTTTTAATTTCATTTGCCCAGTGTTTGGGTGAAAGTGTGATACACCAATCTCTGGGAAATTTATGAATGGGGTGGCATGCTGTAGTTTTACCTCCACAGATCATTTGAGGTGGCAGCAAATCACCAGCAAGTGTACACCCAAGTACCAAAGACACCTGCCTTTTGTCTCCTAGTCCTGCTAGGGCCACTTGTCTGGACCCTGTTGCCACCATCGTCCACTGTGACACCGGGACAAGATTTACCCCTGTCTCACCTATGTTCACCACAAGCTCTGGGGGGATCAGCTCTTGAGCCATTGCTTTAGAGATTCTGGCCAAAAAACCCTCTTTCAATTGTTTGAAATCGAGTGGGGGTTTGCGGGCAGCTTTGGTGCCCTTACGACGGCTGTAACCCATCCTGTTCAGGAAACCCCAAGCCCATTTGGTGGTGATGGTAGCACTGCCACCGTTCTCCACCAAGATGTGCAGGCTATTTGATTTAACAATTCCGAGGGCAACGGCATGCACCACCCGTACATTCACCACTGCACCCTCTGCTCGGAGGCTGGTAATAATAAAGCGTAGCTTGTCCTCCACCTCCTCTATCAGCAAGGTTGGTTTGCCATGGGGTTTGGTTGGGAGAGATGGCTTCAATAGAGTGGGATCTGGGGTAAGTTTTAGTCGCTCTTTATAGTCAGTTTTGAACTTTCTGACTGTGGACTCATTGATGTTGCAACCATACTTGGTAGAATAGTACCTGACCGCTGACATTACCCCATTTTCGGTCGCATATCATCCGATTTTAAAATCAAACCTCACCAGTGTAGGAGGCATAGGTTGAAGGGAGACTTGTTTTGTGGGGTGGTGGTTGGCAAGCTCTTAATTCCAGAGCAACTGCACTAGCAGTGTCCACGTCCAGGCCAGTTCGTGTTGCTAGCTGCTCTGAGGACTGCTAGCTTTGCTAGCAGTAATCCAGCGCAAGATGGACATTTCTCCAGTGATTCAGCAGCAAACAGAGCAGCAAATAAATGAAGCAATGATCAAGTATGAGCAAGTACGCGTTTGTTTTACACTACACTACATTCTGCAATAAGGACAGGCTGATCTTAAGTGGCAGTTGAGTGCTGTAATTAACCAATTACAATACATAACAGTCTACCAACTACAGTACAGCACAGTAGACCAATTACATTACAGCAGCAAATGCTAATAGCAGAAGTGAACCAGGCGCGAACATTTCAAACCTCGATAAAGTCTTTAGGTCTTGTAGTGCAAACATTTACAGACGCAAACATATTCTGTTCTATAGTATGTGAGTCATGTTTCTATGCAAAAATAAATTTACTTAGATCCAAAACAAGGGCTGCCATTTGTCAGGAATAATGCATTAAATTAGGTTTCTACCTACTACAGTCGGGGACTTTCATACTGTGCCCTGCTCTGTGATGAAGTGATCACACCTCCTAAAGGGGCCTCAAGCTGCAAGAGACCACTCCAGAAGATACAGTAGGTACAAGTAGAAGCACCACATAACTATTTAGAGTCGAGACCAAATTTACCAACCTATAGTGCTCCTGCCACCAGTTATGAATGTTCGCTGCTCCCAACCCTCTGCTGCTAATACAGATCAAAACTTTGCCACCCACACAAACCAAAACATTCTCCACTTACTTCTGAGTCCCCACTGAGCTGCTCCAGTCCTCTGTCAATGGCAGAGGACCTATCCAACAATGCAGAAGGACAACTGACTCTGACTCACTGTAACTTACTGAGTTAAGAGCCCTAATGACTTCAAAGCACACCACTGCCCCTGCACTACTTCTGTTCCAGTTGCCGATACTGTATGGTTGCTGCAGCAGCTAAACCACAGCCACTTTGCCCTCCCAGCCCATATGGAGCTCCGGCTGCTTCGTCCGGGCAGGAAAGGAGGACAGAATCTCACAGGGAGGTAGAAGGAGCTCTTCCCCTTCATATTATCAAGCTACCACTAGATGTTGGATGGATGGTGCAAGTCGTTGCATTGCCCAGGCTCCCTGCAGCCTCAAGCAGCCTCCTGTACCCCACTGGCTGTGATAACACACAGCAGACAAGTTGGGGAACTGCGGGCATATTAATGACTGGTGTTCAACCAGTGTTGGGTGGCAGTGGTGTGCACGTGGATAAAAGTGACATGGTAGAGGCGGAATGAAGAGGGGGTCATGTGCACCAAGGATAGAACAGCTGGAGCGAGGGGGCAGCAAGCATGCAGAAAGAAGAACTGACCAGTGTGAGGGGGCAGTGCGTGGACTACAGCCTGTATGAGGGGTCAAAGTGCCACTGCTCGAGCTAACCAATCTCTCCTTTTCAGTAGTTTGAAAAAAAAAAGAAAAAGCTAAAGAAGTTCCATGGGTGCTTTGCCTAAGACAAATCAAACACAGAGAGAATGCATTCCGATAGATGGACATTTTCTACTGCCGCTTTCGGTGGGGGCTACGGCTACCGGAGGATCAGGGGCACTTCTACAGTACCAAGGCATGTGAGAACTATTACTAGGCACTATTGTAAAGTGCACACTGTGCACTTATATCTATGGGGAATGCCACATAGATGTCCATGCTCTCTCTAGCTGGTGAGGCATGGACGTCATCATGGGAGCTAGGTCATATGTAAGGAAGGGCTGACCCAAGTAGCAAATGAAAGCAATGAAGCGCTCTCTCATTGGAGCAGTTCATTTCTTTCAACTACAGACAGTGCCACAGCAGCAAGCAGAACTAGTATGACCAGAGTGCCTGGTCATTGAGCTACACTGCCAAGCCCATTGCAGTTTCAGCTGTAATTGTCTTGGCAGTGACACACCTCTGAAATGCCGTTTGTAGCAAAATGTTCCTTCCACAAGCACAAGTGAATGTAAAAGTGATCTTGAGCCTTAGCAAAGCTGTTAACATTCAAACAGAAAAAGGGCAACAAAAGAAAAATCTGATTCCTGGCGAAAGTTCCGATGGAACTCTGTCTCACAATTCTTCGTAATGCCAGAAACAGTTGAGCCAACTAGGATGCCAGACAGTGTGTCAAGCTACTGCATGACAAGAGGGATTAACTGCCATTGAAATTGCCTTGTTTACTGCGGTAACTTTACTGCAGTATGCCGCAGCATTTTGTTGCATGCTGGCTGGCTCCCCTTAGGTCCCATCATTTTGGTAGTTCTGACACCGCCACTTGCTGGAGGGGCTGTGGGGTTAGCATTACTCAGTACCATATCTTTTAGGACTATATTATTATAAAGCTGTGCTGGAGTGCTCTAGCACCACAAAGGCAGAAACTTCTGAAACTGCGGTCAGAGCCCACTTTTGGAAATCTGGTGTTGGGTTTTTCCCCACTGAGAACCAATAAAGGTGATCAGCTTTATTTGTTCTATATTCTAGTAACCACAGCAGAAAAGTCGCTTTCCCATAGATGGTTAATGAATAAATGCCTCCACTTATCGGACTGGGACTGACAGAATAAGGTGGTTACCCTTTTTAAATTAGGGAGGAGTGCCAATATTAGAACAGTTACTTTGAAATGGAGAGCGGGTGAGGGGAAAGTTGGTTTCATTGCTCTTGGTTAAGGACAGTGTAAAGCATATTCAGTAAAGGACGGATTGACTGGAAATAAATGTATTCATGTTTTTGTTATAGTGAGGTAACAAGAAACTGACTGCTCACCTCACTTTGTAATTCCTTCATCCAGCATTGCCACTCTCCAAAATAAGTTGACAGAAAAATGGAACGTGATACACAAATAGCACAAGAAAATCTACTGGAATACAGGCAAAAAAATCAAACTGATTACACACCACTAGTTGCTACATAAAGCCCCATGCTAATACCCCTTCAGCAAATGATTTAAGAACTACAACCCATGCTGAGTGAAGGTGAAAGACTTAAAGGTCATTATCCCTGAACCACCTGTCATTGCCTACAAGCAGCTCCCTAAGCTTTCTAACATAATAATTCATAGCAAACTCCTAGCAGATCAAAATATCCGTGAAATGAGAGGAATACCACCACGCAGCAACATAAGATGTAAAACCTGCATCCACATATGCTCACAGACCACCATCAAAACTGGACAGGAGAGCCGAATAAAAATAAATGGATGCTACATATGTCAATCAAGCAATGTGGTTTACCTAATTCAGTGTAAAAAGTGCAAAAATGAATGCTATATAGGGGAAACCAGGCAACCACTGCAAACCAGGATGAACCGGCAATGACACACAACATTAAACCAGATAATCAGTACACAGGACAGCATTTTTCCCCAACCAGACCACTCCCTCATTCCCTCTCAGACCTGTCAGTACTAATACAAAGAGGCAAATTCAAAAACACACAAGAAAGAAGGACATAGGAATTAAAATATGTTAAACAATTTAACTTGAACTGTAATGGGCTCAGTCAGGACATTGGATTTATGACACACAATGTACGCCTAGTACTGTATGTTGCGTTATACAAAGAAGTTTTTCTTTCTGTGCCCCCCCCCCCGGCATTTTTTGTATCTCGGGTCACTACTATCCTGTTTTCCTGTCAGTATACCTTTCAAATGAACACTCCAGGCACTGATTTGGTCTCTTTTACGAAAATCTTGGAACTTACTTGTAAACCTTCCTTCACAGCTATAGACCTGCTCATATTCACTGTGCACCCACCCTTCCTTTAAAGTCCTTCTCAATCTTCTTTTTAAGTCCTTTTCACTCTTCTCTCTATCCCTGTCCCACAAATTATTTTGAAACAATGCATCACTATGTATAAAACTTCAGGTTCTTTTGCTTAGTTTGCTATTGCACCCAGTGATGAAAGTGAACAGGAACGCATAGGAACTCAATTCCTGTACCTTTTTTTGCAGCAGGAATAGAGTTCCTGTACTTCTTCCCATTGACACTGGAAGTGAAGCTCTTAAACCAGCAACGTAAAGACAGTTTCTGGACCTGTGACCTGAAATCAGGGTTTCCATAACAACATTTGACTTGTACAGAAGTGTTATTTTCCTAAGAATACTTCAGTGTCTCTAAGAGAATCTACTAGTGTCTAAACAGATAGATGCGTCTTCACACAGCTATCCTTCAGATTAAGGATCTTCATTCTGCATTTCATATTTGCCAATGCCTGAGTTCCTGTACTTCTTGTCTATCACTTGCACCACTGATTGCACCTGAAGGAGGGAGCTGTTGTACCCTGAAAGCTTGTGTACTAGACCATCTTTGTACGAGACATATGTTGGTCCAATAAAAGGTATCGAACCTTCCAGTGACTCCTGTTCTATTGCAGGAAATTCAACAAAAAGGGATATAGTGCATGTGTGTTTGTTTAGTAGGTTTTATTTGATTTTTATTAATTTATGTATATTAATCCCATGTGTTTTAGTTATAGTGTGACAGGCACATGACAAGCAACTTATATACAATTACCAGAACAAGTAGTTATAAGCAAAAGCTATGGTTTGATATGCAAGACAATTCTGTGATTGTTTTGGATGTATAACAATTAGGTGTATAATAAGCATGCAGTATGTAATTGGTATATAGTATATGGTTACCCTTTGTTATATATAAAAATCAGCCTGCTCAAAATCCTTGTTAAGCACATTCTAAACCGTTACGCGCATTCCAAACAGTTGTTATGCACAGTTCAAAGGTCATACAATTTTTAATTTCTCATTTACTCTACGCATAGCTACTTACTAACCACCCAGTGAACAAAGTCATACCTTTTACCTTCCAAAAGTCAGGAAATCTGATTTTGTTATGTGAGTAGAACAAAGAAATAGCAATATTTTTTTTTCACTTCAGTGGGGGTCTGTCACTCTAGTGTAAAACCCATATACTATAAAAAATAAAATATGGTCAACCACACACAACTCGTTGCTACATTAATTGGTATGTTAAGTGTTTGTAATGTGCTTTTTCTATTTTCTTCAATAAACGTTGCATGTTTTAAAAAACCTGTAAAACAGCCAAGTGGGCTGGTTATCTGAGGGGGTCAACTGCAGAGCAGATGACAGCAAATAAAACATACATCAGGTTCAAAATGCTTACTAAAGAAACAAAAGGTTTGATAAAAAAAACTAGGAGGGACAGAAAGACCCACTAAAATTAGAGAAACAAGGTCTACATTTGATGGCAGAAAAAAAATAACTGAAGGTGATTGGGGCCAGTGGAGTTAGGGGGGGGGGCAGCCAGCATAATGTAGGTGTCCCTAGCTAGGGACAAAAAATACCCCTGAAAGTCCTTCTGCCTGCCAGCTATAGTCCAATGTTTTATAACTTTATGGAGGATCTACGCTTGAAGAAGATAAAATTATCCTGAGGCCTGGAAAACTGTGGATGAAAAATATGCTTATTAGGCACGTAGGCGAGTGGGGACAAGGAATAAGAGTCTCATACATGTATATGAGTCATGCTGAGTATAGAAAAGGAACTTCACAGTATGGTCCATCAAGTGAGTGGTTATGCAGTCCGGCACAAGAACCCTGCAGCTGACATCGCGGATGGAGCTAATAGTGACTGCAAATACAAACTAGTGCCTTACATGCTGAGGAAAAGGGACCCTCTGAGGAGACTAGTCATCCAGTAAACAGGCAGACAAGTCCTGCAAACCTTGAGGAATAATCTTCAGAAAATACCATCTGCGACAGATAATGAAAGGAAAAGAGAAGCAAGAAGTTATCCTACCAAATAAAACAGTACAACTGATGCTATGGCTAGAAAGGGTAAACACACTGCATACTGAATGTAATAAAACTGGTCAGTTCAAGTCTGGACTACGAGCACACTTGGCCAGGGAAAATGTTTGTAACTGCCTTTAATTACCATTTCCCTCCCCTGCTCCTACCTCTATTCCTTCCCTGGCCCACTATACCCCCTTCGTGTGTCCACCCTGCATCCCTCACTCACCTGCTGTCCCTGCTTCCACCTCGATTTCCTTCCCCCCCTCCTCACACAGCTCTCCCCTCTCTTAAACCCTCCCTCTCTCCCTGCACCTGTCCCCTCTACCCCCACACTTCTCCCTTGTTCTACTACTCTCCCTGTCCTCCTGGTCTCTTTCTAGCCCCCGAACATGCTCCTCCCATGCCTGAGCTGACAAAGCCTGTCTTTGGATGCTCCTCTGCAACCAATCTAGTCCTCTACTTGCTAGTACCTGAGAACTCTGCTCTTCCCCTCTTCTTGCTATACATTCCTACTCCCTGTTCTCACAATTTGCACTCTCCCTGAACCAATATTTCACCCCTCCTAATTGCACTTACGTATATACAAAATCTGTGACCTCCTGAATGACTAGTTTCACTGACTGCTATTTGCAACAGTTTGTACCAACAATAACTCATTTTGCTACTGCTTTGTATACGCTCATTACATTGTGTACCAATCTGTAACGTTTTGTCTGTCTGTCCTCATACCTGTATTGACCCAGAACCTTTGTAAATGAGTCCCAGACTCAAAGGTATTAATCCCAACTTGAAATAAATAAATAAATAAATAAAATACTGCAACCAAAGTGCAGCACATGAGTTTATGAATAAGGAACCCGCACGTCATAGATCTGAGTGCAGTCCTTTTGGTAGTTCCACCAGAGGATTTGAGAACATTGTTGACATGCAAACCTGACTGCCACTCCCCCCACCATCCGGCCAGAGGGGATTTTCATGGTGTGGGACTTGAGAGCACTGGAGGCCATCATGCTCAGTGATGGAGAGGCATGGGCTTTTTCCATTTTTACTCAGCCTATCTCCCTGGAGCCATGGCAGACATGGAAGCGCATGTGTGTGGAGGTGCACATGTACTCCAGAACCAGCAGCCCCACTCCACCTACCCAACCTAATGCCAGCCCCTGTAGTCTTGGCACTACCACCAGACCTCCACTGGGTGGCAGCCAAGAGTCGGTGGAACGTACCTGCCCAATCCGGGAGACGACAGCTGCCAGTTGGCTGCTCGATTCCTTCTCAGCCCCCCCCTCGGCTGACCCCCAACAACCTAAGCTCATTTCCAAACTCTGGTCACCGATGTGGGAGAGGTAGGTGCCTAAGCGCCTCAGTCCTGTGTGCCACCGGGTGGGAACCAGCATGTTTTCTGCCTCTAAATAAATGTTTGCTTGGGTGAAAGAGACCCAGCCCTTTGCTCTTGGAAAGGACCTTGATGACTGTGTGATATAGTGTATTGGAGCATTTTTGTTTTACCTTACTAACAGTGGACTCCACTTTAGGGCTGAACTGGGAAAAGCCCAATCAATGTGTGTTAAGGAGTTTGCATTTGATTCTGGTGGCAGTCATGTAGTATGCAAGTAGGTGTGGTAGCGGACAGTAACAGTAGCTGCTGTGGTATGCAATGCAGACCCAGCGGCATCATGAGTGGAATTTATTAGACTCTGGTCCACTGGTTGTGGCTGACAGCAGCTCCACTTCTACTGGTGAATCTGGGAAGGTCTCACCAGCATACGTGCCACACCCCACAGATACTGATCCCATTTAAATAAATATGCTTGGCAGTTCACTGCCTGAGATTAAGACGTTCTGAGGCATATGCCTATTCCCTAGCGTGTATATTGTGTGTTACTCTTTCACGGTTGGGGGGGATGAATGATGGTTGTACTCTCTGCCAACCTAACAACTAGGATGCCAGCTCTGGGGTTCACACAGAAGTGCTCCACTTCAGTGCCAAATAATGATGGTTTGCCTCTGGGAACACTGCCAGAGACTCAGCTGACATTTCCAGATCCCAAGGGTGGATTACCGTCAAGTAGGCTGATTTGGTGGTACCACCACCACTGGTACAACAGGCATATCTGAAACTTAAGGACATCCCTTCTGGTGTTCTCTGTACAGGAACATGTAAACTCTAGATCACTTTGCATATCTGCCACAAAAGTCATGAAAGGAGAAGGCCACACAAGCATGACAGAAGTGACACCATCTGCATTTGGACCCTTTCTTACTTTTTATAAAATGCTTTGTTTCTAGTTTATACTCAGCCCAGTTGGTTCAATCACTATTTACTAGACCTGTGCAGAGTGGGGACTACCATGTGAGGTACCTCTTTATTTTTGCAAAATTTGCAGCTTGTCATGGATATTGGGGAGGTGAGTGAGGAACATTTCTAAATTTTAGTTATGATTATTTGGCCTTTATCTATGTATGGTCTTCTTGCGGCCGCTGGTTAACAAGTGGGACAAGATGGTCACCACAGAGTGGGGAGGTAAGAGCTTGGGCTACATACCTTAATTACTCATACTTCCTCAGCACATAGCAGATTGAGGGGGAACTGTTGGCATTGTGGATCTGGGCGCCGCTTCTCAGCTTCATAGCTGTTTCCACTTGTGTCTCATAATGGCCTTCCATGGCTCACTATATGCACTTTTTAAACTTTAAATTGCATAGATCCAGATAATTGTTTTATAGCCTATGAGTTCAGGGATGTGCCTTTTCAGTATTACTAGTTCTATTAAGTGTACTTTTAGGTTTCAGGACTACTTGGAAAATTTTAATATTTCAATGTACTCTGTTTAGGTGCAGTCTCCAGATTTCTGGGGGTGATTACCACACTATTTTCAGGAGTAATGGAATTAAAAAGTCTGTATAGACTTTAACTAGTGCACGTTCACAAAGGGGAGGAGAAAGATAGGACAGAAGTTACCAGGAGAAGTATCACCACCTTTAGGGAGAGGGATGACAGTAGCCAGCTTCCAGGCTTCAGGGACAGTGGCAGAGAAAAAAGGAGAGGTTAAGAAGTAAGGTAGCAGGCAGGGTGATGGCAAGAGTTGAGAGAAGCAGAAGCTTAGGATAGAGACCATCAGGGCTACCCCCCTTGTGAGGATTAAGGGCAAGAAGAGGGAAGAGAAGGGGGAGTGGTAAGAGAGAAGGCAGAGGAGGGAAGAGAAGGGGAGTGGTAAGAGAGAAGGCAGAGGAGGGAGAGAAGGGGAGGGTAAGAGAGAAGGCAGAGGGAGGGAAGAGAAGGGGAGTGGTAAGAGAGAAGCAGAGGGAGGGAAGAGAAGGGGAGTGGTAAGAGAGAGGCAGAGGGAGGGAAGAGAAGGGAGTGGTAAGAGAGAAGGCAGAGGGAGGAAGAGAAGGGGAGGTAAGAGAGAAGGCAGAGGGAGGGAAGAGAAGGGGGGTAAGAGAAGGCAGAGGGAGGGAAGAGAAGGGGAGTGGTAAGAGAGAAGGCAGAGGGAGGAAGAGAAGGGGGAGGAAGAGAGAAGGCAGAGGGAGGGAAGAAGGGGAGGTAAGAGAGAAGGCAGAGGAGGGAAGAGAAGGGGAGTGGTAGAGAGAAGGCAGAGGGAGGGAAGAGAAGGGGAGGGTAGAGAGAAGGCAGAGGAGGGAAGAGAAGGGGAGGTAAGAGAGAAGGCAGAGGGAGGGAAGAGAAGGGGGAGTGGTAAGAGAGAAGGCAGAGGGAGGGAAGAGAAGGGGGAGAGGTAAGAGAGAAGTCAGAGGGAGGGAAGAAAAGGGGGAGTGCAAAGAAAGGATGAATGAGAGCCCAGGTGATGAAGTAGGAGTCAAAGGAAGAGGCAACACAAGAAGGGTCAGAGAAGAGGGAGTCATCAACCTTGGGAACAGGGATGGGAGACTAGAATGAAGGGGATAAAAGGGAATGGTAACCTTCCAGAACTTGGAGGGGTGATTAATGTTGTTCTGGAGTGCGGATGCAAGATACTCAGACTTTGCAAGCCTAATGGCTTTAGTAAAGGCATTGCAAAGATGCTGATAGTTGGCCAAAGCAGCCGGGGAGCCAGTGATCTTTTAGGATCTCCAGGCAATGTCTCTAGTATAGAGGCAAACTAACAACTCAGCTGTTATCCAAAGAAGATGGTAGCCCCATACTCTAGTTTTCCTCAGGAGTGCATGATGATCCCATACAGCCATCAATTTGGACTTGAACGTATTGGAGAGCACAATTTATATTAGTGGCCGCAAAGATGGGTAATCAATTAGATGTATAGTCCATACAAAACACTTGAAGTGCTAAATTTGTGCACGTAATTCACTAAGAGACTGCACTTCATATATAACATTTTAAGATTTCATACCATAAAAGACAACGTCACTTAGATCTAAATGCTTGAAAGAGATAGCTATAATAATATTGGTAGGATTATGTTTCAGTGGCAAAGGCTTTCCTATCAAAGATTAATTAAATTCCATATAATTTCCCTCAATTACAGTAATATTTGACAGATTCTAGTATGCAGAACACCAACAAATACAGAAAATAAAACAATTCCCCCCTCAAATATTTTTGCACAGCTGAGGATTACATTTTTCAAGAACACAAGATTATCTTTAAGCTTCAAGGAATGGTACTGTAATGGAAACGGAACATCATTTTGTCTTTCATATGAAAGGCATTGAGTCAAGCCTTTCATTAAGTCCTATTGAGGTTCTACTATCCATCAGAAATGTAAAACTTTGACTCAAGGCTTAAATATCATACCTGCCTCCTGGCCAAGAAAGCCCCTCTCAACCTCGTTCTCCCAGGGCATGTCCACTTTATCCAACCAGCCCAACTAACAGATCTACCAGAAGTACTGCCAAATCACTTGTGGCAGTCCCCCACTGTAGCACCTCCTTTGGCCAAAGGGCTTTCCACTATTGGGTCCCTAAATGGCTTAATGAGCTCCCCACACCCGTCCTACATGATTTAAAACTGGGTCCTTTCAAGACCAGTCTCAAAAATCTGCTCCTGTTGCAGTCCTCTTGTAACTGTCCCCAATTCCCTCCACCCCCCCTCTGCCTCCCTACCCTTCCCACCTAGCCCTCCCCCCTCCCTACTTTGACGTTCTTGCAACTTATCCATTGTCTATATGATTTGTACTGTTACATGTCTGGTGACTGCAAAGTATCAAATGCCTGGTTTGCGTAATAACTGCTGAATCTCCTGGCTTGTTTAATTTTGGATGGTGGGCTTATTTCTGCCAAAATTTTATTTATTTTTATTTATTTAGTTTTTGTTGACCGGGTAAGTGCACTAGAAATCCTGCCTATTTTCAGGCACAACCCGGGAAGGGGGATACAGATGAATGCCAACTGACCTTAAACCAGATTAAGCTGTTGGTGGTATTTTTAGTGAATGAGGGAAATTTGACCAGTACACCAGGGAAATTCCCCTACTCTTTTCGAGAAGTGCCATGGGATCTTTAACATCCACCTGAACTACCACCAACCCAGGCAGATGGGACCTCGGTTTAACATCTCATCCGAAAGACGGCACCTCAGAAGTGCAGCACCCCTCTCATGCTGCACTACAGTATCAGTACTGGGATATTTAACCCGAGTGCCAGATGTGGGAACTGAACCCACGGCCCTCTGATCTCCCGGCCTCAGAGGCGAGTGTGCTGCCTACTGAGCCACTGACACTGATCTCTGTTGCTTACCTTGTACTGTATGTCTTATTCCCATTGTATTCTTAATCTAAATTCCTATGTAACTCCTAATGTACCTATGATGTGGAACCTTTGCAAAGGAGTCCCTGACTCAAAGGTGTATTTTCTGAAAACAGAAATAAAGAAATAAATATCCGGCGCATTTCCAGTTACAGTAGTCTTTTTGTTTTCTCCCCTCTACGTTTAAATGGAGGCACATGGCCAATTCCCATCAAGCGTAGGCTATTCGGATCTGAGTTGTTTCTCCTTGAAGTGGCATCCCAAGGCCTTCTCTGTGTTTCCATGTAGGATGTATCTCATATGTAGTTGAATCATCTCTTTAAAATTCTGTGCTGTACGCCCTATATAAATGAGAGAAAAAGTGCACTAGACTGCATAGACAACAATTGTCTTACATCTATGGTTTTTGCTTCATCACCTGGATTTTTAAACATTTGCCCCTGCACGCAGTATTTACATATATTGTAATTTTACAGCAGTGGAAACCTTTTGGGAGCTTTTTCAACCATGACATGTTTTCACATTTCTGAGGTTAACAATAGCTTTTGGTGATCTGTCACCAGTGTTAAGACCCCTTGAGAAAATGACTCGTGGGGCATCAGACACTACACTGGAAACTTTATTATCACTTTTCAATACCTTCCAGTGTTTTTTGATGCTAACCCCTATTTTCTTGGAAAGGTCATTAAATTCTGTACAGAATGTAATTGGTTCCATTTGTTCATCCTTGTTACCTTTTGGAACCAATAAATCATTCCTTTCATTTTTTATGCTCCTTCTCCCAGCAACTGACCCCTTCGGTACTGTCCTGGCCTCCCAGCACCAGCCACGCCTTCTCTGCCACTTACCCCGGTTCTCCATTACCTTAGACTTCCCCATCAGAGGTGGGGTGAGGGTAGTTGGCCATGCTCCTCTCAAACAACACAGTTGCTGGAGGTGGGTGAACAGCTGGCATGTAGGGTCCCAGGAGAGTCAGTGTTGCCTCACCCTGCATGCTGCAGTATTTTTTTCCTTCTCTTTTGGTCCCTTCCCCACAGAGCCACTGGGCCATGCTCAGTGGCAAGCATGTGCATGCAGGATATGGTGATGCCCTGTCAAGGCAAGAGGCTGCTCCTCCCACTTTTTCTTGCTCCACACCCGCATCTCCACCTGGTGCTAGCCAGGTGGTGGTCACATGGTGGGAGAGTCCACTCCCCCTCCCCCGAGGAAGCGAGTGTCCTCTGGGGCACTAAGCCTCCTCCTCCCTGACCAGCTCTCCAGCAACTCAGGATCATTTCCAAACCCAGGTTGCTAGCATGTTGAGCTGTAACAATACCTCTGCGTAGATGCACTGGCCCCATCCCTTTCATTTTCATGGGCCATCTCAAATGCTTTATTGAGGTTTTCCCGATCCAAACAACATGAAGTCTTGCTGTGTTCTGACAATATGCAGTTAGACGGACTGGTTCAACTGCTCCAGAGAACAAAGAGTTAAACTCTATGCAAATACATAGAACTTAGAGCTCGAGCTCGGTTTTCAAACCACTGTCTTCGGTAGGTTCTAGTAACTGATCAGATTCTTTGCTCCGCTCACCAGTGAAGACGCATTGGAGATTTCTCCTCATTGCCTTCGGTCAAAGCTGAGTCTCATCGGTTTATTCGACAACCGCTTTATTATTTTTGCTTCAATCATTCTCAAACTGCTGTCTTCGGTATCGTGTACATTCCTAGGTTGGGTAAGTGTTCGGTTTCCGCAACCGTGAGGAGATCGAATTTCTTTCTCCCCTTTTCTGTTTAAATTTTCATTGTACTTGGGATCCGGTTCAAAGTCCTGACCAGAACTGAGGGTGTTCTCGGTTCCTTTTGGCTGACACTAAACCGTTGGCTGGTTTGGGACTTTGTTCTCTATTACCTGGCCTAACTAAGCCTTCAAGGGTAATTTTTCATACACTTTAATTTTCTTTATCCGGGCCTAACTAAGCGAATTCAGATAAAGTAGATATTGGATATTTTCTTAACTGGCCTAACTCAGCAACTTTATTAAGCACCAAATTGCAGGATTATGTCACAGAAACCCAAGAGAAAAAACGGTCCCACTGGGTTTCTGCGTTTTACCAAGTGCAGGGAGCAATTTGCAAAAGCTGATCCACACTTGGTCTGTCTGTACTGTTTGGGTTTTGACCACTTACAAGCAGACTGTGATATTTGTAAAAAATGCCCTCAGCCTACTTTAGAGATGCTTCAGTAAACTGAAGGAAAGGATGGAAAAGAACACTGATGGCGGTTCCCGTTCAGCTGAACCTTCGGATCTGACAACCGGTCCTTCAGGCCAAGGTGAACCGTTGACGGGTACAAGATGTTCGAGTCAGTTTCTGAACGCGCACTGTAGAAAAAAGCTAAACACTCTGGTTTGGAACCGCGCAAACACTCGGTCTCGGTTCCAACTGCAGATGAAATTGCAAAAGCCATTCGAATACTGCAGTCTTTGCAATCTGGGTTTGGCGAACCACCACAAGTACCATCTGGGCAGCCAACAGTTCTGAATACCGGTTCAAGTCCTGCAGGACACATTGATCCTGAGGAGTATTATTTTTCTGAAGAATATGATTAGTAGGAGGATGAAGGGGAACCCATTGACCCAGAGATCTCCCCTGACCATCCCCATTATGAATCCCCTCCCAGGCCTGTCTCTGAGGCCACCTCTCATTTTGCTTTTATGAGACAGGTGGCTGAGACCCTGCAGCTCTCTGTACAGGAAGCCTGGCAGGAGGGTGATGAGGAAGAGGATTACAGGGAGATGATGGAACTTCCTGTATCCCAGGGACTTTCGATTCCCATTCATAAGTCCCCTAAAAAGCAGACTTTAAAGATCCTCCAAACCCCTAGTTCTGTCCCTCCTATGGCTAAGAAAATGGACAGAAAATATTTTCTGGCTAGCAGTGGCACTGACTTTTTATCCAGCCATTGTAGCCATGAAGGGGTAGTACGAACTGTAGCCTGTCAGAAGGCTGGCATCCCCCCTGGCTTCTTATCCCCCTGACAAGGATTCCAGGAAAGTGGATTCTCTTGCCAAGAAAATGTACCTGGCATTCTCTTTAGGTATTAGGCAAGCCTCTTATATGGCTTATGCCTCCAGGTACCAGAAGTCCCTTTGGGAAGTTATGGAACAACTTGCCAAAAAGACCCCTCCTGAGCTTTCTACTCATCTCCAGGAGTTGGTCAACAAGGGGGGTACAAGCATCAAAGTCCCAGTTCCACATGGCTGTGGACTCTAATGATGCAGCTTCTAGGGCTATGGCTTCTGCTGTATCCCTCAGGCATTTCTCCTGGCTCAGGTGCACTACCCTGTCCCAGGACACGCAAATAATCCCATGGACTTTCCCCTTGTCCAGAATTCTCTGTTTGGGGTACAGACTGAGGCATACATAAAGAAGATGAATGAGTACAGAGTGGCATACAGGAGTACTTAAGCAAAAGAGAAAGCTGCCACTCCTCAAAGGCAGCAGGCCAGGGGTAGGGGTAGACTCACCCAGGCCTTTCCATCAGGCCCCAGCTTTTCCTCTACCAGCAACCCAGGGGTTCTTTAGGGAGGGGCAGGAGGGGTGCTGGCAAGGCCGCTTCCACCCCCAGTCTGCTACCCCAGCTAAACAGACACCCTGAGAAGTCTGTCTGGGCCACCTCCCCTTCCCCTGTAGGAGGCAAGCTGACCTACTATCTCCAGACTTGGCAATCCATCACTTCAGACAAATGGGTCCTGGAGATAGTAGGTCAGGGTCTTGCTCTCAGCTTCAAGCTGCTCCCAAAACTGTCAGCAAGAGCTTTCAGACCTTCCAGCCCTACAGAAACAACCCTGTTAGAGGCAGAGGTCTCCACTCTTCTACACTCAAAAGCAGTGTAGCCTGTGCTTTATCAGCACATGGGAAAAGGGTAGTACTCAAGGTACTTCCTGGCACCAATGAAAAATGGAGAGTGCCAGCCCATTCTGGATCTCAGATTCCTAAACAGGCATCTTACAAAGCCAAAGTTAAAAATGACAACCCTGGCTACCATCCTACCTACTCTCAAGCAAGGGGACTGGCTGGCATCCCTGGACCTAAAGGATGCTTATTTCCATATCCTCATCAGACAGTCTCACAGAAAATATCTCAGGTTTCGACTGCCTTCAGGCCACTACCAAGTCAGGGCCATGCCCTTCGGGCTGACATCTGCACCAAGAGTGTTTACAAAATGTCTGGCAGTCATAGTGGCATTTCTCAGAAGACAAAGGGGTTTCAGTTTACCCCTATCTGGACGACTGGCTGCTGGTGGGTCAATCGCCTTAGCAGGTCACAGAAGCACTAAAGCTCACTCAGGATACTCTTCAGTCTCTAGGGTTCCTTGTGAATCTAAAAAAGTCTGTCTTGACCCCAGCACAAGTGCTGGACTTTATAGGGGCAGAGCTGAATACCATTCAGGCAAGGGCCCTTTGCCTTCTGCAAGGGCACAGGTTCTTATCAATTTGGCAAAATCTTTCCACCTTTGAGTCCATTGACCAGCAAGGTACTTTCTACAGCTCCTAGGACACATGGCCTCCACCACAGCTGTGGCTCTGGGGGCCAGGTTTCAAATGAGGGATATTCAGTCCCATCTGAGATCATTTTGGTCTCAGAAAAGGAATCCTCTGTCCAAACTGATTCCAGTATCTCCCACCCTTCTGTTAGCTCTTCAGTGGTGGCAGGAGATGGACAACCTCAGAACCCTCTCTGGTGCTGAAAATAGATGCTTCTCTTCTGGGCTGGGGTGCTCACCTAGGGGATCACACAGCTCACGGTACTTGGCTTCCTCAGGAGTCTCTCCTGCACATCAATCTTCTGGAACTCGGTGCAGTGTTCCTGGCTATTCAGGAGTTTGCCAGTCTCCTACAGAGCAAGGTGGTTCAAGTCAGGACAGACAATGCCACCAACATGTACTACATCAACAAGGGGGGGCAAGATCCTCACTGCTGTGCACAGAATCAATGAATATTTGGAATCTGGCATATTACCTGAACATGTCACTGTCAGCAGTTCACTTGCCAGGGAAGGACAATGTACTGGCAGATGCCCTCAGTAGGATCCGCCAGGGCCATCATGAATGGACCTTGAACAGGCAGGTCCTTCTCTCAGTATTCAGGAGGTGGGAGGTGCCACAGATAGATCTCTTTGCAGCTCCTGACAATCACCAGTTACCACTGTATTTTTGCAGGCCTCCACTCCAGGGCCCAGTACCACTGGATGCTCTCTTTCTGGATTGGTCAAACAGGTTCCTTTATGCTTTTCCCCATTTCCACTGCTAGCCAGAGTCTTGGTCAAACTGAGATCTCGGTCTGCCACAATGATTTTCATAGCCCCAGACTGGGCCAGACAGTCGTGGTACTTGATGCTGCTGTCAATGTCAATGACCCGGCTGGCCCGGTGGTGCTGAGGGTTGGGGCACTGGACGCCACACCTCACGCCATGCCAGCGACCTGGGATCAGGAGCGAGCCCGGGTTGCTGAGGGTCGGCCAGGAAGGGAGAGGATTGAGCATCCGAAGGACAGCTCTCCTCTCCCAGGAGGGACGGGGTCCCGAGTCGGTGCTCAGTTGCCCTCTGGCGGAGGCCGAAGATGTGGAAAGCACTGACGACACAGAAGAAGGAGTGGGGGAGTGGGAGACATCAGCAACATGCCTTGACATCAGGGTGCCAGCCACAAAAAAAACAAGGAAAAGTACCCTTCAGCTGCGGCGGAGACGGGGCACCGGAACTTGCCCTCGATCTGCGACCACCTGCCCGGCACCCTCCCGAACGATGCTAGTGACTGCTCGGAGTGTTAGGGGCCCACCTCATCCCTGCCCAGAGGGTAAACCGAGGCTACATGGGTGACGGAGGATTGTCCGGGCAGGGCAGACCGCAGAGGGATGACTCCTTGGTGTCTCCTGAGGAGACCGGAGCTGTGGGGCGGAGAGGAGAAATAAACATGAGAATTAATAAAAAAAAAAAAAAAAAAAAAAAATGTCAATGACCAAGACGGTTTCTCTCCCCAGGAGGTACAACCTGCTGACATCCTCTCAGGGGAGGATAATGTACCCCAATCTTCAGTCTCTTCACCTCAGGGCTTGGCTCTTGAAGACTTAGAATATGCAGATTTACAATTGTCTCAATCTGTCTTGGATATTCTGAAGGGTTTCAGAAAACCTGCTACCTAGGAAAACTTATTCCTCTAACTGGAAAAGATTCTCTATTTGGTGCTCACAGAAAGACCTGGACCCACAGCAGGCTGGGTTACCAGAACTTCTGGATTATCTAGTGCACCTTCAGTCTCTGCACTTACAGCCATCTACCCTGAAGGTACACCTCTCTGCTGTCTCTGCTTATCTTTCATCAGGAAAGGGCTCTTCTCTGGCTGCACACCCAATTTTCAAACAGTTTTTCTTTTTTTAAAAACTTTCTTTATTTAAAATTTTAGCTCAATCATACAGAACAAACAATATACAGACATACAATTAACAGATATGAGTTTTCCCTCTCCATTTCTTCAAAGGCATTTCATCTAATATAATTTATATTTAAGTTTGACAGTTTGCAGTCTATAAACAGAGTAACAGCACAGCATACCTTTTTTCAATCATACTTATAATCTTTAAATCACTACTTAGTTGATTTCTATTCTATACCCATTTTTATGTAGGGGAGAAAAGGAGAAAAGTCGAATCATTTATCATCCTACCAGTTATGAGACACCATATGCATTTTGTTTATACCTTATAGGTTTCTATAATACATTATGTGTTCTAGTTCTGAGGTCTCATTATATTACCCTCTACATGGAGTTGATCAAGGGATGAAGTCGGGTCTTACCCTTGCCATGTATAGGACCCAGTGCCTCCACAAGATCTCAAAATAGGGGACCCTTTTATTAATGGAAGCCGTTAATGCCTCCATTCTATATACATTTATCATGCGCTCTTGCCACATATTTAGGGTGATAGCTTTTGAGATAACCAGTTGCTCGTTATTGCCTTTTGGGCTGCTAAGAACGAGATTTTCAGAAACTTAATTGTTAGGGGGTCTCAGAATTCCTTGGGCAGTTCCAAGAAAAAGTAACAAAGGGGGGAAATTTTCAAGTTAGGATCCACTATTGCCTGCAAGGCCTGATGGAGGTCCTGAAGGAAGGGGGCAAGAACAGGACAACCCCACATTATATGTGCCAATGTTGCAGGTGCGTGTTCACAGTTTCTCCAACATGCAGATAAGTTAGAGTTCATATATTTCATCTGGATTACTGAGGTTCGGAAGTACCTGACAAAAATCTTCCAGGAAAATTCCCGCCAGCCCACCGCCGACAGGCCCCAGTGGACCCTTGTTTGTGTCCAAGCCCAAACTTCCTCAGAAATCCGAATTTCCAGATGTCGTTCCCATGCCTTCTTTGTAGTAGAGGAAGAATCCCCCTTCCAGGCAAGGAGTGCCTGATATAAGTTAGAGATGATATGAGATCTAACCGGGATACCCTCTATTGCTTTCCTGAAAATGTCTGCAATCTGTGGAGGGGGTGGGCCCCCAACATTGAGGTGTACCAAAAGACTACTAATATAATTTCTAATTTGAAAATATCTAAATCTGTCCTTCCAGGATATTCCATATCTATTAACTAGTGTTTCAAGGGACAAGATCCCATCTCCCTCTAATAAGTGCCAAATCAAATGTAAGCCTTTATCCTCCCATCTCTGGAATCCCACATCCCACCTAGTGGGGAAAAAGGAATCCAGGTATGGAACCGAGAATAAGAGGCTCCTCCAACCCCTCACCTTCCTGTCACTCAGGGTTCCATGCCAAATGTTCAGGGTGAAAGCTGTGTAAGGATTGCCCTCTTGACATATGCTTGATCTTTCCCTCTGCCCTTGTAGTGCACCATTTAAGTTCTTAAAGGGGGTGGCTTCCCATAACTCTAGTTTTCCACTTAGCTAAATAAGCCCAATCCAGCCAATACATGACTGTTCGTAGCTGTGCAGCCTGATGATATAGTTTAAAGTTTGGTAATGATAGGCCTCCCTCTTTCTTCGGGATTTGAAGCGCCGAAAGGTGAACTCTGGGTTTTTGTGACCCCCGTATAAAATGGGAGATTCCCCTGTTGAAAGAATTAAAGTATGAGTCCGGGATAAGAGTAGGGATTGTCTGTACCAGATATAGGAACTTAGGGAGGGCTACCATTTTTATCGCCTCCACTTTCTGAATCAAAGGGATGGGAATGAGGGCCCACTGCTCCAGTTCCAGCTTAATACTTTTTAAGATTGGGATAAAGTTGAGTGAGAACAACTGATCCATTTGGAAACTCAACTGAACCCCAAGATATTTGATATGGGATATATCCCACCTAAATGGGAACTTCCTTCGGGTTTGTTCAGAGGGTTCATAATGTGATCTCAGGACCTCTGTTTTAGCCATGTTTATTTTGTATCCAGCTAGAAGACTACACTCTGTCAGCTGTGCCCAAAGATGTTCTAATGACTGCTCTGGATTTTTGAGATATACCAGTAGGTCATCTGCATACAAAGCTAACTTATGTGTTTCCCCTCCTAATTTCCACCCCTGTATTAACTCATCCTGTCTTAACGCCTGGGCTAAGGGTTCAAGGTATAGGGCAAAGAGAAGGGGGGAGAGGGGGCATCCCTGCCTGGTGCCACAGTACAAGGGTATCGGGGTGGAGATTCTGCCATTAATCTTTATATAAGCCTTGGGGCAAGTATATATGTTATTTATAATTTTAATAAAGGATTCGGAGAATCCAAATGCACTCAGAGCGAGGTCCAGGAATTTCCATGCCACCCGGTCGAAAGCTTTCTCAGCATCCAGGCTTAGTAGCATACAGGGCGCCCCCGACCGGGCGGCATGGTATAGCACATGCAACAATCTTTTAATATTATCCTGGGTCTGTCTACCGAGGACAAAGCCTGTTTGATCATAACTGACTAGTTTAGGCAAAACCTCCTCCAGGCGTTTCGCCAGGACTGAGGCATATAGATTATAATCAATGTTCAAGACAGAAATAGGATGGAAGGAACTACACTGTGTAATATCTTTTCCAGGTTTGGGGACACTTGAGATAATTGCGTAATTCCAGGTATCTGGGAGCACCTCCCCTGACTGTATCTCCCTGCACGCCCTCAACAGAGGTCTCTTGATCTCCTTTATGAAGAACTTAAAGAATTCAGGGGTATACCCATCAGGACCAGGGAATTTTTTTTTTCAGTCTCTTAATTGCAGCAGCCAATTCTAGGGGGGTGATGGGTGCATCAAGAGAATCTCTAACTTCCTGAGTTAACTTTGGTAGTTTTAATTTGGCTAGGTATAATTCTATTTGTTCTCTGTCTGGTGAATGATCTGATGCATATAAACTTGAGTAGAAGTCCCTAAAGCCAGCTAAAAAATTTTCCGAAGTTTTTAATAGGTGGCCAGTCTTGGGGTCTCGGATCTGAGTGATCGTAGACCGGGTGGTCTGTTGTCTCAGACGGTGGGCCAAGAGGCGAGAGGCCCAGGGTCCTGTCTCATAGTATCACTGGCGTAGGCACTGTAGAGCCTGTTCTGTCTTTACATCAATTAATTTTTGAATCTGTTGTTTAGTGATTTGTATATCCGATAGTACGGAACAGTCCCCTCTAGCATGTCGTCCCTGTAGATCCTGTAATTGTTTTTGAAGATCTTCCATCTGCTGGTTTTGCTGTCATTTAAAATGGGGCAGTGAATTTAATGCAATCCCCTCTAAACACTGTTTTCACAGTGTCCCATAGTATCGTGCCTGGGATTTCCAGAGACATATTATCCTGTTGGATTTGTACTAACCTGGCAGTGGCCATGTCTGTAAATTCCTTTAGATTCAACAGATAATTGTTAAATCTCCAGAGGGACTGTCCCTTTTTGACTCTCCAATTCAGCTTCAACAACAGCTGTGCGTGATCGGAAAGTACAGATGGGACATGCTTGCATTCTAAGACTTGGTCTTGATGTTCCCCAGATATCAACAGATAGTCGATCCGGGCAAAAGAACCATGGGGAAATGAGTAATGTGTATACTTCTCCAAGCATCCACCCAGAAAGCCCCCCAAGTAGTTCTTGACAAATTTACTGGCTGAGCTCTGCCGAAATGCTTTAGTTTTAGAGGTGACTTTTTGCTCCCATACCTGATTTAGGTCCCCACTCACTATCAACAGACCCTTTTGTTGCTCGGAGATTTTATGTAGTAAAGAACGAAAGATTTCCTTTGTAGAACCCAGAGGGGCATATAGGGAGGCCAGTGTGATAGGGGTACCCTCCAAATTACCTGATAGTATAGCCAGGCGACCCTCTGGGTCCATGTAGCTGGCTGTCTTTTGGAACTGTGTTCCCCTGGAGATCAATATTGCAGAGCCTCTTCTCTTCTCTTCCCCTTCCCAAAGGAGGCAGCGACCACGTGGTCATAACCAAACTTCCCCAACTTCTGATGCTCGGACTTACTTAGATGCGTCTCTTGTAGTAAGACAAATGAGGGGTTCTGTCTTTTTATAGTGGACATAACCTTATGTTGCTTTTATTGGATTGTTCAGCCCATTGACATTGTGGGAGATAATTTTGATAATAGTGTTATCCTCCATTTAAAAACCAAAGACCGTATTCCCTCGTGTACACCAGCCCCTGCTTTCCCTCCCTTAATATTTTTTGCTTTCCCCGATGTTTTCCCCGATGTCTCCTCCCCCCCCACTACATCTCTCCCCGCACCCTCCACAAGTAGTGTTAGTTTATGTCTTCCCGTTTGTCGTTCTGGTGTAGATTGCTAATGAAGGTGTTTGTTTATAAGAATAACTTTTAGCTCAACAACCACATAGACAAAACATATAATTTCCAAACTCCTATAAGGAGGTGCTAACAGAGCAATCCTCACCCAGAAGGAAAAATTATTTACAAAGTGGCTTCCAAGGTAAGGGAACAAGAAGTATTGTTCCCTATATGTTCGAGCGAACCATACTCGAACTGGAGGAGAAGAGGCCCATAGAGTGGCTCGTTCCTCCTGGACCCCAAAGCTAACAGGTCCTTGCCAGATGACGTGGCACGTCATCCCCAACAGTGTACATGGCATTGTACAGGATACATATAACATAAAAACCTCAGTATAACCAGTATGAAACTCAGTATAGCTATTCCAAGGCTCACCCCCCCCCCCATCGCATCTGTCAGAATTCTGCACTGTGACCCCGTCCTTCCGTCACCTCTGGGACCTTAACTGTAGTAATATACTAATTCTCTAAATACAATAACAGAGCATGAGTTTTCTATCATATCCATAAATGACCCCCAACAATCAACACAAAGTGTACAATTCAGAACGCTTTCACTACGATATGGTGTTGAGTTTCATCTTACGAGAATCATCATTTGATTCAGGGCAAGTAATGACCTTTAAGCCTTACACATTGTTTAAACATTCAACTGTGGCCCAATGACTGCAGCGAGCATTCTTACAGAGCATGACAAGGCACAAGGGAGATGTATAACTAGTAATCTTTATGCTTCCCCGTTCCCTGGTGTGCCTCTTAGAATGGAGTTTCCCTCAGGAATCTGTTCAACCCCGCCCCATTATGTAGGTTTGCATATAGTGTTATATGTAAGGGGGTCTTCTCTCTGGATAAATCTCCTGCCCCTCCTTTGCCCTCTGCAGAAATCAGGTCTAATATGAGGCTTCGGGAACCTAGACCCCCACCTCTGATCTAACCAAGGAGTTTAAAACATCAAGGAGATCGAATTATATATAAGAATGATGTTAAGGTATGTAAAGGCCACCATACTATTCTACACCACTAACTCGTTCTGAACATACACGCAACCCCTTGTTTTATCAGGTTCCCACCCCAACATACCCCTGACCATTTACCAGTAATGGTCCGTTCCAGTGTCCACAGTCCTGGATGTCAAGAGTCCCATTTATTTTGATCGTAAAGATAAAGTCCAGTACTCCCACGTAGAGAAGGAGCTGCAGGGGATAAAGTTATCCTGGCAGCAGCAACTGTCCTATTCGGCTGAGCTCAGCTCTCATGTATCCTCGGTTCTTTCAGCAAATGACTCCTCTGGCACTGGAGGGTGAGTGAGTTTGTATAACATACTGTTGCTGTCTTGAAGGGTGTTAACAGCCACTTTCTTTCCTGCTCGAGTGGGGTTTTGGTGCCGAGCTGGATGCCAAGGGTTTTGTAAGGTGGCCGGTTGTTCCCTACGACATGGTGCCTCCGAGACCTCATGCCCCTTGCTCTTCATTGCCTGAAGCGCTTCTTCAAAAGAGTGATAAGTCTCAGTGCCTGTTTCCCAGAAAACTCTCAAGCAGCAGGGGTAGGGTGTCTGGAACCTGATGTTCAGAGTCTTTAGCTTCCGAAGTAGTGGAATGTAGGCCATGCGCTGTTGTTGGATCACCGGGGGGTAGTCCTAATTGAAGATCAATCAAGCACTATTGTACTCTACGCGGCCTTGTTTCCATGCTGCTTGGAGGATCTGTTCTTTCTCCTGGAAACTTGAGAATTTGGCCACTATTGACCGGGGCCTAGCGGTCGCCGATGTGGGTTTGGGTATTAATGCTCGATGTGTCCTTTCAATCTTAAACTGGAAGGCTTGCGGCAGGTCAAGCACATGGCGCAGCACGTCCTCCAAGAATTCATTCATGTCCCCGATTTCAACTGACTCAGGTAGGCCATATATTCTTAGGTTGTCTCGGCGTGATTGGGCTTCTAGATCTAAGCACTTGGCAGATGTAAGCTCTTGTTGTTGGAACAAATATTCGATCACTCGTGAGATTTGTATTATGTCGTCCTCAGCAGTCGATATGCGTTCCTCTGCACCGGACACTCTGGTTTCGAGCCCATTTAGATCCAAATGTAGTTTATTGAACTCCTGCCGCGTTTTGGATCTGAATTGTTTCATTTCTGTAGTAAGGTTTCAAACCTGGATCGTGATAAAGTATCCAGCTCTGTCTCCGTATCTCCTCCCGCCATACTCGAGGGAGATTCTCTCCCGCTGGTAGCCGAGCTTGCTGGGCTTAATCCACTCTGATCCTCTTTCCCTTTTTGATTTTTCGAGCAGGGTCTTTTCACTGATGTCTTCCCACTTTACAATCTGTGCATCTTTGGTAAAATTTAAGCTGGCTGTGCTGTGTGGGAACGTGTTTAGTAGCGATGGAGAGGAGAGCTGCTTGATTAGGCAGCCATGTCCTTGGTGACATCACCGGAAGCTTCAAACAGTTTTTCAAAGGGTTGCTGCACCTTCACCCTCCACACAGGGAACCTACCCCTGCATGGGACTTGAACATATGCATAGGTCAGCTTATGCAACCTCCTTTCAAACCTATGTTTTCTTCAGAGCTTAAGTTTCTCACTTGGAAAACCATATTTCTAGTGGCCATCACTTCTGCTAGAAGAATCAGTGAGTTTGCGTTTGTTGCAGAGCCCAATTATATTATATTTTAAAACAAAACCATGTTCGCACCTGGGAACCGTGCTCAGCTGAACAGGTAAAAGTATTAATGAGATCAGCTGAGGAATGCCTAATGAGGTGTTCGAACATTAGATTGGTGTTAGTGCTTCATTTGCTCAGCTCAGTGCCTATCCATTATTTTAACGAAGACAGCCGGCGCCAATCATCAAAATTGATTAAGCCAGGGGTGTAAACGCTGGGAAGATGGTGGCCTTTTAGCCGGATGTGGAAGTAGGTGTCTTTAAATAAAATGAAGCACTTTAGCACTCCAGAGTTTGAGCTTCTGTGTCTGATTCGAACCTCATTTGAGCGGTTCTATTTTTTACCGTGCCGGCTTCCAATTATATTATACCCCACAGGGATAAGATTGTGCTCCGAACTAATAGAAAGTTTCTTCCTAAGGTGGTTTCTGATTTCCATCTTAATCAATCCATTACTTTGCCTGTATTTTTCTCAGAGCATTCCAGTTCAGGTGAACGCACGCTCCACAATCTGGATGTAAAAAGAGCTATTAGCTATTACATGGACAGGACAAAGGAGCTAAGAAAGGAATGTTCCCAACTTTTTCTTTCCTATGGTGAGATTGGGAAAGGCAGACCAGCTGCAAAAAGGACTATAGCCAGATGGATTGTAGCCTGTATCCAGTTTTGCTACAGTAAGCTGGGTAAGGACCCACCAGCAGGCCTTAGGGCCCATTCTACTAGGGAGACTGCTGCCTCCTTGGCGGCTGCCAGGGAAGTCCCCTTGCTTGAGATATGTAAGGCTGCAACCTGGAAATCTTTCCATACATTCACTATTCACTACAGCTTGGATATTCAGGCTAGGAGTGATGACAGGTTTGGCACAGCAGTACTGCAGAGACTATTCCCCAAATAGGTTCTGTGCTCATCTCCATGGGGCACTGCTTTGTAGTCTGCATATTGTCAGAATACAGCAAGACTTCATGTTGTTTGAAGATAAAATTACTTAGCATAGTAATGTTCTTTCTTCTAATGGAGTCTTGCTGTATTCTGACCTCCCACCCTACCTCCGCTTCAGAACCTGGGGAAGGGTGATTTATTCTGCAGCACCTATAGGACTTAACCCAATGGTGGGTAATGGTCTTCTTTGGGCATCTGTGACTTGAGTCTTCTACATGACTTTTTTGTCTTTTAAACATAGAAACATAGAATTTGATGGCAGATAAGGACCGCTTGGCCCACCCAGTCTGCCCATTTCCCTACCTACTGGATAAGCTGCAGATCCTAGTTAACCAGCAGCCTACTTCTTCTTACCCCAACCCCCCAGAATTGCCTTATGACTGTCCCATGCATGCTTGAATTCCACCACTGATTTTGACTCTACAACCTCCTCCGGAAGGCCGTTCCATGCATCCACAACCCTCTCTGTGAAAAAATACTTCCTTAAATTACCTCTGAGCCGCCCCCCATCTTCAAATTGTGCCCTCTTGTTCTTGCACACCTCTTTTTTTGAAAGGTGCTACCTCTTGGACTTTGTTGATTCCCTTGAGGTACTTGAAAGTTTCTATCATGTCCCCCTCTCCCTCCTTTCCTCGAGGCTATACATATTAAGCTCCTTAAGTCTCTCTTCATATGTCTTCCGGTGCAGACCCTGCACCATTTTAGTTGCCCTCCTCTGGACAGCTTCCATCCTGTCTGTGTCTTTGCGGAGATTGGGTCTCCAGAACTGCACACAGTACTCCAGATGGGGTCTCACCAACTGTCTGTACAGAGGGATAATAACTTCCTGTTTTCTACTGGTGATGCCTCTCCCTATGCATCCCAGTATCCCCCAGCCCTCCTTGCTGCCCTCTCACATTGCTTGCCCACCTTTAGGTCATCTGATATGACTACCCCCAGGTCCCTTTCCATTTTTGTTGTTAGTATCTCACCCCCATTGTGTACTCTTCCCCTGGGTTTTGTTTCCCAGGTGCATTGCTCACTTCTTAGCTTTGAATCTAAGCTGCCATACATTTGACCATTCCTCTAACCTTGCCAAGTCCTTCTCATCCTTTCCACCCCACCCTGTGCATCAACTCTGTTGTAGATCTTAGTGTCATCTGCAAGAGACATACTTTTCCTTCAGTCCTTCCATAGTCGCTTATAAAAGACATTGAAGAGGACCCGTCCTAATACTGAACCCCTGGGTACCCCACTAGTAACCCTCCTTTCTTCAGAGTGGACTCCATTTACTATTACTCTTGTGTCCTATTCTCCAGCCAATTCTTTACCCAGGCTGTCATCTTGGGACCCCTCCCAGGCTGGCTAACTTGTATATTAATCTTTTGTGTGGGACTGTGTCAAATGCCTTGCTAAAGTCTAGGTAGGCCATGTCCACAGCCCCTCCCTGATCTACTACTTTGGTCACCCAGTCAAAGAAATCTATCAGATTAGTCTGGCATGACCTTCCCGCTGTGAATCCATGCTGCTAGGGTCCTGTGCCCTCTGGCCTCTAGATACCGACAGTTCTTTCCTTCAGAAGTGATTCCATCATTTTCCCTATCACTGAGGTTAAACTAACAGGTCTGTAGTTTCCTGCTTCTGCCTTGCTCCCACTTTTGTGAAGGGGAATCACATCTGCCCTCCTCCAGTCCTCGGGTACCACCCCATCCTCCCATGATTTGTTAAAAAGGGTAGTCAGTGGTGTCACTAGTTCTATCCTTAGCTCTTTTAGAATTCTGGGATGAATCTCATCAATCTTTTGATTATGTTGCCCCTGTTGGTGCCCCCGTGTTTAGGCTTAGTTAGTCTTTTTGCCTACATATATTTAGTTTCACGTCATAGAATCTGGCCAGTTACTAGAACGTACCGAGGACAGTGGTTGGAAAACTGAGCTCAAGCTCAACGTTCTATGCATTTGCATAGAGTTTAACTCTTTGTTCTCTGGCGCAGTTGAACTGGCCGGTCTAACTGCATATTGTCAGAATACAGCAAGACTCCATTAGAAGAAACAACATTACTATGGTAAGTAATGTTTTCTTATATCCCCTCTCCAGTAGCCTGTCTTTCGTCTCTTTTACTTGAAGCTCAAAATCAGCTTGTGAGCTGCAATTTCTTTTAAGCCTGAAGAATTGGCTATATGGTACAGAGGAGCTAAAAGCTGAGTGGTGGACACTTTTTGCTAGTAAGATACTGTTTGCTGCAGTCTTTTTCTGGAACCCTTTAGTTTTTACAGTCTGATTATGGTTCCCTTCTGGTGTCAAATTCCAAAAATTAATAGCTTTTGGATTCCATTGTGCTGTGAATTTTAAAGTTAAGTTCTTTGTTACTGAGATAGTGACACACTGAATTTCACTTCTCTTGCCCTTCAATGCGCACAGGACATCATCAATATAACATTTCCATATAGCGATGTCATGTGCACGTGGGTTGACTTCATCATTATTAATGGCTTCCTGTTCCCATGCTGCCATATTCAGACTAGCATACAAGGGGACCACTGAGGTCCCCATTGGTGCCCCCTTGTATTTGCAGGTAAAAATCTTTCTTGAAAAGAAGTAGTAGTGGGTGAGAACATATTCCAACCCCTCCATTATAAAATCTCTTAGCATGTCATTTCCATGTTTTTCTAGAAAGTGCCAAACTGCCCATAGTCCATCTGCATGGTATATGGAAGTATTCAGAGACTGGACATCTATCACCAAGATGTATTCTTTTCATCCCATATCAAGCCTTTCAAGTTCCCCAGGATGTCCATCATGACTCTTAAAGGAAAATGACACCCTCATAGCTCATACATTTTACTTGTTTTCCATGTCATAGAAACATAGAAGTTGACCGCAGATAAGGACTGCAAGGCTCATCCAGTCTGCCCATTTTTTTCTACCTTATGAATGTGCCATAGGACTGTACTCAGTCAATGGCCTATCTATTCATACTCATCTTTATTGCTCCCTTATGCCTGTCCCATGCCTGTTTGAAGCCCTGCACTGTATTCATATCCACCACTTCCTCAGGTAGGCCGTTCCATGCATCCACCACCCTTTCTGTGAAAAAGAACTTCCTCACACTCCCCCTTAATCGGCTTCCCTCTAATCTCATGCTGTGTCCTCTTATCCTGCTATTTTTCTTATATTGAAACATGTTAGACTCTTCCACCTTGTTAATGCCCTTAAGATGTTTGAATGTTTCGATCATATCACCTCTCTCCCTCCTTTGATCTAGGGTATACATATTGAGCTCCGTTAATCTGTACCCATATGTTTTCTGATGCAGTCCCTGCACCATTTTGGGTGCCCTTCTCTGGACTGCCTCCATTTTGTTAATTTCCTTGTGCAGGTGCGGCTTCCAGTACTGCTAGCAGTACTCCAGATGGGGCCTAACCAGTGTCTTGTAAAGAGGGATTATTACCTCCTTCTTATGACTTGTGATACCCCTACTAATACACCCCAACATCCCTCTAGCCTTACCTACTGCTTTAGTGGTCTGCTCGGATGATTTCAGGTCATCTGTGATGATGGTGCCTAAGTCTCTTTCTTCCCTTGTGATTGCCAGCAACTCCCCTCCCAACCTAGAGGTGGCTTCAGGGTTTCTCTTCCCTATGTGCATGATCTTGCACTTATTTGTGTTAAACCCCAGTTGCCACTCTTCCGACCATTTTATCACTTTATCCAGGTCTCTTATCATTCTGCTACACACATCTGGATCATCAATTCTGTTGCAGATCTTGGTGTCATCTGCAAACAGACAAACCTTACTCTCCAGTCCCTCTGCAATGTCACTGATGAGGATATTGAAGAGGACAGGTGCCAGGACTGATCCCTGAGGTACCCCACTTGTGACTTGCTTCTCTTCAGACTGTGTACCATTTACCACCACTCTCTGTTTTTTGCCTGCCACCCAGTTGACCAACTTCTGACCCAGCACGAGCATACCCAGGTTATTAATCAGTCTTCTATGTGGAATGGTATCAAAAGCTTTGCTGAAGTCAAGGTAGGCAGCATCAACTGCTCCCACTTGGTCCACCACTCTGGTTACACAGTCAAAGTCTATAAGATTAGTTTAACATGACCTTCGTGTTGTAAACTCATGCTGTCTTGGATCCTGTGCTCCTATGGATTCCAGGTGATGCACTATCCTTTCCTTAAGGAGTTCCTCCATAATCTTGCCCATTACTGAGGTAAGACTGACTGGTCTGTAGTTCCCTGCCTCCTCCGTGCTACCACTCTTGTGGAGCAGGATCACATGAGCCCTTCTCTAGTCTTCTGGGACCTCTCATGTGCTCAGAGACTCACTAAACAGTTCTGATAATGGCTCTGTTAGTTCCACCCTTAGCTCCTTTAGTACCCTGGGATGTACTGTATGCCATCAGGTCCCATTGCCTTGTCCACCATGAGCTTAGCAAGCTCTTGTAGGACCCTTTCTTTTGTGAAGGGACTAGTGCACACCTCCCTCTCCTCCTGTGTCCATGGTGCTGAGCTGTGGGCCCTGCCCTACCTTTTCCTCAGTAAATACTGAGCAGAAGTATCTGTTTAGGATATATGCTTTTCCTTGGTCCTCCTCCTCACACTCCCCCTTATCCCCTTTGCTCTTAGCAATACCCCCTCTGGACTTTCTCCTTTCACTAATGTATCTATAAAAAGTCTTGTCGCCTTCTTTTACTGTTTGTGTTAGTGTTTCCTTGGTGTAGGCCTTTGCCTGCCTTACTGCCTTCCCTGCTTCCCTTAGGGAAGTTTGGTATGCCTCCCTATCTTCGTCCCGCTGCATTTCCTTATATTTCCTGAAGGCCAGCCTTTTGGCTCTGACCTTTTCTGCTAATGTTCTTGAGAACCAAAGTGGTTTCCTTCTTCTTTTCTCTCTAACACAATGGATGTTGCTTCAAGTATTGCATCCTTAATGCTTGCTACCTTTGCCTGTATCCCCTCACCTGTATTTCTTCTTGCCAGGGCTAGCTTAACTCTGTTGGTAATCATATCAAAGTCAGCTCCTCTGAAGTCCCATACGTTTGCCTTGGAATTGGATGATTTAGTTCTAGTGGCCAAATTGAACCATACCATATGATGGTCATTGTCACCCAGGTGACTTTCTACCTGGAGATCTGTGATCCTTTCCCCATTAGTCAGTACTAGATCTAGGATAGCCCTGTCTCTTGTGGGTTGTTCTACCAGTTTTTTGAGGCCCTCCCCCTGCAGGGAATCCACTATGTTCTAGTTCTGGCAGATATTCCTGCTGGTATAGACCAGTCTGTATCTGGCATGTTGAAGTCTCCCATTATCAGAACCTCCCCTTTAGCAGTCATGTTTTTTATATCTTCTAACAGTAATGTGTCTATGTCCTCCCCCTGGTCTGGAGGCCTGTAGACAACCCCAGTTCATATGGCAGTCCCATTTTCTGTTTCCAGGGTGACCCACAGTTCTTCTGGCTCCTTATGTGTATTCTGAATTTTTGTAGCTTTGATATTTTCATTGACATTAAGAGCCACTCCACCCCCCCCCTTTTAAACTTTGGTCTCTTCTGAACAGTACATAGCCAGGTACTGAAGTCTCCCAAGTGTGGTTACTGGTAAACCATGTCTCGCTGATGGCTCCTATGTCCAGTTTAGCCTCTATCATTGTTGCCTGCAGGTCTGGGTTCTTGTTTCCCAGACTGCGAGCATTTGTGTACATGATTTTCCATTGGCCAGATTTCGGTGTGTGAGTTGTTGGGCGAGGTCCGGCATTTCCTCTGTGTGTCGTATGAGGAGCCTGACCTTTTTCTTTACCTGGTGATGCAAATGAACTACAAACATGCTGAACTCCTATTTGATCACTAGTTGAGGGGAAGGGGTGTTCTTCCCATTCAACGTATCGGTTGCTGCACCCCTCTACCCATTTGCTAGTTTAAATATTCTGCAAAGACATCAAACTTCTGCCCCAATGCACTGATTCCCTCCTTAGTCAGATGCGGTCCATTGAATTTAAATAAGTTTTGCTCCCAAAACTGTTGCCAGTTACCTACAAATTTGTGTTCTTTTTCCTGGCACCAGCTCTTGAACCACATGTTTGGCTCCTCTATCTCCCCTTCTATGACCTTCTGTCCATCTGCCCCCCTCTGCCAGACTGGCAGGATCTCAGAGAAGGAGATGCCGAATGAAATGGATAACAGTTTGTCACTCAGCCTGGTCAGGTGTTCCTTGGTCTCCACAACTGACCAGCTGGTGAGATCGTTAGTCCCTATGTGTACCAGGACATCGATGTTTTCTCCTGTTTCCTGCACTATTTTAGCAATGCAGTCAGTGTCTCTCCATGCTGATGTACCTGGGAGACATCTGACCATTACCCCCGGCTGGAGGTAGGTATCAACTCCCCGAATCATGGAGTCTCCTATGATCAGAAGTGTTTTGGATTTCCTTTTTCCTTTTTTTGTTTTGGTCCCAGTTTTGGGCGAGTTTTGTTGTGGTAGCTCCTGTGCTGCAGTCTCCTGCTCTGCAGTGTCCTCTGCCCCTTTGTTTGATTTTGGAGATAGAGGCAGATACCTGTTTGTAGTTTTTATATGGTTTGTGGAAGTGATACGTTGGAGAGCACTGAGTGATGGGGCACCTGATTTGCCCCTCCTAACCACCTGCCAGCCTCCCAGACCAACTACTCTCTGCGGTCGAGGTGCTTCTGTTGGATGTTGGGGAAATGTCGGTTGGTTCTTATAGTATATTTCCTCTTTTCATGTAGCTGGTAGGGTATATGTGATTGCTTTAGTTTATTTTCACTGTTCCTGCAAGTCCCTATAACTATCCTGGGGTCTCCATTTTCTGGTTGCTGAAATCTCATTGTCCCTGACAGTGGCATTAGCATATGAAAACATGATGTGTCAGTACTTTTTAAACTCTACAGTATGTATGTCTGCTTAATTAGAGTTCAGCAAAGTAAGCTAGCTGTGATATCCATTAGCTTTGCAAACTGTCTAAGTTGTAATGCAGATTTTTTCCCTTTAAATTGCATTCAATTTGTGTATTTCCAGTGATTTATTTCAGGATATTTGTACTTTCAGCATAGAGATAGATGGTATAAATGGGTGTTGTGACATCAAGTTCTCATATGCTAATGCAGCTCTCATGGACAATAAGAGTTCAACAACCATAAATGGAGACTCCCAGGACAGATGTAGGGGGCTGGCAGGGATGGTGGAAAGACTAAAGCAAATATGTGTATCTCCAACAACTTCAGGAGAAACGTTGTCTGTTGACATGGAAACAAATAACATTTGCAAGATATGAGGGTATAGTTTTCCTTTAAGTATGCCAGAGTTCTGACCACTATTTTCTTCAAAAAATAGTCAAGCATTTCGCCAGGTTGTGACACAAGGAGCCAGTGCCTGATACAATGGGACATCCTAGAACCTCTGCAAATAATTGTGGATTTTTAGGAAGGTGTATAGGGTGGGGATAATACGGTGCTCAAGAATAAAAAAATTCTGCCTCTTGTTTATCTATTTCACCCCATCAATTGCTTTTTTTTTCACCAGATCTGTTATGTTCAGTCTTGAACTTTGCTATGGGATCACTTCTTAGTTTTTTAAAACTTTGTTCATCCTTTAAGAGACGAAAATCCACTGTCTCATATTAGCTTTTATGAGTGGGATCAGAGGAAAAGAATAAAGGAACCTCCTTTTGCAGGAGAGGGACAACATGTCTCATCAAAAAAATCCATGGCCTGGAGAAAGTGAGTAGAAATGCAGCAGTTTTGCATAGTGTGAGAACACAAATCCAACTATGCCATACCATGGAGATCAGCAAATCCCATTCATGCACCAGGGACTGAGACCTGCTTAGTCTGTCCGTTAAGATGTTTCGGACACCTGGGAGAGACACAACCAATAAAGGAAGGTGGGAAATATTGCTCAGTACTACACTCTCATTGCATCCCTGCACAGGGGATAAGAGCAAGTGCTCCCTTGCTTGTCCATGTAGTGCATGACATTGACATTATCCATCTGACTCAACAAGGAACCGGGATTGAAGTGCTCCAGGGAAGCCTGGAGACCAAGCAGAACAGACCGCATCTCCAATATATTGATATCGAGAGCTGACTTTAGATCGTTCTAGGACCCTTGAGTCAAATAGGAACTGAGATGGGCATCCCAGCTGGACCCTAAGACATCTGCTGTGAGAATCAACACAGGAGTCAGGGAAAATAATAGAATACTCAGTTCCTCAAACAACTGTCTTATTCTGGACAATGTGTATAGAATCATTTCCTAGGATGGAGCCTTTAGGGGGCTTTGCCTGCAATGGAGGAATTAAAGGTGTGCTGCTGGATCCCATCGACAATGACGATGCCGAAAGGGGAGGCCTAGTCATTGGGTTAGCCATTACCTTCAGCGACAGTGATGGTAACAAGCATTGAAATAGTTCAAAGAATGACACCAGAATAACCTGGGAGTTGAAGGCACCTTGTAAAGGACCCAGCACAACCAACATCGAAGGGGTGGAACCTGAAGATGGGACCTGCATACCATCCATGGTAGGTATGGAAGTATCAGAGCTAGACCCTGACCTTGGTGTCTCATTGATGTTTGGGGTTGGGGGGCTATAGTCATCATCAGAGCAGAAGAGAATTTACCCTCCCTCAGTGGAGACCTTGACCTCACCGGCAAAGGAGGAGCTTTATCCTTATGCTTGTGGTGACGACCAGACGAGGAGGACTTCAACAATGACTTATTCTTATCTTTGTCCTTAGTCCTTGAAGACTGCAGCAGTGACAATATCACTGAATGCCAGGGAGTTCCCATCCCAGAGGAAGTCGAGCAAGAGGGAGAAGCCGACTTGGAGTCTGTGGCCTTGGCTTGAGCTTCAGTAGCCATAATGTCGATGAAGATTTCCACAGACTTTTTTCAGGATCTCCATGTGGCCTAGTTAAATCCCTGGCAGATCTTGCATGTCCTGACATTGTGAGCAGGTTCAAACAGTGAATGTCATCCTTGTAGATCTTGTAACAGCAGGTACAAAACCTAAATAAAGGTTCTTTCAACAGAGGCATAAAAGGACAATATCATTAAGGTAAGGTAAAGTGAAGTTTAGAAAACAATAAGGTCAGAGAAATAATGGCATTGTTTCTTTACAGGTCTGATGAGTAGTTGACAGCAGGAGAAAGAATTGAGTATCAGTGGGGCTCTTCATGCTTATATAGGCTCAGACTTTGCACGTCATTGTGGGTGCCCCCCTGCCCCAGCAGAAGTTTCTGAGTGGTTCTGATGCCAACTTTTACAACAGTTGAAACCAGAGTGCTCAGCAGGGTATGATGGGTTAGCACCTAATTTACTATGGGAGGCTGCTGTGGAATTGGTATTCTTTTGAACCTGTGTTTTACCACAGGTTATGTCCCTGACCTATGGAAACATTCTTTGGTAGTGCCAATTTGCAAATCTGATTCTGTTTTTGATTTTGGTAATTACAGACCCATTTCTATTTTGTCAGCATTGGCAAAGACTCAAGATAGAATTGTCTATAGGCAATTTATAGATTACATTCATAAATATGGTCTGTTGTCACTGAATCAACATGGTTTCAGAAATGGTCATGGAACAGAGACTGCCTTGGTCGAGTTCACAAACGTGGTCCTAGAGGGCATGGAGGGTGGATGCTTAACTGGGGCCACGTTCATGGACTTGACCAAGGCATTCGACTTGGTAGACCATGAATTGTTAATGACTGGTCTGGGTTCTCTAGGAGTTGGTGATTCCACCCTGGGGTGGTTTTTGGACTATCTTAATAGTAGATTCCAAATGGTTAAGTATAATGGCACTATATCAGACAGAGCATTGGTAAAGTATTGAGTCCCACAAGGCTCCATACTGGGTCCTATATTGTTTTCACTATTTTTTGCTAAGGTTTCCTTGGTTCTGTATAACGCCAAATCCACCCTTTACACAGGATGATGTGGTAATTTATATCCATGGAACCTCAATTAGTAAAATAAATGAGGAGTTAACCAATGAGATGACCAGGTTATATCAGTGGCTAGCAATGAGCAAAATGGTGCTGAATAAAACAAAAATGAAGACAATGGTTTTTGGGACTGCATTTAGATTACGGGGTAGTGGCCATACTCTTCGGGTTTTTGCCCATGACAGTACTCCTTATAAGAATGTAACAAGTTTTCAGTACTTGGGGGGTCACTTTGGACCTGACTGAGCTATGATTCTCATCTGGCAAAAATAACAACTAAGGTCCACACTAAAATTGCATTATTATGCAGACTGAAACCTTTCTTGTCAAATAAGACCAGAATGGCTATTGCAAAATCCTGCTTATATCCAATTGTTAATTACACAGCTTCAATCACAGATAACGCTTCATCTAACCATCTATCTAAGAAATCGTCTCTGTTACAGTTGATTGGAAAATTTGCACTTTCTGACCCCAGGATGATACATTACTGTGGAATTCTGGGGGAGATGGGCTGGTTACCTATTCAGTTAAATTATAGATACTTGCTTGCATCTGAAAACTTGTTGAAATATCTTCAGCCATACCAGTGTCAGAGTTAGAGTCAGAGTCATACCTGACGTGGAACCTTTGTAAAAGAGCCTTTGGCTCAAAGGTGTTAATCTGCACATGAAATAAATAAATAAAATAAAAATAAATAAAAATATTTCTCCAGATCTGGGATAGACAATGCAGTACTTAAACTTCTTTTTATGAAGACCTCTTGTGGACAATGGGTTTTTGCATATGCAGCCCCAAGTAATTGGAATGAATTACCACTGGCAATTAGTAATGTAAGGACTAATGATCATTTTTCTAGTATTCTGTATCAATACCTTATGTCTCTATCAGAGTTTTAAGTGTTTCAGTTGAAATTTGATATATTAATGTGCAATTACTGTAGAACCCATATATGTATTCTGTTTCCTGCGTGTTGTATTTTATTGTAAGTGTTTGTATGAATTTGTGGGTCACACCTGAAAAGGAAATTGATTTTCCAGTGTGCTCACCCATTAAGCGTATAAAACAAACGGTGGCTTACAGTTCCAAAGCTGTGGCCCAATGGTGGCGATATCCTCGATGAAGATCCTTGGTTCCAGAGCACTTACTTGGATAACAAAATATACAGTAAACTATGTTTCAGATCCTGTGTTTTTCTTCCTGAGCCACTTGTCCTTCAAACATACTGTCCATGACCCAGCCCTGGCTCCTGCTACCTCACCCAAGAGGTCCTCCACAATCTCCTCTAAGTGGTGTGGCAAACAGAATGGTGGGAGTCCCCACCTCCCCAGCCTGTGGCCACCAGGGAGCAGCCTTTCATCAGCTTGCAGTGATGAGTCTGGCTCTTGGCACAACTCTAGGTAGCTGCCGTGACTGTCATATCACCTATGTATTGCATTTTTAATAAGAACGTTTGATTAAAATTACATGTTTCAGTGGGCTTTTACAGATAGGTCCACTTTAACATAGAAACATTTAATGTGACGGCAGATGGGGACCTTGTGATCCATCTAGTCTTCCCATTTGTGCCAAACCCCCCACCTAGTGTGTCGCTTTTGTGTGGTTTCCACTGTCTGTTCCATTCCAGTTAAAATTCTCTGAGCTTCTTTGCCTCTACCACCCCCAAAGGCAGGCCATTCCACAGCTCCACCACCCTCTCAGTGAAGAAGAACATCCTCATGTTGTTCCTGAAACAACCAACCTCCAGGTGTAAGTTGTGGCCTCTAATCCGGGTACAGCTCTTAACCTGAAAAAGGTTTTGTATCTGTATCATGCTGATGCCTTTGAGATACTTGAAGGTCTCAGTCATGTCCCCCCATTTCTTGTCTGTTCCACAGAACACAAGTTGAGTTATTTAAGTCTTTCCTAGTATGGCTTATGATGCAGACCCTGTACCATCTTTTTTGCTCACCTTTGTACCATCTCCAAATGGTCCATGTCCCTCCTGAGGTGAGGCCTCCAGAACTGGACACAATATTCCACGTAAGGCCTCACCAGAGATCTGTACAGTGGCATAATCACTTCCCTTCTCCTACTTGTGTTACCCCTCCCTATGACTCCCAGGATGGTGCTGGCCTTCAGTGCTGCTTTTTCACGTTGCTTGCCCACCTTCAAGTTGTTTGAGAGAATTACTTCAAGATCTCACTCCTGTTTGGTGACTGTCAACCGCTCACCTTCCAAGAAATATTTGCATGCTGGGTTGCATCTTCCTAGATGCATAACTTTACACTTATTGGCATTGAACTTCAACTGCTAATTCTTTGACCATTCTTGTAATTTTTTCAGGTTAGACTCCATCTTTTGAACCCCATTGGGTGTATGCATCCTGTTGCAGAGCTTTGTATAGTCTGCAAACAGGCACTTTAAAATGCAATAGGGCATTCCAAGGTGTGGGTCATTCTGGGATTTGACAACTTCTTAAGTGGTTTATGCACACCACACAATAGGTGCTAAATCCCAGTGACCCACACCCTGTCAGGCCTTATTGCTTAATTCCAGCATCATGCCACCATGGATTACCACTCTGGAGAAATTTATGGGGAAAGAAAAGTTTTCAAATTTTTATGAATTTGGTGAAATTCAAGCCCAGATCTCCTGGCTCACAGTCATGTGCTCTTGCCAGTACTGTTTTGTAAGCTTCTGGTTATAAAGATCTCTGACACAAACTGGTCCCAGACCAATTTGACTAGTAAACTGGCTCTGGATCATTTTGGTTCAAAAACGGATCCTAGAGCAGTTGTTATGGATGCAATCCACATGCGGGGCGGTGTTGTAACAGACTTCAAGGAAAGTACAGTGTTCTCAAAACAAAGTCCGAATGGAAATCTGTATTTTTCCACTTTGTTGTCTTTTCAATAGGCAACACTTGTTTAAGTCTTTCTGTTTCAGCCATTAATGCCGATATATATATTTCTGTTTCACCAGGAAGGCGTAACCATGCAGGGACTGAAGTACAATATTGCAGTTGGGATTCTGTTCATAGATGCTTGGCTCCAAGGTAAACTGAAAGAAACCATTTGTCTGATTATTTTTCATTGACTGGGCTACATACTGTGAGAAATGTGATCCACAGTTTAAAGCACGCCAACCAATTTTCTGTTATGTCCATCCTTTCTGCTGTGCAAACTCACCAAAAGCCCTTGTTGGCAATTGGATTAAACCAGGGACATGAGCCCTGGAGCCAGAAGCTCTAACCAGCTAGCTAAAGGGAAATTTCCAGTAGCTGGAAAGGTAGAATAGATGTGCCTTTAACTTTTCATTACTATCAGCCACCTCACAACTAGAAAACAGCACTTTGACAAGTTATCAGCTCTAAATGATGCTGTTATTGCAGGGCCTCACTTAAAGGTGGTGGTGTTCACAGATTGCTCTCACATGTTATAAATCACTAGGATGTCTGTTAGCCAATCAGAAGCCAGAACAGACCTTTATCTTATCCAACATACAGTTGTGCTCTTGTGTACCCCATAATGTTCCATGCTGTCGCCGCCAATGCCACACTCAACAGTATTAATCATTCACCAAGTAAGGGTTAACTATTTAAAGATCCTCAAAAACAACTTTTATTTTGGTTCTGTCATACAACCTCCATTGTAATCCTGCTTGTGCCACAACCAAGAGCTGGCACATTCACTTAATTTTTTTAGATTGTTCCACTTTATATCTTGTAATGAAGGGGTGAGGGCTTTTAATTATTTCTTAACAAAACACATTTTCCTAATTGTTCATTTTTTCATTATTTAATGTTGTGTTAGTGATTTTTAGGAAATTGGTAGGTTACTGCATCCCGATTGGCTGAGAGACTTGTATTGTGGGAGCACTGCACATTGGTAAAACAAGTAAAACAGCCAGGGCACAGTGCATCTAGAATATCATTGAGACCCTTTGGATTGTTAATTCCAACAACAGTAATTTTTTTTTCACACTCACGAACTAGTAAATCTCAATTTCTTGTTCTGCCCCCCCCAAACTTCCCAGTTTTCCCACATTAACTTAAATAAAATGATGTATTACTGTTATCAGTTAAATCTGTGTTGTGTTATTTTTTTTAAGCCTTGTCGGCAACTTAAGTAAGATGTATTTTAAGTTCAGTGTCATAAGATTAACAATCAATCCGCTTCATAGCAACACCAAGAGAATGCGATATCAGCAATGCCAGCGAGGGGTGAAGAACTTTTTTTTCTGAGTTTCATTCTGTAACTGTGTATCTCAAGTACAGATCTCAACCCTGATGCCCACCTACACAACCAACAAAATGAGATATCATCAAGGCCAACAAAATGTAAAAAAACAAAAAACGTATGATGTGATTCTTACATTGTGGTCTTGTAACCTTATTGTACTCCGTCTTTACTATATTGTAAGAGGTTCGCACATTTATACAAGGTGCAAAATGCACATCGAGCACTAAACACTGAAAAGAACACAGAGGGCAAAGTGTTCAAAAACTAAGTGCCTTTGATGTTCAGCGTTGTTAAATAGAGGTGACTTAAACAAATTGTTCAACATTTCACATTACAGCTTGCTCGTGAGCTGGTGAACAAGACATAAGATGAAATGTTGAGCGATGTGTTGGACATACATCTGTTTACCAGCGTTTAGTGCTTGATGTGCATGTTGCATCAGTGTTTGTTTTTCCTTCGATCTCAAGTTGTTTACCGGGGTGCACCGCGTTCGTAGAGTGGCTCAGATCTTTGGCATTGCAAAATGTAAAGTGTTTTTTCACTGCTTATTTTCATTCAACTGCAAATTTTGTAAAAAATATCATAACCTTGCTTCCCACCCACCTGAAATCTCGTTTATCTGATCATCCAACTGCTTCTCCTTCAACTCATTCGACAGCATGCCCAAGAGCGGCACTTTGGCAAATCACCAGACCGCAGGTGGATGCGTGCTGTCAGAAACATTCCCCAGCAGTCTCCTTAGAGGCACTCAGGCCACCTGGTAAACTTCCTTTCTAAACTGTGATATGGTCTCTAAATCAGGGTCTTCTAAACTTGGGGGGGGGTACATAAAACTGTAAGATGATATACAGTTCCCCATGGCAGCAGCCCAGAGTGCACCATGCTGTGGAGGAACTGCTGCTTTATATTAATTCTCACAGTTCTGTCATTTTAAACAATGCTTTTTTTCTATATAATTGCCCATTGGGCTATTTCATAAGCACAGTAAGACATTCCAGGGTTTGTACATTGTGCTGTTACAATGCACACCAGGGCCGTAGAGCACTCTGCCTGTGGCGTTCTGCTTCACAGCACTCTTGGGTGTGCATTATGACAGCACAACACACACCACATCATGTCTTATGCTTACATAATATATTTATAGGGTGCCAGTGAGATATCTCATTTTGAAAAAGAGCATTATCTCATGCAGTTTGGGCTGCTAGAACCTACCCTCTCATCCAAACTGCACTCACATTCCATAACAGATGTTCCAAAGGCAACAAATAATGCTGCTGTCTCCTTTAAGGTGGGGGTGGGGAAGGATTCAGCCCTTATTGCTACTGCTATGTCTGTCTCTTCCGCTCTGTAGACTTGTCAAGCTCCTTTGCAAGAAATCAAACCGACAACTACAATCCCCAAAGAAAGCAGCTCTAACCATTCATAATATGTTTGCAGTTAGACCATGATTTCCATTTTTATCAGTATTTCACAATTAAAGGGCACTGCTGTTACAGTTCCTTAGCACTAGGGAGAACTGTCATTGATGCAGCTCACATCTAGAGGATGCTGTCGTCACAGTTTCTTAGCACTAGAAGACTCTGTAATTGCAGCAGCTAACATCTAGAAGGCCCTGCTCATATACTGCTTTTCACATAAGCAAGATGTACTCATTCCCTCAAAACAAAATCTCAGTTGCAGTACATAGTAATAAGGTCAGAAGGTACTCTAGGTCCATCAGGCCCACCCCCCTTGCTTTGGGGTGAGCAGGAATTACATAAATATGCTGTGCAAACACATACTATACGAATTTATAGGCATTCCCTACCCACTCTGTTAGCCAAGGTGCTCAGTGATTCCTTTGGTAAGCAGACACTTTTCCAGGCTTACATTAAAGGTCTGGACTGTCTTCATGTTCACTGTCTCCACTGGTTGTCTGTTCCACGGCTTCACCACATACCTCTCAAGTGTCCCTGATTTTCAGGGATGTCCCTGATTTTGCCTCAAAATTTTACTCTGTCCCTCCTAAAATTTGTGTTTTTGTGGCTAAACAGTGGGGACTGTAAACACAAAACAATGTCAAGCATTACAGTTACAGACTTGTTCTTCTTTAGAAAATGCATTTAGCACTAAGCCCCATATTCTACCAGCTTTCTGGGTGGATAGCTCTAATTTTGAAGATGTGTCCCTGATTTTTGTCCTTTGTCCCTGATTTTTTTAAGCCTTGTCCCTGATTTACAAGGCAGGAGGTTGAGAGGTATGCTTCACCACCTTGTGAAATTGTGCCTGCTAACACCTGAATTTACTGCCCCGAGCTTTAGGGTGCATCCCTGCGTCCTTCTGCAGGACACCATTCATTTAATTTCTTTATTGACAGCGATTATGATTATCACAATTGATGTTAATACATAGTGGTAAATACCTCATTTAAGGGGAAACATTAAAAACAACATTCATAACATTTCTTCAAAGAATCAACATTCATGTCAAAAACTCCATATCAGAGCTAAAATATACAAAAGCTCAGACTGCCAGTATCCCAGAAAAAAATAAATTGTGCAGTGTTTCACAATATCACTCCAATGTGCAACATTTCTGGTAAGAACAGTGTGAGCAATAATACAGTATACCTCATCATACATAGATACCCACAGATTAATCTACCAGATCAAACATTTCTGGCTGTTAAATCTTGTCAGTACCCTGGAGTATATGAAAGACTGAGATTATGTCTCCTCTTGGCCTCTTTTTCTCCAGGGCATACATGTTAAGGGGCCCCAGTCTCTTTTCATAGTTTTTGTGCCCTATACTACTGATCATTTTAGTGGCTCTGTGTTGCACCCTCTTGACTGTCTCAGTGTCCGTTGTTTTGATGAGAGCAAAACTGCATACAGTACTCTCGGTGGGGCCTGATCAGGACCTTGCTAATTGGTAGGACTACTTCCCTGCTTTACTGGCCATCCCCCTCATGATGCAGTACAGTAGTGAACTGCTGGTTTAACCCTATTCAAGGGGACAGTAAGTGGCAGATGTCACCCTGATAACTTTTGCTTCTATTTTGCTAATACACAGTTAAACTTTTAGCACTCTAGAGCATATGCCTTAAAGTCTCTTTTCTAGGCAACAGAACACAGTGCTCTTTTAAAATAAATCATTGACATTTAATGCCCTGTCTTCACCAGCACTGACTCCTACCGGAGCTCTCTGGCACCTCCCCTTGGCCTCCACCTACATGTCTCTGCCAGCCTCCATGAACTCACAGTTTACACCCCCACAACCAGGGTATGGGGTAGAGAGGGTGTACCACAAACAAGTGCATCATGAGGCATGGGGATGGGGCTGACCCGGATATACTGGAGCCCCTCAGGACCAATTTCCATGCTTCTTCCTGGTCCCCTTCAGAAGAGACCAGCATGGAAGAGTGACCAGTTTTCATGAGCATGCAATGTGTGTACAGTGCGGTGCCCCAGCCAGTATCTTCTCTCTCCCACTCAATACCCTCTGCTGCACTGACACCTGTGGTCACCCAGGTGGCAATATTGCAGCAAGGACAGTGACCCTCCTTCCACTAGGAAACACTTGTCCTTGGGGACACTCAATCCTTCTCCCCATGACTTGAACCTCAACAGCTTCGGCTCTGTCTCAAACCCGTGTCGTCGGCATCATGAGTAGTATCCCCTGCTGCTGTGCCTTTGGTTTTAAATGCATGTTCCCGAATGCCTAGATCATTTGATATCTATGAATGAATGAATGCACAATGTTCCATGTGGTTCCAAAACTAAAATTGTAGCATTGTTTCTAATAGGCAAAGGTCATTATTATTACCGGGGGGGCAGGTTGAAGATTCAGCCACTGCAGAAATTTCCAGATCTCAGGTAAAAACTGTTATTTACTTTTATATTATATAGGACACTATTGAAGCCATAAAAATAGCAGTGCATGTTAAAATAATTTGCTTAATGCACTCCTGCCCCACCCCCCCCAGATTGATCATTGCCTTTTATTTTAATTTCCAAATCTCACTTTTTTTAATGTATACTTTATTTGTCCCCTATCTCTGGTGCTACTCATTACAGCCAGCCACCTCCCAGTCCTGTCCTTACCATGGCATCTAAGTGTCCTTTAAATCCACAAGTTTCCACCCCTGTGGGGGAGCCTTTGATGTCCCCCCTGCAGGATTGGATAGTATCAGTGGGTGAACTAGCTAGTCAGTTCTGCATGGCCAAAAAGGGCCTGCGTCATGCTGCTTGCATCTGGGTTTCTTCCCACTTCTGATTTCTCCCACTCCCCTGGAAACACCAACAGCAATGGGATTGCATGGGTGTGCTTGTACAGGGAGCCAACTGGTGTCCTGCATCCTGCAGGCTGCTACAGCTGCAACTCTGATCACCTCGGTATAGTGATATTGCAGCGGAGCCTGCTAACTGCCTTCTGCAAAGGAGGACAGTATTCCATTGGATGCTCACTGTTCCTCTCCCTGACCAGCCCTCGGCGTCCTGGACTTGCTCCTAAATCTGGATCACTGACATCATGTGTGGCACACAGTGCCAATGGGCAAGCCCCCAATCACCTTTTATTTTGCATTTTTCTCTTGCTATACTGCCTTATTGGAACATCCGTTTTTTGGGCTATTCACCGTGGCATGCTCCATGCCCCAAAAGGTGAAGGAGCAGAACATATTACATGCTGTTTTAGTTTATTAAATAAGATAGTGATTTCAAACAAATTAGATAAAGGACTCTGTATCAGTTTCTTGCAGCAATCCTGAAAACAGGCTGGTTCCCTTGAGAAAGCACTGATATAGTATTAAATGTTTGGGAGCACCAGCTCTCCCTGTTTTGGGGATTACTGTAAGAAATTGTCATAGAAATAGAGAGGTATCACTGCATTAGCTGTCAGTTAATCAGCAGAATTCTTTATAAAGAATGGTGAGTACCAAGTCATTTTTCTTCTTGTATATTCAGATTCCTTAGGACAGTAGCACCACGGATCAAAAGTGGCTAGGTGGTGCTTCTCCAGGAGACCCATCTTTCAAATGAGGAGCACAGGAAGCTGGTGGGTTGATGTGTATGTAGTTGCAACACAGCCCCTTACAACTCCCACAAGTACAGGGTAGAAATATTACTGCAAAATAACCACCCCTTGGTAGTTTACCAGGTGCAATGTCCCCCAGAGTAGGATAAGAGTGGTTTCATGCATGCTCTACTTGAGAGAGAGAGAACAGAGAAGCAAAGCTGAGCTGTTCTGGCTAGAGCAGAACACAAGTGAAACCACTGTTTTTTTTTTTTTCTTCTTCTTGTCTTTCTCCCGGGGCTCCTGCTAGCAGGCGGGCTTCGGCTCTCTCCGTGAGAGAGCTCACGTCCACCCCACTAGCCATGTTACTCTCTCCCAACCCCAGCCCCAAAACTGATGAATCTGTCACAGATTCCTCCTCCCCCCAACGCAGTGCCATGGGGCATCCTCCCTCTCCTCCAACCCAAGCACAAAAATCTAATTTTGCCGCTACGGGCTGCAGGTCAAGAGTGCGGCTTGGTCTTCATGTAGACTGACAGCACTCCCCCAATTTTCCATTTTCTGTCCCTTCCCCATTTCTGAGGTGCACACATCAGCATGCGCATGTGGAGGCGTGTGCATGCAGTGGGGTCCCGCAGGACTCTCCTTTCATTGGCACATCCCTGACCCACACTTCCCTCAGGCCTCCACCTGGGAGTAGTCATTCGATGGGACTACCAAACCACCCTCTCCAGGAGAGGAGAGCTGTCTTCCGGACGCTCAATCCTCTCCCTTCCCTGGTCGACCCCCCAGCAAACCACGTTTGCCACCAAACATAGGTTACCAGTGTGGCAGGAGGTTAGGCATGATGCCTCAGCCCTCCACACCACCAGCCGGCCCAAATGAAACCACTCTTATCCCATAATGAGTGGTGATGGGAGACATATAAATGTATTATCGATTGAGGTCATTTTTTTTTTTTTTTTAGATTATCCCAGAATGTGTTCATTTACTAGGCATCTGTGCATGAGACATTCTTTACAGAATAAGAGTGTCTCATGTGCAGGGGAAAGGAGTGCTCTGATTGGTCAGGAGTGCTCTTTCAATCTATAATGCACTAAATGAACAGCAGATAGCCAGCAGTATTTACACCCCAGCAGTGTCTGTAATGGTCCTGGACTTTTATCAAAGTGTAACCCCTAGGTGGCACTATCCCAAGGGCTACTATCCCGGCCTGCTTGGCTAGTAGCAGGTTAAGGGGCCTGAGTTCTGAAATGGGTGTCTCCACCCAGAGGTCAGGGTTGGTAGTGGTCAAGCTAACCTGGGCACAGCCCTTCAGGACATTGTAACCCCCCCTTTCCTTACTAGTGTCCAGAACAATACACAATAATCACTTTCACAATACCCCTGATACACCACACAAGTACCCACACTGTTTGCACTTACCACCAGGGCTTTCCTCTGGCTCGACCCTGGGGACCCCCATAAAACAAGGTTATACACAGCAAATAACAGCAGTATAGCACTCTTGCACAAACTGGAACCACAGTCAGGGTAAATGCAAAAAAGAGTTAGATCTGATTTATTTAAGGGACTTAAACAAGGGAGGGGCATAATCAGGTTAATTTGCTTAAAGGCTATATCAGTCAAACAGTTATACATGCACTTCAGGGTCCATAAACAGTCACAGACTCTGGGTAAAAAGATGGAGAATGGGGGGCTAGACAGGAACATTGCAGCTAGTTGGGGCCCTGTGATGGAAGAAAACAACATGCACCACACACGCAAATTGTAATCCGGAGCCGGAGGGCTCAGTTCGTGAAAAGAAAACAACAAGACAATCAGATGACACACTTTTAAATTAGGCTGTTGTTGCAGGGATCTACCCTGATGATTACTCACAATACCCAAAACTGGACACAGGCTGGATGAAAATTGAGACTGCAGGTGGTCGATCTGGAGTGCCAGGAGAAGCAGGGCCCACATGATTCGCTGAGGCATCGTTCCTGTTCAAGCGTGGAGCAGGGAGCTGATCCCCAGGCAGGTCTCTCGTTGATGGCTTTCTCTGTGCAGCGGATGTCTGGCTGGGCCAGTGTGGCAAGGCCCAGGCCAAATGGAGACAAATTCGGATACAGTTCATTTTGGGCTGGATACAGCTTCCAGCAAGCAGAACACAGTTCAAACAGTGGGGAACCAAATCACGACCCACTAACAACTCACAGCACATTTACATGTAAGAAAATTCTACTGTACCAGGCAAACCACTATCTGGTCACGATCACAAAGTCTCTGCACAAACCGGGGATTCAAAAGCAGCTGGAAATCCTGACAGGCCGATTGCATTCAGCAAAATCTTCGGTCTTCTTCAGGTATGAGCCTGGAAAAAAAATCAGTGGCTTACTTCGATCTCCCAAACTCGGATTTAGTCCAAAATAATTCTCTTCTCTCCCTCTCAGGGGCAGCAGGCAGACATGCAGGCCACAACCCAGGCCTTTCCACAGTTCTCCCACGCAAAACTACTCAGACGGCTGCTTGACTGTCTCAAGCTGTTGCTAACTTAGCTCCCAACTTAGATCTGACTCAACTGCCAGCAAGCCTGGGACTTTCCCCAGAATCCAAAAGGTTTGGTTGGCTAATCTGTCTGTCAGTCACAACAAAGGCTCCCCCTTCAGGTGCAAAAAGGTGCCAAAAGCCCAAAACTACAATTCCTACAGATTTTGATACCAGACAGCTGCTGTAGTCCAGCTCCATTTTAGGTCCCATCAGTACTGATTGGACCAATTCGGCAGTCCAGGATCAGGATAGTGGAGATAAACAAAACAGTCCTTGCTGCAAAGAAGGCAGGTTAGACAAACTACATTATCAATATCACTCTAAATGATTTTCAGCAAATAGTTACATCTTTATTTATTTATTTTTTATTTAGTTTTTGTTTACCGGGTAGGTGCACTAGCCAGAAAGACTATTTTCAGGCACGACCGGAAAGAGTAGAGAGACAAAACTTCCAAAAACAATCATAATACATATCATAATACATCGTACAAAGTGCAGGAAATTGTGATACATAGTACAGATGACAAAACAGTAGCAATGTGACAAAGAAATTGAGGTAGGTTGATCAAAATAAGCTCTTTAAGTTAGATTAAGACAAAATATTGTCAGGTCAGTATAGGACAATTGAGGTAGTAAGATCAACATATAGTAATTAATATTTACACAAAAACTACATGATAAGGTCTAGATTATGCAATCAGGAACTGTGCAAGTGATTAGGGGAAAAAGGAGCTGTGAGAGAGATACCCCCCATTCATAGATTAATAAGGGAGGACCTGGGGAGAAAGGTGGAGAAAGATGATAGGATAACCTGGAGGGGAGGGAGGAAAGTGGGGTAATGAAGTGAAGAAAGGAGGAAGTGAAAGTGGAGAGAAGGAGTTTCACAGATAGGGGTGGGCCCTAGGCTCCTAGATGAATGACAGGCGGGGGTAGGGTTAGAGAGAAGGGCTAGGGTGGTTTGAAACAGGAGCATATGTAGGAGGAGAGGAGATGTTGTCAGAGTTTTTTCTTAAAGTAGTTGTGAGATATGGATTGGCACAGGGTTATAGGCAGTGAGTTCCAGTAGTGAGGTGCATGACAGAGCTCCCTGTCAGATTACTTATGACTGCAATCCAGGCAGCTCTTAGACAGTACACAGAGGCTATACAGGCACTCTCTGGCAATCACATTTAAACTGCTAAAACAGAGGACACCAGCTGGCAGTGAGCATTTAGGCAAGCTCAAGGCAGACTTTTCGGGAGCCCCCATTTGTAGGGGGGTTACACCTTCCATGCCTGGAGAAAACTTGGCATCTGCGTCTGCAGGGCACTGAAGGAGCTGGCAGAGGTCCTTGCAGGACCTTTGGCAGACCTATTTAATGCCTCACTACATTTGGGGTGTGTACCTCAGGACTGGAGGATGGCTCATGTGGTGCCCCTCCACAAGAGTGGCCCAAGGATGAACCGGAAACTACAGACCAGTGAGCCTCACATCCATCGTGGGTAAGCTAATGGAGACTATCCTGAAGGAGAGGCTGGTGGCCCTCCTAGAGGCCAAAGGACTACAGAACAGCAGACAGCATGGCTTCATACATGGCAGATCCTGCCAAACCAACCTGGTCGAGTTCTATGACTGGGTAACTAGGCAACTGGACAGGGGCCATGCAGTGGATGTCCTGTATCTGGACTTAAGTAAGGCATTCGACTCGGTGCTACATGGAAGGCTGGGAAGGAAGTTAGTAGGCACAGGGGCAGGTGCAAAACTGGTGAGATGGGTAGGAAACTGACTGCAGGGAAGGCAACAGAGGGTGGTGGTGGGTGGGGAGCTCTTACACCCAAGGACAGTGACGAGCGGTGTTCCACAGGGCTCGGTGTTGGGACCAGTGTTGTTTGGGATATTCATTGCAGACATATCATGGGACATCAAGAGCAAGATCAGTCTGTTTGCTGATGGTACCAAGGTAGGCGCAGTGATGGATGACCTAGGGGGATGGCAGAGGTTGCAGGATGATCTGGCAAAGCTTGAAACCTGGTCAGACACCTGGCAACTGGGCTTTAATGCCAAAAAGTGCAAGGTGCTGCACTTTGGGATGAAGAACCCAAGGAGGAGTTACCAGCTAGGGGGAGTGCAGCTAGCCCAGACAAAGGAGGAGAAGGATCTGGGGGTGCTCATTACAGGGTCAATGAACAACTCGGCACAATGTAGGAGAGGCAGCTGCAAAGGCCAACAAAATGCTGGGTTGTATTGCAAGGGTATATCCTTGAGGAGGAGGAGGTGATTCTGCCACTGTATAGGTCATTAGTTAGACCACACCTGGAGTACTGCGTGCAGTACTGGCGTCCATATCTGAAGAGGGACATTAAGTTACTGGAGGGGGTGCAGCACAGAGTGACAAAGATGATCAAGGGGCTGGGGGACTTATCAAATGAGAGGAGGTTGAAGGAGTTGAACATGTACTCACTGGAGGAGAGGAGAGGAGGGCGGGTGACATGATTGAAACCTTTAAATACATGAAAGGAATAAACAAGACAGGTGCAGAGGGGCTGTTCAAAGTAAGGAGGGAGGGACACCAGGGGCCATGATATGAGACTGGAGCGAGGAAGGTTCAGGAGGGAGATGAGGAGACACTTTTTTACAGAGAGTGTGGTGGCTGGGTGGAATGCGTTACCTGCTAAAGTGGTATGCAGTAGAACAGTGGACTGCTTCAAATGAGGATGGGACAGGACAAGGGGGAGGGTTAATGAAGGGGAAGGGTGGAAGGGAGGGGCAGCTGCAGAATAAGGGGTGCTAGCTGCACATTCGAGCAGACTTGATAGACCTCTAGGCCTTTATCTGCTGGCAAATTTCATATGTTCGTATGTTCGTAAGTCTGTACCATCACAATATTGCAAATGCAAACTATACAAGACATTTATACCATTAGCATGTTATGCAAGTGACATCTGATGCATCTGTCAACGTAAACTTATACCTTATACTATACACATTCTCTACATTTCACAATACTATATCCATTCTGACAATACATCATGCATATTTCACACAGGTAATTTACAGATTAGTATGCGGAATCATGTAATAACTTCTTGTACATTGAACAATGTAAGAGGGGGCCCTTCCCTATCAGCTAACTTGGGGCTAGATGGGGCAGGGGCACCATGGTGAGAGGGAAAGACAAGTAACCTGGAATTGGCTGTCAAGCTCAATTTGGGCAGTGAGCTTGGTGAGACATAAACACCTCTGTGCACCATATTGAGAGGCAAATCCACTGGCCTTCCAGGAGAATCATAACTGAGGTGTACTACTGGCTTGACAGCTTGACTAGTCTTTCTGAGGGGAACAACTACAGTCTCTGTACTCTCAGCACTGGTCTGGGGACTCTTGTCACTTGTGAGGGGTGCCTCTGCCTGGATGGGAACGTCCAAACTTGGGGCACTGTTGGCTCCTTGCTCTGCAGGCTCTGTTTCTACAACACTTGACTCATTCTGAGAAGGCTCAGGCACAATCAAACTTTGAGGCACTGAAGGGGGGTTGTCAGCACTCTCATAGTGTTCTTCAAGTTCTGGTATGTCACCAGAAAGACTCAAACCATCAGCCCCTCCTTCAGGCAAATCATACAGTTCCACAATACACAGGGAATCAGCATCTTCAGATGTGATACTTTACACTTCACTTTCAGGGAGCATTGGCTCCAAGGACGAAGCTGGGGGGTTAGACAGACCAGAAGGCCCAGCTTCATCCCCACAATTAGTCATAGGATTTCCTCGAAACAACTGACTCAATTCATAGGAGGGGTAATGGGCATTATCACATTCACTTTCGTATGAGGTGGAGTGACAGTCACTATCATTCCAGACCTGCTGCGGGGGAAACCTTGAACTTGTAACCACTGGGGTAAGTCAACTCTGTCTCTTTCTTGCAGAAGCACAAGTCACCGGCCCAGGGGAATCAATCTCTGATTGTTCAGCCTAAATTATGACTTCGCCAATAGGTAGCAAGTGGTTACAGTGCATGGTCTTGACAGCTTTGGAGCTGTTCTCTGGGCGCACCTTGTACACAGGTAAATCATCCAACTTTCCAACTACTACATGGGGAAGATGGTGCCACCGATCAGCAATTTTGTGTTTACCATGCCGTCCCAAATTGCATAACACACGGTTTCCAGGTTGAAGCTCTTGAGCCTTTACTTTTTTATCATGCCTCTCTTTGTTGGCTAGATTTCTCTTGGCGGCCATTGTCTGAGCCAGTTGATAGGCATGGTTCAATTGAGCTTTCAGTTTTTGTACATATTGCAAGTAGTTTTCCGCTTGGACCCCATCTGGAGAGACCCCAAAACAGACATCAACTGGTAGCCGGGCCTCTCTCCCAAACATGAGGCGATAGGGGGAGAACCAGGTAGCATCATTTTCCATGCAATTGTATGCGTGTACCAATGTGCTAATCTGCTGACTCCATTTATGCTTGTCTTTTGGGTGGAGGGTGCCTAGCATGTCTAGCAGGGTGTGGTTAAAGCGTTCTGGTTGAGGTTCCCCCTGCAGGTGATAGGGGGTGGTTCTTGACTTTCACCCCCATAGAGAGCATTTCTTTGATTAGCCAATTCTTAAAGTCTCTGCCTTGATCAGAATGAATCCGCTGGGGAGCACCATAGTGGACGAAGAAATTTTCCACTAACACCTTGGCCACGGTAGATGCCTTTTGAGCTTTGGTGGGGAAAACTTGTGCATACCATGTGAAATGATCAGTAACCACTAACACATTGCCAATGTTCTGCTGATCAGGTTCTAAACACAAGAAGTCTATGCAGACTAGTTCCATGGGGGTGCTGGTAGTAATATTAACAAGGGGGGCAGCCCTCTGAGGCAGGGCTTTTCTTTGCAGGCAGCGACTACAAGTCCTTTCATGGTGCTCAACATCGGCCCCCATTTTGGGCCAGTAGAAGCGAGATCATACCAGGTCAAGGGTTCTGTCAATACTGAGGTGCTCCATGTGATTATGGAGGGACCTCAGTACCAAATCTTTAAAGGTCGTGGGCAGGACCAATTGTTGCTTGTCTACTTTGCCACTACGATCTGCTGTCTCTCTATACAACAACTGATTGAGCAACTTCAATCTGGGGCCTTCTTTAAACAATAAAGCAGTTTGCAAGTCAGTGGAACGTAACTTAGACACATCTTTCCCCGCACGCACAGCATCAAGTACTGGCTGAATCATAGGATCTTGGGATTGAGTCCACTGAATGCTGTCATTGTCAAACTGAGGTAGTGCACTAATATCTAGAGCAGAGAAGTGGCAATAAGCAGCTGGTATGCAGGTGTCAGAAAGGCCCAAGCAATCTACTAAACAGTCCACTGTGTCCACAGACATCTGTTCACCTCTATCAAACTTTTGGCACAGTGCTTGAATGTCAGGTTCAGACAGCCTGACCCAATCACTATTGGAAATGGGCCTTCGTGATAGGGCGTCAGCATCAATATGGTTCAGGCCCAGTCTGTATTTGACAGCATAATCATAGGTTGATAATGCAGAAAGCCACCAGTGCCCAATGGCATCTAACTTAGCTGAAGTCTGTACATAGGTCAACGGGTTATTGTAAGTCTTCACCAATATCTTTGCCCCATAGAGGTATTCATGAAACTGGTCAACGATGGCCCATTTTAGCGCAAGGAACTCCAACTTATGCACAGGGTATTTTCGTTCGGATGGTGTCAAGCTCCTACTGGCGAAAGCTACTGGTCTCAGGCCATCCTCATGTCTTGATACAGCACTGCTCCCAGACCCTGCAGACTAGCATCCATATGCAGCACATATGGTTTGGTGGAGTCAGCATAGGCGAGGATGGGGGTGTGAGTGAGCTGGTATATGATGTCATGGAAGGCTGCTTCACAGTCGGGTGTCCAGCAGGACCCGAAGAGTTCACCTGGGTGGAAGTATACTTTTTCTGGTTCTTTAACGGCCCCTTTTTTGTATTTATGATTGGTAGGAGGGTAACCCTGGGTAAGGTTCAAGAGTGGGCGAATCACCTTGGAATAGTCTTTTATGAACCTGCAGTAGTAGCCACAGAACCCCAGAAAGCGTTGTAGTTCTTTCAGATTATGGGGCTGGGGCCAAGTAGTCAGTGCTTCAACCTTACTGAGATCAGTCTCTATCCTTTTTGTAGATACTATATGCCCCACATACTTCACACGGAGGTTTGGAAAAACTGGCTTTTGTCAATGGACAGCTTGAGGCTGAAGCCTTCCAGTTGGTCTAGGACTTTAAACAGTCAGTTCTCATGCTCCTCTAAGGTGCTTCCAAACAAATGACATCATCCAAGTACACCAGGCATTCCAGCAAATTCATATCTCCCACCGGACGGTCCATCAATCGCTGAAAGGTGGCCAGGGCACCCGATATCCCCTGTGGCATCCTCAGAAAGTCGTAGAATCCCAATGGACAGATGAAGGCTGTTTTCTTATGGTCTTCTGGGGCCATCGGAATCTGGTAGTATCTGCTGTGAAGATCCAACACCGAGAGAACCATTTGCTCCCATTCAAGCAACCCTGGGCATCTTGGATACGAGGCATAGTGTACAGGTCTGCAATGGTCCGCTGGTTCAGGGTTCGATAATCAACACACATCCTCACAGACCCATTCTTGTTATGCACAACCACAATGGGAGAGGCGTATGGGCTCCTGGATTCGTGTATCATGCCAGCAGCGAGCATTTCCTGCAGGTGTCTTCTCACATCATCTATGTCTGCTGGGGCTAGGCGTCGGGACCTCTCTCGAAGTGGCCGTTCATTGTGCAGGCGTATGTGTTGCTCTGCACCCTGGACACATTCCACATCCCATTCCTTCAATGAAAACACTTTGTCTCTCTGGGCAAGTCTCTTGCTAATTCTAGCCTTCCACTCAGCTGGCAACAGGGAGTCACCAAAGTCAAACAAGTCTGGGGTCACTCTCTCCTTCTCACCAGGGTGCTTGTTGCTAGGCAATACTGCAGTGTCTGCACAGTGTACCATAGCTAGGGTGCACCCTCTGTTCACCCAAGTCTCCCAATCTGACACATTGTGAATCTGGACCATCACTTGTCGTGCATAGGCATGGGCATGAGCAGGCAAGATGCTGGGCTTCACCATTAATCCTTCTGGCAATTTTCCATCGCCTGGCACATCCAACATCAGTATTTTGTTCTTGACATCTTTCCGGAGGCGGACCTCCCCTTGAATGGTACACTGGGTGTTAGGGGCCAGTACCATTGAATCGGGATCCTTCTTCCACACAATCCCCCCCAGGTTCATGCTGGTCTACTTCCTCGGGTTTCTGTGGCAAATCATAGGCCCTCTTGATCAGAGCCGGAATTCTCAGTGCCCTCCCAGTCCGTCGCCCTTGTTTCTCATGACAGAGTTGCGCCAGTCTCCCAAACATATGGGCATTTGTCCCAATTAACGAGGACCCAATCATACAGTCTGGTGGGGGGACACACTAGGGCCAGTGTTTCTACTTGCTCCTCTATGCCAGCGACAATTGCAGGAAAAGACAAACAGAGGTGGGCAAATCCTATATATGGATAAGAGATGTTGCTCAGCCCTCGCACATGTATGCCTTCCAGGGATTGTAAGGGCACATCAGATAAGTGTTTGTCATACCAGTCCTGAAACACAATGGTCACTTGCAACTCACTGTCAAGCACAGCCTGAGTAGGAATACCATTCACAGCCCCATTAGTCTCCATTGAAGGGCCCACTATCTTGGACCAGTCTGGAGGGACAACAGCAGGGGCCTGGACAGATGATTTAGCCACAGAGGGGTTTGAGTTAGGATGGCCGAAGCTTTTACTGTGGTCATTTCGTGCACCCCTTGACCACTGACTTGTTTTCTGAAGCTCTCCTTGAAGCTGGTTCACCACTTTCTCTAAGTCCTTCTGAGACTGGCATTCCCTCTTCATATGGCCATCCTTGCCTCAATTGTGACAAATGACACACTCTTGGGGCATCCTTGGGGAAAACATAGCAGGGGATGCTGGAGCATCGATGGGAGATTGTGATCTGACTTCTGCAGGCAGTGTACTATGTCTCAAAAGTTCCTTTAGGGTGGCAGTCAATTCCTTGAGCTCAGCCAAGAAGCCACCCCCAGTAGAGGATGCCTGAGGGTGCACCTCCACCCCCATAACAGTCATGTTCTGACAGGGACCAGGGTCTCTGTCAGCAGGGGATACCTCAGTGAACGCACCTGGTTGTGCTTTTCTGACTTCCTTCATCAACTCCTCCCCCCACCGTTTAGCCCACGGCGGGACACTCTTAGTGGTCTCCATTTCAGAAGGGCCTTCCGGTGCCATGGTCACTTGGGCTGCACTCACCCCATAATTACAATCTCCTTCTTCACCTTCTACTTCCTGGAGTTCTTTTATCAAGTCACAGTAGTCAGGTGGGTTACCTCTCCTATCCTGGAGCCTTAACTGGATGATCTGCAGTTTGGAATGCTTGGCATGTTGCAGTATGTGCCCAAATCTCACATGGTTCAAATCACTAGCAGCTACCCCACCTTTCCGGTAAGCTTTCTGCAGAGCTCTTTCTAGGTGAGTAACATACGCAGACAAACTTTCCCCCTTCCATTGCTTGGTACCTTAAAATTTCCACATCAAAGTCTCCCCTGACTCAATGCTCCCAAAATTGTCTTCAAGTACAGGTAGGTACTTCTGAGCAGATGCATCAGGGTTCGTGGACCTCAAAAATTTAATGGCTTCAAGGGCGGGGCCCCTCAAACTTTCTATGGTTCTTTTCTGCTTCTCAGCCTCTGCACACTGCCACTCGGGTACCAAGGGGGCAACATAGTCTATCCAGGTCTCCCAGTCATCCTCCCCTTGGGGGGGTGGGGAGGGTACCCGAGAAGATTCTCAGCCTTCGGTAGGAGTCGTGACTAATGGCAGGTGCAGATATAGGGGCCAGCATGGGCATGGGCACAGAAGGCGGGGCAGTAACAGGTGCTGGAGTGGAAGGGGGTGTTGGGGAAAGTACACCCCCTGGTGGCAGGAATAGTTTCTTAAAGTCCTCTATGGTTTTCCTTTCCTCCAGCAACAACTTAGCAAATTTCTCTGCAAAAGTCTCAGATAATTGTGGGAGCTTTACCGTCTTTTGTTATCACTTTCCAGGCAGCTGGAACCCCTTCTGGGGCAATAGTCTATGGCACTTTAGAGCTGTCCACGAGATCACTACACTCTACCAAGGATATGAAATTTTGGGCAATCAAATCAGCCTGTCGACCCACCACCACAGGGTTTTTTAAACATTCAACTTTGGAGAGTGCTCCCTCTACAGTGTCTTTACTGGTACCCAGGGGAATATCCAGTATAAGTAGAACATTTTGTGGGTTGATCTCCTGCCCAGTATACCACCCCACCAACTGGTGCACAGCCATTTCTACTGGGGTAGCCAATAATCTTTAACAATAATTTGTAATTTTTGGCCACTAGAAGGCACAAAATCCCAGCGGTGCCTCCAAGATGTAACCCCTAGATGACGCTATCCCAAGGGCTACTACCCCTGCCTGCTTGGCTAGTAGTAGGTTAAGGGGCCTGAGTTCTGAAATGGGTGCCTCCACCCAGAGGCCAGGGTTGGTAGTGGTCAAGCTAACCTAGGCATAGCCCTTCAGGACATTGTAACCCCCCCTTTCCTTACTAGTGGCTGGAACAATACACAATAATCACTTTCACAATACCCCTGATACACCACACAAGTACCCACACTGTTTGCACTTACCACCAGGGCTTTCCTCTGGCTCGACCCTGGGAACCCCCTGTAAAACAAGGTTATACACAGCAAATAACAGCAGTCCAGTACTCTTGCACAAACTGGAACCACAGTCAGGGTAAATGCAAAAAAGAGTTAGATCTGATTTATTTAAGGGACTTAAACAAGGGAGGGGCATAATCAGGTTAATTTACTTAAAGGCTACATCAATCAAACAGTTATACATGCACTTCAGGGTCCATAAACAGTCACAGACTCTGGGTACCCAGATGGAGATCGGTTGGCTAGCCAGGAACATTGCAGCTAGTTGAGGCTCTGTGATGGAAGAAAACAACATGCACCACACAGACTATTTGTAATCCGGAGCCAGAGGGCTCAGTTTGTGAAAAGAAAACAACAAGACAATCAGATGACACACTTTTAGATTAGGCTGTTATTGCAGGGAGCTACCTTGATGATTACTCACAATACCCAAGATTGGACACAGGCTGGATGAAAACTGAGACTGCAGGTGCCAGGAGAAGCAGGGCCCACATGATTCACCGAGGCGTAGTTTCTGTTCAAGCAAGGAGCAGGAGCAGAGGGCTGATCCCTAGGCAGGTCTCTCATCAATGGCTTTCTCTGTGCAGCGGGTGTCTGGCTGGGCCAGTGTGGCAGGACCCAGGCCAAATGGAGACAAATTCGGATACAGTCCATTTTAGGCTAGATACAGCTTCCAGCAAGCAGAACATAATTCACACAGTGGGGAACCAAATCATGACCCCTAACAACTCACAGCACATTTACATGTAAGGAAATTCTACTGTACCAGGCAAACCGCTCTCCAGTCATGATCGCAGAGTCTCTGCACAAACCAGGGATTCAAAAGCAGCTGGAAATCCTGACAGGCTGATTGCATTCAGCAAAATCTTCAGTCTTCTTCAGGTATGAGCCTGGTAAAAAATCAGTGGCTTACTTTGATCTCCCAAACTCGGATTTAGTCCAAAATAATTCTCTTCTCTCCCTCTCGGGGCAGCAGGCAGACATGCAGGCCACAACAGGCCTTTCCACAGTTCTCCCGCGCAAAACTACTCAGACGGCTGCTTGACTGTCTCAAACTGTTGCTCCCTTAGCTCCTAACTTAGATCTGACTCAACTGCCAGCAAGCCTGGGACTTTCCCCAGAATCCAAAAGGTTTGGTTGGCTAATCTGTCTGTCAGTCACAACAAAGGCTCCCCCTTCAGGTGCAAAAGGGCGCCAAAAGCCTAAAACTACAATTCCTACAGATTTTGGCTCCAGACAGCTCCTGTAGTCCGGCTCCATTTTAGGTGCCACCAGTACTGATTGGTCCAATTTGGCAGTCCAGGACCAAGATAGTGGAGATAAACAAAACAGTCCTTGCTACAAAGAAGGCAGGTTAGACAAACTACATTGTCATTATCACTCTAAATGATTTTCAGCAAATAGTTACATCCTTCAACAGAGCTCCCTCTCAGATTACTTATGACTGCAATCCAGGCAGCTCTTAAAGAGACAGTACACAGAGGCTATACAGGCACTCTCTGGCAATCACATTTAAACTGCTAAGACGCAGGACACCAGTCTGGCAGTGAGCAATTAGGCAAGCTCAAAGAAGACTTTTCAGGAACCCCCATTTGTAGGGGGGTTACAAAAGTATACTGGACCTTGTGCACAAGGAGCAATTTGCTTACTTGCACCTGTGGATGATACAGTATTTTTCCCCTTTTATCATCTGATTCTGCCCCAGCAGCCCTTCTCTGATTCCCCCCCAGCCCCATCTCTCAGCTTCTCTGGGACTTAGCTTCCATCATTATCTTCTGAGGGTGCCTAGTTGCTAGTGCACAGCCTCTGAGGGGGTCAGTCATCATCCTTTTGTCAGGGGTTGTTTCCGCCATTTTCACCCTGGGCCCATGGATGTGCAGTAGACATGATGTGCAAGCTCCACCTCTGTAGAAATGTTCCCAGCACCCTGAACGTGGGCTTCCTTCCTTCTACATGTGGGTCACATGCGCTGCCACCAGGACATCTTCAGGTAGCAGACAAGCAGTGGGCCACAGTGACCCCCCCCCGAGGGAGGAGAGCAGTCCTACAGATGCTCAATACCCCCTCCCCCATCCATCTCCTGAGTGACCTTTGTCCATTTCTGAACTCGGGTTGCCGGCGTGACTAGAGGTGAGATGCAGAATACCTCAGTCCTCCACACCACTGGGCTGGTTTACATGGGGTGGGGGCAATTTTAAAGGAAAATTACATCCAAAAATTGTAAAAATGCAAGCTGCGCATTGAGTTTTTGTTTCTCTTGTGGTCATAAAAACATAGAATTTGACAACAGATAAGGACCGCTTGGCTCACCTAGACTGCTCATTTCCCTACCTGATGGATAAGCTGCAGATTCTAGTTAATCAACAGCTTACTTCCTCCTACCCCCCACTAGAATTGCCTTATGCCTGTCCCATGCATTCTTGAATTCTCCCACTGTTCCTGACTCCACAACCTCTTCAGGAAGGCTGTTCCATGCATCCACAACCCTCTCTGTGAAAAAATACTTTCTAACATTACCTCTGAGCCATCCCCCCTCTAACTTCAGATTTTGCCCCTTGTTCTTGGACATGTCTTCTTCTGAAAGATGCTACCCTCTTGTACTTTGTTAATTCCCTTGAGATACTTGAAAGTTTCTATCATGTCCCCCTCTCCCTCCTTTCCTCAAGGGTATACATATTAAGCTGCTTTAGTCTCTCCTTGTATGTCTTCTGGTGCAGACCCTGCACCATTTTGGTTGCCCTCCTCTGGACAGCCTCCACTCCGTCTATGTCTTTGCGGAGATGGGGTCTCCAGAATTGCACGCAGTACTCCAGATGGGGTCTCACTAACTGTCTGTACAGAGGGATAACAGCTTCTTGTTTTCTACTGTTGAAGCCTTTCCCTATGCATCCCAGTATCCCCCAGCCCTCCTTACTGCCTTCTCACATTGCTTGCCCACCTCTAGGTCATCTGATATACAGTAATTACTCCTTGGTCTCGTTCGATTTTTGTTGTTGTTATTAACTCCCCCCCCCCCACTGTGTACACTTCCCCTGGGTTTTTGTTTCCCAGATGCATTACCTTGCACTTCTTTGCACTGAATCTGAGCTGCCACATATTTGACCATTCCTCCAACCTTGCCAAGTCCCTTTTCATCCTTTCCACCCCGCCTTGTGTATCAACCCTGTTGCAGATCTTTGTGTCATCTGCAAAGAGACATACCTTTCCTTCCAGGCGCTGTCCAATGTCACTTATAAAGACATTAACGAGGACCGGTCCCAGTACCGAACCCTGTGATACCCTGCAAGTTACCCTCCTTTCCTCACTGTGGACTCTGTTTACTATTACCCTTTGCGTCCTGTTGTCCAGACAGTTTTTTTATCCAGGCTACCACCTTGGGATCCACTCCAAGGCTGGCTAACTTGTATATTAATCTTTTGTTTGAGACTGTCAAATGCCTTGCTAAAATCTAGGCAGGCCATATCCATAGCCCCTCCCTGATCTATTACTTTGGTCACCCAGTCAAAGAAATTTATGAGGTTCTTCTGACATGACCTTCCTGCTGTGAAACCATGCTGCCTTGGGTCCTGTGACCCACTGGCCTCTAGGTACTCGACAATTCTTTCCTTCAGAAGTAATTCCATAGTTTTCCCTACCACTGAAGTCAAACTAACTGGTCTGTAATTTCCTGCCTCTGCCCTGCTCCCACTTTTGTGAAGTGGAATCTCACTTGCCCTCCTCCAGTCCTCAGGTACCACCCCATCCTCCCATGATTTGTTGAAGAGAGTAGTCAGTGGTGTTACTAGTTCTACCCTTAGTTCTTTTAGAATTCTTGGGTGAATCTCAACATGCCCCATTGCTTTGTCCACCCTCAGTTTCAAGAGTTCTTTAAAACCCTTTCTTCTGTGAATGGACTGGTATCAACCCCCCATTCAGAGTTTCTCTCTTGTGTGGTTTAGGTACCTCCCCCTCCTCTTCTGTTGTGACTACTGAGCAGAAATATCCGTTCAGTATCCCTGCTTTTTCACTGTCACCCTCTGCCCACATTCCCTCTCCTTTATTAAGTCTCTGTATCCCTCCCTTGGTCTTTCTTCGCTCCCTAATGTACCTATAAAAGGTTTTTTCCCCCTTCTTAACAGAGTTGGCTATCTTTTCCTCAGTTTGTGCCTTTGCTATTCTGACTGCCTTTCCTGCCTCCTTCTGCTTTAACTGATAAAGTTCTCTGTCCTGCTCCTTCTGTGTTTCCTTATATTTCCTGAGATGCTATCCTTTTCTCCTTAACCATCCCTGCACCTCTTTTGAGAACCATAGTGGTTTTCCTTCATTTTGTTTTGTTGATTTGCTTCACACAAGGCTTGTTGCCTCTGCGATGGCTGTTTTGATTATTCCCCATTGTTCCTCCACACCTCCTTCTTGCCCATTTGCTAGTGCTTTTCTGAGGCACTCTCTCATTTTCCCAAAGTCAGCCTTCCTAAAATTCAATACTCTTGTTTTTGTACGACTTGACTCTATGGCTGTGTTTTTTGTGAACCACACTGTTTGGTGATCACTTGTTCCCAGATGGCTACCCACTTCTAAATCTGAGATCCTTTCTCCTTCCCCATTTGAGAGTACCAGGTCTAAGATTGCTCCCTCCCGAGTGGGTTCCAACACTAGCTGCCTGAGGCATGACCCCTGTAGGGCATCAAGAATGACCCTGCTCTTGGATGTGCCTGCAGCAAAGGTATTCCAGTTAACATCTGGCATATTCAGGTCCCCCATCAACAATATATCCCCTATTTCTGCCATTTTAAGGATGCCTTCTGTCATTTCCATTTCCTCCCCCTGAGATGGGGGTCTCTACACAACCCCCATGTGGATTGTGGTGCCATTACCTATCTCCAGAGTGACCCAGAATGGACTCATCAATTTCCTGTTTACTTTAGTTCTGTTGCTTTAATCCCTTCCCTTATATAGAGAGCTACTCCTCCTCCTCCACTTTTACCCACCCTGTGCCTCCTGTAGACTGTGTATCCTGGTATGTTGACATCCCAGTCATGGTTCTCTGTGTACCATGTTTCAGTGATAGCCACAATATCCAGGCATCCATCTTCCATCAGGCCACTAGTTCAGGGAGCTTGTCGCACAGGCTGCGGGCATTGGTACTCATCAACTTCCATTTATTTGTTATGGCCTTACCCCTTTTAGCCCGATCCCTGTCATTATTGCCTTTTTCTGCATTTACCCTTGTCTTGCTCCCTACTGACTTCTCTACCTTGGTGTTTACCTCTCTTTCCTACTGTGTTTTGTGGGGGGAGGCTGGGATTTCCCCACTCCTTTTCAGTGCCTCCCCCCCTTGACTAGTTTAAATGCTTGCCAGTGAAGCATTTAAACCTGTCAGCTAGGATCCTGGTCCCCCCCCGGACAGATGCAGACCATCATGCCAGTATAAGCCTGCATCCTTCCAGGGGGCTCCCCAGTCCCCAGTGAAGCCAAAACCCTGAGCTCCATGCCAGTTTTTAAACCATTCATTGAACCTTATGGTGCAGAATACCCTAGCATCATCCTTGCCATAGACAGGCAGCACCTCCAAGAAGGTTACCGTACATGCTACTTGTCTAAGACCCCTCCCCAACTCCACAAACTCCTCGTGCACTGCTCTGATCCCATTCACAGCCAAGTCATTTGCCCCTAGGTGGACAATGACATCCAGCTTCCTCCCTCGTGCAGCTGCTCCCGTGATCCTTAGGATTCGCTTCCTGTCCCTCCGAGCTGTGGCACCAGGCAGGCACCTTATCTCCCTATCCCCTTCCTCCCCCACTTCTACCCCCCAATGATCGAAGCTCTCACCAGGAGTTGTTTTCTTCCCCTGTGGGATCTCATGCCACCCTTCTATCGGTCTCTTTTGTGGAGGTTCCCAGCATCCTCCTTGGTCTCCACTGTGGGTGCCTCCATAGAGGAACCACTCTTTGCCAGAACAGCATATGAATTGTGGAGAGGTACAGCTGGAGGGATGCACCTCTGTTCCACCACCTTGTCCCTCCCTGAGCCCACCTTGGTCCAACTGCTCGTCTTTCTTGGCAACCTCTGAGGTAACGGTGGTGGCCCTGGTGGTCCCTGGGGGGGGAACAGGTTTCACGAATCCTAACCAAGTCAGCCTGGAGTAGGGCAACCTCCTCCCTCAGATCAGAGAGGTGACTGCAAACAGGGCAGCATCGCAGCCTCCAGAATGTCTCCCAGAACATTGCTGCCCCACAGCCATTGCACTGCACCACTTCCATCTTGACTTATTTTGTGTCCCCTCTCCTGTTGCTTTGTATGCTTACTGTCTCCTCCCTCTATGTATTTTTACACTTACTTTCATACTGCCTATGTGCCCTTACAACTCTTGCCCTTCCTGTTCTGGGACAGGAACTTCCTGTAGACTTCAGTAGTCTCCTTCTTCTGTGCTTGGATTCAGACCTCTAGCAGCTGGGGGGGGGGGGAGAGTTATTTTTTTAGGTTCCTTCAAGGTTGATGAAACTAATGTGTCTCAGTGATCCTTCCCATCCTACTGCCAAACAGGAAGTTCCTATTGTCAGTCAAATCCAGTGGCTATAAAAGTAGAACTGGCTTTGGGTGGAGGGTTGGGCAATTAGTAAAAAATCTGTAGTTCTAGACTGCTGTCTTGCTTTGAAACCAAAGTTCTCCTCTGTCAAAAACAGCAGGAAGCTGTAATTGGAGACACCTGCTTTTGTACTCCTAAGCCACACCCCCAATTAGATTCACCTTCTGCTCCTAACTCAGTAAATTAAGCTGATACAGCCCCCTTCCTCAGAGAAACACACAGTGACTTTCTTCTTTTTTGTTTTACTTAGATGAGACCCCCTTCTTCTGATAAAGTATCTGTTTGCTTAATCCAAACAGGTACTGACTCCTGCTGAGATAGAAGTGATTTATCAGTAAAAAAATATGTAGTTCTAGACTGCTGTTTCTTGCTCTGAAACCAAAGTTCTCCTCTGTCAAAAACAGCAGTCCCTCGTGTTCTGTTCCTTGTGTCTGTGGCAAGTTTTTTTTTTTCCACTTTTCCCTGCCAATCGGGGGTAGCCATGTGGGCTTCTTTTATTGCCTTTGATTTGCTGGAATTTTCCCAGAATGCCTCTGGGAATGATGCCAGGTTTGTTTGTTTGTAATTGTTTATTCTTTTTATCATTCAAATCTTTATTGTTTTCAATAGTACAAACTGAATGACATAATGAGTTACAATACAACAAGCAAAATAAAAAGTACTGAGATGCATCGAATCTTGTAAACTAAATGACTAACGTGTGTAACATAGATAAAAACTAACATAGGTAAAACATAAAGTTTGTTATAAAGAGCTTTCTTTGATTTACAATCAGAGGCGGATGCATGCTCTGGCGCTCACGCATGCAACACATCTTTGATGAGTGGGGGTGCACACCCTGATTAGTTAACAAAATGAAGCAGCTACGCTGGTATGTGTCTTCTGTTCCCTACATAATTCAATTCTAAGATAAGCAAAAGACACGCAAGGGAAGACACATACCTGCTCACAGAGCATGGCGTGCTCTGGTGTTGTAAAGTAATAAAACTTCAAGGGCCTTGAGGGGGTACTAGCAGAGGGGGTTGGTGCCACCGGTGATATTCTCTCTCAGCTCTCGGACAGCCCAAAATTTATTATCCTCCTGTGTATTCTTATCAGTCTGTGGAGAGTCTCCCTTGCAGAGACCAATAAGAATAATTGATCCAGCCTCTCAGAGGCTTTTCTGGAATGTTACATTCTTTTTCTTTTCCCACCGGCATGCTAGCAGTCTCTCTGAGGTATAAGATCACTGCCTCTGGGACTGCTCAAAGATACTGTCTGCTGCCTTGCTAGCTGCCATTTTACTTGTAAGTGCCGCCGCCCAGTGACCCGGTTCATTTCCCTGCCTGCTGCTGTTTCCCCCGTTGCACTCCTCCGTTAAGTGCCACCACCCAGTGACCTGCTCATTTCCCTGCTTGCCAGCCTGCTATTTTCCCATTATATGCTGCCTACAAGTTACAAGTTCGGGTAGGTAAGTTAAAGCAGTGGACTATACACTTTTATGTTTGAAAGTAGTGTTCCTGGTTTAAAACTGTTAAGGGGCACTGTGCGAGACGAGCAACTTGTTATTCACTGTGCCCTACTGGTGAAACATTTCAATAAATAAATAAGGGGACTACTCTAAAGTTAACAGGGTTGTCTTGGAACTAATTCCACTGCTTTTCTCTGGTCAGCTTGTCATCTGTCAAGGAAGGTTTCTAGTGAGCACTAACTCTGATGTCAGTTCTCTTCCTGCAGCTAGGACTTGCCATGACAATTTAGAAGCAGCTAATATTGTATTAAATTAAGTAAACTAAGTATGCTAAGCAAGCAAATTGGTACAGCAACACGTTTATAAAACTGTTTAATAAAATAGTCTCAGAGTAATAATACACTAACATATTATTACTCTGAGACTATTTTATTATACAGCTTTATAACTGTGCTGCTGTAACCATGTCCTTGCTTAGTGTACTTAGTTTATTTAATTTGGATTTATATAGCAGACTGTGATTGTTTGCCAGAGGATGACCCTTTGAATGTTCTACTTGCAAGTATGTGACTGTTACTGGCTTCAAAAGTGTTCACAGAATACTGCCATTTTGGCGGTTTGCATTCATTACACTGCTTTTTTGGGGGGGAGGGGGGTTATTCTTTGGTAGCAGGGTAAGGCCCACTAGTAAGTGCCTGTTTGATTCAGGGGTCATCTATGAGCACTGGGGACTAGGTAAGTTAAGTGACTTGCTCGGAGTCGCACAGTATGCAAATGGAGGTTGTAGGAATCAAACTCAGGTCTGATGGATGTACCAAGCTCATTTGTAGCTCACTACTCTAGCCTCTAGGCTATGCTGCCACTAGATAAATTTGTATTGTTACAAAATAATTATTTAATCTAGGACTGCTTTAATTATTTTTGTTAATTCTTGACCTGATTGTTCATCTTTAAAAAAGTACAGTACAGGATCCCTGCTACAACCTCAAAAGCTGGTGAAAATAAACCCCTCTAAGTGAAGTTGGTGAATTGAATGTTGGTACAGTGCTAGAGACTGCTATGAGACCAGAAAACTCTGGGTAGTAAAATGCAGTCATTCCAGTGTCACTGGCTCAGTAGGTAGCATGCCTCTGGTGCCAGCAAATTGGAAGGCCGTGCATTCTAGCCCCCACACCAGGTACTTGGCTTAGTTCTTATAACTGACACTGTAGTGCAATACAACGGGGGTGCTGCAGTGTTAAAGTGTGGAGAGGTTCTAGAGGTAAAGTGAGGATGGATGTGTGACAATAACACTGTTCCTGGAGTTGGGAGAACACATGGCCCATTTGATTGAAGATCAGCAAATCTCTCAACTTGCATTGTTAGTCATACCTGTCAAGTGTCCCTCATTGTGAGGGTCATCCCTCATTTTACCAATCAACATTTTTGAGGGGTAAAATGATGGATGTCCCTCATAATGAGGGATATTTGAATTGGCCCTGGCCCTCATTCATCCTTCATAGAAAAAGGGCTGCATACCCAGAGAATGTGCTGTAAATATAGACTGTAAATGCAGATATTAATACTAATCTAAGACAATAAATAAAAAAAACTTTGTACAAATAAAGGTAATGGTTTCTACGGTGTTTTGCGCTTGTATCTCCATGTTTACAGATGTGTCCCTCATTATGAGAGCCCGTGTCTGTCACTGTCCCTCATTTCAGTGACAAAAGGTTTACAGGTACAGTATGTTGTCAGGATACAAGTCACAGCTAACTAGGACAGCACCAGCATTCAACGGTTTTCTACCTATGCGTTTTAAAGGTTCTGGGGACCAGGAGTATATGTTTGACCTGTGACATAAGCTGGTGAATCAGCACTGTAATTAGGCCTTGGTACTGCACAGACATTTAAAGTTTCTAATCTGACTGCCTGTGCAGCTCCCTCACTAAAAGTTTTAGTGAGAGGGATGCAAAGGTAGTCAGACTAGAAACTTTAAATATTTGTGTAGTACCAAGGCCCAATTAAGTCTGCAGTAAGTGTCCAGGGATAGTAGTCAAATGGTTGACTATAGATGGCAATGGTGAAAGCGGCTGTCACAGCAAGGGCAAACCTGCACATCCTGTTGAAGACCACACTAATTTTCTGCAAGGAAGTGTGCTTTGCTGCCCTGTATATATTTATATATTGCTTTATTTCCCACATGTCCTGTGCATGTCAGAAATGCAAAGCAATGTGCCAGCTCTTACTGAGGCAAAATTAAAAATGCCAGTGAAGTTTATGAGCTGGCAGGTCCCTCGGCATTGCTGACAATCTATAATTTCAATCAGTATGAACCAAGACGTGATGGTGATTAACACTAACAGCCCTTATTAACGGCTCTTCAGGTCATGGTTGTGTAGCTGCTCCTATAAGAGATGGGAAGGAAGATGATGGACATGCCTGGTTGTTCTAGCAGAGCCACTTACCTGATTTCCTCAGTTCGCAGTCCGGCATTGAAGACTGAAGATGTCTCTGTGGTGTGAAGAAGACCACAGCGTTGGACCCCCACTGGGTAAGTAAGGGCTTGGGGGTGTGGGGTGGAGGGTGCTGACCGGGTGAGTCGGCTGGGAGAACTAACAGTGCAACAGACAATGATGGATGGTTTTCTGGTTTACAGGATTCCCTCCCCACCCCCCAAAAAAACACAACAAAACAACAAGAAAGTTTTCTATATTGCAGGTGATGATGGGGGAGGATTGGGCACCCCCAGTGTTACTGTTATGTTTATTGTGGGAGTCTGGTGGTGGTGGGGGAAACAGTAATGAAGAAGAAAAAAAAACAGGACAGCAAGTGTGAACTGCGCCAGCTGCATCTATGAGGAAGGGGAGGAGGGCTGGCAAGTGACAACTAAAGTAGTGAGTTGTTACGTGAGACAGTGATACTAAATTTCAGGGTTCTCCTAGGGTTCATTCAAAATTCACACCGAGTTCATTACCGTATTTGAGCATCATACTTCACAATTAGCAGACTCAATGGAGCAGGGAGGATTTTCAGAGTGACACTTTCAGGGTTTTAGTTTGCGATATTTATTAATGCAGGCATAGCACTGACTGAAGCTCGCTCTGCACATACAGTACCTCTCAACCATTCACACCTAAAATTGGAACACTGTCCATCAAATTGTGGGACAAAAAGTCAGAATTATGGAACACTCCATCAGATCCGCAAGCTGCTTAGTTACAGCAAAAAGGAAATGTGTGCTGCCACATTCATCACGTTTGCTTTTTTATTGAGGAACACATTTTTCACAGTCATTTTAGCACAGACTGCATGGCTGCAGTCTCAGTGTGGGTCAGAGGGCTTTCATGACTTTGTAAACACCACAAAATAAGGAACTGTTCATCCAAATATGGGATGCTTGAGATAGTTGGCTTGTAGGACAGTGGCAACGGGGAACAGGGGACAGAGCTGTCTGCTTGCCGTCTGGCTTAACGCAAATGAAACTATTGAAGCGCTCTCGCACTGGAGCACTTCATTCCTTTCAAGCACATAAAGTTTGCCCCCATGAAACTGTGACCACCGTCATACTCTGCTTGCGTAGTCATTGGTCTGTCAGGGATGAGCCCAATGTAGATTGCTCTGCATTGGGCTAGTCCATGACTCACCTATGAAATGCCATTCTCTGGAGCAAAGCAAAATGTTTCTTGCTCACGCAAAGGAAACATAAAAATAGTTAATAACAAAAGAGGCAGCAGTCTAATTTACAAGATATTATCTAATTAAGCAATAAGACACGACAGGGCGTGGTATATCATGGGATATACATCCATGTCTTGGTTGACTTGAGCACGAGGTCGAGGTCGAAGTCCTTAACGACCCGAGAAGGATTTATATCCCATGATATACCACACCCTGGAGTGCCTTATTGATATTATGAACAGGAATAATGGTTTTATAAATAAAAGATTAAAAAAAAACACCCTTTAAACCTGTTAAAAAAAGCTTTTTTGGTAGTGCAGGAATACATTTAAAAAAAATAGTTCTAGAAGACAGCAGGTGGCACTGTTGTAGTTGGAGCTGACAGAAAAGGTAATAGTATTGTGAAGGTGTGACCTGTGAACTCTGCAACAGTATCTTTGTCTGCCCCCTCCCGCAGTAGATGATCGCAGTAACGAGATTCTAAAGAGAAAATTAAGCCAATTACCAATATCAGTGGATTAGGAAGCAGCGGATTGAGAGGACAAGTGTGTCTAAGCGATGCCTTTTTGAATATGCGGCGATGCCTCGAGACATGGGGCAGTCGTCTGCTCGAGTGTTGCCTCTGACGGCAGCAAAGGTTGGTTTTGTGTGTTTAAGAATGTCTTTTATGTTGTCCGTCTGAATGTTGTGGGCCCTGGAGACAGCAGGCAATATGACTGATTCAGTGTAAACTGAGTTCTTTTTTTTTTTATTTAATCGCGGTCGAGTACAAGTTTGACTTGCTCTGGAGCACGGGAGATTGAGAACAGTGCGCGGTCAGTGAGGAGGCTGGTGACCGGAGGTTTTCTGAAGCCGTGATGATGTAGCCCGATATCATCATGGCTTCGAAACCCTCTCGGCCAATCAGCTTCTTCCATTTACGATCGGTAGTTCATAATCCTGATTTGCAGACCTTTGGGAACATCAAACTGAAATGGGAAAGAGTAATTGTTTATTCTTAAAATCAAGAAAATTATAACCCAGTTGAGCAAGGCTCATTTTCAATGGGGTCCATATTCACACAGCATACACAATAATAAAACATCAAAACAATTTTATAATATCATTAAAAAGCACTTTTTCAACAGTTATAATTTAAGATACACATTGCTACATAACAATTTTAGAGAATTACAGATACAAATTTCCTAGTTAGCAGCAGCTTTTAGGCTGTATAAATACGTTTCTAGCCCAAGTTTTTATCAAACTCAATGGAACCTTCTCTTTAGATTTTAGGGTTTGTGGTAGACTATTCCAAACTCTGGACCACTTAGATGTAGCACTAGAATGAAGAGTTCAGGATCCTAGTTATAGTCTAGTCACAACATCCAACTGCAACTGTTTGTGAAAGCTAACCGCTTTGTGTAAGTGTTTGCCCTCCCTTCCCAGCTGAAGTCAGATTTCTATAAGTGGTGACTGTTGTTATTATGGATGTGTGATCATTTTCATTCTGAACCTACCAGACTAAACACTAAAAACCCTGCAAATGATACTACACTGGACCTCATCTTAACCAGTGGACCCCATAAATATACGCATGCAGCAGTATTCCACAATGATATTAGTAACCACAACGTAGTCACCTGTGTCAGGGGTATTTTAAAGCAAAAACATATCCCAGAACTCATTACCAAAAGGAAATGTACCAGTCTGAATATAGCTAACGTCTTGTCTGAGCTAGGGTCCATAAATTGGTAACAATTTTACCTTGTCAATACAATCCATGATGCAACCAGGGTTTTCAACCACTTGGTGCTAGAAGTTATAAACTGGCATGCTCCACTGATAAAACTCAGGGTTAAACAGGTGCCTTGCCCATGGTTTAACAGAGATCTCAAAAGAGCATTATATAACAGAGACATTTTGTGGGGTACAGCCAGATGCACAACATTTGAGGCAGACTGGGCATTATTTAGAAAAGCAAGGAATGCGTGTACAAAACTTATCAGGGACACAAAAGCAAACTTCTATCTGAATACCTTGGACAACTTGAAAGGTAATGCTAACAAAATATGGATGGTCATGAAGAATATTGAAGGACAAAAGACACCCCCCCCCCGATTAAGATAGATTGGCAAGGTGAATTTATAACAGACAAATTATTTAAAAAATTAAATATCTACTTTGCCAAAGCAGGATTGGCATTTGATAACTCACCTGCAGCGCAATACCCCATCCGAACCAATAACTCACATACTAGAAGTTCTGACACATAGACAAACATCTCGTTTTCTTTCCAACCTGTTACATTTAAACAAGTGGAAGACTTATTGCTTAGTCTTGATGTTAAGGAAAGTGCTGGGGCCGATGAGTTATACCCCTTATTTTTAAAAGTTGGTCATTATCATCTAATAGCACCCATAACACATCTCTTTAACCTATCACTTGCCAACAACAAACTTCCAGTTATTTGGAAAACAGCTCATATTATCCCTCTCTTCAAAGCCAGGACCCCATGCAATCTAAATAATTACCAAACCATTTTGATACTCCCTACTTTAGCCAAACTGCTAGAAAAATTAGTTAATAGCCAACTAAGGGATTACTTGGAGATCACTAATATCATAAACCTTATGTATTCAGGATTCAGACCCAAGCATAGTACAATTACAGCACATGCTAAGGTACAGTAACTAAGGATTGGCTAACATCCCTAGATTGTAAGCATCCCACGTGAGTGGTGTTCCTTGACCTAAACCAATAGTTCTTAGACTTTGTCACAGTGAGCCTCCCCAAATACATGGAAAAGATTTTGAGCCTCCCCAAAAACTGAAATAATCTTGGGCCTCCCCAAAGAAAAATAACATACTGTACTTTACGCAGTACACTATGAAAAAATTGAAACCCCTTTGAGTACTTGATCACATTCAGTTCTTTGTCTTATACTAACGTGGAACTTTTGAAAAGGAGCTCCTATGCTCAAAGGTGTAATCTGAATAACAAATAAATAAAATAAACAAATATTATTATTCATTTTATTGTAACCCCCACCCCACCCACAGGTGAGCCTACTTGCTCCACTATTTTTATTCGTGAACCATTGTTACCTCTTGTTACAGTACCTTCATGGGTCAGAATACTTTCTTGGTTTCCTCTCTATATGAAATAACCTTCCTACATACTTTGCCTTTCCACCTCCTTCCCTGTTCCTAAACAACTTCTCTGGGATTACTTTTCTCCTTCCTGCTATTGCTCTTAGTACTTCTATGCTTAGCCCTTGTATTTGCGCTGTTCTACCACCAGTCTACAAATTGATTAATTACCACCACTCATTATTAGTTTATTGTTCATATTCGTTTGCACTATTGTTCACTGTGTATTTCTTCATTGTTTTGCAGTTGTCTTTTGAAATGTATTCACTACCTACCCTTCCCTGGGTACACCTGAAATGAGCCTTGCCTCATTCACCTTCCCTTGTCACCTAATAGTAAATAAATACGTAACATTCACCTACTACTATCCTCTTTCAGTTTGCTTCATCTCTTCACACAAAATATATAAAACTCAACATTTAAATACAGCACTTTTCAGACTTGCTTGAGCCTCCCCTGGAACTGACTGGGGCCTCCCCAGGGAGGCTGGCCTCACCATTTGAGAATCCCTGACCTAAACAAAGCATTTGACACAGTAGATCACGATATGCTATTACATCAGTTAAAGGTAGCTGGCCTGGGCAAACCAGCAGTATCATGGTTCAAAAGCTACCTTATGGACAGACATCAGCAAATCAAAGCAGAAGGGGGATTACTCTTCTTTAGCAAAACTAACAAGAGGGGCTAGTGAACATGACTGAGTGAAGACGCTTTTCTCCCTCGCTCCTCAAACCTTCAAGAAATATAAGTTTAAACAGCTTAAAAGTACAGGAAAAGCAGTCTCACTTGTCCGGAGGAGATCATGGACGAATACCTCATGCCCAGTCTGGACAAAAGTGCACGCATTGCAGGCAAGAATCAAAAAAAAGCAACCACCAACAACACAGATCAAAAGCACAGGGCCTATCTCTCGCTCCATGGCTGAAGTGTGTGCGGTAGGCCGGGAAGTAACACAGCAGATTTTGGCTGCTCTGGAACCCCGTCTCACCAGCCTGGCATCTAATTTCGACCACAAGCTCCAGGAGCTTGTAGACCTATATGCTTCGCATGCAACCAGATTAACTGACATGGAACAAAGGATATCTGACATCGAGGATGCCACGGGCCTGGTCCCCGAACAAATTACAGCCTTGCAAAGAAATTGGTGAGAAATTCAAAGATCAGTTTGACTACCAAGAAAATTACCAATGGCGATTGAACCTGCAACTTGGGGGCTGCTGGAGGGACTTGAGGGCACCAATGTTTTGGAGTTCTGTGATTATCCCCAAAAATAGAAAATGAAGCTCGAGAGCTCACCGAGCTGTGTTTCCCAGGCCTCCCCTGGACCAAACGCCATGACAGATAATAATGCGGTTCCACAACTTTCAGGATAGAGAGCTGGTGTTGAAGAAAGCTTATAGAAATATGTCTACTCTGCAATACAAAGGACATAAGCTCAACCTTTTCCAGGATTACTCTGCTCGCTTACTGAGGAGGCGCCAAGCCTTCAATTCAGTGATGGCACAGCTGCAAGAGGCTCAAATTGAATGCTTCATGCTGTACCCAGCAACACTCAGAATTAAACACGAAAAGGCTACATACTCCTTTTGGGATGTGCAGAAGGCAGAGGTCTTTGTAAAGGACCTAAGGAAGAAACTGGGGTGAGATGGTTTACACCCTGATGGAAGGCGTGTTCCGTGGCATAAGATGGCGGGTCTCGGCCAGCTACTGCTTGAACTTATACACCACGTTATATTGAGGTTCAAGGTACTGTTGTGTTATGTTTGATGTACCTACAGATTGTTGGAGCATATAGAGATATCTATTGCAAACTGTTTTTTGCCTGTTCCATTTTGTACTGGGCTATAGAACTGATGTACAGGTGCTGTCCCAAGTCTGACCCAATTGGATGATCCACATGTGGAATGAACGTTTGGGCTGCTACACTGGAAAAAGTGATGCATGACAGATTCCTATCTCAGGTAGAGGAGCTTATTGAGCTTGCCATTTGGGAGCTGACCTGTGCTGTAAGCGAGCAGGGACTTTCACCTCACCTGAAACTTTCTTTGTGTGGGACTTCTGACACCTGTTAATGGGAGTTTGAGTGGGGGTCTATGAAGTACAGGACTGGCTGCACTGGGGCTGTTTCAATACTGTGGATTTATCAGACGGGGGCACTGGGAGCTTCTTAAAACTGGTGATGTAGGAACTGTGGGATTTATTGGATTTGATGAGAGGCAAGATGTAGACAGGGGGTGACCAGGCTTCCCCTGGAGATATTACTGGGAAAGATGCATAACAAAAGGGGGAAAATTAAGAAAGTGTGGTACTGCTTCCTAGTAGGGAAACCTGCACAAGGTAAGCGAATTTATGAGGACTTTCTTGATGGGGAGGGGCGGGGGATGCTCCTTACTACTTCTTGGGAGAGTGTGTAAAATCTTTGCTATATGCAATTCTGGTTACAAATGAGGAACAGTTTGTTTTCTTCATGAAGGCTCAAATGGGAAGGAGGGGAGGGTAGAGGGTGGGGTGGGGTGGGGTGTATATAGTTTCAATGTGTTGTTTGTTGTATTACTGTATGTTAAAGATGAGATCCAGACATGGTTATAGAACATTAGATGTACATTCTGATATATTAAAGGGAACTGGGATATGGGACATTCGAGGATCAGAGGGAAGATGGCTTAGAACACAATGGCTAATTCTGTAGGGCTTAATATAGCTTCATGGAATGTCACGGGGTTTCCACCTCGATTAAGCGTACTATGCTGTTAATTGCTTTCAAACATCAGAATGTGAATGTTGCATCGTTACAAGAAACACACCTCACTGCTAAAGAGCATGCTAAATTTTAAAAAAAGCTGGGTGGGGGAGTGCTACGCAGCTTTCTTCACCTCTCACAAGTGAGGCGTGGCGGTACTGCTACACAAACGATTGCCATTTAAAGTGAATAAAGTAATAACTGACCCTGAAAATGGCCGTTATGTGTTTGTAGTGGGAGAACTTGTGGGGGAAAAAAGTAAAATTTGGAAGCATGTATGCACCTGCAGTGCATGATCCCATATTCTATCACTCTCTTATTGCCCTGCTCATGGCAGAACAATTTCCAGGGTTGGTCCTGGGAGGGGATCTAAACTGCCTGATGAGCCCCATGTTGGATCATTCGGAGGGGAGGGGTACCTGTGGGGGAGACATCAGAGCATGGATGGCAGGGATGGCTGATCTAGACCTCGTTGATGTCTGGAGGACGGCCAATCCTAATGGACACAAATTCACAGTTTTTTCTCACCCTCATAAAACATGGTCGAGACTGGACTATATTTATGTCCCAAGGGCCTGGTACCTCAGACTGCTTCAGACTAAACATGGTCAAATTCATATTTCAGACCATGCGATGGTACTAGTGTTTTTGACACTAAGGGAGGAAGGGATTGGCCCCCCAGCATGGCGGTTCCCCAATTACCTATTAGCTAATAAGGCATTTGGGGACTACTTACAGGATCAATGGAAGCAATATGTACAAAATAATCTGGAAACAGCTCCCACCAAGGCTACACTCTGGGATGCCGGAAGAGCATACATGAGGGGCTCCATTATCAGCTATGTGGCACATCATAAGCGTAAGATCCGTCAGAGGAGGAAAAATCTCGAGCAACGCCTGAAGGTATTAGAAAGGAGAGTATCAATGGGAGAAGGGGGGAGGCGGCTCCTCGATTATTGGCAGTGACAAGGGAAGCTCTAAATAATTTTTTGCTGGGGGAGGCAAGAAAAACATATTTATTTATCCAAAAACATTTTTACGAATGGAGGAATAAACCCAGTACCATGCTGGTGAATCTAATTAAAGGGAAACGGAGTACACACTTGATTGCTGAAATTAAAAATTCAGCTGGCCAGCTACAGATGGACAGGAAGCTAATAAGGGACAGGTTTATGAGCTTTTATGAAAACCTTTATCACACACAGACGGGGGATGCACAAATTAGTATGCAGGCCTTCCTAGATGGATTGGAATTAACTAAACTATCCACCTCAAAGAGAGATTGGTTAAATGCTAAAATCACGGGAGAGGAGATAGCTAGGGCCATTGCAGGATTAAAAAGGGGTAAAGCTGGTGGCCCAGATGGCTTCTCTGCGGAGTATTACAAGATTAAGAAATCACATTTATTTAATCATTTAGGGGACATATTTAATGAAGTCAGGAAGGGGGAGGGGACATTACCCCACACGTGGAAAGAAGCGGTCATTTGTCTGATTCCCAAGGAGGGCAGGGACCCACATGAATGTGCTTCTTTTAGGCTGATATCTTTGTTAAACTGCGACTCCAAGATCCTTGCCAAGGTATTGGCAAGTTGATTAGACAAGCTCTTGCCGGAGCTAGTTCACCCAGACCAGACCAGGTTCATACAGAACAGGTACTCATATCATAACATGAGAACCCTCCTGAATGTGATCTGGGGAGCCTTGGCTGGATAATGAGCCAGTTCATATATTATCTATGGATGCAGAAAAAGTATTTGACCGTGTTGAGTGGCCTTATTTAATGGAGGTTCTGACCCGGTTTGGTCTGGGTGACGACTTTGTTGGGCTGGTCCGTTTAATGTATAATACCCCTACGGCTAGCGTACTGGTTAATGGTACTCTTACAGATAGTTTTGGGTTACAGGGAGGCACTAGGCAGGGATGTCTCTTGCCTCCCCTCCCCATCTCTTCGCCCTAGCCTTAGAGCCCCTGGCCATGGCAATCTGGGAACACCCCGAAATTATGGGAATGCTGGGTCAATCAGGAAGGGCATACAAGCTTTCTTTGTATGCTGATGACATGCTTTTGTATGTTACCAAACCAGACCAATCTGTGCCACCACTCCTCCGCCTAATAGACCAATTTTCTAAATTCTCAGGATACAAACTGAACTTAGATAAGTCAGAGGAGTTGAGAATGGGGGAGCGGGAAGTGGGCGGGGAACAGGTGGACACGAATTGGGGATTTTGGAAGGTTAGTAGTTCATTTGTCTGTCTGGGTATCAGAGTTGGTAAACACATAAAAACCCTATATGAGCTAAACTATACCCCACTGATACATACGATTACAGCAGATCTTGAAAGGTGTACCGAGTTACCGATAACGTGGTTAGGCAGAATAAATTTACTCAAAATGAAAACCCTCCCCCGATTATTGTATAATATGCAGATGCTACATGTGGGGCTCACCCGAACAGACATAAAGCGACTAGAAAGGGCATTTTCAGACTTTCTGTGGCAGGGTAAGTGACCACGAGTGAGCCTTGCCCCATTAAAAACTTCAGTCGATAAGGGAGGCTTACAGTTCCCAGACCTTAGAAATTACTATCTCGTCATACTATGCTGGTATCTACAGGATTGGGTGGGTAGACCACCAGAGGCGGGTTGGCTGGACTTGGAGGAGAGAGGATGCCCCGGCCAGGTGATTGCTTACCTATTAGGGAGAGGTTATACGGTGTATATGGCCTTGCCAAAACCAAACTCCATGGTTCGATCAGTACTGGAAGGTTGGGGACACCTGACCAGACGGGAGGGGGTGGAACAGGGGGAAATCTTGCTTCTCCCAATTGCAGGGAATCCCTTCTTTATTCCGGGGTTGGCTGACCCGGGATTTAGGGAATGGGAGAAGAAAGGAGTGATGGGCTTCAGAGATCTATATACGGGAGAGGGATTGGACTCCTTCGGCCATAGTAGGGACAAGACGGGGCTGGGGCGCCAACATTTTTACCATGACCTGAAACTCCAAGCATATTGCAACTCTCTGGGGAGAAAGCATGGGTCAGATCCTGCATGGGAACAACTGGAACAGTTGATACAGATGGGTAGGCATAACCCCAAAGGCACGATATGTAGAGTGGCTAAGGCTGGTAGACACCGGTTTCCAGGCTTAACGCAGACAACTAGACAATTGTGGGAAAGGGATATGGGAGTCCCCATTGCGGAAGACACCTGGAAGGTGATGACAGCTACACCAGGGCATATTGATCTGTAATAAGTACAAAGAGTCTTTCGACAAATTTTGTCACAGGCTATACTGCCCACCCCTGAAGGTCAGTAAATTTAATCCTTTGGTCTCTCCAGTATGTCCCTGTTGCAATGTGGGGCTGGCCTCTTATTATCACTACTTCTAGTCCTGCCCTACCCTGCAGGAATTTTGGAGGGAAGTGGGGACAGAGATCCGGGCACTTACGGGCAGGGGACTTGCACAATTGCCTATAGTAATGCTGTTTGGAATGGAAGAGGTGGGTGAGACTGATTGGGCTCCCCTGCCTAGATGGCTATGGGTTGTGTTGGTGATGGCCAGGCATTGCATGTTGAATACCTGGGTGTCCGCAGCTAAGCCTGCCATTCAACAATGGAAAAGCATTAATCCTGCAGGCTCTCACTCTAGAAAGGCTCACCTATGTGATGCAGGATAGAGGGGAGCACTTGGCAACCTTACCTCAATGCTTTAACACCTGCAGAGAATTTGACCCTGGGGGAAGGATGGATATGGGGGGGGGGGATAGTGGTTGGTGCTAAACTGAATGGAACTGAAATAAGCCAATTACATGTAAGTCACCCCATCAGTTATACAACTGATGTTCTTATTTTGCAATCTATAATATTAATGAGATATTTATGACTACTGGATCTCTTAAGTTAAATATTGTTTTTTAATTGTCTATGCATGTTGTCATTGTCCTGCCAGGGTTGTCTGGCCTGTTTGTTTGTTCACTGGAAAACTTGAATAAACATATGATAAAAAAAAAAAAAAAAAAACCTAACGAGGAGTACATGAGGCTGGCCCAGTGGTGAGGAGGGCTGAGGCATCATGCCTTACCTCCTGCCATGCTGGTGACCCATGTTAGTGGTGCGAGCGGGTCGCCGGGGGTCGGCTGGGAAGGGAGAGGATCGAGTGTCCAAGGGACAGCTCTCCTCTCCTGGAGAGGGTGGAGACCATAGACCAGCATTTGTCTGACCCCTGGCGGTGTCTGGGGGTCGGCATGCCGTGTCCCAGATGTTGGGGCGGAGGAGGAGCAGCTGCCCAATGTGCAGCATGCAGACACATGAGCTGCATGTCATTGGCAGCGCTGCATGCTCCTCACTCCAAAAGTAAATCGGAAAAAGGTCCCTGGCCATGGAGCATGAAGATGGTCCCCCCGCAGCGCCAACCTGAGAGGACTCCTCCCCAGCTGGATCCATTTTGTGGTGGGTAGAGTCACTCCCCATCACCACTGCCATGAAGGGTAAGTCATGGGGGCATAGGAGAGGAGGTCCAATGTTCAGGTGAGGGTACGGGGGAACGACTGAGGTAGCCATCCGGGGACCACGGGGAGAAAAAGAATAGCTAAAAACCAAAACAAAACAAAAAAAAAAAAATGAGAAGTACCACAAGGCTCTATCCTGGGTCCCTTGCTGTTTCCAATTTATGTAAATGACCTTAGTAGGAACATTGAAAAAGCCAAATTACACTCTTTTGCTGATAATACAGTCCTGTATTTACCCAGGCCATCCCTACACAGTGTATATTCTGACCTCCAAATGGAATTTAACCTTTTACAAATGAATCTTCTGCATTCTAAATTGCTCTTAAATGGAAAAAAGACAAAAGTAATATTCTTCCAGTCTTCATATATGGCACTCTCCTCCAAAGTCAATTACATAATTTCCACACTTCTGGGGGATACTTTTGAAATACTGGCCAGCTGTAAATACTTTGGCATATGGCTGGACCAACGATTGTCCTTTATCTGTCATGTAGATAACATCTGTAAAAAACTAAGAATGAGGTTAGGTTTTTTCTATAGAAGTAAGAGGTGACACCCATTGGATATTAGAAAAAGGCTGGTGCAAGTCACATTCCTTCCACTTCTGGACTACACAGATTTGATTTATTGTCACGGCACTATTACATATCTAAGTAAATTAGATGTATTGTACCATAGGGCCCTTTGATTTGTCACAAACTCTCTGCCCAGAATGCACCATTGCTCCCTATACTATGCAACAGGGTAAATGTCATTGGAAACGAGGAGACTTAAAAACCTCTACATATGGGCCTACAGATTATTAACTGATAAACTGCCACAATACATCACAGACCTCATTTCTTTTTTTTCTTCATATAGGTTTTTATTCTCCCAGCGGCATGTGTCGGCCATCCATACCAGACATCCATGATCCCTTCAGGACCACCCCATTTCCCAGCAGGACCACTGAAGCCGGCCTGGGGGCATCAACTAACCGCCACTCCTGCTTTTCCACATTTTCTTCCCCTTACTCCCCAGAGCTCCAAACAAGATCGGGCATGCACATGCCTTAGCTCAGCTGGCTCCACTTCACCGATCCCTGGCCTAGCACCTGATTCCTTCACTGCCTCCACCACCATCACACCTCCATGTGGTGGTGGTCTTAGGTTGAGAGAGCCAATCTCCCCGATCCGGGAATGGAGAGCTGCCTGTTGGCCACTCTATCCACTCCCAACCCCCCCACCTACCCCCAGCGACCCGTGCTCATTCCTCGAACGATTGTGAGCTGCTCATGAGTTAAGTACCCCATGCCTCAGCCCTCAGCGTCACCAGGCGGCTGTCACAGAACTCATTTCTTGCATACATAGTAATTACGCACTGAGAAATAATTCTTATGTATTATTAGAAACTCCTAGGTTCATCATTCTTTATGGAAAGTCAACCATCAGTAACATCATCCCTAGAACTTGGAATAAACTTCAAAATACACTCAAACTGGCCAAGTTAGTAAGCCTAGGTGTCTTTAAATCACTGCTAAAATTGTATGTAATGTGAAATGTTCCTGTAATTATAATATTGAGTGAACGTGAATGTACCTGTTGATGAAACTTTTGGATATTGCCTGTCATGTTGAAATGCTCTTTTTGTATTTTGTGTATCCAGCTCTGTACTAAACTTATACTCTCATTATTGTATTTGCAGGGTTTTAAATAATTGATTAGCAGTTTTTTTCTTGGGACAATGCTAACTGTACAGAAAGTATTTATATTGGTTTTCTAGAAGTGTTATGTATGTTAAACACAGTGAGGCAACTGCCATGCATTTTCACAATGTTTTAACACTTTTATGAGCAAAACGCTAATCAATTTTTGGAGTTAAATAAAACCCTGTATTTGTTATATCTAGTATCACTGATAGGGTAAATATTGTTCATCAACTATGGCACTGTAACTGTATCTCTTTGTTCTTCCATTCATTAGTATTTTATTTTTCAACTGTATGTAATAAAAGAAGCCTGCATGCCAACCCCTAGGGGCCATAAGACTGGCAGGGAAAAGTAACCAAAAAAAAAACAAAACACTTGACACAGACACAGGGCACAGAATGCCAGTGACAGTTAGAGAAACAAAAACTCAATGCACAACGGGTGTTTTTATAATTTTTGCATGTAGTTTTCATTTAACTGTGTGCTGGAGCCCAGGCTGGACCACTCTGGAGGTGTGGGGTGCCAAATGAATGCGGTCAGCAGATGACGGCTGGGATTCATTGAATTGGACTGGCTGAATGAGTGGAGCATTGCCAACCTGGGGGCTAGGCCATACATTTCGAACTTGCATCGGATGTGGTCCCACCTGGACTATATCTTCTTGCCCATGGGGTAATACAGTGCACTTCACTTATAATGGACACTGTTATAACAGACAATCGGTTATAGCAGACAAAAACTAAGTTCCCAAACTAAATATATCAAATCAAATGCATTTTCCCTGGTTATAATGGACAGAAACATTGAATATAACAGACACTATGAAGCTTTTATAGTGTTTTTTGGTTTTTTTTATGGGGGCGAGTGCAGAAGTGGTGAGGAGATTTGGCAAATGTGGAATTAAGGTGGAGGAGCTACCGAGATAAAATTGTTACAAAATAATTCTCCACAAGCTGTATAAACTTTTATTAGTTAATTACACTAAAAAGAAATGATTTTATATTTCACTAAAACCCTTACAGTACAATTGTTTTTGTTCTTACTGTCCTAGAACCTAAGCATCCAGCCAATAGAGTTACTATCTTCTTCTCACTGTCTGCAACAAACTTCCTTAAAAACAAAAAAACAAAACCATGTTCCCTGACAGTTAAATAACTTTAAATAAACACACAGAATACAGAAACATATATGCTGGGCAGGATTCTGAGTAATCTATGAAGTTTTGTAATAGGTTCTCAATCACTCTGAGCCCCTGTTCTCACACATAGACAGATCTAACACATAGGCTCCACCTCCTCTGGATATAATAGACCCTGGAAATAATGGACAAAAGTTGTGTGCACAGATGCATATGTTATAACAGACTTGCACTATACCAGTACATTAGGGACATGTCCCACAGCCCGGTTCACATCTCAGACCATGCTGTGGTGCTAGCCTGGATCTGAGTACATGGGGAGGGAGGAGCAGCTGCGTGGCATTTCCTGGTGTACCTCCTCTCAGATGAGTAATTTAGGCAGTATCTGAGAGACCACTGGGAGACTTACATGGCTACTAATGTCTCCTACCCCATCCCCCTACCATTTACCTTGTTCCCCCTGTGACCTCTCCCTACCTTATTCTGAATTGCTAATCTCTGTCTTTTGTCTTCTACATTAGTACCACCACCCCCCGCTGTCGATCTGCCGCCAGCTCTCCCACCCCTTGCCTTGGTACCCCTATAATTACACTTGTTTTCCTCTCTTCCTTCCAGAAGTTCCAAGGGCAGCACCAAGCGGCGCTCGTGGTTGCAGCGGCGCCTCCGGCCGTTTTCCTGGCCGCCGCCATCGACGAGGATTTCATCTGACTCCCGCCACCCTCCTGGTTTCGCTCCCTGGACTTCTCCTGAAGGTACAGCTGTTATTCTCACCCAGAGTCTGCCCGCTTACAGCGGCTTTTTGACTGGTGAGCCTTTTTCGCTCCAAACTCCCGATTGGTTTAAGTGGTTATCCTCAGGCTCCTGATTAGCGCACCTGAAAACTATCTTCCAACCCACTTCTCCCGGCTGCTAACTTATATTTCCAGGCTCAGGGGCTGAACACTTGCAGTGGGATTTTTCTCCCGCCCCCTCCACCTCCACCCAGGCATCCTATTAAATACTCTCTCTGTCCCCGCCTCCTATGGCTTCCTCCAATACTACTTGCTCTCACTGCCCTCTCTGCCCCTCCCTACTACCACGTGAAAACTACTGCCCATTTATAGCCATTCTGCACTGTTTCTGTCACCACTCTTTATCCTGGCCCTCCCCTCAAATTTTTCTTTAGTAACCCTCAAACTTATTTAGAAGTATCTCTCTCTCTTTTCGCTCTCTCTGCCCCTAGCCCATCTCTATCCTTTATGCTGTAGCCTCCTGTCCACTGCCCTGTTGCAATTGTTTTGTTTCATACTGCTGCCCTTGCTGACCCCCTGTAAATCCCATCTTTGCTGGTCAATTCCTCATTTCCATGCCTATCTGTTATATTTCCCATTCTCTTGATCTGCCCTCATTTTTCTCGCTTTCACCCACTGCCCCCCTTACTCCTTGTTATTTTAAATTGCTCCTTAGTAATACAGACCAGCTGCTGAACTATTTCTCCTCCTTTTCCACTAAATCCCTCTCCTAATGTCAGGGCTGAAAATTATTAAACAGATGCTACTAATGCTACTCATATCAACGCCACTTCTGTTGCACCTGTCTATTTATAGGGTCCCCCTTGCCGAAACCGCTCTCCCACACAATCAACCCCATGACTTTACTTTCTCAAATTTGCTGGTAACTCCCATAGTACGCTACAATCCTACACCATTACTTCTAAGCAAGGCCTGGATTCACCTGGTTGCCCTTGCCCTTAACTCCAGGTCCCTGCAAATCGGTACCCTTTCACCTTTCCTGCATCGTAAGCTATGGTATCTCCTCATATTGGCCATCCTACTCTCTGGGGATATACAGCCGAACCCAAGACCCCTAACCTCGTCAACTGCTCCTATCTCAAATGTTTCAGGGCTACGTTTAGTGCACCATAATATCAGGAGCCTCGAGCAGAATTTTGTGGAACTCGAATCCTGGACTGCACAATATAAGTCTGATATGCTGTGCCTTACCGAAACTTGGCTGAAGCCATCCACCCCTAACTCACAGTGCGCTCTACCGTCTTATAATCTGCTGAGGAATGACAGATCAGCCCCTAAGGGGGGGGAGCCATCTATTATAAATCATGCCTCCAGCTCTCTAAAATCAGCTCGGCCCCCATGAACCACTGTGAGGCACTTCATGCCTTCCTCACCCTTGGCACAAAGAAATTGCATATTGTCTGTGCTTACAATCCCCTACCCATGGCCTAAAATGACTGAATGAGCTTCTTGAACAAACTACTATTCATTCCGGAAACTATGAAGTCCTTATACTAGGTGATATCGGTTTGAACTGGTTGGGTAACACACACATGACAGCACTGAGTAGACCACAGAGTTTTAACCTACATCAACTTATCCCATTGCCCACCAGAACTGCTCCTCATTCCAATACTAGCACCTTGCTGGACTGGATCATGACAAACCACCCCGAAAATATTGTAGATGTAGGAATTCTATCTGACACCATCACAGACCACTCCCCTACTTTCTGTGTCTGGGGCAAAGGTAGGCCTGAACCTATTAAGCCCTGCTTTATTACTTTCCGCAATTTTGCGAACTTTGATTCACAGGCCTTCTTGTTTGATGTAGCTTTCATTGACTGGTCCACTCTGTACAGCTCAGTAGATGTCCAGACAGCCCTAAATATCTTCCTGACAAAATTCTTAGAATTGCAAGAAATCCACTGTCAACTTGTTAGAAGGCAGGTTAGAAATAGACTCGCTGGCTAAAATCTGACCTATTATCTAAATTAAGACAGGGACAAAATGTGGCTTCGCCATAAGAAAACAGGTCATCTTGCAGGCCTTAATACGTACAGAGCATTAAGAAATGCCTGTAAGAAAGAAATCAAACAAGCAAAAAGTTCATACTGCAATAACCTTCTAATAGACTCCCAGGGGACCTCAAAAAATTCTGGTCCCATATTAAGTTCTTCCTGGGCTCGAACCGGTCATCCACTCCAAATGACATGACTCTAAATGGCACACATTGCAACAACCCCCTCACTATTGCAAACTTCTTTAACAGGCAATTTGCTGATCTCACCCAATATACTTGCACTTTCCCTACCTCGTCTAATCCCATCTCACCTGCTAACTCCTCCAAGCATAGTTTCCATTTCAAGTCCATCCCAACCAGTGTGGTTCTCTGACTCCTAAGAAACATCTCGGAGCACACAGCTGTTTTGTCTAATAACCTGGAACTTAAGCTCCTAAAATTGGCCGCTCCCCTTGCTAAAATGTGTACCCTCTCTCTGTGTCAAAGTACTGTCCCGGATATTTGGAAGATGGACAGAATTACCCCCGTTTTCAAAAAAGACAACCCACTTGACCCATTGAATTATCATCCTATTGCCATCCTATCTGTTCTCAGTAAAATTCTGAGAAAATAGTTGCTACGCAGACCACCGACTTCTTACTGAAACACGACCTCTTGATTGACGCCCAACATGGTTTCCGCAAGGGTCATAGTACCACCACTGCCCTACTCAAACTCACATCTGACACCTTAGTGGCTATGGACTCTGGCAGGCTCACCGGGGCCATTTTTATTGATATGATCAAGGCATTTGACCTTGTTGACCACTCCCTCCTCGGTGCTACCCTAAACTCTCTAGGCTTCACGCAAAATGTTGTAAACTGGTTTGACAGCTATCTGTCTGATAGGTCTCAATACGTGAAATTCAACTCCACCCTCTCTGATAAGGCTACCATCAACATTGGTGTACATCAAGGGTCTATTTTAGGTCCTCTGCTTTTTACCATTTTCAATAATAGTATTACCACGAATCTCCTCAATACCTCCTCCCTACTATATGTGGACAACATTGCCCTGTACTGCAGTTCAAATAACATCGCGGACATTAACACAATACTCTCCAGTGATTACCAGCTGTTACAACAGTGGCTTGAAAATCACAAACTAGTCTTAATCTCAGAAAAGACACAAGTTATGTTATTTGGCTCCAGTCCCAAGCTCAAACACACTTTAATGTCTCCGCCGCTGCTGGCACATCTGTTGGAGTGGTAAATTCATTCAAGTATGTTGGGGGCACTCTTGACCCATCCCTGAGCTTTGACATCCACATTCATACTATCTGTAAGCAGATTAACTCCAAACTCGGGATCGCCTACCAAACAAGCTATGCGCTCACTCCTTCAGTTAGACTCGCTATAGCCCGTGGAATATTACTTCCCTCTCTCACTTACGGGGTTGCTACATATGTCTCTGCCAGCAATTCGAGTCTTTGTAAGTGGGACATTACCTACAATAACATCTGTCGCTTTGCATGCAGCTGCCCCTGTCTCAAACATCATTGTTTCCTCTACTCTGATCTAGGATGGCTTCCACCACTTGAACTAAGGTCCTATGCATTTGGGTCCATTACTGATAACATTATCAGGTCCCGTATCCCAAATTCACTGGCCTGTCTTCTTCCCTACCAGAAAACCCACTATGCATTGCGCTCTACAGTAAATATCCCTGTCCTCATCCCGAGACGTCGCACAAATAAAGGTGGTCGTGCCTTTGCCTGTCATGCACCCCGCTACTGGAACTCACTTCCTATAACCTTGCGCCAATCTGTATCCCACAACTCCTTTAAGAAAGAACTCCAACATCATCTCTTCTCCTCCTACATATGCTCCTGCTTCAAACCACCCTAGCCCTTACTGTATAACCCTATCTTCCGCCTGTCATCATCTAGGAGCCTAGGACCCACCCGTCTGTGAAACTCCTCCTCTCCACTTTCACTTCCTCATTTCTTTCACTTCATTCCCCCACTTCCTTCTCTCCCCTCCAGGTTATCCTATCATCCATCTCCAGCTTTCTCCCAAGCTCCTCCCCTATCAGTCTTTGATTGGTGACTATCGTTCTCACAGCACCTTATTCCCTTATTTACTTGCACAGTTCCTGGTCGCATAATTTTGGCCTTATTGTATTGTCTTGTGTAAATATTAATTACTGTACTTTAGTCTTACTACCTCAATTTCCTATCTGACCTGACTGTATTTTGTCTTAAGTTAACTTAAAAGCTTATTTTGGTCAAACTACCTCAATTTCTTTGTCACATTGCTGCTGTTATGTAATTTGTACGCTGTATCATAACGTTCCTGTACTCTGCTCTATGTATCATGATGTTCTTTTGAAGTTTGTCTCTGTACTCTCCCGGGTCGTGCCTGAAAATAGTCTTTCTGACTAGTGCACCTACCCAGTTAACAAAAACTAAATAAATAAATAAAATGCCTACTCGGCTCCTACGAAAGCAATCCTCTAAGAAGCCAGAACGAACTTTATCGGGGCATGCTAATCAACTTTGTAGAAGGAAGGAAAAAACACAGAAGAGAGAAAGGAGTTGGAGGGGAAGCTCAAGGATCTAGAGAGGAAGGTTGGGGAGAACCAGTCAGAGGGACTACTGAGAAGGTCACAGCAGTGAGGGGAGCACTGAAATTGTTGATAACAGGAGAGGCGTAGACATCCCTGTTCTTTGCCAGACTAAGACTACATGAGTGGGGGAACAAGTCGGTGTCACTTCTGGCCAGGTTGCTTAAGGGCAGAAAAGGGTCAGCAATGATCCATAGTAACATAGTAGTTGACGGCAGATAAGGACCACTAGGCCCACCTAATCTGCCCATATTCCCTACCTGCATCAGCAGCCGCTGACACTACTTGGTCATTGGCTTTTGCCTTTCTTCTCCACATCTAGGGTTCCCTTATGTCAATTCCATGAATGTTTGAGTCCCACTACACTGTGTTAGCACCCACCACTTCCTGAGGTGTGCTATTCCAAGCATCCACCACCCTCTCTGTGAAGAAAAACTTCCTTACATTTCCCCTTATCCTGCCCCTTCCAATTTCATATCATGCCCCCACTCCTTGTACAACTCTTGTACTGAAATATGTCACCCCCTGCACTTTGTTTAAGCCTTTAAGATATTTGAAGGTCTTTCTCATACTCCCCCGTTCCCTCCTTTCTTCAAGTGTATACATATTGAGGTCTTTTAATCTGTCCTCATATGTTTTCTGATGGAAGCCCTGCACCATCTTGTTCGCCCTTCTCTGGACCACCTCCACCATGTCTATGTCTTTACGAAGATGTGGCCTTCAAAACTGAACACAGTATTCTAGATGAGGCCTCACCAGCGTTTTGTGCAATGGCATCACCACCTCGCTTCTTCTGCTAGTGATACCCCTTCCTATGCACCCCAGCATCCCACTGGCCCTCCCCACGCTCTTGTAACACTGTTTGGCCACCCTTAGGTCATCTGAGATGATTATCCATAAATCCCTCTCTTCTCTGGTGACTGTCAGCAATCCAACCACCCCCCAATATTCTGCAGTCTCTGCAGGGTTTCTTCACCCCAGTGGCATGACTTTGAACTTTTTTGCATTAAATTTCAACTGCCACACCTTTGACCATTTTCCAGCTTTCCCAGATCCCTCCTCATTCTTTTGACCCCCTCTGGAGTGTACAGATCTTGATATCATCTGCAAATAGGCAAGCCTTCCCCTCCAGCCCTTCAGCAATGTCACTGATGAACACATTGGAAAGGACTGGCCCCAGGACCGATCCCTGAGGCATCCCATTGGTCATCCTCTTTTCCTCAGATTTTATCCCATTTACTACCAACCTCTGCTTCCTGTCCCTCATCCAGTTTCTAATCCAGTTTTCCAGTTTGTGGCCCACCCCCAGGCTCCTTAGCTTGTTCACCAGTCTCCTGTAGGGTACGGTGTCAAAGGTCTTGCTGAAATTGAGGTAGGCGATATCCACCGCTCCTCTCTGATCCACCTCTTTTGTCACCCAGTCAAAAAAGTAAATCAGATTTGTTTGACATGACCTTCCTGCTGTGAAACCATGCTGTCTCAGATCCTGTGCTCCCATGGTTTTCAAGTGTTCCACAATCCTTTCCTTCAGCTGTGCTTCCATAATCTTACCCACTACTGAGGTGAGGCTGACCAGCCTGTAGTTTCCTGCCTCCTCCCTGCTACCACTCTTGTGAAGAGGGACTACATTTGCCCCCTTCCAGTCCTCTGGAACCACTCTTGTATCGCGCGACTTACTAAACAGGGCCACCAGCAGTGCTGCTAACACTGTCTGTAATTTTTTAATATCCTGGGGTGTATATCATCTGGCCCCATCGCTTTGTCCACCCTTAGTTTTATGAGTTCCTCCAAGACCCTCTCTGCTGTAAAAGGACTGATGTTTACCTCTCTCTCCCACCATTGTTTCTGCTGCCTACCTGCGGTCCCTGTCCCTCCCTCTCTACCATGAATACTGAACAGAAGTATTCATTCAGTATCGATGCTTTTTCTAGGTCACCCTCTAAGCACACCCCTTCCTTCCCTTTGAATCTTACATTCCTTCCCCTTGCCTTCCTTCTATCACTAATGTATCTATCAAATGTCTTGTCCCCCCTCTTTACTGTCTGTGCTAATCTCGCCTCTGTTTGCACTTTTGTGCTCCTAGCTGATATCCCTGCCTCCCTCCATCTCTCTAGGTACACCACCCTATCCTCATCTTTCTGTGTCTCCTTGTATTTTCTGAAAGCCTCCTTTTTTGTCCTTCACTTTCTTTGCAACCTCCTTTGTGAACCATAGTGGTTTGTTCCTTCTTTTTCCCTTGTTACTCAGCTTAATGCACTGATTTGTTGCCTTCACTATGGCTTCTTTAAAGTGTGCCCACCACTCCTCAACCCTTCCCCTTGGATCCCATCCTGCCAGGGCTTCTTTGACCCCCCTCCCTATCCTAGGGTAGTCTGCCTTCCAGAAATTCAGGACCCTTGTCTTTGTTTGGCTGTCTCATGACACTATACTGATGCTGAACCACACTGTATGGTGGCCACTGGACCCTAGATGCCCATCTACCCTGACTTCCTTTATCCTATCTCAATTGGTCAGCACAAGGTCTAAAATCACCTTGCTCCTGGTGGGCTTCTGAACCAACTGCCTGAGGCCTGCCCCCTGCAGGGATTCTATGATATCTTGGCTCCTAACTGAGACAGCTGCTGAGATGGTTCAATCGATGTCTGGCATGTTAAAATCACCCAGCAGCAGTACCTCCCCCTTTGCTATCATCCTGTGTATTTCCACCACTATTGACCTATCTACCTCCTCCCTCCATACCGGAGGCCTGTAGATCACTCCTTTGTGAACTGTTGTGTCATTTCCTGGCTCAAGTGTGACCCACAGTGTCTCAGCCTCCCGCTGTTTACCCTGTGCTGCTGTTGCTTCAATACCTTCTCTGATGTAGAGGGCCACCCCCTTTTTACCCTCCCTATCCCTCCTGTGTAGAGTGTACCCTGGTACATTTACCTCCCAGTCATGGTTTCCAGTGTTCCATGTCTCAGTAACTGCTACTATGTCCAGGTCCACCTCTGCCATCAAGGCCACCAGGTCTGGGATTTTGTTTCCCAGACTGCAGGCATTTGTATACATGACTGTCCATGTCTTGCAGCCTGTGCCCCTTGCATTTCTACCTTTGCCTTTCTGCTCCCTCCTTCCAACTCCGTTTTTGTTTTTCTCCTGCCAGTTTTCCTCTGCCTTATCTCTTGTAATGAGCCCAGTCATATCTGTCCATGTTTTCCAGACTGTCCCTCTTGTACATCTACACTTGCATTCCTGTTCTCCCTTTCCAACCCTGGTTTCTTCCTTTTGCTGCTTCCCTTCCTCTGCCTTACCCCTTGTCATGAGTTCGGGAATATCTGTCCATAGCATTTCGTCCTGATGCATGCTGCTAGAAACATACATAGAAATATAGAAACGTAGAATATGACGACAGATAAGGACCACTTGGCCCACCTAGTCTGCCCATTTCCCTACCTAATGGATAAGCTGCAGATCCTAGTTAACCAACAGCCAACTTCCTCCTACCCCCCACTAGAATTGCCTTACGTCTGTCCCATGCATTCTTGAATTGCTCCACTGTTTTTGACTCCACTACCTCCTCAGGAAGGCTGTTCTGTGTATCCACAACCCTCTTTGTGAAAATATACTTCCTCACATTACCTCTGAGCCATCCCCCCTCTATCTTCAAATTTTGCCCACTTGTTCTTTCACATCTCTTTTTCTGAAAGATGCTACCCTCTTGGACTTTGTTGATTCCCTTGAGGTACTTGAAAGTTTCTGTCATGCCCCCCCCACCTCTCCTTGAGGGTGTACATATTAAGCTCCTTTAATCTCTCTTTGTATGTCTTCTGGTGCATACCCTGCACCATTTTAGTTGCACTCCTCTGGACGCCTCCATTCTGTCTGTGTCCTTGCAGAGATGGGATCTCCAGAACTGCACACTGTACTCCAGATGGGGTCTCATCAACTGTCTGTACAGAGGGATAACAACTTCCTGTTTTCTACCGGTGATGCCTCTCTCTATGCACCCCAGTATCCTGCCAGCCCTCCTTACTGCAATCCCACATTACTTGCCCACCTTTAGGTCATCTGATATGACTACACCCAGGTCCCTTTCCATTTTTGTTGTTGTTGGTATCTCACGCCCCATTGTGTACTCTTCTCCTGGGTTTTTGTTTCCCAGGTGCATTTCTTTACACTTCTTTGTGGTGAATCTAAGCTGCCATACATTTGACCATTCCTCCAACCTTGCCAAGTCCCTTTGCATCCTTTTTACCCCACCTTCTATATTGACCCTGATGCAGATCTTTGTGTCGTCTGCAAAGAGGCATGCTTTTCCTTCCAGTCCCTCTGCATTGTCACTTACAAAGACATTAAACAGGACTGATCCCGCTACTGAACCCTGAGGTACTACGCTAGTAACCCCTCCTTTCTTCAGAGTGAACTCCATTTACTATTACCCTCTGTGTCCTGTTGTCCAGCCAATTTTTTACCCAGGCTACCACTTTGGGATCCACTCCAAGGCTGGCTAACTTGTATATTAATCTTTTGTGTGGGACTGTGTCAAATGCCTTGCTAAAGTCTAGGTAGACCATGTCCACAGCCCCTTCCTGGTCTACTACTTTGGTCACCCAGTCAAAGAAATCTATTAGATTCGTCTGACACGACCTACCTGCTGTGACTCCATGCTGCTTAGGATCCTGTGCCCCACTGACCTCTAGGAACTCAACAATTCTTTCTTTCAGAAGTGATTCCATCATTTTCCCTACCACTGAGGTCAAACTAACAGGTCGGTAGTTTCCTGCCTCTGTCTTGCTCCCACTTTTGTGAAGAGAAATCACATCCACCCTCCTCCAGTCCTCAGGTACCACACCATCCTCCCATGATTTGTTAAAAAGGGTAGTCAGTGGTGTCACTAGTTCTACCCTTAGTTCTTTTAGAATTCTTGGGTGAATCCCGTCAAGCCCCATTACTTTGTCCACCTTCAGTTTTGAGAGTTCTTTCAGAACCCTTTCTTCTGTGAATGGACTGGTATCGATCTCCCTATCCAGAGTGCTTCTGTTCTTTGATTTAGGTACCTCCACCTCCTGTTCTTTTGTGTGAATATGGAGCAGAAGTATTCATTCAGTATCCCTGTTTTTTCACTGTCCTCCCTCCGCCCACCTCCCTTCCCTTTATTAAGCCTCACTATCCCTCCCTTGGTCTTTCTTTTGCTCCCTAATGTACCTATAAAAGGTTTTATGCCCTTCTTAACTGAGCTTAGCTATCTTTTCCTCAGTTTGGGCCTTTGCTATTCTGACTGCCTTCCCACTTCCTTCTGCTTTAACTGGTACAGTTCTCTGTCCTGCTCCTTCTGTGTTTCCTTGTACTTCCTGAATGCTACCTTTTTCTTCTTAACCTTCCCCACCACCTCTTTTGAGAACTATAGTGTTTTTTTTCCTTTGTTTTGCTTTGTTGATTTGCTTCACAAAAAATGCTTGTTGCCTCTGTGATGGCTGTTTTGATTTTTCCCCATTGTTCCTCCACCCCTCATTCTTGCCTATTTGCTAGTGCTTTTCTGATGTACTCTTCCATTTTCAGACAGCCCTCTTAAAGTCCAATACTCTTGCTTTTGTATGGCTTAACTCTATGGCTGTGTTTATCGTGAGCCACACTGTTTGCTGGCCACTTGTTCCCAGATGACTACCCACTTCTAAATCCAAGATCCTTTCTCCATCCCCATTTGACAGTAGAAAGTCTAAGATTGCTCCCTCCCGAGTGGTTTCCACCACTAGCTGTCTGAGGCTTGCCCTCTACAGGGTATCGAGAATAACCGTGCTCTTGGATGTGGCTGAAGCTGGCTACTCTGACCTATGGGAGTGGGCTGCCTAAGTCTCCCTGCTCCTGACTGCGCCCACCTTGGCAAGGAAGCATCTAAACTTTTCACTGAGGACTGCAGTCCCCTCCCTGGATGGATGAAGGCTGCCCCTCCCCCCGTACAGGTCCCCATCCATCCAAGTAGGTCCCCAGTCCCCAATGAAGCCAAAACCATTATCTCCACACCAAACCCTCAACCAAATATTGAACTTGCTGATGAAGAGATTTTGAACCTCCCCACTGCCATGGACTGGCAGCACCTCCAAGAATGTTACAGAATCTGCTACCTCTCCAAGGCACCTACCCAACCCTCTGAAGTCCTTCTCCACCTGCTCTATATGCTCACTTCCTTCTTGACTAGGTAATCTGTCCTCAGATGGACCATTACCTTCCCTCCCCCCCCCTTGCTGCTGCTGTGACAATCCTCTGGATTTTCCACCCCTCCCTCTGAGCTGTTTCTCCTAGGAGGCACTTGACCTCCCTTTCCTCCCTACTACCTGTACCCAAATCTATTCCCTGCACAATTGAGTCCCCCACCAGGAGTAGCTTCCTCTCATCTGGGGTCTTCTGCCTCCTGCCCCTGGGTCTCCCTCCTGGAGGACCCACTCATCCTCCACGGTCTCAACCTCAGGTTATATTGTGGGGCTTGCCTGCTCCTCCAGGATAACAAAGGAATTTGTAAGTTGGACCAGATGGGGGATGTTCCTCTGACCTCCCCCTCATCCTCCTTGAGCCTACCACAGTCCAGCCAGCCCTCTGCCTGGGCATCCACTGCAGCAGTGTCTGCAGACACAGTGGCCTCTGGGTGGGGACAAAGGCTGCCAGTACATCTGCCAGCTCAGTCCAGATACTGGCAACCTCTGCCCTCAACCCAGAGAAGGGCCTGCATATGGGGCAGCACTATAGTATCCAGAACATCCTCCTGAAGACTGCAGCCCCGCATCCACTGCACTGCACCACTCCCTGCATTTTCCTTTCCTGCTCTGCTATTTACCCCCCTTTTTTAATTCTCAGTAAGCCCTCCTACTGTTTTTCCCCCTTTTCCTCTCTCCCCTCCGTTACAGTCTGCTACTTTGGTACTGCACTATTGAAGTGGTATCCCCTCTGAATTGTTGTTCCTGTAGTAGATTCCTATCTCAAAACATGAGAATGGCAGGGTGGTGAATAATTGGAAGAGTATGCAACAACTTTTCTAGGGACATGGATATGTTGTTCATCCACACTGTCTGGCAGGTTCCTTGCCACTTTAAATCTTGCCGGAAGGTCTTCAAGCTGGCTCCTCCCACCGACCGGGGTGGTAAAACTCTCAGCTCAGCCCCATGATGCCAGATCTTCCTTACCGCTTGGAAGCCCAGGTTCCCTCCTTAATGCTCTGCATATAGACTGGATCCTAATTCTTCGGTTCACCCGAAACTAATTCTTAAGTTTTCAAGACTTCGGTCTAATTACTCCCTGATGGCTGCGATGGATAAATCGACTCTTGGATTTCAGCAGTGCCCATGTAGGCAGAAAATGTTCAGGATGGATCCGCATTCCACGTGCATCTACTGCCTCGGCCTAGATCATGACCCGCAGGCCTGTGAGTTATGCTGTTCGTTTTCAGCCAACGTCCTGGAAGACCGCACTGCCTGGTTACAGCTGGGGTGCCCCGAGAAGCGCTACCCACTGGTGAAGTCTAAGGAGGCCCATTGGGCGGTGTCCAAGGTGGCGGGCTCAGCTGAGCAACTCAAGCAGATGATTGTCCTCGAGGAGGAGGCGGCCCAGGCCGCATCTTCATCTTCCTCGGTCATGGCATTTATCCCGCTCTCTCTGGGATCCTCCTACACAGCTTCTTTCAAGGAGCTTTTCCAGTCCCTTTCCATGAAGGGAGAGGGGCCATCGGGACACTCTTCTTGGTCCAAAAAGAAGGACTCGAAAGGTAAGTCCCACCGTCAGCGTTCGTGGGAGCGGGAGAGGTCCCCTTCCCCGGACAGTCGGCACTCGACTTCGGTCAAGATTGCGGCTAAGGCCACTGGCTTCACAGTGTCCCCATCAGGTCAGCCGGCCGAGACACCCATCAACGCGGTCGAGATTTTTCTTGACCCGTCGGACGGGCTGTCGGCTGGTGAAGCCGACAACCCTTCTTCACCATTTCCCCCGGTGGAGACCGAGGACTTGCCTGCACCTCCCATGCCAGAGTCCCCGGTCAAGGCTCCCGAGCCGAGGGAAGAGCAGGTGTCCCCCGCCCCTTCCCAGACCCGCTCTCGGAAACACCGAGGGTCTCGGTCTTGGTCTCAGACTTCATCTCGGTCCAGCCGATCCTGCCGACATCGGCGGTCTCGGTCTCGGCACCAAAGTAAGCGGTGGCACTGCTCGTCCTTGTCTTCCTCCTCCTCGGAAGAGGAGAGGCTTCGGTGCAAATTGCGTCGACGCTACAAGGACCTAATGTGGCAGCAGTCGCTTCTGTCCGGGAACAAGCTGATGCCATCGCCTTCCCCGGCCATCAAGTGGCTGTCACCTGAATGGCCAAAACAACCCCTCGCTGTAGTTGAGGTGCCCAAGCCTGGGCCGGTTGTTCGGCCGAAACCAGCTACGCCACCGATTGTGGTGGAACCTCCACCTCCACCTCCACAACCAAAATCGGGGGCGCCGACCAAGGACTCTCAGTCGGGTCAGGGTCTGCCCCACAGGTTGTTGGTCACCCTCACTCCCGACCATCCTTGGCAGATGGAGGGTGGCTCAGGCCCCAGGCAGCTCTTTGCAGACTCCTCGGAGTCCGACGGCTACTCCTCCCTGTTTTCCAGGCTCCTTGACCTGGAGTCCTCCGGAGGGCAGTTGATGGACAAGAGCCCATCGTCTTTGATGGGTCTGCTTCAGCTCATCTCAGAGTCCACTGGGATGCAGCTCGAGCCCGTATCCAAGCGGGCCAAGTATCCCCTGATGGAGATACTGGACCGAGGGGATTCGCCCACGGAGGCCTTTCCGGTGGATGAAGCCATTGCTGGCCCAGCCTTGGAGCTTTGGCAGTGGCCGGTTTCCTGTCCTGCACCTTCGGCCAGGATGGCCAGAAGTATGCGGTCTCTACCGGCTCTTTGTCAGGTTTTTTGGAGCACCCCTCTGTGGAGGGGTTGGTCACCGATAGAGTTTTCCGGCATTCTGGGAATGCTAGGGATGTGGATAAGCCCCCCGACAAGGAGTCCAAAAAGCTGGACTATGCTGGGCGCAAGGTGTACGCTGCATCCTCCCTTGGCCTCCACCAGGCCAGCTCGGCCGTGCTGATGGCACACTTCTCCCATGCCCTCATGGGCTCCCTGGATGAGGTGATCCCTCATCTCCCGGCCAACCTGCAGACCACGGTCAAGCAGGTACGGGACCAGGGAAGGGTGGTGGCAAAACAGCAGCTCCAAACGGCTCTGGACATTGGAGACTCCGGTGCCAGATCAGTTGCAGCTGCAGTGGCCTTCCACCGCAGAGCATGGCTGAGGATATCCACCTTCACGGTGGATACCCAGCATAAACTGGTGGATGTCCCCTTCCTGAGGACTGACCTGTTCAGCCCTGGAGTGGAAGGCCAATTCCAGCGGATCGAAAAGTCCAATGTTACCCTGGACTTGGTCACCTTCACCCAGAAGGACAAGGGCCGTCATCAACAACATAAGTCCTTTCACCCTTCTGCGCTTGCAGCACATCCGACCCAACAGCACCAGCATCAGGGCCAGCAGGCTCGCGCTTGGCACCCCAAAGCCAAGCCTATGGCTTCCTCTAACAGGAAGTAGGGAGGAAAAGGCCCAGGAGGTCCCTCGGACAGTCCCTCCTCCAAGCCTGCCCAGTGAGAGTTGAGGGGTGTCACCCCTAGCCTCGTCACTCCCCCCTGGGTTCCCCCTGTGGGGGGATGGCTCCGCCACTTCCTTTCCACCTGGTCCGCTATCACCACAGACCACTGGGTGTTGGAGGTGGTAGGAAAGGGCCTGCCCCTGGAGTTCAAGCAGGCCCCGCCCTTCCAAGCCATCGCCCCTCGGGGGCTACGTGGTCCGCAGCCCCTCTGTCGGCTCGCTGAGCTGACATCGCCCTGCTTCTCAAAAAAGAGGTGATCAGGAAGGTGGCAGATCCTCCACTAGACCCGGGGTTTGTGTCCAGGTACTTCCTGGTCCCGAAACGGATGGGGGGCTGGCACCCCATTCTAGACCTGCATGACCTGAACAGGTTCCTAAGGTCTTGAACCTTCAGGATGGTCACTCTGGCTCAGATAATCCCATCCTTGGAACGAGGCATGAGGTTCTGTTCTCTGGACCTCCAGGACACGTTCTTTCACGTCCCAATCCGTCCGTCCCACCAGAGATTCCTCCACTTCAGGGCAGAGGGATCACTCTACGAGTTCCAGGCCATGCCCTTCGGCCTTTCCCTAGCTCCCAGGATCTTCACCAAATGCATGGCAGTGATGATAGCGTTCCTGTAGCACCGAAGGGTCAGGGTGTACCTCTACCTGGATGACTGGCTGATTGCAGCCTCCTCCAGAACGGAGGTGGAGCAGTCCGGAGATCTGGCCCTCCAGGTTTGCTCTCAGGTTGGCCTCCTCATCAATGAGGCCAAGTCAGAACTCGTGCCAAAGCAGGTGATACAATTCATCAGGGCAGAGCTAGACTCTCTATGAGCCAGACAATGGCTCCCAGCGGACAGGGCCGAGGTTCTTTCCTCCTTTGCCCAGTCATTTCAGGTTGGGCAATTGCGCCCTGCCCGGGACTTCCTGTGCCTCCTGGACCTCATGGCAGCCTGCACCAGCGTGGTCCATTGGGCCCATTGGTACATGCATCCCCTTCAATGGGGGCTGGCCAGCCAATGGTCACAGCACTCCGATCCCTTGGATCAACTAGTGACAGTGACCCAAGGGATGTGGAATGCCCTCCAGTGGTGGAGCATTCCAGCACATCTGCAGGAGGGCATCCCATTTGTCCACCCCAAGCCAACAGTCTCTCTATCGACCGATGCCTCTCTGATGGGTTGGGGTGCCCATCTGGGGGAGCACAGAGCACAGGGCCTCTGGTCCCCTCGGGAGTCCCAATGTCACATCAACTTGCTGGAGCTTCAAGTGGTTCAACTAGCCCTCACCACCTTCGCTCTGTTTCTACGGGGTCAAGTGGTCCAGATCCACACGGACAATACCACGACCATGTACTACCTAAACCGCCCAGGCGGGACGTGCTCCATGCCTTTGTGCAAGGAAGCTCTCCACATTTGGTCACTCGTGTGTAGCCTGGAGGCGGATCTCCTTGCCATCCATGTGACAGGAGCCTCCAACATTCTGGCCGATGCCCTCAGCCGGATAGGGGCTGCGTCCCACGAGTGGTCTCTCCTGCTGGAGGTAGTACAAGATCTGTTCTCCCACTGGGGCATGCCTCAGGTTGACCTGTTTGCCTCTAGGGAGAATGCGAAGCTGAGATTGTTTCATGCCCGCCCCCCTCAGCAGGGCTCACCGCAGGGGGATGCCTTCTCAAGGCCATGGACCCCGGGCCTCTTCTACGCCTTTCCCCCATTTCCCTTGATCCACAAGGTGAGGAGGGACAAGGTGCAGGTGATTCTGGTAGCCCCAGACTGGCCCTGCCAGTTCTGGTATCCAGATCTTCTCAGTCTCAGCTCCAGGCTCCCGAGGCGGCTTCCAGCCCGCCCGGACCTGATCTCAGTCAATCAGGGGAAGGTTTTCCATCCGGACCTTCAATCCCTGCACCTGATGGCCTGGTTCCTGAGCGGCTAGAGTTCTAGGCCTTGGGTCTTTCCGACGAGGTCCTCAACATTACTGAGGCATCCCGTAAGGAGTCGACCAGGAAATGCTATGCCTTCAAATGGAAGAGATTCTCCATTTGGTGTCAGGGCAAGGGCCTGGACCCTTCCTCTTTCTCCTTGGCAAGCATTCTGGACTACCTGTGGTCCCTTTCTCAGCAAGGGCTTTGGTCGACGACCCTCAAGGTGCACCTGGCAGCCATCTCTGCTTACCAGGCATGGGCCAGGAAGCAGTCAGTGGTGCAGGAGAAGGTGGTCGGGTGCTTTTTCAAAGGCCTTGATCACATATCCCTTCTGGTGTGAGAACCTCCACCTCCGTGGGATCTACTGCTGGTATTGGCTAAGCTCATGAGCAAGCCATTCGAACCAATGCACAGGTGTGACATCTCTCACCTGTCATGGAAGACCACCTTCTTGGTGGCTATCACATCAGCCAGAAGGATGGGAGAGCTCCAGGCACTTTCCATCGAGTCTCCTTATCTGGTCTTCCACAGGGACAAGGTTGTCCTGCACCCCAACCCGAAATTCCTTCCGAAGGTGGTGTCGGAGTTTCACCTTAACCAGGTGCTGACTCTGCTGGTGTTCTACCCCAATCACACCTCGGAGGCTGAATATAGGCTCCATACTTTGGACCCTATAAGAGCGCTTGCTTATTACAAGGAGCGGACGGCTGAAGTTCGGGGAGAGGTTCGCCAGCTGTTTGTCACCTATGCTGAAACCGCACCTGGCAGATCTGCAGCCAAGCAGATGATAGGCAAGTGGGTCACCTTCTGCATAGATCTCTGCTATAGGTTGGCGGGCATGGAGCCTCCCAGAGGGATAAGAGCTCATTCTACCTGCCATACCGTGGCATCGGTGGCTGCTTCCAGGGATGTCCCTATCCAGGAAATCTGCAGAGCTGCTACCTGAAGTCAGCACACCTTCATTACCCATTACCACATCGACCTTGAGTCACGCCGGGATGCTGGTTTTGGGGCCTCGGTTCTCCAGTCATTATTCCCTAAGTAGGGGGTGTGCGCCTTGCCTCCCTCCTCCCGGAGAACTGCTAGGAGTCTGCCAGGCAGTGTGGATGAACAACATATCCATGTCCCTATAAATGCAGGTTACTCACCTGCAACAGGAGTTCTAGGAATGGTATATGTTGTTCATCCACATGACCCACCCGACCTCCCGGCTTCGATGCACAACCTGGCTTCCAGCGGGCTAGATCTGGCGTCATGGGGCGGAGCTGAGAGTTTTACCACCCGGGTGGATGGGAGGAGCCAGCTTGAAGACCTTCCGACAAGATTTAAAATGGCAAGGAACCTGCCAGACAGTGTGGATGAACAACATATACCATTCCTAGAACTCCTGTTACAGGTGAGTAACCTGTATTTCCATGCCTTCTACCAAAGACTATATGGTGCAGATTGTCAGAGCATGATAGCTATGGCTGAAATGTTCCTGGAGGAGATCACCACCCCTACAGTAACTAAGGACCAGATGAGTGCCCTTGGGGCCAAGATAATGAGGAAGGAAGTTTGGGCTGCTATCCAGTTGCTAAAGCAGGGTGAAGCCAGTGGCCTTGATGGGTATTCTGCCAAATACTATAAGATGGGGACAGTGTCAGTGAGGCCACTGGAGAAGCTGAAGAAAACTAGGAGGTACTTCCAGCCTCTTGTTATTTGGCCTCAATCTGTGTTCTCCCCTAGTTGTGGAAATACCCCATAGAGTGTGTGTCCTACCAGCCCAGTTCTCTCCTCAGTTGTGATCTAAACATTTTAGCAAAGATCCTGGCAAAGAGATTGGAACCGATCCTGCTGTGTATATTTTACCCAGACCAGAGTGGTTTTCTGTAGGTGCAGTTTTTGTACCACGATATGTGGAGATTACTAAACATGCTACACTGGGACTCTTGGCATCCGGGGCTGGCATACATGCTGTCCATGGATGCCAAGAAGGCTTTCAGTTGGACTGAGTGGGAATATCTGTTCATGGTGATGGAGAGATTTAGACTGGGGGACATGTACACTGGTTTGGTGAAGCTGCTGTATATGGCACCAAAGGCCCAGATATTGGTTAATGGCAGCTTATCGGAGGTGTTTGACCTAGAAAGGGGCATGAGGCACAGATGCCCCTCTCTTGTTTGCCATGGCAATTGAGCCCTTGCCCATTAAGCTAAGGGAGAAAGAAGGGATGCAGGGAGTGGAGGGGAAGTCTGGGAGGCAACATAAGCCAGCTTTAAATGTGGATGATCTGCTCCTTTTTGTCACATATCTAGAAAGGTCATTCCTTATATTCTGTATATGATGAAGAAATCTGCACAGTTATCAGGATACTGCCTCAGTCTGAACAAGTCAGAAGTGATGAGGCCAGGGAGGAGGGCCCCCCAGGCAGGGATAGGGGCCCTTGGCCCTTCAAGGCGGTGGATAAGTTCCTGGGGGTGAAAGTGAGGACAGAGGTAGAGAACCTTTATGTCTTAACTACAGGCCATTGTTCAACACAATCCAGTCAGAGCTGGAGAGACGGTGGGCCATCCTCATCTCATGTTTGGAGAGGATCAGTACGCTCAAAAGTAACACGCTGCCATGCATATTATATTTGATGCAAATGCTTCTCATGAGGCCCACAAAGATGGATATCAAGCATTTGGAGAGGGGAATATCCTGTTTTATATGGTAAAATATGAGACTTGGGGTGAGCCTGCAGCATTTATAGAGTAATACAGAAAAAGCGAGCTCAACTTCCAGCTTCCTGGTAATTCAGACTAGAAACTTGCAGGACTGGGTAGTGAAGGGATGAACCTTGAAGAGGGTCCTGCTCTAGTGAGATTTTATGTTTGTCTGGCACTAGAGGATTGTCGAGCCTGTGGATCTTTGCCAGAGTTAAATATTATGGTCAGATCAGTCTTGGAGGCCTGCCAGGACATAAGGTACAAAAGGAAGGTGAAGAGTGATCAGGCGATGCTGGCTTCTCTGACAGACAACCCTGCCTGCTACCAGCACAGGGGACAGGGGCTTTCAGAAATGTGAGGAAAAAAACGGGTAAGGAGGTATATCTACAGACATACATGGAAGAGAGAGGGTGAAAACTTTCTTCAACCTGTAGGAGCAGTTTCACATTCCGAGTTCCCATAGGTACTCATACTTCCAGGTTCATGCTTGCATGCTGAATGGTGCTCTAGGGAAATGGAGCTTATTAAATTATGGACTTTGAAACTAAGTTCAAACTCTGCATAGTGGTCACATTTCTTCTACTGGCTAAAGACCAGATTTGTTTCTCCACTTGAATAGAGCAGTCACCAAGAAGGTGTCTCCAGCCTTCTGGTCTTCTTTAAAGGGACACTGTCAGCTTCATGGGCAATTAATTTGGTAGTAGCCTACGATAGCATCTGTTGCCATCAGTATGCTAATAATTAGTAGTGTGTGCCCATATTTTAATATAGTTAAATTTCTTCTTTTAAAAAAAATTTAATGAAGAGTGACCCGACTCTTTGGTCACTGCCAGGCAGGGATGTACGTTCCTGATCTAAATATGGCACGCAGGCTCGTATGCACGAGTTGTTTATTTAATGTGCTATATGAGATTTTTTTTGAGGAGTCCAAAAAGCTGGACTATGCTGGGCGCAAGGTGTACGCCTATGCCCCTCCCTTGTTTACAAATAAAATGAGGGTAATATACAGAAATGCAGAGGAATTGAAGCTGTGACTCTGGGTGTACATTGATGTGCATCCCAGAGTCACAGCTTCAGACATTGCTCTGCATTTCTGTATGTTTGAGCGCCATTTTCATTTGTAAGATAGTTTGCTAAGTTCAGGGGACTGTCGGCATTATAGACATAAAAAAATCTTGTATAGCACGTTAAATGAAGTACTTGTGCATGTGTAAGTTTCTCGGGCCCCGAAGGTGACACTGTCCCTTTAAAATTGTTAAAATTTATCCATGAGCTCACATCAGCATTGGGTGGCTGCAGATAAGAGTGGTCAAGCAGCATTTTAAACTGCATGAAAAGGAAACAACATATTTCATTTATTGGACATCTCTAGCAGGTATTACATTTTAGCACCATTAAGAAGGCTGCAGGGAGTGCAGGCATTTTTGCTATAATGGGACAAAAACCTGTTAGTGTACACTTGACAGTGTCCCTTTAATATATTTAATATTTCTCTTTTATTGTTTTCGGTTCTCATTCAGTTTTTCTTTATAACTCTCTGTTAGGGTGTTTTATTTTTAATTTTCTTTTTTAATTTGTGGTTTCTCCAGTTACTGATCAGTTCCAAGGAACCAGAGAAGGCTGTGCTGAAACACTGTCCCTTTCCTACCTGAGGGAAGTGACTGTGTTTGTGTATTAAAATAAATACAGCTTTCACTTTTAATATTAAAACAGTGTTTTGTGTGATTAATTAGTAAACAGAACTGAGTATACAAGAATCAAAGGTGCTATCAGTAAATCTGGCATGACTGATGGGCCAAAAAAGAAAACCAGGCCTACTGGGTTTAAAAATGTAAATCCTGTTTTAAACTCTTGGCAAAGGCAAAGTGACTGGGAACAGATAACAATTTCTAAAACTGTGAACTTCGTAAGAAGTTTTGCCCTCAAACACGAAGGAAAAAGGGCTGAAAACAGAGAAGCTGTTATGGCTTCACATTCTGCCTCAATGTCACCTAAGCATTTAAAGGGCTCACAATTAGAGGGAGCACCCAATGATGATGATGGAAAGCACCCATCGGATGGTTCATCTCCTCATAAGCAGCAGTCTTTTTCAAAAGGGACATTAAAAAAGGAAAAAGCAAGCCAGCCCAGTGGTGCTGAGGGTTGAGGTGCTGGACACCACACTGCGCACCACGCCAGTGACCCAGATTCAGAAATGGACTTGGTTCATTGGGGGTCAGCAGGAGAGGGAAGGAATTGAGAATCCAGAGGACTGCACTCCCTTCCCGGGGTGGGTTCTGGGGTTAGCCTGACTCCATAGTGGCCTGGTAGAGACCAGGGAACCGACTGGGAGCAAGGCTTGACAGAGCAGCAGTGGATGTCTGCATGCTAGGTGTGCTGCCATCCTTGCACATCCGTGCTCCAAGGGGAACAACAAAAGGAAAAACCTGGTGACCCAGTGGAGGCGAAGGGGGCCCTGGAGACCTGCCCACATCCCACTGCCAGACCTGCCTCATCGGATCTCCTGACCAATACTCCGGTCACATGGCTGTCGCTCTAATTACAGAATGGCTGCCAAGGATGGGTGGGCCCTCCCCCGGGGGGGTGATCGGGGACCCTGGACGAGCTGTGTGGACCAGGTGGGAGAACGATAGAGGAGGTTTCAGGCTGGGAGTAGTGGCAATGTCATGTGGGTACCCTGGAGAGATGCCCTGGGACTTCCAGTAGAAAAATAGAATTTAAAAAAAGGAAAAAGCTGCTCAGTCATCAGAAAGGCATAGTAGAGATGCCAAGGTATCAAAAAACAGGACCCCTGACACCAGTGATGGCAAAAACAAACAAAAAAGAGCCTCAGAACAGGCACTGGAAACACTGCCTGCAATGAAAAAAACAAAAGCACATTCCTGTCACTCCTCCTGTAAAGGATAAGGTGCAGGCAGTGGAACACAAGCAAATGTCCTCAACAGCAGACATTACAAAAATATGGCATGGCATTCCAGGCTATAGGAAACCTAATGGGCATGCCTGCCCCCTTCCCAGGTTCCATTTCTACTCCAGAAACCAATCTTGAAGGGGGAAGAATATTATGAGGAGGAGGAGGATGAACCTAGAAAGCCTGATCTCTCACCAGAAGAGGAATTTTGTCCCCCTCCCAGGGTTAATGAGGACTATTATTCATACTCGTCATTCATGAGACAAATGGTGGACACCCTTAGCATTCCTGCTGAGGAAACGGAGGAAGAGGAGTAGATGAAAACAGAATTCATGAGTATGATGAGTCTAACCCCTCAAGGAGGCTATATGTTCCAATACATAAATTGTGCAGGCAAGTCAGTTCCAAAGTCATGTCTGCACCAAATTCAGCAGCTCGCATTGATAAAAAGAGGAAAAATATCAGGTGGACAGATGGGGGTGGGATTCCTGCACACCAACACTAATCACGAAGGAGTGGTACAGGCATCTCTCTACCCAGCCTCCTGAGAAGGACTTCAGAAAACTTGACACCATGGTCTAGAAAGTGTTATACTACAGTTTCACTGCAAAGGCAGGCAGCATATTGGGTCTATACAGCCCAGTACCAGAAAGCCCTGCAGCATGCGGTGCTGGCATTGAGCCAGATGGTAGATGGTGAGGTGGCACAGAACCTGGTAGCAATTGCAAAGTCAGCTCTAGATGCCACATAATACAAATTTTACATGGCTGTCAATGTCAATGACTCAGCACTCAATGTCCTTGAGGAGGTTTTCCTGGCTAAGAACAACTCTCTTCACTCAAGACATTCAGGCAAAAGCCATTGATTGCCAATTTAAGGGGAACTTCTTTCCTTGGTGACAAAACTGAGGCATACATGAAAAGAGTGGATTAGCAGAAATCCATATACAAAAGCCTGACAGAGCAGAACAAGACCTCTTCCTCCTAGAGGCCTTACAGAAGGAGAGACAGGGGCAGATGTTACTACCCCAGACCCTACTCTGGTTATGATTCTCAGTCACAAAGAGGGTACTATAGGGGTGGGGCAGAAGGGGCTCCAAGCATGCTGCACACCAGCCCCTAAACCACAGCCGAAGCAAAGCCCCTATTTCGAGGAGTGAGAAAAAAAATGAAGACAGACAAGTCGGTCCTGGCAGCAGTAAGTCAGGGTTTGCCACTGTAGATTCAAAAATTGTCAAAGCTGCAGTGACCAAAATATTTCCCATCTCATTCCCCAGTGGAAAGAAATCCTGTTGAATCTGGAAGGAAACAAAACTGCTACAAGCCAAAGCAGTAGAAATGGTCCCAGAGTTTCACAATTGGTAAAGTGCCTCTTCTCAAGGTACTTCAACCCACAAAAAGAATGGAGCATGGTGACCCAGTGTGGATTTAGGGTACCAAAACAGACATATCAAAAACAAAAGGTACAGGATGGTTACACTGGGCAGAGTAATCCCATCCCTACAGTCGGGAGACTGGCTGGGGTCACTGAGCCAGAGGGATGCTTACTTACACATCCTGGTCAGACCCAATCACAGAAAATATCTAAGATTCAGGCTAAGAGACTGTCAGTATCAGTTCACAGCCATACTGCATGACCTCACCTCAGCACCAAGAGTGTTCACAAAGTGCTTCAGCAAAAGTCACAGACAGAACCAGTTGAGGTACTGGACTACAGAGCTGGATACCCTACAAAGAAGAGCATTCCTTCCATAAAGTAGGGTAGCAAACTTGATTTCCATTGCAAAGTCATTTGACCCAGGTCAGTCAAGGCCTGCAAATGACTTTCTGCAACTGCTAGGTAACATGGCATCAGCCACAGTAGTGGTATCATGGGCCCACCTCCAGATGAGAGACATACAGTACTACCTAGGATGATACTGGTCCCAAATGTCAGATCCCTTGTCCTACACAGTATCAGTCACAAAAGACTTTGTCCAAGCACTGGATTGGTGGAAAGAGGAAAGCAACCTCCGAGAGGGCATTCTCTTCCTCCAACAATCTCCCACAAGGGTTCTCACAACAGATGCCTCACTCCTGGCATGGAGTTGTCACCTAGGGGACCGCATGGTAAGAAGCATCTGGATCCCACAGGAGATGCAGGAGTACATAAACCTCCTCAAATTCAGGGCAGTGCTCTTATTAATGCAGTCACTTTCCTCCCAGTTACAGGGTCAGTTAGTTCAGATTTGGACGGACAACCCCACAACCATGTACAGTATTATATAAACAAATAGGGAGGAACAAGATCCTCAAAATCATGCACAGAAGCAAAGAGGATCTGGGACCTAGCATTCTCTTTGGATGCCATATTTTCTGCAGTGCATCTGCCAGGCAAGGACAATCTACTAGCAAACTCCCTAAGCATAATGAGCCAGGGCAACCACAAATGGACTCTGAATCAGCAAGTGCTGGCTACAATTTTCAGAAGGTGGGGCATTCCAGAAACAGATCTGTTTGTCTTTCTGTATGCTTTCCATTCTCCTCATAAAGGGGTATTCATGATGAAGCTCAGAAGGGAAAAGCAACCATGATCCTGATAGTCCCAGAATGGGCCAGGCAGGCTTGGTATTTAATGCTGTTGACTCTGTCCTGCAAACTCTGTCCAGTAATCCTGCCACTGAGACACAACCTACTTATTCTGTCCAGAGCAGGATGACCCTTCCAGACATCAGAACACTACACCTGAGGGCGTAGTTCTTGAGGAGTTAGAGTCTTCTGGTTTGAATCTGCCACAAGAGGCATTGGAAGTCCTGAAGGTTTCCAGGAAACTAGCTAAAAGAAAAGCATATGCCTCAGAATGAGAAATAGTCTCATACCAATGTGTTCCCAGAAGGATAATCCCAGTGCAGGCAGGGCTGTCTACAGTTCTAGACTACATGGTACACTTACAGTCCTTAGACCCGAGGCCTTCAACACTGAAGGTACACTTGGCAGCTTTTTCAGCCAATACATCAAAGAGGAATCCTTGGGCCTATTTTCAAAAGGTTTTTCAAAGGCTTTAATCACTTACACTCTTCTGTGAGGGAGCAAGTTCCCCCTTGGGACCTAAATGTATGCCTTTCGCAGGGGGTGGAGTCTCCCTTTGATTCTATAGCTACAGAAGACCGGAAATATGCCACCTGAAAAGCAATTCTCCTAGTAGCCATGACATCTGCCAGAATAGTAAGTGAACGGCAAGCACTGTGTACAGATCCAGGCTACATAATATTCCATAGGGACAACATAGTCCTAAGGACAAATACCATTTTTGTTTTACCTAAAGTGGTTATCAGAATTCTATCTGAGCCGATCCATAAATCTGCCTGTACTTTTTCCTTAGCATTCCAGCACAGGTGAGCAAAAATGCCTTGATGCAAAAAAGGCACTGAACTACGACCTAGACTGGATAAGGGACATCAGGTCTGACAGTACACAGCTATCTGACAGATATGTAGTAGTAGTGGATTTTAGTTCAATCTGGCACCCTTTCCTGGAGGCTTAGGGCACCATTACAAAAAAAATGCACAAGCAAAAGCATTAAACAGAACACCATAAATATATAAAATGAATAAATAGATTAATAACTAGTATTCTAACATTAAATGAATATTTTTTGTTCCAGTGCTGCAGTACCTAAATTCACAGTAATAAAAAAATGAATGAATGAATACTGGGATGTAAGCATAACAGCTAACAAATTTGTCCCCAAATGGTTGTGCATATAGAAAGGTCTTAAGGACCCTCTCTGCACCCTCAAAGGCCCGGTCCCCTGAGGTTTTTAACCTTTCCCTGTGAACAACAGTGAGAAGCCAGTCAGAAAAGACTTGCCTGCTTCTGTTAGAAGCTGAGAAACTTGCTATACTGCAGAGAACAAACTAGAATGCATTTGAGGAACTGGGAACCTGGTAAAACATAATATTTTTGGGGGACTAGTTAGGAAGATAAGCTACGCTTTCTACAGAAAGTTTCATTATTTTCTTATTGGACTTAAGAATTGCAGGATTCCATTAAAGTGTAATAATTTTATAACCAGAGGGGGTGACATACAACTGAAGTTGCTTGATTTCTGTGCTAGACACCTAGGATTTGGAAGGATATTTGTGCAATATTTTAGAAGTGTCCTGCTGGCTGAGCAGTAAGTATGTTATTATCCCTGGACTCAGTAGAGTGGTTTGTGTAGGAGCAGTGGTCTAGTAAATTGTGGTGTTGGTGGACTTACTATAAAGGGCAGTACTCACCAGGGTGGTGGAGCAGTGGAGTATTTGATTGTTTCTAGCAGTCACCAGTGGTTGTGGCCTACCCACCCACCCTTCCCTCACCCCGCCCACCCCAGGCATGGCATTTCCTTTATATGCCAAGGGTCTGACATCACTTCCTCAACAGGTCTTGGGGCAGAACTGTCATATTCTTAATTACCCAGCACAGTGCATAAAGGTAAGTACACACACACACACACAAAAAAATGTATATGTTACTCATTGTATATTATAAGGAAGAGAGACATGTGGGGAGTGGTGCAATGCACTGGCTGTGGGGCAGCAATTTTCCGGGAGACATTCTGGAACCTGCATTGCTGTCCTATTTTCAGGCAACTGTCAGCTCTGAGGGAGGAGGTTGCCCACCTCCAGGCTGAACTGGCAAGGACTAAGGAGACCTCCCCCCCCAAAGAGCACCAGTTTCACAACCACTGCCTCAGAGGTTGCCATGTGTGAAGAGCAGATGGACCACAGTAGGTTCTGGGATGGTGAGGGTGGTGGAACAGAGGCGTAGGCCCCGAGTTGCACCTCTACACAAATCATATGTCAGTCTGGCAAATCAAGGTTCCTCTATGATGACACCCTCAGTGGAGACCAAGAAGAATGCTGGGGACATCCACAAGGCAGACCCACAAAAGAGTGGTAAGGGACACCACAGAGGAAAGAAACAGCTTCTGATAGGGGACTCAATTGCTAGGGGTGTGGACCTGGGGAAGGGAGAGGAGAGGAGAGGGAAGTAAGGTGCCTGCCTGGTGCCATGGCTTGGAGGGACAGGAAGCAAATCCTCAGGATTGCAGAAGCAGCATCACAGGAGAGGAAACTAGATATCATTGTCCACCTCTGGACAAATGACCTAGCTAGGCATGAGATCAGTGCAGTGCAAGATGAATTTGGGGAGGGGTCTCAGACAGGTAGCAAGCACGGTAACCTTCTCAGAGGTGCTGCCAGTCTATGGCAGGGGTGAGGCTAGGGTACTGCACACCATGCAGTTTAATGAATGATTGCAAACTGGTGCAGAGCACAGGGCTTTGGCTTCATTGAGGACTGGGGATCCACCTGGAGAGATGAAGGCCTATACTGGCATGATGGTCTGCATCTGTCCAGGAAGGGAAAAACGCTCCTAGGTGACAGGTTTAAAGGCTTCCTTGGCAAGCTTTTAAACTAGCCAAGGGGGGAGGTGCTGATAGAAAACAAGAAAGTTCAAGCCTCCCCCCACAAAACATGGCAGGTAGTAGGGTAAACACTGAGATACAGAACTTGACAGAGGGCAGGACAGGGGTAAATGGAAAAATGGACAAGGGCAATAAGAGCAGGAATGGGATAAAAAAGGATAAAGCCAACATTAAATGGAGGGCAATGAATACTAATGCCTGTAGTCTGGGAAACAAGCTTCCAGAGCTAGTAGCCCTGATGGAAGAGGAACACTTGGATATTGTGGCAGTCACAGAAACATGGTACACTGAGAACCATGACTGGGATGTCAACATACCAGGGTACACAATCTACAGAAGGGACAGGGAGGGTAAAAGAGGAGGTGGAGTAGCTCTCTACATAAGGGAAGGGATCAAAGCTACAGAACTAAAAAGTAAAGGGGGAGGACAAGAGGCACTCTGGGTCACCTTGGAGACAGGGAATGGCATCACAATCCACACAGGGTTAGATACAGACCCTCTCTCAAGGGGAGGAAATGGATAAGAAAATGATAGAGGGCATTCTCAAAATGGCTGAAAAGAAAAAATTACTCACCTTAGTAATGTTGTTTCTTCTAATGGAGTCTTGCTATATTATGACATATGCAGTATAATCCCAGGTTAGAACTGCTCCGGAGGTGAAAGAGTTAACTTCCATGCAGAGCATGGAATCTTGAGCGCGAGCTCGGTTGAACACTCTGTCTGTTGAAGCTCAAACTTAAACTGTCAGATCTTTACGAGCAAAACTCACTAAGGTTCTGTGTGGAAGCCATAACCTACACTAGCTTGGCATTACCAACTACAAAAACACTTTTTGATCTTGATCCCAAAACAAAGACTCAAGTCGGGGATTCAAGAAGAAACTTAAGCATAATAATTAAGCACCTAGAAGGGTGAAATAAAGTGGGCATCAAAGAAGTGCTAGCATTGCACTGCCCACCCACATACCAAAACAGAGGTTCTGAGAGGGGCAGGTTGGGGAGATTCATATAGCAAGACTCCATTAGAAGAAACAACATTATTAAGGTGAGTAATTTTTCTTCAAACAACATGAAGTCTTGCTATATTATGACATATACAGACTACACAGCAGTACCTCCATGGAGGAGGGACAGAACCTACTTGGGAAATAGGCTCTGAAGCACAGCTGTGTTAAATCGAGCATCACTCCTAGCCTGGATATCCAAGGAGTAATGCTTAGTAAAAGTGTGAACTGTTTTCCAGGTAGCTGCTTGACATATCTCTAGGATAGGAATGTCCCTGGCAGCAGCCAGAGACGCAGCTGTACCTCTGGTAGAGTGAGCCCTCAGGCCTGAGGGAGGAACCTTACCCAGTTTTTCATAACAGAATTGGATACAAGAGACAATCCACCTAGCAATGGATCTTTTAGTGGCAGGTTTCCCTTTACCAACCTCACCATAAGTGAGGAACAATTGGAGGGATTCAAACCTGTGACCCTTGGTAGTTTCTATATAGTAACTAAGGGCTCTTTTGACATCTGAACTGTGCAATCTCCTCTCACCAGAGGATGAATGGTCAGTGAAGTACACAGGAAGAGACATGGATTGATTAAGGTGAAAGCCTGAAACCACCTTAGGCAAAAACTTCCTGTTAGTCCTGAGGACTACCTTATCTCTATGAAAGGAGATAAAATCAGGCTCCACTGACAAGGCTTGTAGCTCACTTATGCACCTGGCAGAGGTGATGGCTACCAGAAACACAGTTTTCCAAGTCAAGTACTTCAGCTCTGCTGAAGACAATGGCTCAAAAGGGGGTTGCATAAGCTGAGCGATGCAAATATTAAGATCCCAAGCAGGGGCAGGATCCCTGAACGGGATTGGTGTGAAGCAACCCTTTAAAAACTTGGAGAACACAGGTGAGCTAATAAAGAAGAGGGCTTACCTGCTGACAAGAAGACAGACACAGCTGCCAAGTGCACCTTTAGGGTAGCTGGCCTCAGCCCCAAGGAATTCAAATGCACCAAATAATCCAGGATCGTGGGCACACCAGCAGATTCTGGGGAAATATGTTTACCAGCACACCATATGGAAAATCTCTTCCATTTTGAATTATAGGTAGCCCTGGTGGAAGGCTTCCTAGAGGCTTTCAAGATATCCAATACACCTTGAGAAAGGTGTAGGTCAGCAAACTCTAACTCTTCAAGAGCCAAGCCTTGAGATTGAGAGAGTTGAGGTTCGGATACCAAACTCTCCCCGGGGCACATGTTAACAGGTTGTGATTCCTGGGAAGGCATAGGGGAGGGTGGACTGCTAAGGACATGAGGAGTGGGTACCAGGGCTGCCTGGCCCAATCTGGAGCGATCAGGATCATCTTGCAGGATTGAGATCTGATTTTGACTAGCACTTTGAAAAGAAGGGGGAGGGGGAAAAGCATAGAGAAACTTCCTTTCCCAACTGAGAAGGAAGGCATCCAGAGGGACTGAGCCCAACGCTGGGGGCCTGCAACAAAAAAGAGGAAGTTGGTGATTGTCTGGGGCTGCAAAGAGATCTATTTGCAGAGTGCCCCATCTGGCAAATATTACCTCCAGTACTAGGGGATCCAGTGCCCATTCGTGATGGCCCTGGGAAATCCTGCTGAGAGCATCCGCTAGGATATTGTCCTTGCCTGGGAGGTGAACTGCTGTAAGGGAGGCGTTCAGAGAATATGCCAGAGACCACAACTTCATTGCTTCGGTGCACAAGGCCGTAGACCGAGTGCCCCCTTGCTTGTTGATGTACCACATTGTAGTGGTATTGTCTGTTCTGACCTGAACTACCTTGTTCTGGACAGCTGTGGAGAAAACCTGAAGTGCTAGAAAAACTGCTCTGAGCTCCAGCAAATTGATGTGGAGCAGAGATTCCTGAGGGGACCACAGCCCTTGGGTGGAAAGGTCCCATGTGAGCTCCCCACCCCAAGAGGATGCATCTGTAGTAAGGGTCAAGGAATGAGACTGGGGAGTGAAGGGAACCCCCTGTCTCAGATTGTTCTGATCCTGCCACCACTGGAGGGCCTGGATCAGGGTTCGAGTCACTGGAATCAATTTGGTTAGGGGATCCATCCTTTGAGACCAAAAGGCTCTCAAATGGAACTGAATGTCCCTCATCTGAAATCTCGCTCCCTGCACTACTGCTGTAGAAGCAGCCATGTGCCCCAGGAGCTGTAGAAAATGCCTTGCTGGTCGAGAGACCTGCAGGGTGAAAGAGAGGCCAGAGACACCAGGGTCCTTGCTCTTCCAGAGGAAGGAAGGCTCTGGCTTCTTTTGTGTTCAGCTCTGCGCCTATAAAGGTGAGAAGATGGACAGGCTCCAGAACTGACTTTGGAAGACTGAGAAGGAAACCTAGAGATGTAAGCAGGTGCTGGGTTACTTGTAAATGAAGTTTGACCTGTTCTGGAGACTGGCCTACAATGAGCCAGTCGTCCAGATAAGGAAAGATGGCAATCTTTTGCCTTCTTAAATGAGCAACTGCTACTGCCAGGCATTTTGTGAACACCCTTGGAGCCAAGGAGAGGCCGAAGGGCATTGCTCTGAACTGGTAATGGCCTGAGGGCAGTTCGAATCTGAGGTACTTTCGATGGGAGCTTCTGATGAGAACATGGAAGTAGGCATCGTTGAGGTCCAGGGAGGCTAGCCAGTCCCCTGGCCTTAGAGAGGGTAAAATAATCCCCAGGGTCACCATTTTGAACTTTGGTTTTAAAAGGTGCTTGTTTAGATACCTGAGATCCAGAATGGGCCGCCATTCTCCTGTCTTTTTTGGGGTAAGGAAGTACCTGGAGTACAACCCTTTGCCCTGGTGTATGGGTAGAACCCTTTCCACGGCTCTGAGAGCCAGGAGGGCAGAAACTTCTGCTTCCAGGGCAAGTGCCTCTGATGGGTTTGCAGGTGGAAAAGATCTGGCTCTCATCTTCTGAAATTTTTTGAAGCTGAGAACCAGTCCCTGGCTTACTACTTCCAGGACCCACTTGTCTGATGTTAAAGACTTCCAGTCCTGGACAAAGTAAGCCAGCCTGCCCCCTACCGATAGTGGAGAATCGGCCCTGGCTACCCCATCAGGGAGCCTGTTTTGCAGGGGCTTTGGGTTGAGGGGTAGAAGCAGGCTTACTAGAGCCCCTTCTGCCTCTTCCTCTAAAGAACCCCCTCTGGGCATAAGCAGAAGAGGAGGCCTGGGCTTGGTAAACGGCCTATGAAAGGCCTGCCCTTGCCCCTGACATGCTGCCTTTGAGGAGTGACTTACCTTTCTTTGGCCTGTACCCTATAGGTGGTCCTATACTCATCCATTTTTTCATATAATTCTCTGTCTGCTCCCCAAACAGAGAATTGCCCACAACAGGAAAATCCATAGCCTTAGACTGGGTATCCTGTGACAGGGTAGTACATCTGAGCCAGGCCATTCCTGGAAGAGACACAGATGTAGCCATAACTCTAGACGAAACATCATTAGAGTCTACAGCAGCATGAAATTGCACCTGGATGCCTCAATACCGTCCGCAGCCACCTGCTCCAGCTCCCTGGAAAGCTGTTCAGGGCCTGTTTTGCTAGGGCCAGGACAGTATCCCACCTGGATTTCTGGTACCTAGCTATGTAGCTATAATAATTTGCCTGTCTGAGTCCCAAAGATGCTGCCATGTACTGCTTTTTGCCATGGCATCCATCCTCCTGGAATCTTTTTCAGGAGGGTGAGAGGCTAGAAGGAATATTAGCCTTGTCACAGGCTGCAGCCTGCACTACCCCCACATGGCTGCACTGCTGAGATAGGAACTCTGTATCAGAGCCTGATAAAGCATACCTCTTGTCCATCCTTTTATCCACAGGGAGGATAGAATGAGGAGTTTTCAGAATTTTTACTGTCTGTTTCCTAAAAGATTTATGCAAGGGAATAGACAGTCTCCTAGACTCTGGAATATCCATCATTTCCACAAAATCAGGCTATTCTTGCTCACTCTCCTCGTACCCCTCCTCCCCTTCCCCTGGTTCATAAAAATCTTCAAAATCATAATCTTGAACTGAGGGAACCGACCGAACCGGGCGCTTGCCCAATGGTGCCGGTTCGGACGGAACTGGGGAAAGAGACTGGACAATTTGGATAGCTTTGGCTATTTCCTCAGCGGTTGGAGAAAGAACTTTTGGCCCCAAACTAGCTGACCTTCTAGCCCTTATAGTTGGAACCGGCTCCTCAGAGCTGGCTCTTCGTTTGCCCGAGGAAGCATTGCCTTGGTCAGAGGGCATTCCCTCAGGTTCGGTTGAACCGAACCGGCTGGCATCCGGTCAGCGGACTTTTGGCCTCCCTTTCCTGAGCCTACCAACCTTTTTCCACAGTGGCAGCAGAAAAATTCTTACAAATCTGGCAGTCTGCATTGAGGTGGTCAAACCCCAGACAATATACACAAAGTGTGTGTGGGTCAGCCTTGGTAAAGGCTTCCCACAGAGGCCACAGTGCTGAAACCCAGTGGGTCCAGTTTTTCTTTTGGGTTTCTCAGACATAGTGCCAGCCTAACCAAAACTTGCCCGTTAATGGCAATCTACCAAGCAAGACTCTCTTATCGGTTCCCAACCGTGTCACGGGTCGTGGAAAAAAACTTAATAAAATCCATTTTTTTAGAACCGATAAGAACCAGGAACCACACTCTAAAGGGCTAGAAAGTAATTTTTAAACCCCTCTGATCGGTTCAAACCGAACCGAAAAAGACGTTTACAAGTTCCACACAGAAGAAAAAATAATAATTAAGCCTATCTATTACTTACAATACCACAGACAGAGCTTGAACCGACGATTGTGGTTAAATTTTGGTAAAATAAACCGAGAATTACACTTTAAAACCGACAAACAAACCAAGCAGCAGGAGGAATCTCCAGAGCGACTGTTCAGTGAGGCGGAGTAAAGAATCTGACAATTTAAGTTTGAGCTTCAACAGACAGAGTGTTCAACTGAGCTCGCGCTCAAGATTCCATGCTGTGCATGGAAGTTAACTCTTTCACCTCCGGAGCAGTTCTAACCTGGGGTTATACTGCATATGTCATAATATAGCAAGACTTCATGTTGTTTGAAAGGGGAGATACTGTTGATGGGGGACCTGAATATGCCAGATGTTAACTGGACGACATGGACTGCAGCCACATCCAAGAGCAGGGCCATTCTCAATGCCCTACAGGGGGCATGCCTTAGACAGCTAGTGGTGGAACCCACTCGGGAGGGAACAATATTAGACCTGGTACTCTAAAATGGAGAGAGGATCACAAATTTAGAAGTCAGTAGACATCTGGGAACAAGCGACCGCTGCACAGCGTGTTCACAATAAACAACCGTGGAGCAAGCCATACAAAGACAAGGATACTGGACTTTAGAAGGGCTGACTTTAGACAATGGGCTTAATACCTGAGGAATGCATTAGCAAATGGCCAGAAAGGAGGGGTGGAAGAACAATGGAGACAAATAAAAACTGCCATCATGGAGGCAACAAGCCTTTGCATGAAACAAATAAAGAAAACAAAGCGGAATAAAAAACCACTATGGTTCTCAAAAGAGGTGTCAGGGAAGGTTAAGGAGAAAAAGGCTGCATTCAAAAAGTATAAGGAATCACAGACGGAGCACAACAGGGAACTGTATCAATTAAAGCAGAAAGAAGTGGGGAAGGCAGTCAGAAAAGCAAAGGCCCAAACCGAGGAAAAAATAGTCAACTCAGTTAAGAAGGGGGATCAAACCTTTTATAGGTACATTAGGGAGCATAGAAAGGTTAAGGGAGGGATAGTGAAGATTAATAAAGGAGAGGGGAGGTGGGCAGAGGGAGACAGTGAAAAGGCAGAGATACTGAATGAATACTTTTGCTCAGTATTCACAAAAGAAGAAGAGGAGGAGGAGTTACCTAAACCAAACAGTAGAAGCACTCTGGGTAGTGGGGTTGATGCCAGTCCATTTACAGAAGAAAGAGTCGTGAAAGAATTCCTAAAACTCAAGGTGGACAAAGCAATGGGGCCTGATGGGATTCACCCTAGAATCCTAAAAGAGCTAAGGGAGGACCTAGTGACACCACTAACCACACTTTTTAACAAATCATGGGAAGATGGGGTGGTACCTGAGGACTGGAGGAGGGCAGATGTGATTCCCCTTCACAAAAGTGGGAGCAAGGCAGAAGCAGGAAACTACAGACCTGTTAGTTTGACCTCACTGGTGGGGAAAATGATGGAATCACTTCTGAAAGAAAGAATTCTTCAGTACCTAGAGGCCAGCGGGGCACAGAACCCAAAGCAGCATGGATTCACAGCAGGAAGGTCATGTCAGATGAATCTAATCGATTTCTTTGACTGGGTGACCAAAGAAATAGACCAGGGAAGGGCTGTGGATATAGCCTACCTAGACTTTAGCAAGGCATTGGACACAGTCCCGCACAAAAGATTAATAACCAAGTTAGCCAGCCTGGGAGTGGGTTCCAGGGTGGTAGCCTGGGTAGCAAACTGGCTGCACAACAGGACACAGAAGGTAATAGTGAATGGAACACATTTTGAAGAAAGGGAGGTTACTAGTGGAGTACCTCAGGGCTCAGTACTGGTCCAGTCCTCTTTAACATCTTTATAGGTGACATTGCAGAGGGTCTGGAAGGAAAGGTATGCCTCTTTGCAGATGACACAAAGATCTGTAACAGAGTTGATACACAAGAGGGGGGAGAAAGGATGAGAAGGGACTTGGCAAGGTTGGAGGAATGGTCAGACATATGGCAACTTAGATTCAATGCAAAGAAGTGCAAAGTAATGCACCTGGGAAATAAAAATCCAGGAGAAGAGTACACAATAGCAGGGGAGGTACTAATGACAACAATAATGGAAAGGGATCTGGGTGTAGTCATATCAGATGACCTAAAGGTGGGTAAGCAATGTGAGAAGTCAGTAAGGAGAGCCAGCGGGATACTGGGATGCATAGGGAGAGGCATCACATGTAGAAAAAGAGAAGTGGTTATCCCTCTGTACAGACAGTTGGTGAGACCCCATCTGGAGTACTGCATGCAGTTTTGGAGACCTCATCTACGCAAGGACATAGACAGGATGGAAGCAGTCCAGAGGAGGGCAACTAAAATGGTGCAGGGTCTACACCAGAAACCATATGAAGAGAGACTGAGAGAGCTTAATATGTATACCCTTGATGAAAGGAGGAACAGGGGGGACATGATAGAAACTTTTAAGTACCTCAAGGGAATCAACAAAGTCCAGGAGGGTAGCATCTTTCAGAAAAAGAGATGTGAACTAGTCTTTAGCAAGGCATTTGACGCAGTCCCACACAAAAGATTAATATACAAGTTAGCCAGCCTGGGAGTGGGTCCCAAGATGACAGCCTGGGTAAAGAACTGGCTGGAGAATAGGACACAGAGAGTAATAGTAAATGGAGTCCACTCTGAAGAAAGGGGGGTTACTAGTGGGGTACTGCAGGGTTCAGTATTAGGACCGGTGCTCTTCAATGTCTTTATAAACGACATTGCAGAGGGACTGGAAGGAAAAGTATGTCTCCTTGCAGATGACACAGAGATCTGCAACAGAGTTGATGCACAGGGTGAGGTGGAAAGGATGAGAAGGGACTTGGCAAAGTTAGAGGAATGGTCAAATGTGTGGCAGCTTAGATTCAATGCTAAGAAGTGCAAGGTAATGCACCTGGGAAACAAAAACCCAGGGGAAGAGTACACAATGTGGGTGAGATACTAACAACAACAAAAAGGGAGGGACGGCAGCACTCTGCCGACCGCGGCAGCGACGGAAGCTCCTTCTCCCTTCTGGAGCCCACAACACAGCCTGCTGCTTCCGAAAGAGGCCCTTAGGTAAAGGCTTACTTGCTTCTTTACCAGAAGACTACTGTGGGGTGCTAGCCCGACGACGCTGTGCGTCGTCTGCCTCGCCCGCCCCAGCCACCCTCCCACCCAGGGGCGGCCCTCAATTTATTGGCCCACCCCATTACATCACTTCCTGTTTATCAAAATACTAAGTCCTCACCTTCCCATTTGCAGGTTATACCTGTTAGCCACTAGAGGTCACCGTGCCCTCGGCGGCTAGCATATTGCTAACTAATCCCTACACTATCCCTGTGTCCTCTCCACCCTCCTATCTCACTTCTCTCCTCCCTCCCAACCACCCCTTACTACCTCCTCCCCTATCTCTGTGCCCTTCCATACCTCTCTCTCTGTGTTCTTCCCCCCTCCCAGTACTCTCTGGGCCCTGGGACCACCTACCCCTCACTGGCCTATAACCACTCTTGGCCACTAGGAGTCGCCATTTAGCCCCCCAGTTGTGGGCCTTCACAGTGCGGTTGGTCTGCCTCCTGGACTGTGGACAACGACTCTACCCTGGGCATTTCCCAACTATTCCCTGGGGAGTCTTGAACCTGGCACCTCGCACACCAGAGGCGGGGACTCTATCCACTGTACCAGAGTGGCACTAACGCTAGTGACCGACTACTCCCCCTCTTCTCTTACTTCCTATTATCCTTCCCACAGGACATCATGTTGATAATGCTCACTTACCTCCGACCTACTTGCTTCTCTCTCCTCCTCATGCCTTCATCTGACCCTGGTGTCCCTACTACCCCGCAGCTTCACTACTCTTGTGCTCCCACTTGCCCTCTTATTCTCCCCTCCTTCTGGGCCTCTGCACCTCCCCCACCTTCTTCTTCCACTCTCTCAATGAGCCCTAGTCCACCTCACCCTCCACCTAGTCACTACCTTGCATCCCCCCTTTGCTCCCACTGGGAACTTATCGTTCTAGCCTTCCCAGCTTGTGCCCCCCTACCTACCCCTTGCACCCTCAAACTCCCCTACTACTCCTATTTTTCCCGGCATAAACTCTCCTTTCACCACCCCTTATCCAGGGCTGTTCTCATCCTTCTACTCCTAACTGGTAACATACATCCTAACCCAGGCCCAGTATACAAAAGCCCCTCGGTGGAATCCTCTGGACTTCATATTGTTTCTATGAACGTATGTAGCCTCCTTAAAAAATTCGACTTACTCCAGTGCTGGGCTGCAGTCCATAAATCATCTCAATAGTGGAAACCTGGCTGTCTGACTCAACCCCCGACTCCCTGGTCTCACTCCCAGGGTACTCCCTCTATCGGGAGGACCGTGGTTGGTGAGGTGGGGGCTGTGCCATTTATGTCAAAGACCCACTCGTTGGTCTAGCCCTCCCAGCCCCTGCCCTTGATTTCAGGGCTCAGGCCCTAACCCTAAAATTGTCTCCTCATCCTTCTAGGGGTCCCATCTATCTGACTACAACTTACATACCTCTGAAAAATCAAGCATAGGCACTAGGTCCACTAATTGATTATCTCACCTCCCTACCCCACTCCTCCGACCAAATCCTGGTGGGGGATCTAAACATCAACTGGCTTAGCCCCTCATCCTCCACCTCTCGTGATACCTTTGCAGCTATTGACCTTACTCAATTGGTTACCCAACCTACTAGATTGAATCCTAGAACGGGCACTAGCACACTCCTTGATGTGGTCCTCACAAACTGTCCTAACCGTATCCGCAATATCCAAATCTTTCTTGACGGCCTTAGTGACTACTCCCCTGTACTTTTCTGCTGGTCATCCTCCTCGCTCAAATCCTCAGTACAATCCACCCTTCGGCGGCTGCTGAGACCAGGTGGGCTGAAAGGCCTTAAGCATCTCCTAGTCCATACTGACTGGTCTCCTATACAATACGCCCCTGATATGGACACGGCTCTAACCTTTTTTACCCATACCCTTAACAGTGCTTGTGACATTTTTGCACCACTAACTGCATGCCGGTCCAAAGTAAGGCACACCCCCTGGATTACGCCCCCACCCCGCACCAACTTCTTAAGAATAGGGATAACTTATGGCACATTGCCAATGAAACTGGCCACCCTGCTGACAGGCAGGCCTATGCAGCAGCCCAGAACAAATGTACCTGGGCCATCCGCAAGGCGAAGGCTGAACATTATCAAGCCTCTCTCACCTCCTCATGGGGGAATGCCAGGACCTTCTGGGACAACATCAAACAGCTTAATGGGGGCACGCGTACCTCTCCACCCTCAAATATCAACATTGATGGTTCCATCTCCACAGACCCAGTCCTCATTTCCAATCACCTCAACAAATCCTTCACTGACCTTAGCCCTGTACTCCTAGACAACTTCTTCACCCTTCCCCCGGTCTGTTCCTACTCTCTCTCTCTCGCCCTTGGTTCTACCTTCACCATGTCACTGCCCGGGAAGTCAGACCTTACCTACTCAAGGCCTTAAAGAGCAATACTATTGGTAGTGACTCCCTTGATCCCAGTCTCCTCTGTCAGGTTCTGGATCTGGTTATCTCACCAGTCACCAGCCTCTTTAACAAACCTCTCTGCCTAGGACAATTCCCCTCTGCCTGAAAAATTGCTACTGTCACTCCAATACACAAGGGTAGGGATAGGACTCTCCCTGGTAATTATCGGCATATCTCAATCCTCTCTCCTCTCCTCTCTCAAAGGCCGTAGAAAAAATTGTGTCCTCCCAACTCTCTGAATACCTAGACAAATATAGCATTCTCTGCCCTGCACAACATGGGTTCAGAGCCGGCCACAGCACCAACACCGCCCTCCTTGAGTTCTCTAACTTTCTTCACTCCTCTCTGGACTCTGGCTCCATAGTGGGTGCAGTGTTCATAGACTTATCTAAAGCCTTCGATACTGTCTCCCACCCCCTCCTGCTGGATGCCCTCTGCCACTTAGGCTTTGCCGCTGGGCCCATTTCCTGGTGCTCCAGTTACTTGTCTGCTCACTCACAATGTGTCAAAATTAATGGGACACTCTCCAGCGCCTATCCCATCCGCTCCGGAGTCCCACAGGGCTCCATTCTTGGGCCTTTGCTCTTTTCTCTTTTTCTCAACTCCCTGCCAGGTGACGGTACTGGCAAAATCTTACTTTATGCACATGATGCTGTACTCTTTGCCTCGGACCGTAACCACATCTCCCTTCAGGACTCTTTGCAAGCATCCTACAATGACGCTGAAGCCTGGTTCACTAAGCACCGACTCGTAATTAATCTTAAAAAAAAACAAAACCATGATCTTTGCCCACCCCCAAAATAAATCCAGAAATTATCCACTCCAAGTCCACTCCAGCTCAAAACTCCCAATTGAGCAAGTCCTCTCGTATAAATACCTAGGGATAACTTTTGACCCTGCTCTCTCATTTCATGCCCACATCTCTGCCCTTGCCTCAGCTGCTAACACTCGGCTGGGCATTCTTCACCGTCATAAAAACTGTCTCCCCTCTGATGCCCTCCGACTCGCTGTCATGCCCTCTGTTCTCTCCTTAGTAGACTATGGCCTACCTGTGTATGGGGCAGCTGACCAGACCGCCCTCCACAAGATCCACCTCACCTTAAACAAAGCATGTAGGCTGATAACTGGGGCACCTAGGCTAACCCATACCTGCCAACTATACACCCTGGCTAATCTACTCACCCTAGATGAACTCCTCTATTACCAAACCTGCCTCCTCACTAAAAAGTCTCTCCTTGGGCTATCCCCACCTGGCCTGACTGCCTCTATCCACCGAGCTAACCCTCTAGTGCACACCCGAATCTCCTGCAAAACTGCACTGGTTGTACCGAGGCCAAGAACCTTGCAAGGGCAAAGGGCCTACCCCTACAGAGCTCCTACTTGGTATAACACTCTCCCCTCCAGTATTACTGATGCCTCCACAATCTCTCACTTCAAAACACTCCTTAGAAAACACCTGCTCACTGCTCGCAGTTGCGGCTGCTTCTAAGTCCTTTTCCTATTTTTGCCTAGACAAAGCTCGCTGAGCGGCTCACAGACTTTCTGACTATCTCTACCTATATTTGCCTCTCCCCTCTCCACATGCATCTACACTGATTTTCCTCCGCCTAGCTGCCTCTGTCAGCCTACTGCACTACTCGGCTTGTATCAACTATCTAATGTAATCCTGTACAATCCTGTAATGCTCAACTGTAATGGTATGAAATTCCTTGGTCCGACTCATGCTTTTCCAACTTGCCTTGTCTCTTAACAGTACCCTGTTTTTCTTGTATGTATGTTGTTTGCACTGTTTTGTCCTCTCTGTGACGAGGTACCTTTGTAAATGAGCCTCTGGCTCAAAGGTCGTTAAACTGATGTTCCAATAACTAAAGAAATAAATAAATAAAAAATGGAAAGAGACCTGGGGGTAGTCATATCAGATGACCTAAAGGTGGGCAAGCAATGTGAGAGGACAGCAAGGAGCACTAGGGGGAGGCAGTAGAAAACAGGAAGTTATTATCCCTCTGTACAGACAGTTGGTGAGACTCCATCTGGAGTACTGTGTGCAGTTCTGGAGACCCAATCTCTGCAAAGACATAGACAGGATGGAGGCTGTCCAGAGGAGGGCAACTAAAATGGTGCAGGGTCTGCACCAGAAGACATATGAAGAGAGACTTAAGAAGTGAATATGTATAGCCTCGAGGAAAGGAGGAGAGGGGCACATGATAGAAACTTTTAAGTACCTCAAGGGAATCAACAAAGTCCAAGAGGGTAGCATCTTTCAAAAAAGAGTGTGCAAGAACAAAGGGCACAATTTGAAGATAGAAGGGGCGGCTCAGAGGTAATTTAAGAGTATTTTTCACAGAGAGGGTTGTGGATGCATGGAACGGCCTTCGGAGGAGGTTGTGGAGTCAAAACAGTGGTGGAATTCAAGCATGTATGGGACAGTCATAAGGCAATTCTAGGGTGTGGGGGTAGGAAGAAGTAGGCTGCTGGTTAACTAGGATCTGCAGCTTATCCATTAGGTAGGGAAATGGGCAGACTGGGTGGGCCAAGCGGTCCTTATCTGCCGTCAAAATCTATGTTTCTATAAGAACAAGGGGGCACAATTTAAAGTTGGGGGGGATGGCTCAGGGGTAATGTGAGGAAATTCTTTTTCATGGAGAGAGTGGTGGACGCATGGAACTGCCTTCCTGGAGAGGTTGTGGGGTCTAAAACAGTGGGGGAATTCAAACATGCATGGGACAGACATAAGGCAATTATAGTGGAGGGTTGCAGAATGTAGGCTGTTGGTTAACTAGAATCTGCAGCTTATCCAATAGATAGGGAAATGGGCAGACTGGGTGGGCCAAGTGGTCCTTATCTGCCATCAAAGTCTATGTTTCTATGTTTCTCCTTGAAGACACGTAAGGGTGCAGGAGTTCAGTCAGATAACCTGGGCCCAGTCTATGTAGGGTCTTATAAGTCGGAACTATGCCACTTTACCAGCAGCCAGTGTAGATCACGCAGTGTCAGGAAGACATGATGTGACCTCGAAAGGCTGGTCAGAAACCTAGCAGCTGCACTGTTCACCAACTGAAGGTGCTGTAGTGTACAGTATCTCCATGGTGCTGTAGTGTACCTCCATGACCCCCAGGTATGGAGCATTGCAGTAGTCAAGCTTCGAGGTCATGAATGCATGCACCAGTGGTGCCACATCACCAGGGGGAATAAGGGTTTAATCTGGCTGATGTTCCTTAGATGGTAAAAGCCACTCCAAACTACTGCTGACACCTGAGCCTCAAATGTCAGCCCCTCATGCAGAATGACTCCTAGATTTCTCACATTTGTGGCAACCAGAGGAACAGAACCAAAGCCCTGTCTCCCTCTCAGTATCTGCCACTTCCCCCCCCCCCAACAACCCGGCTCAACTACCAATACTTCAGATTTGTCAGGGCTGAGCCTTAACCAGTTTGATGACATCCTGTCCTGGATCTTAGCCAGGTACCTTTTCAGCACATCAACCACACCCAGTGTCCCAGGTGCAAAAGATAGATTGAGCTGGGTATCATCTGCATAGAAGTGAACCCAAATCCATACAGTCTAATGATCCTGTCCAGAGGCAGCATGTACACTGCAAACAACATGGGTAAAAAGGACCAACCCCTGGGGTACGCCACAGGGTAGAGCTACTGGGAGTGAAGAAAACCTTCCCAATACTGTACTACCCTCTGTGTTCTGCCACTGAGATAGGCCACAAACTAGCAAATTACTTTGATGATGTGCCCTACATACTCCCTGAGGCAGTCCAATAACAGCCCACGGTCTATGGTGTCAGAAGCTGTAGAGAGATGCAGAAGAATGAGAATTGACTGCTCTCCTTTCTCGCTTTGCCCTGAGCAGGTCATCATGCTCCCTGACCAGTGCAGTCCCTGTGCTATGCCTGGACCTAAAACCAGACTGGAGAGGCTCACAGGTATTAAAGACAGTGAGGTGTGCTTTAAGCTGCAGCGCAACCACCTTCTCAGTAACCTTGCCCAAAAAGAGTAGGTTAGAGACAGATTGGTAATTTGCCAGGACGTGCAGGTTCAAAGATGTTTTTTTTTTTTCAAAAGGGGCTTTACCAGTGCACCTTTCAATGCAACTGGGAACACCTCCAGTAAGGAGCACTGGACGATCTCAGCGAACACCGGGCCCAGCTACCCAGCACAGCTCACTAGTAAACATATTGGGCCTGGATCCGGTTTGCAAACCACACAGCACAGTCCAGAACCCAGTACACTGATCCTCCTTTCTCTCCACATGCAATTTCAGTCACAAGAGCACAGATGCTGCTTTCACCAGCATGAACTCTTGACAGTCACGGGAATCCCACCATGGCCGATACTGCAACTGTTTTCTGATTCTGTACTCACTGACCCACCAGTCCTCAAGCTACGTCACCACTGCAGTCCTCAATGAGAACCAGGAGGGAACCGGTGCCTCTGGCCCGCAGCAGATGTTGGGTAATGGTGAGTGATATTACATCACTATTACCGCAAGTGAAACAGGGAGGCTAAGGGCAGGCCTGAGGATAAATGCCTCAACAGCAACCAGGGTCCATTTCACCTTTTTCCTAAATAGGCTCTAGATCCATCTTCCAAAGATGTTACTAGTGAGTCCGCACTTTGTATTTGCATCACTGTTGGATTCCACTTGTTAGAAGAAATACTCACCATAGTAATGTTGTTTTTCTATGGGATCCAGCAATAAACCAGTACAAACCATGACCCTGCCTGACCTTCTAGAACTTGAAAGTACTTAATTTACAGTTATCCCAAACTTTAAAATTGTTGCCTTTTTAAGAATAATCCTATCTGCTGCTTTTAAGTGGGTCCTTAAAACTTTTACAACCTTTTTAGTAAGTTGATTAGTTTTATTAGCTAGACACCAGTGGTCACTGCTCCCCTCACTTTAGAAACAAATCTGTCATTTATCCAGTAGAGGGAACATGACCATTGTGCAGAGTTTTAACTTGGTTCCAAATCCTATTATTTGTATAAGTTAAATTTTCCTTGGGTACCACTCAGCACGGAGATGATGCACTTTGTATTGGCTCATTGTTGGATCCTGTAGAAGAAAGAACATTACTACAGTATTTTTTGTCTTATTGACAAAATAGCAGCATAGTACACAAGTTTAACCCACAATCTCTCTAATGTGCGTAAGGTGTTAGGTCACTGTAGGATTCTACTACCACCAATATTGGTCTACTAAATATTTCAGATGCTGCAATACTTATTTCACCATGCGTTCCAAAAAGCATCAGAATTTACTCTTCTGACCTCATAACAGCTGTTTGTGATTCCCAAGAGTGTTGTCATGGTAAGCACTATAATGACAGCCACTAGCACTATGATGTCATAAATAACGACACTATGTGGTCAGATGGGGACATCCAAAGGCCTTTTATACATACTTCTTAGACATGCCATGGGTGCAGAATGCAGCAGGTGCTGACCAGGGAGGACTGAAGAAAGAGGGAAGTGGAGTTTAACTGTTTTTTTGCTTTCTTTTGGTGTTTTTGGCTACACATGGTCTGAATACCGGGACGCTTTGTGTTTGCTGGAGGGGGGTGGAATGGGGAGGAGGGAGGTAGCCAAGAGAGGGAGGTGGAGTTAGGGGTTTGAGCGGAGGCCTGCACCACGTGACTGGGATAGCCAGTGAAGAGGCCTCAATCTGAACAGGAAGATGCCATCACTGTAGTCCCAGGCGCAGAATGCAGGAGGTGCTGACCAGGGAGGATCGAAGAAAGAGGGAAGTGGAGTTGAACAGTTTTTTTGCTTTCCTTTGCTGTTTTTGGCCACATATGGGCTAAAAACTGGGATGCTTTGTGTTTGCTGGGGGTGTGTGAAATGGGGAGGAGGGAGGTAGCTGAGAGAGAGAGGCAGAGTTAGGGGCTTGAGCGGAGGCCTGCACTGCATGACTGGGATAGCCAGTGAAGAGGCCCCAATCTGAACAGAAAGATGCCTTCACTGTAGTCCCAGGCACAGAACACAGCAGGCACTGACCAGAGAAGATTGAGGAAATAGGGAAGTGGAGTTTTGTGTTTCGCCAAGCTGCAGGAGCGGAGGCTGGAGTCTGCTTTCAGGGAAATAATTTTATCTGTATAGATTCTCTGTACCCTGACTGTGCAAGCATTGTTTGTAAAGTCTACACTGCAAAGCCGAGTGAGGGGCAGTGTATATACAGACTTGTATTTATGGCTGATTGTCTCCAGCATGAAAGGGAGTCGCCCAGTCCTCCATCCTCCATCCCCTCCCACCCCAGAGTCCTCTACTCTTATAGGGAGGCCATCGGAGGGATGGGTGTGGCATCCTCTTGAGAGGCATGAAGAGAAGGTGTAACCACTAACCCCACACCCCATCAGTTGGGGAAGGGAACCAGAGTCACTTTCTCGGCATCTAAGGATACTCAACTGTTAGTCTCAGGTGGGAATAGCAACACGACACAGCTACGTTGGAATTATAAAAAATTTGGGGAAATTGGGAGTACTATAGTCAGCGGAGAAGAGGAGGTGGTGGGGGGAGGGAGGAAAGTGGGCACACTAAACAGGACAGCAGGGGAAGGATTATGAAGTGTAATGGATGTGGGGCTGCAGTATTCATGGAGTTGTTATGGAACACTGGGGGTTGCCCAGTATGCAGGAGCCTGGAGTAATTAGGTAGAGAAATAAGGTGACTGCACTAGGAATTGGAAAGCATGGTGGGGGGGCAGGAAGGCTCAGCGGAGACTGACAGAACAGGGGGCAGATAAATCAGGACATGGTAGTTATAGGGCAGAAAAGGAGGGAATGGCACAGGGGCCAAGGGTGGTCTACCAAAAGGGATTGTACCAGGCTTGCAGATACAAGAAGGAGGTTTGACAGGTGGTAAGAAACAGGGGACAGGGAAGATATGCACAGGGAAGGAGCAGGGTAACACTTGATGGGTCCATGGTTGAGGTACCTAGATCTAATAAATATGCAGTACTGGCAGATGGGAAGCAAGGAGCCACAGCAGTGATCGGGGCTGGAGAACCACAGGGAAGTAAGGCAGAGACAGTGCAGGTGCAGCAGGTGGGGACGGAAGGGATAGGAGTATCTCAGGTGCAGCTGGTGGAGTGGAGAAGGAAGGAAAGGGGGTATCTCAGATCAAACAGCATACAGATGCCAGGAAGGAGGGCAAGAGTGAGAGGAGTAGCACAAAAGGACTAGGAGTGCAGAGAAGCCAGAAGGAGGAGGGGTGCAACAAGGGAAGTACAGTCAAAAGTGAGAGGGATGAGGGAATAATAGGAGAAAGAATGGAATCAGGAGGAGAGGGGATCTAAAGGGTGCAAGAAAGGTGACAGTTGCTGATACACACAGAGAAACTACAGTAAGGGGCATGGGGGGACTAAACAGAAGGGGAGAAAGTTTAAGAGGAGATGAAAGGGAAATAGGGCAAGGACATACTAGCAACAGAAAAATAGTGGTCTTTGGGGACTCAATAATAAAAGGTATACAGTGAGGGAGAAAAACAAACCCACACAATAAGACAACAGTACCTTGCTTACCAGGAATGGAGGCAGGGAGAACAACACTCAAAATCAAGGAGGTGATAAGTGAGGCAGGGGAAAGCCAGATTTGATTCTACACATAATGTAGGAACCAATGATATAGTGGGGAGAAGGAGGCAGTGGTAAAACATAGATTCAGAGAAATGGCAAAATCAGTCAAGGATTCTGTGAACTCATTGGTCTTCTCAGAAGTAATTCCAGTCTCCCGGGCCAGCACAGCCAGGAAAAGGAGGATAGCAGAATTCAATGAATGGCTGGGGGCTTGGTGTAAGGAGGAGGGGTACAGTCTTATAGGGATGTGGGGAGGCACATGGTCAAACGAGGGGCTCTATAGCCCAGACAGATTACACCTTAGATGGGAAGGGAAAAGAACATTGAAGGATAGGCTGGGGGAGTATATGAGAAGGGAACTGGGTTTAAACTGCTAAGGGGGAGGTGAGGGCCTAAATGCCCACACAAAACAAAAAGGGGAGGCCACAGCCCCCCCCCCCCACAGAGGCACAGATAGCAAAAAGGGAAGGGGGAGAAAAGACAAGACAGGAAGAGGAGGAAAGTGGGGGAAGAGCAGGAAGGCAAGCCAGGACAATATTGTTAAACAAAAAAACAATGGTAAAGCAGGGGCAAAGTGGAGATTGGTGTCACTGAATGCCCACAGTCTCGGAAACAAGATGGCAGAAATTCATGCCCTCTTGGCAGAAGGGAAGGTGGACATAACAGCAGTTATAGCGATTTGGGACACAGCATACCATATATGGGATCTCTCAATACCAGTCTACAAACTGTACAGAAGGGACAGTGAGGCAGGCAAGGGGGGGTAGTAGCATACATCAGGGAGGGAATAATTTGCATGGGAGAGGAAGAAAAGAAAAAGGGGATCATTGAAACACTGTGGCTCCAGCTACAGAACAGCAGAGAAAGAAAGATCAGGATAGGGGTCATATATATACAACCCAACCAGGTTGAGGACAAGGACAGAGAGCTGTACTCACAGCTGAGGAATGCAGCAAAGGGAGAGGTGATAGTGATGGGGGATTTCAACAAAAATAAACTGGACTGGTGGGCCACCCCCACCGCATCCTGTACCAGAAGTCAGGAAATCCTAAATGTAATCCAGCATGGCCTCATGATGCAGTATGTAACTGGTCCTACCAGGGATAGTGCAATCCTGGACCTAGTGCTCACCAATGGGGAACACGTGCAGGAGATAGATATTAGGGAACCCCTGGGTGGAAGTGACCACAGCACAGTGTGGTTCAGTTTAGATATGGGTAGGGAAGATATCCCCACCAAGACCAGAGCATTAGATTTCAGGAGAGCACATTTTAAAAAAATGAGGGAAATGATTAGGGAAGACCTGGGGTGCATAGAAGAGGGAATGGGGGTGCACAGAATATAGGATGCCATCTTGGGGGGGGCATTCAGAAGGCAACAAGCAACTGCATCAAACTGAGGGCCAAGAAATCAGGAGCTAGACCACTGAGCTGGTTTAACGGAGAGGTGGCCAGAGTAGTAAGGGTTTTCAAGTCAAAGTCAAAAGGGTTAATTTGTTCGCCAAAAAGGCCATTACAAAATGAACAACACATATAAAATAAATTTCAAAAATATAAGGTTAGACCTTATACTATACAAGCCAGAACATGCTAAAAGATTTCATAAAAGGAGTGAATTCAGTATTATACAATGGGCAAGAAAACATTGATCCCTGATTGTCTGGCTGGCACGATTTACAACATGTAAATCCTGCCATCACCCCACAGGAAGAAGTGCCAGCCAATCACGGTACCAGACTTCAAAGCTGCCGGCCGTCATATTGTTTTTTCACAGTAACCAGAACGCGTGAAACTCACAATAGAAAAATAAAAACTTCTCTCTCTTACTTTTCTACATTGCAGAATCACAATATACCTCGAGTGGCTGTGGGTGATGGCAGGATTTACCCACACCTGGTGTGGTTTCCTCGCTCAGCCAGCGGCCTCATGAGCAAATCAGTACACCAGGTGTGGGTAAATCCTGCCATCACCCACAGCTGCTCATGGTATATTGCCTAATTTTAAAATACATAAAGGCTACCATAAATCAACTGCCATAGTATTGTAACCAATGAAACTGGTAAGCCAAAGTTAAAGAAGGATCTTGCTAGGCTCTGTTTGTTTCTAGGAGTCCAGTACTTTGTAAGCATAAAGAATAACCTAGCTGGTTCCTATATTCTCAGGAGTCCACGTACAGTATTTGTTAACAGGGATCATGTGCCAATTACATAGATCCCGCTCAGCAGTATTTGTTTGTTGTAGCTAGTTATTTGTCTTGTAAATTATTTTGTTTCCATGGACTGTAATACAAGTTCTAGATACACATGGCAGCAAAAATTTATTAGAAAAGAAAAAAAACACATTTTTAACAACAACCTGAAATAAGGTAGGTCTACTTAACAGCAGGCACCACAAGTCCACAACATCCTTGCATTCTCAAACAGGTCTTTATAGCAACCAGGAGTTCAATCTCTGTATATTTTAACAGTCGAGAAGTACTGAATGATCAGAAACATACGTGTTAAATTTCCCCTCGGTGCTAACTGCAGTGAATATTATCATGGAGCGAAAATAAAACACGTTTGTACAGAAACTGTGAACAAGGGAGTCTATGATCTCCAATAATCTGTAGTACAGATGTAACCCCTAGGTGGTGCTACTCCTAGAGTTACACCCCTGCCTACTACTTAAGATGTAGGTTGAGGGGTCTGGGTTCCCAAACTTTACTTAAAAACTGGTTCTTTCATGCTGTTTCTTAATACGCAGTGTCTCCACCCAGAGTCTAACTTTAAAGTGGGCTAGCTGTTACCTGGTACAACCCCCTGGGATGTCATACCACCCACTGTTACCATTTGCCACCCCAACACCTGACCTAATAGCATTTCCCCACATTTCAGACATTTTTGTAATTAAAGACTCTCTAATAATATGATCATGGCAATCAAATTGCAAAACAGCAACAACATTTATTAAGGGTGACATAGGAGTTAGGAATGGGGAAACAGGAGGAATAGAGGTTATGCATTGGTTCTATTTATTTATTTATTTATTTTATTTATTTAAACAGCAGTTTGGAAAACCTTTGAGCCATAGGCTTATTTACAAAGGTACCTTGTCACAGTAAGACAAATGAAAATGCACAGTATAACAGTACAACACAGTATAACAATAACTTAAGACATAGATACAAACAAGCTGGTACAGGTAGGATTGATGCAAACAATACCAGAGTTATGTTGTCTTTAGCAGCTTAGTAGTAAGCTTTGTCATAAGTGTTGAGTACGACTTTGACTAGTGGCAGTTACAGCTTCGGGTGTTAATAAGGTGGTTACGTAAGGAAGTTTTGAAGCACGATATAGTTGGAGCTTCGGAGATGGAGGGGGGCAGTGTGTTGAACCAGAAGGGGGCCCTAAAGCTGAAGGCTCTTTGGCTGTGAGAAGTCCTGGCTCTAGGGATAACAAGAGAGGTTTTCCCAGAGATCTGAGTATGAACTAGTGGGACAGAGCGGCGTACGGTGGTGGTCAATCCTGGTGGGGATAGCCCAAGGAGGGTCTTTTTTGTAAGGGTACAGGTCAGATATTTGAGGCACTCGTCAAGATCAAGTACCAGCGCTTTAGCGTACAGTAGACAGGTGTGTGTTAGCCTAGGTGCCCCAGTAATTAACCTGCAGGCCTTATTCAGAGTAGTGCGAATTTTATGGAGTGCGGCCCGATCAGCAGCACCATACACCGGGCAGTCCATACTCCACTAGGGACAGGATAGAGGAGGTGATCATGATTCAAGAGCGTCCGGGGAGGCAGTGTTTATACCGATGTAAGATGCCCAATCGGATATTAGTGGCAGTGGCTAGGGCAGCGATGTGTCCATGGAAGGAGAGGAGGGGTCAAAATGGATCCCTAGGTATTTATAGGAGCAAACTTGTTCGAGTGGGAAGAGGACCCAGAGTGAATGAGGAGTTTGAAGTTGCAGGACTTGTTTTGAGTATGAGTAAAGAACATGGTTTTGGTTTTTTTAAGATTTATCACCAATCTATATTCCTTGAACCAGCCCTCGGCTTCGGCGAAGGACTTCTGCAGTAAGTCCTGGAGGGCAATAGGGTTACGACTTGAGGCAAAGATGACTGCATCATCAGCGTACAATAGAATGTTCCCCGAGCAAGAGCGTGAAGGGTGTTAAGGTAAAGGGAGAATAGTAAGGGGCCCAGAATGGAGCCCTGGCTGAACCCCAGAAAAGATGGGACAGATATCTGAGTAGGTCCCATTAATTTTACACACTGTGAGCGGTCAGACAGATAACTGGTGCACCAGGAGATAGGCCCAGCAGCAAAACCAGAGACTAAGGGCATCAAGAAGGAGGGGTGGGAGACAGTGTCGAAAGCTTTAGAGAGGTCAATGAAGACCGCACCAGCCAGAGAACCAGTGTCTAAGGAGGAGTGAAGAAAGTTGGAGAACTCTAGGAGGGCTGTGTTGGTACTGTGGCCCGCACGGAAGCCATGCTGCTCAGGACATAGGACATTGTAGGTGGAGAGGTAGTCAAAGATTTGAGAGGCCACCACTTTTTCCAAGGCCTTGGAGACAGGAGAGAGAATGGAGATTGGCCGATAGTTTCCAGCCACAGTCCTATCACCACCTTTAAAGATAGGGGTGACAGTGGCTACTTTCCAGGCAGTTGGAACCTTCCCCAGGCAAAGAGAGTGGTTGATGAGGCACGTGATCGGGGTAAGGGCTGTGTCTAAGACCAGCCGTAGGATACACGGATCCAGGGTGTCACTGCCTGTACTATTACTCTTGAGGGCAGTGACAAGGTGCGCCTAAGTTCTTGGGCAGAAACATGGCGGAGGAGAAAATAAGGGCGAGAAAGATTTACGGCAGGTGGTGGGGAAGGAGGGTCAAAAAATTTGTAGGGAGGATAGGGCAAGGTCAGTGAATGAGGTGTTGAGGTGGTTGGCTATGAGGGCTGGGTCTGAGGAGATCACGCCATTAATGTTGATCTGGTGGGTAGGGGAGGTGACTCCCATTTAACTGTTTAATGTTATCCCAGAAGGTTCTGGGGTTCCCCATGAGGCAGTGAGTGAGGACTGATAGTGCTCAGACTTGGCCTTTCTGATGGCCCAAGTGCACTTGTTGTGGGCGGCAGCATATAACTGCCTGTCACTGGGCCGGCCAGTCTCAATGGTACGGTGCCATAGGTTGTCCCTATGTTGGAGTTGGTGGATCAAAGCTGGGGTTACCCAGGGGCATTCTGCCTTTAGAAGCGGGTCAACATTGGGGCAAAGATATCACAGGCATTATTAAAAGTTTGAGTAAAGAAGAGAGAGCTGTGCTCGATGTCAAGAGTTGCCTGTATAGAGACCAGTCAATTTGGGACAGAAGTTCCTGAAGTTTTATCAGTCCACCAGGTATTAGACGCCAGCATGTGGACTGTGCTATGGGTTTGGGGACTGAGGATGACCAGTGAAACAGAATGGGGAGGATCACTGAGAGAGTCTGGGAGGACCTGTACATTGGGGATCCGATTAGGGCGGTTGGTGAGTACCACATCAAGCAGGGTACTGGAGCCTCTCTTGGGGTTAGTCCTGGTAGGGTGGGTAACTAGTTAAGTCGTAGGTCTATTGCAGAAAGGAGTCTCGGTAGAGGAGGAGGAGGGGCTGAGCCAGTTGACATTTAAGTCACCCACCAGAATTTGATCAGCGGAAGGAGGTAGTGAGGAAAGGTATTCCATAAGAGAGGCAATGGCCTGCGTTTGGTCCCTGGGGGGCACGTATTCAGTAGTCAGATAAAGGGGTCCCTTTAAAGGGTCAGGGGTTAGTTTCAGTGTAAGCACCTGGGCCCTGGAGTCAAGGATGGGAGCAGGCAGGGCTAGTACGGGGAGAGATTCCTTGATATAAATAGCGCAGACGCTGCCCTGTCTCCCAACACGATCGGACCGGAAGAGGGTGAAACCAGGAAGGGAGACTAGGGAGTCAGGGGAGGATTTCGACAGCCAAGTCTCAACCAGAGCGATGACATCAGGGTTAATTGATGTGATCAGGCATTGTAGTGAGTCAAACTTTTTTAGGAGGCTACAGATATTCATGGAGACCATGCATAGGCCTGTGGTGCTAGTTGGAGAGCTTGTACATTTACAAATGTACAGTTGATTGGCTTGGACTGGATTGGCTGCTGGTGAACACACTCCAACTGAGTAAATGCCAGTTAAGCAGAAAAAGAATCACAATATTGAATCAACGGGAATGACACCCAGAGTCCTGGCTATCTAGCTGCTGAATGATAATCAGATATTACACATTTCATTTCCCCACCACTGGTACCAGTTCCCAGACTTGCATGAAACCCCACAATCTCACACTTTACCCTGGGTACCCAGTTACCAAAGTCCTGGATGGTTGCAGGCCTGGAGGATGTTGCAGCTGGTGGTGTTGGCCGGCTTGATTTGCATGGAAATTAAATTTTGGAACTTGGCTTTAAACAACCAATGTTTAAACTATTTACAGTCTCTTTAGAACATGTAGGGGTTGCCCTGCATTTGGCAGTACAGCAGGGGTTGCCCTGCATGTGGCAGACTGAACAATTCAGGTAGAGGTAACCCTCTGGCTACAAAGGTTGAAGTTTGGGTTAGACGTCCTGGATATTCAGCACATTTATATGTTTGTCACATCCAGCACATTTATAGGTTCGACACATCAGGTAGGGCAGAAAACTGTCATTTCCAGGTTACCAAGTACGGTCCGAATTTTACTTTCGGGGCCTCAGTCCATTAATGTGGCTCACAGCTATGGCTGGCAGCTCCACTGGACGTCCTAACCATATAGTTAACACAGTTACATTTCAGCACATTTATATGATACCTTTGGGCTCACATGGGTCCCCCAAATAGTTAGACACTGCTGCGGCTCACTGGGTCCCCCTCAAACAGTTACAGTCAGCAAAAGTTACTACTCTGTCCTGGGCTCACTATGGGTACCCCCAGAACAGTCACAGTCAGGAAAAGTTCCACAATATGGTCCACCCTCACTGGGCTGAAGTTATGCGCAGCAGTGGCAGGGTGCAGGCCATAGAACGATCTTCAGTCGATCAGTTACTTGGGCAAGGATGCCCCAATTTAGCAAGGTTACTTTCTTTCTTGCACCGGGGGTACAAAAGTGCCCACTCAGGTTTCTCATGGTAGATTCTCCACAATCAAGGGTCCTGATGATCTTCAGTTCTCGCACAACTGAGGTGGAATCAGCTTTCTCACAGCTGGCTTGATGTCATCTGGTTGCAGGTCCACATCTTTCCCTAACGTGGAAGGAAGGGCTAGCACCTGGGGAACATGCTGGCAACCCCCAGGCTAGCAGGTTCAACATTAACTAAATTACTTTAAACTTAAACTACAGGGCCGGCCCGTCGGCGCAGCGGTTGGATTTCCGCTTGCGACGCCGGCGACCTGGGTTCAGGAACGGATCCGGGTCATGGAGGGCGGCCCGGGAATGGATCGAGCGTCCGATGGACGGCTCTCCTATTCCGGGAGGCGGGTTAGCCTTGGTGCATTGGAGACCCTGGTGGAGACCGAGTTCCACGCAGCCGCGGCCAACAAGGGGCGGATGGAGGCGGGCGACGCCTGCATTGCACGCCCCACCTCCTCTGGGGAGAAACCGTGGAAAAAGATGGAGGCAGGACCACCGACACGAAGCCTCCTGGAGAGCCTCACATAGCCGCCGCCACTGCAGGACCCCACTAGTTACAGTTCTGGGGCCACGAGGTGGCACGCGCCCTGACTCGGGGCAAGCCGGGGTGACCGAGGGTCCCAGCAGCAATCGACAGCGTAGAGGTCTCCGGGCCGTGACCAGGGTGGATGGCTTCGGTGGTCCTGCCAAGGAGAAAGAAAATAAAAAAAAACAAAAAAAACAAACTACAAGAAAACGCCCTCTGGGTGGAGGGGCTTAGCTGGATTACCAGGCCCATTTACTTTGCTGGAGGCCTGGGCCCCCACCCCTGTAGGGGGCTTCTGCTCGAATCTGGCAAAAGGCAGGAAAAACAGTCTCTTATAGGACTTTCTTGAGGCTCATGATTGGCTGAAGCTTTTGGTTGCATGGCCTCTGATTGACTGGACGGCCTGACAATCAGGAAAATTAATTATGCATGAACCCCACTCGATGTACTGTTGGTTTGCTGTTTTGGCGCCTGAAATTAGGCCCTGCAAGTCCCCATGGGTACTTGGTATTTTCTCATGAGCTTTAGCTAATGTCACATAAGTCCTGGCTTTGTTGTTCTGGCTTTCTGATTGGCTGTGGCTGCTTAACTCACTATCCTCTAAGCAGATTAGGTACAGTCTCCAATTAAAGTTCTGGTGCAGCCAGAATGAATAAAATATTTGCCTCAATGCCCTACAGTCCATTAGCCCTGAAGGTGTTCTTGCTGTTGCTGCACTGATAAAGAAAATCACTCAGTCCATTTTCTTGTCGCTGCTGCCAATATTTAAGGATCCTGATTTGCAGTAACAAACAGGCTATCTCTCTGAGTCCCTATCAGTTTTCTGGTGCAGCCAGGTTGAAGCATTTATATTACTTTAATACCTTTCCCCTTTCTCAACGTAGGTTCCCCCCCAACATACATTGCAACAGTTACATTTATTTATTTAAAACACTTCTTTCTTCCCCTCGTCAGCCACAGCTGAGATACAGCTTCCCTGAAGGCAGTCAGACCCTCATGAATATTTAAAGCAATCAAGGCTCTGGCTCATTAATATTCATGAGCTAATTAATTAATATTCTTCTGCTGGCTTCTTCATATAAGCCCCAATCGTTACTGCCTCGTAGAACTTTTTAATTTTGAGGAAAACGGGCACTCAGGGCCCTGTCCATAGTCACCAGGTCCCACTTACCACATGGGGATCCTGGGACCAATGGAACACTCTCTGGAACGACTGCAATTGCTGGCATTCGAAGATCAAAGGCGCCACTTACGCCTGCATTATCCCCGCTGCACCGAGGTGCATGGCTGAGCGGGTGATCACTGTTTTAACTTTTGGAGCCCCACAATGCTGGATCCACACAGGGCTAGTTACTGGGGCACCAGAGGACAGAAACAGGACCCAAGGGGGACAAACAAAAAAAGAATGCAGACCATATTGGGAGGCGCTGAGGGAGAGCGTAAACAAGAGCTACAAGGTTGCAGGTAAGCCCCCGATTTGGCAGGGGGGTTACACAGGTCGAAGATAAAACATTTTGGTACAGCTTTTTTAAACTAGGGAGTCATTCATCACCTGTAATAATCCTTCGGAAATATTACCTTGAAATCAACAAATACCTGTCACTGAAACAGTGTCCTCCATTACCAGAAAAGGCCACAACAATAACGGAAGGAATAGAGGCAGCAATCATTACCCAAAATTTGTCTTTCTTTACTTGGCTTTAGGGTTCGTCAATTCCTGGGATCATTTAAGAACACCGGCCACGTCTCTTCTGTATTTCTCTGCGAGATCCTGCTCCATCCAAGAGTCTGTATAAAATCTAGGCCATTCAGCTCGTGCTCCTGGATCCATTATTTAGTCACCAATTTCTGTTAAAAGATCTATTATTCTCCTTTCATACACATAATTCTTTAGGATTTTTAGCACCCAAGTACACCAATTCGGCTGCACCTGTAAATATGTGATAAAGAGTACTTCTCTAAGTGCAGTAACTTAGGAACAGAATAAAGTTAACCCAGCTCCCTTGCCCTAGGTAACAGATAGCATACTTGTTAAAAAGAAAAAAATGCTTTACAGCACCAAAAGTGCTACAGTTAGCAGATCGCTCTGCTTCTGCTCTCACCATTCCCCAGTCTCCTAGAGTGTCGACACACAACAGGAAGAAGTCTGCTCTCCGCCTCCGGCCTCCAACTGCAGAATAAAAGAATTGTTTTCATTTTTCATTTTTTATCCCTAAGATGGGATTTTCACACCCCATACTGGGCTTCCATCACCCACACTGGGCACATTCATGATCAGGACATACAAAGCAGCAAATGGAACTACTACTGCTGAACTTCAGTTAGTGTCCCGACTCCCAGCATTTTGTCCTGAACCAACGGCAGCTCCCAATCAACCAGGAGCTGAAGAAACTCAATACCAAAAAGTATACATTAAATAAACATGAGTTTCTTTCACCAAATTTGCAGCTTGAGGAGTGGAGCAGCAACTCAGCCATCTTGCTGCTCTGCCCCCTCTCTCTCCAATCGAGTAGTAAGGGAAAAGAGGGCAGCCTACAGGAAATTCCAAAGAACAGCAAAGGATGCAGAAGAATACCAGAGGGTAGCTAACGTGGTAAGAAGGGAAGTACGGCAGGCAAAGGCACAGAAGGAGCTTCAAATAGCAAAAGGAATAAAGAAGGGGAAGAGGCCTTTTTTACTACATTAGCAAAAGGAGGGACAAGAAGGAGGGCATTGTCAGGCTAAGAAAGGGGGATGGCTGGGTCTATAAAAATGGAAGCAAAGCAGACGAATTAAATGAATACTTCTGCTCTGTCTTCACAAAGGAAAAGGAGGGACCAGTACCATGTACAAGGAATAGGAGAGAGGAAATGGGGGGGGTGCAATAGGGGTCACCAAGATTGAAAAGGTGAGGGAGGGGCTAATGGCACTGACGGTGGACACATCCCCAGGGCCAGATGCATTACACATTGCACCCCAGGGTGCTGAATGAGTTAGTGGAGGAGCTGGCAGAGCCACTGACTGTTCCCTTCAGTACATCTCTGGAGTTGGGAGTAGTACCACTAGAATGAAGAATAGTACTTGTGGTGCCACTCCACAAGAGCGGACCCAAGGAGGACCCAGGCAACTACAAACCAGTGAGTCTGACCTCGATAGTATGTAAACTCATGGAGACCATAATAAGGGAAAGGCTGGTGAGGTTCTTGGGGAGAATGGTCTGCAGGACAGTAGACAGCATAGGTTTGTGGCAGGCAGATCGCGTCAAACGAACCTAATCGAGTTCTTCAGCTGGGTCACTAAGGCAAAGGACAGGGGCCAGGCAGTGGACATCATATACCTGGACTTCACCGCGGCCTTTGATTCTGTGCAACACAGATGATTGATAATGAAACTGAGGGACCTGGGGGTGGGGGAGAAGGTGGCAAGATGGGTTGAGAACTGGTTGAGCAGCAGAACACAGAGAGTAGTGGTAGGGGGTGAGTTCTCAAGCACCAGGGAGGTCACCAGCGGGGTTCCACAAGGGTCGGTGTTGGGGCCGGTGTTGTTCAATGTCTTCAAAGGAGACATTGGGGAAGGCATCCAGGGCAAAATGTGCCTGTTTGTGGATGACACCAAACTCTGTGGAAGGGTGGAGACCCAGAAATGGATACAGGACCTGAGGGAGGACATAGCGAGACTGGAGAGATGGTCAGGAATCTGGCAGCTTGGTTTCAATGTCAGAACATGCAAAGTGATGCACATAGGGGCCAAGAACCCAAGGACAGAGTATTACATACGAAAGGTTCCAGTAACTGCTTCCGAGGAGGAAAAGGATCTGGCACTGGTAATTACTAGTGACCTGAAACATTCCTCTCAATGCAAGAAGGCTGTGGCAAAGGCGAACATTTCTCTCAGTGCAGGATTCAGTGGTAGGCAGAGCGAGGTTATTCTACCATTGTACAGGTCATTGGTGAGATTACATTTAGAATATGGGGTGAGGTACTGGCATCCATACTTTAAGAAGGACATTAACATGCTGTAGGGGATCCAGAGAGGAGCAACTAGAATGATCAAGGGACAACAGGATAGGTTGTATGAAGAGAGGCTGGTAGCCCTAAGGATTTAGTTCCTGGAAGAGAGAAAGCAGAGGGGTGATGTGATGGAGACCTTCAAGTACATGAAGGACATGAAGGGAGTTAAGAGAGTAGAAAAGGAGGGTCTCTTTAAAAGAAGCAACAACACCACCACCAGAGGGCACAGCCTAAAATTGATGGGGGAGGATTCAGAAGGGACATCAGGAAGCATTTTTTTTTTACAGAGAGGGTGGTGTCAACATGAAATGGGCTGCCTGAGGAGGTGGTAGCAGTAAAGACAGCGGGAACATTCAAGAGAGCTTGGGACAAACACAGAGGGAACCCTTGGGACCAAGAAAGGGAAAGGGTGGGGGATGGGAGGGTAGGGGAGGGGCAGGGTCATTAGTACGAGTTGTAAGGCCAACACTGCATCATATATCAAGCAGACTCAATAGACCAGGAGGTCTTCTGCTGGCTATTTTGGTATGTTCGTTTGTTCATATGCTAACAATCTGTGTTACAAACCCTGAGAAGGAAAAGTTAAAACTGAAAAAATATGTTCTCTAGTGAATTATAATACCCAATACTTTATGTATATGAAGGTACATACTGAAGTGCAGAGTTGCTCTTAATACTCTCTTTGATTTTACTGTTTAGGCTGGTATGCTGATCCTTTTGTACTAGGATTTGCAAAGTTGCAGTTTGGTTTTACTGGTTCCTGGATTCCAGTTCCACAGGCTGACTTTTACTGTTTTAAGCAGCTTAAGGCTATCCTGATAAAGAATGACCTGTCACTTTACTCTAGGTTTGGCAATGGACTCGTCACCAGGCCAAATTAGAAGATGATGGCATGACAGTAACCCGATGTCTTGTGCATAGCTTAGCCAAGGAAATGGAGGGTGAGCTACAGGAGGATTTTCAGTACGTCACTGAAAGGTAAACACCACCAGTACTACCTTTTGTCCTTCTTCACCTCATCTCTCAGTATTGGACAGCTGTGGTTATGTTCTAGTCAGATCCCCCTCCCAAAATAAAGGCTTTCCTGTTGTATCATATTAGTCAAATGCCATGTGGACTTAGATTTATTAATATTTAGGATTCATTCACAGAATCACTACCACCTCTCTTCATGACAATATTTTTATGAAATTGTTTCATTCATATCCCCCCATGCTCTCTGGTCTTGCCCTCAGGCCCCAGTGCCCCATCTAGGCACCAGCTGACTGTTGGCCTGCCCCAGCCCAAAGTCACCCTCTGTGGATAGCTGTATGACTGTCCCCTTCCTCAGCTGTGCTGTAACAGTTGATTAATGAAAAGTCCTGTACAGAAGAACAGGGAGAGGATGAGCTGCACACAGGCCTGATAACCAGGGTGAGACATGCAGGGGTTAACCACAGGAGAGGATTTTCTCTATGAGACCCACTCTCTGACCATTCCTGCAGTGAGTCCCAAATGCAGTGCCCTCTATGGGTGCTGACATCAGAGCTTCTTCCAAACCCACCATAGTAAATGCACCCTGCATGGCTGTGCCCCCGAACAGACATGTGCCACCATGCTCCCAACACTTCAGCCACGTGCAGCAGAGTGTCAGGTGCTGACTCAAATCTGGGTATCCCACGTGTTTATTTTCTACCTTGCTTTTTCCCTCCAGCTCCCTCATCCACAGTACAGCATCCCCCCAGTCCTCTCACTGACTTTCTCAGGGACCTACTGGTGATCCCCCACTTACCAAGCACCACAGTATGGTGGGTGGTCTGCCCTGTGAGTCGTGTGTGAGCTTGTTTGGGGTATTGGTGCAACTCTGGTGGACTCGGGGATTTTTTCCTCTATACTTTTCTCCCACTGATGGTACCAGTGCACAGTGACACGCGCACATGCATGCCGACATCTGTTAACTGCCCTCTCCTTGTGTCAAGTGCCTGATATACTGCCACGTAGATTCTACCAAGTGCCAATCACTGAGTGGGACACTGAGTCCCCCCACCAAAGGAAGGGAGAAGGGAAGCTCAATGCTCCCTTCCATGGCTGTCCTCCAAGTGCCCCAAGTGCATTCCTGAAGCCAGATCACCGACATAGCTTGCGGCAGCGCAACTGCTGTACTATCCAGCCAGCACAGGGTATCCTACATGGTTACACAATGTGTTGTTGCCAGCACCACTTGGCAGGGCATATTTAGGAAACTCTGATTTTACAGAGTTTTAAGCCAGTGCCAACAGTAGTACAACATGCAAGATAATACCTAGCCAAAAACATGGCTTGCCTGTTGCTAAAATAGAAAAGCATTTAATTTAGTTTGCACTAGTGTGCCATTTTGTATAGTTTATCTTCAGCTCAATTTGAATTAATAAACTAAATCCATTTACACTGAAAAAAACAATGCAAAGGGCCTGGGTGGCTCATTGGACTATTAGAGGGTTATGGAACTTTTCACCAGCTTATGGTCATTAGTCTGACTCTGACCAAGGGCAGTGTAGCTAAAAGTCAGACTTGTGTGATTCTTGTTCAGTGACCTATGTGTAATGAGTCTGTGATAGTCTTAATCCAGATCCTAAAGGACAGGTGTCTACATCATAAAACCATTACAGCTGGCACAGCCCCAACCCCCTTGTAATGTACTTGATGTATATTAAGGCCGGGATATTCAAAGGGGTTGCACCTGGTGCAACTGAGTTGCGCTGGCGCAACCCCACATGATGCCCTGGCAGGATATTGAAAAGGCTTTCCGGCGCTGCACAAATCCTGATGCACAGGGGCGCAATGTAATCCTATGTGGTGCAGATGCAGGGGGTGTGCCCATTCATATGCGGCATAATCTTGATATTCAGCCGGGATGTGTGGTGCATATGCTGGCGCAACCCCTACATGTGCTGCACACTGGTGCTCAAAGTTGAGCTGTAAAATATAGGCTCAAAAGGTGGCCATCCACAGGTGAGCCGCTGTACTGCAAGGCGCAACACCATCCAAAAGCACCTGGACCCCCCTGGTAGTCAAGTGGACTCTTCTCCCACCCTGTATGCCTGATCACGGGCTTCTGTAGTAAGTAACTAACCCCTGGTGGTCCAGCGGTCCCCTTGCTGCCCAATCATGGGCATCAGTAATAAAAAAACATGTTCTGGTGGTCTAGCAGTCCCCCCACTGCCCGATCATGGGCTCTTGTAAATACAGAATGTAGCCTGGTGGTCCAGTGTTACCCCCTCCACACCCTCCCACAGAGGCCCCCGGCCACTAGGCACCCCCCGTCATTGGCAGGCAGCAACACCCCGCCGGCAAACCGCCCGGCCCCCACCGAATGACAGCATACAGTATAATCTGTAAGCCTATTAGTCCACAGTGTGGACCAATGGGCTTGCAGACCATACTGTACTACACAGGACCAGACATGTGAATGAATGCATCCCCGTGCTCCCTTTCTGTGGCTTGCGCTAGCGCAGTGCCACTGCACCATGCGCAGTATGTGTGCCGACCATGCCATATTCAACAGTGCTGGACCATGGTGCATCACTGTTGAATATCACCTGGTCCTGGCCCTGGCACAGCCCAGTTGTGCTGCACCCAGGCTTGCGCCACTGCCCGGTGCAGTCTGAATATCCATCCGTCAGTGTAAAAGTAACTGGAATCTTGCTTTGGACCTCACTGGAAATGAGCCTCAGCTCAGTTGTGATATCCAATTCATTTGTTTGTGAAATGAATGAACGTTTTGCTACTACTACTACTACTACTACACTCCCAAGTCAGTGTATGTGTCATACACCTACCCTCATTTCTGCCACCTGCTCTGTAATGTCCCAGGTTCAAAAGTGAGTCCACAAGGATTGCTGAAATGGTAATCCAACCATCGGGTGACCCACTGTTTATTTAAAAACAATACAACATCATACAGTTTATTTTATATTGTAGAAGTAAGAAGTAGGACATGCAAGGTATGTATTATGGTGATATAATCACATGCCTTAAGTGCATTGTTAGGCACGAGGCGCAGCCAATTTCCATTAAACACACTTGAGAAGTGTAATTATATCACCATAACTGCAGACCCTGGAGTGTCTAGTTAGGCTAAAAATGGCTTTTAAATAGGTGTGACTTAAGATTTAAACAAAAATAAGTTATATTAAAAATAAAAGAAGACCTTTTATTGAAATGTTTCAGACTGATACATTACATCACTGATGTTACTTTTTCAGGGTCTCTCTGCAGCAGAGTTTGTGTAAGGGGGAGTTGTTTCTGTGATTCAGGAATTTTTTTGACATTTGTAATGCTGCAGTTGTATGTGAATACGGAGCTGGTGATAATAGTGCTGTTGCGTCTGTCTGTGTCTGCTTTCAGTTGTATTTTTTTGGTTAGTGAGGATGGAGTTGGTCTGTCTGTGTCTGCTTTCAGTTGTATTTTTGGTTAGTGAGGATGGAGTTGGTCTGTCTGTGTCTGCTTTCAGTTGTATTTTGGTTAGTGAGGATGGAGTTGGTATGTCTGTGTCTGCTTTCAGTTGTATTTTTGGTTAGTGAGGATGGAGTTTGTTTGTGTCTGCTTTCAGTTGTATTTTTGGTTAGTGAGGATGGAGTTGGTATGTCTATGTCTGCTTTCAGTTGTATTTTTGGTTAGTGAGGATGGAGTTGGTCTGTGTCTGCTTTCAGTTGTATTTTTGGTTAGGATGGAGTTGGTCTGTCTGTGTCTGCTTTCAGTTGTATTTTTGGTTTGTGAGGATGGAGTTGGTCTGTGTGCTTTCAGTTGTATTTTTGGTTTGTGAGGATGGAGTTGGTCTGTCTGTGTCTGCTTTCAGTTGTATTTTTGGTTAGTGAGGATGGAGTTGGTCTGTCTGTGTCTGTTTTCAGTTGTATTTTTTGGTTAGTGAGGATGGAGTTGGTCTGCTTGTGTCTGCTTTCAGTTGTATTTTTGGTTAGTGAGGATGGAGTTGATCTGTCTGTGTCTGCTTTCAGTTGTATTTTTTGGTTAGTGCTGATGGAGTTTGTCTGTGTCTGCTTTCAGTTGTATTTTTGGTTAGTGAGGATGGAGTTGGTCTGTCTGTTTGCTTTCAGTTGTATTTTTTGGTTAGCGAGGATGGAGTTTGTCTGTGTCTGCTTTCAGTTTTATTTTTGGTTAGTGAGGATGGAGTTGGTCTGTCTGTGTCTGCTTTCAGTTGTATTTTGGGTTAGTGAGGATGGAGTTGGTCTGTCTGTGTCTGCTTTCAGTTGTATTTTGAGTTAGTGAGGATGGAGTTGGTCTGTCTGTGTCTGCTTTCAGTTGTATTTTTTGGTTAGTGAGGATGGAGTTGGTCTGTCTGTGTCTGCTTTCAGTTGTATTTTTTTGGTTAGTGAGGATGGAGTTGGTCTGTTTGTGTCTGCTTTCAGTTGTAGTTTTGGTTAGTGAGGATGGAGTTGGTCTGTCTGTGTCTGCTTTCAGTTGTATTTTTTTGGTTAGCGAGGATGGAGTTGGTCTGTCTGTGTCTGCTTTCAGTTGTATTTTGGGTTAGTGAGGATGGAGTTGGTCTGTCTGTGTCTGCTTTCAGTTGTATTTTGGGTTAGTGAGGATGGAGTTGGTCTGTCTGTGTCTGCTTTCAGTTGTATTTTTTGGTTAGTGAGGATGGAGTTGGTCTGTCTGTGTCTGCTTTCGGTTGTATTTTTTTGGTTAGTGAGGATGGAGTTGGTCTGTTTGTGTCTGCTTTCAGTTGTATTTTTGGTTAGTGAGGATGGAGTTGGTCTGTTTGTGTCTGCTTTCAGTTGTATTTTGGATTAGTGAGGATGGAGTTGGTCTGTTTGTGTCTGCTTTCAGCTGTATTTTTGGTTTGTGAGGCTAAGGTTCATACATTTTTAGAGTTTGAGTTTCACAGACATATTTCCTGCCTTTTTATTGGCCCAGGCAGCACCACTGACATTTAGAGGTGTGATAAGCATATATAGGTAGTTTTTCTGCTAATTCCGGGTTCAGATAATAAAATGAATTGGACAAACAGTGTCCTGGGAGACAAAAACATCAGCACAATAAAGAATAAGGAAAACGTCACTATTATGGTTTGCTTACCCAATATCTTTTTATTGTGATCCTTATGGTGGCAAATTCAGAACAACCAATGTAAGTAATCCACTGGGGGTTATACAGCAGTATAACGTCCTTTTATTATCAATATGCAGTTATACTGTTGGGCTGTCACATACAATCTCTGCACTATATGGTGGCTAGATCCGGTTAAAAAAAACAAAACAGTCATGTTTCCTTATTCTTTGTTCTGCTAATGTTCTGTCTGTCAGGACGCAGTTTGTGTAATCCCCCCTTGTACATCTGGCACCAGATACTCAGTGAGGTAAAACAATTTATGTGTGGAGAGGGTGTCTTTTCTGGGCAATTACAGTATGTGTAAGGTATATGGGAGTCCCCACTGATGCCCCAACAAACTATCATCCCATTTCCTTGCTTCCTTCCCTATCCAGACTACTTGAGAGACTGGTCAGCAGTCAGCTCTCAAACATGATAAATCAGGCTTCTAACCCAAGGAATTCTTTAATATGATTAACTCAAGCAGTCAGCCTCCTAAGTTGAACTGCCCCAGAGATGAATGGGATTTATACAAATGATGGAACATTTATTGGCTTGTGCCACCATTCAAACTGCTGCCCTTACCAACTGTTGAGTTCTATAATGCTCAGATTTCTTTCTCCACCTGCCTAGTTAGACGCCTTGGAGACTGCTCCTCAGCGTGACGGAGAAAACATTTATTTTAGTCGAAAATAAGTATTCCTTTTTATTTCTGTATTAGTACTGCTGCCTTTACTTGGTTTTTATAGTTAACGCTATTTTTCTAGTTGTTTTTTTACCTTAGTTAGCTGTTCCACATAGGTTCTCTGCAACCGTCAAGGAACTGGCTGTCTGGGCTTATTGTATTAGTTTTTTATTTTTAAAATACATTTAAAACTTAAGCTGGGATCCTCCTTGGTTTGACTTGTGGTTTCGTCTTATTTTGACAGATTTGTGTTTTTTCCACGGTTCAGGAACCAATCACGTTATTCTGTGAACTGATTACTTGGGTTTTCATCTCTCTTAACCTTGGTGGGAAACTGAACTTAAGTGCATCATCTTTTTTTTTTTTTTTTAGAAAGAAATAGTCCGTGGGTATGTCCTACCCACTAAGCAGGCCCAAAACTCTATCTCCTACAGGGCACTAAGCTTTATAACAAACTGCCCCCAGAAATCCAGGTCTGCGGTTCCTCCTACTCTTTCAATACCTCCCTCAAAGAGCACCTCCTCTTTTCATCCACTTGCCACTGCCCGTATAGGCCACCTCCCCCACTCCCTCAATAAATCCTGTGGTTTATTTTGCCACCGTACATGCACTTTATCCTACCTTTCGGCATCCTAACCTCAGGCTCTATACTAGGCCCACTCCCTGTCCGATACTACTCACCTCCCCGGTCTCCTACTCTCTCCTCTAGGAATCATCTCTGACATGAATTTTACTACCCTTCACCTGTTTACCATCTTTTCGCCTCACCGGGGCAGCCCCTCATCGATTTCACAGATTCCAACCACGGCTCCCCAACTGTTTACACTTCTGCTTTCCTCTTGCCCTTGTGTTTCCTCTTTTTTGTTATATACTGTACCTCTGTAAATATTATGTACAACTGAATGTACCCATTTGATATGAGCTGTTACATCTGCACCACTGTAAATACGATTGCATATGTTATGGACAACAGACTGTACCTGCTGGATTTGTGCTTTTACCACTGTAATTCTTATTATATATATTATGCACTGTTTTAGTATACTTATTGCTTCCAACCCTGGATGCACTTTCAATATATCTTTGTATTTTGTAACCTTTTACCTGATTGTTCCAACACTGGTCATTTGTGAAAACGGGCATTTTTGCTCACATACCTTCCAGTATATAAATAAAAATTGAGTCTGATAAGCCAAAGAAAAAGACAGGGTCTATAATGATTTGTGTTTATTTTGCCTTTTGTGGCCGATTGTAAGGTCTGTAAAACTTTTCCTGAAAAAACAGTGGAAAAGTGCCTTAAACATTTTCAAGATAGAATGGCCAAACCATCGAATCCTAGCGATCCTTCCGCATAAGACTATAGAAAAGGCAAAAGATGTTGAATCATCCACCCTTGAAAAAGGCAAGACATCAAAGCTGAAAAGGCCTGGGGAACCAGTGAATGATCCAGTTCTAGCTAAGAAAAAAAATAAGAAAAAGCATACCGAATCTCCGGCTGGAACAGCAACGGCACTCTTGGTTCCAAAACTAACTGTACCATCAGCAGAGGCAGTGGCTCAGGCTCTATAAATATTACAAGCCCTCCAAGCTGCAACCAGTCAAGTGTTACTGCTGGTTCATCTGCAACCGGTATTATGGGAACTGTTGGTTCCACTAACAGTTCCGAGTCTATTTATCCCTACGGTTCAAATATCGATTCCGATGGCACAAGATCCCACATATGAAGAGTATGATGAGGAAGAGGATGAAGATGATACAGTGGAACTGGAGATTTCTCCTGAGCAGGACTATGAATCTCTGCCAGGGCTCCCAGAAGATTATTCTTCTTATTTGACATTTGTGAAACAGATGGTGGATGCCTCTGACCTCACCACTGTGGAGGATGAGAAGGAGGCAGAATTCGTGGAGATGATGGCTTTAACACCTACAAAGAGGTTATTACTCCACATTAATAAATTCTTGAAAAAACATGCCTTAAAAGTTCTGCAGACTCCAAATTCAATATCTCCAGTGAACAAGAAAGCTGACAAGAAGTATCAGTTCGAGCAGTCAAGGGCAGAATTCCTGTTTTCCCACCCTGATCCAGAGGACGTGGTACAAGCAGCAGCTTGTGACAGGGCCAAGGCGTCCATAGCAACCCATTCTCCTGATAAGGATTCCAGGAAGATGGATAGCATAGCCAAGAAAGGCTACTTGGCAGCTTCCCTGTGCATTAGGCAGGCCAACTACATGGCTTATGCTGCCCAATATCAAAAATCCCTATGGAGCTCTGTCATGGCTATGGCAAAGGCCTCAACCTCCTATAGGCCACATGGATAGGGAGGCAGAGGTAGGGGATATGGCAGAACCTTTTTCCAAGCCGAAGTTTACCCTGCTTATCAGCGGCCAAGGATCTACTTCAGAGCTGGGGTCAAAGGGGTTCCAAACGAGGGGATCAGGCCCCACAGGCTGCAGCCCAGGCCAAACAAAACACCTGATGTGTAGGTCAGGGTCGCCTCCCCATTACCGGTAGGGGGCAGGCAGACTCACTACTTCCATACTTGGAAAACCATCACCACAGACAAGCAGGTGTTGGAGGTGGTGAGTCAGGGCCTAGCCCTCAGCTTCAAAACTTTTCCCAGACTAAGAGCAAGGTTTTTCCGATCTTTATCCCCCAACAGAAAGGGCACTCTTGGAAAAAGAAGTGTCAAACCTGTTGCTGGTAAAGGTAGTGGGCCAGTTCCCCTCACCCAAAGGAGGAAAAGGTTTTACTCCAGATACTTCCTACCCTCAAAGAAAAATGGGGCGCGATGACCCATTTTAGGTCTAAGAGCGCTAAACAAGCACTTAGCACAGCCAAAGTTCCGGATGGTAACTTTGGCAATGATTCTTTCCACACTTCAGCAAGGAGACTGACTGGCATCACTAGATCTAAAGGATGCCTATTTCCACATTCCCATCAGGGAATTGCACAGAAAGTACCTCAGGTTCAGACTACCATTTGGCCTGACTTCAGCTCCCAGGGCATTCACAAAGTGCTTGGCAGTAGTGGTGGCACACCTGAGAAGGCAGGGCATCACGGTGTTTCCCTACTTGGATGACTAGTTTGTCATAGGCAGGTCACCACAACAGGTGAAGGACGCTCTCAGGTTTACTCAGGACACAGTGCCGTCTCCAGGGTTCTTAATCAGTGTCAAAAATATCAGTATTCCAACCTGCCCAGGTATTAAACTTCATAGGGACAGAACTGGATACCCTGCAAGGGAGGGCATTCCTCCCTCAAGACGGTAGACAATATCCTGTGGCTGGCAGGATCTTTCTCTCTCAAAAGACCAAAGCCAGCAAGGCACTTACTACAGTTGCTGGGGCACATAGCTGCAGCAACAGGAACAGTGCAAGGCTGCAGATTTCAAATGAGAGACATTCAGTTTCATCTCAGAGCACATTGGTGTTAAAGGAGAGACTCTCTCTCAAAGCTGATACATAGAAATATAGAAATTGATGTCAGATAAGTACCACAAGGGCCATCCAGTCTGCCCATTTTTTCTACCTTATGAATGTGCCATAGGCCTTTACTCTGTCAATGGCCTATTTATTCATACTCATCTGTATTGCTTCCTTATGCCTATCCCATGCCTGTTTGAAACCCTGCACAGCATTCATATCCACCACTCCCTGAGACAGGCCATTCCATGCATCCACCACCATTTCTATGAAAAAGATCTTCCTCACATTACCCTTTAATCGGCCTCCCTCCAATCTCATGCTGTGTCCTGTTGTCCTGCTATTTTTCTTATATTGAAACATGTTAGACTCACCTTGTTAATGCCCTTAAGATATCCGAATGTTTCGATCATATCACCTCTCTCCCTCCTTTGCTCTAGGGTATACATATTGAGCTCCATTAATCTGTCCTCATGTTTTCTGATGCAATCCCTGCACCATTTTGGTTGCCCTTCTCTGGACTGCATCCATTTGTTTAATGTCCTTGTGCAGATGCGGCCTCCAGTACTGCAAGCAGTACTCCAGATGGGGCCTAACCAGTGTCTTGTAAAGAGGGAGTATTACCTCCATCTTCCAACTTGTGATACCCCTACTAATACACCCTAGCATCCCACTAGCCTTACCTACTGCTTTAGTGGTCTGCTTGGATGATTTCAGGTCATTTGTGATGATGATGATGATGCCCAAGTCTCTTTCTTCCCTTGTGATTGTCAGCAACTCCCCTCCCAGCCTATAGGTAGCTTCAGGATTTCTGTTCCCTATGTGCATGATCTTGCACTTCTTTGCATTAAACCCCCAGCTGCCACTCTTCAGACCATTTTACCAGTTTTTCCAGATCTCTTCGCATTCTGCCCACCCCATATGGATCATCTACTCTGTTGCAGATCTTGGTGTCATCTGCAAACAGACAAACCTTATCCTCCAGTCCATCTGCAATGTAATTGATGAAGATATTGAAGAGGACTGGCCCCAGGACTGATCCCTGAGGTACCCCACTTGTGACTTGCAGCTCTTCTGGCTGTATACCATTTACCACCACTCTCTGTTTTCAGCACACCAACAAGTTTACCACCCAGTTGACCAACTTCTGATCCACCCCGAGCCTACCTAGCTTATTAATCAGTCTTCTACTACTACTTTATAGGTGACATTGCAGAGGGTCTGGAGGGGAAGGTATGCCTCTTTGCAGATGATACAAAGATCTGTAACAGAGTTGATACACAAGAGGGGGTAGAAAGGATGAGAAGGGACTTGGCAAGGTTGGAGGAATGGTCAGACATATGGCAACTTAGATTCAATGCAAAGAAGTGCAAAGTAATGCACCTGGGAAACAAAAACCCAGGAGAAGAGTACACAATAGCAGGGGAGGTACTAACAACAACAAAAATGGAACGGGACTTGGGGCTAGTCATACTGGATGATCTAAAGGTGGGTAAGCAATGTGAGAAGTCAGTGAGGAGAGCCAGGGGGATACTGGAATGCATAGGAAGGGGCATCACAAGTAGAAAAAGGGAAGTGGTTATCCCTCTGTACAGACAGTTGGTGAGACCCCATCTGGAGTACTGTGTGCAGTTTTGGAGACCTCATCTACGCAAGGACATAGACAGGATGGAAGCAGTCCAGAGGATGGCAACTAAAATGGTGCAGGGTCTGCATCAGAAATCATATGAAGAGAGACTGAGAGAGCTTAATATGTATACCCTTGATGAAAGGAGGGACGGGGGGACATGATAGAAACGTTCAAGTACCTCAAGGGAATCAACAAAGTCCAGGAGGGTAGCATCTTTCAGAAAAAGAGATGTGTAAGAACAAGGGGACACAATTTAAAGATAGAGGGGGGACAGCTCAGGGGTAATGTGAGGAAATCTGTTTTCATGGAGAGAGTGGTGGATGCATGGAACTGCCTTCCTGGGGAGGTTGTTGGGGCTAAAACAGTGGGGGAATTCAAACATGCATGGGACAGACACAAGGCAATTGTAGTGGGGGGTGGCAGGAAGTAGGCTGTTGGTTAACTAGAATCTGCAGCTTATCCAGTAGGTAGGGAAATGGGCAGACTGGGTGGGCCAAGTGGTCCTTATCTGCCGTCAAAGTCTATGTTTCTATGTTTCTATGTAGAACAGTATTGAAAGCTTTGCTGAAGTCAAGGCAGGCGATATCAACTGCTCCCCCTTGGTCCACCACTCTGGTTACCCAGTCAAAGAAATCTATGAGATTAGTTTGACAGGACCTTCCTGTTGTAAACCCACGCTGTCTTGGATCCTGTGCTCCTATGGATTCCAGGTGTTGCACTGTCCTTTCCTTAAGGAGTGGCTCCATAATCTTGCCCACTACTGAGGTAAGACTGACTGATCTGTAGTTCCCTGCCTCCTCCCTGCTGCCACTCTTGTGGAGCGGGATCACATGAGCCCTTTTCCAGTCTTCTGGGACCTCTCCTGTGCGCAGAGACTCACTAAACAGTTCTGCTAATGGCCCTGCTAGTTCTACTCTTAGTTCCTTTAGTACCTTGGGATGTATGCCATCAGGTCCCATATCCTTGTCCACCCGGAGCTTAGCAAGCTCTTGTAGGATCCTTTCTTTTGTGGAGGGACTTGTGCGCACTTCCCTGCTCCGTGTCCATGGTGCTGAGCTGTGGGCCCTGCCTTACCTTCTCCTCAGTAAATACTAAGCAGAAGTATCTATTTAGGATAGATGCTTTTCTTGGTCCTCCTCCACACACTCCCCTTTATCCCCTTTGATCTTAGCAATACCCCCTCTGGACTTTCTTCTTACACTAATGTATCTATAGAAAGTCTTGTCCCCTTCTTTTATTGTTCATGCTAGTGTTTCCTCAGTTTGGGCCTTTCCTGCTTTACTGCCTTCCCTGCTTTCCTTAGGGAAGTTTGGTATGCCTCCCTATCTGCGTCCTGCTGTGTTCTCTTATATTTCCTGAAGGCCAACCTTTCGGCTCTGACCTTTCCTGCTACTGTTTTTGAGAACCAAAGTGGTTTCCTCCTTTTTTTGCTCTTGCTTTTCTCCATAACACAATGGGATGTTGCTTCAAGGTAAGGCAAGGCAAAATGTATTTAAAAGACACCCAATCCTGGAGGCTCTGGACGCCGCACAAATATATAAACACATATTTCAAAAATATATCGATAAAACACAGAAATTGTTAAAATAAAATTATCCATATAAACATTAAACAAATAGCAAATTCTCAGCATCTATACTCAGATCAGTACTTGTAGATTAATATTAATCTGAAAAAGCCTGGGCAAATAGGAGGGCCTTAAGGTGAGTCTTGAAAACCTCCAAAGTGGGGGCCCCCCTTAACCCCAGAGGGGAGCGAATTCCACAGGGCTGGGGCAGCAACACTAAAAGCCCTGTTGCCAGCCAATTTTAGCCTCAACCTGGGAATTGCTAGGGGGCCTCCACAGGAGCAGCAGAGGAGGCAAGTCGAGACAGCAGGTACGAGAAGGTCTAACAGGTAATCAGGGCCCTGACAATGTAGGGTCTTATAGGTAAGAAGCCCCACCTTAAAGAGAATCCTCCACCTGACCGACAGCCAGTGCAGATCACGCAGCACAGGTGTAATATTACAAAACTTTGATTGCCCAGTAATCAATCGAGCAGCTGCATTCTGCACTAGCTGCAGTCTGCGGAGAGATCCTCCCGTGACCCCAAGGAAGAGTGCATTACAGTAGTCAAGCCTTGATGTAACTAAAGCATGCATCAAAGTGAGGAGGTCCAGAGGCAGAACAAGGGGTTTTATCCTGGAGACATTTCTAAGATGGAAAAAACAGGAGTGGACAACGGAGGATATCTGTGCCTCCATAGTCAAACTCCTATCAAGAATGACGCCAAGATTACGCACTCTAGAGGAGGCCTTCACTAAAACTGAGCCCAGAATAAATCCAGTCTCTGATTCAGAGGCCAACCTATCATGCACTCTGTTCGACTCCACCACCAATACCTCCATCTTATCGGGGTTCAGTCGCAACCAGCTGGAGGCCATCCAGTTGTTGATCTCAGCAAGGCAGCTGTTTAGCACATTCACTATGATGAATTCTGGGGCTAGATATTCCAGGGCAAAGGATAAATATAGCTGGGTATCATCAGCATGGCAATGAAAACCCAAACCATATTTCCTAATGATACCCCCCAGGGGCAGCATATATACTGCGAACAACATTGGGGCCAAGACCCATCCCTGAGGCACTCCACAAGAAAGGAGACCATGGGTGGAGCAGAAATTCCCCATCACAACCCATTGCCTCCTATTGGTTAAAAATGACTCAAACCAGCAGATAGTACCGGTGAGTCCGCAGAGTTCCCTGAGATGGTTAAGCAACACACAATGGTCCACAGTATCAAGTGCTGCAGAGAGATCAAGGAGAACAAGAACTGTCCTTAATGCTTGCCCACTTTGCCTGTACCCCCCCCCCCCACCTGTATTTCTTCTTGTCAGGGCTAACTTAACTCTGTTGACCATCTTATCAAAGTCAGCTCCTCTGAAGTCCCATATTTCTGCCTTGGAATGCAATGATTTAGTTCTAATGGCCAAATTGAACCATACCATGTGACAGTTACTGGCCCCCAGGTGGCCTTCCTCCTGGAGATCTGTGATCCTTTCCCTATTAGTCAGTACTAGATCCAGGATAGCCCTGGCTCTTGTGGGTTGCTGTACCAGTTGTTTGAGGCCCTCCCCCTGCAGGGAATCCACTATGTGCCTAGTTCTGGCGGATGTTTTGGCTGGTATTGACCAATCTGTATCTGGCATGTTGAAGTCTCCCATTAGCAGAACCTCCCCTTTAGCTGCCATGTTTCATGTAGCTTCTAACAGTAATGTGTCTATGTCCTCCCCCTGGTCTGGAGGCCTATAGACAACCCCAGTTCGTATGGCTGTCCCATTTCCTGTTTCCAGAGTGACCCACAGTTCTTCTGGCTCCTTATGTGTATTCTGAATTTCTGTAGCTTTGATATTTTCATTGACATAAAGGGCCCTCCCACCCCTTTTTGCACCTCGATCTCTTCTGAAAAGTACATAGCCAGGTACTGAAGTCTCCCAAGAGTGGTTACTGGCGAACCTTGTCTCGCTAATAGCTACTATGTCCAGTTTAGCCTCTGTCATTGTCACAAAAACTAATTTAAAAATAAATAAATAAAATTGTTGTCTTCAGGTCTGGGATCTTGTTTCCCAGACTGCAGGCATTTGTGTACATGATTTTCCATTGTCCAGATTTCAGTGCATTAGTTGTGGGGTGAGGTCCAGTTTTTCCCTGCACGTCGTATGGGGAGCCAGACCTTTTTCCCTCACCTGGTGATGCAAATGAACTACAAACATGCTGAACTCCTGTTTGATCACTAGCTGAGGTGGGAGGGATGCTCTTCCCGTTTGATGTATCGGGTGCTGCGCCCCTATCCCCATTGCTAGTTTAAATATTCTGCAAAGACATCAAACTTCTGCCTCAATGCACTGACTCCCTCCTTCGTCAGATGCAGTCCATCGAATTTAAAGAACTTTCACTCCCAGTTCCAAGGACACTGTTACAGGCCCTGCACTGGTGGCAAGACAGAACCAACCTGAGGAGACCCAATACCAAAAGGAATCTGTTACTTTGGTACTCACAACAGATGCCTCCCTCCTAGGGTGGGGACACATCTGGAAGAACATACAGTGCATAGTACAGTACATGGTCCCCTAGTGAGTCACTTCTGCATATAAATCTTCTAGAGATCAGGGCAGTGCTCCTGGCACTGCAATCCTTCACATCCCTTTTAAGGAACAAAGTGGAATGGGTCAGGACAGACAATACCACCACAATGTACTACATCAACAAGCAGGGAGGGACAAGATCTGACTTGCTGTGCACAGAAGCAATGCAAATTTGGAGTCTGGCATACTCCTTATAGGTGTCACTATCAGCCATTCACCTTCCAGGAAAGGACAACACTTTGGCAAATGCACTCAGCAGAATCAACCAAAACCACCACGAATGGTCTCTGAACAGACAAGTATTGGAAGTGGTGTTCTGCAGGTGGGGTATCCAGAGATAGATCGCTTTGCCTCACAGAACCATAAGCTCACTCTATTCTGCTGCAGGCCTGCAACAAGGAGCACAGTGCCCATGGGTGCCCTAGTGTTGTACTGGTCAGGGAGGAGCCTATATGCACTCCCTCCATTTCCTCTGTTGCTCAGGGTCTTGGTCAAGCTCAGGTCTGAACCGGCTACCATGATCCTGATAGTCCTAGACTGGGCCAGGCAACCATGGTATTCACCGCTGCTCTCCCTGTCAGTGGCCCAGCCCATACACCTCCCTCAGAGGCATGACCTTCTGACCTCTTCTCGGGGCAGGATCCTGTATCTGAACCTCAGGTCTCTCAGACTCAAGGCATGGCTCTTGAAGACCTAGAGTATGCAAGTTTACACCTTTCTGAAGGCATAGTCAGGGTTCTTAGGGGTTGTAGGAAACCATCTACCAAGAAACCCTATGCCTCCAAATGGAAAATATTTTCTATCTGGTATAACTCTGGTGGGATATTACCTTCCCAGGCAGGGCTACCAGTCCTGTTGGACTATCTCACCCACCTGCATTCACTGGGCCTACAGCCTGCTACCCTTAAGGTCCATCTGGCATCAGTTTCTGCTTATCTGTCAGTCGACAAGGGTGCTTATCTGGCTGCTAACCCTATTTTCAATAAATTCTTTAAGGGGTTAGCCCACCTGTATCCTCCCCATAGGGAACCAGGGCCTTCTTGGGACCTCAATGTTTGTATTACTAAGCTAATGGAGCCTCCATTTGAGCCCATGGCTACAGCACATTTAAAGTTTGTCACTTGGAAAGCCATATTCCTGATGGCTATCACTTCAGCTAGGAACACAAGTGAGTTACAAGCCCTGTGCATGGAGCAGAAATGAAAATTATGCACTTACCATAATTCTTGATCTTCCTGTATATCTTCACCATTCATCATTGGTGGGGGTTATACACTGGAGGTGCTATGGCCCCGTGGGAGCTTACTTAGCTTAGAATTTTTTCTAGGGGGAGAAGCCGGTGCCAGGTCAGCGCTGCCCTCGAGGTTCATGCACAGCGTGCAGATCAAGGGCCAGTCAGTAACTGACACTGACTCTTCCCTTGCCTCAGTTCTGTCTCCCAGAGAAAGTGGAAAACAGAAACAGAGAAGAATAAGAGTGGGGCAAGGTAGCCTGAGTGATAGTAAAAGGAAAATATATAAAACAGAAAAAGTTAATAAAGCTGACACAAGAGGGAGGGAGCTACCTGAGAGTGTGGTATAGGGGGCCCCAACCACTGGGCAGACCCAAGGGGGATAGAGAAGGGAAGTGGAGAAAGAAGAGGAAGGTAGAGAGAAAGAGAGAGACAGTGAGAGACCATATGACACCCTGTCCCCTCAAAGATGCCAAGGAACATCCTGGGACCAGAAGGACCTACGCTCAACGCTATTCCAACTAACCCCTCACAGGAGAAAGTGTGGGGGGTCACAGTGGTATGCCATTTGGACAGTAAGACAAGACTCAATGTACATACTGGAGCACCCAGCAGAGCAACTTGAAGGTGGAGCTTAACTTAGAGGTCGTACTCTTCCGATCCAAAGGGGATTGGTGCCAGGGTCTCTCAAGTCTGTCTCAAAAGACTCGTAGGTGGGGACAGGACCCACACTGGGGCAGGATTCTCCCTTCCTCAACCCAAGCCTTTCCACAGAAGGGGTCTATGTTTTTTGTTTTATTAAAACCACCCACTCTGAGCCAGCAGGCATGTGGAGAATGGGTTGTCCAAAAGGGAGTCCTTCTTGAGGAGAAGTAGGGGGACCTGCCCCAGGTTAACCAGAATGCAGGAGCCAAGGCTCCAGTAGAAGAAGGAGGAAGGAGGTCCCCAGAGCCCCTCAACTCCTGAATGATCTGAATAGATCCAAGGACCCAGGCCTGAGCATAAGTCCAGTTATAGGCTGGTCTCCCTGGAAAATACATTGGGGGACGATCATAGGGAGAGCCTTCCTCTTTGTTGGCTGATTAATCATACTCCCCACCAAACAGCTGGATTAATTTTCTGCAGACTGATTTCTACTCTTGGAGTATATGGTATAATTATAAAGCATCTCCGTTGGGTGCCTATGTGAGAGATAGGCCATGGGACAGTTTCCCCAGGGGTGAGAGCTCTGTGGGGCTTTTACTGTTCTAGTAAAAGCATGGACTAGAAGAACTGTGATTCCTGCTTTATATTACTATAAACCTCTTTTCCCTGTGGAATTTATGAAAATTTGTCTAGATTTGTTTTAAGACTTTTTGTTTCAGGAGTCGGTTTGAAGAGAAATTGTATTATTGTTTTTAGTTATTTTGAATCAGTGCTGGTGTTGACAATATTTATATTAGAGTGGTTTTAAGAATGCTTTTTGAAGATTTATATAATTATGTGTTGGGATCGAATATCCATGGACAGGTGCTACTCCTCCTCCTCTAGGCTGAGGGACCTGTGCCCTTTTGATAGCCCCCTTGCAACCTGAAGTGTATGGTATGCCTGCCTTGGGATTGCGCCGGAGAAGGTTGAGAGGGAGGGGGTCCCCTGCCATGGGGGTGAGCGGAGGGTGAATAGGACATTGAGGTCGGGAGATGCCCTGGGGCTAAATGGTCCAGGATAGGAGCGCGCTGCTCGGTTCCCATACCCAAGGGCTCCACTGAGAGTGGGCATGTAGCCTGCTCTCCAGGACCTCTCATCCAACCCGGCATTGTTATGCAATGCCAGGTCTATAAAAAACAACACAGAAATTATTGCTGATCTTGTTGAATCATCTGACCTGGCATGCATCACCGAGACCCGGCTGGACGAAAATGCTGGCCCCATTTTGGAGCCAGTTGTTCCAGCCGGATACTCAGTAATACACCGCCCGAGGTTGGATCGTAGGGGTGGGGGGGTCGCTATTTGTTTTAAATCAGAATTGGGCCTTGTAGAGGTTCCAGTGGTGTCCCCTAGATCCTTTGAATGTATCATGGGAGCAAGTGTGGGCTGCAGAATCTTGCTCGTTTACCGTCCACCCGGTAGCGAGAAAGTTTTTCTGCAAGAAGTTGCGGACTTCATTGTCGACCTGGTACTGGAGCCCTCCAGGTGGTTGGTCCTGGGGGACTTTAATGCCTGGGTCGACGATGAACTCTCACAGTTTGGTCAAGACTTTCTCCAACTAATGAGTTCGTTGGGCTTCACACAGGTGGTTACCGCTGCTACCCATATTCATGGTCACTCTCTGGATTTAGTGTTCACCCTGGGTATGGAGAGCACGGGACTGGTGGTGGAACCAGTTGGGTGGTCTGACCATCATTCTATAAGGTTCAATTTCACGACCCCCCTTATGAGACCCACCCCTTTGGAGATGGTCCAGTACCGCCCTTTGAGGGGAGTTACCCCTGAGGGTCTGATGGCGGTGCTGGACCTATCGAGTTGGCCTATGGAGTGCATGGAACCAGATGCCTTAGTAGTGCACTATAATAGTATGGTGTTGAGGGCACTGGATTCCATTGTGCCTGTCCGTGTGCGCCCCCTCTCCCTCTGCCCTCGATTCCCTTGGTTTGATGGGACATTGAGGAGTTGAGGAGAAAGGGCGTAAGATTGAGCGCTGTTGGCAGAAACCGCCTGGAAGGTGACAAACTTAGATTGATGGCCCATTATTGGACTATCAATCAGTAATCTCCCATAAGAAGGCAGAGTTCCTGTCCAGGGAGATAACTGCATCAAGAAACCGACCTGCTCAGCTCTTCCGGACCGTCGACAGACTGTGCAATCCAGCCTGTCTGTGGGGTCAGAGAGCTTTTTCACAAATACAGTGTGATGAGTTTGCTCGGTTCTTTGATGATAAGGTGTCGTCAATCAGGTCGCAGATCCGCAGCATACGTTCAAACGAGCATTGCAGTGACCAACGTGGGGTTACATGCCCTCGATCTGTCTGGATGGATTTCGACCAGCCAGCGATCATGGATATCATGAAGATTGTCCAAGACTTGTGACCGACTTGCTGTAGTTTGGATCCTGGTCCTACGAACCTCCTTGTGGGGTGATGGATGTGATTTGACCAATCCTTTCGAGGATAGTCTGGAGTTCTTTGGATCAAGGGGTGTTTCTGGAATCCTTGAAGGAGGTTGTCGTGACACCCCTTTTGAAGAAACCTTCCCTTGACCCCGACTGCCTCGTTAACTACAGACCGATCTCTAACCTGCCCTTTTTGGGCAAGGTTATTGTGAAAGTAGTCACGTTACAGCTTGATGACTTTCTTACCACCCATGAAGTCTATGATCCTCTCCAGTCCGGTTTCAGGAAGAGGCACAGTACCGAGACTGCATTAGTTTGGGTACTTAATGATTTCCTAATAGCAAGAGACCAGAAGAGCCGTTTGATCTTGGTTCTCCTTGATCTCTCTGCAGTGTTTGACACTGTGGACCATGGGATGCTGCTGGATCACCTGTGGCTACTCTGCAGACTGTCAGGGACAGTCCTCAGATGGTTCCATTCTTTCCTCACAGGCAGAAGTCAAAGGGTAGTTTCAGGAATTTTCTCTTCTGCTCCCTTTGCTCTGTATTGTGGGGTGCCGCAAGGCTCTGTGCTTTCCCCCCATGTTGTTCACGGTGTACATGCTGCCGTTGGGAGACATTATGAGGCATTATGGGCTGAGTTTTCACTGTTATGCAGATGATACTCAGCTGTATATGTCCTTTGTACCAGAACAAAATGATGCAGTGTCGGTTTTTAACAACTGCCTCACTGAGATTCACGATTGGATGAGTGCAAACTGGTTGAGGTTAAATCCGGATAAGGCTGAGGTGTTAGTCATTGACCCGGGTCATTATGCAAAGAAGTTGACTCCTGGGGTCTCCCCTGGTCTTTTATTAGGGGATACCCAGTTGAGACCTTCTGAACAGGTGCGAAATCTGGGCGTTATTTTTGACAGTGTGATGACACTAAAGATGCAGGTGTCGGCCACTGTCAAATCTTCCTTTTACTATCTAAGGAATATCGCCCGGATAAAACACCTTATTCCACATGATGACCTTCCTGTGTTGGTCCACACTTTTGTTTCTTCCTGCCTTGATTACTGTAATGCTTTATATCTAGGGTTGCCGGGGGTAGATCTCCATCGCCTGCAGCTGGTGCAGAACGCGGCAGCCAGGTTGCTGACTGGGCTATCAAGAACTTGTCATATCACACCTGTGCTTCGTGAACTGCACTGGCTGCCAGTGCAGTGGAGAGTCACCTTCAAGGTCGCATTGCTGACCTATAAGACCCTACACGGTCAGGGACCAGGCTACCTGCAAGATCTCCTTTGTCCCTACTGTCCTCTCCACCCACTCCGCTCCACTGGCAAGGGATTGCTAGAGATTCCCAGGGTTTGTTTTAAATCATCTGGGGCAAGGGCTTTTTCTTTTATGGCCCCGACCCTGTGGAATTCTCTACCTCGTCAGATTAGAGAGTGCCTGTCCGTGGAATCATTTAAGAGATCCTTGAAAAGTCACCTATTTTCACTGGCATTTGGATAGTTTATTTTATGGTTATTTTATTGTTTATGTTTTTATTTATTATTGCTGATGTTTTATCTCTTGTTTTGTATCAGCGCTTTGATTTATTGAAAAGCGCTTTATAAATAAATTTTGATTTGATTTGATTTCCTCCGAAAAGGAGGATAGGAGACCCAAAAGGGATCTCCATCCGGATCACAAAAAAGGGGTCCTGAGGAAACTGTATCAGAAGATGGCAATCACCCCAGCTTGCCCTCCTTCCAAGGATGGTCACTGATGTCTAGGTGGAGGACCAGTGGACCTGGAGGTGCCAGTAGGACTCTGCCCACAACTGGCCTCAATTGGGGGAAAAGCAAGCAGGGAGGAGACACTGCCCAGAGGTTGAGGCCCAAGAGGTGATGGTGGGCAGGAAGCAGTGATGAATGGTGAAGAGATACAGGAAGAATTATGGTAGGTACATAATTTTCATTTCTTGCCTGTATGTATCTTCACCATTCATCACTGGTGGGTGAGTACCAAGCCCCACAAAGGGGACCTGGCACCTCCCTGAGGGAGGAACTTCCCTCAGCCTCCTGTGGGGGAGAACACAGGTGGAAGAAGACCCTTATGGGCCCAGTGAGGCCTGTGATTGGTCTGGGCAAGAATGGGACTCCCGATGCCTGGGAGAAGGAAGGCACCCCTCTAATTCCCATCTCACCCTGCGGGAGAAAAAATGGGCCCCTTAGAAAGGGAAGGCAGTCACCCTACGCCAGGCCAAGGGTGACAACCTGGATAGGCGAAGCCATGCCGTCTGCCTTATGCAGACTGCAGTTCCTGCCAGCCTAGAAGCTACCTCATTAGTGTCATATGATGCTCTTGACTAGTGCCTCGCTAGCTCTAGGCCACTCACAGAAAGGCAGATGTCTTGCCTGTTACCTCTGAGTCGGGCAGGGTGGCTAGCAGTTATCCTAGCACCATCCATAAGTGCCTAGCAAAGGTAGCCTTATGGGCTGAAACACAGAGGAGGAGGCACACTGTGGAGAAACCTCTCCTCCCCCAGCGGTCAGACTCGGCTGAATCAGACTCCGGGGGGTGGTCATGTCTTGGCCAACGATGCCCAGAGGGGATATCCAGTAGCTTTGTCCCAGAAATGTGGTGAGGCATGGAACCTGGAGACCCCGGGGTGCATGATTCCTGCGCTGACAGTCCCTCGGGGCTGGAGAAGGGGCTGAGGGGTTCTGCCAGACCCAATGTGATGCCTTTCAAAAATGGAACTGGCCATGGAGGAATAACGATATTCTCTGAGGAGAACTCCCCAAGGAGACTACACATCACATGAGCAGGATCGCGACTTGCAAAGTGAGATATATGGAGTTCTTCCAACAGCCTCGAGAAGAATCACTGATAGCTGGTGATGTCAGCGTCTGAGGACAGATGGACTGATGACTCTTCCTCTTCTGGGAAGATGAGGAAGTAGAAGAGCTCGATTCAGACTCCTGCACTGCAGAGGGTTCTGATCTGAAGATGACCTGGTTCAGAGCTCTTAAACAGCAAGGAAAAGCAGCAACTGAAGCTCTGAAAATTGGCCCAGGTCAAAGTCCCCACAGGGCTCGAAATGCTCTGGAGAGCGGGGGCGAGGCAGTGGATCCTAGGTAGCAGGAGTAGTCTGGTGAGCCAGAAGAGGATCCCTGCTAGGGCTTCAGGAATGTGCAGGTGACCCCTCCCGCAGCGGGGGGCTGCACAAAGTGCCTACTGTAGGTTGCCCAACCATACAGGAGTGGCCCAAGTGGTGCCCATAAGAAAGGACCCCACAGTGAGGCGATCGGAGCCGGTCTGACTCTTGCATGCCCCCAAGCCACCTTAGGCCTTCTCAAACCCTCCCCTTCAAAAAGGGACCTGCCCCTCTGCCGTCCCTGAGGTACCAACAGAGGGAGCTCTGGGACGGTCCCAGTCCCTGGTGAACTGGGCAGCACCATCCCTGAACCCACCCTGGTAGCAGAGGCTGTATCAGCACCACTCCCAGTGCCAACACCAGGCCCAGCACCGAAAGTGGCGCCAGTGACTAACTCGGCTCTGGGTGCGGCGGCATCCCCAGACCTGGCACTGTCCTCCTCCTTGGCATTGGGGTTGGTGCCACAAGAGACCCCGGCACCACCAATGGCACTGGAAGACTCAGAGGAGTCAGCCCCAAGGGCAGGCCCAGCCAGGAAGGCAATTGAAGAAGATACCTCCAGAACCACATGACTAGGCCTAGGTAGGTGACATGACTCTTTGGAGACAGGGGACTCCTCAGAGTCGGGTAGCCACTCTCGGTCATCCCCGTCATCCTCCTCCGAAGAGGACGAGACCAGGACAACCAGAAGAGAGACCACCCCTGTTACTCTACCAGCTCCAGTGCCGCTAGCAGTGTCAGAGTTAGGCCCAACGTGAACCAAGACCTTGCCCTGCTCACCAACCCCAGGGATAGGACTAGGAGCCCTGGCAGAATCTGCAGGTGGTGCCAAGGGCCTTACCAGTTCAGATTCAGCATATAGCTGCAACCGCAACACCGGGGGTGGTCGCACCTCCGAAGAGGCTGATGACTGAGAGAGGTGCTCAGCTAACCCCTCAGAGGAAGCCAGTTGTCCACCTGACCCATCTGGCAAGCTGGAGGTTCCAGCAGGGCCGGAACCGACCACGGCCCGCTCCCCACCAGTACATATAGTATCGGGGGGGGGGGGCAACCGGGGAAAGGATCCAATGTTCTTGCCTTGGCATCCCTGGACCAACGCCATCCTCTGAAGGTGGGAGGTTTCTAATCCACCTTTAATGCATGCGTTTTGAGGACCCGGTGGTCCATGGAGAAGCGCACTTCACAATTGTCCATATCGTGTTGAGTGCCCAGGCAAGAAAGACATCGATCATGGCAATCCATTACAGAGATGGACTTGCCGCAGGGGCACCAATGCATGGGGGCACGTCCCGCCTTTGACTTCGACTTGGGCTCCGGATCGGACATGATCTACTGCACACAAAACAAAAAAAAAACACGGTAAAGAAACTCAGTGCCATAGAAAACAAGAAATACAATTAGAAAAGGAACAGTCTCACCCGTCTGAAGATCTATGACGTCGAGTAATGATGAACAGAACTTCAGTGATGACTCGAAACTGCAAACTGCGTAGTAACGGCTCTTCAGCTCCCATGAGATGCACTCTCGATAGCGGGAAAGACAGAACTGAGGCGAGGGAGGTGTAGGCGTTGGTTACTGGCCAGCCCTCGAGCTGCATGCTGTGCATTGGCCTCAAGGGTGGCGCCAACTGGGCACCGGCTCCTCCCCCTAGAAAAAATTCTAAGCTAAGTAAGCTCCCATGGGGTCATAGCACCTCCAGTGTATAATCCCCACCAGTGATGAATGGTGACGATACATACAGGGAAGATCTATATCTCCTTCCACAGGGACAAAGTGGTGCTCAGGACTAACAGGAAATTCCTTTCAAAGGTAGTCTCTGACTTCCACCTGAATCAGCCTATCACCTTGCCAGTCTTCTTTACTGAACACTCTAGTTCAGGGGAATGCAGGCTGCATAGCCTGGATGTCAAGAGGGCTCTCAACTACTATCTTGACTGTACTAAGGCCCATAGGCAGGACAGACAACAGTTGTTTCTGACCTATGGGGATGTGCGAAAGGGAAAACGCGCTTCAAAAAGAACAACTGCACGCTGGATAGTACAGTATTTACAGTTCTGCTACAGTAAAGCTGGCAAAGAGCCCCCAGTGGGCCTGAGGGCACTTTCTACAAGGGGCACAGCTGCTAGAATAGCAGCAGCAGCCAGAGACATTCCCCTACTGGAAATCTGCAAAGCAGTCACATGGAGTTAATACAAGTATTATAGCTTGTATACACATGTAACCCCCGTACAAATGGGGGTTCCTGAAAAGACTTCCTTGAGCTTGCCTAAATGCTCACTGCCAGGCTGATGTCCTGCGTTTTAGCAGTTTAAATGTGATTGCCAGAGAGTGCCTGTATAGCCTCTGTGTACTGTCTTTTTAAGAGCTGCCTGGATTGCAGTCATAAGTAATCTGAGAGGGAGCTCTGTTGAAAGATGTAACTGTTTGCTGAAAACTTATTAGAGTGATACTGATAATGTAGCTTGTCTAACCTCCCTTCTTTGCAACAAGGACTGTCTTGTTTATCCCCACCATTTGGCCCAAGACTGCGAATTGGACCAATCAGTTCTGGCGGGACCTAAAATGGAGCCGGACTACAGGAGCTGTCTGGAGTCAAAATCTGTAGGAATTGTAGTTTTGGGCTTTTGGTGCCTTTTTGCACCTGAAGGGGGAGCCTTTGTTGTGACTGAGAGATAGATCAGCCAACCGAACCTTTTGGATTCTGGGGAAAGTCTCAGACTTGCTGGCAGTTGAGTCAGATCTAAGTTGGGAGCTGAAGAAGCAACAGCTTGAGACAGTCAAGCAGCCGTCTGAGTAGTTTCGCGCAGGAGAACTGTGGAAAGGCCTGAGTTGTGGCCTGCATGTCTGCCTGTTGCCCCTGACAGGAAGAGAAGAGAATTATTTAGGACTAAATCCAAGTTTGTGAGAATGAAGTAAGCCACTGATTTTTTACCAGGCTCATACCTGAAGAAGACCGAAGATTTTGCTGAATCCGATTGGCCTGTCAGGATTTCCAGCTGCTTTTGAATCCCCAGTTTGTGCAGAGACTTTGCAATCATGACCGGAGAGCAGATTGCCTGGTACAGTAGAATTTCCTTACATGTAAATGTGCTGTGTATTGAAAATAGGTCGTGATTTGGTTCCCCACTGTGTGAATTGTGTTCTGCTTGCTGGTACCATAGAATCCTTTTCATGTAAATGTGCTGTGTATTGAAAGTGGGTCGTGATTTGGTTCCCCACTGTGTGAACTGTGTCCTGCTTGCTGGAAGCTTTATCCAGCCTAATCAGACAAAATCCGCGTTCATCTCCATTCAGCCTAGGCCATGCCACACTGGCCCTGCCAGACTACCCCACTGCACAGAGAAAGCCACCGAAGTAAGACCTACCTGAGGATCAGCCCCCTGCTCCACGCTTGAACAGGAACGATGCCTTGGCGAATCGTGTGTGCCCTGCTTCTTCTGGCACTCCAGATTAACCACCTGCTGTCTCCATTTTTCGTCCAGCCTGTGTCCAGTCAGGTATCATGCATAATCATCGGGGTAACTCCCTGCAACAACAGCCTAATCTGAAAGTGTGTCATCTGATTGTCTTCTTGTTTTTGTTTTCACGAACTGGGCCCTCCAGCTCCGGATTACAAATAGTGTGTGTTGTGCATATTTTTTTCTGCCATCACAGGGCACCAACCAGCTGCAACGTTCCTGGCTAGCCTACCATTCTCCATCTGGGTACCCAGAGTGTGTGACTGTTTATGGACCCTGAAGTGCATGCATAACTGCTTGATTGATACAGCCTTTAAGCAAATTAACCTGATGACACCCCTCCCTTGTTCAAGTCCCTTAAATAAATCAGATCCAACTCTTTTTTGCATTTACCCTGACTGGTTCCAGTTTGTACAAGAGTACTGTACTGCTGTTATTTGCTGTGTATAACTTTGTTTTATAGGGGGTCCCCAGGGCCGAGCCAGAGGAAAGCCCTGGTGGTAAGTGAAAACAGTGTGGTACTTGTGTGGTGTCTCAGGGGTATTGTGAAAGTGATTATTGTGTATTGTTCCGGCCACTAGTAAGGAAAGAGGGGGATTACAATGTCCCAGAGGGCTGTGCCCAGGTTAGCTTGACCACTACCAACCCTGACCTCCGGGTGGAGGCACCCGTTTCAGAACTCAGGCCCGTTAACCTGCTACTAGCCAAGCAGGCAGGGGTAGTAGCCCTTGGGATAGCGCCACCTAGGGGTTACACACAATCCAGAAGTGATGCTAGGTTTCGCACAGTAGTACTGAAGAGCCTGTTCCCTAGATGGGATTATGTGCCCACCTCCAAAGGTACTGCTTCATAGTCTGCTAGAGTTATTCATATTAATCATACCCTGCACTTGATCCTAGCCTCAACTCTACCCGTACCATACCCTTCAAACCATCCCTCCCCACCTCGCCCTCCTCCCTCCCCTGTCCTCTTGTTCATCCTATCGTCCACACCCCACATACTTCACGTTCTCTCCCTTCCCTCCTCCCTCTGCACTACTTTGTTACCCTGTCCGCCCCATCATCCTCACCCCACATTCTTTCCCCTCTCCCCCCCCCCCAGCACTACGGCATGTTACCTCCCTGTAACTCTTCCTGACTTATGGACTGTAATTGCCTTCACTAACTAAATGTCTTATTTCTTGTTTTTCCTCTACTTTGTCTGATATTTCTCGCATCAACACTTCTTTGTATCCCCATGTTCTGCCAAGCCCTAAGTTGTGTCTCTGAATGTACCAATTTCTGTACTAATTATAGGTACCATTTGGTAACAAATGAATGTATTTAGGCCTGGAATCACTTGCAATGTAACTTTACTTTGTATTTGCCTTCCTGACAGTTATCTTATGATGTGGAACCTATGTAAAGAGTTTTGCTCAAAGGTCTTAATTCCTAGATTTCAATAAATAAATATTGAAGAATTCCTGGGGTTAGGAGAAAAAATTACTCACTAAAGTAGTCTTGTTTCTTCCAAGGTATTCTTCAATATAATTAACTCCCCCACTTTACCTCCCCTTCCAGAACCAGTTAGCTTCTACATTACAGCTGGTGTTTTTATTGTTATAAGGGTCTTACACTGGTTATGTTGAGTTTTGAAAACCAGGTGGCTCTGTTTTTCCTTCTTATGGTCCTATCTGGCTTTACCAATGGACAGGTTAAAAGGGGGGGTAGTTATTGTTAAAGATTTGTTATCACTAGTTTACAAATATATTAGTAAGGGGTCTACTCCTGCAGGCTCCAGTGAAATGTGAGCATTATAGAATGCAGCAGCTGCTAAGGGAAGCAGTCTGAATGGTGACACGAGTCAACAGATGTTCCATCATTTGCAAAAGTTCCATTCATCTCCAGGACAGTTCACCTCAGGAGGCTGACTGCTAAAGTTAAAGGAGATGTACTGGGACAGTTGCTCGAGCCACTGGTGCATAGATTGTGACCCGAGCAACCTGATCCCCCGAGAGTCCCAGTATATGGATAAGCATTCAACTACCTGATCGCTTGTAACTTTTTAATTTTGACGTGGTCCAGCTGGTATATTGAGAAGTGGAGTGGAGCCCCCTGGGAGATCACACTGGCAAAACCCACAAGATGATGAAGTGGTTTTGCCTCTTCCTGTCTATTGCCCCAATGTACAGAGATCTTTATTTTCTGTGTCCGGTGCTATTTTTACAAAAGGTGCCTATATGTCATGTGGGTGCTGACACAGGTACAGGAGGGGGATATTTTTCAGAGAAGAAGGTGCTGTATAACAAGGGGACCTGCTATGAAGCTTTTGGGGGGGGGCATAATTCTGGAGGGATGTGAGGAGGTACTTCTACATAGAAAGGGTGGTGGAGGTCTGGAACAGCCTTGTAGCAGAGGTAGTGGGAGCAGAAGCAGTTGTGGGGTTCAAAATTGCCTGGGACAGGTACAAGGGAATCCTAAGGGTAAAGGAAGAGAGGGGAAGAGATGGTGCCATAGAGCAGCAACAGATCTGCAGCAAAAAATGAATGTTTAAAAATGGGCAGACTGCATGGGCCCAGCGTCTCTTATCTGCCGTCACATTCTATGTTTAAAGGTATCATGGATGACTTGGCTGCATTGCAGTAAAACACACAGTACAGATGGGACAGCAATAAAATCTTGGAGCCCTTGGTGGTTAAGAAGTTCGGTCAGAAAAGAGCTGCAATAGTTAGTGTGATGTGATAAAAATATAGGTTACTCACCTGAAGTCATAGTTCTAGGGGTGTATACAGTTTAAATCCACACTCTGGCAGTTCCACTGGAAGTGCTTATTTATTGGATGGCTTTTAGCTAAGCTCCTCCCACCACACATGCAGTATATCTTCCAGCTCTACCCTGTGAGATAAGATCTTTACAAGCTGGAAGCAGGGATCTGGGTGTCACATTGGCAGGGAAGGCTGGGTGGGTTGTGTGGATGTGAACTGTATACCACCCCTAGAACTACAGTTACAGGTTAGTAACCTATATTTCCAATGGTGTAGATACAGTTCACTATGCACATTCTGGCAGACTCCTAGCAGTTCTCTGGGAGGAGGGGGCAAGACATGCACCCCATCTGGTGAGCAAATATTGAAGAACCGAGGTCCCAAAAGCAGCATCCCGACATGGCTCAAGGTCAGTGCTGTAATGTGAAATGAAGGTGTGTGCTTTCCTCCAGGTAGCACCCCTTACAGATTTCCTGTATTGGGATGTCTCTGGATGCAGCCACCAAGGCAGTGGTATGTCTGGTGGAACGAGCCCTAAGCCCTTTGGAAGGCTCCCTACCAGCCATCCTATAACAGAAGTCCATGCAGGATGTTATCCACCTGCCAACAGTCCACTTTGCAGCTGGTGTGCCAGGTGCAGCTTCAGCGTAGGTTACAAATAGCTGACAAACTTGACCATGAACTCTGGCATTGTGCTCCTTGTAATAACAGAGCACCCTCCACAGGTCCAGGGTATTGAGCCTACGATCAGCCTTCAAGATCAGGTTGGTAAAGTAAACCAGTAAGTTAAGGACCTCGTGAAGGTGACACTCCAATATGACCTTCAGGAGAAACTTCGGGTGGTGGCGAAGGATGAACTTGTCCTTGTGGAAGACCAGATAAAGAGACTCCACCGAGAACACCTGGAGCTCACTCATCCTTCTGGCTGACATAATAGCCACCAGGAAGACCATCTGCCACAACAGTTGAGACATCTCACACCTGTGCCTAGGCTCAAATGACTTGTCCATGAGTATATCCAGCACTAACAGTAGGGTGGTGGTCCATGCATTGAAGGGGACAGGTGGTCAAGGCCCTGGAAAAAGAGCCAACCTCCTTCTCCTTGGCATACCAGCCCATGCCCAGTATGCAAAGATGGCTGCCAGGTGCACCTTGAGGGTCATCACTTACAGACCCAACTGAGAGAGTGACCAGAGATACTTCTGGATGCTTGCCACAGAGCAGGCAAAGGGATCAAGCTCCTTGACCTGACACCAAATGGAAAAGCTCTTCTATGTAAAGGCATAGCACTGTTGAGTCGGCTCTTTTTGGGAGGCCTGCACTATGTGAAGCACAGCTTCCAAATGACCCAAGGCCTGGAAATCTAGATGCTCAGGACCAGGTCATGAGATGCAGGGATTGAAGGTCCACGTGCAGGACCTTCCCCTGTTGTCTGGTCATCAAGTCTGGGCAAAGAGGGAACAGCTACATACGTGTGCTGCTGAGGCTGAGGAGATCCAGATACCAGAACTGCCTGAGCCAGTGTGGGACTATCAGGATCATTTGCTCTTTGTCTTTCTGGGCCTTGACTACCAACTTGCGGATCAAAGAAAAGGGAATAAAGGCATACATGAGGTCTGAGGTCCAGGGCCTTACAAAGGCAACCTCCAGCAGTGTCCCAGACTATGGGTGGTGAGCACAAAACAGCCTCAGCTTTCTGTTCTTCCAAGAGGTGAAGAGGTCCACCAGAGGGGTGCCCCACTGGGCGAACAGGTGGCTTACCACCTCCTGAAGCAGGGACCACTCATGTGATGTCTGATTGTTCATTCTTGTGACATGAATCACCAGAAGATGTGCACCCATGCTGTGCTCGAGGGTCCACCCTGCCTGTTCAGGTAAGACATGGTCATGGTGTTGTCCATCTGGACCTGCATGACCTGACCACTGACCAGAAGAGTGAAGTCCATGAGGGCCAACTGCACAGCATGGAGCTCCAGCAGGTTGATGCAGTGACAGGACTACCTGGGTGACAAGAACCCATGGGATCTGTGGTCACCCAGGTGTGCTCCCTACCCAATGAAAGATGCATCGTTCATGCGCGTAATGGCTGGCTCTGGGCAGAAAAACAGGATTTCTTCAGATGTTGACAGACTAACCACCACTGAATTGCATCCCATATTGGCTGGGTCACTATGACTAGCTGGGCCAGTTGACCTAGGAGCTGAGACTGCTGGCAGCCCAGCTCCCACTGCAGGTGTTGCATCCACCAGCATGCCCAACAAACCACACTGGTGGTGGATACCATGTACCCCAGCAGCCACAGGAAATCCCAGGCAGGGCAAGAGTGCCCAACCTGAAATGATCAGGTAAGTAAGGTAAGATCCTGAGCCCAATCCATAGGGAGATGACCTTGGTCCACTGGGAGTCTCTCTGCCCGAAGCATTTGATAACTTGCGAGGGGATCAGTTTGGACTTGTCCAGGTTGACCAACAGGCCCAAGTCTCACCAGGTCTGGAGGGCCATATCTCTGGACATGCTCTACAGCCTCCCTTGATGGCCCCACTATCAGTCACTCATCCAGGCAGGATACACCCTGATGCCCTTGAGCTGCAGGAAGGCTGCTACCACTCCCATGCACTTGGATAAGACCCTGGACCCAGACAAGAGGCCAAAGGACATGACCTAAGAACCGATAGCCCTTTCTTTTTATTTTTTTTGGCTATTATTTTTCCTCCTTTCTCTGCCAGTTATCCTCAGGAGGGTGCCCCCAGCCCCATCCTCTGGCGTCCACCATCCAACGCTGACCCGAGCTCCCAGGGCTTGCCCCCCCAATGGGGTTGGCGGGGTTTCCCAACCCCCACCAAAGTCCGGATCCAGTGGGCTAGCGCCATGGCTGGCCGGGAGCGGAGCCTGTGAGGTGCCCTCTGCCTTTGTGCCGTGGCAGTGTGTTTTCCCTGGTGTTCTCCCAGGAGCCGGGGATGTACAATGACACCATTGGAGGGGAGTGCGCACGGGTCCGCATGCATTCCCTCCAGGTGTCTGTCCCGACTCCTCCCAGTGCTGCAGCATGGCACTCTGTCCCCCAGCCTCTGGCAGGAGGCAAACAAGTGCAGACCACTGAGGACCCCACCTCCCGGGAGAAGGAGAGCAGTCCATTGGACGCTCAATCCTTCTCCTCCCCTGCTGACCCCCAGTGGCCCATGCTCATTCATGAACACAGGTCACCGGCATAATGCGAGGTAAGGCATCCAGCACCTCAGCCCTCAGTGCCACCGGACCCTACCGATAGCCCTTTCTGCATGGAACTAAAGGTACTGCCAGTGGGATAGATGGACTGGAATGTGGAAGAATGTGTCCCGGAGAGCCATGGAGCAGAACAACATGCCCTGCTCCTGACATGGTATAATGTGGCACAAAGTAACCATCCTGAATTTGTGCTTCTGTATGAACTAGTTCAGATTGTGCAGATCCAGTAGGGGTCTCCAGCCCCACCATCTGTTTTGGGACATGTACCCCTGACTTGCTGGGGCATCTTGGACACCAGCTAGGACTTTCGTCATGAACTGAGACATCCTCTCTTAGGGTAGACAGCATGTCCTGTGACACACAGGACTCCTGAGGAGCATGCAGTAAGTAAGGTGGGACATTCTTGAAGCTGAGAAGTAACCCTCTGCCTACCACCTCCAGTACCCACTTGTCTATAGTTTCTGATGGACCAATGCCAGAAGTGGCGTAACCAACCCCCCACAGGGAGATGGGTCTGGGACTGGGCAGGTGGGAGGATGACATTCCCCAACCCATCACTGGGCAGCTTTGGAGGGGGCACCAGCTACAGGGGTGTGAGGAACACCACTTCCCCTACTCCTGCCTCTTTTTGGCCCCTGGCCACTGAACTTGGCCTTGGGGTGCCAGGATTGGTATTGCCTCTGCTGGGGCTGCTGCCAAGGTTGCTGTGGCTGAACGGACCAGTACAGGAAGGTCTTCTTTTTAGACCTTTAGGACTTAGGATCCTTCTGGAATGAAGCCACAGAACCCAGGGTGGCACTGGACTTCTCTATTCTGATGAGATGTCACTCCATCACAGGGCCAAAGAGGTTGGTGCCCAAGAAGGGGACATCAGACAGTATGTGCTGAGTGTCTGCTATAAAGTGAAGAGCCTCAGCTAGGCCCTGCGATGCATTGCGTTGGTTGATGCCATGGTACAGGCGCAGGACTGACCCATATCCAAGGCTGTCTGGAGCTAGTGTTTAGCTAGCACCTGACCTACTTCACTGGTAACTGCTTGTCAGCATGAAGGTGATGGAGAATTTCATCCAGCACTACCAACAGGTAGTGACCAAAGTTGGCCAACAAGATAGTATAGCTGTTTTGATGCAGATCCAAGGAGGAGGCAGCATAGATCTTTTTGGCCGCTTGGTCAAGCTTCTTTGACTCAATGTCAGGGGGGGCTTGTTCATGACCCCTTGACCTCTGGACTTATGGAAAGCTGAGTCCGAGACCAGCCCCTCAGGTGAAGGGTGGTCTGCGAACCCCAAAATGGACCATGTAGGGAATGCATACGTACGTACCGTATGGATGGAGGGTACCTGGCAGGATGCTGGATGCTGCTAAAATCCAGGGCCAGTCCCAAAATATCCTCAGCCATGGAAAAGTCAACCCCAGGGGAACTGTCCTTGTCTAGGATATCAGTAAAGGGGTATTTATCCCTCTTCTGGACTGGCTCCAAGAATACGTTCATGGACTCCGTCAAAAGGAGGAGAGCCCCAAAGGACATCGGCCCATGGTTGGTGGGCAGTTCCTTAAACAAAGCTTGGTTAAAGGAATGGGTCCTCGAGAACAACATTGATGACTTGTCCAAGTTGTCAAAGGACTCTTCAAAAGTGATGCTCAGCTATTTGCCACCATGGGCCACTTGCATATCTTATGTCTGGGTGATCTCTACCAATAGTCAGCCTGGCAAGCTGGCTGCAGCACAACAGTCCTTCCTACCAAGGGCTGTGGTGGAGGTGACTCCACTTGCAATGGTGGAGAGACAGATGCCAGCTGGAGACATCCGTTAAGAGTGGACTGGCGCAGGCATCACTGGTGACTGCAAGGTGACCGGAGATCCAGGGGGCAGAGCCCTACCCCACCCCAAAATGGACCACTGCTGCCAGAGGAGCTCCTCTTAGCACCTCCACATCCTGCGGCAGTGCCTCTACTTACCCAATTGATGTGGAGGTCAAGGAGAGTTGAGAAGCATCAACAGCTTTACCTCCCAGTAAAGTGAGATCAAGAACGTGATCAGCATCTTAACCGCTGACCCAAGGACTGACGTCAATGAGAAGCCTCCAGAGGATTGGTGTAAACATGTACCAAGGCATAGTTAAAAGCATCAGCATAGGAGGCATGACCAGTGTGGAGGAACTGGTCAGGGACACTGACCGAAATGCATTCTCCTGAGTGAGGACCAGGAGAACCAGGGTCTGGGAGATTGACTCCTCTTCGATCTCCTCTGACAACTGGTCAACAAGCTTGAGAAAGATCTCAACTGCCTGCTTAAGCAGTGTCAAGGTTGACAAGCTTGATGAGGCCACTGAGAAGTTATCAACCCACCCCTCAACCAAAGGTAGCTCGTCCACTCAACATGGGTCAAGCAGTTGAGGGTGTCCAGGAAGCAGGGGGACTGTGATCTCTCCTGATCCCACGAACGGTACCAGCGATGCTTATACTTTTTGCTATGGTGAGCAGAGCTCTCTCCGAAGGCCTAGTGGACCCGACACATATCTCAGAACCCATCCAAGAAGGACCCTCCAATGCTGGCTCAAGCAAAGAGGCTAATGAAGTACTCATTGCAACAGCCACCTCCTCCTCCTCCTCCTCTAAAGCTGCCAGTTGAACTGCCAACCTAGCCACAGCTGAGGCCTTCTTACAGCTTTAAGATCAAAGTTTGGAGTCCCTGTCAGTCAGTCGACCTAAGAGGAACACGGCCACATAATCTTCCAGGGATGATGGAAGCATCGCCTGACAAAGGCCACAGCCTGCCATGTTATGTTGTGATCCAAGGCAGTAGATGTAGGACACATCAGGGTGAGTGTTCGGCATCTTTTGTTGACTCAAGACACAACACTTTGAAGCTGTGGAACAGCTTTGCTTCCTCCATGTCCATCTTCCGTCAATGAGGTAGCGCTTGAGCAAAGGCACGTAGTTTTGATATTGAAGAATGCAATTCTTGAAGACATTGTTTTATTTATTTATTTATTTTGTTGTTGTTTTTTTTTTATAACGGGGCAAGTGCACTAGACACAGAAGTGACTATTTTCAGGCACGACTCGGGAGGTTACAACATCAACAGGGAAAAACAGTGATGATACAGTACAATATAGGACTAGAACATATTAGAGATACAATTAAAATGGATAACAATTTGAGCAAGTTGAGGTGTCGGGAGAAACATTCTGATGTACTTCATATCAGAAGTGAATGTAAGGCATATAATACTATAGTGTTTAAGGATATAGCAAAAATGGATAATGGTTTGAGCAATTGGTATAACCAGGAGACAATACAGACATTTCATATATCAAAGCACAACAAAAGTAAGTGCGCATATAACAGATGATTATCAATCTAGGCATCAACTCTATCCTACAAAACTGGCTATAACATAAAGAATATGACACCAAAGAGGGAGCAAGTAGGTAGGAAGGACTGAGGTAGTAAGACCTCACAAGGAGAAAGTGGGGGGGGGGAGATGAGTAAGAGGTGGGGTAGGAAACGGGTGGTAAGACAAATAGAAACTATGAGGTATAAGTACCAGAGGAGGACACCAAGACAGTAATAGCATAGGGAGTCAGGAATCTAGGGTGGTTTAAAACAATTACACTGTGTACTGTCAATAAGCAGAGAGCAAGGCCTCTTTTTAAACGAGGCATGGCTAGGTGACTGGCATATTTCAAGGGGCAGCGAGTTCCAGTAACTGGGGGCCACATAGGAAAAACCTGTTTTCCCTTTGGAAATGTTACATCTGGGAATGTGGAGTAAGGAAAGATCAGCAGAACGGAGACCATAGGAGATGGTCTGTGGGGTGAGTGCAGCAGCAAGAGAGCTAGGTATACTGGACCTCAGGATTCCGTCCAGAAGGACCCCAAGAGCAAGGAGCTGGTAGACCATAGGAGAGGGCCAATTTAGGTCTGCATAGAGCAGGCAGTGATGTTTTAACTGAGAGGATGCAGAGGCATAACAACATATATTATTATAGATTATGTCCCATTTGTGTAGGGAGGTTTTAGATGCATTGCCGTAGATTGAAGTTCCGTATGTGAGGGATGGGAGAAGAATTCCTCTGGCAATGGCCAACCTCGCGGAAGGGGTGAGAACATGACTAGTTCTGTAGGCTAATCCTAGCTTAGTACTGACCACCTTACACACAGTAGTAATATGATCTCATAGTTAAGAGATCCATCGAGTAGAACCCCCAGGTATTTAAACGAGTTTACCACTTCCAAAGGGGTAGCATTCACACTTACTACTTTGAAGAGATCACGACTATTTTTTAGTTTGGCAGGCGAGCCAAAAAGCATAGCCTGAGTCTTGCTAATGTTGAGAACCAGCCTATGGCTAGTGATCCAGGATTGTACATTTAGGAAGTCCCCCGATAAAGTGTGATTGAGAGTAAGCATGTTATCAGAGCTGGTATAGAGAATGAGGTTGTCAGCGTACAGCAATGATGAGCAGGAGGAGGCATTTCTTGTTATATTATGAATGAAGATCAAGAAGAGGAGAGGTCCTAGGATGGATCCTTGTGGTACCCCAACGTCAATGACTGTTTTGTCAGAGGTTGCAGAGTTGAACTTTACAACTTACGTCCTGTTGGCTAGGTAGTCATTAAACCGGTTCATGGGCTGTGCTGGCAAACCCAGGGATAGGAGGTTAGCTAGCAGGAGGGGGTGATCAATGAGATCAAACACCTTCGTGAGATCTATAAAAATTGCTTCTGCTAGAAGACCCTGATCCATGCATGTAGTGTATCATTGGTTAGCTGTAGCAGGGCAGTTTGGGTGCTGTGATCCTATCTAAAGCCATGTTGATTTGTGGATAGGAAGTTACACTTGGTGAGGTGCTCGGTTTCCTGTCTTGCGATGAGCTTCACCAGGATTTTGTTTAAGACAGATAATATTACTATTGGTCTATAGTTCACTAAATCCTTCTTGTCACCTTTTTTAAAGACTGGCGTTACTCTGCCATTTTCCAGATATTTGGCACTACTCCTTCACTAAGGGACATAGTGAAGATTTTAGATAGTGTCCCTGCAATGAAGGGGGCAGCCAACTTGAGGAGCTTAGGTTCCAGGCAGTCAGACCCAACCACAGTGCTGTCCAATATAGAAACATAGAATTTGACGGCAGATAAGGACCTCTTGGCCCACCTAGTCTGCCCATTTTCCTACCTAACAGATAAGCTGCAGATCCTAGTTAACCAACAGATTACTTCCTCCTACCCCCCACTAGGACTGCCTTATGTCTGTCCCATGCATTCTTGAATTCTCCCACTGTTCTTGACTCCACGACCTCCTCAGAGAGGCTGCTCCATGCATCCACAACCCTCTCCATGAAAAATACTTCCTTACATTACCTCTGAGCAGTCCCCTCTATCTTCAAATTGTCCCCTTGTTCTTGCACATCTCTTTTCTGAAAGATGCTACCCCTTTGGACTTTGTTGATTCCCTTGAGGTACTTGAAAGTTTCTATCATATCCCCTCTCTCCCTTCTTTCCTCAAGGGTATACATATTAAGCTCATTTGGTCTTTCTTTGCATGTCTTCTGGTGCAGACCCTGTACCATTTTCGTTGCCCTCCTCTGGACAGCCTCCACTCTGTCTATGTCTTTGCGGAGATGGGGTCTCCAGAACTGTACACAGTACTCCAGATGGGGTCTCAGCAACTGTCTGTACAGAGAGATAACAACTTCCTGTTTTCTACTATTGATGCCTCTCCCTGTGCATCCCAGTATCCCCCCAGCCTTCCTTACTGCCTTCTCACATTGCTTGCCCACCTTTAGGTCATCTGATATAATTACCCCCTGGTCCCTTTCCATTTTTACTGTTGTCAGTATCTCACCCCCCATTGTGTATTCTTCCCCTGGGTTTTTGTTTCCCAGGTGCATTACGTTGCACTTCTTTGCATTGAATCTGAGCTGCCATACATTTGACCATTCCTCCAACCTTGCCAAGTCTCTTCTCATCCTTTCCACTCCATCTTGTGTATCAACCCTGTTGCAGATCCTTGTGTCATCTGCAAAGAGACATACTTTTCCTTCCAGTTCCTCTACAATGTCTCTAATAAAGACATTTAAAAGGACCGGTCCCAGTACTGAACCCTGCGGTACCCACTAGTAACCCTCCTTTCTTCACTGTGGACTCCATTTACTACTACCCTTTGCGTCCTGTTGTCTAGCCAATTTTTTATCCAGGCTACCACCTTGGGACCCACTCCAAGGCTGGCTAACTTGTGTATTAATCTTTTGTGTGGGACTGTATCAAATGCCTTGCTAAAATCTAGGTAGGCCATGTCCACAGCCCCTCCCTGGTCTACTACTTTGGTCACCCAGTCAAAGAAATCTATTAGATTCGTCTGACTCGACCTTCCCATCATGAATCCATGCTGCCTTGGGTCCTGTACCCCATTGGCCTCTAGGAACTCAACAGTTCTTTCCTACAAAAGTGATTCCATCATTTTCCCTACCACTGAGGTCAAACTAACTGGTCTGTAGTTTTCTGCCTCTGTCCTGCTCCCACTTTTGTTAAGAGGTATCACATCTGCACTCCTCCAGTCCTTAGGTACCACCCCATCCTCCCATGATTTGTTAAAGAGAGTAGTCAGCGGTGTCACTAGTTCTACCCTTAGTTCTTTTAGAATTCTTGGGCGAATCCCATCAGGCCCCATTGCTTTGTCCACCTTCGATTTTATTAGTTCTTTCAGAATCCTTTCTTCTGTAACTGGACTGGTATCGACCCCCATCTTCAGAGTGTTTCTCTTGTTTGGTTTAGGTACCTCCCCCTCCTCTTCCTTTGTGAATACTGAGCAGAAATATTCGTTCAGTATCCCTGTTTTTTCACTGTCACCCTCTACCCACATTCTCTCCCCTTTATTAAGCCTCATTATCCCTTCTTTGGTCTTTTTTCACTCTCTAATGTACCTATAAAAGGTCATACCCCCCTTCTTAACAGAGTTGGCTATCCTTTCCTCAGTTTGGGCCTTTGCTATTCTGACTGCCTTCCCAGCCTCTTTCTGCTTTAACTGATAAAGTTCTCTGCCCTGCTCCTTCTGAGTTTCCTTATATTTCCTGAACGCAGTCCTTTTCTCCTTAACCTTCCCTGCCACCTCTTTTGAGAACCATACCGTTTTTTTCCTTCACTGTGTTTTGTTGATTTGCTTTACACAAAGGTTTGTTGCCTCTGTGATGGCTGTTTTGATTACTCTGAGAAACAACCAAAAAATGAGGTGCTCACAGTTAACTCTAATATTGAGAACAATTTGACCTGGTGCAGTTGTGGAATCAGAGAATTCAATACCAAAACAACGCGTCTATCACGGACACCAAACCCAACGCACTGACCGAAATAAGTGTGAATAGTCTCAATAAGCACAGCTTACCGTGTCGTTCCAAATCATTATACACTTTATTTTCACATCGCAGACAAGACAGGGTGCGGCGACTGGTACCGGAAAGCAAACTTAAATAAAATTATAACCGCATGTAAAACATGTTAATATCACCGACCGGAACAGCCGAACAGACCAGCCCATGTGCGTAATGACGCACGCGGAATCAGCTGACGCTTCAGCAAAGCCTTCCTCAGAGCTGATTGGTGATGAAATCACACTCATTATATAGTGAAATAACATTAATATTCAAAACCCACCAACCAATAAGAACAAGTGACAAACATAAATATTCATAAAAAACTCGTCCCCCCAGTCAATGATAGCACAAACCATTCGTAAGTAACAGTGAAGTAACAATTCTTCATTTAAACCTTTCGGATATAAGTATCTAACCTATAAATCCAAAGGATTCCGTTGATTCAGTTTTTTGCCAAATCACTCCACGATTTCCAAATTTGATTTTCTCAATACCAATGAATTTTAAATTAGCTGGTGAACCATGGCCAGCCAAGGAAAAGTGCCGTGCCATTGCATTCGTGACCACATTATTCCTGATTGCTGACTTGTGTTCACTAATCCTTTCTCTAAGTTGTCGCTTAGTCTGCCCAACATAATTCAGACCACATGGACACGTCAGCATATAAATACGCCAGAAGTCCTACAGTTAATAAAATCATTAATTTCAAATTTTGATTTGTATGGGGATGTATAAAATATTTACTATTGTATGTGTTGTTACATTGTGCACAATTCACATTTGTAATTACCTTTTGGGAAATTAGGTATCCAAGTATTGCTTCCCTTACCAGGTTTTTGTGCACTATGCACCAACAAATCCTTCAAGTTGTTACCTCTTTTATAAGTGATTTTCGGACTTTTGTACATCTCATTTCTAAAAACAACATCCCCTTGCAGCACTTTCCAATGCTTTCTTATTACATTCGAAACTTCCTCAGCTTGATTTGAAAACTCAGTGACAAAATAAATATGGCCCTGATTATCATCAGTTTCTAACCTCGGTTTTAAAAGTTCACTTCTATTCATTTTGGCTGCTTTCTCAATTCCCCTATAAATACAGTCAGAATTATATCCCCGTGCCTTAAACCTCCTAGCAGTTTCTTGTACATTTTGTTCAAAATGCTTTTCACTACTGCAAATACGTTTAAGGCGTAACATCTGTCCACCCGGTATATTTTCTTTCAAACTTCTAGGGTGGTTACTATCAAAATGTAAAACTGTATTTTTACTCATCGGTTTTCTATATAAAGTAGTGCCCAACTTTGAACCGTTTTATATATAAAAGGTCAAAACGGAACTTCTGTTACACTAGCCTGCATGGTAAAGCGTAAATTTACATCAAAGGTATTAATTAACCTAATAAACTCATGCAGGCTAGTAAGATCAGATGTCCAAATAAAAGCAGTCATCAATGTAACGTTTCCAACACCGAGTAAACCTTTAAATTGTTCACATGAATATAAATATAACAGTTCCCATCGTCCCACATACAGGCAGGCAATACTGGGGGCAAAAGTAGTACTCATCGCTGTTCCCTTGTGCTGTTTATAAAATTGATCCTTGTACATAAAATAATTGGATGACAGCACCATATCAGCCATCTCGGTAATCAAATCTAAGTCAGGAATAGCATCTGAATATCTTTCAGAAAAAAACTCAATTGCTTGTAAACCTCCTTCATGGGGTACATTGGAATATAAGCTCTCAATGTCTAAAGTCACCAGCCATTCACTAGTATTCACAGCTATGTTGTCAATATGTCTGATCATGTCACCACTGTCCAAAACAAATGACGAAGATACTTCACCAAAGGCTTCAAATAGCAATCAACCATTTAGTGAAAAAGGCTCCATCACAGACCCAATACTAGATACAATGGGACGCCCTGGAGGTTTTTAACATTTTATGTATTTTGGTAGCAAATAAATTACTGGTTTGATTAGGGCTCCCTTTTAAAAATTCTGCTTCTTGTTTATTCAGGCGTCCATTCAACTCATTATTTTTAATAAATGCATCAGCCCTCAATTTAATGTCGTTTGTTGGGTCTTGAGACAATTTTACATAATATTCAGTATTGCTCAAATGGCAAAGTATCTCTTTTTCATATTCCACAGCATCCCATATCACAATTGCACCACCCTTATCAGCAGGTTTTATAATGATCATGTTATCATCCTTCAGTTTATTCAAAGCCAAATGTTCCTGATAAGTTAAATTGTATTTTACTTGCTTTCTTCTCCTGAATATTTCTGCAACATCATGATCCACCAATGCAGAGAATGTATTTACAGCATGGTGGTTTGAAGTGGGAGGACAGAAATTACTTTTCTTTTTTAAATGTTGAGTAACTATTTTACCATCCAATTGGGACACACCAGCATGGTCGCTATTTATTGTTGGCTCTTGATTAGCAAAGAAACATTTTAGATGGAGTTGTCTGTAAAATCTAAATAAATCAATCTTAGTTTGGAAAGGATTTATATTTCTACTTGGTACAAACGATAATCCTTTCTGTAAAACTGTTATTTCATCCTTACTTAGTTGTTTGTCAGTAAGGTTTACGATTGCCATTTGTTCTGTCGATTCGACCGCCTCGGTGGTCCCGAATATTGCCATCTCCCTCTGCCTCTCCCAAGACCTCCTCGCCCTCTTTCCATGTCCCCTTCTGATCTTACGTTTTCTCTGTGCAGGGGCATACGGGATCCCGGAGTATCCACTGGAAAAATAGAGGGCCGAAAATCCTGTCTCTGTTGAATCATATTGTTTTTCCCAGAGTCACTTTCTGGTGAAGATACAAAACCATCAATCCCCGAGTGGCCAAGATTCCTTTTATACAAAAAAGGTTCACGACGGGCTTTACTTTGCCAGTTATATACCTGCCCACGTGCATAGTCCTTATCATCTCTCTCATGTTTTTGTAATTTATATTCTTTTAACTCAGCTTGATATTTTAAAATGTTACCATGAATTTTCTCAAATAATGTTTGAATTTCTAATTGTGGGAACCCAACTTTAAAATCATTTTCCATTTTTTTAATTTGTTCTTCCACTGATGCAATGTCTCTTCTTGCTTTCTTAATTAGGGCCAATATTAAATCATTGGAAGCTTTATTTAAAATCTTTTCCCAATCTTGCATCAACAATTTATCATCAAGACCATAAGCAGGAGGTTTTTGTATTCTTAATCCCCTAGGGATTTTTTTGTCACGCCAATACTGAGACAAAGAAAATGCATGAAGTTGATATCTAATAAGTTTCTTTTTTAAACTCTCCAAATCATTGCCATCAGGTCTTGGAATCATTGTACTTGTGCTGGGGTTGGGGGCAAATAGAATTTCACAGGCTGTCCGGTCAAATATTATTTCAGCCCCTTCAATGTCCGAAAAACTCAATAAAGCTGTTTGCATGACAAACGACATTAAATTGAGGGCTGATGCATTTATTAAAAATAATGAATTGAATGGACGTCTGAATAAACAAGAAGCAGAATTTTTAAAAGTGGGAGCCCCAATCAAACCAGTAATTTATTTGCTACCGAAAATACATAAAAATGTTAAAAAACCTCCAGGACGTCCCATTGTATCTAGTATTGGGTCTGTGATGGAGCCTTTTTCACAAATGGTTGATTGCTATTTGAAGCCTTTGGTGAAGTATCTTCGGTCATTTGTTTTGGACAGTGGTGACATGATCAGACATATTGACAACATAGCTGTGAATACTAGTGAATGGCTGGTGACTTTAGACATTGAGTGCTTATATTCCAATGTACCCCATGAAGGAGGTTTATAAGCAATTGAGTTTTTTTCTGAAAGATATTCAGATGCTATTCCTGACTTAGATTTGATTACCGAGATGGCTGATATGGTGCTGTCATCCAATTATTTTATGTACAAGGATCAATTTATAAACAGCACAAGGGAACAGCGATGGGTACTACTTTTGCCCCCAGTATTGCCTGCCTGTATGTGGGACGATGGGAACTGTTATATTTATATTCATGTGAACAATTTAAAAGGTTTACTCGGTGTTGGAAACGTTACATTGATGACTGCTTTTTTTATTTGGACATCTGATCTTACTAGCCTGCATGAGTTTATTAGGTTAATTAATACCTTTGATGTAAATTTACGCTTTACCATGCAGGCTAGTGTAACAGAAGTTCCGTTTTTGGACCTTTTTATATATAAAAACGGTTCAAAGTTGGGCACTACTTTATATAGAAAACCGATGAGTAAAAATACAGTTTTACATTTTGATAGTAACCACCCTAGAAGTTTGAAAGAAAATATACCGGGTGGACAGATGTTACGCCTTAAACGTATTTGCAGTAGTGAAAAGCTTCTTGAACAAAATGTACAAGAAACTGCTAGGAGGTTTAAGGCACGGGGATATAATTCTGACTGTATTTATAGGGGAATTGAGAAAGCAGCCAAAATGAATAGAAGTGAACTTTTAAAACCGAGGTTAGAAACTGATGATAATCAGGGCCATATTTATTTTGTCACTGAGTTTTCAAATCAAGCCGAGGAAGTTTCGAATGTAATAAGAAAGCATTGGAAAGTGCTGCAAGGGGATGTTGTTTTTAGAAATGAGATGTACAAAAGTCCGAAAATCACTTATAAAAGAGGTAACAACTTGAAGGATTTGTTGGTGCATAGTGCACAAAAACCTGGTAAGGGAAGCAATACTTGGATACCTAATTTCCCAAAAGGTAATTACAAATGCGGTAATTGTGCACAATGTAACAACACATACAATAGTAAATATTTTATACATCCCCATACAAATCAAAAATTTGAAATTAATGATTTTATTAACTGTATGACTTCTGGCGTTATTTATATGCTGACGTGTCCATGTGGTCTGAATTATGTTGGGCAGACTAAGCGACAACTTAGAGAAAGGATTAGTGAACACAAGTCAGCAATCAGGAATAATGTGGTCACGAATGCAATGGCACGGCACTTTTCCTTGGCTGGCCATGGTTCACCAGCGAATTTAAAATTCATTGGTATTGAGAAAATCAAATTTGGAAATCGTGGAGGTGATTTGGCAAAAAAACTGAATCAACGGGAATCCTTTTGGAGTTATAGGTTAGATACTTTATATCCGAAAGGTTTAAATGAAGAATTGTTACTTCACTGTTACTTATGAATGGTTTGTGCTATCATTGACTGGGGAGCGAGTTTTTATGAATATTTATGTTTGTCACACTTGTTCTTATTGGTTGGTGGGTTTTGAATATTAATGTTATTTCACTATATAATGAGTGTGATTTCATCGACCAATCCAGCTCTGAGGAAGGCTTTGCGAAAGCATTGACTGATTCACGATCGCGTCATTACATACATGGGCTGAGTCTGTTCGACTGTTCCGGTCGGTGATATTAACATGTTTTACATGCGGTTATAATTTTATTTAAGTTTGCTTTCCGGTACCAGTCGCCGCACCCTGTCTTGTCTGCGATGTGAAAATAAAGTGTATAATGATTTGGAACGACACGGTAAGCTGTGCTTATTAAGACTATTCACACTTATTTCAGTCAGTGCGTTTGGTTTGGCGTCCGTGATAGACGCGTTGTTTTTGTTTTGATTACTCCCCATTGTTCTTCCACTCCTCCTCTTTCTTGCCTGTTTGCTAGTGCTTTTCTGTGGCACTCTCTCATTTTCCCAAAGTCAGCCCTCCTGTAGTCCAATACTCTTGCTTTTGTATGGCTTGATCGTATGGCTGTGTTTATCGTGAACCACACTGTTTGGTGGTCGCTTGTTCCCAGATGGCTACCCACTTTTAAATCTGAGATTCTTTCTCTGTCCCCATTTGAGAGTACCAGGTCTAAGAATGCTCCCTCTCGAGTGGGTTCCAATACTAGCTCTCTGAGGCATGCCCCTTGTAGGGCATCAATAATTACCCTGCTCTTAGATGTGCCTGCAGCAAAGGTGCTCCAGTTAACATCTGACATATTCAGGTCCCCCATCAACAAAATATCTCCCCTTTTTCTGCCATTCTAAGGATGCCTTCTATCATTTCCTTGTCCATTCCCTTCCCCTGAGATGGGGGTCTGTATACAACCCCCATGCGGATTGTGGTGCCATTTCCTGTCTCCAGGGTGACCCAGAGTGCCTCATCTGCTCCCTGTTTACTCTTTAGTTCTGTTGCTTTGAGCCCTTCATTTACATAAAGAGCTACTCCTGCTCCTTTTTTACCCTCCCTGTCCCTCCTGTAGATTGTGTATCCTGGTATGCTGACATCCCAGTCATGGTTCTTTGTGTATCATGTTTCTATGACTGCCACAATATCCAGGCAACCCTCTTCCATCAAGGCCACTAGTTCAGGAAGCTTGTTACACAGACTATGGGCATTGGTACTCCATCACCCTCCACTTTTTGATGGCCTTACCCCTTTTAGCCCCATTCCTGTCCGTACTGCCTTTGCCTTTTTTTACATTTGCCTCTGTCCTGCTCCCTAATGACTTCTCTACCTTGATGTTTACCTCACTAATTACCATGTTTATTGGGGGGAGGCTGGGATTTCCCTGCTCCTTTTCAGTGCCTCCCCCCTTGGCTAGTTTAAATGTTTGCCAATGAAGCATTTAAACCTCTCAGCTAGGAGCCTGGTTCCCCCCCTGGACAGATGCAGACCATCGCGCCAGTATAGGTCTGCATCCCTCCAGGTGGCTCTCCAGTCCCCAATGAAGCCAAAACCCTGAGCTCCACACCAGTTTTTCAACCATTTATTAAATTCCCTGGTGAGGAGTACTCTATCATCACCTTTGCCATAGACAGGCAGCACCTCTGAGAAGGTTACTGTATGCGCTACTTGTCTAAGGCCCTTCCCCAACTCTATAGCATTGAGTAACTTGAGTACATCTGTTTTGGAAACAGCTTTAAAGTAGAATGGCAGTCCCACTGGTGTACCTTTTGGGAGGAGGTATCAGGAGTAGAGGGTGTGGTGGGGAAGGCAGTAGTATATTTAGAGAAGTCTGAGAAGTGATTGTTGAAATAGTTTGCTATTGAGTGTGGATCTGAGCAGTGAACTCCATTCAGTATCATGTCATTTGTAGTGTGGGATTGATTGGATCCGAGGAAGGTTTTTATGTGTGACCAAAATTTCCTCGGGTCACCAGCTGCATCCTCCAATAATCCCTTGCAGTAGTGGCTTTTTGCAAGCCTGATTTGCTTCTTGCACTTTGTGCGCTGTTCCCTATAGAAATGAAAGTCCGCTTGGAGGCCCGCAGTTTTGAATTTTCTCCAGCATTTGTCCTTAGCCTTGAGTGATGCAAGTAAGTCCTTGTTCAACCATTTGGATTGCATACTGCTTACCCGGTGAGTGCGAAGAGGGGTATACTTATCCTGAAGTGATAAAAACTCGCTTAGAAAAAGGTTGAGGGTGACGTCAATGTTATGGGCCTAGTAGGTAGGGGACCAGTCAGTCATAGCGACATCATGTAGAAAGTGAGCCTGGTTTAGATCTGCATAGTTCCTGAACAATAAATAGCATGAAGGAAATATGGGGATTACTGAGTGACTCCATACACAGAAGACCGGGGAATGATCACTTATTGCGTCTGGCAGAGTGCCCGCAGCCACAACTCTATGCGATTCATCATGACCCAATCAATGAGGGTGTTAGAACCATTATTTTGTGACGCTCTTGTCGGGTCAGTTATGACCTGTTGTAAATTGTAACTCTGCACCAGGGATTGAAGGGTACCATGGGATTTACTCAACCAATTTATATTCATGTACCCAAGGATGAGTAGTTCATTCTGCCCAGCTGTTGAGGCACTGTGGTTCCATAAATTCTCCAAGACAGATTGTCCACCTATGGGAGGATTGTAAGCACCATAGAATGCGAAGTTTCTTTGCCCCTAGGGTTAGGATGGTATGTAGTGACTCACATGTAGAAGTATAGTTATCAGTCACTAGGGATAGGTTAAGGTGTATTTTGAAATAGACTGCCACCCCTCAGCACATTTGGGGGGGGGTTAATCCCACCTCAGAAAGTTGTAATTAGGTAGTAGACAGCAGATATCAGGTATCAAGGGCTTTGGCCATGTCTCTGATGTATACAGGATGTCAGGTTAGTAGCTGTTGACCCAAGCATCAATTTCTGCATGGTTGTGGAGCAGACTTCTAGCATTTAGGTGAACTATGTTCAGACCCTTAGTGCCATAACCAGCGTTGCTTATGGATACTTGGCTGGGTATAGGACTCGGGTTTAGCTCAACGTCTCCAGACAGCATAAGGGCTAATAATACCAGGTACCATACTTTATGAGGCACAAAAGGAGGGATTAGATAACCATGGAGATGCCACCGTTTTGCTACTGATGCCGTGGTGGAGTAGATAAGGAATCCCGGGAGGAGTGCTGGGGTAGCCTCAATGCACCTATCTGGCTGGATTATCATGTTTGAGTAAGTAAAGTTATCAGGATCTATACTCCCTTGCAGATATAGGTTCGGCGTAACATCGATTGTGAGTATGTTCAGGGATAGTAGAACCAAGCTGAGAGTCAGCATTAACAGGGCTTGACTGGCCATCATTAGTTTAAAACAAACAGAAAAAAGGTGTTAGGAGCAAGGGTCCTGCAATCAGATTCACTTTTATAAGGCAACTTTTGGTTTAGTATTACCTTTGGATTATGTCCAGAGACATTAAAGTAGATCTACTTTATAGGGCCAACAATTTTGGTGTAGGAGCGAGCAGACGCTGTATAAATCTTAGCAACTTTGGTGTGTTTATCAAAGCCCTCTAGTGGCAGAGTTGCATAACGTGCAGATGGAGGAATGGACTGATGAGAGTAAATTCAGCCCAGTACTATGCACATGCGTCGTGTTTCAGTCCCGATACAACTAACGCCGGAAAAGGGTGGGTATGGTGATGGGAGGGTGAGGAGCCACTGCACAGCGGCGGCCGGAACATTCGAGCAGTGAAAGCAGGCAGAAAGCTATGCTGAGAACATCCTGCAGCCAAATTCCTAACGTTTTCAGAACTTGCACCCAGATCACAGTCAGGAGCCAAGCAGGAGAGCAGGCAGAAAGCCTTGTGGAAATCGGCCCAAAGCCGAATTTGATCCCAATCTGGAGCCTAGAAGGGAAGGCAGTCAGAAACCTCACTCTAGGATTAAATCAAGCAGTACTCCACTCAGGTCACCCAGGTTAGGGAGAGCTCTGCAGCTGGCATGCTAGACTCAGTGGACAAATTAATTGAATGTACAGTAGCTGGTCCTACTACTCGGAGGACAAATTAAATTAAAAGTACAGTAGCTGGTCCTCCTAGTTTGTGCAAAAGTGCACAAAATTAAAACTTTACGTTTTTAGACAACTAGTCTGTCTGGCACCTGATCCGGTCAATTTACTTAATGCAATTGCAATTGAAACTGTACACCTGTACACATAAAGGTTTGGTAGACTCAGAGCTCTAGGGCTTAGGGAGGATCAGTCCATGAAAAAGGCACCAGATTCAAATGTGTTGGCCTGGCGTGGTGCCATCTCCAAGTTCAAAATTTTGTAGCCGCACCTGGTGTGGTTGCTTGAGGGCTGGGAGCAGCTCCTGCAGCTAAGGGGGCGTGTTGTAAATGTCCAGGGAGGCAAATGCCAACTGCCGAGATATAGGAGGAGATAATTAGTCAACAGGTGGGGGAGGGAGTAAGCAGAGGAGGCAGAATAGGTGGGGGGTGGGGTGAAGGAGGAACAATGATTAGGTAACAAGTGGGGGGAGGGAGGCAGAGAGGTGAGGGATGATCAAAGAGAATCGGAGGAACAGACAAAAGAGTCAGTGAAACAAGAGAGGATTTAAGCAATTTCAGAACTAGGCTAACCCAAATTTAGGCAGAGAAATTAAAATGAGCTCTAAAAATAATTTTGCAGTAACAATTAAGATACACAGGAATGACTGAGCAAACAAATTCTGAACAGTTCTAAAACAGTGCAAATAAGAGAAAAAACATGATTTTAACAGGCATTGAGGCAGGCTTTTAGCAAATTTTGTGACAGACAAGCAGTGAAAGCAGGCAGAAAGCCTTGCTGAAAACATCACATGACCAAATTCTGAGCGTTTCCAGCACTTGCACCCAGATCACAGTCAGGAGCCAAGCAGGAGAGCAGGCAGAAAGCCTTGTGGAAATCGGCCCAAAGCCAAAATTGATCCCAATCTGGAGCCTAGCAGGGAAGGCAGTTAGAAACCTCTCTGTAGGATTAAATCAAGCAGTACTTCACTCAGGTCACCCAGGTTAGAGAGAGCTCTGCAGTTGGCATGCTAGTTTCGGTGGACAAATTAATTGAATGTACAGTAGCTGGTTGTACTACTCGGAGGACAAATTAAATTAAAAGTAAAATAGTTGGTCCTCCTAGTTTGTGCAAGAGTGCATGAAATTAAAACTTTACGTTTTTAGACAACTAGTCTGGTTGCCACCCAATCTGGTCAATTTACTTAATACAATTGCAGTTGGAACTGCACACATAAAGGTTTAGTAGACTCAGAGCTCTAGGGCTTAGGAAGGATCAGTCCATGAAAAAGGCACCAGATTCAAATGTGTTGGCCTAGCATGGTGCCATCTACCAGTTCAAAATTCTGTAGCCGTACTTGGTGTGGTTGCTTGCAGGCTGGGAGAAGCTCCTGCAGCTATGGGGTCATGTTGGAAATGCCCAGGGAGGCAGATGCTGACTGATGTGGTTGCTTGCGGTCTGGGAGCAGCTTCTACGGCTATGCAGCTAAGAATATTGCTAAAGCATTATGGTAAACCTGTAATGCTGCAGAGCTGCAAAGGTGGAGACTTGTCCCTTCCAGTGGAAGAAAGGTCTGACATCATGGGACAGAGCCAGAGGATATACCACCTGGATGGTGGGAGGAGCTTAGCTTAGAGACATGTGATGAATTAGCACTTCTAGTGGAACTGCCAGAGTGTGGATAGTGAACTGTATCAACACCCTTAGAAGCACAGATTAACATAGAAGAAGCCAGTACCACTGACTGAGCATACCGATATTGCCTGTTCGTAAGTGACCAACACTGGCAGATTACCAGTTTGTCTTTGCAAAAGTTTTTCTGTACCAAGGTGGTGACTCCATTCTACATAGAAACATAGACTTTGACGGCAGATAAGGACCGTTAGGCCCATCTAGTCTGCCCATTTCCCTACCTACAGGATAGGCCGCAGATCCTAGTTAACCAACAGCCTATATCTTCCTGCCCCCCACAAGAATTGTCTTATGTCTGTCCCATGCATTCTTGAATTCTCCCACAGTTTTAGACCCCACAACTTCCTCAGAAAGACTGTTCCATGCGTCCACTACCCTCTCTGTGAAATAATACTTCCTCACATTGCCCCTGAACCGCCCTCCTTCTATCTTTAAATTGTGTCCCCTTGTTCTTGCAAGTCTCTTTTTCTGAAAGATGCTACCCTCTCGGACTTTGTTGATTCCCTTGAGGTACTTGAAAGTTTCTATCATGTCCCCCCTTTCCCTTCTTTCCTCAAGGGTATACATATTAGGCCATATTCTGGCCTGCAATCCATGTTTCCAAGAATCAACACATTCTATTCCCCCTAGCTTACCCCTCAAGGCAGAGCCTGCCAGCTAGAGAGAGACATTTTCCATTTGGAAGGGTTTGAGCCCAAGTAGGGGTGGTAGCCCTCATTCTGTCTCATTTACGCCCTTCTTGAGTCTCAAGAGCTGCTAACATCACAGAGCCACATGTAAGGCCAATGGGTATGCTCCCTTCTCCACTGCCCCCAATGCAGCAACACACTCTGTGGCCATGGTTACCCTGTGGAGGAAGAATGCCTCCCAAGTGTTTGTTGTCCAACTGTACAGAGTGGGGGAGGCATGACACCGCTCCTTCCCCCAAGATTGAAAACTTCCATCTCAGGGCCTCCAGACCAGCACGGACCTAGGCTCAATTGCATAGCACTGTAACAAGCTACCATTGGGGTGGCCTTTTATTATTATTTTTTTTTTCAATATAAAGCAAAAGGAGGCATAAAGATCCATGGGTTACAGCACAAAAGTGAATCAAGAGTTAAAGTTTGAAGGCTTCTATAACCAAACTATTTAGAACATGAGGTTTTGAATAATAGCAACCGGAAATGACTAGAGGTACAGCACTGTTACTAAAGTCAAGCAGAAAGTATTACACTACTCTGCCCCACTGTTTGCAGTCATGGCCCTCACTTATTTTAAGAGTCACAAAAATGTTATGAAAGTTTTGGCTATCTTGGAATTGTTTCCATTCTGTACATTCACGTAGACAATAACTCAGCACTTCCTGTGTGTAACATCACCCTTTGATGTCTGTCCCTGCTTGTAACCTACCATCTGGGTCGCTACGTCGCTACTGCAAAAGGGTCTCTTTCCCCAAGAGCTGACCCAGCTAATGACTATACATAAATTAAGTTGTGCTAATTTATGAAACTTTGTTTTGTTTAGAAAGAAAAACAGACTGCATACGGCCACAGAAATGTTCCTGGAAATTGTGCAAAAGCGAGATTTTCCGGAGTTCATCACCACTTACTTGAATCTGGATCATACCTTTTTAAGTGGCGACTTCCACACTGTATTCTGTCTCTGATGACCAATACGTTTCCTTTAGTTATTCAGCTATACTGTAATATGTAATTCAAAATTTAGACTGCATAACTATATTGTATGATGCAACTTTGTTTATCTTGAAAAATTCAATAAAAACTTTTATAGCAAAAAAAAACACTTTTGCTTGCAGGGTGTGTAAGCCTCTCTTCATGCACAACAGTTACTCAGTAAATGCTGTAATGAAAATAACGTTTGTGCTTTTATTTGCTAGTGGAAAATTAGGAACTAACATTTGGGTACCTTTTATTGGACCATCATAGTACATAGAGGTTACGGCATGCAAGTTGTGCTGGCCACATGTATGTCACCTGACCTTCTGCCCCGGTGGTGGCACTCAAAATATAAAGTGACACCCATGCTCGTCTGCACTTTTTGAAAATAAGCACCCCTATTCCTTGTCTTTCCCCTATTTGTCCCATGTTGTTGCTAATTTTAAACATACCCTTTTCCTTGATTTGACAGATGAGGAGGAGTACCACTCATTAGTGAAAGTGCCACCACCGGGCCTTCTGCCTAAAGACACTTGCCTCGAAATCTTGTGCACTGTACCATCAGCAAAGAGTATGTGGAATTATACAATTATATTGCACTCTGTGGCCCGGATATTCAAACTGCGCCAGGCTGTGGTGCAAGCCTGGGCACAGCTCAATTTTGTTGCGCACGGGTGTGGCCTGGGCGATATTCAACGGAGCTGCGCTATGGTGCAACAGCTTTGAATATCACACCCTGTCCACCCCCACTATGTATGGCGCAGTGGCACTGCGCCAGCACAAGTGGCCAGAGTGGAGCATGGAGATGCGGTGGCGCAAGTGCCATTGCACCATGCACAGCACCTGCGATATTCAAACGGGGACATGCAAATAGGGCCATAAGTTATGCAAGGTGCACAGGGGGCCATTTGCATCCTATTACGGCCCCATTTGCATGCCATTAGCATGCAGGTGCGCCGATCCCCGATGACTTGCGCCTGTCACCCTGCCAGGCAGCAGCCGTCGGGGACCGACGCCGCCTGCAGCCCGATCGCGGGAAGTCCTGTAAGAGACAAAACATGTCCAATATCCCTGGTGGTCCAGTGGACTGCTATGTGCCCCGAGCACGGGCATCACTGTATCCCCCCCAAGTCCGATATCCCTGGTGGTCCAGTGGATGGCGCTGAGCCGATCGCGGGCATCATTCATCACCCCAAGTCCGATATCCCTGGTTATCTAGTGTACCCCACCCACCCGCCCACTGAGCCCCACCACCCGCTCCCACCCGTCAGGCGGTGGTGGCAACACCACCACCTGCCACCCGCCGCCCGCCGACTGACAGCTTGGTAGGCTGCATGCCCATTGGTTCAGAGCATGAGCCAATGGGCATGCAGCCACTCGTACTACTCCAGTCCACGCATGTAGATTGATTCATTTCACATATCTGGACTGAAGTAATACATAGAGCCTACATGCCCTTTGGCTCATGCTCTGAGCTCGATGGGCGTCATCTAGCTAATCGAGTCAGTGGGCGGAGGTGGCGGCAGTGAGGGTGCTTTACCGGCTGATGGGGGAGCGGGTGGTGGGGCTCAGTGGGCGGTGGGGGGTACACTAGATCACCAGGGATATCGGACTTGGGGAGGGTGATGAATGATGCCCACGATCGGCTCAGCGCGTCCATTGGACCACCAGGGATATTGGACTTGGGGAATACAGTGATGCCCGCGATCGAGCACATAGCGTCCACTGGACCACCAGGGATATTGGACTTGGGGGAGGTGATGAATGATGACCGCGATCGGCTCAGTGCAGTCCACTGGACCACCAGGGATATTGGACTTGGGGGTGATTAATGATGCCCGCGATCGGGGCATGGGGGGCACCGACAGGTGTGGCAGGAACAAGTGATGGCCACCCACAGGTGGCAGCTGCTGTGTTGCGCCCTGCAATGCAGCAGCTCACCTGTGGGTGGCCATCACTTGTTCCTTTTTTTGGGGGCGTAACTTTGTGCAGGCGCAGGCAGGGGTGCACATGCATGACTCTGCACAGCCCCGGCTGAATATCGGGCTGTGCAGGTTGATGGGCACGCCCCTACCTGTGCCTGATACATCACTGATGCGTCCCGCATCGACGAAAGTGGCGACTTTTCCCTTTTAAATATCGCACTGGGCGCATCAGTGGGTTGTGCATGGCGCAACCCTTTGAATATCTGGGCCTGTGAGTCTAATAGAAGGCTTTAATTGCCTTGGTCCAAAATTGTATTAAACATAATTTGTAAAATAGCCAAAAAGCAGGAACAACCTCTGGCCAGTATATCATCATACTTTATCATTCACTATACAAAAGGTATCCTAGATGCTAAGAAAACAGCTGGGTACAAAATTAATTTGCATTTGGGGAAAGGTTAATAATGTTTTGTATTACAGTAGTTCTGAGGGTAGGTGGCGCTGGTATGGTACCTTTAATAAGCACAATCATGGATAACATTATGTTTTTTGTACCCTCCCCTATTATGTCTTATTGTTTAATAATTACTGTCCAGAATTGTTAATAGCTAAATAACTGTGTGTGATTTTTGGTTACATCTGGTCATATGCTTCTGCAAGTTATCTATCAAACTTGCACTGCTGAAGTTGTGCACCTCAGTAGCACAACTGCCTCTTGTTTCAAACAATTACTGTCCCTTACAGAAAAGCAGCTGAATTTTTACATCTTAAAAACAAAGAAGTTAAAGTTTACATAACCAAACTATGAGTTCCCAAATGAGTTTATTTAAAGTAAAGTTGTAACATCTGTCACTTACAGTTATAAGCTTCATAGGATGTTAACCTGCCATGGCGATAGTCTGAGGAAGGCAACATTTTAAATGTTAACGCAATCCTGTAACAGACGGAAGGGATTGTAACTCTGGCCAAACTGCCTGCCAGATGACTGTCTTTCAGCTCGGGGGCACGCCCCATTGAATACTATGGGGGCAATTTTAAAACCATTACTATGCATATTTAAGCTACCTTTCATGGAAATGAAAGCACTGCTCAACTAATAGGGGCCCTGGTAAGTGGACTAGGAAGTTGGAAGGGGATCAGCTGGTAGGCAGTTCTGCCAGAGTTACAATCCCTTCCCTCTTTTACAGGACTGCATTAAATGTTAAAATTTTGCCACTCACAGACTGTCGCCATGGCAAGGTAAAAGGCTATTAAGCCCATAAGGTGATCTTACACCTTATTTTTTTTTTCTATTCAGATTTTTATGGTATTTTGTCTTTTTCTCCACAACCCTGGCCCCCTACCTTGGATGCGTACACATGCATATGGAGACATGCACACACCACGCCTCAAGGGGCCCTCCCTTCATGTCGCCCCCGCCACCTATGCTAACCACCGGACCTCTACCCGGTGGCAACCACCCCCAGGAGAGGAGAGGAGAGCTGCGTTCTGGCTTGCTCAATCCTGCTCCGACCCTCCCCCCCCCATGCCGGCATCCTGATGACCCGAGTCCGTTCCCGGGTCGCCGGCATAGCGCGAGGTAAGGATCCAGCACCTCAGCCCTCAGCACCACCAGGCCAGCTTCTACACCTTTATTTTAACAGAAATGTCTGTCTCTCTAAGCCCCTCCATTACTAGAAATGTTGGACAGTAATTGTAAACAAACAAAAAAAAAGGGGTAGGGGTGTGTGACACAAACTGTTAGACACAGCTTTGGTGTGAGATGCTGTAATAAACCCTGTGAGCTTTGCTGTCCGGGATTCATTTAGCATCCCACACCTCATGTGTGTATAAAATTCTGGTTACACACACTTACGTATGTATTATGTTTGTTGAGAGCAGTGTTATATACAATAAGTCATGAAAATAAATATGCACCACAGGTTAAAGAAGTCCCAGCAAGGGTGTTGAAATACAAGTAACTTTCTATGTCAGGATGATACAGCTTGGTCCTAATTATGAGAGAGCCCAGTGTGTAGTAATGCGGTGAATTTCCTGATTTCATCTTAGAAGTACAGAATGTGTCAGCAGAAAATGACACGTAGGACCATCTAGTCTGCCTTTTTGCCATGCCTATTACTATACCCTGGACCCTATTCAGACACAGGAGTCCCTCCCTTCTCCCTTTCCTCTACCTATTATGCCCTTGTGCCTATCCCACGTGTGCTAGAAGCTCCCCTCTGTCTTCACCGCCACCAACTCTTCTGGCAGGTTGTTCCAGGCATTCAATGCCCTTTCTGTTAAGTATTTTCTCAATTTCATCTTAAACTGCCCCCTCCTACCAAGCACCATAGCATGCCCCCATGTTCTGGTGCTTCTCCTCTGAAAGAGACTCCCCTCCCATACATTGTTCACCCCATGAGGTACTGATTTGTTTCAATCATGTCCCCTTTTGCTCTACTGTCTTCCAAGGAGTACATGTTGAGCTCCTGCAGCCTCTCCTTGTGATATATGGTTTCTCATGCAACTCCTGCATCATTTTGGTTGCCCTCCTCTGGACACCTTCCTCCCTGTTCATCTCCTTACGAAGGTGCAGCCTCCAGAACTGGACACAGTACTCCAGGTGGGGTCTCACTAGTGAGTGATACAGTGCAACACCACCTCCCTTCTTCTACTAGAAATCCCTCTCCCTATACAACCTAGTATCCTGCTAGCCTTGCCGCACTACTCGTGCCACCTTGAGATGAGATATGATTAACCCCAAGGTCTTTCTTTTGCTTGGTAAAGTATGGTTATGTAAGAACTTACCATAACAGTAGATCTTTGAGGGGATCTCTTGCAACAGGCCATCACAGGTAGGACTCCGCCGTCAGGCACTAGGAGTACACAGAAACTTTTCTAGCTAGCGGTCTACCAAAGGAGGCCACCCACCCAACGCTGGCTACTCTATAAGGGTTCTCATGTCCCCTCCCATTCTCACGCTGGAGACCCCAGAACATCTGGCTGAGGGAACTGAGGAGGAACCAAGATTCCAGGAAAAGCTGGGGGGGGGAGGCTGAAGGTCTTTTCTTGGAGAGAAAGTGTATGCAGGATAAACAGGCCCAGAGGGAGGGAGGGAAAAGCAAGGCCTGCTGCAAGAAGTCCCCTTGAAGATCTGTTATGGCAAGTTTTTACATAACTGTATTACCTTACGTCAGGGGAATCTCTTGCAGCAGGTCATCACAGGTAGGACAAGTAGCAAGCAGTTCTCATAACTGACAGCATTACATAAATGGGCGGAGGCAAAACGGTCTAAGAAAGAAGGCCCTGCCAAGCAGGCAGACCAAAATTGGCTCGACACCTAGAAGCTATGTCCAGGCTGTAGTGCTTAGTGAAAGTGTGAACAGAACTCCAAGTAGCAGCTGTGCAGATTTCCACAGTGGACACATTATGAAACAGACTACCAAGGCAGCCATCTCCCTGGTGGAATGACCATGAACACCAGGAAGCTCCTTACCATACTGCCGGTAACAGAAAATAATGAAGTTGGCTAACAACTTGGACAGACACTGCTTAGAGACTGGTGTGCCCTCTTTCCTGGGGTGAATGAAATAAACAACTGAGAGGACTTCCTGACCTCTTTGGTCCTGTGTGTATAATATTGCAAAACTCTATGCACATCCAACATGTGGAGTAATGCTTCCCTTGGATTGGCATGCTCCTGAAAATACACAGGAAGATGAATATATTGGTTTAAAGTAAACTCAGATGCCACTTTAGGGAGAAACTGAGGATTAGTACGTAAAGACACCCTATCTTTATGAAAAACCAAGTAAGGCTCCTTACACATAAGGGCCTAAAGCTTGTAAATCCTCCAAGTGGAAGTAACAGCAACTAAAAATAACACTTTCCATGACAGACAGCGTAGCTCACAAGTCACGGATGGTTCAAAAGGAGGCAAGGTGAGCTTTTCCAACACAAAGCTAAGATCCCAAGCTGGGACAGGGTTACGGACCCAGTCAGTTGTTCCACTCCACAATCCATACACCATTCTGGGGGAGCATAGCTCCCCTATGGATGCACCCACAGAGGAGACTAAGGAGGCTGAGGACAGCTGTCACAAGGGAGGCCCACAGGAAGGAGGCAGAGGACACCACAAGGAAAGGAAGCAGCTCCTGGTGGGGGACTCACTTATTAGGGGGATAGAACTGGGAGGAGCTGGGAAAACTGAAGTAAGGTGCCTGCCTGGTGCCATGGCTTGGAGGGACAGGAAGTGCATCCTCAGGATCACGACAACAGCTGCAAGGGATTCTGAACTGGACATAATTGTCCACCTAGGGACAAATAACTTGGCTCATCATGAGGTTAGAGCAGTGCAGGAGGACATTACAGAGTTGGGGAGGGGCCTAAGACAAGTAGCATACACAGTATCCTTCTCAGAGGTGCTGCCTGTCAAAGGCATGGGGCAGGCAAGGGTAATTGGCACCATGCAGTTTAATGAATGGTTGAAAAAATGGTGCGGAGCACAGGGGTTTGGCTTCATTGGGGACTGGGGTTCCACCTGGAGGGACACCAGCCTATACTGGCAGGATGGTCTGCATCTGTCCAGGAAGGGACAAGTCTTTTGAGCAATCAGTTTAAATGCTTCATTGGCAAGCTTTTAAACTAGTCAAAGGGGGAGGCACTGACAAGCAGCAGAAAAATCCCAGCCTCTCCCGACAAAACAGGGTACTAAATGAGAAAAAGACCAAGGTAGAACGGTCAGTGGGGGATGCTGCAACAAAAGGTAAAGCCATCAAAAAATGGAAAGCAATGAGTACCAATGCCCGTAGTCTAGGTAACAAGCTTCCTGAATTAGTGGCCTTGATGGAGGAGGAACATCTGGATATCGTGGCAGTCACAGAAACATGGTACACACAAAACCATGACTGGGACGTAAACATACCAGGATACACTATCTACAGGAGGGACAGGGAGGGTAAAAGAGGAGGAGGAGTAGTTCTTTACATAAGGGAAGGAATAAAAGCAACAGAACAAAAGGGTAAACAGGGAGGAGAAGAAGCACTGTGGGTAATTTTGGAGACTGGCAATGGCACCACAATCCACAAGGTGTTATACAGACTCCCTTCTCAGGGGAGGAAATGGACAAGGAAATGATAGAAAGTATACTTAGAATGGCAGAAAAAGGGAGATATTGCTGATGGGTGATCTGAATATGCCAGATGTTAACTGGAGTGCAGTTGCAGCTGCCACTGAAAGAGTGCAGTTATTCTAGATGCCCTACAGGGGCATGCCTTAGACAACTAGTACTGGAGCCCACTCGAGAGGGAGCAATATTAGACTTGATACTCTCAAATGGAGATGGAGAGAGGATCACAGATGTAGAAGTGGGTAGCTATCTGGGAACTAGCGACCATCGAACAGTATGGTTCACAATAAACAAGCAATAGAGTCTAGTTCATACAAAGACAAAAGTACTGGACTTTAGGAGGGCTGACTTTGCCAAAATGGGTGAGTGCCTAAGGAATGCACTAGCAAATGGGCAGGAAGGAGGGGTGGAAGAACAATGGGGAATAATAAAAACTGCCATCACAGAGGTAACGAGCCTTTGTGTGAAGCAAATAAACAAAACAAGACGATGTAAGAAACCATTATGGTTCTCAAAGGAAGTGGCAGTGAAGGTTCAAGAGAAAAAGAAAGCATTCAGGAAGTACAAGGAATCGCAGAAGGAGCAGGACAGAGAACTGTATCAGTTAAAGCAAAAGGAGGCTGGGAAGGCAGTCAGAACAGCAAAGGCCCAAACCAAGGAAAAGATAGCCAACTCAGTTAAGAAGGGGGATAAAACCCTTTTATAGGTACATCAGGAGGCGAAGGAAGACCAAGGGAGGGATAGTGAGGCTTAATAAAGGGGAGGAGGGTGGGCAGAGGGAGACTTGAAAAGGCAGAGATACTAAACAAATATTTTGCTCAGTATTTACAAAGGAAGAGGGAGGTACATAAAACAAACAGTAGTAACACTCTGGATACAGAAGTTGATACCGCCCATTTACAAAAAGGGTTCTGAAAGAACTCTGAAAACTGAAGGTGGACAAAGCAATGGGGCCTGATGGGATTCATCCCAGAATTCTAAAAGAACTAAGGGTAGAACTAGTGACACCACTGACTACCCTTTTAACAAATCATGGGAGGATGGGGTGGTACCCGAGGACTGGAGGAGGGCAGATGTGATTCCCCTTCACAAAAGTGGGAGCAAGGCAGACGCAGGAAACTATAGACCAGTTAGTTTAACCTCAGTGATAGGGAAAATGATGGAATCACTTCTAAAGAAAAGAATTGTCAAGTATCTCGAGGCCAGAGGGGCACAGGACCCTAGGCAGCATGGATTCACAGCAGGAAGGTCATGCCAGACGAATCTGATAGATTTCTTTGACTGGGTGACCAAAGTAGTAGATCAGGGAGGGGCTGTGGACATGGCCTACCTAGACTTTAGCAAGGCATTTGACACAGTCCCACACAAAAGATTAATATACAAGTTAGCCAGCCTGGGAGTGGGTCCCAAGATGACAGCCTGGGTAAGAATTGGCTGGAGAATAGGACACAGAGAGTAATAGTAAATGGAGTCCACCTGAAGAAAGGAGGGTTACTAGTGGGGTACTGCAGGGTTCGATTATTAGGACCGGTCCTCTTCAATGTCTTTATAGCGACATTGCAGAGGGACTGAAGAAAAGTATGTCTCTTTGCAGATGACACTAAGATCTGCAACAGAGTTGATGCACAGGTGGAGTGGAAAGGATGAGAAGGGACTTGGTAAGGTTAGAGGAATGGTCAAATGTATGGCAGCTTAGATTCAATGCTAAGAAGTGCAAGGTAATGCACCTGGGAAACAAAAACCCAGGGAAGAGTAAACAATGGGGGTGAGATACTAACAACAACAAAAATGGAAAGGGACCTGGGGTAGTCATATCAGATGACCTAAAGGTGGGCAAGCAATGTGAGAGGCAGCAAGGAGGCTGGGGGATACTGGGATGCATAGGAGAGGCATCACCAGTAGAAAACAGGAAGTTATCATCCCTCTGTACAGACAGCTGGTGAGACCCCATCTGAGTCCTGTGTGCAGTTCTGGAGACCCATCTCATAAAGACATAGACAGGATGGAAGCTGTCCAGAGGAGGGCAACTAAAATGGTGCAGGGTCTGCACCGGAAGACATATGAAGAGAGACTTAAGGAGCTTAATATGTATAGCCTCGGGGAAAGGAGGGAGAGGGGGGACATGATAGAAACTTTCAAGTACCTCAAGGGAATCAACAAAGTCCAAGAGGGTAGCATCTTTCAAAAAAAGAGGTGTGCAAGAACAAGAGGGCACAATTTGAAGATGGGGGCGGCTCAGAGGTAATTTGAGGAAGTATTTTTTCACAGAGAGGGTTGTGGATGCATGGAACGGCCTTCCGGAGGAGGTTGTGGAGTCAAAATCAGTGGTGGAATTCAAGCATGCATGGGATAGTCATAAGGCAATTCTGGGGGGTGGGGGTAGGAAGAAGTAGGCTGCTGGTTAACTAGGATCTGCAGCTTATCCAGTAGGTAGGGAAATGGGCAGACTGGGTGGGCCAAGCGGTCCTTATCTGCCGTCAAATTCTATGTTTCTATGGATCGGGGATTTCAAATGCAGAATGCCTCTTAAAAAGTTGGACCACCGCTTGCCCATCCACAGGTACATGGTACGCAGAGATGGCAGATAAATGTACTTAATGGATGAGTACTTAAGGCCTGTGTCCGAAAGTGACAACAGGTACTCCAGGATCTTGTTGACTGGACATGTGACGGGATCTAGGTGGTGCAAAGCAGCCCAAATTGCAAAGCGCTTCCACTTTTTTTTTTCTGTTAATCTATTTTCCTCCTACTTCCCCTACAGCGCTCCCTCCTGCCAGGTCGCCCAGCCCCATCTCCCACTCGCAGCTTACCTCTCTGCTTCCTCCATGGCTTGCCCCCATGGCAGGGTGGCAGGGATCCCTCAACTTGTCGGAATGGATCCGGTGCTGGGGGTTACTGCCAATCGCAGGCACAGGGCCTGCGGCAACCTGTAGTCATCGTGCTGAGGGGCCATTTTCCATTTTTCTCTCCCCCAAGTGCAGCACAGCGGCGTGCAATGACGCCAATGGCTGAGCCGCGCATGCTCCAGCATGCGACATGCCGGTGCACCGCCCCGTTACTGCCCCCTACGTGTGAGCCACCAGTGTTGGCCCCCGCTCACCAGGGTCAGGCATGCAGTGAACTCTGTCCCACCCCTCCCCTGAGAGGAGAGCTGTCCTCGGGATGGTCAATGCTCTCCCTCCCCCGCCGACCCCTGGCAGCCCGCTCACACCGCTCACACGGGTCGCCGGTGTGGTAAGAGGTAAGGCATGATGCCTCAGCCTCCACGCCACAGAGCCGGCAAAGCACTTCCACTTCATGGAATAAGTGGCTCTGGTGGAGCGACCTGATGCTCAGATGGACCAGGGTGCCCTGTTTCTGGGAGAGCAAGCCTGTGCACATTGGGAGAGGAACTGGAGGTTCCACTGCTAGTTGCTGAAGCAGACAAAACCACATCTGGCAAGGCCAAAAAGGGGCGATAAGAATCATGGTCACCCCCTCCATCTGTAGTTTGATGAGAACTCGCTGCAGAAGAGGGAAGGGAGGAAAGGCATACAAAAACCTCCCTTTCCAGGGGAGGGTCAATGCATCTCACCAGAAAACTCCAGGCTCTGGAGCGAGCGAGCAGAAAAGTATCAGTTTTGTGTTGAGTGGGGACACAAAAAGGTCGAACTTGGGGCAATGCCAGTGGTTGAACAGATCCTGCATGATGGAGGGCAGAAGCTCCCAGTCATGTGCCCGAAACTGGGACCAGCTTAAACTGTCCGCTAAGACATCTTGCATGCCTGGGACATGTACAGCTGAAAGATGAAGACCGTGATTAAGAGCCCAGTACCATACACACATCGCCTCCCAATACAGGGGATATGAGTGGGTCCCATCCGCTTGTTGATGTAATGAACCATGCTGGTGTTGTCTGTCTTGACCAGCAGTGGACCCAGGGGAAGATGGGTCTGGAAGGCCTGAAGGGCATATAGCATGGCTTGCATCTCCAGAACATTTATATGCAGATGGCCCTCGGCTGCTTGCCAGAGCCCTTGGGTCTGTGAGCCCCCAGATAGGCTCCCCATCCTGAGTTGGACTCATCCAGTTAGACTTCTTTCTCCACAGAGGAAGGGGAGAGGCAAGAGGGCTACAGCGACCGCCTGGAGAAACTAGTGCTGGGCTGTAATAGTGCCTTGTTTCTGAAACTTTTTTTTGTTATAAGTTACAGGAGGAGAGTTACTGTTTTCTGGTCCATGGTTACTGCAGGCAGGGATCTTATTGTATTGTTTTGCAGGAGCAGAACCTGAGGATATGGAAGCACCAGAAGACAGACAGCAGCCATTTCTCTTTGCTGCTAACAAAGTGAGCTGATTGTTTCATTTGTTACAAACCCCAGAGGCTGCAAGGGGGGCTCATTTACAAAGGTTCCATGTCCAAAAATTAATTATACAGAGGATGAAATAAACACAGGTACATTGCGTGGGAAAAACAACATGAGGATAGCTTGACAACAAACTGTAGTACTAAACATAACAGATTGTAATAGGACCTATACATATGAATAGATTGAACAACAAACTAACGTACTAGTCTAACAAAATATATTAAGTGCTGTAATTATGAAGAAATTCACAGACTAAATAAGAGGGAACTAGGGGTGGAGAAAGGTCTGAAAAAATTAAAAAGTTGTGAGAGAGGAGGAGTTTAGTGGGCAATGAGCGGGGGATAGGAGAGGGCAGTAAAGCCAGAGTGGGGCTCCATAATAGAGGACAGTTGGTAGCATTTAAGAACTAGTAAGAGAAAGAAGAGAGTGACCTGAGGCCCGATGGAAATGCAGAGTAGCGGCCCCAGGGGGCCTTGTCAAGTGGGGTTGTAGAGTTACATACTGAGGGCTATAAGGGTTAAGTGGGGCAATCACAGCTGCTAAGGTTAACTAGGTGTCGTAGAAGACAGTTTTTGAAGGAGCCAATATTTGGAGTGGATTGAATGTGTACCGGAAGGCTGTTAAACCAGAGGGGGTCTCTATACATGAATGCTCTTTGTCAACGGGATGTCCTGCATAACAAAGTCTGGAGAGCTTGATTTGGTGAGCTTCTAGTGTATCGCATGTTAGCAGGGGCCCTCCTTAGAAGCTACTGGATAGATGAGGGGGATAACCCTAGGAGGATCTTTTCGGTCAAGAGGCAGATGTGATAGTGGATTCTGTTCTGAAGGTTGAGACAATTAGATTGAGCATATAGGTTGCAGGTGTGAGTGTCCCAGCTTGTGCCAGTAAGTAGCCGGAAGGCTTTATTGAGGGTGACCACAATCAAGCTGAGGGCAGTAGTGGAGGCCGCACCATAGAATACAAGGCCATAGTCGATGATTGATAGAATGGAGCTGGTCAAGGCAAGGCATAAAGCCTCTTGGGTCATGCAGTGCCGGTGCCTGTAGAGGAGCCCAAGTCTGACATAACAAAAAAAATGTAAAATTAAATGAAGCCTATACAAGGGAAGGTTAACAACAGACATGATGGGGGTGGTGCAATGCAGTGGTTGTGGGGCGGCAGTCTTCAGGGAGATGTTCTGGAGACTGCGATACTGTCCTATCTGCAGGCACCTCTCTGGGTTGAGGGAGGAGGTTGCTCATCTCCGAGCCAAGTTGGCCAGGGTTCAGAAGGCCTCCACCCCCACCCAGGGACCACAGAGTCCACACATGCTGCCTCAGAGGATGCCAGTAATGAGGGGGCGCGTGGACGAAGGTGGGCTCAGGGAAGCTGAGGGAGATGGGACAGAGATGCATCCAATCTGAGGTTCCAGTCCACAACTCCTATGCCATTCTGGCAAGGTGGGACAGTTTAGAGGAGACACTCGCAGTGGTGGACAAGGCAGATGTGGGGATCCTCCATAGTGGAGACCCCCGTGGGATGGCACAGAACCCCAGAGGAGAAGGAAGCAACTCCTGGTGTGGGACTCTATTATTAGGGGGTAGTCCTGGAGGCAGCAAACAGGGAGGTCAGGTGCCTACCTGGTGCCATGGCTTGGAGGGATGGGAAGCAAATCCAAAGGACTGCTGGGGCAGCAAGCCGGGAGGGTGAGCTAGATATTATCCACCTGGGGAAAAATGACCTGGCTGGGGATGAGGTGAGAGCAGCGCAGAGGGAGTTCACAGAGTTGGGAAGTGGTCTTAGGTGGCACACACGGTCATTTTTTTTTGAAGTGTTACCTGTTTATGGCATGGGTGAGGCCAGGGTGCTCCGCACCAAGAGATTCAATGAATGGCTGAAAAACTGGTGCAGAGCTGAGGGATTTGGCTTCACTGAGGACTGGGGGACCATCTGGGGGGATGCAGGCTTTTGTACAGCAGGGATGGCCTGCATCCAGCTCGGGGAGGAACCAGGGTCCCCAGTGAGAGGTTTAAATCTTTCATTGGCAAGCATTTAAACTAGCCAAGGAGGGTAGTGCCGGAAGTAAGCAGGAAAAAAACAACTGCACACACACACGCACACACAAGTTAAGATAGACAAACAAAAGAACACTAGGGCTGAGGAATAAAAAAAAAGAATCTACAAGTGGGGGTAAAGTCAGAGAAGGCATGGAGGGAAAGCAAAGGGAAAAGGAGGGAGCTGGTAAGGGTGAAGGCAGCAAAACATGGAAAGCCATGTGTACAAATACCCATAGCCTGGGTAACAAGATCCCAGACCTAGCAGCCTTGATGGTGCAGGAAGACTTGAACATTGTTGCAGTCACTGAAACGTGGTACACAAATAAATATGATTGGGATGTTACCATACCAGGGTACACAATCTTCAGGAGAGACAGAGAGAGAGCAAAAAGGGTGGAGGGTAACTGTCTACATCAAGGAGGGGATGAAAGAAACTGATTTAGGGGAAGACAGGAAGGGGAGGAGGCACTATGGGTCACATTAGAAACAGGAAATGGCACCACCATCTGCACTTGAGTTGTCAAGAGACCTCCAGCGCAGAGGGAGGAAATAGACAGGGTATTAGTGGAAACCATCCACAGAATAGCAGAAAAAGGGGAGGTGTTGCTGATGGGGGACCTGAACATGTCAGATGTTAACTGGAACACCTATGCTGCAGCCACTACCAGGAGCAGAGACAGCCTGGATGCCCTGCAGGGGGCATGCCTCAGACAGCTAGTGGTGGAACCCACACAGGAGGGAGCAATATTAAACCTGGTCCTCACAAATGGTGACAGAATAACAGACCTATCAGTGGGCAGTTATCTAGGGTCCAGTGATCACCATATAGTGTGGTTTAAGGTGAAAATGGGTAGAGTCAAGCCACACAAAAGTAAGGGTCATAGATTTCAAGAGGGCTGACTTTGGAAAATTGGGGGAATACCTCAAAACAATCCTGGCAAAAGGGGAAGGGGGGGTAGAGAAACGGTGGGAAAAACTTAAAGAAGCCATAGCAGAGGCAACAAGCCTCTCTGTAAAGCTAGTAAACAAAGCAAAAAGAAAGAAAAAAAACACTATGGTTTTCAAAAGAAGTGTCAAGTAAGATTAGGGAAACAAACAGGCATTCAGAAAGTACAAGGAAACGCAGAAGGAAGGAGACAGGGAACTGTATCACGCAAAACAGAAGGAGGAGGGGAAGGCAGTCAGAAGCGCAAAGGCGCAAACTGAAGAAAGAATAGCCCAATCAGTAAAAGAAAGTGATAAAACCTTCTTCAGGTATATTAGGGAAAGAAAAAAGACCAAGGGAGGGATTGTGAGGCTTAATAAACGGGGGTGGGGAGTAGGTGGAGGGGGACCTAGAAAAAGCAGAAATTCTAAACGAATCCTGTTGCTCAGTATTTAGAAAAGAAGAAGGGAGGGACCAGAAATAGGGGGTAGAAATGTACATGGAGGAGAGGGGGACACCAATCCATTCACGGAGGAGGGAGTCCTAAAGGAACTCTCAAAACTAAAAGTGGACTAGGTAATGGGGCTGGATGGGATGCAACCAAGAATACTGATAGAGCTCAGAGAGGTACTAGGGGCAACACTGTTAAGCCCTATTCAGCAAATCACTGGAGGAAGGAGTGGTACCAAAGGACTAGAGGATGGTGAATGTGGTACCATTACACAAGAGTGGGAGCAAGTTGGAAGCTGGGAATTACAGTCGTCAGTTTGACCTCAGTTGTAGGGAAAATAATGGAATCCATTCTGAAGGAAAGGATTGTGGCATATCTCGAGGCCAGCGGGGCACAAGACCCAAGGCAACATGGATTCACAGCTGGTAGATCTTGTCAAACAAATCTGATACATTTCTTTGACTGGGTAACCAGGGTGGTTGATCAGAGAGGGGCTGTAGACGTGGCCTACCTAGATTTTAGCAAGGCATTTGACACTGTCCCACACAGGAGGTTAGTAAACAAGTTGGGCAGTATGGGAGTGGGACCTAAGGTGGTAAATTGGGTTAGACATTGGCTGAGCAACAGGACACAGAGGGTGGTGGTTAACGGAGTTCAATCCCGGGGGGGGGGTGACCAGCGGGGTGCTGCAAGGCTCAGTGTTAGGGCCTGTCCTCTTCAATGTTTTCATTAGCAACATTGCAGAGGGGCTGGGAGGGAAGCCTCTTTGTGGATGACACCAAGATCTGCAATAGGGAGGACACTCTAGACTGGACAGAAAGAATGAGAAGAGACCTAGGCAAATTGGAGGAATGGTCAAGTGTGTGGCAGCTTAAATTCAGTGCAAAGAAGTGTAAAGTCATGCACTTGGGGCACAGGAATCCTGCAGAAGAATACACAATGGGAAGGGGGGAGAGATACTAATGACAACAAAACCGGAAAGAGACCTGCGGGTACTCATAATGGACAACCTAAAAGAGCCAAACAGTGTGAAAAGGCAGTGGAGAAGGTCGGAGGGATGCTGGGGTGCATAGCGAGAGGCATCACTAGTAGAAAACAGGAGGTGGTGATGCCACTATACCGACAATTGGTGAGGCCACATGTGGAATAGTGTTCAGTTCTGGAGGCCGCATTTCCAGAAGGACATAGACCGAATGGAGGCAGTCCAGAGAAGGGCAACGAAAATGGTGATGGGAATGCACCATTAACTGCATGAGGAAAGACCTCAATATGTATACTCTGGAGGAAAGGAGGGAGAGGGGGGATATGATAGACACATTCAAATACCTCAAAGGGATAAACAAGGTACAGGAGGGGAGCATCTTTCAAAAGAAGAGATGTGCAAGAACAAGAGGTCACAATATGAGGCTAGAGGAAGGGAGACTTGGGGGTAATGTAAAGAAGTACTTTTTCACAGAAAGGGGGGTGGATGCATGGAATAGCCTCCCTGCAGAGGTCGTGAGGGCAAAAACTGTGGAGGAATTCATGAAAGCATGGGATAAACAGAAGGCAACCCTAGTGGTAGGAAAGAAAAGGTAAGCTATAGATCAATTAGGAGCTGCAGTTTTACATAGGTAGGGAAATGGGCAGACTAGGTGGGCCAGTCGATCCTTATCTGCCGTCACATTCTATGTTTCTATGTTTCTATCCATGGTAAGGATTTGCTGAGGAGGGGGAATGAGGAAGAGGACCCCTCAGAGGAGGTTGCTGGGCTCCAGCCACCACATCAGTACCCTTTTTACTGGATCCTAGACCATGACTATCTGGTCGAGATCGTCTGTACACTGATCCCACTGAACTCTGAGTATCCACAGGGGAACTCTCGTGTAGCCTGGCCAGAGGGATGGTTACTATGGCAGTCACCATATGACCCAGAAGGTGTAGGAACAAGCAGGCTGTGACATGACGGGAGGAGTACAGAAGTCTGGTCAACTCCAACAAGTCATTTGCTCTGTCCTGGGGAAGGAAGGCCATGCTCTGGGCTGTGTCCAAAACTGCCCCAGTGTATTGAAGGCACTAGGAGGGAGAAAGGAAGGACTTGGCCACACTGATGGTCACCCCAAGGTCCTGGAAAAGGCTGCGGGTATGCTCGTGGGTTAGCAGGAGGTACTCCCTGGATGGGTCTGCAAGGAGTGAGTCATTCAGGTAGGGAAAGACATAAAATCTCTGGCACCGGAGGGCAGCTGCTACCACTGATAGGCACTTGGTAAAGATCCTGGGGGCTGAAGACAAGCCAAAGGGGAGTGCCCGAAACTGGAAGTGAGCCCCTTGGAAATGGAAATGTAAACAGCGCCTGTGAGATGCACATATTTTGATGAGAAGGTACGCACCCTGCATGTCCAGGGAACAGATTCAGTCCCCCTGATGTAACGGGAGGAGGCCTTCCAGCCCGACCATTCTGAATTTTGTTGTACTGAATGGAGAGGTTTAGAGTGCTGAGGTCCAGGATGGGCCTTATGTCTCCCAGGCATTTGAGGGCTGGGAAGAAATGAGTGTAGCACGCCGTCCCCTGTTGGGAGACTGGTACTGGCTCTATGGCCTGCTTTTGCAGAACAGCATGGATTTCCTCCCATATAAAGGGAACATGGTGGGAAGGGTAGTGGGACAGAGATGGAGAGTTATCTGGAGGCCATTCCAGGAACTCCAGAGAGTGGCCGTGCTTGATTATTTGACGTATCCAGCTGTCAGTTGTGATCTCTCTCCACTTGGGCAGGTGGAGGGAGAAACGACTCTCTACCATCACCTCCTGCTCTGCCAGAGGGAGGGGGTTAGGCAAGGAGTCAAGTGGGGGGGGGTGGAGGCAAGGGGGCCGCAGGTCCCTCTCTGGGGATTTTACAGGCAGAGGCAGCTGGAGTGGGCGGGACAGGAGCAGTGGTTTTATGCTTTCCCTGGGATCTAGCCAACTGTTGGGCTTGGCAGGGTGGTTGGCAGCAAAAGGGCTGTTTCTGCGCAGGCCTAGATTAGGTGTGATAAAGGAAGAGGACCGAATGTAAGGCCCCCCTCCGAGGCCTGAAGCTTGGTAAGAATATCCTCCAAATCGCCCCCAAACAACAGAGAACCTCTGAAAGGGGCTTTTAGTAAAGCTTGCTGCACATCCTGGGCAAACCCTGATACCCTGAGCCAGGAATACTGGTGAAGGCAGACATCAGTGGCTGCAGCCCTAGTTGACACATCTACAGCGTCGTAAGTGGTCTGGAGCAGATGGTCACCTATGTCTGAGATTCCCTTGAGGTGATCTTGCAGCTCCAACTTAGAAGCCTCCTCAGGGAGGGAGAGGGAGAGGATGACCTCCCAGATCTTATCCCACAGGGAGTTCTGGTATAGCAGCATGTGGCCGAGGTAATTAAGGGCCCAGATGGCCAGAGTGGGGGAAACAAACATCCTTTTGTCAAACAGATCTAAACAGTGGGATTCCCTGTTGGGGGGCAGGGAACTAAGGTGTTCAGGCCATTTGTAACGGTCATGGGTGGCATTAATGACCACTGAATCCACCTGTGCCTGCTCTCCCAAGGAAGGTCTGCCCTCTGGGGCATGATAAAGCCTGTCTGCCTTGCGAAACATGGCAGAATGGAGATGGGGCCAATGCCAGGCTGCCATTGTGACATCTTCATATGCGTCGATCAGCAGGGGGACCATCTTGTTCCTCTGAACGAAAGCCCATTGTCACCTGAATGTGGCGCATGACCACTGAAAAAGAGCGGTCATCCGGGGGAGGGACTGAGGAACGTTTTTGAGTGCGGAGACCCCTTCAAAATATCCGAAGAGTGACGGGGGGGCCTAAGTCACCTTCCTCTTCATCTGGGGCACCCTCATCCCCTGAATCTGGGAGAACTAGGTCAAGGTGGTATTTATCCCCTTCGTCTGGTGGAGAAGGGGAGAAATCCCTCCCAAGCATTTGGGGTGGATGCTGGGGGGCGGACAATGTAGGCCCCTGTGGCAGATCCCTGGGAGGAGGCAGAGGGGCTGGCATTGGTACTTGCGAATGCAAGACCCCCCCCAAAGGGAGGACACAAATCCCTGAATATCCACCATGACCGACATAGGGCCCGGCAGAGGTGGATAGGGATAGCCCGGAGGAGCTCCTGGCGTAGGCTGGGCAGGGCACCAGGTAGGGACAGAACTTGCCATCTAGTGCTGGGCATTGAGGTCCTGTGGTGCAGCAGGTGATGTCAGGGCCGGCAAAGGATCAGCCCTGCATGGGGTAGAGTGAGGGCTGGGAGCTGGCAAAAAGCCTATCTCCTCCTGGGGCATGGACCTACGCGAAGTATCCAATGCTGGGGAGGCAGGCAACAGGATGGGTGACAAAGGTGTCCCTACAGCCATTACACTTGCATTGGTGGTAGGACTGCTGACAGGGCCACTCTGCTGGGTGCCAGATGAAGAGATGAGTCTGAGCAGCAGGGTCCTGGTGGGCTGGGAAGATCCCTTGCCCGATGCTCCTCCACCAGTGACAGATAAATAATGGTGGGAGAAGAAACCACCGTTTGCCCTGTAGAAGGTGAGGCATTGGCGGGATGCAGGGCCAGCCCCCCAGAGGAGGACCCCAACACAGTCTAGCAAGCATGCGGTGCCCTTGAGCGGGAAGGCGAGGACCGTGATCTGTTTTTCCTTGTCCCTGTGCTTGTGCTTCCCTGAAATGCTATGCCAGGGCTGGGCCATAGCTGAACCCAAGGACTGGGCATGGGAGGCCGAAAACATCCTGAGGTTGGTCCTGGGAGGCTTGCAAAGATCATGCCTGCAGCTATAGCTCCATTGAGATGACCTTCAGCTTAAGTAAGTGCCCCTCGACGGTCCACTAGTGGTGGCAGCGGGTAGAGCCGTTGAACCCCTGGCAAAATTCACAGGACAAGTGTCGTGGTCTGGGCCTAGGCAGAAGATGCAAGCTGAGTGGCCATCCTTCTTAGGAATTTGCTGACTGCAGGCACACTTTTTGCGATGCTCTGTCGATGAAGAAGGAGAAGACGACATAAACGGAAAGAAAAACCATCAAAGGATGGGGAAAAACTAAGGTGAGAAATAAAACAGCAAATGGCGTGACAATGACAATTGAAGCAGCGGTTTTCTTGCAGATCCAACGTGACTAGGTTGATGGCAGGAAAGAACTGGGGAGTACGTGGAGGGCCATCCACCGATATAAATTAGCTGACGTCAGAGCGTGACATCGGAGGTGGGCGGCCCCCTTTGGTAGACTGCTAGCTACAAAAGTTTCCATGTGGTCCTAGTTCCTGAAGGCAAAGTCCTACCTGTGATGGTCTGCTGCAAGAGATTCCCCCGACGTAAGATCTGTAAGTACCTCCCTCCCATCTTATACACAGCCCCCAGATATCCACCACCCCATGCATGACTTTGCACTTTTTGGCATTGAAACCCAGCTGTCACACCCTAGACTGCTCCTCTAGTTTCCCCAGATCACTTTGCAGTCTCTCCATCCCCTCCTGGGTGTCCATTCTGTTGCAGATCTTTGTGTCATCTGCAAAGAGAGACTTAAAGAAACACACACCATAAATAAGTGACGTTAAAATGAATGAGACTGAGGTGCCCTTGTAACAAAGCAATCCACAACTAACATACCCAAGGATGAACCACTGCATCAAGATTATAAAACATAGTTCATACAGTGGTGCCAGACAGTATGTAATGCAGTATATTGCAAAATCACTGCAAAATGCTAGAGTGTGCTGCAAGGAGCAGTGTAATTTAATGGCAATTAAGCCCTCTAGTCATCCAATATTTGGGGCATGTCATTTACTACAAAGTACTGAACTGCATCTTGTCTTGCTCCACTGTATATTATTGATACATAATACAATTCCAGAGAAGGTGGTGAGATAGACTACATAGACAATGACATACAGGTGTCTTTCTTTATTCGGTCGGCTCAAATATTGTTCTCCCCAAGCAAGCCTTTTAGTTCTTGTAGCATTGGTAATAGCACTACTGTTACTACTAATACCATTAGCAGTACTATTACTGCTAGTGTCACCACCTGTCCATCTGTACGTTCACTGTCACATCCTGTTGTGCAGAAGTAGGGGGCATTGGAGTAAACATGTTTTGTGCAGCAAGCTGCAGACGCCACCACCAGTGTTCTCACTGCTACCACTATGGCTGCTACATCCACAGCCAGTGTGCTTCCCACCACCACCGGTGCTATTCTTGCAGCAGCCACCCTTTCAGTTGTCACCACTACTGCAGCCACTGCTACCACTATTCTTATGCCCATGGCTGAAGCACCTTCTAACCCGTGCCTGTGACCATGAACACCCTCTAGTGCTGACCAATCCAATGCTTGATATCATTTTCAGAGTGCTATATGTGTGTGGTGTGGTGGATCAAGTGTGCCACGTGAAGCTTGCGTTACATTTCTGAGAGCTCTATGTTGGTAGTTAAAGTGTCATTGAGGTGCATATGGTATACCAGGTTCAATGGGTGATGAATGGTGTTGCTGGAGTGCTTTTTTAAAGTTTCCTTAAAAAAGCACCTTTTCTGGCAGAATACCATATAATGAATACCGAATACTTGGGACCTGAATCACGAATATTTGGGAAGAGGAATTCACACAGCCCTAGAAAACAAGTGAAAAATTAGCCATTGATTGAACAAATGACAGGGTACAAGAGTTTAGCTTTCTGGAAGATGAGAAAAGTGATCTCGTGATTGTTGTCGGTATGAATGCCATTCAGTGTAAGTTCTGACATCAAATCTTTCGTATTTTAGGCTGACTATGCAAAGACCTACATGGGGGGTTGCAGTAACAAAATACAGTTTAGAGCAGTGGAGCATAAAGTTGCCACTACATTTGTTTGTACTAAGTCTGGAGGATGCCAATAGAGCCCTAGTGCTTTGACCAGAACCTGGTCTTTGTCAGGGTGCATGTCCGGAACATACACACAAAGAGAGAGCCCTTCCCCTCCAGTTCCCCATCACTGTCACTTATGAAGACACTGTAGAGGACTGGACCCAGTATCTATCATTGTGGTACTCCACTGGTCACTTTTCCCTCTCCCAAGTGACTGCCGTTCACCATCACCATCTGCCTCCTATCTTTCAGCCAGTTAGAGGCTTAGCTTTTCACCTTCTCCCCCACCACCAGGTTGCCAAGTTTCTTAATCAATCTCCTGTGTGGTACAGTGTCATAGGTCTTACTGAAGTCCAGATAGGCCACATCCACTGCCCTCCACTGATCCACCTCCCTTGTAACCCAGGCAAAGAAATTTATTAGATTTGTTTGATATGACCTCCCCCCGTGAAGCTGTTTTACCAGTGGTCCTGCAACCCATTTGCCTCCAAGTACTCCATCAGTCTCTCCTTCAGCAGGGTTTCTATTAATTTCCCCACCAGTGATGTGAGACTGACTGGTCTATAATTGCTAGTCTTCCCCCTGCTGCCACTCTTGAAGAAAGGAACACTGGCCCTCCTCCGGTCCTCTGGAATGACCCCCGTCTCCAGTGAGGTACTGAATAGTGCTGCCAGAGGGGCGGCTAGCACTCTTTTAGTACCCTTGGGTGGATCCCATCTGGTCCTATCCCCATGTAAGGCCTGAAGTTGGAGACGGACTGCCTGAAAGTACAGGATGGCTGATAGTTTCCCTAGTGAGTCAGACAGAAGGGGAACCAGGCAACCTCTTACTCTCTCAGCAGAAGCACTATTTATCAACCCAGAAGCCTAAATTTAGGATGTTTTTTCCAGTGACCAAAATACAGGCAACATTTTGGCAGTTGGGGTTTTCTGAAAATATGCAGTTTTTTTTAACCAAGCTTTTTCTCATTTCTTGACTTACCTGACTGCACCCCAACCCCCAGCAACCTTCTTATGGACTTACAGGTTATCCAGTGGTGCGTGTGGCGTGCTATGTTGGTTGTGCATGGGCCTGTGGGTGGTGGTGGTGGTGCAATGGCAGGTCATAGCTTTTCCCCAAGGTGTTGGCATGCAATAACTAACACACACACACACATATATACACGTGTGCCAGCAACTGCCCCTCTCCTTTCTGCAATCCCAATGTGCTGTCCCCTTACTGCTGTGAGGTGGCAGACAAACAGCGGAATGGTGTGTCCCCCTTCACCTAGTGGAAGAAAGCTGTCCTTGGGATGCTCAATCCTCCTTCCTCCCCCAGCTGTCGCCTGAGTGACTTGAGTCCATTTCTGAACACAGGTTCCTGGCATAGCGAGTAGTAGTGCTACCTGCTGCACTGTCAGGCTGATCAGTGCTACCCACTGCACTATCAGGCTGACCAGTGCTACCCACTGCACTATAAGGCTGACCAGTGCTACCCACTCTACTGTCAGGCTGACCAGTGCTACCCACTGCACTGTCAGGCTGACCAGTGCTACCCACTGCACTGTCAGGCTGACCAGTGATACCCACTGCACCATCAGGTTGACCAGTGCTACCCACTGCACTATCAGGCTAACTAGTGCTACCCACTGCACTATCAGGTTGGCCAAATATATATCAATTTTAAGCAACCTGACATCTCAAGAGAAACCAAAAATGACCCATAATTTTTAGAAACATTTTTGCTAACTACCACTGTTCAACAGAGTTTGACCTTCCCACCAGCTTAGTGGGAATATACTGTTAACCCTTTTTCTTCAAAGTACTCGTCAGCTTAGAGCTTGAAGGTCATTACAGCATCTATTGACACCTCCTGCTTTGGAAGTCTGTCACATGTGTCAACCACAAGTTCTGTAAACTAGTATTTCTTAATGTTTCCCATCAGTCTTCCTCCTTTAAATGACACTGTGCCACCTTGTCCTCTCATCCTAATGCATCCTGAAAGCGTTTTCCCTTTCAGATATTTGAAGGCTAAGACCACACTTTTGGATTGCTTCTTTACATGGGAAACATTCACCATTCTGTCAGTCAGTCCTGTTAACCCAGCTTTTGCAAACCTTTAACCACTCTGGTCACTCTGCTCTGTACTCCTCAAACATGTCTGTATCTTTCCTTAGATATGGATTAGGCATTCTCTTGCCTAGTCTAACTTATGGCTTCCTTGCTTCCGTTACCTCTTTCAAATGCAAGACGGACAAGTGGAATTCCACTTATTACAGTATTTGTCATTTTGCTCTGGACATGACTCATCTTACCCATCACTGTCTGCTCTGCTTGTGCTTGAGCTGGCTATCTCCAGCTGTTAGACACCACTATGACCTGGGTTGCTTCACTAAGATCCTTAAATCCACAATACCTGCTTCCATTTGCCCTCTTAAATCATCCCTTGCAGGCCTACCCTCTAAGATCTGGTGACCAATCTTTATTTTCTGTCCCTAAATGCTCCATCAGTATGGGTGAACAAGGCTTTTCCTTCTTTGCTCCAAAATTCTGAAACTCCTTTCTGGTGTGCCACTGTCTCTCCCTTTCTTACTTGCTAACAGAATAGAACTATTCAAGTTCTTGGGTGCAACTGACACTTGCACCTGTAATTCATACCTAGTTTATGATGTCTCCGTTGGAATGTGTATCACGATTTATTGTTGAATCATATTATAACTGTGTTACTTTGTGAATTTACTCTATGTCTGCATTGATTAATACAGTTTGCACTGTAATCTACATTATGTACAGTTGTGCTATATCTACTGTTCATATGTGATTTCTGCTTGTATTATCCAGGGGCATGCTTGAAAACAGGCGTTGTATGTCTGCAGCACCTACATGGTAAACAAAAACGAAATAAGAACTGTGCACCACATAGATACATAGACAGTGTCAGCAAATAAGGGCCTATGGCCCACCCAGTCTGACCATTTGAACTTGTTAAGTTCACTTTATGTTTTCCTAGAAGTCTGTTGTCCCTTACCCCTGACCTCCAGAATTTCTTTATGTCTATCCCATGCATTCTTATGTAACCCCTAGGTGGTGCTTTCCCAAGGGCTACTACCCCTGCCTGTTTGACTACGGACAGGTTGAGGGGCCTAGGTCCTATGGCAGGTGCCTCCACCCAGAGGTCAGGGTTTGTAGTGGTTAGACTAACTTGGTCACAGCCCTCTGGGACACTGAGACCCCCTTTTATCCCCCCTAGTGGCTCACACAGTACACCGGAGTTACAGCCCCAATACCCCACGTTTACACACTGTTCACTCATATAGATACCGCTTACCCTCGAGACTGATTCAGCAGCACATCTCTGAGGACCCCCTGTAAAGTAAGGTTAATCAACATACAGAGCAACACACAATACTGTTTCCATAAGTACCACCACCACAGACAGTATATAGTATAACAAAAACAAATCTGATTTATTTAGGGGACAGTAACACGGGAGGGGGAAATCAGGTTAATTAGTAGCATTAAATCACAGTACTGTGCACACATACAGGGTCTGAAAAGTCACACTCTGGATACCCAGGTTGGAGGGGGGGCTAGCCAGGTCAGTTGCCCGGGGTTGGCCGGCAGGTGCAGATGGATAGGGCCCTGTAGACAAAAATATATGCACAACACCCAATTGTAATCTGGAGCTGGAGGGCTCAGTCCATGAAACAGTGAAACAACAAGAATTAGATGACACACTTGTGATTGAAAAACAAGCTGCAGGGGAATACCTTGATTTGTACTCTCAACACCCAAGCTGGGATCGGATGGAGAATGTCCCTCTGGATTGCCAGAAGTGCAGGGCATGAGGACAAGGTCCTAGTGACTGGACTCCACTGCAGTTGATAGCAAATGGATGTAGTCTGAATTAAGCTGGGGTTTACTTCCAGCTTCAGCACACAATTCACTGGACAGGGGATTTGAAATAGCAATTCCCCTCAAGCTCTGTGCACATTTATATGTAAAAGGAAAGTACTATACCAGGCAGGCTGTTCCTCGATCCTGATCGCAATTACTGCAAGATACCCGGGAGCACACACAGCAGCTTCAGTTCCTGACAGACCAAGCGCGATTCAACAATTTCTCCAGTCTTCTACAGGGTGAGCCTGGTTTCCACACTTCTAGTGCTTCTTTCTCCTCACAACTCGGATTCAGTCCAAACTGGCACTCACAAAGGCTGCAGCCCGAAACTCAGGGCCTCACACATGCTTCCCGTGCAAAACTATACACCACAGAAGCACACAGCTCCTTCTCTCTTCACTGCCACAACTGATCTGATCTTTCCAGTCAGACAGCAGGGCATTTCCTTTAGCTCCACACTGTTCTGTTGGCTGATTCAGCTGTCACTCACAATAAGACTCCATCTGTTGGTAGAAAAAGGCGCCAAGGTCAAAACTACATTTCCCAGAGTCACTGTCCATACAGTGCCCTTGTGGCTGGCTCAGATTAAGAGTCCAAGTTCTGATTCATCCACAGGCTCCATTTTAGGGCTCCCTTAATCCAGTTGGCCCAGCACAGCAGTTTAGGTCCAAAATGGAGAGGTAACACACACAGAGTCCCAGCTGCAATAAAGGCAGGTTAGACAAACTACAATTTTGTTAATGCTTTAAATGATCACAGGTAAACAGTTACAACTTTCACATGGGCTCCCTTTGCACCTTCAGCGACCGCAAAATGGAGTGATTACTCTGCAGCTCAGGTGGGATTCGAGCATTAGATACACAGTCCCCCCATTCAAACTAATTAAGTCTGCAAGCAGACAGCTCTTAAAGAGACAGTACGTGGAGGCTCAGACAGTACTCACTTGCAACCACAGTTAACCAGCTCATACGCCGAACACCACCCAGGCTTGGAGCATTCAGGCAAGCTCCTGGAAGACTTTTGGGAACCCCCATTTGCAGAGGGGTTATACTTAAATCCCATGATTGTTTCAGCCCCCACCACTTCCAGTGTTCCACTTGTCCACCACCTGTTCTGTGAAGAAATTCTTCCTCATGTTTCCTCTGAATCGTCCTCCCTCCAACTTCATCCCATGCCCTCTAGTCCTGGAATATCTTTTTCCCTTAAAAATAGTGTATTCCAGCACCCTATTCCTCCCTGTAAGATACTTGTATGTCTCTATCATATCCCCTCTCTCCTTCCTCTCCTCCAGGGAGTACATATTCAAGTCCTTCAGCCTGTCCTTATAGGACTTGTGATGCAATCTATGTACCATCTTTGTTGCCCTCTTCTGAACCTTCTCTACCCTGTCTATGTCCTTACGTAGGTAAGGTCTGGAACTGTACACTGTACTCCAGGTGGAGCCTTACCAGTGTCTTGTATAGTGGAATTATGACCTACCTTTTCCTGCTGGTGATGCCCCTGCCTATACATCCCAGCATCCTATTTGCTTTACCTGCTGCCTTGTCACACTGTTTCCCTACCTTGAGGTCATCAGAGATGATAACCCCAAGATCCCTTTCCTGCTTGGTGCATGCTATATCCTCCCCCAACTGATATATTGTTGCGAGGTTTTGTGCCCCATATGCATTATCTTGCATTTCTCTTGCATTGAATTTCAACTGCCAAACCCCTGACCATTCTTCAAGTTTCTGCAGGTCCCTTCTCATTCTGTCTACACCCTCTGGTGTGTCTACTCTGTTACAGAACTTTGTGTCATCAGTGAACAGGGAAATTCTGCCTTCTAGGTCCTGCGCAATGTCACTGATGAAGATGTTGAATAGGACTGGTGCCAGCACTGTTCCCTGTGGTACTCCACTGGTCACTCTTCCCTCTATGAAATGACAGCCACTTACCACCACCCTCTGTGTCCTGCCGCCCATCCAGTTACCTACCTGCTACTCTACTCACACCCGTATTCCCCAGTTTGTGTAATAGTCTTCTATTTGGCACAGTGTCAAAGGCCTTGCTGAAGTCGATAAGCCATGTCCACTGCCCTCCCTTGATCCACCTCCCTAGTCACCCAGTTGAAAAATTCAACGAGGTAGGTCTGACATGACCTCCCCCGGTGAAACCATGCTGCATTGGGTCCCGTAGTTCATTGACAACCAGATGTTCCACCAATCTCTCCTTCAGTAGTGCTTCCATGGTCTTCTCCACTACCGAGGTGAGGCTGACTGGTCTGTAGTTTCCTGCTTCCTCTTTGTTCCCACTTTTGTGTAAGGGGACTACATCTGCTGTCCTCCAGTCTTTGGGTACCTCCCCTGTTTCCAGTGATCAGCTAAACAGGATTACCAGAGGTTCAGCCACCACCTCTCTTAGTTTTTTAAGGACCCTGGGGTGCATCCCATCAGGCCCCATTGCTTTATCAACTCATTACTTCCAGTTCCTTCAGGACCCTTTCTCGTGTAGAGGGACTTGTGTCCATTTCTGCACCATTCCTACCCCTTGTACTCTCTTCAGACCCATTACCCTCCTCTTCCTCGGTAAAGACTGAGCGGAAATACCTGTTCAATATGTCAGCTTTACTGTTGTCATCCTCCATGCGGTCCCCATCCTCCCCCTTCAGTCTGACTATCCCTTCCTTTGCCTTTCTTTTTTCACTTATGTACCTGTAAAAGGTTTTGTCCCCTCTACCCACTGATTTTGCAATGTGTTCTTCTGTCTGAGCTTTGGCTTCCCTTACTGACCTCCCTACCTCCCTTTGCTTCTCCTGGCACTTCTCCCTGTCCCCTTCTACCTGTGTCTTTTTGTATTGTTTGAATGCAATCTTTTTGGCTTTCTCTTTCTCTGCTACCTCCTTGGAAAAGCATAATGGCATCCTCTTTCTTTTCCCCTTGTTAACCTGCTTAATGCATAATTCTGTTGCTCTTGTAATCCCTGTTTTAAATACTGCCCACTGTTCCTCAACCCCTGATTCCTGCCCCATTCCCCTTAATGCATCTTTCAAGCATCTCCCCATTTTCCCAAAGTCTGCCCCCCTAAAATCCAGGATACGTGTTTTTGTGTGGTTTGGTTCTGCTCCTTCTGTGATTTCAAACCACAATGATTGGTGGTCACTGTTACCCCATCACACTGTTGCTGTTTGTGAGCACAAGGTCCAGTATTGCCTTTTGCCGAGTTGGTTCTATGACCAGTTGCTTGAGGAAGACACCTTGAAGGGAGTCCAGGATAAATCTGCTCCTAGTTGATGCTGCTGTTGCTGGGATGTTCCAGTCCACGTCTGGAATATTAAGGTCTCTAACAAGCATTACCTCATCCTTGTCTGCCATCCTTTGGATGGCTAGCATCAGCTCCCTATCTGTTTCTTCCTCCTGGGCTGGTGGTCTATAGATCACACCTGTGCGGATAACTGGCCCCATTTTCCTTTCCAGCTTAACCCACAGTATCTCTCCCCATTTTGTTCCTCCTAGATCTCTGTGGCCCTTATACCATTTTTCACATAAAATGCCACTCCTCCTCCTCCCTTCCTACCTGCCCTGTCTCTTCTGAATATGTTGTAGCCAGGTATGGCCATCTCCCAGTCATGGTTATCATTACACCAGGTTTCTGTGATGGCCACAATGTCCAGGTCTGACTGTACCATGACAGCCTCCAGATCTTCCATCTTGTTGCTAAGGCTCCTGGCATTGGCACACATGGCTTCCCATGATTTGACCTCACTGGACTGTTTAGCTGTTCTACTCCAGTCTCTTCCCTGGTTGTCCTTTATCCCTGGTTCTCCCTGCCCTTCTGTTGAATTTTGCCCCTTTTCTGCCTATCCACCTCTTGGGCGCTTATCTCCATCTTTTGCACACTGCTTTGTAGAGAGATCCATTCCTCCAGTTCACTGGTTCCACTGCTAGCAGTGGGGGCTGAGCAATTAGGTACCCTCCTTGCTGACCTGCCACCCCCCTTGGCTAGTTTAAATGCTTGTCCATGTAGCATTTAAACTTATCATTGAGTGCTTGGATTCCCCTCCAGGATGGATGCAGGCTGTCAGACTTGAACCATCCCTCCAGGTGGGTCCCAGTCACCAGTAAATCCCAACCCTTCTTCACAGCACCAGTTCTTTAACCATGAGTTAAAGTTCCTGGTGCATGCACCCCTATGCTCTCCCATGCCTCTCGCAGGTAGTACTTCACAGAAGGGGACAGAAGTAGCTACTTGCTTGAGACCCCTCCCCAATTTCCTAAACTCTTCCTGAACTTCCTTTGGCTCCCCATCCGCCAGGTCATTAGTACCTAAGTGGATAATGACATCTAACTCTCCCTCCTGTCTTGCCTTCCCAGCAATCCTCAGGATCTTCCTCCCATCCCTCCATGCCATGGCACCTGGTAGGCACCTCACCTCCCTGTCCTCCCCCACCTGTGTTCCTAGCTGGATTCCTCTTATGATGGAGTCCCCCACTTATACTGCTATTCCAGTACTTGTCTGTTACTGAAGCTCTCCTAGTTCCCTTTTTATTAATTTACTGTCTTAAAAATCCTACCACTGATCCTCAGATACTTTTCTTTAAAAAAGGGATAAATAAATAAAAAATAAGTCAAAACACTTGTCCATATTCAAGATTAGGCCTAACCAAAGATCTATATAGTGCCATTATATTTTTATTAACTTTTCCATGGTCAACATGATATAGTACATTAGCATTAAAGACATTGTACAACACACTGTGCGTCTTGTCTTTATTTCCAACACTGCTCACCTGATCACCACCAATTTTCCACAATATCCTGGCCTCCCTCTTAAGAACAGTCTGAGAGAGGCATCAGATTGGCTTACAACTATTAGTCCAGTTCCTAGGCAGTGGGCTGCCTATGAGGTATTGAGTGTTCAATCTTTCACTCAGTGGGCCCAGAGGTGTGGCGTGCTGAAGAGGCCATGCGGGGAGGGGGTTCAGAGAGGGCAGCTCTGGATTATCCAAGGGAGTCTGCTGCATTTAGGTAACAGTCCAATGAGTCTATGTAGTAAGAGGTCAAGACCAGATTCTAGTGGCTAGGGGGTCTTTTCTCAGGGGGTCGCATGGTATGTAGGTGAGGTCTTTGCTAATGGAATGTAGGAGTCAACTGTTCCAATGGATGGAGTAAATCTCAGTACAGTTGTTAAGAGAATGTGTGATCTTCTCCATCTGGTAAACAGAACTGAGAGGCTTCTCCAGGTAGATACATCAGGGACTGCTGGGGGGAGCCAGAGCTTTGTTATGACTTACTTGGCCACCATGATTACTATCCTGAAGAGGCAGAGGAGTTAGAGTCCTGGAGCAGAATGGGGCATGCCCACATTATATGTGAGTAATTTGCTCATGGTTCATGGCAACCTCTCCAGCAGGAGAGGGAGTGTCCCTGCAGATAGTGGGCTGTTATTATGAGGGTTTGAAAAAATCTGGTTAGGTGTTTCCAGGCATACTTCCTCCATTGGTGGGAGCCGGTGACCCTAGCAGATGCCTAACAGGCATGCTTCCCTATGTCAGTGTCTAGTGGGGTTCCTGTCTCCACCCTCACCTTAAAATCACTTCCATGGTATCTGTGCCAAGCGTGGCCTGAAGCTCCTGATTAAGCTGTAAAACCATGTCTGGTTGGATCCCAGATTTGAGGCAGTTAATGCTATAAGTAATAATAGCTTGGTACATCTCTGGGGTGCAAGCTCCTAGGGGAAGAGACAGAATGAAATATTGAAGTTGTAGGTGGAGAAACATAGACTTTGACGGCAGATAAGAACTGCTTGGCCCACCTAGTCTGCCCATTTCCCTACCTACAGGATAAGCTACAGATCCTATTTAACCAACAGCCTATTTCTTCCTACCCCCACAAAATTGCCTTATGTCTGTCCCATGCGTTCTTGAATTCTCCCAGTTTTAGACCCCACAACCTCCTCAGGAAGGCTGTTCCATGCATCCACCACCCTCTCTGTGAAAAAATACTTCCTCACATTGCCCCTGAGACATCCCCCCTCTGTCTTCAAATTGTGCCCCCTTGTTCTTGCACATCTCTTTTTCTGAAAGATGCTACCCTCTTGGACTTTGTTGATTCCACTGAGGTACTTAAAAGTTTCAATCATGTTCCCCCTCTCCCTCCTTTCCTCAAGGGTACACGTTAAGTTCCTTTAGTCTCGCCTCGTATGGCTTCTCTCGCAGACCCTGCACCATTTTAGTTGCCCTCCTCTGGACTGCCTCCATCCTGTCTATGTCTTTGTGGAGATGGGGTCTCCAGAACTGGACACAGTACTCCAGATGGGAACTCACCAACTGTCTGTACAGAGGGATAACAACTTCCTGTTTTCTGCTGCTGATGCCTCTCCCTATACATCCCAGTATCCCCCAGCCCTCCCTACTACCTTCTCACATTGCTTGCTAAGCTTAAGGTCATCTGATCATCTGACATGATTACCCCCGGGTCCCTTTCCAGTTTTGTTGTTGTTACTACCTCCCCCCCCCCCCCACTGTGTAATCTTCCTCTGGGTTTTTGTTTCCCAGATGCATTATTTTGCACTTCTTTGCATTGAATCCAAGCTGCCATGCTTCTGACCATTCCTTCAACCTTGCCAAGTCCCTTCTCATCCTTTCCAACTCCTCATTATATCAACCCTGTTGCAGATCTTTGTGTCATCTGCAAAGAGGCATACTTTTCCTTCCAGTCCCTCTGCAATGTCACTTATAAAGACATTAAAAAAAGACTAGACCCAGTACTGAACCCTGTGGTACCCCACTAGCAACCCTTCTTTCTTCAGAGTGGACTCCATTTACAATTACCTTATCTGTTCTGTTGTCCGGCCAATGTTTTACCCAGGCTACCGCCCTGGGACCCACTCCCAGGCTGGTTAATTTGACTATTAATCTTTTGTGTGGGACTGTGTCAAATGCCTTGCTAAAGTCAAGGTAGGCCATGTCCACAGTCCCTCCCAGGTCTACTACTTTGGTCAACTAATCAAAGAAATCAATTAGATTTGTCTGACATGACCTTCCCGCTGTGAATCCATGCTGCCTTGGTTCCTGTGCCTCACTGGCCTCTAGGTATTCAACAGTTCTTTCCTTCAGAAGTGATTCCAAAACTTTCCCTACCACAGAGGTCAAACTGACAGGTCTGTAGTTTCCTGCCTCTGTCTTGCTCCCACTTTTGTGAAAGGGAATCACCTCCGTCTTCCTCCAGTCCCCAGGTACCACACCATCCTCCCATGATTTGTTAAAAAGGGTAGTCAGTGGTGTCACTAGTTTTCTACTTAATTCTTTTAGAATTCTAGGGTGAATTCCATCAGGCCCCATTGCTTTGTCCACCTTCAATTTTAGGAGTTCTTTCAGAACCCTTTCTTCTGTGAAAGGACTGGGATCGACCCCCCCCCTACCCAGAGTGCTTCTGTTAATTGGATTAGGCACCTCCCCCTCCTCCTCTTTTGTGAATACTGAGCAGCAGAATTCATTCAATATCCTTGCTTTTTCACTGTCCCTCTCTGCCCATCCACTGGCCATTCTATTCAACCTCATTATCCCTCCCTTTGTCTTTCTATGTTCCCTGATATACATATAAAATGTTTTATCCCCCTTCTCAACTGAGTTGGCTATCTTTTCCTCAGTTTGGGCCTTTGCTATTCTGACTACTCTCCCTACTTCCTTCTGCCTTAACTGGTACAGTTCCCTGTCCTGCTCCTTCTGTGTTTCCATACACTTCCTAAATGCTATCTTTTTCTCCCTAACCTTCATCACCACCTCTTTTGAGAACGATAGTGGCTTTTTCTTTCATTTTGATTTGTTTATTTGCTTCACACAAAGGCTTGTTGCCTCTGTGATGGCAGTTTTGATGTTTCCCCATTGTTGCTCCACCCCTCCTTCTAGCCTATTTGCTAGTGCTTTTCTAAGGCACTCTCCCATCTTGCCAAAGTCAGCCCTCCTGAAGTCCAGAACTCTCACTTTTGTATGGCTTGACTCTGCAGCTGAGTTTATCATGAACCACACTGTTTGGTAGTCACTTGTTCCCAGATGACTACCCACTTCTAGATCTGAGATCCTCTCATTGTCCCCATTTGAGAGTATGAGGTCTAAGATTGCTCCCTCATGAGTGGGTTCCAAAACTAGCTGTCTGAGGCATGCCACCTGAAGGGCATAGAGAATGGCCCTGCTTTTGGATGTGGCTGCAGCAAAGGTGCTCCAGTTAACATCTGGCATATTCAGGTCCCCCATCAACAATATCTCCTCTTTCTCTGCTACCCTAAGGATGCCTTCTATCATATCCTTGTCCATCCCCCCCCCCAACATGGGGGTCTGTATACAACCCCTGTGTGGATTGTGGTGCCATTTCTAGTCTCTGAGGTGACCTACAGTGCCTCCTCTCCTCCCTGTTTACTCTTTTGTTCAGTTGATTTTATCCTTTCCCTTACATAGAGAGCTACTCCGCCCCCTCTTCTCCCCTCCCTGTCACTCCTGTAGGTCGTGTACCCTGGTATGATAACATCCCAGTCATGATTCTCTGTGTATGTTTCTTTGACTGCTATGATATTCAGGCATCTCTCTCTTCCATCAAGGCCACCAGTTCAGGGAGCTTGTTGCCCAGACTATGGGGATTGGTACTCATTATCCTCCATTTCTTGATGGCCTTAACCCTTTTTGCCCCATCCCTGTCCTTATTGCGTTTTGTCATTTTCTCCATTTATCCCTGCCCTTCTCCCTATTGACATCTCTGTCTTGGGATTTACCTCACTTAGTACCCTGATTTTTTGGGGGGGAGACTGGGATTACCCTGCTCCTCTCCAGTGCCTCCCCTTGACAAGTTTAAATGCTTGCCTATGAAGCATTTAAACCTATCACCTAGGATTCTGGTTCCCCTCCTAGACAGATGCAGACCATCATGTCAGTATAGGCCTGCATCCCTCCAGGTGGACCCCCAGTCCCCAATGAATCCAAATCACTGAGCTCTGCACCAGTTTTTCAGCCACTGATTGAATCCCATGGTGTGGAGCACCCTAGCTTCACTTGTGCCGTAGACAAGCAGCACCTCTGAGAAGGTTACCGTGCATGCTACTTGTCTAAGGTCCCTCCCCAACTCCACAAACTCTTCCTGCACTGCTCTGATCCCTTTCTTAGCCAGGTCATTTGTCCCTAGGCGGACAATGACATCCAGTTCCCTCCCCTGTGCAGTTGCTCCAGCGATCCTGAGGATTCGCTCCCTGTCCCTCCAAGCCGTGGCTCTGTCCAGCCCAGATAGATCTGGAGCCTTTGATAAAGTATGTGATTTTATCCAAAATGTGTCAGGCTGCTAACATTCTGAATAAAATCTGGAGACCTGTGCCCATGTTATGAAGGTTGGTGTGTGCTCAACATTTTGGTTTCGTAGATCTGGAAATCTTCCTACTCCAAGCTCTCCATGTCTATACTGGCAGTACTACAGGGCCATTTGAAAAAGGTATGGGGCCCTAGGTAGGCCCTAGGACTTCTATGGGTCTGGACAGTGAGAGTGGCAAAGTCCACCCAATGGATAACATCCTATATCATTTGATGGATGAATAGGGCATAATTATCACCATGAGCTAAAGCAGCAGTGTGGGTTACATTTATCCCTAGGTCCTTCAACTTCTGAGGGTGCCATTGCAAAGGAAATATCTGACGGAGTTGTTGGGGGGGGGCAAGAAATGGAAACTTAATATTTCAGTTTTAGTAGTGTTCAGGTAGTACCCTGAGACCTCACCAAACTTATGCAGCAGGTCGAACACCTTAGGGAGGGCTTCCTTCAGGTCCCTCGAATACAGCAGAATGTTGTCCATGCATAGGGCTATATGGTGCTCCACCCCTTCCACTATGACCCCCAAAAACTGATGGTTTCTCTAATGGCCTTTCCCATAGGTTTGGTGTAGACAGCAAACATTAGAGGAGACACGAGGCACCCCTGCTGGGTCACCCATTCAGGGGAAAGTCTGAGGAATGATGCTCACTCACCTTAACAAAGGCCTTAGGGGTGGATTAGATCCTTTGTAGCAGTTGAATAAAACAGATCAGGAAACCCATCCACCCCTGCACTGTGTACAGGAATGGCCAGGAGACCCAGTAGAAGGCTTTCTCCACATCAAAGCTTAACAGGATAGAGAAGGAGTAGTCTGATTGCTGCATGTGGTGGAGAACATGCAGGGTGCGACTTTAGTGCCCCAAGTATGGGATCCAACAGGAATTAAATAAATAAAAAAGCCCTTAGGGCAGTGTGTGGGGCCCCTTTAGCAATGTGTTCCTTCCACCCCAATCACCACACAGTAGGGCAAATTTTTTTTCTATTTTTAAAGAAAGTTTTCTGTCTTTGTCCCTGGACACCTGCTGCTCAGTTCTAAAATTCCCCCTCAGAAAAGCACTGTGAGCCAGGGGCATCCTTTGAAAGTCCAGCCCGTACTGGACTGTTGCACCAAACTAGCGTTTCCAGGGACGCGGTGTCCTGAATGCTGGGCAGTTTGTATTCTATTTACATGCAGGCTCAGAATTGATTATAAGGTATTTGAATGCTGTGTAACCGATTGCGAACCTGCATGTAAATCATAGCATCCAGGACAGAATGATTGATCTGGGAACTGATCGAAGTACACCGAATTAGTGCACCGATTCCAGGGACTTCAATTTTCATATTTCATGTAGATGCGACCGGAGCTGGAACCGATTCAGTGCGCACGCTCAGTAAACTTGCACCCCATTTTACATGCAGGGTGAAATCAATTACATAGTAATAAATTACCTTGTAATTGAATATTACCCTGCATATAAACCTGTTCTCTTCTGGGTGCATCGATTGATACCCTTCTTGTAGACGTGAATGGAGTTGGTAATTGATTACCTAGAATTGAATACTTGGTAATTGATCACCAGCTCATGTAAATATAGTAAGAGTTGAGTAGGGGCCAGCTGAAGCAGCCAGAAGGGCGCTGCCGGGCATTGAGGAGCCCTGGGGAGTGCTTTCAGACACCCCAGAAGAAAAAGACACCGTCCACTTGCTGCGGAGAGAGGGGATACAGGTCAGTGGCAGTGATTAAAATAGCTTATCTGTGGTCTGCCTCTCGTCCCTCTGTGCAGGTGTCAGGTCCTGTGGTGCAGTGGTCCGTCCATGTGTGTGCTGGCAGTCCCAAGTTCCATTCCAGACTGCTGTGTGGGCTCAGTTTTGCCCCATTTATTATTTTGCTTGTTTTTAAAGAAAAAGTAAAATTCTCTGGTCGTAGCATGACCAAGCAGCGGCTGCATCGTAGAGATAGAGGTGCGTTGGGAGACGTGAAGCCCCACGAGGTTCAGCAGTTGTCCCCTCTCCATCGCCTGCCTCTTTTCTTCAGTCCCTCCCTCTGCCAGTATCTCCCCGCCTCCCAACACCGGGCAGGGAGGTGAGTCAGTGGCAGCAACTGAAATTAAAAACTTTTAAGTTGTTTAAACACACTGAGGGCATAAGACGTCTGAGAACCCTAGGGGCGGGCCTGATATTAATAAATTAATATTCACGAAGGAGGGCCTGGAGGTGGAGCAAAGGGCAATAAGGCCCTAGTTTGGATAAAATTTATATTTATGAAAGAGCTCCCTAGGGGAGGAGCTTAGGACAATAGGCCCTATTGAGGAGCAATTAATATTCATTTGTTAAGCTTCTCAGGGGAGCAATAAGGGTGTCAGGCTATTAAACATTTATAGAAGAAGCTTTCTTGGGGTGTAGCAAACAGGGAAGAGAAACCCTAGTGAGCTAGTGGGGAAAAGGGCTAGTAAGCCCAAGAAGTTTCTGTCCCCCCTCCCCAATAAACAATAAGTGGGCCAGTGGAGAAAAAGGGCTTGCTGCATCTGTTTTGGGGCTAACAGTTTTAAAGAAATTGAACTATTGGCATTGTGACAGTGATGAGGTTGCACTGGTTGAAGGGGAATTATAGGTTTTCCTACCATGGTCTGCACATAGAGGCAGATGGGCGCTAGCGTAGGTTAGCAACTTTCCCCAAAAAGGGCTAGCAGAAGGGGAGAGGGTTGATCAGAACTAACGACAGGGCAATTTAGAGTGACAATAATTCTGAAACTGTGTCTGATCATTGCCCTGAGCTGTGTTCTGTAACCTGCAACTGCCCCAAGCTGTGTTTTGCACCCTGCAATTGCCCCAAGCTGTGTTCTGCAACCTACAATTGCCCAAACTGTGTTCTGCACCCTGCAATTGCCCAGATCTGTGTTTTGCACCCTGCAATTGCCCAGATCTGTGTTTTGCACCCTGCAATTGGCCCGATCTGTGTTCTTCCCTACTGTGACGTGTTACCTGTTGCTGTTGATTTCTGCATCCTGGGTACCAAACTACTGAGTTTTCCTCCATTGCTGCTGTGAATGGAGTGCTGTATTCTTCAATTACCTGTGGGATTATCCCAGTGGGCAGCCATGTGAGCTAGAGTTAGAGGATAGTCAGGCCAGGCCCATTTAAACTGTTTCTTCATTGCTGCGTCCCGACCCCTATAGGAAAAATCAAGTCAGCTTAGGAGCTGCCCTGGCTCAGTAGGTAGGGCTCCCGCACGTAGTGGGGTGGAATTTTGTTTTTCAGGAATTATGAAGCTGCTGAACCAAGGACATCAGACACTGATGCTGCAGGATATCTTCAATGACAGATCACAAGCCTCAGATGACCCTAGTCGGGGGTCAATTCAGTTGCTTTTGTTGTTCGACAGGTCGTGCCATTACAATATTTGCAGGAGTTAAAATGCATCATCAACATTTCATTCTCTTAAACAATCAAATATAAATAAGGTTCCTACACAAGTTCTAAAAAATACATTAATACAGGAAATTGAAGGGATTCCCCTTCTGTGCCACACTGACACAACTGTTTTAACTTTTAGTACTCATATAGATCAAATATCCTTATATACCTATATTCAAAAACATAAAATATAAAGCTGGCCATAAAATGCATAATCTGTATATAAAACAGAAATATCTAGGGTTACTCAGGGGTAAAATTACCCACTCCCTCATCATCCCTATCCCAATATAGATGTTCCTCATGGTCTTAAGCATAATGATAAAGTCATCCTTTCAAAAAGCACTCCCAGGAAACTCATTCTACCAGGCCATGAAAACTTTTATGATACCCACTGGGGTAATTCTAGTCCTACTTCAGTCTTGTGCAGCACCACTGGTGACTATGGATCGGTTAATGCTCGGAAAGTACATCTCCCAACATCTATCTAGTGAAACTAGATTGAAGTACATCCCCATAAGCTAACTGGGTCTCTAACCTTCTAATCTTCTAAACACCTAATGTGAAAGGGAGCCAAAATCGTTTATGTTTGCCATCCTAGCGTCAGTAAATGTTTGGCCATGTTCCTACTTTGGCACTAACTTATCCAGACTGTAATCCCTTCCAGATATGTCGTACTGAGTTCTCTTTGTCTGTGGCTTCAAGGAATATCCAAAGGGTACTCTTACTTCAGATTATTTACCAAAAAGCTAGGCCATATACTAAACACACCAAAAAGGATGAGAATTAATGGCCAGGTATGTCATCAATTCTTAAGAACCAAAATGCCCTGTATCTTATCAGGTTTTTATTGGTTTCTCCAGTATACTTCAGATGGTCTCAAATTGACTCTGAGAATCACCTCATTTACTGGCTAATTATTTAATAAGTACATTAGTACCACTTAGTGTGCTCAACTATAATTAATCCACTCCAGTAGTCAAGCTATTAACCCTTGCTGTGCTGTGGACTGATATATCAGTCCAAAATTCCTATACATTTTAATTCTATCGGCAGCCTATGGGTTAAATTACAGTCCCAAATTAAATATTGCTGATACTGGGGGACTATTTTTACTTGGATTTTGAAACACCTCAAGAAAACACTATCACATTTCTGCAGTTGGCCACTTATTTAAAATAATTACAAATATGCCACAACATTCCCTTCCATGTCCCCAGGTTCCTAAATATAATAAAATCAATGAGTCCCAAGATCCACAATGTAAAGTCCTTGGTACCATCCAGAAATAAAGGCTACCCAAGAACCCAAACAAATCATACATTCAGACTCCAGCAAAAGTGAATATATACTGATACAGCATAAACGATGAAATTCATAGATTCAGCCTTCAGTCTCCAAATCATCGAGTGTTCTAGTTCATATATAGGAAGAATGCTCATTTCTTTGTCCTGGATATAATATTACCAGCCTTTCATCTAGGGGTACATAAGTCAAAAAGAATGTTCTCCCTCCTGACACTTATGCTCCGTGGTTCTCTATTTCAGTTTGAGCTCCTTACCATTGTGAAACTTTTCTCCATCTGGTACGTTACACCTAGAGAAATGGGACAAAAGAAAAAACGCTCCACTGAGCATAGTAATTTCTCTCATGCAGGTATGTAGAAACCCCAGCTCCCGACAATGTTGGCATACTTTATTTTGAACAAAAGGGCCCAGATATTCAAAAGGGTTGCGCCATGCGCATCAGGGATGCGCCAACACAAGTCCGAAAATGCGCCATTGTGCGATATTCAGCGGGAGGCAGCTGGACCCCCAAATCGCAATGCACAAGAGTACAATGGTAATGAATGCATGCGCAACTGAAGGGGGAGGAACCATGAATAAATGGTGCAGTGCGATATTCAACAGTATGCGCCATGCGCAATAGAGGAGCAAACGGAAGTTACGCGATAGCGGAAATGATCCAAAATAAAAAGGAACAAGAGAGAGGCACAAGAACGCTACAGGGAAGCCAGTTTTGGGAGTGAGGTGACAGCAACCAGGCAGACAGTAGCAGTGAGCAGGACAGGGCAGGAGCAGCACAGAGCACACCTTGAAACTACCAGGAACAGGAAAGGAGTGGGGAGTTAGTGCCACTGTGCAGGAGGAAAGGGGAAGTGCCACATTGGACTGAGGGCACTAACAGTGGGCAGAACGTCCAAATCTGGGAAGTGTTCCTGGCAGGGGGAGTAGCAGAAAGGACAGCGGGGGGAAGGAATACAGCTGCCGGGGGGGGTAACACAAGCCAGGGACATGGCCAGTGCCACCATGCAGATGGAGGCAGTAATGAGGGGTGTGAGAAGGCAGGCAGCGGGGGGGCACGGCCGTGGAAGGGCCCATCGGCGGTATGCCCCCAACAGGCAGTACCGAGCCTGCACCAGCTTTGAGCTGTACAGTGACACCGAGATAGTGGTCCGGTACCGCCTGAACCAGGTGATCCTGAGGCGGCTCTGTGAGCTGTGCAGTGATGAGATGCAGGCACCCATATGACGGAGGCATGCTCTGTCAATGGAGACAAAGGTGACAGCTGTCATGTGCCTGCTCATCACAGGTACCTTCCAGAGACCAACAGGTGACACAACAGGCATAACCCAGTTAGCTGCATCACGCCTACTCACACAATTCCTCAGCACACTGCTGCCACATGCTGCGGAGTACATCCATTTTCCCAGCACACAGGCGAAGCACACAGCACACATACAAGAGTTCCACAGGGTAGCATGTATGCCTGGCGTACTCAGGGCCATTGACTGCACCCATGTGGCCATCCGCACGCCACCTGGCCCGGAAGGTGCATCATACATAAATCGGAAGGGCTATGCAAGCATCAACTGCCAGGCGGTGTGCGATGCTAGGGGGCGCATAACCAATGTCTGTGCCACGCACCCTGGGGGAGCATATGATGCCTTCATCTGGCACCAGTCTGCACTGTACCACAGGTTCAAGAGTGGGGACATCCCCACTGGCCACCTAGTGGGTGAGTATGCAAATCACACAGAAAGACATGGATCTTGGGAGGGGCATAGTCAGAGGTGACATGGGTACTGGCCTAGATGGCCCATGGCAGGGCGACGCTGATCACCAAACTAATGTCCACCATCTACACACAGGTGACAGTGGATACCCACTCTGTCCCTGGCTGCTCACACCATACCGGCAGCCCGCGACCCCATCGCAGCAATGGTACAATGAGGCATATGCCACCACACGCAATGTCATAGAGTGGGTGTTCGGGATGCTGAAGGCATGTTTCCGTTGCCTGGACATGTCTGGCGGTGCCCTACAGTACAGCCCCTCAAAGGCCTGCGGGCTATTCCTGGCCTGTTGCATCCTGCACAACATGGCCAATGACTGTGGGATAGCTGTACAGGTCGAAGAGGGGGACAGCGATGGGGACAATGAGGACACTGGTGCAGATGGTGATGGGCAGCCCCCTCTTGGTTGAAGGGACCCCTGACTCATCCGGATGGTGCAGCTGCACCGGGACACCATCACAGAGGAGCACTTCAACCAACCGAGGTAAGTCATGGGGCTATGTGCAACCACCAATGGCAAGTGCACAACCCACAAACATGCATGGACCATGCTCAGGGGTGCATGTCATAAAGGGAATTGGCTGAGCATGGAACCGCAAATGCCATCAGGGATGGGCAAGGCCTAAAACAGCACGCGGTCATGCACACGCACACACACACCCACAAGACATGTACAAAGGGTAGGAGGCACGCCGACCCCAACCGCCACCCCTAGCCACACACACATCCACAGACCACCAAGCCCAGTGCCTGTCATTGTGCGTGTGTCAGACGCTGGGCACCATTGCACAGTGGCAGACAGTGCAACACAGGCATTATCATGCACACACCACAGTGGCCAGCAGCCTGGAGGGTGTGTGTGTGTGTGTGCAGGGCCAGGTACCCCACCCACGCATTGCACGTTGAACAACACACTGCACACAGGGCAGCGTCTGACAGTAGCCATGGTGGGAGACAGGTCAGTCATGCGGCACAGTGCCACGGCCACCATGGATGCGTGGGTGGCCCTGCCGAGACCCGCCAGCAGTGACAGGCTGACCAATGGCCTCATGGGGTGGCACTGATGGTCCCCCAGGGGTTCCGCTGCGAGAACGCGACCGTTCTTGAGCAGGGGTCTGCAGATCACCGAACATGCCTGCACCAGGCGTACTCAGGATGCCCACAGCTGAACCTGGTGTCAACAAGGAGGGTGTCACATGACGCCGGGTATTGGGGGTGGACATTGCACTGCGCAGTGTCTGCGATGCATGGGCAAATAACTGTGTGCCCATTGTGGCCATGACAGCTGTGAATGCCTGCGTCTGCCTGTCAATGGTGGCGGTCACATCCTCCCGCAGCCGGTCCATCCCTGCCAGAAGCAGACCGGTGTCCCTGCTGCGCCACTCCTCTGCCTGGTGCAGGACCGCACTGAGTGCATCCACCGCCATCACAAGCTGCAACTGCTGATCCAATGAATCATGGAGTATGCGGGTGTGCTTATCTAAGAGGTCTTCCGCCTGATCGGCATGATGTCCCTCATGGTTTTCACGGCCGTGATGGGCAGCACCCCTTGAGGTTGGGCTCTGCACACCAGGGCCATGCCTGGGCATGTCCACAGGTGGTGCACTGACGCCACCCCCTGACACTGTCCCCCCATCACCACTGACCAACTGCTGACACTACCCCTAAGGTTGCCACTCTCCAGGGCTCAACGGTGCCGCTGCAGTGGCCGCAACAGCCCCACTGTCCTGGACGCACACCAGTGCTGCCCCACGGTGCAGACAGGCACAGGCTGGGACTGTGATGTCACGCAGGCCTCCATGGCAGCACCAGCCACGGCTATGCCCATGCTGTAACCTGCTGTGTGGCCATCCTGTGGCCCACACGTATCACTGTCCATGATGTGTGCTCCATCATCATCTGTGATGGATCCAGCACCAGTCTGAGTCTCAGCATGCTGGCATCCATGGACGCTGGGACACAGGCAGGGCCTCCTCTGCACCTGCTCCACCAACATCAGTTTAGACAGCCAGGCGGGCCCACTGTCGTCCTGACCCTCGGACACCTGGGGAGGTGGATGGGCCCTCCTCTGTGTCCAGGGTATCACCCTCAGTGGACAAGCCCACCACCGCTGGCCCATGTAGATGCTCAGGAGCTGTAAGGGAACACAGTAGCATTAATGTATCTGCCCTACCCTGTGGCATCCCCCAACCCCACAGTGACAGATCAGGACCTACCATGCAGTGACAGGCTACCACCCATCTGGAAGCCACCACCTGGAACACCCTCGATGGCACAACGCCGCATGCTGTAAGCAACCCACTCCTTCTGTGGGGTCAGACGTTGCACGGTCGGATGTTCCCCACCAGTCACAGCCTGTGCTGCCGTGATGGCAGCCACCTTATCCTTAATCCTCCTCCTGTCCGTGCCCACCTTCTTTTTGCACTCCTGCATGGACTGCTAGTGGCTGCCATGCTGGTTGATGGCACATGTCACCTCTCCCCATGCAGCAGCATGGGCCTGTGGTGTTCCCCACTGTCCACTGAGCAGTAGTTCCTGGTCAAGGTAGGCCTCAAACAGGGCATCTGTTTCTGCCTTAGTAAAGTTTGGCCTCCTCTTTCTCCCACGTCTCTGTTCCTCCTCCTCCTCCTCCACCTCACAGTCACTCATCATTGATCCTGTGGGAATGACAGGTGTTACCTCTGACTGTGCAGTCCTATGCATCTCCCACACACCACAGTCCACACTCCAAAACAGAATGCAACTCACCACAATAGACTGCAATACCAGACTATGGCCTCTGCAGCCCAATGTTGCATTTATATAGCGCAATGCATGCAAATGAGGCGAGGTGCAATTTTAAGTGGATGCTAATGCAGTATCTACGCCATTGAATCGCTGATGAGTTGATTTGCATATGCCAGCTGAATATCGCACTGTTGTGCCTTGCGCGATTGTGTTGAACGTGCTCAGGCAAGGGCACAGTTCTGTAGCGTGCACAGTGGACACCGAACGGCGCATGCCCGGGGTGCTGATGCTGACGCCTGCCACGCTGCTGACATGCTGTGCACGGGAGGCAGTGCAAAGCATGGCCACCATTGTGCCAGTGGCACTACAGCGCTGTTCACATGTATGGCGCTCTTGCACTGGGGAGCCGTAGGTGCCGTGGAGCCACAGCGTGGTAGGCCATTACAGGGCGTCTCACACAGGCACCCAATCGCGCTACACGCAGTGAGTACCAATCACACTGTGGTGGTCCGTGTGCAACAGACCCTTGATCCTGTGCCTGACCTTTGCCCCCTAGGTGCCATGCGTCCACATGGGTGCACCACTATCACACTGTTCGGTGACAGCATGATGGGGAATGGCAGCACTGTACCACGCAGCATCTGCACGTGGCAGACCACGCTACTGAGCACCATTTTGACTCCGACCAGCTTCAGAGATGGCAAGACGGAGGGCTACTGTTTGGAGCCAGGTGGAGCTGGCCAATTGGTGGCCATAGTAGAGCCCAATGCTGGGGCACTTTTTGGGAATGCACCCCTGGATAGGGCCAGGAGTGCTGTATGGGAGGAGGTGGCGGTGGCGCTGGAGGAGGCCACAGGAATGGGGTGCACAGCTGAGCAGTGTCATCACAGATATGGGGACCTCCAGCGCAGGGGCCCGGACAGGCTTGCCTGCCTGCGGGTATGCACCAGGAGAAGCGCAGTGCCACGACCAGGTAGGTGCCCCATTCATACATTGGTTGCGTCAGTACGGGTATCGCGGTGGGCATGTGTCCACCACATGGGGGGGTGGGCCATCCAGTGTGGGCAGTGGTGTTGGTGGTGGAAGTGGTGTTGGGGGGTTGCGGCATGGCTGAGCTGTGCGGGATCGCACACACCCGGGGGTGGGGGGCCATTGATACTGGATTTTACTGATAATCCCCTCTCCGTGTTTGCACTCTAGGCCCTGAAGAGTGGTGCCGAGCCCGACAGGACCAACACCAAGGCATGCGTGGTGGAGATGGTCAACAGCCACAGGCAGCCGGTCAGAGCGGACTACAGCACCGGGATCAGGCCGATGATGGTGAGTGCCTTTCATCCAGGATATTCTGTGCATGCTGTGTTGCAGGGCAGGCGGTGGGGCATGGCCACCATCCATTGACACCACTGATGTGAACACCACACAGTACAGTCAGCACTGTCCAGTGGCACTGCATGTGTGGGTGTGCATCACTGGTGGTTCATGCGTGCACCAGGTACATGACTATGCCACTGCCTTTGCACCGCATAGCCATGTCACTGTACAGCCATGGTGGTGCTGTGCGGGACTTGGGAGGTGAGTGTGTGCAGCAGTCTGCATGGCTGTGTGCACCTGGGTGGGTAGGTCTCGTGGACACGATCACTGTGGGTGGTCGCACACTATCACAAAGGCATGTCCCATGGCCGTATGCCATGCACAGTGGGTGGGCTGCAGGGGGCTGTGAATTCACACCTATTGACTCTGCTCCCTTGTCCTAGGTGGACAGCGGATGCGGCACATGGAGAGGGCACTGCAGGGGCTTCTGCAGGTGGCCAGGGCCTCCCTGGAAATCTTACAGAGGATGGAGCAGCTAGGAATCCACAAGAGGCATGACAGGAGGCGCCATCAGAGTGGGGAGCGGGGCTCCAGCTGAACTTCATGAACCCAAGTATTGCACCTACCCCCCTGGACCCACCCTCACACCCCTCCTTCCCTCTACCATTTGTTCACCCCTGTCCCTTACCCACCCCCACCTGGTTTGTGGCCCCACCCCAACATTTTTGTACATATTTGTAAATAGTTGTTTTATATCTTGTAATATACATTTGTTTTGTTGCTCCTACTGTGATGGTCTCTGATTTGCAGTGGGCTGCAGGTGCTCAGCTGCTATGGTGTGCATGGCGTCAAGGGTGGTGCAGTCATGGGCGTGTGTGTGTGTGTCCATAGGGGAAGCGACTATGGTGTGGGCGTAGCTATCAGTCACTGTCTGTGGTTTGTGTGTTGTTCCCTGTGCACTGGATGACTGTGTGCAGTGGTCCTCAGTGCATGCACTGTGTCCATGGCGCACCTGTCAGACCATCCATGGCCTGTGCAGCTGACACCTTTGCATGTCTGTGACCTGCACGGTCCGCTGGCATGTCAGTGGTGGCTGTCCATGCTGGACAGCCACTGTACCCAGCACAATGCCGGGTTGCCTCCTGTCATTGGTGTGGTGCATGTCTGCCTCGGGTGGCACTGTGGCCTCCGCTGTTGTTGTCCCACCTGCATGCTGTCGCTTGTGTCTTTTGCAGGGGATGTGCTCCACTGTCTGTCACTTGTGCTCCGGGCGCATGCTGGTGGCGTACAGATTCATGGTGCCTGCGCAGGGTGGCTGGCACTCCTGTGCCATGGAGAGGTGCTGGCCATGTGTACACGGTTTCCGTGGCAACACACCAGGGGCTTGGTTGACCCGCTACTGTGTCCCTGTGTTGGTGTGCCCTTGGGTATGGGTGGGTGTTTGTCCATGCACTGTGTTGCATCCTGTGTGGCGCATGCTTCCATGCACTACTGTGGGTGTCTGCGCTGGCTGTTGTGGCCAGTGCTGGGTCAGGGTTTGTCCTTGGGAGGGTGTTCAGGGTGCTGTGCCACTGGTGGTGGGGTCCGGGGCATGCCCTGTCACGTGTGGGGTACCTCGTGTGCCGACACATGGTCGGTCCCTCAGCTGTACTTTGGGGGGGGACATGTGTGGTGGCACTGTGTATGCAGTTGTTGCATCACTGTCTGCTGCCACCCACTGAAGGGTGTTTGTGGTGGGGCTGCCTTGCATGGTTCTGTGGTGCACAGAGTTGCATTGTCACGGTGGGGGTGGTGGCATGCATGGGGTGTCCTGCACTGGTGGGCGCTGCTTCTGGGCAGGGTGTCTGGGGATCGTGGTGCAGGGCGTGCTCTGCATTGGTGGGATGGTGTGGCAGAGGGTGGCCGGACCTCCTTGTGTGCCGGTCACAGCTTGCCAGGGGGTGTGCTGGTACACCATGCCCCGGCTGTGGGTTTGTTGCTAGTATCCATGAGCCAGTGGTTATTCCAGCTCTCCCCCGGTTGTGCAGTGCATGGGGTGTGGGGGGCGATGTCTGTTCTGCTGTGTGCTCCCCAACCCATATCTAGCATGGGTGGTCCGCTTGTGCATCCTGTCCCTTGCGCATCCCTGGTTGTGCTGTTGCACTGCTGCCCTGCTCCACTGAGCATCCCTGGTTGTGCTATGGCACATCTGAACTGCACCACTGCACATCCCTGGTTGTGCTATGGCGCAGTTAGAGCAATATTCAGTCGTGTGCCGCAGGCACATCTTGACCTGTACAATGTTTGAATATCGTGCTTATTGTGCATGGGCACAGTGGACTTGTGCTTGCTCCTGCTGTTGCACACTTTTATGGCGCAGTTTGAATATCTGGGCCAAAGTGTTTTTAAGCACTTATGGCGCTAGTATCTTTTCTCTCCTTAATGCTTAGATGGGACAAACCTCCTCTCAAGTCAGCACCAAATCTGTTCTCTCTCACAGTTCCCAGCAAATCAAACCACCATCTATTTTAGGTGTAGGTTTGAAAACACCATGCAGTTCACTCATTTAGCCCAGCCAGAAGCACCTGGGACGCTGACCGCTCATCAGGTTACTACTCGAAATTCACCGCCGAAAGTTATTTAAAAAGTGCACTAGTGCACATCCAACATTAAAATTACTTTAGTTTCATTCATCAACTCCAGGACAAAGTTTAAAGAATTAAATACCGAGAACTAAAAAACTTTGTTAGGTGTGGTGTGCAGCGGAGCAGCAGTGCAGCCATCTTGCTGCTCCACCTCTCCGCCCCTGAATTTTTTGCTGAAGAGTGCACACCACCACGTCAGGGGGTCAGGGGTCCTTCTTAACCTCTCACCAATGTACAGAGGTTTTTGGTTTTTTTTGTTTTTTTTTATGAAAAGCTGTCTACATCGACAATCAGTGGTCTGCCACAACCTTCAACTGATCAACGGATCCCATGTGTTCCTGCCTGGTGGTCTGAACAACCTGTACCGGGCATCCTTCTTCCTGTGTTCATCAGTTCACCCTACTCCTTCTACAAGTGTATTGGGCCAAGTGGTCTATTATGACCTTTCCTGGGCTCCTTTGGGGATGAGGAGCCTCCTCTGGTGAGCCCTGCCTCGGAATAAAGAGTTTCTGAATCCTTAGAAAGTTTTGTGCTTAACCCGTATGGTGTATTTGTCCTTGAAAGTCTTTCCTCCAATGTACCCTTGTTTATTTGGATCATCTCATCACAGCTGCAACAAGGGTTACCCCAGAACACACTCTAGTAATCCCTGGCCAGGGTGACAGTAGTAATAACACTAGTGATAGCAGTAATAGTAGTAACAGTAGTGATAGTAGCAATAGTAGTATAGTAGTAACAGTAATCATAGTAGCAATAGTAGTAACAGTAGTGATTGTAGCAATAGTTGTATAGTAGTAACAGTAATCATAGTAGCAATAGTAGTAGTGACTAGCAATAGTAGTATAGTAGCAACAGTAATCTTAGTAGTAACAGTAGTGACAGTAGCAATAATAGTACAGTAGTAACAGTAATCATAGTGGCAATAGTAGTAACAGTACTGATAGTAGCAATAGTAGTATAGTAGTAACAGTAATCATAGTAGCAATAGTAGTAACAGTAGTGACAGTAGCAATAATAGAAAAGTAGTAATAATAGTACAGTAGTAATAATAGTCATACATATAGAGCTGACTGAAACTGTTTTAAAAGCTCAAAGTCAAAAGTTCTTCAAAGTATAGTCTTTACTAAAGTAAAGTGCCTCCAGTGTGCCAGTTGTTCTTATCTACAGTGGTTGGATCCCTGCACTTATCTTTGCATAAACAGTCTGTTGCATTTGAAGTTGCCATCTGCCTCTCCTTGCAACACTTTTCCATCTTCATAGAAAGAACCCGTAGTACCTGGTAAGCGGTGAAAGGCTGGCTACACTACAAGTCAGGCACACCCTACAAAGAGGTGCATTATCAGTGGTAGTATGGGAATGTAGAAGCCAGTCTGATCTCTGTAAATGAGTGATGGCAGAAGCCAATCTAGTCGTTTGGCCATTATGGATATAAAAAATTTATAGTCGGTGTTGAGCACCAAGATGGGTCTATATGATGGGCAGATCATATCTCAATCTGATTACAAAGTTTATCTTGCACCTACTTAAAATTACTGCTGGTCAGTACTCCCAAGTCTTTTTTGGCTTAGTTTCAATAATCTTGATGCCATTTGAATAGTATTTGGCCATCATGTTCTGATTTCCTAAATGCATCAACTTGCCTTTCTATGCAATGAGATGCATCTGCCATTTATTTGAACACCCCCAGATCCTTCAGTATTTCAACTACCTCCAGCTGCAATGTACAGTACATAAGCTCCCCATCATAGTGTCACCAGCAGACTTGGTGATCCAGCTGCTGACACCTACTTCCAGAACACTTAGAACCCAAGTTCATCTTTTTTTTTTTTAAGTAGTCAACAATTATGTTTTTTTTTTTATTTAAAATTGTTTCACTTCAAAAAAAATGTTCCAGCATAGGCCGCACTAATTGCAACATATCATGTTGCTGTGTGGATGACCCGGGTTCAGGAATGAACCTGGTGTGTCATGTCAGAGGACAGCTCAGGCCGAGACAGCTGTCGCATGGCAGTGTGTCTTAACCAGGGAGGGCAGGTGGCAGGTTCCACCACCACAGTGACCTTTAAGGCTAAGCCAGGATACTTGCTTCTACCACAGTGGGAAGCTGTGCATGGCTAGGACATGTCAAGATGGGGGATGGAGAGAAGAAAAACATGGGAGAAAAACCTTGCTAATGTCTATGTGATGGTTGGCATCCTTTGGCTTGAACAGAGCATATTTCTGTGAAAGAGGTATATCCCTGTAAGGTCAGGATATAAAACATGTAAGAAAAAAAATGCTCCATTGTATACTATAACCAAAAAAAAATTGACAGAACAAAACACAACAGAACCAATTCCATCTTGGTACTCTTACATCAAACTACAAGAGTTTTGCTCTCATGGTTTGTGATCTTATTAGACTGCCTTGGTGGAATCACAACCCTGTTGTGCATTTTTCTCCATCCACAACTTTATAGGGACTAGAAAGTGTGTTCCAGTGGTCTGAGCACTGCATGCTGAAACAGCAGATCCCAGGTACGAATCTTACCACTGTCACTCTCCCTCCATGTACTTCAGAACTCCCTGCTTCAAAATGCAGAACCCCCATTCTGAAGTGAGAGGCTGAATCTCAGTTGGACTACTCCCATTCTGACATGAGATGTTAAATCTCAGTTGGGCTACCACAATTCTAAAATGAGATGCTGAATCTAAATTGGGCTACCCCCATTCTGAAATAAGAGGCCGAATCTCAGGTGGGCTACTCCCAGTCTAAAATCAGATGTATCTAAGTTGGGTTGCTTCCATTTTGAAATGAGATTATGAATTCTCAGTTGGGCTTCCCCCACTCTAAAATGAGATGTTGCATCTTTATTGGGCTATGCCATTCTGAAATGAGAGACTGAATCTCAGTTGGGCTACTCCCATTCTGAAACGAGATGCTGAATCTCAGTTGGACTGCCCCCATTCTGGAATGAGATGTTGAATTTGAGATAGGCTACCTCATTTTGAAATGAAATGTTGAAACTGAGTTGAGCTACCTCCAACCTGAAATGAGATGTTGAAGCCAAGTTGGGCTACCACCGGTCTGAAATTGGATGTTAAAGAACATTGATGCCTTGAGAAGAACTTTGAAAAACATAATATTTGGACACAAAGCAGCTTTACATTTCTCATTAGCTCTGTATTTTTTTTCTTTTCGAACTTGTTATTTTTCCCCCCTCTGGTTCCCAAGCACCGCACCTTTGGGAAATGCCTGTGGTGTCAGCCCCTGCTTCCTACACCTACCTGGAGCCCTGCTGAACCTCCATGTAGCCATGGATCTACTCCCTCAGGTGAGGATGAGGTGGGGCCCGTACAGCCTCAACTTCTATGTCTTCGTCAGGTCAGCTTTGGGACAGGCAGACGGGAGCTTTGGGGTCTGCACTGGGCTTTCCGCCTACCCGGTGCCTGGAGAACCATTTTTCCCTTTTTCTCCGGCATGGTGTGTGCCCTGACAGCAAGGTGTCATCGCTGACATCCACCACGCTCATTCCCCAGCAATGTGGCTAGATGCTTGCCATACCTCAGGCCTCCGCCTGGGGTTGGGCAAGCGCCGAGCTGCAACCCCCCCTCCCCAGAGAAGGCAAATGATCCCTGGGACACTCAGCCTCCTCCCCCTGGCTGGCCCTCCAACTCCCCAGGCTCATTCCCGAACCAGGGTCTTTAGCGTTGCAAACGGTAGCGCTATCGCTGCACCGGCAGGCCGGCAGCTCTGTATTTCTTCTCCCCGTTATTTATTACTGAGGTCATATGCATGAAAACAGGATAGTTATTCCTTGAGGGTTCATCAGATCCTATTGCTTCTTCCCAACCTGATGTCATAATACTCTACTTTTAAGATCACAGTTATTATCATGGCAACAGACTATGGTGTCACAAAAGAGCATTATCATTTCAAGTAGGGAATAAAGTATGCAGGCAGATGAACTGTAAGGGACAAAGATCTTGTTTTTGTTGGAATTTCTTCTATTATAAATGATGGAGAGGAGAAACCTATAGAAAATGTATGAAATACAAGTTAAACTGGGCCTAAATATTGTGTTTTCCAAAGTTTTATCAATGGTGACAGCAGCTCTTTAAATCTTAGCTGTGCAAGCCCATTCTGAAATCAGATGTTTGTAGTAGGTATTATATATATATATATATATATATATATATATATATATATATATATATATATATATATATATATATATATATATATATATTTACCTACCAAGGAAGTATTCGGATGTCATGTTGGCTGTTGTCCATGACTGCATACTTGTAGTCCTCTGTAGTTCTTGTCATGCCCAGTGGTCGCCACTGTCTGTTTTCCAGCTCCGAGAATAAAGATTGCCACCAACTAAAGCTCCTACATCTGAGTCCTATTGTTCCCCAAACCCAGATTTATTACAGTGGTGAGGAGGTAGTCTGATACATATTTAAAAAGCAAGATCTTCTTTGAGGATATCTCCTCCATTAGGCCACACCTTTGGATCTATAGCTGTCATCGCTAGGACCACATGGAAACTTTTGCTAGCCGGAGCCACCCACAGTGACATACCACATCTGCATCTATGTAAGTGATGGTGGCCCCATCGCTCCTCAGTTCTTTTCTCTCCATCAATCATCCTCATCAGACCTCCTGAAGGAAATACTGTTAATCTAGCCACTGTAGCCATTGCTGTTTAATCTTTTATTTTACTACAGCGTTCTTTTGTCATCTCTGCATGCCACTGAAGTGAAAATAGCTTTTATTCTGGTATTGTAAGTGCAGAGAAAAATACAAAGAAAACACATATGTGGTCTTTGTGTGTTGTCTGGGCCAGTCTCACAACATGTGAGATTTGCCAGAGCTTCAGCCAGGCTACAAGGCAACACCTTAAGAAAGCTCTAAAAAATTTCCTCCTTCTCAAAACTTTAAAAGCCATGGAGATGGAACATGGCCCAAAGTCTGTGTCTCTCACTGTCAACCAAGATGCAGCCTCTAAAGTCAAAGGATCAGGACAGGGAATGGTCATCGCCATGACCCTCCTCATCATCTGGCCACAAGCACAAACACTGAAAAAAAGAAAGATCTGCTTTGCCAGTTAGGGCCCAGTTGCCATTAAGACAAGTTATAGTAAATCTGCGTCATCGCCCATTCTGGCAATGTTAACTACATCAACCATTGATAAAATACGAAGATCAGGGCTTGGTTTAGGCGGTTCCATACCTACTATGGACAGTAGGACACCATCATCATTGTGTCAAGACCGATTGATGCAAGTAGTCCTGTCCCCTTTACAGGGTGTTATCGACTCTCAGGCTGTGCTGGTGTCATTCTCAGAAATAAGATGCATTTTGCCTGGACTACCATCTACTACCCCTCAGAATGCTAACTAGCCAGAAACTGACTCTGTAGTCATTACGGCTGCTCGTGATAGGTATAGGGCACCTAAAACACATGAGTACTTTGCTTTCTGATAAAGAATCTAGGAGGCTGGATGTGATGGACAAGCATACGTATGTTTCTGCCTCACTGGGCCTTAGGATTGCAAACTATGAGGCCCACATGATAACATAGTAGAACAGCCTATGGAAAGCTGTTTGTACTGCAGCCCAGGCTTCGCCTGATAGCTCTGCCGAGAATGAGTTACTTAAAACATTATTCTCTGGTGCTGAGGTTCGGTTGGCAAACATTTGCTACGCTCAGCTTCTGATGCTCTGATGCTTCTCCCAGAGCTGCTGATTAAGCTATTTGCATGAGGAGATATTACTGGCTCAGAGTTGCTGGCTTTGCCAGTGATGTGCAGCAAGCAGTTTCGAATGCTCCCTTTAGAGGAACAAAACTGTTTGGCTATGATGTTGAAGAGGACCTACATGACCTGCAGACCTCAAAAATGACTAAGATCTGTAATGTACCTGTATCCCACTCCTGCTAGGGGTCATGGGAGGGGCTCCTTTTATCAACCTACTGCCAGAGATGGCTGTGCCTGCCATCAGCAAGACTGAGATAAGAAAAGTGGTCCCCTCCTCCCAGATGCCCATACAAAAGCACTCGAAGCAGTCGGTACCAGTGGCACTGCCCCCAGTTGTTCTACATGACTGTTTTCCAGACACCTCCCACCACCTCCACTGTTACCTCCAGGGGTGGTTGTGGTGGGCAGACTCTCCTGCATCTGAAACAATGGTGGCAGATTACCACAGACAAGTGGGTCCTGGATATACTTGCAAGGGGGCATGCTCTGAAGCTGTCAGAAACCACTCCAAATCATCCTCCACCTCTTTCCTGTTATCTTCTGGGCCATTTGTCCCATCGGAAGGAAGTTCAGTCATTATTCCAAAAATGTGCTACAAAACCAGACCCTCCTAGACAGAGAAACAAATGGTTCCAGATTCTTCCTGGTCTCAAGATAGACAGGGGATCTGTGTCCTGTATTGGATCTCAGCTTTTACGTAGATTACAAGAAGTTTCGAATGGTATCCTTGCAAGCTCCAATTCCTCTTCTGCAAATAGTCAACTGGCTTTGTTCTTTGGACATGAAGGATGCATACCTTCATGTCAAGATCAGGGAAACCCACAGGCAATACCTCTGCTTTTTGCTGGATACAGAACATTACCAGTTCAGAGTATTGCCCTTTGGCTTGTCTTCTGCATCACGGGTCTTTAGCAAATGCTTGGCAGTAGTAGCAGTAGCCCTTTGCAGGGAAGTCCTGTATGTGTTCACCTATCTGGACGACTTGCTTCTGAAGGCCATGTTAAGGGAAGCTGTACTACATACTGTCTCAGATTTGGCAATTGTTTGAAGACTTGGGGTGGGGGTGGGGGTTAACATTGAATGTGTCAAAGTCTGTGTTGACTACCTGCCAAAGACTGCTGTACATAGAAGCAGTCTTGGAAAGAGAAGGGATATGCTTTCTTGCCACAAGACAGAGCAGACAATCCGATTGCCCAAGCACAGCTGGTATAAAGGAGTCACTATGTCTCTACGAGAATGTTACGGCTCCTGGGTCCAGTGTCTGCAGCCATAGTGACTGTGCCACTGACCCACCTCCATATAAGAATCCCTTAATGGACACTCGGGTTCCAGTGGGATCAGTTGATGGATGAGCTGGACCAACTGGTTCCTGTCATGTCCCTGCTTTGCAGAGCATTGCTATGGTGGATGATTCATGAAAATCTATTAACAGGCGTTCCATTCCTTGTACCAGCTCCAGTACAGATCCTCGCTGTGGATGTCTTGGGCTCTGGCTGGGGTACCTATCTTCTCCCCTACCAGACACAGGGATCATTGACCAAGGTGGAGGCCAAGCTGCATATAAATGTCCTGGAAATAGGGGAAGTCCTGTGCAGCCTCCAGGCATTTCAGGAGAATCTTTGTCCCATTCCTGTTAATCCAGATGGACAATGCCAGTGTGATACATTACATCAACAAACATGGTGGCACTCACTCCTGTCCACTATGCAGGGAAGCAGTGAGAGCATGGTACTGAGCTCTGTCCCACAGCCTACAACTATCAGCTGTGCATCTCCCTGGTCTCCAAAATGTCTTGACAGACAGACTACACAAGTCACACTCCAGGATTCAGGAATGGGAACTTCTGACCTCCATGGTAAATAACCTCTTCACAAGATAGGGTTGGCCACAGCTGGACCTTTTTGGGTCCCCACACAATGCAAAACTGTCATGTTTCTGCTTGCTCAGTCTAGGTAATGGAGTTTTATGATGAAACATGTTGCTCCTCTCTTGGAAAAAGAAATTCCTATATGCATATCCCCCAATTCTTCTAATACAGAGGGTTCTGCTCAAGGTGTGGATAGAGAGCGCCACTCTCATCCTCATTGTTCCATTATGGCCTCACCAAATAAGCAATATGACTCCTGCAGTGTTGGGTAAAATGCCAGTAAACCTCCTTCCCTAGCACTAAGGTCATTGTGCATCCTCCTGCTGATTCCCAATTGCTGCAAACTTGCCACCCAAAGACCATGTCTGCAGACTGAGACTAGGCATTGGCAATAATTAAAAAAGCGACAGTGCCTTTTGCAGCTGACAGAGCTGCTGCTCATGCTATCGACTGGAAAAAAGAAGTGAACATTTCCTGGCAGCCTGCTTGCCACGGTGCCACTCAGATTGCCACTTTGCCTCTCCCGGTAACTGGGATCAGCAGCGTGATCTGGCAGGACCCCCACCAATCAGGTCTCTCTATCGATTGTTCAACATAAAAAAACTACTCGCAAAGGCAAGCACGTAAAGGGATTCAGGGCAAATCCAAAGGAGCCAGTGAATCTGCCATTAAGGAGAGCAGCAAAACAGCAGGCAGGCACCACTTCTCCTAAAGCTAGCACAAGCAGGCAGAAACAATGCTTTCTAGCCAGGATAACTGTACTGAAGACATTAAGCAGCAAACTTCACATAGCATCAGCATCCTGTGTCCAAGTGGGAAACTGAAGCCACATAAGTGTAGGGAGCACAGAATACAGAAAAAAATTCTTCTGGATAGGGTGCTACGGAGCAGCATGACCACTGGTGCAACACTGAAGACAGTAGTCGCAAGCCACAGGGGCTATGATATCAAGCACCACACCAGGAATAGCTGGCAACATGGTGTCAATCAGACAAATGCCAGAATTTGACAAATCAACGGAGGACTTTAATTATTTGGAGCATTTTGAACTCTGGTTGGTGGCAAAGTTGCCGATGACAAAAATGACTGGCAGCTCTGGGACCAACAGTCTTTGGATTTCTCAAGAGTCTGACCGCACCTGTCGAGCTGGTGGACATGAGATATGATAAAGTCACTGAGACACACTCATGGCATTTCTAGCCCAAGCTGATTCTCATTGCAGAATACTTCTGTTTTCATCATTGGAACCAAGAGGAGGGGAAAGCTCCTGATATCTACATCATTGCACTGAAGCCTGTGCTGGCAAGCACCAGTGAGTTCAGCCAGTTTCTTGATGATGCCCTACAGGATCAATCTGCCTGTGGTCTGAGAGCTGAAAGCTATTACAAACAGCTTTTGTCAGAAAAGGATGCAACTTTCAAGTAAGTCTGTTATATTGCCCTCACTTTGGAGCTCATATGAAAGGACAGCAGGAAGCTAGCGGGACATTCCGAACCACCAAGGAGTGGGGTTCACAGGGTCACTCATACACAGGAGCCAAGGGATATTCCAGACCACAAAGAGGTCCACCAACATTTCTTCAGTAACTACAAATGTATCGGAAGCTGGCACCACAGGCCAGTTCCACAAAGTCAAAACAACTTTGCTACCATTGTGGGGGTAATCACCAGCACAGCACACGTCAACTTTGACAAGAAAAAAAGTGCTTCTACAGAACATGTGAGAGTGCATCATGGACTGCCCATGCACAGTGTGTCACAGAAACCATGCCACAGACTGAACCAAAAGAAGAGTTGTTGGAGCTGTTCACTATCTATGCAATACAAGGAAATGGGAAGGGAATTTGCCTCCAGATCGAGCTGATAGTCACAGCGGTTAGCATGCAGCTTTATACCAGGGCATCAGTATATAAGAATAGGTTACTCACCTATAGCCATCGTTCTAGGAGTGATATATGCTTCACATCCACACTCTGACAGTTTCACTGGCAGGCTATGATTGGTCGGGCATCTTTAAGCTTAGCTCCTCCCACCACCCAGGCAGATATATCCCTCGACTCTGCCCTGTGACATCAGATCTCACATGCTGGATGTAGGCTCAGGTGCCACTTGCCAGAGGACGCCATGTGGGTTGTGAGGATGTGAACCATATACCACTCCTAGAAGAAAAAATTACTCACCTTAGTAATGTTGTTTCTTCTAATGGAGTCTTGCTATATTATGACAATTGCAGTTTGTCCCACCATTACAACTGCTCCAGAGGTGAAAGAGTTAACTTCCATGCCAGGCATGGAGCTTAGAGCGCGAGCTCGGTTAGAGAAGCTCTGTCTGGATAATTTCAAACTGAAACTGTCAGATCTTTACGAGCAAAAACTCACTAAGGTTCTGTGTGGAAGCTGTAACCTACACTAGCCAACTGGCTACCTAAATATTAACACATATTCCTGGTCCCAACACCAAGACTCAAGTCAGGGGACCAGAAAATAAATAAGATAAGATAAAATAAAAACACAACACCCCAAAACCCCAAGAAGGGGTGGAAAAACATATAATGGGCATAAATAAGTGCCAACACTGGACTGCCCACCCCATACCCAAGTAGAAGTTCTGAGAGGGGCAGGCTGGGGGGGAGGTCATAATATAGCAAGACTCCATTAGAAGAAACAACATTACTAAGGTGAGTAATTTTTTCTTCAAACAACATGAAGTCTTGCTATATTATGACAATTGCAGAATACACAGCAGTACCTCCATGGAGGAGGGACAGAACCTACTTAGGAATAGGTCTCAAGAATGCAGCAATCTAAAGCATCCTCCTGGCCTGGATATCCAAGGAGTAATGCTTGGTGAAAGTGTGTACCGCTTTCCAAGTAGCTGCTTGACATATCTCTAAGATAGGGATGTCTCTGGCAGCAGCTAGAGACGCAGCTGTACCTCTGGTAGAGTGAGCCCTCAGGCCTGAAGGAGACCTTTCCCAGTTTCTGATAACAAAATTGGATACAAGAGACAATCCACCTGGCAATGGATCTCTTAGTGGCGGTTTACCTTTCCCAACCTCACCATAAGTGAGAAAAGTTGGAGGGATTCGAACCTATGACCCTTGGTATGCTCTATATAGTAACTTAGGGCCCTCTTAACATCTAAGCTGTGCAGCCTCCTCTCACCAGAGGAGGAATGGTCAGTGAAGAACACTGGAAGGGAGATAGATTGATTAAGATGGAAATCTGAAACCACCTTAGGCAAAAACTTCCTGTTAGTCCTAAGGACTACTTAATCCCTGTGAAAGGAAATACAGTCAGTCTCCACTGACAAGGCTTGTAACTCACTTATGCACCTGGCAGAAGTGATGGCTACTAGAAAAACAGTTTTCCAAGTCAAATACTTAAGCTCTTCAGAAGACAGAGGTTCAAAGGGGGGTTGCATCAACTGAGCAATGCAAACATTAAGATCCCAGGCAGGGGCGGGTCCCTGAAAGGTGGATTAGTATGAAGTTATCCTTTGAAAACTTGGAAAATACAGGGTGAGTGGAAAGAGAGAGGGCTTTCCTGCTGAAATAAAGCAGAGACAGCTGCCAAATGTACTTTCAGGGTAGCTGGTCTCAGGCCCAAAGAATTAAGATGGACCATATAGTCCAAAACAATGGGCAAATCAGCAGATTCGGGAAATATGCTTCCCAGAGCACCAGATGGAAAACCTTTCCATTTAGAATTATAAGTAGCCTAGTGGAGAGGCTTCTAGAAGCCTTCAGGATTTCAAGAACACCTTGAGACAGGTGTGGGTCAGCAAACTCTAACTCCTCAAGAGCCAGGCCTTGAGGTTGAGGGATTCGAGATTCGGATACCAAACTCTCCCCTGGGCACAAGATAACAGGTTGTGATTCCTGGGGAGACACAGGGGAAGATGGACTGCTAAGGACAGAAGGAGTGGGTACCAGGGCTGCCTGGCCCAATCTGGAGCAATCAGAATCATCTTGCAAGGCTGGGATCTGATTTTGACTAGCACCTTGAATAGGAGAGGGAAGGGGGGAAAGGCATATAGAAACTTCCCTTCCCAATCTAGGAGAAAGGCATCCAGGGGGACTGAGCCCATCACTGGGGGCCTGCAACAAAACAGTGGAAGTTGGTGATTGTCTGGGGCTGCGAAAGATCTATCTGAGGGGTGCCCCATCTGGCAAAAACTATCCCCAGTACTTGGGGATCCAGTGACCATTCGTGATGGCCCTGGGAAATCCTGCTGAGAGCATCTGCCAGGGTATTGTCCTTTCCTGGGAGGTGAACTGCTATGAGGGAAGTGTTCAGGGAATAAGCCAGAGACCACAACTTCATTGCCTCGGTGCACAAGGCCGAAGACCGAGTGCCCCCTTGTTTGTTGATGTACCACATTGTGGTGGTGTTGTCTGTTCTGACTTGTACCACTTTGTTCTGAACAGATGCAGAAAATACCTGAAGTGCTAGAAAGACAGCTCTGAGTTCCAACAAATTGATGTGGAGCAGAGATTCCTGAGGGGACCACACTCCCTGGGTGGAGAGGTCGCCCATGTGAGCTCCCCATCCCAGAATGGACGCATCTGTAGTAAGGGTCAAGGAGTGAGATAGAGGGATGAAGGGGACCCCTAGTCTCAAATTGCTCTGATCCTGCCACCACTGAAGGGTCTGGATCAGGGTTCAAGTCACTGGGATCAACTTGGAAGGGATCTTTTCTTTGAGACCAAAAGGCTCTCAAGTGAAACTGAATGTCCCTCATCTGAAATCTTGCTCCTTGCACTACAGCTGTGAAGCAGCCATGTGTCCTAGGAGCTGTAAGAAGTGCCTTGCTGGTCGAGAGACCTGCAGAGTGAAGGAGGAGGCCAGGGCCACTGGGTTCCTTACTCTCTCTAAGGGTAGGAAGGCTCTGGCCGCTTTGTGTCAATTCTGCACCTATAAAGGTGAGTACCTGGACAGGTTCCAGAACTGACTTTGGAAGATTGAGCAGAAAACCCAGAGGGTGAGCAGCTGCTGGGTAACTTGCAGGTGTGATTTGACCTGTTCTGGAGACTGGCCTACAATGAGCCAGTCGTCTAGGTAAGGAAAGATGGCAATCTTTTGCCTTCTTAAATGAGCAACTGCTACTGCTAGACATTTTGTGAATACCCTTGGGGCAGAGGTAAGGCCGAGGCATTGCTCTGAACTGGTAATGCTTGAGGGGCAGTTCGAATCTGGGTACTTTCGGTGGGAGCTTCTGATTAGAACATGGAAATAGGGCATTCTTGAGGTCCAGGGAAGCTAGCCAGCCCCTGGCCTTAGAGAAGGTAAAATCATTGCCAGAGTCACCATTTTGAATTTTGGTTTCAAAAGGTGCTTGTTCAGATATCTTAGGTCCAAAATGGGCCACCATTCTCCTGTCTTTTTTGGGGCAAGGAAGTACCTGGAGTACAGACCCTTGCCCTGGTGTAGGGGAGAAACCCTTTCTACAGCTCTGAGAGCCAGGAGGGTTGAGACTTCTGTTTCTAAGACAAAGGTCTCTAGAGGATTTGCAGATAGAAAAGATCTGATTCTCATCTTTGGAAATTTTTTGAAGCTGAGAACCAAACCCTGGCCTACTACTTCCAGGACCCACTTGTCTGATGTTAGAGACTCCCAGTCCTGAACGAAGTAAGCCAGCCTGCCCCATACAGGTAATGCAGAATCGGCCCTGGGCATCCCATCAGGGTGCCTGTTTGGCAGGGGCTTTAGGCTGAGGGGTGGGAGCAGGCCTGCTTGCACTCCGTCTGCCTCTCCCTCTGAAGAACCCCCTCTGAGCATAAGCAGAAGAAGCCTGGGTTTGGTAAAAAGGCTTGTGAAAAGGCCTACCTCTACCCTTGGGGGTCTGCCTCTGAGGAGTGGCTTGCCGCTCCTTGGCTTGTGCACTCCTATAAGTTGTTCTATATTCATCTATTTTCTTCATGTAATTCTCTGTCTGCTCCCAAACAGGAATTTCCTACCTGGAAAATCCATAGCCTTAGTCTGGGTATCCTGTGACAAACTAGTACACCTGAGCCAAGCCAACCTACGAAAGGCCACAGATGTAGCCATGACTCTAGAGGATACATCATTAGAATCCACTGGAATTGCACCTTGGATGCCTCAATGCCATCAGCAGCCACCTGCTCCAGCTCCTTGGCAAGCTGGCCAGGGGCCTGTTTGGCCAAAGTCATGACAGTGTCCCATCTAGATTTTTGGTATCTTGCCACATAAGCCATGTAATTTGCTTGTCTGAGTCCCAAGGACGCTGCCATGTATTGTTTTTTAGCCATAGCATCAATCTTCCTGGAGTCCTTGTCAGGAGGATGTGAGGCCAGGAGAATGTTAGCCTTATCACAGGCTGCAGCCTGAACTACTCCAACATGGCTGCATTGCTGTGAAAGAAAGTCTGTATCAGGACCTGACAAAGTGTACCTCCTGTCCATCTTCTTGTCAACAGGAGACACAGAATTAGGAGCTTTTAAAATTTTTATTGTTTGTTTCCTAAATGATTTATGTAAGTGGATAGACAATCTCCTAGACTCTGGGATGTCCATCATTTCCACAAAATCAGGTTCCTCTTGCTCATCCACAGCTTCCTCTAATGGGAGCTGGAGGGTTTCAGCAACCTTTTCATAAAACAGAAAGTGAGAAGGGGACTCAGAAAGCGTAGGGGGAGATTCTAAAGGTCTGTCTGGGGAGATGTCCGGTTCAATGGGCACATCCAGACTCTCAAAGTCACATTCACACTGTTCATAATCCTCCCCCTCCTCTGGTTCATAAAACTCTTCAATATCATATTCTTGAGCAGGTGGAACGGCGAACCAACCTTTTACCAGACAGTGGCGGTTGGGCGGAACCGGGAGAAAGTGACTGTACAATCTGTATAGCTTTTGCTATTTCTGCAGCAGTTGGAAAGGAATTTTGGACTCCACACCTGCTGATTTTCTAATTTTCTTTGCTGGAACTGGCTCCTCAGAGTCAGCTTTACGTTGGCCCGAGGAAGTCTCGCCCTGGTCAGAGGGCACTCCCTCCGGTTCGGTTGGCACCGAACCAGGCTGGCCATCCGGGTCAGTGGACCTTTTGGCCTCTCGTTCCCTGAGCCTGCCAACTCTCTTATCCAGGGTGGCTGCAGGTAAATTCTTGCAAATCTGGCAGTCTGAATTGAGGTGGTCAAACCCCAGACAATAGACACATGTGGTGTGTGGGTCAGCCTTGGCAAAGGCGTCCCCACAGACACTACAGTGTTGAAACCCAGTGGGCCCGGTTTTTCTTTTGGGTTTCTCAGACATGATGCCAGCCTAACCAACAAACTGCCCTTTGAACGGCAGTGCCAGGCAAGACACCATATCGGTTCCCAACCGTGTCACGGGTCGTGGAAAAAGCGTGTGAAATCATTATTTTTTGGAACCGATAAGAACCGGGAACCGCACTCTAAAAGCTTTAAAATGCTTACTTTTTTAAAGTTTTAAACAACCTGATCGGTTCGAACCAAACCGATAAACATTTACAAGTTCCACACAGAAATAAACCTGTCTATTACTTACAATACCACAGACAGAGCTTGAACCGATTGGTTTGCGGTTAAAATAATAATACTCGCGGTTGAATTTAACCGAGAAAATACTGTTTAAACCGAGAAATGAACCGAGCAGTAGGAGAAATCTCCGGAGCGACTGTTCAGTGAAGCGGAGTAAAGAATCTGACAGTTTCAGTTTGAAATTATCCAGACAGAGCTTCTCTAACCGAGCTTGCACTCTAAGCTCCATGCCTGGCATGGAAGTTAACTCTTTCACCTCCGGAGCAGTTCTAATGGTGGGACAAACTGCAATTGTCATAATATAGCAAGACTTCATGTTGTATGAACCATGGTTACAGGTAAGTAACTTTTTCTTCTTGGGGTGTGAATGTGGTTCATTTATCCACACTCTGGCAGACTCCTAGCGGTTCTCCAGGAGGAGGGGGCAAGGCACACATCCCTACTTGATGAACAGAGATTGGAGAACTGAGGTCCCAAAAACACAGGTTACTCACCTGTAACAATAGTTCTAGGTGTAATATATGGTGTTCATCCACATTTATGGCAGTTCCCTTTCCCTTTAAATCTTGTCGGAAAATCTTCAAGCTGGCTCCTCCCACCCACCCGGGTGGTATCTCCCTTGGCTCCACCCCATGAAGCCAGATCTTGCCCACTGGAAGCAGAGTGAGTGCGTCAAAGCTGGAGAGGTCGGGTGAGTCTTTGTGGATGAACATCATATACCACTCCTAGAAATGAAAATTACATACCTACCGTAATTCTTAATCTTCCTGCTTATCTTCACCATTCATCACCGGTGTGTGTCAGCCGGAGGTGCAGCACCCAGTAGTAGCTTTTTTTTTTCTTATGCCTTCAGAGGGAGGAGTCAGCACCACAGTGCCACCCACGAGGTGGATGCATGGCATTACGCTCGCGGGTTGGCTATAACTGGCGCCGGCTCCTCCCCACCTCAGTTCTGCACAACAGTGAGAGGAAACATAGAGAAAGAAAATAAAGGCTGGGGCAAGAGAGCCCATGGGACAGAAATAGGAAAGGAATGAACTTAAAAAAGAGCACGCCGACCAGAGAACAGAGGCAGAGGAGGACCCATGGGTGTGGATTTGATCCCAGCCCCTGGACAGCCAGCTACAGCGCTGAAGAAGAGTGAGTGAAGAAGAAGAAATGCGAAAGGGAAAGAGGGAGGAGTCAAGGGGGAGACCCCAGCCCATGCCATCCCCTGTTGCTCAGGGGTTTTAGGAGATTTAGGCCAAGTGGTCTGAAGCAGCGTGACCGGCCCAACCACTGAAGTGGTGTGGGCCTCAGATCCCTTCAGAAACTCCAGTCAGGAGATCAACTGCAGCTAGATCAGAAGATTCAGGCATGGCCAGGGTCTCCCCCCCCTCCCCTCTATATGGCATGGGTAAAGACAACCTTGGACAGGGCCCCCCCGGTTACCGTTTCTCCTGAGGGCTCAAAGGAGAAGGGGAGGAACTCTGTCCACAGAACCATGTCCCCATTCCTCCTCCAGGGGAGGAGGAAAAAGGAAGAGAAAGAAAGAGGCCGGCCTGGTGGCACTGAGGGTTGAGGCGCTAGATGCCACACCTCGTGCCACATCGTTGACCCGGGTTCAGGAACGGACCTTGGCAATTGGGAGTCAGAGGGGAAGGGAGAGGATTGAGCTTTCGGAGGACTGCTCTCCTCTCCCAGGATGGGTTGTTGGGGGCACCTGGTGCAGCAGTGGCCTCTGGTGGAGACCAGGGGTGGCCCAGATGGGTTGTGGAAACAGGGCAGGACTTCGGCAGGCTCCAGAGGTGTGAGTGCTGTGCAGGACGCCACTGCACACCATGTCCAGAGGTGAGAAAACCAAGAAAAAACCCTACCTAGGTGATAGGCGATGGTGGGGACCAGTGGTGGAGCCCCATGCCCAGTGCCAAGCCCTAACAAGCTGCACTCCCAGTCGCTCTCTTCCTCTACAGTTTCTCCACTAGATTTGCAGATAGAGTGCTGGAGGAGTTGACGATCCAACCCAGGGGGCTAAGAGCCGGGGGATAAGGAGCAAACCAGAGAGTGCGCGATTTGGGGGCTTCAGGCGGGCAGCAGAGCTCCGGACCGAGCATCCCCACCAGAGAGAGGCCACAATGTAGGAGAATGAATAAAGCATACAAAACAAGAAAGGGGGATCCCCGTGTGCCCCCGCCACTCCTCCAGTGGAATTCTCCCCCGGAGTCGGCCCCAACCAGGTGGGTCCAGGCCGAGCCTGTGAGAACCCAGCCTACCAGGTGGGAAGCAGGGAGACTCCCCTAAGGCCAGTGTGCAGACCCCACTCACCCTCCTCCCAGCATGGTCCCTCATTTCCCTGGAAGGGCCCAAACCAGGGAGACTTAGCCCAACCCAGCAGGTAGGGTGGAGGGCAAGCAGGAAGGAGGACTGCCCAGGGACTGAAGCCTTGAGGGGTAGGAGGGCAGGATTCAGTGATGAATGGTGAAGATACACAGGAAGATCAAGAATTACGGTAGGTACGTAATTTTCATATCTTCCTTGTGTCAGTCTTCACCATTCGTCACTGGTGGTTGAGTACTGAGCCCCTTGAAGGGGGCCCAGCATTTCTCTGAGGGACATGAGTCCCTCAGCCACCCATAGGGGAAAACTACAGTGGGGAAGAGGACTCTCACAGGCCATTTAGGCCTGCTACTGGTCAGGTCGATGAGCGGTCTCCCGATGAATGGGAGAAGGAAGGCGCTCCTGAAGTGCCCTCCTCACCCTGCGGGAAAACAGGCAGGTCCCCCGGAAAGTGTAGGCAAGCACACTATGCCAGGCCAAGGGTGACAACCGTGATAGACGAAGCCACACCATCCGCCTGATGCAGAGCGCTGTCCATGCAAGCCTGGAGGCTACCTCATTGACATCATAAGATGCCTTTGCTTGGTGCTTTGCAAGCTCCAGACCCTGAGCAGAGAGGGAAATGGCTTGTCTGGTCGCCTCTGAATCAGGCAGCCACACCAGCACCTAGCTGAGCAGCGACCACAAATGCCTGTTATAGGCAGTGTGGTGCACCTGATGTGAGGAGATACACAACATGATACATGCTGAGGAGAAGACTGTCCATCGCCAGTGGTCGAACTCCACAGAGTCCGCATCCTGGGGTTGGTCACGCATTGGGCATCTATGCCAAGAGGGAGTGTCCAGGATCTCAACCCCTGAAGGAGGGTGAGACATAGTTCCTGGAGATCCCTGGGGTGTGCAGTACCTGAGCTGGCAGTCTCTGGGGCAGGATCTGGGGAGGATGGATACTGCCAGCTGTGGAACAACTCCTCCTAGAAAGGCACTGGCCAATGGGGAACCACGAGGTGGTCTACACTGAATTCACTCAGGAATTCCAGAGTCGTCTGCTCAGGACTGTGTCTTGCCAAATAGGATAGATGAAACTCATTCACCAGCCTTGCAAGGAAGCACTGATACCCCGTCTGGTCAGCGTCAGAGGACAGATGGACCACTGATTCCCATTCCTCAGGGGAGGAAGGAAAGGCGGCAAATGAGCCCAAAGATTCAGAGTTTGACTGCTGCAGGGAGGACAGGTGGAAGACCTTCTCATCAATGGCATGCACATAACAGGGAAAGGCAGCAACAGTGGCCCTGAACTGTTCCCAAGTCAAAGGCCCCATAGGGCCAACATGACCTGGGAGCTGAAGGAGAGGATGCAGAGGCAAGGGGGAAGGGCATCTCTGCACACAACCTCTGCCAGGGCTTGGAGACCCAACAGGTGACCTCACACCTCTTGGAGGTCCACGGGTTTGCACAGCCACCGGCCGCCCAACAAGCTCAAAGTGGTCGGGGCTGAGCCCTGAAAGGGGAAGCTCCCCTGTGAGGAGACTGGGGCCATGTAGGTCAAGAAGGGCTGGCCCCAGCCCCACCCAATAAGGTCCCCCAGAAGGAAATGAGGGCGAGAAACTGGGCTCAAGGCTTTGGCTCTGCCCCAAGCCCCGATAGGCCCCATGGGGGAACCGTCACCCTGTACCCCACTCCCTGAACCCCATCAACTTCGAGGCTGACTGCTTCCTCACTCCCAGGGACAGAAACACCTCCAATCCCTCAGGCCCCCCCAAAGGGGGCCGAAGGAGAGGCGGCCCCTGCCCCGTCCCCACCTCAGGACCCAGGCAGCACCAATACCAGAGTCAGCATCCACCCTGGACTCCAAGGTCGAGACCACCACCTGTACAGACTTGGAGTCACCGTTGGCCCCTGGAGACCTGGCATCTACCCCTGTGTTGGGCCCGGAGTCTACCACAACTGCCGGGGCCTTCAGGGGGGAAACCTGGGAGGGCGCAGTGGCACTGAGCACAGGAGGGCCCTCTGACTCTAAAAAGCCAGGCTGCCAGTCAGGATCAGCCTCCCAATCATCTGGCTCTGAAGAGCTGGAGATCCAGTAGACTTCCACCATGGCAACCCCGGGGGCTCTCCCACCCATGGCACTTCTCACAGTGCCATGGGCAGGCCCAGTGCTGCTCACAGCACCATCTCAATCACAGGTGCCAAGAAAGGTACCAGGATCCAAGACAGTGGGCAGTGCTGAGGAGTCACCCGTGCTGGGTCCAGCAGCTGTGGGCCATGAAGCAGGTGACGCCTGCGTCTCCAAGGAGGCGACTGCCAGTGCAGTGCTCTCGGTCTGGCCCTGAACAGGGCCGGACCAACCCTCTGGCACTGCAGAAGAGACCTCCACCCTGGCAAGACTGAAAGAGGCTGAGGCCCCCTCCTCCATGGCCCGTATAGAGCTGGGAGGGGACCTGGAGAAAGGGTGAAGGGATCTGTGCTTGGCATCCCTGGTGCAGTGGCATCCTCCAAAAGTCAGTGGTGGGCAGCTGACTTTGAACACGTGGTACTGTAAAATTCTCTGGTCCATTGAGAAGCACACATCGCACTGGTTCATATTGTGTTGGGGACCCAGGCAGATTAAGCAATGGTCATGCCGATCCTTAGCGGACATCTGTCGGCTGCAGGAACACTGACGCAGGGGGGCCCAACCTGCTTTAGACCACTTTTTCTTGTCCCTGGATGGACCTGATATGACCAACAGCAACTAAAATACAAACTGACAGAAAATACTGGACGCCGCTTAAAAGTAAAAAAAGGAATGATCTTACCAGTAAATCCGTTAAATGGCATCAAGTAGTCCGGAGATGGCAGAACTGAGATGGTGTCATCAAAGTTAGGCGTCGAGTAGGAAGGCTACACTAGGCCACGATAATGTACTTCTTGAAGCACGAGCTGGCAAGGTGCTGTGCTCTCAACAGCGGGAGAAGCAGAACTGAGGAGGGGGAGCAGCTGGCAGCATTTATAGCCAACCCGCAAGCGCGACGCCATGCATCCACCTCATGGGCAGCACCATGGTGGCGACTCCTCCCCCTGAAGGTGTAAGAAAAAAAAAAGCTCCCACTGGCTGCTGCTCCTCCAGCTAACACCCACCAGTGATGAATGGTGAAGATTGACATGGGGAAGATCTACTGTTACAGGTGAGTAACCTGTGTTTCTAGGGACATGGATATGATGTTCTATCCACACTGGCAGACTCCTAGCAGTTCTCTGGGAGGAGGGAGGCAAGGTGCACACCCCCTATTTAGGAAATAAAGATTGGAAAACTGAGGCCCCAAAACCAGCATCCCGGCGTGACTCGAGGTCAATGCATTAATGGGAAATGAAGGTGTGTGCTGACTTCCAGGTAGCAGCCCTGCAGATTTCCTGGATAGGGACATCCCTAGAAGCAGCCACTGATGCAGTGGTAAGGCGGGTGGAATGAGTCCTAAGATCTCCAGGAGGCTCCCCACCCACCAAACTATACTAGAGATCAATGCAGGAAGTGATCCACCTGCCAATCATCCGCTTGGCTGCAGGTCTGCCAGGTACAGCTTCAGTGTAGGTGACAAACAGCTGGCGAACCTCTTCCCGAACTCCAGCCATGCAGTCTTTGTAGTAAGCGAGTGCTTGCCTCAGGTCCAAAGTATGGAGCCTGTGTTCGGCCTCCGAGGTATGATTCAGGAAGAACACCAGAAGAGTCATCACCTGGTTCAGGTGAAACTCAGACGCAACCTTCAGGAGGAACTTCAGGTTAGGGCACAGGACAACCTTGTCCCTGTGGAAGACCAGGTAAGGAGACTACACCAAGAGCACCTGGAACTCACTGATCCTTCTGGCTGACGTGATAGCCACCAGGAAGGTGGTCTTCCACAACAGGTGAGACATGTCACACCTATGCATTGGTTTCAATGACTTGCTCATGAGCTGTGCCAAAACCAACAAGTCCCACAGTGGTGGAGGTCCATGCACCGGAGGGGAAATGTGGTCAAGGCCCTTGAAGAAGCACCAGACCACCTTCTCCTGTGCCACAGACTGCTGACCGGCCCATGCCCGGTAAACAGATATGGCTGCCAGGTGCACCTTAAGGGTCATTGACCGAAGTCCCCCTTGGGAGAACGATCACAGGTAGTCCAACATATTAGCCACTGGACAGGTCGAAGGGTCCAACCCCTTGCCCTGATACCAAAAGGAGAATCTCTTCCATTTGAAGGCATAGCATTTTCTGGTCGGTTCCTTTCCAGACACCTCCACAACAGTGAGGACATCTTCAGAGAGACCCAAAGCCTGGAGCTCTAGCCACTCAGGAACCAGGCTGTCAGGTGCAGGGTTTGAAGGTCTGAGTGGAGAACCTTCCCCTGATTGACTGAGAACAGGTCCAGGCATATGGGACGATGCCTTGGGAGCCTGTTGCTGAGGCTGAGGAGGTCAGGGTACCAAAACTGGGGGGCCAGTCCGGAGCCACCAGGATCACCTGTGCCTTGTCCCTCTTGACCTTGAGGAACACCTCATGGATCAAGGAAAGTGGAGGAAAGGCACAAAAGAGGCCTGGGGTTCAAGTCCTTGAGAAGGCATACCACTGCAACATTCCCTGTTGCAGGAGGTGGGCACAAAACAGCCTCAGCTTTGTGTTCTCCCTGAAGGTGAACAGGTCCACCTGAGGGGTGCTCCACTGAGAGAACGGACTGTGAACTATCTCTGGATGGAGAGACCACTCGTGAGATGCCTTGAACACCCAGCCGAGGGCATCTGTCAGCTGACTGGAGGCTCCTGTCACATGGATGGCTAGGAGATCTGCCTCCAGGCTGCACACGAAAGTTCAAATGCAGAGGGTTTTCTTACATAGGGGCAAAGAGTGTGTTCTGCCTTGTTTGTTGAGGTAGTACATGGTCATAGTATTGTCTGTCTGGACTTGGACCACTTTACCTTGAACAAACAGGGAAAGCAGTCAACGCCAGCTGGACTGATTGGAGCTCCAGCAGGTTGATGTGGCATCGAGTCTCCTCTGGGGTCCAGAGCCCATGGACTCTGTGTTCCCCAAGATGAGCAACCCAGTCCATGAGAGAGGCACCAGTTGTCAGGATGACTGTCAGCTCGGGATGGACAAACAGGATCCCTTCCTGCAGATGCTCTGTGACAAGGCACCACTGGATGGCTTCCCACATCTTCTGGGGCACAGTGAGCAGCTGGTTAAAGAGACCTTTGCGCTTGAGACCATCGGCTGGCCAGCTCCCATTGCAGGGAGTGCATATGCTAACAGGCCCATCGGACCACACTGGTGCAGGCTGCCATGTAACCTAGAAGGTGCTTGGAGTACCGAGCAGGGTGCAAGTGCCCAACCAGAAATGATTGGGCAAAGGAGGAGAGAACATCCTCCCTGTTCACTAGTCGAACTCTGCCCCAATGAAGCTGATCACCTGTGAGGGAATGAGTTCCGACTTGGCCTCGTTGACCAGGAGGCCAAGGTCGATGCAGGTCTGGAGGGCCTGGTCCCTGGACAGCTCCACCTCCTGTTTGGAGGGACCTGCTATCAGCTAGTCGTCGAGGTAGGGGTACACCTGGACCCCTCAGTGCATCAGGTAAGCTACCACCACTGCTATGCACTTGGTGAAGACCCTGGGGGCCAAGGAGAGGCCGAAAGGCATGGCTTGGAACTCATAAAGGGTTCCCTCGGCTCAGAAATGGAGGAATTTTTGGTGGGATGGATGGATTTGGACGTGAAAGAACATGTCCTGAAGATCCAGAGAGCAAAACCACATATTTTGCTCCAGAGATGGTATCATCTGAGACAGAGTTACCATCCTGAAGGTGCAGGACCTGAGGAATTGGTTCAGGTCGTGCAGATCTAGAATGAGGAGCCAGACCCCTGTCCACTTTGGCACCAGTAAGCAGGGCCCCTGGTGTTCTGCGGCAGAATTTTCTGATTTCTGCGGCAGGGCTCCTTGACTTCTGCGGCAGCATTTTCTGATTTCTGCGGCATGATTTATTCATTTCTCTGGCAGAATGCAGTCCTGTCATTGGCTAACTATGATGTGATGTCATCGATGACATCATATGCTGAGCATAGAGGAGGGGCTTCAGGATAAACGAGGTGGGAAAGAAAGCCTGACACTATGAAAAAACAGTATATTTATATGAAAATTCACCAAAAACAATGAATTCTGCGGCACTATATATATTCTGCGGCATGGTGCAAATTCTGCGGCAAATTCCGCAAACGCAGAACCGCAGAATTCCAGGGGCCTTGCCAGTAAGTACCTGGAGACAAACCCTGGGTGTTATTTATTTATTTAGAATATTCAGGATTACAGTGTTCCAGAGGATCCGTTACTTTGACCACGACCTCCTTGCAAAGGAGCTGGGCTATGTCATCTCCAAGAGCCGACTGAGTGTCTGCAGATACCAAGTCCTCCCTCGGGGCACTGGCTCAGATTGGAGGGTACTGCTTGAATTTCAGAGGCAGACACTGAACAACCACTTCCAGAACCCATCTGTCCATGGTAACAGCGGACCAGGTGGGAAGGAAGTGGAGGAGCTGACCCCCCCCCACAGCAGGACCCAGGGGAGTTGTGATGGGCATGAGGGAGGCACCCCTCATCCTGTCACTGAGCAGGCTTGGAGGAGGAAGATCTGGCAGAGGAGCCACTGGGTCCCTGCCTCTGGGCTTTCAGACCACCGAGGCCATGGACTTGGCCCGAAGTCACCAGGACTGAGCCTGCTGGCCAGACTGATGCTGGGTTGGTTTTGCCGCAGGGGTAGAGGACTGAAAGGGCTTGCGCATCTGCTGCTTGGAGCCCTTGGGGTCCTTCTGGGTGGATGTCACAGAGTCCAGGGTGGCACTGGATTTTTCAATGCACTGGAGGTGACCCTCCACACCAGGCACTAATAGGTCCATGCCTAAGAAAGGTACATCCACCAGCTTGTGTTGGGTGTCTGCCATGAAGGTTGAGCTCTACAGTCAAGCCCTACAGTGCATAGCAACTGCAGCCACCACTGAGCGGGCACAGGAATCTCCAATATCCAGAGTCATCTGAAGTTGCTGTTTGGCCACAGCATGACCCTGGTCCTGGACCTGCTTGACCGTAGTCTGGATGTCTGCAGGAAGATGAGGAATCACCTCATCCAGAGAGCCCAGAAGGTATGGGAGAAGTGTGCCATCATGATGGCCGCGTTCGTCTGATGGAGGCTGAGCAAGGAGGCAGCATAGACCTTTTTAGCAGAGCAGTCAAATTTCTTGGACTCCTTATCCAGCAGTCTATCAATGTCCCCCGTATTGCCCAAGCGCCTGAACACGAAGTCAGCCACCAACTCCTCAGCCGAGGGATGCTCCCTGAACCCTGACAGGGTACAGGTGGGTACCGCATATTTGCAGGTCATCCGAGCGAGGATGCAGGGCAACAGGTGGGGCACTGCCAGAGCTCCAGGGCAGGGCCAACAATGGCCTTGGCCACTGGGAAAGCCTCCGTCGAAGAGTCCCATTTATCCAGAATTTCTGTAAGGGGATAGCAAGCCCATTTTTGAACAGTCTCTTTTCATCCCTGTGGACTCGGAGATGAGGCGGAGAATGCCCATGAATGAAGTGGGGCCTTCATCCATCGACAGATCCCCCACCTCCTTGATCTCTCCATGGCATTAGACACCCTGGACTATGGGATATTGCTAGAGCAGCTGCAGTTAATCTGGGGACTGTTGGGTACAGTCTTCAGATGGTTTCAATCTTTCCTCACTGGCAGGTTTCAGAGAGTAGTGTCGGGGATTTATGCCTCCGACGCTTTCTCCCTGCCACGTGGGGTACCGCAGGGCTCTGTGCTGTCTTCCATGTTCTTCGCAGTGTACGTGTTGCCTGCTGGGGGACACTGTAAGGTGGTATGGGTTGAGTTTTCAGTGCTGTGCAGATGACACTCAGCTGTACATGTCGTTTGCATCTGAACAGGATATGGCGGCCTCAGTATTTAACAACTGCCTATCCAAAATTTAAGACTGGATATGTGCCAGCTGGTTGAAGCTGAGTTCTGACAAGACTGAGGCATTGGTGGTGGACCCGGGTCATCGAATAGAGGGGTCCTCGATAGGTCAGGCAACTGGTCTTGTGCTAGGCGACTGCCAGCTGAGGACCTCTGAACCCAGGATGGGTGCAGAGTCTGGGCATTATTCTTAATGAGGAGCCGACCCTGAAAGCTCAGGTGTCATTTGTCAAGACCTCGTTTTACCACCTGAGGAATATCACCCAGATTAAACACTTGGTTCTGCCCGGTGACCTACCGATATTGGTCCATGCCTTTGTGACCTCATGTCTGGATTACTGTAACTCCCTGTACCTAGGGTTGCCCTAGGTGGACATCCACCAGCTGCAGCTAGTGCAGAATGCAGCAGCCAGGTTACTGACTGGGCTCTCTCTATCTAGCCATATTACATCTGTGCTGCACAAGCTGTATTGGCTGCCAGTTCATTGGAGGATCACCTTCAAGGTTGGTTTGTTGACCTATAATGCTCTACATGGACAGAACTGTACTACTTATGGAAAACACAGCCTTCTACCCTCTGGAGCAGCTTGGCTCCACCAATGAGGATTGCTAGAGATTCCCAGAGGTTTGGCTGAAGACTTCTGGTGCTTGAGCTTTTGCTTAAGTAGCCCCTACCCTGTGGAATTCTCTACCTCATTGGGTCCAGGAGTACCTGACGGTGGAGAGCTTTAAAGCCACACTGAAAGCCTATTTATTTAATCAGGCTTTTTTGTAATGGAGATACAGGATTTTAGTTGTGATTATCTGCATTTTAACTAATTATTTATGGTTTCTATTTTAACTGTTGTAAAGCGCTTTGATATGTATGAATTACGCTATATAATAAATAAAGCTTACTATTATCGATTCCGTATCCAATGGGCGGGAATGCAAAGAGGAATCCTCAGACTCCGAGGAGTCCACATAAAGCAGGCGACCACCTGAATCACTCTCAACCCGCAGTGGGCGGGCAGGTGTGAGAGTAACCAACAGTCGACTGGGTAGCCCCTTAGAGGACCGAGACTCCTTGGATGGAGCCCCGGTCAATGGCTGCTTGGTTGGCGTCTCCACCACAATCAGTGGAGAAGCCAGTTTTGGCCAAACTGAAACAGTCTGGACTGGCCCCACTGGGGAGGAATGGTGTTGACCAGCCCAACCGGGGGTGTCGGCCTTTTGGGCGACAGCCAGGTGATGGCCAAGGTGGTAGCTGGCTTCAGCCCAGTCAGCATTAACTGTTGCCACATAAGGTCTTCATAGCATCGACACAACTTGTGCTGAAGCCTCTCCTCACCTGAGGACGAAGACAAATAGCAGCGGGCATCGCTTCCCATGCTGTTGAGAGTGAGACCGCCAATGTCATGGGACCTGCTCGACCCAGAGGATGAAGATGACTGAGAACTCAACCATTGGTAGTGTTGACAGGGGGCCTCAGAGGGAGCCGGGGAGACCTGCAGCTCCTCCTGGTCTAGGTCAGAGACCGGAGGGGCAGATTCAGCTGGCTAGGCCGTCCTTTCAGTGGTCACCAGCAGGACTGGGGTCCTGAAAATAGAGTTGTCAGCCTCTTCAGATGACAGCTGGCCAACAGGGTCAAGAAAAATATCAGCCGCATCATCAGCCGCTGTCTCAGTTGACTGGTCTGACGGGGTGTCCGTGAAGCCAGCGGCCATGACAACAGTTTCAACCGTAGTCCAAACCAAAGATTCCTGAGATTGGGAATGCTCCCCGGTCCAAGGATCATCGACGAGTCTTCTCTTTATCCTTCTTGGACTCCTTCTTGCTTGAGTAGGAACTGTGAGATTCGGACGGACCCTGCCCCTTGGTTGGGAGGGACTGGCACAGCTCCTTGAAGGAGGCCGATTAAGTGGAGCAAAACTGAAGTGGAACGAAAGCTGATGCAGAAGAGGACTGAGTGGCGGCCTGGGCCACCTTCTCCTCAAAGGCCTTGAGATGCTCCAACTGCTCAAGACCTCACAGCCACAGAGGCCACCCAATCACAATCCTCAGATTTGACCGGTGGATAACATTTCACTGGGTGGCCCAACTTCAGATGGGCAGCTCAGTCCTCCAGGACCGTCGGGTGAAATGACTGATAAAGTCACAGGCCTGAGGATTGTGATCGTGGACCAGACAGTAGACACACAAGGCATGGGGGTCGTTACGCAACATCTTCTGCCTGCATGGGCACTGGTGAAATCTGGGTGAGGATTTATCCTCCATCGTGGTCGCGATTGAAGATCGAGCTGAAGATGAAACTCGAATGAGTTTTATTTGAAGTTTTGGAAGTAAATCCGAAGATTTAAGCACCAGGGCCTACTCAACGCGGGAGCCTTAAGGAGGGAATCTGCTACTTCCAGCGGAAAGGAAGATCGAGCATCATAGGGTGGAGTCAAGGGAGTTACCACCTGGGTGGGTGGGAGGAGCCAGCTTGAAGACTTTCCGGCCAGATTTAATGGGAAAGGAAACTGCCAGAAGTGTGGATAGAACATCATATCCACATCCCTAGAATGCGTATCTCTCTGTGATTCGAGGTTGATGCCGTAGTGGGAAATAAAGGTATGTGTGGACTTCCTGGTAGCAGCCCTACAGATTTCCTGTATGGATATGTCTCTGGAAGCAGCCACTGATGGAATGGTATGTCTGGTGGAATGAGCCCTAATCCCTATGGGAGGCTCCCAACCAGCCAACCTATAGAAGAGGTCGATGCAAGACGAGATCCACCTTGAAATCGTCTGCTTTGCTGATGGCCTGCCAGGTGTGGCTTCAGCATAGATGACAAACAGTTGGCAAGCCTGTCCCCAAATCCCAGTTGTACACTCTACATAGTAGGAAAGCATTCTCCACATGTCCAGAGTATGGAGCCTACAGTCGGCTTTTGAAGAGAGGTTAGTAAAGTATACTGGTAAGTAAATCACCTGGTTAAGGTGAAACTCCAGTACCACCTTCAGGAGGAACTTCAGGTTGGGGCAAAGGACGTCTTCGTTCCTCTGAAAGACCAGGTAGAGAGACTCCCTCGAGAGCTCCCCAATCCTTCTGGCAGATGATATGGCCACCAGGAAAGCTGTCTTCCACAAGAGTGATAACTCACACCTGTGCATCAGCTCGAATGGCTTGCCCATGAGCACAGTGAGGACTAGCAGCAAGTGCCATGGTGGAGGTGGATCATGTACCAGAAAGGACAAGTGGTTGAGGCCCTTGAAAAAGCACCCAACCACCATCTCCTGGGCCATCGTCAGCATACTGGCCCATGCCCGATAAGGAGAGATGGCTGCCAGGTGCATCTTAAGGGTTGTCGTTCACAATTGCAGCTGGGAAAGGAACCAGAAGTAGTCCAGGATGCTAGCCACAGGGCAGACAAGAGGATCAAGCTCCTTGCCCTGGCACCAAATGGAAAATCTCTTCCATTTAAAGGCATAGTACCTATGAGTTGACTCCTTCCTGGATGCCTTCACAATGTGGAAGATATCCTCAGATAGACACAAGGCCTGGAATTCTAGCCACTCAGAAACCAGGCTCTGATGTGCAGGGACTGAAGATCCAGGTGCTGGACTGTCCCCTGAAGTCTGGTCAGCAGGTCTGGGAAGAGAGGAGTTGCCACGGAGGCTGGCTCTGGAGGCTGAGGAGATTGGGGTACCAGAACTGCCTTGGCCAGTCTGGAGCTATCAGGATCATCCATGCCTTGTCCTTCTTGACCTTTACCAGTACTCTGTGGATCAAGGGGAAGGGAGGAAAGGCATGCAAGAGATTTGGGGTCTGGGGTCTCACAAAGGCATCCTCCATCAGTGTCCCAGAATGTGGGGGGTGGGCACAAAACAGCCTCAGTTTGGCATTCTCCCAGGAGGCAAACAGATCTGCTGAGGGTGAGCCCAACCCCACAAGGAGAACAGGCGGTTCACCACCTCCTGATTCAGAGACCACTCGTGCGACATCTCTCCTACCCATCTGAGAACATCTGCCAGCTGACTGTTCTCCCCCACAATGTGAATAGCCATGAGATCGGCACCCAGGCTGCACATGAGAGTCCAAGTGTGGAGTGCCTCCCGACACAAGGGAAGGGAGTGTGTGCCACTCTGTCTGTTCAGGAAAAACATGGTTGGGGTATTGTCTGTCTGGACTTGAATGACTTGACCCCTGGTCAGCAGAGCAAATTCAGTCAGAACCAATCGCACTGCAAAGAGCTCCTGCAGGTTTATGTGGTGATGGGACTCCCTGAGTGACCAGAACCCATGGGCTATGTGGTCTCACAGGTGCATGCCCAACCCCGCCAGAGACACATTCGTCATCAGCATGACAGTTGGCTCTTGGTGGACAAATGGGATTCCTTCATCCAGATGTTCTGGGACCAGTCACCACTGGATCGTGTTCCACATTGGCTGGGTCATCATGATGAGCTGGCCCAAGTGACCTAGGCACTGGGACCACTGACTGCCCAGCTCCCACTGAAGAGGGCGGATCCACCAGCAGGCCTACTGGACCACATTGGTGCAGGATGCCAGGCACCCCCGCAGCTGTAGGAAATCCCGGGCAGGGCACAAGAGCCCAACCTGAAATGATTGGGCAAAGGACAAAGGACAAATGTGTCTGGTCCACTGGGAGGGCAGCCTTGGCCAGCAGGGAATCTAGTTCTGCCCCAACGAACTTCATCACCTGCTTTGGTACCAGTTTAGACTTGTCCAGGTCGACCAAGAGGCCCAATTCTCTCCAGGTCTGGAGAGCCAGGTCTGTGGATCTCACCACAGCTTCTCCAGATGGACCAGCTATCAGCCAGTCATCCAGACAGGGGTACACTGTGAACCCTGAGTGCCGCAGGTGGGCCACCACCACTGCCATGCACTTGATGAAGACCCTTGGAGTTGAGGACAGGCCAAACTGCATGACCTGGAGCTGGTACAGGATCACCTCTGCATGGAACCGGAGGTACATGTGGTGGGACCTGTGGACAGGAATGTGGAAGAATGTGTCCTGGGGGTCCAGGGAGCAGAACCACAAGTCCTGCTCTAGGGATGGTAAAATCTGGCTTAGAGTGACCATCTGGAACTTGAGCTTCCATTCATACTGGTTGAGATTGTGAAGATCCAGTATAGGGCACTAGTCCCCCCCCCAACCATTTCGGGACCAGGGAGTACCTGGACTTGTAACCCTGCCCAGCCAGAATGTCCAGGACATGGAATATGGCTGTCTTCACAAGAAACTGAGCAATATCCTCCCTGAGGGCAGGCAACAAGTCCTGAGACACCCTGGACTCTTGAGGTGCATGGAGGTGGCAGGGCAGGAAAGCCTTGAAGTTTAGATACAGCCCTCTGCCCCCTATGTCCAACACCCACTTGTTCGCTGTGATAGTGGATCAATGTGGCAAGAAGAGATGTAACCTACCTTTGAGGGGAAGAATGGCCAGGGACAGGACAGGTGGAGGGATGACAACCCCAGTCTGTCACTGGGCAGCTTTTGTGGGGGCACCGGTGCTGCTGTTGGAGGGACACCACTAACCCCTGCTACCCCCCCATTTTGACCTTGCCCCCAGACTTCTTGGCGGCCAGTTCTTGAACTATCCCTGCTGGGGCTGCTGGTGGGGAGACTGTGACTGAAAGGAACAGTACTGGGAGGCCAGTTTCTTTGGCTGTTTCTTCGATTCCTTTGGGGACAAAGTCACAGAATCCAGGGTGGCACTAGACTTCTCAATCTGCGTGGGATGCCCTTCTACCCCAGGGCTATAGAGGTCAGCGCCCAGGAAGGGGACATCCAACAACCTCTGTTGGGTGTCCACGGTGAAGGTGGATAATTGCAGCCAGGCTCTGCCATACTTGGAGACAGCCGCTGCCACCGCATTGGTGCAAGAGTTGCCCAAGTCCAAGGTTGTCTAAAGCTAGTGTTTAGCCAATGATTGACCATGGTCCCAGCTGAGCTCCACACCACCAACTGATCTGGGTAGAGGTGGGGAGGACAGTGGATCAACCAGGTTGAGCAAGATCTCGGCAGGTTGGTCGACCAGAGTTGAGGTCAACTGACTCACCGGCAGGGCCACTGGGCCTTTGACCTGCCTGACCTGTCCCTCAGCTGAGGGGCGCTCGACAGCCACTGACTGGTCAGACGAGTTGAGGGACCACGAGGACAGAGATCTCTCCGCATCTCATGGCCAGCGATGGTGGTGAGAACATTTTTTTGACTTGGTTTTCAACTGAGAGCCATGGTAGGTGGGGCTTTCTCGCATGGTCTGGAAGGACCAGCATAAATCGTGGAAATGGTCCATGAGGGCCCCTCTTACACTGACCCTAGGTAGGAACAGCACTGAGGCTAAGAAGGTGCCCATTATGGTCACTGCTGCTTCCACTTCAAGGGCAGCATGCTGTGCCACAGACCCAGCAGCTGTTCAGGCCTTTTTGCCACTCTCAGATTGATCCTTCGGATCCTGTTCCAAAGGCTGACCCAGCATGAGCCACAGCCTCTGATCCTCGAGGGACTCAGGGAGCATGAACAGGCAAAGACTGCACCCAGCCATGTCATGTTGCCCACCCAGGCAGTACACTCGCATGTCGTGCAGATCAGTGACTGACACCTTCTGGCAGCACCAAATGCTAAATTTAAATCCAGGCCTCTTGTGATCCATTCTAAATCAGGAGACAGAGTTGAGGAAACTGCAAGCAAAGCACTTATAACTTCAAAAACTTTGAAATAATGGTTCAGTGACACAAAGAAAATCCTAAGGGGAGTGCGAAAGAGGTGACCTGTTCTTCAAGCGGAAAGAAAGGATCTGACATCATGGGGCAGAGTTGAAGGATATATCCACCAGGGTGGTGGGAGTAGCTTAGCTTAAAGATGTCTGGCCAATCATCACCTTCCACTGAACTGCCAGTGTGTTTTTTGTTGTTGTTTTTTTTTAGTTTTTATTGACCGGGTAAGTGCACTAGACACATTTTGCCTATTTTCAGGCACGACCCAGAGAAGAGGGATGCAGTTGAATGCCAACTGACCTTGAACCAGATTAAACTGTTGGTGGTATTTTTAGTGAATGGGGGGGGAATTTGGCCAGGGCACTGGGGAAATTCCCTTACACTTTTAGAGAAGTGCCATGGGATCTTTGACATCCAACTGAACTACCACTAGAACAGGCAGATGAGACCTCAGTTTAACGTCTCATCCGAAAGACGGCACCTCAGGAGTGCAGCACCCCTGTCATGTTGCACTACAGCGTCAGTATTGGGATTTAACCCAAGTGCTTGGTGTGGGGATAGAACCCACAGCATTTTGATCTCCCAGCCTCAGAGGTGAATTTGCTTCCTGCTGAGCCACTGACACTGACAGCGTGAGGATAAGCGAACCATATAAATGCCCCTAGAACAATTACTCTCCATAAATGAAAACTACATACCTACCATAATTCTTGATCTTCCTGGATATCTTCACCATTCATCAATGGTGGGTTCAAGCTGGAAGCGCTAGGACCCCACAAGAGGCTCATAGCTATAAGCTTTTTAGCTTTCCTCTGGAGGAGGGGCCAACATCAGAGACAGCACCACCCTCGAGGATGACGTAATACGTGGCACTTGCGGGTTGGCCAGTAATGGACGTCGGCCCCTCCACCACCTCAATTCTGCTCGCCGGAGAGGAGGATATAGATAAAGGAAAAAGGGATTGAGGATGGGGCAAGGGAGCCCAAGGGATGGGAAAAGGAAAGGATATAAACTTTAAAAGGAATAAAGCCAGCCACAGGAGAAGGGATAGGCTCTAAGGTTTCTGGGTAGGGGGACCCCAACTACTGGGCAGGCTAAGGAGGGGGTGGGAGGATGGATAGGGAGGAGAGAGGAAGGAAGAAGAAGATAAAAGAAAGAAAGAACTAGGAGACAGGGGAGAGAGAGAGAGAGAGAGAGAGAGAGAGAGAGAGAGAGAGGTGGACCCCAGCAATGTGAACCACAAGGAGGAAGGGTGTACTCTGTGAACCAACAAGGTGACTCAGTTTTTTATATGGGTAGGGACCCTGGGTGACAAATACAGAAGAATTTGTGAGAGGTTAAGATGCTTCACCACCTCCAGGCCATGGAGTAAGAGCCAAAGAATACTGTGGGCAAGAGACAGAGATACCTGTCTCTTCTATTTAAAGGTCAGATCCTCCCAGTCCACAGAAGGAAAATGGAGTCCATCCGAATATCTCCATCCCCTTTGTCTCCCTCTCTCTCCCACTACATAGGGGTGGGGAAAGGGGCCACCATGGGGCAAGGTCCGCCTGGACAGAAGTGGAAGGGTGATCAACTGGCTAAGTGAGCCCCGGACCTCTGAGTGGAGAGTTGAACCCCTTGAATTTAAAACCACCAGAAAAGTGGTGGAAGACAAAGGACTAACACCCTCAAAAAGGGAGCAAGGGAGTTGGAGGTAGAAGGTCTGAGGGGACCTTGTCCCACAGGCAACCCAGGAGTAGGTCATTCATGAGGATAAAAGGAGCAACCTAAAGGCTCCAAGAGACAGAAGTAGGGTCCCTGGAGCCCTGGTGACCAACACAGGGACTCAAGAAAGGGCAATCTTCAAGCTCCAGGACAAAGAGAAAAGGAGCCCACGAGAAAAAGCAATAAAGAATCCTGATCCATGTTGCCACCTCAAGGGAGTCCCAGCCAAGGCCATGCAGGGCCCTGAGGAGCCCCTGGCAAAGAGGGCAAGAGCCCCTTGCTTGCCCTCTCCCTAGAGGTGGCCCCCTGGTGCTTCCAGAGGAAGAGTCAGGGAACCTAGAGGTGCCAGCATGATTAGACCCGCAATTGGCCTCAATTAGGGAGAAAGCAAGCAGGCAGGAGACACTACCCAGGAGACTGAGGCCCAAGAGGGGATGGTGGCCGGGAAGCAGTGTTGAATGGTGAAGATACCCAGGAAGATCAAGAATTATGGTAGGTACGTAATTTCACATCTTAGCTGGATTAATCTTCACTATTCATCACTGGTGGGCAAATACCAAGCACCACAAAGTGGCGCTTGCACCTCCCTGAGGGAAACATCACCCTCAGCCTCCTGTGGGGGACACACAAGATAAGGGGGCCCTCACGGGCCTGGCTAGGCCCACAACTGGTCAGAGTCAGGTTAAGGCTCCTGACATGCAGGAGAAGGAGGATGCCCCAACAGCTCTCGCCTGGCCCTATGGGAGAAAAATTGGGGCCCCCAGAAGGGCAAGGCAATCACCGTACGCAGGGCCAAGAGTGACAACTGGGATAAGCAGAGCCATGCCATCTGCCAAAAGCAGACTGCTGTTCCTACTAGCCTGGAGGCTACCACATTGGCATCATATGATGCCCTTGCTTGGTGTCTCACCAGCTCCAAGCCGCGGGTAGAAATGGCTACGATCCTTCTGGGTGCCTTACTATCAGGCATGGCCTCCAGGATCAGACCTAGCAAAGCCCACAGGTGCCTTACATAGGCTACCTGGTGTTTGGAGACAGACAGTAAGAGATGTGCGGAAGAGAAAATCCTTCTGCCCAAGGAATCAAACTCCACAGAGTTAGCCTCTGGAAGGCAGTCTCTTGAAGGGTAAAGACACCTGAGAGGGTATCCAGCCACTCCAGTCCAGATGTAGGATGGGGCATAGTACCTGGATACCCGGGGGGGCGCAATACCTGCGCTGACAGTCGCAAGAGGCCGGAACAGAGGAGGTGGAAAACTACCATACACTGTGTGACTCCTACATGAAGGGATGGGCCATGGAGGGATCACAATGGATTCTGGACTGTACTCCCCAAGGAAGGAAAGCATTGCATGCACTGGATTGCAGTCTACTGATGTGGGAAGATGGAGTTCCTCCAACATAGTCGTAAGGAACCGCTGATAATCGGTGTAGTCAGTGTCAGTGGAGATGTGGATGGAGGTGTCCTCTTCCTTTGAGGAGGAATTTGACAAAGTGTATGGACTCTGTACAGGAGGCGTCGGCGCAAGGGTAGGAGGCAGAAAAAACATCTCATCCACAGCCCTAAAGTAGATGGGAAATGCACTCGCCATTGCCCTATACTGTTCTCACGTAGGGGAGCACAGGGAACTGGAGAGTCCTGGGAGAAGGGGAGGAGGGGGCAGAGAGGAAGGAGGAGAAGAGTGTCCCTGAGAGACCATAGGTCCTCTATCAGGGCTCTGGGAGCAAGCAGGAAATGCCTCCCGAGTCAGGGGGCTGTGCTGCCCAGCCACCAACTGTTGCTCAACCTGCTCTGAGAGAAGAGGATGGTGCCCTTGGTGGGAGGGAGACCCCTGGTGAGGAGACCAGAGCTGTACAGCCCCAGAAGGGCAGCCCCTGTCCCCACCAAAAGTAGGGCTCCAACCTCTGACAGGAGAAGGAGAGCCCCTATCAGCACTTTTACTCTGTCCCATGGTGACCAAGGCCACCAGGACAGATCGGGTCCCCTGATGGGGCCTTACCAGCCCCAAGCCAGACAATCGAGACCTGCCCCTCGAAAGAGGTCCCACCTTATCCACAGCTCTCAGAGAGGGAGGGAGGGAGGGAGGAAGGGTGAAGCTGGCACCAAGGTCAGCCTCAAATTCTTCCTCAGCTTCCACATTGGCGCCAACAACTGAAGCAGCACAGAAGGCAGCACTAGCAACTGCCGTGGCACTGACCGTGACACTGCCACTAGAAGTGGCATCAACCATGACACTGTTCCCAGAGATGGCACCAACCGCAGCACTGTCCCCAGAGGCAGCACCAACTGCGGCATCAGCAGGGGAGAGGTGGCACCCTGACTTGTGCCGGCCAGAGAAGAGGGCAAAGGAAAGGACCTCGGACTGGGTCCAGAAAGCACCCAGAGCTCCGGAGAGCTGGGTTGCCCATCAGGGATCATCCCAGTCATCCTCTGATTCTGAGGAGGAGACCGCAGAGATCTCCAGAGAGGTGACCTTAAACACTCTAATGGTCCAGGCACCGAGGACAGTGTTGGGAGAAGACACAGTGGTGACAATGGTGCCATCTTGCTCATCGACACTGGGAGTGGTGTCGGGAGTCAAGCCCATGCCGACCACAGCCACCAAGGAAGCCGCCAATGTAGGCCCTGTGTACAGCTGAGGCCTTGACACTGGGGTGGCCCGGTTCCCCAAAGGGGAACTAGGCTGCAAAGGGGTGCTCAACCAGTCCCCTGGAGGTGGCTGACTGTCCACTCAACCCCTCGCTTAGGCATCCGATCTTGGCGAGACCTAAGACAGCGGAGGCCTGTTATCCCCCAGTGTGTATAGCAGTGGGGGGGAAGCCCAGGGGAAGGGACCAGATACCTTACCTTGGTGGCTCTCATATGATGCTGGCCACCAAAAGTTAGGGTGTCTCTCCACAACCTTGCCACACAGTTCACTGGAGTGCAGAAGTCCATTGAAAAGCAGGTGGCCAGCCCGGTGGTGTAGAAGGCTGAAGTGCTGGCACTTACCTCACACCATGCCGGCGACCTGGGTTCAGGAACAGACTCAGGGTGCCAGGAGCTGGCAGGGAAAGGAGGTTATTGAGCGTCGGAGGACTGCTTTCCCTCCTGGGGTGGGTTGGGTGGGTAGCCCCTCTCTGTCAGTGACCCCCGGTGGAGCCCGGGGGTACTACAAGCAGTGGCACACAAGAGGGACCAGAAAAGCATGAAAAATGCACGCAAGCCATCCGGATGACACAGGCCTGCCTCCCTGCATCTCCCAGCTGAGATACTTCCAGGCTGCATTTCCATGCCCCGGTAAAGCTGCAAGGGAGTGCTACATGTTCTCCAGTCTCTCCTCCCAAGGGCTCCGGCAGGATATGGGAGAGCCCCCCAGGCAAAGGGATACGTCCAGGACAACCGGGGCATCGGAGCAGCTGGATGGTGGATCGGCAGAGGAGGCAACGGCAGGTCTAGGACCCCCGAAGGAGAGGACGGCAGCGGGCGCAACAGAGGAGGCAAAGAAATAATGCAAAAAAAAAAAAGAAAAGCAGGTGAATCAGATGAACAGAACTTCCTGGAAGTTTTGGGTCTGCTGCGCCGCTCCCAAGAAGTCTACCTGCTGCCATGATGGTGGGAAAAACAGAAAAATTCTGAAGCCTTCAACAGCTCTCACTCAGCTCACCCCCTTTCCTGACTTCTGATTGGCTTGGTCCTAAGCTCATTTAAATATCTCTTAAAGGCACACCTCCAGGGCAGGTGCACCTAGCCAGCTAAGTGCGAAAAAGTTACTGATGCTAAAGGACTCCTGGGGTAAGAAGCATCCATTATCAGGGTCTGGGTAGGGGAGGGAGACTGGAAAGGAGCCCCTTGACAGAGATTGCTCAGATTCTGCCACCATAGGAGGTCCCGATGCATGGGGTTGGATACCAGGATTTTGTGATCCATAGCATCTGATCTCTGGTCCCACTGCACTCTCAGTGTTAAACTGCGTAACTCACATGTGGAGCCTGACTAGAGGAACAGTGGGAATAGCCATGGAAATGAGACCCAGTAGGCATAAGATGGGCAGGGCCATGGTCTATCAGCTGGTTGCCACTTGGTTGGCCTGCTGTCACAAGGTCTCCACCCTGTCCAAGGGGAGGAAGGCCTGACTCTGAACTGTATCCAGCATTGCCCCAATGAACTGGAGGTGCTGTGAAGGAATAAGATGGGACTGGGGATAGTTCACTGCAATTCCCACCTGCTGAAAAAGGTCCAAGGTGATGGACAAAGAGGCTACCAGGCTGTCCCTCGACGGCACCGACAGGAGTCAGTCATCAAGGTATGGGAACACATACAGGCCCTGGCAGTGTAACGCCACTGCCACCACTGCTAGGTGCTTGGTGAACACCCTGGGAGCCGAGGAAAGGCCAGAGGGTAGCGCCTTGAACTGACAATGTTCCCCCTGGAAGGTAAACCAGAGGAAGCGGCGGTGGAAGGGAAAGATTAGGATATGCAGGTAAGCATCCTGAATGTCCAAAGCACAATGCCAATGTCCCTGGTGAAGTTAGTGGCAACAGACCCGGCAGAGCAGCATGCAAAATCTTTCATACTCTACGTACAGATTGAGCATGTTGAGATTCAGGATCAGATGGAGGACTCCTGTCTTTTTGGGGACCAGAAAGAAGTGGGAGTAATATACCCTTCCCACCTGGTTCTGAGGAACAGACTTTATGGTGGATTTTTGCAGAAGAGCCTGTATTTCCTCCCTGATATGAGAAATGTGACCTTTTGGGTAGTGAGAGAGACCTGGAGGATTTGCTGGAGGTTTTTCTGTGAACTCTGTGATGTGGCCTTGAGCGACTAGCTGAAGTACCTACGGGTCCGTGGTGATCACCTCCCATCCGGTCAGATTATTGTCGAATCTGCGCTCTACCAGCTCCTCTGGAGCTGAAGGCAGAGGCTGGGGGCTCTGCCACAAATCAGGAGGCACAGGAGGGTGGGGGAGCAGCACCCCAGAAGCCTGCTGTGACTTGGTTGGAGGGGTGGCCGCTGCCGAAGGAGCCCGGCATATGGTCTGATGTCGGGTGGGATGTTGCCTGTTCTGACACCTTTGCTGGCAATGAAAGGGCTGCTTAGGCTTGGAGTTAGAAAGATACATGGACTGGACAGAGCGCAAGACCTTGCCGCTGTCCTGTAGCTCAGTTATGATGTCTTTGACGTCACCCCCAAAAAGAGCTGGACCTCGGGACGGGGCATCCTGAATGGCCGCTTAAATATCTTGGGCCAATCCAGATACCCGCAGCCAGGAGTACCTATGCATGCTAATGGCAGTTGCGGTGCTCCACGTAGAAGCATCTACAGCGTCATATGTAGCCCTGAGGGAATGGTGGCAGGAGATTTCTGTTGTCCTGACTATTTGGGCAATCTTGGTTTTAGCCTCAGAGTCGCACAAAGCCTCGAACTCTGACTGAAGCTGACCTAGGATAGATTTTTGGTACACAATCATGTGTGCCAGATAATTCAGGGCTCTGAGAGCCAATGTGGAGGATGAATAAACTTTGTGTCCAAACTGGCCTATTTGCCTCGACTCCTTGTCAGGAGGGGAGGTGCTCATATGCTTAGTCTTAGCTGTATGGTCATGGCCTACCTTAAAGACCACCAAGTCCGCCTTAGGATGAGAACTGAGGTGGTCTTTGCTCTCAGGAGCCCAATATAATCTGTTGGCCTTCTTGGCAACTGCGGCTACCGATGAAGGCTGCTGCCAAACCCTCATGTGGGCCTATCCACAGATGAATGAGAAGTGGCAACAGCTCTGGCATGTCTAGGTGCTCTGCCAGTCTCTTACATGGAGGGTCTTGGTCCTCAGTCTTCCACCCATTCGCCTGCTGAATTTTCCAAAGGATCTCAATGAACGCGGGCTCTTCTGGTGAGGGGGATTTGGGAGATTCCTTGGGCTTGGATCCTTTGGGAGAGGGGTCTCAAAGCCTGAAGTGGAAGAGGCAGAAGAGTCAGAGTTTGAGTCCGACGAAAGGTTTCTGTCAGAGGACAGAGCCCGTGGAAGAGGGACCTCCTTAGAGGAGACCATGAGGCCCCTGTCGTTGCCTGCTACCATAGTAGGATGCAAGGCCTGGCCCAAGGTAGAAGGATGAGATTCCACTGGTGAAAGGTGTCACAAATGCACTACGCAGGTCAGGCTCTCTGCTCCCACAGTGCCAACCTCAAAGCGCAATAGTGTGAACAGGTAACAGACAGGGTATCCCTCCTGTCTGCTTATGGGTCTGAATCACCCTTAGTCTCAAGTTCTGGGGGGGATTCAAACTGTGAACCTTATGCTAGCACACACAAAGAACAGGCTCAGATATGTACCCTCTGCAGGGATTATGGTACAATCTTTCACCAGGGGCACCCAGCCAGGCTTCCAAAATGAACCCTTTTAATGCTATAAGAGACCTTAGGTATAATATTACCTTTTCCCAGTTTAGTAACACCATCAAGCCCTTCAAACAGCTGTTAGACTTAACCACGTATGCATCACATGCAAAAAAGAACTTGGAAGACAGACCCAGGCAGTATTTTAAAGAAAAGGCACTTTACTAAAAGGATGATAAAAATATGAAAACTGTAAACATAGAACAATATATCAAAGAGCTCACAGTCACATAAAAGAAGGGAAAATTACAAAGCAAAATTCCTACCATAATACATTTAGGTTTTTGCTATCTAAGGTATTACCTCTGGAAGTGCGTTTAAGGTTAGATCAGAGAGCTGTGTCTCTCTGGAGTCCCAAGATGATATAACAACATTTCAGACACAAGTATTAGTTTAAACTCTGTGTTTCCACACCCCTTCTGTGAGTCATCTAGCTGCTCCTTTTGGAATATAACATTACAAAAAATGATTTCCTATCAGGAGATATTTTAAATAAGGTGCCATCACAACAAAAAAGACATTTCCTATATATAACTTCTTAATTACACATGTTTCCTTTGAACTTAGCAATCCCACACGGGCACCAATGTGTTAAAAAAAAAAACAACAACAGGGATCAGACTAATGATGTCCTTTTTCTGAAGTCATAAAGTCACATTTGATTTCCACTTCAAAAAATATGAGGTCATAAAAAGGCCATAAAATGCAATTTCTCAAGGAAGTTAATTACATTACAGAGATCTCCTGGTCAGTGTAATACATCCTGTGATTTTGGCTGCTGACACCTTGTAATTTAAAAGGGCCAAATCTCACAGACTGACATTTCATACACTGACCATTTATTTATACTACCAATATCATACAATAATCATAACCGGCTAGCCAAGCGTCACAATCCTCCCCACCCAGACAGAATTTGGGGGCTCTATCCCCTGCATGGGATGAGCTCCCTAAGTCAGTTCACTTCTTGTATAGACGCAACAAGCCATCTGCATTCTGATTGGTCGCTCCAGCCCTATGTAAGATCGTCATGTCATACCCTTGCAAGGCAAGACTCCATCTTAATAGTCTACCATTAGTTTTTCCCATTTGTGTCAGCCAAACCAGGGGGTTGTGATCAGTTTGTACCTCAAAATTCTGCCCATATAAGTATAGCTCTAACTTCTTTAGGGTCCGCACTATGGCAAGACACTCTTTTTCCACAGTAGGTTAAGCCTGCTCCCTGGGAAGTAACTTTTTACTCAGGTACACTACAGGGTGATCTTTCCCTTGGTTGGATGTCTGACTCAGTACTGCCCCAATATCCACCTCTGAGGTGTCAGTCTGGACTATAAAGGGTTTGTTATAGTCAGGACTTATCAATACAGGTGCACTGCACAGTGCCTCCGTCAGTCTGGTAAAGGCTTTTTCACAGGCTGGTTCCCAGGTAATTTTCTTAGGCATCATTTTACCAGGTCAGATAGGGGAGCAGCCAGGGCACTGTAATTGGGTACAAATTTCCTATAGTACCCTGCTGTCCCTAGAAAATGCCTGACTTGCTTCTGTGTTTCTGGTCTGGGCTATGTTTTGATCACCTCTATTTTTACTTGGTTAGGATGGAGCCGTCCCTAGCCTACAACATGCCCGAGGTATGCCACTTCAGCCATGGCCACCTGGCACTTCTCAGATTTGTCAGTGAGCCCAGCCCTCTGTATCCTGCCCAGCACTTCCCTAAGGTGGGACAGGTGTTCCTCCCTGCTGGCACTAAAGATGGCAATGTCATCCAGGTACACCATGGTGTACTCCTCAGCACCATTTAACACCTAGTTCACCAACCTTTGGAAAGTGGCTATGGCATTCTTCATTCCAAAAGGCAATACCTTAAATTCAAATAAGCCTATCGGAGTGATGAAGGCGGACCTCTCCCTAGCTCTGTCAGTTAACTCTACCTGCCAATACCCCTTGGTCAGGTCAACAGTCGTAGGGTATGTCGCCCTTCCCAACTTGTCCAGGAGTTCATCCGTCCAGGGCATTGGGTGGGCATCTGACTTCGTGACTGCATTCAGTCCATGATAGTCCACACAGAAATGAGTAAAGCCATCTGGCTTGGGCCCAAGGACTACAGGTGAGGCCCAGGGGCTGTGGGATCTCTGGATTACATCAAAATCCAGCATTTCCTCCAACTCCCTCCTAATGTCCTTTTGGACAGCCTCTGACACCTGATATGCTGTCCGCCGTATGGGCGTCTGTGTCCCTGTATCTACATTGTGTGTCACTAAGGAGGTTAGTCCAGGCTTGGCGCTAAACAGTGGGGTAAAGTCTGCTAAAACCTCCCTTACTTCCTGGATCTCATCCAGGGCCAGCTGGGGTGATAATTTAACTGCCTCCACAGAGGACTCCCGCTTGCTTTCTTCCAGCAAGTCCAGAAGGGGGTTTCCTTTGTCTGTCCGCTCCCCAGGACTACACACTGCAAACACCATGTCAGCCCTATTAGCATATGGCTTCATCATGTTGACATGGTACATTCTTTCTGTATGCCTTCTGTCAGGTAACTCTATAATATAGTTCACGTCATTTAACTTTCTGACCACTTTGTATGGTCCTGCCCACTCAGCCTGCAGCTTGTCTTTCCGGACCAGGATAAGGACCATGACTTCCTGATCCGCCATGTATGAGTGAGCTCTGGCTCTGCGGTCATACCACACTTTTTGTTTCTGTTGGGCACCTGTCAGGTTGCTCTGGGCTGTCCCCATAAGCTCCTTCAGCCTTTCCCTAAACCTAAGGATGTAATCCACTATGGGAGTGCCCTGGGTGGCGTGCTTGCCTTCCCAGTCCTTCTGAATCAAATCTGGGGACCAACGTACCCAGCGTCGATATAAGAGCTCGAAAGGGGAAAATCCTGTCGACTCTTGGGGCACCTCCCTTTATGCAAACAACAGATGGGGAAGGTATTTCTCCCAGACCCTCCCATGCTGTTCAGCAAACGCTTGGAGCATTGACTTCAGGGTACCATTAACTCTTTCCACAAGCCCACTGGCTTGTGGGTGATAAGGTGTCATGCACCTCTGCACCACCCCACACTTCTCCCACAAACATTTCATCAGGTCCAACATGAAAGAACCCCCTCGATCGGTGATAACCTCTTGTGGAAACCCAACACGGGAGAAAATCCCAAGTAAGGCATCTGCCACTTTGTCTGTCCTCAGTGAGGATAGGGCGACTGCCTCTGGATACTGGGTGGCATAATCCACCACAGTCAGGATGAACCTCTTCCTGGAGGAACTGAGGGTATTTAAAGGCCCCACAATATCCATTCTCACCCTCTGGAATGGCTCCTCCACTATAGGCAATGGAATTAGGGCGGCTTGGATTTTCTTACCCACCTTGCCTATTTCTTGACACCCGGTGACAAGACCTGCAATACTTCTTCAACTGCTGGGTGAGGTTAGGCCAATAGAAATTCTGGGCCAACCGCTGTGTAGTGTGCATGATTTCCAGATTACCAGACAAGTGGAATATCGTGCACTCTTGAGCAACTGCTCATGGTATCCCTGGGGAACGACAAGCTGCCTGCCTATCACCCCATCTTGAGTATACATCAGTCCATTTTCCCAATAAACCTTATGTTTCCCATCACCACCTTGTACTCCATCAGAGTCTGCCCAAACCCTCAGCTTCTCTAGACTAGGGTCATTTTTCTGAGCTGCTGCAAACTCCTTACACATTCCCAAGGCATAAGACAGGTCCCTGCCAGCATCTAAACTAGGGTCCCTTGCTCTAGTATCAGGGTACTCAGGAATCCTGTCATCCATAACCCTCTGACAATGGGTCACCCCTCCTTCAGAGTAATCCTCCGTAGCTGTTTGGTTAACTGCTACTGGGGAAATTTCTACCCCCTTTTCATTAGTGTCCATATCAGGGGAGACAGCCTCCCAGTGGTTTCCACAATGGCTTCTATGGAGTCAAGGGAACTACAATTTCCCCTTCCCACCTGGCTACGGGTAACTGCATACACCATCCTGTTTGAGATTGTTGCCAAGGATGACGTCAACTGCTAAAGGTTTGGCTACAGCCACCTGTTACACAGTTCCCCCTGTTTCACCCCAGTCTAGGAGAACACTAGTGAGTGGCAAGGTTATCTCCTCCCCAGTGAACCCTTGTACAGTTACAAATCTATTGGGTATAAGCTGACCAGGCTCTACCAGATCCCCTTTTACTAACATCAGAGATACCCCTGTGTCTCTTAACCCTTGTGTCTATACACCATTCACAGTGACTGGGTGCATGTGTTCCCTCATGTTCACAGGCATGCTTCCAGGGACACACAAACAACCCACTCCTTTCCTAGCTCCAGTTTGTATATTGCTCGCCCTTTTGGGACACTGTCTAGCAATATGCCCAGTTTCTTTTCAAACCCAACAGTCATTTCTTTTCTCAGAGAAATCTTTTCTTTGAAACCTGGGGCTAACTGGTTTCAGTGGAGACAGTGAGGGTTTTAGCTGCCCTGAAGGTGTGCCTTTCCCTTTCTGCACTGCCACGCCCACCCCATTCCCTTTCAGATCAGATCTGCTCTTGGCATAGCGATCCGAGAGTCCAGCAGCCTCTTGAACTGTTTTGGAATCTTGGTCCTCCAGCCAGGTTTTCAGCTCTGCTTGTCGTGCCCCCCAAAAATGCTCTAACAATATAGCATTTTCAATTTTATCTACAGAATTTGCTTCAATTCCTTCCCACCAACATTTTAAAAACTGATGTTATTTCATGGCTAGGTGCTCATAGCTCATGTCAGGGCTCCTCCTGAGCTTACAGAATTTAGCTCTGTATGCTTCTGCAGTTACATCAAACTTTTATAAAAGTGCAGCTTTAAGTTTGCTGTAATCATTACTGTCCTCATTGTCCATTTGACCCAATGCATCCCGAGCGTTCCCAGTAAGTAGCAAGTATAGCCAGAAGCTCCAGGACCCTCTAGGAATTTTTGCCTGAATACAAACTTTTTCAAAGGAATTTAAAAAGGCATCCATATCCCCTCCCTTTAAATTCAGCTATCAATTTGGAATTTAATTTGTAACCCAGTCCTGTAGTTCCAGTTAAACCCAAGCCACTTACCTGCTCTGGTGCTGGTGGTTGGAGTCGTATCTTCTCCAGTTCATGTTGCCTCTGACACTCACGTTCCTCTCGGTCTGCTTCTCACTGTTCACGCTCTGCCTCCCACCATTCTCATTCAGCTTCTCACTCCCTCTTCTCCTCTACGGCTCATTTCTCTTGCTCCACTTCTGGACGTTCTCACTCTGCCTCTCGCCATTCTTGTTCAGCCTCCCTCTGGAACTCCAGCCCCATTCTGCACAACTCAGTCTGCAGCCTGATTGCTTCTGGCTCCAGAATGCTGGTGATCTTCCCCTGCTGCTGTGGCTCTTGGCTTGCATTGGCCCTGCTGTCCTCCTCACTGGATCTGGACACTGCACTGGCCGCTGGCCCCACCACACCCAAGGTTTGGTCCTTTACAGTCACAGTCTGTGACTCGATGCTCTGGGCATCTGCTGCCATCAGGGCATCTATGAGGTTCTGCTTGTTGGCTTTCCCCTCATATTGGACTCCTCTCTCCTGGCACAACTGCCTCAAGTAGTCTGCAGTGTACCCACTGTAGCTGGAAGCCATCTTCTTCCCTAACTATGGCTACTCTAACTTGAACTGTAGAAAAAAAATAAAACAGGTAGGATCTTTGACTGTAAGCAAAATTATATTGTTCTGTTTTCTTTTTAAAAAATAAATCACTGCCTTATGTTGCAAGTGAGCTGTACAGTATTAAGCTGACACACTGAACAGTTAAAGCTTGTGTTATCAAGTTTATCACACCGCTGCCAACCAAATCTGTCACAAACACACTCTGCAGTTCAGGCCCTCTGCTCCCACAGTGCCAACCTCGGAGTGCAATAGTGTGAACAGGTAACAGACAGGGTAACCCTCCTGTCTGCTTTTAGTTCCGAATCACCTTTAGTCTCAAGTTCTGGGGGGATTCAACCTGTGAACCTTATGCTAGCATACCCAATGAACAGGCTCAGATACATACCCTCTTCGGGGATTACGGTACAATCTTTCATCAGGGGCACCCAGCCAGGCTTCCAAAATAAACCCTTTTAACACTATAGGAGACCTTGGGCATATTCTTACCTTTTCCCAGTTTAATAACACCATCAAGCCCTTCAAACAGCTGTCAGACTTAACTACGTATACATCACATACAAAAAAGAACTTGGAATATACACCCAGGCAGTATTTCAAAGAAAAGGTATTTTACTAAAAGATGATAAAAATATGAAAAATGTAAACACAGAACAATATATCAAAGAGCTCACAATCACATAAAAGAACAGGTGAAAATTACAAAACAAAACTCCTACCACAATACATTTAGATCTTTGCTACCTAAGGTATTATCTCTGGAAGTGCGTTTAAGGTTAGATCAGAGAGCTGTCTTTCTCTGGAGTCCCAAGATGATATAACAACATTTCAGACACAAGTATCAGTTTAAACTCTGCGTCTCCACACCTCTTCTGTGAGTCATCTAGCTCCTCCTTTTAGAATATAACATTACAAAAAATGATTTCCTTTCAGGAAGTATTTTAAATAAGGTGCTATCAGAAGAAAAAAGGCACTTCCTATATATAACTCCTTAATTACATGTTTCCCTTGAATTTAGCAATCCCACACTGGCACCAATTTGTTTAAAATAAGTAACAGGAATCGGGCTAATGATGCCCTCTTTCTGAAGTCATAAAGTCACATTTGATTTCCACTTCAAAACATAAGGTCATAAAAAGGCCATAAAATGCAATTTCTCAAGGAAATTAATTACATTACAGAGATCTCCCAGTTACTGTAATACATCCTGTAATTTAAAAGGGCCAAATCTCACAGACTGACATTTCATACACTGACCATTTATTTATACTACCAATATCATACAATAATCATAACCAGCTAGCCAAGCATCACTAAAGGGACCTGGGCATAGGGTCCAGTCTAACTGGTGGGAAGGCCATGACCGACTGATGTCAGTCCAACTCAGAAACCAGCTAGGTCTTGGTCTTGCTCCACCAAGACTGAAGCGCTGCCCTAAAGTCCACCTGAGGCTGAGGAGGTGAAGGAGGGGGCGGAGGAGGCTGGTACATGGGCAAGTAGCCAGAAAAGAGATAACCCGGTGATGAATAACCAGGCTTCAGGTAATGATAGGCCTGTATACCATAGCCAGTCATGGAATAGACTGGTGTCAGATACCCCAGTGTGGGGTATCCTGGCATCTGGTTCCCTGTAGGGGGGTAATGAGGTGCAGAAAAGCCTGGTGTTGGAAGGCTGGGCAAAGGCCCAGATGGCAGAATTGAGGGCCCTGAAGGAGGCCCTGATGGTGGGTAGCCAGGCAAAGGCTCTAATGGGGGCCCCCTGGGGGACCTGATGGGAGTCCCGATGGAGGGTAGAAAGGGCCTGGTAATGTCAGGTCTGGTGCTGGACCCACCAGAGGAAGTTCTGGTGTCAGCCCAGAAGGGGTGGAGGGTCCCACCAGAGTCTGGGTCAGGGCCACGGGCCCTGACAGGGAAGCCTGTGGCGCAAGCATCATTGGCTCCCGAGGAAGGTCTGGCATTGAGCATTCTGGCTTTGGTACCTGGACGGTTTTGAATGGATGCTCCTCCAAATCCAACTCCAGCAGAACAGGTGTCTCCACCAAAGGAGGTGGGGAAGGAGGATCCCAAGAGGGAGAACCCTCTGGGGAAGACTGCCACTGAAGAAGCAGCAGCAGCAGCAGTGGGCACTGATCCGATGGATTGACGTCAGGCCTGTTATTGGAGCACAACAAAAGTGCCATGGCTGGGCAGATGCCAGAGGAGCTGGCGTGTGGCTTATCAGCCTGGGCTGGGCTGTCATCAGAGGAGCTGATGACTGACTTATCAGCCGTGCCACCAGACTTAGACCCAGGAGTTTTGAGGAGTCTAAGAGTGGCAGAGTTCTCCGGGACTCCAGAGGCACCCACCTGAACTGTAACCAGGTCAGGTGGGGGGACCAAGGGCTATTCCGCAGAGGAGGAAGCAGACTTGGCTGGTGGAGTGCTACCCACATTAACAGGAGGCCACTCGGCATTCGTGGCTCCTGAAGGTGGCCATGGGCAGGAAGGAGCTCAATCGAGGTCCCGGTACTTCTCCTTACCCTTCTTCTTCTTCTTGTGGGAGTCAAAGAAACCCCCAGTGAGGAAGATGATCCCTGCAGCTTCAGCAGCTCCTTCTCCAAGGAAGCATCTTCAACTTAAGAATGTGGGCTTTCAGGGCCTGTTTGTGGCATTTCCGTGTGGCCTGGTTGAAATTAAGGCAGGTCTCACAGTCCTCAGTCTTGTGCTCAGGTCCCAGGCAGAAAAGACACAGGGAATGGCCATCCTTATGAGGGAGCTGAGTGCCCCAGGAATTGCACTTGCTCTTATGCATCAGAGAAGACATGCACAAAAAAGATTTACTTTTCTAGAGATACAGAAAATAAAGAAAAAATGGTGAAATACTCATCCAAACATGGTAGTCGACTGAAGCAGTGTTCTCTGTGAGGTCAGACGTGTGCAGGTCGACGGTGGGAAAGAACTGGAGGGTGGGCGTGGGGACTGCCCACTGTATTAGCATCACAATGATGTCCATCATGTGACATCAGGAGGGTGGTCCCCTGCCAGACACTGCTAGCTAAAGTTTTCTGTGTGGTCCAAGCACCTGGCGGCTCTAGTGCTAATGGTTATTACCTACTGCAAAAGCCCTCTCGAAGTAAGATCTTAGGATTCATGCACAAAGACACCCTTCTCTTTGTGGAAAATAAAATAAGGCTCCTCTCACCAGAGGGCCTGAAGCTCTGAAACTCTTTGAGCAGAAGTAACAGCAACTAAAAATAACACTTTCCAAGAAAGAACGCGTAGCTCACAAGTCGCCATTGGTTCAAAAGGAGACAGGGTCAACTTCTCTAAAACAAAATTCAAATCCCCAAGCCAGGATAGGAGAATGGATTGGGGGTTTCAGATGCAGAATGCCCCTCAGAAAGGCACAAGAGACCTCCAGCTGAGCTACGGTACAGTCACCCACTGGCTCATGAAAGGCTGACATAGCCAAAAGGAACACTTTGAGGAAGGAGTACAAGAGAATTGAGTAAAACAGAGATCATGTATTCCAGGATCTGGTTCACCAGACAGGTGAAATGGTCCAGATTATGCTTGACACCCCATATAGCTAACCGCTTCCACTTCATGACATAAGTGGCATGAGTGGAAGGCTTTCTGGTGGCCACCAGGACATCAGCCACTCTGTTGGGAAACCCCAAATCTGGTGACAACTATGTCATCATGAGCCAAGTATGCAGATGAAGGGACCTAAGGTTGGGATGGACCAGGGTTCCATGATCCTAGGTCAGTAGGTACCTGCAGAGGGGAAGAGGGGATGGAAGTTGCTCCACCAACCTCTGTAGTACAGGAAACCAAATCTGGCAAGGCCAGAATGGGGCTACCAGTATCATGATGACCCCCTCCATCTGCAGCTTGATGAGTACCCTCTGAATCAGAGGAAATGGAGGGAAGGCATAAAGAAACCTCCAGGCTCTGGATCAAGTGAGCAGAAATTGGGCAGTTTTGAGTTGAGTGGAGGTGCAAAAAGGTCTAACTCCGGATGACCCCATCTGTCAAACAGATCTTCTGTGATGGATGAGAAGCTCCCACTTGTTCATGTTGGACTGAGTCTGGCTGGGGCTGTCCATCAGAGTGTTTAGCACTCCTGGGATGTGAACATTTATTTTTTTTTTGTTTTAGTTATTTAACCAGGTGAGACATACTAAGCTGAAAGCTTTTTTACAGGCGCAACCTGGGAGCACAGGGAAGTTAATTGACTTGCTCAGGGTCACACAGTATGCAAGTGGAAGCTGTGGGATTCAAACTCAGGTCTGGTCTGCCGGATGTCACCAGATTTGCAGCTCAGAGCCTTAAACTACTGCACTATACTGCCTCCTGCCTAGGGAAGGTCAGGTCGTGGTCTAGTGCCAAATACCACACTCTCACTGCATCCCTGCATAGGGGGTATGAGTGCATCCCCCCCGCTTGCTGATATAGTACACTAGACTGAGGTTGTCTGACTGAATTAGCAGTTGACACAGATGAAGATGGTTCTGAAAGGCCTGCATGGCACACGGAAATGCCCACATCTCCAGGACACTGATATGCAGGGAGTTTTGATCTGGAACCAAAAATCCTGGGTTTGAAAGGGACCCAGATGTGCTTCCAGCCCAAATCAGAGGCATCCATGGTGAAGATTTGTTGTGGAGAGGAATTCTGGAATGGAACTCCTTGCAAAAATTTTAGGGGCTCCATCTACCACTGGAGCACCTTGTAGACTGGGGAGGAGACCAGCACCAACTGATCTAGTTCATCCATTTGCTGGTCCCACTGTACTCAGAGAGTCCACTGAAGGATGTGCATGTGGAGCCTGGCCAGTGGAACAGTGAGAATGGCAGCCGTCATCAGTTCCAACAGCCTCAGGTACACCCCACCCAGAATATAATGGCTCTGAGCCACCACCTGAGCCTGGGTAATAAGGCACTCCACCCTGTTCTGAGACAGGAAGGCCTTCCCTCATGCTAAGTCTATAACTGCCCTTATGTATTGCAGCCATTGGGATGGAACCAGAACTGACTTGGGCAGGTTGACGGTGATCTCCTGGGAAAGGAATGTGGTGAGCTACCCAACTGCTAGTTCTTATTTGTAGATATAATTCTGTTGTGTGTGTGTGTGCGTGTGTGTGTGTGTACATATATATATATATTTTTTATGTAATTCTGTGTATATGTACATTCCAAGAAAATGCCAGTGCTAATTCAAAGCACCTAGAAAAAAAGACTGGATTTCTTTTAAGGGTTTGACCTTCTTTTGACCTGCATGTCAGTTGCTTGCCAGGAATTGAGATTTAATTCCCAGGTTTTTTAACAGAGATATGCCAAAATCCATTTGTAGGTCATAAAACAATGCACTCAGGAGCAGAATGCTTTGATCCAAGGAAACTGTTATAATATGCTACATTTTATGAGGTAACAGGAAAGAAACATGCTTCCTAGAAAACCTGTGTGAATTCTTAACACCCTAATGCCAGTGGTGTTACAGTGGGACTCTGACACATCAAAGGATAGCTAGAAAATGGGTTGTAAGGAAAGAGCAAGAGTGCCATCTACTGGCCTAAATGTTGTGGTATTTTCACTATTTCAAGAGCTGAAACAGGGGTATAAATAGCCCCATCTCAGGGCATTTGGACACACTTTTCATCTGGACTTCACCAGACACACAGGAAGTCATCTGCTGAGACAAATTGGCTGCCAGCGCACACTTTTCCTCTGGACATTCATTTGACCACAAACACAGAGATGAAGAACCAGTGACTGTACCTACTGTTCATGGACTTCAAAATATAAGTTAGACTTTTAGCTAACAGTTCTAGTGCATTTACACATATTATATATATATATATATATATATATTTCCAATTTCTTTCTGTATAGTGTAAACCAAATTAGTATATTCTCATTAGTTGTAACGGTATTTATTTAAGTATTTTAGTAAAAACATTTGTTTTCCTAAAGAATATCTGCCTGAGTGAGATTTCTATATTGTGTGTGAAGTGTGGAACAGCATTAATAATCTGTGACAACTGTTAATTGCTTAGAGGTGTCACCATAAGCAACCAAATTGAGCAAAAGGGTCTGTAAGGAATCTGGAAGAATAGGGAGAACACCAGAGTCTGCAGGGATTTTGAACCAGGCTGTTGCATGTTCTGTAGTGAGAAGGCCAAACTGGGTTTTACACTGCTACTCCTGAAGAGAGTGTGATGCCTGGGTCTTCCCTCCTTTGTGTAATAGCCAAGGAAGGGTTCATATTTGGCCACATGACTTGAGACTGGCATTGTGCCCTTATCCCGAGTTAGAGGGACACCCTGGGTCCTCGTGGCAGAGGTGCAGTCGTGACCTTGGCGAGCATTCTAAAAGCATGATGAGGGTACCCCTGCTGCCCAACCCATCATGGACTGCACTTAGGGATGGACACTATGAGCTCAGTGGACTTGACCCCCCAGGAGTAGGATCATGACAGATTTGGTGCGCAGCGTTGGGATCTGGGAGATTTGGTTGTATAGTGTTGCGATTCAAGAGATATTGGTGGCACAGGCACAACAGCTGGATTCTAACCTGGTGTATCAGACTGACAAACTGAAAACAGTCCACACACAATTAAGGCAGAGATTTGAAAAAAATATATATGTATATAATTTGGTTACAGTACAAAGTTTCCTACCTGTTTTCTTTTTTTTTTTCTGGTGTAAGCTAGTGTAGTAATAGTTAGGGAAGAAGATGGCTTCCAACTATAATGCATACACTGCAGACTACCTGAGGCAGTTATCAGGACAAAGGGGTCCAGTACGAGGGTCTAACCAAAAGGAACTCGTGGAGGCTCTTGTGGAAGCCCATGAGCTAGCAGTTGCCAAGGACCTTGAGTCACTGCCAGTTACTGAAAAGGATCAAAGCCTGGGCATGGGGGTGCCAGGGTCCATCGAAGTGTCCAGTCCCAGGGAGGAGGGCAGTGAGATCAGAGGGAACCCAGAGCCACAGCAGCAAGGGAAGGTCACCACAGGGCTGGAGCCAGAAGGGATCAGGCTGCAGCTAGAGTTGAGGAGATTGGAGCTGGAATTCGAGCAGAAAAGGTTTGAAGCCCAGCAGGAAAGAGAGCAAAAGAGGTTTGAGATGGAGTTGCAAGAAAAACTGCACCAGAGAGAGGCTGAGAGAAAGAAAAAACAGGGGCAAGCCCACTGGCACAGCAGTTGGATTTCTACTTGTGGCGCCGGCGACTCCGGTTCGGGAACAGATTCGGGTCACTGGAGGGTCGGCCGGGGGGAGAAGGATGAAGTGTCCCAGGGACTGCTCTCCTTCTCTGGGGGGAGAGTGGGGACACCATCTGGCACTCGACGGACCCCTAGCAGAGGCCAGGGGTACCGCAGCAACCGGCACTCAGCAGTACTTTGGAGGCGGGGTGGATGCAGGTCATCATTGGATGTCCCCGCCTCCCGCGCAACAAAGCAAAGGGGAGAAAAAAACACTCCTGCACCCACTGGCACAATGAAGCTCACTCCAGCTGCACCAGGTGCTCAGGCCGACTCCTGCCTCTCCCAAGTTCACGGCATCCTTGGTCAAGGTGCCAAGACCCTACCCTGGGGGAAAGCCAGGGGGTTCAAGGGAAGATGGCTAGAATGTGAGCAGGAGACTTCCAGTGACGTCACAGAGCGGATGAGAACCTAATCGAAACAGCTCTCCCAACCGTCTTAATAATCTATTGAAATCCTTTCTATTATGAGATTAAAATAAAGCAATCTATAACCACAAAGACAGGAGATATGTCTGTCAAAAATCATAAGCCAAGAAATTTGAAAACTCTCAACTCACAAACAAAACTGAAGCAATTAACCCTCGATGAGGAAATGGATGCCTTCTCGACGCGCTCTAGCCGGGACCCAGCTCTTTCAGATTCATCAGCCGACTTAGAAGAGGAAGACTCGAGCCTATCAAGAAAAGCTGAATGCACTCTACAAAAAATATTAAAATCAGTGCAGAAAATTGAGTCTTCCATTGCAGATCTGCGCCAAGATGTTCGGAACATTGATGCAAAGGTAGAGGATCACACAACCAAAATTTCAGAGCTTACGGAGGCCCAAGATTCGGAAGACAGGGTCCTATTATACCTAATGCAACGAGACAGAGAAACGTTTAATAGACTGAAGGACATTGAAAATCGATCGCGCAGAAACAACTTTCGAGTGCATGGAGTTCACGAGGGTATGGAAGAAGGATACCCCACACCAATAGATTTCATGCAGCATCTTTTACGTTCAGCATTTTCTATCCCTCCAGATCTGAACATGTCGATCGATAGGGCACACAGATCCCTGATCCCAAAGCCCACAGCCCCAGCGGCCAAACCCCGTTCCTGGGTGGTTAGAATGGTGCACTTCCAGTCAAAAGAATGGATCCTGAGGGAAGCGTGGAGGCTCAAGGATATAAAATATAAAGATTCTACTATTTTTTTTTAGCAAGATTTCTCTCCAGCTCTGCAGGCAGAACGTTTAAATGTGCGATTGGTCATAAGGGAGATAAGAGAGAAGAGGAAAAACATCAAGGCCCAACTGGTTTTCCCAGCTAGATTACGGATACATCTGGAGGAAGGGATCAAGACATACTCAAACCTGGCCGAGGCGGCTCCGCTCCTGAAAGAATGGGGAATTGAAATCCCGGGAATTGAGATGCAACTCTTAGAGCAAAAATTTTTAAATACTACTTGGCAAATTGCAGAAAGAGGAACGAAGCGGCCACATCGAGGAGTACTTCCAACCGCGGTGATTCAGGATCTTACGACAATGACAAGACGTGCAGATGGCAGGAAAGCTGAGGGAAATTCCGCCACTAGATCCAGGCAAAATACCCCCCATTGACTAGTCCTCAGAGAGAAGTAAGATGTTGAAGAGGGAGTGGGACATAATTCCTTAATCATCCCAACGAGTCAAGTCGAGCCCACTGCATTCCCCGGGCGAAGTTCTCACTCCCCTCACTTTAAGGGGGGTTCTTCTTGTTTTTTGTTTTTTATTTGCTAATTGACTTGCAGCGCTATCAGGAGAGAGGTTACCTAAACATATGGGAGAACCTGTGCCAAATTGCTAGTTTGGTGACCATATTTACTACTAAAGGTACTTCACTGAGAAAACAAGGGACCCTGATGTGTGCTGAAAGGTCATACCTGAGTGACTTACATTTCTACCAAATGTGTTGAAAATGTAACCAAAATTTAAACAGAGGTTTTAAATAAATGCACGATGGTGGACTAGGGTGGCCGGGAATGGAGGGAACATTTCGTGACTTTCTCTTCTGAAAAAATCACCTCCATTTATGAACATGATCGTATTGACAATATGTTTTACTTAAATGATCTAGCAGGAGTGAGTTCTTTATAAAGAATCTGGCAGACATTATTGGATTTAAAGGCTACATGTGAGGGACAGGAGAGGACTGCTTGTTGGTTTAAAAACACAGGGTTGGAAAGGTTGAGACGGGGAGGGAGAGAGCAAGGATCTCTGACCTCTTGGTGACGGGACTTCTATTTTTCTTTTTTCCACCAGTTCTACCATTTACCATATTTCAGAGCTTAAAAACATCCAAGCTCTTAGTCTCTACACAGAGACACATAGTGCTTATTGAAGCACTTTCCACTTTTAGTGGCCCCGAGTCCCCCCTTTCACCAGGGGACCAGGACGTGCACCTAGGAAGCTATCAGAACACGTACCCCCAGAGGATTCTGGGGCAAACTGTTTTTTGGAAACCTCTCGCTCCACTCCCTGTTTTTGGTTTTTTTAGGTGGAGTGGGGGGGAGAGAACGATATTGTTTTTTAGGAACACTGTTTATTGTTGTATTAATAGTGTTTAATGTCTGTTAAGTAAGAGGTTCTATAGTTATAAGTTTCACCCCATGTTTAGGGTAAAGTTGTTACCGAGTGAGTCCTTGTTACAAGTGATGTTGGGATTGGAGCAGGGAAGGGGGAACAGGGATAACCCCTTATCGGGCCAAAAGATACTCTGCTGGAACACAGTAGTTTGTGGGATATACTCTGACCCCCTGGCAAGCCATACTCACAGCAGACCTATTTTCTCTCTAGGTTGTCACCCATGGCCTCCTTAAAAATATGTTCTTATAATGTGAAGGGCGTCAATTCACCCATCAAACGTGCTAGGCCATTACGGGAGCTTAAAAGACTATGGGGAGATATCATCCTGTTACAAGAAACGCATTTATCTACAATGGAACACATGAAATTGAGGAGGGCATGGGTAGATAATGTGGTGGCAGCTTCACACCCCCATGCTAAGAAAACAGGGGTAGCGATTCTATGGAGAAAAGGATTAAGTCTAAAGACTGACTCTTCAGAAGGAGGACTGGAAGGCAGATATGTCAGATTATCAATACGTTCACAAGGTAAACTCCTCCATTTGGTAAACATTTATGCCCCGAATATTAATCAGGAGGAATTCTTTAAACTAGTTTTTAAAAAGATATCAGATCTCCCACCGGGAATTCTTATTTTAGGGGGGGATTTTAATAAGGCCCCATGCCCACAGAGAGATAGATCTACAAAGACTATAGCCCCTTCCCAAACAGCTTCTAAATCCTAAATGCTTTAACAAAAGAATTAGGACTAACAGCTATATGGAGGGTGCATCATCCGCAGGGGAGAGATTTTACTTTTTACTCAGCAGCTCAACAATACTACTCCAGGATAGACTTATTCTTCACCCATGCCACCTCCTTACACTTAGTGAGCAAATCAGACATTCATAATATAACTTTGTCAGATCACTCACCAATCTCTATTCATCTATCTCTGGGTCCAGAGGACAAGCAGACGTTATGGAGACTTAACGTCTCGCTACTGAATAATAAGCCCTTTCTCAATAAACTGAAGCAAGTCATAGTGGACTTTACCCAGGTCCATCAACAAATAGAACATCCTCCCTCACTGAAATGGGATGCGCTTAAAGCAGTATTGAGGGGGGAAATCATTAGTTTTGCAGCCCACCAAAAAAAATTAACGCAACTCACACAAACTAAATTATTACAGAAACTTACTGAATTAGAGGATTCCCACAAACTTAATCCGGTCAGTAAGAGGGTACAAACAGAGTTACATAAAGTTAAAGAGGCCCTGCAGGGGTTCGAAAATAGAAAAGCGGAAGGCTATTTAAGATTCACGAACCAAAAATATCATGAGGTGGGTGCGAGGGCCTCGAGACTATTGGTGTTTCGCTTGAGAAAGGCTCAAGTGGAGAGATATGTTCCGTATATTCAAGAAGAAGGGTCATCAGGGCATAAACTTGTTACCCCCAGTGGAATAGCTCAACAATTTCAAAGGTATTATCAAAACTTATATTCAGAAAGCAAAAATCCCAGAGAAGTACAGGAAAATACCCGAGCGTTTTTAGATACTCTTAAATTACCTAAATTACCCAGGACAGTGATATCAGAACTAAATCTACCCATTACTATAGATGAGACACTTAAAGTCATTCATCAATTACCATCAGGGAAAACTCCAGGCCCAGATGGGTTTAGCGGGGAACTATACAAAGAATTAGCTGAATCAGTGGCGCCTTTACTAACAGAGGTATTTAACCACTGTCTGGAGGAAGGCAAAGGTCCTACCAGCTGGGATCAATCTATAATTACGGTCATACCCAAACCAGGGAAAGGAACTAATAAATGTGAATTCTTTAGGCCGATTTCCCTACTTAATCAGGACCAAAATATTTTTACTAAAATTCTGGCCAACCGTCTAAAAAAATATATTGAGCTGTTGGTCCATCCGGATCAAACAGGTTTTATTCCTAACCGTCACTTGCCTGATAATGTCAGACGACTTCTTAATATTATAAAATCGGAAGGCTCAAAGGGCAATTCTGCCCTAGCACTCTTCATCGACATGGAGAAAGCCTTTGATAGGCTGAATTGGGTCTATCTCTTTGAAGTGCTACATAAAATGGGATTTCAGGGTAATATTCTGCAATGGATAAAAATATCTTATTAAAACCCACAGGCTAGAGTGAGGGTGAACGGAACTATCTCCCTACCATTTGGCATTACAAGGGGTACCTGACAGGGCTGCCCCCTTTTGCCCCTGCTCTTTGCGCTTAGTATAGAGCCTTTGGCTCAAGCCACAAGGCAGCACGTAGAGATTCAGTGCATTGAAATTCAGAATACTTCTCATAAGATATCCCTGTACGCGGATGATACCTTAATATACTTGGGAGACCTACAAGCCACTATTCCACATCTTTTGAAACTCCTTTCCTCTTTTGGGGACATCTCGGGTTTTAAAGTAAATATGAAGAATTCTGAAGTATTACCGATTGGGAAGGCTTTGGAACCGGAGGTAAGGGCAAATATTCCATTCACTTGGGTCAGACACAAGATACGAAATCTTGGAATACAGATACCCATAAATCTCAACCAATTATATAAACACAATTATGAAGCTCTGGCCCAGCACATGAGGGCGGACCACCGCAGGTGGGTCCTGCTCCCTCTAACGTTCTCCAATAGATTGGAGGCAGTCAAAATGAACATATTGCCTAGGTTCCTCTTCTTGTTCTCCAGCCTCCCTATTCGGGTCCCTAATAAAGACTGGAAGGATCTTAGGAAGAAACTATCAGAGTTTATATGGCTTGGGAAATGACCAAGAATCAGGTGGGAAATACTGGTGGAGCAGAAGGATAGGGAAGGACTAGGCCTTCCAGACTTCCCTAAATACTACCTAGCCGCCCAGTTACTCCCAATTATTGAAATGCTGAAGCCTGGTAAGAAACATGGCTGGTTGAAGATTGAGGAGAGATAATGTGAGCCCACACCCCTAAGTATACTCCCATGGAAGGTGTTACCAAAAGACTTAAAAAACATCCATAATGCTTTTACCCAACACACAGTGTCACAGTGGTTGGAGGCCAGACAGAACTGGGAAATATTCCGCCCAGTCTGGGAATACTTATCACTCTCTTTTCTACCGGGTTTTCCAGCATCGGTTGGGGATCTTTGCTTTTTCAGATGGGTTACCCTGGGTCTTAAATACCCCAGACAGTTCATAGAGGGGTCACAATTGAAACATTTTCTCAAATGCAATCTGAATTCCATCTGAACAGCACTGACCTCTTTAGATATTACCAGTGTTCTCATTATATTACTAATATAATTGGTCTTACTGACCTCACTAAGAAACCCTCAGCACCTATTATATTAACTTACCAGAAAAGTATATCAGGGGATACCAGGTCTTTTATTTCACAAGTATATAAAATACTGACGGAAGACAGAGGGGCTTTGGCTATACAAAGAGTCGAAGGGAAATGGGAGACAGAGGCAAGCCTAAATCTTACAGAACAAAATTGGCATTATATCTGGTTAGGGGTTCACAAAACTACCAACTCACCCATGTGGAGAGAATTTAGATGGAAAATTAATATTCGCTTTTTTAGAACCCCAACAATTTCTGTCCATTACAAAAAACACTTTTCCAACAGATGCTGGAGAGGCTGTGAGACATTAGGATCACACTATCATATCTTCTGGGACTGCCCAAAAATTACTCCCTTCTGGAATAAGGTTTCCGGAGAAGTGGTCACAATCTTTTCCCTCTCCACTCCATTAAAATTCAAAAACCTGGTTTTGGGTCTCCCGCCACCGGAAATCAAAAATTCAGGAGGAAAATACCTTTTTTATATTCTGGTTGCAGCAGCGCTTAAGGTTATTACGCAGAATTGGATGTCAGAGTCTTCCCCCTCCCTAAAGGCTTGGTTAAGAAATATAGAGTTAATGCAAGGGATAGAGGCTATTACAGCCCGGTTACACTTAGCGATGGACAAATTTAATACAAGGTGGTTACCTCTTTTCAAATATAGAGAAATGACGGTGGGGACCCCAATACTGGAACAATTACTTCAGAGTTGACTTTACACAGGGGAGAATTGAAACCCTAAAGTAAGGGTTGGATTTGGGGGGTGTTGGGAATTGATTGGCAGATTTTATTTCTACAAACTTTAGGTAGGGGGGGCCTGGAGGAGCAGAGGGGGACGACCCTTTTGAGACTTAATTAAGGAGCATCTCTGATGAGTAGTCAGTAGTGGAGGGGGGCTGCTTTCTATATCATTGTTTTTTTTTATTTTACCATAAAGGAAACAAGGACTCACTCATTTCTTTTCTTTTTTTATTTCCTTTTTTGTGCCCTTCTTTTGTTAAAAATGTTTTTATATTCTTGGATGAGTCATGTATGGTTCTAAGAAATATTGACTTCTTGCCTTATGATACCTTAATGGGAAACCTTTGAGAAAATAATCCAAGAAACTTCAAGAACCATTCAAGAGGCTATATTTTAAAGTAAAAAATGGTGTTTAGTCTAGCAGACTTTATTTCTTTTTGATTGGTGTAATGTACTTGATTCAGACTATACACCATGGGGAGCCAGCAGAGTTGATAAGCCTATGATGAAATCTGTATTTGTACCATCTTAGAAATCAAAACATTAATTATGTAACAAGAAGTTTAATGTTCTGTATTATAAATCTTTAATAAAATCATTTTAAAGTTCAAAAAATAGAATGTGAGCAGCAGCAATGAGTCCGTGACGGGCTGATGGTCGCGGCTTGCCAGCAGGAAATCTGGGGGTAAAAGTGTAATTAGAAAAAAAAAAGGAAAAAAAGCGTCAGAGGGAATTTGAACTGGAGAAGCTAAACTTCCAATGGCCAGTGCCAGAGGAGGTAAGTGGCAGGGGTGAACCTAAAACTCCAGGGCTGAAGTATAAATATAATTTCAAATTAATAGCTGAAGAGGTTGAACCTTTCCTTGATAAAGGACAAACAAGTCCAAGAGGCTATAGAAGACACAATTGCCCAAGCCCTTAAGGAGAATGATACTGCAGATACTACAGTGTCTATTCTCTGGGACACCATTAAAGCAATCATTGGGGGAAATTGATAAGTATCTCAGCAAATAAAAAGAAACTAAGAGAAGCACACCGCCTATCCTTAGAACAAAAAATAAAAGAGTTAGAAGATTTACAAAGCATTAAAGTGAACAAAACCAGAAGTAAAGATTTAGTCATTTTAAAGAAGGAACTTAGTAAAATATTAGATTATACTATAGAACAAAAACTAATGTTCCTAAGACATAAGTATTATGATGGAGGTCCCCGTTCCCTAAGACTAATAGCACGTCAGCTTAGAGCTCAAAGAATAAAATCCAACATTATGAAAATCAGACATCCACAAACAGGTAAAATACAAAATACTACCAAAGGGATAACAGAAGCATTCTTCAACTACTACTCATCACTCTATAAAGCAACAGATACCCCCTCAGACCTAAAAGTCCAAGAATTCCTTAAGTCCTTAAACCGCCCTACTTTATCCAGAAAGCAATGTCAACAACTGACCACCCCAATAACAATAAAAGAGATAGAAGGAGTAATAGGCAATTTAAAAACAGGGAAATGCCCTGGGAATTCTACAAGTCATTCTCCAGAACTTTAACCTCACTACTTTGTAGGGTGTTTTCCCATGTAACTACAAAAGAAGGGAACATCCCCCCATCATGGAATGAGGCCATAGTCTCAGTTATACCGAAGCTGGGCAAGGACCTCACCCACTGTGCATCCTACAGACCCATATCCATATTGAATACAGACTACAAAATTCTAACCTCTATTATGGCTAGGAGGCTTATCCAATTCACCCCCAGTAAAATTCATGTGGACCAGTATGGGTTTATTTCTGGTCGCCAGGCACAGGACAATGTAAGATGAACCATATATTTACTGGTACACACCCAATCCCAGAACATACCTACACTCCTCCTTGGACTAGATGCAGAAAAAGCATTCGATAAGGTCTCATGGAATTTTTTTGTGAGGGTCCTTGCCTGCTTCAGTTTTCCAGATTTGTTCATAGAAAACTTATTTAAATTTTATAAAAAAACTTCTGGTTACATCAGAGCAAATGGACATATATCAGAATGTTTTTCCCTCTATAGGAGAACCAGACAAGGTTGCCCTCTATCCTCACTTATTTTTGCTTACTATATTGAACTCCTAGCACAATACCTAAGACAGTCCCCCAGATTCAAGGTATTAATGTTTCAGCAACAGAACATAAATTAGCACTTTTTGTAGATTATCTTTTACTGTACCTAACCAACCCAGAATCCTCAATGCCCGCTGTTCTTCAGAAAATACAAGACGTTTCACATCTGTCAGGATACTCCCTCAATATCAGCAAAACAGAAGCCCTTTCGTTAAATTATGAACCTACACCCTCACTCCGATCCAGATATCCCATTAGATGGGATAGCTCCTCCCTTAAGCATTTGGGAATACAGATCCCAAAAGACCTTTCCCAATTGTATAAACAAAATTATATTCCTCTAGTAGAAACTTTGCAGAATGACATGAGAAGATGGGATCTTCTCCCAACTTTGTTTTACACTCACACCATGTCTCTCAAGATGAATGCACTTCCCCATCTTCTATACCTTTTTCAGTGTGTGCCCTGTACCATTTCCCCTAAAGAACTTCTCTCATGGCAGAAAGCATTCAATGCCTTTCAATGGAACCATAAGAAACCCTGGCTTAGCCTCAAAAAACTTTCTCTCCCAAAGACTATGGGAGGGATATCTCTCCCCTCCCTTACTGACTACTGGATGGCAGCTCAGACGTGACTAGCATTGCTCTGGGATACAAAAGCATATCAAGCAGCCTAGAAGCAAATAGATGTATCAAGGGAAATATTTTCCCTTTGTCTGTGGTCTTATTCTCCCCCCCCCACCACCACTAATAAGAACTCAGCAAGCTATGCCAAAAGCTACTTCAACAATATTAGAAGGCTGGAAGAGGGGAACCAAAAATAAACAAATACGACAAAATTTTTGGAAATAACCAGTGGTTCCTGGTGAATTCACAATTTGACACCCCCATACTAAAACCCTGGTATGTCACCCAGGCAAAAAGAGGTATGGTAGTCCCATGGCAGCTCATTAAAGGAAGTACAGTCATAACTTTTGAAGAGTGTCAAGAAAGATATGAATGGAGTGAGAAAGATAGGCTCTATTTCTACCAAATAAGAGATTACGTAATTAAACTAAGAGAGAAAGGGTCTCAGAGGCGGGAGGACCAAACCCCATTTACCCAAACTTGGTCCTCATCACAGGGTGAAAAAGCTGTTTCAATAATCTACAAATTCCTGATCCAGCAAAATGTACACTCCATGGACCCAGTTAAAGCTAGCTGGGAAAAGGAATTTAATCAGGTAATAAGCATCAAGAATTGGCCCAAAATATGGAGGAGTATGTGGTCCACTACCTTCTCCCCAGCCTGGAGGGAGTTTGTATGGAGGGTTAGGGTGAGGTTCTTTCTGGTACCCACTACACTGGCCCGGAGAAACCCTGAGACATCAACGGGTTGTTGCCGACTGTGTGGGGAAAGCAGGGCTTCATACAAACGCATTTTCTATGCATGCCCAAAAATAAGCACTTTCAGGTCCTTGATTTCACACCACATTATAAATATATTGGATTATCAACACCCACTCACAGGGATAAACCTATTGCTAGGTATCCCACCTGATGGAGTTAAGGATAAAGCTACTCTATATTTATGGGCTATTTTCTTAGGCGCAGCATATAAATCCATCACTAAAAATGGTTTCAGAATATCCCACCTACAATAGTTGAATGGAAAGCAATAATCCTCAACATACAACACAATTGACAAATGTCATATGCTTTAAGCAACAAGATGGAAGCATACACAATGTACTGGACTAGATGGGAGTTAGCCCAGGAACTGATTCAATAAGATAGCAGAGGGGGAGCTACAAAGAAAGGAAACTTCAGTAGCTACTAAGACGTTATCCTTCCCTGACTACTTTTTTCCAAAAAGCGATATTTCCACAAGTGTTTATCAAAAATTAAATTAAATAAGGGGTGTATAGGTAGAATATCTCCATTGAATAATAGACTTAACTAACTGTATTTATTTAACTTATGTCTGTTCCGAACCCAAAGTTTGTTACAGTTTTAACTTAATTGTATTTTGTAATTCTTTGTTTTAATTTTTGATTAACTTCAAAGAAGTGTGTGTTAACATGATCAAACTAATAGCTATAGTTACAGATAGCTATGAATTGTTAATTTTGAATGTAAAACTGAAGTGAAGGAATGTAATAACAGAAGAATTATATGTTAACTCATTACCTAATAAAGGAAGTATAAAAAACCAAAAACAAATTAATAGCTGAATTTAAAGAGGGGGAGAATATGGATGCATTTTTGAATTCATTTGAAAAGGTCTGTATCCAGGCTAAAATACCTAGGGAGTCCTGAACTTCGAGCTATCCTCACTGCTTACTGGAAAAGAGTGTGAGGCACTAGGCCAAATGGACGATCAGGACAGTAGTAATTATAAGAAACTTAAACCTGCTTTGCTTAAAAAGCATGAACTCCTGAAGCACACAGGGTTAAGTTCCATAAGCTCCGGAGAAGCCCTGACATGAGCTATGAGGAACTTGCCACAAAGCAATGTTAGTTTTTGAAACGTTGGTGGGAGGGAGAGGAAGCAAACTCTGTAGAGAAAATTGAGGAGGTTGTACTTCCGGATGAATTCTTTTGGGCTTGCCCAGCAAAGATAAAAATCTGGTTAGAGGACCAAGACCCCAAAACAGCGCAGCAGGCTGCTGAACTCTCAGATTGCTAAACCAGAAGCAGTCCTGCTCTGAAAGGAAGTGGAGTGGGTGTGGCAGCGCAGAAGGGGAAAAGCACACCTTCAGGGCAGCTAAAATCCTCACTGCCTCCACAGAAAGGGGAAAGCCACAGGTTTTAAAAAAAGGATTTATTGTTTAAAAGAAAAGATTGTTGCTTTTGTAGACAGTCAGGGCATCTTGCTAGATAGTGTCCTAAAAAGGCACAGAGTGGACAAAGTGGCGCTCGAACAGAGTTGGGTGCACATGTATCCCTGAAAGCATGCCTATGAACATGAGGGAGCACATAGAAACATAGACTTTGACGGCAGATAAGGACCGCTAGGCCCATCTAGTCTGCCCATTTCCCTACTTACAGGATAGGCCGCAGATCCTAGTTAACCAACAGCCTATTTCTTCCTACCCCCCACAAGAATTGCCTTATGTCTGTCCCATGCATTCTTGAATTCTCCCACAGTTTTAGACCCCACAACCTCCTCAGGAAGGCTGTTCCATGCATCCACTACCCTCTCTGTGAAATAATACTTCCTCACATTGCCCCTGAACCGCCCTCCTTCTATCTTTAAATTGTGTCCCCTTGTTCTTGCAAGTCTCTTTTCTGAAAGATGCTACCCTCTTGGACTTTTTGATTCCACTGGGGTACTTAAAAGTTTCTATCATGTCCCCTCTCCTTCTTTCCTCAAGGGTATACATATTAAGCTCCTTTAGTCTCTCTCATACGGCTTCTCTTGCAGACCCTGCACCATTTTAGTTGCCCTCCTCTGGACTGCCTCTATCCTGTCTATGTCCTTGCGCAGATGGGGTCTCCAGAACTGGACACAGTACTCCAGATGGGGTCTCACCAACTGTCTGTACAGAGGGATAACAACTTCCTGTTTTCTGCTGATGATGCCTCTCCCTATACATCCCAGTATACCCCCAGCCCTCCCTACTGCCTTCCCACATTGCTTGCTAACCTTAAGGTCATCTGATATGATTACCCTGGGTCCCTTTCCTTTTTTGTTGTTGTTACTACCTCCCCACCCATTGTGTATTCTTCCCCTGGGTTCTTGTTTCCCAGGTGCATTATTTTGCACTTCTTTGAATTGAATCCTAGCTGCCATACTTCTGACCATTCCTCCAACCTTGCCAAGTCCCTTTTCATCCTTTCCACGCCTCCTTGTGTATCAACCCTGTTGCAGCTCTTTGTGTCATCTGCAAAAAGGCATACTTTTCCTTCCAGTCCCTCTGCAATGTCACTGATGAAGACATTAAAAAGGACTGGACCCAATACTGAACCCTGCGGTACCCCACTAGTAACCCCACCTTTCTTCAGAGTGGACTCCATTTACAATTACCTTCTGTGTCCTGTTGTCCAGCCAATGTTTTACCCAGGCTACCACCCTGGGTCCCACTCCCAGGCTGGTTAATTTGACTATTAATCTTTTGTGTGGGACTGTGTCAAATGCCTTGCTAAAGTCTAAGTAGGCCATGTCCACAGCCCCTCCCTGGTCTACTACTTTGGTCACCCAGTCAAAGAAATCTATTGGATTCATCTGACATGACCTTCCCGCTGTGAACCCATGCTGCCTTGGGTCCTGTGCTCCACTGGCCTCTAGGTACTCGACTATTCTTTCCTTCAGAAGTGACTCAATCACTTTCCCTACCACAGAGGTCAGACTGACAGGTCTGAAGTTTCCTGCCTCTGTCTTGGACCCACTTTTGTGAAGGGGAATCACATCTGCCTTCCTCCAGTCCTCGGGTACCACACCATCCTCCCATGATTTATTAAAAAGAGTAGCCAGTGGTTTCACTAGTTCCTTATTAATTCTTTTAGAATTATGGGGTGAATTCCATCAGGACCCATTGCTTTGTCCACCTTCAGTTTTAGGAGTTCTTGCAGAACCCTTTCTTCTGTGAAAGGACTGGGATCGACCCCCCTATCAAGAGTGGTTTTGTTAATTGGATTAGGCACTTCCCCTCCGCTTTTGTGAATACTGAGCAGAAATATTCATTCAGTATTCCTGCTTTTTCATTGTCCCCCTCTGCCCACCCAATGTTTATTCTATTTAGCCTCACTATCCCTCCCTTTGTCTTTCTAAGCTCGCTGATGTACCTATAAAAGGTTTTATCCCCTTCTTAACTGAGTTGGCTATCTTTTCCTCAGTTTGGGCCTTTGCTATTCCGACTTCCTCCCTGCTTCCTTCTGCCTTAACTGGTACAGCTCTCTGTCCTGCTCCTTCTGTGTTTCCTTATACTCGGAATGCTATCTTTTCTTCCTGACTTTCACAGCCACCTCTTTTGAGAACCATAGTGGCTTTTCTTTCATTTGATTTGTTTATTTGCTTCACACAAAGGCTTGTTGCCTCTGTGATGGCAGTTTGATAATTCCCCATTGTTGCTCCACACCTCCTTCTAGCCTGTTTGCTAGTGCTTTTCTGAGGCACTCTCCCATCTTGCCAAAGGCAGCCCTCCTAAAGTCCAGTACCCTCACTTTTTGTGGCTTGACTCTGTAGCTGAGTTTAACGTGAACCACACTGTTTGATGGTCACTTGTCCCCAGATGGCAACCCACTTCTAGATCTGAGATCCTCTCACTGCCCCGTTTGAGAGTCAGGTCTAAGATTGCTCCCTCACAGTGGGTTCGAAACTAGCTGTCTAATGCCTGCCACCTGTAGGGCATCAAGAATGGCCCTGCTCTTGGATGTGGCTGCAGCAAATGTGCTCCAGTTAACATCTGGCATATTCAGGTCTCCCATCAACAGTATCTCCCTTTCTCTGCCATTCTAAGAATGCCTTCTATCATATCCTTGTCCATTCCTTCCCCTGACATGGGGTCTGTACCTAAACCCTGTGCGGATTGTGGTGCCCTTTCAGTCTCCAAGGTGACCCACAGTGCCTCCTCTCCTCCCTGTTTACTCTTTTGTTCAGTTGCTTTTATCCCTTCCTTTACATAGAGAGCTACTCCTCCCCCTCTTCTCCCATGCCTGTCTCTCCTGTAGGTTATGTACCCTGGTATGTTAACATACCAGTCATGGTTCTCTGTGTACCATGTTTCTGTGACTGCTACGATATCCAGGCATCCCTCTTCCATTAAGGCTATCAGCTCAGGGAGCTTGTTGCCCAGACTACGGGCATTGGTACTCAATACCCTCCATTTCCTGATGGCCTTACTCCCTTTTGCCCCATCCCTGTCCTTCTTGCCTTTGTCACTTTCTCCATTTACCCCTGCGCTTCTCCCTATCAACACCTCTATGTTGGTGTTTGCCGCACTTACTACCATGATTATTTGGGGGGGACTAGGATTTTCCTGCTCCTTTCCAGTGCCTCCCCCCTTGGCTAGTTTAAAAGCTTCCCAATGAAGCATTTAAACCTATCACCTAGGATCCTGGTTCCCCTCCCGGACAGATGCAGCCCATCATGCCAGTATAGGCTTGCATCACTCCAGGTTGACCCCCAGTCCCCAATGAAGCCAAATCCCTGAGCTCCACACCAGTTTTTCAACCACTGATTGAATCCCATGGTGCGGAACACCTAACATCTCCTATGCCATAGATGGTAGCACCTCCGAGAAGGTTACCGTCGTGCTACTTGTCTAAGCCCTCCCCAATTCCACAAACTCTTCCTGCACTTCTCTAATCCCTTTCTTAGCCAGGTCATTTGTCCATAGGTGGACAATGACATCCAACTCCCTCCCTGTGCAGCTGCTCCAGCAATCCTGAGGATTCGCCCTGTCCCTCCAAGCCATGGCACCAGGCAGGCACCTTACCTCCCTCTCCCCTTCCTCCCCCAGTTCTACCTTCCTAACAATGGAGTCCCCCACCAGGAGTTGTTTCCTTCCCCTGCAGGGTCCCCTGCCACCCTCCTGTGGGTCTCCTTTGTGGAGGTTCCCAGCATCCTCCTTGGTCTCCACTGTGGGTGCCTCCATAGAGGAACCACACTTTGCCAGAATGGCATAGGAATTGTGGAGAGGTACAGCGGGAGGGATGCGCCTCTGTTCCACCATCCTCACCCTCCTGGAGCCACTGTGGTCCAACTGCTCCTCTTTCTTGGCAACCTCTGAGGCAGCGGCAGTGGCACTGGTGGTCCCTGGATGGAAGAGGAGGTCCCACAAATCCTGGCCAACTCAGCCTGGAGATGAGCAACCTCCTCTCTCAGCCCAGAGGTGCCTGCAGATGAGACAACACTGCATCCTCCAGAACATCTCCCAGAAGACTGCTGCTCCACAGCCACTGCACTGCACCACTCCAATCATGTCTTATTTCTGGCCCTTAACTGTTTGCAATCCTTACTCTTTCCTCTGTTTTCTCTCTCTCTCTCTCTCTCTCTCTCTCCTTACTTTCTGCCTGTGTGCCTTAAGCTCCTGATTGTCCTGTTCTGAGACAAGAATATCCTATATTTTGCAGTAGACCACTTACTTGCTCAGAGGCAGACTTCCAGCAGCTAGAGGGGGCCAGAGAGCTACTCTTGCCCTTCTAGGATGGTGGGTCCTTGGTGGTTCTGTGATCACTCACTTCCTGCCCCTAAACAGGAACTTCCTGTTGTCAGTCAAATCCTGTGCCTATAAAACTAGAACTAGCTTTGGGTGGAGGGGAGGTAAGGAGGGCAATATAGTCCCAGCAGAGAAGTCCAGTCACACAGCAGTCCTTTCTCCTGGTGTCTTCTGCCAAGCTATACACCTGATTACTGTAAATGGGGTGCACACCCATGGGTTAAGGGACACAGGGACATCTCTTACCTTAGTAAAAGGGGATTTGGTTGGGCCTGAACAGCTTATACCTAATCAGTTTGTAACGGTGAAGGGATTCACTGGGGAGGAAAAAACTCTGCCACTTGCTAGCGTTCTCCTGGACGGGTGAGACGGGAGAGACAGTGCAAAAAGTGGCAGTGGCAGACATTCTTGCCCTGGATATGATAATAGGGAACAATCTCCAGAAGAGGGGTGGTATGTGTGGTTACCCGCAGTCAGACAGCAAAGGCCAATTGTAGTTCCCTGAACCCCATAGAAGTCCCTGTGGAAAACAGTGGGAGGCTGGTTCCCCAGCCTGTGTCTCTAGAAATGGAGAGTAGTGAAAGAGAGGCAGGACTTCCCTACACAGCAGTTCACAAAACAGCTACAGAAGGTTACTCTAAGGAGGGAAGGGTAACCAATGGTCAGAAGGTTAGGGATGGCAGTGACCCTGAATGCCTTGATGCTAGAGCTATGGACCCCAGTTTAGGAACCGAAGGGGACATGTCTCATGCCTTGGGAAAGTGTGAAGAATTTGCAGATGCTCAGAGGACTGATCCTAGTCTGGAGAGGCTGAGGGCTTGTGCAGAGTCTGACAGGACAGAGGGAGGTGATTTGAGACAAGAGTATTTTGGGACAATGGACTGTTGTATACACAGGATATATGGACAGAGGAGGGGTGATGGGCAGGCAGCTGGTCATTCCCCAGGGGTACTGTGAGCGGTTGCTTAGCAGAAGGAGCAAGATGGCAGCTGTGCTAAGCTGCAGTCGGCAGCAGCACTAACAGAGCTTCTGCTTTGCCTCAAAGCGCTTGACTAATTTGACTGTTGTGGTATTTTACCGAATCATCTTGGGAGAATAGAAGTATTTTAATTTTAATTCTACTGTTAATTTTAATCTTTGCCATTTTAGTTAGTTAAATTTAGGGATACAGCGTGGGCAGGGTAAAACAGTGAGACAGCATAGGAGGTCAGGTTTTATTTTTAGAGAGGGTCCCTCAGTGCTCCGTGCTGTAAAACTTTTTTTGATTTGTAAAGTACCACTTCAGACACTGTCTTACCGGCTGGTGATACTGGTGCTGCTGGAGAAGGACCACATGGAGTTAGAGGGTGTTTCCGAGGAGGAGTTTGGCTGGCTGGTGTGTGGAGGTTGCCCGTGGTCTCCGAGGAAGATGGAGACTTTGTTTGGCTTGGTTCTTTCATTGTGAAGGAGGAATTCTGTGTGACTGAGTTGGCTGGAGGGGCAGTGGCAGGCAGTGGGGGTAACAAATGCAGTGGGAGGAAAAGAGCAATGCTACCCCTCGGGAGGACCCCATTGATCATCTGCTGTCCCATCTAGTCCCGGAGTCATTCGTTCGATCCATAGGTTATAAGGAGTGGCCCTCCTGTGATCCAGACTTTCCTGCTTCAACTTGAAGTTTGTCTCGGCTGAGATAGAACTGCTCTGGCTGGAAAAAACAGACTCTTCCTCTCGTCCCTCTGGTCTAGGCCGATGTCCTGATTCGGCTCCTGTTTTGTCTTAAACAGCCTTTTTTCCATCTTCAAAGCCTGGTGAGAGCATTGGCTTTTGTGACTGCCTGTCCTGTGAAAGTTATATTCCAACTTTCTATCTGGCTGCCACTCATGAGAGGAGTGGCACACCTCTATCCAACTTTGCATTTTGTGAAGAAATCAAAACTTGGTCTCAATTGTCTTTTAAAGACTATTGCTGGAATGCTAGTCAGCCAAGTGTCCTCATTTCCTTTCTGAGATATTGGGCTGGTGTCTTCTGGCCCATTTACCTGGACTTAGACCTTGTGCTAGCTTTACAGCTTTTTGCTTGCATTTTTCATGCTCTGTTTCTCCTGCTGGAGATAGTTTACTTTACAGCACTTTGCACTTTTGAGATCCCCCCCCCCCAAAAAAAAAAACGTATTTTATTTTTGTTTAGGGCTATTTTGGGTGGTTTGGGGGGGGTATTGGGTTGGGAGTTGTCTGAAGTGTGTGTGGTTGGGCTCTGTGGATGCAATGTATGCAATTCGTGTGATCGAAGTGAGTGTGTAGTGTATGTTCTTAGCTTGTTTTTATATTTCAAAGACTGTTTTTTTAGTTTTTGAAAGAGTTTGTGGATTTGGGTTGGTTTGGCCTGGTTGTAATGTGACAGGGCACAGGCCTCATAAAAATCATCTATGCTGCCTCTCTGCTGCTCGACCTCCACCCCTTCATCAACCTCCCTGTCCGTTCAACCGCAGCTAGACACTGTAGGGAGGTCGGGATAACAAGGAGGTGGGTCAGACATTGCTGGCGGAGGGCAGTGGATGAGGGAGTGGTGTGGGATATTGAAGTTTTAAGATCCAGGAAATGCCCAGTGCTTAAATAGGGCCACAGGAGATGCTAGACGTGTTTGATCTCTGTACCCAGGGGTCCCACCGGACCGAGTGGGCAGGCAGCTATAGGGCCAGCTCCTTCCTCTAATCCTCTTCAGGCAATGTTCTGCAATGCTAGATTGATAAGGAACAAGACCGCTGTTTTTACGGGCTTGATTTCTTCTGTCATCCTGGCTTGCATTATGGAGACCTGACTGGGTGACGATGCTGGTCCAGTTCTAGAGGCCGCCGTCCCCGCTGGGTACTCTGTAGTGCACTGCCCAAGGAAGGATTGCAGGGGTGGGGGAGTGGCCATCGTTTTTAGAGCCAGTCTGGGCTTCACGGTGCATTTGGTGTGTAATACCAGATCTTTTGAGTGTGTCGCCATGCGAAGGGGTCCAGGTGCAGGCTTCGGGGTTCTCCTTATTTACCACCCTCCTGGGGTGGGAGGAGAATTCCTGCAGGAGGTAGTGGACTTCGTTGTGGACCAGGTGTTGAAGTCTCTCAGGTGTTTAATCCTGGGGGACTTCAACCCTTGTGTCGACAACGAATCCTCGTGGTTCGGTTATGACCTCCTCCAGTTTATGTCTTCACTGGGCCTGACACAAGCAGTTGCTTCTGTGACCCACCGGCATGGCCACACACTTGACCTGGTGTTCCAACTGGGTCTTGGGGTTGATAACCTTAAGATCGATCGGGTCTCTTGGTCCGATCACTGCACTGTGGAGTTCATGTTTGGGGCCCCCCCGATAGTCCTTCCCCTGTAGAGATGGTCAGCTACTACCCTTTAAAAGGATTAGACCTAGAAGGACTTTTGGTGTTGGTTGACCCATCTAGAGTTGAGGTAGCTTGTGCGATTGGCTCCAGTGAGGTGGTGGCTGTCACAGATGCCCTTCACAGGTCAGGCTTTCTGCTCCCACAGTGCCACGCCTCGAAGTGCAACATGTGAACAGGAGACAAACAGGGTAACCCTCCCATCTGTTTTGGGTCCGAAACACCTACTAGTCTTGAGTCTTGAGGTAAAATATGAACCCTTTTTCGTTAGCACACCCAGTTAACAGGATCAAATATCACACCCTCTTCGGGGAAATGTAGTGCAATACTTAATCCAGTGGGCACCCAGTCAGATTCAAAATTCTCCCCTTTTTGACTCAATTTGAGACCTAGGTATTTGCTTTCCTTTTGTGCAAAATGGTGACATTATAAGCCCTTTAATAGTTATGTCAGTAATATCAACACTGTTCCAGCACTCACATGCAGAAATGAGAAAAGACTCAAGCAGGATTAAGGAAACCAAAACGTTAACTGAAATTAAAAACAGTAAATACATATAAAACACCGAACCTATATACATTAATACTTAGTCAAAGGAAAAGGGAATTTCAGAAACAAAAATGCTTGTAACTGAATTTCTAGTCTTAACCCAGTTTCTAGTTGGTATTACCTAATTGTAACAGAAGTGCCTTTAAGTCCAGAAACACAGTGTGTGTGTTCTCATAGACGTCCAGAGAAAAAGTCAGACCAGCCCCCTCAGACTGCTTGGCAATACTGAAAATTAATCTCACCACCTCCTTGTGATGTCACAGCACATGAGGTCACTGTTAGTCCTGTAATTAATTTGTAATATGACCAAGTATATCCAAAAGGGTGTCATGTTACTGCTTACTTGAAATCTGCAAAGATAGCAATATTAATTTATACAGTCTCTTTGATCAGAGCAATCATCTTTGATCTTTAGAAACACATCCTAACAGTTATTTTCCTCCTAGCAGTGAGAAAAGTAACAGGTATCTGTTAGAAATTCAGGCTTCCCAAGATGTCGTAAAAGATGCAGTCTTCTGTGACTTCCTAGACTTCAAAGTAACTGAAGTTTCACAGTGTGTTATAAACTGGTGTTCTTATAGTCCCAGGAAGTCGGGGTTTTTTTTCAAGCCAGAGGTAACCATCAGGCCAGTATATTTTCAAAAACCTAATATCCCAGGATGCCTTGCTGGCTGCCATATTTGCCTCAGCAGAAATCCACAGAACATTCATTTATATCCCAAATATAATCATAACTAGTAATAAGCAGATGCTATCCGTCACACCTCTCCTTCCTAGACTGAATTTGGGGGGGATCTATTCCTAGGCATAGCATGAGTGCTCCAAATTCAGTTCACCGTGAGACAGTCATGTTGTAATCCTGCAAGGCAAGGCTCCTCCTTAACAGCCTACCATTTGTTTTACCCATTTGTGCCAGCCAAACCAGGGGGTTGTGATCTCATTGTACCTCAAAGTGCCGCCCGTATAGATATGACTCTGATTTCTTTAGTGCCCACTCCATTGCCAGGCATTCTTTCTCCACAGTAGAATAAGCCTGCTCCCTGGGAAGTAACTTCTTACTGAGGTACACTATTGGGTAATCTTTCCCTTGGTTAGAAGTCTGGGTAAGTACTGCCCCAATACTCACATCTGAGGCATCAGTCTGGACTACAAAGGCTTTACTATAGTCTGGACTGGCTAATACAGGAGCACTGCACAGTGCCTCCTTTAGCAGTGTAAAGGCTTGTTCACAGGCTGGTTCTCAGATAAATTTCTTAGACATTCTTTTCTTTAACACGCCAGATAGGGGAGCTGCCAGGGTACTGTAGTTTGGTACAAATTTTCTATAGTACCCTGCGGTACCTACAAAACTCCGAATCTGCTTCTGTGTTTCAGGTCTGGGTCATGCCTCGATTGCCTCAATTTTTGCTTGATTAGGACAGAGCTATCCCCAGCCTACTACATGCCCGAGGTATGCCACCTCAGCCATGGCCACCTGGCACTTTTCAGCTTTTACAGTAAGCCCGTCCCTCTGTATCCTGCCTAGCACTTCCCTAAGGAGGGACAGATGTTCCTCTCAGGTGGTACCGAAGATAGCAATGTCATCTAGGTATGCCATGGCGTACTCCTCAGCACCATTTAACATCTGGTTCACCAACCTTTAGAAGGTGACAGGGGCGTTCTTCATTCCGAAAGGCATTACTTTAAACTCAAATAACCCTACTGGAGTGATGAAGGCTGACTGCTCCTTAGCTCTGGCAGTTAACTCTACCTACCAATACCCTTTTGTCAGGTCAATAGTGGTAAGGTATGTTGCCCCTCCAACTTGTCCAGTAATTCATCCATCCATGGCACTGGGTGGGAATCTAATTTTGTGACTGTACTGAGTCCACAACAGTCCACTCAAAAATGGGTAGAGCCATCTGGTTTGGGAACAAGGACTATGGGTGAGGCCCAGGGGCTGTGGGATTTCTGGATTGCCCCTAAATCCAGCATTTCCTCTACCTCCCTCCTAATGTCCTTTTGTACAGCCTCTGACACCCAATATGCTGTTTGCCATATGGGCGCTTGCATCCCCATCTCCACATCATACGTCACTAAGGGGGTTAGTCCAGGCTTGGCACTAAACAATGGGGCAAAGTCTGCTAAAACCTCCATTACTTCCTGGATCTGGTCCAGGGTCAACTGGGGTGACATTTTAATTGCCTCCACAGAGGACTCCCACTTGCTTTCTTCCAGCAAGTCTAGAAGGGGGTTTTCTTCATCCATCCCCTCCCCAGGACTACACACTGCAAAGATCATGCCAGCCCTATTTGCATATAGCTTCATCATGTTGACATGGTACATTCTTTGTATATGTCTCCTGTCAGGCAGTTCTATAATTTAACTTACGTCATTCACCTGTCTGACTACTTTGTGCGGTCCTGCCCACTCGGCATGCAGCTTATCTTTCCAGACTGGGATTAGGACCATGACCTCCTGACCCACAGTGTATGAGTGAGCTCTGGCTCTGCGACCGTATCATACCTTTTGCTTTTGTTGGCCAGCTGCCAGGTTGCTCTGGGCTGTTCCCATAAGCTCCTTCAGCTTTTCCCTAAAACTAAGGACATAATCCACTATGGGAGTTCCCTGGGTGGTGTGTTTGCCTTCCCAGTCCTCCCGGATCAAGTCTAGGGGCCCATGTACTCTGTGGCCATATAGGAGCTCAAAGGGGGAAAACCCTGTTGACTCTTGTGGCACCTTCCTGTATGTGAACAACAGGTGGGGAAGGTGTTTCTCCCAGTTCCTCCCATGCTGTTCAGCAAATGCTTGGAGCATCGATTTAAGGGTACCATTACATTTTTCCATGAGCCCATTGGCTTGTGGGTGATAAGGTGGCATGCATCACAGCACCACCCCACATTTCTCCCACAAACATTTCATCAGGTCCGATGTGAAGAAACCCCCTCAATCAGTGATAACCTCCTGCAGGAACCCAAAACAGGAGAAAATCCCTAGTAAGGCATCTGCCACTTTGTCTGTCCTCAGTGAGGATAGGCCGAATGCCTCAGTACTGGGTGGCATAATCCACTACTGTTAGGATAAGCCTCTTCCTGGAGGAGCTGGGAATATTCAAAGGCCCCACAATATCCATTCCTACCCTCTGGAATGGCTCCTCCACTATGGGCAAGGGAATTAGGGTGGCTTGGGTTTTCCTACCTGCCTTCCCCTTTCTTGGCATCAGTGACAAGACCTGCAATACTCCTTCACCTGCTAGGTGAAGTTGGGCCAATAGCTGCTTAGTGCATGCAATTCCCAGATGGCCAGACATGAGAATATCATGGGCAATCTTGGGCAACCACACACGGTACCCCTGGGGAATGACAAGCTGGCTGACCATCACCCCTCCCTCTGTCCTTATGTCCTGGGTATACAATTGTCTCAGTAAAGTCTGTGTTTCCCATCACCTCCCAGTGCTCCATCAGAGTCTGCCCAAGCCCTCAACTTCTGTAAACTAGGGTTACTTTTCTAAGCAGCTGCAAAATCTTTACACAATCCCAAGGCATGGGACAGGTCCCCACCAGTTCCTAAACTAGGGTCCTTAAGTCTAGTGTCAGGGCATTCAAGGTCACTGCCATCCCTAATCCCCTGATGATTGGCTACCCTTCCTTTCTCAGAGTAACACTCTGTAGCTGTTCTGTTAACTGCTACCTGGGGAATTTCTACCCACCCCTTTCATTATGTTCCATATCAGGAGACACAGGCTGGGGAACCGGCCTCTCAGTGGTTTCCACAGGGTCTTCTATGGGGTCCAGGGAACTACAGTTTACTGTTGCTTCTTTACTGCAGGTAACTGCACACACTATCCCCTTTTTGAGATTGTTCCTGATAATCATGTCCAGGGCAAGGTTTTCTGCCACTGCAACATTTTGCACAGTTTCTCTGGTCTCACCCCAGTCCAGGAGAACTCTAGCAAGTGTCATTGTTTTCTCCTCCCCAGTGAATCCCCGTACAGTCACAAACTGATTGGGTATAAGCTGTGCAGGATCAACCAAATTCCATTTTACCAAAGTCAGGGATGCCCCCGTGTCCCTTAACCCATGGGTCTGTACCCCATTCACAGTAACTGGGTGTATGTGCTCCCTCATGTTTACTGGCATGTTTTCAGGGATACACAAAAAAAAAAACACTTCTTTCCCAGCACCACTTTGTATGTCCTGTTCCTTTTTAGGACACTGTATTGCAAGATGTCCAGATTGCTTGCAAATCCAACATTCATTTCTTTTATCAGGCAAATCTTTTCTTTGTAACCTGGGGCTGCCTGGTTTCAGTGGAGGCAGGGAAGGTTTTAGCTGCCCTGAAGACACACTTTCCTCTTTCTGCGCTGCCACACCCACCCATTCCCTCTCAGAGCAGGTCTGCTCCTGGCATAGCGGTCTAAGAGCTCGGCAGCCTCCTGCACAGTTTTTCGATCTCGATCCTCTAGCCAGGTTTTCAGCTGTGCTGGGTATGCCCAAAAAACTGCTCTAAAAGTACATTTTCAACGTTCTCTACAGAGTCTGCTTGTATCCCTTTCCACCATTATAACAACTGATGTTGTTTAGTGGCTAGCTCCTCGTAGCTCATGGCAGGGCTTCTCCTGAGCTTATGGAATTTAACTCTGTATGCCTCTGCTGTTAAATCATATTTTTTTAACAGTGCAGCTTTAGGTTTGCCATATTCATTACTGTTCTGATTGTCCATTTGACCCAATGCGTCACGAGCTTTCCCGGTAAGCAGCGGGGATAGCTGGAGGCTCCTTGACTCTCTGGGAATTTTTACTTGAATACATACTTTTTCAAAATGGATTTAAAAATGCACCCATATCTTCCCCCTCTTTAAATTCAGCTATCAATTTAGAATTTAATTTGTAACCCAGTCCTGGAGTTCCAGGTGTATCCATGCCACTTGCCTGCTCTAGTGCTGGTCTTGGGAGTTGTAGTTTCTCCAGTTCAGATTTCCTCTGGCACTCTCTCTCCTCTCGCTCGGCCTCTCATTGAAGTTGTCGCTCTTTTTCCTCTGCCTCTCTCCGCTGTTGGTTTCCTTTTTCCTCAGCCTCTCTCTGAAGCTGCTCTCGCTTCTCTTCTCTCTCTCCATCTCCAGCTTCCTCTGTTCAAGCTCCCTTCACTGCTGGGCTTCAAACTTTTTTAATTCAAACTCCAGCTCCATTCTCTGCAACTCCATCTGTAGCCTGATCCTTTCAGGCTCCAGCATGGTGGTGATCTTCCCCAGCTGCAGTAGCTCTTGGCATACACTGGTCCCACTGTCCTCCTCCCTGGGTCTGGACACTGTGTTGGACCCTGGCCCCTTCACGCCCAAGGTTTGGTCCTTTCCAGTCACCGACTGTGGCTCAAGGTCTTGGGCATCAGTTGCCACAAGAGTCTCCACGAGGTGCTTTTTGGCTCACCCCTCATGTTGGACTCCTCTCTCTTGGCACAACTGCATCAGGTAGTCTGCAGTGTACTTGCTGTAGTTGGAAGTCATCTTCTTTCCTACTTTACAGCTACACTATCTTACACCCAAAAAAAAAATAAAACCAGAAGAAAAACTTGGACTGTAAGCACAATGATATAGTTCTTTACTTTTTAAATCACTGCCTTATTTTGCGTGTGAGCTGTTACAGTCATCAATCTGACACATTGGACCATTAATGCTTGTGTTACCAAATACTTTAAATCGCACTGCTGCCAACCAGATCTGTCACAAACAGCCTCCGCAGGTCAGGCCCTCTGCTCCCACAGTGCCACACCTCAAAGTACAATATGTGAACAGGAGACAAACAGGGTAACCCTCCTGTCTGTTTTGGGTCTGAAACACCTCCTAGTCTTGAGTCTTGAGGTAAAATATGAACCCTTTTTCGCTAGCACACCCAGTTAACAGGATCAAATATCACACCCTCTTTGGGGAAATGCAGTGCAATACTTAACCCAGTGGGCACCCAGCCTGGTTCACAACTTTACCCTCTTTGACTCAGTTTGAGATCTAGGTATTTTCTTTCCTTTTGTGCAAAATGGTGACACTATAAGCCCTTTAACAGTTATGTCAGTAATATCAACACTGTTCCAGCATTCACAGGCAGAAATGAGAAAAGACTCAAGCAGGATTGAGGAAACCGAAAGGTTTACTGAAATTAAAAATAGTAAATACATACAAAACACCGAACCTATATACATTAATACTTACAGTCAAAAGAAAAGGGAATTTCAAAACCAAAAATGCCTGTAATTAATTTCTAGTCTTAACCCAGTTTCTAGTTGGTATTACCTAATTGTAACAGTAGTGCCTTTAAGTCCAGAAGCACAGTATGTGTTGCCTTAGGAGTCCAGAGAAAAAGTCTGTCCAGTCCCCTCAGACTGCTTGGCAATAATGAAAGTTAATCTCTCCACCTTCTTGTGATGTCACAGCACATGAGGTCACTGTTGGTCCTGTAATTAATTTGTAACATGACCAAGTATATCCAAAAGGGTGTCATTTTACTGCTTACTCGAAATCTGCAAAGATAGCAATATTAATTTATACAGTCTCTTTGATCGGAACAATCACCTTTGATCTTTTGAAACACATCCTGACAGCTATTTCCTCCTAGCAGTGAGAAATTTAACAGGTATCTGTTAGAACTTAGGGCTTCTTAAAATGTCATAAAAGATGCAGCCTTCTATGGCTTCCTGGACTTCAAAGTAACTGATTTTACAATGTGTTATAAATTGGTGTTCTTATAGTCCCAGAAAGTCCATTTTTTTTTTCAAGCCAGAGGTAACCAGCAGGCCAGTACATTTTCAAAAACCTAATATCCCAGGATGCCATGCTTGCTGCCATATTTTCCCCAGCAGAAGTCTACAGAACATACATTTATATCCCAAATATAATCACAACTAGTAACAAGCAGATGCTATCAATCACAGTGGCCACCTATTATAGGGTGGTTTCCGAAGCACTGGATGTCATCGTTCCAGTTCGTATATGACCCAGATCCTTTTACTTGCGATCCCATTGGTTTGATGGGGATCTCAAGGTGATGAAGAGCAAGGGTCGGAAGTTTGAACACTATTGGTGGAAGACCCAGCTTGAGGGTGACAGACTGGTCCTGCATGCCCACTACAGTGAGTGCCAGGAGGCAATCTCCCATAAGATGGCAGAGTTCCTGTCCAGGAGATTGCGGTAGGGAAGAACAGACCTGCTCAGCTTTTTTGGACTGTGTATAGGCTTCTTCATCTGGCCTGCCCAACAGCCAAAGGAGACCTTTTCATCCACCTTGTGTGAAGAGTTTGCTCTGTTCTTCTCTGACAGGGTGTCATCCATCTAGTCAGGGATTCCGTCAGGGAGACCTACACATCACAGTGGCCAGACAGGTGGGAGCAGAGGCTCTTTGCCTGTCTGGGAGCAGTTTAGGCCAGTGGAGGTGTTGGAAGTGACTGGGGTGATCTTAGAGCCGAAGCACACATTTTGTGAACTGAACCCAGCCCCAACGCGTTTCTTGATGGGATGTGCTGAGGCTGTTGGCCTGGTGTTCCTCAGGAGTTCAATGGTGGAGGGGGTGTTCCTATTGGCCTTGAAAGAGGTGCTGATGAGAATCCTCCTTAAGAAACCTTCTCTCAATCCAGACAACCTGGCAAATTATCATCCTATATCCAACCTGCCTTTTTTGAGCAAGCATCCAGTAAACTTACTGCACTCTCATTGAAAAAGGACAAACTCTGTTTGCCAAGTTCAAATCCAAACTTTAATTTGGTAGAAAATTCTTGACAGGTTCTCCTTTCAAATCTAACATGAAGTAACTCTCCAAACCAGTAATTCCAGTGCTTTGACCAAGGCATGGTCTTCCTCAGGGATGGGGTTTGAGTGAATTATCCTTCCCTTAAATAGCCAATTTAACCTCCATAGGATTCCCCCTACTGGATCAGTTATTTATTAACATTTGTGAAATAAGTGGCTCTGGAGGGATTAGAACCTCTGACCTATAAAACTTAACTAGATAGAAAATAAATAAAAAAAAAAGTTGCTATATCCAAAACTGCTATCAATTACACAGCAAAAAGGAGCACAATAAACATTCCTAACTCTTATTTAATTCTCCAGAATAGATTTTAGGAGTTATAAACATTTCATATCTAAATGAATGTAAAGGCACTTTTCTAGTTCTACTTCTTTTTAAGGGGCCAATTAGTTCACTACAAGCATATTGAGGCACATTGCCACATCACAAACACATACAAAATTTTTCTTTGTTATTGTTCATGTTATATATTTTGAACAAGGTTGTCAAGAAATTGGTGGCACATCAGCTCAAGGATTGTCTCGTGTCCTATGACACCTATGAGCCATTCCAGTTGGGTTTTTGGGCTAGATACAGCACAGAAATGGCACCAGTGAGTGTGCACAATGACCTATTCAGGGCTAAAGACAGAGGAGACAGGTCATGTTCTTGTACTCCTCGATCTCTCTTCGGCCTTTAACACCATGGATCACATTGTACTTCTTGATCGGCTCTGTGAGTTTTGTGGACTCACTGGCACTGCCATCGGATGGTTCGAGTCCTAGCTCTCGGATAGGGTGCAGTGGGCAGTGATGGGGAATTTCTCCTCCTCTCCAATGCCTCGGTCATGTGGAGTTCTGCAGGACTCAATCTTGTTGCCGATGCTGTTCGCGGTGTACATGCTGCCCCTGGGTGAGATCATTTGGCAATACAGCATGGCGTTTCACTGCTATGCAGATGATATCCAGCTGTATTTGTCATTTGCTCCTGGAACATCCAATGCCGTTGATGTGCTTAATATCTGTCCGGCTAAAATCAAGGACTGGATGGCTTCCAGCTGGCTGAGACTTAACCCGGACACGGGTGTGATGGGTTGCTGCCTGGAGCAGACACAGGTCTCTTCCTGGGGTCTGCTCCATTGGTTGCTTCCCCAAGGGTGCATAATCTAAGTGCGATCCTGGACAGCAGGCTGACTTTTGAAGATCAGGTGTTGTCTGTTAAGAGTGGTTTCTACCACTTATGGAACACCACCAGGATCAAGCCCCTCGTTCTGTCCGTGGATCTCCTAACCCAAGTACATGCCTTTGTCACCTACAGACTCGACTGCTGCAACACTCTTTACTTCAGGGTCATGGGAGGGACCCTCCGCAGGCTGCAGCTGGTGCAGAATGCAGTGGTCCAGTTACTGACAGGCCTACCTAGGTCATGTCATGTGACCCCAGTCCTGTGTGCTCTGCACTGTCTGCCGGTCAGGTGGAGGGTCCTTTTCAAGGCCCTATATGGACTGGGTCCTGGCTACCTGTCAGCTCCTGACACCTGCGACCTCTGTTCGCTCCCTCCGCTCCTTCTCAAGGGGCCTCCTGGATGTTCCCAGGGTTCGGCTCAGGACTTCTGGTGATTGGCCTTTCAGTGTCTCAGCTGACCCTGTGGAACACACTTCCACCTGCAGTCTGGGAAGCCCCCTCGACTGGTGTTTTAAGCAAAAGATTAAGGCCTACCTCTTCAGCCAGACATTTACTGAATAACTTATTTCCAACCCTGTCTACACTATAGTTAATTACTATAGTTAATTTTAATTACTGAGTGCTGATTTTAACTTCCTGTTGCTTCTGAGATGTATTTGTATGTACTTTGTTATACAGCGTACGGTGCCCAGAGCCTCCGGGACTGGGTGCCTTAAAATTAAAATTGCCTTGCCTCAATATCGCTCATGGTGCCCCCATGTCCGGACATCTGGAAATCACGCGCACCATGCAGCAATTGGCCCAGAATTTATACTCGCCCAACTTCACCCAACAGATGAAGGAATATTGCAGGTCTTGTAAACGGTGCCAACAGACAGGGAAGGCAGGTAGTAAAACCAAAGCTGCCCTAATTCCCTTGACCATTGTGAAGGAGCCATTCCAGAGGGTAGGAATGGATATTGTGGGACCTTTGAGTACTCCCAGCTCCTCCGGGAAAAGGTTCATCTTGATAGTGGTAGATTATGCCACCTGATACCCAGAGGCAGTTGCTCTCCCCTCACTTAGGACAAAATGGGAGATGCCTTGCTAGGGATTTTCTTCTATGTCGGGTTCCCACAAGAGGTTATCACTGATCAAGGGGGTACCTTCATGTCGGATGTGATCAAGTGTTTGTGGGACAAGTGTGGGGTGGTGCAGAGATGCATGACACCTTATCACCTGCAAGCCAATGGGCTTGTGGAAAGGATTAATGGTTCCCTAAAATCGATGCTCCAAGTGTTTGCTGAACAGCATGGAACAGACTGGGAGAAATACTGTATATTCCCCACCTGGTGTTCGCATACAGGGAGGTGCCCCAAGAGTCAATAGGGTTCCTCCCCCTTTAAGCTCTTATATGGACACAGGGTGCATGGGCCCCTAGACTTGATCCGGGAGGACTGGGAAGGCAAGCACACCACCCAGGGAACTCCCATAGTGGATTATGTCCTAAAGTTTAGGGAAAAATTGAAGGAGCTTATGGGAACAGCACAGAGCAACCTGACAGCCATCCAGCAGAAGCAAAAGGTCTGGTATGACCTCAGAGCCAGAGCTCACTCATACAGTGTAGGTCAGGAAGTCATGGTCCTAATTCTGGTCTGGAAGGATACGCTGCAGGCCGAGTGAGTGGGACCATTCAAGGTAGTCCGACAGTTAAATGACGTGAACTATATTGTTGTTTATTTAGGAATAACCATTGAGCTTATGCTCATTCGAAATGGTGACATTTTTACACAATAGAACATACAAATACATTACATAGAACAGCATTACAATAAAAGCCATTTCACTAGTTAAATATTCAGATTTTGTTGCAAAGCAGCAAACCTACATTAAACATACATATTGTAGAACTGCCTGACAGGAGACATACCCATAGAATGTACCATGTCAACATAATGAAGCCATATGCAAATAGGGCTGACATGGTATTTGCAGTGTGTAGTCCTGGGAAGGGGACGGATGAAGAAGACCCCCTACTGGATTTGCTAGAGGAAAGCAAGCAAGAGTCCTCTGTGGAGGCAATCAAACTGTTGCCTCAGTTGACCCTGGAACAGACCCAGGAAGTGAAGGAGGTTTTAGCAGACTTTACCCCTTTGTTTATGGCCAGGCCTGAACTAATCCCCTTAGCAATATATGATGTAGACACGGGGACGCAAGTGCCTATATGTCAGACAGCCTACCGGGTTGTCTGAGGCCATCCTGAAGGACATTATGAGGGAAATGGAGGAAATGCTGGATTTAAGGGTAATCCAGAAATCCCACAGCCCCTGGGCCTCACCCGTATTTCCACACAGAATACCTCAGAGAGCTGAATTTTGTAAATTCATACAATGCAAGTTCCTGAAATAGCAAAGTGTGGCAGACACCTGTTTGTCAATCTGACATAACGATGCTGTTCTCACATGAACATTTTTAGGGAGGCTACATCAAGGACATACTACTTCTATGACTTAAACTTTAGATTCATTTTATATCCATTACACAACCCTGGATTTGTATAGGCAAATAATGCAGAATTTTAATGTGATGGAACTCAGGTGTGATACAGACAGGAGATTTCTCATAAACATTCATTTGTATCACTTCAGTTACCCACTGAAACACAAATGACCAACTCTTTATGAGAACAGAATGCTAGATCTGTAACCTACTCTATCTAAACACAAACCAGGTGGGTTAGTAGCACACTTGGAGTAAAAGACAAAGAACCTCTGTGTGTAAACACTGAGGCAAGGGTTACCCCAAAGGGCATTTGGCTGGGAAGCCAAGTTTCAAGAAAATACAAAATCACACATGCCCCCACAATGCAAAGCATCATGGGCTGCATATGCAAATCACCACAGAATGTTATGCTGGTCCAACTTTAAGCAGGATTGCATGGTGCCGAAAGGCCTCTCACACAATGTCTATGTCTTCTGTTAGCACCCTTTGCAAATTGTGTGAGAGGCCTTTCGGCACCATGCAATTCTGCTTAAAGTTGGACCAGCATAACATTCTGTGGTGATTTGCATATGCAGCCCATGATGCTTCTATCAGGGGCATGTGTGATTTGTATTTTCTGAAACTTGGCTTCCCAGCCAAATGCCCTTTGGGTAACTCTTGCCTCAGTGTTTACACACAGAGGTCTTTTGTCTTTAAATATTTTTATTTTAATGGGTTCACTACAATATATCCCAGGCACACTGCCTTGGGGTAGCTGGTCCATTCCACTGGGGTGTCAAACAGACGAGGCATACTGATGAGTCCTGGTAGGACGAAACACGTGTCTATGTCTTCTGTTAGCACCCTTTGCAAACTGTGTGAGAGGCCTTTCGGCACCATGCAATTCTGCTTAAAGTTGGACCAGCATAACATTCTGTGGTGATTTGCATATGCAGCCCATGATGCTTTGCATTGTGGGGGCATGTGTGATTTTGTATTCACTTGGAGTAAAGACAATTAGCCCTACAGATTACTCTGACTGGGAAGCTACTACAGGCAATTAAGGACATCATTGCTGCACCAACAGGCTGGACAGGAGTGATGTCATCACTCACTAATAGAGAAAGTAATATCTTCACTGTTTCTTCACTGTTTTCAGAGCACTTGTACAGATGCTGATTTAAAGAAAACCACAAAACCAAACAGCATGATATCTTCAGGAAACACTAATCATGACACAGGGACTTGAAGTTCTGCTTTATTGTAAATCTGTAAAACATTGGCATTTGATCTTTAACAGAGATATGCCAAAATCCATTTGCAGGTCATAAAACCATGTACTCAGGAGCAGAATGCTTTGATCCAAGGAAGCTGTTATAATATGCTACATTTTATGAGGTAACAGGAAAGAAATATGCTTCCTAAAAAATCTGTGTGAATTCTTAACACCTTAATGCCAATGGTATTACTGTGGGACCCTGACACATCAAAGGAACGCTAAAAAGTGGATTGTAAGGGAAGAGCAAGCATGCCATCTACTGGCTTAAATATTGTGGGATTTTCATTCACTATTTCCAGAGCTGAAACAGGGGTATAAATAGCCCCAGCGCAGGGCATTTGGACACACTTTTCATCTGGAGTGCACCTCACACACAGGAAGCCAAACTGCTGAGACACAGTGGCTGCCAGCAGACCCTTTTCTTCTGGACATTCTCTTGACCACAAGCACAGAGACTAAAAACCAGAGACTATACCTACTTTTTATGGACTTCAAAATATAAGGTAGACTTTTAGCTAACAGCTTGATGAGTCCTGGTAGGATGAAACACATGTATGTGTCTTCTGATAGCACCCTTTGCAGACTGTGCGAGAGACCTTTTGGTACCATTCATTTCTGCTCAAAGTTGAACCAGCATAATATACTGTGGTGCTTTGCATTATAGGGGTTTGTGTGATTTTGTATTTCTTTGAAACTTGGCCTCCTGGCCAGTGCCCTTTGGGATAACCATTGCCTCAGTGCTTGCACTCTGAGGTTCTTTGATTATATATTTATATCTTTCCATTTTATTTCTGCATACTGTAACCCAAATTAGTATATTCTCTTGTTAGTTGTAACTGTATTTATTTAAGTATTTTAGTAAAAACATTTGTTTTCCTAAAGAATATCTGCCCGAGTGAGATTTCTATCTTTGTGTGTGAAGTATAGAACAGTATTAATAATCTGTGACAACTGTTAATTGCTTAGGGGTGTCACCATAAACAGCCAAATCAAGCAAAAGTGTCTGTAAAGGATCTGGAAGAATAAGGAGAATACCAGAATCTGCAGGGATTTTGAACCAGGCTGTTGCATGTCCTCTAGGGAGAAGGCCAAATCGGGTTTTACACTGCTACCCTCCAAGGAGAGTGTGATGCCTGGGTCTTTCTCCTTTGTGTAATATCCAAGAAAGTGTTCATATTTGGCCACAAGACTTGAGACTGGTATTGTGCCCTTATCCAGAGTTAGAGGGACACCCTGGGTCCTCATGGCAGCAGTGCAGTCGTGACCCCAGTGAGCAATCTAAAACCATGAGGAGGGTAGCCCTATCCCACCCATCACGGATTGCATCTAGGGGTGGGAACTGTGAGCTCAGTGGACCTGACCCCCCCAGGAGTGAGTTCATGAAAAGGAACAACTGAAGAGTTCTCTCTAGAGTCCCCAGGAGCTGTTCCCTGGACAGGGCATTTAGAAGCCAATCATGCAGATAAGGGAAAAATGAAAATTACATACCTATCATAATTCTTAATCTTCCAGTGTATCCTCACCATTCATCACTGGTGGTTGATTACTGGAGACCCAGCACCTCGTGGAAGCCTTTTTTATTTCAAGGGGAAAGGAGCCTGCACCATGCACGAGGCTGACGCATTGCATGGTGCTCGCGAGTTGGCCAATAATGGCCATCAACTCCTCCTCCACCCCAGTTCTGCTAGCCAGAGAGATGGAAAAAAGATAGAGAAGGACAGAGCGGGGCAAGAGAGCCCAAGGGACAGCAAAAGGAAAGGACATGAAATCAAAAAGGAAATATGCCTACCAGAGGACAAGTGGAAAGAAGAGAGAGAGAGAGCAGGACGGAGGGAGGGACAGAGAGAGAAAGAGAGATACACAGACAGAGAGAAAAACTCTACTCCTTCCTACAGAGCGCTGTAAAGAAGAATGTGAACATCCAGAAGGGCACCAGGCTCAAGAAGACATGTTTAGGCCACTGCCTATCAGGGCACCCAAACAGAACAAGCAGGTTTGATCATTTGGCTTCTGAGGGCTGCCTTCTCAGAGACACACTGAAGCCAGGGTGGACTCCTGGTCTTGATTAAGCCTGACCAGAAGGAGATTCCGGAGCCCAGGCCTTCGATCAGGAGTGGAGAAGTCTCCCCAAAAAGTGCAGGATAAAAAGCCACCCCGGGATGGTGCTCCCCCCGGTACCACCGACCCCCGGGATCCCCAGGGGTTCAGGGAAGGGGGGAGAGGAAGAATCCATCCAGCAAGCAATCTCCCTCCTAAGAAGGGAGGGGAGAAAGAGAACAGCAAGTTAAACCAAAGAACAAGAGACACCGTGGGCCCTTTATTCTCCTTCCAACATAAGGAGAACCCTCTAGAAGGAGGGGCTGGCCCTACCTATCGAGCTGTACTGAATCCCAAGAGGAACTCCCCAGACGGGGAGGGAGGGACCCACCAGGAATCTAGTCGCATAGGGCAAAGGGCCTTACCTGCCCTCCCAGACAGGATAGGCCCCGTGTTGTTTAAAGACAACAGAGGTCTCAGCAGAACCAGAGGAGATGCCAACCAATGGTTTCAAGAGGGAGGGCAGGGAGGCAGCATCCCAGAGAGGCTGAGGCCAAGAGGGGAAGGTGGGTGGGTTTCAGTGATGAATGGTGAAGATACACAGGAAGATCAAGAATTACAGTAGGTGCATAATTTTCATATCTTCCCTGTGTCAGTCTTCACCATTCACCATGGGTGGGTGAGTTCTGAGCCACCTGAAGGGGGGTCCAGCACTGCCCTGAGGGAGACGAGTCCCTCAGCCTCCCATGGGGGAACTATGGGGGGGAGGAGACCCATACAGGCCAACTAGGCCTGTGACTGATCAGGATGAACTGGGGCTTCCCATGACCTGGGACATGGAAAGTGCCCCTGCAGCTTTTGCCTCACCCTTTGGAAGAACAGCTGAGTCCCCTGGAAAGTGGAGGCAAGCATCCTACACCGGGACAAGGGTGACAACCGTGAGAGATGAAGCCATGCCATCCACCTAATGCAGATCGCAGTCCCTGCTAGCATGGAAGCAACCTCATTGGTGTTGTACGATGCCCTTGCTTGTGCCTTGCAAGTTACAGGCCCTGTGTGGAGACAGCAATGGCCTGCTTGGTTGCCTCCGAATCAGGCAACAATGCTAGCACCTGGGCAAGCATCGACCACAGAGGCCTATTGTAGGCAGCAGGGTGTGCCTGATGGGATGCAATATTCAGCATCATACGTGCCCAGAATACTCTCTGTCCCCAGCGTTGAACTCCGTAGAGTCCACATCTGGGGTTCAGTCACGTACTGGGTGCCTATGCCCAGAAGGGGTGTCTAGCAATCTCACTCCCTAAGGGGGATGAGGCAAGTCACCTGGAGACCCTTGAGGTGCACAATACCTATGCAGACAGTCTGTCAGGGCTGATGATGGGGTGGACTGGCACTGCCAGGTATGGAATGATGCCTTCTGGAAAGGTGTGGCCAGGAATAGACCACAAGGTGGTCATCACTATATTCAATGAGGAATACACGCATTGTCTGCTCAGGATTGTGTCTTGCTATGTGGGAAAGATGGAGCTCATTGACCAACCTTACAAAGAAGCGCTGATACTCTGTCTGCTCAATGTCTGAGGACAAGTGGACGGGGGTAACCTCTTCCTCAAAGGAGGAAGACGAGGAAGGCGACAAGTGCAGAGAGTCTGAGTCCATCTGCTGTGGGGGAGATAGGTGAAAGACCTGTTCATCCATTGCCCTGACATACCTGGGAAAGGCGGCAGCAGTGGTTCTGAACTGCTCCCAGGTCAGTGGCCCTGAAGGACCCACATGGCCTGGGAAATGAGGGGAGTCTGCAGATGCAAGGGGCAAACGCACTTCACCTTGTGTGAATGACATCTGTCAGGACTAGGGGACTGTGCTAGAGATCCAAGACCTCTCAAAGAGCCAGGGGTCTGTGCAGTGACTGGCCGCTCAACCAGCCCGAAACGGTTAGGACTGAGCCCTGAAGTGGACACTCTCCTGTGAGGAGACCTGGCCGCTTAGATACAGAAAGGCAGACCCCAAACCCCCCCAGAGAGGCCTCCCCCAAAGGGGATGAGTGAGAGAAGGCGGGCTCAGCACTCTGACTCCTCCCGGAACCCCGAGGGGTCTCTGGGGAGGGTCATCGCACCTTGCCTTGTCCCCTCAACTCCGTTAACTCCAAGGTCAATCTCCTCCTCACTCACGGTACCAGGGTCTGCTCTAATTCCACAGTCCTTCAAAGGGGGGGCATAGAAAAGGAAGTCCCTATACTGGACCCTGCCACACAAACAGCATCAGCACCAAGGCTGGTAGTCGTCTGCACTGCCAAGGCCAGAACCACCGTCCCCTCATACCAATGGTCACTATATGAAAAAGGGCCTCAGGGCTATATGTTTACCTGATAAAAGTTAAAATTAAAATAAAAACTATTGACCGCCCCACTCCCAGAGCCAACCTTAACAGCTGGAGCCGAGGGAAGGGGAACATGGGAAGGTGCAGAAGTACTGGGCACTGGAAAGCCCTCTGACTCCGAGGAGTCAGCCTGCCAGTCTGGATCAGCCTCTTGATCATCCACCTCCAGAGAGGAATAGATCCAAAATACTTCCAGACAAGCAACCCCAGAGGTTCTCCTACCCTCAGTGCTGCGAATGGCACTGTGGGCAGGCCCAGTACCACTCACAGTGCCATCTCAATCGCTGGAGCTGAGAATGGTGCCGGCATCCAAAACGGCACTGATGGCCAGCACCGAGGAGCCACCCATGCCGTACCCAGCAGGTGTGGGCCTCTACATCAGGGGAGCCTGCACCTCCGAGGAGGTGACTGCCTGTGCGGTGCTCCTGACCTAGCTCCCAAGAGGGTCAGACCAGTCCTCCAGCAATGCAGTAGAGGCCTTCTTCCTGGTAAGGCTAGAGGGGGAGGAGGCTCCCTCCGAACTGGTTCATATAGAATCAGGAGGGGACCCAGAGGAGGGGCAAAGGGACCTGCGCTTGGAGTCCCTTGTACGAAGCTGCCCTCCAAAAGTCAGCAGAGCATGACTGACTTTAAATGTGTGAATTTTGAGAACATGGCGGTCCATGGAAAAGCAGACATAGCAATAATTGTCCATGTTGTGAGTCAGACCCAGGCAGGAAAGACAACGGTCATACCGGTCCATGACGGAAATCTGCCAGCCGCAGGGAAACCGATGCATAGGAGGCCGACTCGCCTTAGAACAGCATTTCTTTTTGTCCTTGGATGAACCCGACATGACATGCAGTAATAGAAAATTAAATCATCAAAGACTTGACACTGTAAAATAAAAAGAAAATTCCTACTGGTAATGCAGGAATGGCGAAGAGTAATTATCGAACAGAACTGGGATGGACTGAGCTTTGGCAATTAAACTGTGTTGAAAATAGAGCTGACAAACTAGGCCGTAAGTTGCAGAAGAAGTAGGCCGCTGTGGCACAGCTGAGAACACGCTGCACGAGGTGCTGTTGTCTCAACGGCGGGAGAAGCAGAACTGGAGCAGAGGAGGAGTCAGCGGCCATTGTTGGCCAACCCACGAGTGCCACACAATGCCTCGTGGGTGGTGCCGACTCCTCCCCCTTGAAAAAAAAAAAAAGGCTCCCGCGGGGTGCTGCATCTCCAGCAGTCTGTTTTGGTTTTTTTATTAGTATTTTAAACCAATGGGAATTTTTTATGTTTTTTTTCTGCATGATCTGGGTGTTAAATGTATGGGATATTCTAAATAACTGTCATTAAGCTTCTGAGAAAGGACTGGGTTGGTCCGAAAGCTAAAGCACTTTGTTCTTTTTATTACAACTATGTTGGTCCCATAATAGGTATCAAACCATTTGCTTCTGATTCTGTTCTTAAAGGGACCAATAAGGCAAATACTAAATATATATGTAACTATGTGACAGGGTTGAATAATGCTCTGTCCCAGTTGTTTTGGAGAAAGAGTTTAAATGCAAGGATCTGTTTTATTCTTTCCTTTCCTGTCTCGTCTGTCTGGTTGCACAATCAAATTTTCTCATGAGTCCTAGGATTTGATCACCCCAACAGTCTCACAATTCTTTGCCTCTCACTGTCTCTCAGTCTTCCCTTGCTGTTTCTGTCTTTCTCCCTTGCACATCTGTTGGTATACAAATATATGCAGATCATTAGGTGGCGATGTAACTGATATTGGGATCCATTTGTTTAGAAATTATATAGTGTTACTATTGAAATGTATATAATTATAGTTTGAGATGATTACAAAAAGCTATTGGGAACTCAAAGGGTTAACCTGAGAGCAGTCTGTAAGCCCTTTTTCAGAAGCTGTGGAGAAGGGGCCTCAGTTCTGGGACATTGTGTTCTTGCTGCACCTGCCTAAAACTTACAAGAACATTTTAGAAAAAAAAACAGGATGCTTACGAGAGAGAGAGCTGCAATGTTTTAGGAGACACAGAAATTGAAGAAAAACTCAGATGGATCTTCTCTGTTTATTCTGCCTTTGTAAATAGTTATACCGAACAAGTTTATTTTTTTATGTTACTGCTAGTATTAATAAACACTTTTTGAAAATTCTACAACTGCTCCTGGTTTTTCCTTTGCTTCCTGACCTGTTCCTCGATGACAGATGGTGTCAGCTTAAATGAGATTTATACCATGCATACTCTAAGCCAGGAGTTTTGTGCGTGGGTACTGGACCTAGTACCAGGGAAGCATAGAGAAAGGTATGGATTCTGCAGCAGCAAATCCAGGAGTGGTTACCAGGAGAACGGCAGCCAAACTAGCAGAGACAGAAGTCCAAGCTGAGATTGTACAGCCAGCACAAGTTATGGAAAAAGAACAGGTAGTGACAGAACCTGAAATCCTGATGGACTTTTTCAAATGGTGGGCTATACAACAAAAAGAAACAAAGAAGAGATGCGGCAACAAAGAAAAGAGATGCAGTGACAGGAGCAGCACTGGCTGGATGCCTTGCAAGCTATCAAAGCAGAAGGATCTGGCACTGGTCCAGCACAGCAACACGGTCCAAACAACTTAAGAGACATTAAATTTAGAAAGTTGTGTCCCTCGGATGATATTGAGGCATACCTGACAACTTTTGAAAGAGTTGCCACAGCCTGCCAGTGCCCAAAGCAGCAATGGACAATCAGACTGGTACCCTACCTGACAGGTAAAGCCTAACTTGCCTACAGCAGTATGAACACTGCACAGTCAGAAAACTATGACCTTGTGAAAAATGAAATCCTGAAAAGATACATCTCAGGAGAGACCTACAGGCAAAGATTTCAGTCCCTGAAGTACAACACATTCGATAATCCTCGAGAAGCCTTCACCTGACTCGGAGAGCTCCTTATTAAATGGCTACAACCAGAGGGCAAAACAGTCCTGCAGATTGATACATTTGCAGTGGAGCAATTCAACAACATCCTGCCTACAGATGTGCAGCTTTGGTTAAAAGAACATTGACCAGAAAGTGGCTAAATGGCTGTTTCTCTGGCCAAAGACTACCAAATGGTCAGACAGACCACGCATCAGTGAGGTAATAGCCAAGCACCGGTAAGATATTCTTTTTCCCATTTAAACTCAAAGTCTGATAAGAACTCTGGTGGGGGTAACAAATCTGCCCCCAAAGACTATTTATTGTAACTGTAACAAGCCAGGCCATATTGCAAAAAACTGCTGTCGTAAAAAGAGTGGCACTGGAGCAGATTTGTCCTTAGCAAATGGGGGCAAGAACTTAACAGATGTGAAGGTGTGGTATAAGACTGTAAAGGGACTCATCAATTTGGGAAGCAGACAGCCCCTAGTGCATGTTGAAGTGCTGGGAAAACACTGTGCAAAAGGACCAGGTACTGGTGTCATCTGCATCCACAGGGACACTCAATACTATACCACCACCCAAGTGACTCTGACCATTAAGGGTGTGTTGCACCAAATGAAAGTGGGGGTAGTTCCTAAGTTACCTGTACCTGTGATTATTGGGAATGACTGTCCAGGATTTACTGAGTCAGTCTCACAGGAACTGAACTCTGCAGTTTCAGCAGCAGTGGTAACAAGAGCTCAAGCAAAGAAAATCTCAAATGGTGGGGACACTTTTCCTTTCAGTGACTTTGATTCAGACTTGTTTGAGAACAGCTCCAAGATCCGGAAGTCCAGGAAAGAAAGAAGACGTCTGAAACAAAAGTGACGACAAAATGACTAGTGGACATAAAGGGTTAAAATATGAAAATGCTGAAGCTAAACCGATAACTGATTATGATTTTGTCTCTGAGCAAGCTAACAATGTTTCTCTCCAGGGTTATTTTAAGCAGCTGGGGTGAAACCAAAACAGGGTGAACCAAAGTTTAAAAAATGTAATGGATTACTGTACAGAGTTTGGGTTAAACCTCAGACACAGGAACAGACAGAACAATTGTTTATACCACAGAAGTATAGAACAGAGTTGTTACAGATAGCACATGATAGTCCTATGGTTGGTCAGTCAGGGAATGATCGCACCATTGCCAAATTGCTGTATAGATTTTACTGGCCTGGAATTCATGAAGATGTTGCTACCTATTATAATTCCTGTGCTGAGTGTCAGAAAGTAGCCCCAGTCACTAGAAAAGACAAGGTGCCCCTACCCTTGATAGTTGTGCCTTTTAAGAGAATTGCAATGGATGTGGTTGGTCCTTTAGACAAATGTAAAAAGGGTAATAGATTTCTCCTGGTACTATGCGACTATGCTATTCAATACCCAGAAGCAGTTTCAATGCGTACTGTCACAGCTTCAACAGTGGCAGCAGAGCTATCAAAAACTTTCAGCAGAGTGGGCATACTTAAAGAAATTATTACTGATCAGGGCAGTAATTTTGGTGCTGCATTACTTAAAGAGCTGTACAGACTACTAGGTATCACTACCATAAGAACCTCCCCCTCTCACCCTCAGATGGTCTTACTGAAAGTTTTAACCAAATCCTAAAATGCATGTTAAAAAGGTTTGTAAAAGGGGAAGGGAAAATTGGGACCAATACTTGCCTTGTTTACTTTTTGCTTACAGAGAAGTGCCACAGGCATCAACAGGGTTTTCACCATTTGAAATGCTGTATGGTAGACAGCCAAGAAGGCCACTGGATGTGATAAAAGAAACGTGAGAAGATAATACCACTCGGAAACAATGTATAACGTCTTACATGTGTGCCCTAAGAAAGAAGCTGGCAAAAAATACATTGAAATTGCCCATAGTAATCAGGAAGAGACTCAAAAACCAGTAGAAGGTATATTATGACCATAGGGTAAAAGAAAACATTTGTGAGCCAGGTGAAAAGGTTTTGCTACTGTTACCCACAACAGAAAATAAACTGTTAATGAAGTGGCAAGGGCCTTATAGAGTGCGTAGCCGTACTGGCACAGTTAACTACGAGATTGAGTCCCCTGACAGGAAAAATCCTATTAAGATATATCATGCTAACCTCCACAAGAAGTGGGTTGAAAAAATGCCAATAGCTGCTTTGCTAGTTTTACCAGAAACTGATAAAGAAGATATTGATGTAGCTTATGATAGACTGAACAAACTGCAACTGCTGATGCTGTAAAGGTGAACGTTTCCTTAACCCTCGAACAAACCTCAGAAATTCGTAACTTGCTAAAGACATTTAACAGTACTTTTACCACAGTACCAGGCCGAGCACAAGGGGTTGAGCATGTAATAGTGACAAGGAATGCTTGCCCTATTAGGCAAAAGACATACAGGTTACCAGAGCGGTTTAAAGCTGAAGTGATTAAGGAAATACAAAAAATGAAAGAATTGGGTATCACAGAAGAGTCGAGGAGTGCTTGGTCATCTCCAATTGTAACTGTAAACAAAAATCTAACACCCCGTTAGAATCTGCCTTGATTTTAGGAAACAAGTGTCAGAATTTGACAGTTATCCTATGCCCAGAATAGATGATTTTGTTGGACAGACTGGGGAGTCCAAACTATATCAGTACCCTTGATCTCAACAGGGTTACTGGCAAACCCCTATAGCTAAAGAATCCAGAGACAAAATTGCATTTGCCACTCCTGTTGGATTCTGTCAGTTCACCACCATGCCATTTGGTTTACATGGTGCACCCGCTACATTCCAGCGGTACATGGATGTAATTTTATCCCCTCACACTGGTTATTGTGCTGTGTACCTGGATGATGTCATGGTGTGTAGTCCAGACTGGAAAAGCCACCTGGAACATCTAAGAGCAGTTATCCAATCAATCAAAAAGGCAGGTCTGACAATTCTACTAAGTGTGCATTGGGCATGCAAGAAACCAGATATTTGGGCTATGTTTTGGGAAATGGAGAAATCAAGCCAGAGGTTTCTAAGACAGAAGCTGTAGCTAATAGCTCTGTCCCTAAAACAAAGAAGCATGTCAAGTCATTTTTAGGGCTGGCTGGTTATTATCAGAGATTTGTTCCCAATTTTGCAGAGATAGCTACTCCCCTTACTGAATTCACAAATAAATGGTTCACGAATAATGTGAAATGGACCACAGTGTGTGACGAAGCTTTTCGAGCCATTAAGACTGCATTATATTTAGCCCGTTTTAAGAAGCCCAGACTTGGAGAAACAATTTCTGTTGCAAACAGATGCATCAGAGGTAGGCCTAGATGCAGTCCTGAGTCAAGATATAGATGGGATGGAACACCCTTTCTGTACATAAGTAGGAAGTTGCATGATTGAGAGAAAAGGTACTCTGCCATTGAAAAGGAATGTTTAGCAGCAAAGTGGACCATAGAGTCCCTTAAATTTTATTTTCTAGGCACAGACTTTGTACTTATAACAGATCACAGTCCTCTCTGTTGGCTTAATCAAATGAAAGATAAAAATTCCAGAATCACAAGGTGGTACCTGGCACTACTGCCCTTTAAATTCAAGGTGATACACACATCTGGTAAATAGAACAGCAATGCTGATTTTCTGTCAAGATATGCAACAGGAATTGAAGGTTCTGAAGGTTGAAAAACAAATGTATGAGTTTAAACTTTACTGTTTGCTGTACTGTTGGAAACCTGTTTGATAAAACCGGTTCCCTCTTAAGGAGGTGGGTGTATGTGACAGGTTGAATAGGGCTCTGTCACAGTTGTTCTGGAGAAGAGTTTAAATGCAAGGATCTATTTTATTCTTTCTTTTCCTGTCTCTTGTCTGTCTGGTTGCTCAACCAAATTTTCTTGTGAGACCTAGGATTGATCACCCCGACAGTCACTCAATTCTTTGCCTCTCAGTCTTCCCTTGCTGTTTGTCTTTTTTCTCCCTTGCATATCTGCTGGTATAAAAATATATGCAAATCATTAGGTGTTAGTGTTACTGTTGAAATGTATATAATTAGTCTGAGATGACTGCAAAAAGCTATTGGGAACTCAAAGGGTTAACCTGAGAGCAGTTTGCAAGCCCTTTTTCAGAAACTGTGGAGAAGAGGCCTCAGTTCTGGGACATTGTGTTCTTGCTGCACCTACCTGAAACTTACAAGACCGTCTTGGAAAAAACCAGGATGCTTGTTAAAGAGGAGGGGTTGCAAAGACTTAGAGAGAGCTGCAATGTTTTAGGAGACAGAGATTGAAGGAATATTTTTTTGGTTTTGGTAAGCGATGTATTGTTAAGCAGCTCAGCCTCTCAGACATGGAGCAAGACCAAATGTTGATAGCCCACTATGAAACACCATTAGTGAGCATAACCCATTACTACATAAAAGACACCATCAAATTTTATTAATCCAACCAAAAAAAAATAGGAATTTGGGGTAATGAAATAAAGTAAAGAGATCGTTGGCCTTTTGCAATAATTAGCGAGTGCCAATGTGAAAAACTGGATAGCAGCCAAGGGCAGAATTAACACAAAGCTTAGCACTGCTCCTGCTTTAAACCACCCTAGCCCTTACTCCCTCTAACTCCACCCCCCCCTCTCAGTTGTTACCATGGGTGCTGGAGTCTACCCCATATGATGCACTTCCTCCCAGTTTCACTCCCTCATCTCTTACTTTCCCATCCTCTATTTTCCCCTTCCCTTTCCAGCATAAACATAGCTACTCCCTCCTAACTCTATTCCTCATTGCTATACCTTTGGCACTGCTGCCTCCCTACTCCTCTCACCTCTCTCTCTCGCTCCACCTTCACCTACTTCTCCCAAACTGGTATCACTCTCTTAGCACTTTATCCCCACTTTAATACGGTGTCTGGATGCCTTAAATTTGCCTGATTGTATTGCCTTATGTTACCTAAATATTTTATTCTTGTGTATTTTGTTTTGCTACCTAAAATTCCTTGTCAAAATTACCACTGTTATGCTCTAATATCTACATGTAACTTGTGTTTTGTATTCATTATTGTTCTCATGAAAGTTTTGTCTCTGTACTCTCTCGGGTCGTGCCTGAAAATAGTCTTTCTGGCTAGTGCACTTACCCAGTAAACAAAAGCTAAATAAATAAAATAACTAGGCTTTAAAATGTGAGGCTTAAATATGCACAGCCTCTGACATATGTAGTGTCTGCTGTTGTGGCTTCTAAAGCTGATGTTGTGTGTACATATTCATTTTTATATTTGGAGAAAGATAAGAGCACGATTTCTGTCAAATTCACTGTTGGTGTAATTGATTGCAATACTGGTACATAGAATAATTAATTATGTGGGGTATTTAAACAGTGATTTCTGCTGACTTACTCCACCCCCTGAGGATGACCCACGTGGTGGGTCGATATGTAGAGGTGTTAGTCCTGGTAATGACACGCTGATCTAAAATAAAAATTTATCGAAGCATATTGTGGTGTGTGCCCAGTTTTTTTTGTTTATCCAGTTTCATAATTGCTGGAGCACCTTTAGGACAGCCGATGTACATTCCTTTGTTGCTGTATGTGTACCCTGATGGGGTAAGACTGCGGATATGCTGCTGGGGACCACTTTGTGCTGAGCATCCACTGAGTGGTCCTCATGTGCAACCGAGACAGGGGCACTGTAAAAATGGAAGAAGCCATGAGACCCAACAGTTATTGCATGGAGTGAGCTCATACAGGTTTGTTCTCGCTGATGAAATGAGCCATCTGGAGAATGTTGTTCCTCTTGTCCTCCAGGAGAAACGCCCTTGCCTTGGAAGTGTCTAGGAGGGCCCCTATGAAGAGGAGTTGCAGAGAGGCTTGAAGCTGCGACTTCTCCAGGTTCAGCAGAACCCCAATGGAGGTGAGGAACTGAGATGATGTGGAGACTGCGTAAACACACAAAACAAGTGGCAAAATACCACTCAGAGAGGTCAGCACTCCAAAACAAACAAACAATGGCACATGAAACCACAAAAGCCATTAATTTATTAAGGATACAGCAACAACAAAAAAATGAGGAGAAAAAACTCCTCTCTCACCACATGCAGTCTCTCAATCGTTGTTATGTTTCACTGTTTGTATGCATTGAATTGCAGTGCTGGTGCCCAGATAGAAAGAAAACTAAAAGCTTCCTTAAGATTTTGAAATCACGACTTAAAGTGCAAATCGCCTTTTTGGCTAATATGTGCGCTAAAGTGCTAATACATATTCCACACAGGGATTTAATTACAACATAAGCACCAAATAGCTATATGCAAACCGCTAGAAATGGTTGAGAAACAACCCGGAAGACGCTTACGTATCGACCGTTACGGTCATCATCAGAGCCTGCACCTTCAAACCCCTTAAGCACCTTTATGTGGACAGATTTAAAGTGCTAGTGCATTTATTCACCAATTGTGCCCAAGCATGCATAACATTGCAAATAACATTACCTGACATATATACATAAAGCATAGGCAAACAATCAAACAACACACAAGAGGCAGAGCATGGCAAACCTAACCTCTATATGGGCAGAGTACGACAAGTCATAACCCATAATAAAAACACTAACAAGAGAACAGACAGAGCTGGCAAGTCATGTCTGTTAGATAAACAGAGCCGCCAAGTCATGTTTATCCAAAAATTTATTTATTTTTTTTTTAATTTAGTTGTTTAACCAGAAGTAGCACACTAAGCTGAAAGCTTTTTTACAGGAGCAACCTGGGAGCACAGGGAAGTTAAGTGACTTGCTCAGGGTCACACAGTATGCAAGTGGAAGCTGTGGGATTCAAACCCAGGTCTGGTCTGCTGGATGTCACCAGATTTGCAGCTCAGAGCCTTAAACCACTACGCTATACTGCCTCTTAGATGTAAAGAGACAGGCAAAAGGAACAGTTGGGACAGAGGAGAAAAAGGGAATGGGGAATGGAGGGGGGAGAGGAACAGGGGAAAGGGAAAAAATTGGGGGATACACATGGAACAGAGCAGGAAGAAGAAGAAAAAACGAAGGATTGTACCACATCAATTTACTTATGCAAATAACTATGAAAGGGAATTTCTTTATTTAATCCCAATGGTACCAGACTTTCCAAAGTGGAAATCCAAAAAGCTTCTCTCTGTAGTAAGCGAGTATTCAAATCACCGCCTCATAACCCCAGCTCAATTTTTTCTATTTCTGTAACTCTAAGAGATGACGGTGATCCATGGTTTGCTTCCAAAAAATGTCTTGCCATCACATAGTTTAAGTTTGCATTGCGTATTGTACCTTTGTGTTCTCCAATGCGAACCTTAAGTGACCTTTTTGTTTGGCCCACATAATACATCCCACAAGGGCAACTCAGCACATAGATCACTCCCTGAGTACTGCAATTTATGAATTAATTGATTTCATACTGTTTACCAGGATCTCAGATGTCGAAAAAACTTACTGTTTTGTGCATTAGAACAATGGACACAATGCCCACATTTGTAATTGCCCTTAGGAGTTACTGGAATCCATGTACTTGAACCTATCGGTGTAGGTTTAATAAATGAATGCACCAATATTTCTTTTATACTCTTTCCCTTTTTGTAGATAATTCTTGGAGGAGTATTAGTAAAGGAATCTAACGTAGGATCAGAGTGTAAAATATCCTAGTATTTTTTATCACCTTCTCTAATTTGGGTGCTGCAGGGGCAAACTGAGTAACAAAAGTCAATACTTCCCATTCTTCCTTTTGTTTTACATTATTGATTAATTCTTGCCTATTCATCAATTCCACATCTTGTATGGTTTCCAACAACAGCTCTGGTTTATATCCACAATTCAAAAAATCTCCTAGTAAGATCTTTACTGGCTACTTTTTATCCTTCTTCTACTGAACAGATTATTTTTGCTCATATAAACTGTCCTTTGGGAATGTTCATCGCCACACTCTGTGGGTGGCAGCTCTTCTTATGCAGAATAGTATTTCTAGCTAGGAGTTGATGATGAAGACTAGCTTGTAACTTGTTAGCTTGTTTTGTGATTTGAACATCCAAAAATGGCAGACATTCTTGGCTGGCTTCATAAGTAAAACGTAAATGTTCATTGGTATTATTAATATAATCCATAAATTTCACAAAATCGTCCATCTCACCAGTCCAAACAATTAAACAATCATCAATGTACTGCTTCCATAATTTTATATTGGTTAAAAAGGAATTATTTTCTGGATCATAAACTGTTCTTCCCCATATATGCATTAGCAAAATTCAGGGCAAAAGTAGTCCCCATTGCAGTCCCTTTAATTTGTACATAAAAATAACCATCACACCAAAAATAGATTCCAAAATCTAGCAAGTTCAACCAAATATTCTGTAGGAGGCAAAAGTTTCTCTCTCGATTGTAGGATCTGTCATAGCTCTCAAACCATCCTCATGTGGGATGTTTGAATACAGTCTCTCCACATCAATACTAATCAACCAGTCTTCTTCATCAACACTTACTTGTTCAAGAATTACTAATGTCTCATTAGTGTCCTTAATGTAGGACTTTAGTAATGGTGCAGGCTTTTTAATAAAAAAAAAAAAATCCACAAACTGGGACATTTTTTCAGTCACTGACCCATTAGCTGAAACAATCAATCTCCCTGGTACCAGCTGTACTGATTTATGGACTTTCAGTAGTAAATACAACACTGGCTTTTTAGGATAGACTACTTTTAAAAATTCACTCTCTTTTTAAGTAATCCAATCATTTTCAAGGCCCTTCTCAATTAATGTATCAGCTCTTAATTTTATTTCATCAGTTGGATCCTTCTGAAGCTTCTTATAGAAGACTGCATTGTTTAATTGTTTATAAGCTTCATCGTTGTATTCTTGTAGTCCCCAAACCACTACTGCACTGCCTTTGTCCGCTTGTTTAATCACAGTATTTGTCATGTTCTCTAATTCTTTCAAAGCAACTCGTTCTTGTTCAGTGATATTCTTTCTATGAGATTTATATTTTTCTTTTTTAATTACAGGGTTTAATTATTTTGTTACAACAGAGCAAAAGATGTTAATTGCGTTATTATTTTGAACAGGACAAAAAATGGAAGGGGGCTTAAAACAAGTAACCTCACATTCACCAGAAACTAGTACATTGCTAAACTCATAAAAATCTTTGAAAAAAAAATGTAAATGCAATTTTCTGTAAAACCAATATAGATCCACATCTACATTAAACTTATTTAGATCATTGGTGGGTACAACATTTAACCCTTTACAGAGTAATTGTGTCTGAGCTGTAGATAAAATCACCTCTGAAAGGTTGATGACCTCCAATTCGTCTGTCTGGGGAAGCGTCTCACTACCCCCCATTTCTGTCTGCCTCTTGAGTTCCTCCTCCCTCTTTCTCCTCTCAAACCTCTGCCTTCTCTTCTTCCCTCTGCCCCTTCTTGTTCTGTACTTCTGGAAACTGGAGGTATATATTTTGGTTCCACGATCTAAAAAAATGACCTCTATCTAGTTGATTTTTTGTGGGTTCTTCAAAATCAGTATCCGGACGTGAGGATAAATCCATATTGTCACCATGGAAACCCTGATCTCTTGAGCTCTGATTCACATTTTTAACTTTAGCTCCTTGCCAAGTATAAACAGTACCAGCTTTATAATCGTTTTCATCTCTGGTATATTTCTTTTGTTTATACATGATAAGTTCTGACTGGAATTTCTTAATACAAGCCTCAGTCCGGGTAATAAAAATATATTCAGCTGTAGAAAATGTATCTTTCAATTTTGGTTCTAAAACAGACAAATCAACTCAAGCTTTATCAGCTTCTTTTTTAGCTTTTTTAATAGTTAGGAGCATCAGGTCATAGCTGCATTTGTTTAATACATTTTCCCAGTCCTGAAGATACTCTGAATCATCCATCCAAATGGAGGTGGCTTTTGGATACGCATCCCCTGTGGTATCCTTTTATCTCACCAATATTGTGAAAGAGATGCAGCATGTAGAATAAATCTAATATCTTTCTTTTTTATATACTCCAAACTGCGAAAATCAATTAAGTCTCTCACCGGTTGCAGGCCAGTACCATACAATAGAGCTTGTATCTGGTCTGAAGGTAATATAATGTCCAGTCCTGCCTCTTCTGAAAAAGACAGACTATCAAGTGTGGGAGTATTTGTTGCCATTTTTTTTTTTCAAAAAAACAAAACAAGGCTCTGGAGCTCACCCCTTACATATTAGGCTCAGTAATACTGTAGCTGTTGTTGGAAACCATGCAAGATGTGGAACTGATGAATAGGCAAGAATTAATCAATAATGTAAAACAAAATGAAGAAAGGGAAGTATTGACTTTTGTTACTCAGTTTGCCCCTGCAGCACCCAAAATGGGGAAGGTGATAAAAAAAAAAAACACTGGGATATTTTACACTCTGATCCTACGTTAGATTCCTTTACCAATACTCGTCCAAGAATTACCTACAGAAAGGGAAAGAGTATAAAATATATATAGCTGCGTTCATTTATTAAACCTACACCGATAGGTTCAAGTACTCGGTTTCCAGTAACTCCTAAGGGCAATTACAAATGTGGGCATTGTGTCCATTGTTCTAATGCACAAAACAGTAAGTTTTTTCGACATCTGAGATCTGGTAAACAATATGAAATCAATTAATTCATAAATTGCAGTACTCAGGGAGTGATCTATGTGCTGAGTTGCCCTTGTGAGATGTATTATGTGGGCCAAACAAAAAGGTCACTTAAGGTTCGTATTGGAGAACACAAAGGTGCAACACGCAATGCAAACTTAGATTATATGATGGCAAGAAATTTTTTTGGAAGCAAACCATGGATCACCGGCATCTCTTAGATTTACAGGAATAGAAAAAATTGAGCTGGGGTTACGAGGCGGTGATTTGAATACCCGCTTACTACTGAGAGAAGCTTTTTGGATTTCCACTTTGGAAAGTCTGGTACCATTGGGATTAAATGAAATTCCCTTTCATAGTTATTTGCATAAGTAAATTGATGTGGTACAATCCTTCATTTTTTCTTCTTCTTCCTGTTTTGTTCCATGTGTGTTCCCATTTTTCCCTTTTCCCCATTCCTCTGCCCCCATTCCTCCATCCCCTTTTTCTCCTCTATTCCAATTGTTCCTTTTCCCTGTCTCTTTACATCTAATTTTTGGATAAACATGACTTGGTGGCTCTGTTAATCTAACAGACATGACTTGCCGGCTCTGTCTGTTCTCTTGTTAATGTTTTTATTATGGGTTATGACTTGTCATGCTCTGCCTCTTGTGTGTTGTTTGATTGTTTGCCTAAGCTTTATGTATATATGTTGGGTAATGTTATTTGTAATTTTATGCATGTTTGGGCACAATTGGTGAATAAATGCACTAGCACTTTAAATCTGTCCACATAAAGGTGCTTAAGGGGTTTGAAGGTGCACGCGCTCTGATAATGTCTGTAATGGTCGATACGTAAGCGTCTTCCAGGTTGTTTCTCACAACCATTTGTAACAGGTTGCATGTAGCTATTTGGTGCTTATGTTGTAATTAAATCCCTGTATGGAATACACATTAGCACTTTAGTGCACATACTAGCCAAAAGGGCAATTTGTACTTTAAGTCGCGATTTCAAAATCTTAAGGAAGCTTTTAGTTTTCTTTCTATTTGGGCTCCAACACTACAATTCAACACATACAAACAGTGAAACATAATGGTTGAGAGACTGCATGTGGTGAGAGAGGAATTTTTTCTCATTTTTTTGTTGTTAATGTATCTTTAATAAATTAATGGCTTTTATGTTTTCATGTGCCATTGTTTTTTGGAGCTAACCTCTTTGAGTGGTTATTTTGCCACTTGTTTTCTGTGTTAACTCATTTGAAATAGGCTCTGAGGTAGTAGTGCACCAGCTCTGTTGTTTTAAATAATATAGAACTCACAAGTAGCCCCCCAATCCCTATTTTGGATAAGAGATTACATTTTTCTGGATGTGGAGACTGCCTCCTGGGTCTCCTGCCTTGATAAGATTGCCAGAAGCCAATTGTTTAGGTAGGGAAAGACTTGCACAGCGAGCTTTCACAGGTACAGTTAAGTAAGAAAGTACCGTTACATAAGAACTTACTGTAACAGTATATCTTCGAGAGAGGTTCCTGCAGTAGGTCATCACAGATAGGACTACGCCCCCTGGCATCAGGACTGTACGGCAAACTTTTCCAGCAATGCCTGGTGGAACACCGCCCATCAGACGTCACGTGACAGATGTCAGCGTGGCCCTATATAGTGGGTGGTCCCCACACCCGCCCTCCAGTTCTCCTGCTGGAGATCCAAGTAGGAAGATACAGGAGAAAGGATGAAATTGTGGAGCCCACTACAGAAAAGGCTGAAAGAAATGCAAAAACTGGGAGAAGGAGGGAGGAAAATTGTGACCTACTGCAGGAACCTCTCTCAAAGATCTACTGTTACTGTAAGTTCTTATGAAACTGTATTATCTTACTTCGAGAGAGTTCCTGCAGTAGGTCATCACAGATAGGACTGAATCCCAAGCAGTCACTCATAGAGAGACCAAGAGAGTCACGGGAGGAGGGTCAACTGAAAGGACACAACGGGACTGACCTTAGAACAGCAGGCCCTGCAGAATGGCAAGGACAAACCCGGCCCTATGCCCAGAGGCAATATCCAGACTGTAATGCTTCATGAAGGTGTGGACTAAACTCCAGGTAGCTGCTGCACAAATCTCCGCTGCAGAAACATTTCTCAAAAAGGCTTTGGACACAGCCATACCTGGTAGAATGACCTCTGACTTCCCCTGGTAGAGGTTTGTCATACTTCTGATAACAGAAGTAAATGCAGTTGATGAGACATTTGGATAAGCACTGCTTAGATACAGCTGAACCCGAGGACCTAGGGGCAAAGGAGACAGAAAGCTGATCAGACTTTCTGGAGTCTTTGGTCTGGTGGACGTAGCATATCAGAATTTTATGTACGTCCAGCGTATGAAGAAGAGCCTCACCTTTGTTCGAGTGGGTAGGGTAGTAAACTGGGAGCTCAACTGTCTAAGGGTGAACTCAAAAACCACCTTGGGAAGAAACTTAGGATTTGTGCATAAGACCACCCCATTCTTATGAAAAATCAAATAAGGCTAATTACACATCAGGGCCCAAAGCCGGGAAATTCTACGAGCAGAAGTAATGGCAACCAAAAAATAAAAATTACATACCTACCGTAATTATGATCTTTCTGTGTATCTTCACCATTCATCACTGTTAGGTACTTGGCCAGAGGTCAGGACCCCGCGGGAACTTTTTTCTAATTTTTAGGTAGGTGGAGCCAACGCACCACCGGCGCTGCCCTCGAGGCCGACACACTGCATGGCGCTCGTGGGTTGGCCATTAGGCTGCATCAACTCCGCCTGCCTGCCAGTTCTGAGTCACCAGAGAGGTGAGAGGAAGGGAGTGGAGGGTGGGACAAGGAAGTCCAAGGGACAGAAAAAGGAAAAGATATATAAACCAAAAGGAGAAATAACGACTGAGAGGACAAAGGGAGAAAAAGACAGAAACTAAAGGGATTGGGAGGGGCTCCAATCTCTGGAAATGGAAGAGGGAGGTAGGGTGGGTAAAGAATTTAGGAGGGGGGTTAAACATCCCAGACTCTGGTCCATCTCCAGATTACATAGGAACTGCAAGGAGTAACGAAAGGCTTTCTGCCAGAATTCAAGGCACAGAATGGCTGGCAAACACTCCAGATAAGCAGTCTCGGCTATTCTGGAAGAAGGGCAGGGTACGGAGAATTAACACCCTCTCAAGGAAAGATTATTGGTGAAAAAAAGGGAAATTTTTTTTATAAACAAGGAGAAATAAGTTGGACAGAAACAGGGAGGAGGCGAGAATGGAGGGCAACTGTCAACTCCCATCCAACGGGGATGGAGCCAAAGCACTGGAGGAGGAGTGCCCCCCCGCTGTCCATTCTCCCCGTGTGCCCGTTCTACCCCACCCCTGAAAACAAAGGAGAAGGGGAAGGGATGGGCACAGAGAGGGAGGGGGACCCAGAGACTGAGGCCCCAGGGGGGATGGAGGGTGGGATCGTGATGAATGGTGAAGACACACAGAAAGATCATAATTATGGTAGGTACGTAATTTTCATATCTTATCTGTGTCAATCTTCACCATTAATCACTGTTGGGTAAGTGCTGAGCCTCCCAAAGGGGGTTTTCTTTTACACCCTAAGGGACAAAGTCCCTTAGCTCTCAGTGGGTGACACACTAAGAGGGAGAACCTTCAGGGCCTGGAGAGGCCCCAAGAGTGGGGAGAGTGAGACAGAGTCCCCCCAGAGGGGGAAGAAAGTTGCCCCAACAAGCGCCATCTCGCTCTACGGGAGAAGAGATAGGTTTTCTGGTGAGCAGAGTTAATTACACTACGCCGGGCCAAGGGTGACATCCAGGAAAGATGCAGCCATGCCGTCCACCTAGTGCAGACTGCTGTCCCTACGACTCTGGTAGCTACCTTGTTGGCATCATAAGATGCCCTCGCTTGGTGTCTTGCTAGCTCCAGGCCACGCGCAGAGAGTGCAATGGCTTGTCTGGTTTGCTCTGTATCAGGCAATGAGGCTAGCAGCTGACCTAGCCTGGACCACAAGAACCTGTCATAGGCTGCATAGTGGGCCTGATGTACAGAAATGGAAAGCAATAACAGTGCTGAGAAGAAAGTACTCCTACCCCAGAAGTCAAAATCTGAGGAGTCTTGATCTGGGGTCCGGTCACGGTGAAGGGTACAAAGCCCATCAGGAGTATTCAACTGCGTCAATCTGGACTGTGGATGAGGCATGGAACCTGGAGACTCCAGGGGTGCGCACTACCTCTGGCTGAAATCCCTAGGGGCAGGAACTCCAGAGAAAGGCCTCTGCCAGGAACGCAATGACGCCTCCTGAAAGGAAGCAGGCCAGGGCAGCACCACAAGGGTGGCCTCACCAAAATCGCCTAGAAAGGCATGTGCCGAGTGCTCAGGATTACTAACAGTGGCTGGTGTGAGGTGCAAGTCCTCCAACATCCTCACGAGGAAGCGCTGATACTCAGCGAGATCAGCAGCTGGAGAGATGTGGACAGAAGGTTCCTCTCCCCCAGAAGAGGGGGATGAGGAGCTGGACAGCACCAGCTGTTCAGAGGGCGACTGCTTGGGGGGAGGTTGAAAAACCTGACTGTCCATCGCCCTAATGTAAGCTGGGAACCGAGCAGCCACCGCTCTGAACTGCTCCCAGGACAGTGGCACGCTAGGACCAAGGATGCCTGGGAGCACAGGAGAATGTGGCAGAGGAATGGGGACAGAGCCGAGAATAGATGTCGGCTGTCCTCTGCCTGGGCTAATGAATGGACCGGGAGCACCCATGGAAGAAGGTGCCCCGGAAGACCCCACAGCCGACAGCTGAACAACCATTTCGGTACTGCCTTGGCTGTGCCCAGAAGAATCCCCCCTGTGAGGCGACGGGGGCCGTATAGGTCCAGAAGGACAGTCCACTACCTCAAAAGAGTGAGGCTCTCTCAAAGAGGCCAAGGAGGAAGAGTGGAGATCTGCAATACAGCTTCTCCCAGAGCCCGGGTGGACCCCCGAAAAAGGCTGCCATGCTGACCCCACACCCCTCGACCCCTCGGAGTCCAAAAGAGCCCTCCACCTTGAGAGGGCAAGCCTAGGTAGCTGACAGCTCTGGGCAGCACCCGAAGGAGCTATCCAGGGCACAGCACCCTCCCATTCCCATAGGTGCTCTGATCGGCCCCAAAGTTGGGCAATCTAGGCACACCACAGGTGGGGGTACCACTGCTGAGGGGTCAGTGAACCCACCAAGACCAGACTGCAGAGCAATGGTGGCCTGCACCACTGCCCGTTGGTCAGCACCCCTGACCCCAGTTCAGTAATCACCGACCCCACCTCAGAAGGGGGCTGACTCCAGCTTGTCAGGGAAACTACTGGGCTGCCCACTCCAACAGCCAACCCCAAAGAGTCAGACTGTCCATCTGACTCAGAGCCCAACTCCGCCTCCAAGGAGGTAGAGGCTGAGGCCCCGTGCCAGACCATAGGAGGGCACCTACTGCCATCTTTGCCAAAGGGAATGCCAGAGATCAAAGCCATGCCCAAGCCAGTTCCAATGCCCCCTACAGCACTGCAAGTGGAATCCACAGGGGGCACGGCTCCAGCCCAAACAGGAACTCCAGAGTCGGGACCAGCCACGGCACCATCCGGCCCCACGCGCCGAGGACGAAGACAGCGCCGACAAGGGCCCAACGGCACTGTGAACAACGCTGAGGGCAGAGGCGGCACCGATGATGGCACCAACGGTGTATTCCGACAGCCCCATGGCACCGAGTCCCGAGGACACGGTGCCGTGCTCAACCTCGGCGCCGCGGATGGTGCCATAGCAGCTCCCATGGTGCTGCTAGCAGTATCAGTGCCGCAAATGGCTTCAACAGAAACCACAGCACCACATGACAAGTCGGCACCATCAATGTCTCCGTCAGGGCCCATGGTGCCACGAATAGTGCCTAGGCCCACAACTGTGCCAACTGACAGCATTGGGGATGGTGCCGACCTGGATCTTGCGAACCGCAGGTCCGACACTGGGGGAGTCTTCACCCCGCAGGGGCAATTGTCATGGCAGAGCCTCTGGCCCACTCCCTAAAAGGAGCGGGAGGGGACTCCTGCGCTGCGGAAGGAGCCTCGGCAATGGCTAGGCTACTAGTAGCTGAAGCTCCCTCCTCCTCGGTCTGTGTAGCACCGGAAGGGGACCCGGAGGAAAGACAGAGAGAGCATGGCTTGGCCCGATGAGTGTGCGCCCGACCCCGGAAAGTCGGCAGAGCTCGCCCCACTTTCCAGGCGTGTTGCTCAATGACCCGGTGGTCCATGGAGAAACAGGCGTCGCATGAATCCATGTCATGAAGCGGGCCAAGACATGAAAGACAACTGTTGTGCTGGTCGGTGACGGAATATTTTCGGCTGCATGGGCACTGTCGCATGGGGGGGCCCGACCTGTCCTGGAAGTTTTCTTGCCCTCCGACCGAGACATGACCTACGGGGAAAAAAAAAACCCAAAAACAGATTCGACGTCACAGAAATATAGAAAAATGGAAAGATCTTACCAGGTGACATTGAGTATGGCAAAAACAGAACCAGCAGGAGGAACCGACGGACTTCAGCACCGAAGGAATGAATTACGGTCAAGAAACTGCGGAGCAGGCCTCAGGATTTTTCTTCTCAGCATCCCATGAGGTGATCTCTATGGTGGGAGATGAAGAACTGGCTGGCAGGTGAAGTCAACACAGCCTAACGCACCAACCTGTGAACGCACGCAGTGCATATGCCTCGAAAGGGTGCCATGGCGCGCCCGCCTCCACCCACCAAAAAAAAAAGATCCTGAGGGGTCCTGACCCGCTGAGTACCCAACAGTGATGAATGGTGAAGACTGATACAGATAAGATCAGCGTCTTCCAAGAGAGGTAGCGCATATCACAGCTCATCGCTGATTCAAAAGGAGGAAGCGTAAGCTTCTCTAACAGAAAATTTGAATCCCAAGGTGGGGTGGGGTTACGGATGGGGGGTTTCAGGTGGAGAATCTCTTTCAGAAAGGTTTTTGAGACTCCAACTGTGCCACGGGTTTCCCTCCTACCAAAACATGATAGGCCAAAATGGCTGACAGGTGAACCTTGAAGGATAAATAAGATAGAGCTGAATCAGGCAGGTGCAACAGATACTCCATAATCTGTGGAGCGAGCACATAAAGGGGTCCCAGTCTTTAGATGCTGCTCAAATGGAAAAAGTTTCCATTTCATAGCATAGGTCGATCTGGTAGAGGGTTTTCTGGCCTCTACCAGGACCTGAGCAACCCTACGGGAGACCCTGAAGTGAGAATTCCTTATGTCTGCAGGAGCCATGCACAAAGATTCAGGATCCTGAGCCTGGGATGCACTAACCTGCCTTTATCTTGGGTCAGCAGGTCACGTCTGAGAGGAAGAGGAACTGGGGGTACCACTGAGAGCTGCTGCAGGAGCGGAAACCAGATTTGCCTTGGCCAGAGGGTAGCAATTAGGATCATCCAGGCTCCTTCTGCCTAGAGCTTTGGAAGAACTCTCTGCAGAATGGGAAAGGCGTACAAGAACCTCCTTTCTCAACACAGTGACAACACGTCATGCCAGAAAGCATCAGGCTCTGGAACGAGTGAGCAAAAGCTGGGAAGCTTTGCGTTGAATGGGGAGGCAAACAGATCTAGGTCTGGGTGACCCCATGTCAAAGAGAGAATCTGCTACTTCCTGACTGAGGTCCCATTTGTGAGTGAGGGATGAGGTCCAACTGAGGTTGTATGCTAAGGGCATCCGAACCTCTGGAACGTGCATGGCTGCTAGGAAATGGAAATTACATACCTACCCTAATTCTTGATCTTCTTGGACGAAGTCTTCACCACTCATTCACACTAATGGAACTACGCCAGAGGTGCTAGGACTCAGCTGCAGCAAACTTTTCAAGAGGGTCAGCGCCAGAGATGGAGCTGTGAGGAAGTGGCACCATGAGCCATGGCTTGTGCAGTAAAGACTGCCTCGGCGTCGACATTCCAACCATCTCAGTACCTTTTTCCCGAGGAGGTGCAGCATAACAAACCTAGAGGTCTAGCCTAACAAAATCAGACATAAGATAGTCCGAATGACCCGTGTAAGAAGGGTCAACAATAGAGTCTTCACAGCCCAACCATTGAGGGAGTGAAGACCTAAAACAGAGACGTGAGCTCGGGGGATGGTGGGTGGGTGTGTGAACGAGTGGTGGAGACTGCATCCAAGAAGATCAAGAATTACAGTAGGTATGTAATTTCCATATCTTCCTGGACATAAAGTCTCCACCACTCAGTCACACTAATGGGAGAGTACTGAGCTAACAAACCTCCGAGACGGGCAGCAGGATAAACTAAGAGCTCACATACTTGGGACAGAAGTTCTTTTAAGAATAGTCCTACCAAACGACAGATGTTGTCTGGCATGGACATCTAAAGCACAGTGCTTAACGAAAGTATGCACTGAGCTCCATGTAGCCGCATTGCAAATGTCTGCAATGGGCATGTTGCGGATTTCCACCAGAGATGCTGCGACTGCTCTAGTAGAGTGAGCGTACACTCTGCCTTCTAGATTAACCTGTGCCACAGAATAGCAGTGGCAGAGGCATGTTACTAGCCACGCTGAAATGCACCTAATAGTGACAGGTTGACCCAACCGGGTCTCACTGAAGGAAATAAACAGTTGTTGAGCCTTGCAAATTTCTTTTGTTCTATCCAGATCGAAACGCAGTACTCTCTTAACATCCAAAGAATGCAGGGTACGTTCCCCTTTATTCTGGAAGTTAGCAAAGTAGGTAGGTAAGACTAAAGGTTGGTTTAGATGAAATTCTGAGACAACCTTGGGAAGAAACTTAGAGTAAGTCCTAAAAACTACTTTGTCCTTATGAAATACAGTGTGACCAGAGCATGTATTTCAGAAACTCTACGGGCCGAAGTGATGGCCACCAGGAAGGCTGTTTTCCAAGTGAGGAACTTCAACTTGCAGGCAGCTAGAGGCTCGAAAGGTTTCCGAGTGAGCATGTCTAGCACAAGATTAATGTTCCAGGTTGCGACTGGACGTCTGATAGGAGGTCTGGTATGCAGAATGCCCTTAAGAAAACTCTTAACCACAGGCAACTGAGCCAGAGACAAGGAATGTACCGGCTCATGATAAGCTGAAATGGCACTGAGATGAACTTTGACAGTAGAGTACTGCAGACCTGAATTTGAGAGGTTTTAAGAGGTACTCCAAGACTTTATTTGGAGGGCAGGAAAAAGGGTTCGAGGAGGATTTTGCACACCAGAGAGAGAAACGCTTCCATTTGGCTGTGTAGGTTTTTCTAGTGACTGGTTTACGTGCAGCCAAGAGAATATCTGAAACCCTATGGGAAACATTGAACCTATTCACCTCTGTCTCTTCAGGAGCCAAGCGTGAACGTGAAGCACCTTCAGATTGGGATGGACCACAGACCCCTGGGTCAGAAGGTTCGTCTGAAGGGGAAGTGAGTTTGGGAGGGTTGCCGACAGACTGTTGAGCAGCGGAAACCATATCTGTCGAGGCCAGGAGGGAGCAATGAGAATCATTCTGTCTCCCTGAGACTCAAATTTGAGAAGCACCCTCTGAATTAAGAGGAAGAGGAGGAAAGGTGTATAGAAAGCATTTTGTCCACTGCAGGCCTGAATGCATTTTGACAGAAAATGCCAGGTCCTGGATTTCTGGAGCAGAAAAGAGGCTTTTTTGCATTGAGTGGGGATGCAAAAAGTCCAGGTCTGGAGTTCCCCACTCTTTGAAGAGTGACTGAGCGATAGTTGAGTCGAGGGCCACTCATGAGGATCTGTCTCCTTTCTGCTGAGATGGTCTGCCAGTTCGTTCTGCACGCCTGGCAGATACACCATGCGGATTAGAGCCTTGTGCTCCAGGCACCATTCCCACATTCTCATAGCTTCCCTGCATAATGGGTAAGAGTGTGCATCACCCTGTTTGTTGATGTAATACATCACTGCTTTGTTGTTTGTTTGAAATAAAGTGTTCTTGTGACAGAGTATGTCCTTCAAGGCCTGGACTGCATAGAGGACGGTTCTCATTTCCAGGACATGTATGTGGAGCCTGGACGTGTCTTGAGTCCACGTACCTTGGGTGTGGAGTTTCTGGCAAAGAACCCCCCATCCCAACAGGGATGCATCGGTGGTAATAGAGATCTGATGATCCAGAGGAGCAAAGGGATACCCTTCCAGAAGGTTGTTCTCCTGCGACCACCAGGTGAATGACCTCTTTAGAGGTTCTGTCACCTTGATGGGAAAGGACTGAGGGTGAGTGGTTGGGGACCACTGAGTGCTGAGCATCCACTGAGAGGTTCTCATGTGGAGATGAGCTAGGGGTACAATGAACACTGAGGATGCCATGAGACCCAGCATCCGTTGCATCGAGATAGCTCAAACCAGAGTGGTTTTCTCTGATGTACCGGGCCATCTGTAGGATATCGCTCCTTTTGCCTTCTGGAAGAAAAGCTTTCACACAGGAGGTATCCAAAAGAGTTCCTATGAAAAGGAGTTTCTGGGAGGGCTGCAACTGCGATTTAGCAGGACTCCCATGGACATGAGGAAGTCTGAAGCTTTGGCTATGGCGTCCAGAGTTCCCTACCTGGAAGGGCTTGCTAGAAGCCAGTCATCCAGGTATGGAAACATTTGAATTCTGATTTTCCTGAGATGTGCTGCGAGAATTGCACAACACTTTGTAAAAACTCGCAGCGCCGAGGATAGCCCAAAGAGCAAGACTCTGAACTGATAATGTTGACCCAATGCTACAAACCTCAGGTATTTGTGGTGCTTTGGGTGTATAAGAAATATGTTGATGGCATCCTGCATGTCCAAGGAGGCTAGCCAATCATGTTGATGAATCAAAGGTAGAAGGGTACCTAGAGATATCATCTTGAACTCTTCCTTGTGAAGGAATTTGTTTAACTTTCTGAAACCCAGAATGGGGCGCATGCCTCCAGTTTTCTTCGGAACTAGAAAGTAATGGGAGTAGAAATCTGTGTTTCGTTGGTCCGGCGGAACTACTTCTACTGCCCTGTTGTTCAGAAGGCCTTACACCTTGGAAGCAAGAAGGTCGGACTGTACTGTTGACAGTCTGGGCTGTCATTTGGGGGAATGATCTTGGGGGATTTCTGAAAGATTGACCGAATACCCCTCATGGATTATCCAGAGATCCCATTTGTCTGATGTTACAGACTTCCACCGGTCGTAGAACTGAGTCAGACATCCTCCCACGCTGAGGAAGAGTCCCCCTCGGGCAGTTGAGGGGACCTGGGCCGAGAACTCAGAAGGTGGCACTGGGCACTTTGGGGGCTTGTGCTTTCTGCTGCATTTTCTTTTGTGGCTGTGGGGTGTGGCTTTTGTTAAAGCCCCCCCTGCCTTTGCCCTGAAAGCACTGACGGTTATGAAATTGATGTTTATTGGCCCCGCCCCGAGAGGGGGCGGGTGCAGGTTGAGCTATCTTAATGGCTGACCTAGTCTTCTGTGTGGTTTCCAGAGCTTGTTCCACCTGGGGTCTGAACAGATACATACCGTTGAAAAGTAAAGCCATGACCTGCTGCTGAGGCATCATTAAGTAGGCAATGCGTAGCCAGGAGTGGTGGCGGGTACAAATGCCTGCTGCTGCTGCTCGAGAAGCAGTATCGAAAGCGTCCATTGCAGCTTTAACCTGTTGGTTATTGGACACTATGCCCCTGGTTATGGTGTTAAGTAACTCTGAATTAGTTTCCAACTCAGGCAGAGCTTCTACCACTTGCTTGAGCGAATGCCAAAGGACATATTCATATTGAGAAAAACAGTCCTGGTAGCTGGCAATATGCATACCCAGAGTGGAGGCAGCAAAGACTCTCTTACCTAAGGTGTCTATCTTATGAGATTCTTCATTGCTAGGCCGTGCTGAGGATGCCTGAGGGAGGACAGCCTTGTCATTCTCTGCTATGACTACAATAGGATAAGCAAAAGCTTGTGAAGTCAATATGGGCCGATCCTTGGGAGCAGCATACTTCCTATGTATAGGCTTAGCCATGGAAGGGATGAGAGCAGGATTGTTCCATACCATCTGAGAAAGGGTCTCAAAATATGGTTGTACCAGAGGAGTTAAATCCATAGGGACCTCCCGGACATGTAAGTTTTGAAGTCTTAAAATCTTCCCAGGATCAATTTCTGTAGTCCGTAGAGAAAGAGTGAAATTAAAATTTTTCAGCAGAGACTTAAAGGAAAGGTCTTCGACCACAGGCTGTGCAGCAGCATTAATTCCTGCTCCTTCAACATCATCACCCAGATGAAGATCTGAGTCAGGCTCAAAATCATCTCCTGACAGTCCAGTGGGGACTGTATGGACAGGAAAGGAGTGAAAATCAGAATGGAAATTAGAAGAGGAAAGAATCGGAGTCGAAAAGCCCTGGAGGCTGGATGGTGCCGCACCGAGCATCGGCACCAATGAAGAACACGACGCCGAACCCAAGGAAGTTGGCGCCATCTGAAACAGCCCAGCACATGACACTGACAAAGGCCACGTCACCGACAGAGCCCTCAGCGCTGTGGATAATACCGACAGAGTCCCCAGCATCACAGACGGCGCTGACAGAGCCCCTGGTGCTGTGGATGGCACCAAAAGAGCCCTCGTCACCGACAGAATCCCCAGCACCACGGATGGTGCTGACAGAGCCCTAGGTGCTGCGAACGGCTCAGAGAGTGTCCCAAGGTTCTGAAAACTGTGATTTGATGGAAAAGTAGGAAAATTAACAGGAGACAGAGGCATCAGTGTGGGCTCCTACGCCGCAGCCATGTGAGAGGGGAAAACACCTGAGCATGGAGTCGACGGCGCCAAAGCAGGTGACGTGCGACTAGGAAGGTCCAACCACTCTACCCGGTCTCTTGAGCAGCCCGAAGGCCCAGGAGTGACCGGGTCAGGCAGCTAGACCAAGCTCCGAGCCCATTGCTCCATAAGAGCAGCCCACTGGTGAAACTGCTCATCGGAGACCCATCCAATAGGCAGGGACGGGCTCGGATGTCAAAGAGGTCAGGCACTGGAGCCAGAAACCGGTGACTCCGAGAGGGGAGGAGACTGGTGCCTAGCCCCAGTGACCAACCGTCGACGCGCAGACATACCAGCAGGCGACCTCGAGTAATGCCTTCTCTTTCTCGACTTGTGTGCTGAAGAAGAACTCGAGGCTGAACGGTGCCGCGAATGGGACCGTTTCCTTTTATTCTTCCGGGGGGACCGCCCATCTCCCTAAGCATTGGACCGTCCGTTGTCAGACCCTGGTGGCGGACCGGACCCAGCCCGGCTGACTGAATAGCTTTCATACGAAGTCTCCCTACTGTCACCTGACCCGCTCATGGTCGACTCCAGGGCTGAAGACTTCTTTATTAATAAATAAATTTAATTAAAATCTACTCTGTACTTTTGAAGATAAATTACAAAACAATAAACTAAAAACTATGCAGCTAGTTTGAAGTTTGACTCCCGGAGGGTGAGCGACGTCGTCACTGAAGCGCACTCGACGGCGGAAAAAAAGGAACTGAGGCAGTTGGAGGGTCGACAGAGAGGTAGTCTTTACTGCACGAACCATGGCTCGTGGTGCCATCTAATCGTGGCTCCACCTCTGGTGCCGACCCTCTCGAAAAGTTGCTCCCCGTGGGTCCTAGTGCCTCCAACATAGTTCCATTAGTGTGAATGAGTGGTGGAGACTTTATGTCCAGGAAGATCAGACCATGCTGAATTGCCTAGTTCCACACCCATATCGCCTCCTGGCAAAGGGGGTACAACAGAGTGCCTCCCTGTTTGTTCATGTACCAGACTACAGACATATTGTCTATCTGGATCAGCAGTGTTCCAATTGACAGGATGGACTGAAAGGCCTGGAGGGCATAAAGAACTCTCATCGCCAGAATACTGACGTGGAGTGCCATCTCCAGCTGAGACCATGAACCCTGGGTCTGGTGATCTCCCAGGTGGACCCCCAACCCAGACAGGAAGCGTCTGTGGTCAGAGTCCGAAGTGGTGGTGAACTTCTGAATGGAAAGCCCTGCGAAAGATTCAAAGTATCTAATCACCAAAGAAGATCCTTCTTGATCGCACTGGAGACTAGAACCAGATGTTCCAGGTCATCCATGCGCTGATCCCATTGGACGTGCAAGGTCCACTGGGTGATCCTGATATGCAACCTGGCAAATGGGACCATGGAGATGGAGGCCACCATCAGGCCCAAAAGAGGTAGCCATGCTCTGGCCAGAAGGTGTCTGGAAGAGATCATCAAATTGGTCTGCTTTCGAATGGCTCCTGCCCTGTCCGGGGGAGGAAGGCTTTGCACTGAACCATACTGAAGATGGACCCAATGAACTGAAGGTTCTGGAAAGGAGTAAGAGTCAACTTGGGGAAGTTGACTATGACACCCAGGTGACAAAAAAGGTCCAACGTGCACATGAGAGCTTCCAAAAGACTGTCCCTGGATGGGGCCATCAAAAGCAGTTGTGCAGATAAGGGAAAACTGCTATCCCCCAATGCTGCAAGGCCACTGCCACCACCACAAGGCACTTGGTAAAAACCTGAGGTGCCGAGGAAAGGCCAAAGGAGAGGGCTGTAAACTGGTAATGCTCCCCTTGGAAACAAACACAGGAAATGGCGGTGACCCAGGAACACCGGAATATGCAGGTAAGCATCCTGCATGTCCAGTGCACAAAGACAATGATCCTTCTGCAGAAGAGGTAGGAGGCCCTGCAGTGTCAGCATGCAAAACCTTCTGTACTCCACATAAAGGTTCAGACTGCTGAGATCTAAGATGGGTCTCAGGTCGCCTATCTTTTTTGGTACTAGGAAAAAATGGGAGTAAAATCCCTTCCCCCTTTGGTGCAGAAGACTGGCTCTATGTCCGCCTTCTGACTAAGAGACCTGACTTCCTCCTCAACTAGAGTAACCTGGTGTGGTGATTAAGATGAGTGACTTGGAGAAAACACTAGAAACTCCAAGGTATGCCTTTTTGAAACGAGCTGCAGTTACCCATGCATCTGAAATCATGTCCCTCCACTCCTGCATGTGGAGGGCGAACCTTCCTCCCACTGGCTCTTGCCCGCAAGCAGAAGAGGGGAGGGGAGCCAGTCAGGAAGCAGAGGGTCGAGGGAGGGTCCCCTGGACCCTCACTGATGTTACAGAGGCAGGGGAGGAAAGGTGGGGTTAAGTGGACCTTCTTTTCCCTGATGCCTAGCAGTGCAGTTTACCCTACCTTTTGTCGTCTCCGAAAAGGCTGTTTTTTTCTGAAATCCTGATGGTACATGGACCTCACGGAGCTCAGGGCCTAGCTACCGTCCCGAAAGCCCGTGATAATATCTTTGGTCTCCCCTCCAGAAAGGACCAAACCCGTAAAAGGGGCATTCTGGATCATAGCCTGGACATAGCAAGGCCAGAAATGCAAAGCCAAGCATGTCATCTAAGGGACACTATCGTGGCAGAGGAGCGGGCTACCATGTCCACAGTGTCATATGTTGCCCTAAGCACATATCACCACAAAATTTCAGGCAAGCACAGGTCTTTAACTAACTCCTCCTCAAGTTACGCAGATTCCATGGCTTGGATACAGGACTCAAGTTTTGCCATAGTCGCTCTTTGGAATGAGACCATGTGTGCTACATAGTTGAGGGCGTGAAGAACGCACCTAGCGGAAGAATAAACTTTTTTGCCATACTGGTCCAGCTGCCAAGATTCCTTGCCTGGGGGAGAGGTGCTCATGTGTTTCGGAGTGGCCGAGCGCTCGTGGGCTGCAGCAATAATGATCTAATCGGCTTTGGGGTGGGAGTCCAAAAAGGAAACCCCCTCTGAAGCGTGATCGATCCACTCTGCCTTCTTAGGGACGGCCAGAAAGGAATGTGGCAGCTGCCAGATGGTACCGATGTGGTCTTCCTGAGGGGCCGTCCACAGGGTGACAGGGATAGGAAAAGCAGTCTCAATATCTAAATGCTCAGCGAGGCGCTTCCTCATAGGATCCTGCTCCTCTGTATTCCAGCCTTTAGACTGCTGGATAACACGCAATAATTCAGTGAATGAAGAATCCTCCGGAGGGAACTTAGAAGAATCCTTCCCTTTAGCTGTAGAGGAATGTTCGTCCAAAGAATCCTCTGAAGAATCCCCCCCCAGAGAGAGATGATTCGACATCAGGAGGTTCGAAATCAGGAAGAGTGACCTCCTTAAGAGTGGACCCCGATACATGCACCGTGGAATGTACAGAGCTGACAGGCAATAAAGAATGTGGGGGAGGGGTAACCACTAGAGTTGGCAGGCGTTTTTCTAAGTCAGACACCAACTCAGACCTAGCCTTCTTCTACCAGGACTGGATCAAGGTTTGAAAATCCTGTGGCGGGAGTGCAGGAGGAGGAGGAACATGTGCGGGTGGATAGTGGTAGCTGGGAGCACCCTGACCCTGGAAATGAGGATGATGGGGATAACCCTGATAAGAGGGATACCCCAGATACTGGTACCCCGAATAGAGGTAGTCTGACAAAGGGTCTGACGGAGGATAAGCTGACGTCAGCCCATGGGGGAAGCCAGGAATGTGAGGTCGGGAGGGTCCAGGTGTGAATCCCTACGAAAGGATACCAGACATCAGAAAGGAGCTGACATCAGGGGAATTGTCGTCAGACCAGCCGTCGTGTATGTAGGCAGCGTTAGACCTGACAAAACTATGATTGGCGTTGGGATTGGACGCAAGGGCCCTGATGGAGGAGCCGATGAAATGCACATTGGAGCCTCTGACGATGGGTGCGGTGGTCCCGATGTGAGAAGGCCTAACAGAGGGTCCACAGGCCCAGAGAGCAGAACACAGACACCGGGGGTTGACGTTGGAGCCTCTGGTCTGGAGCCTTCTAGAGGCGCTTGAGGGATCGACGCCTAGGTGGGCGAAGGGAGAACCACCTCCAGGCATCCCATTCCCTTCTCTGAACAGGTAGTGACCGCTGGGGCCGGAGGAACCACCTAGGGAGGTGGAAGGGAAGGTTCCTACCCAGAAGGCATCGGGGGGGAAGGATGGCTGTCAGCCAAAGTGGGGTTCGACCGGGCATCTGGTGAGACGGCGTGAGCACCAGACAGGTGAGCAAGGACCAGGCAGATGCCAGGGATGGTCAGCTGATCGGATGAGTTACCAGGCGGAAGAGGGAAGAACCTTAGACCAACTTACCAGTAGAGAAAAGTCCCAACCGAATCCTTGGGACTCTGCCCAATGGCCACCAGGCAGGCCATGGAGGAGCCGGGGGCCGACTTATCGGCAACAGCTGGGCGTTCGCTGGAGGAGCCGGCAGACAACTTCCCGGTGGAGATCGAGAGAAAGGCAGCAGAAATACCTGTAGTAGTCCCAGGCACAGCCTGGAGAACTACAAGGGCAGGCGGCGGGGGACTGGCCTAACTGGTCAAGAGTCTGCTAGAGTCCCCTCGGTCCCGATCCCCCGGGCCTCCTTTTCTCTATGCTTTTTTTTTTCTTTTTTGATTCTGAAGAATGGCAAGATGCGGTGTCCTTCAGCTTCTGCATCTCTTTCTCGAGTGAAGCCATTCTTGACTTCGAAAGATGGGCTTCCAGGGCTTGGTGTCTCCTCTTATGAGTGGCCTGGTTGAAGAGCTGGCAGTCTGAGCAGGCCGATGTGTCATGGTCTAGGCCTAAGCAAAAGAGGCATCGAAGGTGGCCGTCCTTATGAGGGATCTGGGCGCCACACTTCTTGCACTTCTTCGACTTAGTAGGTGGTGGAGAAGACATAAAAGAAATTACAACTGGTAGATTAAAGTGAAAAAGGGTCAAAAATGGCAATTGGCTGAGCAAGTGTAACTGCGAGGTACTATGCGCAGGTCAACGGCGGGAAAGAACTGGCGGGCGGGTGTGGGGACCGCCCACTAGATAGGGTCACGCTGACGTCAGTCACGTGACGCCTCATGGTGGGCCCCTGCAAGGCATTGCTGAAAAAGTTTGCTGTGCGGTCCTGACGCCGAAGAGCGTAGTTCTATCTGTGATGACCTACTGCAGGAACCCTCTCGAAGTAAGATCTTACCATAACAGTAGATCTTTGAGAGAGGCTCTTGCAGTAGGCAATAACCGGAAGGACTTAGACGCCAGGCACTAGGACCACACGGAAAACTTAGATAGCAGTGTCTGGTGGTGGACCACTCACCTGACATCACGTGACTAACATCGGCCCAATGGTATATAGTGGGCGGTCCCCACGCCTACATCCAGTTCTCCCGCTGGAGACCTGTGAAAAGGTCTGACAGGAGAAGGAGTGGGCTCCTGGAGCCACGAGTAAGGCTAATAAACAGAGAGAAGCAGCAGGGGAAGGAGGGAAAACCCTTGTCTACAGCAAGAACCTCTCAAGGATCTACTGTTACAGTAAGTTCTTACATAACTGTACTATCTTACTTCGAGAGGGCCCTTGCAGTAGGCAATAACCATAAGGACTGAGTCCCAAACAGTGTAAGTCAGAGACTGAACATGGGAGGCAGGAAAAGGTATGCAGTAGGCAGGGAATTAAGACAGAAGGCCTTGAAGAACAGCTAGTCCAAAGCCAGCCCTGCGCCTAGAAGCAATGTCCACACTGTAATGCTTTGTGATGGTGTGGACAGAGCTCCAAGTGGATGCAGCACAAATGTCTGCGGCAGAAACATTTCTGAAACAAGTAGTAGATGCAGCCATGCCTCTGGCTGAATGCTCTTAGCTTCCCCCAAAGAGGGGTTTGTTGTACTTCTGATTGCAAAACAGAATGCAGTTTGCTAAACATTTAGATACACACTGTTTCGAAACTGCTACACATTCTCTTTTGGGTGCAAATGAAACAAAAAGCTGATCCGTTTTATGGATTGATTTGGTCCAATTTGTGTAGTAATGCAGAATTCTATGCACATCCAGAGTGTGTAGAATTGCCTCCCCCCCTGATTAGAGTGCTCAGGATAATACACTGGCAAGTGAATAGTCTGATTCAAAGTAAACGCAGAAACAACCTTTGGTACGAACTTAAGATTTGTATGCAGAGCCACCCGGTCTCTATGGAAAATCAAATAAGGCTCCTTACACATGAGAGTCTGAATCTCGGAAATCCTTCGAGCAGAAGTAATAGCAACTAAAAACAGTGCTTTCCAAGACAAATAGCACAGGTCGCACCTTGTGGCCAGTTCAAAAGGAGGCAGAGTGAACTTCTCAAAGATAAAGTTCAGATCCCATGGGGGAACAGGGTTCCTGACTGGGTGTTTCATATGGAGTATTCCCCTTCAGAAAAGTATGGGAGACCTCCAACTGAGCCAAAGTTTTGCCTTCCACTAGAGTGTGGTAGGCAGATATGGCAAACAGGTGGGCCTTTAAAGAAGAATAGCTGAGTCTCAGGTCAGAGAGATGAAGCAGATATTCTATGACCTGAAGAACAGGGCACGAAAAAGGGCCCCAACCCTTGGAGGCTGCCCAGATAGAAAATGTCTTCCACTTCATTGCATAAGTGGTTCTTGTAAATGGCATTCAGGCCTCTACAAGGACTTCAGTGACTCTGGGAGAGACCCCAAAGTGAGAGACAACTATGTCCGCAGGCGCCATGCATGAAGGTGAAGGGACTTGAGGTCTGGATGGACCAGCCTGACCTGATCATGGATCAGAACATCCCGGCAGAAAGGAAGAGGAACCGGTCGCTCCACTGCTAACTGCTGGAGCACAGAGAACCATACTTGGCGAGGCCAACATGGAGCGATGAGGATCATCTGTGCTTTCTCTACTTGTAGCTTGAAGAGAACACACTGCAAGAGTGGGAAGGTGTACAGGAACCTTCCTGTCCCGCAAAGAGACAGTGTGTCTCACCAAAAGACACTGGGCCTGGGAACGAGTAAGCAAAAACTCAGAAGTTTGGCATTATGTGGGGAGGCAAACAGATCGAGATTTGGATGACCCCAAAGGTCGAAGATGTCCTCGACCACCGACTGGCACAGTTCCCACTACTGAGCCCTTGCCTGAGTGTGGCTGCGACGGTCCGCTAGGACATTCTGGGTTCCTGGGACGTGCACAGTAGTTAGCTAGAGCTGGTGGTGAACTGCCCAATATCACACTCACATCACTTCCCTGCACAAGGGATACGACCGAGTGCCTCGTTTGTTTAGATACCAGACCACACAAATGTTGTCCAACTGGATCAGAAGTGGTCTCGGGAGGAGAAGGGGCTGGAATGCCCGGAAGGCATACAGCACGCATCTTGAGCACATTTATGTGCAGTGAGAGCTCCCGCTGAGACCAGGATCCCTGGGTTCTGCAATCTCCCAGATGCGGTCCCCAGCCCTGACCTGATGCATCTGTCATTAGGGATTGAACTGGAGGGGGAGGCTGGAAGGGAACCGCCTTGGCAGAGATTTTGCACATCCTGCCACCCCAGGAGATCCTTTCGCATAGGGTTGGACACAAGAACCCTGTGATACAGGTCGTCTGACCTCTGATCCCACTGTACCCTGAAAGTCTACTGCATAACCCACATGTGCAGCCGGGCCAGAGGTACCGTGGGAATGGCCGCCGCCATAAGACCAAGCAGGCGGAGGACTGTTCTGGCCGTCATCCAACAGCTGGAGGCCACACCCCAAGCTTGCCTCTGCAGCGTTTCCACCCTAAGGGGAGGAAGGCCTGACCCTGGGAAGCATCCAGTACTGCCCCAATGAACTGGAGGTGCTGGGAAGGAGTGAGGTGATATTTTGGGTAATTTACCGTGACCCCCACTGCGTGGAACAGGTCCAGGGTAGCCGCTAGAAAAGCCTCCAGGTTGGCCCTTGACGGAGCTGATAGAATCCGGTTGTCGAGGTACAGGAAAACATAGTGACCATGACACTGCAAATCCGCTGCCACCACCACTAGGCACTTGAACACCATGGCAGTCGAGGAACGGCCAAAGGGGAGAGCCTTGAACTGGAAATGCTCCCCCTGGAAGGTAGACCTGATAAAGCAGTGGTGGGCAGGGAATATATAGGGATATGCAGGTAGGCATCCTGCATGTCCAGCGCGCAGAGCTAGTATTTATTTATTTATTTTATTTAGTTAAACATCAGTTTAGAAACCTTTGAGCCAGAGGCTCATTTACAAAGGTACCTCGTCACAAAGAGGACATCAGAACAGTAGTACAAGGGACACAGTACTTACAAACAAAAAAGTTACAGTTCAATTACAATTTTGTTACAATAGAATACAATCTCCAACGAAGCAAAAGATAACAAAAGGTGCAAAACTTATGGTCGGGGGAGAGCTGGTGGGGTAGAAGGGAGGGAGATAGGGGAGGAGGAATTAGTAGGGAAAGGAAGGGGGAGCCGCTCAGTGAGCATTGTCAAACAGAGTATATATATATATATATTTTTTTTTTTTACACTAGGCTAGCGGCAGTTGCATTTGCGAGAGCTAAGCAGGAAGTTTCTGAGCCTGGGCTTAAAGCAAGCTAAGGTTAGTGAGTTTGAGACACTGGCAGGGAGGGAGTTATACCAGTGGGGCGCACGGTAGGGGAATGCCCTCTGACCTTGAGAGGTCCTGGCTCTCGGAATAACTAGGGTAGCTCTTGACGAGCTGTGCGTGATCAGGGACGGTGCAGTACGGCAAATGGAGTTGGATAGGCCTATGGGGGATAGGCCACACAGGGCTTTAAAGGTGAGCTGGCATGTCTGATACATGAGTCGCTCTTCCAGGATGAGTAGGGTAGCCAGGGTGTACAGCTCACATGTGTGAGTGAGTCTGGGAGCACCAGTGATAAGTCTGCAGGCCTTATTAACTGTGAGGTGAACCTTGTTGAGGGCAGTCTGATCTGCTGAGCCATAGACCGGAATGCCACAGTCAATGAGAGACATGACAGAGGAGGTGACAGCCAGGCGGAGTGCATCAGGAGGGAGGCATTTCTTGTGCCGGTAGAGAATGCCTAGCCGTGAGTTGGCGAGCAGAATTTAGGGCAGATATATGTCCATGGAATGAAAGTGCAGGGTCAAAGGTTATACCAAGATATTTATAGGACTGCACCTGATCAATGATCGAGATTGGTGTGAGTGGACAGCTAAGGGAAACTTGCTGTACTTATTTTGGGGGTGGGAAGAGCATCATTTTGTTTTCTTAAGGTTGATAACAAGTCGGTGTTCAGTGAACCAGGTAACTGCAGAGTCAAAGACTAGTTGGAGGAGTTCTGTAGCAGCATGGGGTCATTGTGGGAGGCAACGAGAACAGCATCATCAGCATAGAGAAGCATCTTACCCGTACAACTGCTGGGTAGGGAGTTAAGAAAGAGTGAGAATAGTAGGGGTCCAAGAATTGAGCCCTGCGACACCCCAGAGCAAATGGGGCATGTTTCAGAGAGAGTACCGTTGATTTTCACACATTGGGAGCGGGCGGAGAGATAGCTGGTGCACCAGGAAACAGGTCCTGAGGCAAAGCCTATTAGGTCGAGGATGGAGAGCAAAAGAGGATGCGAAACAGTATCGAATGCTTTAGACAGGTCAATGAATATAGCACCAGCCAGGGCACCAGAGTCCAAGGAGGCATGGAGGAAGTTGGAAAATTCCAGGAGTGCTGTATTGGTACTATGACCTGCTCTGAACCCGTGTTGTTCAGGGCAGAGAACATTGTACTTACAGAGGTAGTCAGAGACTTGGGACACCACAATTTTTCTAACACCTAGAGAGGGGGAGAGGATTGAGATGGGTGGTAGTTACCGGAAGAGTCCTGTCACCACCTTTATGGACAGGGTAACTGTGGCAATCTTCCAGGCAGAGGAATTGTCCGAGACAGAGTGATTTGTTGAAAATGCCGTAATAGGTGAGAGGACCTGATCCAGGACCTGGCGTAAAAGGCAGGGATCAAGTGAGTCATTACCGATGGTGTTACCTTTAGGGCTTTTAGCAAGTAAGGCCTAGCTTCTTGCATGGTGACACGACGTAGGTGGAAAGGGGGGCGGCAATGGGTGGTGGTACAGATGGAGGAGGTGGACTGAAAAAGTTACCAGGAAGTACTGAGCTAAGGTCAGTAAAGGAGTTATTGAGGTGGGTGGCAATGAGGGCAGGGTCAGAGGAGCGGTACCATTGATGTTGAGAAAGAAGGAGAGGGGACTGGGAGTGACCATTCAGTTGCTTGATGTTGTCCCAGAAGCACCTGGGGTTCCCCCAGGAGGAGGTAAGAGAGGCTTGGTAGTATTCCGCCTTTGCTTTGCGGATGGCCCAGGTGCACTGGTTGAGGGCGGCAGCATAGGACTGCCTGTCAGCTGAACGGCCAGTAGCAACAGCAAGGTGCCAAAGATTGTCGCGTTGCTTGTTGCCACAGTAGGGCAGGGGTGATCCAAGGGGCATGTTTCACTTTGGACCTCCTAGCAGTTATGGAGCAAAGATATCACAGGCAAAGTTGAAAGTGCTTACAAAGAAGGCCAGGGCCAAGTCAATGTTGGTTGCCCTCGTCAGAGGGGACCAATCAGTGTGGGCAAGGAAGTGCTTAAGGCCTATGAGTCCCCCAGGCCTAAGCCGCCTTCGAGAGGTGGTTTTGACTAGGGATGAGGGTCGAGGGGTTTCCCAGTTGAAAAGCACAGGGGAGTGGTCACTGAGACAGTCAGGGAGGATTTGGATGTTGTGGATGCGGGTTGGCCTGTTGGTGAGGACCACATCCAGGAGGGTGCTTGTCCCCCAGGGTTTTTTCTAGTAGGCTGTGTGACCAGTTGAGTTAGGTCAATTGAATCGAAAGCCTCACGGTGGGAGGAGGATGAGGGGCAGAGCCAGTTTATATTCAAGTCGCCCACCAAGATTTGGTCCGACGAGTTGGGTAGGGAGGTGAGGTAGTCAATTAGTGGGCCCAGGGCCTGGGGTTGGTTCTTGGGGGGTATGTAGGCTACGGTTAGGAATAATGGGTCTCTAGCTGGGTCAGGGGACAGCTTTAGAGTAAGTGCCTGGGCCTTATGGTCGAGGTCAGGCGGGGGGAGTGGTAGCCCCATGAGAGAATCCTTCAAATAGAAGACACAGCCCCCACCTCTCCTGCCGACATGGTCCAACCGGTGGAGAGTGTAGCCGGGGAGAAAGACATGAGAGTTAGGGGTGGAGGGAGACAGCCAGGTTTCAACCAGGGCAACAACATCAGGTTTATGAAGCGTCACCCAGCAGTGTAGAGTGTCCAGTTTTTTCAGGAGGCTACAGATGTTCATAGAAGCAATGCGCAGCCCAGGAGATTTCGGGGGAGGACCAGTGCTGCCAGGCCCGGGATTGGGGTGGACACTGCCTGACAGGAGCAGGAGGAGGAGGGCTGATCTGGGGAGTGCACAATGGCGGGATAGCTTTCAACGATTGGAGAGGGGGTGATGAGGGAGTGATGAAGGGGTGATCACCAAGTGAAAACAGCTACTAGAGAGCAGTAAAATGTGACAAGTGAGGTATTGGGAGCAAATTGTTCAAACTTAATCAGGCTCCCTCTAGTGGCAAAACAATATAAGGAGCTAATGGAGAAGTTGGGTGCTAAAAAAAAAAAAAGATCAAGGTAGAAATTACCTGCTGTGTCTCGTGTGCAGTGACTCTAAGCTTTTAAATACAGTTACAGGCAAATGCAAATAGTTTTAGCTGGTTCGTTTTAAAAGTTTCAAAATCGAGCACAAAGTAACAGTTCTGCTCCGTTTGAGCCTGGGCAGCAACTCGAGTGCTACTCTGGCCGGGATTCATGCGCTGAGCAGGGGAGCTTGTGGCCGTTTCAGAAAAGGTGCCAGATGGCCAACGATGGTGGCAGCAGCCTGGATCAAGGTAGAAATTACCTGGTGTGTCTCGGGTTTGGGGCTTCTGCGGGCAGGAAGGGCTTCAGAGCAGGCCCTCGCGACCTCCGGTCTCCTCAGGGAAGGGGGTGGTCTCTGCGGGAGAATGAAGAGAGAGGGGGGATTAAATATGCAGCACAGGCAAAAGATTAACTTGCTGGGGGCGGGCTGGTAGTGGGTGTGGGGAGAAGAGCAAATGGGCTGTGGGCTATCAGGTACTATTGTGATTCAAAAAAGAAGGTGATTACTAGCAGGGCCCTGATGGAACAGTGGCAACAGTCCTGAGAGGGTCAGCATGGGAAACCGCTTGTACTCGACATATAGGTTGAGTGTGCTGAGGTCAAGTATTGGTTGAAGGTCTCTAGATTTCTTTGGGACAAGGAAGAAGAGGTAATAATACCCCTTTCTTGCCTGATCCCGAGGAACTGGCTCTAAGGTGGACCTTCGCAACAGAGACACAATCTCCTCTCTGATGAGCGGAATGTGACCTTGCAGGTAATGAGAGTGACCTGGAGGATTTTCTGGAGGTCTCTCAATGAATTCTATCATGTGCCCCCGAGCTACTATGTGAAGCACCCAACAGTTTGTCATGATCGCTTCCCACCCTGACAGGTGGCTGGCAAATGTGCCCTCGACTGGTTCCTCTGGAAATGAAAATTACGTACCTACCGTAATTCTTGATCTTCTTGGACGAAGTCTGCACCACTCATTCACACTAGTGGGATTACACCGAAGGCGCTAGGACCCAGAGGGAGCCAAAAATCTTCAGAAGGGCTGTCACCAAGGTAGGACTGCACATGTGTGGCACCTCGAGGCTGGCTCGCACCATATAGGCTAGCTCGGTGTTGACTCTCCAACCACCTCAGTACCTTTTTTTACCGAGGAGGTGCAGCATAAACTAACCTATTCTGTACATGATAGTCTGTATGACCCGTGTAAAAAGGGTCAGCTCAACAGTGTCTTCACAGCCCAGCCAACAAGGGAGTGAAGACCAAAAACAGGATGAGTGAGATTGGGGGATGGTGGGTGGGCATGTAAATGAGTGGTGGAGACTTCGTCCAAGAAGATCAATAATTACGGTAGGCACGTAATTTTCATATCTTCCTGGACCTCCACCACTCATTCACACTAGTGGGAGAGTACCGAGTTAAAAACAATCCCCCTCGAGAAGGATGGCTGAAGAGAGGAGCTCCCTTGGGACAGAAGTCCATTAAGGATTGTCCTGCCAAAGAAAGGATGCTGTCTGGCATGGACATCCAGGGCGTAGTGCTTTATGAAAGTGTGCACAGAGCTCCAAGTGGCTGTGTTACTGATATCTGCAATGGGCATGTTCCGAATCTCTGCCAGGGATGCCGCAACCGCTCTAGCAGAGTGGGCGCACACCCTGCCTTCCAGCTTGACCTGCGCCATTGAGTAGCAGTGGCGAAGACACGCTGCCAGCCATGCTGAAATGCATCTGATGGCAACAGGCTGACCCAGCCAGGCCATGCTGAACGAGACAGAGTTGCTTGGATTTTTGAATCTCTATCGTTCTGTTGATGTAGAACTGCAAAACCCTTTTCGCATCTAGAGAGTGAAGGGTATGCTCCCCTTCATTCTGGAAATTTGCAAAGTAGGTCGGAAGGACCAAGGGCTGGTTCAGGTGGAATTCAGAGACTACTTTGGGAAGGACTTTAGGGTGAGTCCTGAGAACCACCTTGTCCTTGTGAAATACTGTATACGGGGCGGGGTCTGTGACCAGTGCATGTATTTCAGATACCTTGCAAGTGGAGGTAATATACAAAGAGGCTGCCTTCCAGGTCAGAAACTTTGCAGGTTGCTAGAGGCTCAAAAGGGTTATGGGTGAGCATGTCTACCGCAAGATTGATATCCCATGCGGCTACCCATCTCCTGACTGGTGGTCTACTGTGTTCAAATTTATTAACAGGAAAACTCCAATGAGCAGGCTCATTTACAAGGAGGTCCTGGGAAGACAAGCACTTTTAGTCATTTGAAATACAGAACAACAGTAATAGTATAAAAGGACAATAGAATATACAGCATGATTATGTATAGTACTTTTTACAAAGGAAAATATATACAGCATTATCTACAAAGGATGTGTTAATATATACATGTACCTAAACACACACCCTCTATACACATTTACAGGTAAGCAATCACATAAACACAGGCACATATATACTTCAGGTTAAGGCTTTCATAAACATAAGAACAGTGTCCCAGTCACCTACATAGGGACAGAGTCATGGGCTCATGTGGGCATACCTCTATAAAGGAGATGCAACCTATACATTAAACATCACTGGTGAACTATGGGGCATGGGAGGGAATTTACAGAGGTGGATAAAAGAGTGGTGAGCTGCAAGGTCGAACCATGCTGAGGTAGGCGGGGGGGGGTAGGTGAGAGTGGGTTAGAGTGGAGAGCTGGGAAACTGGGTATGGGAGAAAATTGGGAGGACAGTGGGAGTGAAGTGTGATGCAAGTAGGGTAACCGATAAGGGGGCAGGGGTACTCAGATTAGCGTCATGCACAGAAATCTCTGGTTAGTCTGAGATCAGCTGTGATAGTAGTGCAAGTTGGAACCAGAGTGAGTGATGAGAGGAGAGGGGTACTGGGAATAGAGTGGGATGGGAAGGGTTAGGCGAGATACGAGAGGGAGGTACAATGTTTAGCAGCATGTACAGCGATCCCTAAGCTCGTCTGTGATCAGCTTCCTGAAGTGGTCTAAGGGTATTAGCATTTGTAACCTGAAAAGTAGCTGGGATTTGTTCCAGGTGAGGGGAAGGGCATGGGCTTATGGCGGTTTTTCCGAACTGGGACTGTACACGGGGAACTTCTAATGTAAAGAAGTTGTTAGTACATAAATATGTAATGGTCGTTGGATGAAAGAGAGTAACAATATGGGGGGACGTTTCACCAGGAGAGCTTTATACAGCCATGTCAGGGAGTGAGAGTCTAGTTGAGAGTGAGATCCAGCCCACACCAGCATAGAGCTCACAGTGGTGGGTGTGTCTGTGTGTAGGATACCTTAAGGAATCTCTTAACTAAGGGTAACTGAGCCACTGACGTGTATAGGCTTGTGGTAGGTCGCAATTGTGCAAAGATGCGCCTTTACTGTTGAGTATTGCAGTCCTACGTTCAACAGGTCTAGAAGATACTCTTAACACCTTGTTTGGTGAGCAAGTGAAAGGGTCCAGGGCGGACTTTGCACACCAACTGGAAAATTGTTTCCACTTTGTCGTGTAAGTCTTGCTAGTGGATGGCTTATGAGCTGCTAGGAGGATGTCTGAGATTCTCCGAGAGACGTTGAACCTACCCACTTCTATCTCCTCAGGAGCCAGGCATGGTGATTAAGGGAATCGCAGGTTGGGATGGACCACCTGATCTTGTGTCAGGAGGTCCGTTCAAAGGGGAAGTTGTCTTGGAGGAACCTCTGATAGTCCGTTATTTAACGGAAACCATATCTGATGAGGCCAGTATGGGGCGATGAGAGTCATGCTGCCCCCCTGCGCCTCTAACTTGAACAGCACCCTCTGAATTAAGGGAATTGGAGGAAATGCGTACAGAAAGTGTCTTGTCCACCTCAGACTGAATGCATTCTGACAGAAAGCACCAGGTTCTGGATTTCGGGAGCAGAATACAGGCAGTTTTGCGTTGAGTGGGGATGCAAAAAGGTCCAGGTCCAGAGTGCCCCACTCTTTGAATAGTGATTGCACGATGTTCACGTTGAGAGACCACTCATGAGGATACGCCTCCGTTCTGCTAAAGCGATCCACCAGATCTTTCTGGATTCCTGACAGGTAGACCACCTGGATCAGGGCTTCGTGCTCGAGACACCATTCCCACACTCTCATGGCTTCTCTGCACAGAGGGCAAGAGTGTGCTCCACCCTGTTTGTTGATGTAGTACATCACCACCTTGTCCATCTGAAGGAGAATTGTTTTGTAACAGAAGACATCCTTCAGGGCTCTGACAGCATACAGGACAGCTCTCTCATCTCCAAGACATTTATGTGCAGCTGGGACTCATCCCAACTCTACAGGCCCTGGGTGTAGAGGTCCTGACAGTGAGCTCCCCAAACAGTCAGAGATGGTTCCGTGGTGATGGTGATCTGCGTCTCCAGCAGGGCAAAGGGAAAACCTTGGAGAAGGTTGTCCTCCTTAGTCCACCAGGTGAGTGACCCTGCTAGAAGCTCTGTCACCTTGATGTGGAAGGATTGCGAAAGCATGGTCAGAGACCACTGAGTGTTGAGCATCCACTGTGCGGTTCTCATGTGCAAGCAGGCCAGGTGCACTGTGAACACGGACAATGCCATGAGACCTCGCATCTGCTGCATTGAGAGGGCCTAGAGTTGTTCTCCTTGATGAAGCAAGCCATCTGGAGAATGCTGTTTTTCCTGTCCTCTGAGAGGAAGGCTCTTGCCCTGGAGGTGTTAAGGAGAGCTCCTATGAAGAGTTGTTAGGAAGGCTGAAGCTGTGATTTTTCCAGGTTCAGGAGAACTCCCATGGAAGTAAGGAATTTGGAAGCCATGGAAACTGCTTCCTGTGTCTCTTGTCTGGAGGAGCTCACTAGGAGTCAATTGTCCGGATATGGGTACACCTGAATTCCGAGTTTTCTGAGATGCGCTGCGAGTACTGCAAAGCACTTGACTCATGGCGTCTAGGAAAGCCCACAGGGCAGGACTCTGAACTGGTACTGTTGATCCAGAGTCACAAAGCGTAAGTTTTTGTGGTGGCTTGGGTGTATTGGGACGTGTTGGCAGGTGTCATGCATGTCCAGAGATGCCAGCCAATCGTTTTGATGAATTAGAGGCAGGAGCGTTCCCAGTGATATAATCTTGAATTTCTCTTTGAACAGGTATTTGTTCAACTTCATTAGGTCTTGAACAGGGTGCATACTGCCTGTTTTCTTTGGAACTAGGAAGTAGTGATAGTGGAAACCTGTGTTCCGTTCTGCTTGCGGAACCACTTCTACTGCCCTGTTGACCAGAAGGCCCTGAATCTTGGAAGAAAGGAGGTCTGACTGAGTGGTAGACAGCTTGGGCTGTCATTTGGGTGGATGATCCAGAGGGATCTCCAAGAAACAGAGAGCTCTCAAATTATCCTGAGGACCATTTGTCTGTTGTGACAGACTTCCACTGGTTGTAAAACTGAGTTAGACGTCCCCCCCCCACCACCACCGAAGAGGAGTCCCCCTCGGGCAGTTGAGGTGGTACATGGGCCGGGTCTTCAGAGGGTGGCACTCAGCACCTTCGGGGCCTGTGCCTTCTGCTGTGTTTTCTTTCGCGGCTGTGGGGTTTGGTTCTTGTTAAAAGCCCCTCGACCTTTACCATGAAAGGACTGTTGGTTATGAAACTGCCAGCGGTTTCCAGCCTGCTGTGGGGCGGCAGGGGCCGCTCTGGCCACCTTAATAACAGTTCTGGTTCTCTGAGTGGCCTCCACCTGTAGGCCAAACAGATGAACCCCATCAAAGGGAAAATTCATGACTCTGCTGAGCATCATTAGTGAAACCTGAAGTCCTTAGTCATGAGTGACGCCGGGTGCAGATCTCAGCTGCTGCTGCTCCTCTACAGGCAGTGTCAAAGGCATTCATAGCAGCCTTAAGTTGCTGATTGTTGGACTCAATGCCCCTAGCGATGGTCTGAAGAAGTTGCGAGTCAACACCAGACTCCAGAAGAGCCTCAGCTCTTTCTTTGAGTGAATGCCAGAGGGTGTACTCATACTGAGAGAAACAGTCCTGATGACTAGCAATACGCATACCCAGGGTAGCAGCAGTGAACACTCGCTTCCCCAGAGTGTCTATTTTATGGGATTCTTTATTCACTGGATGAGCCGTGTATTCCTGGAAGAGCACAGCTTTGTCATTTTCTGCCAGAACCACTAGGGTGTCTGAAAAGGCTTGAGAAGCAAGGATCAGTTTATCCTTAGGGGGAGCATACTTCCTGTTATGGACTTAGCCACAGAAGGAATGAGCTCCAGTCTGTCCCACACCATTTGTGAAAGAGTCTCAAAAGAGGGTTGCACCAGTGGTGCTAGTTCCACAGAAACTGAAGGCACAAAAGCTTCCCAGGATCCACCTCAGAAGTCTGAAGAGCTCGGGTGGAATTCATATTCTTCAGTAGAGACTTAGAAGAGAGATCTTCGACCACAGGCTCTACTGAAGTGGAAAGCTTGCTTTCCACTCCAAAAAATGAATCCTCATCCAGATTGTTCCCTAAATGTAGATCAGGATCAGATTCAACATAGTCTCCCACTACCCCAGAAGGGATAATACAGATAAGTAAGGGAGGAAGGGTGGCAGGAGGTGCCACTCCCTGAACTGGAGTCGAAAACCCCAGCACCCAAGATGGCACTGGCGTCATGCATGGCACTGGCAATGGCACCACCAAGGCTGGAGATATGGGTGGTGCTGTGATCAGTGCCGGCTGAGCACCAGGGGTCCCCAAACCCAACACCTGGACACCCAAAACTGGAGATCTGAAAGTAAGAAAAGGAGTAGGAGGAGAAAACAGCACCTGTGCTGGCCCCTTCACTGCAGTTATATAAGGGGGAAAGGCACAAGGGAGTGGCATCGACAGCACCGAAGGTGTCGCGTGACCAGGCAGACCCAACCACTCTGCCCACAGGCCCACGGCCCCTGGGTCCCGGGTCTGGTCCACAGGCAAGGGCAGTAGGGACAACCACCAGACCCACTGCTCCATAAGAGTGGCCCAATGAAGAAACTGCTCATCGGAGGACCCCACAGGGGGTGGGGAGGGACTACAGAGCAGAGGACCACGGCCACTAGGGACAGAGGACACATATGACCCTGACGGAGCCAGGGTCGGCCTCCTGTCCCCAGCTACCAACGATTTCCATGCAGATGTACCAGAGTGCGACCTCAAGCAGTACTGCTCCTTCTTCGACCGGTGGGAGGAAGAACATAGTCTCCCACTACCCCAGAAGGGATAATACAGATAGGAAAGGGAGGAAGAAGGGCAGGAGGTGCCACTCCCTGAAATGGAGTCAAAAACCCCGGCACCCGAGATGGCACCGGTGTCATGCACGGCACTGGCAATAGTGCCGCCAATGCTGGAGCCACGGGCGGTGCCGTGATCAGTGTTGGCCTAGCACCAGGGTTCCCCAAACCCAACACCAGGACACCCGCAGCTGGAGACTTGAAAGTATGACGAGGAGTAGCAGGAGAAAGCAGTACCTGTGCTGGCCCCTGAGCCGTAGCCATGTGTGGGGAGAAAGGCACGAGGGAGCGGCATCGACGGCACTGAAGGTGTCACGTGACCAGGCTGACCCAACCGCTCTGCCTGCAGGCCCACGGCCCCTAGGTCTGGTCCACAGGCAAGGGCAGTCGGGACAACCGCTGGACCAACTGCCCCATAAGGCCGGCCCAATGATTAATCTGCTCACTGAAGACCCTCCCAGGGGGTGGGAAGGGACTCCGGAGCAGAGGACCACGGCCACTAGGGACAGAGGCCACATACGACCCCGACAGAGCCAGGGTCGGCCTCCTGTCCTCAGCTACTGACGATCTCCATGCAGACGTACCAGAGGGTGACCTCAAGTGGTACCGCTTCTTCTTCGACTGGTGGAAGGAAGATGAGCTCGAGGCCGAGGTGATCAGGAAAAGATCCACTTCTTTTTGTGCTTTTGGGAGGACTGCCCGTGGTCAGACCCCCCCCCCTTCGAAGAGGACGGCGGACCAGACAAACAGGTTACTCACCTGTAACAGTAGTTCTAGAAGTGGTATATGTTGTTCATCCACACTGTCTGGCATTGTCCCTTTCCCCTTTAAATCTTGCCGGAAGTCTTCAAGCTGGCTCCTCCCACCCACCCGGGTGGTAAATACCTCGGCTCCGCCCCGTGACACCAGATCTAGCCCGTTGGAAGCAAGATTTGTGCGCCTTAAGCCAGGGAGGCGGGAGGGGCAGGGATGAACAACCTGACCACTCCTAGAACTACTGTTACAGGTGAGTAACCTGTTTTTCTAGAGCGTGATATGTTGTTCATCCACACTGTCTGGCAGACTCCTAGCAGTTCTCTGGGAGGAAGGAGGCAAGGCGCACACCCCGTACTTAAGAAAAAGAGACTGGAGAACCGAGGCCCCAAAACCAGCATCATGTCATGACTCAAGGTCGATGTGGCAATGGGTAATGAAGGTGTTTGCTGACTTCCAGGTAGCAGCCCGACAGATTTCGTGGATAGGGATGTCCCTGGAAGCAGCCACTGAAGCAGCAGTATGGCGGGTAGAATGAGCTCTTATCCCTCTGGGAGGCTCCTTGCCTGCCAATTCATAACACAGACTTATGCATGATGTGATCCATCTTGCAATAGTCCGCTTGGCTACGGGTCTGCCAGAAGCGGCTTCAGCATAGGCGACAAACAGTTGGCAAACCTCTCCCCGAATTTCCACCATCTTCCCCTTATAGTAGGAGAGAGCATGTCTGCGGTCCAGAGTATGGAGCCTGTACTCGGCATCCGAGGTGTAGTTAGGGTAATATACTGGCAGAGTCAACACCTGGTTAAGGTGAAACTCTGACACCACCTTCGGAAGGAATTTCGGGTGGGGGCGCAGGACAACTTTGTCCCTGTGAAAGACCAGATAAGGGGAGTCCACCGAAAGCACCTGGAGCTCCCCTGTCCTTCTGGCTGACGTGATAGCCACCAGGAAGGCAGTCTTCCACAAGTGCGAGAGCTCACACTTGTGCATGGGTTCGAATGGCTTGCCCATGAGCTTTGCCAAAACCAGCAAGAGATCCCACAGAGGTGGAGGTTCACGCACCGGAGGGAATATGTGATCCAGACCTTTGAAAAGCGCCAGACCACTGTCTCCTGTGCCAATGTCGGCTGACCGGTCCACGCCCGGTAAGCAGAGATGGCTGCCAGGTGCACCCTAAGGGTCGATGACCGAAGACCCCCTTTGGAGAGGGACCAAAGGTAGTCTAGAATGTTAGCCACAGAGCAGGATAAGGGGTCCACGCTCTTTCCCTGACACCAAATGGAAAACCTTTTCCATTTGAAGGCATAACATTTCCTGGTCGATTCCTTTCGAGATGCTTCCACCACAGTGTAGACATCCTCGGAAAGACCCAGAGCCTGGAACTCTAGCCATTCAGGAACCAGGCTGTGAGGTGCAGGGATTGAAGGTCTGAGTGGAAGACCTTCCCCTGGTTCAACGATATCAGGTCCGGGCGTGTACAAAGCCGCTCTCTGGTCCTGCAGCTGAGGCTGAGGAGATCTGGATACCAGAAATGGCGTGGCCAATCTGGGACTACCAGGATCACCTTCGCCTTGTCCCTCCTCACCTTCAGTAACACCTTGTGGATCAAGGGAAATGGAGGGAAGGCATAAAGGAGGCTTGCGGTCCATGGCGTCGAGAAGGCATCCCCCTGCAGCAAGCCCTGCTGAGGGGGGGCGGGCATGGTACAGCCTCAGCTTGGTGTTCTCCTTGGAGGTGAACAGGTCCACCAATGGTTTGCCCCAATGGGAGAACAGATCGTAAGCTACCTCTGGATGGAGAGACCACTCATGGGATGTCTGGCCTATGTGGCTGAGAGCATCCGCCAGTTGGTTCGAGACTTCTGCCACATGGATGGCTGGGAGATCTGCCTCCAGCCGGCTGATGAAGGTCCAGATCCAGAGCGCCTCCCTGCATAGCAAACGGGAGTGTGTGCCGCCCTGTTTGTTGAGGTAGCACATGGTCGTGGTATTGTCCCTCTGGACTTGAACCACTTGACCCCGGAGCTGAGGAGCGAAAGCTGACAGTGCCAGTCTGACTGCTCTGAGCTCCAACAGGTTGATGTGGCATTGGGACTCCTCGGGGGTCCAGAACCCTTGAGCTCTGTTGTCCCCCATGTGGGCTCCCCAGCCCATGAGAGAAGCATCGGTCGTAAGGACGACAGTCGGCTCGGGGCGGACAAATGGGATCCCTTCCCGCAAATGACTCGAGACGGTCCACCATTGGCGAGCATCCCACATCCTCTGGGTGACAGCGACCAGCTGGTCGAAGAGACCCTGACGCTGAGACCACTGGGCGGCCAGCTCCCATTGAAGGGGGCGCATGTGCAATCTGGCCCAACGGACCACTGTGGTGCACACCGCCATGTAACCCAGGAAGCGCAGGAAGTCCCGGGCAGGGCGCAAGTGCCCAACCAGAAATGATTGGGCAAAGAAGGAAAGAACAGCCGCCATGTCCACCGGGAGCCGAGCTCTGGCTTGATGAGAGTCAAACTCTGCCCCGATGAAGCCCATCACCTGAGAGGGCATGAGTTCTGATTTGGCCTGATTGATTAGGAGGCCCAGGTGGGAGCAGGTTCAGAGGGTCGGGTCCCTGGACCTCTCCACCTCCTGTAGGGAGGAACCCGCCTGGAGCCAATTGTCTAGATAGGGGTAAATACGAACCCCTTGGCGCCGTAGATGGGCTACCACCACTGCAATGCATTTGGTGAAGACCCGTGGGGCTGATGACAGGCCGAACGGCATGGCTCTGAACTTGTACAGGGTCCCTTCGACCCTGAAGCAGAGGAACCGCTGATGGGATGGACGGATTGGGATGTGGTAGAACGCGTCCTGAAGATCCAGTGAACAGAACCACATGTTTCGTTCCAGAGATGGTATGATCTGGTTCAGAGTTACCATCCGGAAGGTGCGAGACCTGAGATATCGATTCAGGTCGTGGAGATCTAGGATGGGGCACCAACCCCCCGTCCGCTTGGGCACCAGGAAATACCTGGACACGAAGCCTGGGTCTGAAGGAGGATCCAGCACTGGAGCTACCACCTCCTTGTGGAGGAGCTGAGCAATGTCATCCCGAAGGGTCGACTGAGCGCCAATTGAGATCCTTTCCTCCCATGGGGCACGGGCCCAGCTGGGGGGGGTACTGCTCGAACTCTAGAGGCAGTCCCTGCCCGACCACTTCCAGAACCCACCTGTCCGAAGTGATACCGGACCAGGCGGAAAGAAAGTGGCGGAGCTGGCCCCCCACGGGAAGACCCAGAACTGGCGTGATGGGTGTAGGGGAGACCACCCCGACCCGTCACTGTGCAGGCTTGGAGGAGGAGGAGGCACCCAGATCAGCACCTCGGCCTCCTTTGCGGAGCTGTTGAGGACCTTGCTTGGGCCTAGGGCACCAAGTTTGAGCCTGCTGCTGTTGCTGACCTCCCTGGAAGGAGGGCTGTCTAACCGAAGGGGAAGAATGCCGAAAGGACTTCTTCTTGCGCTTCTGCTGGTTCTTGCCCGAAAATCCCTTAGCAGAGGTGGCATCTAAGGTGGCATTAGATTGCTCTATGCGCTGTAGATGACCTGCCACTCCCGGACCGAAGAGGTTGGTGCCAAGGAAGGGCACATCAACTAGCTTGTGCTGAGTATCCGCGGGAAAAGAGGATAACCTCAGCCAAACCCTGCGGCAAGTGGCTACTACGGCAGCTAGTGAACGGGCATAGGAATCACCAATGTCCAGAGCTGTTGTTTAGCAACAGCACGGCCCTGGTCCCAGACTTGCTTGACCGTGGTCTGCATGTCTGCTGGGAGATGAGGGAGGACTTCATCAAGCAACCCCAGAAGGGCGTGAGAGAAGTGTGCCATGATCACTGCTGAGCTAGCCTGACGAAGGCCTAGGGATGATGCCGCGTAAACCTTCAGGGCCGAGTGGTCCATATTTTTGGACTCCTTGTCCGGAGGGCGGTCAGTATCCGCAGAGCTGCCCGTGCGCCTAAACACTGAGGCAGTCACAAGGCTCTCAGCCGAGGGATGCTCAGTGAAACCCGCCAAGGACCCCATGGGCACCGCATACTTGTGGGCCATGCGGGCAGATGGAGCCAGGCAAGAGGCAGGACGCTGCCAAAGATCCAGTGATGGGCCAACTATGGCTTCGGCCACTGGGAAAGCCTCCATCGGGGTATCCCCCTCTTGAGAATATCCATGAGAGGATATTCCGCCTTCTTTTGTATGGGCTGCAAAGGCATACCTGTGGACTCCGAAATGAGTCGAAGGATGCCCTGGAAGAAAGAAGGGCCTTCCTCCAGGCCTGTTACTGACAGCTCATCATGTGAGTGAAGGCCAGTAGTATCCGAATCTGAGGAATCCGGACACAAGGGTCTCCCACCTAAGTCCCCCTCAATGCAACTAGGGTAATCAGGAGTGACCATAATGGACAACCTATGGGGCAAGCCCATAGTTGGTCGATCCTCCTTAGAGGGAGCCCCTCCCTGAGGCTGTTTGGGTGGTGGTTCCACCAAAATTGGTATGGAGCCCATAACAGGCTGACCAGAAATATGTACCGGTCCCACCAGAGGGAGGACCGGAGTCCTCAGAACCGAGGGAGTCGGTGTCGGACGAAGGGGCTGGGGCCAAGTAATGGCCGGTACAGCTGGAGCAGATGGCTTTTGACCAGTCAAAAGAAGTTGCTGCCTCATGAGGTCCTCATAACAATCAATGGAGTTTCCATCTAAGTCTCTCCTTGTCTGAGGAAGATGAGGAATGGTGGCGGCGCCTCTTCAGGGAGTGTTTGTGACCTTTTCTCAGTTTACTGACCGACGGGGTCCTACTCCTTAATCGAGACCAATGGTGTCGGCTCTGTCGGTCGGGAGAAGCTGGATTCGGTGAAAACCGAGGTTCTGGCTCTTGTCCCTTGATCGGGATGCCCGGACGGGTCTCCTCATCGAGGAAGGAGAGAATGGGTCCTCTCTCAAGGAGTCGCCGACAGGCGCCGGGCGATAACAGCTCACTGGTCGAGAGAAATCTCGCCGGTTCTGCCGTATTCTCAGCTTCAGTGCCCTGGCCTGACGGAAGGTCTGAAAAGCCGGCAGCCAAGGAAGCTATCTCGACCATGGCCGAGACTGCCTGCTCCTGAGAGTCGGACCACTCTCGGTCCCAGGAATGTCTTCTTCAGGTAGAAGAAGATGATTTGGGGTCCTTATCCTTTTTCTTGGATCGGGAGGAGTGTGAGCCCGAAGGCACCTCACCCTTAGTAGGGAGAGACTGGCACAACTCCTGGAAGGATCCCGTGAAGGTGGAGCCCAGGTTGAGCGGCATGAAGAAGCTGCGGTTGGCCGAAGCTTGGGCAGCTTCCTCTTCGAAGGCTGCCATCTGCTTGAGCTGCTCGGGCAGATCCCACAGCCGCGGAAACCGCCCACCTGGCCTCCTTCAATTTCACGGTGGATTGCTGACTCGGTCTCTCAACAAAACGGCGCTTGCAGTCCTCCAGAGCAGGTGGGATGGAAGCTCCAACAGATGGTGTGCCGAGATCAGCGCACAGCCCAGGTAGTAGACGCACGAGAGGTGGGGATCAGTGAGAGACATTTTTTGTCCACAAGGGCACCGGCGAAACCCGGGGGACAACTTGTCCTCCATATCTGAAGCGTTCGGATCTGAATTGTAAACTCTGACGAGTTTTAAAGCGAGTAAGTGCGGCGAAAACCATCAATTTGACTCCAGGGCCTATGGTACTTGCAAAGTAGTATGAGGGAACCTGTATCTTCCAGCAGAAAGGAAGATATGACGTCATGGGGTGGATCCGAGGTATTTACCACCCAGGTGGGTGGGAGGAGCCAGCTTGAAGACTTCCGGCAAGATTTAAAGGGGAAAGGGACAATGCCAGACAGTGTGGATAAACAACATATCTACGCTCCTAGAACCCGCCCTACTGCTAAAACAGCTTTCAAGTGAAGTCTCACTACTGTCACCATTCATGGTCGACTCAGTCGATGGCTGGCTGAAGAAGACTTCCTTTCTTTGTTACTTCAGACGAAAATTAGAAAAATATTGTATACTTTTTTTTTTTAAATAATATAACAAAGAACTAAATAAAATCAAACACTGAACAGCTAAACTGATGTCATACAGACGTAAAGATCTGACTCCAGGCAGGTGAGCAACATTGTCACTGAAGCGCATTCGATGGTGGGGAAAACAGGAACTGAGGCGGTTGGAGAGTGGACACTGAGATAGCCTATACAGTGCAAACCAGCTTCATGGCACCGCACATGCGCAGTCCAGCCTTGGCATCGGCCCTCCTGTGTACCATTGCCTCCAGAGTAGTCCCACTAGTGTGAATGAGTGGTGGAGACTAAGTCCAGGAAGATCTGTGGGTGGAAGGGCAGGGGTGGGCAACGAGTCAAGAAGTGGAAGGGGGGGGGCGCTGTGGAACCCGAGCAATATGGCCGCTGATCCTTAGAGCGCTATTAACATTGACAAAACTAATTACTTATTTGGGCAGTTCTCCATCTAACAACCCAACAAACTTTGTAGTGGAAACATCAGGAAACAAGAGATGGGTAACCCACACAAAGAAAAACAATCTGGTGAAGGAGCTAGATCAAAGGAGACCTTAGGAGCTTCTAACTTCTGAACAGCACTGGGCCGAGAACCTGACCATGAAGCAGGAGCTAGAGAAGAGACTCTTTAGTCCCTGGGAGGAAAAAAATGAATCACCTCATTATTTCAGTAGCGGGACTCTCTAATAAGTTTGATTCCCTTACCACGAGGGTCACCACTGTGGAAACCATACTAGAATTGGTCACCGTAGCATTGGTGTTGGCCACTAAAAATGGAAATTACATACCTACCGTAATTCTTGATCTTCTTGGACGAAGTCTCCACCACTCATTCACACTAATGGGATCTACCCCAGAGGCGCTAGGACCCAGTGGGAGCAAACTTTTCAAGAGGGTCAGCGCCAGAGATGGAGCCACGAGGAAGCAGCACCGCTAGCCGTGGCTCGTGCAGCAAAGACTACCTTGGCGTCGACCCTCCAACTGCCTCAGTACCTTTTTTTACGAGGAGGTGCAGCTCAACTAACCTAGAGGTCTAACCTAACAAAATTGGACATAAGATAGTCCAAATGACCCATGTAAGAAGGGTCAACAATAGAGTCTTCACAGCCCAGCCATTGAGGGAGTGAAGACCAAAAACAGAGACGTGAGCTCGGGGATGGCGGGTGGGCGTGTGAATGAGTGGTGGAGACTTCATCCAAGAAGATCAAGAATTACGGTGAGGCAGTAAGTTCCATATCTTCCTGGACCTAAAGTCTCCACCACTCATTCACACTAATGGGAAAGTACCAGCGCTAACACCCCCCGACACGGGCGGCAGGAGGAACTAAGAGGTCACATACTTAGGACAGAAGTCCATTAAGAATAGTCCTACCAAATGACAGATGTTGTCTGGCATGGACATCTAAAGCATAGTGCTTAACGAAAGTATGCACTGAGCTCCATGTAGCCGCATTGCAAATGTCTGCAACAGGCACGTTGTGGATTTCCAGAGATGCCGCGACTGCTCTAGTAGAGTGAGCGTACACTCTGCCTTCTAGTTTGTGCCGCAGTGGCGGAGGCATGCTACCAGCCACGCTGAAATGCACCTAATAGCAACAGGCTGACCCAGCCAGGTATCGCTGAAGGAAACAGTTGTTGAGCCTTGCTAATTTCTTTTGTTCTATCCAGATATAATCGTAGGGCTCTCTTAAAATCCAAAGAATGAAGAGTATGTTCCCCTTCATTCTGAAAGTTAGCAAAGTAGGTAGGTAGGACTAAAGGTTGGTTTAGATGAAATTCTGAGACAACCTTAGGAAGAAACTTAGGGTGAGTCCTAAGAACTACTTGGGGAGGTGACTACAGCATGTATTTCAGAAACTCTATGGGTCAAAGTGATAGCCACCAGGAAGGCCATTTTCCAGATGATGAACTTCAACTTGCAGGTAGCTACAGGCTCGAAAGGTTTCCAAGTGAGCATGTCTAGCACAAGGTTAATGTCCCAGGCTGTGACTGAACGTCTGATAGGAGGTTTGGTATGCAGAATGCCCTTAAGAAGCCTCTTAACTACAGGCAACTGAGCCAGATCCCATTAGTGTGAATGAGTGGTGGAGACTTTATATCCAGGAAGATTGGCAATCCTGCTATGTGGGCTTTTGCCTCAGTAATTAAAGAGAATATGCATCTACGCTCTTGGCTGGAAATGTTGGAAAACCAGTCGAGAGCCCACAACATAGGAATACTGGGGCTAGTTGAACAATGTGAAGGGGATCACTTAATCCTGTTTTTACAAGAAAGGATCACACAAAAACTGGGAGCAGAGGCAACCCCAATAGCACAAAAAATACAAAAGGCCTACAGAGTTGCTTTTTGGGGACGCCAAGATAATGCTGAGGCCCCACGTACTGTGATGATGGTTCTTGATGGACTGGGTTCGCAGGACACACTAATGGCCTTGGCAAGAAGGAAGAAAGTTCCTTCTCCACAAGGGAAACCAAATAAGACTTTTCCCCGATTTATCGTATGCGACCAGAGGAGGAAGTGGTTCATAGAAACATAGATTTTGACAGCAGATAAGGACCGCTTGGCCCATCTAGTCTGCCCATTTCCCTACCTACAGGATAAGCCACAGATCCTAGTTAACCAACAGCCTATTTCTTCCTACCCACCACAAGAATTGCCTTATGTCTGTCCCATGTATTCTTGAATTCTCCCACAGTTCTAGACCCCACAACCTCCTCAGGAAGGCTGTTCCATGCATCCACTACCCTCTCTGTGAAATAATACTTCCTCACATTGTCCCTGAACCGCTCCCCCCCATCTTTAAATTGTGTCCCCTTTTTCTTGCATATCTCTTTTTCTGAAAGATGCTACTCTCTTGGACTTTGTTGATTCCACTGAGGTACTTAAAAGTTTCTATCATGTCCCCCCCTCTCCCGCCTTTCCTCAAGGGTATACATATTAAGCTCTTTTAGTCTCTCCTCGTATGGCTTCTCTTTTTTTTTTTGTTGACCAGGTAAGTGCACTAGACAAATCCTGCCTAATTTCAGGCACGACCCGGGGAGGGGGATACAGATGAATGCCAACTGACCTTGAACCAGATTAAGCTGTTGGTGGTATTTTTAGTGAATGAGGGGAATTTGGCCAGGACACCGGGGAAATTCCCCTACTCGCTGGAGGCAGAGGGCGCTGTGTGGCTGAGCAGCGTTACTGCTCAGTGGCGTCTGGAGCTTTGACTGAGGCAGACGTGCGGGAGGCTGAGGAGTGGGTCTCCTCCTTGGCTCCCTTTGCAGTTTTCTATGGAGACCTGCGCTGAGGAAACACGGATGGAAAGTAAAATAATGTAGATGGAGGCAAAAGAAGATGCAGAGGACTCACTGGGGGAGGCGGTTTCCCGAGTCCAGGTACAACAACAGGAAGGTGGGCTTGAAGAGCATGGTATGGAGCAAGCTTTAAGGTCCCAAGTTGATGAGGTGGAACGCTGCTACCAAGCAGCGAGGATGCGTTTACAGAAGGCACTAGAATGAAGGAAGGAATTAGCGGTGGCACAGGAAATGGAAATACAGGCTGAAAGAATTGATACAGACGTGGAAGGAGGAGAGAATGCAAGCGAGGAGAGGGCGAGTCGAAATGGCGATTGTTTGTAATCGGAGTATGCAGGCAAAACGGGGGTAAACCAAGATACAGGGGGAGATGAAACATTGGAGCAGCAATCAGGAGTTTTGGGGTAGATAAGAGGGAACTGAACATAATAACTGGACAAACGGCAGACACAGGTAGTGTTAATGCTGATTCTACCCAGACTGTTGCCAGTTGTAACATTCACGACTGGGTCCTCTGCAGGAGGCTCAAAGAGACATTTAAAAGAGGGGGGCAAAGCAGGAAACTACAGAGTCGAGTTGTGGATGGGCCCAGGCAGGGGCAAGACCGACTGCAAGTGGGAAAAGACCCAGACAACTGGGTAGAAACAGCCTTGCAAGCTGCAGGATGGGTGAAAAGCCCTACAGGGAATGGGTGGGATGCAAATCTAAGTAAAGAATCCTCTTCTGCTGTTTCTGGAAGTTTAGAAGACCCCCCCTTCCTGAGATTACAGTATCTCACTCATTACCCCCAGGACAGCTCGCCCCTTTAGGAGAAGAAATACTTCAACAACGAGATGACCCTCATCCTTTGTTACAGATTATTAGGGATCAAGAATCAGAAGGTTCAAATGACTTGATGGAGGGAACTGAGAGAGAAAAGGAGGTGGTGCACCATGGAACCACTTCTGTGGATGTGTCAGAGCATGATTCTCTGGTGGCAAACTCTGACAAAGTATGGCATGGGAAGGTGACAGAGCATTTATTTCCAGCTGATAAAGGCCCTTTGATGGAACCTGCAGAAAGAAGAAACGCTGTACGATTAAAATACAGGGGTGATGTTGATACAGTTCCAGACAGGAAATTTGTTGGCAGAGTTTTGTTGAAGGACAGTATGAAGTATTATGCATACGAAATTTATGCTTTAATACATGTACCAGGAAATGTGATATTTGATGTTAGTTTTAAACATCCTGCAGGATTAGAAAGATTTTGGAAACAATACCGGATCATGAAACTTTCACCCTTATGGAGGCCCTTTTTGGCGATACCGCTAACGAAACCCCTAACAAAAAAAATTACGGTCTTATTTCGTAATGAAGGGGTAAACGTTGCGGATATCACATATTGGTTACAGCAGCATTGTACTATTAAAGGTTTTCCTGACCCTATTTTAGACGAGGAACAATTGTGAACGGGGGGATGGAAATATCAAGTGGTTCTGAAGTTGGTGAATGGTCAGACTAATCATCTACCAAATTGTTTTTTTCTGGGCCGGGATAGGGGGGTGATTTTCTATCCTGGGCAACCGAGGGCTTGTTTCAAATGTGGAGATGTGGGTCACCTTAGTAATGTATACGATAAGCAAAAATGTGGATTGTGTGGGGATTTGGGGCATGTAGGGGCTCATTGTCGGCAACTGTTAAAATGTAATTTATGTGAGGAACAGGGGCATTCTTTTCATACCTGCTCATGGGCCTCGCATAACGATGTAGACAGTACTGTTAGAGCTGAGCAGGATATATATGTAGCTACAGCGCAAAGACAGAAAATGAGGATGGTTGAGTTGTTGACAAAGGTTCCTGTTAGAACTCCATTACCACAAAGGGCTCCAAGGAAGACAGGGGAGGCTGTGACCATACCTCTCAACCATTTGTCACTGAAATGAGGGATATGGACATTTTTGGACACTTAAAATGAGGGACAATGAGGGACACAGACCCTCAGAATGAGGGACACATCCTCAAATATGAAGATACAAGCTCAGAACACTGTGAAAACCATAGTGTTACTTGTACAAGGTTTCTTTTTGATTTAGTATTTTAGAATATTAAGAGTTTCTGCTTTAAAGTCTGAATTTACAGCACATTCTCTGTGTTGGCGGCACCTTTTCCATGAGGGACAGATGTGGGACCAGCAATTTTAAGGGCCAAAATGAGGGATGTCCCTCATAATGAGGGACACTTGAGAGGTATGGCTGCGACTGAGGAAAAAGTAGGAGAAGAGAACCTAGAGAGAAATACCCAAAATGGTGCACAAGATGGAGGTGGGGAAATGGGAATAGAGGAGGAGGTAGAAGTAATAAAACACGCTTGTCAGGAAAAAAGAAGTGATAGGGAGCAGAAGGAGGTAGAGCAGGTAGGAGACATGGGAGAAGAAGGTGCTTCCATGCCCCCCCCCCCAGTACAGTTAGAAACAGATTTCCAGAGGGTGACCAGATCCAAGGCAGGAAAGTTACTAACAGCTGCCGTGATACAGCCCAAAAAGCTGGAGGAAGTAGCAGTACAGAACTTGTATGCCCTGTTGTTTGAGGAAGGGATGGAGGAGGATGGCTGTGAATCAGATCTTTCCTCAGTAGCCTCTTCTCAAGCGGATGGAGTTTCAGAGTCCGGCCCTCCAGAAAAACTGGAAACTAGGAAAAGCAAGAAGAAAAAATGAGTAACAGTGGACATTTTCTAAATTTTTATAAAGTAGTTATGGCTATCTCCTTTCTTACGGTTAATGTCAATAGCATAAAGTCCTATGAGAGGAGGCAGAGCACCTTTTTGAGTCTCAGCATTGGGGGTGGGCAAGTTATCTTGTTACAAGATACTCGGCTACATTCTTTAGCTGAAGTACAAATTGCACAGAAAGATAGGAGGTGGGGTGTCTCGTACTGGTCGGTAGGAGAGGAAGAGTGCTCTGGGATAGGGGTACTTTTTAAAGGAGCTATTCAGGTGTTACATGTGTATGACACAATACCAGGAAGGACCATGGTTATAGATGTGATTTTACAGAAAGAAGTTTTTCGGATCATAAACATATATGCCCCGCAGACTAAAGCAGAAAGGTCTGAAGTGTTTAGACAGGTAGAACCTTACTTAAAACACTTCAAAATTGGTACTATGTGGAGGAGATTTTAATTGTGGGCTTTCACATAGGGACTGGGGAAGGGCGACACAGAAAATCTTTTGTGATACCAATACTTTGCTAGTGGTCATGCGTAGAAATAACATAAAAGATATATATGATATCCTGCAACAGGAACTGAAACATACTTTTTTAAAGGAAAACTATCTACTAGGATAGATTTTTGGTTAGTATCAGCAAGAATGACTTGTCAAAGGGTGGAGGTGTTACCTTTGGAAACCTCAGACCATTTGGTAGTTACATTAAGTTTGGGGGACAGACAGAAGTTAATGGTAGGGAGGGGTTGCTGGAAAATGAATATTTCAAAGTTGCAGGATGCCATAGTAGAAAAATCTATAAAAGAGTTATTTCAGGCAAGAAAGGATATATGTTTTATGTATGAGAGTTCAATTGAATGGTGGGAAGATGCAGAGAGGGATCTGCAGTATTGGTATGGAACTTTTACAAAAAGACAGGCTAAGGATAGATATATTGCATATCTAGGACTAAGGGCGAAATATTTGCAAATCCTAACACAGGTGGGGGATAGAGAACGTAATATAGCAAGGATACAGAATGTAAAAAACAGATGAGACAGTATTTACAGGAAACAGTAAAGAAAATGTCAAATCAACAGAAATATAGGACACGAGGTACAAAAGAGGAAGTAAAACCTTATGAGGGAGGGACGCAAGGGGTACAAAAGGTGACTATGACAGGTCTCAGAGATAGACAAGGGAATTTAAAGGACCATAATCAAGATATAATGCTTACTATACAGCAGCATATGGTAGACACTTTTCAAAAAGAAAGGAAGGAAGGTCAAGAGTTTCTTACAGAAATAGAGATACCGACATTGTCAAGGGAGGAGAAAGAAGGTTTGGTTGCTCCCATTTCGGTGTTAGAAATTCGGGACGCTATTTTACAGTTATTTGCCACGACGACTCCTGGAAAGGATGGGATACCAAATGACTTTTATAAGCATTATATTGAGATTTTGGTTCCCTGTTTAGGAGTGCTTTACAACGCCATTTGGGAAGAAAGAAGACTTGCCCCCTAGATGCAGATGGGAATGATGTTTTTTCTCTTTAAAAAAGGGGATCCATATGAATTAAAGAATTGGAGGCCTAAATCTATTATTCCTGTACTCTCCCGGGTCGTACCTGAAAATAGGCAATTGTCTTGTTCAGTGTACCTACCTGGTTAACAGAAGCTAAATAAATAAATAAACGTTACTGAACACTGATTATAAAACACTTGCAAAAAAACTTACGAAAAGGTTGGCACATATAGCACAGAAAGTAATTGTTCAGGAGCAGACTTGTGCAGTCCCAGGTAGAAATGTTGTACAAAATCTGGTATTTATTAGGGAGACTGTGGAGCAAAGTTTAGGTAAGAATTTAAGTGGTTATTTAATGTCAGTGGATCAAGAAACTGCTTTCGATACACTAGGACAGGAATATCTTTGGAAAGTATTGCACCATTATGGGGTCCCACAAGGGTTTATAGAGATAGTGAAGGTGTTGTATAAGGAGGCTCAGGCTGTACCTTTGGTGAATAGTTTTTTAGGGGTCCCGATTTATTTGAAAAATGGGGTAAAGCAAGGTTGCCCAATGAGCCCCTTATTGTATGTTTTTGGTTTGGACCCTTTATTATGGAAAATTGGGTGAACCAGGGACATCAAGGCTATAATTAACAATGATGGTTATGAATTTCAAAAGGTCTCAGCTTATGCAGATGATTGTGTTTTTACTGTAGCAGATGGAGAATCAGGAGCTAATATTTTGACAATGGTACAAGAGATTTATAATACAACAGGTATTAGAGTTAACATGAATAAAAGTATTGTTTTGGTTTTAGGGAATAGTAAGAATATAGAACATTTTCCAATTCCGATGACTAAGGACCAAGTTAAAATTTTGGGAATATATTTTGGAACGAAGGAGTCAGAAGTTCAAAACTGGAATGAGGTTTATGATAAAGCAAAACTTAAAGTACAGGTATGGTTATCTTGGAAGATGTCTAGGAGAGCATACATAGCGCCTATTTTTTTGTATGTATCCCGTGTGTTTCCCCTGCCATACAAAATGCACACAAAAGTTTTGGGTTTGTTTTTTCATTTCTTATGGGGTAGTAGGTTGAATCCAGTCAAAAGAAATCACACTTATAGGGTAAGTAAAGAAGGAGGGTTGAATATGTTACATCCCCTAGTTTGTTTATTTGGTAATTTCTTTTTTAGCTCCATTTGCCCTTTGTTAGTACAGACACCAGGGATAGGGCAAACCTTTTTTAGCAGCATGGCGGAGAGGGAAATGGCACCCCGCAGAACGGATGCTCCCTAGTTATGTACAAACTACAATCCGTTACATTAGAACCTGGAAGATGGAGTTGGCATGGTGTATGGGGAAAGGGAAGAAATTGTTTTACAAGACAGTTTTGGATACTTGGTATCGAGAGGACCCAGTGTTTAAGGTATCTTCTCTAGTTAATATCACTTTGTTGTTGGAGGGAATGACAGACCCAAGAATACCTCTGAAAATGCAAGATTTTGCTTGGATCTGTGGTCATCAGAAACTGCAAGTAAAAAGCAATCTGAAGCATAAGCAGATAGATGAGAGAAGGTGTGGAGAAACAGCTTGTGCTGGAGTTGTGGAGACAATGCAGCATCTTTTTTTTGACAGTATTCATGTTCATGATTTTTGGAAATTGCTGTCGGATTTATGGGGGGAATAGTTAATTTTGTTAATAAATTATGCTGTTTTGGTTCTAGGGCAAATCCCGGCTACCTGGGCGAAAGGGGCAAACAGTACAGTCCATATTTTATTGGTATGTATAAAATGGTCCATTTTGCAGGTGAGATGCCTGAGAGTTCTACAAGGTAAAGTAGTTCAACAACAAGATGTTTTTTTTCGAATACAGCAGGAACTGGACAATATTTATGAATATGAAAAATGTACCCTGGGGCAAGAAATACTTGCGAAATTATGGAGGAATGTTGACTGGGTGGGGTAAGGGTGCTTTGTATTAAGGAAGGGGATTCTTGCCATATGGAGAGTCATAAGGTGAAATATGGAAGTTAGTTATTACACTTTTCCTTTTTTGATTTACTTTGGTGATTTGTTTTATTTTTATTTCTTGGGATCTGGAAAAGATAGAAGAGTTAGTTATATGAATAATTGTTTGCAAGTGTTTTTTTTTCTTCTTTTGAGCCAATACAAAATTTTAGTATGATTTATTGCTATCATAGGTTTTGATGATGTGTTAATTTGTATTTTGTTTTTGAATGTTGAATAACAATTTCCCCTACTCTTTTCGATAAGTGCCATGGGATCTTTTAACATCCAAATGAACTACCACCAATCCAGGCAGATGGGACCTTGGTTTAACGTCTCATCTGAAAGACGGCACCTCAGAAGTGCAGCACCCCTCTCATGCTGCACTACAGTGTCAGTACTGGGATATTAACCCAAGTGCCAGATGTGGGAACTGAACCCATAGCCCTCTGATCTCCTGGCCTCAGAGGCGAGTGTGCTACCTACTGAGCCACTGACACCGACAGACCCTGCACCATTCTAGTTGCCCTCCTCTGGACTGCCTCTATCCTGTCTATGTCCTTGCGCAGATGGGGTCTCCAGAACTGGACGCAGTACTCCAGATGGGGTCTCACCAACTGTCTGTACAGAGGGATAACAAATTCAAGTTTTCTGCTGGTGATGCCTCTCCCTATGCATCCCAGTATACCCCCAGCTCTCCCTACTGCCTTCTCACATTGCTTGCTAACCTTAAGGTCATCTGATATGATTACCCCCAGGTCCCTTTCCTTTTTGGTTTTTGTTACTACCTTCCCCTTCCCCCATTGTGTAATCTTCCCTTGGGTTTTTGTTTCCCAGGTGCATTATTTTGCACTTCTTTGCATTGAATCCTAGCTGTCATACTTCCGACCATTCCTCCAACATTGCTAAGTCCCTACTCATCCTTTCCATGCCTCCTTGTGTATCAACCCTGTTGCAGATCTTTGTGTCATCTGCAAAGAGGCGTACTTTTCCTTCCAGTCCCTCTGCAATGTCACTTATAAAGACATTAAAAAGGACTGGACCCAGTACTGAACCCTGCGGTACCCCACTAGTAACCCCTCTTTCTTCAGAGTGGACTCCATTTACAATTACCTTCTGTGTCCTGTTGTCCAGCCAATGTTTTACCCAGGCTACCACCCTAAGACCCACTCCCAGGCTGGTTAATTTGACTATTAATCTTTTGTGTGGGACTGTGTCAAATGCCTTGCTAAAGTCTAAGTAGGCCATGTCCACAGCTCCTCCCTTGTCTACTACTTTGGTCACCCAGTCAAAAAAATCAATTAGATTCATCTGACATGACCTTCCCACTGTGAACCCATGCTGCCTTGGGTCCTGTGCCCCACTGGACTCTAGGTACTCAACAATTCTTTCCTTCAGAAGTGATTCCATCACTTTCCCTACCACAGAGGTCAAACTGACAGGTCTGTAGTTTCCTGCCTCTGTCTTGGTCCCACTTTGTGAAGAGAATCACATCTGCCTTCCTCCAGTCCTCGGGTACCACACCATCCTCCCATGATTTGTTAAAAAGGGTAGTCAGTGGTTTCACTAGTTCTCCCCTTAATTCTTCTAGAATTCTGGGGTGAATTCCATCAGTCCCCATTGCTTTGTCCACCTTCAGTTTTAGGAGTTCTTTCAGAACCCTTTCTTCTGTGAAAGGACTGGGATCGACCCCCCTATCCAGAGTGCTTCTGTTAATTGGATTAGGCACCTCCCCCTCCTCTTTTGTGAATACTGATCAGAACTATTTGTTTCGGTATCCCTGCTTTTTCACTATCCCCCTCTGCCCACCCACCGTTCATTCTATTCAGCCTCACTATCCCTCCCTTTGTCTTTCTACACTCCCTGATGCACCTATAAAAGGTTTTATCTCCCTTCTTCACAGAGTTGGCTATCCTTTCCTTAGTTTGGGCCTTTGCTATTCTGACTTCCCTCCCTGCTTCCTTCTGCCTTAACCGGTACAGCTCTCTGTCCTGCTCCTTCTATGTTTCCTTATACTTCCTAAATGCTATCTTTTTCTCCCTGACTTTCCTCGCCACCTCTTTTGAGAACCATAGTGGCTTTTTCTTTTGTTTTGGTTTATTTGCTTCACACAGTCTTGTTGCCTCTGTGATGGCATTTTTGATGATTCCCCATTGTTGCTCCACCCCTCCTTCTAGCCTGTTTGCTAGTGCTTTTCTGAGGCACTCTCCCATCTTGCCAAAGTCAGCCCTCCTGAAGTCCAGTACCCTCACTTTTGTATGGCTTGACTCTGTAGCAGAGTTTAACGTGAACCACACTGTCTGATGGTCACTTGTTCTCAGATGGCAACCCACTTCTAAATCTGAGATCCTCTCACTGTCCCCATTTGAGAGTACGAGGTCTAAGACTGCTTCCTCATGAGTGGGTTCAGAAACTAGCTGTCTGAGGCATGCCACCTGTAGGGCATCAAGAATGGCCCTGCTCTTGGATGTGGCTGCAGCAAGTGTGTTCCAGTTAACATCTGGCATATTCAGGTCTCCCATCAACAGTATCTCCCCTTTCTCTGCCATCCTAAGAATGCCTTCTATCATATCCTTGTCCATTCCCTCCCCCTGACCTGGGGGTCTGTATACAACCCCTGTGCGGATTGTGGTGCCACTTCCAGTCTCCAAGGTCACCCACAGTGCCTCCTCTCCTCCCTGTTTACTCTTTTGTTCAGTTGCATTTATCCCTTCCTTTACATAGAGAGCTACTCCTCCCCCTCTTCTCCCCTCCCTGTCTCTCCTGTAGGTTACGTACCCTGGTATGTTAACATCCCAGTTATGGTCCTCTGTGTACCATGTTTCTGTGACTGCTACGATATCCAGGCATCCCTCTTCCATCAAGGCCACCAGTTCAGGGAGCTTGTTGCCCAGGCTACGGGCATTGGTACTCATTATCCTCCATTTCCTGATGACCTTACTCCTTTTTGCCCCATCCCTGTCCTTCTTGCCTGTCACTTTCTCCATTTACCGCTGCCCTTCTCCCTATCGACATCTCTATGTTGGTGTTTACTGTATTTACTACTGACTTTTTTGGGGGGGGGGGGCTGGGATTTCCCTGCTCCTTTCCAGTGCCTCCCCCCTTGGCTAGTTTAAATACTTGCCAATGAAGTATTTAAACTTATCACCAAGGATCCTGGCTCTCCTCCTGCACAGATGCAGCCCATCATGTCAGTATAGGCTTGCATCACTCCAGGTGGACCCCCAGTCCCCAATGAAGCCAAATCCCTGAGCTCTGCACCAGTTTTTCAACCACTGATTGAATCCCATGGTGTGGAGCACCCTAGCCTCTCGTACGCCGTAGACAGGCAGCACCTCGAGAAGGTTACCGTGTGTCTGTCTTCAAGGCCCCTCTCCAATTCCACAAACTCTTCCTGCACTGCTCCGATCCCTTAGCCAGGTCATTTGTCCCTAGGTGGACAATGACATCCAGCTCCCTCCCCTGTGCAGCTGCTCTGGCAATCCAGAGGATTTGCTCCCTGTTCCTCCAAGCCACGGCACCAGGCAGGCACCTTACCTCTCTCCTTCCTCCCCAGTTCTACCTTCCTAACAATGGAGTCCCCCACCAGGGTTGTTTCCTTCCCCTGTGGGGTCCCAAGCCACCCTCCTGTGGGTCTCCTTTGTGGAAGTTCCCAGCATCCTCCTTGGTCTCCACTGTGGGTGCCTCCACAGAGGAACCACACTTTGCCAGAATGGCATAGGAATTGTGGAGAGGTACAACTGGAGGGATTCACCTCTGTTCCACCACCCTCACCGATGATGTAAGGGTGATGCTGCGTGAAGCAGGAATACCGCATGGCCTAATCTTCCTGGCGCGATTGAGAATCGTGCAACACGACAAGATTTTCCTCTTCTTTGAATCGGCGAAGGCTCTTAAATGGTGCCAAAAAAAATGCTCCTTCTCGTAGGAGAGAGATGGAGGAAGACAGTCCTTCATCTGAAGATGATGTTCCTTGAGGGACCTGGCTGTTCTGGAAAAGTCCTTGGACAGCATTGGTAAAGGGATGGGAGGTTCTTATTATCAAAAGTTAATTTTATGTTACCCATACACAAACTGTTCATTTTGGTATATTAGTTCTCAGCTGGTCTGGACTTGAACACTGGGACTTGGATTGCACAATTAGTTCTATTCTACCTACCCCATTAATGTCCTAATTAATTTGTAAAAGCCTAAAGGTTCTCCAGTTATAGGTTGAAACTGTTTTCTTTGCTTATTTAGTTTATGCACTTATTAATTCTTAGAACTGTATGTCAGGGTTGTGGATGGGTTCTGTCTGGTAATAAGCTCTGGGGGTTCTTTCTTTTTTAACACTAGTTAGTGTAGTTACTTTGGACTTGCATGGAGACTAAGTCCCTATTATAGGGAAGGACCATGGATAATATTACTGTGAACTTGATATTTCTTTTATCAAACCATGTGGCTCATGGACTATTACAGCAGTCAGATTATTAAAAATGTTTATAAATTAATAGCTATTCCCTCTCAGGATGTATCGTATCATTTAACAAACCTAACGTGTGTATTAAGAGGAGTAACACCCTCATTGTTTTATATATACTAACATACTAAAAGCCAGCAGAATACGCCTGATGGTCAGTCGTGTCTGCTCGGTAGCCAGTCTCCTAATGGGTGCTCACTTTTCCACCCCCAGCGAGGGTCATCTTTGGCTTCAGTTTTCCCTTGTACCTGTCCCACCCTTTCTTGAAGCCCTCCTCCTCCACCAGACTCCCGGGCAGTGCATTAAATGGCTCCACCACCCTTTCAGTGAAATAATGTATCCTGCGTTCCCCCCATTCCCCCCCTCTAGCTTCCACTCATGCCCCCAGTTGTTTCCCCCTTCTTTAGTCTGAACATCTCTTTGGCTCCGCCATTGTTTATTCCTTTTACATATTTGAAGACTCCGATCATGTCCCCCACGTCTCTCCTTTCCTCCAGCGAGTACAGCCCAAGTATATCCAGCCTTTCTTCATAGGGTCTCCCCCATGCCCGGTATCATCCTGGTTGCCCTCCTCTGGACCCTCTCCAGAAGTGCTATGTCCTTACTGAGGTGAGGTCTCCAGAACTGCACACAGTACTCGAGATGCTGTCTAACCAGGGCATTATACAGAGAGAGGATCACCTCCCTCTTCCTGGATGTAATCCCCCTGGTTATGCAGACCAGTATCCTGTTTGCTTTTGCTGCAGTTCTTCTGTAGTTTTCAGTGTTATTCATTTTGACGTCTACCACCATCCCTAGATCCCTCTCGCTCGATGTGGCTTGCAGTGAGACCCCCCCCCGGGTGTATACATGGCCCAGGTTTATGATCCCCGATGCAGCACCCTACACTTCCCTGCATTAAACTTCAGTCCCCACCTCCTTGACCACCACTCCACGGTATCCAGGTCCCTCTGGACTGTCTCTCTCGCTTCGTCTCTGTCCACCAGTGCTCCCAGTGTTGAGTCATTCGGAAAGAAACTAATCCTACTCCCAACCCCCTTCCCCATATCTGAGACATAGGTGTTGAACAGGAGTGGCCCCAATACCAAACCTTGGGGGACCCCACTACTGACCTTCCTGGGGGAGGAGACTATCCCACAACCACTACCTTCTGTATTCGCCCAGTTAGCCAATTTTCTACCCATCTGAGCAACTTCCCTCCCACCCCTATACCTCCCAGCTTTGTTAGCAGCCCATTGTGAGGTACCAAATCAAACACCTTACTGAAATCCAGGTATAGGATGTCCACCGGCCCATGCTGGTCCAGGGCCCCAGTCATAAAAATCTGTGAGGCTGGTCTGACATGATCTCCCTGGGATGAAACCGTACTGTTTGTCATCCAGGTGCCCCAAACTTTCCAGCTGCTTCCCGAGCCTCTCCTTGATGATGAACTGCATTACCTTGCCTGTCGCAGATGTTAGACTGACAGGCCTATCATTTCCCATCTCCTCTTTAGACCCCCCCCCTTTGTGGACAGGCACCACGAGCCACCCTCCAGTCCTGAGGCACCCATCCTGTCCGCAGAGAGGTGTTAAAGAGTGCAGCCAGTGAAGCTGCTAGTGCATCCACCAGCTCTTTCATGACCTTTTGATGCAGCACATCCGGGCCCGGCACCTTGTCATTTTTTTAGCACCCGAAGGGCCTCCCTCACTCTATCCACTGTGATTTCTCCCTCCCAGCCAATCCCCTTCTGTATTTGGAACAGCCTGAACCCTAGCCTCTTTCAGACATCCAGACTCCGTCTGACCTCTCAACTTTGCTGGCTCCCCTTCCCTCCCATCGGGCTGGAGGGATCCCCTGTCTCCATCTGTAAATATCAAGGCAAAGTACTCATTTAGCACCTCTGCCTGTTCTGCCTCCTGAGTCCATCCCTCCCCAATCTTGATCCTGCTGATCTGTGCCCTCCCTTTTCTCTTCTCCCATAGGTATCCATAGAAATCGCTTCCCCTCCTCCGGATATCCCTAGCCAGGTTTTGCTCCATCCTCACCGTGGCTCCCCTCACCACTCTGGTGACCCTCCTAGCCATCAACTCGTACTCACCCCTATCCCCTCTAGAGCGCTTAAAACGTGCATAAGCAGCTTTTTTATCCTTCACCGCCTCCTGCACCTCCCTGGTCCACCAAAACGGCTTGTTGGCTCTACCATGCTTATGCCTTACTTTTGTACAGGACCTAGTAGCCTCCTGCACCCCCTTCTTAATGGTCTCCCACAAGGTACCAGCATCCATGTCCGGCCTAATCTTGTCCAAGCTCCCACGCAGAATCCTACCCATGTCCACGAAGTCTGCCCCCCTGAAGTCTACAACTACTGTATTAGTGTGGTCATCCTCCCCCCACCCAGATACAGCAGAAACTAGACCATGGTGTGGTTGCCACCTGCCAGCAGGCTGCACACCTCCAGACCCTTTATCTGGTCACTGTCTGCTAGGACGTCTAGTATCCACCCTTCCCTGGCAGGTTCCCCCACCTGCTAGACCAGGAAGGCATCCTGAAACACATCCATCAGTCTCTGTTCCCTGGCCACAGACGATGTCATAGTGTCCCAGTCTGCACCCAGCATATTAAGGTCACCCATGACCACCACCCTACCCTTTCCAAAGTCACAATGACCCTTGATGTCCTCAACTAGTTTGTCCTCCAAGGCCTCTTCCATCGCGGGGGGGGGGGTCTGTACCCAGCCCCTAATTTCTATCTTTCACCTCCCATCGCTTGCAGGGTTATCCAAATCACCTCCACCCCCAGCCTCCTCCACTCTACTAATCATTATGTCATTTTTGACCATCAGCGCTACACCCCCCTCCTCTATCCTTCCTGAATATTTTGTAACCCTCCAAGTTTAGGTCCCAATCATTTTTCTGGGTGGCCCATGTCTACAGTAATTGCTGCCACATCCGCTGATCCCTCAACCAGCACTGCATGGAACTCGGGCATTTCATTTTTCTGTCATTTATCAGGACCATCCTCCACCCCGACCCCTCTTCCTTCTCCAGTCTTCTCGGCCCTGCGCAACCCCTAGTCACCCTTTCCTGCACAGTTCTTGATGGATTTACAACACAGTGCCTTGCCCTCGTTTTGTGCCCTAGACCTGGACCCTCAAGCATCCCTCCTTGAGTTATTCTTTTACTTAACCCTCCCCTTTACAAGTTTAAACCCCACCTCTCTACTATGAATCCAGCAAGTTTTAGTTTCAAGATCTCCTTCCCCTCCATGTTGAGGTGTATCCTATTGCTAGCATATAACCCCTTGTCCTCCCATGTATTCCCCTCGTCCCCCACCAGCCCATACACCCTTCTGCCCTGCACCAGTCCCTGAGCCACTGGTTCAACCCTCTAAGTTTATGCTTGGTCTCCCTGGATGCCCTAGGTACCGGCAGAATCTTGGAGAAGGAGAGTGGCAGTGTCAGTGGCTCAGTAGGTAGCACACTTGCCTCTGAGGCCGGGAGATCAGAGGGCTGTGGTTTCAGTTCCCACATCTGGCATTTGGGTTACTATCCCAGTACTGACACTGTAGTGCAGCATGAGAGGGGTGCTGCACTTCTGAGGTGCCGTCTTTCAGATGAGACGTTAAACCGAGGTCCCATCTGCCTGGATTGGTGGTAGTTCAGTTGGAGGTCAAAGATCTAATGGCACTTCTCGAAAAGAGTAGGGGGATTTCCCCGTTGTCCTGGCCAAATTTCCCTCATTCACTAAAAATACCACCAACAGCTTAATCTGGTTCAAGGTCAGTTGGCATTCATCCTTATCCCCCTCCCCCGGGTTGTGCCTGAAAATAGGCAGGGTTTGTCTAGTGCACTTACCTGGTCAACAAAAATGAAATAAATGAATTGAGCTTCCTACAGAGTGGCAAACCCTGACCAGTTCCAGGAATCTTGCTTGGATTTCTAGTTCACTGTTCCCTTACAAGTCATTTGTTTCCAGATGTACTATAAAGTCAGGGGATCCCCCGTATTCCAATGCTATCGAGTATAGCTGGAATTTGGCCTTGTGTACGGATAGGCCTGGGATACATTTAGCCTTGACTGAGCTGCTTTTTCCCTCCCTGCCCCCTCCCACTGGATACCCCTGGTCATGGAGTCACCCAGCAAAATTATCTTCACCCTCTCCCCCACTTTGCTGGCCCATTTGATTCCTTCCAGGCTCTTCCTTCTGTCATCAACCCCCAACTTACTCCTCCCACCCACCTCAGCCTGGGGATCACAAGCCTGTGCGTGCCCTACCATGCTCGTCGCCCCTCAACCTCCTGAGTGGCACAGGCCCTCCAGATTTCCACCAGACTCTCTTTCTGGGCCGGTATCCTCAAATCCCCCACCCAGGGATCCTTGTATTGCTTCCCTCCTTGCCTCGTCCTGCATCCTCCACCCCATTTGCTGTATTTCTCCCTACCCCCCCCTCCACCTCATCCGATTTTTCCTGCCTCGAGGCTGGCCTATCTGGAGTACTCCCCACTGCACCCCTATCCTTGGCCGACTTCCCAAACCTGGGAGCTTGCCCGAGCCTAGTCCTTCCCCCTCCCACTCTGGGCTCACTCTGTGCTCCATCTCCCTTATCTCCCTCCAACCTAGGCTCATGCCCCTCCCCTCCTGTCCCCATCCCCCCCAGCTTACTGACCAAACCACCTCTATCCGCCTCCTCTCCCCCTTCATCTCCCGGATATAGCAGGGTGAAACGATTTTTAAGTGTGATGCTTGCCCCAGCCTTGCCCTCTCCTGTTCCCCCCCCGTCTCCCTCTGGTTATCCACCTCCCTATGAAGTGATTTCCGTTATGTTGCTTGTTTTGTGCACCACTCCTCCAGAGTAACCATATGGTCCTTGTCCGCCTATTCCCTGGGGTATGCCATTTCAGCCTCTACTCTCATGAGGTCCTTTCCACACCTTCCCTCCCCAACCCTCCCCTCCCAGCTGCCTTCTGATCCCCGACCTCCTCCCTAAGACCTGCCAACTGGAAACACACTGGGCACCCTCGAACCTCCATGCCCAATTTAATATTATAACCCGACACCCTGTACACCCAATCACCCTACTAAAGATGCCTGCTCTGAACACCCCCCGTCTACCCTCATTTTGGGTGTGATCAGTATGACCCTCTACCAGGAATAGTTCAGTCAGAGCAACACAAGCACTCCTCCTATACAGCAAGACCCAAGCAGTTTGTCCCTTCCCCCCAGCAGTATTCATATTACAGCAATTTCCCTCTTCCCGACAGTAGCCAGAATCGCAAGCAAATTTGCCCACCTCCCAACATTAGCCAGCTCAAGAGCCCCAGCAACAGTCAGTTTACACAGTTTGCCTATTTCTTCAGCTGTAGTTAGCATGCACAATCATTAATACAGTCTGGTCCATTTTGCCCCTCCCTGGTAGTACTCAAAAATGCCTAAGCATCACAGTGTACATGACCCTTTTTCCCTCCAACCAGCAACAATCCAGCTTCCCGGTGCTCCCAGCGTTTCGACTCACCCAATCATGACTTGCCCTCCTCCAAGACTCCACACCCACCTACCACTTAATAGAAATCGGAGCCAGGGTGGGTGGTGTGGGACAAAGTACAGCAGCAATCCGTTTGCGACTGGGCTACCTGGCTTTTATAGCCCAGTCGCCTAGTTCAAAAATCGCTCCCTGTGCACTGATTGGCCCCCCAGAGTTCACTCTCTCTCCGTTGGCTCCCCTCTCCAACCACCACTGTGGTCCTGGCCTGTCCGGCCGCCGATGCGGCCCTCAAATGCCTGTCCCTGTCTCGCCAGCCACTGATGCGGCCCTGGTGGTGTAGCTCCGGCTCTCCCTCTGCCGATGCGGCCCCAGCCAGCCTTCCGCCTGAACCAACAAAAGTACAGCAGCAATCCGTTTGCAACTGGGCTACCTGACTTTTATAGCTCAGTTGCGTAGTACAAAAATTGCTCCGTGTGCTGACTGGCCCCCCCCCCACAGTTCACACTCTCTCCGTCGGCTCCCCTCTCCAACCACCACTGTGGTCCTGGCCTGTCCCGTCGCGGCCCTGCAATGCATGTCCCGGTCTCATCAGCCACCGATGTGGCCTTGGTGGTGTAGCTCAGGCTCTCCCTCTGCCAATGCGGCCCCAGCCAGCCTTCCGCCCGAACCAACAAAAGTACAGCAGTAATCCGTTTGCGAGTGAGCTACCTGGCTTTTATAGCCCAGTCGCGTAGTTCAAAAATCGCACCCTGTGCGCTGATTGGCCCCCCCACAGTTCTCTCTCCGTTGGCTCCCCTCTCTAACCACCACTGTGGTCCCGGCCTGTCCCGTCACCTATGCGGCCCTGGAATGCCTGTCCCGGTTTCGCCAGCCACCGATGCGGCCCTGGTGGTGTAGCTCCAGCTCTCCCACCGCCGATGTGGCCATGGCCAGCCTTCCGCCTGAATCAACAAAAGTACAGCAGCAAGTACTGTTGAATGAAGGTATCTTGACTGTATGTTTGTTTTTATAAATGAATAAACAGTGTTTTAAATAAATAAATAAAAAAAAGGCAGCGGGAGGGTTGGGGAGTGCTGTCCTAAATGTTCTGTGTGATTTGGCAGGGGGTAGAAGCAGAAGAGGGAACCCAACGTTTGCCCTGATGCTTGGTGGTTTGCTGCTGGCGAAAAAGAGGCAGAGACTTGGGACTGGTATGGTAGAGGGAGTGCACGGAATTAAGAGTCTTCCCTCACTCATGCAGATTGGTCAATATGTCCTCGACGTTCCCTCTGAAGAGCCCCGAGCCCCTGAAGGGGGCGTCTAGAATGGATGCTTGGACATCCCGGGGGAAACCTGATACTCGCTAACAGGCATGTCTGCGAAGACAAACCGCCATCACAATGCTTCTGGTGGAAGCGTCAAGGGCATCATAAGTTACCCGTAAGGTATGACGGAAGCTAATCTCTGCCGTCTTGACCAACTGCTGAATTTTGGTCTTGGCCTCAAAGTCCAGCAAAGCCTCAAAATCAGCTTTAGGTTGGCAGAAGATGGCCTTTTGATAGCAGACCATGTGGGCTACACAGTTCAGAGCCTGCAAAGCCAAAGTGGAGGACGAGTAAACCTTCCGACCAAACAGGTCAAGTTGCCTCGACTCCTTATCAGAAGGGGAGGTACTCGTATGCTTCAGCTTTGTAGAGCAGTCATGAGCCACGTTGATAGCCACCAAATCAGCTTTAGGGTGGTTAACTAGGTGATCCTTCCCTTCTGGAGCATGGTACAATCTGTCCGCCTTCTTGGAAATGGCTGAGACAGATGACGGTTGTTGCCATGTAGTAGTGGCCGAATCGTTGTGGGGCCCCATCAATGGGGGAATGAGGAGGGGCTTCAGCTCCGAGATGTCAAGATGTTATGCCAACCTCCGTCTCTGAGGATCTTGTTCTTTGGTCTTCCAGCCGTTAGCCTCCTGAAATTTTTCGAAGGCCGTCCAAAAAGGAGGGATCCTCTGGGGGAGACTTAGGAGTCTCCTTAGCTTGGGTAACTCTGGTGGAGGGGACTCAAAGCCCGAGGAAGAGTCAGACTTGCAGTCTAGCATAGGGCTCCTGTGGGGGAGACAGTGACTTTCAACTGTAAGCTGCAGAATGGACCCTGACAGGGACCGTGGAGTAGGGGTTGCCCGGACCGACGTGCGAGCTGTGTTCGGCTGGCATCGGTCCAACTATGAAGTTAGCTGGTGCCTAGCTTTGTTCCACCAGGAATCAAAGAGAGCATCAAAATCCACTGGGGCTTGCGGAGGAGCCTGTGGAGAATATGGGTAGGCCAGCAGTTGATACCCCAACGGCGGATAGCCCAGCACTGGGTATCCTAGCGTAGGATACCTGAATGTTGGCTACCTGGGTGTTGGATACCCTGGCATCTGGTAATCTAGTATCGAGTACCCTGGCATTGGATGGCCCTGGGGAGGTTAACTCAGCGTTGGATAGCCCGGTATCGAGTACCCTGGCATAGGATGACCCTGTGGAGGTTAACCCAGCATTGGATAGCCTGGCGTTGGGTAACCTGGAGAAGGACCTGACGGCAGGGATGAGGGACCTGGCTGAGGGCCTGAAGGGGGGCCAGAAGGCCCAGGTAGCGGGGTTTCTGGCTGCGTATCCACAGGGGTACTCAGTGTCGGCCTGGACAGGGCGACAGGCACCTCCGGGGTCTGGGGTGTAGGAGGTGGCCCAGACAGAGGGATCACAGGAGGGCTGTCCGGGAAGTCCCCAGTAAGGTCCAGCATAGGGCAGCCTGGCACTGGCTAATCAATCGGGCTGCGGGTGGCAGCTCCTTTGGCTCTGGGTGGGAAGGAGAGTCTGAAGGCCCCACCGGAGATGAAGGAGAGCCCCGAGATGGGGATGCCTCTTGGGGCAGCTGTGGCCGAAGCGGTTGCCGGCACTGGTCTGAAGGACCAGCGTTAGACCTAGAGTCAGGGTCCGACCTGAGCACTGGGGCTGTGCGGTCGTCGGCAGAGCCAGCGTCCGACTTACCAGCTGAACCACCTTAGACCCTGGTGCAGGTTTGAAGGGCCTAGAGTGGACTTAACCTCTGAATCCCTGGAGGTCCATGTCTGAACCGTTACCAGCTTGGGTGGGGAAGCCAAATGCTGTTCTGTAGCTGGAGAAGTGGTGCCTCATGTACTGGTAAAGGGCCACTTGACTGCCATGGTCTCCGAAGAAGCCGTTGCCTGGAAGGTCCCGGTTCTTATCCTTGTCCCACTTGTGCTTCTTCTGCTTGGAAGAGTGGGAGCCAGAAGAGCCCCTGGGAGATGAAGAAGTACTCTGCACCTGCTGCAACTGTTTTTCCATCAAAGCCAGTTTTTGTTTCAAAATGTGGGCTTCCAGGACTTGCTGATGGCGTTTCCGGGTGGCCTGGTTAAACTTCTGGGAGGCCTCACAGTCCTTAGTGGCATGGTCGGGCCCAAGGCAGAAGAGACACAAGCTATGGCTGTCTTTCTCCAGTATCTGCTTGCTGCAGGCGCACTTGTTCTTGTGGGACTTGGACGAAGATGGAGATGGAGAAAACATGCAATCCGATGTTGAAAGCACTGATTTTTGCAAGAAAATAAGAAATTTGAAAGGCAATACCTATCGAAAATGGCAGTCGACTGTAACAGTGTTTCGCAAGGTCCGTCCTGCACAGGTCGACGATGGGAAGGAACTGGAAGCAGATGTGGGGACTGCCCACTACATACTGTTAGGCCGACATCGGTCACGTGACGTCGGGTTGGTGGTCCCCTGCCAGATACTGATAGCTTAATTTTCCATGTGATCCTAGTGCCTGGCTGCTCAGTCCTTATGGTTATTGCCTACTGCAAGAGCCCTCTTGAAGTAAGATTTGCGAAATACTTTGTAAAGACTTGCGCCGAGGACAGCCCAAAGGGCAGGACTCTGAATTGGTACTGCTGACCCAAGACCACAAAGCAGAGGTACGTGTGGTGACTTGCGTGTATCGGAACATGCTGGTAGGTGTTCTGCATATTCAGGGATGCCAGCCACTCGTGCTGTTGGAGAAGTGGTAGGAGTGTCCCCAAGGAAACCATCTTGAACTTTTCCTAGAACAAAAACGTTCATCTTTTTGAGGTCTAGAACGGGGTGCACGTCGCTGATCTTCTTTGGAACCAGAAAGTAATGGGAGTAGAACCCCAGGTTCTGTTTCTCCCAGGAAACTACTTCCATTGCCGTTTCAAAGTAGGCCCCGAATCTCTGAAGTGAGGTGGTCTGACTGTGTGATGGAGAGACTGTGCTGCCACTTGGGTGGAATCTCTGAAAGGTGGAGAGAATACCCTTCCTGGATGGTCTGAAGGACCCATTTGTCTGTTGTGATAGACTGCCATTGGCTGTAGAACTGACTCAGACAACCACCCACTGCTGAGAAGTACAGTTCGGGCAGCTGAGGTGAGATCTGTGCCAATGTCTCAGAGGGTGGCGCTGGGCACTTTTGGCCCTTGCACCTTCTGCTGCATTTTCTTTTGCGGCTGAGGACGCTGGTGTCTGCCTGGGGCTCCTCAGCCTCTTCCTCATGAAGACTGCCTGTTGAGAAAAGGCTGACAGTTCCTACCCCTTTGGGGAGCTGAAGGAGCCGGCCAGGCTGTTTTAGTAGCAGTCTTGGTTTTCTGAGCAGCCTCTAGTGCTTTCTCTACCTGAGGGCCAAACAGATAAGAACCATCGAAAGGGACATTCATGACCTGTTGTTGAGCATCAGAAGAGAATCCTGATGTTCTAAGCCAGGAGTGCTGTCTGAAAAAGATTCCAGCAGCAGCTACTCTAGAGGCAGTGTCATAGGCATCCACAGAAGTTTTGAGCGGATGGCTATTGGATTCTATGCCCTGGGTAATGGTCTGCAGAAGCTCCCTTTTGGAGTTTGACTCCGGGAGATTCTCTACTATAAATCTGAGAGAATTTCAAAGGATGTACTCATATTGGGAGAAATGCCCCTGATAACTGGAGATATGTATGCCCAGGTTGTGGCAGTGAATACCCGTTTCCCCAAGGTATCAATTTTAAGAGATTCCTTATTGATGGGACGTGCTGACATCTCCTGAGGGAGAACAGCTTTGTTATTCTCAGCGAGCACAACCAAAGTGTCTGCGATGGGTTGTGATGCCAAGAAGGGTCTCTCCTTGGGAGGGACATACTTCCAGTCTATGGACTTAGCCACAGAAGGAATAAGAGCAAGCCTCTTCCACACTGCTTGTGACACAGTTTCAAAGAAGTTGGAAACCGGAGGTGTAAGGCTCTTAGGTACACCAGGAATATTAAGGAACTCAAGGCATAACAGCCTTCCTAGGTCTACAAAGCCAGTGATGCTCCCATGTTCTTATGAAGAGACTGGAGGGAAAGGTCTTTAGCTAGGGGTTCAGGTGGGCTAGAGGGATTCTCATACGAGCTATAGAAGGAGTCATAGTCGCAGTTTTCAGAAATGATAAAGTCAGGATCAGACTTATGCTCCACATCTGCCTAGGACAAATCAGGAGTTGCCCCTGCCAGGCCAAAACCCAGCCTAGGCAAGGGACAGACAGGTGACACCAGTACTGGCACTGAAGATCCCAGCAACAGTGCCCAGGGAAGCCTGCCAGACCTGGAAAAAGAGGGGAAAGGGAGAGGTACCTGTGCCGAATCCTGCGAGGAAACAGAGTGAGGGGGTGGGCATGTGGAACCAGTGTCAGCTGCGCTGGTACAGGTGAGGGGAGGGATTCTGTCACCGGCACTGAATGTGCATCCTGTCCCAAAGGCCCCAACCGCAAACCAGTGGCCCGAAGACCCTGGACCGGGTCCACTGGAACTGGCAGACAAGACAGACACTGTATCCAATGCTCCATAAGAGCGGTCCAGTGATGAAACTGTCCACCTGAAACCCTGCAAGAGGACAGAGAAGGACTCTGGTGTAGAGAGTCCAAGGAGTGGAGGCCACCAGCGAACCAGAAGGGGTTGGGGTAGGCCTACCGCTCTTGACTACCACAGACCCCCTAGCAGACGTATCAGCAGGCAACCTTGAACGGTACCACTTCTTCCAACAGGAAGAGGAAAAACTCGAGGCCAAGCGGTGCTCGGTCCCCGACCTAGATCAGGAATGGGCCTGCTTCTTTTTGTGTCTACTGGAGGACCGTCCTTCCACAAGAACATCAGACTGTTCATGGTCAGACCACCTCTACTGAGAGGGTAGCGGACAGAACACAGCCCCCCGCCTTCCAAAGAATCATCTCTACTGTCGCCATCCATGGTCGACTCCGTCGATGGGCAGGGCTTAGAGAAAAAACTTTTCTTTTTTTTATAACAAAGAATGAAAATACTAAACGAAACTGAATGAAATAATGCTGTCATACAGACGTGAAGTTTGATTCTCGGCAGGTGAGTGATGTCACTGAAGTGCACTTGACTGTGGGGAAAAAAGGAATTGACGGTTGGAGGGTCAACACTGAGGTAACCTACACAGGTGCAAGCTAATCTTGTAGTGCTGCGCATGCATGGTCCTATCATGGCGCCGGTTCTCCTTAAGAGTTTTGGCTTCTGCAGGGTCCTAGCACCTCCGACTTGAATTCGGAAGTATAAATAAATGGTAAAGACTTTATGTCCAGGAAGATCAGATCTTCCTACAGCCAAGACAAGAAGATTCAGGATGTAGGAATAGAATTCAGAGAGGAAGGCCTTAATGGTCTAAGAGAAGGAGTGGGGTGGCAAAAGGCCATTGTGAAAGACCCAAGGATAGGGCAAGGAGAAGGGGAGGCAAACTCCCATCCGCCAGGAGAGGGAGAGAGCACCTGTTGCAAGTACTCTTTCAGACTGCGCGCCTCCTTTTCACCCCTTCCGTCCTCTTGAGGTTTTTTTTTGCTCGTTTTAGTATGAGAAGAAAATTTGAAACTGATGATCTTTTCCTCCCTTTGACAGGGAGAGAGACAGTGTAGGGATAAAACCACGTGCCAGAAGGCACTTAGGTTCAAAATTACAACACTACTGAGAAACAATCCAACAGAGATGGAAGGGGAAGGTATCCATACCAGTAAGAGACTTGGAGACTATCCCACACAAGAAAATGAAGAAAGAACCATGACGTGGTAGAGAGAAGGCCCCCCCACCCCAGGCTCAGGAAGTCCAGGAAATGAGACTATAAGGCTGCTCACAGTGATATCGTTGGTCTGTAGAGGATAGGCTGCTCAGGTTTGACTGTGAGAGTGCAAGTGTCCTCAGAGGGGTGCAAACCCCGAAGACTGAAGTTCCCACAACTTAGACAGCTTTGGCCTTGGTGCCCTAAAGGGGGCAAGATACCCTGCTTGCCTTCTCTCTAAAGGTGGTTCTCTAGGGCTTCCAGTAGAAGACAGCAAGATTAGATCCGCAATTGGCAGGGAAAAAGCAAGAAGGGAGGAGGAACTGTCCAGATGACTGGCCAAGAAGGGAAGGTGGGTGGGAAGCAGGGTATCCTATGATAAGGGTGTCTGATAATGAGCGTTTCCAAAAAGGGCTATTCAATAATGGCACCTGTTCACAGGGCTACTGGACAGGGAGGGTGAATACGAATATAGTGGCATCATGCCGCTATATGTACACGCGCGGGGGGCGAGCAATACCGCGCGACGGGAGAAAGGGAGGAGGGCTTGAGAGAGCAGCATGGTGCTGGACTGCCAAGCTGGCCATGTGGTGTGATGGGTTTGTGGCAGGCTAGGGTTGTGAGGGTGCCAAGCTCGATTCTGGGCACGTCGGTATTTTTCTGTCGGTCCGGGATTTCACTTCCCCCCCCCACCCCCCAACATGCACTCCCCTGGAGTTGAGAATGTTTTAGTTGGGAGGGGGGTGCATTGCCAAAATTAATTTTCGCTGATGTACACTTACCCTAACGGTGATTGCCATGCCCACACAGAACTGGGAAGCAGTAATGAATGGTGAAGATATCTAGGAAGATCAAGAATTAAGAGTAGCCATGTAATTTTCATATCTTACCTAGATCAATCTTCACCATTTATTACTGGTAGGTGAGTACCGAGCACCGGAAAATGGCGTTAGCACCTCCCTGAAGTAAAGTATCCCTCAGCCTCCTGTGGGGGAGACCACAGAGAGGCAGGGGCCCCTTACAGGCCTGGAAAGGAACGTGACTGGTCAGGGCAAGATGGGGACTCCCGATGCCTGGGAGAGGGAAAGTGCACCGCTAACTCCTGTCTCACCCTGTGGGAGAAAAAGTGGGCCTCCTGGAAAGGGGAGGCAATCAGCCTACGGCGTGCCAAGGGTGACAACTGAAATAAGTGAAGCCATGCCACCAATGCAGTATCGCAATTCCTGCTCGCCTGAGGCCACCTTGTTGGCACTCATAAGACACTCCTTGCTTGGTGTCTTGCCAGCTCTAGACCACGGGCAAAAGGCTAATGGCCTGCCTGGTTGCCTCTCGAATCAGGCACAGATGCCAGGAATGGTCCTGCATCGCCCACAGGTGCCTGGGCGAGGCAGCATGATGGGCCTGGTGCACTGCAACATACAGAAGAAGGCATGCTGCTGGGAAAACTCTATGACCCCAGCAGTCAAACCCGGTAGTCTGACTCCGGGCGCGGTCATGCCTTGGGCGAGGATGCCGGGGCGGTATCCAGGAGCTCCACCCCGAGAAGGGGTTAGGGGCTAGTACCTGAGACCCCTCTACGCGACTGCCTGGGCGCTTGACAGACCCTGGGGGCTGGAGAGGAGGCAGAGGGACACTGCCTGACCTTGTGCTACAGCTCCATGGAGGAATGGCCAGATGATGATCGGCATTGTATTCACCAAGAAAGCCACATGTCGCACGGTCAGAACTGCGAAAAGCAATTTGGGAGAGGTGGAGCTCCTCCAGCATCCCTGAAAGGAACCGCTGATAGCTGGTGAGATCAGCATCGGAAGAGAGATGGATGAAGGAGTCCTCTTCCTCAGGGGAGGAAGACGAGTAAGCCAAGGAGCTCGACTCAGAGATGGGCGCAGCTGGCGACTCAGACTGAAAGACGATCTCATCCAGGGCTCTAACACAGCGAGGAATGCAGTTGCTGATGCTCTGAATTGCTCCAAGGTCATGGGCCCTGCAGAGTCAAAGAGGCCTGGAAGAGAGGGAGGAGGTGGCAGAGGGAGAGGAGGAGAAGGTCTCTGGACAGAGCTGGTTCTCTGCTAGGGCTGCAAGTATGCGGAGGGGATCTCTGCCGAGGGGGGGGGTTGTTGACCTCGTCCACCAGAGGACGACCAACCTCACAGGGACAACCATGGTGGTGCCCTTGGGGAGAATTGCCTAAATGGGGTGAACTGACCATACTGACCATTGCGGGTGGCCCCTGACCCCACCAACTGCAGACCCTCCCAAAGCAGAAGAGGAGAGAAGGGAGGGGTCAGCCCTTCAACTTTTTCTGGATCAACGGGAAACGAGGGAAGGCATAGAGGAATCTGTCCACCCAGGAGAGGGACAACGCGTCTCGCCAGAAAACACCAGGTCCTGGATCTAGCGAGCAGAAATTGGGCAGTTTTGCATTGGATGGGGACACGAATAAATCTAATTCTGGAGTGCCCCATCTGTGGAATAGATCCTCTGCCACCTCCTGTAGAAGTTCCCACTCGTAGACTCTGGCCTGGGAATGACTCAGGCTGTCTGCGACGGTATTGTCCACCCCGGGGACATGAACTGCAATAAGGTTTGCGCCATGTAGAATTACCCATTCCCACACTCTCATGGCCTCCCTGCAAAGGGGGTAGTGGTGTGTGCCTCCTTGTTTGTTGAGGTAATACATCACCGCATTATTGTCTGTGCAACAGGAGGGTACTTGGTGGAATCTCCGACTGGAAGGCTTGCAGGGCATAAAGGACCGCCCTCATCTCCAATATGTTGATGTGGAGATGAGATTCCTGGGTTGTCCATGTTCCCTGAGACCTCACCCCGTTCAAGTGTGCTCCCCACCCCAGCCCTAAGGCGTCTGTGGAGAGAGTTACCGTCGGGGACGGCGCTGTGAAGGGAACCTCCACGGAGAGGGTTCCCGGATCTAGCCACCATTGCCAGTCCCGAACCATGGCCTTTGTGATTCGAACTGGTTGCTGCAGATGGTCTTGCCTTTGGTCCCACTGCGCCCTTAACATCCACTGGGTTACCCAAATGTGGAGTCTTGCCATCGGGACTGTTGGAATGGCCGCAGCCATGTGTCCAAGCAAGCAAAGGACCAGTATGGCCGGGACGGTCTTCTTCGCTGACAGATCCCTTATGAGGGACTGAATGCGTTCCGCTCTGTCCTCGGGAAGAAAGGCTTTTCCCTTGACGGTGTCCAGAACTGCCCCTATAAATTGCAGTTTCTGGGACGGTACCAGGAGAGACTTCTCATAGTTGATGAGGATGCCCAGAGACTGAAAAAGGGTCTGGGTACTCTGAATGGCCATCAGTAATGCCTCTCTGGAAGGGGCCATGAGAAGCCAATCGTCCAGGTACGGGAACACGTAGTGGCCGTCTTCTCAGAGACGCTGCCACGACTGCCATGCACTTGGTAAATACCCGAGGTGCTGATGACAGCCCGAAGGGAAGCGCCCGGAACTGATAATGGCGGCCAAGAAACTCGAAGTGCAGGAACCTCCTGTGCGCTTGAGCAATAGGGATGTGCAGGTAAGTGTCCTGCATGTCCAGGGACGCCAAGAAAGCGTCCTTCTTCAGCATGGGGATTAGGCCCGGAAGGGTCACCATGCGGAAACGCTTGTAGACGACCGACAGGTTGAGGTCGCTGAGGTCCAAAATTGGACGGAGGTCCCCTGTTTTCTTTGGAACCAGGAAGAAGTGCGAATAGTATCCTGCTCCTCTCTGGTTCCCTGGAACGTGCTCCAAAGCTTCCTTCTCTAGAAGCGTGAGCACTTCCTGCTGTATAAGCAGGGCATGCTGACCCGAGTAGCGGGAAAGCAGAGGAGGTCTTGTGGGCGGGTTGTCTACAAATTCTATATAATGGCCTTTTTCGACCAACTGTAGCACCCACCTGTCGGTGGTGATCGACTGCCATCCTGGGAGGTGGTCCGCGATACGACCACCGACCTTCATTTCCCGTTGATCCTGAGGAGGGGCGGGGGCCGGGAAGGAGTCATGCTGTGGCAGCATTGGGTCCTGCAGGTTGGGCCGACTTTGTGACTCGGCCTCTGCCTGAGGATGTCTTAGCCTGGGCTTTTCGGGTGAAGGAGCCCCTTTGTTGCTGGCCGGAACGTGGTTGTTGCCTTTGGGTCCGGCTGAGAAAATGACTCTGGTTCCTGCGAAAGGAACCAAGTTGAGACATAAAAATTACGTACATACCGTAATTATGATCTTTCTGTGTATCTTCACCATTCATCACAGATGAGGTATTGGCCGGAGATCAGGACCCCGCGGGAACCTCTTTTTTTTTTTTAAAAAGGATAGGCGGAGTCGACGCAGCATCGGCGCCGCCCTCGAGGCCGACGTACTACGTGGCGCTCGAGGATTAGCCGTTAAGCTGTGTCGACTCCGCCTGCCTACCAGTTCTGAGTCGCCGGAGAGGTAAGAGGAAGGGATGGAGGGTGGGACAAGAGAGTCCAAGGGACAGAAAAAGGAAGAGAAAAACTGAACTAAAAGGAGAAATAATGACTGAGAGGACAGCATAGAGGAAGTAAGACTAAGAGGATTGGGTAGGGGCCTCATTCTCTGGAAAAGGAAGAAGGGAGGGAAAAGGGGGGGGGGGGAGAGAATTTAGGAGAGAGTGAGAGGTAACAAGGATCCAGGACCCTTGTCCGTCACCAGACTGTATAGGAACTGCAAGGAGTAGCGAAGCTCATTTGCCAGAATTCAAGGCGCAGAATAACTGGCAATACCCCAAAAGCAGAGTTGGCTATTCTGGAGAAGGACAGGGTACAGGGACTCAGTACTCTCTCTGTAAAGATATTTGGTGAAAAAAAGGGAAGTTCTTCTATTTTTATTTTTTTAAAGTTAGATGGATAACAGAAGGAGGGCAACCACCAGCTCTCACCCGTAGGAGTGAAGATAGTAGTAGAGAAGGAGTGCCACTCAGACTGTACCTTAGGAAGAAACTACCCCTGTGTGTCCCAACTTTACCCGCCAAAAGAGGGGTAGGCACAGAGGGAGGAGGATCCAGAGACTGAAGCCCCAGGGGATGGCGGGAGGATTGGGATGAATGGTGAAGATACACAGAAAGATCATAATTACGGTAGGCATGCATTTTTATATCTTATCTGTGTCAATCTTCACCATTCATCACTGATGGTGAGTACCAAGCCTCTCAAGGGGGTTGATTCATTGCACCCTAAGGGACAGAGTCCCTTAGCCCTCAGTGGGTGACACATTATGGGGAACCTTCTGGGCCTGAAGAGGCCCGAGAGTGGGGAGAGTGAGCCGGGGTCCCCTGGAGGGGGAAGGAAGTTGCCCCGACAAACGTTGTCTCGCCCTATGGGAAAAGAGATAGGTTCCCTGGTGAGCAGAGCAAATCACCCTACGCCGGGCCAAGGGTGACAACCGGGAAAGGCGAAGCCACACCGATCTCCTGGTGCAGATCGCTGTCCCTACGACCCTGGTAGCTACCTCATTGGCGTCATAAGATGCCCTTGCTTGGTGCCTTGCTAGCTCCAGGCCACGTGCAGAGAGTGCGATGGCTTGCATGGTTTGCTCCGAGTCAGGCAAAGCAGCTAGGATCTGACCTAGTGCTGACCACAAGAACCTGTTGTAGGCTGCATAGTGGGCCTGATGAGCAGAGATGGAGAGAAGCAACCATGCCGAGTAGAAAGTCCTCCTCCCCAAGAAATCAAAATCCAAAGAGTCCTGATCTGGGGGCCGGTCACGGTGGAGGGCACGAAGCCAGTCAGGGGTGTCCAGGTGCGTCAATCCGGACTGCGGATGAGGCATAGAACCTGGAGACTCCAGGGAGCGCAATACCTCTGGCTGAGGTCCCTAGGGGCAGGAACTCTGGAGAAGGGCCTCTGCCAGAGCATGGGCGCCTCCCGAGAAGGGAGCAGGCCATGGCGGCACCACAAGGGTGGCCGCACCAAAATCGCCTAGAAAGGCATGCACCGCATGCTCAGGATTGCTGACCGACAGGGGAGAAAGGTGAAGGTCCTCCATCATCCTCACGAGGAAGCGCTGATACTCAGAGAGATCAGCGGCGGGAGATATGGACAGATGGTTCCTCTCCCCAGAGGGGGGATGAGGAGCTGGAGGTCCTGCATGCGTTCCGAGGGTGGCTGCTTGGGGAGGTTGAAAACCTGGCTGTCCATGGCCCTAACGTAGGCAGGGAACCAGGCAGCCACCACTCTGAACTGCTCCCAGGTGAGAGGGCCGCTGGGACCAAGAATGCCTGGGAGCGCTGGAGGATCTGACAGAGGATGGGGCAGGCAGGAAGAAGTCGGCTGACCTCTGCCAGGGCTGAGGCGGACCATGGACACCCGAGGAGGTGTCCCGGAAGACTCCGCGGCCGACAGCTGTACAACCACGTTGGTACTGCCTAGGCTGCGCCCAAGAATCACCCCAGTGAGGCGACCAGGCCGTATAGATCCAGAAGGACGGTCCCCTGCCTCAAAGAATGGGACCCCTCAAGGAACCGGAAGGGAGGGGGCGAAGTCCGCGCCGGCCGGCTCAGGGCCGGGTGGACCCCAGAAAGGCCGACCATGGGCCCCACCCCTCGGACCCCTCAGAGTCCTGGTCCTCGGGAGGGCCAGCCTAGTAGCTGGCAGCTCTGGGCTGCCCCGAAGGAGACCAGGGCAGCACCCTCCCCTCCTGTAGACTTCCCGATGGGCCCCAAAGTTGGGCGATCGAGACACACTACGGGAGGGGGTACCACCACCGAGGAGTCAATGAACCCTCCAAGGTCAGGTTGCATGGCAATGGTGGCACGCACCATAGCCTGCTGGTCAGTACCATTGACCCCAACCTCAGGGTGAACCTGACGCTCCTCAGAAGGGGGCTGGCTGTGACTCGTCGTCGAGACCACCAGCTCGCCCTCCTCTGCAGACAACCCCGAAGGTGTGACTGCCCGTCCGACTCCGAGCCGGCTCCGAAGAGGTGAGTCAGGCCCTAGCCAAGCAGTGGGAGGCGAGGCGACTCCAAGAAGCCCAGTAGTCAAAGCAGTGGCGGTGGCACCCGTGCCCTCCACAGCCCATAAGCGGGGCTGCAAGAAGCGGCAGGGCAGCTCGGGCCAAGGTCCTGAGCCAGGGCTAGCTGCGCCCGTCAAGTCCACTGGCACCGGGGCGGTACCAGGAACAGAGGCAGTGCCCGACGGCAGCCCAGCAACAGCTCGGTGCGATGACTGCCAGACCCTGGCGCCTTGAGCGGCACCCGAGCCAAGTGGCGCCCGGCGGCTCCAAAGGCGAACTGGCGCGAACCGCGGCACCGCTGGGCTCCTCGGTGCGCTCGAGCCTCATGACGCCGAGGCGGCACCGACAGAGCGACTCCGAAGGCCCCATGGCGCCATGCTCAACCCTCGGCGATGGGCGAGACATGGCGGGCGATGCACGAATCAGGGTCCACGGCACATGAGCAGGCGCCGACAAAGACGCAGCGCCAAGAGATGAGTTAGGCGCCGTCGTCGGTGCCGACAGGGCCCACAGCACATGAAGCGCCCGAAGACCTCGAGGACGGCGTTGACCGACCTTCAGGACACCAGGAGCAACACCGGGGGAGCCTTCACCCCCGAAGGGGCGACTGCCATAGTGGCACCTCCCGCCCGCTCCTGGAAGGAAGCGGGACAGGCCTCCTGCGCCGCGGGAGGAGCCTCGGCCAAGGCTAGGCTACAAAGCGAGACTCCCTCCTCCCTCGGTCCAGTATAGAACCGGGAGGAGACCCGGAGGAAAAGCTGAGAAGGCTGGCTTGGCCCGGCAGTGAACCCTACCCCGAAAGTCGTGGAGCTCGCCCTACTTCAAGCAGCACTGTTCCAGGACGTGGTGGTCCATGGAGAAGCAGGCGTACGCACATCCATGTCGTGAAGCGGGCCAAGACCGGAGACACCGGTCATGCTGGTCGGTAACGGAGTACGCAAGGTCACATGGGCACCGACGACAGGGGCCGCCCGCCTTAGAAGGTTTCCTTGCCCTCGACCGCGACACGACCTCACGGAAAAAATGAAAATTACGTACCTACCGTAATTCTTGATCTTCTCTTGTATCTTCACCATTCATTACTTCTTGGGTGTAAGCCGGAGGCGAGCACCCGCGACGGGAGCTTTTTTTTTTTTTAAGCTAGCTCTAACGGCGCCACCCTCGAGACCGGCCTTGCGTCATGCTGCGGCGGCCGTTAGTAGCCTGACTCCTCCTCCATCTCAGTTCTGTGAGCCGGAGGCAAAAAAATTATATTGTGGGAAAAAGAAAGCGAGGCAAGATAGCCAAGGATAGAAAAGGAAGGAAAATAAACTGAAAAAGGAATAAGCCGATGGAGAATAGACAGGGAAAGAATTCCTGCCCTAAGGGATCATGGGGCCTCCTTACCAGGGCAACTCTAGGAGGAACAGAAGAGAAAAGGGAAGGAGAAAGAAAGAAGCAGAGAGAGGAAGAAGAAAATGGGATGTTGAGGAGACAATAATGCCCACGAGCATAGTTAGCTGAGAGGCTTAAGGCTCGACTTAACAAGGAGCAAGAATCCCGTTGGTAATGCTGAAGAGAAGGTTCACCTAACCTGCTAGACAGACTAAGGAGGGCATAGTCTTTGACCTCAACATGCCATGGTCCTTTATCCTAGTTGAGGCCCTGGCCTGATTGAGCAGACCTTTGTTCCGAACAGCGCCTAGCTAGGAAAGGATTGGTTCCCAGGCAGCATGTAAGAGCTGCTCAAAAGGGTATAGAAAGAAACTTAGCCTTTTAAAGGCGATTTGTAAGAAATATAGCGGAACTCAATCGGACTTGCTATGTCAAGGCAGGTAGAGACTTGAAACTGGCAAGATCTGCCTGTAGTTGGCACTGCTTTTCCTGCAGCACTGCTCACAGAAGGACCCTTGAAAAAAGGGGGGTCAAGACAGAGCATGACTCACAGGCTTGTGAGGAAAAACATGACCTGAGAAGCAAGGGATTGCCTTCAAAGCAGTCGGAGAGAGTTCCTCAGCTTTAAGAGAGAAATTGTATAACCGCATCTGCCCTCTTACTCTGTAAAAAGGGGTTGGTTTCAGGGCTTAGTGATTGATTAGCAGAAGATTCGGGACCAAACACTGCACAGACAGAGTCAGGCAAAGTCCCTAAGGTGCCGCCTGAAAACATGGCGGTGAGACAGTGCTGCAGCTCCCTCACGACCCAGCACTCCTGCAATAAATTCCGAATCTTAGAGTAAATAATTTCCTGGAAACTATTAAGAGAAATGGCAGGACAGAGAGTTTTTTTTTTTAATTAATTTATTTTTTTTGCATAAGGGCCAAGAGGGAGGAGCGAGCCGGAGGAGAGCACCACAGAAGGAGGCCACTGAGGGGATGGAGGAGGATCAGTAATGAATGGTGAAGATACAAGAAGATCAAGAATTACGGTGAGTGCATGAATTTTCATATCTTCACTTGTCAATCTTCACCATTCATTACCCTGAGTGGTACAAGCCCCTCTTCCCCAGAAGGGAAGAGGTAAAACCGAGGGAACAAGACCCCAGCCTTCTGTTAGGAGAAACAGAAAGGGAAGACCCTGGCTAGTTCAGAGAAAAGCCTAAGTGGGAGAAGAGCTAGGAGGTGCCTCCCGAGGGACGTGGAGAAGGAGTAAGCCCTAGCAAAAAGTCTCTAGCTCTGGAGAAGAGCGGGTCCCCGGAAGGCGGACACATCACCTACACCGGGCCAGGGGTGACACTGTGAAAGGCAAGCCATGCCGTCCGCCTAATGCAGATCGCTGTCCCTCAAGCCTGGAAGCCACCTATTGGTGGCCGAAGATGCCCTTGCCTGGTGTCTTGCCAGCTCCAGGCCTATAGCGGAGGGCAACAGCTTGTCTGGTTTGCCCGTATCAGGCATCGGCTAGAAGTTGAGAGCATCGACCACAGGTGCCGATTGTAGGCAGCGTGGTGAGCCTGATGTGATGCTATACAAGCAACACCTGCGAGAAGAAGAGAACACTCTTCGCCCCACGGTCGAACTGAAGAGAGTCCAGGTCCGGTGGGGTGAGTGGCCAGGCAGCGCGCCGGAGGAGTATCCAGGTAGACCAAGCCAGAAGGGGGTTGAGGAGAGTACCTAGAGACTCTGAGGGGCACAATACCTCGCTGACAATCAGCGGGGCTGGAGAAGAGGCGGCTGGCGACTGCCAGGAACGGATAGACGCCTCCTGGAAGGGAATAGGCCAGGAAGGTACCACCAAGTGTTGGGCACTGAATTCTCAAAGGAATTCACGCGTCTCCCGTTTGGTATTGTCTCTCCGTATGTAAGCGATCCGAAGGTCCCTCACCATCCTTGAAAGGAATCGCTGATATTCAGTGAAATCAGCATCGGAGGAGAGATGAGCAGGGGGTTCCTCTCCCTCAGAGGAGGGAGACGAGGATGATGGAGAGCTGGAGTGCTCAGAGGACTCCTGCGGCGGTGGGGCGAGTCGAAAGACCCGCTCATGCATACATCTAACGTATGAGGGGAAGGCCGCTGCAGAACCTCTGAACTGCTCCCAGGATAACGGACCCGTAGGACCGACATGGCCCAGGAGTGGGGGTGGTGGAGGCAGAGATATGGGAGAGGGGCACCTACGAGGAGGCAATAGATCTCTGCCAGGGCTCTGGAATCTGGGGAACGGAGCCCGAGCTGGCGGGGTCCCGGACAACAAACCAGGCCGCAAGGCGGAACCCTGAGGCGGAGCCTGGAAGAGCCCAGGGAGAACCTCCCCTGTGGCCGAAGTCGAGACTGCATGGATCCAGAAGGGCAGCCCACAACAAGCGCCACGGAGGCACCTAAGTCCCGGAGGGAAAGGCGAGGTTCAGCACCTCTGACTCCTGGCCACCCCTGAGGTGGCCAGAGACCAGTCCTGTCCCCTGCCCCTCAGCCCCTGGACTCGAGGCCCTCCTCCTCGACATGGCGTTCCCATCCCCAGAGAAGCAACAGCACCGGGAGGCTGCTGTCACCGTCCTCGGGAGGGGAGCCTCTTAGTCGCCCGTCTCCCCCTGGGACTCAAGGCCACCTAGCGGAGAGCCCTCGGAGGAGACGGAAGGGGGACAGAGGGAGGGCCTGCGCCGCCTGGTACCTCGTGCCACAGGAGACCCCAACCCGAAGAGTGGGGGTGCCAGGATGGAGTCCACCGTCCGAATCGTTGGCCTCCGAGGAGGACGAGATCAACAGGACCTCAATACTGGCCACCCCAAAGGTCCACGTGGCGCCTGAAGCGACACCGGCACCAGAGGCGGCGCGGCTGACCCCGAGCATCAGCAACAGCCAGGCGGTCCCAGCTCCCCAGCGGTACCAGCGAGACCAGCAGCACCGCTCGGTCGAAAGCCGACCCGGCACTGCAAGAAGGAGAAACCAGGCCCAAGGCGCCGCTAACGGCGCCCGGGGTCAAGCGGCACCGCCAGCGGCGCCGTCGATCACAGCGCCGCCAAGCGGCACGGGATCCAACGGCGCTGCAGCAGCGCCATCTCGATCACCGGTACGCGAGCGGCACGGGATCCGAACGGCGCCCGAGTGGTGGCGTCGAGGTCCGCGGTGTCGGCCCAGAAATCATGAGGCCTCGACACTGGGAGCCTGCACCTCCGAGGAGGTGACTGCCGGCGCAGTGTCGGCGTCGCGGCCCGGGAGGGACGCTCGCTCCCCGACACCCAGAAGGAGCTTCCTCGTCGGCAAGATAAGATGAGAAGCCCCTCCTCCGTGGACCGTATAGGCCGGGAGGGAACCGGGGAAAGGGCCTAAACACCTACCTGGGAGTCCGTGAGCAGCCTTCGTCCCCCAAAAAGTCGGGAGGCCTTGCCGAGCAAACTTGAGCGGACTTCGAGGACACGACGGTCCATGGAGAAGCAGGCGTCGCACGAATCCATGTCATGGTTGGGTCCCAGGCATCGAAGACACACGTCGTGCCGGTCCGAGACAGAAAAATGCCGGCCACAGGAGCACAGACGCATGGGGGCGCGGCCTGTCTTAGAAAAACGCTTCGCTTCAGAACCGGACATAAAGCGAAACAATTAAGGTAAAAAACAGTAGGAAAACACCGGACGCCTTACAGATAGAAAAAAGAACAGTCTTACCGTGGTATGGCTTGGGCGAATCGAGAAACAAAGGAGTCGGCAAAACTATTGGCACTTCACTTAACTATAGCTCTCACGACGCGCAGGTGCAGCCTCGACGGTGGGAGAAACAGAACTGAGATGGAGGAGGAGTCGGTAGTTACTTAACGGCCGCCGCGCATGACGCAAGGCATCGGTCCCGAGGCGGCGCCATAGAGCTAGCTTTTAAAAAGTTCGTCAGGTGCGCCGCCCGCTTACACCCAAGAAGTATGAATGGTGAAGATTGACAAGGGAAGATCACCAAAATAGACTCGACGTCGCTATACTTTAAAATAAATGGAAAAATCTTACCGGTGACGTCGAGTGGAGGCAGAACCCAGAACTAGCAGGAGACCGACGGACTGTCGAACGCACAAACGCGAAAGGCTAAGGCCTAAAAACTGTCAAATTTCTTCAGATGGCTTCCCACGAGGCGACCTCGACGGCGGGAGACGAAGAACTGGTAGGCAGGCGGAGTCGACACAGCCTAACGGCTAATCCTCGAGCGCCACGTAGTAAGTCGGCCTCGAGGGCGGCGCCGATGCGGCGTCGACCGCCTCATCCTTTTTAAAAAAAAAAAGGTTCTGCTGGGGTCCTGACCGCCAGTACGCCATCTGTGATGAATGGTGAAGATTGACACAAGATCAGATCTGTACATAGCGTGAACAGATCTAACTGCCTTCCCGGCTTCCTGCAGTTTGGTGATCACCTTCTCCGAGGCTTCACCAAACAGAACCTCGCCATGGTAAGGGGCGTCCATGATGTTCTTCTGGATGTCCGGGGTAAACCTAGAGACACGGAGCCACGAGCGTCTCCGGAGACACATGCCTGAGGCTGCAGCTCTGGCCGAAGAGTCCGCAGAGTCGTATGCGGCTCTAAGCACCTGGGTCCCCATCGTCTCAACCCCGCACGGAGGAGTTGCAACAGCTCCTCCTTTTGGCCACCGTCTGGCAATTTTTCAACTAGGTCTTTTCCCTGTTCCCACAATGTGTTCTGGAACTGAACCATGTGGGTGAGGTAATTTAACGACCTAATGGCGCAAGTCATGGCCGCGTATGTGCGCCTGCCAGGACGTCAAACTGTTTGGACTCCGGGTCCGGTGGCTGTGTGGTCAAGTGCTGCGGTTTCTGAGACCGGTCATGAGAGGCCGTAATGAACAGGGAGTCGGCCAGAGGATGGTTCGCCAGGTACTGGTCCTCCCTTGGGGCCTTGTACAGGCGGTCAGCCTTCTTCAGCACTGCCGGAGTCGAATGTGGACGCTTCCACGCAGCCTTGGTGACGTCCACGAAGGTATCCACCAAAGGTGGCACTACCACAGGCTTGGGGTCTTTTTGCCGAAGGTAGCGGGCAAGGCGTAGTCTCTCGGGGTTGAGCTCTTCAGTGTCCCACCCCATGTTCTCCTGAATATGTCTCATTATCTCGGAGAACAAGGGGTCATCCTGAGGGGACCTGGGAAGGTCGCGTGGGTCCGGAGAAGGGACACTGATTGGAGAAGGGGATCTGGAGCACGCAGAGGTGTCAGATCTGGAGTCCTCCCAGGATGGGGTATACCGATGCCGTCTGGGTCTCTCGGGGCTGGGTGACCCTGAAGTGGATCTCGAGGGAGGCCTTCTCCTCTCCGAAAATCTGCCCCTAGGAGGGGATGCTGGCTCCTGGGGGGGGGGGGTCGATGCCCGTCCTGCTGACCCCCTGGGTGGTGGAGGGGGCGTAGGCGTTGGAGGGGCCACAGGTGCAGGAGGAGGTTGTGTGGTGACCACATCCTTCTTGATGGTGTCCCACCAGCAGGTGAAAAGCTCCTTCACCTCTGACAAATTTAGGCCCGACAGGCCGGGCGCCGGTGGCCTGTCGTCGGGTCCCCGGGGGTCTCCCGTTCCTGGGAAGGTTCCCGTGGGAGCTCGACGGGACCGGGGTCGCCCACCTGGTCTTCGGGCTGGGTAGATTCCTCTTCCTCCGACGCCTTCCGACCGACGTCGGTAGGCGGTGGTGTGGTCCGTCCTTCTGCAGTAGCCGACGCCGGTCCCCCGGCCGACATCTTCGAGGGCGAACGCCTGACCGGCAACGGGTGACGTACAGTAGCCGGTTCCCGGGAGTGCCTATGTAGCTTGGCCGACGTCGGGCGGGCCGATGTCCTCTTCAGGGAGGTCAGCTCCTTAGTCTTGCGCTGGGGTGGCGGCGGTTGGGAGACAGACCTGACGTCGGAGTCCGGATGACGGGTGGAAGACTTATGGCGCTCCTCAGACCTAGACGAGGCCTTAGACAGAGTGGACGAAGATACAGGCCTGGAGGTCTTGACAGGCTGCAGAGAGGAGGAGCCAGTAGCCGATCTGACGAGAACCGGGGGAGGCTGAGAGCGAGCGAGCCCTCGAGGGAGAGCGGTCAGACCTGGAGCCGGAGCTGCAGGTGTCCGAGGCCCTGGAGGGGGATCTGGGTCTTTCCTTCTCCCGGTGTTTATGGGGCTTCCCTGATGACTCCCCCTTGGAGGAAGGGTCTCAATCCATAGCTTTAAGTTTTTCCTCGAGGAGGATAGCTTGAAGGGCCTTCTGGCGGCAGATCCTAGTACGGCTGTTGAAGACCTGGCAGAAGGAGCAGGCCTGGGTGTCGTGGTCTGGGCCCAGGCAGCGGACACAGGCCGAGTGAGGATCCTTAAAAGGAATCTGCTTGCTGCAGGCACACTTCGATGAATGGCCCTCCAGAGAAGTTGGAGAGGACATCAGACTAAATCCAGTTGAGAAAAGAACAGTTGAAGTTTCCTAGTCGTCGCGTGCTAGAAGATGACCGAGAGGCCGATGCGATGTCGTTGGCAGGAAAAGAACAGGGGATTATGGCGGGACTGCCTCCTTATGTACTACGCCTGACGTCGGGGCCGGGACCGACGTCGGAGGCGGTCCCCGCTGAAGACTGCTAGCTAGAAAATTTTTGTGGGGTCCTGACGCCTGACGGCTTCTGTCCTAATGGTGTAACCTGCTGCAAGAGCTGTATCTCGAAGTAAGATCTGAGCATCCATTGAGAGGTTCTCATGTGGAGGCGTGCTAGGGGTACAGTGAACACCGAGGATGCCATGAGACCCAGCATCTGTTTCATCGAGAGGATATCGCTCCTTCTGTCCTCTGGTAGAAAAGCTTTCGAACAGGAGGTGTCCAGAAGCTTTCCTATGAAAAGGAGCTTCTGGGAGGGCTGCAACTGCGATTTCTTGAGATTTAGCAGGACTCCCATGGACGTGAGAAAGTCTGAGGCCGTGGGTACGGCATCAAGAGTTCCTTGCCTGGAAGGACTTACTAAAAGCCTGTCGTCCAGATATGGGAACACTTGTATTCCGATCTTTCTGAGGTGCGCTGCGAGAATTGCACAACACTTTGTAAAAACTTGTGGCGCCGAGGATAGCCCAAAGGGCAGGACTCTGAACTGATAATGCTGGCCCAAAGCCACAAACCTTAGGTATTTGTGATGCCTTGGGTGAATAGGAATATGTTGGTAAGCATTCTGCATGTCCAGGGAGGCTAGCCAGTCGTGCTGATGAAGCAAAGGTAACAGGGTTCCTAGCAATATCATTTTGAACTTCTCCTTGGGAAGACATTTTTTCAATTTTCTGAGGTCCTAAACAGGGCTCATGCCCCCGGTTTTGTTTGGAACCATAAAGTAATGGGAGTAGAACCCTGTTTCGTTGATCCAGCAGAACTACTTCTACTGCCCTGTTGTTCAGAAGGCCTTGTATCTCGGAGGCGAGAAGTTCTGACTGAAGTATTGACAGTTCTGGCTGCCGTTTTGGGGGGGGGGGGGAGAGAGACAATCCGGAGGGTTCTCTGAAAGATTGAGGGAATATCCCTCGCGGATTATCCGGAGGACCCAATTATCTGATGTTATGGACTTCCACTGGTTGTAGAATTGAGTCAGACGACCTCCCACCGCTAAGAAGGAGTCCCCCTCAGGCAGCTGAGGTGGGACTTGGGCCAGAAACTCAGAAGGCGGCACTGGGCACTTTGGGCCCTTGGGCTTTCTGTTGCGTTTTCTTTTGAGGCTGAGGGGCTTGCTTTTTATTAAAACCTCCTCTGCCTTTGCCTCGAAAGGACTGACGGTTGTGAAACTGGCGCTTATTAACGCCTTCCCGAGAAGGGGCAGGAGCAGGTCGAGCAAATTTAATGGCTGATCCGGTCTTTCGTGTGGCCTCTAGAGCTTGTTCTACTTGAGGACCGAAGACATACACACTGTCGAAGGACAACGCCATGACCTGTTGCTGGGCATCATTCTTGAAGCCTGAAGTGCGCAGCCAGGAATGATGGCGGATACAAAAGCCCGCCACCGCTCAGGGGGCAGTATTGAAAGTGTCCATAGCCACTTTAACCTGCTGGTTGTTGGACTCGATACCCCTGGTTATGGTTTGAAGAAGCTCTGAGTTAGCGTCCGACTCCAGTAGAGTTTCAACCATTTGTTTGAGTGAATGCCAAAGAATATACTCATACTGAGAGAAATAGCCCTGGTAGCTGACAATACGCATACCCAGGGTGGATGCAGCAAAGAATCTCTTACCTAAAGTATCTATCTTACGAGATTCTTTGTTTATAGGTCAAGCCGTAGTAGTCTGAGGAAGGACGACCATTCTCTGCCAAGATTACAATAAGGTCCGCAAAGGCTTGAGGCGCCAAAATGGGTCGATCCTTGGGAGCAGCATACTTCCTATCTATGGACTTAGCCACAGAAGGAATGAGAGCAGGATTATTTCACACCATTTGAGAAAGCGTCTCAAAGGAGGGCTGTACCGGGGGAGTTAAATCCATAGGGATGTCCAGAACATGAAGGTACTGGAGTCTTAAAAGCTTCCCAGAATCGATATCCATAGTCTGGAGAGAAAGAGTGGAATTCAAATTTTTCAGCAGAGACTTAAATGACAGGTCATCGACTACAGCCTAAGATCTGGGTCAGGCTCAATATCATCTCCTGACAGCCCAGGAGGGACCGTATGGACAGGAAAGGAGTGAAACTCAGGAGAATAGGAAGGAAAGGGGTTCGGAGCCAAGGAGCCCTGAAGACGTCACACCAAGACTCTGCGTTGAAGAAGAGCACGGCATCGCCTGGCCCAGCATAGTGCTGAGGGCTGCGCCAACAAGCCCAATGGCGCCAACAATCTCAATGGCGCTGAGGACGACGCCAGACGCATCGACATGGAGGATGGCGCCGAGCGACCCACTGATGCCGACGGTGCCGAATCCAACGCAGGGCCCCGAAAACCAAGAGCTGAGGCAAAAGAAGGAAAAGAATTAGGAGATAGAGGCATCGGTGTGGCCCCTTGTGCCACAGCCATGTGAGGGGGAAGAACACCTGAGCGTGGAGTCGACGGCACCAAAAGCGCCGCGCGACCAGGGAGGCCTAACTGCCCTACCCGATCTCCCGAAGGGTCCGAGGGCCCCTGAGTGACCGGGCCAGGCAGCTGAACTAACCTCTGAGCCCATTGCTCCATCAGAGCGGCCCACTGATGAAACTGCTCATCTAAAGCCCTACCAGAAGGTGGGGAAGGGCTCCGATGTCAAAGAGGTTGGAGACAGGAGACAGAAACCTGCGACTCCGGAGGAGACCGGCAACTGACCCCAATGACCGACCGTCGATGCGCAGACATACCAGAAGGATACCTCGAGTGATGCCTTCTTTCTGGACCCACGAGTCAAGAAGAGCTTGAGGTCAACGTGCAGAGTGCGACAATTTTTTATGCTTCCAGGGGAACCCCCGAGCACTGGACTGTCTGTTGTCAGACCTCCTCCGGAGAGGGCGGCGGACCAGACCCAGCCCGGCTGACTGAACAACTTTATATGAAATTCTCACCGCCACCTGACTCACATGGTCGATCATTCAATGTAGGCTGAGACTTCTTTCTTATAATAAATTATAGTAAGCGGTACTTTATTCAAGAAATACTACAAAATAAAAAAGAATTGGAAACCATGCTGCTAGTTTGAAGTTTAACTCCCGGTGGGCGAGCGTCGTCGTCACTGTAGCGCACTCGACGGCGGGAAAAAAGGAACTGAGGCGGCTGGAGGGTCGATGTCGAGACAGTCATTGCCGCACAAGCCGAGGCTCACAGTGCCACTCCTCGCGGCTCCATCTCTGGCGCCGACCCTCTTGCAAAAAAGTTTGCTCCTGCTGGGTCCTAGCGCCTCCGGCGTAGATCCCATCAGTGTGAATGAGTGGTGGAGACTTTATGTCCAGGAAGATCTTCTTAAAGCTATACACTCCTGTGGGGTCTGGTGCCTCCAACAGGAACCCACCAGTAACGAATGGTAAAGACTGATCTAGGTAAGATCAGGTTCAGTAGCTTGCTTGTGTATGAATGAATGACTCTTCTAGCAGGAGGGGTAAGTGACTTGGAGAATGATGAGGAGGCAATGGATGAACTGGAGAGGTAGACAGCAACTCCACAGCATGCATCTTTTCCACTACTTCCAGCACCCACGTGTCCGTTATGATCTCCTTCCATTTCGGATGAAGGGAGAGCCATCTCCCTACTTCCACTCCAGAAGGCAACAGTGGAGGGCAAGGAAGTAGGGAGTCAGAAGGTACCGGGGGAAGCAAGAAGAGCCACCTGAACTAACACCTTTGGGTGCTTCTACATGGGCACCAGGATGGAAGGGGCTTAAGAGGGGATCACCTCTATGGCCATGGGGCCGTTGACATGAGGCATGGCACCCACGGGCCACAGGCCTACGAAATGAACCCCCTGCCATGCCCTCATCAGATTGAGGGGGTCAGATATTTGAGTGACTGTAAAGTCATTCTGGTGAACTGAAGTTCATGTAGAGCATTTTCAACATCACTCCCAAACAGCTTGGACACTCTGAAAGGGGCATGCAACACTGCCTGTTGTACGTTGTCTCAGGGGATTCTGGATATTCTCAAAGCCTCTTGAAAGCCTTCCAGCAGAAAGACTTGTAACTCCAAATGGAAGAGATTCAGCATTTGGTGTTCCAAGAGGCATATCTCCCCAGATACTGCTGAATTGCCTACAGTTCTGGATTATATGGTCCATCTTAATAGCCTAGGCCTCAGAACAGCTACTCTCAAGGTACACGTGTCTGCTGTTTCTGCTTTCCTGTCAGTAGGTAAGTCTTCCTCACTGTCATCTCACCCTGTATTCTGTAAGTTTTTTAAGGGATTGCTTCATACCAATCCCCCCTTTAGAGATCCTACTCCTGCTTGGGATCTAAATGTTTACATTGCTCAGCTTATGCAACCACCTTTTGAGCCTCTGTCCTCAGCAGAGCTTAAGTTCTTGACTTGGAAAACTGTGCTTTTGGTAGCCATTACCTCTGCTAGATGCATCAGTGAATTGCGAGCCATCAGTGGAACCTGATTTCATCTCTTTTCACAGAGATAAAGTGGTCCTTCGAACTAACAGAAAGTTCTTGCCCAAAGTGGTTTCAGATTTCCACCTGAATCAGTCTGTGTCTCAGTTTTCTTCACTGATCATTCTTCATCAGAGACAATGGGCTTGGAGGTTAGTCAGGTCAATGAGAAACAAGACCGCAATCATGTCAGACTTGATTTCTTTGGTCGACCTGGTGTGCATCATGGAGACTGGTTTGGGGAAGATGCAGGTCTAACTTTGGAGGCATCAATCCCTGCCGGGTACTCTGTGGTACACTGCCAGAGGAAGGATCGCAGGGGCGGGGGGGGTGTAGTCATCTCTTTTAGATCCAGCCTGAATTTCTCTGTATACCCGGTGGGTTCTACCTCATTTAAATGTGAGGCAGTGCATGGGGGTCCAAGTGCGGGTTAGAGAGTTCTCCTGGTTTACTGCCCCCTGGGGTCGGGTGGAGAATTTCTGCAGGAGGTTGTGGACTTCATCGCCGACAGGGTGTTGGAATCCCCCAGATGGCTTATTCTGGGGGACTTCAATGCCTGGATTGACGAATCCTCACAACTTGGTTTTGACCCCCTCCAGCTGATGACATCACTGGGCCTTGCACAGGCAATTGCCTCTGTGACCCATCATTGCCACACCTTGGACTTGGTATTCTCACTGGGTCTTGAGGTTACTGACCTTGGGATTGAGTAGGTCGCTTGGGCCGATCACTGTACGGTGAAATTCTTGTTTGGAGCCCCCCCCGGATGGTCCCTCCCCTATTGAGATGATCAGCTATCGCCCTATGAGGGGATTGTCCCCAGAGGGACTGATGGAGTTAGTCGATTTTTCCAGTGCAAGTGATGTTTGTGCTACTGGCTTGAGTGAAGCAGTGGCAGCCTGTAATCAAGGCCCTGTGTTTTCCACGATTCCGCGGAGTTTTCTGCCGAATTAAATGTAAACTGCGGAATACACTACCGCGCACCGTGTATCATTGCACGGTAGCGGTATACATGTTATCACACTTGCGCACTACTCAGTATACAGCACTACGGCCATCCTTTGTGCGATTACCACTGCACATTTTATTCAATGGGTACTGCACTTGTGCAACGCTTGGCATACCGCATAACCGGTAAACATTTGTGCAATTACCACTAATTATTCCGCAGTTTACATAAACAGAGGAATACTGTTCCACAGCTTACATAAACTAAGGAATACTGTTCTGCAGCTTACATAAACTGAGGAATATGGTTCTGCAGTTTACATAAATTTGGGGTTTGCACAAGATGAGAATATGGAGAGGAAGAAAAAATTACTCACCTTAGTAATTATGTTTCTTCTAGTGGAGTCTTGCTGTATTCTGACAAGAGCAGTTAGCACCAGCCTTTAAACTGCCCCGGAGAACAATGGGTTAATTTTTCTATGCAGGGCATAGAATGTTGTTCTCGAGCTCGGTTGATGTCTCTGCCTGTTGTATTTTGAACTGCAACCGTCAGATCTTTACGAGCAAAACTCACTAGGTGTTCTATGTGGAAATTCTAAAAATTTTATTAGCCAACTGGCAGAAAAATATTCTTTTGAGTTCCCAAGGGAAGACTCAAGTCAGGAAACACAAAAAACAATTAACATTGAAATAACATATCATCCCATGAATAACAGAGGGTGTAAGGAGGCACCCCTGAGGTGCCAACACTGCGCCTGTCCACCACATCCCAAAAAAATCCAGGTTCTGAGAGGGGAGGCGGTCAGAATACAGCAAGACTCCACTAGAAGAAACATAATTACTAAGGTGAGTAATTTTTTCTTCAGACAACATGAAGTCTTGCTGTATTCTGACAAGTGCAGACTATGAAGCAGTACCTCCATGGAGGAGGGACAGAACCTACTTTGGGAATAGGCTCTTAAGTACTGTTGTGCCAAACCGAGCATCACTCCTAGCCTGGATATCCAGAGAGCAATGCCTGGTAAAAGTATGTACCATTTTCCAAGTGGCTGCTCGACAGATTTCTAAGAGAGGGATAACCCTGGCAGCCGCCAGGGAAGCAGCTGTACCTTTTGTAGAGTGAGCCCTCGGGGCCTGAGGGTGGAATCTTTCCCAGCTTCTCACAGCAGAATTGTATACAAGACAAAATCCACCTGGCAATAGTTCTCTTGGTGGCAGGTTTGCCCTTTCCTACCTCTCCATAAGTGAGGAACAACTGGAGGGAATCAAACCTGTGTCCCTTGGTACGCTCTATATAGTAGCTAAGGGCTCTTAATATCCAAACTGTGTAGCCTCCTCTCCCCTGATGAAGAATGATCAGTGAAGAAAACAGGAGAGACAGACTGATTCAGGTGGAAATCTGAAACCACTTTGGGCAAGAACTTTCTGTTAGTTCGAAGGACCACTTTATCTCTGTGAAAAGAGATGAAATCACGTTCCACTGATGGCTCGCAATTCACTGATGCATCTAGCAGAGGTAATGGCTACCAAAAACACAGTTTTCCAAGTCAAGAACTTAAGCTCTGTTGAGGACAGAGGCTCAAAAGATGGTTGCATAAGCTGAGCAATGTAAACATTAAGATCCCAAGCAGGAGTAGGATCCCTAAAGGGGGGATTGGTATGAAGCAATCCCTTAAGAAACGTACAGAATACAGGGTGAGATGACGGTGAGGAAGACTTACCTACTGACAGGAAAGCAGAAACAGCAGACAAGAGTACCTTGAGAGTAGCTGTTCTGAGGCCTAGGCTATTAAGATGGACCATATAATCCAGAACTGTAGGCAGTTCAGCAGTGTCTGGGGAGATATGCCTCTTGGAACACCAAATGCTGAATCTCTTCCATTTGGAGTTACAAGTCTTTCTGCTGGAAGGCTTTCGAGAGGCTTTGAGAATATCCAGAATCCCCTGAGACAGATGCAAATCTGCAAACTCCAACTCTTCAAGAGCCATGCCTTGAGGTTGAGACACTGAAGATTGGGGTACCAAATCCTCCCCTGAGAGGAGGTTAACAGGTTGTAATTCCTGGGAAGAGACACGGGAAGACAGACTGTTAGGGACAGCAACAAGGGGTACCATGGCTGCCTGGCTCAGTCTGGAGCAATCAGAATCATTTTGCAAATTTGTGACGTTACCTTGACTAGAACTTTGAACAGGAGAGGGAAAGGGGGAAAAGCATACAGAAATTTCCCTTCCCAGTTCAGAGTCAGAGCATCCAAGGGGACTAAGCCCAAGACTGGGGGTCTGCAACAAAAGAGAGGAAGTTGGTGATTGTCTGGGGCTGCAAAAAGATCTATCTCTGGAGTGCCCCATCTTGAAAAAATCACCTTCAATACCAGAGGATCCAGGGCCCATTCGTGACGGCCCTGAGATATTTTGCTCAGTGCACCTGCTAGGACGTCCTTCCCTGGAAGGTGAACTGCTATCAGAAAGGTTTGCAGGGAATAAGCCAAGGACCACAGCTTCATTGCTTGTGTACAAGGCTGTAGACCGAGTGCCTCCTTGCTTGTTGATGTACTACATGGTGGTGGTGTTGTCTGTTCTGACCTGAACCACCTTGTTCTGTACTGACTGGGAAAAAGCTTGTAGTGCCAGAAACACTGCCCTGAGTTCCAGGAGATTGATGTGTAGAAGCGATTCCTGAGGAAACCAGTCCTTTGGTGGTGAGATCCCCCAAATGGGCTCCCCAGCCCAGCAGGGACGCATCCGTGGTAAGGACCACTGAATGAGACTGAGTGGCAAATGGAACCCCTTGCCTCAAATTGTCCTGATCCTGCCACCATTGCAGGGCCTGGATCAGAGTTCGAGTCACTGGGATTAGTTTGGTAAGGGAATCCTTTCTTTGGGACCAAAAAGCTCTCAGGTGGAACTGAATGTCCCTCATCTGGAATCTTGCCCCTTGGACCACTGCTGTAGAAGCTGCCATATGGCCCAAGAGCTGAAGAAAATGCCTTGCTGGTAGAGATACCTGAAGGTTGAATGAAGAAGCCAGCTCCATGAGAGCTCTTGCCCTTCCCAGGGGAAGAAAGGCTCTTGCTTTTACTGTATCCAGCTCTGCCCCTATGAAGGTGAGGAGCTGCACTGGTACGAGAACTGACTTTGGTAGGTTGAGAAGAAATCCTAAAGAAGTGAGCACTTGCTGGGTCACTTGCAGGTCTGACTTGACTTGGTCTGGAGACTGGCCCACTATGAGCCAGTCGTCCAGATATGGAAAAATGGAAATCTTTTGTCTTCTTAGGAAGGCAACAACTACTGCCAGACTCTGGGATGTCCATCATCTCTACATAGTCAGGCTCCTCCTGATCCTCCATTGCCTCCTCCATAGGAAGCTGGAGCGTCTCAGCCACCTTTCTATAAAACAAAGTGGTAAGGGGACTCAGAAAGCCTAGGAGGAGAAACACCTGAAGACCTGTCTGGGGAGATGTCCGGATCAATAGGCACATCCAGACTTTCACCATCACCATATTCATCTTCCAACTCTCCTTCCTCCTCAAACTCCAGTTCATAAAATTCTTCCAGGGTATAATTGTGAACCGGGGGAACCGACCGAACCGAGTCCCTGCCAAAAGGTGCCGGATCAGTTGGAACCGGCCGAAGTGATTCCACAATATGAATCGCTTTGGCTATTTCTTCGGCAGTCAGAATACGAGATTCTGGATCCGAACCGGACGATTTTTCTTTGCGTTTCTTTTTTGCTGGAACTGACCCCTCGGGATCGGATCTCCTTTTGCCCGAAGAAGTATCGCCCTGGTCAGAGGACACTCCTTCTGGTTCGGTCGGAACCGAACCAGGCTGGCCATCCGGGTCAGCGGACTTCTTGGCCTCCTTTTCCCCTCAGTCTACCTAATCTCTTCTCGAGGGTAGATTTGGGAAAACTTTTACAAATTTGGCAGACTGAATAGAGGTGGTCAAACCCCAGACAATAAACACAGGTGGTGTGGGGATCGGCCTTAGCAAAGACCTCCCCACACTCACTGCAGTGTTGAAACCCAGTGGGCCTGTTTTTTTTCTTGGGTTTCTCAGACATGGCCAACCTAACCAAACTTACCCTTTTTTTGGCAATCGCCAGGCAAGACTCCCTTATCGGTTCCTAACCGTGTCACAGGTATTGGAAAAAAAACGGTTAAAACACTTTTTTTTTTTTTTAGAACCGATAAGAACCGGTAACCACACTCTAAATATAGCAAAATTCACAATCAAATGGTCGGTTCAACCGAACTGACCGCACTTTTACAAGTTCCACACCGAAAAAATATAGAATAATTCATATCTAGTACTCACGGCACCACAGACAGAGACTGAACAGACTATGCGGATACTTTTTTTCGGTTTAAACTGACGAAAAACTGAAAACTTTAACCGACTTTGAACCGAGCTGAAGGAGAAATCTCCGGAGCGACCGTTCAGTGAGGCGGAGTAAAGAATCTGACGGTTTAGGTTCAAAACACTCCAGACAGAGACTTCAACCGAGCTCGAGCTCAGCGTTCCATGCCCTGCATGGAAAGTTAACCCTTAGTTCTCCGGGGCAGTTCAAAGGTTGGGAATCACTGCAATTGTCAGAATACAGCAAGACTTCATGTTGTTTGAACATGTAGTAGAGGAGAATGGTATGGTATTCTTTTTATTTCAATGCCTTTATTGGATAAGAATATCTGATGTAGTAAAGGAAAAAAAAAAAAGAGTGCCATGATTCAGTTTTAAAGTGTGTGTGGGGGGGAGAGGGAGGAGACAGGTCTACGATTGGGGTAGACTTGAACCACCAGTTGGAAATGCCTAGCCAGGCATCGATGAGGGTGATGGGTGGTACAGGGAAGGGGGGTGAGGGACAGTTTTTGTATTATAGTTTAGATTTCAAATGTTAACTATACCTTTTATGTTCTATGTTTAATGTGCACATTACAAAGGAATAATCACAGATACTTGGAGATAAATGTATATGCTGGGGTGGAAATTCAGAGAGAGAGAGAGATAATGGGATGTGTGGTGAAAGGGAAAGAGGGTCTGAGGAGTCTCATGGCTAAGCCTAAACAAATAGTGGTTTTCTGAAACATTCGGGACTTTGCCTCTCATGTGGAAAAAACAGGTCTAATGACTGCATTAAAATGGCAGGGGGCACAGGTGGCCTTGCTACAGGATCGCACTTGACTGACCTGGAACATGCTAAACTAGTAAGGGGCTGGGTGGGGGGCATGTCATGCGGCATTCTTCTCCTCACATAAGTGAGGGGTGGCTATATTATTGCATAAGAATCTCCCCTTCCAAGTTAAAGGGGTGGTGAAGGACCCGAAAGAGGATCAGTATGTTTTTGTGACAGGGGAAATATATGGTGAAGCCATTACGTTTGGGTCTATTTGTGCCCCTGTGGTGTTTGACAGACTCTTTTATCAGGGATTGTTGGATTTGTTAATTAGGGAACAGTTCTAGGGTCTGGTTATTTGGGGTGGGGGGACTTAAACTGCACCATGAACACGCAGTTGGATCACTCAGAAGGAAAGGGGAGGGTTAGGGTAGTGGTGAGACAATGGCAGGTGAGACTATGTGACCTAGATTTGGTAGCTTGTTGGCACATGGCGAACCTAGGGGCTAGTGAGTATACATTGTACTACAATCATCACAAAACATGGTCTCATATCGCTTATATTTATGCCCCATGTAGCTTGTTTCTGTGGCTGCGGGAATATCTCACAGAGACCTGTACAAATCTCAGATCATGCTATGGTCCGCCTGGCCCTTACAATGAATGAACCGAGGAAGGGTCCACCCCTTGGAAGTTTCCCAGCTACCTTTTAGGAAATCAGGACTTTAAGACATATCTGGTTGAGCAGTGGAAGCTTTACCTGGCCAACAGCGGTACGGCCCCTCCAAAACATGTCATATGGGATGCAGGGAAGGCCTACATGAGGGGAGCTACAATTATTTTTGTAGTCCGACACAAAAAACAGCAGCAGAACAGGCTGTCGTTGGAAGGCTGATTAAAGGACCTTAAACAGAGAGTGGTGGGAAGGGAAATAGGGGAGGTGAAGACTCTGCTGGAGACTACTGGGGAGCTCCGAATGCCCTCCTTATGCAGGAGGCCAGGAAGTCTTGGCTGTTTGTGAAAAAAAAACCTGTCTGAGTGGGGAAATAAACCAGGGCCCCTAATGGTAAAATTGATGAAGGGAGGAAGGAAGCAGCCAGTGATATTGGGCACTAAGGATGAGGGCGGGAGGATGATAGGGGACAAACGACGGATACAAGAGAGGTTCAGGTAATTTTATCAGCAATTATACCTGGCAGAGTGTGGTGGCACAATGGAAATGACTAGGGATTTCTTGTACCGACTCAAACTACCTTAAGTGTCAAAGACACCGTGGGAGAAGAAGCTAGATGCATCTATATCCCTTGAGGAGGTGAGAAAAGAGGTGCAGGGGCTTCGTTTAGGTAAAGCTAGTGGTCCAGATGGTTTCCCCGTAGAATATTATAGACATATGGTGGAGCATATAGGTGGCCCCTTCTGCGAGGTATTTCAGGACCTGGAGGGAGGAGAAGGAAGGCTCCCAGCAACCTTTTTTGATGCAGTGATTTGTCTCTTTCCAAAACCAGGTAAGGACCCTGGGGAATGTGCGTCGTATCAGCCCATATCCCTCCTGAATTGTGATCTGAAGATCCTAGCGAAGATCACGGTGAACAGACTAGACCAGGTGTTGCCAAGTCTTGTTCACCCAGACCAAACTGGGTTCATTAAGGAGCGCCTCTCATCATAATGTTCGCAGATTGTTGAATGTGGTGTGGGGAGCATCCTGAGACAGAGGGGACACCTGTGTGTTGTCCATGGATGCTGAGAAAGCATTTGATCATACTGAGTGGGAAAACCTATTTGAAGTTTTGACCCAGTTTGGCTTGGATGAGGGGTCTGTGGGGGTGGTTAGGGTGATGTATAGCGCCCCTATCACACAGGTATCAACCAATGGGTCCCTTTCTGATAGGGTCCCTCTATTCCGAGAAACCAGGCAGGGGTGCCCTTTCCCCCTCTATTTGTGCTGGCACTATTGGCTGTGGCCATCAGGCAGGATCAGGAAATCGTGGGGGTAAGGGGGTTCTTCAGGACAGATGCATAAGGTTACGCTTTATGCAGATGACATGCTGTTGTTTATCAGGGAACCACAGAAGTCGATGTCCCCCTGCTGCGGACTATAGCTACTTTTGCCGTTTTTTCGGTATAAAATAAATCTTAGGAAATCAGAAATCAGGCACATGCGGGGGTGGGATGGGGACCCTGGGGATTGAAAGAAGTGACTAGGTCATTCACGCATTTCGGGTATTCAGGTGGGTAAAAGCCTGGGATCCTTATACGAGCTTACACTGGCAGTGTATGGGTTCTTGCTTCCCCAAGATGGCCACCATGCTGGATCAGCCATCAGTTTAGCTCAGTAATGCGCTTGCTTTTAAATGTTTTTTAATGTTTTTAACGGTCTTAATTTATTTGTTTGAATTTGTTAATCCAGCTGCTAAACATCAGCAGTGGGAATAATGAAAGTCGCGATTGGCTCCGGTTTTAATTCCGACCGCTGGTTCTGGCAAAATCGCGATCTACCAGACATTTTCATCAGTTGGGACTGCTTATACTTTCCGGTTGCCAGTGTCTATCTGGTGTGGCGTACAGGATTCTGGATTACAGTGCCTGCATAGCACCAAAGTTTGGCTCTAAACTGATTTGGGAGCTGCTGCCTAACACATGCTGGTAACCGACTGCCATGCAGAACGACTCAAAGAGGACCACGACTGAGTTTGGGAGCATTGGTTGCCCTGCCTTCTTGGAGTCCTGTTTCTACATGGTGCTGGCCTGGGTGAAACTGCTGCAACTAAGGAGTGTAGCTGTTATCCTGCTCTGGAAACCCTGTTGAAGTGACTGTAAGCCTGAACTGCGGAGGTCGAAGAGGGGGTTAGCCAGACCGACTGATCCAGAGGTGGGTATAAAGGGCAGCCGTTCTCTCTGGGGGGGTTGGGGGTGCTTACTGGAGGTGTGTAATACCCAAACACCTGGAGTTGCGGAGGACTGGGGGGGTCGGGCTGCTCCTGCTGCCTAGGTTGGGGGAACTGGTGGTACTCTGAGGCCTTCTTTGGGGTTGAGTCGGGGGGTCTGTCAGATGTGATCCACCGGAGGACCTTTGCTGGAAAGTTCGTTCTATCTAAAGTCTCATCAAAGCGGAGCAGTGTTGGTTGTGGACTCCCATGACGTTTTAGTTGGCTACTGAGGATCATTTACTTCTTATCTTGGCTAGGCAGTGAGAGAGCCCATTTTGCAGTGAATATATTACAAAACTGCTTTTAATTTGGCAGTGAGAGGGCCACATTATTGGACTAAACGTTTATTGCTAGGGGGTGGTAAGAATTCCCCTGCAAAAATGTTCAGCTTTGTTTCTGGGGCTATAGCAGGGCCCCATGGACACTAATCTTCTAACTACAGTTGGATAGTCTATGCTAGACATAAATTATTATAAGCTTACTCACTATTATTGTTTTGCTGCTTTATATTTTTGTGTTTATTTTTAATTATCTTAAATTTAGTATTTGGGGTGCAGTAGTTTACATTGTTCAGGGTATTTAAGGAGATCTTAAATAAAGGTGAGAGAGATGATTGGTTGCTTGAGTGGAGAGATTATTTTTAGGATAGCTGAGTGAGGAATTCTGCAGGATGTGTTGGCAGAGAGCTTCAACGGGCGGTATTGCTCTCCGCTGAGCTCCAGGCCCCTACCTTTTGATTGCCCCCCGCCATCAGCTGAGGTATACGCTGGTTGTGCCTTGGGGAATAGTGAGGAGGTGTTGGAGGAGTGGGGGAGTGGAGTGGGGGGGACGAGTTGGGGTTGAGGGGTCTAGAAGATGCCCTGGGGGGAAATGGGCCTAGAAGAGGGGTTTGCCCTGCCTGGTGCCCATACCCAAGGGCTCCACCTTTGGTGGGCAGCTAGCGCGGTCAACCTCGGCTACTCATCCAATTCGGGTGGTGTTATACAATGCCAGGTCGATTCCTGAACAGGACAGCAGTAACTGTTTATCTTGTTGGGTCATCTGACCTGGCTTGCATCACCAAGACCTGGCTGGATGAGAATGCTGGTCCCATTCTGGAGTCAACTGTTCCTGCCGAGTACCCGGTGATGCACCGCCCGAGACTGGATCATAAGGGCTGGTAGCCATCTGTTTCAAGATGGAGCTGGGCCTTGTTGATGTGCCAGTTGGCACCACTAGATCCTTTGAATGTATCATGGGCGCAGGTGAGGGCTGTAGGATACTTATCTATCATCCACCTGATGATGGGAAGTCGCGGACTTCATCGTTGAGATGGTGTTGGAGGCCTCCAGGTGGTTGGTACTGGGGGACTACAATACCTGGTTCGACGAACTCTCGCATTTTGGACAAGACTTCCTCCAATTGATGGTTTCGCTGAGCTTCATACAGGTGATTACCTCTATGACTCATATACTGGGTCATTCGTTGGACCTAGCGTGTCTTTTGGGGATGGAGATCTGTGACGTGGTGGTGGAGCCTGTTGGATGGTCCGATCATCAGACTACAGGGTTCAGCTTTGCCACCCCTCTCAATAGACCTGCCCCTATGGAGATGGTCAGGTATCGCCCTTTGCAGGGTTTGACCCGATGGTCTTATGGCGGTGCTCATCCTATCGGGGATTTCAAGTGTTAGCATGGATCCAGAGGGTCTTCTGCTAGCCTATAATAAGGTAATAGGGGCTGCTCTGGTTTCTATTGCTCCTGTCCGGGTTCGCCCCTCTCCCTCGGTCCCCTTGGTTTGATGGGTCTTTGAGGGAGCTGAGGAAAGTAGGGAGATGGTTGGAGGGATGCTGGCGAAAATAGGGCCTAGATAGTCACAGGCTTAGATTGATATCCCATTATAGGGATTATCAACTGGCAGTCTCCCGTAAGAAGGCAGCGTTCCTATACAGGGAGATTGTTGCTGTGAAGAACCGACCGGCTCAGCGCTTCCGTACTGTGGACAGGTTATGCAATCCAACCTGTCTCCAGAAGCAGGAACTTTTTAACAGAAGAAGTGTGATGAGTTTGCTCGATTCTTCACAGTTAAGACTGACACCATCAGGTCTGAGATCTGCACAGCTCGATCAAATGGTCAGAGTGGAGATCGGTAGATCGGTGCGAGGTTGCAAGCACCAGGTTTGTCTGGTCAAATTTTAGCCAGCTGGTGATCGAGGATATCATGAAGATGATCAGGGGCTTGCGACCAACTTATTGTAGTTTGGACCCTGGTCCAACTCACCTCCTTGTGGGGTGCGTGGAGTAAATCAGACCGGTCCTTGCTGAGATAGGTGTTCGTTAAGAGACTGGGGTGTTTACGGACATGCTAAAGGAGGCAGTGGTTCACCCCCTCCTGAAAAACCTTCTCTCGAACCTGTCTCGGAAACTACAGGCCTGTCTCTAACCTGCCTTTTGTGGGTAAGGTTATTGAGAAGGCAGTCGCGTTGTAGCTCGAGCAGCATCTGACCACCCACGACATCTACGATCCTCTCCAGTCCGCTTTCAGGAAAAGGCATAGTACTAAGACCGTGCTGGTTTGGGTACAAATGATCTCCTGACAGCGAGAGATCAGAGCAGCCGTTTCCTCTTGATCCTCCTTGATCTTGCTGCAGCATTTGACACCATGGACCGTGGGGTGTTGCTAGAGCACTTGCAGCTATTCTGTGGACTGTCTGGCACAGCCTCAGATGGTTTCATTCATTCCTCACCGGCAGGATGCAGAGAGTTGAGTTGGGAGTCCTCTCCTCAGCTTCTCTCCCTGCTTTGTTGGGTACTGCAAGGCACTGTGCTTTCCCCATGTCGTTCTCTGTGTATATGCTGCCACTGGGGGAGATGTTTAGGTGGTACAGATTGAGTTTTCACTGCTATGCAAATGACACTCAACTGTACATGTCTTTTGTGCCTGAACAAAGCTATGTTGTCTTGGTCTAACAACTGCGTCTCTGAGATTCAGGACTGGATGAGTGCCAACTGGTTGAGACTGAATCCGGATAAGACTGAGGTGTTGGTTGTGGCTCTAGGTCATCGGGCAGAGAGGTTACTGACTGGGCAGCCTTCTGGATTATGGCTGGGTGGCAACTAGCTGGTGACCTCTGACCGGGTACGGAATCTGGGCGCTATGATTGATAGCAAGCTGATATTAAAGTCTCAGGTGTCGGCCATTGTCAAGACCTCATTTTACCATCTGAGGAATATCGCCCGGATAAAGCACCTGGTCCCACTTGATGACCTTCCTAGTTTGGTCCAAGCCTTTGTGACCACGTGCCTTGACTACTGCAATGCCCTATACCTAGGGCTACCGGGGGGTGGACCTTCACTGCCTGCAGTTGGTGCAGAATGCGGCTGCTAGGTTATTGACTGACTTATCAAGATTTTGTCAAGTCACACCAGTGCTCCACGGACTTTACTGGCTGCCAGTACAGTGGAGGATCACCTTCAAGGTCGGATCACTGACCTGAAAAGCCCTACACAGACAGGGACTGCTGTACCTGCAAGATCTCCTCTGTCCCTACTGCTCCCTTCGTACTCTCCGTTTCATGATGAGAGATTGCCAGAGATTCCCAGGGTCTGTTTAACAACTTCAGGTGCGAGACCATTTGCTTTTGCAGCTCTGACCCAGTGCAATTCTCTACCTCATCAGGTGAGGGAGTGCCCATCTGTTGAGGCCTTTAAGTCTGCCTTGAAAATTTATTTATTTGAATTGGCGTTTTGTGATACCGAGTCCTGCTGTTAATATGTTTTTATTGTTTGACTTACTAAATTGAATGCTTTTATTATCTGTGATTTTTGTAAAATGCTGTGATCTATTGGAATAGCGTTTCATAAATAAAATTTTGCTTGCTTAATTATACCCCATTCCTTAAAATGGTGGAGGCAGATCTACGCAGGAGGCACTCCCTACCCATCTCCTGGCTGGGCAGGATTAATTTAATTAAAAATGAATATTCTCCCGCTGATAATGTACATCATGCTGATGGTGCATGTAGGCCTGTCACGAGGAGACATCAAAAAATTGTAAGCAGCCTTATCGGCCTTTATTTGGCAGGGAAGGAGGCCTAAGCCTGACTGCAGTGCCTAAAGACAGGTGTTGGGAAGGGGCTTTGGGCTTCCCAGATCTGCAAAACTATCACCTAGTGATTCAGCATTGCTGCATATAGGACTAGGTAAACTGCCTTGTGGAGGTGAGCTGGGTGGACTTGGAAGAGGAGGGCTGCCCTGGCACATTATCAGCTTATTTGGTCAGGTGGGGTCGCAGAGCCTACATCAGCACTAGAGGGTCAATCCCTTGGTGGTGGCGGTGCTCAAGTACTGGGCACACATTATGCAAACCAGAGTGGTAGGGGAGCAAGAAAAACTACTGCTCCCTGTGGCCAGAAATCCCTTTTTTCTGCCAGGCTTAGAGGGCCCTGGGTTCCGAGAGTGGGAACAAAGGGTACTAAAAGTATAGGGGACCTGTTCACCATGGAGGGAATGTGTTCTTTTGAAACTCTGCAGGGCAGTATAGGCATAGACAGGACCCACCTTTTTAGATATTTGCAGCTCAGGGCTTCTCTCTGTTATTTGGAAAGAGTCCGGACTGACAACTCTCCAGTGGGGCAGGTGGAACACAATCTATGGTGCCATATGGGATACGAGGGGTCTCATTTGCAAGGCAGCACAGATAGGAAGACAATTTTTCCTTGACCTCCAAGTAAAACCAAAATATTATGGGAGCGAGATCTGTAATTACAAATAGGGGAGGATAATTGGAGGCTACTGTTGACATTGAATATGGGGATTCTTGTATGCAACAGGTTTTTTTCAAGTTTGTACATCGCCTGTACTGCCGCCCACAAATTGTACATAAATTTCACCCAGTAGTGTCCCCAATTTGTGGGAGATGTAAGGTGGACGTGGGTACTTACTATCACTGCTTCTGGTCCTGTCCGGTGTTACAGTTGTTCTGGAAAGAGGTAGGAAAGATGATGGGAAAGCCACTACCAGTGGTTCCGCTCTTGGGGTTATTCGGTGTTGGAGGGGATGACTGGGCCCCTCTTCCCCGGTGGGCTATGGTACTACTGGTTCTGGCCCGGCACTGTATACAGAACACCTGGGTGTCTAGTGCAAATCCAATGGTGGGCCAGTGGCGGGCATTGTCCATCCAGCTTTCACTCAAGGTGAGGTGTTGCGGGGGAGCGCTTCTTCAGGACATGGGACTCTTTCCTGGCAACACTGTCACCAGCAGAAGTACAAGTCCTGAATGAAGGGTTGGAGGCAGTATAAATAGACCAGAGAGGTCCTCTTCGTGCTGATAGGGCAGCCGGGTGTTGGGTGGTTGGGATGAGGGACTCTACTCTTGGGAATGCCAACTTCCCCGTTATTAATACCAAGGTTTGGGTACAAGGGGAACTGCCATGAAGGAACCCTGGGTATTATTATGGCTCTGTCATTAAGTTTGTGGGGAAATGGAAGATCAAATATGTACAACTGATTTAATGGTTTAATTCCGTTTTTCCTTTTTTTTTTTTAAATCTGATTTGTTTGTTATGAAACTTCGTATTTTTAATGATAGGATGAACTTGATAGCGACACTTGTCATGTTTTTTCCTTTTTAAGGACTGGAGTGTAAAATGTGTGTGGCAATCGTGTTCACCTGAATGTGTCTGATGTATTTGTAACGAAAAAGTTCTGATAAAAAGATTATACAAAAAAAGAATGATGCCACAAACTCAAACAAATATGTTGGTCCCAGGATTCCAACAAGACAGACTACTCAGTGTAGTTATGCTGGCTGTTTTAGATCAGCATACATGCTCATCTGCTGCTACTCTGCCGTCTCCCTGTACTGCTTGTGGTGCGCTGTCCCACTGTTGCAGAATGCTACAGAAACAGCAGTTGCTCTGCCGCACAAAATATGATGTCCTGCTGCAGAATGTAGGTCCACTTTGCCGCAGTGAGCACGGGGACCTGCCTGTAAGAAGGCTGTCTCCAGGGCACTCGATGCTATCGCACTGGTCCATATATGACCCAGGTCTTCTCGCCTGAGACTCCCATGGTATGATGGGGATCTCAAGGCAATGAAGACCATGGGTTGGAGGTTGGAGCAATGCTGGCGCAGGACTCAGTCATTGGAGAATAGACTGGCTTTGAGGAATCACTATGCTAATCATCAAAGGGCAAGTGACCGTAAGAAGGCAGATTTCCAGTCCAGGGAGATTGCTGCAGGGAAGAATAGACCAGCTCAGCTCTTTCGGACTGTCGACAGGCTTCTTTATCCAATCTGTCTACAGCCGAATACAGCCTTTTCAGTAGCACTTTGCAAAGAGTTTGATCTGTTCTTGGACAGGGTATCCTCTATTTGGGCCAGGATCTCGCCAGTGGGTCTAGATCAGTCTCGCAGGGTGGGATCTGGGTGGCGTTCCGGCCACTTGAGGTGGCCAAGGTCTCCAAAGTGATTTTGAGGCTGCAGCCCACTTGTTGTGAACTGGACCATGGCCTGACGTATCTCCTAGTGGGTCGTGTTGAGGTCATCTGTCTAGTGTTCGCCAGGATCATCAGGTGTTCGCCTTCGGAGGGGATCTTCCTTGACAGCTTGAAGGAGGCGTTGGTGAAGCCCCTTCTGAAAAAAACATCTCTCGACCCCGATGTCCTGGTGAGTTATAGACCCATCTCCAACCTCCCATTTTTAGGGAAGATTGTTGAGAAGACAGTGGCTCTGCAGGTTAAGGAACACCTGGAGACCTCTGACATGTACGAGCTATTCCAGTTCGGGTTTAGGACAAGGCATAGCACAGAGATGGAACTAGTCCGGGTACATAATGACCTCCTCAGGGCAAGAGATCGAGGGAAGCGGTCAACTGTCATTCTCCTTGATCTGTCATTAGCATTTGATACTGTGGACCACATCATGTTGCTGGATCACCTTAAGAGAGTATTGTGGACTCACTGGTACTGTCATCAACTGGTCTGAGTCATTTCTCTCGGGCAGGAGGTAGAGGGTAGTGATGGGGAATTTTTCCTCCTCCCTGATGCCCATGACCAGTGGAGTTCCTCAAGGCTTGATCCTGTCACCGATGCTGTTCGTGGCATACATGCTGCCCCCGGGGAGGCTCATCAGACAAAACCGCTTGGGTTTTCACTGCTACACAGATGATACTCAGCTGTACATGTCTTTTGTACCAGGGACAAAACGGTACTGCTGAAGTGCTGAATAAATGCCTTGCTGAGATCCAGGACTAGAACTCAAACTGGCTGCGACTTAACCCAGACAAGATGGAGCTGCTGGAGATTGAGCTGGGTCGCGGGCATGATGTGGATGCTTCTGGGGCAATGGCAGGTTTGGTCCTGGGGTCGACCCCATTAATGGCATCCTCTAGGGTGAGAAATCTGGGCGATGTCCTTGACGACAAGCTGACATCTGAAGCTCAGGTATCGGCTGTCGTCAAAAGTGTTTTTTACCATCTGAGGAACCGGATTAGACCCCTAATTCTGCCCGAAGACCTGCCATCACTGTTGTATGCCTTTGTAACGTCCAAACTCTACTACTGTAATGCGCTCTACTCTGGGTCACTGGAGGGAACCTCTGTCAGCTGCAGGTAGTGCAGAATGCAGCGACCAGGCTGCTGACAGGGCTGTCAAGGTCCAGTCATGTGACTTTGGTCCTGCAGTGTCTGCAATGGCTGCCAATCAGGTGGAGGATTCTCTTCAAGGTGAGATTGCTCACCTATAAGGCCTTGTATGGATTGGGCCCTAGCTACCTGTTAGACCTCCTCACTCCTGCCATCTTGGCCCGCTCCCTTTGTTCTTCCACTGTGGGCCTCCTGGTGGTTCCGAGGATCAGGCTGAAAACCTCGGGTGATCGTTCATTCGGGGTGGCCAGCCTGGTCCTCTGGACCTCACTGCCAAGATCTCTGAAGGAAGCCCCTGTAGTGGAGGTGTTTCAGTGGGGCATGAAGACTCACTTTTTAGCTTGGCCTTTCCTGCGGATGTTTTTTAACTTATACAGAACTTTTTAATTATTTTCATTTTATTTACTCTTTGTTTATATAATTTGAATGTTTTACTATTTTGTCAATTTTAATTATACGGTGCCCCCGAGCTCCCATGATTGAACGCCAACCAAATTATCTATCCATCAGCAGAAAATCCAGCTACCCTAATCTGGGAATATCTCTAAAGGCATATGCTGGAGGCAGGATCCCCTAGCAGAAGCATTATATACAGAGTGAACCAGATGCTGTCCAGTATCCACACCATCTGAGACAGCTTTAAGCAAGTTAGCTTTAACATGACCATCAAGCAAAGTCTGAATGGTAGCCATGACAGATTTCCACAAGCCATTCTGATATTTAACTATGTGTGCCTCATAGTTAGCAATTCTTAAGCCTAAGAATGCACAGGCATAAGTATGTTTGCCCATAGCATCCAGCCTCCTGGATTCCATGTCAGGAGGCAAAGTGCTCATGTGTCTTGGGGCCCTAGAGTGATCATGAGCAGCCATGACCACCACTGTATCATTTTCTGGTTGGGTAGCATAATAAGGCGCAACAGACAGAGCAGGGTACTGTTTCAGCCTTTCTACACATTGCATCCTCTAATGCAGGATATGCATGAGGCACTACAATGAAGAGTGCAGTGGGAACCTATAAAAACTCCATTAAATTTCTCTTACTGGAGTTCTCCTCAGCCTCAAATCCCAAGCAGTATGGATTTGTCTGAGCAAAGCCTGAAGAGAGGAACCTTCAGAAGATCTAGGAATATATATATAATATAGATATATAAATATATCACACACAGTCCTCACAGCATGCGGTGAGGGTAGAGCTGGAAGGTAACCTCCCTCATTGGGATCATTATGTGCGTCTTCATCCTCCAAATTCTTCTCCATATTAAGGAACACAGGATTATATTTCATCTCTCTCCCTGGAATGACAGTGGCGACTGAGGAAGCTGGAGAGGGAGGTATCGGGTGCAAAAGAGGACTGAACGGTGGGCTTTTGGATCCTGACAATGGTGCAGAGTGTCTGAATAGTTCAGAGAACAACATCTGCACAACCTGGGAGTCAAAGACATCCGATAGAGGGTCTGGGACTACAGACATCGAAGGGACAGAACTTGACAAGGGCTGCATACTGGCAATAGTAGGTATTGCAGCACCACAGCCTGACCTTGGTGTCTCAACGATGGTCTAGATGGAAGGATGTAGTTGTTGCCCCTGGAGCAGATGACGATAAGGACTTACCCTCCTTTAATGGAGACCTCGACCTCACCGGTAAAGCAGGAGCTTTATGCTTGTGATAATGGCCAGAAAAAGAGGACTTTAACAACTTATCCTTGTCTTTTCTTGTAAGTCCACGATGACCATGTTGGTGACAGTGTCACCAAACACTGGGGAATTTCCTTCCTGGAGGTGGTTGAGCATGAGAGAGAAGTTGGCTTTGAGCCCTCAGCCTTGGTGGTGGATTTCATGGCTTGATGGGGACAAAGGTTTCTAGAGTCTTCTTTTGGCATCTCCTTGGGGTGTGGTTTAATCCCTGGCAGGTCTTGCAGACCCCGACATTGTGGGACAGGCCCATATGGCAAACACGAACCATACAGATCTTGTAACTGCAAATACAAAACCTAAATAAAGATTCTTCTGATGATGGCACACAGGGACATCGATAAATTAAGTTAAAGTAGGAAAAAATAATGAAGTCGAAGAAACAACGGCGTTGTTTTTCTCTGCAGGTTCGACAAGTGGTTAACAGCAAGAGAAAGAACTAAGGAGCAATGGGGCAGCTAATAATTATATATATGCCAACACAGCACATCATCATGGGCGGCCCATAGCTAGCAAAAGTTTTCAAGTGGTCAAAAGCGTGGCCTAATGGAGGAGATATTCTCGAAGATGTGCAGCGGTTGGGGCTGGTGCCACAGTATACCAGTGGCAATGCAGAAGATGTCTGTGCCTGGGTGCATGCGCTTGCACTGCCAGCCCCAGAATCCACGGGGTTCTAGGGCCACCTGCCCTAAGACCAAAAAGTGTGACTCTATGGAGAAGAGCAATTCTAAGATGTTCTGGTTCCTACGGGGTCCAGTCACCCCAACACCAAAGACAAGAACTCTATGTAGAAGACAGATTCTTAAAAGATGTATAATTTACTTACCATGGCTAGAGTAAAATTTCTAGGATAAGGTGCTACAGTACGTCTTGTCTTTATGAGACTACCCTTGTACTTGTATGTGACTAAATTCCCTGAACGTCCCCTCCAATCGCTTAAGAATGTTTACTGCCATAGAGCACAGTTTCAAAGAAATCAACCAAGACAGGAAGCACACTTTATAAACCAAACCATATATTGATAACTGTTTTCCAAAACAGTTTATTGCATTGTGTATTTGGTACCTTATTGTTTTGACACCAAATGGGAACTGTATTTGCAACTGCAGAAATAAAGAAGCTGGCCTGGTTCTGGGGAGAAAAAAAAAACTCTTTGGCCCCTGTTAAAAAGGTACAAAGTCTGGGGCTTGTCTGAAACAGATGTTCAAGAAATATACTCTTAGAAACATAGGGCTTCAAGTATTACAAACCAGTTACACTGTGGAAAAAATCCAGAGGTATCTAAACTGCAGCACATCATTTCGTAACTTGATGAGCATGGCCTGCCAATGTTTTTTTATTATTTTTTTAATTTTTAACTGTTAGTCCATTTGACTGGTTAGAAAATGTGAACGTCGGCAATTCTGCCCTTTGTGACTTTTCTTGGAGAGGGGTGTTCTTCACTTGTTTAGTTGTCACCCTAACGGAGAAATAAATGGTGTTTTAGGACTGGTGCTTGGAACTTCATACAGTATATGTACTGGCACTTCAGCCGCTGCAGCTTCCGGTGGCAAACTGGGTTTAACCTAGCTGCAGCAATTTTCATCCAAGTCAGTGTTAAAGTAATGGTTGCCACAACAGGTTTCTCTGGTCCAGTACTGTAAGACAAGAACATTAAACCACGAAGAGTGAAATTTCAGAAGGACAACAAACCTGATGAACACCCCATTCACAGCTTGTCCTCTGCTCTGTATCCATTGTCAGTTTCCATTATAAAAAGCATCTGCTCTCTGTAGCACTGTACAGCACAATTCACTTCCGTCGTTTCCTATGGACCATATGCTGTCCCCTTCTCTTACGAGTCAGACGCTAAATACCCAACACAAAACTCTTGTGCTCTGTGAAAGATTCCAGTGCTATGACAGCGCATCTTGCTGTCTGAGATAACAGTAATCTCAAAAGCCAAATTCAGTTTGAGTAATATTTCTGCCATGCACCTGCTCGGTCGCTATCTGTAACAGACACTATTTGACTTTATATAAGTTAGTTTAAAAACATGGGTAGTTGATCATAGCACAGTTTAGCTCCTCAATTAAAGCAGCTTCTAATTTTTCATTTAAGAGAAATTAAATAACCTATATTCTGTTCACCTTAGAGATCCATTTAGATGTACACAAAGTCAGCAGGATAAAAAATGTAAAATACTCTGTTTAAAGGCAACATTTCTGCATCAAATCTGTGTTATTCATATAGAAACCACAAAGTAATGTTACAGGTGCATGGCAAAAATACTGGGTATCAGATGTTGTCCAAGATCTGTTTAGCTAGGCAGTCCGTTGGCTGAAAATGTCTGTTCACATTTCGTTGGCCAGCTCCTCTGGATCTGCTGAACTATCACCATTCACTGTGATCTTCATATCCTCTTCATAACCAGGTGGCATAAATGCCAGAGCATATGGATAAAGCTTGTGACAGTCTGCCCTGTAGGGTTCGGCTATTTCTTTACATTCTCCTAGACTTCCATTAGACAGGGCTTCCAACACATCAGTGCAGACCTAAAGAGTTTACAGTAGTAAGAAAAAACAAATAAATTCGTGAAAATTCTGTATAAAAAATAGACAATACTCGATGGGCAACTATGCACAACCAATGTGTTCTGCCACAGAGGAGTCTGATTCCCTCTGATCTTGCGAGCGAAGCTCGAGAGGTCTGTGGAAATCAGAACCCTGAGGTGACTGAAGACGCTGGTTGTGCATGAAGTTGCTCATCCTGTATTTTTTTATAGAGTATAGTATGTGAAATGTGTGCACGGTGGTTCCTTCACTTTCAGAATGAAACTGACTTGTGCAGTCTCTAGAGGTTTCAGAATGCTGTTGTACCACAAACAGGTACAATCGCATTCCATGACTTCTGATCTATGGTGCAACAGCATTCTGAAAGGGATGGAATTCTATACATAACAATACTCTACACTATGTAATAATTCTGAGTTAGAACTATATTACAGATAGTGTCATGATACCTCAATGTATGGATTACACAATGGTTTGTAGTGTGTAAGAACATGTGAAATCATTGTGATACCAACAGTAACACACACACTCCCCAACAAAAACAATGCTCAAAAAATAAAATATTAAAGGAGACATTTCATTTTTTGATTGTGCCTCTATCACTACTCATCTGTAACGTAGTGGATAATGTATGGGCAGTCATACACAACAAGCCTGTGTTGCAGCGAGAGGTTTTTATGGCAACCAGGAACCTTGACAGCGAACCTAGAGAGGTTCCCTCGTTGCCACAGAAACCTCAAGATGAACACACAGCCTTGTTAGTGTGCAGATGCCCATACCAGACACTCACTTCCTCTCAGTGAAATGGCAGTTTGAGGGAAGCACTTGAGGGCTGATGGCAGGCTCAAGTTACCTAAAGTGTGGCTAGTGACTGCTGCAGCTGTAAGTTTAGTTAAAAAAAAAAAAAAAAGTTTCCAACTTAACTGGCTAGAGGAAAGCACTCTGTGGCAGCATTCTAAGATCTTCGAGGAAATGTCTTCCATTGGGCCACACCGTTGGAACTATACCCATAACAGAGCTAGGACTACACGGAAACATTTGCTAGTTGGGGGCCGCCAATGATGACGTCAAGTATCAGAGTTTACATAAATGTGGCAGCCCCATCTCTTCTTAGTTCCTGACGGAGATTAGACTGGGAGGCCCACCATGTCTGGGGAACCAGGACGTCAAGCCAGCACCAAGCATATTGGGCGATAAATGGTGCTGGATATAACAGTCATGGAATAGGATAAGGCAGAAATATGGCATGCCACTCTTACTAGATAACAGAAGGGAGATGCAGGGAGTGATGGCAAGGGCTAATGTTAGATTGTCTCCAAGAGGAAGGACAGCATGGCCTAATGGAAGAGATTCTCTCAAAGATCTACTGTTATAGTAAGTACTTAACAGTTCTATCTCCGGGGATATCTCGTCTATTAGGCCACACCTTTGAAACAAGTCCCAAAAGCCAACTGGGAGGCTGGTGCAGTCTGATACAAAACAGCAGGCCTTGTAGTACAGCAAAGCCAAAACCTGCTCATCTATGAGAGACTATGTCCAGACTGTAATGCTTACTGAAAGTGTGGAGCGTGCTCAATATGGCTGCAGCAGAAATGTCAGCAGCAAATACATTACTGAAACAAGCAAAAGAAGTGGCCATAACTCTTGTGGAATGACTACGAACTGCACCAGCAGGTTCCTTACAGTACTTCCTATAACAGAACTTAATGCGCAGGGTAGTAAACAGAAAGGTCTATAGTTTGATTCAACACAAACTCGGATACCGCTTTAGATAAATACTTAGGACTGGTATGCAAAGAAACTCGGTGGAAAACCAAATAAGGAGGCTCATACATAAGAGCCTGCAGCTCTGAAATCCTTCAAGCAGAACTGATTAAAAAAAAAACAAAAAAAAAAAACTCGCAGCTGGCTCAAAAGGAGCCAATGTTAGCTTCTCTAGGACATAATTCAGGTCCCAAGGCAGGACCAGATTATGGATTGGAGGTTTTATACGCAACTGTACACCCATCAACAGGGGCATGGAAATACAGGTTACTCACCTGTAACAGGAGTTCTAGGAATGGTATATGTTGTTCATCCACACTCATTGGCAGGTATCCTTGCCGCTTTAAATCTTGCCGGAAGGTCTTCAAGCTTGCTCCTCCCACCCACCCGGGTGGTATAACTCTCGGCTCCGCCCCATGACGCCAGATCTGGCCAGCTGGAAGCTCAGTTTGTACAGCGTCAAGCCGGGAGGTCAGGTCGTGGATGAACAACATACCATTCCTAGAACTCCTGTTACAGGTGAGTAACCTGTATTTCTAGGGACATGGATATGTTGTTCATCCACACTCATTGGCAGACTCCTAGCAGTTCTCCGGGAGGAGGGAGGCAAGACGCACACCCCAATACTTACTTGAGAAAGAGAGACTGGAGAACCGAGGCCCCAAAACCAGCATCCCGGCGTGACTCAAGGTCGATGTGGTAATGGGTAATAAAGGTGTTTGCTGACTTCCAGGTAGCAGCCCTGCAGATTTCCTGGATAGGGACGTCTCTGGAAGCAGCCACCGCTGCAGCAGTAATGGCGGTAGAATGAGCTCTATCCTCTGGGAGGCTCCATGCCCGCCAACTTATAGCAGAGATCTATGCAGGAGGTTACCCACCTGCTTATCGTCCGCTTGGCTGCAGGTCTGCCAGATGCGGCTTCAGCGTAGGTGACAAACAGCTGGCTAACCTCTCCTGACTTCAGCCGTGGCTCCTTATAATAAGCGAGCGCCTCTAGGGTCCAGAGTATGGAGCCTATATTCGCCTCCGAGGTGTGATTGGGGGTAGAACACCGGCAGAGTCAACACCTGGTTAAGGTGGAAACTCCGACACTACCTTCGGGAAGGAATTTCGGGTGGGGCGCAGGGACAACCCTTGTCCCTGTGGAAGACCAGGTAAGGAGACTGATGGAACGCCTGGAGCTCTCCCATCCTTCTGGCTGACGGATAGCCACCAAGAAGGCGGTCTTCACGACGGGTGAGAGAGAGCACCTGTGCATAGGTTCGAATAAGCTTGCCCATGAGCTTTGCCAATACCAGCAGTAGATCACGGAGGTGGGGGTTCCCGCACTGGAGGAAATGTAGTCAAGGCCTTGAAGCGCCAGACCACCTTCTCTGCGCCACCGACTGCTTCCCGCCCGCGCCTGTAAGCAGAGATGGCTGCCAGGTGCACCCTTAGGGTCGCCGACCAAGCCCTTGACTAGAAAGGGACCATAAATAGTCCAAGATGCTTGCCAGGGAACAGGAGGAAGGGTCCAAGCCCTTTTCTGACACCAAATGGAAAACCTTTCCATTTGAAGGCATAGCATTTTCTGGTCGACTCTCACGGGACGCCTCAACTACATTGAGGACCTCGTCGGAAAGACCCAAGGCCTGGAACTCTAGCCGCTCAGGAACCAGGGTCATAGGTGCAGGGATTGAAGGTCCGGATGGAACACCTTCCCTGATTGACTTGAGAGCAGGTCGGGCGAGCTGGAAGCTGCCGCGGAGTCCTGGAGCTGAGACTGAGGAGATCTGGTACCAGAACTGGCGAGGCCAGTCTGGGGCTATCAGAATCACCTGCGCCTTGTCCTCCTCGCCTTGAGAAGCACCTTGTGGATCAAGGGAAATGGGGAAAGGCGAGAAGAGGCCCGGGTCCACTGCCTCGAGAGGCATCCCCTGCAGCGAGCCCTGCTGAGGGGCGGGCATGGAACAGGCTCAGCCTGCTCTCCCTGGAGGCAAACAGGTCCACCTGAGGTGTGCCCAATGGGAGAACAGATGCTGTACTACCTCCGCAGGAGAGACCACTGTGGGATGCAGCCCCTCATCCGCTCAGGGCATCGGCCAGGGTGTTGGAGGCTCCTGCCACGTGAATGGCTAGAGATCCGCCCCAGGCTGCGACGAGTGACCAAATGCGGAGAGCTTCCTTGCATAGAAGCATGGAGCGCGTCCCGCCTGGCGGTTTAGATAGTACATGGTCGTGGTATTGTCCGTCTGGACTCGGACCACTTGACCCGGAGGAACGGGAGCAAAGGCGGTGAGAGCTAGCGGACCGCCGGAGCTCCAGCAGGTTGATGTGGCATCGACTCGTGGGGACCAGAGGCCATGAGCCCGGTGTTCCCCAGATGGGCACCCCAACCCATCAGAGAGGCATCGGTCGATAGAGAGACCGGCTGCTCGGCGGATGTAACGGGATGCCTCCTGCAAATGATCTGGAACGGTCCACCACTGGAGAGCGTTCCACATCCCCTGTGTCACCGACACAAGCTGGTCCAAAGGATCGCAGCGTTGTGACCACTGGCTGGCCAGTCCCCACTGAAGGGGACGCATGTTCCAGCGGGCCCAACGGACCACGCTGGTGCAGGCCGCCATGAGACCCAGGAGGCGCAGGAAGTCCCGGGCAGGGCGCAATTGCCCAACCAGAAATGATCGGGCAAAGGAGGAAAGAACCTCGGCCCTGTCCGCCGGGAGCCGCGCTCTGGCTCAAGAGAGTCGAGCTGCGCTCGATGAATAGAATCACCTGCTTCGCTCGAGTCTGACTCTGCCTCGCTGATAAGGAGGCCCAGTTGAGAGCAGACCTGAAGGGCCAGATTTCTGGACCACTCTGCCTCCTTCCTGGAGGGAGCTGCTATCAGCCAGTCGTCCAGGTAAGGGTACACCCGGACCCCTCGGCGCTGCAGGAATGCTGTCACCACTGCCATGCATTTGGTGAAGACCCTGGGAGCTGGAGACAAGCCGAAGGGCATGGCTTGGAACTCGAAGAGGGATCCTTCCGCTCGGAAGCGAAGGAATCTCTGGTGAGACGGACGGATAGGGACGTGAAAAACGCTTCCTGCAAGTCCAGAGAGCAGAACTACACGCCTGCGCTCCAAGGATGGTATAATCTGAGCCAGAGTGACCATCCTGAAGGTTCGAGACCTTAGGAACTTGTTTAGGTCGTGGTAGTCGAGAATGGGCGCCAGCCCCGTCCGCTCGAACCAGGAAGTACCTGGACACAAACCCTGGGTCTGAAGGAGGGTCCACCACCTCTTTATCACCTCCTTCTGGAGGAGGAGAGCATGTCGGCTCGACGAGCCGCAGTGAGGCTGGGATCCCAAGCTCTCGAGGGGCGACGGCCTGAAGGGTGGTGCCTGCTCAATTCCAGAGGCAGGCTCTTCCCACCACTCTCCAAGACCCACCTGTCCGTGGAAACAGCGGACCAGGCGGGACGGAGTGCTGAGCCGCCTCCACGGGGACCCAGGGATAAGGTGACGGGAATGGGGCGACACCCTCAGCCCGTCACTGGGCAGGCTTGGAGGAGGGACCGCCGAGGGACCTCCTGGGCCTTTCCCTCCCTGCCTCCTGTTAGAGGAAGCCGGCGCTTTGGGTTTGGGATGCAAGGCCGAGCCTGCTGGCCCTGACGTTGCTGGGCAGGCCGCGGCTACAGGAGAAGAAGAGGCCTTAGGCTGTGGTTTGCGGCCTTTGTCCTTCTGAGCGGAAGAGACCGAGTCCAAGGTAGCATTGGACTTCTCGATCCTCTGCAGGTGACCTTCCACCCCAGGGCCGAGAGGTCAGTCCCAAAGGGACATCCGCCAACTTGTGCTGGGTATCCGGTAAAGGTGGATATCCTCAGCCAAGCCCGCTGACGATAGCCACTGCGGCCGCCACCGATCTGGCACATGAGTCCCCAATCCAAAGCAGTCTGGAGCTGCTGTTTGGCCATTGCCCTGGTCCCGCACCTGCTTAACCGTAGTCTGCAGATCGGCGGGAAGATGAGGATGACCTCATCCAGGAGCCCAACAGGGCAGAGAGAAATGTGCCATGAGGGGCGAACTGGCCTGGCCAGGCCGAGAGGGGCCTAGCGTAGACTTCGCCCGACATGGTCAATTTCTTGGACCTCCTTGTCAGGAGGTTGTCCACATCCCTGATGCGCGCAGCCGGGCCGGAAAACGCCGTCGGTAACCAACCCCTCAGCAGAGGGGTGTTCCGAAAAACCGGACAAGGAACCAGTAGGGACCGCATACTTCCTGGCCATCCTGGCCGAAGGCGCAGGGCAGGAAGCAGGGCGCTGCCAAAGCTCCAGTGCCGGACCCACTATGGCCTCGGCCACCGGAAAGGCCTCCGTCGGAGAATCCCCTCGGTCCAGAATCTCCGTGAGGGGATACCTGGCCCGTTTGGAAACGGGTTCGAGCTCCATCCCGGTGGACTCCGAGATGAGCCGAAGTAGTCCTAGGAAGGACGACGGGCTATCGTCCATTGACTGACCTCCTGAAGACTCCAAGTCCAGTCGCTTGGAGAAAAGGAGGAATCATCTTCGGACTCGGAAGAGTCCTCGAAGAGCTGCCTCTGGCCTGAGCCACCCTTCACCTGCCGAGGTCGATCGGGGAGTGAGGTAACTGACAGCCGATGGTAGACCCTTAGCCGATCGAGAATCCTTGGTCGGAGCCCCAATTGGGCTGTGGAGGCGGAGGTTCCACCGAATCGGTGGAGCAGTGGTTTTGGCCAACAACCGCCTGGGTATAGGCTCTCGGATAAGTCGAGGGGTTGTGTCGGCCGATCCGTGACAGCCACTTAATGGCCGGGGAAGGCGACGGGGTCGGCTTATTCCCGGCCAGGAGGAGCTGTTGCAACATAAGGTCCTCGTACCGTCGACGTAATTTACGCCGAAGCCTCCCCTCATCCGAGGAGGAGGACGAGCGGCGACGCCGCTTACCGCGGTGCCGAGACCGAGACCGCCTATGACGGTGGGATCGGCTGGACCGCGAAGAGGTCCGAGACCGAGAGTCCCGGAATTTCCGAGGTCGGTGCGGGGAGGTGTCGGCCGGAACCGGCACTCCCTTCGGCTCGGATGGTCCATCCGAGGGCTCCGGAACCGGAGGCACAGGCGAGCCCACGGGATCCTCAACTCCTCCCGGGGGAACCGGGGAGAGGGGAATCTCGGCTGCTAAAGGCGACAGCCCGTCCAATGGGTCGAGAAAAATCTCGACTTCATCGGTGGGAGTCTCGGTCAACTGACCTGACGGGGACACCGTGAGGCCAGTGGCCGAAGCCGAGCGGTCGACCGAAGCCGACGGTCGACGGCCCGGGGAGAGGGACCTTTCCCGCTCCCAAGAGCGTCGACGGAGGGACTTACCCTTGTCCCTCTTTTTGGACCGAGAATAAGGTCCCGCCAACGTAGGCCCTTCTCCTTTAGTGGAGAGGGACAGACAAAGCTCCTTAAAAGAAGCCGTGTAAGAAGAGCCCAGAGAGAGCGGGATAAATGCCGCGGCCGAGGAAGATACGGCCCGCGCCGCCTCCTCTTCGAGGGCGACCATCCGCTCGAGCTGATCCGCCGAGCCCGCCGCCGCGGACACCGCCAACCGGGCCTCCTTGGACTTCACCGGAGGGAAACGCTTCTCGGGACGGCCCAGATGTAATCGGGCAGCACGGTCTTCGAGGACGTAGGCCGAGAAGGATGAGCACAGGTCGCAAGCCTGCGGGTCGTGCTCAAGGCCTAAGCAGTAGACACACGTGGAGTGTGGATCCGTCCGAGACATCTTCTGCCCGCATGGGCATCTCCGAAATCCGGGAGTCGATTTGTCCATCGCAGCCGCGAGGGATAGAAGACTGAAGTCTTTTTGCAAAATTTATTTTTTAAATCCGCAAACGGAGAAATAGGAACCAGTCTCAAACGCAGAGCGTTAAGGAGGGAACCTGAGCCCAAGCGTAAGGAAGATTCAGCGTCATGGGGCGGAGCCGAGAGTTATACCACCCGGGTGGGTGGGAGGAGCAAGCTTGAAGACCTTCCGGCAAGATTTAAAGCGGCAAGGATACCTGCCAATGAGTGTGGATGAACAACATATCCATGTCCCTAGAAAGCTGATATAGCGGCCAAATGCACTTTTATGTGAGACATACTGCAGGCCGGAGTCTGACAGTGACAGCAAGTATTCCAACACCGCATTTAACAGACAGGTGAAAGGATCTAAATTCCTGAAAGCAGCCTAAAAAATGCATCCCTTCCATTTCAGTGAATAGGTATATCTGGTAGGTGCCTTTCTGGACACAACCAGCACATCAGCAACTAGCAACCTCAGGTGATACACCGAAACGTACTACGGCTATGTCTTTAGGAAAAATGCATGCAGATGCAGGAATTTCAGGACTGGATGAAGCAGAGATCCAAAGTCCTGTGACAACAGAACCCTGCAGAGGTGTAGAGCAATTGAGGGCTCCACCGCCAGTTGCTGCAGAAGTGGAAACCATATCTGACGAGGCCATAGGGGAGTGATGAGGGTGGCACCCTCCATCTTCACTTTGAGCTACACCCTCTGTATTAGTGGAACTGGAGGGAATGCATACAGAAATTTCCCTTTCCAAGAGTGGGGCAATGTGCCTCACCAGAAAAATCTAGGCCCTGAAGTGAACAGAAATGTGGCAGTTTTGTGCTGTGTGGGGATGCAAAAAGGTCCAACTATGGATGACCCCCATCTTGCAAGGCAGTCATCTAACACTGAGGTCAGCAGTTCCCATTCACACATCTTGGGATGTAACCTGCTTAGCTTGTCTGCCAAGACATTTTGGACACCTGGAAGATGCACGGCTAACAGGTCTAGACAGTGTTCCAGTGCTCAGTATTACACTCTTACTGCTTTCCCACATAGGGGATAGGAATGAGTGGCCCACCGTTTGTTGATATAATGCATCACACTGACGTTCTCCACCTGTATCAACAAAGGACCTGAAGTCAGATGTTCTGAAATGTCTAGAGGTTGTCCAGGACAGCCCTCATCTCCAGGACATTTATATGCAACTTGGCTTCCACCTGGGTCCATGAACCTTGTGCTTAAATGGGCCCCAGATATGCCCCTCACTCGGAGGCATCTGTGGTGAGGATCTGCTTCAGAGTTGAAATAGGGAATGAAGCACCCTTAATAGTTTGTCGCGGTCCATCCACCACATTAGTGCTCAGCGCAACACAGTCGTGACAATAACCATTTGGTCCAGCCCATCCATCAGCTAATCCCACTGGACCCTTAATGTCACTAAGGGGACCCTCAAGTATATGCAGGCCAGTGGCAAAGTGACAATGGCTGCTACCATGAGTCCCAGAAGACACAGAAAAGTTCTGGCTAAGACTTGTTGCATACCAATCTTGCTTCAGCAATCAGGTTTTCGCCCTGTCCAAAGGTAGAAAAGCACAGCCCTTTTCTGTGTCTAAGACTGCTCCTGTGTGCTGCAGTCTCTGGCAAAGGAGTCAAGACAGACTTTGGAACATTCACAGACTCCTAAATCGTTGAACAAGTGCTGTGTCCAAGACAGGGTGTGTAGCAGATGGTCCCTGGAGCTGGCTTTCAATAGTCAGTTGTCCAGATATGGGAAGACATACAGGCCTTCCCTGTGAAGGGCTGCTGCCACAATTGCGAAGTATCTGGTAAAGACCCATGGCACAGAAGACAAGCCAAAGGGTAATACTCTGAACCTAGTAATGCTACCCTTCCAGCATAATGTGGAGATACTAACAGACTGACACAGCAGGTGAGATGTAGAAGAGATATAAGCACTCCAGTGGGGGAGAATACCCAAAATATAGCAAGTAGAGTGGAACAGTCAAAATTTAACAAAGAAAGAATGACAGGCCCTGAATGCCCTCAGTAAGCGTACCACCATTGTTATTAAACCAGCCAATAAGGGTGGGGGAATCGTGGTACAGGACTACCTGCAATATAAAGAAATGCGCATGGCACTATTAAATTATTGCAGGAGCTATAAACCCCCTTGAAAGTGACCCTACTGGTAACATAGCCAGATTGATGAAGGACTTGACAGAGGAGATGGTGGCCATAGCTTGGTTAAAGGAATGGGAAATAGACATGTTAATACAACATTCACAAATCCCAGTTTCTTACTGCATTCTGAAAGTTCATAAAGATCAGAGAAAACCTTCCGGGAGACCCATAGTCTCCACAATAGGTTCCATTTAAGAATCCTTAACTACCCGTATCAATTTCCATTTACAGCCTTTAGCTGCTGGTACGAGTACCTATGAAAGACAGTGGACATCTGACTGAGATCCAGAAGAATATAAATAGACTGGGAAAGTTAGACAACTGTTTTTCAGTGACGTGATGCATGAAAATTACATACTTAAACACAGGTTACTCACCTGTAACAGTAGTTTTAGGAGTGGTATATGATGTTCATTCACATTTCCGGCAGTGTCATTTCCCTTCAAGATGTGCCAGTAAGTCTTCAAGCAGGCTCTTCCCACCCACATGGGTGGGAACTCCCTCGGCTCCACCCCATGGCGAAAGATCTTGCCCACTGGAAGCAGTACTGTGCGCCAAAGCTCGGGAGGTCGGGTGGGTCAGTGTGGATGAACATCATATACCACTCCTAGAAAGTACAGTTACATAAAAACTTACTGTAACAGTAGATCTTTGAGGGAAGTCTCTTGCAGCAAGTAATACACTTCGGCCATTGTCACCAGAGGTCGAGTGGTACATGACAGCTCTTCTAGCAGTCTCACCAGAGGCTGTCCACCGATGACATCATCATCCTGCTTCCTATATAAGAGTGGGCAGTCCCTGGTATCCTCAGTTCCCCGCCGGATTCAGCCCGCTAAGCGAGGACTGAGGGAATCCGAAGTACCATAGGTGTCCGTTCCCACGTGCTAAGTAGAACAAAGTCATTCACTTAGAGAAGGAGGGGGACGGAGAGAGGGAACAAACCTGCTGCAAGAGACATCCCTCAAAGATCTAGTGTTGCGGTAAGTTTTACGCAACTGTACCATCTTCCATGGGACGGTCTCTTGCAGCAAGTAATACACTTGGGATGATTCCCAAGCAGTGTACTCAAGAGGGTGGAATTAGGATAGGAGACCCTGTAGGACTGCGCAGCCAAAGGCCGTCCTATGGCGAGAAGCAATATCCAAATTGTAATGCTTTGTGAAAGTGTGGGGGTAAAGGAGGGTGCCCCACTCCTGAGTCAGGAGATCTGGTCTGATTGGCAACGGAATGGGATCCACCACGGAAAGAACATCTGCCTGAGCCACAAGGGGGCTATGAGGATCATCGTGGCAGGTTCGAGTTGTAGTTTCAGTAGAGTCTGTTGCAGGAGCGGGATGGGAGGTAGCATATAAGAAATTGAAAATTACGTACCTACCGTAATTCCTGATCTTTCTGTGTATCTTCGCCATTCATCAGCTTTGGGTATGTGGCTGGAGGTCATGACCCCGCTGGAGCTTTTTTTTTTTTTTTGGATGGGCAGAGTCGACGCACTGCGTGGTGCTCGCGGGTTGGCCATTAGGTGTTGTCGACTCCGCCCTCCCGCCAGTTCTAAGTCGCCATTGAGTAACAAAGGGTTGGGAGAGAGAGACAAGGAAGTCCAAGGGACAGAGAAAGGAAAAGATATACAAACTAAAAGGAGATATAGACAACAGAGCGGACAGAAGGAGAGTTAGAAATCTAAGGGGGATTGGAAGGGGCCCCAGTCTCGAAGCAGAAAGAAGACGGAGGAGGGAGGGAAAAATTAGCAATAGGAAGGGAAGGGAGGACATGCTCTGAACCTTTTGACCTGTCTCCAGATTGTATAGGAACTGCGACAGAGTAGCCAGAAGGCTGAACTGCCAGAATTCAAGGCATAGAATCAGTGGCAATAAACTCCGACATAAGCAGAAGCGGCTATTCTGGAGAAAGACAGGATACAGGGTTGTATCCCCGAAATCACATATCTGAGGTGAGAAACAAAGTTTCTTAAATTAATTTGAGGGATAAGTCTCTAAGGACAAAAACGTAGTAGGATATAGGAGGAGAGAAGAAAAAAAAAGAGTGTAATCACCAACTTCCACCCCAAAGTGGTGGAGCCAAAGCACTGAGGAGAAAGTGCCCCCTCACCCGATTCCTCGCCCCTCTTGACAGGAAGTAAAAATCCCCTTGTGTGCCCAAGGTCACCCCGCTCCTGACCGGCAGAAAGGAAGGGGGGAAGAGAAGGGGTACACAGAGGGAGGGAGGGAGATCCAGGGACTGAGGCCCCAAGGGGGATTGGAAGGGAGGGTGGGATTGTGATGAATGGTGAAGATACACAGAAAGATCAGGAATTACGTAGGTATGTAATTTTCGTATCTTATCTGTGTCAATCTTCACCATTCTTTACCTTTGGGTGAGTATCGAGCCCCCCCGAAGGGGGCACTAGACCCTAAAGGACTAAGTCCCGTAGCTCTCAGTGGGTGAGACACTGGGAGGGAGAACCTTTACGGGTCTGATGAGACCCCAGACTGGGGAGAGTGAGATAGGGACCCCCAAGAGGGGGCAGGAGGTCGCCCCGACAGACGCTGCCTCACCCTACGGCAGAAAAGATGGGTTCTTCGTTATGCAGAGGAAATCACCCTATGCCGGCCAAGGGTGACAACCGGGAAAGACGCAGCCATGCCATCCGCCTACTGCAGATCGCTGTCCCTAAGACCCTGGAAGCTACCTCACTGGCGTCGTAAGATGCCCTCGCTTGGTGCCTTGTTAGCTCCAGGCCACATGCAGAGAGTGCCATGGCTTATCTGGTTACCTCCGTATCAGGCAGAGAGGCTAGGAGTTGACCTAGCCTGGACCACAGGAACCTATCATAGGTAGCATAGTGGGCCTGATGTGCTGAAATTGACGGAAGCAACTGTGCTGAGTAGAAGGTCCTCCTCCCCCAGAAGTCAAAATCCATGGAATCTTGATCTGGGGGTCGGTCACGGTGGAGGCACGAGCCAATCGGGAGTGTCCACCTGCATCAATCCTGACTGAGGCTGAGGCATACGACCCAGAGACCGGGGCCAACACCTCTGGCTCAGATCCCTAGGGGCTGGGACCCTGGAAAAGGGTCTTTGCCAGAATCGCAACAATGCCTCCTGGAAAGGAGCAGGCCAGGTGTGTACCACAAGGGTGTCCGCACTGAAATCGCCTAGGAAGGCACGCCTCGAATGCTCCGGATTGTGCTGAGTGGGTGAGGTGACATGCAGGTCCTCCATCATCCTCATGAGGAAACGCTGATACTCAGAGATCAGCAGCAGGAGAGATGTAGACAGAGGGCTCCTCTCACCCTGAAGAGGGAGATGAGGAAGAGGAGGACCTTGGAGATCCAGAGGTCAGCTGCTCAGGGTTATGGTGAAACACATGTCTGTCCATGGCCCTGACATACGAAGGAAAGTGAGCAGCCCCACCTCTGAATTGCTCCCAGGAGAGAGGTCCCCTAGGATCAAGAATGACTGGGAGCGCAGGAGAAGGTGACAGAGGAGTGGGGGCAAGGCCAGCGGCAGAAGGAGACAGTCCTCTGTCCGGGCAAGAGAGTGCACAAGGAGCCTCAAGAGAAGAAGGGGCTCCGGAAAACCCTACAGCCGACAGCTGATCAACCATACTGGAACTGCCTAGGCTGTGCACTGAAGATTCCCCCCTGGGAGGTGACCGGGACCCTGGAACTCCAAAAGGACAGTCCCTACCCTCCAAAGACCAGGGCCCTCTCAAGGAGGCCGAGAGAGAAGGGCTGGGGTCCACGCTAAGACTCCTTCCTGAACCCGGTCGGGTCCCAGAAAAGGGTCGCCGCATCAAACCCTGACCCCTCGAAGTCCGAAAGAGCCCTCCTCCTCACACACACTGGCCAAGGCAGCTGACACACCTGGTCAGTCCCAGAGGGGACCACCCAGGGAGTAGCACCCTCCCCTCCCGTGGGTGCTCTGATCGGCCCTAAATTTGGGTGATCCAGGCACACCACCTGAGGGGGTACTGCCAACTGAGGGAGCAGAAAACCCTCAGAGCCCAGGCTGCAGAGCAATAGTGGCCTGCACCACTGCCTGCTGGTCAGCACCCCTGACCCTAGACTCGCGGGACAACCGCCCGCCCCTCAGAGGGAGGCTGGCTCCAGTCAGCCGAGGAAACTACCAGGGTGTCCACGTGGGCCACCAACTCCAAAGAGTCGGACAGCCAGTCCAAACAAGACTCTGACTTAGTCTCCAAGGAGTTAGAGACTGAAGTCCAGTGCCAAACTGTACGTGGACGCCAGCTGCCGTCCCGACCAAAGGGGGTACCAGTCCGGGTGTCTGCACCAGAGCCGGCGCCAAACTCTCCAACGGCACCGCAAACGTCAGCAGAAGTGGAGTCGATGCCTGCCATGGCACTGTCCAGACCCACGGTGCCGCAAGCGGCACCGAAGTCAGGGGCGGCGCCGCTGACGGCACCAACAGCTCCCTTGGCGCCCTTTCGCTCGGCACCGCTAACGGCTCCGAGGTGAGAATCGGTCAAAGACGGCTTCAAAGGACTTCTGGTTCCGCCACGGCACGTAGCAGCAACTAGACGAACAGCTCTCTGCCTCACCTGTTCTAAAACCTCCCAATAAACCTGCTGAAAGAGTCAAAATTAGTTTAAAATGTCTGGAGGAGGTTCGCAAAGAGATCGAGGAGGGCGGTCTAAAGCGTTGCAATCTAGACTTGAAAGAGAAGGCGGAGATTCATGTCCAAGTTCCCCAGTACACAGTTCGGGCCAATCTAGAAACATGATGGCAGCCAAAAAATTACGAGACAGATGAAGAAGCACAGCATTTATCGAGAAACCGATATGAATCCCTGATGGAGCTTAAAGAAATGCGAGCAGAAAATAAAGCAGAATTCAAACAACTAAATCAGAAGCTTTCTATGGTGGAGGGTCGTGTTCAGGAAGCGGAGGATAGAATCTTAAACGCGCAGGATGGCCTGCAGCATCTAGGCCGCGCTGTGTTTGCCCTTTGCAATCATGCCATACAAACTGAACAGAAGTGCACAGACTTAGAAAGTCGATCCAGATGAGACAATTTGCACCTTTATGGTCTGAAGGAGGGGACTGAGGAAGGGGACATGGTTGAATTTGTCACTGACCTATTAAAAGATGTCCTCGAGCTGCCACTAAGTTACAAGCTGAAGATCAAACGTGCCCACAGGGCCTTACTTACCAAACCCAAAGACTCGACCACCAGACCTAGATCAATAATCATCAAATTCTGTAGTTATCGCACCAAGGAAGATATACTCCGCCGTGCATGGGCTAAGAAAGAGGTCAAATACCTTGACTCCCGTTTATACTTTGAGCAAGATTACCCGCCCGTTATACAGAAGCAACATATGGAGTACATTCCACTTATTAAACTCTTGAGAAACAAACAACTTCGTATTCAAACTCCTTACCCAGCGAAATTGAGAGTATTTTGGAAGGAGGGGGTTGAAGTGTACGATACCCCACAGAAAGCCAGTGAAGCTATGCAAAAGCAGGGATTCAGGTACCAATTGCTGCTAGGCCCCCAAGCTCAAGAGGAAGGAACTTACTGAGGACTGGCACATTGTCCCTCTGAGGGAAAATAGGGCTCTAAGTAGCAATGCAATTACATCAACCCTGCACGAATTCAAGGAACTAAAAGAAATTGCCTGGAATCTCGGAATCAGATCTTGAGAATGCTGATGGGTGAGAGTTGTAACTATAAACTCTGCTTCTTTTGATGCCTGGGCTGTGCGCCAAGAACTGACCACTTCGCCTCCCAAAATATATATATATATATCCTCGAGGTAAATAAAACACCCCTTAATGCCCGGATTCCAGGTTGACAATATCTGACCTACGTGTCTTCTCCCCCCCGGGTATGCTATGGCCCTTCTCGAAAGAGTAATTTAGGCCCCTTGGTTTTTCAATCGAGCCTACGATGGTGGTCTGGGATTGGATTAATGACATTGCTTGGGCCTTGTACACTATAGCACAGTGATGGGCACACTCACCAGAAACTGGGTTGGATTCATGGATTGCTGAACTCAATCCCTCTCACGAGTTCAAACTGATGCTTTCTTGTGAGGATTTATTTTCTATTTCGACCGAGTGCAATGGAGATGAGAGTGCGAGAGGTCCCACTGTGAAGTGGGGAAACTGTTACCTTACAGCATGGTCGGACTCGGAGAAGTGCAGAAGTTTCCGGAACTTATAGACTCTTATTTTTTTCTCTTCTTTCTCTCCCCCCAGCTTTATGACACAATGTACAATTAATCATACTGCATATTTACAGAGGAAACATTGTGCAGCACCCAGGGAGACGTATATTAGTTTTAATTTTGCCAATATGGCGCTCACCTACTTACCTGGGCTGAGCGCAACATCTAGTTGGGGAAAAGGTGCTCTGCTAAATGCGAGGAGGCTGACTTCTGGGTTTTTTAATTTTTTTAACTGTTGGGTTTCTATGCTGAATCAGCTTGCCCCTGAGATAAGAATGTCCCCCCAACCGTAGTAAATGGCTCCCTGCAAACAAATGGAAGCATTTACATATCTGGAAATCGTCCTCCTTCAACGCATCCTATGTAAGGAATAATCAGAGGGGCTGCCATATCATATGTGGGTCTTAATCTATTAACAGGGGTTGGGTGTACTTCGGGGAGGGATGTCTTGTGGGAATATCATCTCCCAACTCCTCTTCCATGTGTTCCTCTGTGTGAAGGGGAATGATGGAGGGGATGAGGACATTCGTGGGTGGGAGAGGGAAGGGAGGGAACTAAAGATTAAATGGGCATGGGGGGAAAGAGGTTCTTCCTTTTTTTTATATTAATACCGGCCGGGGCAGTACAGCTCTGATGGCCGGTTTTGAGGAGAGCACTATATTACAGGAGCCCTTTAATGTAAGGGCCCAGGAAGAGCTCTCTTATGGTCTGAGGGAATTTGTAGCACTCTTCCCCCCCACCAATACCATCTGTTAGGTGGGATAAGAGGTCTCTGTATAAGTTAGACCTCCTACCTTGGAAGTCAGTTAAAAATGTTTATGATAGTGCACTGTTTGCACAACTGGTTCTGGTTTATTGTTTCAATCAGCTATGTATGATGAGGATTTATTTATTTTTTTTTTTTTTATGGGGTCAGCAGAAATAGTATCGGGGATCTATCTTGCACAAGGAAAAAGAGTTCATGTTAATGTGTTAATGTTGATAGTACTTAACCACAATGGGTCCTCATCCCTCTCCTTAACCTCACTCTCTGGTAAAGCCATTAACGTAGTCCCCTCCCTTAAATACTTAGGCCTCACGTTGGATCAGAATATCACATACAAGGAACACGTGGACCAGGTCACCAGGACCCTACATCGGAAACATGGCACCCTGAACCGACTGAGGGACCAAGTCATCCCTGAAGCCAGGCTCTCCATAGCTACCAGCGTCCTTCTACCCAACCTGACCTTTGCGGCCCTATTATACAGGGCATGGCTAAACAAGAGATTACCAGGATGCAAACCCTATATAATAAATTAGCTCATTTCGCAACCTTAGACCACCCGAGATGTCACCACTGTGACACTTTGGCCAATCTTCGTTGGCCCGCATTGGTCGCCCGCCTCCAACACCCCTTGCTTGTCCAGGCCTACAAGCTTCTCAAACCCCATGCTCCGCCTAGCATTGCCGGGACCATAACCCTCAAATACAACCCAAGGAACCCAAGGACCTCAGACAGAATGCTATTAGAAGTCCCTAGGGTAAGGACAAACGCTGGCGGAAGATCCTTTTCCTCCCAAGCAGCCTGCCAATGGAACAAGCTCCCTCCCCAGGTCCAGGCCTCCTCCTCACTCATGAACTTCCGCACCAGGCTTAAGTCCCATCTGCTGACCTCAAGCGCATGCCACTGTCATGGCACTTAAAGCTCCTAAGGTACTCCCCTCCTCTCCAACTCCCGTCTCCTAGCTTAACCTTCCTACCACCTGCCTTATACAGACTGCTCGCCAGAGGCCACGCGTAACCCCTGAATAAACTATATGCAAAGTACAACCAATTGCTTACATGTTATGATGATAACCATGCCTGCATCCACTGCTTTTCTTTTACTGTGCCTGTAAACCATGCCTGTATCCAATGCTTTTCTTTTACCATGCCTGTATCCACCACTTTTCTTTACTGTAACCACCTCATGATGTAACTCTCAATGCCTCAAATGTTCCTTATGTCCTTGTTCATTCTTATAACTTGTATTGTTATCCCGGGTCACCCCTGAAAAAGGGACCTTCGGGGCTCAGTGGGCCTACCCGCTCACCAAAATTTAATAAATAAATAAATATCTGCTCATATAATGTTCATGGCGTATCGGGCCCGATTAAGCGTTCCAGGGTACTTTCATATTTAAAGCGTTCAAGAACCGATATATCTTTTCTCCAGGAGACCCATTTGTCACATGAGGAGCACGAGAAGTTTAAGCGATTGGGGTTCCCCCAGGTTTATTCTTCATCCTTTAAGGGCGGACGCAGAAGAGGTACAGTTATATTAATACCATCTAGGGTGCCATTTGAATGTCAAGATCAATTAAGTGACAAAGAAGGATGATATATATTGGTCAAAGGGAAATTAAATGGTAGACTTGTCATCTTTGCCTCAGTATATTTCCCTCCAGCCATTGAGTTTAAGGCCTACAAGGCTTTTTTCCTCCTCATGTCACAATGGGCGGAGGGTATAACGGTATGTGGGGGGTGACTAACTTGGACCTTTCGAATGCAGGGGCGGAGGGCAAGACGATGGGGAAAAAAAAAAGGGAACTATCAAAACTGCTTAGGGAACGGGGGTATACGGACACATGGAAATACTTAAATGGAACAGCCAAATATGCCACCTTTTTTTTACAAGCCCACTTGAGTTACACAACAATTGATTATATGCTGATATCCCAAGAGCATCTAGAGTTGGCAGGTAAGACTTGGATGGGGGACTTTATTCTATCCGATCATGCCCCAGTTTCCTTTAGATTAGATTCTGATACTTTTAGGAAAAATACTATGTGGAGGCTTAATCTTTCACTGCTTCATAGCAAGGACATCATTCACACAATGGAAGAGGTAATCAAACAGGCTGAAAGAGAAAATGACTGCCCTGGGACTGATATCTCGATTTTATGGGATACTATCAAGGCGATCTGCAGGGGTAAATTTATCGAACTATCAGCTAGAAATAAACAAGAAAGGGAACAAAAACGTAGTGCTCTGATTGCCCAAATACAAAAGTTAGAGCTTCAACAGATACTCCAGACCAACTCTAAGACTTCAAAAGAAATAAAAAAAACTAAAACAAGAATTGAATGCCATACTAGATCTTAGGATTGAGCAGAAACTACTGTTTCTCAAGCAGAAGTACTACGACTGAGGGCCATGCTCTCCGAAATTGTTGGCTGGCCGTCTCAGACAACAGCGGGCCAAAGCACTAATATCCACCTTGAGGCGATCCCATCAACATCCCCCCTAGTTATACGGTGGAGAAAATCTCTGATACATTTGTGCAGTACTATACACAATAGTATGCTGCCCCCCCCCGACCCAGGAGAAAGAGGAACAAGTAAAAACTTTTTTGTCCACCCTCAGATTGCCAAAATTATCTAAACAACTGGGATTGGGCCTGGTTGTCCCCAGAACAGTCAAGGAAATTGAGGCTGAGATCGGGAGACTGAAAACATTAAAGTGTCCAGGGACGGATGGCCTCCTGGGAGAATTTTATAAATCTCTTAAAGTGGTAGTAACCCCCCTCCTCTCAAGATTGTTTGGAAATATCCCCCGCCCCAAGGGAAAAATTCCCCCCATCATGGGACCAAGCAATTATATCAGTCATCCCAAAGGCAGGCAAGGACCCAACTTTACCTAGTTCCTACCGTCCTATCTCGGTTCTAAATACAGATTATAAAATATTTACTTCAGTGCTGTCTCAGAGGCTAAAACACCTCGTCTCTGGTCTAATCCACCAGGACCAGTGTGGGTTTATCCCAGGTCACCAGGCCTCGAATAATATCCGGCGTACCATTTATTTAATGGAACACATACAAAATTTTAAGATACCAGCAATCCTCATAAGTTTAGATGCTGAAAAAGCATTTGACAGAGTGTCATGGCAATTTCTATGGGGGTTTCTTGCTTTTCATTTCCCCAGAATTTTGTAGAACTCATCTTCAAATTTTATTCAACCCCAGGCGTATATATCCGCTCAAATTGCCATATTTCTCGCAGCTTCCCCTTACGCAGAGGGACCCGTTAGGGTTGCCCAATTTCCCCTCTTTTGTTTGCTCTTTACATTGAACCATTACCCCAGTATATTAGACAAGCAACAGACATACAGCGAATAACTTTGGGGGGCAGAGAACATAAATTGGCCCTTTTTGCCGACGTTGTATTGGTCTATTTAACAAACCCTGCTGCGACCCTCCCTGCTCTTTTTCAAAAGCTTGAAAAGTTCTCAGTCCTATCTGACTATTCCCTGAACACGACCAAAACTGAAGCACTACCGCTTAATTACCTAATACCTATGCCCATTCGCAAGCAGTTCTTATTTAAGTGGGACCTCCCATCTATAAAGTATCTGGGAATTCAAATACCAGCTGATCTCAGCCAATTATTCTCAAATAACTACACCCCCCTGGTTAATAACATAAGAAGAGACATTAAAAAGGTGGAATATAATCCCGCTGTCTTTTTATGCTAGGAATCAGGCAATAAAACTTAATGTTCTACCACGCCTGTTATACCTGTTCCAATCGGTTCCTTGCACAATACCCACACGTGACCTTAAGGCCTGGCAACAAATATCCACTGCGTTTATATGGCAAGGCAGGAAACCTAGACTTAAACTTCAGGCACTATATCTACCTAAATCACAGGGCGGAATTGCATTCCCTAACCTATCATCATATTGGAATTCGGCACAGATGAGAGTTGCGCTGCTGTGGGGCAACAAATATGAAGCTCGCTGGAAAAAATAGACCTAACCAGAGAGTTAAAGTACCCTCTACCGGCTACCTTATTCTCAGAAACCCTATTGAGGCAAGCCCTACTAGATACTCGAGGGAGCATACGTTCAGTTTTAGAGGGCTGGAGGAGGGGACACCCCTGGAGGCGTATTAGGGACCATGCTTGGAAGTACAAATGGTTTATTAATAACCCGGACTTTCCTCCGGCTGAAGAATCTAACTGGTACTCTACTCAAGCAAACAGAGGAATGTTTGCCCCATGGCAGCTAATGAGACAAACTGCCATGATATCTTTTGAAGAAGCCAAAATTACATTTAAATGGGGGGAGGGAGAGAGAATACGTTACTTTCAAATTAGAGGTTATATAAACTCTCAGTATAGGCTTAGTCAGTCCCATTCTCAGATATTAGAGGACACATCTCCATATTTACAAATTCTGAATGCTAAGGGGGGAGACCATGCAACATCTTACATATACAAATATCTGGTTTCCTTGCAGGAGCATGTGTTGGAACCCCTTAAAGTTAAATGGGAACAGGACCTTCAAATTACCTCAACCTCAATGGGCAAAGATATGGCGGATGACTTGGTCCACTACCTCATCTCCAAACTGGTGTGAATACGTCTGGAAAGTCCGAACAAGATTTTTTTTTTTTTAACACCCCAGCTACTAACTAAAAGAAATCCTAACCTCCCATCCAAATGCTGGAGGGCTTGTGATACCGAAAGGGCAACCCACGCACATGTATTCTTTAGTTGTCCCAAGCTTCAAATCTTCTGGTCTGCAGCTATTCAGCATATCTCCAATATATTAACCCTTGATGGCGTGGAATTTGGTCTTGGGTATCCCACCGGAATCCCTTAAGCAAAAAGATACGAAGTACCTCTGGTCTATAATGCTGGCTGCAGCCTACTAAGCAATAACCGGGAGATGGCTACAAGAAACCCCCCCCCAACCATCTCTGAATGGAGGGGCATAGTGGACCATGTCAGGCCCTTTGAGAATATCTCACATAATTTACAAGATAAACTCACATTATACATAAATCGGTGGTCTAGGTGGATTTTGAACATCCCAGAAACATGACCTTGGACAGCTTTTAGCTGGTCGATCTTGAGCAGAGAACCTGATACCCGCATTATTCTAACAAGGGTATTGACCCTTTATCTTACTGACCAGACTGTGAGAGAATAGATCAGTTCCATCTTGATAATAACAGTAAAGCTGATCCTAGAGAATTTATACCGCACATAGCTGATTAGCCAAATGTTTTAATTTTTTTTTTAAGTTATGTATTGTTACTATATATTTTATTATGTATGTCTTCTTGTATGCAAACATTAGCACTGGTTACCGGTCCTATTTCGGATCTAGTCTAGGGTTTGATCAATACCTGTTGGTAATAGCTACAAATTTCACATGTACTCTGAACAGTTATGTTACCCTTTGGTATCACTGTAGAAAGTACAAGGTGCTTAAATCAAGTAGTACATAGTAATATCCAGTAAGATACACAATTTTATTCTCCTGTATCAAATGTTATGGCTACACTGAAGATTGTACACCTGTGATAATGTACTGCTTTTAACTTGAACTAAATAAAAGATTAAGTATAAAAAAAAAAAAAAAGACATCACCAAAGAACCTCCCACGGCGCTGACAGCACCACTGGCACTGTAAACAGCATCGATAGTGGAGATGGTGCAGAGTGGCTGACTGGCGCCATCAGGACGCACGATGCCATGAAGGGCGCCGAGGCCCAAGACAGCACTGACGGACGGTGCCGACCCAGGCTTCCCAGCCCAAGGAAACACTGGGGGAGCCTTCGCCCTGAAGGGGTGATTGCCAGAAAGGTGCCGGGGCTTCTGCAATGGAGAGGCTACTAGAAGCAGAAGCCCACTCCTCTGCGGTTCATACAGATCCGGAAGGGGACCTGCAGGAAAGGTGAGAGACCGCAGCTTGGCCTGACGAGTGCGTACCCATCCCCGAAAGTCAGTGGAGCTCGGTCTCAATCCTTCCACGCTGCATTGCTCGCCGAAGACACGAACAGTCCATGGAGAAGCAGGCGTCAGACGAATCCACATGTCGTGGAAGCGGCCAAGACACGCAAGGCAACAGTCATGCTGGTCGGTGACAGAGTACCTGAGGCCGCACGGGCACCGACAGCATAGGGTGCCGCCCATCTTCAGAGATTTCTGCCCCCGACCGAGACATGATCCACGGCAAAACAAGTTAAACAAAGACTCGACGTCGGTGACAAATAAAGAAAAGGAACAGCCTTACCACAGTGGCGTCGAGTGGTGACGAAAACGGAACCGGCAGGAAAAGAATTTGTCGGCATCGAAGAATTACTCTGAGTCGACGACACTCGAAGAACAGGCCTCTTGATAGTAGCTCCTCACGAGGTGTGACCTCTACAGCAGGAGACGGAGAACTGGCGGAAGGGCGGAGTCGGCGACACCTAATGGCCAACTCCTGAGCGTCATGCAGTGCATCGACTTCGCCTATCAAAAAAAAAAAAAAGGTTCCCGCAGGGTGTGACCTCTGGCCACATACCCAAAGGTGATGAACGGTGAAGATTGACACAGATAAGATCAGTCCTGTCCACGGTTGGGACAGGGCATTGATACACAGTCCCCTTCTGTTCAGGACAGTGTAAAAATATTTGGGGAGTCAGTGATTGCTGGGGAATGCAAACAGGTCAGTTGCAGGGGTCCCCCAGAATCAGAAAATTGTCTGGAGAACTTCATGATGAAGAGTACACTCGTGTGTGGAGGACTGGCGACTGAGAATGGTGTGGCCAGTCCTGAGCCACCAGGATCACTTGCCCCTTGTCCCTCCTGGGCTTGAGAAGCACCTTATGGATCAAGGGAAGTGGAGGGAAGGCATAAGAGAGGCCTGGGCACCAGAGCCTCGAGAAAGCATCCCCTGCAGTGTTCCCGCTGAGGAGGGCGGGCACAAAACAGCCACAGCTTTGTGTTCTCCCTGGAGGCGAACAGATCCACCTGAGGGGTGCCCCACTGGGAGAACAGACTGAACTGCCTCTGGGTGAAGAGAGCCCTCGTGAGACGCCTCGCCCACCTGGCTGAGGGCATCTGCCTGCTGACTGGAGGCTTCAGCCACATGGATGGCAAAGAGATCCACCCCCAGACTGCGCACGAGGGTCCAGACAACGGAGAGCTTCCTTGCACAAAGGCAGGGAGTGTGTCCCGCCCTGTTTGTTGAGGTAGTACATGGCCGTGGTTTTATCCGTCTGGACTTGGACCACTTGACCCCGAATGTGTGGAGCAAATGCAGTTAGCGCCAGCTGAACTGCTCGGAGCTCCAGCAGGTTGATGTGGCATTGGGACTCCTCAGGGGTCCAGAGTCCGTGGACTCTATGTTCCTCCAGGTGGGCACCCCAGCCCGGGAGAGAGGCATCGGTCATCAGGATGACTGCCAGTGCTGGGCAGACAAATAGGTTCCCTTCCTGCAGATGTGCTGGGACCAGCCACCACTGGATGGCATCCCACATCCGCTGGGTCACCATGACTGGCTGGTCGAAGTGCCCCTTGCACAGAGACCACTGGCTGGCCAGCTCCCACTGTAGGGAGCACATTCTTCAGCAGGCCCAACCACTGGTAAAGGCCGCCATGTAGCCCAGCAGGCGCTGGAAGTCCTGGGCAGGGTGCAATAGCCCAACCTGAAATTACTGGGCACAGGAGGAGACAGACTCTGCCCTTTCTGCTGGGAGCAGGCTCTGGCTCTGCAAGAGTCAAGCTCTGCCCCAATGAAGCTGATCACCTGCAAGGGTACGAGTTCTGACTTGGCCTCACTGACAAGGCGGCCATGTTTGATGTAGGTCTGGAGGGCCAGGTTCCTGGACTGCTCCACCTCCTGCCTGGAGGGACCTGCTATCAGCCAGTTGTCCAGGTAGGGATAAACCCGGACCCCTCGGCACCTCAGGTAAGCTGCCACCACTGCGGTGCACTTGGTGACGACCCGGGGGGGGGGGGCCCAAGGAGAGGCTGAAGGGCATGGCCTGCATCTCACAGAGGGTTCCCTTGGCTTGAAAGCAGAGGAACCTTCAGTGAGACAAATGGATCGGGATGTGAAAGAACGCGTTCTGAAGATCCAGGGAGCAGAACCACATGTTTTGCTCTAGAAATGGTATGATCTTAAACAGTTACCATACTGAAGGTGCGTGACCTGAGGAATCTAGAATGAGGCAACAGATCCCCCCCGTCCACTCTGGCACCAGGAAGTACCTGGAGACAAACCCTGGGTGTTCCGGAGGATCTGTGACAATGACAGGAACCATTACCTCCTTGCAGAGGAGCTGGGCTATGTCGTCTCTCAGAGCTGACAGCAGGTCTGTGGAAATGAAGTCCCCCCGTGGGGCGCAGGCTCGACAAGGAGGGTACTGCTCGAACTCTAGAGGCAGACCCTGATCCACCACTTCTAGAACCCACCTGTCCGTGGTGACAGCAGACCAGGCAGACAGGAAGTGGCGGAGCTGGCCCCCCACGGGAGGGCTCAGGGAGCCGTGATGGGCATGAGGGGAGGCATCCCTCATTCCATCACTGGGCAGGCTTGGAGGAGAAGGGGGGATCTGGCTGAGGGGCAACCGGAGCCTCTACCTCCTGGCTTATGGACAGCCGAGGCCACTGACTTGGGCAGAGGTCGCCAAGCGTGAGCCTGCTGGCCAGCCGGTTGAGGGCTGGCTTGGCTGCAGGAGTGTAGATGGACTGAAAGGGCTTCTGTTTCTGATAGTGCTAGGAGTCATTGGGGTCCTTCTGGGCAGATGTCACAGAGTCCAAGGTGGCACTGGACTTCTCGATGTGTGAGGTGACCCTTGACCCCAGGCCCAAACAAGTCAGTGCCCAGGAAAGGGACATCTGTCAGCTTGTGCTGAGTGTCCGCCGTAAAGGTCGAGATCCTCAACCAAGCACTGCAGTGCATGGCCACTGAGGCCACCACGGAGTGGGCACTGGCGTTTCCAATGTCTATGGCAGCCTGGAGCTGTTGCTTGGCCACAGCCTGGCCCTGGTCTCAGAACTGTTTGACTGTGGTCTGAAGGTCCGCAGGCAGATAAGGATGCACCCCATCCAAGATGCCCAGCAGGGCACGGGAGAAGAGGGCCATGAGCACAGTCGAGCTCGCCTGGCGGAGGCCAAGTGAGGAGGCAGCACAGACCTCAGCCGCATGGTCCAACTTCTTGGACTCATCAGGTGGTTTGTCAACATCCCTGGTGTTGCCAGAGTGCCGGAACGTAAGAGTTTGCCATCAACCCCTTGGCCGAGGGGTGCTCTGTGAATCCCGAAAGGGATCCGTTGGGCACCATATACTTGCAGGCCATCCAGGCAGAAGGCAGAGGGCAGGAAGCCGGGTGCTGCCAGAGCTCCAGGGCAGGGCCAAGAATAGCTAATGCCACCAGGAAAGCCTCCATCAGAGTGTCTCCCTGGTCAAGGATCTTGGTCAATGGGTAACGAGCCCATTTCTGGATGGGCTCCACCTTCATACCAGACGACTCAGAGAGCAAACAGAGGATGCCCAAGAAAGAGGATGGCCCTTCATCCGTTGAGAGATCCCCCACAGACTCCACGTCGACCGGACAGGGATGAACCTTTGGACTCCAAAGAGTCATCAAAGAGTGGTCAAATGCCAGAGTCCTCACTGTCCCTCTGCGGATGGTCAGTGGCAACGGTGACTGACAGCTGATGGGGAAGCCCCTTGGTCATCCGAGACTCCTCAGTTGGAATGCTGACCGTCTGCTGTTTAGGCGGCGGTTCCACCACAATCGGTGGAGAAGCCGGAGTCAGCAGAGTTGGTACAGTCAATCGGTTTCGTTGGCAGAGTCGGCGTAGGCCTTTCCGGTGACAGCCAGGTGATGGCCGGCGCAGAAACCGGAGTCACTCTGGCACCGGTAAACACCAACTGTTGCCAAATCAAGTCCTCATAGCGTTGACACAACTTGCGCCGAAGCCTCTCCTCACCAGAGAACAAAGAATAGTAGCGGCGCCGCTTCCTGTGGTGCAGAGTGTGGGAGTGCTGACGATGGGAGGGACCAGCTTGACCCACGGGAAGAAGACCGAGAACTTGACCTTGCCCACTGGGGGGACCGGTGGCAGGTCCCGGAGGGAGTCGGCAATTGCTGAGGCTCCTCCTAGTCAGGGTCAGGGACCAGAGGCAGCGGATCAGCTGACTGATCTGTCCCAATGGTCTGCGTCAGGAGCAGGGTCCAAGACAAAGAAGTAGCGGCCTCTTCGGCCGACAACTGGTCAGTCGTCAGCATGAGAAAAATCTTGGCTGGGACTTCGATCAGCATCTTGGCCGACAGGCCTAATGGGGTTATTGTGGAGTAAGTGGCCAAGGCCAGGGATTTGACCAAAGTCATATTTGGGGAAGCGCAGGAATCGGAGGCCCTCGACCAAGAGCACTCCCGATCTTAAAGGAGCTTGTAAAAGTTGAGCCCAACTGAAGCAGCACAAAGGCAGAATACGAGGAGAAATGGGGGCCTGGGGCTGCCTCCTCTTCGAAGGCTGCTCGGTGGACAACATGGCGACCATCCAATGGGCATCTTTGGATTTCACTGGTGGGTTCCGTTGTGCTGGGTGGCGAGACAGTCCTCCAGGATGGTCGGTTGAAATGAGCAGCAAAAGACGTGGGCCAGGGGACTGAGGTCATGACCCAGGCAGTAGACACACATGGCGTGCGGGTCAGTCCTGGACATCATCTGCCCGCAAGGGCACTGGCGGAACCCGTGAGAGGACTCATCGTCCATCGTGGTCGCGATCAAAGATAGAGTTGAAGAGCTGGTTTGGAAGTAATTCCGGAGAGTTTAAGCACTAGGGCCTATTCAATGCAGAAGCAGTAAGGAGGAAACCTGGTTCTTCCAGCGGAAAGGAAGATCTGGCGTCATGGAGCAGAGCCATAGGAGTTACCACCCGGGTGGGTGGGAGGAGCCAGTTTGAAGACTTTCCAGCACATCTTAAAGGAAAAAAGACACTGCCGGAAGTGTGGATATATCATCATATCCACGTCCCTAGAATTCTTGCTCTTCTAGGAGTATCTTCATTTATTCACACTAATGGGAATGTGCTGGAGGCACTAAGACCCCGAAGGAGCCAGAACTGTTCAGGAGGGCACCATCAGGCTTACCTCGGCCCCGGCCACTAACCACCTTAGTTCCCTTTTTACCGAGGAGGTGCAGAATCACCTAACCAGTAGTTATGCACCTCCCTGAGGAGCATGATGAACCCTGGTGACCTGTGCAAGTGTGATCAGTGTATGATCAGACAGTATCTTTACAGCTCAAGCCCTGAACAAGGCAGAGAGCAAAAACACAATGAAGTGAGATCGAGGGATGGTGGGTGCGTGTGTAAATAAATGAAAATATTACTAGAAGAGCAAGAATTACAGTAATTACGTAATTTTCGTATCTTCCAGGAATGTATCTTCACCATTTATTCACACTAATGGGTCAAAGTACCAAGTTGAGAAAGAACCCCTGGGATAGGGAGGTAGGAGTGAAAAACTTACTCAGGACTGAAGTCCATTCAGGACAGACCTGCCAAGGAGGTATACTGCCTGACAGTGACATGCAGGGCATAGTGCATAAAAACAAGTTATTCACCAGTAAGTGTAGTTCTAGGAGTGGTATATGGTGTACATCCACAATTCTGGCAGAATTCCTTTCCCCTTTAAGAACTGCCGGATGGTCTTCAGGCTGGCTCCTCCCACCCACATGGGTGGTATCCTCGGCACAGCCCCATGATGTCAGATCTTACCCGCTGGAAGCAAGACCAGTGTGCCACTTGCAAGGGGAGGTCGGTTGGGTTGTGTGGATGTACACCATATACCACTCCTAGAAAGTACAGTTATGTAAAAACTTACCGTAACAGCAGATATTTGAGGGATATCTCTTGCGTCAGGTAATACACTTGGGTTGTTGCCAAAGGGCGCGGTAGTGCACGCCAGCTCTTCTAGCAGTCTTTTTCCAGGGGCTGCCCGCACATGACATCATCTTCCTGTTTCCTATATGAGTGGAGGGGGGTCGGGTCCCTGGTATCCTCAGTTCCCCCGACGGATTCAGAATGCTAAGTGAGGACCGAAGGAGATCCAAGGTACCATAGGTATCCCATAATTAACTGGATCAGAGGTTTTTCTCCTAGAGAACGAGGGGGATGGAGGGAGGGATCGTACCTGCTGCAAGAGATACCCCTCAAAGATCTACTGTTATGGTAAGTTCTTATGTAACTGTACTATTTTCCACAGGGACATCTCTTGCAGCAGGTAATACACTTGGGAAGATTCACAAGCAGTAAACCCAAGAAGGGTAGAATTACGACAGAAGGCCTTGTAGGACAGCTCAGCCAAATGCCATCCTATGGCGTGAAGCAATGTCTAAGTTGTAGTGCTTCGTGAAGGTATGTACTGTGGACCATGTGGCAGCGTTGCAGATCTCTGCAACAGAAACCCTTTTGAAGCAGGCCGCTGTGGTGGCCATAGCTCTGGTCAAATGGGCTTGAACAGGTCCAGACAATGGTTTGTTATATTTATTATAACAAAACGTGATACAGTGTGCTAGCCAATTGGAGAGGGTCTGTTTAGTGACTGGGAGACCCTCCCTTTTGGAGGCAAAGGTGACAAAAAGTTGAGAGGTCTAATTGATTTGGTACGATTAGTATAATATTGCAATATACGATGGACATTTAGGGTATGTAGGAGGTATTCTCCCTGATTGGAGTGCTCAGGGCAATATACTGGCATCTCTATGGACTGATTTAAGGTGTGTTCTGAGACCACCTTAGGTAAAAAGAAAGGATTTGTCAGAAGTGCCACTCTGTGAAAGATTAAGTAAGGCTCTTTACACATGAGGGCATGAGGCTTGGAGATGCGCTGAGCTAAAGTGATGGCTACTAGAAACAATGTCTTCCAAGAAAGGAAGCGGAGGTCACAAGTGGCCGCCGGTACAAAAGGCTCAAGGGTCAGTTTCTCTAAAGGAAAATTCAGATCCCACGGAGGTGTGGGTCGTCTAATGGGAGGTTTGATATATACAGGCTACTTACTGTACCTGTAGCAGGAGTTCAAGGAGTGGTATATGTTGTTCATCCACAAAGTCTGGCAGGTTCCTTGCCGCTTTAAATCTTGCCGGAAGGTCTTCAACCTGGCTCCTACCACTCACCCGGGAGGTATAACTCTCGGCTCTGCCCCATGACGCCAGATCTAGCCCGCTGGAAGCCAGGTTGTTCGTCGAAGCCGGCGAGGCAGTGTGGATGAACAACATATATCATTCCTAGAACTCCTGTTACAGGTGAGTAACCTGTATTTCTATGGACATGGATATGTTGTTCATCCACACTGTCTGGTAGACTCCTAGCAGTTCTCCGGGAGGAGGGAGGCAAGGCGCACACCCCCTACTTAGGGAATAAAGACTGGAGAACCGAGGTCCTAAAATACAGGTTACTCACCTGTAACAGGAGTTCTAGGAATGGTATATGTTGTTCATCCACACTGCCTGGCAGGTATCCTTGCCGCTTTAATTCTTGCCAGAAGGTCTTCAAGCTGGCTCCTCCCACCCACCCGGGTGGTAAAACTCTCGGCTCCACTCCATGACGCCAGATCTGGTCCGCTGGAAGCTCAGGTTGCGCCGAGCGGGAGGTTGGGGGACAGTGTGGATGAACAATACATATCATTCCTAGAACTCCTGTTGCAGGTGAGTAACCTGTATTTAGGACATGGATATGTTGTTCATCCACACTGTCTGGCAGACTCCTAGCAGTTCTCCGGGAGGAGGGAGGCAAGGCGCACACCCCCGATACTTACTTGGGAAAGAGAGATTGGAGAACTGAGGCCCCAAAACCAGCATCCCGGCGTGACTCGAGGTCGATGTGGTAGTGGGTAATGACGGTATGTGCCAACTTCAGGTAGCAGCCCTACAGATATCCTGGATAGTGACGTCCCTGGAAGCAGCTACCGATGAAGCGGTATGGCGGGTAGAATGAGCTCTTATCCCTCTGGGAGGCTCCATGCCCACCAACCTGTAGCAGAGATCTATGCAGGAGGTGACCCACCTGCCTATCGTCCGCTTGGCTGCAGGTCTGCCAGGTGCGGCTTCAGCGTAGGGTGACAAACAGCTGGCTAACCTCTCCCTAATTTCAGTCCGCTCCTTTATAATAAGCGAGCGCCATCTAGGGTCCAAAGTATGGAGCCTATACTCGCCTCCGAGGTGTGACTGGGTAGAACACCGGCAGAGTCAACACCTGGTTAAGGTGAAACTCCCGACACCACCTTCAGAAGGAATTTCGGGTGGGGGCGCAGGACAACCTTGTCCCTGTGGAAGACCAGATAAGGAGACTCGCTGGAAAGCGCCTGGAGCTCTCCCATCCTTCTGGCTGACGTGATGGCCACAAAGAAGGCGGTCTTCCACGACAGGTGTGAAAGATCACACCTGTGCATTGGTTCGGATGGCTTGCCAATGAGCTTGGCCAATAGCAGCAGTAGATCCCACAGAGGTGGAGGTTCTCGCACCGGAGGGGAAATGTGGTCAAGGCCTTTGAAAAAGCGCCCGACCACCTTCTCCTGTGCCACCGACTGCTTGCCAGCCCGCGCCCGGTAAGCAGAGATGGCTGCCAGGTGCACCTTAAGGGTCGTCGACTGAAGCCCTTGCTGAGAAAGGGACCACAGGTAGTCCAGAATGCTTGCCAAGGGGCAGTCGGAAGGGTCCAAGCCCTTCCCCTGACACCAAATGGAAAACCTTTTCCATTTGAAGGCATAGCATTTTCTGGTTGACTCCTTACGGGACACCTCAACGACACTGAGGACCTCGTCGGAAAGACCCAAGGCCTGGAACTCTAGCTGCTCAGGTGCAGGGATTGAAGGTCCGGATGGAATACCTTCCCCTGACTGACTGAGATCAGGTCCGGGCGGGCTGGAAGCCGCCTCGGGAGCCTGGAGCTGAGGCTGAGGAGATCTGGGTACCAGAACTGGAGGGGCCAGTCTGGGGCTGCCAGAATCACCTGCGCCTTGTCCCTCCTCGCCTTGAGAAGCACCTTGTGGATCAAGGGAAATGGGGAAAGGCGTAGAAGAGGCCCTGGGTCCACAGCCTCGAGAAGGCATCCCCCTGCAGCGGGGGGCAGGCATGGAACAGACTCAGCTTCGCATTCTCCCTGGAGGCAAACAGGTCCACCTGAGGGGTGCCCCAGTGGGAGAAGAGATCTTGTACTACCTCCGACAGGAGAGACCACCCGTGAGACGCAGTCCCTGTCCGGCTTAGGGCATCGGCCAGGGTGTTGGAGGCTCCTGCCATGTGAATGGCTAGGAGATCCGCCTCCAGGCTGCGCACTAGGGACTAAATGCGGAGAACTTCCTTGCATAACAGCAGGGAACGCGTCCCGCCCTGGCGGTTCAGATAGTACATGGTCGTGGTGTTGTCCATCTGGACCTGAACCACTTGACCCCGTAGAAACGGAGCAAAGGCGGTGAGAGCTAAATGGACCGCTCGGAGCTCCAGCAGGTTGATGTGGCATCGGGACTCCCGAGGGGACCAGAGGCCGTGCGCTCGGTGTTCCCCCAGATGGGCACCCCAACCCATCAGAGATGCGTCGGTCGAGAGAGAGACCGTTGGCTCGGGGCAGACGAACGGGATACCCTCCTGCAGATGGGCTGGAATGATCCACCACTGGAGAGCGTTCCACATCTCCTGGGTCACTGTCATGGGCCGGTCCAACGGATCGCGGCATTGTGACCACTGGCTGGCCAGTCCCCATTGAAGGGGATGCATGTACCAACGGGCCCAACGGACCACGCTGGTGCAGGCCGCCATGAGGCCCAGGAAGTCCCGGGAAGGGCGCAATTGCCCAATCAGAAATGATTGGGCAAAGGAGGAAAGAACCTCGACCCTGTCCGCCGGGAGCCGTGCTCTGGCTCGCAGAGAGTCCAGCTCTGCCCCGATGAACACAATCACCTGCTTTGGCACGAGTTCCGACTTGGCCTCGTTGATGAGGAGGCCAACTTGAGAGCAAACCTGGAGGGCTAGATCTCTGGACTGCTCCACCTCCAGTCTGAAGGGGGCTACTATCAGCCAATCGCCCAGGCAAGGTACACCCGACCCCACGGGCGCCAAGAGGAATGCTGTCACCACTGCCATGCATTTGGTGAAGACCCTGGAGCTAGGGAGAGGCCAAGGGCATGGCTTGAACTGTGAAGGGATCCTCTGCTCTGAAGCGGAGGAATCTTTGATGGGACGGACGGATTGGGATGTGAAAGAACGCGTCCTGGAGGTCCAGGGAGCAGAACCACATGCCTCGTTCCAAGGATGGGATAATCTGAGCCAGAGTGACCATCCTGAAGGTTCGAGACCTTAGGAACTTGTTCAGGTCGTGCAGGTCGAGAATGGGGCGCCAGCCCCCCGTCCGTTTTGGGATCAGAAAGTACCTGGACACAAACCCCGGGTCTGAAGGAGGATCTGCCACCTTCCTGATCACCCTTTTTGGAGGAGCAGGGCATCGTCGTCCGGCGCGGCCAACAGCGAGGCTATGGACCCCGTGGTCTGCAGAGGGCGCACTGCCCGAAGGCGGAACCTGCTAACTCCAGAGGAGGCCTTTTCCTACCACCTCCACACCCAGCGGTCCGTGGTGGTAGCGGACCAGGCGGAAAGGAAGTGTCGAGCCGTCCCAGCTGGGAGGAACCCAGGGGGAGTGGCGAGGTTGAGGCGGCACCCCTCAATGCAGAATCACTAAGGCAGGCTTGGAGGAAGGACCGGCCGAGGACCTCCCGGTCAACACCTCCTGCTCCCTACTGAGGGAAGTTGCCGGCTTGGGTTTGGGACGCCAGCACAGCCTGCTGGCCCTGTTGCTGGTGCGCTGCTGGGCTGTCGAGGAGCAGGACTGAAGGACAAAGGACTTCTGCTGCTGAAGGCGGCCTTGTCCCTCTGGGCGAGGTGACCGAGTCCAGAGTGGCATTGGACTTTTTCGATCCGCTGGAGGTGTCCTCCACCCAGGGCCAAGAGGTCAGTCCCCAAGAAGGGGGACGCCTGCCAACTTGTGCTGGGTATCCGCCGTGAAAGTGGATATTCTCAGCCACGCCCCGCGCCGCATGGCCACTGCGGCCGCTACTGACCTGGCACAGGAATCACCTCCGTCCAGAGTAGTCTGAGCGTTGCTCGCCACACCGCCCTGCCCCGGTCCCGCACCTGGCGGACCGTGGTCTGCAGTCAGGCGGGAGATGTGAGGAACAACCTCATCCAGGGAGCCCAAGACGGCGTGGGAGAAGTGTGCCATCAGCACGGCTAGCTGGCCTGTCGGAGGCCGAGGAGGACGCAAGACACCTCGCGCCCGCAAAGTCCAACTTTTGATTCTTGTCGGGGGCTTGTCCACGCCCAGTGTTACCGGAATGCCGGAAGACGCTGTCGGTGACTAACCCCTCCGCGGAGGGGTGTTCCGAGAAACCGGGCAAAGAGCCGGTAGGGACTGCATACTTCCTGGCCGAAGGCGCTGGACAGTAAGAAAAAATTACTCACCTTAGTAATGTTGTTTCTTCTAATGGAGTCTTGCTACATTATGACAAGTTGCAGTTTGTCCCACCACCAGAACTGCTCCGGAGGTGAAATAGTTAAATCCATTCCATGAATGGAACTTTGAGCACAAGCTGTAAGATAGAAGCTCTGTCTGTGTAGTTTCAAACCTGAACTGTCAGATCTTTACGAGCAAAACTCACTAAGGTCTGTGTGGAAGCTTGTAACCTACACTCAGCCAACTGGCTACCTAAATATATAACCCCATTGCTGGTCCCAACACCAAAGACTCAAGTCAGGGGACCAGAATTAATATATAATTTAACAATATGAGAAATAACACAAGAGAATAATAAACACCACACCCCAAAAAGGGGTGAACGCCTCAAAAGGTGTTAAAATAAGTCTCACACTAGTTGCCCACACCATACCCAAGTAGAAGTTCTGAGGCAGGCCGGGGAGGAGGATATAAAGCAAGACTCCATTACGAAGAAACATTACTATAGAGTAGTAATTTTTTCTTCAAACAACATGAAGTCTTGCTATATTATGATAAGTTGCAGACTACACAGCAGTACCTCCATGGAGGAGGGACAGAACCTACTTAGGAATAAGGCTCTGAAGCACAGCTGCAAACGGAGAGCATCTCTCCCAGCCTGGACATCCAGGAGTAATGCTTGGTGAAAGTGTACCGCTTTCCAAGTAGCATCCTGGCATATCTCCAATATAGGGATGTCTCTGGCAGCAGCTAGAGACGCCGGGCTGTACCTCTGGTAGAATGAGCCCCTCGAGCGAGAGTGGGAACCTGCCCAGTTTCTGATAACAAAACTGGATACAAGAGACAATCCACCTGGCAACTGATCTCTTAGTGGCAGGTTTCCTTTCCCAACCTCACCATAAGTGAGGAAAAGTTGGAGGGATTCAACCTGTGACCCTTGGTACGCTCTAAATAGTAACTAAGGGCCTCTTAACATCCAAACTGTGCAATCTCCTCTCACCAGAAGAGGAGTGTTCAGTGAAGAATACTGGAAGGGAGATAGATTGGTTAAGATGGAAATGTGAAACCACCTTAGGCAAAAACTTCCTGTTAGTCCTGAGGACTACCTTATCCTTGTGGAAAGAAATAAAGTCAGTTTCTACTGACAAGGCTTGCAACTCACTTATGCGCCTCAGCAGAAGTGATAGCCACTAGGAAAACAGTTTTCCAAGTTACTTATGCCCTCTGCAAACAGAGGTTCAGAGGCGTGCATTAACTGGGCAATGCAAACATTAAGGTCCCAGGCAGGGCTGGATCCCTAAAAAGGTGGATTAGTATGGAGTAATCCTTAAAAAACTTGAAACACAGGGTGAGCAGAAGAGAGGATGACTTTCCTGTTGAAACAAAAGCAGAGACAGCTGCCAAATGAACTCTCAGGGTAGCTGGTCTGAGGCCCAAGGAATTAAGATGGACCATGTAATCTAACACAATGGGCAACTAGCAGATTCTGGGGAAATATATTTCCTAGAACACCAAATGGAAAACCTTTTCCATTTAGAATTATAAGTAGCTCTAGTGGAAGGCTTCCTAGAAGCCCTTTAGAATTTCAAGAACACCCTGAGAGAGGTGTAAGGTCAAGAATTCTAACTCCTCAAGAGCCAGGCTTTGAGGTTGAGGGATTTGAGTTCGGATACCAAACCTCCCTGGGCACAGGATAATAGGTTGTGATTCCTGGGAGACACAGGGAAGATTGACTGTCAGGACAGAAAGAGTGGGTACCAGGGCTGCCTGGCTCAATCCGGGCAATCAGAATCACCCTGCAAGGCTGGGATCTGATTTTGACTAACACTTTGAATAGGAGAGGAAGGGGAAAGACAAAGAAACTCCTCCCAATCCAGAAGGAGGGCGCCCAGGGGACTGAGCCCAACACTGGAGGCCTGCAGCAGAACAGTGGGTTGGTGATTGTCTGGGCTGCAAAAAGATTCATATCTGAGGGTGTCATCTGGCAAAGACTATCCCCTAGCATTTGAGGATCCAGGGACCATTCGTGATGGCCCTGAGAAATCCTGCTGAGAGCATCTGCTAGAACATTGTCCTTTCCTGGAAGGTGAACTGCTGCATGAGGAAGTGTTCAGGAATAGACCAGAGACCACAACTCATTGCCTCGTGCACAAGGTCAAGACCAGTGCCCCTCGCTAGTTGATGTACCACATTGTTGTGGTGTTGTCTGTTCTGACTTGTTCACTTTGTTCTGAACAGATGCAGAAAACACTGAAGTGCTAAAAGACAGCTCTGAATTCCAGCAAATTGATGTGGAACAGAGATTCCTGGGAGACCACACTCCTGAGTGGAGAGGTCGCCCATGGGCTCCCCACTTCGTGGAGGGAAGCATCTGTAGTGAGAGTCAATGTGTAGCAGGGGAATGAAGGGAACCCCAATCTTGAATTGCTCTGATCCTGCCACCACTGGAGGGCCTGATCATGTTCGAGTCACTGGGACCAACTTGTGAAGGGGGGTCTCTCTGAGACCAATAGGTTCTCAAGTGAAACTGAATGTCTCTCATCTGAAATCTTGCCCCTGCACTACAGCTGTGGATGCAGCCATGTGCCCCAGGAGCTGAAAAGTATCTTGCTGGCTTGAGAGACCCGTGAGTGAAGGAGGAGGCTAGAGCCACCAAGTTCCTTACCTTTCTAATGGAAGAAAAGCTTTGCCCTGTTTAGTGTCCATCCTGCACCTATAAAGGTGAGTACCTGGACTGGTTCCAGAACCGACTTTGGTAGATTTAGTAGGGAAGCCCAGGGAGGTGAGAAGCTGACAAGTGACTTGCAGGTGAGATTTACCTGTTCTGGGGACTGCTCACAATGAGCCAGTTGTCTAGATAGGGAAAACAGCAATCATTTGCCTCCTTAAGTGAGCCACTGCTACTGCCAGACATTTTGTGAATACCTTTGGGGCAGAGGTCAGCTCAAGGGTATTGCTCAGAACTGGTAATGACCTGAGGGCAGTTCGAATCTGAGGTACTCGTGGAGCTTGATTAGGACGTGAAAAATAGGCATCTTGAGGTCCAGGGAAGCTTAGCCAGTCCTGGCCTTAGAGAAGGTAAAATCATTGCCAGAGCTACTATTCTGAACTTTGGTTTCAAAAGATGCTTGTTCAGATATCTGAGGTCTAAGATACGCCATTCTCCTGTCTTTTTTGGGTAAGGAAGCATCTGAATACAGACCCCTGCCCTGGGTGTAGGGAGGAACCCTTTCTACTGTTCTGAGAGCCAACAGGGTTGAGACCTCTGCTTCTAAAGCAAGGGTCTCAAAGAACTTGCAGGTAGAAAAGCCTGGCCTCACTCTGGGAACCTTTGAAGTTGAGAATCAGACCCTGGCTTACTACTTCCAGAACCCACTTGTCTGAGGTTAAAGACACCCAGTTCTGACTGATGGAACAACCTGCCCCTACTGGTAAAGGGAATCCGCCTGGGCACCCCATCAGGGTGCCTGCTTGGTGGGTGCTTTAGGCTGAGGGGTGGAAGCAGGCCTGCCCACACTCCGCCTGCCTCTGCTCTTGAAGAACCCTCTCAGACAAGCTAGAGGCGGCCTGAGTTTGTAGAAAGGCTTGTGGAAAGGCTCTACCTCTACCCCTGGGTGTGCTCTCTGGGGAGTGGCTTGCCGCCCTTAGCTTGGGCACTCTTTTGTAGTAGTCCTATATTCATCCATCTTTTTCATATAATTCCTCTGTCTGCTCCCAAACAGAGAATTTCCCATCACAGGAAAATCCATAGCCTTAGTCTGGGTATCCCAGAGAGGTTAGTACACCTGAGCCAGGCCAACTCACGAAAAGCTGCTAGATGTGCCATGACTCTAGAGGAGACATCATTAACATCCAGCAGCATGAAACTGCAATCTTGAGCCTCAATGCCATCGGGGTAGTTACCTGTTCCAGCTTGATAGCAAGCTGGCTATGGGCTTGTTTGGCTAATCCTACAACAGTATCCCATCTAGATTTCTGATACCTTGCTACATAAGCCATATAATTTCTTGCCTGAGTCCCAAGGACGCTGGCTGTATTGTTTTTTGCCATGGCATCAATCTTCCTGGAATCCTTGTCAGGAGGATGTGAGCCAGGGAATATTAGCTTTATCATGGCTGCAGCCTGAACTACCCCAACATGACTGCATTGCTGAAGAAAGGAATTTGTATCAGGACCTGACAATGTGTACCTTCTGTCCATCTTTTTATCTACAGAAAGCACAGAATTAGGAGTTTTAAGATTTTTTTGTTTGTTTCTAAAAGACTTATGCAAAAGGAATAGACAATCTCCTAGACTCTGGAATATCCATCATTTCTACAAAATCAGGCTCCTCTTGCTCATCCACAGCTTCTTCCAAAGGAAGCTGGAGGGTTTGAGCAACTTTTGTAAAACATAAATGAGAGGGGATCCAGAAAGCATAGGGGAGATTCTAAAGGTCTGTCTGGGGAAATGTCCGGTTCAATGGGCACACCCAGACCCTCCCAGCCACATCTATACTGTTCATAATCATCCTCCCCTCCTGGTTCATAAACCCTCAACATCATATTCTTGAACTGATGGAACCGGACAAACCGACCTTTTACCAGATAGTGGTGGTTCGGACGGGACCGGAGACAGTGACTGGACAATTTGAATAGCTCTTGCTATCTCTGCAGCAGTTGGAGTATGATCTTGACTCCAAACCCACAATTTCCTTTCTGTTCACTGGAACTGGTTCCTCCGAACCAGCTTTTCTTTTGTTCGCGAGGAAGTCTCGCCTGGTCAGAGGGCATCCTCTCGATTCGCTTGGCACCGAACCGGCTGGCCATCCGGTCAGCGGACTTTTTGCCTCTGCCCTGAGCCTGCCAATCTCTCTTTCCAGGGTGGTTGCAGGGAAATTTACAAATCTGGCAGTCTGACTGGAGGTGGTCAAACCCAGACACAAACACATGCTGTGTGGGTGAGCCTGGCAGTACTCCCCACAGACATCACAGTGTTGAAACCTGTGTGGGCCCGGTTTTTCTTTTGGGTTTTCAGACATAATGCCAGCCTAACCAGAAAAAACTTGTTCTTTTGAACGCAAAAATAGGTAAGACATTCTTATCGGTTCCTCAACCGTGTCACGGGTATTGGAAAAACGAATAAATTGTTTTTAGAACCGATAAGAACCGGAACCGTGACTCTAAAATGACAAGCTTAAAATTTTTAAGCTTTTTATTCCAGCTGATCGGTTCAAAACCGAACCGATAAACTTACAAGTTTCACACAGAAAATACAATTTTAAATTACTTACTATACTACAGACAGAGCTTGAACCGAACGGTTTTGGTGTTAAATAAAACTATTCTCGGTTGAATCGAACCGAGAAAACACTGTTTAAACTGAGAAATGAACCTAGCAGTAGGAGAAATCTCCGGAGCGACTGTTCAGTGAGGCGGAGTAAAGAATCTGACAGTTCAGGTTTGAAACTACACAGACAGAGCTTCTATCTTAGAGCTCGTGGTCAAAGTTCCATTCATGGAATGGATTTAACTATTTCACCTCCGGAGCAGTTCTAGTGGTGGGACAAACTGCAACTTGTCATAATATAGCAAGACTTCATGTTGTTTGAAGCAGGCCGTTGCCAAAGCTACAAGGCTGGGCCGACAATAGCCTCAGCCACCGGAAAGGCCTCCGTGGGAGAATCCCCTCAGTCCAGAATCTCTGTCAGGGGATACTTGGCCCGTTTGGACACGGGCTTCAGCTGCATCCCGGTGGGCTCCGAGATGAGCCGAAGCAGACCCAAGAAGGACGACGGGCTATCGTCCACTGACTGGCCTCCAGAGGACTCCAGATCGCACTGCCTGGAGAACAGGGAGGAATCATCGTCTGATTCAAGAGTCTGCGAAAGAGCTGCCTCGGCCCTGAGCCACCCTCCAGCTGCCGAGGACGGTCGGGGTGAGGGTGACCGACAACCTGTGGGCAGGGCTGGCATCCGACCGAGAACTCTTGTCGGTGCCCCGGACTTCGGTTGTGGAGGCGGAGGTTCCACCACAATCGGTGGACCGGCTGGTTTCGGCTTAGCAACTGGCCCTGGGGCGGGCAACTCGACTGGAGCGAGTGGTCGCTTCGGCCGCTCCGGCGACAGCCACTTGATAGGCGGGGTCGGCTTAGGCCCGGATAGCAGCAACTGCTGCCACATCAAATCATCGTAGCGTCGGAGCCTCTCCTCCTCCGAGGAGGACGAGGAAGAGCTGTGTCACCGCTTACTGCTAATGAGATCACGACAATCGGGCGGGAACGGCTGGACCAGAAGAGGTCCGCTGACCGAGACCCCGGGAGATTAAGGGTGGTTCTGGGAAGGGGGGGATACCCGCCTTCCTCGGCTCGAACTTTAACCAGGGACCGCGGTCCTGACGACAGGCAGATCCTCGGGTATCCTACGGGGAACCGTGAAGCAGGGCTGGTCGGCTTTTCCAGTTGACAGCCCGTCAACGGATCGAAAGATCTCGACTTCGTCCGACAGGAGTCTCGGCAGGCTGGCCTGACGGGGCACCGTGGAATCAGCAGCCTCAGCCGCAACCTCGACCGAGGTCGGCAGTCGGCTGTCCGGGAGGGGACCTCCGCCGTCCCACGAACGCCGATGGTGGAACTTACCTTCCACCTTTTTCTTGGGCCGAAGAATGTCCTGAAGGCCCTCTCCTTCGTGGGAAAGGACTGACAAAGCTCCTTGATCGAAGCAGATACGAGGAACTCAGAGAGAGCGGGATAAATGCCACAGCCGAGGAGGAGGAAGATGCGCGCGCCGCCTCCTCCTCGAGGGCGATCAACTGCTCGAGCTGCTCAGCCGAGCCAGCCGCCGCGACACTCGCCCACCGTTTCTTTTTAGATTTTACCAGCTGGAACGCTTTCGGGCGCCTGAGCTTCAAACGGGCAGCGCAATCGCCCAGGACGCTGGCCGAGAAAGCGGCACAACTCGCAGGCCTGCGGGTCGTGATCTAGGCCCAGGCAGTTGACGCACGTGGAGTGCGGATCCGTCCTGGACATCTTCTGACCGCAAGGGCACCTCCGAAAGCCAGGAACAGATTTGTCCACCGCAGCCACGAGGGAAGATGAAGACCGAAGTTTAGAAGACTTCAAAACCAATTTCGGACGAACCGAAGAGTTAGGATCCAGTCTAAAATGCAGAGAGCTAAGGAGGGAACCTGAGCTTCCAAGCGGTAAGGAAGATCTGGCGTCATGGGGCGGAGCCGAGAGTTTTACCACCCGGGTGGGTGGGAGGAGTCAGCTTGAAGACCTTCCGCCAAGAATTAAAGTGGCAAGGATACCTGCCAGACAGTGTGGATGAACAACATATCCATGTCCCTAGAAACCAGCATCCCGGTGTGACTCAAGGTCGATGTGGTAATGGGTAATAAAGGTGTGTGCTGACTTCCAGGTAGCAGCCCTGCAGATTTCCTGGATAGGGACGTCCCTCGAAGCAGCGGTATGGCGGGTAGAATGAGCTCTTATCCCTGTGGGAGGCTCTATGCCCGCCAACCTATAGCAGAGATCTATGCAGGAGGCCACCCACCTGCCTATCGTCCACTTGGCTGCAGGTCTGCCAGGTGCGGCTTCAGCGTAGGTGAAAAACAGCAGGTGAACCTCTCCCCGAACTTCAGCCGTCCACTCTTTATAGTAAGAGAGCGCTCTTCTAGGGTCCAAAGTATGAAGCTTATATTCGGCCTCCGAGGTGTGACTGGGGTAGAACACCGGCAGAGTCAACACCTGGTTAAGGTGAAACTCCGACACCACCTTTGGAAGGAATTTTGGGTGGGGGCACAGGACAACCTTGTCCCTGTGGAAGACCAGATAGGGAGACTCCATGGAAAGTGCCTGGAGCTCTCCCATCCTTCTGGCTGACGTGATAGCCACCAAGAAGGTGGTCTTCCACGACAGGTGAGAGATGTCACACCTGTGCATCGGTTCGAATGGCTTGCCCCGGGAGCTTAGCCAATACCAGCAGTAGATCCACGGAGGTGGAGGTTCTCACACCGGAAGGGATATGTGATCAAGGCCTTTGAAAAGGTGCCCGACCACCTTCTCCTGCGCCACCGACTGCTTCCCGGCCTGCACCCGGTAAGCAGAGATGGCTGCCAGGTGCACCTTAAGGGTCATCTAGCAAAGCCCTAGCTGAGAAAGGGACCACAGGGAGTCCAGAATGCTTGCCAAGGAACAGGAGGAAGGGTCCAGCCCCTTGCCCTGACACCAAATGGAGAATCTCTTCCACTTAAAGGCATAGCATTTCCTGGTTTACTCCTTACAGGATGCCTCAATAATGTTGAGGACCTCGTCGGAAAGACCCAAGGCCTGGAACTCTAGCCGCTCAGGAACCAGGCCGTCAGGTGCAGGGATTGAAGGTCCGGATGGAATACCTTCCCCTGGCTGACTGAGATCAGGTCCGGGCGGGCTGGAAGCCGCCTCGGGAGCCTGGAGCTGAGGCTGAGGAGATCTGGATACCAGAACTGGCGGGGCCAGTCTGGGGCTACCAGAATCACCTGCGCCTTGTCCCTCCTCGCCTTGAGAAGTACCTTGTGGATCAAGAGAAATGGGGAAAGGCGTAGAAGAGGCCCGGGGTCCACGGCCTCGAGAAGGCATCCCCCTGCAGCGAGCCCTGCTGAGGGGTGGGCATGAAACAGCCTCAGCTTCGCATTCTCCCTGGAGGCAAACAGGTCCACCTGAGGCATGCCCCAGTGGGAGAACAGATCTTGTACTACCTCCGGCAGGAGAGACCACTCGTGGGACGCAGCTCCTATCCAGCTTAGGGTATCGGGCAGAATGTTGGAGGCTCCTGCCACATGGATGGTAAGGAGATCCGCCTCCAAACTGCGCACGAGGGATCAAGTGCGGAGAACTTCCCTGCACAGAGGCATGGAGCGTGTTCCGCCCTGGCGGTTCAGACAGTACATGGTCGTGGTGTTGTCCGTCTGGACCGGGACCACTTGACCCCGTACAAACAGAGTAAAGGCGGTGAGGTCTAGACGAACAGCTCGAAGCTCCAGCAGGTTGATGTGGCACAGGGACTCCCGAGGGGACCAGAGGCCGTGCGCTCTGTGCTCCTCCAGATGGGCACCCCAACCCATCAGAGAGGCTTCTGTCGATAGAGAGACCGCTGGCTCGGGGCGGACAAATGGGATGCCCTCCTGCAGATGAGCCGGAACGATCCACCACTGGAGAGCGTTCCACATCTCCTCGGTCACTGTCACTGGCTGATCCAAAGGACCAGAGCGCTGTGACCACTAGCTGGCCAGTCCCCACTGTAGGGAACTCATGTGCCAACGGGCCCAACAGACCACGCTGGTGCAGGCCGCCATGAGGACCCGGAGGCGCAGGAAGTCCCGGGCAGGGCGCAACTGCCCAACCAGAAATGATTGGGCAAAGGAGGAAAGAACCTCGGCCCTGTCCGCCGGGAGCCATGCTCTGGCTCGCAGAGAGTCACGCTCTGTCCCGATTAATTGGATCACCTGCTTTGGCACGAGTTCCGACTTGGCCTCGTTGATGAGGAGGCCAACTTGAGAGCAAACCTGGAGGGCCAGATCACAGGACCGCTCCACCTCCGGTCTGGAGGAGGCCGCAATCAGCCAGTCGTCCAGGTAGGGGTACACCCGGACCCTTCGGCACCACAGAAATGCTGCCACCACTGCCATGCATTTGGTGAAGACCCTGGGAGCTAGAGAAAGGCCGAAGGGCATGGCCCGGAACTCGTAGAGGTACCCCTCTGCTCTGAAGCAGAGGAATCGCTGGTGGGACGGACGGATCGGGATGTGAAAGAATGCGTCCTGGAGGTCCAGAGAACAGTACCACACGCCTCGTTCCAAGGATGGAATGATCTGAGCCAGAATGACCATCCTGAAGGCTCGAGACCTTAGGAACCTGTTCAGGTTTAGAATGGGGCGCCAGCCCCCCCGTCCGTTTCGGGACCAGGAAGTACCTGGACACAAACAATGGGTCTGATGGAGGATCCGCCACCTTCCTGATCACTTCCTTCTGGAGGAGCAGGGCAATGTCGGCTCGACGGGCCAACAGAGAGGCTGCGAACCCCGCTGCCCCCGTGGGGCGACGGCTCGGAAGGGTGGGGCCTGCTCGAACTCCAGAGGCAGACTTTTTCCTACCACCTCCAACACCCAACGGTCTGTGGTGATAGCGGACCAGGCGGAGAGAAAGTGGCGGAGCCGTCTCCCATAGGGGAACCCAGCGGAAAGTGACGCGGCTGGGGGTGACACCCCTCAACCCGTCACTGGGCAGGCTTGGAGGAAGGACCAGCCGAGGGACCTCCTGGGCCTTTTCCTCCCGGCTTCCTGCTGGAGGAAGCTGCAGGCTTGGCTTTGGGGTGCCAAGTGCGAGCCTGCTGGCCCTGATGCTGGTGTTGCTGGGCCGGACGTGCCGCAGGGGCAGAAGGGCGAAAAGACTTATACTGCTGCCGGCGGCCTTTGTCCTTCTGGGCAGACGTGATAGAGTCCAAGGTGGCACTGGACTTCTCAATTCTCTGGAGGTGGCCTTCCACCCCAGGCCCGAACAAGTCAGTACCCAGGAAGGGGACGTCTGCCAACTTGTGCTGGGTATCCACCGTGAAGGTGGAGATCTGCAGCCAAGCTCTGCGGCGCATGGCCACTGCGGCTGCTACTGACCGGGCACAGGAGTCTCCAATATTGAGAGCCGTTTGGAGCTGTTTCGCCACTGCCCTTCCCTGATCCCGCACCTGCTTGACCGTAGTCTGCCGGGTCAGCCGGGAGATGAGGGATCACCTCATCCAGGAAGCCCATAAGGGCGTGGGAGAAGTGCTCCATTAGTACAGCCGAACTGGCATGACGGAGGCCGAGGGAGAACGCAGCATACACTTTATGCCCAGCATAGTCCAGCTTTTTGTACTCTTTGTCGGGTAGCTTGTCCACATCCCTGGCATTCCCGGAACACAGGAAAACACTATCGGTAACCAACCCCTCCGCAGAGGGGTGCTCCGAGAAACCGGACAGTGACCCGGTAGGGATCGCGTACTTCCTGGCCATCCTGGCCGAAGGAGCAGGACAAGAAGCCGGCCGCGGCCATAACTCCAAGGCTGGGCCAACAATGGCTTCAGCCACCGGAAAGGCCTCCTTGGGAGAATCTCCTCGGTCCAGTATCTCCGTGAGGGGATACTTGGCCCGCTTGGATACGGGCTCGAGTTGCATCCCGGTGGACTCCGAGATGAGCCGAAGTAAACCCATGAACGAGGATGGGCTCTCGTCCATCGACTGTTCCCCGGAGGACTACAGGTCAAGGGGCCTGGAGAACAGGGAAGAGTCATTGTCAGACTCAGAGGAGTCTGCAAACAGCTGCCTAGGGCCTGAGCCACCCTCCACCTGCCAAGGATGGTCGGGAGTGAGGGTGACTGACAACCGGTGGGGCAGCCCCTGACCCGACCGAGAATCCTTGGTCGGAGCCCCTGATTTCGGTTGTGGAGGCGGGGGTTCCACCACAATCAGTGAGGCAGCTGGTTTTGGCCAAACAACCGCGCCTGCTTGGGCACCTCGACCACCGCTTCGGCCTTCCGGGTGACAGTCACTTAATGGCCAGGGAAGCCGACTGCGTCGGCTTGTTCCCGGTCAGGAGCTGCTGCCACATTAAGTCCTCGTAGCGTCGACGCAATTTGTGCCGAAGCCTCTCCTCCTCCGAGGAAGACGAGGAGCGCCGCCGCTTTCCTCGGTGCCGAGACCGCCGGTGTCGGCTGGACCGAGGAGAGGTCCGAGACCGAGACTGTCGGTGTTACCAAGGGTGGGTCTGGGAGGCAGCGGGGGAAACTTGTTCCTCCCTCGGTTCGGGAGCCTTAACCGGGGACTCAGGCACAGGAGGCCCAGGCAAGTCCTCGGTTTCCACCGGGGGAACCGGTGAAGAAGGGCTGTCGGCTTCTCCAGTCGACAGCCCGTCCGATGGGTCGAGAAAAATCTCGACCGTGTCGACGGGTGTCTCGGCCGGCTGACCTGACAGGGACACCGTGAAGCCAGCGGCCTTAGCCACAACCTCGACCAAAGTTGAAAGTCAACTTTCCGGGGAAGGGGACCTCTCCCGCTCCCACTAATGTCGACGGTGGGACTTACCCTTCGAGTCCTTCTTCTTGGACTGAGAGAAGTGTTGGCCCCTCACCTTTCGTGGAGAGGGATTGGCAAAGCTCCTTAAAAGAAGCTGTATAGGACGAGCCCAAGGAGAGCGGGATAAATGCCGCGACCGAGGATGACGAAGATATGGCCTGGGCCACCTCCTCCTTGAGGGCGATCATCGGTTCAAGTTGCTCAGCCGAGCCAGCCACCGCGGAAACCACCCAACGGTCCTCATTCGACTTCACCAGTGGTATACGTCTCTCGGAGCGCCCAAGTTTTAGCCTGGCAGCACGGTCTTCGAGGACATTTGTCAGCAGTGTCATTGGCTCAGTAGGTAGCACACTCGCCTCTGAGGCCAGGAGATCAGAGGGCTGTGGGTTCAGTTCCCACATCTGGCACTTGGGTTAATATTCCAGTACTGACACTGTAGTGCAGCATGAGAGGGGTGATGCACTTCTGAGGTGCAGTCTTTCGGATGAGACGTTAAACCGAGGTCCCATCTGCCTGGATTGGTGGTAGTTCAGGTGGATGTTAAAGATCCCATGGCACTTATCGAAAAGAGTAGGGGAATTTTTAATTTTCACAACGACGAAACAAAAAGGAATACAAACAGTGATAAGTCACACAAAATAATAAATCATGTAGGAAACAAACTCAAAGAAGTATAACAATCATACATCATCCTAGAAATGGGAAAAGAAACAGGAATAACTCCCCCCCCCACTAAAAGAGATGGGGAATTTCCCCGGTGTCATTGGCCAAATTTCCCTCAATCGCTAAAAAAAAATACCACCAACAGCTTAATCTGGTTCAAGGTCAGTTGGCATTCATCTGTATCCCCCTCCCCCGGGTCGTGCCTGAAAATAAGCAGGATTTGTCTAGTGCACTTACCCGGTCAACAAAAACTAAATAAAAAAAAAAAATAAAATCTGCAGAGAAGGACTTTTATGACTCACAGGCCTGCGGATCGTGGTCCAGCCCGAGGCAGTAGACACACGTTGAGTGCGGACCGGTCCTAGACATCTTCTGCCCGCATGGGCACTGCCGAAAACCGGGAGTCGATTTGTCCATCGCAGCCACGAAGAAAGAAGCAGACCGAAGTCTAGAAAACTTTAAAATTATTTTCAGGTGAACCGAAGAGTTTGGATCCAGTCTAAATGCAGAGCGCTAAGGAGGGAACCTGAGCTTCCAAGCGGTAAGGAAGATCTGGCATCATGGGGCAAAGCAGAGAGTTTTACCACCCGGGTGGGTGGGAGGAGCCAGCTTGAAGACCTTCCGGCAAGATTTAAAGCAGCAAGGAACCTGCCAGACAGTGTGGATGAACAACATATCCATGTCCCTAGAACCTGTATTTCTAGGGACGGGGATATGTTGTTCAATCCACACTGTCTGGCAGACTCCTAGCAGTTCCCTGGGAGGAGGGAGGCAAGGTTCGCACCCCCAAACTTACTTGGGGAATAAGGACTGGAGAACCAAGGTCCCAAAACCAGCATCCTGGTGTGACTAAGTCAATGTGGTAATGGGAAAGGAAAGTGTGTGCTGACTTCCAGGTAGCAGCCCTGCAGATTTCCTGGATAGGGATGTCCCTAGAAGCAGCCACCGAAGCAGCGGTATGGCAGGTTAAATGAGCTCTTATCCGTTTGGGTGGCTCCATGCCCACCAACCTATAGCAGAGATCTATGCAGGAAGTGATGAACCTGCTTATCGTTAGCTTGGCTGCAGGTCTGCCAGGTGCGGCTTCAGCATAGGTGATAAACAGCTGGCAAACCTCTCCCCCCAAACTTCAGCTATTCGCTCCTTATAATAAGCGAGTGCACTTCTAGGGTCCGGAGTATCACCCTATATTCGGCCTCCGAGGTGTGATTGGGGTAGAACACCAACAGAGTCAACACCTGATTGAGGTGAAACTCCGACACCACCTTCGGAAGGAATTTCGGGTGGGGGTGAAGGACAACCTTGTCCCTGTGGAAGGCCACATAAGAAGACTCTATGGAAAGCGCCTGGAGCTCTCCCATCCTTCTGGTTGACATAATAGCCACCAAGAAGGCGGTCTTCTACGACAGGTGAGCGATGTCACACCTGTGCATTGGTTCGAATGGCTTGCCCAAGAGCTTAGCCAATACCAGCAGTAGATCCCATGGAGGTGGAGGTTCTCGCACCGGAGGGGATATGTGGTCTAGGCCTCTGAAAAAGCACCAGACCACCTTCTCCTGCGCCGACTGCTTGCCGGTCCGTGCCCGGTAAGCAGAGATGGCTGCCAGGTGCACCTTAAGGGTTGTCGACCGAAGCCCTAGCTGAAAAAGGGACCACAGGTAGTCCAAAATACTAGCCAATGGACAGGAAGAGTGGTCCAACCCCTTGTTCCGACACCAAAAGGAGAATCTCTTCCATTTGAAGGCATAGCATTTTCTGGTCGACTCCTTACGGGATGCCTCAACGACGTTGAGGACCTCGTTGGAAAGATCCAAGGCCTGGAACTCTAGCCACTCAGGAACCAGGCCGTCAGGTGCAGGGATTGAAGGTCCGGATGGAGAACCTTCCCCTTGTCGACTGAGATCAGGTCTGGGCGGGCTGGAAGCCACCTCGGGAGCCTGGAGTTGAGGCTGAGGAGATCTGGGTACCAGAACTGGAGAGGCCATTCTGGAGCTACCAGAATCACCTGCGCCTTGTCCCTCTTCACCTTGAGCAGCAGTTTCTGGATCAAGGGAAATGGAGAGAAGGCGTAAAAGAGGCCCGGGGTCCAAAGCCTCGAGAAAGCATCCCCCTGCAGCTATCCCTGCTGAGGGGGGCGGGCGTGAAACAGCCTCAGCTACGCATTCTCCCTGGAGGCGAACAGGTCCACCTGAGGGGTGCCCCAATGGGAGAACAGGTCTTGCACTACCTCCGGCAGGAGAGACCACTCGTGAGATGCAGCGCCTATCCGGCTGAGAGCATCGGGCAGCCGGTTGGAGGTTCCTGCCACATGGATGGCTAGGAGATCCACCTCCAGCCTGATCACGAGAAGCGAAAATGGAGAGAACTTCCTTGCATCGGAGGCAAGACCGCGCCCTTCAACAGTTGGAGATAGCGATGGTCGTGGTGTTGCCAGTCTGGAAATGAACCACCTGACCCCATACAAACGGAGCGAAGACGGTGAGGGCTAGTCAAACCGCTTGAAGCTCCAGCAGGTTGATGTGACATTGAGACTCCTGAGGGGACCAGAGGCCATGGGCCCGGCGTTCCCCCAGATGGGCACTCCAACCCATCAGAGAGGCGTCAGTCGTAAGAGTAACTGTCGGCTCGGGGCATACAAACGGGATACCCTCCTGCAGAAGAGCTGGGACGAGCCACCACTGCAGGCCATCTCACATCTTCTGGGTCACAGTCACAGGCTGGTCCAATGGACCGGAGTGCTGTGATCACTGGCAGGCCAGCCCCCATTGCAGGGGCGCATACGCCAGCGGGCCAAACGGACCACACTGGTGCAGGCAGCCATGAGGCCCAGAAGGCGCAGGAGGTCCCGAGCAGGGCGCAACTGCCCAACCAGAAATGACTGGGCAAAGGAGGAAAGGACCTCGGCTGTGTCCGCCAGGAGCCGGGCTCTGGCTCGAAGAGAGTCGAGCTCTGCCCCGATGAATTGAATCGCCAGCAATGGCATGCGCTCCGATTTGGTCTCGTTGATCAGGAGGCCAATTTCAGAGCAGACCTGGAGGGCCAGATCCCTGGACCACTCCACCTCCAACCTGGAGGGGGCTGCTATCAGCCAATCGTCCAGGTAAGGGTACACCTGGACCCCTCGGCACCGCAGGAAGGCTGTCACCACTGCCACGCATTTGGGTAAGACCCTGGGAGCTGCAGAATGGCCGAAGGGCATGGCCTGGAACTCGTAAAGTGATCCCTCTGCTCTGAAGCGGAGGAATCATTGATGAGACGGACGGATAGGGACATGAAGAAACGCATCCAGGAGATCCAGAGTACAACACCACATGCCTAGTTCCAAGGATGGAATGATCTGAGCCAGAGTGACCATCCTGAAAGTGTGCGGCCTTAGGAACTTGTTCAGGTCATGCAGATCGAGAATGGGGTGCCAGCCCCCCCATCCGCTTAGGGACCAGGAAGTACCTGAACACAAACCCTGGGTCTGGAGGAGGGTCAGACACCTCGCTGATTACCTCCTTCTGGAGGAGCAGAGCAATGTCGACTTGACAAGCCGATAGAGAGGCTGCGGAACCCGTAGGCCCCGTGACGAGGTTGGGGGTGACACCCCTCAACCCGTCACTGGGCAGGCTTCGAGGAAGGGCCGGCCAAGGGGCCTCCTGGACCTTTCCATCCAGGCTTCCTACTTGAGGAAGAGGCAGACTTGGCCTTAGGGTGCCAAGTGTGAGCCTGATGGCCCTGTTGCTGGTGCTGCTGGGCCGGATGTGCCGCAGGGGCGGAAGGGTTTACACTGCTGCTGGCGGCCTTTGTCCTTCTGGGTAGACATGACAGAGTCCAAGGTGGCATTGGACTTCTCGATTCTCTGAGGATGGCCTTCCACTTCCGGCCCGAACAAGTCAGTACCCAGGAAGGGGAACATCTGCCAGCTTGTGCTGGGTATCCGCCGTGAAGGTGGAGATCCGCAGCCAAGCTCTGCGACGCATGGCCTCTGCGGCCGCTACTGACCGGGCACAAGAGTCTCCAATATCCAACGCAGTTTGGAGCGGTTTGGCCACCGCCCTTCCCTGATGCCGCACCCGCTTGACCATCATCTGAAGGTCAGCCAGGAGATGAGGAATCACCTCATCCAGGGAACCCATAAGGGTGTGTGAAAAATGTGCCATCAGCACGGCCGAGCTAGCCTGTCGAAGACCAAGGGAGGAAGCAGTGTAAACGTTTAGCCCCAAGTAGTCCAGCTATGTGGACTCCTTGTTGGGCGATTTGTCCATGTCCTGAGCATTTCCGGAACGCCGGAAAACGCTATCGGTTACCAGCCCCTCTGCAGAGGGATGCTCCAAAAAACTGAAGAGGGAACCAGTGGGAACTGCCTATTTGCGAGCCATCCTGGCTGAAGGCGCAGGACAGGATGAAGGCCACTGCCACAACTCCAGGGCCAGGCCAACAATGGCTTCAGCCACAGGGAAGGCATCCGTGGGGGAATCCCCTTGGTCCAGTATCTCCGTGAGGGGATATCTGGCTCGTTTCTGTATGGGTTTGAGCTGCATCCCAGTGGACTCTGAGATGAGCCAAGGATGCCCAAAGGAGGATGGGCTCGCCCAACGACTGACCCCCTGGAGACTCCAGGTCAAGGGGCCTGGAGTACAAATAGGAGTCGGACTCCGAGGAGTCCGCGAACAGCCGCAGAGCACCTAAGCCACCCTCCACTTGCCGAGGCCGATCAGGGGTGAGGGTGACTGACAACCTGTGGGGAAAGCCCTGGCCTGACTGAGAGTCCTTGGTCGGGGCCCCAGTCTTAGGTTCAGGAGGTGGAGGTTCCACCACAATGGGTGGAGCAGCTGGTTTTGGCCGAGCAACTAGCACCGGGGTCGGCTCCTCGACTACAACGAGGGGTTGCTTCGGTTGTTCGGGCAATAACCACCTAATGGCCGGAGAAGACGACAGAGTCAGCTTATTACCGGCTAACAAGAGTTGTTGCCACATCATGTCCTCACAGCCACAATGCAACTTGCGCTGGAGCCTATCCTCTGAAGAGGATGAGCGGCGATGCCGCTTTCTGTGATGCCGGGTCCAAGACCGCCAGTGTTGGCAGGACCTACCCCACATGGAGGAGGACCAAGACCTTCGGGGAGGCTGATGGTGGGTCGAACAGGGGGCGGGGGAAACCCGCTCATCCCTCGGTTCAGGGTCCTTGACTGGGGACTTGAGCACAGGCAAGTCCTTGGTAACCACCAAGACAGGGCCGATCGCAGAGCAGGAGTGACTGATGGTTCTTTGACACCACTGGTTTTGGAGAGTCCACTGGATTGGTCTCACATGTAGATGGGTTAACGTTACCATAGGGATGGTAGCGGCAATGTGCCCTAGGAGGCATAAAAGTCGTTTGGCTGTGATAACTTCTTGAGTTTGTATCCGAGAAGCCAGAGATAGAATCTCGTCTTGCCAGGCGGCAGGGAGGTAAGCCCTGGTGGAGGCGGTATCGAGGACTGCTCCTATATAGGCAAGGCAAGGCAAAGTTTATTTAAAAGACGCCCAATCCTGGAGGCTCTGGGCGCCGTACAAAAATATAAATAAAACAGCATCAGAATAAAATAAAACATCACAAATTTTAAACAAAAAAGAAAAAGAAAATAAATAACTCTGCAAATAATTGCAGATTACATACTAACATACTAAAATGCCAACAGAACAGGCCTAACGGTCTTTTGTGTCTGCTTGTTTGGTCAGCCCCCACCCTGGAAGCTGACCTTGCTGCCCCCCTCGCCTTCTCCCTTCCCAGTTCCGGATATTCTCACTGCATTGGATTTTGCTTCCAGAACCCTTCCCCTGTACCTGTCCCACCGCCTCTTGAACCCCTCCACCGTCTCTGCCTCCACCAACCCTCTGGGCAGCGCATTCGATGGCTCCACCACCCTCTCAGTAAAGTAGCACCTCCTCCTTTCTCCGCTAAAACTTCCCCCTTCAGCTTCCACCCATGCCCTCTAGCTGCCCCCTCCTCCTTCCTTCGAAGCACCCTGACTGCTCCTCCCCTATTTACCCCCTTCATGTACCTGAAGACCTCTATCATGTCCCCCCAGTCCCTTCTTTCTTCCAATGTGTTCATATTTAGCTCTTCGAGCCTCTCCTCATAGGTCCTGTCCCCCAAGCCCCAAATCATTTTGGCTGCCCTCCTCTGGACCCTCTCCAGAAGTTTAATGTCCCTCTTTAAGTGTGGCCTCCAAAACTGCATGCAGTACTCAAGGTGTGGCCTCACCAAGCAGTTATACAGAGGGAGTATCACTTCCCTCCTTCTGGAGGTGATCCCCCTAGCGATGCATCCCAGCATCCTGTTGGCCTTGGCTGCTGCCCTCCTACAAGTCTCAGAGTTGTTCATCTTGACATCCACCACCATCCCCAGGTCCCTCTCAGCCATCGAGACTTGTAGCACTTCTAGATTCTACTACAATTTATAGTTTATCCCATAAAAGGTTGGGAAAATAGGAGGGCCTTCAAGCGAGCCTTAAATGCATCTACAGTGGGTGCTCCCCTGACTTCAGCCGGCAAAGAAGTCCAAGGAACGGGAGCTACATCACTGAAAGCTCTGTCGCCAGCAGATTTAAGCCTCGTTATAAGAATGGCCAGGAGGCCCCCACTAGAAGAGCGGAGAGGGCAGGTAGAGAGAGCAGGTGCCAGAAGGTCCAACAGATAACCAGGGTCCTGCCTGTGTAGGGCCTTATAGGTGAGAAGACCCACTTTAAAGAGGATTCTCCACCTGACTGGTGGCCAGTGCAATTCGTGCAACACCGGTGTAATGTGGCAAGATTTATGCTGCCCAGTAAGTAACCGGGCAGCTGCGTTTTGCACCAGCTGCAGCCTGCGGAGAGATCCCCCTGTGACCCCGAAGTAGAGCGCATTGCAGTAGTCAAGCCTAGATGTGACTAAGGTATGTATCAAGGTAGGGAGGTCCAGAGGCGGAACAAGGGGCTTAATCCTGGCAATATTTCTGAGATGGGAAAAACAGGAACGAACCGTGAAGGATATTTGTGCCTCCATAGTTACATTCCTGTCCAGAATCACTCAAAGATTTCGCACCCAAGGGGAGGCCTTCAATGACACAGCTCCTAGAACAAGTCCAGTTGCTGAGTCAGAGCCATCCTATCACGCACTCTCTTCGACTCCACTACTAATACCTCTGTCTTTTCAGGGTTCAGTCGCAACCGGCTGGAGGCCATCCAGTCGCTGATCTCAGCCAGGCAGATATTTAGCACATCCACTGCGCTGGATGTTCCTGGGGCAAAGGACAGATATAGCTGGGTCTCATCGGCATAACAATGAAAACCCAAGCCATACTTCCTAATGATCCCTCCCAGAGGCAGCATATACACTGTGAACAGCATTGGGGCCAGTACCGATCCTAGAGGAACTCCACAAAATAGGAGGCTGGATGTAGATAAAGAATGCCCCATCACAACCTGTTGCCTCCTGTTGGTAAAAAAGGACTCAAACCAGTGGAAGACAGTACCAGTGAGTCTGCAGAGCTCCCTAAGGTGGTCAAGCAACACACAATGGTCCACAGTGTCGAATGCTGAAGACAGATCAAGGAGAACAAGGACTGTCTTATCCCCCTGATCTCTTGCTCTGAGGAGATCATTCTGCACCCGAACAAGCGCAGTTTCTGTACTATGCCTAGCCCAAAATCCTGAGTGGAAGGGTTCATACAACTCATGAGTCACGAGGTGCTCTTCCAACTGAAGTGCCATCACCTTCTCCAAAAAGGGAAGGCTGGATATAGGACGGTGATTTGCCTTGACCTCCGGGTCCAAAGATGGTTTAAGAGGGGTCTCACTAGTGCCTCCTTCAAGGCATCCGGAAAGACCCCCTCGGATAAGGAACACCGGACAATCAAGGCAAACACCGGGCCTACAGAGTCAACACATCTCATTAAGAAATGTGTCAGCACCGGGTCCAGCTCATGAAAGGTGTGCTTCAGATTGACTGCCACCTCAATGACCTCACTAATCTCCACTGGTCTAAACTCCCCCCAACCAGGCGGAGTGCACACAGAGCACATAAGGTGACCACTGCCAGCTATCACATTGCTGGCTGAAGAAGCCACCTGCTGGATCGTGGACACTCTGTCCAAGAAGAACCGAGCAAACTCTTCACACTCTGTATTAGTAAAAACCCTCCCGGGCTGCAGACAAGCAGGATGGTGTAGCCTGTCTACAGCTTGGAAGAGTGTAGCTGGTCGGTTCTTCCCGGCGGCAATCTCCCTGGACAGGAAAGTACAGTTACGTAAGAACTTACCGTAACAGTAGATCTTCGAGAACAGCTCTTGCAGCAGGTTACACCATTAGGACCGAAGCCGCCAGGCGCCAGGACCCACGGAAAATTCTAGCTAGCTAACTACAGCTGGGACCGCCCCGACGTCGGTCGCCTCCGGCGGCCAGGCGTGAGGCAAAGGGGCGGTCCCAAGATTCCCAGTTCTCCGCTGAGACTTCCTTGCCGCAGGCTGACATCAAAATGGGAGACCTAGGATTCGCCAAGAAGACAGAAAGATAACTATTCCTGCTCAGAAAGACTGAGCCAATGCTTCCTCCAAGGGGAAGGTGGCGGGGATTTCCGTTGCAAGAGCTGTTCTCGAAGATCTACTGTTACGTAAGTTCTACGAACTGTACTATCTTACTGAGACACAGCTCTGCAGCAGGTTACACCATTAGGACTGATTCCCAGCAGTAACGCGCTCAGAAAAACCGGAGGAGGAAAATAAAGGATAAAAACCAGGTCCTGAACCTAGGACAGAGACCCTGAAGTACGGCCAAACCCAAACTCAGCCCTTCGCCGAGAGGTCATGTCCAGGCTATAATGCCTGATAAAGGTATGCACAGAACTCCAAGTAGCTGCAGCGCATATAGCAGAAGTGGAAATATTTTGAGCGTGCAAAGGAAGTAGCCACCCTCTAGTGGAATGACCCCGGACTGTACCTGGGAGGGCTTTTGTTTGATACCATAACAGTGAGAAATACACTGGACAAGCCAGCGAGAAAGGGACTGTTTGGATACTGATTGGCCCATCATTCTCTCAGAGAAGGAAATGAAAGCTGCTCAGAACTACGAAGGACTGAGTTCTGTTGAGTAAAACCTCAGGCTGCGGTGAACATCCAGGGTATGGAGCAGAGCCTCCTCTATTAGAGTAGTTCGGAAGTAGACCGGAAGGTCGATATCCTGGTTCAGAGGAGTGAAGAAACCACCTTAGGCAAGAATTTAGGTTCGTCCTCAGGGATACTCTGTCCCGTGGAAAACTAAATAAGGCTCTTTGCACATGAGAGCGTGAAGTTCAGAAATTCTTCGCCGAGGTAACAGCAATTAAAACAACGTTTTCCACTTACAGAAAACGTAGCCTCGCAATCCGCGGCAGGTTCAAAGGGGAAGCGTGAGCTGTTCAAGGACAAAAAGCAAATCCCATGGAGGCACAGGGTCTCTAATAGGAGGCCTAGGTGCAACACTCCCTAAGAAATTCCTGAGAGGCGCCCACCTGAGCCACTGTACGATTTCCCCACCGGAGGTGGTAAGTCAAATGGCACAGAGGTGCACTTTAATAGAGAGTAGGCTAGACCAATGAAAGAGGGAGAGCAAATATTCTAATATTACTCCCACAGGACAACCTAGGGGAAAGGTCGCGTGTCGCGACCACACACATTAAAACGGGCGCCATTTCATGGCGACAATCGATGCGTTGTCAGCTTTCTGGCTGCAGAAAGGACTTCTGCAACCTCTTGCGAGACCCCGTGACGCAGTGGCTATGTCTCTAGAGCCAAGCATGCAGGTTCAAGGAACGAGGTCCGGTGGACAAGTGAACCTTCTCCTGAGACAGTAAGTGGGAGCTGAGCTGCAACGGAGCGGGGTTCCTGAGATAGTTGAATCAACAAAGGAACCAAATCTGTCTGGGCCAAAATGGGGCCACTAGGATCATTATTAGCGTTCCTCGCGCAGTTTGAGAAGAACTCTCTGGATCAACGGGAAAGGAGGGAAAGCGTGAGGAATCTGTTGGCCCAGGAGAGGGATAACGCGCCTCGCCAGAAAACACCAGGCCCTGGATCTAGCGAGCAAAATTGGGCAGTTTTATGTTGGATGGGGAGGCGAACAAGTCTAGATCTGAGTTCCCATCAAGAAACAGATCCTCTGCTACCTCTTGAAGGAGTTCCCATTCGTGGACTCTGGCCTGAGAACGACTCAGGCCGCCTGCAACCGTGTTGTCCACTCCGGGAACGTGCACAGTGATCAGATTTGCGCTGTCTGATTACCCAATCCCACACCTCATGGCCTCCCTGCAAAGGGGTAAGAGGTGCGCCTTGTTGTTGAGGTAATACATCACCGCCGTGTTGTCTGTCTGAAGTAGAAGAGTACCGTGGGATAACTGACTGAAAGGCCTGCAGGGCATAGAGGACCGCCTCATTTCCAGCACGTTGATGTGAAGGTGAGCTTCCATCTGGGTCCACGTACCCTGGGACTTTACCCCATCCAGGTGTGCCTCCCACCCAAGACCGGAAGCGTCTGTGGTGAGGGTGACCTCCGGGGACGGCGCAATGAACGTGACGCCTGATGAGAGCGACCCTGGGGCTAGCCACCACTGCCAGTCTTGAATCACTGAATTCGTGAGTCTGACCGGATGCTGCAAGTGGTCTTGCCTTTGGTCCCATTGCACTTTGAGCATCCACTGAGTAATGCATGTGGAGTCTTGCACGAAGGGACAGTAGGAATGGCCGCAGCCATGTGTCCCGAGCAAGCAAAGGACCGACCTGGCAGGTACAACCTTGCTTAATGATAGGTCCCTTATGAGGGATCTGATGCGCTCCGCTTTGTCGGCCGGAAGAAAGGCTCTTCCTCGAACAGTGTCCAGAACTGCTCCTATGAACTGCAGTTTCACGACGGTACCAGGAGAGACTTCTCGACTTATGAGGATGCCCAGGATCGGAACAGATACTGGGTGCTCTTGATTGCAGAAGCAACGCCTCTGGAGGCGCCATGAGAAGCCAGTCGTCCAGGTATCGGAACACGATGAGGGCTCTGTCTCCTCAGAGACGCTGCCACGACTGCCATGCACTTGGTAAAGACCCTGTGCGGAAGACAGTCCGAAAGGAAGGGCTCGGAACTGAAGGTGGTGGTCGAGAAACTCGAAGCGCAGGAACCTCCTGTGCGCCTGAGCCATAGGGATGTGCAGGTAGGCATCCTGCATGTCTAGAGACGCTAAAAAGGCGTCCTGTTTGAGCATGGGGATAAGACCCGGAAGGGTCACCATGCGGAATCTCTTGTAAGTGACCGACACATTGAGGTCGCTGAGGTCCAAGATTGGACGGAGGTCCCCTGTTTTCTTGGGAACCAGGAAGAAGTGGGAATAGTATCCTAGTCCTCTGGTTCTCTGGGACGTACTTTCATCGCCTCCCTTCGTAGTAGCGCGGACTTCTTGCCAGATCAAGGCTTTGTGCTGACCCTGATACCGGGAGAGCAAAGGAGGCCTCGGGGTGGCTTTCCTGCGAATTCTATAAAGTGGCCTAGACTGACCAACTGAAGAACCCACCTGTCGGTGGTAATGGCCTGCCATCCCGCAGGAAGTTCGCACGCGACCTCCGACTATAAACTCCCGCTGATCCTGAGGGCGGGGCCGGAAAGGAGTCAGGCTGTGGCGGCAGATGGACCCGCTGGCTGGGCCTGCCTAGGAGAACGCTGGCCTCGGCTGGCGGGGTTTGCCCTGGGCTCTCTACGAAACCAGAGCCCTCTGAGGTGCAGCGGAGTGGGTCTGTTGCCTCTGCGTCCACAAGACGAAACGGCTTTGGTTCCTACTAAAGGAACCAAGCTTAGGTCGGTACATGGCCTGAACTGACCTTACCGCCTTCCCCGCTCTTGAGTTTGGTAAGGATCTTTCTGTAGGATTACCAAACAATACTTCTCCTCAAAAGGGGCGCCCAAGATGTTCTTTTGGACGTCTGGGTAAAACCGAGACCCGCAACCAAGAGTGTTCCGGAGTAAACGCCAGAAGCTGCTGCTCGGGCCGATGAGTCCGCTGGAGTCACACGCTTCTAGCACTTGGGTCCCCACGCTTGAACCTGCATGAGGAGCTGAAGCATCTCCTCCTTCTGCTCACCTTCGGCATCTTTTTCAGCCGCTTCAGACCCTGTTCCCACAAAGCGTTCTGGAACTGAACCATGTGGGTTAAATAGTTCAGGGATCTGATGGCGCAGGTAGCGGAAGCATACGTGCGCCTACCCAATGCGTCCAGTTGTTTGGACTCTGGGTCCGGTGGCAGGGTGCTCAAATGTTGTGGCCTCTGTGACCGGTCATGTGAGGCTGTGATGACCAGAGAATCGGCCTGAGGATGCTGCGTCAAGTACTGGTCGTCCTTAGGAGCCTTGTACAAGCGATCAGCTTTCTTCGGTCTCGCCGGGAGCGAGTGTGGACGCTTCCACGCAGCCTTGGTGACGTCCACGAAAGTGTCAACCAAGGGTGGTACCACCACAGGCTTGGGGTCCTTTGTCAAGATATTTGGCGTAGTCGCATTTTTCGGGTCTAAGTCTTCAGCATCCCATCCCATGTTCTCTTGTATATGTCTCATAATATCAAGGAACGAGGGATCATCCGAGGAGATCTAGGCATCTCAATGGGTCCGGAGAAGGGATGGAGAGTGGAGATGGGGATCTAGAGGTGGAGTAGTCTGATCCCTGTCCTCCGTTGAAGGCGAGCGTTGCGCCTCCTGGATCTCTTGGGGCTGGGTGATCCAGAAGAGGATTTCGACGGAGGTCTCCTTTATCAGGTCTCCCCTGGGAGGGGTCTCAGGCCCCGGGAGGAGGAACACGGCCTGCCGACCCCGATGGCGAGGGGGGCAGGAACCGAGGAGGAGGAGAGGAGAGGAGGGGGGAACCATGTCTTTTAATGGTATCCCACCAGAAGGTGAACAGATCTTTCACCTCCACTAGAGAGAGGCCCGACGACGCCCGGTGCCGGTGGGCGGTCGCCGGGTCCCGCGCCGGCTCCACAGGGGCTCTGGTAATGGCGAGGGTTCCTGGGAGTACCCACGGGACCGGGCCTGGCCTGGTCCTCGGGCTGCTCTAGGTCCTCCTCCGATAGAGGCTCCTGACCGATGTTGGTCGGAGGCAACAGGGCCTTCTTCTTTTCAGGAGGGGCGGGCGTCGGTCCCCCTACCGGCGTCCGCTGGGATGTAATGGCCGGCGTCGGTCGTCGGGCCGACGGCGGCTCCAGGGAAGAAGGGAGCACGGCTGACTGCTGTCGAGCCGGCGTCTGGGCTACAGGCCTTTTTAAAGGCGTGAGTTCCAACGTCTTGCGTGGAGGCACCGATGAAGACCTGACGTCGGGTACCGAGGAGCGGGAACCCGACTTGCGGTGGTGATGGTGTCGTTCCCCGGACTTCGCCAAGGCCCTGGAAGGGGAGGAAGGCCTGGTGGATTTCTCCTGGAGATGAAGGTTTCTTGATTGCAGCCGGGGAAGATTTCAACCGAGCTACGGGACCAACCCTGGAAGGGGACCTGGAAGGGGCCTCTCCTTCTCTTCTCCGCGGCTTGTGGACCCTGGAGCTTCCCCTTGGAGGACATGGTCTTCAGTTGTTCCTCCAGAAGAAACGCCTGCAAAGCCTTCTGACGCCGGATCCGGCACGGCTACTGAACCCTTGGCAAGAAGGACAGGCCCGGTATCGTGGTTCGGGCCTAGGCACCGGACGAGGCCGTGTGGGGTCCTGAACGGGATCTGCTTCACAAGCGCATTCAAGGATGGCCCGAGTTGGTGATGACATCAAGATCTTGCTTGAAGAGGATTCTGAAGATTTTCAAAATTTTATCAAAAGAACTATTCACTGCCGCTGCCAGACTGGTAACCCAAGGGGTCAGGTAGCTAAGTCGGACGGCGGAAAAGAACTGGGGAATCTGGGCGGACCGCCTCTTTGTACCATGCCTGACGCCGGAGGCGGACCGACCGCCGGGAGGTCCCCGCTGTAGTTAGCTAGCTAGAATTTTTCCGTGGGGTCCTGGCGCCTGGCGGCTTCGGTCCTAATGGTGTAACCTGCTGCAAGAGCTGTGTCTCGAAGTAAGATCACTGCCTTCTTACGGTTGATTGCCTATATACTGTAGCAACTGGATAGGGGTTGGGTTGGACTCTGGCCAGTTGACCATAATCCCTAGGGAGGAAAGCAAAGAAGTTCAGGACTCTGCTTTTATGAGCCAGCCGTCCAAATATGGGAAGACTAAGTGTCCTTCTTGCCATAGGGCTGCCGCCACTACTGCTAGGCACTTGGTTAAACACCCTCGGAGCGGATGAAAGTCTGAATGGGAATGCTCGGAATTGGTAATGTCCTAGCAGGTGAAAACGAAGGAACCGGTGGTGGGCGGGGTGGATGGAGATATGTAGGTAGGTATCATTCATTTCTAATGCACATAACCAATCCTCTTGTTTTAACATCAGCATTACAGATGTTAAGGTGACCATCCGGAACCTTTTGTACCGAATGTGTAGATTCAGTTGTCCGAGGTCTAGTATATGTCTGAGATCTCCAGTTCATTTGGGTACAAGGAAGAAGTGGGAGTAAAATCCCCTGTTGATGCTCTGATGGAGGGACTGGATAGACAACCTTCTTGAGCAGAAGAGCCTGGAGTTCTTCCTGGAGAATAAGAATGTGATCGGGTGGGTAACTGACAGAACGGGGGGAGATGAGGGGGAGGCATGAAGGAGAATTCCAGTGTATGACCCCTCTGAATAATCTGAAGTACCCACTCGTCCAAAGTGATCGTTTGCCAGGCCTCTAAATGGAGGGCAAAATGACTACCCACTGCTTCCGAGGCTTGGTTGAGGAAGCCTGGGAATGCCCTAGTTGGTCACTGGGAGGTGGACTGGCCAGCTTCACCTGGAGGGTGAGAGAGGGAGCCCTTGGTGGCAGAAGTGGTGGACCTGGAAGAGAGCAAGACCATGGAATCCGCCTTTGTATCAGCCTCTGTATTTACCACCTCTCTCTGTATGAAAGGAGGATTGGGGATGGTATGATGGTTGTGAGGTATGGTACATGCCATGTACTGTACGTAGGGTCCATCCTGAAGACTGGAGATCGCCAAAGTGTTTTGGTACCTGAACCAAAAAGCTTGGACCTATTAAAAGGGGCATCAACAACTTTATGGTGCACATCTGCAGTGAACCCCGGGACACAAAGCCAAGCATGGCATTGGAGGGTAATCCCCGTAGTTGACATACGGGCCAAAGGATCGACCGCCTCATAACCCGAACAAAGTAGGTGTCGGGATATGGAACTGCCAGTAGACAGAGTGGCCAACAATTGGTCCTCCTTTTGAGAAGGAGGGAGTTTGTTGACTAGTTCTAAAGCAGAGGACCAGAGGGGTACGTTGGTACTTGACCATGTGTCCCATATAGTTTAAAATCCCAAGTCATGGTTCCTCCTTAGAAGACCTTTTTCCCTAGGTAATCAATCCTACGGAAGTCCTTATCGGGAGGTAAGGAGCTCTTGTGCTTTGGTCATTTAGTACGATCATGAGTCGCAGTGATCACTACCGAATCTGCTTCAGGGCTAGTTGAAATAAAAGGATGATCAAGAGGAGCCTGATAAAGACGATCTGCCTTTAGAGGAATGGCCAGAGCAGCCAAAGATTGATTCCAGGCTGCCAGCACTGCATTTTGGTAGGTTTGTATAAGCAGGGGTATCACTATGATGGGCTCCTCTAGCAGTTCTAGACATTCTGCCATGTCCTTTCTTTGTTTATCGTGTTCATTAGTTGAAAACCCCATGACCTTTTGGATTTGGATCATCATCTCGTGAAATGATGGATCATCTGGAGGAAAGGTAGCTACTTGGCGGGAGAGGTCATCGTTTAATGAGGAACTAGTTGAAAGGGGGGACTGAGAATGGGAATCTAAGTCCGTTAAGTCCACATCTTTAAAATCTCCAGTGAAATCTGCCGGAAACTCAGCATCATCTGAGAAGTAATCATCTACGTGGGGGGGGGGCAGGCGAGGGATCCCTGTCCCCTGGAAGCATTTAGACAGAGGGTAGGAAACTGGGAACACTTCACTTCCCTGGATCGGGAGCTGAGACTGCCGAATGGCTTGTAGAACCTGCTGTACCATTGTGGAAACGCTCACTAGGGGGGAGAGAGAGAGAGGAGAGTTCTGAGAAACCAAGGGAATCGTGGAGGAGACGGAACGTGTGGTATATGCAAGTCTAGCACCTGGGTGGTAAAGCCCAGGGTCCCAATCTCTATCCGCCTGGCCCCTGTGAGAGAAAGCCTGTGAAGGAGGAGGGGCAGTGTGCATTGCAAAGGCAGTAGGCTTCCCCATAGGAGCGTGACCCATCGTCGACGGGGCAGCTAAGGAAGTAGCCTTAGAATGTTTAAATGAAGATGTCGACGGGAAACGATCCCCTGTGGATGGACCGATGATAGAACACTGATAGGGATCATCAGGAACTGCCGAAAAAGTGGTAGAAAGCGCCGCTGATAAGGGGGTGAACCCCCCCACCCCATCGATGGTGGAGCACCAGTGATGGTGGCCGCCAAAAAGTGTTACACCAAAGAGGATAAGGAGGGCCTCTTCTGCTTTTTACGAGAATCAGTGGACGGGGAGCCTAGTAGAGAGAATTTCTGCTCAATAAGGTGGGATTCTATCTCCTGCAGCTGTCAACGGGTTGCCTGGTTGAATTCCTGGCAATGACAACAGGAGATGGTGACATGTGTGGGTCCCACACACCGAAGACAAACATTGTGGCTGTCGGAGCGGTAGATTCTTCTACCGCAACAACAGGAGAGAAATAGCACCAACCTGATTGTAGATTCTTTGCACATTCTTCGATGTAGTTCATGAAACAGAAAAAATTCCGCTTCTAGCTCAAGCTCTCATTGATGAGTGCTGCTCTCTACACTAGCTGTTGCGTGCGAGCCGAAGATGGCGGGAAAATGAACTGAGGATGCCAGGGACTGCCGACACATATAGGAAACAGGCAGATGATGTGATGTGTGGGTGGCCCCTGGAAAAAGACTGCTAGAAGAGCTGCCATGTACCACAGCGCCCTCCGGCAACGACCTAAGTGTATTACCTGTTGCAAGAGATCACACCGTGGGATCTACAGTTGCAGGTGAGTAACTCGTTTTATAGGGGCGTTGATACGGTGTACTATCCACACTTCTGGCAGACTCCTAGCAGTTCTTCGGGAAGAGGGAGCAAGGTGCACACCCCTATTTAGGGAACAGAGACTGGAGAACCGAAAACGCAAAACCAGCATCCCAGTGTGACTCAAGGTCGATGTAGTAATGGGAGATGAAGGTGTGTGCCGACTTCCAGGAAGCAGCCCTGCAGATCTCCTAGAAATACAGTCCTTGATGGCAGATAAGGACCGCTTGGCCCACCTAGTCTGCCCATTTCCCTACCTACTGGATAAGCTGCAGATTCTAGTTAACCAACAGCCTATTTCTTCCTATCCCCCACAAGAATTGCCTTATGTCTGTCTCATGCATTCTTGAATTCTCCCACAGTTTTAAACTCCACGACCTCCACAGGAAGGCGGTTCCATGCGTCCACCACCCTCTCCATGAAAAAATACTTCCTCACATTGCCCCTGAGCCGTCCTCCCTCTATCTTCAAATTATGTCCCCTTGTTCTTGCACATCTCTATTTCTAAAAGATGCTACCCTCATGGACTTTGTTGATTCCACTGAGGTACTTAAAAGTTTCAATCATGTCCCCCCCTCTCCTTCCTTTCCTCAAGGGTATACATATAAAGCTCCTTTAGTCTCTCTTTGTATGGCTTCCCTTGCAGACCCTGCACCATTTTAGTTGCCCTCCTCTGGACTGCCTCCCATCCTGTCTATGTCCTTGGGGAGATGGGGTCTCACCAACTGTCTGTACAGAGGGATAACAACTTCCCGTTTTCTGCTGGTGATGCCTCTCCCTATACAACCCAGTATCCCCCCCAGCCATCCCTACTGCCTTCTCGCATTGCTTGCTAACCTTAAGGTCATCTGATACAATTACCCTAAGGTCCCTTTCCATTTTTGTTGTTGTTACTACCTCCCCCTATTGTGTACTCTTCCCCTGGGTTTTGTTTCCCAGGTGCATTTTTTTTGCACTTCTTTGCACTGAATCCAAGCTGCCATACTTCTGACCATTCCTCCAACCTTGCCAAGTCCCTCCTCATCCTTTCCACCCCCCCCACCTTGTGCATCAACCCTGTTGCAAATCTTTGTGTCATCTGCAAAGAGGCATACTTTTCCTTCCAGTCCCTCTGCAATGTCACTTATAAAGACATTAAAAAGGACTGGACCCAGTACTGAACCCTGTAGTACACCACTAGTAAAGTACAGTTACGTAAGAACTTACCGTAACAGCAGATCTTCGAGAACAGCTCTTGCAGCAGGTTACACCACTAGGACTGAAGCCAGCAGGCGCCAGGACCCCATGGAAATTTTCTAGCTAGCAGTCTTCAGTGGGGACCGCATCTGACGTCGGTCCCGCCCCCGACGTCAGGCGTAGTACATAAGGAGGCGGTCCCCCCATAATCCTCAGTTCTCCCGCCGGAGACTCCCGGCCGCTGGATGACATCAGAAGAGGAGACAGAGGATCCGCCACCAGATGGCAAAGACTATAGAATAGGAATGTCTCATCCCATGAGATGGATGCTTGACTACGACCTACCTCCAAAAAAAAGGAGGATGGTGTGCAGGAAGGTACCTGTTGCAAGAGCTGTTCTCGAAAATATACTGTTACGGTAAGTTCTTACGTAACTGTACTATCTTACTTCGAGATACAGCTCTTGCAGCAGGTTACACCATTAGGACTGATTTCCAAGCAATAGTGGCAATTATGCACCACTGGGAGGAGGAATGGTAGAGATCTCGATAATACTTGAACCAAGGACAGAAGTCCCTGAAGGACGGCTAGACCGAACCCCGCTCTTCGCCTCGATGCAATGTCCAGACTGTAATGCCTGATAAAGGATTACTCCCTGGAGGAGAGGAGGGGATATGATAGAGACATACAAGTATCTTACAGGGAGGAACAGGGTGCAGGAAAACACTATTTTTAAGTGAAAAAGATGTTCCAGGACTAGAGGGCATGGGATGAAGTTGGAGGGAGGACGATTCAGAGGAAACATGAGAAAGAATTTCTTCACAGAATGGGTGGTGGACAAGTGGAACACCCTGCCAGAGGAAGTGGTGGGGGCTGAAACAATCACGGGATTTAAGAATGCATGGGATAGACATAAAGGAATTCTGGAGGTCAGGGGTAAGGTACAACAGACTTCTAGGAAAACAAACTGAACTTACAAGCTCAAATGGGCAGACTGGGTGGGCCATAGGCCCTTATCTGCCGACACTGTCTATGTATCAATGTATGTAAAGGTATGCACAGAGCTCCAAGCAGCTGCAGCGCAAATAGCTGAGGTGGAGACGTTCTTTATGCCACAAAAGAAGTAGCCACCCCTCTTGTGGAATGACCCTTGACCACGCCCGGTAAGGGTTTATTGCGCTTGTCATAACAGAAAGCGATGTGAATGAGCCACCTCGAGAGTGACTGTTTGGAGCCAGGAGCTCCTTTCATCCTGTGAGCAAAGGAGACGAAAAGTTGGTCCGACTTTCAGAGCTGTTTGGTTCTGGTCAGATAGTATCTGAGGCACCGATGCACGTTGAGGGTGTGCAGAAGGGCTTCTCCTCGATTAGTGTACCTTGGGAAATACACTGGTAGATCAATATCCTGGTTAAGGGTGAGGGCTGAAACCACATTAGGCAAAAACTTTGGGTTTGTCCTTAGGGATACCCTGTCCTGATGGAAAACCAAATAAGGCTCTTTGCATATAAGAGCATGCAATTCCGAGATCCTTCTAGCCGAAGTAACAGCAACTAAAAATAACGTTTTCCAAGAGAGAAAACGCAGCTCGCAATCCACGGCTGGTTCAAAAGGTGGCAGCGTAAGCTGCTCCAGGAGGAAGAGTAAGTCCCAAGGAGGGACTGGATCTTTGATGGGCGGCCTAAGGTGGACTCCCCCCCTTAAGAAGGCACGAGTAGAGTCCAGCTGGGCCACCGTCTGATGGCCTACGGGGGCATGGTAAGCAGAAATTGCACAAAGGAGCACCTTAATCGAGGAGTAAGCCAGTCCGGAGTGGAAGAGGGAAAGCAGGTAGTCCAGGACCAGCTTTTCTGGACAGTCTAATGGTGAAAAACCACGTGCTTGAGCCCACAAACAGAATCTACGCCATTTCATGGCGTACACTGTGTGGGTTGCCGGTTTTCTGGCGGCAGAGAGTACGTCTGCCACTTCCTGTGAGACCCCGTATGGCATCATGGCTATGTCTCTAGGAGCCAAGCGTGCAGGTTCAATGAATGTAAGTCTGGGCGGACCAATGAACCTGCCTCCTGAGACAAAAGATGGGAGCTGATTGGCAAAGGAACTGGAGGTTCCCGGGACAGCTGGTGCAGAAGAGGGAACCAAATCTGTCTGGGCCAGAAGGGCGTGATCAAAATCAGCGTCGCTTGCTCCCTGTGAAGTTTTAAGAGAACTCTCTGGAACAACAGGAAAGGAGGGAAGGCATAGAGGAGTCTGCCCGCCCAGGAGAGGGACAACGCGTCTCGCCAGAAAACACCAGGCCCTGGATCTAGAGAGCAAAATTGGTCAGCTTTGCGTTGAATGGGGACACGAAAAGGTCTAACTCTGGAGTGCCCCATCCGTGAAACAGATCCTCTGCCACCTCCTGTAGAAGTTCCCACTCATGGACCCTGGCCTGAGAGCAGCTCAGACTGAATGCGATGGTGCTGTCCACTTCCGGGACATGTACTGCAATTAGGTTTGCGCCATGTTGCAATATCCACTCCCACACTCTCATGGCCTCCCTGCAAAGTGGGTAGGAGTGAGTGCCTCCTTGTTTGTTGAGGTAATACATCACCGCGGTATTGTCTGTTTGTAACAGGAGTGTACCCGGTGGAATCTCCGACTGGAAGGCTTGCAGGGTGTAAAGAACTGCCCTCATTTCCAAAATGTTGATGTGGAGATGAGACTCCTGGGCTGTCCACAGGCCGAGACCGAATCCTGTCGAGGTGTGCTCCCCACCCGAGCCCTGAGGCGTCTGTGGAGAGGGTCACAGTCGGAGACGGCGCTGTGAAGGGAACCCCCGCAGAGAGGTTCCCAAGTGATTCGGATTGGATGCTGCAGATGGTCTTACCTTTGGTCCCATTGCACCCTTAGCATCCACTGGGTTACCCGCATGTGGAGACGTGCCAGTGGGACTGTTGCAGTGGCCGCAGCCATGTGTCCAAGCAGGCGAAGAACCGATCTGGCCGGGACGGTCTTCTTCACCGACAAGTCCCTGATGAGGGATCTGATGTGTTCCGCTCTGTCCGAGGGAAGAAAGGCTTTCCCTCTGACGGTGTCCAGAACTGCCCCTATAAACTGCAGTTTCTGGGACGGCACCAGGAGTGACTTCTCGTAGTTGATGAGAATACATAGTGATTGAAAAAAGGGACTGGGTGCAGTGAATGGCCTTCATCAATGCCTCCTTGGAGGGCGCCATGAGAAGCCAGTCGTCCAGGTATGGGAACACATAGTGGCCTCGTCTCCTGAGAGACGCCGCTACGACTGCCATGCACTTCATGAATACGCAAGGTGCCGATGACAGCCTAAAGGGAAAAGCTTGGAACTGATAATGGTGGCTCTGAAACTCGAAGCGCAGGAACCTCCAGTGCACTTGAGCAATCGGAATATGCAGGTAGGCCTCCTGCATGTCGAAAGACGCCAGAAAGGAGTCTTGCTTCAGCATGGGAATTAGGCCTGGAAGGGTCACAATGTGGAAGCATTTGTAAACGACCGAAAGATTGAGGTCGCTGAGGTCCAGTATTGGACGGAGGTCCTCTGTTTTCTTTGGAACCAGGATGAAGTGAAAATAGTACCCTAGTCCTCTCTGGTTCTCTGGAACGTGCTTCCAGAAGCGCGAGTACCTCCTACCTCCTGCTGTATGAGCAGGGCACGCTGACCCAAATATCGGGATAGCAGGGGAGGTCTTGTGGGTGGACTGCCTTCAAATTCTATATAGTGGCCTTTTTTGACCAGTTGCAGAACCCACCTGTCGGTGGTGATCGACTGCCATTCTGGCAAGTGGCATGCGATGCTACCCCCGATTTTCTTTTCCCGTTGATCCTGAGGAGGGTCGGTGGTCGGGAAGAAGTTATGCTGTGGCAGCATTTGATCCGGCAGGCTGTGCCGACTTTGCAAATCGTTGGCCTCTGCCTGGGGATGACTTGGCCTGGGCCTTGCGGGTGAAAGTGCCCCTCTGCTGTTGGCCGGAACATGGCTGTTGCCTTTGTAGCCGACCACGGAAGCGGCTCTGGTTCCTACGAAAGGAACTGGGCCGAGACCTGTACATGGCCTGTACAGATTGGATTGCCTTCCCTACGTCCTGAAATTTGGTGATTACTTTCTTGGAGGCTTCACCAAATAGGACCTCGCCGTTATAAGGGACGTCTAAGATGTTCTTCTGGACGTCCGGGGTAAAACCGGAGACACGGAGCCAAGAGTGTCTCCGGAGACACACGCCTGAGGCTGCAGCTCTGGCTGAAGAGTCCGCAGAATCATATGCAGCTCTGAGCACCTGGGTCCCCACATCCGAACCCGTGCGGAGGAGGTTCAAGAGTTCCTCTATTTGGTCGCCATCGGTCATCTTCTCAACCAGGTCCTGCCCCTGTTCCCACAGTGCGTTCTGGAATTGAACCATGTGGGTGAGGTCATTCAGTGACCAGATGGCGCAAGTCGCAGCCGCGTATGTGCGCCTACCCAGGACACCCAATTGCTTGGATTCCTGGTCTGGTGGCTGTGTGCTCAAATGCTGAGGTCTCTGAGACCGGTTATGCGTAGCAGTGATGACCAGGGAGTCAGCCAGAGGATGGTTCGCCAGATACTGGTCCTCCCTAGGGGCCTTGTATAGGCAGTCAGCCTTCTTCGGCACTGCGGGAGTGGAATGCGAATGTTTCCAGGCAGCCCTGGTGACGTCTGCAAAGGTATCCACCAAGGGCGCACTACCATAGGCTCTGATCTTTCTGCCGGACGTGTAGCGCACTGCGCTTGTCTCGGGCCGAGCTCTTCAGCATCCCACCCCAAATTCTCCTGGATGTGCCTCATGCTCTCCGCAAAAGAGGGATCATCCGGAGGAGACCTGGGTAGGTTGTGTGGGTCCGGAGAGGGAATGCTGATAGGAGAAGGTGATCTGGAGCACCCTGAGGTGTCAGATCTGGAATCCTCCCCAGACGGAGTGTACCGCGCGTCTGGGTCTCTTGGGACTGGGTGACCCTGAGGGGGATCTAGATGGAGGTCTTCTCCTTTCTGAAGATCTGCCCCCAAGGAGGTGGTGTCTGCTCCTTGGGGGTTGGCGACTGTCCTACAGGCCCCTTGGGCGGAGGAGGGGGCGGAGGCGGTGAAGGAGTAGGTGGAGGCGGAGTTGGAGTAGGAGGACGACATGTGGCGACCACACCTTTTCTGATGGTGTCCTACCAGAAGGTAAAAAGTTCCTTTACTTCTGCCAAATTCATGCCTGACGAAAGGCCTGGCGCCGGTGGCCTGTCGCCGGGGTCGGGTCCCCAGGGGTCTCCCGCTCCGGGGAATGTTCCCTTGGGAGCTCGGTGTCTCCGGTGTCGCCCACCTGGTTCTCGGGCTGTGTGGTATCCTCCTCCGATGAGTCCTTCTGACCGGTGTCCGCCGGCGACGGTGGTGCGGTCCTCTTCTCTGGGATAGCCGACGTCGGTCCACTGGCCGACACCCTCAGAGGCAAACGCTTGGCTGGAGATGGGTGTTTAGGTGTCGCCGGCTCCTGGGAGCGCTGGCGATGCTTGGCCGACGGGTGGGCCGACGTCCGTTTGAGGGAAGTCAGGTCCTTGGTCTTGTGAGGAACCAGATCCGACCCAAGTGGAGGCTGGGAAACTGACCTGGCATCGGAGTCCCACCGGCGGGAAGATTTATGGCACTCCCCAGACTTCGACGAGGCCTTAGATGGAGGGGAAGAGGCCGACGGCCTGGAAGTCTTCCGGGGCTGCAAAGAAGAGGAGCCGCTGGAGGATCTGTCCTGAACCGGGGGAGGTTGCGATCAAGCCCTGGAGGGAGAGCGGTCCGATTGTGAGACGGAGCTTTGGGGGTCCGAGGCCCTCGCAGGGGACCTGGGCCTTTCCTTTTCCCGGTGTTTGTGGGTTTTACCCGACAACTCACCCCTGGAGGAAGGTTCTTTATCCATGGTTTTCAGTTTCTCCTCCAAGAGAAACGCTTGAAGGGCCTTCTGGTGGTGGATCCTGGTGCGACTATTGAAGCCCTGGCAGAAGGAACAGGCCTTGGTGTCGTGTTCCAGGCCTAGGCAGCGCACGCAGGTCGAATGTGGATCCTTGAAGGGGATCTGTTTGCCGCAGGCACACTTCGAATGGTGACCCTCAAGAGAAGTAGTTGGAGAGGACATCAGCTGAATCCAAAGTTGTGAAGAAAGACGAAAATTGTTGTAGTTCTAAAGGTCGTTGCACGCTAGAAAAAGAGACCGAGAGGCCGATACTGGCGATGTCGACGGCGGGAAAAGAACTGAGGATTATTGGGGGACTGCCTCCTTATGTACTATGCCTGACGTCGGGGGCGGGACCGACGTCGGAGGCAGTCCCCGCTGAATACTGCTAGCTAGAAAATTTCTGTGGGGTCCTGGCGCCTGCCGGCTTCAGTCCTAATGGTGTAACCTGCTGCAAGAGCTGTATCTCGAAGTAAGATCAGGCAGAGTGGCTAGGAGATGTCCTAGCACCATCCGTAAGTGTCTAGTATAGACAGCCATATGGGCCTGATGTGATGAAATACAAAGAAGGAGATGCATCGAGAAGAAAATCCTTCTCCTTCAGCGGTTAAACTCAGTTGAGTTGAACTCCGGGGGGCGGTCGTGTCTCAGGCGGCGATGCCCTGAGGGGGGTATCCAGTAACTCTGTCCCCGAAATGGGATAAGGCAAGGTGCCTGGAGACCCCTGGTGGCAGTCTCTTCGGGCAGCAGGAGACTGCCAGATCCGATGGGATGCTTCCTGAAAGGGAACAGACCATGGAGGAATGATCACATTCTCAGAGGAAAATTCTCCCAAGAGAGCTCACGTCACACAGGCAGGATTGTGACTTGCGAAACTGGAAATGTGGAACTCCTCCATTGACCGCGACAAGAATTACTGATAGCTGCTGATATCAGCATCTGAGGACAAGTGGATCAAGGAATCTTCTTCCTCAATTGCGGAGGATGAGGAGGAGGAGCCGCCCGATTCAGATCTGGGTGCAGCAGGGGTTTCTGGCCTAAAAATGACCTGATCCAGAGCTCTAAGATAGCAAGAGAATGCTGCAGCCAAGCCTCTGAACTGGTCCCACAACAGAGGTCCCGTAAGACCCGAAATGCCTGGAAGAGTAGAAGGGTGAGGCAGAGGAAGGAGGAGCAAACTGGCGAGCCAGAGCAGGATCCCTGCTAGGGCTTCGGAAACATTCATACGACCCCTCCCCAAGGGTGGGGCCACGCAAAGAATCCACAGAAGGTCGCACAACCATGCAGGTGTGGCTTGAGTAGCACCCTAAGGAAGAAGCCCCACAGTGAGGAGAATGGGGCTGGTCTGGCCCTTGTGGGCAGCTCCTAACCCCAGCAGATGCAGGTGCCCCCCCCCCCAAACTGAGGAGCGCGAAAATGTGAGGGATCGGCACTGTGGCCCCAAAGCCATTCCCCGCAGAAAGAGACCTGCCACTCGTACATCCGTGAAGCGTCAAGGGGGCAACACCGGAGGAGCCACAGGCATCTGTAAGCCTGCCACAGCAACCAATTTAGCCCCTAAAAAGGGAATAGAAGCCATGCCACTCCAGCTTCAGCACCAGATTCTGCCCCCACAGAGGTGCCGACCTCCGATTCGGCATCGGGAGTAGCGCCACCCCTAAACCTGGCACCGCCTCCTGACCTCGCTCCATCATTAGCACCATACTTCTCTACGGCACCGGGGATGGCGCCACCCTGTTCCATGGCACCGGGGATGGCACCACTTTGTTTCACGGCACTGGGAGCGGTGTTGCCCTGATCCGTGGCGCCGCGAAAGTCCCTGGCACACTGGAGGACTCACAGATGGCGGTCCCAGAGACAGAGTCAGTCGGAAGAGAAGATATCTTCAAAATAGTGCTGCTAATGGCAAGGGAAAAAGCCCAGGACTAGTTTAAATAAGTTGAAAGCTGACCAATCTCAAGGTGGGCTGATTTACCTAGACATAAAGTTATATTTTTGGGCGGCACAATTGAGGATTATCAAAGACTGGGTATACAGGCCAAAAGAGGCCAGCTGGATGGACCTGGAGGAGAAGGGATTTGGGGTCAGAATCTCGTCCCTGTTAGCAGGAGCAGGTAGAAGGGGGTTGCGGGATAAATGGGCTTAGAGTATTCTAGTGAAGGGGGTAATAGATAGCGGGGACCGAATTAAGAAGGTGATAGGGCATCAAAAGGGGGAATCGTTTATTTTACCATTAGTTGGGAACCCATTTTTTATCCCGGGAGTAGGAGACCCAGTATTTCAGAGTTGGGAAGAGAGGGGGGTAATGTGCCTTAATGATATAAGGAAAAAGGGAATGAATCGCCCATTTAGTGAACTTAGGAAGATCTGGCCTCACTGGCACATTATTTGTTTAGATATTTCCAGGCGAGGAAATATGTTCAGGGTATTGAGAAGCAGAGAGTCCCTGGCGCCCGGATTCAGATGATGGAGGAATTGTTACAGCAAATTAAACAGAAACCTGTAGGTATTGTAAGGAAGGCTACATCTCTCCTGCACCTTCAGTGGCCAGATATGACAAGTAAAACTAAACACCTGTGGGAAAGAGATTTGGGAGTTATACTGTCTGAGGAGCAGTGGACTTTAATGAAAGGGACACACCAGGGGTTATTACTTTATAATAAATATAAGGAGGCAGCATACAAATTTGTTCACAGGCTGTATACTCCACCAGTTGCAGTGAACAGGTACAACCCAACAATATCGGCTATCTGTCAGAGATGTGGGTCAGCCCTGGGTACATACCTACACTCCTTTTGGTTGTGCCCAATTCTCCAAGCCTTTTGGGGCTATGTGGCGAAAGAGTTGACAAACATGAAAGGGCTGCAGGTTAGAGTGGAACCACTTATAATGTTGTTTGGTGTGGATGGCACACACCAGGATGAGTGGGAGATGTTAGAGAGATGGGTGAGAATAATCTTGGTATTGGCAAAGCAATGTATTTTGAATACACGGGTCTCTGGGGATAAGCCTACAATTAGGCAGTGGAGGAATCTTGCATGGGATGCGCTGCAACTAGAAAGCTTGACATATAAGGCTAGGGGGCGAGAAAATCAGTTTGTGAACATGGGGGCACCCTACTTACAATCTATGCATCCCTTGGAGCAAGAGATATTAAGATGTGGTTAAAACTGACAGGTATGGATATCCATATTGGATGAAGTGAATTCTTGATTAGTTGGGGGCAGGGGAGGGGAAATGGGGGGTGGGGAGGAATGGGACATTTTTTTTTTTCTTTCTTTGTTCTGTCTCTTTCTGAGTTATCTTTCTGCTCTTTTGTCCGGGGCACTTCGTGTCCTGCTTTTCTTTATTTTTTCGTTTTCCTCTTATTTTAATCTCCACTAGAATGTAACATCTTAAGATCAAAATATAGAGACCTGTATCTATTCTGAGTTGGATGTATAAGGTCTATAAGAACAGTATTCAAATTAATTGATGGATATAATGAGGGAGGCCTATAAGATATGTATAAGAATATTATGTGTCTGTGGAGATGTAAACTATTGTCCTGCTGTGGTATGTATCAAAAGATAAACTAATAAAAAGATTATGCAAAAAAAAAAAAATAGTGCTGCTAGGCCTTGTAGGGCGGCGAGAGTCTTCAGAGCCCGAGAGCTCCTCAGAGGGGGGCGTCCAGCCTGGGTCAGACCCATCCTCCTCCTCTGAGAGCAGGGTGACAGGGAGAGAGGCAACCCCTTGCATTCTACCGTGTTCGGCACCGCTCGCAGCACCAAACAAAGTCACCGCACCCTCGGCATCACCCTGCTCACCGGCCCTGGAAACGGTGACAGGAGCTTGAGCGGAACCGGCAGACGGAGTCGAGGGCCCCACTGGTTTGGATCCAGCATGTAGCTCCGAGCGTGACATTTTGGGGGGGGCCTCCAAGGAGGCCGACTGAGAGGGGTGTTCAACCGACCCCCTGGAGGCCGACTGTCCACCCGACCCCTCTAGCGAACCGGAAGCACCAGCGAGGCAGGTACTGTCGACTGCTCGTGGACCTCCGGTGCGTATAGTAATGGAGGGCGTCCCGGGAACGGGTCCAGAGTTTTCACCATGGCATCCTGGGACTGATGGCGCCTTCCAAAGGTAGGAGGTTTCCGATCCACCTTCAATGTGCACGCTTCGAGGACCCGGTGGTCCATGGAGAAGCATGCGCTGCAGTTGTCCATGTCGTGCTGTGGGCCCAGGCAAGAAAGACATCGATCTGTTATGGAGATGGACTTGCTGCAGGGGCACCGACGAATAGGGGAACGTCCCACCTTAGATTTCGACTTAGGCCCCGGATCAGACATGATCGACGTCACAGAAAATTAAATAAAACAAAGCACAAGCTCAGTGCCACAGAATAAAATACAAACAAAATAAACGCAAAAGGGAATGGTCTCACCCATTTTCAGCTCTAAGGCGTTGAGATTTTTTTTTTTTGGTAAGCTCCCGCATGGTCATAGCGCCTCCGGCGCATACCCACCAGTGATGAATGGCAAAGATACATATAGGAAGATCTACAGTTACAGATGAGTAACCTGATTATCAAACTATTATAAAAATGGTCTTGGAAATGTGCAAGCTGTCAGCATTCTGAGAGCCTTACATTAATCTCTGCTACCCTCGCACACAGCCTGCTCACCATGACATATGAATGCTTCCTGTCAGCATTCCATTCTCTAACACTGCTGAATGACTGGAATAATGCATTTTGTTCTAAAACAGTTGGTGGAGAAACTATGGGTGACCAAAGGTAGCAGTGCAGGGGACAGTACTCAGAAGGGGATGCTGGAGTGAGCACTGTCATCATGCGTACTGCACTCAATGACAGCATCCTCCTGGGTTAAGAGGCAAAAATGGTGCAGGATTGGGCAGATGAATTCCTGCCTGCTTGCCATGCTCGGTATTGGCTCCCGCCATCCACGAAGTACCCCAAGTCTTCACTTCCACTGTGGGTGCCCAGACAGACTCTGGAAAACAAATGCTGAAGGCATACCCTGCCCAGTGGTACGCCAGGGGGGCAGCACAGCACATATTACCTCACTAGGGGGTGATTAACCGACTGTCAGTCTATCCTCTGGTCATGCCTTGTTTAAATATTGTGCATCTAGGGATACAACTCTATGGGAAAACTGTGCAGAATCTAAGTTCACTAGCGAGAGCTGTGAAGGAGACGATCTGTCCTTTCCAGCAGAAGAAAAGTATCAGTGCAGTGGGGGCCGGGGACCACATGGTTGCGCAGTAGTATGAGTCAAGTTGAAAACCATTCCTAGTGACTGACCTGCTCAGTGGAAGACTGTGGACAGTGAACTGAATCTAGGTTGTTAGAATTTCAAAGGATAGTTAGGGAAAGGGGGAAAAAGTTGCGTTACTAGATGACGATAACTTAGCTAAGTAATCACTGCACAAGCAATAAATACAGGTTACTCACCTGTAACAGGAGTTCTAGGAATGGTATATGTTGTTCATCTACACTGTCTGGCAGGTTCCTTGCTGCTTTAAATCTTGCCGGAAGGTCTTCAAGCTGGCTCCTAAAACTCTCGGCTCCGCCCCATGACGCCAGATCTAGCCCGCTGGAAGCCAGGTTGTGCGTCGCAGCCGGGGAGGTCAGGTGGGTCTGTGGATGAACATATACCATTCCTAGAACTCCCCTACAGGTGAGTAACCTATTTCTAGGGACATGGATATGTTGTTCATTCACACTGCCTGGCAGACTCCTAGCAGTTCTCCGGAAGGAGGGAGGCAAGGCGCACACCCCCTATTTAGGGAATAAAGACTGGAGAACCAAGGCCCCAAAACCAGCATCCTGGCGTGACTCAAGGTCGATGTGGTAGTGGGTGATGAAGGTGTGCTGACTTCCAGGTAGCAGCCCTGCAGATTTCCTGGACAAGGACGTCCCTGGAAGCAGCCACCGATGCAGCTGTATGGCGGGTAGAATGAGCTCTTATCCATCTGGGAGGTTCCATGCCCGCCAACCTAAAGCAGAGATCTATGCAGGAGGTGACCCACCTGCTTATCGTCCGTTTGGCTGCAGGTCTGCCAAGTGCAGCTTCAGCGTAGGTGACAAACAGCTGGCGAACCTCTCCCCGAACTTCAGCCATCCACTCCTTATAGCAAGCGAGCGCTCTTCTAGGGTCCAAAATATGGAGCCTATATTCGGCCTCCCGAGGTGTGACTGGATAGAACACCGCAGAGTCAACACCTGGTTAAGGTGAAACTCCGACACCACCTTCGGAAGGAATTTCGGGTGGGGGCGCAGGACAACCTTGTCCCTGTGGAAGACCAGATAAGGAAACTCGATGGAAAGCGCCTGGAGCTCTCCTATCCTTCTGGCTGACGTGATAGCGATCAAGAAGGCGGTCTTCCATGACAGGTGAGAGATGTCACACCTGTGCATCGGTTCGAATGGCTTGCCCATGAGCTTAGCCAATACCAGCAGTAGATTCCACTGAGGTGGAGGTTCTCGCACCGGAGGGGATATGTGATCAAGGATTTGAAAAAGCGCCTGACCACCTTCTCCTGCGCCACTGACTGCTTCCCAGCCCGCACTCGGTAAGCAGAGATGGCTGCCAGGTGCACCTTAAAGGTCGTCAACCGAAGCCCTTGCTGAGAAAGGGACCACAGGTAGTCCAGAATGCTTGCCAAGGAACAGGAGGAAGGGTCCAGGCCCTTGCCCTGACACCAAATGGAGAATCTCTTCCATTTGAAGGCGTAGCATTTTCTGGTCGACTCCTTACGGGACGCCTCAATGACGCTGAGGACCTCGTCGGAAAGACCCAAGGCCCAAGACCCAAGGAACTCTAGCCGCTCAGGAACCAGGCCGTCAGGTGCAAGGACTGAAGGTCCGGATGGAATATCTTCCCCTGACTGACCGAGATCAGGTCCGGGCGGGCTGGAAGCAGCCTCGGGAGCCTGGAGCCGAGACTGAGGAGATCTGGATACCAGAACTGGCGGGGCCAGTCTGGGGCTACCAGAATTACTTGCGCCTTGTCCCTCCTCACCTTGAGAAGCACCTTGTGGATCAAGGGAAATGGGGAAAGGCGTAGAAGAGGCCCAGGGTCCACGGCCTCGAGAAGGCATCCCCCTGCAGCGAGCCTTGCTGAGGGGGGCAGGCATGAAACAGCCTCAGCTTCGCATTCTCCCTGAAGGCAAACAGATCCACCTGAGGCGTGCCCCAGTGGGAGAACAGATCTTGTACTACTTCCGGCAGGAGAGACCACTCATGGGACGCAGCCCCTAGCCAGCTTAGGGCATCGGCCAGGGTGTTGGAGGCTCCTGCCACATGGATGGCAAGGAGATCCGCCTCCAGGCTGCGCACGAGTGACCAAATGCGGAAAGCTTCCCTGCACAGAGGCATGGAGCGCGTCCCGCCCTGGCGGTTTAGGTAGTACATGGTCGTGGTATTGTCTGTCTGGACCTGAACTACTTGACCCCGTAGAAACGGAGCGAAGGCGGTGAGGGCTAGATGAACCGCTCGAAAATCCAGCAGGTTGATGTGGCATCAGGACTCCCAAGGGGACCAGAGGCTGTGTGCTCTGTGCTCCCCCAGATGGGCACCCCAACCCATCAGAGGGGCATCGGTCGATAGAGAGACTGTCTGCTCGGGGTGGACAAATGGGATGCCCTCCTGCAGATGTGCTGGCACGGTCCACCACTGGAGAGTGTTCCACATCCCCTGGGTCACTGTCACTAGCTGATCCAGAGGATCGAAGTGTTGTGACCATTGGCTGGCCAGCCCCCACTGAAGGGGATGCATGTACCAGCGGGCCCAACGGACCACGCTGGTGCAGGCTGCCATGAGGCCCAGGAAGTCCCAGGCAGGGCGCAATTGCCAAATCTGAAATGATTGGGCAAAGGAGGAAAGAAAAAATTACTCACCTTAGTAATTGCTTTTCTTCTCATGGAGTCTTGCTATATTATGACTAATGCAGTTAGCCACTGCACCTGAACTGCCCCGGAGAGGAAAGAGTTAACTCCAGGGAGTCTGGAGTTCTACAGCGCGAGAGCGCTTATGCCAAAGCTCTATCTGGGCAGTTTCAAATGAAACTGTCAGATCTTACGAAGCTAATACTAAGCAACAAGTCTGTGTGGAAAGCTCTACACTAGCCAAATGGCTACCTACTAGTAGAAATAACAACAATATAAACAACAATAACAATAATAACAATGAATAATAGTATTATTAGTCATCCCCCTGACAAGCACCATTAGGACCCCCCCTTTCCCCAAAGACTCAAGTCCAGGAAGGGGGCCAATATATTACCTAAATAAAATAACCTAGTTCCCTAACCCTAAATAAAAGAAGGTAAGGGAAAAAAACTACCATGGCATGACACAGTGCTTGCACTAATTTGCCACCCCTACCCAAGTAGAAGTTCTGAGAGGGGCAGGGGAGGGTGGTTATAGCAAGACTCCATGAGAAGAAAAGCAATTACTAAGGTGAGTAATTTTTTCTTCAAACACCATGAAGTCTTGCTATATTATGACTAATGCAGATTACACAGCAGTACCTCCATGGAGGAGGGTCAGAACCTACTTAGGAAATAGGCTCTGAAGCACAGCTGTGCCAAAACGAGCATCTCTCCTGGACTGAATATCCAGGGAATAATGCTTGGTAAAAGTGTGAACTGTTTTCCAAGTAGCAGCTTGACAGATTTCCAGAATGGGAATATCTCTAGCAGCCGCTACAGATGCAGCTGTACCCCTGGTGGAGTGAGCCCTCAGTCCTGAGGGGGGTTCTCTACCTAGTTTTTGATAACAAAATTGGATACAAGAGACAATCCACCTTGCAATTGTCCTCTTAGTGGCAGGTTTCCCTTTGCCAACCTCGCCATAGGTAAGGAAGAGTTGGAGGATTCGAACCTGTGACCCTTGGTGCGTTCCAAATAGTAGCTTAAGGCTCTTTTGACGTCCAAGCTGTGCAGTCTCCTCTCACCTGAGGAAGAATGCTCAGTGAAAAATACTGGAAGAGATATGGATTGGTTCAGGTGGAAATCTGAAACCACTTTAGGCAAAACTTTCTGTTAGTCCTGAGGGACTACCTTATCTCTTCTTCTTCCACTGACAGGGCCTGTAGTTCACTTATGCGTCTGGCAGAAGTGATAGCCACTAGGAAAACAGTTTTCCAAGTTAGAAACTTGAGCTCTGCTGAGGACAGAGGCTCAAAGGGAGGTTGCATTAACTGAGCAATGCAAACATTCAGGTCCCAGGCGGGAGCTGGTTCTCAAAAGGAGGGTTAGTGTGAAGTAACCCCTTAAAAAACTTGGAAAACACAGGGTGAGAAGAAAGGGAAGCAGGCTTCCCTGCTGACACAAAAGCAGAGACAGCTGCCAGATGAACCTTTAAGGTAGCTGGCCTAAGGCCTAAGGAATTTAAATGGACCAAATAGTCCAGTAAAATGGGCAGATCAGCAGATTCTGGGATAATCTGCTTCTCAGAGCACCAGATGGAAAACCTTTCCACTTAGAATTGTAAGTGGCTCTAGTGGAAGGCTTCCTTGAAGCCTTTAAATATCCTGAACACCTTGAGAAAGGTGTAAGTCAGCAAATTCTAACTCCTCAAGAGCCATACCTTGAGATGGAGGGATTTGAGGTCCGGATACCACACTCTCCCCTGTGCACAGGCCAGCAAGTCGTGGACTCTGGGCAAGCTCAGGGCAGGGTGGACTGTCAAGGACAGAAGCAGTGGGTACCAGGGCTGTCTGGCCCAATCTGGGGCAATCAGAATCACTTTGCAGGGCTGAGATCTGATTTTTACTAGTACCCTGAAAAGAAGAGGAAAGGGGGGAAAAGGCATACAGGAACTTCCCTTTCCAATCCAACTGAAAGGCGTCCAGGGGGACTGAGGCCAGCACTGGAGGCCTGCAACAAAACAGAGGAAGTTGGTGGTTGTCTGGGGCTGCGAAAAGATCTATCCGAGGGGTGCCCCATCTGGCAAAGACCGACCCCAGCACCTGAGGATTCAGAGCCCATTCGTGATGGCCCTGAGAAATCCTGCTGAGGGCATCCGCCAGGACATTGTCCTTCCTCGGAAGGTGAACTGCTATCAGGAGGTATTCAGGAGTAAGCCAGAGACCACAACTTCATTGCTTCGGTGCACAAGGCTGATGACCGAGTGCCCCCTTGCTTGTTGATGTACCACATTGTTGTGGTGTTGTCTGTCCTGACTTGAACTACTTTTCTGGACAGAAGCTGAAAACGCCTGAAGAGCTAGAAAGACAGCTCTGAGTTCTAAAAGGTTGATGTGGAGCAGAGATTCCTGAGGAGACCACACTCCCTGAGTGGACAGGTCGCCCAAGTGAGCTCCCCACCCTAACAGGGAGGCATCCGTGGTGAGGGTGAGGGAGTGGGAGACAGGAATGAAAGAAACCCCTTGTTTTAGATTGCTTTGATCCTGCCACCAGTGTAGGGCCAGGATCAGAGTTTGGGTCACTGGAACCAATTTGGAAAGGGGGTCCCTCCTTTGAGACCAATAGACCCTCAAATGGAACTGAATGTCCCTCATCTGGAATCTTGCTCCTTGCACTACCGCTGTGGAAGCAGCCATGTGCCCTAGGAGCTGCAGAAAATGCCTTGCTGGTCGAGAAACCCGCAGGGTAAAGGAGGATGCCAGGGCAATGAGCCTGTCTACCCTTTCCGAGGGAAGAAATGCCCTGGCTAACTTTGTGTTCAATTCTGCACCTATGAAAGTTAGTACCTGAACTGGTTCCAGAACTGACTTTGTAAATTCAGCAGGAATCCCAGGGAAGTGAGAAGCTGCTGGGTGACTTGCAAGTGGGATTTACCTGATCTGGGACTGACCCACTATGAGCCAGTCGTCCAGGTATGGAAACACAGCAATCCTTGCTTCTTAAATGAGCCACTACCACAGCTAGACATTTTGTGAATACCCTTGGCGCAGAGGTAAGGCCGAAGGGCATTGCCCTGAACTGGTAGTGGCCTGAGGGCAGTTCGAACCTGAGGTACTTTCGGTGAGAAGGCCTGATCAGAACATGAAAACAGGCTTCCTTGAGGTCCAGGGAAGCCAGCCAGCCAGTCCCCTGGCCTCAGGGAAGACAAAATCATTGCCAGAGTTAACATTTTGAACTTTGGTTTCAAAAGATGCTTGTTCAGGTACCTTAAATCTAGGATGGGCCGCCATTCTCCTGTCTTTTTTGGGGTAAGAAAGTATCTTGAGTACAGCCCCTTGCCCTGATGGCAAGGAGGGACCCTTTCTACTGCTTTGCAGTCCAGAAGAGAAGAAACCTCTGCTTCCAAAGCAAAGGCTTCTGTAGGATTTGCAGGGAAAATGTCTGCCTCATCTTTGGAAACTGTTTGAAGCTGAGAACCAGACCCTGGCTTATTACCTCCAGAACCCATCTGTCCAAAGTTAGGGACACCCAGTTCTGGCTGAATAAACCAACCTGCCCCACTGGTACAGGAGAATGGCCTGGGCACCCCATCAGGGTGCCTGCTTGGCAGTAGCCTTAGGCTGAGGGAGGGGACGGTTTGCTTGTGCCCCGCCTACCTCTGCCTCTGAAGAAACCCCTCTGTGCAAACGCAGAGGAGGCCTGAGATTGGTAAAAAGGCCTGTGGAAAGGCCTGCCCCTACCTCTGGGAGCGTGCCTCTGTGGAGTGGCATGCCTCTCCTTAGCCTGGGCACTTTTGTAGGTAGTACACTTTAAAACGTTAATTTCAGCAAACCGATCGGTTCAAAACCGAACCGATAATTGAATTTCCACACAGACTTTAATTTTTGTACTTACGGTTTACCAGATAGAGCTTTTAACCGAAATGCGGTAAAATAAATACTTTTTGCCGGTTCAAATGAACCGAAAATACTCGCTTGAACCGAGAAATGAACCGAGCTGAAGGAGCTGATCTCCGAGCGACTGTTCAGTGAAGCGGAGTAAAGAATCTGACAGTTTCATTTGAAACTGCCCAGATAGAGCTTTGGCATAAGCGCTCTCGCGCTGTAGAACTCCAGACTCCCTGGAGTTAACTCTTTCCTCTCCGGGGCAGTTCAGGTGCAGTGGCTAACTGCATTAGTCATAATATAGCAAGACTTCATGGTGTTTGAAGAACCCTGGCCCTGTCCGTCGGGAGCCGTGCTCTGGCTCATAGAGAGTCGAGCTCTGCCCTGATGAATTATATCACCTGCTTTGGCACGAGTTCAGACTTGGCCTTGTTGATGAGGAGGCCAACCTGAGAGCAAATCTGGAGGGCCAGATCTCCGGACCGCTCCACCTCTGCTCTGGAGGGGGCTGCAATCAGCCAGTCGTCCAGGTAGGGGTACACCCGGACCCTTCGGCGCCCCAGAAATGCTGTCACCACTGCCATGAATTTGGTGAAGACCCTGGGAGCTAGGGAAAGGCCGAAGGACATGGCCCGGAACTCGTAGAGGGATCCCTCCGCCCTGAAGCGGAGGAATCTCTGGTGGAACGGACGGATTGGGACGTGAAAGAACACGTCCTGAAGGTCCAGAGAACAGAACCACATGCCTCGTTCCAAGGATGGGATTATCTGAGCCAGAGTGACCATCTTGAAGGTCCGAGATCTTAGGAACCTGTTCAGGCCGTGCAGGTCGAGAATGGGGCGCCAGCCCCCCGTCCGTTTTGGGACCAGGAAGTACCTGGACACAAATCCTGGGCCTGGAAGAGGATCCGCCACCTTCCTGATCACCTCTTTTTCGAGGAGCAGGGCGATATCGGCTCAGCGAGCCGACAAAGAGGCTGCGGACCCCGTAGCCCCCCTGAGGGGCGATGGCTCAGAAGGGTGGGGCCTGCTCAAACTCCAGGGGCAGGCCCTTTCCTACCACCTCCAACACCCGACGGTCCGTGGTGATAACGGACCAAGCGGAAAGGAAGTGGCAGAGCCGTCCCCCCATGGGGGGAACCCGGGGGGGAGAGAATGACGAGGCTGGGGGCGACACCCCTCAACCCGTCACTGGGCAGGCTTAGAGGAGAGACTGGCCGAGGGACCTCCTGGGCCTTTACCTCCCTGCTTCCTGTTGGAGGAAGCTGCGGGCTTGGGTTTGGGATGCCAAGCGTGAGCCTGCTGGCCCTGGTGCTGGTGGGCCGGACGTGCCGCAGGCGCAGAAGGACGAAAGGACTTATGCTGCTGCTGTTGGCAACCTTTGTCCTTCTGGGCGGAGGTGACCGAGTCCAGAGTGGCACTGGACTTTTCGATCCGCTGGAGGTGCCCTTCCACTCCAGGGCCGAAGAGGTTTGTCCCCAGGCAGGGGACATCCGCCAGTTTGTGCTGGGTATCCGCCGTGAAGGTGGATATCCTCAGCCATGCTCTGCGGTGCATGGCCACCGCGGCCGCAACCGATCTGGCACAGGAAACTCCAATGTCCAGAGCCGTTTGGAGCTGCTGTTTAGCCACCGCCCTACCCTGGTCCCGTACCTGCCGGACCATGGTTTGCAGGTCAGCCGGGAGATGAGGGATCACCTCGTCCAGGGAGCCCATGAGGGTGTGGGAGAAATGTGCTATCAGCACGACTGAGCTGGCCTGGCGGAGGCCAAGGGAGGACGCAGCGTACACCTTGCACCCGGCATAGTCCAGCTTTTTGGACTCCTTGTCGGGGGGCTTGTCCACATCCCTAGCATTCCCGGAACACCGGAAAACACTGTCGGTGACCAACCTCTTGGAAGAGGGGTGTTCTGAAAAACCGGGCAAACAGCCGGTAGGGACCGCATACTTCCTGGCCATCCTGGCCGAAGGCGCAGGACAGGAAGCAGGCTGCTGCCTGAGCTCCAAGGCTGGGCCATCAATGGCTTCAGCCACCAGAAAGGCCTCCGTGGGTGAATCCCCTCAGTCCAGTATCTCCGTCAGGTGATACTTGGCCCGCTTGGATATGGGCTCGAGCTGCATCCCGGTGGACTCCGAGATGAGCCGAAGCAAACCCATGAAGAATGGTGGGCTTTCGTCCATCGACTGGTCCCTGGAGGACTCCAGGTCAATGGGCCTGGAGAACAGGGAGGAGTTGTCGTTGGACTCCGAGGAGTCCGCGAAGAGCTGCCTGGGGCCTGAGCCACCCTCCACTTGCCGAGGACGGTCGGGAGTGAGGGTGACCGACAACCTGTGGGGCAGGCCCTGACCCGACCGAGTCTCCTTGGTCGGTGCCCCCGATTTCGGTTGTGGAGGCGGAGGTTCCACCACAACCGGTGGGGCAGCTGGTTTCAGCCGAACAACTGGCCCAGGCTTGGGCACCTCGACTACAGCGAGGGGTTGTTTTGGCCGCTTGGGTGACAGCCACTTGATGGCTGGGGAAGGCGGAGGCGTTGGCTTGTTCCCCGACAGAAGTAAGTGCTGCCAAATCAGGTCCTAGTAGCGTCGACGCAACTTGCGCCGAAGCCTCTCCTCTTCCGGGGAGGAAGACGAGGACAAGCGGCGGTGCTGCTTACTTCGGTGCCGAGACCGCCGACGTCGTCGGGATCGGCTGGACCGAGACGATGTCCGAGACCGAGATCCTCGGCGTTTCCGAGGATGGGTCTGGGAAGGGGCGGGGGACACCCGCTCTTACCTTGGCTCGGAAGTCTTAACCGGGGACTGCTGCGCCTCAGTCCTCGGTCTCCACCGGGGGAACCGGTGAAGAAGGGTTGTCGGCTTCACCAGTCGACAGCTCATTCAACAGAGTCAGAAAAATCTCGACCGTCGACGTGGTGTCTCGCCGGCTGACCTGACGGGACGCCAGGAAGCCAGCGCCTTAGCCGCAACCTCGACCGGGCGAGGTCGATTGTCCGGGAAGGGGACCTCCGCCCCATGAACGCCGACGATGGACTTACCTTTTGAGTCCTTCTTTCTGGACCGAGAGGAATGTCCCGATGGCCCCTCTCCCTTTGTGGAAAGGGACTGGCAAAGCTCCTTGAAAGAAGCTGAATATGAGGTACCCAGAGAGAGCGGGATAATGCTGCGACCGAGGAAGAGGATGATGCGGCCTGTGCCGCCTCCTCCTCGAGGGCGATCATCTGCTCGAGTTGCTCACCCGAGCCATCCGCCGCGGTAACCGCCCAACGGGCCTCCTTCAACTTCACCGCCGGGTAGCGCTTCTCGGGGCGCCCAAGCTGTAACCGGGCAGCGCGGTCTTCCAGGATGTTGGCTGAAAACGAATGGCATAACTCGCAGGCCTGCGGGTCATGTTCTAGGCCGAGGCAGTAGAAGCACGTGAAGTGCGGGTCCGTCCTGGACATTTTCTGCCCACAAGGGCACCGCCAAAATTCGGGAGTCGATTTGTCCATCGCAGTCACGAGGGAGAAAGTTGACTGAAGTCTTGAAAATTTTAAAATAAGTTTCGGGTGAACCGAAGAATTAGGATCCAGTCTACACGCAGAGCGTTAAGGAGGGAACCTGAGCTTCCAAGCGGTAAGGAAGATCTGGCGTCATGGGGCACAGCCGAGAGTTTTACCACCCGGGTGGGTGGGAGGAGCCAGCTTGAAGACCTTCCGGCAAGATTTAAACCGGCAAGGAACCTGCCAGACAGTGTGGATGAACAACATATCCATGTCCCCAGAATAGGTAATACTCAAGCTTAACTTTTGTACTGCTGATATACTCACATATATGCAAATATCTGATGTATAATTAACTTACTTGAATGTTTCTGTTACTGAGAGACTCATCAAGTGCTGTTGCCAGTTCTACTGCCTTCTTCTGAGTGGAAGGATCCAAATAATACATCATTTTGGCAGCTGAGGATAAATGGAAAAGAAGTCTGCAGTCAATCGGGTGTGTAATGAGTCTCTTTACATATGATTCCAAGCTGGGTGCAGTGGGACGAGGGGAGGTTGGCCTTGCAAAAGGGACCTGGAGACCCTGGATAGGTGGGCCCGCACTTGGAAATTAAAATTTAACTCCTCCAAGTGCAAGGTGTTACATCTTGGGTGGGGAAACCCCAAACATGAGTACACACTGGGAGGGGATAAACTGAAGGCCACGGCAGGGAAGAAAGATCTGTGGGTCCCGGTGGATGTAAATATGAATAATTCTGAGCAGTGCAGGGGGCCGGCAGTAAAAGCAAATAGGATGTTGGGCTGCATCGCAAGGAGGATTATCTCAAGGAGCAGGGAAGTGATTCTGCTGCTGTACAATGGCCTGGTTATACCACACCTTGAGTACTGTGTGCAGTACTGGAGGCTGCACCTGAGGAGGGACATGGATTCTGGAAAGGGTTCAGAGGAGAGCAACCAAAATGATCCATGATCCCCGGGGGGGTTGACGTCTGAGGAGAGATTAGAGGAGCTTGGCCTGTTCTCGCTGGAGGAGAGAAGGGACCGCGGGGACATGACTGAGGTTTTCAAGTACCTCAAGGGAATAAATAGGGTAAATCAGGAGGGAATCTATAGGCTAAAGGAAGGAGGAATCACCAGAGGATATAATTGAAAGCTCGAAGGTGGAAAGAGGAGGAGGAGGTATTTCACTGAGAAGGTTGTGGAACCATGGAATGCACTGCATGGGGAGCTGGTTCAGGCTGCTACGGTGGTGGGGTTCAAGACAGGGTGGGACAGGTACAGAAGGGGAGAAAGCAGAGATTGGCTTTCCTGGGGGTCTGGGTTGGAGGACAGTAGAGACAGGGATACAATAAAGGGGATGGGTTCGGTACCCACCCAGGGTTCTGAGGCTCACGCAGACTCGATAGACCATAAGGCCTAATCTACTGGCAACTAGTATGTTAATCTTCTAACAACATAAACTAGCTTTGGTACTAAGTGTATATATCAAAAATAGTCAAGTCAGTTAACCACATTTCTTATTTTAGCCTTGCTTTCACCTTCTCAATTAATACCATTCAACAATCCTTTGTTTTTGCTTTACCACACTAACAAGCCGTTAAACTACAGCACACAACTGTTGCTGCTTCCCAGCTGTTATACATTTAGAAACAAAGGCACTGCCAGCAGAAGATGACCAGTCTCCCTGAACAGTTTTCCCTACCTCAACCCAATCTCTCCCTGCATCTTCACCTGTACAAATTCCCCTCGGTGCAACTAGCAGCCAATGTCCTCTGCTCCAGGAGTGCTTGAATCCGTTAACAGTCTTTACCCCATACCGCCTCTGCTGGTAGACTGTTCCATGTCTCAACCACAGTTTTTGTGAAATAAAACTTCCTCCCATTCATCTTGAAGTCAGCTTCCATTTATCACTCCACTTTACTGACTGTATTTGTGTTGAACAGTCATTTGCTATTCACCTTGTTTATTCCGGGAAGTCTCGCATCTACAGTGCTGTGTATTTCCTTACCTCACTCCTCCCATTTAATATTCATTCCCTCTCTTGGTATTTCCAGTCAGCAAATGTGGTTTAAGGAGCATATGAAATGTAGAAACACACTTTTTAAACTACGTGATCTAGATCTCCATTTTTCCAGCTGCTGAAGGAGGTTCTCTCTCTTCTGGGCAAAGGAAGCTTTCAGTCTACTCCTCTCCCACCACACCTTACAACTGTCTTACAGTGAGAGATGAACAGCAAAAATAAATTCTTGTGAATGAAATAATTCTAGATGCATTATTTGCTAAGCACAAATAAAGGCCTTGCACTGCACAATGTGTGAGTGGTGCGACAAGACTGTCTTAAGCCACAGCAAACTTAAAATACAGATAGGAAGCATTGAAAACCATATGCATTGTTCTGAGCTGCTGCTTCAGTGACACCAAAGAATGGAAGGGGTTATATTACAAGTGCCTTATTTGCATATAACTGGCGGCTTGGTAGAAACATTTTACAAGATTGTGTCAGAACCACAGAATCTATGTATGTGTTACAACAGAAAAAAATGAAAATTAAGTGCCTACCGTAATTCTTGATCTTTCTGTGCATCTTCACCATTCATCACTACTTGGGAATCTGGCCAGAGGCTAGGACCCCATGGCAGCTTCCTCCCGAAGCAGAGTCGACACAGGGGTGGCGATGCCCTCGAGGCCAACGTATTACGTGGCACTCGCGGGTTGGCCATTAACTGCTGTCGACTCCGCCTTGGTCCCAGTTCTGAAACGCTGGAGTGAGAGACAGGAAGGGATAGAGGGTTGGGGCAAGGAAGCCCAAGGGACAGAGAAAAGGAAAGGATATAATAACTGAAAGGAGAAATAAATGACTAAGAGGAAAGCAGAAAGAGAAAGAGAGAGAGAACAGCCTAAGGGATTAGGAGGAGGGGACCCCAATCTCTAGGCGAAAAGAAAGAAAGGGTGGAAAAAGGAGAAAGAAGGTGGGAGGAGGGGAGGACTCCATCCCCAGTAAAGACGGAACCTGGAGCTCGAGAGGGGAACTCAACTTTACAACCTCCAAGCTGCAGAGAAGTAGTAGGCACAAGAGTGCCTCCTATGCAGCCAAAGTAGTCTCACAGGGACTAGAGCTTAAGGAGAAGAAAGCCAACACCTTGGGGGGGGGGGGGACATCAAAATAACAAGGGGTTGTAGAAGGGGTACTCAGGAGTCCCTGATCCCTCTCCCCATCTCGGACCCCTAGAGGGGGCAAGGGTAGAGAGTCGAGCCTTGAAAGGCAAGGGAGGGGAGAGAGGAGGAGACACCGAGACCCCCAAGGAAAAACACCTCCCCGTATGTCTCCAAGAGTCCTCTTCCTCCTAACCACAAGGGAGAGGAGGAAGAGGAGAGGTGCTGGAGCACAACAAGAGACACACACAGGGAGGAGGATCGCCCAGAGACAGAGGACTCAGGGGGAAGGAGGGCGGGATTTAGTGATGAATGGTGAGGATACACAGAAAGATCAAGAGTTACGGTAGGTACGTAATTTTCATACCTTATCTGTGTCAATCTTCACAATTCATCACTATTTGGGTGAGTACCGAGCTCCCCCTGAAGGAGGCCCAGCACTTCCCTAAGGAAGATACCAGAGGAGAGAACCCCTACAGGCCTGGGACTGGTCTGGGGGAGGTGGGGATCTCCTCGCAGGAGATGGAGGGCGCCCCTGAAGCTGCCGCCTCACCCTACAGGAGAAAAGATGGGTTTGCCCAGAGACACTGGCCCCAGGGGGAAGGAGGGAAAGATTTAGTGATGAATGGTGAAGATACACAGAAATAGCAAGAATTATGGTAGGTACGTAATTTTCCATATTTTCTCTGTGTCAATCTTCACCATTCATCATTACTTGGGTGAGTACTGAGCCCCCTGAAAGGGGACCAGCACCTCCCTAAAGGACAGAGTCCTTTAGCCTCCAGTGGGGGAAACAGCAGACGGGAGAACCCCTATAGGCCTGGGACTGGTCTGGGTGAGACAGGGAACTCCTCGCAGGAGATGGAAGGTGCCCCTGAAGCTGCCGCCTCACCCTACAGAAGGAAACAAAAAAAAAAACAAAAAAAAAACAGGTTACTCACTTGTAACAGTAGTTCTAGGAGTGGTATATGTTGTTCATCCACTTATTGACATGTCCCTTTCCACTTTAAATCTTGCCGGAAGTCTTCAAGCTGGCTCCTCCCACCCACCCGGGTTGTATAACCCTCAGCTCCGCCCCATGATGCCAGATCTTAGCCAGCTGGAAGCCAGGTGTTGTGCGTCCGCAGCCAGGGAGGTCGGATAGGTCCATGTGGATAAACAACATATACCACTCCTAGAACTACTGTTACAGGTGAGTAACCTGTTTTTCTAGGATTGTGGATATGATGTTCATCCACACTTACTGGCAGACTCCTAGCAGTTCTCCGGGAGGAGGGAGGCAAAGTGCACCCCACCAGCGATACTCACTTAGGAAACAGAGACTGGAGAACTCGGGCCCCAAAACAAGCATCCCAGCATGACTCAAGGTCGATGTGGTAATGGGTAATGAAGGTGTTTGCCGACTTCTAGGTAGCAGCCTGGCAGATTTCCTGAAGAGGGATGTCCCTGGAAGCAGTCACTGATGCAGCGGAATGGTGGGTAGAATTAGCTCTTATCCCTCTGGAAGGCTCCATGCCCGCCAACTCATAACACAGACTGATGCAAGATGTAATCCACTTTGCAATTGTCCATTTTCCTACAGGTCTGCCAGAAGCGGCATCAGCGTAGGTGACAAACAGCTGGCAAACCTCTCCCCGAATTTCCACCGTCCTCTCTTTATAATAAGAGAGAGAAATGCCGTCTCAGGTCCAAGGTATGGAGCCCGTACTCTGCCTCCGAGGTGTAGTTAGGGTAGTATACTGACAGAGTTAACACCTGGTTAAGATGAAATTCTGACACCACCTTCGGAAGGCATTTTGGGTGGGGGCGTTGGACAACTTTGTCCCTGTGGAAGACCAGATAAGGGGAGTCCACTGAAAGCGCCTTGAGCTCCCCTGTCCTTCTGGCAGAAGTGATGGCCACCATGAAGGCCATCATCCACAAATGTGACAAGGCACACTTGTGCACTGGTTCGAATGGCTTGCCCATGAGCTTTGCCAGTACCAGCAGTAGATCCCACGGAGGTGGAGGTTCACGCACCGGAGGGGATATGTGATCCAGGCCTTTGAAAAAGCGCTCGACCATGGACTTCGGCTCCGTCGGCTGACCGGCCTGTGCCTGGTAAGCAGAGATGGCTGCCAGGTGCACCCTAAGGGTCAATGACCTAAGACCCCCTTTGGACAGAGACCAGAGGTAGTCGAGAATGTTAGCCACTGGACAGGACAGAGGGTCCAGGCCCTTGCCCTGACACTAAATGAAAAACCTTTTCCATTTGAAGGCATAACATTTCCTGGTCGATTCCTTTCTGGATGCCTCCACCACAGTGAGGACATCCTCAGAAAGACCCGAAGCCTGGAACTCTAGCCGCTCAGGTAACAGGCTGTGAGGTGCAGGGATTGAAGGTCCAGATGGTATACCTTCCCCTGACTGAGAGAGATCAGGTCCGGGCGTGCTGGAAGCCGCTCCGGGGGCCTGCAGCTGAGGCTGAGGAGATCTGGATACCAGAACTGGCGTGGACAGACGGGGGCTACCAGAATCACCTTCGCCTTTTCCCTTCTCATCTTGAGGAGCACCTTGTGGATCAAGGGAAATGGAGGGAAGGTGTAGAAGAGGCCTGGGGTCCATGGCCTCGAGAAGGCATCTCCCTGCAGCAAGCCCTGCTGGGGGTTGGGGGTGGGCATGAAACAGCCTCAGCTTGGTGTTTTCCTTGGAGGCAAACAGGTCCACCTTCGGTTTGCCCCAGTGGGAGAACAGGTTGTAAGCTACCTCTGGATGGAGAGACCACTCGTGGGATGTCTTGCCTAAGCGGCTGAGAGCATCCGCCAGATGGTTTGAAGCTCCTGCCACATGGATGGATAGGAGATCCGCCTCTAAACGGCTGACGAGGGTCCAGATGCGGAGCGCCTCTCTGCAAAGCAGATGGGAGTGTGTGCTGCCCTGTTTGTTGAGGTAGTACACAGTCATGGTATTGTCTGTCTGGACCGGAACCACTTGACCCCGGAGCTGAGGAGTGAAAGCTGACAGTGCCAGTCTGACTGCTATGAGCTCCAACAGGTTGATGTGGTATCGGGACTCCTAGGGGGTCCAGAACCCATGGGCCCCTTTGTCCCTCATGTGGGCTCCCCAGCCCATGAGAGAGGCACTGGTTGTGAGGACGGCCATCTGCTCGGGGCGGACAAACGGGATTCCTTCCTGCAACTGGTCTGGGGTGGTCCACCACTGCAGAGATTACCACATCTTCTGGGTTACAGTGATCAGCTGGTCGAAATGACCGTGGTGCCGAGTCCACTGGGTGGCCAGCTCCCACTGGAGGGGGGGGGGTGCATGTGCAACCGGGCCCAACGGACCACTGAGGTGCATGCCGTCATGTAACCCAAAAGGCACAGAAAGTCCCGGGCAGGGCACAATTGCCCAACCAGAAATGATTGGGCAAAGGAGGAGAGAACCTCCGCCCTGTTCGCCGGGAGCTGAGCTCTGGCTCGACGAGAGTCGGGCTCTGCCCAGATGAAGCACATCACCTGGGAAGGCAGGCGTTCCAACTTGGCCTTGTTGATCAGAAGGCCGAGTTGGGAGCAGGTCTGGAGGGCCAGGTCCCTGGACCTCTCCGCCTCCTGTTGGGTGGGACCTCCTAAGAGCCAATCGTCTAGGTAGGGATAAAGCCTGACCCCCCCCCCCGATGGGTTGCCACCACTGCAGTGCATCTGGTGGAGACCCGTGGGGCTGATGACAGGCCGAACAGCATGGCTTGGAACTCGTATAGGGTCCCTTCGGATCTGAAGTGGAAGAACCGCCGATGAGATGGACGGACTGGGACATGAAAGAACGCATCATGCAGATCCAGTGACCATCTGAAAGGTGCGTGACCTGAGATATTGCTTCAGGTTGTGCAGATCTAGAATGGGGCACCAGCCCCCGCACGCTTGGGCACCACGAAGTACCTGGAGACAAAGCCTGGGTCTGTTGGAGGATCTGCCACTGGAGCTACTGCCTCCTTGAGAAGGAGCTGAGCGATGTCGTCTCGGAGAGCCACCCGAGTCTGAGTGGAGACTCTTTCCTCCCGAGGGGCGCAGGCTCGGCTTGGAGGGTACTGCTCGAATTCCAGAGGCAGTCCCTGACCGACCACTTCCAAAATCCACCTGTCTGTGGTGATAACGGACCAGATGGAAAGAAAGTGATGGAGCCGGCCCCCCACGGGAGGACCCAGAGCTGGCATGACAGGAGAGGGGGAGCCAGCCCCGGCCCCATCACTGAGCAGGCTTGGAGGAGGAGGATCCAGGACCTGAACCTCGGTCTCCTTTAAGGGCCTGGGAAGGCCCGGGCTTGGGCTGTGGGTGCCAAGCTTGAGCCTGCTGTTGCTGCTGCCCTCCTTGAAAGGAGGGTTGCTGTACTGCAGGGGAAGAATGCCGAAAAGGCTTCTTCTGCTGTTTCTTGCCTGAAGAACCTTTAGCAGAAGTAGCGTCCATGGTGGCATTGGACTGCTCAATGCGCTGAAGGTGACCAGCCACACCTGGGCCGAAAAGATCGGTGCTCAAGAAAGGCACATCAGCTAGTTTGTGCTGAGTATCTGCTGGAAAAGAAGCATCTCAGCCAAGCCCTGCGACGAGAGGCAACTGCGGCTGCCATCGAGCGTGCAAAAGAGTCCTCAATGTCGATGGCTGTCTGAAGTTGCTGTTTGGCAAGAGCCTGGCCCTGATCCTGGACCTGCTTGACCATGGTCAGCATATCCGCAGGGAGGTGTGGGAGGACTTCATCCAAAGACCCTAAGAGGGCATGGGAGAAATGTGCCATGACGACGGCCGAACTTGCCTGACAAAGGCCTAGAGATGAGGCTACATAGACCTTCCAAGCAGAATGATCCTAAAGTTTGGATTCTTTTCCGGGAGGATGGTCAGTGTCGGCAGAACTTCCAGTACACCTGAACACAGGCGGTCACCAGGCTCTCGGTCGAAGGGTGCTCTGTGAACCCCAAATGGGACCCCATGGGCACTGCATACTTGCGGGCCATGCAGGCAGAAGGAGCTGGACAGGAGGCAGGGCACTGCCAAAGTTCTAAGGCTGGGCCAACTATGGCCTCAGCCACAGGAAAGGCCTCCATCGGGGTTATCCCCTCTCTTGAGGATGTCCATGAGAGGGTACTCCGCCTTTTTCTGGATAGGTTCCAGGAGCATCCCTGTAGACGTAGAGATGAGGCAAAGAATGCCCTGAAAGGACGAAGGACCTTCCTCAGTCTCTAACCAACCAGCCGATTCATCATCCCCAGGATGAGAATGAAGGCCGGTCTCATCCGAATCTGGAGAATCCGGATACAACGGTCGACCGCGCAGGTCACCTTTGACCCTTCAAGGGCAGTCCAAGGTAACAACGACCGAAAGACGCCAGGGAAGCCAGGTGTCGGGTCTAGCTTCCTTAGAAGGTGCCCTTCCCTCAGGCTGCTTGGGCGGTGGTTCCACCACAATCGGTGGAGAGATCGGTTTTGGCCGAACCAGCGAGCGGGGGAACCGACTTAATCGGCTCTGAAGGAGTCAGCTTCTGCCTAGGAGGCGAAAGCCACGTAATGGCCGGGGTAGGAGCCGGAGTCGGCTTGTGCCTGGTAAAAATCAGCTGTTGCCACATGAGGTCCTTGTAGCAATGACAGAGTTTCTGCTGGAGCCTCTCCTCATCTGAGGAGGACGACCGATGGCGTCGCCTCTTTTTAGAGCGCTTGTGGCTCTTCCTCAGCCTTTTGGTCGAGGGGGTCCTGGACCTCGATCGAGATCGGACAGGCTGACTCGGTCGTTCGGGAGACACTGGTGGGACTGGTGATTTCCCAGGGTAGCGGACCACTTCCTCGATAGGATTCCCAATGGGTTGGGTCTCCTTGTCGGGGAAGGAAAGGACCGGAGTCCGACTGAGAGAATCGTCGACTGGAGCCTGCAATAATGGGTCGATCATTATTTCAACCTCGTCGATCGATGCTTTGGTCGACTGGCCAGACGGCAAGCCAAGAAGCCAGTGGTCGAAGAAGCAATTTCGACCGAAGTTGAGAATGCTGGTTACTGGGACCAAGATCTCTCCCGGTCCCAAGAGCATCTCCGCTGAGACGAAGATGATCCCTGGTCCTTTTCCCCACTTACGGGACCGAGAGGAGTGCATGCCCGCAGGACCCTCTCCTTTAGTCGGGAGAGACTGGCACAACTCTCGGAAAGAACCCGAGAAGGTGGAGCCTAGGTTGAGTGGAAAAAAGAAGCTCCGAAAATAGGATTCCCAGGCATGAGCCGCTTCCTCCTCGAAGGCTTGCATGTGTTCAGATTGCTCGGCGGATCCCACGGCCGCGGAAACCGCCCACCAAGCCTCCTTAGATTTCACCGGAGAGTTCTGTTTTTCTGGCCTCCCCAACTTCAGGCATGCGAGACGGTCATCGAGGACATTAGGGTGAAATGCAAGATAAAAATCACCCTTTGAGGTGTCATGGTCGACACCAAGGCAGTAGACGCAGGCGGTGTGGGGATCGGTGTGCGACATCTTCTGGCTGCACGAACACCAGCGAAATCCGGGGGAAGACTTGTCTTCCATAGTTGAAAGTAAGTAGATGCGATCGCTAATGCGAACTAGACGAAGTTTTGGAATAACTGAAGGTTTTGAAGCCAGGGCCTACAAAATGCAGGAGCGACGCAGGGCAACCTGAATCTTCCAGCGGAAAGGAAGATCTGGCGTCATGGGGCGGAGCTGAGGTTATACCACCCTGGGGGTTGGGGGTGGGGTGGGAGAAGCCAGCTTGAAGACTTCCAGTAAAGATTTAAACGGGAAAGGGACACGCCAATAAGTGTGGATAAACAACATATCCACGATCCTAGAAGATGGGTTCTCCGGAAAGTGGAGGACAACACCCTACGCCGGGCCAAGGATGACAACCGGGAAAGGCGAAGCCATGCCGTCTGCCTAGTGCAGATCGCTGTCCTCACCAGCCTGGAAGCCACCTCACTGGCATCATACGATGTCCTTGCCTTGCAAGCTCCAGACCCTGTGCAGAGAGGGCAATGGCTTGCCTGGTTTCCTCCGAATCAGGCATAGAGGCTAGAAGGTGTCCTAGCCTGGACCACAAGTACCTGTTGTAGGTAGCATGGTGGGCCTGATGAGCTGCCATGCAGAGGAGAATCCGTGCTCATGAGAAGGTTCTCCTCTCCCAGAAATAAAATCCGAAGAGTCTGAGTCTGGGGATTGGTTACGGCATGGGGTTCTATGCCCAGAGAGGGTATCCAGGACCATCACGCCGAAGGGGAGTGAGGGAGGCTCCTAGAGACCCCGGGGGGGGGGGCAATACCTCTGGCGGAGGTCCCTTGGGGCTGGAACAGAGGAGAAGGGATGCCGCCAGACTAGAGCGATGCTTCCCGGAAAGGAACTGGCCAGGCGGGAACCGCAAAGTTGGCCGCACTGAACTCGCCTAAGAAGGCGTGCGCCAACTAGTCTGGATTGCTTTCACTAGGGGTGGAGCTGTAGAGCTCATCATGCATCCTCAAAAAGAAGCACTGATAAGCAGTGAGATCAGTCGCTGGGGAAAGGTGGACGGAGGGTTCCTCTCCCTCGCCGGAGGAAGACGAGGAAGCTGATGAGTCTGGAGATTCAGGGCCAGGCTTCACTGGAGAGTGGTGAAACACCTGCTCGTCCATGGCTCTAAAATAGGCAGGAAAAAGCACAGCTGAAGCCCCGAACTGCTCCCAGGTAAGAGGTCCCGTAGGATCGGTAACACCTGGGAGAGGAGAAGTAGGCAGAGGCACGGGGGCCAAGCACCTCCGAGGAAGAGCACGGCCTCTGCCCAGGCAGGAGCACCGAGTGGATGATCCCAACAAGGAGGGAGACCCAGTGGTCTCAGCAGACTAAAGCCATTTAACCAGGTCATAACAGCTAAAGCTGTGCCTGAAGGAAGAAATCTCCCAGTGAGTTGACCGGGACCGTGCGAGTCCAGAAGGACGGCCCCTAACTTCCAAAGCAGAAACCCTGCTCGAAGAGTCTCTGGGAGAGGAGCGAGGATCTACACTGCAACTCCTTCCAGAACCCAGGTGGATTCCAGGGAGAGGTCGCTGCACCAAACCCTGCCCACTCAACCCCTCAGACTCTGAAAGGGCCATCTTCCTCACAACCACCTGCCTAGGTAACTGGCAACCTCTAGCTGATCCCTGGGAGTCAGCTGAAGGTACAGCACCCTCCCCTTCCTGGGACGCCCTGGACTGTCCCAACTGGGACTGCCCAGGATCACTGGGGGGGGGGGTGTACCACTCCTGAAGGGACGGACATGTCCATGGTCTTGGGCTGCACTGCAGCAGCCACCTGGTCAGTCCCACGGACCCCAGAACCAAACAGAACCTGCCCGGCCAACAGAGGGAGGCTGAGTGGGGTCCGAGGTGCTAGACACAGAGGGACCAGGGGACTCTGATGAAGGAGGATGGAAAGGCCCAAAGCTAGACCACTCCGTGCCACCTCCAGCTCCGGCACCAGAGCCCAGAGCAGCACCGCGACCGGCACCAACCCCCTCCTCGGCGCCACGAACGGCACCGGAGATAAAGGTGGCATCGCCCAACTCCCCAGCAATGCAAACGGCACCGAGTTGGAGGTGGCGCTGACTCCTTCCCCGGCGCTGCAAGCACCGCCAGAGCCAGAGGTGGCTCCAAGAGCAAGCCCTACACCACCCATGGTGCTGTTCCCATCCCTGGCACTGCAAACGGTGCCAGAGTCAGAAGCAGAGCTGAGGGATGGCCTGGCACCATCCACGGCGCTGCCCGGGCCCCCGGTGCCACGCGACAGTGAAGCCAAGGGTGGCTCTGACAGACTGTGTTGAGGACGGTGCCTCTCGCCTGGCCCCGAGAGGCAGACCGGGCCTCCTGCACCGATGGAAGGAGCCCCGCGTATGAGAGCTAGAACTGGCGGAGGCCCCTCCTCCACAGACCCATATGGGAGGGGACCCAGAGGAAGGGCAGAGTCCGTGCCTTGGCCGCCGACTGCGAACCCGCCCTCCAAAAGTTGGCAGCGCACGTTCAACTTTGAACGCGCGCATTTCTAAAACCCAGCAATCCATGGAAAAGCAGGCATCGCAGTTATCCATGTCGTGGCCTGGGCCGAGGCAGGAAAGGCACCGGTCATGCTGTTCTGCTACGGAGTAAAGACAGCCGCAGGGACACCGACGAATAAGGGTCCCCCCTGCTTTCGACTACTTTTTGTCCCCGAGATGAGACATGACCGGACAGAAATAAATCAAAAACAAGTACTTGGCGTCGCTTATAAGAAAAAACGATCTTACTGGAGATCAGATAAAGCGGCGCCGAGCAGGGTGACCAGAAACTGAGACTAACACTATATGGAACCGACGGACTAGGCCACAAGTAGGCTACAAACACAGGTGATTTTGAAGATTCTTCCACGAGGTCCTCACTCGGTGGCAGAGGAAGAACTGGGACCAAGGCGGAGTTAATGGCCAATCCGTAAGTGCCACCTCCGAGAAGAAAAAAAAAAGCTCCCGTGGGGTCCTAGCCTCCGGCCAGATATCCAAGTAGTGATGAATGGTGAAGATTGACACAGAGAAGATAGAGTGATCTCTTATTGATATACTTGTAGTAATTGATGTGATGTATGAAAAATGTCGGAAATATCTAATTCATCAATAAACAGTAGTCTTCTCCTTTAAAGGTCTTAAGTTACCCCTCTCCCTCCTGGTCTCCAGCAAGTACCTGTACCTGTTAAGGGACTCAAGTCTCTCCTCCCAGGATCTGCCTTGTTGACCCTGAATTATCTTGGTGACCCTCTGCTGTACCAGCGTCTATCTCGGTTTTATCTCAATTGTGGTCACCAGAACTGTGCACAGTATTCTAGAAGTTGCCTCACCAGAGACCTATACCTATACAGGGGCAATACCTCCTTTTTTCTCCTGCTACTGAAACCCCTCTGAATGCACACCAATATTCTGGTTGCCTTGCTGTAGGCCATGCTGAACTGACTGATTTGTTTGAGGCAGCTGCTGATGACGACTCCCAAGTAACTTTTTCTGGTAACAGGGACCTGATTCCCCCCATACAGTATTCTGTCCCAAAGTTCCTCTTCCCTGTGTGCATTAACTTGCACATGGTGAATTTCAACTGCTATACTTCACATCATCTCTCTCATCTTTCCAGGTCCCTTTGCAACCCCCTCACCCCCTTTTCGCTGTTCACCCTGCTGTGTCACCAGCAGAGACATATCTAGCCCTGTACACCTTCCCCAACGTCGCTGATAAACATATTGAAAAGGACTGGTCCCAGGATTGACCTATGCAGCACCCCATTTGTGATCTTTCTATCCCCCAATATGACATGACTTTAGTAACCACCACCTGCTGCTGCCTCACCCCCAGCCTGTTTTGAACCCACATTTCTATCTCCTTCCATACTCCCAAGTTCTCTATTTTCTTCAGCAGTTTCCTATGTGGCATCAAGTTAAATGCCTTGCTGAAGTCTATGTAGAGTAAATCTACTGCCTGTCCCTTGTCTACAGCCTTCATAAACCAGGCAAAGAATATCATAAGGCTGGTCTGACATGACCTCCCTGCCATGGACCTGTGTTGTTTACTATCCAGGAGGCAACTGCTTTCCAGGTAGGTCACTAGGCTCCTCCTTGACTAGTGTCTCCATCAGCTTACCTACGATGGAGGTAAGACTGCCCGGTAGCTACTTGGATCCTCCTTTGTGAAGTGGGACCATGTCCGCTGTCCTCCAATTCCCTGCAATGACCCCAAATCACAGTAAGTTACTGAAAAGCCATGCCAAGTGTACAGCCAGTTCCCTAAACACTCTCCGGTGCATTCCATCTGGTCCTGGCACTTTTGGTTTCAGAGCATCAAGCCCTTTCCTTAATCTTTACCTTTTATCTCTACCCATCCCATTTCCTGAACCCACTTGCTGCTACCTTAAAGGAGTACTGCAGTCAGAATCTGCAAAAACATACACTGCACAAAGTGTTTTGATTTGTATGTGAAGTCCTAGTGTGTCCTTTCCTTCGCCTTCCATTAAAGATTTTTTCTAAATTAGCCTGCTAGTTTTACGATAGTTTTTTTTATTTATTGATTGATTGATCAATCGATCGGGAAGGTGCACTGATCCCATGGGCTGTTTTCAGGCATGACCCGGGCCACTGAGATGGCACAAGAATATAGAGATGCAATACACATCAGGCAACAAATACATCAAAGTCAGTAGAATGCACTCGGTAAACAGAAACAACAGGGTAAATTATACAGTGGTAATGTAAGGGGGGGGTAGGGCGTAACACCCGAAGAGTACAAAAGCATACACTGAGATATCAAAAAAGCACAAATGCATGTAAATCAAGTTCAATTGTAAACTCCCTGATTTGCCCGAGACTTACAAGGTGTACCCAGGGGCGAGACTACATCACAAGATAACCCGGGGGAGCAAAAACAGGTAGCAGTGGTAAGTGCATCCTGAGGAGACTGCAGAAGTACCAGAGGGAGTCAAGGGCTCTCAGGCAGCTGCAGAAGGTAGGAGTGGTGGAACAGAAAGCCCTCTGACCCATGCAAGTGGCAACTTGTGGGCATTCCAACATGAGGTTTGCTGCGTGGTGAAGGTCACGGCTAAATGTCTTTGGCCAAAGTACATGGGGGAGAGAGAGAGGGTATGTTGTTGGTTTATGGATTGCTGTGCCTGCGGTGCAAGCTAGGAGGCAGCTCCATCTGGCTTGAGGGGGGAAACAAACCAAGTATATGATAAAGAGTGCAGTGGTGAGAAGAGTAAGGAGCCTGAAGGGCAAAATGGCAGATGTTGTAGGTGGAGTTTAGTCTTGATAGGTTAGTAGAGGAGGGTTTGTGAGCAGATGGGGGAGCCATAATCCAGGAGTGGGAGGAGGCTGCTCTGAGCGATGGTGAGACAGGCTTCAGGAGTGAGGTAGCTGATTACTCGATAGCTGGTCCCAGATTTTTGATTTATGCGGCGTATTAAAATCACAATATGGTCAGAGAAGGAGAGGGTGGGGTCGAGGGTGATGCCCAGGTATTTAAAGGAGCTGATGTTCTCAAGGGGCGAGCCATCGGGGGAATGGATGTTGAGTGTGTTATCAGGTAGAGCTAATTTGGTATGTTTGGGTTTAGAGCCAAACAGCACTGTCTTAGTCTTCTTGGTGTTAACCAGCAATCTATTTGTGGTGAACCACTTGTGAGCATTGCAGTAACTGGTGGTGAGCGTAGAGGAGAGGGTGGTCAAGGACGAATCACTATGGTAGAGGATTCAATCACCTGTGTATAGCAGGCAGTGTCAGGAGAGGCAATCCTGGGGGAGTGAGTTCACAGAGAAGGAAAAGATCCCCGGGAGGCACCAGTGGCAACTGGCAAGGCAGAAGAGGTTGCACCCCCAGAACAGATCATTTGGGTGCGACCAGTGAGGTAATCTCTGAACCAGGCAGTGGTGGCAGAGGATATTGTGGTTCACCATGTCAAATGCTTTGGAGAGGTCCACAACAATGGCTCCTGTAAGCCTCCCAATATCCATGTTCTGGAGGATATGGTCTGAGAAAGTGGCCAGGGCCGTAGATGTCCTATGTCCCTTTCTGAAACCATGCTGCTGAGGGCTGAGGTTATATTTTGTGACACAGTCAGTGATCTGGTGGTGTACAATCGTCTCCAGCAGTTTACTTAGATGGAAGAGGATGGATATCGGGTGGTAGTTGTCCATATTGCTAGGGTCGCCATGTTTTAAAGACCTGGATGACTTAAGTCTGTTTCTAAACAGAGGGTACCGAGGCAGCAGTGAGGGAGAGGCTGAAAACCGAAGCGGTATGGCATGAGCCACAATTTTGAGGAAGGGGAAGGGGCATCACTTCTGTTGCTAACCCGACTGGGGAGGCTCAGGAAGAGTTTGAGTGTTGTGCAGGGGGAGTTGGACCGTAAGCAGAATGGAGGTATGCTGGGGTTCATGGTGGGTTTGTTGAGGACGGGATGACTTAGACTGTGCAGAGGGAGCTTGGAGTGCCAACAGGTGCAAGCCCCTCGTACTCTCCGAGTGGTTACACGGAAGTGCTCATCTTGAATGCTTGTGAGGGCAGCGATGAAGAAGCCAAGAGCTGAGGGGATGTGTTTTGAATTATAAAAGGGAGACCAATCTATAGCTATGATGTCAGCATGTAGTTGGGAGGAGTCATAATTTGAGTAGTTACAGAAAGTAAAATATTTTGTGGTGGTGGTGGTTTTTGGGTGGGGGGAGGGGCCCACTGCGAAGGGATTTTAGTGGACCAGATACAGTAGGTAGGGGAGTGGTCGCTGATGGAGTCAAGATATGATACCAACGTGGGTGATCCTATCTTCTCAGTTAGTTACTATCCGGTCAATGGTAGAGTAATTTAGGGACTGGCTGTTGTGACGAGCTGAGTGAGACTGTACTGTTTAAGGAGGTTGCAGCAGTCAGAGAGGGTGCCACCTTGCAAGTTAAGGTTGAAATCTCCCAATAAGATTTGGGGGGGGGGATCCTAGGTTACCTAATAGGAGTGATAGCCCTGCGGTGCCACCTTTGGGTGGATTGTAGCAGCAGCCAATATATAGTTTTTTGGTGCTCATGACAGACAACTTGGCGATGAGCCACTCAGTAGGGAAGCCAGTTGTAGATTGACTGGAAAGGGTGGCACTAAGGAGCTCTCAAAGTAGAGGAGGACCCCACCACCCTTTCAGGAGTTTGAGCAGTCGTGTCTAACAAAAGAATAACGAGACAAGTTATGGCAAGGATTGGGAGTGGTAGGTTTTAGTTAGGTCTCCAACATGTCAAGAACAGCAGGCTTATAAAAGGAGACGCAGGCATCCAACTCCACAAGTTTATGTAGGAGACTCCGGGTATTGAGATGGGCAATATTCAGACCATGACTGCGTCCCAAGGTGGGGTTGTTACAGGAAATGAGAGAGTTAGCAGGGCCAGGGTTGCTCTTTACATCCCCAGCTAGGAGTAGAAGCAGTGAGAGAAAAGGAAGTGCAAAATAACGGGGTGGGAGGAGGGAATCAGTGAAAGTTAGTGAGGATATGTGGGAGAAAAGGCGATAGCGATCCTGTTTAAGGATAAGGGCCAGGGGCAGTGAGGGACTGGTGTGAAGTAAACTGCAGTTGGGATTTGGGGTGGGGGTGGGTGTGTGTGGCGCAGAAGTGCCAGAATAAATATGCCAGAAATCTATTAAATAAGCTTGTTCACTGGCTAATATAGAAGCGCAGGACATGGTGGCTAGATGAAGTCTCAGCAAGATACAGCAGGACCATAAAGGGTGTCATCGTACCAAAGGAAGACCCGAGCAGGGGTACGTGGAGTTGCAGGGCATGGGGAGGCCAAGACTGGGAGAGGGGGGATAGACAGTAAAATGGAGGTGGTGGGAGGAGAGAGTAGGGTGACTAGTAGAGGGTAAGCAGCAGAGGTGTCCCAGACTGGAAGTAGCTAGACGAGGGTAGAAGGCGAAAAGGTAGTAGGCTAGTGGGGTGAGGGGCAGAGGATACAGCCTGGTGAGACAGAGAAGACGCAAGGGGATGAGACTGGTAGAGTGGAAAGGGAGGGGCTGATAGGCTATGATGGCAAGGGGAGAGTGAAGCTAAGAGCACAGGAAGAGACCAAGTAGGACTGGAGGGATAGGGGTGATTCCAGAAGGGGCCCCTGGGTAACTCCATTTTAGCATGGTTTACTACTCTTCTGGTTCATACAATGCCTCGTGTCCCATGTGACAGTGCTGTATCTGGGACCATGCATTCAGCAAACACTGGTATAGAGCCAGTTTTACAACAGCAGAGCTGGGATATTAAGTAAAGAACAGTTACGCAAGAACTTACCATAACAGTAGATCTTCAAGGGGATCTCAGTCATCGGGTCACACCGTAGAAACTTCACCGCTGGTGAAGAAGGATTCACATGGATGATTTTCAGCACTACAAAGGGGGCTGCCCATGCCGACATCATCAACCCTATAAAGGTGTGAGCTGCCCTGCTCCCTCCTCAGTTCTCTCCCCTGGAGACAAAGATAGCATAGCTCTGGCCGTGGGGGGACAGAGGAGAGAGAGGTGCCCAGGCCTGAAAGAAAGGCTGGATACATCAGATAGCCAATTCCAGTAAAGAACCCCAAAAAGGGGATGGTTGGAGGGAAGACAGACCTGATGACTGAGAGCCCCTCGAAGATCTGTTATGGTAAGTTCTTATGAGTGTCAGCGTGTCTCAGTTGGTAGCACATCCGCCTCTGGACCAGAAGGTTGTGGGTTCTCGTCCCACACCGGTATTGTAATTGCACCTAAAAATCGCTGGCATCTGAGTGCAGTACTGGGGGTGCTGTACTGCTGGGGTGTGCCATCCTTCAGATGAGACATTAAACCGAGGTCCCTTCTGCCCATCCTGGTGTTGTCCTGTTGGGTGTCTAAGTGGAAGTAAAAGAACCCAGGGGACTCTCTGCAAAGAGTAGGGAACACTCCCGGTGTCCTGGCCAACACTCCCCTTCCCATAAACCGGTTCATGCAATTATCCAGGCTGTGTGTGGGTGATAATGTGTGATATGGCCGCCACCACACATTCAGTCACTTCACTACCAGTCTAGCATTGTTTGTAAAGTGCTTTGGGATACGCTGTGTATGAAAAGCGCTATATAAATGCTGATTCTTCTTCTTCTATGTAGCTGTTCCATCATCTTCGGCGGTATCTCAGTCATCAGGTCACACCGTATGAATGAGTCCCAAGCAGTTACAGGTGCAGACAGACAGTCTGGGAGGAAGGCCAACCTTAAAACGTAAGACAGGAGGTCCTGCAGCACAGCGCTGCCAAATCCTGCCACGAGCTCTAGAGGCAATGTCTAGATTTTAGTGCTTGGTGAAAGCATGGACGGTACTCCAGGTAGCAGCTGCACAAATGTCAGCAGCTGAGACCCCACGGAAAGAAGCCACAGAGGTAGCCATGCCTCTTGTTGAATGAGCTTTGACCACTCCAGGCAACTCTCTGCTGTACTTGTAGCAGAACACAATATAACTAGCCAGCCATTTGGATAAACAATGTTTAGAAACCTGAATGCCCTTCTCTACCTGGGGCAAAAGAAAATGGAAATGACGTACTTACCATAATTATTGATCTTCTTGTACAGTCTCCATCATTCATTCACACTAGTGGGATAGAGCCGGAGGTGGCTAGGACCAAGCGGGAGCCAACATTTTCAAAAGGGACGGTGCCGAGACAGGACCAAACGTGCGGCACTGCGAGACTAGCTCACGCGTGTGTAGGCTATCTCGGCCTCGACCCTCCAACCGCCTCAGTACCTTTTCGACTGAGGAGGTGCAGCATAACTAATGAAAATAACTTATCCTGAGTTTCTGGGCATCTAGAATATAGTGCTTACAAGATAAGTGCTTGAGTTGTAACTCACCACTTTTCAGACAACAGCAATGGACACAAAAATGAAACTCTACCAGGAAGCCGCAACCACTCTAGGAGAGCAGCGAGAACCCGGCCTCATAATTTGGTATAGGACCAAAATTAATAGTGTCAAAGACATGTACTAATCTAACGTAAAGGACGTCAGGAGCTGAAAAAGCCGGAGGTAAAGTCTACTGGTTCAGGGTAGACCGAAAAGCGCAGATGAAAACCCCCAATACCAAGTATGGCTGACCTGCAATCAACAAGTCCAGGAACACTTGAACCCCTTACTTGGTGAGCAAGAAGGTCCAGGTGGGGTTAGCCCGTCAAGGAAAAAGGTTTTCACTTAGTCACTGAAACCTTCTTGATGGAAGCGCAAAGCACGACTTAGAAGCCTCTTGTGGTGATCTAGTAGAACCAGCTCCTACCCACTTTATATTTCAAAAAGGAATTATATTTCCCGTGTGTACAACTGTAGTAGCAGTCTCTGAACTCAGGAAAGAGAGGAAAAGTGTACAGGAGGATGTGTCCTCTGCGGAAAAACATTCCAACAGAAAAAAACAGGGGCTGGATTTCTAAGGCAAATGTGCGTCGAGGAGGGATGCAGCAGGACCAAGTTAGGGCTAACCCATTCGTTGAAAGTGACTGAATAGCGGCAGAAGTGACTCAATGCAGTGAGGCACTACTCACTCCGGCCTCCCTGAAGGGAGGAGGAAAGGACTCTAGTTTATTTGCTGAAAAACAAACATCACAGTTCCGTCACGCACTCAGAGAGGAGGGCTTCGTGAGTGACTGGCACGGAACCAGTGTGCAGGAACCGAAGGTGTGAATATTTGAGAAGCCACCCCAGAAAAAGGACCTACTTGACCTTCGGTCAAAAAAGGAGTATGTCGTCTGTTAAGCTGAAGCAAGCAAAGAAGTAGGAACCCAAGTTCTGACTTGCTGGAGAGTCGCTTCTGTTGCTGCGAGGTTCTGCTCAAGAGAAGAAAACCTGATAAAGAAAGGGGGATTAACACACTGGGCAGTCACCTAGGTCTAGGAAATGTCTCTGAATAAGAGAAATATCTCTTGGAGAAAGAGATGACCCATACCACCGCTGGATCGGATTTCCCCCTAGGGGTAGAAGTCAGGTACTCTTCACCATATTCTAGAGATGAGCGGAACCTGACCAGATCCAAAAGGGTGGTATCGGGTAATTTCGGCTAGGCCCTGTGCTGTGATAAATTTTTTTTTTTTTTTTTCAACCATTAGTCCAAGCTCAACAAGGCTTTTAGGCTATTTCGCAAGAATTGCCTGATACAAAAATGATGAAGATGTCCTCCATCTGGCCTGTGCCGAAGAAGCCGCTGAAGGGGCAATATAACACTATCAAAGGAGCAGAAGAGCCTGAGTGGCTCCCGACCATTGAATTAGAATGTTCCACGGGGTGTAACTGTCTTGATAACTGAAAGAGTCCAGATGCAGAAGTGTATGGTCCACGGATGCAGTCTGAAATACTAGAGTGAACCCCATTACTGAGGAACTACTGAAAAGAGTTTCCATCACGGACTCTGATGATAGAGAGGGCGAGTCCCTCAGTATATAAAATGAGTCATCCGCTGTATTACTGAACAGAAGGTCTGGGACAGACTCATCTAGATGCACTTCTGCCCCAGGAAGACCCCTAAGGGAGGTCTAGGTCAGAGCCACTAGAGATTCCGCCACCAGGAAGGCTGTCGAGGAGCTTGGCACCACGTAGGGAGCAGAGAAAGTGCTGAGCGGAATGAGATATTCCGCTGGCAGAACAGTGCAGAAGAGTTCCATCAGCGGAAACCGCTGGATGTCAAGATCCCATGCAGACTGCCACTCACTAAGATGTGTGGAAAAAAATAATCCACAGAACAGGACTCCATTCTGCGGAAAACATCCTGTCACGAGTTCTGTGGAGAAGAAGTCTGTAGAAGGAAAATTTGTCACTAGTTCTGCCAGACAGCACCCACTAGCACCCCTGCAGCACCAGCATCACTAGTGGCACCAAGCAGTGCCTATGCCAACCTGGGCAACACCCGAGGGCACCCACGGTAGTACTCAGTCACCCCGGCACCCATGCAGCAATGGCACCCCCGACACCCAAGGTACCATGACACCCATAGAACCCACAGCAAGAATGGCACCCGATGGTACCAGTGGTACCCATGAAACTCATGGCACCTGCAGGTGCTGCGCCACCCGTGGCGCTGCGGGGTTGACATCGGCACCACCAGCTGCGCGGCAGACCAACAGCAACAACCACAGCACCCATTCGCAGCACAGAGCAACAGTGCCGTCCCACAATGCTGAGCCATGGCGTTGACCACGGCACTGAGCCACAGCACTGACCAAGGCACCAGGCCATGGCGTCAACCACAGCACATAGGTACAGTGCCAACCCAGGCACTAGCAACGGCGCCGACCCAAACACCAGTGGTGCCGCCTATGGCACAGACGCCAAAACCAGCGGCCGCATGGCACCGTACCTGTGTCACCCATGGCAATGGGCACAGCGCCAGGAGAACACCACCGTGGAAAATTACGTACCTATTATAATTCTTGATCTTTCTGTGTATCTTCACCATTCATCACAGTTGGATATGTGGCTGGAGGTCACGACCCATAACAACTTTTTTATTTTTTTGGATGGGCGGAACGGCCAGCGTTCTCGAGGTCGACGTGATCAAGTGCGTTGCTCAAGGGGTTGGCCATTAGGTGTAGTTGACCTCGCCTCCTGCCACCTCTGAGTCACCGTAGAGTAAGAAGCAGAGTTGGGAGGGTGGGACAAGGAAGTCCAAGGGACAAGCAAAGGAAAAGATATAAGAACTAAACAGAGAAATAAAGAACTGAGAGGACAGATGAGGGGGAGAGAGAAAAAAAAAAAAGGGGTTGGGAGGGGCCCCAATCTCTGGAAGAAAGGAAGGAAAGAAGAAAGGAAATGTTAAGACGGAGAGGAGGGACAAACTGATGGCCCGCGGTCTGGTCCCAATTTTGTAAGGACTAGATTATTGGAGGACTTACTGCCCAGGCAGTTGAAAGCCTGGATAGGCTGCCAAAACCAAGCCACAGGGTTTGGCAAGCATACTCTGGCAGGGCGACCAAGTCAGAGCATAAGAAGGATTAGGAGCTGAAAGTTGTCCCTTCCCCTGACCAACGAAGTGGGAAAAAGGAGGATTAGACATCAAGTCAAGATTTAGAGGAGTAGAGAGGGGGCAGCTACCGCCATCCCACCCCATGGGGTGGAAGCCAAAGCGATGAGGGGATAGCCACCTCCCACTCCTCCCCTCTTCCAATACAAGGGAAAAAAAAATTCCCCTGTGTGGCCAAGGTCACCCCACTCCTGACCAACGGGGTGGCACCTAGAGGAGGGACCAGAGACTGAGGCCCCAGGGGATGGAGGGATTTTGTGATGAATGGTGAAGATACACAGAAAGATCAAGAATTATGGTAAATACATAATTTTCATATCATATCTGTATCAATCTTCATGCATCACAGTTAGGTGATAGGAGCCCCGAAGGGCTCAGATCAAGGCACCCAGTGGGAGAGAACACTGAGAGGGATAACCCCTACGGGCCCCGCGAGGCCCAAGACTGGGAAGAGTGAGACGGGGAGCCCCTGGAGGGGGGCAGGAGGTTGCCCTGACAGACGCCACTGTCACAAACGCACTCAGCAGGTCAGGCCCTCTGCTCCCACAGTGCCAACCTCTGAGAGCAGTATTGTGAACAGGTAACAGAAATGGAAATTACGTACTTACCGTAATTACTCATCTTCTTGGACAGTCTCCATCACTCATTCACACTAACGAGATAGCACTGGAGGCGCTAGGACTAAGCAGGAGCCAAAACTTTTCAGAGGGGTTGGCGCCGAGACAGGACCACGCATGCGTGGCACCGTGAGACTAGCTCGCGCCTGTGTAGGCCATCTCGACATCGACCCTCCAACCGCCACAGTACCTTTTTGACCAAGGAGGTGCAGCGTAACTAGAAAATAACTTATTCTGAGTTTCTGGGCCTGGAGGGCCCAGATGGCCCTTGCAAGAAGGGTCAAGAAACAATGTCTTCACAGCCTGAACCATAGGACCATGAAGACCAGGAAAGAAAACGAGTGAACCCAGGGGATGGTGGGTGGGCGTGTGAATGAGTGATGGAGACTGTCCAAGAAGATCAATAATTACGGTAAGTACTTAATTTCCATATCTTCCTGGACTGGTCTCCATCACTCATTCACACTAATGGGAGAGTACCGAGCTAAAATCAACAACCCTGAGTAGGGTGGAGGAGGTAGGGTTCACTCAGAAAGGATGGCCAAGGACTGTCCTGCTAATAAAAAGAGGTGTCTTGGAAAGAGCATCTAGAATATAGTGCTTACAAGATAAGTACTTGAGTTGTAACTCACCACTTTGCAGACGACTGCAATAGACACAAAATGAAACTCTACCAGGAAGCCACAACCACTCTAAGAGAGCGGCGAAAACCCAGCCTCACAATTTGGTATAGGACCAAAATTAATAGTGTCGAAGACGTGTACTAATCTAACGCAAAAGGACATCAGGAGTTGAAAGAGCCGGAGGTAAAGTCTACTAGTTCAGGGTAGACCGAAAAGAGCACTTGAACCCCTTACCTGGTGAGCAAAAGGGGGTCCAGGTGGGGTTAGCCCATCAAGGAGAATGGTTTCCACTTAGTCAGTGAAACCTTCCTGATGGAAAGCCAAGCACGACTTAGAAGCCTCTTGTGGTGGCCTAGTAGAACCAGATTCTACCCACTTCATATTCCAAAAAGGAATCATCCTGCCCGTGTGTACAACCGTAGTAGCATTCTCTGAACTCAGGGAAGAAAGGAAAAGTGTACAGGAGGACGTGTCCGCTGCAGAATAACATTCTGACAGAAAAAAACATGGGTTGGATTTCTAGGGCAAATAGAGGCACATGCGCATCGAGGAGGGACACAGCAGGACCAAGTTAGGGCTGACTCATTCGTCGAAAGTGACTGAAAATGGCAGAAGTGATTCAACGCAGTGAAGCACTACTCACTCTGGCCTCCCTGAAGGGAGTAGGAAGGACTCTAGTTTGCTTTGCAGAAAAAACAAACCTCACAGCTCCATCACGCACTTGGAAAGGATAGCTTCGTGAGCGACTGGCACGGAACCAATGCGCAGGAACTAAAGGTGTAAATATTTGAGAAGCCATCTCAGAAAAAGACCTATTGTCAGGAAAGGAGCAGGTCGTCGGTTAAGTTGAAGCAAGCAAGGAAGCAGGAACCTGAGTTCCGATTCGCTGGAGTATCACTTCTGTTGATGCGAGGCTCTGATCAAGAGAAGAAATCCTGATTAAAAAAGGGGGACCAACAGACTGGGCAGTCGCCTACGTCTAGGAAATATATCGGAATAAGAGAAATCTCTCAGAGAAAAGAGATGACCCATACCTGCGCTGGATCGGACTGCCCCTAGGAATAGAAGAAATCAGATACTCTTTGCCATAGTTTTAGAGACGACCACCTCAGGGGCTGAGGCGGAACCTGACCAGATCCAAAAGTGTGGTATTGGGTAATTTCAACTAGGCCTTGTGCTATGACCATTCTAACTTTTTTTTTTTTTTAACCATTAGCCCGAGCCTGACAAGGTTTTAGGCTGCTATTTCGCAAGGATTGCCTGATACAAAAATGACGAAGATGTCATCCCTCTGAGGGGCAGGAGGAGCCTGAGCATTTATAACCGAAATCGTGACCGGACTAACAACAGCTGAACAGATGTTAACCACCTGTGCTGAAGAAGACACCGAAGGGGCAGTATCAAAAGGGGACTATCTACCCCTATCAAAGGAGTGGAAGGGTCTGTGTGGCTCCCGACCATTGAATCAGAATGTTTCACAGAGTGTAATTGTCTTGACTACTGAAAGAGTCTAAACGAAGAGGTGTATGGTCCACGGATGCAGTCTGAATACTATGGTGGACCCCATTACTGAGGAACTACTGAAAAGATCTTCCATCACCGACTCTGATGATAGAGAGGGCATGTCCTTCAGTATATAAGATGAGCCATCCACTGTATCACTGACCAGGAGGACAGGGAGAGACTCATACAAATGCACTTCTACCCCAGAAGGACCCCTAAGGGAGGTCTAGGTCAGAGCTACTAGAGACTCCCCCACCAGGAAGGATGTCGAGGAGCTTGGCACCACGTAGGGAGCAGAGAAAGTGCTGAGCGGAATGAGAGATTCTGCTGGCAAAACAGAAGAGTTCCATCAGCGGACAACCACTGGATGTCACAAGATCCTATGCAGACCGCCACCCACTTAGATGTGTGGGAAAAATAATCCGCAGAACAAGACTTCATTCTGTGGAAACATCCTGCCACAAGTCCCGCGGAAGAGGAGGTCTGCAGAAGGAAATCCGTCACTAGTTCTGCCAGACAGCACCAACTGGCACCCCTGCGGCATCAACATCACTCGTGGCACAGGAGGGTACCAAGCAGCACCTATGCCAACCTGGGTGACACCCAAGGGCACCTGCGGGAACCCGCTAGTACCTCTGGCACTCATAGCAGCAATGGCACCCGAGGGCACCCCCAACACCATGCACCCATGACAGCAATGACACCTGCGGGTACCCATGATACTTGTGGCATCCCATGGACTCATGACACCAAAGATACTCACGGCACCCATGGGTGCCCGCAGAGCCATCCGTGGGTGCCTGGTGCCACCCACGAGAGCTGGCGGGCATCTGCAGCACTGCAAGACACCCACGGCACTGCTAGTAGTGCTGGCAACCAAGGCAGTAACCATAGCACCCACGGTGACGCACAGAGCCGACAGCGCCGAGCCACTGCGCCACACAGAGCCCACGGCGCCAACCCACAGCGCCGAGCTATGGCATCAACATCAGCGTCTACTCCCGGCACTGACCCAAACACCAGCAGTGCTGCCCACGGCACCGACACCAAAGCCAGAGGCCATGGCGCCGGACCTGAGGCGCCACCCATGGTGTCAGGCACTGCGCCAGGATGCCAATTGATAATCCTAAGAAGGGAGAAGGGAGAAGGAAAAGGTGGTGCCGATGCCGGCCTGCATGGAAAAGAGAGGGGTAGGCACGAGGGTTGACACGATGGCGAAGGCACCTGGGGAGACAGCAGCCATCGGCGATCAATCGACCGACTCGGTCCAGTGGCTCCGAGGGCGGAGGCCCCAAATCAGGAACACTGGCCAGGAAAACTGGATAAGTTAAACCCCTTCCACAGGAGCAGCCTCAAAGTGAAACTGCTCACCGGAGCTCCAATGAGGACAGAGATGGGAGTCCGGAGTCGAAGAATGCGGTCGTTAGGAGAGGGGCCAGGGGGAACCCACAAAACTCAGTTCAGGCCTATCGCCCCTCCCGAGGAACAATCCTTGTGCAGACGTACCAGAGGGCAATCTTGAGCAGCAGCAATTCTTCTTCCCCAGCGAAGAGGAAGAGCTCGAGGTTATGGAGTGGATCCTGAACTGCTAATTGCGTTTCCAGTGGACTGTCCCCTCCCACCCGCATAGGACTGTCCGTATAAAATGAAAGGTTTACTTAAAATAGATAAAAATATGTAAAATGTAAACACAGAACACTATATCACAAAGCATACAATCACTTAAAAGAAATCAAGGAAATGTACAAACAAAAACTCCTACCACAATACAATTAGACTTTCTATCCAATGTATTACCTCTATACAATGCTTAAAGTTAGATCACAGATTTTGTTTCTTAAGAGTCCAAAAAGAGAATGTCACTAATTCAACACAGCATACAGTTTAAAACTTTGTGTTTCCACCCCTTCCATGAGGTCATCTAGCTCCTCCTTTTAGAATATAAAAAAAAAACAGACAAACAATGATCTTCCTGTCAGGAGATATTTTAAATGCTGTGACTTTAGCAAAAAATAATTTCCCAAATTATGACACTCTTTAATCACTCCTTTCCTTTGATCTTGTGTGGTTTCCTGCTTTCCCAAGGAATCAAAAGATGTTATAACCTTTAGCACCATGGTGAGATTAACATGTTTTTCCTCTAAGACGTCATAAAGGTTTACGAGCCTTATATCCTTGTAGCTGGGTCAGTTCTAATTAAGTCTCTCTCTCGTCCTTTAATTACCTCCTGGTTTCAGGTTAATATATCCTGTAGCTGAAACCTTGGGGGGCATCCTACAGGCTGTCTCATGAGAGACACTCACCACATTCTATATACAAATATCATAGAGCAATCATAACCAGCTGGCCAAGCGTCACAGCCACCTCACTCTACAGGAGAAAAGGTGGGTTCTCCGGTAGGCAGAGGAAATCACCCTAAGCAGGGCCAAGGGTGACAACCAGGAAAGATGCAGCCATGCCATCCGCCTAGTGCAGATCGCTGTCTCTACGACCCTGGAAGCTACCTCGTTGGCATCATAAGATGCCCTTGCTTGGTGCCTTGCTAGCTCCAGGCCACGTGCAGAGAGTGCAATGGCTTGTCTGGTTACCTCCGAATCAGGCAAGGAGGCTAGGAGTTGACCCAGCCTGGACCACAAGAACCTATCACAGGAAGTCTAGTGGGCCTGATGAGCAGAAATTGACAGCAACAACCATGCCGAGTAGAAGGTCCTCCTCCCCCAGAAGTCAAAATCCTCGGAATCTTGATCACGGCGGAGGGCGCGAAGCCCATCGGGAGTGTCCAGCTGCATCAGTCCTGACTGAGGATGAAGCATATGACCTGGAGACTCGGGGGGGGGGGCAAAATACCTCTGGCTCAGATCCCTAGGGGCTGGGACTCCGGAAAAGGGTCTTTGCCAGAACCGCAATGATGCCTCCTGGAAAGGAGTAGGCCAGGCAGGGACCACAAGGGTGGCCCACTGAAGTCGCCTAAAAAGGCACGCAACGAATGCTCCAGATTGTGCTGAGGAGTGCGTGGGGTGATACGAAGGTCTTCCCTCATCCTCACGAGGAAAAGCTGATACTAGGCGAGATCAGCAGCAGGGAAGGTGTGGATGGAAGGTTCCTCTCCCCCAGAAGAGGAGGATGAGGAAGCAGAAGACCTTGGAGATCCAGAAGTTGGCTGCTCAGGGGGAGGGTGGAACACCCACTCGTTCATGGCCCTGACATAAGTATGGAAGTGAGCAGCCGCACCCCTGAACTGTTCCCAGGAGAGAGGTCCTGTAGGACCATGATTGCCTATGACAGCAGGAGATGGCGACAGAGGAATGGGGGACCAGGTCCACAACAGAAGAGGACCGTCCTCTGTCCGGGCAAGAGAGCACACCGGAAGCCTCTAAGGAAGGAGGAGTTCCAGGGAGCCCAACAGCCGACAGCTGATCAACCACGCTGGAACTGCCTAGACCGTGCCCTGAAGAATCCCCCGTGAGGAGACCAGGACTGTGTAAACCCAAAACGATGGTCCCTTCCCTCCAAAGACCAGGGCCCTCTCGAGAAGGACCACCTCATTGAACCCTGGCCCCTCGGCCCCTCAGAGTCCAAGAGAGCCCTCTGCCTTGAAAACACCAGCCTGGGCATCTGGCAACCCTGATCTGTCCCTGAGGAGACCACCCAGGGAGTAGCACCCTCCCCCACTGTGGGCGCTCTGGTCAGCCCTAAAGTTGGGTGATGCAGGCACACCACATGAGGGGGTATCCCAACTGAGGGGGGCAGAAAACCCTCCAACCCTAGGCTGCAGGGCAATAGTGGCCTGGACCACCGCCTGCTGGTCAGCACCCCTGACCCCAGACTTAGTGGCTACCACCCACTCCTCAGAGGGAGGCTGGTTCCGGTCAGCCGAAGTAGCTACCAAGGTGTCCACGTGAGCTGCCAACTCCAAAGAGTTGAACAGCGGGTGTGAACCAGACTTAACCTTCGAAGAGGTAGAGACCCTAGACCGGTGTCAGACCATACGCGGACGCCTGCTCCTGTCCAGACCAAGGGAGGTGCCAGTCCGGGTGTCCACACCAGAGTAGGCACCAAACTCCCCCACAGCACGCAAACAGCGCCGAGAGCAGCAGCAGCACTGGAGTCGATGTCGGCCACGCTGCTGCCCCCCACCACGGCACCGCGAACAGCACCAGGGTCAGGGATGGCGCCACCGACAGTCCCCTCTGTGCTGCTGAGAGCAGCATCTCCCACGGTGCCGTGTACCCACTTGGCGCCGCAATCTGCGCCGGAGCTAGACACGGCACTGTCTCCAGCCTCAGTGCCACGAGCAGTGCCGAGACCAGAAACAGTCGAAGATGGCGCTGTAGAACTTCCCATGGCACCACCAGCGCTATAGGCACCACGAACAGCGTCGACAGCAGAGACAGCGCCATCAGGGCCCACGGCACCACAAACTGCACCAAGGTCCAAAATGGCACTGATGGACGGCGGCGAGGACAGTGCCGACCCAGGCTTTCCAGCCCAAGGAAATGACACCAGGGGAGCCTTCGCCCCCCTGAAAGGGAGACTGCCAGAGCGGTGCCTCCTGCCCACCCACCAGGGGGAACGGACTGGGCCTCCTGCACCGCAGAAGGGGCTTCTGCCATGGCAAGGCCACAAGAGGTGGAAGCCCCTTCTTCCGCAGTCCGTATAGAACCAGGAGGGGACCCGGAGGAAAGACTGAGAGACCGCTGCTTGGCCCGACGAGTGCACACCCATCCCCCAAAAGTTGGCGGAGCTCGTCCAACTTTCCATGCGTGCTGTTCCAGGACACAACGATCCAGAGAAACAGGTGTTGCACGAATCCATGTCGTGATGCGTGAAGCTAGAAGGGGAAGGAAACATTCAATTCAGTGCTTCACAGTAACTGGTAATTGCTATTTTTCTTTTAAACTTAGATTGTGGGCTTTTAGTGACACTGTAATTTATTTGCTGTCTTTACTTAGAATTGTTTTTGGGCTGCTGAAAATTTAAAACATAGCGGTGGTGTATTTATTTGCTGTCTTTAATTGCTGCAAATTTTCGCCCCTCCACCAGCTCCTAATTATATGCCCTGTTAAATCTGATTGACAGGAGCTAAACACAGGGGATAGTAAGGGGTGTGGAGTAGGAGGGGCATAAGGGAAGAAGCCCACTCAGCACCGACAAGTGTTTTGACTCCTTTATTTATTGGTTTATTTTTTTAAAAGAAAAGTATCTGATGATCAGTGGCAGGATTTTAGGACAGTAAATTAATAAAAGGGAAATAGAGCGTCAGTAACAGACAAGTAGTGGAATAGCAGTATAATTTGGGGAGTGGTGCAATGCAGTGGCTGTGGGGCAGCCATATTCAAGAGCAGACCTTCTGGACACTGAGGTGCTGCCTATCTGCATGCATCTTCTCTGGACTGCGAGGTTGAGGTAGCCAGACTCAGAGCGGAAGTAAACTGGGTCAGGAGTACCATCACCCCTATCCAGAGACCACCCAGTCCAATGCAACTGCTTCAAAGGATGCCGAGAATGAGGAGCACTTGGGTGACAGTGGGCTCAGGGAGGGTTAGAGCGGTCTGGCAGAGGCACATCCCAGATCCTATTCCACTCAAGAACTCATATGCCACACTGGCAAATGGGGACAACCAAATAGAGGTACCCAGAGAAGTGGAAGCAAAGGATGTGGAGGTTAGCCAAGGAGGTGACCTCAGCGGGGAGAGCAGTGGACCCCAGAGGAGGAGGAGGAAGCGAATCCTGGTGGGGGACTCCATCATAAGAGGGATCCAGACAGGAACACAGGAGGGGGAGGACAGTGAGGTGAGGTGCCTATCAAGTGCCACGGCATAGAGGGATGGAAGGAAGATCCTGGGGATCACTGGGAAGGCAAGACAGGAGGGTGAGCTGGATGTCATTATCCACCTAGGTACTAATGACCTGGCAAATGGGGAGCCAGAGGAAGTTCAGGAAGAGTTTAGGAAATTGGGGAGGGGTCTCAAGCAAGTAGCTACTTCTGTCACTTTTTCAGAAGTACTATCTGTGAGAGGCAAAGGAGAGCATGGGGTGCATGCATCAGGAACTTTAACTCATGGTTGAAGAACTGGTGCTGTGAGGAAGGGTTTGGATTCATTGGTGACTGGGGACCCACCTGGAGGGATGGAGGTTTGTTCAAGCCTGACGGCCTGCATCCATCCTGGAGGGGAATCCAAGCACTCAATGATAAGTTTAAATGCTACACTGACAAGCATTTAAATTAGCAAAGGGGGGTGGCAGACCAGCAAGAAGGGTACCTACTTGCTCACCCCCCACAGCTAGCAGTGGAACCAGTGAACCGGAGGAGTGGCTATCTCTACAAAGCAGTGTGCAAAAGATGGAGATTAACGCCCAAGAGGTGGACAGGCAGAAAAGGGGCAAAATTCAGCAGAAGGGCAGATAGCAAGGAGAACCAGGGATAAAGGACAACCAAGGAAGGGGCTGGAGTAGAACAGCGAAACAGTCTAGGGAGATCAAATCATGGAAAGCCATGTGTGCCAATGCCAGGAGCCTTAGCAACAAGATGGAAGATCTGGAGGCTGTCATGGTGCAGTCAGACCTGGACATTGTGGCGATCACTGAAACCCGGTGTAATGATAACCACGACTGGGAGATGGCCATACCTGGCTACAACATATTCAGAAGAGACAGGGCAGGTAGGAAGGGAGGAGGTGTGGCACTGTATGTGAAAAATGACATAAGGGCCACAGAGATCAAGGAGGAACAAAATGGGGGAAGAGATAATGTGGTTAAGCAGGAAAGGAAAATGGGGCCAGCCATCCGTGCAGGTTGGTCTTAGACCACCAGTCCAGGGAAGAAACAGATGAGGGCTGATGCTAGCCATCCAAGGATGGCAGACAAGGTGAGGGGTACTGGTTGGAGACTTCAACATTCCAGGCGTGGACTGGAGCATCCCAGTAGCAGCATCAACTAGGAGCAGATTTATCCTGGACTCCTTCAGGTGCCCTCCTCAAGCAACTGGTCATGGAACCAACTCGGCAGAAGGCAATACTGGACCTTGTGCTCACAAACAGGGACAGTGTGATGGGGGTAACAGTGGGGAGCACCTGGAGAACAGTGACCACCAGTCACTGTGGTTTGAAATCACAGAAAGAGCAGAACCAAACCACACAAAAACACGTATCCTGGATTTTAGGGGGGCAGACTTTGGGGAAAATGGAGAGATACTTGAAAGAGGCATTAAGGGGAATGGAGCAGGAATCAGGGGTTGAGGAACAGTGGACAGTATTTAAAATGGGGATTACAAGAGCAACAGAATTATGCATTAAGCAGGTTAGCAACAAGAAGAGGAGACCATTATGGTTTTGCAAAAAGGTAGCAAAGAAAGTGAAAGCCAAAAAGATTGCATTCAGGCAGTACAAAAAGACACAGGCAGAAGGGGATAGGGAGAAGTATCAGGAGAAGCAAATGGAGGCAGGGAGGTCAGTAAGGGAAGCCAAAGCTCAGACAGAAGAACATATTGCAAAATCAGTGGGTAGAGGAGAAAAAACCTTTTACAGGTACATAAGTGAAAAAAGAAAGGCAAAGGGAGGGATAGTGAGACTGAAGAGGGAGGATGGGGGCCGCATGGAGGATGACAACAGTAAAGCTGACATACTGAACAGGCATTTCTGCTCAGTCTTTACTGAGGAAGAGGAGGGTAATGGGTCTGAAGGGAGTTCAAGGGGTGAGAATGGTGCAGAAATGGACATAAGTCCCTTTACACGAAAAAGGGTCCTGAAGGAACTGGAAGTAATAAGAGTTGATAAAGCAATGGGGCCAGATGGGGTGCACCCCAGGATCCTTAAAGAACTAAGAGAGGTGGTGGCTGAACCTCTGGCTATCCTGTTTAGCCGATCACTGGAAACAGGGGAGGTACCCAAAAACTGGAGGACAGCAGATGTAGTTCCCTTATACAAAAGTGGGAACAAAGAGGAAGCGAGGAACTACAGACTAGTCAGCCTCACCTCGGTAGTGGGGAAGATCATGGATGCACTACAGAAGGAGAGATTTGTGGAACATCTGGTTGTCAATGGACTACAGGACCCAAGGCAGCATGGTTTCATCAGAGGGAGGTTATGTCAGACCAACCTCGTTGAATTTTTTGACTGGATGACTAGGGAGGTGGATCAGGGGAGGGCAGTGGACATGGCCTATCTGGACTTCAGCAAGGCCTTTGACACCGTGCCACACAGAAGACTATTACACAAACTGGGGAATATGGGTGTGGGCAGGACAGTAGTGTGGTGGGTAGGTAACTGGCTGGGTGGCAGGACACAGAGGGTGGTGGCAAATGGCTGTCACTCCACAGAGGGAAGAGTGACCAGTGGGGTACCACAGGGATCAGTGCTGGGACCGGTCCTATGCAACATCTTCATCAGTGACATTGCACAGGACCTAGAAGGTAGAATTTCACTGTTCGCTGATGACACACAGCTCTGTAACAGAGTAGACACACCAGAGGGTGTAGACAGAATGAGAAGGGACCTGCAGAAACTTGAAGAATGGTCAAGGGTTTGGCAGTTGAAATTCAATGCAAAGAAGTGCAAGACAATGCATGGGCACAAAAACCCTGGCACAATATATCAGTTGGGGGTGAGGATATAGCATGCACCAAGCAGGAAAGGGATCTTGGGGTTATCATCTCTGATGACCTCAAGGTAGGAAACAGTCAGACAAGGTAGCAGGTAAAGCAAATAGGATGCTGGGATGCATAGGCAGGGGCATCACCAGAAAGAAAAGGGAGGTCATAATTCCACTATACAAGACACTAGTGAGGCCCCACCTGGAGTACACTGTACAGTTCTGGAGACCTTACCTACGTAAGGACATAGACAGGGTAGAGAAGGTTCAGAGGAGGGCAACAAAGATGGTACATGGATTGCATCAGAAGTCCTGTGAGGACAGGTTGAAGGAACTGAATATGTACTCCCTGGAGGAGAGGAGGGAGAGAGGGGATATGACAGAGACATACAAGTATCTTACAGGGAGGAACAGGGTGCAGAAATACACTATTTTTAAGCGAAAAAGATGTTCCAGGACTAGAGGGCATGGGATGAAGTTGGAGGGAGGACAATTCGGAGGAAACAAGAGGAAGAATTTCTTCACAGAACAGGTGGTGGACAACTGGAACACCCTGCCAGAGGAAGTGGTGGGGGCTGAAACAATCACGGGATTTAAGAATGCATAGGATAGACACAGGAATTCTGGAGGTCAGGGGTAAGGGGCAACAGACTTCTAGGAAAACATAAACTGAACTTACAAGCTCAAATGGGCAGACTGGGTGGGCCATAGGCCCTTATCTGCCGACACTGTCTATGTAAGACACGCAAGGCAACAATCATGCTGGTCGGTAACGGAGTACTTGCGGCTGCACGGACACCGACGCATAGAAGGCCGCCACGCTTTCAGCGACATTTTGCCCTCTGACCTAGACATGATTGATAAAGTGAAAAAAAAAACAAAAAAAAAACGACATCACTGAAAATAATAAAGGAACAATCTTACCAAGCAGCGGCATCTGCGAGGGGTGAACGGAACTGACAGGGTACACAGGCCGACAGACCTAAAAACCAGGTCCCAAGTGCACTGTTGCTTGAAGCTCCTCACGAGGTGCGACTCTCACGGGCGGGAGACGGAAGAACTGGTGGATCGACTACACTCAACGGCCAAACTGCAGCGAACACAGTGCGTCGGCCTCGAGGGCGGTGACGATGGTGTGTCAACTCCGCCATATAAAAAAAAAAAAAGAGAGAGCTCTCGTGGGTTCGTGACCTCCGGCCACATACCCAACTGTGATGAATGGTGAAGACTGACACAGATAAGATCATCTGCTAACATACTGGAAACCCCAAATCTGGTGATAGCTGCATTTTCAGGAGCCAAGCATGCAGATGAAGGGACCTGAGGCTGGGATCGACCGTTTTCACGAGCCAAGCATGTAGATGAAGGGACTTATGGTTGGGATGGACCAGGATCCCTTGAGCCTGGGTCAGCAGGCTCCTGCAGTGGGGGAGAGGGACTGAAGGTTCATCCACCAGCTGCTGCAGTAAAGGAAACCATATTTGACGAGGCTAGAATGGAGCTACCAGAATCACGATGGCCTTTTCCATCTGCAGTTCGATTAGCACCCTCTGAATCAAAGGAAATGGAGAGAAGACATAAAGGAACCTCCTGCTCCAGGAGCGGGACAATGCGTCTCGCCAGAAAACTCCAGGCCTGGATAGAGCGAGCAAAACATTGGGCAGTTTTGCATTGAGTGGGTATGCAAACAGGTCCAACTCTGGATGACCCCACCTGTTGAACAGATCTTCTGCAACCAGTGAGAGAAGTTCCCACTTGTGCATGCTGGACGAAGTTCAGCTGAGGCGGTCTGCCAGAGTGTTTAGCACTCCCGGGACGTGAACTGCTGAGAGGGTTAGGTCACGTTCTAATGCACAGTACCACACTCTAATGGCTGACCTGGATAGGGTGTATGACTGAGTCCCTCCCCTGCTTGTTGATGTAGTACACTACACTGAGGTTGTCTGACTGAATCAGCAGCTGACCCAGGAGGAGATGGTTCTAGAAGGCAAGCATGGCATTCAGAACCGCCTGCATCTCCAGGACACCGATATGCAGAGAGGCTTTGATCTGGGACCAACAGCCTTGAGTTTGAAAGTGACCCAGATGAGCTCCCCAGCCCAAACTGGAGGTATCCGTGGTAAAGGAGTTGCTGTGGAGAGGAGAGCTGGAATGGGACTCCTTGCAGCAAGTTGAGGGGGACCATCCACCACTGGAGCACCATGCAGACTGGGGAGGAGACCAGCACTAACTGATCTAATTTGTCTATTTGCTTATCCCACTGTACTCGGGAGTCACTGAAGGATGTGCATGTTGAGCCTGGCCAGTGAAACAGCGGGGATGGCTGCCACCATCAGTCCCAACAACCTCATGTACACCCTGGCAGGGATATAATGGCTCTGGGCCACCTCCTCAGCCTGGGCAATGAAGCACGCCACCCAGTTTTATGGCAGGAAGGCCTTCCCCGTGCCGAATCTAGAACCACCCCTACATACTGCAGCCTTTGGGATGGGACCAGGACCAACTTGGGCAGACTGACTGTAATGGCCAGGGAGAGAAATAACTGAATAGTTCTCTATGAAGTCCTCAGGAGCTGTTCCCCGGATGGGATCTTTAGAAGCCAATCGTCCAGGTAGGGGAAAATGTACAGCCCCTCCCTTCTAAGGGCCGCAGCTACTGTTGCTAAGCACTTGGTAAAGACCTGCGACGCAGAGGACAAGCCAAAGTGCAGCACTTTGAATTGGTAATGCTCGCCCTGGAAAAGCAACTGAAGGAACCTCCTGTGTCGAGGAAACACCAAGATGTGCAGGTAAGCATCCTGCATGTCCAGAGAACACAGCCAGTTACCTTCCTTGAGAAAGGGCATTAGAACTGGCAAAGTTACCATTCGGAACTTTCTGTACTGGACCAACAGATTGAGGTCCTTTAGGTCGAAGATGGGCCTCAGATCCACGCTCTTTGTTAGGACAAGGAAGAACCTGGAACAGAATCCCTTGTTTCTCTGGTGCCTGGGCACTGGCTCGATGGCCTGTTTGCACAAGAGGGACTGTACCTTCTCCCGGAGAAAAGACAGGTGGGCTGAATGGTTAATTGTAGGGCAGATGAGGAGTCTCTGGGGTTGCTCGCTGAGCTCCAGAGTGTGACCCCTTTCTATGATTTGAAGAATCCAGGCATCTGATGCGATGGTTCTCCATTGATTGTGATGGAGGGAGAACCGACCTCCGACCTCCACCTCTTGGCTGGGGACTGGAAGAGGGGGGTCTGGCAAGGAGTCAAGTGAAGGCGGATCCAGCTGCTGGGGCTGGTCCATCACCTCTATAATGCTTGGCAGCAGCTCCAGCAGTGGAGGGAGTGGCAAGGTGATGGAGGCTCTGCATTTGCCTTGGGGCTGAGAGGCTGTCTTATTAAAGGGAGGGCGCTGCCTGCTCTTAGGTTACACGTGATAGAGCAAGTGGACAGATTTGACAGCCCTGCCAGATGCCTGCAAGTCATTAATGATGTCCAGGACATCTGGCCCCAAAAGCTCAGATCCAGTGAAGGGGCATTAAGCACCTTCTGCTGGACATCTGCAGCAAGTCAGATACCTGCAGCCAGGACTGCCTATGGAGTCAAATACTGGTAGCAGCAGCCTTAGCAATAGTATCCGAGATATTACAGAGCCGGCATGAGGTGCTTGCAAACATCTTCAGCAGTTTGCAAGCATTGAAGAACCTCCTGCTTCTGGGTATCTTCTGGAAGGGCTTAGGCAGCGGGCCTTGCCCTTCCTCCAGCTGGTATTCTGGTACTTCACCATATGGGACAGGTAGCTGGCAATCCCCAGCCCAAGGGTGGAGGAGACAAACACTCTTGCCCCAAAGATTAATTCTGTGCGACTCTGTCGGGGGGGGCTAAGGTGCTTGGACACCTTAGCCCTATCATGATCTGTATTAATGGCTATTTAATCTATGATTTGAAGAATCCAGGCATCTGATGTTATGATTCTCCACTGACTGAGATGGAGGGAGAACTGACCTCTGAGCACCACCTCTTGGTTGGAGACCAGAAAATGGGAGGTGGGGTTAGGCAAGGAGTCAAGCTGAGGCGGATCCAGCCGCTGGGGCTGTTCCGTCACCTCTGGGAAGCTTGGCCACAGTTCCAGCACTGGAGGGGGCAGGCAAGGTAGCAGAGGCTCTTCTTTTGACCTGGGGCTGAAAGGCTGCTGCTGGCCTACTGGACGACTTACAAAAAAAGAGGACACTGTCTACCCTTAGGTTGTGTATGACAGAGAGAGAGTGGACAGACTGAATAGCCCTGCTGGATGCCTGCTAGTCATTTATGATATCCTGGACATCTGGCCCAAAAAGCTTAAGAGCCACTGAAGGGGGCATTAAGCACCGTCTGCTGCACATCAGTAGCAAAGCCAGAGACTCTTAGTCAGGAGTGCCTACAAAGGCAAATGCAGGGGGCAGCCCTGGCAATAGTGTCCGAGATATCACAGAGGGCCCGCAAGAGGTGCTTGCTAACATCTTCAGCAGTCTGCAAGCACTGAAGCACCTCCTGTTTCTGCGCACCTTCTGGGAGGGCCTGAGCAGCAGCCTTGTCATTCTTCCAGTTGGTATTCTGGTACTTTACCATATGGGACAGGTAAATGGCAATCCTAAGGGTAGAGGAGGAGTAAACCCTCTTGCCCCAAAGATCAATTCCGCATGACTCTTTGGGGGGGAGGGAGTTAAGGTTCTTGGGCACCTTAGACCTGTTATGGGCTGCCTTTATCACCACTGAATATGTTTCAGCCTGGGCAGCATAATGGGGAAACCCCTGAGGGGCATGATAGTTTATCTGCCATGCGGGGCATAGATGGTACCATGTCAGGCCTGCGCCAGGCTGCTGTAGTAGCATTCATCAAAGCAGGCAAAATAGGAGGAATGATCTTCGAAGGAGGCTCTGGGATCTCCAGGAAATCCACCACATCTTTTCTGGTGACCCCCACCCCCCAGTATGGAAGCCCATGGCTGAGGACAACTGCTTCATGATATTGAAGAAAGTAGGGTCGTCCAGAGGAGACCTAGGAGTGTGTTTGACAGAATCCTCACTCACTGAGGAGGCGGTGGATCTGTCTGAGGAGAGGGGTTCTTCTTCTTCTTTATCATCATTAAGAATAAGATAAGGATGGTACTCCTCGACACCGACCATTCCAATTCAAGGTCCAACGTCCTAGGTACCGACGATGGTCTGCGGGTGGGCAGCCCGCGACAGCAGAGATGGTGTCGACGACATTGCTGTCAATGACGCAGGCAGTGTAGTCCTATATGCGCCTAACAGATGGTTTATCATCAAAGTGAATTTAGTTAGAATTTCACTGAGATCGACGGCAGTCGAAGCCTGCATTGGGGGTTGACGGCACAGGAGTGATGACCCATCAGAAGGGGCCCTGCCAGACCGAAGCCTGGGGAAGCATCAGGCCTTGACGAGATGGCTGTCGACGATGGAAGGAGGGGCCGACGATCCAGAGTTTTACGACTGCCCCCCCCAAAGAGATCAAAAGAAGGTGCTGTTGGTATGGTCTGGTAGGCACAGAGACCTGGACAGCAGATTTCTGTGACAGCGCAGCTGCAGTCAACAAAGTACCCCCGGATGATGAGGAAGAGGCCGATGGGAGCAGTCCCAATCACAGTTTTTCTTATAGCTTTTCCCAGAGGACTTGTTTCAGGCCTTAGCGGCTTGGGAGTTCGATGACCCTGCTGGCGACTGGGAAGTAGGGACCCTGGAGGGCCGCTGCCTGGAACTGGCTACCTGTTGCTCCATGTGGAACTTTTTAAGTGCCTTTTTGTGTTGCCTGAGGTTGGTTCGATTAAACTTCTGGCACAGCTCACAGTTGGAGACTTCGTGGTTAGGCCCAAGAGAGCAGACACGGAGAGAGAGCTCATCTGTAGAGACAATCTATTTTTCTACAGCAGCAGCGATGGAAGAGAGAAGTTGAAGGATTAACTCTCAACATAAACAACAAAACAAAAAAAGGTCATCTCTTTAGATAAGAGATTCCAAATTAGTAAGTATGAAAAAGCCGTTGGTGAAAAATGGCACAAAACTGCAATGAAGCTTCTGTGAAGACCCATGCGCACAAGTCAATGGCGGGAAAGAACTGAGGAGGGAGCAGGGCCGCTCACACCTTTATAAGGTTGACGACGTCGGCAGATGACATCGGTGTGGGTGGCCCCAGATTGCTGAAAATCTTCCATGTGGATCCTGCTTCACTGGCTGTAAAGTTCCTATGGTATGACCGGATGACTGACATACCCCTGAATAAGATCTTTCCTTATCCAGTGAGCACTAATGGCTACATTTACAGTTCAGCAAATATTAGAGGGCTAAGGGAGTTCATTGTTCTGTTAAGAAAACAGCTGGTCTTTACTAATACTAGCACTGATGATGTGGGATGATTTGTGTGCTTTTTATGGCAGTGTGTAGCTTGATGAAATTAATTTTACAGAATCACAGAAATCTGACGGCAGAAAAGGACCTCATCGGCCCATCAAGTCTGCTCTTTCCCCCCTCCCCTACTTATCTGACCTCTTACAGGCACTCTCCTTCCCCTCACTTCCCAATCCTATTATGTCTGTCACATGCCCTCTTAAATCCCTCCACTGTTTCGGCCTCCACCACACCTCCGCTGGTAGTTTATTCCATGCCTCCACCACTCTCTCCATGAAGGATCACCCCCTCACATTGCCTCTGTATCTTCCACCTTCCAATCTTAGGCTATACCCTCTAGTTTTAGCTCCTGCTTCCTTCTGTTCCAGGCATCCACCACTCTTTCTGTGAAGACAAACTTCCTGTTGTTGGTAGAGAAAGTACAGTTACGTAAGAACTTACCGTAACAGTAGATCTTCGAGAACAGCTCTTGCAGCAGGTAACACCATTAGGACTGAAGCCGGCAGGCGTCAGGACACCACGGAAAACTTCTAGCTAGCTATCTTCAGCGGGGACTGCCCCCGACGTTGGTCCCGCCTCCGGCGATCAGGCGTGATACATAGAGGCGGTCCCGCGGACTCCCAGTTCTCCCGCCGGAGACTTCTGGCCGCAGGATGACATCGAAAAGGGAGACCGAGGATCCACCGTCAGAAGACAAAAGGGTATAAGTCCCTGTTAAAGGCTTGAGAAGCCATGCCTCCTCCAAGGGGGAAGGTGGGCGGGAAAGTACCTGCTGCAAGAGCTGTTCTCGAAGATCTAATGTTACGGTAAGTTCTTATGTAACTGTACTATCTTACTTCGAGACACAGCTCTTGCAGCAGGTAACACCATTAGGACTGATTCCCAAGCAGTAGCGCTTGCAAACACTCTGGGAGGAGGAAACTAGAAAGTTCATTCCAAGTCCTGATTCTAGGACAGGAGACCCTGTAGCACAGCCAGGCCGAAGCCGGCTCTTCGCCGTGAAGCGATGTCCAGGCTATAATGCCTGATAAAGGTATGTACAGAGCTCCAAGTGGCTGCAGCACAAATGGCAGAGGTGGAAACGCTACGGTGCTGCAAAGGAGGTGGCCACTCCCCTAGTGGAATGGCCCCGGACTGATCCCGGAAGGGGCTTTTGTTTGATATCATAGCAGTATGATATGCACTGGACAAGCCAGTGAGAAAGGGACTGTTTCGATACTGGCTGGCCCATCATCTTTTCAGCGGGATGAAGATAGGGAGGCATACCAAACTGCCCTAAGGGAAGCAGGTAAGGCAGGCAGGCAAAGTCCCAAACTGAGGAAACACTAGCACTAACAGTAAAGAAGGTGACAAGACTTTCTATAGATACATTAGTGAAAGGAGAAAGTCCAGAGGGGTATTGCTGCTTAATGGAGAAAAGGGAGCATGTGAGGAGGAGGACCCTGTAAAGGCATCTATCCTAAATAGATACTTTTGCTCAGTATTTACTGAAGAGAAGGTAGGGCAGGGCCCACAGCTCAGCATCATGGACACAGGGGAGGGAGGTGAGCACTACTCCCTTCACAAAAGAAAGGGTCCTACAAGAGCTTGCTAAGCTCAGGTGGATAAGGCAATGGGACCTGATGGCATCATCCCAGGGTACTTAAGGAGCTAAAGGAGGAACTAGCAGAGCCATTAGCAGAATTGTTTAGTGAGTCTCTGAGCACAGGAGAGGTCCCAGAAGACTGGAGAAGGGCTTATGTGATCCCGCCTCCACAAGAGTGGTAGCAGGGAGGAGGTGGGAACTACAGACCGGTCAGTCTTACCTCAGTAGTGGGCAAGATTATGGAGGCACTTTTAAGGAAAGGATAGTGCAACACCTGGAATCCATAGGGCACAGGATCCAAGACAGCATGGGTTTGCAAAGGAAGGTCCTGTCAAACTAATCTCATAGATTTCTTTGACTGGGTAACCAGAGTGGTGGACCAAGGGGAGCAGTTGATGTCGCCTACCTTGACTTCAGCAAAGCTTTTGACACTGTTCCACATAGAAGATTGATAAATAAGCTAGGTAGGCTCGGGTGGGTCAGAAGTTGGTCAACTGGGTGGCAAACTGGTTGACTGGCAGAAAACAGAGAGTGGTGGTAAATGGTATACAGTCAGAAGAGATGCAAGTCACAAGTGGGTACTCAGGATCAGTCCTGGGGCCAGTCCTATTCAACATCTTCATTAGTGACCTCAGATGGACTAGAGGGTAAGACTTGTCTGTTTGCAGATGACACCAAGATCTGCAACAGAGTAGATGATCCAGATGGGGTGGGCAGAATGAAAGAGATCTGGATAAACTAGCAAATGGTCAGAAGAGTGGCAACTGGGATTTAATGCAAAGAAGTGCAAAATCATGCACATAGGGAAGAGAAACCCTGAAGCCACTTATAGGCTGGGAGGGGAGTTGCTAGCAGTCACAAAGGAAGAAAGAGACTTGGGCATCATCATCACTGATGACCTAAAATCATCCAAGCAGACCTCTAAAGCAGTAGGTAAGGCTAGGGGGGTGTTAGGGTGTATTAGTAGGGGTATCACAAGTCGTAAGAGGGAGGTAATAATTCCTCTGTACAAGACATTGGTTAGGCCCCATCTGGAGTACTGCGTGCAGTATTGGAGGCCACACCTTCACAAGGACATTAACCAAATTGAGGCAGTCCAGAGAAGGGCAACCAAAATGGTGCAGGTACTGCATCAGAAGACATATGAGGACAGATTAACGGAGCTCAATATGTATACCTTGAGCAAAGGAGGGAGAGAGGTGATATGATCGAGACATTTAAACACCTTAAGGGCATAAACAAGGTGAAAGAGTCTAACATGTTTAAATATAAGAAAAATAGCAGGACAAGAGGACACAGCATGAGAATAGAGGGAGGCCGATTAAGGGGAATGTGAGGAAATTCTTTTCACAGAAAGGGTGGTAGATGCATGGAATAGCTTACCACAAGAAGTGGTGGCTATGAATACAGTGCAGGGCTTCAAACAGGCATGGGATAGGCATAAGGAGCAATACAAATGACTATGAATAGATAGGTCACTGACAGAGCAAAGGCCGATGGCACATTTATAAGGTAGAAAGAAAAATGGGCAGACTGGATGGGCCTTAGGTCCCATATCTGCAAACCAACTTCTATGTTTCTATGTAAAGGAAAGCGAAAAGTTGCTCCGACTTCATGAAGCTTAGTTCTGCTCAGTAGTACCTTAAGCTGCGGTGAACATCCAGGGTGTGGAGCAGCACCTTCCTCTATTAGAATAATTAGGAAGTAGACAGGCAGGTCAATGTCCTGATTGAGAGTGAGTGTGGAGACCACCTTAGGCAAGAATTTAGGATTCGTCCTCAGGGATACTCTGTCCCGGTGGAAAATCACATAAGGCTCCTTACACATGAGAGCATGAAGCTCGGAAACTCTTCTCGCTGACGTAACAGCAACTAAAAACAACGTTTTCCACGACAGAAAACGCAGCTCGCAATCCGTGGCAGGTTCAAAGGGGGGGAGCGTGAGTTGCTCCAGGACAAAGAGTAAGTCCCATGGAGGCACTGGGTCTTTAATGCGTGGCCTAAGATGTAACACCCCTCTCAGGAATTCTCGACAGGCATCTAATTGTGCCACTGTGCGCTGTCCCACCGGAAGGTGATAAGCTGAAATGGCACAGAGGTGCACCTTAATAGAAGAGTAGGCGAGACCCGAACGGAAAAGGGAGAGCAGGTACTCTAAAACCGCTTTCACCAGACAACCTAAAGGGGAAAGGCAGCGTGCTTGCGACCACAGACAAAAATGGCGCCATTTCATGGCGTACGTCGCATGCATTGCCGGCTTTCTGGCTACAGAAAGAACTTCCGCAATCTCTTGCGAGACCCCGTGTCGCAAAATGGCTATGTCTCTAGGAGCCATGCATGCAGGTTCAGTGAGCGCAAGTCCGGATGGACCAGTGAACCCTCCTCCTGAGACAAGAAATGGGAGCTGAATGGCAGCGGGAGCGGAGGTTGCCGGGACAGCTGTATTAGCAAAGGGAACCAGATCTGTCTGGGCCAGAAAGGGGCCACCAGGATCATTGTTGCATGCTCCCTGCGCAGTTTGAGAAGAACTCTCTGGATCAACGGGAAGGGAGGGAAAGCGTAGAGGAATCTGTCCGCCCAGGAGAGGGACAACGCGTCTCGCCAGAAAACACCAGGCCCTGGGTCTAGCGAGCAAAAATTGGGCAGTTTTGCGTTGGATGGGGAAGCGAACAAGTCCAATTCTGGAGTTCCCCAGCGAAGAAACAGATCCTCTGCTACCTCCTGAAGAAGTTCCCACTCGTGGACTCTGGCCTGGGAACGACTCAGGCCGTCTGCAATTGTGTTGTCCACCCCGGGAACATGTACTGTGATCAGGTTCACGCCGTGTCAGATTACCCAATCCCACACCCTCATAGCCTTCCTGCAAAGGGGGTAAGAGTGTGCGCCTCCTTGTTTGTTGAGGTAATACATAACCGCCGTGTTGTCGTGTAGCAGGAGAGTACTCGGCGGGATCTCTGAAATGCCTGCAGGGCATAAAGGACCGCCCTCATCTCTAGAACGCTGATATGAAGGTGAGCCTTCTGAGGGGTCCACGTTCCCTGGGACTTCACCCTGTCCAGGTGTGCTCCCCACCCTAGTCCTGAGGCGCTGTGGTGAGGATTACCCGGGATGGTGTATAAACGGACACCCGTAGAGAGTGTCCCTGGGTTAGCCACCATTGCCAGTCTCTCAATCACAGCGCTCGCGATTCTGACCGGATGCTGCATATGGTCTTGCCTTGGTCCCATTGCACCTTGAGCATCCACTGAGTTACCCGCATGTGGAGCCTTGCGAAAGGGACGGTCGGAATGGCCGCAGCCATGTGTCCGAGCAAGCGAAGGACCGACCTGGCTGGGACGGTCTTCTTCGTCGAAAGATCCCTGATGAGGGATCTGATGCGCTCCGCTCTGTCGTCTGGAAGAAATGCTCTTCCCTGAACGGTGTCCAGGACTGTGCCTATGAACTGCAGTTTCTGCGACGGTACCAGGATAGACTTCTCGTAATTGATTAAGATGCCCAGAGACCGAAACAGATCCTGGGTACTCTGGATAGCCATTAACAACGCCTCTCTGGAGGCAGCCATGAGAAGCCAATCGTCCAAGTACGGGAACACATAATGGCCCTGTCTCCTTAGAGACGCGGCCACGACTGCCATGCATTTGGTAAAGACCCTGGGGTGATGACAGTCCAAATGGAAGTGCTCGAACTGAAAGTGGCGCCAAGAAACTTGAAGCACAGGAACCTCCTGTGCGCTTGAGCTACAGGGATGTGCAGGTATGCATCCTGCATGTCTAGGGACGCTAAAATGCATCCTCTTAGCATGGGAATAAGGCCGGAAGAGTCACCATGCAGAATTTTGTAGGCATCGACATATTGAGGTCGCTGAGGTCCAGAATCGGACGGAGGTCCCTGTTTTCTTTGGAACCAGGAAGAAGTGGAGTAATACCTCGCATTCTCTCTGGTTCTCTGGGACATACTCTGTCGCCCTTTGCAGGAGCGCGAGTATTTTGCCTGATCAGAGGTTTGTGCTGACCCGAGTAACGGGAGAGCAGAGGAGGCCCTCGAGGGTGCCTTTTCTGTGAATTCTAAAAAGTGGCCTCCTTCGACCAACTGAAGAACCCACCGGTCGGTGGTTATGGACTGCCATCCTTGCAGGTAATTCGCAATGCGACCCGACCTTGATGTCCCGTTGATCCTGAGGGGCGGGGGCCAGAAAGGAGTCAGACTGTGGCGGGCGGAGGGCTCGCGGCTGGGCCGGTTTAGCTGGGTGTTGACTCAGCCCGCTGGGTTGCCTACCCTGGCTCTGGGAACCGAGCTCTCTGTTGTGGACCGGGCAGGACTGTTGTCTCTGTGCCCGTCCACGAAAACTGCTTTGGTTCCTATGAAAGGAACTAAGCCTCGGTCGGTACATCGCCTGGACCGACCTCACCGCCTTCCCGGCCTCTTGAAGCTTGGTGATGACCATCTCAGAGGGCTCACCAAAGAGAACTTCTCCCTCGAATGGGGCGTCCATGATGTTTTTGTGGACATCCGGGGTAAAGCAGGAGACACGGAGCCAAGAGTGCCTCCGGAGGCATACACCTGAAGCTGCTGCTCGGGCTGAGGAGTCCGCAGAGTCGTACGCGGCTCGTAGCACTTGGGTCCCCACGTCCGAACCCGTCCGGAGGAGCTGCAACATCTCCTCCTTCTGCTCACCTTCTGGCAACTTCTCAGCCAGATCTAGACCCTGCTCCCACGGGGCATTTTGGAACTGCACCACGTGGGTCAAGTAATTCAGGGATCTGATGGCGCAAGTAGCGGAAGCTTACGTGCGTCTACCCATAGCGTCCAGCTGTTTGGACTCCGGGTCTGGTGGCAGAGTGCTCAAATGTTGCGGTCTCTGGGACCGGTCATGAGAGGCTGTTATGACCAGAGAGTTGGCCTGAGGATGCTGAGCCAAGTACTGGTCTTCCTTTGGAGCCTTGTACAGGCGGTCAGCTTTCTTCGGCATCACCGGGAGTGAATGTGGACGCTTCCATGCTGCCTTGGTGATGTCCACGAAAGTGTCTACCAAGGGTGGCACCACCACAGGCTTGGGGTCCTTCTGCCGAAGATATTTCGCAAGGCGAGCTTCGGGTCTAACTCTTCCGCATCCCATCCCATGTTCTCTTGGACGTGTCTCATGATGTCCGAGAACGAAGGGTCATCCGGAGGAGACCTTGGAAGCTCACGCCGGTCCGGAGAAGGGATGTGGAGGAGATGGGGATCTAGATCCTGTTGAAAACTCTGATCCCGTGTCCTCTGTCAAGGCGACGGCGCGCCTTCTGGGTCTCTTAGGCTGGGTGACCCAGAAGAGGATCTGGAAGGAGGTCTCCTTTTATCTGGTCTCCCCCTTGGAGGGATCCTGGGCTCCCGGGGAGGTGGTAACCGGCCTGCAGACCCGGATGGAGAAGGGGGTGCAGGAACCGGAGGAGTAACCGGTCTAGGAGGAGGAGGAGGTGGGGTGGGGACCATGTCCTTTTTGATGGTATCCCAGCAGTAAGTGAAAAGCTCCTTAACCTCTGAGAAAGAAAGACCCGATGACGGACCGGGTGCCAGTGGCGGCGAGGTCGCGCCGGCTCCTGCGGGGCCTCGGAAGGGTTCCCTGGGAGGCTCGACAGGACCAGGGTCGCCTGGCCTGGTCCTTGGCTGTGTCAACTCCTCCTCTGTAATGGTCTCCTGACAGACATCGGTAGGAGGCGTCGGGGTCCTCTTCTCAATCCGGACAGGCACGGACGTCGGCGGTCGCCTGGCGGTCGACAGCTCTGGGGACCTGTGGCGAGAGGCCGACATCGGGCGGGTCGACGTCGGGTCCGACAGTCTCTTAAGAGAGGTGAGCTCCTTGGTCTTTCGCTGGGGAGGAGGAGGCAAGGAGGCAGACCTGACGTCGGGTTCAGAATGGCGGGAACCCGACTTGTGGTGATGGTGGCGTTCCCCCGACTTGACCAGGGCCTTGGAAGACTAAGGAGGCCTGGAAGTCTTGGCCTGAGAAGAGGAGCCCGAAGATTTTCTCACCGCAGGAGGGGGAGGCTGAGAACTGGCCCGGGAAGGTGAGCGGTCGGACCTGGAGCCGGAACTACGAGAATCAGAGGCCCTAGATGGGGACCTGGAAGGGGCCTTCTCCCTATGCTTCTCCGAATGTTTATGGCCTTCTCCGAAGAATCCTTGAGGCCATGGTCTTGAGTTGTTCTCGAGCAGGAATGCCTGTAGGGCCTTCTGAGCACGGATCCGGTTCTGCTGTTGAAACCTAGGCAAAAGGAGCAGGACCGGTGTCGTGGATCTGAGCCTAAGCACGGACGCAGGCCGAATGTGGATCCTTAAAGGGATCTGCTTCCCACAGGCGCCTTGAAGAATGACCGGAGGTTGGAGAGGACATCAGACAAACTGACCAAAGAAAAACAAATTTTTCGAGGAAAAACTTTACCGCAGCGTTCTGGCGCTAGAATTGGAACTCAAGGGTCGAGACTCTGGAAGTCGACGGGCGGAAAGAACTGGGGAATCTGGGCGGACCGCCTTTATGTACCACGCCTGACGTCGGAGGCGGGACTAACGTCGGGGGCGGTCCCCGCTGAAGATAGCTAGCTAGAAGTTTTCCGTGGGGTCCTGACGCCTGCCGGCTTCAGTCCTAATGGTGTTACCTGCTGCAAGAGCTGTGTCTCGAAGTAATATCTGCCCGCCTTGCAGCCTTAGATCATGTCCCCTGGTTCTGCTGCCCTTCTTAAACTGGAAGAGATTGTCTATCTGCACCTGGTTTATGCCTTTTATGTACTTGAATGTTTTGATCATGTCACCCCTCTCTCATCTCTGTTCCAGGGATACATGTTCAGTTCTTTTAGTCTATTCCCGTAGGATATCATGTGGAGTCCCTGAATCATTCATGTTGCCCTTCTCTGCACTGTCTCTACTTGGTCAATGTCCTTTTTGAAGTGGGGCCTCCAGAACTGGACGCTGTACTCCAGGTGAGGCCTAACCAGTGATCTGTACAGCGACAGATCACTTCTTTCTTCCTTCCTGCTTGTGATTCCCCTCCCAATGCATCCCAGCATACTGCTGGCCTTTAATGCTGCATTCTTGCACTGTTTACCTACCTTCAAGTTGTCTGAGATAATGATTCCCAAATCGCACTCTTGGGTGGAGGCAGCTAGTCTTTTCCCTCCAAGGTAATATGCCTTATTTGGATTTCTTTTTCCCATGTGCATGACTTTGCACTTTTTGGCACTGAATCTCGGCTGCCATGCTGCAGACCATTCTTCCAGTTTCTTGAGGTCAGCTTCCATATTGTTCACTCCTCGCTGGGTGTCGACCCTGTTGCATATTTTGGTGTCATCTGTGAACAGACACACCTATCCCTGTAGTCCGTTTGCTATGTCCGATATGAAAATATTGAAGAGCAGGGGCCCCAATACTAAACCCTGGGGCACACCGCTGGTTACTCTACCCTCTGATGACAGTGCTCCATTTACCTGCACTTTCTGAGTTCTGCCCTGTAACCAGTTTTTGACCCATCTAACTACTTCTGATCCAACTCCTGTGTGGTCTAGCTTCTTTACCAGCCTTCTGTGTGGTACCGAGTCGAAGGCCTTGCTAAACTCTAAGGAGACCAAATCTACCACCCCACTGTCATCTATAACCTTTGTAACACAGTCAAAAAACTCAATTAGGTTTGTCTGGCATGATCTACCCACTGTGAAACCGTGCTGCTTGGGGTCCTGATGGCCGCTAGCCTCCAGGAATGCCATGATCCTCTGTTTGAGTAGCGACTCCATTAACTTCCCCACTATGGATGTGAAGCTTACGGGCCTGTAATTCCAGAGTCCTCCCTGTTGCCCGACTTGTGCAGTGGGACCCTGACTGCCCTTTTCCAGTCTTCGGGTGCCTCCGGAATTTGGTGAATAGTTTAGCCAGTGGGGCAGCCAACTCTAATCTTAATTCTTTTAAGATCCTGAGGTGCATTTCATCTGGCCCCATGGCCTTGTCAACTTGCAGTTTATTTAGTGCCTCCAGAAAGTACAGTTACATAAGAACTTACTGTAACAGTAGATCTTTGAGGAGTGTCTCTTGCAGTAGGTAATATACATGAGTTGTTGCCAAAGGTTGCTGTGGCGCACGGCAGCTCATCTAGCAGCCCTTTTCACCAGGGACTGCCCACACGCCATCAGCTTCCGGTTTCCTATATGAGTGTGGGTGGTCCCTGGTATCCTCAGTTCCCCCGCAGGATTCAGCTCTCAAAAGCGAGGACCGAGGGGAACCCGAGGTACCAAAGGTATCCCAACCCAAAGTCGTTGGACCAGAATTTGTTCTCCTAGAGAAGGAGGAGGATGGAGGGTGGGAACAAACCTACTGCAAGAGACACTCCTCAAAGATTTACTGTTACGGTAAGTGCTTACGTAACTGCACTATCTGCCATGAAGTGGTCTCTTGCAGTAGGTAATGTGCTTGGGATGAATTCCAAGCAATATACCCAAGATGGGTGGCCCTTATAACAGAAGGCCTTGTAGGACTGCTCAGCCAAAGGCCGTCCTACGGCGTGAAGCAATATCCAGGTTGTAGTGCTTCGTGAATGTATGGATTGTGGCCCAGGTAGCTGCACTGCAGATGTCTGAAATGGAGGCTCCTTTAAAGCAAGTCACAGTAGTGGCCATAGCTCTAGTGGAATGGGCCTGGATAGGACCTGGCAGGGGTTTATTGTATTTTGTATAATAAAATGTAATACAATGTGTCAACCAGTTAGAAAGGGTTCTTCTAATAACTGGGAGCTCTTCTTGGCTCGAGGCAAAGGTGATAAACAGTTGCGAAGTCCTTCTAATCGATTTCGTTCGATTAGTGTACTAACACAATACACGACTGACATCTAAGGTATGTAGTAGATGTTCACCTTGGCTGGAGTATCCAGGATAGTATACTGGTAACTCCAGGGTTTGGTTTAGAGTGTGTTCAGACACTATCTTAGGAAGAAAGGAAGGGTTGGTACGGAGTACCACTCTGTCTTTGTGAAAAATCAAGTAGGATTCTCTACACAAGAGCATGAAGCTCAGAAATACAGCGAGCTGAAGTAATAGCCACTAGAAATAAGATTTTCCATGAAAGGAAACGGAGGTCACAAGAGGCTGCTGGTTCAAATGGTTCAAGGGTTAATTTCTCCATTAGAAAATTGAGATCCCACGGAGGACTGGATCATCTAATAGGTGGTTTGATATGTAAAGTATAGCTATGTAAGAACTTACCGTAACAGTAGATCTTCGAGTGGGAGCTCTTGCAGCAGGCTATTACAATCAGAACTATGCTGCAAGCACTAGGACCCTCCGGTGAAACTTCTGCCAGCAATACACAGCAGGAACCGCCCCCGACCCCGGCCCCGCCCCGTTGGTCAGGGTACAAGAGGGGCCGGACCCAGCAGAAGGCCTGACAAGAGAAGGAGACGAAGCATACCATGAAGAGAGTTGGAGAAGAAAACACAAAAATGGATCTACACACCTCGAGGGGGAAGGCGGGTGGGAAGTAGCGCCTGCTGCAAGAGCTCCTCTCGAAGGTCTACTGTTACGGTAAGTTCTTACGTAACTGTACTATCTTACTTCGAGTGGGGGCTCTTGCAGCAGGCTATTACAATCAGGACTAAGTCCCAAGCAGTCCCACAACAAGGAGGTAGACGACCCCGGGAGGCGGAATATGCTGACCCCAGAGGCCTTAGGACAAAAGCCCTTGTAAAACGGCTAGGCTGAAGCCAGCTCGGTGTCTGGAGACGATATCCAAGCTGTAATGTTTGATAAAGGTATGCACAGAGTTCCAGGTTGCGGCCGCACAAATGTCCTGCACGGCGACATTCCGCATGGCAGCGAAAGAAGCTGACACTCCTCTGGTGGAGCGACCCCTAACCGGGCCCGGCAGGGGTTTATTGTGATGCTCGTAGCAAAACGAGACACAGCGAACTATCCATTTAGAGATAGTTTGCTTGGACACCGGTTGACCCAAGCAATATGGTGCAAAGGCCACAAATTGCTGCTCCAATTTACGGTGCTGAACCATCCTTTTGAGGTAATACCTCAGAGTCCTGTGGACATCCAGTGTGTGGAGGAGAGCCTCCCCTCTACTGGAAGGGGAAGGAAAATAAACAGGAAGATCAACCGACTGGTTGAGGGTCAATTCTGAGACCACTTTCGGAAGAAACTTTGGATTTGTTCTGAGGGAAACCCTTTCCCTGTGGAAAACCAAATAGGGCTCTTTACACATCAGAGCCTGAAGCTCGGAAACCCTTCGAGCTGAAGTAACAGCACCCAAAAAGCAAACCTTCCAAGAAAGGTAACGCAGCTCACAATCCGCTGCTGGCTCAAAGAGAGGGAGGGTGAGTTTCTCCAACACAAAAAGGAGGTCCCAGGGTGGGACAGGGTCCCAAATGGGAGGTCTCTTATGTAGAATTCCCCTAAGAAAGGTGCGGGCTACATCCAATTGTGCTAATGCTCTCTCTCCCACGAGAGCATGATAGGCGGAGATTGCCCACCTGTGCACCTTGATAGAGGAGTAACTCAGACCCTTATCGTACAAGGAGAGGAGATACTGTAAAGCTGAGTTCACAGGGCAGTTGACGGGATCCAAACGCTGCGGCAATGCCCAAAGACAGAAACGCTTCCACTTCATAGCGTAGGTGGAGCGAGTAGAGGGCTTTTTTGCTGACACTAAGACCGCCGCCACTTCCGGGGAAACCACGAATCTATGTTGAGCTACGTCTGAAGGAGCCAAGCATGTAGGTGTAAGGATCGAAGATCTGGATGGACCAGCAACCCTTGGTCCTGGGACAGTAACTGCGAGCATATAGGCAGCGGAACTGGAGGTTCCGTGGATAACGGCTGCAGTAGTGGGAACCAAATCTGCCGAGGCCATTTGGGGGCCACTAGGATCATCCGGGCCCCTTCTGCCTGTAACTTGAGCAGTACTCTCTGAATGAGAGGGAAGGGTGGAAAGGCATAGAGAAACCTCCCTGCCCAGCAAAGGGAGAACGCGTCTGGCCAAAAAACTCCAGGCGCATGCTCTCGCAAGCAGAACGTTGGCAGTTTGGCGTTATGTGGTGACGCAGAGAGGTCCAGCCCCGGAAGACCCCACCTGTCGAAGAGCTGGTCTGCTACGGATTGTAGTAGCTCCCACTCGTGCGCTCTGGCACGCGACCTGCTGAGGCTGTCGGCTAGATCGTTTAGGATGCCTGGAACATGCATCGCGGACAGCAGGATGCCCCGCTCCAGCGCCCAGTACCAGACTCTCATCGCCTCCCTGCAAAGAGGATACAAATGAATGCCTCCTTGTTTGTTGATGTAAAAGATGACTACCATGTTGTCTGTCTGAACTAGAAGAGAGCCTGGCACCAGATCCTCTCGAAAAGCCTGGAGGGCGAGAGGACGCTCCATTTCAGTACATTGATGTGGGAGGACTGCTCCTGGTGACCAAACCCCTGGGCTCGATGTGCACCCAGGTGCGCCTCACCCCAGGTCCGATGCATCTGTTGTCAGAGTTCTAACCTGGTGGCTCCAGACGAAAGCTGACCCCTTTCTCCAGATTGCTGGGGTCCATCCACCAAAGCAGAGTTCTCCTGACTGGCTCCGAGATCTTGACCGGGGAGTCTAGATCGTCGTAGCTTTGGTCCCACTGCACCCTGAGCATCCACTGCGGGACTCTCATGTGGAGGTGAGTCAAGGGAGTAACAGGAATGGCCGCCGCCATGTGCCCCAGTAAACTGAGGAAGTTCCGAGCCAGAACTTAAGAAGTTATGGAGATCCGTTCTGCCATCTCTCGCAAGCGAACTCCCCGTCCTGTGGCAGGAAAGCCATGCCCTGGACGGAATCCAGGATCGTTCCTATGAAGGCGAGCTTTTGGCTGGGCTCTGGGGATGATTTCTGTAAGTTCGGGGTGATCCCCCGCTCTCGGAACAGAGTATAAGTGTCTTCGAGAGCTCGCAGGAGGCCTACTCTTGACAGGGCCGTAAGTAGCCAATCGTCGAGGTAGGGGAACACATAGTGTCCCATCCGCCTTAGAGCCGCAGCCACCACTGCTAGGCATTTGGTGAAGACTTGCGGAGCGGAACAGAGGCCGAACGGAAGCACTCGAAACTGAAAATGCTCCCCTTGGAAGTGGAACCTCAAACTTCCTGTGGGGTGGATAGACCGATATGCATATATGCATCCTGCATGTCGAGAGAACATAGCCAGTCCTCTTGGTGCAGCAAGGGAAGGAGTCCTTGAAGAGCCACCATCCTGAACCTTTTGTACTCGATAAAGAGGTTTAGAGGGCTGAGATCCAAATTGGGACGAAGATCCCCAGTCTTTTTTGGGACCAGAAAGAAGTGGGAATAGAACCCCTGACCCTGCTGCTGCAAGGGGACCCTCTCTATTGCTCTCTTCTGCAGAAGGGTCTGTATCTCTCCTTCTATTAGTGGGATGTTAGGAGGAGGATAACGGGAGAGCTCTGGCGAAGTATGCGGAGGAAACTCTATGAACTCTAGCATGTGTCCTCTCCGTATAATATCCAAGACCCACTGGTCTGCGGTAATAGACTTTCGCCCTTCGAACTGAAGGGAGAAGCGGCCCCCAACCGGCTCCCCTGGGTCTTCTGGCGGAAGGGGGGGGGAGGGAGTCATTGGGCAGAGCCGGGATTGGGAAGAGAGGCCTGGGAGGACTTGGGCCCACAGGCGGGAGGTCCACCAGAATGCTGGTTCCCGGTTCTCCTGCGGAAGCCTCCTCTCTGCCCCTGTTGGTTGCCACGGGCTGAACCTTGACTGCCTGAGGACTTATGAAAAGGCCGTCTACGGTGCTGACGTCGCTGGTCGCCACGGTACATCTGGCGGACCGACCAGATCGACTTGCCCGACTCTTGGAGGCGGGAGATCAAAGCCTCCCGTCTCCTGCCCAAACAGCACGGTACCCTGGAAGGGCAGATCCCTGATACCGGCCTGCAGATCCAGGTGAAAGCCCGAGACTCTCAACCAGGCATGGCGCCTGAGGCACACCTCGGAGGCATCTGCCCTGGCTGCCGTGTCTGCAGTGTCATACGAGGCCCTTAGTACATGGGAGCCTACGTCTGAGCCCGACTGGAGGAGGGCCAGGAGCTCTGTTTTTTGTCAGAGTCTGGCATGGTCTGTGCCAGCTCCAGTCCCCTTTCCCACAGCGCATTCTGGTACTGTACCATATGCATCAGGTAACTGAGGGAGCGGATGGAACAAGTGGAGGCTGCATACATTTTCTTGCCCACCTGCTCCAGGTAGTGGGACTCTGGGTCGGGAGGCTGGGAGCCGAGGTGCTTCAGTTGCCGAGACTTATCATGGGCAGCCGTGATCACCGAAGAGTCGGCCTGAGGGTGTTCCGCTAGAAAGGGTTCCGCCTTCGGGCCTTATACAGCCTATCCGACTTCTTAGGAACTGTCGGGATCGAGGCCAGATGCATCCAGGTGGTTCTAGTAAGGTCCTGGAATGTATCCACCAAAGGAGGGATAACCAGAGGCTTTGGCTCTTTTTGCCTCAGGTACTTGGCCAACTTTCGCCGTTCCGGACCCAGGTCCTCTGTGTCCCACTAGTTGGAGGCCTGGATATGCCTCATGACATCCATAAAAGTAGGATCATCCGGAGGCGAGCAAGGCTGGTCCTTCTCTCCCGGGGAGCGCCTGAGGCTGAGAGAGGACGAAGAGGTCGACGATGAAGAGGAGGATCGACTATCCGACTTGGAATAGTCTGACCCCATCCTACGACCATGCCTTCGCTGGCATTGGTAACTAGGGGACCGATGTCGGTCCGAAGACCGACTCCGGTCCCTGGACTAGCGACGGAGCAAAGACTGACGTCGGGAGCAATCTCGCCTGGAGCGAGAAGGGCTCCTGGAGCGTGACCTAGACAGACGTCGGTCACCAGAGTCCCTGGAGCGGGAACGAGCCCTGGAGGGGGTGAAGGCTGGCGTTCTGGTGACTTCCGCGTGGAAGACTCACCCCCCGGCTGTGGTTCTCCCGCAGAGTCCGGTACTGGTGTCTGGGCCGGCGATGGGGAGGACAGCTTGTGGACCTGCCCCCACCAAAAGGAGAAAAGATCCTTGAGCTCATCCTTGGTGAAAATTTCAGCTGCTTGTTTCGGGAAGGAAGTCTCCAGAACGTTGGGGCGTGAAGGAGAGCTCTCCTGAGGGCCCAGGGGGGAGGAGGACTTGGGCGACGGGGACGTCGGTATCTCCACGACTGACCCCACGTCCTTCACCCCTTCGACCGGTGTCGGTGTAGGGACCGACGACAGAGTGACGCCAGGGGGCGCCGGAGAGTCCTTGGTCTCCGGAGGCATGCCTTTAGCAGGTGGCGTCGGTGCCTTAGCAGGTGGGGCCGAAGCAGGCACCTCTAAGGACTTAGTGATGACCCTTAGTGGAGTCACCTTTGGCTTGGCTGACTTCTTCCCCGACGGGCCGGCCTTAGCCTGGGGAGTCTTCGGAGAATCTCCAGAACCCGAGGGACGGGCCTTTTTGGGAGAAGGCCGCGAATGCGAGCTCGACCGAGACCAGTGACGGGACCGACTACGGTCCTTGCTGTGGCGCTTCTTCTCCTTCCTCTTCCCCTATGAGGAGTGCAGATCCATCTTCTGCTCTAGCAGGTAGGCCTTAAGGGCCTTCAGGCGGCGGATGCGGGTCCGGCTGGTAAAGGCCTGGCAATCTGCGCAGATGGCAGTGTCGTGGTCCGGGCCCAGGCAGAAAACGCACCGCCGATGGCTGTCCTTAGCTGGGATCTGCCTCCCGCAGTCACACTTGTTTAAGTGTTCGGGTGATGCCGACCCCCAAGAAGACATTGAACCCGGCCGGGTAAGATAACGGCTGACGTCGGTACTGGAAAGCGGCAAGAGCGAGGGAAACAATGCTCGAGAGCGCCAAAAAGAAAGCAATCGACGGCAGCGGACTGACGTCGGTACCTGAAAACGGTAAACCATCGAAAAGTGAAGGGAAAAATCTTGATTGAAGAGATTCTTTTCGCTGGAATCGCAGACAGAAGCTATTTCTTTCGGCTTCATGTGTGGGACGTGTCGGGAAAGAACTGAGGTGGAGCTGGGTCTGCCCCCTGCTGTGTACTGCTGGCAGAAGTTTCACCAGAGGGTCCTAGTGCCTGCGGCATAGTCCTGATTGTAATAGCCTGCTGCAAGAGCTCCCACTCGAAGTAAGATCATTTCTTTCAAAAACATTTTGGCTAGATGGTGTTGGTATAATCATCTGCCATCTAGCAGTTCATGGAAGGTTGAAATAATGGGCAAATGGACTTTAATGGAAGAATAGCTTCAACCTGAGTTGGATAATGAGGCCAGGTAGTCAAGGACTTTCGTCAGTGGGCAGGAATAGGGATCCAATGATCGAGAAGCAAACCATATGGAGAAGCATTTCCATTTGGAATTATATGTTTCTCTGGTTGCTGGTTTATGTGAGGCCAAGAGAATGTTGACAGAGGAGGACACTTATAATCTGGCTATGAAAGCATCCTCAGGAGCTAAGCGTGAAGATGTAGAGCCTTTAGGTTGGGGTGCAGCAGGGTCCCTTGGTATTGCGTCAAGAAGTCCGGTCTGATTGGCAACGGAACGGGTTCCTGGACTGACAGTTGTTGAAGGAGGGGAAACCATATCTGCCGAGGCTACAGTGGAGCTATGAAGATCATTGTGGCATTGTGGCAAGTTCTAGTTGTAGTTTCAGCAGGGTCTGTTGCAGGAGAGGGACGGGGGGTTAGTACATAAGAAGAGTTCTCCCGGGCTGGGACAGGGCATTTATAGACCATCCCTTTTTGCTTGGGATAATGGAAAAATAGCTGGGGAAACTGTAATTGTCTGGGGAGGCAAACAGATCTATTTGTGGAGTTCCCCAGAGGTTGAAGAGTTTCTGGAGTACTTCCTCGTGAAGTGTCCATTCGTGTATGGAGGACCAGCGACTTAGCCAGTCGGCCAGTAAATTGTGACGTCCTGGTAAGTGCACAGCTGTGACTGTTAAGTGTTGCCAGATGGCTTCTTGCCAGACTGCAAGGGTCTCCATGCATAGAGTGCAGGATTTCGTACCTCCTTGCTTGTTGAGGTAGAACACTACTGGCATGTTGTCTGACTGGATCAGCAACAGTCCTGGAGTCAAGTGGAGTTGGAATGCCTGGAGGGCTGAGCGAACTGCTTTCATCTCTAGCACACTGATGTTAGACTGAGGGTGAGAAGTGGTCCACTTGCCTCGTGTCCGGTATGGACCCAAGTGTGTGCCCCATCCAATTAGGGAAGCATCCGTGGTAATTTGCGTGGGAGGAAGGGACTGAAAGGGCATTCCTTGACGTAAGTTGGTTCTGATTGTCCACCAAGACAGGGCTGACCTCAGAAAGAGAGCGACTCTGACCGTCTTCAAACTGTCCTGTTCTTTGAGACCACTGATTCTGGAGGGTCCACTGAATAGGTCTCATACGAAGATGGGTGCATGCCACCGTAGGGATGGTACCGGCCATGTGACCCAGAAGGCACAGCATTTGTCTGGCTGTGACTATTTTCTGAGTCTGCATGTGTGATGCCAGAGAGATAAGTGTGTCCTGCCAAGTGGCTGGAAGGAAAGCTCTGGCTGAGGCTATATCTAGAACAGCTCCAATGTATTGGAGGGACTGAGTCGGAGTGGACTTTAGCCAATTAACCATAATCCCAAGAATGGGAAACATCTTTAGGGTGGCTTCTAGGGAGATAAGCAGAGCTGTTCTGGAGTCTGCTTTGATTAGCTAGTTGTCTAGATATGGGAAGATAAAATGCCCCTTTTCTTCTTTAGCTGCTGCGACCACCGCCACGCTTTTGGTGAACACCCTTGAGGCTAAATGGGAGTGCTCGAAACCAGCAGTTTTGACCCAGTAGGTGGAAGCGCAGAAATCTGTGGTGGGCAGGGTGAATGGAAATGTGTCTGAAGGCATCTTTCATATCTAGGGCACAAAGCCAATCTCCCTTTTTCAGTACTGGTGTGATGGAAGCTTAAAGTTATCATGTGAAAACGTTTATACTGGATGAAAAGATTCAGTTTTCTGAGATCTAGTATCGGTCTGAGGTCTCCAGTTCATTTGGGTACCAGAAAGAAGTGGGAGTAAAATCCCGTTTGCTCTTCTGAGGGAGGTACTGGAGAAACAGTTTGACCAGAAGAGCCCTCAGTTCCTTCTGAAGAATGGGTACGTGGTCTGAAGGATAATGACTTTTCCGAGGAGGACGGGGGTGGGGATGGATGAGAGATTAATTCCAGAGTGTGACCACTCTCTATAATCTGGAGTACCCATTTGTCTGAAGTGATCATTTGCCAGGCCCCCAAATGGAGGGCAAAACAACCTCCCACAGCCTCAGAGGCCTGGTCGAGGAGGTGTGAGGAAAGCCCTAGTGGGTCACTGGGAGCTGGGCAGCCCGGACCCTCAAGAAGGATGGGGGCGGGCACCCCTGGTGGCAGAGGTGTTGCCTCTGGTGGGTTGAGTACATCCTCTGAAACTGCCTTTGGTATTTTTTGCTTTGTATTTTCCATCTCTTTTGGAATAAGAGAGTATTGAGTACGGTAGGTTGTATGTGGAGTATGGTACATGCCATGAACCGTACGTAAAGTTCTGCCTGATGCCAGTAGGTCAGCTAGTAAAGTCTGAGTACCTGGCCCAAACAATTTAGACCCATTAAAGGGGGCATTAGCTACTTTGTGTTGTATATCAGGTGCAAAGCCTGAAACGCGGAGCCAAGCATGGCGACACAAGAAAATACCAGTAGCTGATAGTGAGGTATCTATGATATCATATCCTGACCTGAGTAGGTGATGGGAGATGAGAGTTGTCAGTTGACACTGTAGCCAATAATTTTTCCCTTTCTTGTGATTGAGGGAGTTTATTAAGCAACTCAATGGCAGAGTACGCTGATATTTAAGCATATGATCCATATAGTTTGAGATTCTGATATTCAGGGCACCGGAGGGGAAAAAACCTTTTAACTCAGATAGTCAATTCTTTGGGATTTCTTATCGGGGGTAAGGAGCTCACATGTTTAGGTCTCTTAGTATGGTCATGAGCGGCAGTAATAACCATTGAATCCGCCTCTGGAATGGTGTCTAGAAAGAGATGTTCAGAGGAGCTTGATATAAACGATCTGCCTTATGGGGAACAGCTGTAATCACTGAAGGTTGATGCCAAGCAGCCAGCATGGCATTCATGTAGGTTGGGATTAGAGGAGGAACTAAGACAAGCTCCTCTGGCAATTCAAGATATTCTGCCATATCCTTACATTGTTTGCCATCTTCTGTGGTAGAGAATCCCGTGATCTTTTGTATTTGAACCATCATTTCATTAAAGGTTGGGTCATCTAGTGGAGATGCTGCAGAAGCTCTAGCAGGTCCTTATCCAGAGAAGAGATTTCCGAATAGGGAGAGTCAGGATTTGGAAAATCCAGTTCTTGGAACTCTTCTTCATCAAGATCACCAGGGAAATCAGCCGGTAATTCTTGTTTATCTGAGAAACAGTCCTCCATGTGAGAAGGAGGGGACCAGGGTGGTATGAGATCCCTGTCATTATGGAAACATTCAGGCAGAGGAGTAGGAGATCAGAGAGGGTCACCCTGCTCTCCTGGGTCAGTGGGCTGGGAGGTCCGCATGGCGTGCAAGATCTGTCGGACTATGTTGGAAATGTCCAATTCTTGAGAAGGAGGTGGGGTAGGAAAGGGGGCATATTGAGAAATAAGTGGGTTTACAGAGGATATAGGATGCGTAGCCTGAGCAGGTCTCGCCCCTGGGTGGTAAAGACCAGGGTCCCGATCTCTGTCCGCCTGACCCCTGTAGGTGGTCACCTGGGAAGGTGAAGGGGCAGTAAGTAGGGTGTAAGCCATAAGTTTCCCGAGGAACATGGGGCCTCGTCGACGGACATGCAGGGGAGAAAAGCAGTAGCGTCACTTAAGTTGTCAGATGCTGTCGACTGGAGAGGAGCCCCCAGTCGACTGAGCAGCCGTGTACTTGACTTCATTAAAAGTGCTGGAAAGCGCCATAGACGAGAGGGTATAAACCTCCGTCAATGGGGCAGCTGTATATTGGGCTGCATTTAAGTGCTGGTAAGCACAGACAGGAGGATTCGAGTCCCTGTTGGCTGAGGTGGGTGTGGAAGCACTGTCGACGGGGACACCTGAATGGGTGGCTGTCGACAAGCGTCGAGGCAGGGCATATGAGGAGGGTTTCTCCTTTTTCTGCCTGGAACGAGAACCAGTGGTGGGGGAGCCCTTGGTACGAGTTCCCTGGTTCTCTAAGAGAGACATTTTCTGCTCCATTAATAAGTGTCGAATTTCAAGCAACTGTTGTCGACGAGCTGCCTGATTGAATTCCAGACAAAATTTGCAAGAACTGGTGTCATGTGTGGGTCCCAGACACCTTACCCAAGAGGTGTGATTGTCAAAGCGGTATATCTTCCTGCTGCAAGGACAGGAACGAAACAGTGCTCGTTTGCTTGAAGAGTCTTTAGACATTCATTTTGTAATCCAAATTCTCATCGATGACTGCTGCACAGACGTTGCTCTAGCTGCTACTCGTGAGCTGAAGACAGCAGGAAAATGAACTAGGATGCCAGGGACCACCCACACTTATACAGGACAGAGGAAGCTGATGTTATGTGTGGGTGGTCCCTGGTGAAAAAGACTGCTAGATGAGCTGGCGTGCACCACAGCGAACTCTGGCAATGACAAGTAGAATACCTACTGCAAGAGACCACTCCGTGGAAGATCTACTGTTACAGGTGAGTAACCTGTTTTTCTAGGATCATGGATATGTTGTTCTGTCCACACTTGTTGGCAGACTCCTGGCAGTTCTCCTGAAGGAGGGAGGCAAGGTGCACACCCCCTAGATGGGAAGCAGAGATTGGAGAACTGAGGCCCCAAAACCAGCATCCCGTGACTCTAGGTCGATGTGGTAGTGGGATATGAAGGTGTTTGCGGACTTCCAGGTAGCAGCCCCGCAGATTTCCTGGATAGGGATACACCAGGAAGTAGCCACTGACAGCAGTATGGCGGGTGGAGTGAGCTCTTACCCCTACAGGAGGCTCCTTGCCCACTACCCTATAGCAGAGATCAATGCATGATGTAATCCATCTGCCAATTGTCTGCTTGACTGCAGGTCTGCCAGGTGCGGCTTCAGTGCAGGTGACAAACAGCTGGCGAACCTCTCCCCGAACTTCAGCTGTCTGCTCCTCATAATAAGAGAGTGACTGTGTCAGGTCCAAACTATGACAGGTCCAAACTATGGAGCCTATACTCGGCCTCCGAGGTGTAATTGGGGTAGTACACTGGCAGAGTCAACACCTGGTTAAGGTGAAACTCCGATACCACCTTTGGAAGGAATTTTGGGTAGGGGCACAGGACAACCTTGTCCCTGTGGAAGACCAGGTAAGGAGACTCAACAGAGATCACCTGTAGCTCCCCAGTCCTTCTGGCTGACGTGACAGCCACCAAGAAGGCAGTCTTCCACGACAGATGTGACATCTCACACCTGTGCATCAGTTCAAATGGCTTGCCCATGAGCTTTGCCAGTACCAGCTGTAGATCCCACGGTGGTGGTGGTGGTGGTGGTGGTGGTGGTTCATGCACCGGAGGGGAAATATGGTCAAGGCCTTTAAAAAAGCGCCAGACCACCTTCTCCTGTGCCACCGTCTGCTGACCGGCTCACGCCCGGTAAGCAGAGATGGCTGCCAGGTGCACCTTACGAGTCGTAGACCGAAGACCCCCTCTGAAAAGGGACCAAAGGTAGTCGAGGATGCTAGTTACTGGACAGGACAAAGGGACCAGGCCCTTGCTCTGGCATCAAATGGAAAATCTTTTCCATTTAAAGGTATAGCACCTCCTGGTAGACTCCTTCCTAGATGCCTCCACAACAGTGAGTACATCCTCGGAGAGACCAAAACTCTCTGAGGATGGAACTCTAGCCGCTCAGGAACCGGGCTGTCAGGTGCAGGGATTGAAGGTCCTGGTGGAATACCCTTCCCTTGATTGACTGATATCAGGTCTGGGGGTACAGTAAGACGCCTCGGAGGCCTGGAGCTGAGGCTGAGGAGATCTGGATACCAGAACTGGCGAGGCCAGTTTGGGACTACCAGGATCACTTGTGCCTTGTCCCTCCTGACCTTGAGGATCACCTTGTGAACTAAAGGAAGTGGAGGGAAGGCACAGAAGAGGCCTGGGGTCCACGGCCTCGAGAAAGCATCCCCCTGCAGAGAGCCCAGCTGAGGGGGGTGGGCATGAAACAGCCTCAGCTTTGCATTCTCCCTGGAAGCGAACAGATCCACCTGAGGTTTGCCCCAGTGGGAGAACAGGCTGTGTACTATCACTAGATGGAGAGACCACTCGTGGGATGCCTCGCCCACACGGCTGAAAGCATCTGCCAGTTGATTTAAGGCTCCTGTCACATGGATGGCTAGGAGATCTGCCTCCAGTCAGCTCATGAGTGTCCAGATGCGGAGCGCTTCCCTGCAGAAGCCGGGAGTTGGTGACGCCCTGTTTGTTGAGATAGTACATAGTCATGGTATTGTCTGTCTGGACTTGCACCACCTGACCCCGAATGAGCTAAGAGAATGCTGACAGTGCCAGCTGGACTGCTCTGAGCTCCAGCAGGTTGATATGACATCAGGATTCCTCGTGAGAGAGGCACTGGTCGTGAGAACGACTGTCGGCTCAGGACAGACAAACGGGATCCCTTCCTGCAATTGTGCTAGGACGGTCCACCACTGGAGAGCGTCCCACATCTTCTGAATCACAGTGACCAGTTGCTCGAAGTGACCATGTTGTTGAGTCCACTGGCTGGCCAACTCCCACTGAAGGAGGTGCATATGCCATCGGGCCCATCGGACCATGGCAGTGCAGGCGGCCACGTACCCCAGAAGGTGCAGGAAGTCCTGGGCAGGGTGCAAGTGCCCAACCAGAAATGACTGGGCAAAGGAGGAGAGAACCTCCACCCTGTCCATCAGGAGCCTGGCTCTGGCTCGGCAAGAGTCGAGCTCTGCCCCGATGAAGCACATCATCTGCAAAGGTACGAGTTCCGACTTGGTCTTGTTAACCAGAAAACCAAGTTCAATGCAGGTATGGCTTGCCAGATCCCTGGACTTCACCTCCTGTCTGCAGGAACCCGCTATGAGCCAGCTGTTGAGATAGGGGTACATTCTGACCCCTTTATGGCGAAGATGGGCTGCCACCACTGCAGTACATTTGGTGAAGACCCGGGGGGGGGGGGGCAGTGACAGGCCGAACGGCATGGCTCGGAACTCGAACAGAGCTCCCTCTGCTTGAAAACGGAGGAACCTGAGGTGACACGGATGGATCGGGACGTGAAACAACATGTCTTGGAGATCCAGAGAGCAAAACCACAAGTTCTGCTTGAGAGATGGCATGATCTGAGACAGAGTTACCATCCTGAACGTGCGTGACCTGAGAAACTGGTTCAGGTTGTGCAGATCCAGAATAGGGCACCAGCCCCAGCCCCCCCCCGGCGTCCATTTCGGGATCAGGAAATACCTGGAAATTAACCCTGGGTTGTCAGGGGGATACGCGACTCTGGCCACTACCTCCTTACGGAAGAGTTGGCTGATGTCTCGGAAAGCCGACTGAGTGTGCAAGGAACCATATCCTTCCGTGGGGCGTGGGCTTGGCTTGGTGGGTACTGCTCGAATTTCAGAGGCAGCCCCTGGCTGACCACTTCCAGAACCCACCTGTCCATTGTAACAGCAGACCAGGCGGAAAATAAGTGGCGGAGCCAGCCCCCCACGGGAGGACCCAGAGCTGGTGTGATGGGTATGGGGTTGGCAACCCCCATCCCGTCACTGTGCAGGCTTGGAGGAGGGGGATCCAGTCTGGGGACTACAGGACCAGTTCCTCAAAGACTTCACAGACGCCGAGGAGCCCCTGACTACGCTGAGGCGCTAAGGTTGAGCCTGCTGCTATTGCTGCCCCAACTGGAAATGGGGCTGCTTGGCCGCAGGGGCAGAAGGCTGAAAAGGCTTTCTTTTCTGCTTTTTGGAACCCTGGGATTCCTTCTGAGTAGAAGTCACAGAGTACAAGGTGGCACTGGACTTCTCTATGCGCTGGAGGTGACTATCCACTCCTGGACCAAAGATGTCAGTATCCAGGAAGGGGACGTCCGTCAGCTTGTGCTGAGTGTCTGCCGTTAAGGTGGAGACCCTCAGCCAGGCCCTGCGGCGCATGGCAACCGTGGCTGCGACCGAGTGGGCGCAAGAGTCCCCGAGGTCCAGAGCCGTCTGGAGTTGCTGCTTCACAACTGCCTGGCCCTGGTCGAAGACCTGCTTGACTGTGGTCTGGAGGTCTGCGGGGAGGTGAGGAAGAACCTCATCAAGACAGCCCAGAAGGGCGTGAGAAAAATGCGCCATGACGACGGCCGAGCCTGATTGACAAAGGCCCAGCGAAGAGGCGGCATAGACTTTCTGGTCCGAATGGTCCAATTTTTTGGACTGTTTGTCCTGGCGTCTATCAGTGTCTCACGAATTATCCCAGCACCTGAACACAGATTCACTTACTTCTTCCCCACCTTGCGCCTCCTCTTCTCACTCCAACCCCACTCCCCCTTATTTCTCCCTCACTTTTTTCTCTCTTTGACTCATTCACTTCTATCTGTAATATGTCAATGGCTCTCGCTGCACCTTTCCCATATTCCCCTCCTTTGTTCTGTACCCCATCTACTGCTGTTCAGAACTGTAGCACTTGTTTAGCCTGGATGTTTTTTAATCCAGCCTGAATGTTTTTTTTTTTAAATCCCATACATGTACATGCTGTTATACTATAACCATGCCTATATAACTCAACGTCTTGTTTACTCTGTATTGCACCTTCTTTGACGTGGAACCTTTGTAAAAGAGCCTTGGCTCAAAGGTACTTGTAATCCTAGATTTAATAAATAAATAAAAATCCCTCGGCTGAGGGTGCTCTATGAACTCGAAGGAACTTATGGGTACTGCATACTTGGCGTTCGGGCGGCTGGGAGCAGGGTGCTGCCACGGCTCAAAAGTCCGGACCAACAGTGGCCTCGGCCACTGGGCATTCATCCGTCGTCGAATCCCCTCGCTTGAGGATATCAGTGAGGGGGTATTCGGCCCATTTCTGAATGGGTTCTAAGGGCATCCCTCGTGGATTTGGAGATGAGATGGAGGATGCCCATGAAGGAGGTAGGACCGTCCTCTGTCGAAAGACTCCAGACGGATTCCTCATCAAGGGGGTGAGAATGTAGGTTGGAGTTCTCAGAGTCCAGACAGACCGGGCGGCCACCAGTCGCCCTCTACCCGCCTAGGATGGGTAGGGAGTGAGGGTGATGGATAGCCTATGCAGGAGGCCCAGAACGGGCAGAGACTCCATAGAATGAGCCCCCGAAGGAGGCCGCTTAAGTGGCAGTTCCACCACAAATCGGTGGAGAGGCCGGTTTCGGCTGAGCTGGAATGGTCTTGATTGGCTCCGCAGGTGGAGGAACGATACAAACCAGCTCCTAAAGAGTCGTCAGCCTATAGGGCGACAGCTAAATAATGGCCATGGTAGAAGCCAAGGCCAACTTCTGGCAGGACAAAATCAGCTGCTGCCACATCAAATCCTCGTAGCATCGACGCAGTTTTCGCTGAAGTTTTTCTTCATCCGAGGATGAAGAGTGGCGGCGGCACCGCTTTTTGGAGTGCTTATGCGTCTTCTTCAGCCGGTCGGTCGAAGGGGTCTGAGACCTCTACTTGGACCATCCGGGGACCAATGGGTCGCTCTGAAGCAGCGGGAGAATCACGTGCTCCTGGTCAGGGACTGAATTGCGAGGGTTTCCAGCGCCTGGGTCTCCTCCTTGGTGGGAGCAGGCAGAATAATCTCTACCAGGTCGCTGTCCCGCATCTTAGCTGGCCTGATGGGGGTACCAAAAAGCCAGTGGCCGAGGCTGCAACCTTGACCGAAGTCGAGACAGAAGATTCCTGGGACCGAGATCTCTCACGGTCCAAAGAATGTTGTTGGAGAGATGATCCTTCCTTGTGTTCCTTGTCCTCCTTATGGGACCGCGAGGTGTGCGCGCCTGAGGGGTCCTCTCCCTTGGTAGGGAGGGACTGACATCTCCGGAAAGAAGCCTGAGCAGGTGAAGCCCAGATTGGGCGGGATGAAGATCGACACAGAAGAGGAACGATCAGTGGCCCGAGCCGCCTCCTCTTCGAATGCCTTCTGTTCCAGCTGCTCAGCAGACCTTGCAGCTGTGGAGACCGCCCAACGGGCTTCCTTGGATTTGACCGGCGGGTCCAGTTTCTCTGGTCTGCCCAACTGCAGTCATGTGAGATGGTAGTCCAAAATGTCTGTATGAAATGCACGACACATTTTGCACACCTACGTATCATGATCGTGACCCAGGCAATAAACGCACGAAGCATGTGGGTCAGTCCGAGACATCTTTTGCCTGCATGGGGAGTGTCGGAAACCAGGCGAGGACTTGTCCTCCATCATGGTCGAGATCCTGTATTTCTAGGGACGTGGATATGTCGCTCAATCCACACTGTCTGGCAGACTCCTAGCAGTTCTCCGGGAGGAGGGAGGCAAGGCGCGCACCCCCGATATCTACTATCCAAAATGCTAGCCAATGGACAGGGAGAGGGGTCCAACCCCTTGTCCTGATACCAAATGGAGAATCTCTTCCATTTAAAGGCATAGCATTTTCTAGTCTACTTCTTAAGGGACACCTCAACAACGTTGAGGACCTTGTCGGAAAGACCCAAGGCCTGGAATTCTAGCCGCTCAGAAACCAGGCTGTCAGGTGCAGGGATTGAAGGTTCGGATGGAGAACCTTCCCCTTGTTGACTGAGATCAGGTTCGGGTGGGCTGGAAGCTGCCTTGGGAGCCTGGAGATGAGGCTGAGGAGATCTGGGTACCAAAACTGGCGAGGCCAGTCTGGGGCTACCAGAATCACCTGCGCCTTGTCCCTCTTTGCCTTGAGAAGCACCTTGTGGATCAAGGGAAATGGAGGGAAGGCGTAGAAGAGGCCTGGGGTCCACGGCCTTGAGAAGGCATCCCCATGCAGCGAGCCCTGCTGAGGGGGGAAGGCATGAAACAGGTTCAGCTTTGCATTCTCCCTGGAGGCGAACAGGTCCTCCCGAGGGGTGCCCCAATGGGAGAACAGGTCTTGAACTACCTCTGGCAGGAGAAACCACTTGTGAGATGCAGCGCCTATCCAGCTGAGGGCATCGGCCAGACTGTTCGAGGCTCCAGCCACATGGATGGCTAGGAGAGCCGCCTCCAGGCTGATCACGAGAGACCAAATGCGGAGAGCTTCTTTGCACAAAGGCAAGGAGTGCGTTCCGCCCTGCCGGTTGAGATAATACATGGTCGTGGTGTTGTCCATCTGTACCTGAACCACTTGATCCTGTACAAACGGAGCGAAGGTGGTGAGGGCTAGTCGATCCGCCCGAAGCTCCAGCAGGCTGATGTGGCATCGAGACTCCTGAGGGGACCAGAGGCCTGGGCCCAGAGCTCCCCCAGATGGGCACCCCAACCCATCAAAGAGGCGTCAGTTGTAAGACTGACCGTTGGCTCGGGGCGGACAAACAGGATACCCTCCTGCAGATAAGCTGGGACAAGCCACCAATGCAGGCCGTCCCACATCTTCTGGGTCACGGTTACTGGCTGGTCCAAAGGACCGGAGTGCTGTAACCACTGGCGGGCCAGCCCCCATTGCAGGGGACGCATATGCCAGTGGGCCCAATGGACCACGTTGGTGTAAGCCGCTATGAGACCCAGAAGACGAAGGAAGTCCCCAGCAGGGCGCAACTGCCCAACCAGAAATGACTGGGCAAAGGAGGAAAGGACCTCGGCCCTGTCTGCCGGGAGCCAGGTTCTGGCTCGAAGATAGTCGAGCTCTGCCCTGATGAACTGAATCACCTGCGATGGTACGAGTTCCGATTTGGCCTCGATCAGGAGACCATTTTGAGAGCAGACCTGGAGGGTCAGATCTCTGGACCACTCTACCTCCAACCTGGACAGAGCTATCATCAGCCAGTCGTCCAGGTAAGGGTAAACCCGAACCCCTTGGCGCCGCAGGAATACTGTCACCACTGCCATGCATTTGGTGAGGGCCCTGGGAGCTGGAGAAAGACCGAAGGCCATGGCCCGGAACTCGTAGAGGGATCCCTCTGCTCTGAAGCGGAGGATCGCCGATGTGATGGATGAATTGGAACATGAAAGAATGCGTCCTGGAGATCCAGAGAGCAAAACCACATGCCTAGTTCCAAGGATGGTATGATCTGAGCCAGAGTGACCATCCTGAAGGTGCGCGGCCTTAGGAACTTGTTCAGGTCGTGCAGATCGAGAATGGGGCGCAAGCCCCCTGTCCGTTTTGGGACCAGAAAGTACCTGGAAACAAACCCTGGGCATGGAGGAGGATCCTCACCTCGCTGATCACCTCCTTTTGAAGGAGCAGAACTATGTTGGCTCGATGAGCCGACAGAGGCTGCGGAATCGGTAGCCCCCCCTTCCCCCCGAGGAGCGACGGCTTGATAGGGAGGGGTCCGCACGAATTCCAGAGGCAGACCCGTGCTGACCACTTCCAGCACCCAATGGTCCGTGGTGATCGCGGACCAGGTGGAAAGGAAGTGGCTGAGCCATCCCCCCACGGAGGGACCCTGGGGTGGAATGACGAGGTTGGGGACGGCACCCCTCAACCCATCACTGGGCAGGCTTGGAGGAAGGGCCAGCCGAGGAGCCACCTGGACCTTTCCCTCCAGGCTTCCTGCTGGAGGAAGCAGCAGGCTTGGCCTTGGCATGCCAAGCGTGAACCTGCTGACCCTGTTGCTTGTGCTGCTGGGCTGGATGTGCCGCAGGGGTGGAAGGGCAAAAGGGCTTACGCTGTTGCTGGCGGTCTTTGACCTTCTGGGCAGACGTGACAGAGTCCAAGGTGGCACTGAACTTCTCGATCCTCTGGAGATGGCCCTCCACCCCAGGTCCGAACAAGTCTGTGCCTCAGAAGGGGACGTCTGTCAACTTGTGCTGGGTATCCGCCGTGAAGGTGGAGATCCGCAGCCAAGCTCTGTGGCGCATGGCTACTGCGGCTGCTACTGACCGGGCACAAGAGTCTCCAACGTCCAAGGCAGTTTGGAGCTGTTGCTTGGCCACCGCCCTTCCCTGATCCCGCACCTGTTTGACCATTGTTTGAAGGTCAGCCAGGAGATAAGGAAGCATCTCATCCAGGGAACCCATAAGGGGGTGTGAAAAGTTTTCCATCAGTAAAGCCAAGCTAGCCTGTTGAAGACCTAGGGAGGAGGCAGGGTAAACTTTGCGCCCGGAGTAGTCCAGTTTTTTGGACTCCTCGTCCAGGGGCTTTTCTACGTCTCTAGCGTTTCCGAAGCGCCAGAAGACGCTACTGGTTACCAGCCCTTCAGCTGAGAGGTGCTCTGAAAAACTGGAGAGGGAACCGGTGGGGACTGCGTACTTGCGAGCCATCCTGGCCAAAGGAACAGGACAGGATGCAGGCCTCTGCCACAACTCCAGGGCTGGACCAGCAATGGCCTCGGCCACTGGGAAGGCCTCCGTGGGGGAATCCCCTCGGTCCAAAATCTCCGTGAGGGGATATCTGGCCCGTTTCTGCACCCCAGTAGACTGAGATGAGCTGAAGAATTCCCAGGAATGAGGATGGGCTCTTGTCCACCGACAGACTCCCGGAGAATTCCAGGTTGAGGGGACTGGAATACAGGTAGGAATCGTCTGACTCGGAGGAGTCCGCGAACAGCTGTCGAGCGCCTGAGTCACCCTCCACTCACCGAGGCTTATTGGGGGTAAGGGTGACAGACAACCTGTGGGGCAAGCCCTGACCCGACCGAGAATCCTTGGTCGGGGCCCCGGTCTTCGGTTGCGGGGGCGGTGGTTCCACCACAATGGGTGGAGCAGCCGGTTTTGGCCGAGCAACCGGTGCTGGAGTTGGCTCCTTGACTAAGGAGCAGATGGCGAGACGTTGCTTCGGCCGTTAGCCACTTAATGGCCGGAGAAGGTGACGGAGTCGGCTTGTTGCCAGCCAAGAAGAGCTGCTGCCACATCATGTCCTCATAGTGCTGAAGCAACTTGCGCCGGAGCCTATCCTCCAAAGAGGACGAGCGGCAATGCCACTCCATGATGCCAGGACTGAGACTGCCGATGTCGGCGGGACCTATCCGACACGGAGGAGGACCAAGACCATCGGGGTCGCCGATGGTGGGGCGAAGGGGGGGATGGGGAAATCCCCACTCATCCCCCGGTTCAGGGTCCCTGACCGGGGACTTCGGCATGGGAGGCCGAGGCAAGTCCTCTGTAACCACTGGGGGTACCGGTCAAAGAGGGTTATCTGCTTCTCCAGTTGACAACCCGTCCAACGGGTCAAGAAAAATCTCGACCGCATCGACGGGTGTCTCGTCCCGACTGACCTAACAGGGACACCGAAAAGCCAGCAGTCTTAGCCGCAACCTCGACCAAAGTCGAATGCAGATGCTCCGGGGAGTGAGATCTCTCCCGCTCCCACGAACGTCGATGGTGGGACTTACCTTTCGGTTCCTTTTTCTTCAACCTACTCATGTGAGTCCCTGAGGGCCCCTTTCTCCCTTGGTGGAGAGTGACTGACAAAGCTTCTTAAAGGAAGCTGTGTAGGAGGAGCCCAGGGAGGGTGGGATAAATGCCGACGAAGCAGAAGCAGCAGCCTGGGCCGCCTCCTCCTCGAAGGCGATTAACTGCTCCAGCTGCTACGCGAAGCCCTCAGCCGCGGACACCACCCAATGGGTCTCCTTCGACTTCACTGGAGGAAACAGTTTCTCGGGGCACCCCAGTTCGAGTCAGGCAGAGCAGTCTTCCAGAACCGAAGCTGAAAAAGACTTGCAGAGATCGCAGGCCTGCGGATCATGGGCAAGCACCAGGCAGTAAATGCATGTGGGTCGGTCCGAGGCATCTTCTGCCCGCAAGGGCACCGACAGAAGCTGGGTGTAGATTTTGCATCCATCGCAGCCGCCAAGGAAGTAGGAGACTTAAGTCTTGTAAATTTTAAGCTGATTTTCAGAAAAACCAAAGGATTAGGATCCAGGCCTAAAGTCGCAAGAGCGCTAAGAAGGGAACCTGAGTTTCCAGCAGTAAGGAAGATCTGGTGTCATGGGGCAGAGCCGAGAGTTTTACCACCCGAATGGGTGGGAGGAGTCAGCTTGAAGACTTTCCGGCCCAACTTAAAGCGGCAAGGAACCAGCCAGATAGTGTGGATTGAACAACATATCCACGTCCCTATAACACAAAGCAATTACGAGAAAGTCTAATGAGTCTAAGTTTGAGTAAATCCATAGATTTATGCGCCAGGACCTACAGTAACACATGAGCGATAAGGAGGGAACCTGAATCTTCCAGCGGAAAGGAAGATCTGGCGTCATGGGGTGGAGCCGAGGGATATACCACCTGGGTCGGTAGGAGGAGCCAGCTTTTAGACCTTCCAGCAAGATTGTTAAAGGGAAAGGACATGCCAACAAGTGTGGATAGAACATATTCATGATCATAGAACTGAATGTTTGTCTGTAGAGGCAATCTTCTTTCCACAGCGGTAGTGATGGAAAAGAGAGGAAGAAGGATCAACTCTCAACATAAACAAAAGAAGAAAACTTTTGAAAAAGTGACTTTTTACAAGGTAAGTGAAAAAAACCATAGGCTGAAAAAAGGCGTGAATACTGTGACGGAGTTTCTGCAGAGACTCATGCAACAAGTCGACGGCAGGAAAGAACTAAGGAGGGAGTGGGGCCGGCCACACCAATATAGGGTTGGTGATGTCGACAGATGAAAATATTCCGCATGGATTCCCCTTCACCAATGGAGAAGGTTCCTACGGTGTTACCTGATGACTGAGATACCGCTGAAGGAGCTCTTACATTCCAGTCCCTCGTGCAATGCCTACCTCGGCGGGGGTGGTCCCCTACCTTGTGGATTTCCAAGCTGCGAAGGTCCATCGAGAAGCAGGTGTTGCAGTGGTCTATGTCATGGTCCACTCCAAAGTGGGTCCAGAAAGAATCACGTAGGTCCCGAACTGCCATTTCTTCCACTGGGGCATTGAGGCATTGGGGGAGAATCCATTTTCTTGCTGGTTTCGTTCTGTTTCTTATGCCCCGGGATCCGGGCATAATTGGCTCACAGAAAATAATAAAAAATCATCAGCACAAATACTGCTGGCGTGCTAATAGTGATGCCTGCGACACCAATGTTTGGGGGAATCAGAGCCCACAGCGCCTGGCCCTTGGTGGAAGCAAGGAGAAAGCAGCTCGATGAAGAAAAAAAAAAAAAAATTCAGGGGATGTGGCACACATCGGGTTATGTCACGTGGGAGCAGCGGTGTGTGCCATTACATCATTGTGTCCCGTCTCCGGTGGCCAAAAAAAGGAAAAACACCGGCCACAGGATGACGAGGAGTACCCGAACAGCTGGCATGCCGCCAGAACCGGATCCGTTCTGTGGTTGTGGATGGGGAAACCACACCGGGGTGTGTGTGTGTGTGTGTGTGTTATGCCCTGGGGGAGAAGACGACAATTCCCAGCAGATGTTGTGGTGATGGGGCTGGGATGCTCCTCTGAAGGAGGGCCGACCGGGTTGGGGGGTGAACAAAAATAGAGCTCAGCGCCATACAGAGGGGATAGGAACAGCAATGAAAAGGCATGCAGAGATCAGAAAAAGTATACGGCGTTCAGCTAATGGAGACAAACAGAACTGAAGGCCATGACGCAGTAGAAAATGGCGAATGCTCCCACGGAGTACATTCCAGGATGGCAGGAAGAAAAAAAACTAAGGTGGCAATGGGGTCGGCGTCAGTTACTGGCCAGTGCATGAATGCCATGTCATACGTCCGTCTCGTGGGCGGTGTCTTCTCTGATATCAGCCCCCTGCCACCAAAACCTTTAAAGGCATATGCTCCTGTGAGGTCCTGGTGCCTCTAACACAGACCAACCAGTGATGAATGGTGAAGACTAATTCTTGGAAGATCTTCAGTGTCTACAGTGGAGATGGTTCTGGCACCGTGAATGGTACCAGAAGGGGGCCTAGTCTTGTAGCCGAATCTGCACTGCTCAAGTACCAGCCTTAGTACCAGGAGCCAGGAGGCACCAGTGTGCAATGCCGAGATGCCCACCGGTGACGATCCAGAGTGTAGCTTTGGCTTCTCCACTGGGGAAGTCCGCTGCCCCAAAGGGCCGATGGACTAGGAGAGGTGCTCAGCCGGCCTCCCAGAGGAAACCAACTGTCCACCTGACCCCTACACCAGGGTCTCCGACATCTCGGTGAAGAAAGCATGTGGAGTGCAGTGGTTTTCCTCAGTATGTACAGTGCTGGGAAGGGGTGCGGGGGAAGAACCAAGGGACCTTACCTCGGTGTTCCTGGTGCAACTCCTGCCGCTGAAGGTGGGTGGTTCACGGCCCCGCATCCACACCTGCTTCTCAAGGGCGCTGTAGTCCATGGAGAAGCACATGTCGCACCTTTCCATATCATGGTCAGCATCAAGGTAGGCCCAGCAGCTGTCATGCCAGACCTGAACAGCAATATAGACACCCCAAAGGAGCACCGAAGCATTTTTGGGGCCTGCTGTGGTGCTGGCTTCTGCTTGGCCTTTTTTTTTTGCTCCTGAGAACCAGACATGGTGATGTGGTAAAACAACAATAAAAAGGTAAGAACAGAGTTCGATGCCACACTAGAGCGAGAATTAACACTAAAATAATAAACGGCACCAAACTGAGAAAAGGATGACGTAGTTTCAATGATGAAGCTCCCACTGTTCACATTTGATGGCAGGAAAACCAGACCTGAGGAAGGGAGGGAAGGGGTCGACGTCAGTTACTAGCCAACACATGAATGCGACATCACTAAGTCTGCCTTGTGGGCAGTGCCGGTATGGACGTCAGTCCTCTAGGCTGCAAAAGACTGCTCCCGCTGCGTCCTAGTGCCTCTGTTTTAGACCCGTAAGTGGGAATGAACAGTGAAGACTGATTCTCAAAAGCTCTGAATTTTTAAACTCAGAATATGGAAAGTCAAACAGAAAAAGGTTAAAACAAAAAAGTGAGGCTGTGAAGGCCGAGACCATAACATAAAGGAGGAATACAGACGAACTTAACAGTATTACGTTTTCAATAATATTAATAGATGTAAAGGAAGGTTTATGTTTAATGTAAAAGGATTAATGCCACCTTTCGCACACCAATTCAGCCAAGTAACAGAAATGATGGTGAAAGTTAATTTACTTCTCTTCACTTATCTGACCTATTGGAAAGTCCTTGTATTCAAAAGGTAGCACTGGTAGCAACCTCTGGAGCTGCAGCAAAAAGGCAGGCACCAGCAAGTCACAATGGAGCTGGGCTAACAGAAATGAATGCGGGCAACCAAAAAACATATGGTAAAGATAAAAACTTTATAATAACTGGGGAGCGTTTTCTCCCATAGGAAACCCTGGTTATAATTCGCTGTTATAACCCAACACATGCCGGGTTTCCTCGCTCCATGCATGCGTCTGCCTCCGCTCACATAGCCCGCCGACACCTGCCCACAGCTGACTCCACCACCATCACTTGGCGGTAAATAAGAACAGGTTACTCAACTGTAACAGTAGTTCTAGTTGTGGTATATGTTGTTCATCCACACTTCTTGACATATCCCTTTCCCCTTTAAATCTTGCCGGAAAGTCTTCAAAGTGGCTCCTCCCACCCACCCGGGTGGTAAATACCTCAGCTCCGCCCCATGAAGCCAGATCTTAGCCCACTGGAAGCAAGGCTGTGTGCCTAAAGCCGGGGAGGTCGAGTGTATGTGTGGATGAACATATACCACTTCTAGAACTACTGCTACAGGTGAGTAACCTGTTCTTCTAGTAGCGTGGATATGTAGTTCACCCACACTTCTTGGCAGACTCCAAGCAGATCTCCGGGAGGAGGGAGGCAAGGCGCATACCCTCTACTTTGGAAATAAAGACTGGAGAACCGAGGCACCAAAACCAGCATCCCGGCGTGACTCAAGGTCGATGTGGTAGTGGGTAATGAAGGTGTTTGCTGACTTCCAGGTAGCAGCCCAACAGATTTCCTGGATAGGGATGTCCCTGGAAGCAGTCACCGATGCAGCAGTACGGGCGGTAGAATGAGCTCTTATCCCTCTGGGAGGCTCCTTGCCCGCCATCTCATAGCACAGACCTATGCATGATGTAATCCACCTTGCAATGGTCTGTTTGGCTGCAGGTCTGCCAGAAGCAGCTTCAGCGTAGGTGACAAACAGCTGGCAAACCTCTCCACGAATTTACGCCGTTCTCTCCTTATAAACAGGAGAGAGCACGTCTAAGGTCCAGAGTATGGAGCCTGTACTCAGCGTCTGAGGTGTAGTTAGGGTAGTATACCGGCAGAGTCAACACCTGGTTAAGGTGAAACTCTGATACCACCTTCGGAAGGAATTTCGGGTGAGGATGCAGGATAACTTTGTCCCTGTGAAAGACCAGATAAGGGGAGTCCACAGAAAGTGCCTGGAGCTCCCCTGTCCTTCTGGCTGACGTGATAGCCACCAGGAAGGCAGTCTTTCACAACAAATGTGAGAGCTCACACTTGTGCATGCGTTCGAATGGCTTGCCCATGAGCTTTGCCAAAACCAGTAACAGATCCCACGGAGGTGGAGGTTCACGCACCCAAGGAGATATGTAATCCAGGCCTTTGAAAAACTGCCTGACCACTGTCTCCTGCGCCAATGTCAGCTGACCGGCCCGCAACCGGTAGGCAGAAATGGCTGCGGGGTGCACCCTAAGGGTCGATGACCGGAGACCCCCTTTGGAGAGAGACCAAAGGTAGTCTACAATGTTAGCCACGGAGCAGGATAAGGGGTCCAGACTCTTACCCTGGCACCAAATGGAAAGCCTTTTCCATTTGAAGGCATAACATTTCCTGGTCGATGCCTTACGAGATGCCTCCACCACGGTCAGGTACCAGGATGTGAGGTGCAGGGACTGAAGGTCCGGTTGGAATACCTTCCCCTGGTTCAATGATATCAGGTCCGGGCATGTACAAAGCCATTCCAGGGGTCTGCAGCTGAGGCTGAGGAGATCTGGGTACCAGAACTGGCGCAGCCAATCTGGGGCTACCAGAATGACCTTCGCCTTGTCCCTCCTCACCTTGAGTAACACCTTGTGGATCAAGGGAAATGGAGGGAAGGCGTTGAGGAGGCCTGGGGTCCATGGCCTCCAGAAGGCATCCCCCTGCAGCGAGCCCTGCTGAGGGGGGCGGGCACGGTACAGCCTCAGCTTGGTGTTTTCCCTGGAGGCAAACAGGTCCACCAACAGTTTACCCCAATGGGAGAACAGAATGTAAGCTACCTCTGGATGGAGAGACCACTCGTGGGATGTCTGGCCTATGCGGCTGAGAGCAACCGCCAGCTGGTTCGAGACTCCTGCCACATGAATGGCTAGGAGATCTGCCTCCAACTGGCTTACGAGGGTTCAGATGCAGAGCGCCTCCTTGCACAGCAGACGGGAGTGCGTGCCGCCCTGTTTGTTGAGGTAGTACATGGTCGTGGTATTGTCTGTTGGGACTTGAACCACTTGACCCCGAAGCTGAGGAGCGAAAGCTGACAGTACCAGTCTGACTGTTCTGAGCTCCAACAGGTTGATGTGGCATCGGGACTCCTCGGGCGTCCAGAACCCGCTGGCCCTGTTGTCCCTCATGTGGGCTCCCCAGCCCATGAGAGAAGCATCACTCGTAAGGACGACCGTCGGCTCGGGGCAGACAAACGGGATCCCTTCCTGCAACCGGTCTGGGGCGGTCCACCACTGGAGAGCGTCCCATATCTTCTGGGTTACAGTGATCAGCTGGTCGAAATGACCGTGGTGCTGAATCCACTGGGCAGCCAGCTCCCATTGGAAGGGGCACATGTGCCACCTGGCCCAACAAACCACTGAGGTGGACGCCGCCATGTAACCCAGAAGGCGCAGAAAGTCCTGGGCAGGGCACAAGTGCCCAACCAGAAATGTTCGGGCAAAGGAGGAGAGAACCTCCGCCCTGTCCGCCGGGAGCCGAGCTCTGGCTTGACAGGAGTCAAGCTCTGCCCCGATGAAGCCCATCACCTGAGACGGCACGAGTTCTGACTTGGCCTCGTTGATCAGGAGGCCAAGTTGGGAGCAGGTTTGGAGAGCCAGATCCCTGGACCTCACCACCTCCTGAAGGGAGGAACCTGCCAAGAGCCAGTCATCGAGATAAGGGTAGCTTCGTACTCCGACGCTGAAGATGGGCTGCCACTACTGCAATGCACTTGGTGAAGACCCATGGGGCTGATGACAGGCCAAACGGCATGGCTCAAAACTCGTACAGGGTCCCCTCGACCGTGAAGCAGAGGAACAGCTGATGGGATGGACCGATTGTGACATAAAAGAATGCATCCTGCAGATCCAGTGAACAGAACCACGTTTCGCTCCAGGGATGGTATGATCTGGTTCAGAGTTACCATCCGGAAGGTGCGAGACCTGCGATATTGATACAGGTCGTTGAGATCTAGGATGGGGCGCCAACCCCCCGTCAGCTTGGGCACCAGGAAGTACCTGGACACGAAGCCTGGGTCTGTTGGAGGATCCGGCACTGGAGCTGAGCTATGTAGTCTCGGAGAGCTGACTGGGTGCAAGCTGAGATCCCTTCCTCCTGTGGGGCGCGGGCTAGGCTGGGAGGGTACTGCTCAAATTCTAGAGGCAGTCCCTGACCGACCACTTCGAGAACCCACCTGTCTGAGGGGATATCGGACCAGGGGGGAAGAAAGTGGCGGAGCCGTCCCCCCCATGGGAGGACCCAGAGCTGACGTGACTGGTGTAGGGGTGGCAACTCCCAACTGAGCAGGCTTAGAGGAGGAGGCTCCTGGACCTGCGCCTAGGCCTCCTTTACGGGTCCATTGCGGACCCTGCTTGGGCCTTGGGCTCCAAGCTTGAGCCTGCTGCTGCTGCTGACCTCCTTGATAGGAGGGTTACCTGACCGCAGGGGAAGAATGCCGAAAAGGCTTCTTCTTTCGCTTCTGCTGGTTCTTGCCAGAAGAACCTTTTGCAGAAGTAGCATCCAAGGTGGCATTGGACTGCTCTATGTGAAGGTGACCGGCCACTCCTGGACCGAACAGGTAGGTGCTTAGGAAGGGCACATCAGCTAACTTGTGCTGAGTATCTGCCGGAAAGGAGGAAAGCCTCAGCCAAGCCCTGCGGTGAGTGGCCACTGCGGCTGCTAAGGAGCAGGCACAGGAATCCCCGATGTCCAGGACTGCTGTTTTGCAACAGCACGGCCCTGATCACAGACTTGCTTTACTGTGGTCTGCATGTCCGCTGGGAGATGAGGGAGGACTTTGTCTAATGACCCTAGGAGGGCATGAGAGAAGTATGCCATTATAACAGCCGAGCTGGCCTGATGAAGGCCTAAGGAAGAGGCCGCATAGACCTTACGGGCAGAGTGGTCCATATTTTTGGACTCCTTGTCCGGGGGTCGGTCAGCGTCGGCTGAGCTACCAGTATGCCTGATCACCAGGCTCTCGGCCGAAGGATGTTCTGTGAACCCCGCCAGGGACCCCATGGGCACTGCATAATTGCGGGCCATACGGGCAAACTGTGCTGGGCAGGAAGCCGGATGCTGCCAAAGCTCAAGGGCCAAGCCAACAATGGCTTCGGCCACTGGAAAGGCCTCCGTCGGGGTATCCCCCCTTTTGAAAATATTCGTAAAGGGGTACTCCACCTTCTTCTGGATGGACTCCAGGGGCATTCTGGTGGATTCGGAGATTAGGCGGAGAATGCCCTGAAAGGAAGAAGGGCCTTCCTCCAAACCCGCCACGGACGACTCATCATCCCCAGGATGGGAGTGCAATCCGGTGATGTCCGAGACCGAAGAGTCGGGATACAACGGCCTCCTGCCGAGGGCAATCTGGCACGACTGTTATCGACAGATGTCAGGGAAGCCCGGTGTCTGTTCGGTCCTCTTACGAGGGAGCCCCTCCCTGAGGCTGCTTAGGCGGTGGTTCTACCAGAATCGGTGGAGAGACCGAGAGAGGCCGAACCGGGATACGGGCCGGCCCCACAGACAGAGGAACTGAAGACTTTGGTTCTGGAGGGGTTGGCATCGGCCTAGGAGGCGGGAGCCAAGTGATGGCTGGGGTAGATGGGGCTGGCTTCTGCTTGGACAAAACCAGCTATTGCCACATTAAGTCTTCACAGCGTCGACGAAGTTTTCGCCAAAGCCTCTCCTCGTCCAAGGAGGATGAAGATCTGTGGTGGCGCCTCTTTTTAAAGTGCTTATGACTTTCTCGGCAGTTTGGCTGAGGGGGTTCTGGACCTCGATCGAGATTGGGAATGCCGACTCGTTCGATCAGGAGACACTGGAGTCAGTGAAAACCGAGGGTCCGGAACTGGGTCCTGGATGAGGACTCAAGCGGGCTGGGTCTCCTCATCCGAGAAGACAAGGACCAGAGTCTTTTCCAAAGAATCGTTGACCACGGTCGGCGACAGACGGTCGATTGGGTCGAGAGAAATCTCCACCTCGTCGGCCACTTCCTCGGTCCCTTGGCCAGAATGAAGATCTGTGAAACCGGCGGCCGAGGATGCGATCTTGATCGAGACTGCGTGTTCCTGGGACTCGGACCTTTCTCAGTCCCTAGAACGTCTTCTCTTGGTCGAAGACTTAGGGTCCTTATCCCTCTTCCGAGGGCAGGAGGAGTGCGAGCCCGAGGGCGCCTCACCCCTGGTGGGGAGAGACTGGCACAACTCCTTAAAGGATCCCGCAAACGTGGACCCAAGGTTGAGCGGAACAAAAAAGCATCGATTGGCTGAAGCTTGAGCTGTTTCCTCCTCAAATGCCTTCATTTGCTCCAGCTGCTCGGCGGACCCCATGGTCATGAAACCGCCACTCATTTCCTTCGCATACCGGCGGGTTCCTTTTCTCCAGTATCCCCAGTTTTAGGTGTGCCTTGTGGTTGTCCAGGACATTGGGATGGAAGGCCAGGCAAAAAGTGCAAGACGAGGTGTCATGTCCAACACCTAAGCAATAAATGCACGTTAGGTGGGGATCGGTGTGCGAAATCTTCTGGCTGCAGGTACACCGGCGAAATCTGGGGGAAGATTTTTTCCTCCACGTCTGATGCGCTACAATCGGAATCACTAACTCGAACGAGTTTTAAAGTAAGTTTTGGTAAAAACTGACGCTTTGAATCCAGGGCCTACGAATTGCTGCAAGAGCACGAGGGAACCTGTATCTTCCAGTGGAAAGAAGTTCTGACGTCATGGGGTGGAGCAGAGGTATTTACCACCTGGGCGGGTGGGAGGAGCCAGCTTGAAGACTTTCCGGCAAGATTTAAAGGGGAATGGGACATGCCAAAAAGTGTGAATGAACAACATATCCACGCTCCTAGAAATGTAAAATAAAAACAACTTGCCTCTCAGCAGTCCAGTTTGACTCCTTGGTTAAATCTTTTAAAAAAAAAGATGAAAACAAAAGCTTGTGGCAGCCACTTGGCTGCGCAGGCAGCAGACCGCTGACAGCTTTTCATCGGGACCGGACTGCGGCTGTTTATTTTATATAACTGCTGTGGTGAGAAAACGCTCCCCAGCAATTATATAAAACATAGGTTTGTGTGTTCAACCTGAGGTTTTTTTTTTTTTTTTAACACACATTCCTCGGTGTTGGATGCTTAAATAAACCCCGAGAGCACAGCATCCAACACCTCGGGGTGTCTGTAAACACTCAAACACACAACCCCATGCATTACTCTATATATTACTTATAAAGAATATATATATATATATATATATATATATATATAAATATTTATTTGTGCCATATTTGTGAGCATATTTCAGTTATATTTTTCCTTCCTGGGAACCAAGAGTGAGGATATTGAAATATTCTCACTCTAGGTCCAAATATACAAACTCATGTAGAATGTTCGGCCTCAGTAGCAGTTTTAACTGCATTCAAATGTGAATAACTTTAAAATGAAAAATAATAGTATTGTACTGTGAGTACAAAAGTTGTTCAGCACAAAATATCTACAAAATGAGTGGTGTTTCATTTATAGCCACCTTTGATTTTTTGTTTTATATAATTAGCAAACAACCAGCAGAAAATTACATTTTTATTTCCACTTTTTTGACAAATGCGACTAACTTTAAAATGAAAAATGACAGCATGGTACTGTGAGCACAAACTTTGTTCAGCACAAAAATATCTACAAAATCAATGGTGTTTCATTTATAGATGTCTTAGTTTTTTTTTTATAGTTACCAAAAAAACCAGCAGAAATTTTTTTTTTTCACTCTAACAAACCAATGCAAGCAACTTTAAAATGAAAAATGACAGCATGGTAGTTTGAGCACAAACGTTGATCAGGACAAAAATATCTACAAAATGAGTGGTTTATATTATCGATACCTTTTAGATTTTGTCTAATCAGCAAAAAAACTGGCAAGAAATGCATTTTTTTTTTTCACTTTTTTGGAGGTATGGCATAAATGGAATACACTACCTCCCTACTGGAAATATTGTCGATATTTTTTGTTCTCGTGCCAACTGACCCGATGACATCACTCATGGCTTCGGCACGTATGATGTTATTCGGTTAACTGGTACTCAAACAAAAAATATCGACAATATTTGCAGTAGGGGTGGAGTGTGTGTGTGTGTATATATATATATATCTATATATATATATAAACATATACACACATATATATATACACACACACACACATAGCTTTATAATTATTAATTTATTTTCAGTTAGCCCAGCCTTGTTGTGACTTTCTACTGGAAAGTGCCTGGTCCCGAAAGGAATCTCATGCTATGAATTTCAATCATGAAAGTTAAAAATCTAAAGAAAGAAACACTGAATAACTACATTCATTTTCCTTCTTTACTAGGAAGTGGTGTATTGTGAACATATACCTGCTAATTTATGTGGTATTGAGGTGGAGTGCTTTTTAAGAATAGCTTCATTGTAATTCTTTGGATTTGTTTCTCCAAACAAACGATTCATTTCTTGCATTAAGACTGTTCGAACTGCATCTGGTGATTCTTTATCTGTAGAGACTGAATAAGGAAAACAAGTACAGTACATTACAAGCATGTATTAACATATGGAATCATTCTATTTAAAGTACTGTAATACATTTTTCCACATTTACACTTGCCTGCAGTTGTGTTTTAGCTGCTATAATTTTTTTTTTTTTTTAACAAATTTAAAGCAACAAGGGAAATAAAACAGTCTTCCTGTCTGATGCCAAGGAAAGAACAGTTACGTAAAAACTTACCATAACAGCAGATCTTCGAGGGGATCTCAGTCATCAGGTCAAACCGTAGAAACGAGTCCCCAGTCGGGGGGGTGGGGGTGTAAGCAAACTGAGGCCCAAGACAGAAGGCCCTGAAGAACGACCTGGCCAAAGCCTGCTCGGGCTCCGGAAGCAATGTCCAGACTGTAGTGCTTGGTGAAAGTATGGACGGTACTCCAGGTAACAGCAGCACAAATGTCAGCTGCTGAGACCCCTTTGAAGCAAGCTAAAAAGGTAGCTATGCCCCTCGCGGAATGGGCTTTCACCTCCTCTGGCAATTCCTTTCCATGTTTGTTGTAGCAGAACACAATACAATAGGCCAATGCCCTCTCTTCCTTGGGCAAAAGAAACAAAAAGCTGCTTTGACTTTCTGCAGTCCTTAGTTCACAGCAGATAATACTTCAGCATTCTGCACACATCTAATGTATGGAGCAGTGCTTCCCCTGGATTGGTGCATTCTGGAAAATACACAGGGAGGTGGATAAACTGGTTCAGGTTACACTCAGACACCACCTTGGGGAGAAACTTAGGATCTGTGTGCAAAGACACCCTGTCTTTGTGAAAAATCAAATAAGGCTCCTCACACCAGAGAGCCTGAAGCTCAGAAATTCTTCGAGCAGAAGTAATACTAACCATAAAATGAAAATTACGTACCTACCGTAATTCCTGATCTTTTTGTATATCTTCATCATTCATCGCCTTTGGGTAATGTGGCCGGAGGTCACAACCCCGCATGAGCTTTTTTTTTTTGGATGTGTGGAGTTGACACACCATCGGCGCCACCCTTGAGGCCGATGCACTGCGTGGCGCTTTCGGGTTGGCCGTTAGGGCGTTGTGACCCCACCCTCCTGCCAGTTCTGAGTCACTGTAGAGTAAGAAAGGGTTGGGAGGGAGGGACAAGGAAGCCCAAGGACAGATAAAGGAAAAGATATACAAACTAAAAGGAGAAATAAATGACCGAGAGGACAGAAGGAGAGTTAGAACTCAAAGGGGAGTGGGAAGGGGCCCCAATCTCTGGAAGTAGAAGAGGAGGGAGGGAAGAATTAGAAATTGGGGGGAGGGGGGGGAGACATACCCTGAACCTTTGACCTGTCTCCAGATTGTATAGAAACTGCAAACAAGTAGCCAGAAGGCTGCACTGCCAATAAACCCCAACATAAGCAGAAGCGGCTATACTGGAAGAAAACACAGGGTACAGGGCTGTACTCCGCCCAAAACCAAATTTGGAGGTAAGAAATAAAGTTTCTTAAATTAATTTGAGGGTTGAGTCCCTAAGGACAAGAATGAAGGAAAAGAGAAAGAGAGAGAGAGAGAAAAAAGGAGAGGGCAACCACTAACCCCCACCCCACAGGGGTGGAGCCGAGGCACTGAGGAAAGAAGTGCCCTCTCCCCCTTGACCGGATGTAAAACTCTCCCTCTGTGCCCAAGGTCACCCCGCTCTGAACCAGCGGAAAGGAAGGGGGGTCACACAGAGGGAGGGGGACCCAGAGACTGAGGCCCCAGGGGGATGGAGGGTGGGATTTGTGATGAATGGTGAAGATACATTGAAAGATCAGGAATTACGGTAGGTACGTAATTTTCATATCTTATCTGTGTCAGTCTTCACCATTCATCACCTTTGGGTGAGTACCGAGCCCCTCCGAAGGGGGCCCTAGACCCTAAAGGATCAAGTCCCTTAGCTCTCAATCGGTGACACGCTGGGAGAGAAACCTCAGGGTCTGGAGAGGCCCGAGACTGGGAGAGTGAGACGGGGACCCCTGAGGGGCAGGAGGTTGCCCGGACAGATGCCAATCACCCCACGGGAGAAAAGATGGATTCTGGCATCGCGGAGGAAATCACCACGCCGGGCCAGGGTGACAACCGAAAGACGTAGCAATGCCGTCCGCCTAGTGCAGATCGCTGTCCCTACAACCCTGGAGGCTACCTCGTTGGCGTCGTAAGATGCCCTTGCTTGCTGCCTTGCTAGCTCTAGGCCACGTGCAGAGTGTGCAATGGCTTGTCTGGTTACCTCCGAATCAGGCATAGAGGCTAGGAGTTGACCTAGCCTGGACCACAGGAACCTATCATAGGCAGCATAGTGGGTCTGACGTGCAGAAATTGAAGGAAGCAACCCTGCCGAGTTGAAAGTCCTCCTCCCCAGAAGTCAAAATCCATGGACTCTCTATCTGGGGCGGTCACGGTGAAGGGTGTGAAGCCTGTCGGAGTGTCCAGCTGTGTAAATCCAGACCGAGAATGAGGCAAACTACCACCTGGGAGACTCACAAATACACACTCTGCCGCAGATCCCTAGGGGCTGGGACTCGGAAAGAGTTTCTTGCCAGAACGCAACACCTCCTCCTGGAAGGGAGCAGGCCAGTGGGGGCACCACAAGGGTGTCCTCACTGAAATCGCCTAGGAAGGCGCGCGTCGAATGCTCTGGAATGTGCTGAGTGGGTGGGGTGACATGAAGGTCCTCCAACGTCCTCAAGAGGAAACGCTGATACTCCATGAGATCAGTAGCAGGCGAGATGTGGACAGAGGGCTCCTCTCCTCCTGAAGAGGAGGATGAGGAAGTGGAGGACCTCGAAGATTCAGTGGCTGGTTGCTCAGGGGAGGCTGGAACACCTGCCTGTCCATGGCCCTGAGGTATGAAGGGAAATGAGCAGCCACAGCCCTGAACTATTCCCAGGACAGAGGTCTGCTAGGGCCAAGAATGCCTGGGAGAGCAGGAGAAGATGACAGAGGAGTTGGGGCAGAGCCGACAACAGGAATGGACTGTCCTCTGTCCGGGCAAAAGAGTGCACCTGGGGCCCCATGGGAAGAGGAAGCTCCGGAAAACTCAACAGCAGACAGCTGATCAACCATCCTGGAACTGCCTAGGCTGCGCCCTGAAGATTCCCCCCTGTGAGGTGACCGTGGATCTCCAGAAGGATGGTCTCCTACCTCCAAAGAACAGGGCCCTCTCGAGGGAGAAGAAGGATGGAGGTCCCACCACGACCTTCCCGAACCCGGTGGGTCCCAGGCACGCCGGTTTAACCTCCCACCCATTCGAGTCTGAAAGATCCCTCCTTCGCAAAACGCCAGCCCAGGCAGCTGACAACCCTGGGAGTAGCACCTTCCCTCCTGTGGGTGCTCCGACCAGCCCTAAAGTTGAGCGATCCAGGCACACCACATGAGTGGGTACCACCACTGAGGGGGCAGAAAACCCTCCAAAGCCATGCTGCAGAGCAATAGTGACCTGCACCACTGCCTGCTGGTCAGCACCCCTGACCCTGGAAGGGAGGGGGATGCCCGCTCCACAGAGGGGGGATGGCTCCGGTCAGTCGAGGAAACTACCAGGGTGTCCACGTGAGCAGCCAACTCCAAAGAGACAGACAACTTGTCTGAATTAGAGTCCGACTCTGCCTCCGAGGAGGTGGAGACTGAAGTCTGATGCCAGACAGTATGTGGACGCCCGCTGCCATCCCGACCAAATGGGGTACCAGTCTGGGTGTCTGCACCAGAGCCGGCGCCCAAGCCTCCAACTGCACTGTGAACAGTGCGCGACGAAGACAAGGCGCAGAGGGTGGTAGCAGCATCGGAGCTGGTGCCTGCCACAGCGCCATCTCGACCCATGGCTCTGCAAGTGGTTCTGAGGTCAGAGACAGCGCCGACGATGGCACTGACAGCTCCCTTGGCACCGCAAGCAATACCCCCCACGGCGCTGTGTCTTCGCTCAGCGCCGAGGTGAGAAAGGGTCAAGGACGGCACTGTAGAACCTCCCACAATGCCATCAGAACCATCAGTGCTGCGAACAGCATCGACAGCGCAGAGTGATGGACTGGCGCAGATTACGGTGCCATCAGGGCCCATGGCACCGAGGCCCAAGACGGCACCAACGGACGGCGCCGACTCAGGTTTCCCAGCCTAAGCAGACAACACCGTGGGGAGCCTTCACCCCCGAAGGGGCGACTGGCAATGCGGTGCCTCCTGCCCACCTCCCAAAGGGGACAGACTGAGCCTCCTGCGCCGTGGAAGGGGCTTCTGCAACATCGAAGCTACTAGGAGCAGAAGCCCCTCCCTCCCTCCACGGTCCATACAGAACTGGGAGGGGACCCAGAGGAAAGGCTGACAGACCCTGGCTTGACCCGACGAATGCGCGCCCGTCCCCCGCAAGTCAGCGGGGCTCATCCAACTTTCCACGCGCATTGCTCGATGACAAGACGGTCCATGGAGAAGCAGGTATCGCATGAATCCATGTCATGAAGCGGGCCAAGACAAGTGAGGCAATGGCCATGCTCGTCGGTGACGGAGTACTTGTGGCCGCACATGCACTGTCGCATAGGGGGCCGCCCAGTCTTTAACAAAAGACTCAAGGTCGCTAATAAATAAAGGAACAGTCTTACCAGTAGCGTCGAGTGGTGGCGAGAACGGAACTGAAAGGAATACAAGCGTTTTCGGCATCGAAGAAAACTCTGCGTCTAAGGCTTTTCGGAGTCGAACTAGGCCTCTACCACAGCAGCTCCACATGAGGTGCGGCCCTTTGGCAGAAGACAAAACTGGCGGGAGGGCGGGGTCGACAACGCCTAACGGCCAACTTGCGAGCACAACACAGTGCGTCAGCCTCGTGGGTGGTGCCGATGGTGCGTTGACTCCGTCCATCAAAAAAAAAAGCTCCCGAGGGGTCATGACCTCTGGCCACATTACCCAAAGGTGATGAATGGTGAAGATTGACACAGGTAAGATCAATGCTTTCCATAAAAGAAAGCATAGCTCTCAAGTCGCAGCTGGCTCAGAGACAGGGTCAATTTCTCCTGAATAAAATTTAAATCCCAAGCCGGGACAAGGGCACGGATTGGAGGTTTCAGGTGCAGGATGCCCCTGAGAAAAGTACAGGTCACATCTAACTGAGCACAGTACAACCATCCACAGGCTCGTGAAAGGCAGACAGCCAAAATGTGCACCTTGAGGGATGAATACTGGAAGCCGGAGTCTGCCAGAGATATCAGGCAGTCCAGAATCTGGCTCACAGGACAGGAGAAAGGGTCCGATGGTGCTTGGCAGCCCAGATGGCAAATCTCTTCTACTTCATGACATAGGAGGCCCTAGTGGTGGGCATCCTAGCAGCCACGAGGACGTCAGCCACCTTCTGGGAGATTCCAAAGTGAGAAATAGCTGTGTCTTCAGCAGCTAGGCATGCAGATGCAGGGACTTGAGATGTGCATGGACCAGGGTCCCCTGAGCCTGCATCAGCAGATCCCTGCAGAGGCACCAGAGGTTCTGCTGCTAGCTGTTGCAGTACTGGAAACCATATCTGACATGGCCAGTAGGGTGCAACCAGGATCATGTTGGCCCATGCCATCTGGAGCTTGATTAGCACCCTCTGAACCAGAGGAAATGGAAGGAAGGCATAAAGTAACCTCTCGTTCCAGGAGAGGGACAACGCATTTTGCCAGAAAACTCTAGGCCATGGAACTAGCAAGCAGAAATACGGCAGTTTTGCGCTAAGTGGGGATGCAAAAAAGTCCAACTCTGGACAACCTCATCTGTCAAACAGCTCTTCTGTGACAGATGACAGACGTTCCCATTCGTACATCCTGGACTGAGTCCAGCTGAGGCTGTCTGCCAGGGTGTTCAGCAAGCCTGGGATATGGACTGCCGTGATCCAGTGCCCAGTATAAGACCCACATTGCTTCCCTTCAAAGGGGATACAAATGTATCCCCCCGTTTGTTGATACAGTAGACCACACTGAGATTGTCCGACTGAATCCACAACTGGCCCAAAGAGAGAGGCGGTTCTGAAAGGCCTGAATTGCATACAGAACCATCATCTCGAAGACTATATGGAGGGACGTCTTGATCTGGGACCAGGTACCCAGAGTCTGAAAGGGACCAAAGTGTACTCCCAAGCCAGAGGCATCCATAGTGGGAATCTGCTGGGGTGACGAGATAGGAAAATTACGTACCTACCGTAATTCTTGATCTTCTCTTGTATCTTCACCATTCATTACTTCCTGGGTGTAAGTCGGAGGCGCGCACCCGCCACGGGAGCTTTTTTTTTTTTTTTAAAGTCTAGCTAACGGCACCGCCCTCGAGAGTGACGTCATGCGCGAGGGGCGGCCGCTAGTAGCGACCGACTCCTCCTCCAACTCAGTTCTGTGAGCCGGAGAGGCAAAAGAGAAAGAGAATATAGATAGCGAGGCAAGATAGCCAAGGGATAGCAAAGCAAGGAAGAATGAACTGAAAAAGAAATAAGCCGATGGAGGAAGGACAGAGGAGATAAGAGTATCCCTAGCCTAGGGACTGCAGGGCCTCATTACCTGGGCGACTCTGGGAGGAGAGATAAGAAAGGAAATGAGAAAATAGAAGAAGAAGAAAGAGAAGAGAGAGATGGGATGTTGAAAGGACCAGAATGCCCAACGAGCATAGTTAGCTTACAGCTGAAGGCTCGACTAAAGGGGAAGCAAGAATCCCCGGAGATAGAGCTGAAGAGAAGGTTCACCGAACCCGCTAGACAGACCCAGGAGGGCATAGTCCTCATCTTTCAACATGCCATTGTTCTGATACCTACCCGGCTCCTGGTCGGAAGGCCTTAAACTGGAGGGAACCCGAGGAGGGAGAATAAAACCCAGGCAGCATGAGAGCGCTGCTCAGGGGTTTAGAAATGGAAATGTAAGCCTTCAGGCGCCTTAAGATAGAAATGGGACTCAGACTGACTGGCCAAGGCTTAGGCAGGCTGGGATCGGATATGGTCAGCACTGCTCTTCTGCAAAATTGTCCAGGAGGACATTTAAAAGGAAAACCTCTAAGCAACTAGCGAGAAGGATAGCCTACCTTTCATTGCCTTCCTGTTTATTTTCTTTTTTTTTTAGGTAAAATGTTTTGGACTAGATGCATGACCCCGATACCAAGATGCCTATAACAGTCGAAGAGAGTTCCCTCAGCATTTAATATTTTTTTTTTTTTGCAAAAGAAAAGGATTAGACGTGTCTGCTCCTCTGCTCTGCAAGGCAAGAATTGGGGATATTGATTTCAGGCAACTATCTGGAAAACGGAATTGCAGGATCAAATCTGAATAGCCTGAGCCAGGCCAAAACTCTCAGAGGTATCTTGCCAGAAGAATGGCAAGAGATAGCTGTGCAGTTTGATCGCCAATGCAATCCACAGATGGCCCATGAATCTTAGAGTAAGTAATTTTTCTGAAAATTAGAACCCCCAAAAGAAAGATTTTTTTTTTTGGAAAAATTAAGGAACTTCCTATATTTTAAGAAAAAATTTTTTTTTTTGCAGAGAGAGGAAGGAGACGGGAGGTGGAGAAGCCACAGGAAGAGGCCACTGAGGGGATGGTGGGAGGGAGGTAATGAATGGAGAAGATCAAGAGAAGATCAAGAATTACGGTAGGTACGTAATTTTCCTATCTTCCCTTGTCAATCTTCACCATTCATTACTTCCTGATGAGTATTTCAAGCCCTCTTCCCTGGAGGAGGAAGAGGCCATACCCTGAGGGAACAAGACCCCCAGCCTTCTGTTGGTGAGAAACAGGAGGAGAAGACCCTGGCTTATTCAGAAAGCCTAAGTGGGAGAACAGCTAGGAGGTGCCTCCCGAGGACGAGGAGACGGATGGAGCCCTGTAAAGTCTCCTAGCTCTGATGAGAAAAGACGGGTCCCCGGAAGGCGGAGCGATCACCCCACGCCGGGCCAGGGGTGACAACCTGGAAAGACGATGCCGTCATTCGCCTGATGCAGATCGCTGTCCTCGCAAGCCTGGAAGCCACCTCATTGGCGCCATAAGACGCCCTTGCTTGCTGTCTTGCCAGCTCCAGGCCTACCGCGGAGAGGGCAACGGCTTGTCTGGTTTGCTCCGTGTCAGGCATAGATGCCAGCAGCTGGGACATCATCGACCACAGATGCCGGCTGTAGGCAGCGTGGTGAGCCTGATGTGATGCAATACAAGCACTCGCACGAGAAGAAGAGAACACTCTTCGCCCCCACCGGTCGAACTGGAGAGAGTCCGAATCCGGTGGGCGGTCGTGCGCCAGGCAACGGCGCCCAGAAGGAGTATCCAGGTATACCAAACCTGAGGACGGGTTGAAGGGAACCTAGAGACTCAGAGGGGCACAATACCTATGCTGGCAGTCCGCGGGCTGAGAAGAAGCGGCAGGGAACTGCCAGGATCGGATAGACGCCCTGGAAGGGATAGGCCAGGAAGGTACCACCAGATGCTGGGCACTGAATTCACCAAGGAATTCTATGGCTCCCCATTCGGCATTGTCTCCGAACGAGGAACCGGAGATCCCTCACCATCCTCGAGAGAAACGCTGATATTCTGTGAAATCAGCATCGGAGGACAAATGAGTAGGGGTTCTCTCCCTCAGAGGAGGAGACGAGGATGATGGGAACTGGAATGTCCAGAGATTCCTGCGGCGGTGGGGAGAGTCGAAGACCCTCCATGCATGTGTCTAACATATGAGGGGAAGGCGCCACAGAACTCCTGAACTGCTCCCAGGATAACGGACCCGTGGGACCGACTATGGCCCGGGAGCGGGGTGGTGAAGGCAGAGAGATGGGAGAGGGCACCTCGAGGAGGTAACTGTCTCCAGAGGGCTCTGAATCCGGGGAAGGGAGCCCTAGTAGGAGGGATCCCGGATATCAAACCAGGCCGCAGAACGGAACCCTGGGGAAGCGGAGCCTGGAAGAGCCCTGGGGGAGAAACTCCCCTGTGACGACGCCGGGACTGCATGGATCCAGAAGGGCAGTCCGCACACACGCCGCCAGAGGACACCCTAGAACCCTGGGGAGAGGGGTGGGGCTCTGCACTACGGCTTCTGGCCACCCCCCCTGAGGTGACCAAGGAAGACCGGGCAGCAGGCCACCTGCCCCTCAACCCCTCGGATTCCGAGAGGGCCCTCCTCCTCGACTGCAACGTCCCTCTGTCCCTAGAGGAGGCAACAGCACCCTGGGGGGTAGCTGTCACCGGGCCTCCAGAGAGGGAGCCTCCGTCACCCCTACGCCTGCCCCCGCCTCGCCACCCCAGCCGAGGAACCTCAGGAGACGCCGGCAAGGGGACAGAGGGAGGCTGGCTGCGCCGCCTGGTACCCCTAGCCACCGAGGACCCAGATTCGAAGAATGGGGTGCCAGGATGGGTCCACATCAGAGTCATCGCCCTCCCGAGGAGGACGAGACCAGCAGGACCTCGATGCTGGCCCCCAGGGTCCCCGAGGCCACGGGCCGCGAACGCCCCGGGTACCAAGCGCGACGCCGCTTGCCCCCCCACGCCGGGCAGCAGGAAGGCCTATCTCACACCCCCAGCGCCCGCAGGCCTGGCACCGCCCCGGGAGGGAAGCCGACGGGCGCGCCGGGAGGCGAAGCGCACTGCCGGGCGGCGCTGTGCTCCATTGGCACCGCAACGGCGCCGAGGTTAAACGGCACCGCCAACGGCGCCGCCTCGGTCACTGGCGCCCGATCCAAACAGCAGCCGAGACGGCGCCGCATCGATCACCAGCACCGAATGGCACTGGATCCAAACGGGCGCCGAGAGGCGGCGTCAGGGTCCACCTGAGCCAGGCCCACCAGACGCAGGGCCTCGACATCGGGGAGCCTGCACCTCCAAGAGGTGACTGCCGAGGGGTGTCGGCGCGCTGCATCCCGGAGGGGACCACGACGCCCCCGACACCGCTGAAGGGCCTCCTCGGCAAGAGAAGACGAGGAGACCCTCCTCCTCTGACCGTGATAGGCCCGGAGGGGGCCCAGGGATGGGCCAAGAGACCTTACCTGGGCGCCCTTGATGATTCGTCCTCAAGGTCGGCGGGTCTTGCCGGCTTGAACGCGCGACTTCTAGGACAAGGCGGTCCATGGAGAAACAGGCCGCACGAATCCATGTCATGGTTGGGTCCCAGGCAACGAAGGCAAACGTCATGCGGTCCGAGACGGAGAAATGCCGGCCGCAGGAGCACCGACGCATAGGGGCACGGCCCGTCTTAGAAGAACGTTTCGCTCCAGAACCGGACATAACGCGAAATAAACGAGGTTAAACATAGTCGGAAATACACCCGCGCCAGATAAAGAAAAAAGGAACAGTCTTACCGTAGGCGCCGAGGTAAAAGGAGTCAGCCATACGCACTTTAACTGAGCTACCGCGAACAGGTGCTGCCTGACGGCGGAGAAACAGAACTGAGTTGGAGGAGGAGTCGGTCGCTACTAACGGCCGCCGCGCATGACGCCACTCGAGGGCGGTGCAGTAGCTAGACTTTAAAAAAAAAAAAAGCTCCCGTGACGGGTGCGCGCCTCCGGCTTACACCCAGGAAGTAATGAATGGTGAAGATTGACAAGGGAAGATCAGGAATTTGGACCCCTCTTAAGAGATTTTGGGGATCCATCCACCACTGGAGGACCTTGCAGACCGGAGAGGAGACCAGCACTAGCTGTTCCAGGTCACTGGTCGTTGGTCCCACTGCACACGGAGTGTCCACTGGCGCACTTGCATGTGCAGTCTGGACAGGGGGACAGTGGCAATGGCTGCAGCCATGAGGCCTAGGTGTCTCAAGTAAACCCTCACGGAAACATAATGGCTCTGAGCCACCACCTGAGACTGTGATATAAGGCTATGTTTGGAGGCAGGAAGACCTTGGCCTATGTGGAGTTCAGAACCACCTCTATATACTGCAGCCTCTAGGACGGGATCAAAATGGACTTGGGCAGGTGGACTGTGATGCCCAGGGAGTGGAACAACTAAAGGGTCCTCTTCAGAGCTCAGAAGAGCCAATTCCTGGATGGGGCTTTGAGGACCCAGTCATCCAGGTAAGGGAAGACGTACAGGCCTTCTCGCTGAAGGGCAGCAGCAACCACTGCTGAGAATTTTGTAAAAACCCATGGTGCAGCGGATAAGCTAAAGGGCAACACTCTGAATTGGTAATGTCTGCCCTGCAAAAGAAAACAGAAACCACCTGTGTGGTGGACATGCCAAAAGATGCAGCTAGGCGTCCTGCATATTGAGGAAGCACAGCCAGTCGCCCTGTCTTAGCAGAAGCAACAGGCCTGGGAAAGTGATCATGCGGAACATTTTGTACTGAATGGAGAGGTTGAGGTCTTTGAGATCTAGAATAGGCCTCAGGTCTCCCTGGTTCTTTTGGGGACCAGGAGAAACCTAGAATAGAACCCTTTGTTCTTCTGCCGCCTGGGCACTGGCTCCATCGCCCTTTTCTGCAGAAGGGAGTGTACCTCCTCCCGAAGGATTGCTGTGTGATCTGGAGGGTGGGTGGGGGCTGTTCCAAAAGCTCCAGAGCGTGTCCCCATACTATAATCTGAAGAATCCAAACATAGCACAGTTACATAAGAATTTACTGTAAATGAAAATTACGTACCTACCATAATTATGATCTTTCTGTGCATCTTCACCATTCATCACTTTGGGTACTCGGCCGGAGGTCAGGACCCCGTGGGAGCTTTTTTTTTGGTAGGTGGAGTCAACGCACTCCTGGCGCCGCCATCGAGGCCGATGTTCTACGTGGCGATCGTGGGTTGGCCGTTAGGCACCGTCGACTCCGTCAGCATGCCAGTTCTGAGTCACCGGAGAGGAGAGGAAAAAAAGGGGGTTGGGAGGGTGGGACAAGACAGTCCAAGGGACAGAAAGAGGAAAAGATATATAACTAAAAAGAGAAATAAACGACTAAGAGGACAGAGCAGGAAGAAAGACCGAGATGCTAAGGAGATTGAGAAGGGGGCCCCAACCTCTGGAAACAGAAAAGGGCGAGAGGAAGGGATAGGGAATTTGTGAAACATAAAAGTTTAGCATGAGAGGGGGGAAACATACCAGGAACATGCTGGATTCTGTCCGGTCTCTAAATTGTATAGGAATTGCAAGGAGTAGCCAAGAGGCTTAATCGCCAGAATGCAAGGCACAGAATCACTGGCAAAACAAACTCCTAAAAGGCAGAAAATGGATCTTCTTAAGAGGACAGGGAACAGAGGTTCTCCCCCCTCTCCCATGGAAAAATGAAATTTTAAGTAGGGATAAATCTCCTTTAACACATGTCCAGCGGACAAGTACAGACAAAACACCAGGAGGAAGGAGCTACTGGTATAATTAAAACTTCTCTACTGGGACTAAGAACTAGAAATCTTGTACTGGGACCTTCAATTTAGGAAAAAAAAAAGACTGTCAGAGCTGGTTGAAGTAAATTATCTGTTATCTGTGTACTTATCTAGGTGCTTGTCACAGGTGTCAGAAGGGAACTGTTATCTATGAAATTAAGCGTAGAAAGATTTGCAAAGTAGGGGGAGTGGCTCAGCTAGAAGGAGCCAGGTTAAAACCAGATTTAAGCACTGCCCTAGATAGCTTCTGCCAGAGAACAGACAGAACACCAGGAGGAAGGAGCTACTGGTATAACTAAAACTTCTCTACTGGGACTATATTGCCCTCCTTCCTTCCCCCCACCCTAAACCAGTTCTACTTTTATAGGCACAGGATTTAACTGACAACAGGAACTTCCTGTTTGGGAGCAGGAAGTGACTGATCACAGAGCCAAAGACTCACCATCCTAGAAGGGCAAGAGTAGCTCTCCATCCCCCCTAGCTGCTGGAGGTCCAACTCTGATAAGGAGACTACTGACAAATACAGGAACTTCTTGTCTTATAACAGGAAGATCAGGAGCTAAAAGGGCACAGAGGCAGTAAGTAAGTAGGGGAAGGAAAAAACAAACAAACAAAAAAAAAAAACAGAGGAAAGAGTAAGTATTCCAAACAACAGTTAGGGGGCCAGAAAAAAGACATGATGGGAGTGGTGCAGTGCAGTGGCTGTGAAGCAGCAGTCTTCCGGGAGACGTTCTGGAGGATGCAGTGTTGTCCCATTTGCAGGTACCTCTCTGGGCTGAGGGAGGAGGTTGCTCATCTCCAGGCTGAGTTGGCCAGGATTTGTGGGACCTCCTCTCCCACCCAAGGACCACCAGGGTCACTGCCGTTGCCTCAGAGGTTGCCAAGAAAGAGAAGCGGTTGGACCACAGTGGGCTAAGGGAGGGTGAGGGTGGAGGAACAGAGGTGCATCCCTCCAGTTGTACCTCTCCACAATTTCTATGCCATTCTGGAAAAGTGTGGTTCCTCTATGGAGGTACCCAGTAGAGACCAAGGAGGATGCTGGGAACCTCACAAAGGAGACCCACAGGAGGGTGGCATGGGACCCACAGGGAAGGAAACAACTCCTGGTGGGGACTCCATTGTTAGGGAGGTAGAACTGGGGAGGAAGGGAAAGGAGGTAAGGTGCCTGCCTGGCGCCATGGCTTGAAGGGACAGGGAGCGAATCCTCAGGATCACAGGAGCAGCTGCACAGGGGAGGGAGCTGGATGTCATTGTCCACCTAGGGACAAATGACCTGGCTAAGAAAGGGATCAGAGCAGTGCAAGAAGCGTTTATGGAGATGGGGAGGGGCCTTAGACAAACAGTACACATGGTAACCTTCTCGGAGGTGCTGCCTGTCTATGGCACGGATTAGGCTAGGGTGCTCCACTCCATGGGATTCAATCAGTGGTTGAAAAACTGGTGCAGAGCTCAGGGATTTGGCTTCATTGGGGACTGGGGGTCCACCTGGATGGATGCAGGCCTATACTGGCGTGATGGTCTGCATCTATCCAGGAGGGGAATCAAGATCCTAGGTGATAGGTTTAAATACTTCATTGGCAAGTATTTAAACTAGCCAAGGGAGGAGGCACTGGAAAGGAGCAGGGAAATCCTAGCCCCCACAAAAAAAATCAGGGTACTAAGTGAGGTAAACACCAACATAGAGATGTCAATAGGGAGAAGCGCAGGGTAAATGGAGAAAGTGACAAACGCAATAAGGACAGGGATGGGGCAAAAAGGGGTAAGGCCATCAAGAAATGGAGGGTAATGAGTACCAACACCCATAGTCTGGGCAACAAGCTCCCTGAACTGGTGGCCTTGATGGAAGAGGGATGCCTGGATATCGTAGCAGTCACATAAACATGGTACACAGAGAACCATGACTGGGATGTTAACATACCAGGGTACACAACCTACAGGAGAGACAGGAGGGCGGGGGAGTAGCTCTTCATGTAAGGGAAGGATAGAAGCAACTGAACAAGAGAGTAAACAGGGAGGAGAGGAGGCACTGTGGGACACCTTAGAGACTGGAAATGGCACCACAATCTGCACAGGGGTTGTATACAGACCCCCAAGTCAGGGGGAGGGAATGGACAAGGATTTGATAGAAGGCATACTTAGGATGGCAGAGAAAGGGGGGATACTGTTGATGGGGGACCTTAGTATGCCAAATGTTAACTGGAGCACCTTTGCTGCAGCCACATCCAAAAGAAGGGCCATTCTTGATGCCCTTCAGGTGGCATGCCGCAGACAGCTAGTTTTGGAACCTACTCGTGAGGGAGCAATCTTAGACCTCGAACTCTCAAATGGGAACAGTGAGAGGATCTCAGATTTAGAAGTGGGTAGCCATAAGTGACCACCTAATACAGTGCCTTCAGAAAGTATTTACCCCCCTTGGATTTTGTCGCATTTTGTTGTGTTACTACCAGAATTTTTAATGCACTGAAATGATTTTTCTCCCTTGATTCACACAGCATACTCAACAATTTAAAGGGCCAAAAATATTTATATTGTGTAACAAAAATTTATGAAACATTAAAAACTGAAATATCTTGTTTACTTAAGTATTCACCCCCGAGTCAATACTTTGTAGAAGCTGCCTTTGGCAGCAATTACAACTTTGAGTCTTCTTGGTATGTCTATCAGCTTTGCACATCTGGATTTGGGGATTTTCACCATTCTTCCATTCAGATTTGCTCAAGCTCTGTCAAGTTGGATGGGGACGCTCCAGAACCACAATCTTTAAGTCTTTCCACAGATTCTCAATGGGATTCAAGTCTGGGCTTTGGCTGGGCCACCAAGGACATTCACCTTCTTGTTCTGAAGCCACTCCAGCGTTGTTTTGGCTGTATGCTTGGGGTCGTTGTCCTGTTGGAACGAAATCTTCACCCCAGTCCAAGGTCTATTGCAGACTGATGCAGGTTCTCCTCAAGGATGTGCCTGTATTTGGCTCCATTCATTGTTCCCTCTATCCTGACAAGTGCCCCAGTCCCTGCCGCTGAAAAGCATCCCCATAACATGATGCTGCCACCACCATGCTTCATGGTAGGGATGGTGTTACATGGGTGATGAGCTGTGTTCGGTTTGCGCCAGGCATAGCGCTTTGCATTCAGGCCAAAGAGTTCAATTTTTGTTTCATCAGACCAGAGAATCTTTTGCCACATGATCTCAGAGCCTGCCACATGCCTTCTTGCAAACTCCAGGCATGCTATTATGTGGCCTTTTCTCAGGAGTGGCTTCCATCTAGCCACTCTCCCATAGAGGCTACATCTGTGAAGTGCTGCGGAGACTGTTTTCCTCTGGACAGGTTCTCCCATCTCAGCCATGGAACTCTGTAGTTCTGTTAGGGTGGTCATTGGGTTCTTGGTCACTTCCCTGACCAAGGTCCTTCTTGCCTGGTTGCTCGGTTTGGGAGGACGGCCTGCTCTAGGAAGAGTCTGGGTGGTTCTGTAATCTTTCCATTTCCTAATGATGGACTTGACTATGCTCCTGGGAACTTTCAACACCCTAGAAATGTTTTTATACCCCTCCCCAGATCTATGCCTCCTCACAATTCTATCACGGAGTTCTACGGACAGCTCCTTCGTCTTCATGGTAGAGTTTCTGCTCTGACGTGCACTGTCAACAGTGGGACCTTATATAGACAGGTGTATTTCCTCTGAAATCATGTCTCCATTTGAACTGACCACAACTGGACTCCATTCAAGTTTTAGTGATCTCACAAGGAAATTGGCTGCATCTGAGCTCAATTTGGAGTGTCATAGCAAAGGGGGTGAATACTTATCAAATCAAGACATTTCAGGTTTTTATTTTAAATTACATTTACAAAAAATTCCAGAAGTTTCATTCCACTTTGACATTACAGAGTAATTTGTGTAAATACGTGACAAAAAAATCCCATATAAATGTATTTTAATTTGAGTTTGCAACATCACAAAATGTGACAAAATCCAAGGGGGGGCGAATACTTTCTGAAGGCACTGTAGTGTGGTTCACGATAAACTCGGCTACAGAGTCAAGCCATACAAAAGTGAGGAGGCTGCGGGGTCTAAAACTATGGGATAATTCAAGAATGCATGGGACAGACATAAGGCAATTTTTGTGGGGCGTAGGAAGAAATAGGCTGTTGGTTAAACAGGATCTGCAGCTTATCCTCTAGGTAGGGAAATGGGCAGACTAGGTGGGCCAAGTGGTCCTTATCTGCCATCAAAGTCTATGCTTCTATGTAAGTAAACTGAGGTTTGAAGAGGAAAAGGAGGCGGTGAGGATGGAGGGCAACCGCCCACTCCATAGTAGAGCCAGAGCAGTAGAGAGGGAGTGCCGCCCCATCCTGACCACTCCCACCCAGATATACCATCCCACCATGTGCCCCAGATTAACCCCCCTCCCTGACAGAGACGGGGGGATGCAAGGGAAGGCACAGAGAGGAAGGGGGGTCCAGAGATTGAGGCCCCACGGGGATAGCGGGTGGGTGTGTGATGAATGGTGAAGATACACAGAAAGATCATAATTACGATGGGTACGTAATTTTCATATCTTATCTGTGTCAATCTTCATTCATCACATTTGGGTGAGTGCTGAGCACCCTCGAAGGGGGCTTCAAAAACCCTAAAGGACAGAGTCCCTTAGCTTTCAGTGGGTGACACACTAAGAGGGAGAACCTTCTGGACCTGGAGAGGCCCGAGAGTGGGGACAGTGAGATGGGAACCCCCCTGAGGGGGAAGGAAGTTGCCCCGACAGACGCTGCCTCACCCTGCGGGAAAAGAGATAGGTCCTCTATTGCGCGGAGTTAACCACCCTACGCCGGGCCAAGGGTGACAACCGGGAAAGACGCAGCCATGCTGTCTGCCTAGTGTAGATCGTTGTCCCTATGACCCTGGTTAACTGCCTCACTGGCGTCATACGATGCCCTTGCTTGGTGCCTTGCTAGCTCCAGGCCACATGCAGAGAGTGCAATGGCTTGTCTGGTTTGCTCCGTGTCAGGCAATGAGGCTAAGAGCTGACCCAACCTGGACCACAAAAACCTGTCATAGGCTGCACAGTGGGCCTGATGTGCGGAAATAGAAAGCATCAACTGTGCCGAGTAGAAAGTCCTCCTACCCCAGAACTCAAAATCCAAGGAGTCTTGATTTGAGGGCTGGTCATGGTGAAGGGCGAGAAGTCCATCGGGAATGTCGAGCTGCGTCAATCCTGACTGAGGATGAGGCATGGAACCTGGAGTCTCTGTGGGGGGGGCGCAATACCGCTGGCAGAGATCCCTGCAGGCAGGAAAAGGGTCTCTGCCAGGAACGCAACAACGACTCCCTAAAGGGAACTGGCCAGGGGGGCACCACCAGGGTGTCCTCATTGAAGCTGCCCAAAAAGGCATGCGCCGAGTGCTCAGGATTGCTCTGAGTGGCAGGAGAGAGATGCAGGTCTTCCAACATCCTTACAAGGAACTGCTGATACTCCGCGAGATCAGCGGCTGGGGAGATGTGGACAGAAGGTTACTCTCCCCCAGAAAAGGGGGATGAAGAGTTAGAGGACCTCAACTGTTCAGAGGGTGGCTGCTCAGGGGGAGGTTGAAAAACCTGTCTGTCCATTGCCCTGACGTAAGCGGGAAAGCAAGCAGCAACAGCTCCCAGGAGAGAGGCCCGCTAGGACCAAGGATGCCTGGGAGCGCAGCAGAGTGTGGCACAAGGATGGGGACAGAGTCTGGGCTAGGGAGCGGACCAGGAGCACCAGAAGATGAAGGTGCTCCGGAAGACTCCACAGCAGACAGCTGAACAACCATTTCGGAACTGCCTTGGCTGCGCTCTCGGAAGAATCCCCTGTGAAGCGACCGGGGCCGTACAGGTCCAGAAGGACGGTCCCCCACCTCAAAAGAACGGGCCTCTCAAAGAAAGCGAAGAGGAAGAGCGGAGATCCGCGACTGTAGCTTCTCCCAGAGCCCGGTGGGCCCCCGAAAAAGGCCTCTGCGCAGACCCCATGCCCCCTCGGAATCTGAGAGTGCCCTCCTCCTCGAGATGGCCAGCCTAAGTAACTGGCAGCCCTGGTCAGCACCTGAAGGAGCTATCCAAGGCACAGTACCCTCCCCTCCCCTCCCGTAGGTGCTCTGATCAGCCGCAAAGCTGGGAGATCCAGGCACACCACATGAGGGGGTACCACCGCTGAGGGGTCAGCAAACCCTCCAAGACCAGGCTGCAGTGCAGTGGTGGCATGCACCACTGCCCACTGGTCAGCGCCCCTGACCTCAGGCTCGGAAGTCGCCGGCCGCTCCTCAGAGGGGGGCTGACTCTGGCCTGTCGAAGACACCACAAGGCTACTCACACTAGCAGCTAGTTCCAAGGAGCCAGACTGCCCGTCTGACTCAGGGTCTGACTTAGCCTCCGAAGAGGTGGAGACAGAGGCCCTGTGCCAAACCGTAGGTGGGTGCCTTTTGCCATCCCTACCAAACAGGGTGCCAGAAAAGGAGACCGCACTCGAGCGGGTGCCAGTGCCCTCTGCAGCACTGCGAACGGCAGCCGAAGAGGACACGGCTCAAGCCCAAACAGCAGCCTTGGAGTCGGAACCTGCCACGGTGCCTCGAGTGGCACCGAGGGCAGAGACTGCACCGTCGATGGCTCTGACAGCGCCTTCGGCGCCAAAGTCAGAAACCCCCACGGTGCCGACCAGCCGCACTTTGCTGGGAGCAGGAACGGCGCCAACGATGGCTCTGACAGTACCATCTGAACCCCCCACGGCGCCGTGCCCATGTCCGGTGTCACGAACGGCTCCAGAACTGGACACAGCACCGCGCTCAAACTCTGCGCTGCGGATGGCGCCGAGAGGAGAAGAAAGGGACACTGCCGTAGAGCCTCCCACGGTGCCGCTAGCACTATCGGCGCCGCAAACGGTGCCAACAGCAGCCATGGCGCCGAGCGACGAACTGGCAATCGACTCACGCCAGGTCTCATGGCGCCGTGAGCGCGCCGAGGTCTGGAACAGCGCCAACCGATGGTATCGAGGATGGTGCCAACCGCCTTGTGAACTGCTGGTCCGACACTGGCGAGCCTTCCCTCAAGGCGACACATGGCGGTGCCTCCCGCCTGCCCCCTGAAGGGAACGGATTGCCTCTGCACTGTGGAGGAGCCACGGCTAGCTTACTAGAAGTCGAGGGCTCCCTCCTCCTCTGTCCCTACAGAACCTGGAGGGGACCCGGAGGAAAGGCCGAGATCATGGCTTGCCCCGACAAGTCAGTAACCCGCCCTCGAAGTCGGCGGAAGTTACCCCACTTTCCACGGGCGAACATGACCTGGCGGTCCATGGAGAAGCAGGCGCCGCACAAATCCATGTCGTGAAGCGGCCAAGACACGAAGGCAACGGGTCGCGGTTGGTTGGTGACGCAAACTTTTCGCCGCATGGGCACTGTCGCATGGGGGCCGACCTGCCTTGAAGTCTTCTACCTCCGACCCAGACATGACCTATGGAAATAATACAAAAACAAGACTCAACGTTGCTGTAAAATGAAATATGGAAAGATCTTGCCGGCGACGTCGACTGGCTAGCAGAACCGGCAGGAGGAACTGAGAGACTTGGTGTCGAAAATTTCTGGAAGAAACTAACTACAAAGCAGGTAGGCCTCAAACTGCTGGAGAAAGCGTTCCACGAGGTGACTTCAATGGCGGGAGACGAAGAACAGGCAGGCAGAGTCGACGGCGCCTAACGACCAACCCACGAGTGCAACGCAGAATGTCGGCCTCGAGGGCGGCACCGGGAGTGCATCGGCTGCACCTACCAAAAAAAAAAAAAAAAAAGCTCCTGCGAGGTCCTGACCTCCGGCCGAGTACCCAAATGTGATGAATGGTGAAGACTGACAAAGATAAGATCAATAGATCTTCGAGAGAAGCTCCCAGGACCCCACTAAATATTTTTAGCTAGCAGTCTATAGCGGGGGACCGCCCCTGATGTCGGCCTCCCCCCACGTCATGTATGGTATAAAAGGAGCGGACCCCAGACCATCCTCAGTTCTCCTGTCAGAGACCCCGCCAAAAGGAGTAAAATTGGAGAACCGAGGAGGTTCCTCAAAAATGAGGAAAAATAAAGGTAACCATGATGGAGAACAGCTACCAGGGGAAGGTGGGAGGGAATATAGCATCTGCTGCAAGAGCTCCTCTATAAGATCTGCTGTTACAGTAAGTTCTTATGTAACTGTACTATCTTTCTTCAAGGGGGCTCTTGCAGTGGATATCGCCTTTAGGATGGAGTCCCAAGCAGTAAGGTAGAGACCCCGGTCAGGTGGGTGGAGGTAGAAGTCAACCAAAGAGGTTTTGTTGAGGAGGCCTTGCAGGACTGCCAGCCCAAAGCCTGCTCTGTGTTTTGATGCAATGTCCAAACTGTAGTGCTTGACAAAGGTGTGGCCAGAACTCCAAGTAGTGGCTGCACAAATCTCAGCAGCTGACACATTCTACAAAGAGGCAAAAGAAGCAGCCATGCCCCTGGTAGAGTGACCTTAACCAAGCCCGGTAAAGGCTCGTCATACTTGCTGTAGCAGAAAACAATGCAGTTAACCAACCATTTGGATAAACACTGCTTAGAAACAGGAGCCCCTTCCATTCTGGGAAGCAAAAGACACAAACAACTGGTCAGACTTTCTAGTAGCTCGGGTGCGTTCCAATAATGAAGCACCCTATGAACATCCAGAGTACGAAGTAGTGCCTCCTCTCAATTCAAGTAATCTGGGTAGTAGACAGGAAGGTGGATGTCTAGATTCAGTGTAAACTCCGACACTACCTTGGGAAGAAACTTAGGATTAGTCTTCAAGGACACCCTGTCCTTGTGGAAAACTAAATAAGACTCTCTACACATAAGAGCCTGAAGCTCGGAAATCCTTCGAGCAGAAGTAATGGCAACTAAAAATAACGCTTTCCACAACAGAAAGCACAGCTCATAACTTGCAGCAGGTTCAACGGGAGGAAAGGTAAGCTTTTCCAAAACAAATAAAAGATCCCATAGTGGGACTGGGTTCCTGATGGGAGGCTTCAAATGCAGAATGTCCTATAGGAACGTGCAGGGAAGATCCATCTGGGGAAGAGTTTTGCCCTTTTTAGGTGCATGGTAGGCGAGATGGCAGACAGATGCACCTTTAGAGGAGTAGCTCAGACCGGAGTCAGACAAGGCGAGAAGATAATCCAGTACTGAATTCACCACGCAGGTGAAAAGGTCCAAACGCAAAGTGGTGGCCCAGATGCAGAACTGCTTCCAGAGAGATTTTTAGTAAAATAATGAAGCGCAGGAAGCGTGATTTAAGATGGCGGTCGACAGCAGAAGGCATCCGTGGAGGTCCGACTTACGTGGGTCAACGGCAGTAAAAGAAGTGAGGATGGGCTGGGGGGATCACCCCTTTTATACCAAATGTGACATCGGGGATGGGCCCCCACTACAGAATGCTAGCTGGAAGTTTTCCGTGTGGTCCTGCCGCCTGCCGGCTTCAGTCCTAAAGGGGTTACCTGCTGCAAAAGCCTCCTCGAAGAAAGATCTGAAGTTATGGTTCTCCACTGACTGAGGTGGAGGGCAAACCGACCTCCAACCACCTCTTGGTCGGGGACTGGAAGAGGGAGCTGTCAAAAAGTCAGGCCGAGGTGGATCTGGCCACTGGGGCTGATCTGCCAGCCTCTGGGCAATTTCACGGCAGGACCCGAGGAGGGTAAGAGGGTAGGCGAGACGGAATGGACATACAGGTTACTCACCTGTAACAGGAGTTCTAGGAGTGGTATATGTTGTTCATCCATATATATTGGCAGGTTCCTTGCTGCTTTAAATGTTGCCGTAAGGTCTTCAAGCTGGCTCTTCCCACCCACCCGGGTGGTAAAACCCTCAGCTCCGCTCCATGATGCCAGATCTAGCCCGCTGGAAGCCTGGGAGGTCAGGTGGGTCGTGTGGATGAACAGCATATACCGCTCCTAGAACTCCTGTTACAGGTGAGTAAATGAAAATTACGTACCTACTGTAATTATGATCTTTCTTCTGTATCTTCACCATTCATCACTGTTGGGTATCTGCCGGGGGTCTGGACCCCGCAGGAGCTTTTCTTTTTTTTTTAAAGTTAGGTGGAGCCAACGCACCATTGGCACCGCCCTCGAGGCCAACGCACTGCATGGCGCTCGCGGATTGGCCGTTAGGCTGCGTCGACTCCTCCTGCCTGCCAGTTCTGAGTCGCCGGAGAGGTAAGAGGAAGGGAGTGGAGGGTGGGACAAGGAAGTCCAAGGGACAAAAAAAGGAAAAGATGTATGACCGAAAAGGAGAAATAACGACTGAGAGGACAGTAAGGGAGAAGAGTTGGAAACTAAAGGGATTGGGAGGGGGCCCCAATCTTTGGAAAAGGAAGAGGGAGGTAGGGTGGGTAAAGAATTTAGGAAGAGAGGGAAGAGGTTGACACATCCCGGACCCTGGTCCGTCTCCAGATTGTATAGGAACTGCAAGGAGTAGCAAAGGCTTTCTGCCAGAATTCAAACACTCTAGAAGAGCAGAGTTGGCTATTCTGGAAGGACGACAGGGTACAGGGAATTAACACCCTCTCAAGAGAAGATTATTGGTGAAAAAAAGGGGGAGAAAAATGTATTTTTTTTTTTTTTTAAACGAGGAGAAATAGGTTGGATGGGAACAGGGAGGAGGAAGGAAAGAAAGGAGGGCAACTGTCAACTCCCACTCCACAGGGGTGGAGTCAAGGCACTGGAGAAGAAGTGCCCCCCTGCTGCCCACTCTCCTTGGAACATTATCCCCGTGTGCCCCTGTTTTACTCCACTCAAAAACAAAAAAAAAAAAAAAAGGAGAGAGGGAGGAATGGGCACAGAGAGGGAGGGGGACCCAGAGACTGAGGCCACAGGGGGACGGAGGGTGGGATTGTGATGAATGGTGAAGATACACAGAAAGATCATAATTACGGTAAGTGCGTAATTTTACTTATCTTATCTGTCTCAATCTCCCATTCATCACTATTAGGTGAGTCTGAGCCCCGAAGAGGTTTTCTTTACACCTAATGGATAAAATCCTTAGCTTTCAGTGGGTGGCACACTAGGGGGGACCTACAGGGCCTGGAGAGGCCCGAGAGTGAGACGGAGTCCCTCCGGAAGGGGAAGGAAGTTGCCCCGACAAGCGCCATCTCGCTCTACGGAAGAAGAGATAGGTTCCCTGGTGAGTGGAGTTAATCACCCTACGCCGGGCCAAGGGTGACAACCGGGAAAGACGCAGCCATGCCGTCTGCCTAGAGCAGATCGCTGTCCCCACGACCCTGGTAGCTACCTCGCTGGCATTGTAGGATGCCCTCGCTTGGTGCCTTGCTAGCTCCAGGCCACGCGCAGAGAGTGCAATGGCTTGTCTGGTTTGCTCCGTATCAGGCAATGAGGCTAGGAGCTGACCCAGCCTGGACCACAAGAAACTGTCATAAACTGCATAGTGGGCCTGATGTGCAGAAATAGAAAGAAGTAACCGTGCAGAGTGGAAAGTCCTCCTACCCCAGAAGTCAAAATCCGAGGAGTCTTGATCTGGGGGCCGGTCACGGTGAAGGGCGCAAAGCCCATCAGGAGTATCCAACTGCGTCAATCCAGACTGTGGATGAGGCACAGAACCTGGAGACTCTGGGGGTGCGCAATACCTCTGGCTGAGATCCCTTGGGGCAGGAACTCCGGAGAAGGGTCTCTGCCAGGAACGCAATGACGCCTCCCAAAAGGGAGCAGGCCAGGGCGGCACCACAAGGGTGGCCCCGCCAAAATCGCCTAGAAAGGCGTGCGCCGAGTGCTCAGGATTGCAGATAGTGGAAGGAGTAAGGTGCAAATCCCCCAACAACCTCACGAGGAATCGCTGATACTCAGTGAGATCAGCAGCTGGAGAGATGTGGACAGAAGTTTCCTCTCCCCCAGAAGAGGGGGATGAGGAGCTGGAGGGCACCGGCTGTTCAGTGGGTGGCTGCACGGGGGGAGGTTGAAAAACCTGGCTGTCCACTACCCTAACGTAAGCAGGGAACCAAGCAGCCACCGCTCTGAACTGCTCCCAGGAGTGAGGCCCGCTAGGACCAAAGATGCCTGGGAACGCAGGACAATGTGGCAGAGGGATGGGGACAGAGCCTAGAAGAGATGTCGGCTGACCTCCGCCTGGGCTAAGGAGCGGACCGTGGGCACCCACGGAAGAAGATGCCCCGGAAGACCCCACAGCCGACAGCTGAACAACCATTTCGGTACTGCCTTGGCTGCCCCTGGAGGAATCCTCGCTGTGAGGCGATCAGGGCTGTATAGGTCCAGAAGAACGATCCCCTACCTCAAAAGAATGGGACTCTCTCAAAGAGACCGAGGAGGAAGAGCGGAGATCCGCACTACGGCTTCTCCCAGAGCCCGGGTGGACCTCCGAAAAAGGCAGACGTGCCGACCCCATGCCCCTCGACCCCTCAGAGTCCGAAAGAGCCCTCCTCCTCGAGAGGGCCAGCCTAGGTAGCTGACATCTCTGGGCAGCTCCCGAATAGGCTATCCAGGGCACAGGACCCTCCCCTCCTGTAGGTGCACTGATCGGCCCCAAAGTTGGGCGATCCAGGCACACCACAGGTGGGGGTACCACTACTAAGGGGTCAGTGAAACCACCAAGACCAGGCTGCAGAACTATGGTGGCCTGCACACTGCCTGCTGGTCAGCACCCCTGACCCCAGTCTCGGTAACCACCGACCCCACCTCAGAAGGGGGGCTGACTCCGGCTTGTCGAGGAGACTACTGGACTGCCCACTTCAACAGCCAACCCCAAAGGGTCAGACTGAGCGTCTGACTCAGAGCTCGACTCCACCTCCAAGGAGGTAGAGGCCGAGGCCCTGTGCCAAACCGTAGGAGGGTGCCCACTGCCATCCTTGCCCACAGGCCCAGAAACCAAAGCTGTGCCCAAGCCGGTGCCAGCGCCTCCCGCAAATGGAATCCGCAGCGGGCACGGCCCCAGCCTGAACAAGAGCTCCAGAGCCGGGACCAGTCATAGCGCCATCCGGTCCCATGGCACCGTGAGCGCCGACGAGGACGAAGATGGCGCCGACGATGGCCCCATCAGTGCAGAGTACGGCGCCGCCCGGCTCCATGGCGCTGCGAGCGGCGCCGAGGATGGTAAGCTAGAAAAACACAGCTAAACACTTTCCACAGTGTCCTAGTGCCTCTGGATATATCCACCAGTGATGAATGGTAAAGATTGATGCAGGGAAGATCAGGTGGTTCTCACCTCCTGATTCATGGACCACTTGTGAGATGCCTCGCCCACCCTGCTGAGGGCATCTGCTAGCAGGTTAGAGACTCCTGCTACATGAATCTCCTGGAGAAAGGCAACCAAGCTGTGCACGAGGGTCCAGGTGAACAGGCCCCTCCCAACACAAACAAAGGGAGTGCATGCCACCCTGCCTGTTCAGGTAGTACATGGTTGTGGTGTTGTCTGTATGGACCTAACCCAAGACAAATAGTGCAAATTTCTTTCAAAGCTAGGCAAACTGCATGGAGCTCCAGCAATTGATGTGGCAAAAGGACTCCCTGGGAGTCCACAGCCTGTGGACCCTGTGGTCCCCAAGGTGCTTCTTCCTCCAGATGTCCCAGGATGAGCCACCAATGGATGGCATCTCACACTGATCAAGTCACAATGACCGGCTGGTCCAGGTGACCTAGGCGCTGAGACCATTGGTGGGCCAGCTCCCACTGCAGGTGGAGAATCCACCAGCGGGCCCACTGGACCACGCTGGTGCATGGTGCCATGCACCCAGTAGCTGCAGGAAGTCAGAGCACAGCCAGAGCGCCCAACCTCAAATAATCGGGCAAAGGAGGACTGATTCAATGCCCGGTCTGCAGGGAGTTGAGCCTTGGTCCAGAGGGAGTCTTGCTCCACCCCAATAACGTGAATCACCTGTGAGGGGTTGAGTTTGAACTTGGCCGAGTTGACCGAGACACCAGGCATGGCAGGACAATGGGTGACCAGGGAAGCGAGGGGACTGGGGGAAGGGGTCTACTCTGCCTCAGGACCTACTGTTGCCACATCAGCTTCTCACAGTGCTGACTCAGCCTGCAATGAGGTATCTCCTCATCCGAAAATAAGGAGTGTTGTCGGCGCTTCTGGGTCGAGGGTCGAGAGCACGAGGATTCCCTCGACTGCAATCTCGACTGAGACCAAGATCTCGACTGATGACTGGATAGTCGACTATGAGATGCTGGCAGAGGGGACGTACAGAGGACATGCACTGGCTGCTGCCACAGAACCCCAAAAGAAGGCAACTCCTAGGAAGAGAGTCTGGGCCACCAACTGCTCCTGACACTCCTGAGAGAGGGTCGAAAGGACCAGAGTCCTGAAGACTGAGTCGTCCTCGGTCCCCTCAGACAATGGGTTGACCAGGTTGAGAAAGATCTCAACCACCTGGTCAGCCTGTGCCATGGCCAACAAGCCCGATGGAGTCACTGTGGCGCTAGTGGCCTGGCTATTGAGTAACATAGGCTTGGCTGAGGCTGAGCGTTCGCCAGCTGTTGAGCGCTCCAGGGAATCGTGGGAGCAGGAAGAGCATGCTCGTTCCTGGTCCCACAACTGATAGTGGGATGTTTCACCTTTTTCTTTCCACCATGGGAAGGGCCCTCCCCGAGGGTATGGAGGGTTTTAAACTTTTCCCTAAAGGTCCCCGTGAAGGATGCTTCAACACTGGCCCTAACCGGTAGTAGTATGGACACTGAGGAAGCATCTTCCATAGCTTGGGCCGCCACCTCTTCCATGGTTGACAGCTTGGCTGCTGAGTGCGCCACCACGGACATGGAGGAAGCATCTGCCATAGCTTGGGCTGCCACCTCTTCCATGGCTTCAAGCCGGGCTGCTGAGCCCGCTGCCACGGACACTGCCTTACAGGCATCCCTTGAGTGGATCATCGTGGGGAGAGGGGGTGCCGTTCATCTGGCTGGCCGACAAGGTGGCGCACGTCATAATCCTCGAGAGACAAGGGCAAGAGAGTTTTGCACAGGCCTGGGCGTCATGCTCTGCCCTGAGGAAGTATATATATGAGTGAGGGTCCATCCTGGACATATTTTGGTCACACTGGATGCAACATCTGAAACCAGGATCACACCAGATTTCTTCTCGATCAATTGACGAAATGGAACAGAGGAAAAAAAAAAAAAAAAGGCAAAGTTAAGACACAATGCTGAAGATGCATTTAGGATTTGCTGGGGTCCACACTGCGCATGGAGCTACAAAGGAGGAGACCTGATTCTTTCAGCGGAAATGAAGATCTGATGTCACAGGGTGGTGCACAGAAGTACACAATTTGGGTGGGTAAAAAGAGCTTAGCTTGAAGATGTTCAGTCTGGAAATAAAAAGGAAAGACTGCCAGAGCATGGATAGTGCACCATATCCACGCCCCTAGAAAGGTCGGTGCCCAAAAAGGAAACATCAGCCAATCTGTGCTGGGTATCTGACATGAAGGTAGAGATTTGCAGCCAGGCCCTGCGATGAATCACAATGGCCGCTGCCATTGGACAGGTGCAAGAGTCGCTGATATACAAGACCGTCTGGAGCTGGTGTTCATTCAGTGCTTGAACATGTTCTGACCATTTTCACTGCCATCTCCAAGACAGCTGGTAGGCAAGGAAGGACATGGTCTAGCTCTCCCATTATGGAGTGACGTAAGTTTGCCACCATTAGGGTGTAGCTCGCCTGACAGAGACCCAGGGAGAATGCAGCATAACCCTTTTCACTGCATGGTCAAGCTTTCTGGACTCTGTCAGGGGGCCTGTCCAGATCCCCAACATTGCTGGTTTTCCTGAAGATGGAGTCGGCCACCAAACTCTAAGCCAAGGGGTGGCCTGAGAAACTGGACAAGGTGCTGGTAGGGACAGCATACTTGCAGACCATACAAGCGGAGAGTGCCCCACAGGATGCTGCCACAGCTCCAGAGCTGGTCCTAGTATGGCCTCGGCCATCAGGAAGGTGAACCCTGGGGATTTGTCTCTGTTCAGAATTTCAGTGAAGGGGTATTTAGCCCTCTTTTGATCTGGTTCCAGAGCGATCTCTATGGTCTCAGATATTAATGTGAGAAGAGCCCAAAAGACACCAGCCTGTGGTCAGTTCCTTGGATGATTCACTATCGAACCCATGGATCCTTGAGGACTGCATGGAGGAGTCATACAAGGATTCTTCTAACACAGCCCTTGGCCATTTCTTGCTGTGCACCACTTGGGGTTCATCCGAATGTGTAATCTCCATGGATAACTGGCCTGGCAAGCAGGCAGCTGGATGGGAGTCTTTGGTAGGAGTTCCCTGCAATGGCTAATGTGGTGGCAGTTCCACCTGCATCGGGGAGAGAAAGGTATCGGTGACACTTGTCTTGGCAGGACTGGTACTGGCTGGAATGGAGGCAACCAGAGAATTGCCAGGGTTGAAGGTAGAGCCCTATCTTGCCCAACCATGGCTCACTGCTGCCACAGAATCTCTTCGTGGCGCCGCCAAATCCTGCAATGGAGCCTTGACCGAAAACTAGGCTGTCAGTGTGGAAAGGCAGGTTAAGGGGCCATGTAGACTACACAGACTGGCTCCTGCTGCACGATCCTGGAGGGACGCAGTACCTGGGAGGAGACAGCCAGGTCCACCAACTGCTCCTGACCCTCCTGAGTGAGGGCCATAAGGATCGGGGTCCAAGAGTTTGAGTCCTCCTTGACCCCTTCAGACAACGGGTCAACTGTGTCAAAGAAAGTCTTGACTGCCTGGTCAGCCTGTGTCGAGGCCAACAAGCTCAATGGGCAAGTTCGATGGGGTTATCGTGGAGCTGGGGCACGGCCCTCGAGACTAAGATAAGCTACCTGAAGTCATACGCTCGACAGCTGTCGAGGGAATCGTGGAAGAAGGAATCATGGGAGTGAGAGAAGTGTTCTCTTTCCCAGTCCTACAACCGTTGGCGGGATTTCTTGGACTTTTTCTTGCAGTGATAAGTGGAACTCTCTCCAAAAGTCTGGATGGACTGACATGTCTCTGGGTGTTCTCTGGTACTTTTCAACACTGGCCTTAGCTGGAAGCAACGCTGAGACCGACAAGACAACCACAGCACTGGCCACCACCTCTTCCATCATCATGAGCTGGGCCACAGATCCTGCAGCTGTGGAGATTACATTGTGGGCGTCCATGGACCTCACCAGAAGGTCCCATTTGGCTGGACAGCCAAGGAGATGATGGGAGCAGTGGTCTTCGAGGGACTAAGGGAGCAAGGTCTTGCAAAGGCTGCAGGCAGTGACGTTGTGTGCTCTGTCCAGAGGCAGTAGATGCATGAGGTGTGCGGATCTGTCCACATTTTCCAGTTGCACTGGACAGAATGCTTGAAGCTCGGGCCAGTTTTGGATTCCTCGTGTTCCACTGTTGAGTCAGACGACTGGAGCAGAACCAAGAACATACTCAAGTTGATGCAAACAAAGTTTGCCAATGATGCACTAGGAAGGGCCTACACCGCTCACGGAGCTGTGAAGATAGAAACTTGACACTTCCTGCGGAAAAGATCGAATGTCACAGGGTGGAGCCGAGGAGTACACTACCCAAGTGGAAGGGAGGAGCTTAGCTAAAGATATTTGCCAAATCTAACCAGGAAAGGAAGACTGCCACAGTGCGGATAGTGCACCATATCCATGCCTCTAGAAAAGCTGCTTTTCAAGTTGAGAACTTCAGCTCACATGTTGCAAGAGGATCAAAGGGCTTGCAGGCGAGCATGTCCAACACAAGGCTGATATCCCAGGCAGCTACCAGCTTCTGGATGGAGGGCCCTGTGTAAAATGCCCCTATGGAACCTCTTAAAGAGTGACAGTTGAGCAAGGCAAAGGATACCGACAGACTAATGGTATGCAGATAACACACAAGTGTTCTTTGACTGTAGAATATTGCAAGCTGCAACAGAAAGATCCATCAAGTACTCCAGAGCCTTGTCAAGTGGGCACCGAAAGGGATCTACATAGATTTTGGAGCACCAGATGGAAAATGTTTTCCACTAGGCTGTGTAAGTTTTTGTGATGGAAGGTTTACGGGCAGTCAAAAGTAGATACCTTGTACCTGCTCACTTCTATTTCTTTAGCAGCCAAGCCTGAAGGTGAAGGGAGTGCAGGCTGGGATGGATCAGGTGACTCGGAGTCGGTCAGTCCATCCTGAGTGGGAGGATCCTTGATGTGATGCATGAAAGTCTGTTCAACAGAGGAAACCGTATCTGTCAAGACCAGCAGGGGGCAATTAGAACCATCTTATCCCTGTGCACATGTAGTTTGAGCAGAACCTTCTGCAGCAGAAGGACTGGAGGAAATGCATACAGAAACATATTCTGCCACTGTAGTCTGAATGCATCCTGACAGAAAATGCCCCGTCCTGGATTTCTGGAGCAAAATCCAAGGAGTCTGGCATTGAATGAGGATGCAAAAAAGGTCCATATCTGGTGTTCCCCACTCGAACAGCTATCTCATGATGTCTGGAACAATGGACTACTAGTGAGGACTGACCTCTGTTTAGCTGAACTAGTTTGTCAGAGCATTTCGTACTCCTGGCAGGTAAACTGCTTGGAGCAGACAGTCTGGAGAAATTTCTGTAAAGTTCAAGGAGTATCCCTCTTGGATAATTCTGAGGACCCACTTGTCTGTTGTGATGCACTTCCACAGACAGTAAAACTGTGTCAGGTGTCCTCTTACTGGAGACGAGAAGTCTGCCTCAGGCAGCTGAAGCAGGACTAGGACCAGAGCTTCAGAGGGTTGCACTAGGTGCTTTAGGTGCCTGTGCCTTCTTTTGTGGTTGGGAAGGCTGAAATTTCTTTTGAGCTCCCCTTCTTCTCGAAAGGACCTCCTGTTCTGAAAGAAACCTCATCCTTTCTCTGTCTGAGGATTAGTAGGGGCTGGCCTAGAAGTCTTTATGGCCATTCTAGTTTTCTGAGACGCCTCAAGAGACTTTGCCTGTTGTCCAAAGAGGTTAAGTGACACCGAAAGGAATGCTCATCACCTGCTGCTCGACAGCTTGTAAATACAAAGTCAGGCGTGCCTTCTGATACAAATATCCGCTGCTGCGTAGCGAGAAGTGGTGTCAAAGGCATCCACAGCTACTTTGAGCTGATGACTTAGATTCACTGCCAAGAGTAACAATTTGCTGGATCTTTTGTTTAGACTTATGAGTCGGGCAAGGATTCTGCGAGAGACTTAAGAGAGCTCCAAAGGGCATACGTGCTTGGAAAAATGTCCTTGGTAGCTGCCAATACTCAAGCCCAGGGAAGCAGCACTGAAAGCTTGCTTACCCATAGTGTCTATCTTGCGTGACTCAGTTAATGGGATGTGCAATGACCTCCTGGGGCAGAATGGCTTTGTTCCAGACTGCATCTGATAGGGTTTCAAATGCTGGAGGAATAGGGGGACCTAAACTGACCGTCATGGTAGAAACATTCAAACCACTGCAGATGGAGACATTTACCTGAGTCAATAGCTGAAGGCTCAAAATTAAGTGCAGAATGTATTTTTTTTTTTTTTTTAACCAAGACTGGAAAGTCAAAATCCTCATGAGGAAAGGAGTGGGCCTGGGTCTGAAGAACCCAGGTTATAGAAAGAGCCATCATCAGTGCCCTCAGAGATAATGAATTTGGGGACAGACCCATCACCTTCAAACTCCCCCGAAAGACGATTAGGCAGTGGAGTGGATCACAAGTTCCCCAATCTAGAATGTCGCCTTAGCAACACCTGTGACACTGGGAGCTAGTGTCAGAGGCAGTGGTGCAGCCAGAAAGTACAGTTACGTAAGAACTTACCGTAACAGTAGATCTTCGAGAACAGCTCTTGCAGCAGGTTACACCATTAGGACTGAAGCCGAGGCGCCAGGACCCCACGAAAACTTCTAGCTAGCTATCTTCAGCGGACCGCCCGACGCCGGTCCCGCCCGACGCCAGGCGAGTATACATAAGGGGCGGTCCCACCAGATTCCCCAGTTCTCCCGCCAGAGACTTCCGCCGCAGGCAGACATCGAAATGGGAGCCGAGGATCCAATTCAGAAGACAAAAGGGTATAAATCCCTGTTAAAATGTTTAATCCATGCCTCCAAGGGGAAGGCGGGCAGGAGAGTATCTGCTGCAAGAGCTGTTCTCGAAGATCTACTGTTACGGTAAGTTCTTACGTAACTGTACTATCTTACTCGAGACACAGCTCTTGCAGCAGGTTACACCATTAGGACTGATTCCCAAGCAGAGCGCTTTGCAAACACTCTGGGAGGAGGAAACTAGAAAGTTCATTCCAGGTCCTGATTCTAGGACAGGAGACCCTGTAGCACAGCCAGGCCGAAGCCGGCTCTTCGCGTGAAGCGATGTCCAGGCTATAATGCCTGATAAAGGTATGTACAGAGCTCCAAGTGGCTGCAGCACAAATGGCAGAAGTGGAGACGTTTCGAAGTGCTGCAAAGGAGGTGGCCACTCCCCTAGTGGAATGGCCCCGGACTGATCCCGGGAGGGGCTTTTGTTTGATATCATAACAGTATGATATGCACTGGACAAGCCAGCGAGACAGGGACTGTTTGGATACTGGTTGGCCCATCATCCTTTCAGTAAAGGAAACGAAAAGTTGCTCCGATTTACGAAGCTGCCTAGTTCTGCTCAGGTAGTACCTTAAGCTGCGGTGAAGATCCAGGGTGTGGAGCAGCGCTCCTCTATTAGAATAATTAGGAAGTAGACAGGCAGGTCAATGTCCTGATTGAGAGTGAGTGGAAACCACCTTAGGCAAGAATTTAGGATTGTCCTCAGGGATACTCTGTCCCAGTGGAAAATTAAAAAGGCTCTTTGCACATGAGAGCATGGAGCTCAAGCTCTTCTGGCTGACGTAACAGCAAACAAAAAAGCGTTTCCCGACCAAACGCACGGCTCGCAATCCGCGGCAGGTTCAAAGGGGGGCGTGAGTTGCTCCAGGACAAAGAGCAAGTCCCATGGAGACACTGGGTCCTTAATGGGCAGCCTAAGATGTAACACCCCTCTCAAGAATTCTCAACAGGCATCTAATTGTGCCACTGTGCGCTGTCCCACCGGGAGGTGATAAGCTGAAATGACACAGAGGTGCACCTTAATAGAGGAGTAGGCGAGACCCGAATGGAAAAGGGAGAGCAGGTACTCTAACACCGCTTTCACCGGACAACCTAAAGGGGAAAGGCCGCGTGCTTTCAACCACAGACAAAAACAGCGCCATTTCATGGCGCACGTCAGATGCTGCTGTCGGGTTTTCTGGCTGCAGAAAGAACTTTGCAACCTCTGCAAGACCCTGTGTCGAAGATGGCTATGTCTCTAGGAGCCATGCAGGTTCAGTGAGCGTAAGTCCGGGTGGACCAGTGAACCCTCCTCCTGAGACAAGAAATGGGAGCTGAATGGCAATGGGAGCGGAGGTTCCCGGGATAGCTGTATTAGCAAAGGGAACCAGATCTGTCTGGGCCAGAAAGGGGCCACCAGGATCATAGTTGCATGCTCCCTGCGTAGTTTGAGAAGAACTCTCTGGATCAACAGGAAGGGAGGGAAAGCGTAGAGGAAACTGTCTGCCCAGGAGAGGGACAACGCGTCTCGCCAGAAAACACCAGGCCCTGGATCTAGCGAGCAAAAATTGGGCAGTTTTGCGTTGGATGGGGAAGCGAACAAGTCCAATTCTGGCGTTCCCCATCGAAGAAACAGATCCTCTGCTACCTCCTGAAGAAGTTCCCACTGTGGACTCTGGCCTGGGAGCGACTCAGGCCGTCTGCAATTGTGTTGTCCACCCCGGGGACATGTACTGTGATCAGGTTCGCGCCATGTCGGATTACCCAATCCCACACCCTCATAGCCTCCCTGCAAAGGGGGTAAGAGTGTGCGCCTCCTTGTTTGTTGAGGTAATACATCACAGCCGTGTTGTCTGTCTGTAGCAGGAGAGTACTTGTCGGGATCTCTGACTGAAATGCCTGCAGGGCATGAAGGACCGCCCTCATCTCCAGAACGTTGATATGAAGGTGAGCCTCCTGAGAGGTCCACATTCCCTGGGACTTCACCCCGTCCAGGTGTGCTCCCCACCCTAGTCCTGAGGCGTCTGTGGTGAGGATTACCTCCGGGGACGGCGCTATAAACGGAACACCCGTAGAGAGTGTCCCTAGGTCTAGCCACCATTGCCAGTCTTGAATCACGGCGTTCGTGATTCTGACCGGATGCTGCATATGGTTTTGCCTTTGGTCCCACTGCACCTTGAGCATCCACTGAGTTACCCGCATGTGGTGCCTTGCGAAAGGGACGGTCAGAATGGCCGCAACCATGTGTCCGAGCAAGCGAAGGACCGACCTGGCTGGGACGGTCTTGTTCGACGAAAGCTCCCTGATGAGGGATCTGATGCGCTCCGCTCTGTCGTCTGGAAGAAATGCTCTTCCCTGAACAGTGTCCAGGACTGCGCCTATGAACTGCAGTTTCTGCGACGGTACCAGGAGAGACTTCTAATTGATCAAGATGCCCAGAGACCGAAACAGATCCTGGGTACTCTGGATAGCCAAAAACAACGCCTCTCTGGAGGCAGCCATGAGAAGCCAATCGTCCAAGTATGGGAACACATAATGGCCCTGTCTCCTTAGAGACGCGGCCACGACTGCCATGCATTTGCTAAAGACCCTGGGAGCCGATGACAGTCCGAATGGAAGTGCTCGGAACTGAAAGTGGTGGCCGAGAAACTCGAAGCGCAGGAACCTCCTGTGCGCATGAGCTACAGGGATGTGCAGGTATGCATCCTGCATGTCTCACGGACGCTAAAATGTGTCCTCTTTAGCATGGGGATTAGACCCGAAGGGTCACCATGCGGAATCTTTTGTAGGCGACCGACATATTGAGGTCGCTGAGGTCCAGAATCGGATGGAGGTCCCCTGTTTTCTTTGGAACCAGGAAGAAGTGGGAGTAGTACCCGTATCCTCTCTGGTTCTCTGGGACATACTCTGTCGCCCCCTTTTGCAGGAGCGCGAGTATTTCTTGCCTGATCAGAGGCTTGTGCTGACCCGAGTAACGGGAGAGCAGAAGAGGCCTCGAGGGTGGCTTTTCTGCGAATTTTATAAAGTGGCCTCTTTCGACCAACTGAAGAATCCACCGGTCGGTGGTTATGGACTGCCATCCTGGCAGGTACTTCGCAATGCGACCACTGACCTTGATGTCCCGTTGATCCTGAGGGGCGGGGGCCAGAAAGGAGTCAGGCTGTGGTGGTGGAGGGGCCCGCGGGCTGGGCCGGTTTAGCTGGGCGTTGACCTCGGCCCGCAGGCTGTCTACCCTGGGCTCTACGGGAACCGGAGCCCCTCTGTTGTGGACCGGTGCGGGACTGTTGTCTCTGTGCCTGTCCACGAAAATGGCTTTGGTTCCTACGAAAGGAACTAAGCCTCAGTCGGTACACTGCCTGGACCGACCTCACCACCTTCCCGGCCTCTTGAAGCTTGGTGATGACCCTCTCAGAGGGCTCACCAAAGAGAACTTCTCCCTCAAATGGGGCGTCCATGATGTTTTTGTGGACGTCCAGGGTAAAGTCGGAGACACGGAGCCAAGAGTGTCTCCAGAGGCATACACCTGAAGCTGCTGCTCGGGCCGAGGAGTCCGCGGAGTCGTACGCGGCTCGTAGCACTTGGGTCCCCACGTCCGAACCCATCCGGAGGAGCTGCAACATCTCCTCCTTCTGTTCACCTTCTGGCAACTTCTCAGCCAGATCCAGACCCTGCTCCCACAAGGCATTTTGGAACTGCATCATGTGGGTCAAGTAATTAGGGATCTGATGGGCGCAAGTAGCGAAGCGGTGACGCGGCGCCTACCCATAGCGCTCCAGCTGTTTGGACTCGGGTCCAGTGGCAGAGTGCTCAAATGTTAGGGTCTCTGGGACCGGTCATGAGAGGCTGTTATGACCAGAGAGTCGGCCTGAGGATGCTGGAGCCAAGTACTGGTCCTCCCTTGAGCCTTGTACAGGCGGTCAGCTTTCTTCGGCATCGCGGAGTGAATGTGGACGCTTCACGCCTGCCTTGGTGACGCCCACGAAGTGTCTACCAAGGGTGGCACCACCACAGGCTTGGGGTCCTTCTGCCGAAGATATTTCGCAAGGCGTAGCTTTTCGGGGTCTAACTCTTCCGCATCCCATCCCATGTTCTCTTGGATGTGTCTCATGATGTCCGAGAACGAAGGGTCATCCGGAGGAGACCTTGGAAGCTCACGTGGGTCAGGAGAAGGGATGTGGACGGGAGATGGGGATCTCGATCCTGTTGAAAACTCTGATCCCGTGTCCTCCAAAGGCGAACGGTGGCGTCTTCTGGGTCTCTTAGGGCTGGGTGACCCAGAAGAGGATCTGGACGGAGGTCTCCTTTTATCTGGTCTCCCCCTTGGAGGGATCCTGGGCTCCCGGGGAGGAGGTAACCGGCCTGCAGACCTGGATGGAGAAGGGGGCGCAGGAACCGGAGGAGTAACCGGCCTAGGAGGAGGAGGTGAGGTGGGGACCATGTCCTTTTTGATGGTGTCCCACCAGTAAGTGAAAAGCTCCTTAACCTCTGAGAAAGAAAGACCCGACGACGGACCGGGCACCGGTGGGTCAGTCGTCGGGCTCCAGCATCGGCTCCACAGGGGCCTCGGGTTGCGGGGAGGGTTCCCTGGGACGCTTGACAGGACCGGGGTCGCCTGTCTTGTCCTCTGGCTGTGTTAACTCCTCCTCTGTAATGGTCTCCTGACCGACGTCGGTTGGAGGCGTCGGGGCCCTCTTCTCAATCCGGACAGGCACGGACGTCGATTCCCCTACCGGCGTCCGGGGGTGCGTAGGCTTGGCCGGCAACGGTCGTCTGGCGGTCGACGGCTCTGGGGACCTGTGGCGAGAGGCCGACGTCGGGTCCGACGGTCTCTTAAGAGAGGTGAGCTCCTTGGTCTTCCGTTGGGGAGGAGGAGGCAAGGAGGCAGCCCTGATGTCGGGTTCAGAATGGCGGGAACCTGACTTGTGGTGATGGTGGCGGTCCCCCAACTTGACCAGGGCCTTGGAAGACTAAGGAGGCCTGGAAGTCTTGGCCTGAGAAGAGGAGCCCGAAGAGTTTCTCACTGCAGCAGGGGGAGGCTGAGAACTGGCCCGGGAAGGCGACGGTCGGACCTGGAGCCGGAGCTACGAGAATCAGAGGCCCTAGACGGGGACCTGGAAGGGGCCTTCTCTCTATGCTTCTCCGAACGTTCACGGGCCTTCTCCCAAGAATCCTTGGAGGCCATGGTCTTGAGTTGTTCTCGAGCAGGAACGCTTGTAGGGCCTTCTGGTGACGGATCCGGTTCTGCTGTTGAAGCCAAGACAAAAGGAGCAGGACCGGTGTCGTTGTCTGGGCTTAAGCATCGGACGAGGTCGAATGCGGATCCTTGAAGGGATCTGCTTCCTACAGCGCATTCTCAAGAATGACCAGAGTTGGAGAGGACATCAGACAACAAACTGACCTAAGAAAAATGAATTTTCTGAAGGAAAGAACTTTACCACGCGTCGCGCGCTAGAACTGTGAACCGAAGGGTCGAGACTTGCAAGTCGACGGCGGGAAAGAACTGGGGAATCTGGCAGGACCACCCCCTTATGTACTACGCCTGACGTCGGAGGCGGGACCGACGTCAGGCGTGGTCCCCGCTGAAGATAGCTAGCTAGAATTTTTCCGTGGGGTCCTGACACCTGCCGGCTTCAGTCCTAATGGTGTAACCTGCTGCAAGAGCTGCGTCTCGAAGTAAGATCTGAATCCTCTCCCGACACTGACACTGGCAAAGGCCCTGAGAGGCCTAAACCCAGTGCTGACAATCCAGTCAGCACTGAAGTGACCAGCAAAGGTACTAGGGCCGGCACCATTGTAGTCACACTGAATGGGGGTGCGGCCAGTGGGACAGGAGTTGGCAGCGAGGTCACCCACAAGGGCCCTCGAGCTTTTGTCTGAGTCAACTGCTCTACCTGGCTTGAAGGTCCTGCCTGTGGCTCCACTGCCACCGGCCCCGAAGGGCTAGGGACTGGTTCTGTAGGCAGAGGCAAGCGAGCCAGATGCTGCACCCACTGCTCCATAACAGCTGCCCAGTGGTGGACCTGCCCAGTGGAGTCCCCACATGCTGACATGGAGGCTCGAGATCTCAACCTCCCATGAACAGAAGCCCCTAGTGATGCTGATTACAGCAGTGAGGGCCTTTTACCCTGGGACACTGAGGAACTTGTGGCAGACATCGCAGAGGGCGACCTTGAGTAGTACCATTTCTTCTCCTTCCTAAAGGAAGCGGAAGAACTTGAGGCTGAGCAGCACCACAACCCTGATCAAGATTTGGGAACAGGCCCACTTCTTTTTGTGCTTCCAGAAGGACTGTCCTTCATCCTGGGCACAGGATGACCGGTCATCAGAACCCACCCCACCCGAAGAGGGAACTGGACCAGACACGGCCTTGCTGCTGGAGCAGCTTGCCTGAGGAGGCTCCCCACCGCCTTTGTCCATGGCTGTCAACAGCTGACTTAGCAGGGGTATGAGAGACAGACAAATATTTTTGTAAAATCACTAAACTGACAAAAAATAAACTCTAACTCTAAACACTAAAAACTGAGAAGAACTGAATGTTGTCGTATGGACATGAAGTTCTGACTCCTGGTGGGCGAGCATCGTTGTCACTGAAGCACACTTGATAGTGGGGAAAAAGGAACTAAGGCGGTCGAGGGCTGGTGCAGAGGTAAGCCATATTGCACAAGCTAGTCTTGCAGTGCTGTGTGCGCACCTTACCTTACCTTGGCGCCAGCCCTCTTGAAAAGTTCTGGCTCTCGTGGGGTCCTAGCACCTCTGGCTCAGAACCATTAGTGTGAATTAATGGTGAAGATTCCTGGAAGATCTACGGTTATAGGTGAGTCACCTATTCTTCTAGGGGGCGTGGCTATGGTTCACTTATCCAAACCCTGGCAGACTTCTAGCAGTTCTCCGGAAAGAGGGGGCAAGGTGCGCACCCCTACTTAGTGAACATAAATTGGAAAACAGGTCCCAAAAATGAGGGTTACTTACTTGTAACCGTAGTTCTAGGAGTGGTACATGGTGCACATCTACACTTTACACTCGGCTGAGGGTGTCTGCTGTCTGGTTAGAAGCACCGGCCACATGGATAACCAGATTGGCATCTGGGTAGCACATGAGGATCCAGGTGCGGCGTGTTCCCCGGCGTAACCCGGGGGTGGGGGTGGGGTGGGGAATGCATTCCGCTCTGCCTGTGGGGCTAGTATATGGTCGTAGTGCTGTCTGTCTGGACCTGCAAGACCAGACCCGAAGAGACTGAGTGAGGGCAGTCTGAGCAAGATGCATCGTATGGAGCTCCAGCAGAGTGATGTGGTGACGGGACTCCCGAGAAGCCAGAGCCCATGACCTCCTTTAGTTCTCCAGGTATGCTCCCCATCCCAGCAGAGATGCAGCGGTCATCAGAATGACCGCTGGCCCTGGGACAGCGAACGAGATTCCTTCCTGCAGGTGTTTCAGGATGAGCCACCACCAGATGGCATATCACACCAGCCACGTCACTGTGACCAGCTGGTCCAGGTGACGGAGGTGCAGAGACCACCGGTGGGCTGGCCCCACTGCAGGAGGGGGCATTCACCAGTAGGCCCAACAGACTATGCTGGCGAAGGACACCAGGTACCCCAACGGCTGCAAAAAGTCCCGGGCAGGGCACAAGTGCCCAACCTAAAATGATCGGGCAAAGGAGATAAATACAGGTTACTCACCTGTAACAGGAGTTCTAGGAGTGGTATATGTTGTTCATCCACATTTACTGGCAGGTTCCTTGCCGCTTTAAATGCTGCTGGAAAGTCTTCAAGCTGGCTCCTCCCACCCACCCGGGTGGTAAAACTCTTGGCTCCACCCCATGACGCCTAATCTAACCAGCTGGAAGCCAGGTTGCGCGTCGAAGCTGGAGAGGTCAGGTGGGTTGTGTGGATGAACATATACCACTCCTAGAACTCCTGTTACATGTGAGTAACCTGTATTTCTAGGGACGTGGATATGTTGTTCAATCCACACTTACTGGCAGACTCCTAGCAGTTCTCCGGGATGAGGGAGGTAAGGCACGCACCCCCTACCTAGGGAATAAGAACCAAGGTCCCAAAACCAGCATCCCGGCATGAATCTAGGTCGATGTGGTAATGGGTAATGAAGCTGTGTGCTGACTTCGAGGTAGCAGCCCTGCAGATTTCCTGGATAGGAACGTCCCTAGCAGCAGCCACGGAAGCAGCGGTATGGTGGGTAGAATGAGCTCTTATTCTTTTGGGAGGCTCCATGCCCGCCAACCTGTATCAGAGATCTATGCAAGAGGTAACCCACCTGCCTATCGTCCGCTTGGCTGCAGGTCTGCCAGATGCGGCTTCAGCATAGGTGACAAACAGCAGGTGAACCTCTCCACGAACTTCAGCCGTTCGCTCCTTATAATAAGAGAGCGCTCCTCTAGGGTCCAAAGTATGGAGCCTATATTTGGCCTCCGAGGTGTGATTAGGGTAGAACACTGGCAGAGTCAGCACTTGGTTAAGGTGAAACTCCCGACACCACCTTCGGAAGGAATTTCGGGTGGGGGCGCAGGACAACCTTGTCCTTATGGAAGACCAGATAAGAAGACTCGATGGAAAGTGCCCGGAGCTCTCCCATCCTTCTGGCTGACGTTATAGCCACCAAGAAGGCGGTCTTCCATGACAGGTGAGAGATGTCACACCTGTGCATCAGTTCGAATGGCTTGCCCATGAGCTTAGCCAATACCAGGAGTAGATCCCACAGAGGTGGGGGTTCTCGCACCGGAGGGGATATGTGATCAAGGCCTTTGAAAAAGCGCCCGACCACCTTCTCCTGCGCCACCGACTGCTCTCTGGCCCACGCCCAGTAAGCAGAGAAGGCTGCCAGGTGCACCTTAAGGGTCGTTGACCAAAGCCCTAGCTGAGAAAGGGACCATAGGTAGTCCAGAATGCTGGCCAAGGAACAGGAGGAAGGGTCCAACCCCTTATCCTGACACCAAATGGAGAATCTTTTCCATTTGAAGGTGTAGCATTTTCTGGTTGACGCCTTACGGGATGCCTCAACAACGTTGAGGACCTCATCGAAAAGACCCAAGGCCTGGAACTCTAGCCGCTCAGGAACCAGGCAGTCAGGTGCAGGGATTGAAGGTCCGGGTGGAATACCTTCCCCTGGTTGACTGATATCAGGTCTGGGCGGGCTGGAAGCTGTCTCGGGAGCCTGGAGCTGAAGCTGAGGAGATCTTGATACCAGAACTGACGGGGCCAGTCTGGGGCTACCAGAATCACCTGCGCCTTGTCCCTCCTTGCCTTGAGAAGCACCTTGTGGATCAAGGGAAATGGGGGAAAGGCGCAGAAGAGGCCCGGGGTCCACGTCCTCGAGAAGGCATCCCCCTGCAGCGAGCCCTGCTGAGGGGGGTGGGCATGAAACAGCCTCAGCTTTGCACTCTCCCTGGAGGCAAACAGGTCCACCTGAGGTGTGCCCCAGTGGGAGAACAGATTGTGTACTACCTCCGGAAGGAGAGACCACTCATGAGATGCAGCACCTATCCGGATTAGGGCATCGGCCAGACTGTTGGAGGCTCCCACCACATGAATGGCTAGGAGATCTGCCTCCAGTCTGCTCATGAGAGACCAAATGCGGAGAGCTTCCTTGCACAGAGGCAAGGAGCACGTCCCGCCCTGGCGGTTTAGGTAGTACATGGGTCGTGGTGTTGTCCATCTGGACCTGGACCACTTGACCCCGTACAAACGGAGTGAAGACGGTGAGGGCTAGCCGGACCGCTCGAAGCTCCAGCAGGTTGATGTGGCATCAGGACTCCTGGGGGGACCAGAGGCCGTGCGCTCTGAACTCCCCCAGATGGGCACCACTAACCATCAGAGAGGTGTTGGTTGTTAGAGTGACCGTCGGCTCTGGGCGGACAAACGGGATATCCTCCTGCAGATGAGCGGGAACGATACACCACTGGAGAGCGTTCCTCATCTCCTGGGTCATTGTCACTGGCTAGTCCAGAGGACTGCAACGCTGTGACCACTGGGGGGCCAGTCCCCACTGTAGGGGACGTATGTGCCAGCGAGCCCAACGGACCACGCTGGTGCAGGCTGCCATGAGGCCCAGGAAGTCCCGGGCAGGGCGCAACTGCCCAACCAGAAATGATTGGGCAAAGGAGGAAAGAACCTCGGCCCTGTCCGCCGGGAGCCATGCTCTGGCTCGAAGAGAGTCGAGCACTGCCCCAATGAATTGAATCACCTGCATTGGCACGAGTTCCGATTAGGCCTCGTTGATGGGGAGGCCAATTTGGGAGCAGACCTGGAGGGCCAGATCCCTGGACTGCTCCACCTCCGACTTGGAGGAGGTTGCAATCAGCCAGTCGTCCAGGTAAGGGTACACTCGGACCCTTCAGCGCCGCAGGAATGCTGTCACCAATGCCATGCATTTGGTGAAGACCCTGGGAGCTGGAGAGAGGCCGAAGGGCATGGCCCAGAACTCAAAGGGATCCCTCTGCTCTGAAGCGGAGGAATCCCTGGTGTGACAGACGGATTGGGACGGGAAAGAATGCGTCCTGAAGTCCAGAGAACAGAACCACACGCCTCGTTCCAGGGATGGGATGATCTGAGCCAGAGTGACCATCCTGAAGGTTCGAGACCGTAGGAACTTGTTCAGGTCACGGAGGTCTAGAATGGGGCGCCAGCCCCCCATCCGTTTTGGGACCAGGAAGTACCTGGACACAAACGCTGGGTCTGAAGGAGTGTCCGCCACCTCCCTGATCACCTCCTTCTGGAGGAGAGGCAATGTCGGCTGACGGGCCGACAGAGTTTGCAGACCCCGAGCCCCGTGGGGGGCCATCTGCCGATAGGGTGGAGACTGCCCGACCCAGCGCGTGAGCACCTTTCCTACCACTTCCAACACCCAGCGGTCCATGGTGATATCGGACCAGGCGGAAATGAAGTGGGGCGGAGCCGTCCCCCCATGGGGGGAACCCGGGGAGGAGTGACGAGGTTAGGGGTGATGCCCCATAACCCGTCACTGGGCAGGCTTGGAGGAAGGACCAGCTGAGGAGCCTCCCGGACCTTTCCCTCCTGGCTTCCTGTTGGAAAAAGCGGCAGGATTGGCTTTGGGTGCCAAGTGCGAGCCTGCTGGCCCCGCCTTGGCTGGGGTGACTAGAAGGCCCAAGGCCAAGCAAGTCTGGAGGGCCAGATCCCTGGACTGCTTCACTTCCTCCTGAGAGGAACCGGGGATCAACAGTCATCCAGGTAGGGATACACCCGGATCCCTCTGCACCACAGGAATGCTACAACCACTGCCAAAGCATGTGGTGAAGACCCTGGGAGCTGAGGAAGGCTGAAGGGCTTCACTTGGAACTTGTAAAGCACCCTGTCTACATGGAACCGAAGGACCCGCCAGTGGGACAGATGGACAGGGATGAGGAAGAAGGCATCCCGAAGGCCCAGAAAGCAGGACTGCATGCCCTGCTCCAGGGGCAGAATGATCGGATTCCCCAGGAACGGATTGAGATTGTGAAGATCCAAGATAGGGCGACAGCAACCCCCACAGAAACCAGAAAGCATCAGGAAAAGAAGCCCTGGCCAGCCAGGGAGTCTGGGACATGGGCAACAGCATCTTACTGAAAGAGCTGAGCAATGTCCTCCTGAAGGGTAGACAGCATGTCCGGAGACATCATGGCCTCCCGTGGTACATGGCACAGTAGGGCGGGAAAGCCTTGATGTCTAGAGGTAGACCGTGACTCATCACATCGAGCACTGGCCGTCCGATGTGAAGAAGGACCAGGCGTGCCATAGACGGTGAACCAACCCCCTGCAGGGGACCAAGGTTGATACAGGACAGGAAGGAGGGGTACACTCCATGACCCACTGATGATCAATCTGGGTGAAGTCCCCATTACCAACTGCTGGAGGAGCACTGCCAACTCAACCCCTGGGCTTCTGGGAGGCCAGAGGCGCAGGCTGAGGATCAGGCTGCCAGACCTGGGACTGCAGGGTCGGGTGCAATTGAAACCGGAAAGGCTGGTTTCCAGCCTGTGGAATGCATCTGAGAGGGCAAAACGGAGGCCAACGTGGCCTTGGACAGCAGCATGCTAACGAGAGGACCAGCCACCTCCGACCGAACCTAGGAGGGAACCTCCGCCAACCTACGTGGGGAATCCGCTGGAAGGTTGAAGATCCCCAACCAAGCTCCACGCTACCAGGGACCACAGTGGCCACATACTGGGCACAGTGATCATCAATGTCTGAGGCTGGACTGAGCTGGAGCTTGGCCACCCAATGGCCCTGGGTCTTGGACCAACTGAACTGCCAACTGCAGATCTTTATGGAGGCAGCGAAAAAACGCCTAAGACACCCATAAGACATAGGTAAGATGGCTAGCAGGACAGCTGGGCTTGCTTGCTGGAGACTGAGGAAGGGGGTGGCATATACTAGGGATGCTGCCCGGTCCTGCTGCTCTGTGTTTGCGGTATGACACCCCGACACTGCCTGGCCTACGAAAACCCAAACCCTTCACCCGTCCTTCACCAAAGGATGGCCAGTCAAGTCGGGGAAGGGACCCGGGGGCACCACACAGTTGCGGATCACACAAGCTGAAGGTGCCAAACAAGAAGATGGACACTGCCAAAGTGCCCGAGCAGGACCAAAAAGGGCTCCCGCCACTGAGAAGGCCACCCTTGGAGAGTCAGCTCTGTCGAGGATGGCCAACAGGGGTTACCTGTCGGTGGACAATCGATCAAGCCCGGAATCCAAGAGGGAGGTGGTCTCAGAAGTTGGGGACTCCTAAAACGCCGCCCTCGACCCAGGCTTCCCCAGGACCAGTCGAGTCATGACCGAACGAGAGATCTCGATAAGACAGCTGGCCAGGAAGGCCAGAAGGGGCTGGCAGATTGGAATGGAGCCCCAGCGAAGGCTGTGGCGGCGGCAGTGGGGGATTCACCTGAATGGGAGGAGAAGATGGCGCCGGCTTGAGAAAACAGCTGCAGTGGCGCAGACTGGGGTTGAGGTAAGCACCGGGCCCTGGAAGCGGCACAACCATGACCGAGGAGCCACTGGGGCCTAACGATGCCGTAAACTACAGCAGAGCATATCTCTGCCCAAAGACAAGGAGCAGGAGTGTAGACAGTGCTTCTGAGCGGATGGCCGAAGAGTGGGAACACCAAGATACCTGAGATCCTGAACCCAAATAGGACCAAGCCCTCAACTGTGGCCTCAATCGACGACAGGGTCATTGAGAAGGAGACGCGGGGAAGGGAACCGTGTACTCAACATGGACTGAAGCCCACAGAACCCCCAAAGATCAAGCTCCCGAAGCGAGCCAGTTGAGGTGGCTGGTGTAACCGGCCCTGCAGAAGGATGGCCGAGAAGACAAGAGTCTTAGGAGAGTGACTCAACCTCAACAACAAGCCAACCAGGCCGAGAACAATCTCGGCTGACTGGCCGGCCCACGTCTCAGCTGGCAAGCCCAGAGGGGACACTACGGGGCCAGCAGCCAGAGCAGGAACACCAGGAGGGTTGACCAAAGCAGAGGGCTCGATAGCCATTGAGCCAGAAGCAGAATTGTGGGGGTGGGAGGAGCAACCCAATCCTGGTCCCACGACCTGCGAGGGGGGCCCTCAAAGAAGGAGAGGGCTTGGATAAGACAGACCTTCGAGAAGGGCCCTCACAGAGGGTCAGAAGGGACTGGCCTAAGTCCCGAGATGTTCCAGCAAATGGAAGCTCCCAAGCCCACCAGAAACAATGCGGGAACCAAAGCGACGCCCATTGTGACCTGGACTGCCACCACTTCAAACATGGCAAGCTGTGAATCTGAGCCCGTTGCCGCCGAGCTGTCCCCGCAGGCATCCATGGACTGGGCCGCCCCCCAAAAAAGGCAGACAAAACAGTTCTCTAACGGCGAGGGCTGCAGGGACAGGCCCAAGCCACTAGCTTGTGGATCACGCTGCAGCCATAGGCAAGAAACGTACGAGGAGTGAGGGTCGGCGTATGACATGAGCTGAGAACAAGCAGTGCACTGCTTGAACCCGGGACCGGATCTCTGGTTGTCATGCTCTATACGGTAAACAAAAACATTAGAGAAAAGCCTGAAGGCAGACTAGAAAAACAGGCCTACACCACATACAGGCGCTGCAACAGAGGAGACCGGATTCTTCCAGTGGAAAGGAAGATCTGACATTATGGAGCAGACAGCAGGAGGAGGAGGATACCACCCGAGTGAGTGGGAGGAGCTTAGCTTGAAGATGTTCCAGCAGAACTTACAGGAAAAGGAAGACTGCCAAAGTGTGGATAGTGCACCATATCCATGCCCCTAGAACCTGCATCCCGGCATGACTCCCAGTCGATGCGGTTGTGGGGAATAGACTTTTAGGTAGCAGCCCTACAGATCTTGTGTATGGGGACTTCCCTGGAAGAAGCCACAGAGGCAGCGGTATGTCTGGTGGAATGAGCCCTAAGCCCCATGGGAGGCTCCCTAATAGCCAACCAACAGCAGAGGTCAATGCAAGAAGTAATCCACCTTATAAGTTCTGGAGACTCCATCTCTGCAAGGACTTAGGCAGGATGGAGGCAATACAGAGGAGAGCAACTAAAATGGTGCAGGGTCTGCCCCAGAAGCCATAAGAAGAGAGATTAAAAGAGCTTAATATGTATACCCTCGAGGAAATGAGGGAGGGGAACATGATAGACACTTTTAAGTACCTCAAGGGAATCAAAGTCCAAGAGGGTAGCATCTTTCAGAAAAACAGATGTGCAAGTACAAAGGGGCACAATCTGAAGATAGAGGGGGGACAACTCTGGTAACGTGAGGAAGTATTTTTTCATGGAGAGGGTGGTGGACGCATGGAACGGCCTTCCTGAGGAGGTCGTGGGGTCAAAAACAGTGGGAGAATTCAAAAATGCATGGGACAGACATAAGGCTATTGTAGTGGGAGGTGGGAGGAAGTAGGCGGTTGGTAAAACTAGGATCTGCAGCTTGTCCAATAGGTAGGGAAATGGCCAGACTGGGTGGGCCAAAAGGTCCTTATCTGCCATCAAAGTCTATGTTCTATCGTCTGCTTTGCTGCCATTCTGCCAGGTGCATCTTCAACATAAGTGACAAACAGCTGGCCAGCCTTGCATTCTGCATAATATGAGAGCACCATATGCAGGTCCAGAGTATGTTGCCTGCGATCTGTCTCCAAAGATGGGCTGGTGCAATATACCAGGAAATTCATCATCTGGTTAAGGTGCAACTCCGATACCACTTTCGGGAGGAACTTCAAGATGGGGCGAAGGACAACTCTTCCTGTGGAAGACCAGATAGGGAGACTACAAAGATGGTGCACGGAGCTCCCCAATCCTTCTGGCAGCTGTAATGGCCACAAGGAAGGCCATCTTCCATGACAGGTGTGACATCCCACACCTGTGCACTGGCTTGAATGACTTGCCCATGAGCACTGCCGAAACCAGCAATGTCGTCGAGGCACAGGTCAGGAAGCATACGGAAAACCAGAAGCAGTAGTAGAATTCAGCAAAACTAATTATTTGCAGTTGCAGTAACATACAATAAAACTTGTTCAGAATAACTATGTACGGAGAAATACAATAAAATATTTCTTCAGTCTCTGTGTGTCCCTGTTTCTTCTAAAAACTGTTGCATTTGCAGCTTAGCTCTATTTATAAGTCTTTTCAACCCCCGCTCTTAGCAAACATCCTGTCCTTGTAAGTTTCAGAAGCTGCTAGAACATTGCTTCTTGAGACCCCTACAGCTTTTTCAAAGGCTCAACATTTGCACTCAAGTAACCTCTAGAGTTTATGCAGTCAACTCAAAATATAAATATATACATTTCAGCAGTAACGCTATACATTTTCTAAATAGGGATCACAATATCAGTTACATTTCCATACATTGATTTACACATACGTTTATACAGTATTAGCTGATATAGATACACAAGGGAGGAAAAACAGCAAGAGACAACTGGGAGATGGTGAGAGGCAAAGAATTGGGAGACTGTTCAGGTTGATCAAGTATGAGGTCTCGTGGGGAAAATCTGGTTGCGCAACCAGACAGAGAAGAGAGAGAAAAAGGAAAGATCCTTGCATTTAAACACTATCTCCATAACAAATGGGACAGGGTCCTATTCTACCCTGTCACAAGCAGCAAGTCCCACGGTGGGGGTGGTACACGCACCACAAGGGACAAGTAGTTCAGGCTCTAGAAAAGCACCCGAATAACTTTTTCCTGGTCTACTGTCAGCTTACCAGCCTGTGCCTGATAAGCAGAGATGGCTGACGGGTGCACCTTCAGGGCTGTTGCCCACAGTCCCAGTTGGGAAAAGGTCCAGAGAGAGTCCAGGATATCAGCCACAGGACAAGACAGGAGAGCCACAGCCCCCTTCACTGACATCATCACTGACATCAAATGGAGAATCTCGTCCATTTGAAGGCAAAGCATCTGCAAGCCAACTGTTTACTGGAGGCCTCCACAATGTGGAGAAAAATCCTCTGAGAGACCGAAGGCCTGGAACCCTAGCCACTCAGGAACCAGGCCGGGAGGGTGTACAGGGACTGAATGTTTGGTTGCAGCACTGTCCCCCGAAGTCTAGGCAGCAGATCTGGGCAGCGAGGCAGTTGTTGTGGAGGCCTGCTGCTGAGGGGATCTGGGTACTACAACTGCTGTGACCAGTATGTAACTATCAGAATCATCCGCACTTTGTCATCAACCTTGTGGATCGGGGAAAGGGAGGCAAGGCATACACGAGACCTGGGGTTCAGGGCCTCATGAAGAAATCCCACAACACTGTCTTGGACTGTGGAGGGCAGGCACAAAACAGCCTCAGTTTGGCATTTTCTTGAGACAAATGGGTCCACCGAGGGCATGCCCCACAGGGAGAAGAGGTGATTCACCACCTCCTGATTCAGAGACCACTCATATGACGGCTCTTCTACCCAACTGAGAGCATCTGCCAGCAGACTGTTCTCTCCAATGACGTGGTTCACCAGGATATCTGCACCCAGGCGGTGCACAAGGGTCCAGGTATGGAGTGTCTCCTGACACAGGGGTTGGGAGTGGCTTCCACCCTGCCTGCTCGGATAGACCATGGCAGTGCTATTGTCCATATGGACCTGCATGATCTGACCTCTAACTAGAGGAGCGAATTTCATCAGAGCCAAGCACACTGCACGGAGCTCCAGCAGGTATATGTGGTGACGGGACTCCCTGGATGACCAAATCCTGTGAGTTCTGTGGTCTCCTAGGTGCGCTCCCCATCCCACCACAGACATGACTGTCATGAGTGTGACGGCTGGTTTTGGGTGGACAAACGGGATTCCTTCCTTCCTGTGTTCAGGTGTTCTGGGACTAGCCACCACTGGATGGCATCCCACATTGGCTGAGTCACTGTGGCAGGCTGGTCCAAGTGGCCTAGGTGCTGGGACCACTGTTGGCCCAACTCCCACTGAAGGTGGCACATCTGCCAGCAGGCACAAGGGACCATGCTGGTGCAGGCTACTACACACCCCAGCAGCTGCAGGAAATCCTGAGCAGGGCGCGAAAGCCCGGCCAGAAATGATTGGGCAAAGGAGGTAAGACCCAGTGCCTAGTCTGCATGGAAGCGGGCCTTGGCCTGCAGGGGTCTAGTTCTGCCCCCAATGAACTTTATCACCTTCTTTAGTACCAGTTTGGACTTGTCCAGGTTGACCAACAGGCCTAAGTCTCAGCAAGTCTGGAGAGCCAGATCTGTGGCTCTCTCCAAGGACTGGCTGTCAGCCAGTCATCCAAGTAGGGGTACACTTTGACCCAGAGGCACCGCAGATGGGCGGTCACCACTGCTATGCATCTGGTGAAGACCTAGAGCACTGAAGAAAGGTCGAAGGTCATGACCTGGAACTGGTAAAGGACCCCATTCGCGCAGAATCTGAGGTGGGACCGAAAGACAGAAAAGTGGAAAAATGCATCTTGGGAGGTTCAGGAAGAAAAACGATCATTTACAATAAGAACTTACCGTAACAGTAGATCTTCAAGGGGATCTCAGTCATCAAGTCACACCACAGGAACTTCATCGGTGAAGCAGGATCCACATGGAAGATTTTCAGCAGTACAACTGGGGCCATCCAGGGTGTCGATGTCACCAACCCTATAAAGATGAGAGTTGCCATGCTCCCTCCTCAGTTCTTTCCCCTGGAGACACTTTCCTCTGGAGACAAAGAGAGCATTGCTCAAGCCATGGGGAACCAAGGAGAGAGCTGCCCATGCCTATGAGAGAGGCTGGATACAACAGATAACCAGTTCCAAGAAGAAGCCTCCCAAAAGGGGTATGTGGAAGGGGAAAGCAGACCTGATGACCGAGATCCCCTTGAAGAGCTACTGTTATGGCAACTTCTTATGTAACTGATCTTCTTCGGGGGTATCTCAGTCATCGGGTCACACTGTAGGAACAAGACCCAAACAGTTACAAATGCAGACAGACAGTCTGGGAGGAAGGCCAACCTTAAACTTAAGACAAGAGGCCCTGCAACACAGCCCTGCCAAATCCTGCACAGGCTCTAGAGGCAATGTCCAGACTATAGTGCTTGGTAAAGGTATGGACTGTCCTCCAAGTGGCAGCCACACAAATGTCAGCAGCAGCGACACCTCTGAAACAGGCCACAGAGGTAGCCATGCCTCTTGTGGAATGAGCTTTGACTGCTCAAGGCAATTCTTTGCTGTACTTATTGTAGCACAACATAATGCAATTTGCCTACCATTTAGATAAATACGGTTTAGAATTTGAAATGCCCTTTCTATCTGTGGCGAAAGAAACAAACTGCTTCTATGTTCTACATTCCCTGGTTCGGAGCAAATAATATTTCAAAGTTCTGCATACATCTAACATATGGAGCAGTGCTGCCTGGATTAGTACACTCTGGAAAATAAACAGGAAGGTTGATAGATTTTGTTCAGTGTAAACTCAGACACCTTAGGAAGAAAAAAACAGGTTACTCACCTGTAACAGTAGTTCTAGGAGTGGTATATGTTGTTCATCCACACTCTTTGGCATGCCCCTTTGCCCTTTAAATCTTGCCGGAAGTCTTCAAGCTGGCTCCTCCCACCCACCTGGGTGGTATAACCCTTGGCTCTGCCCCATGACACTAGATCTTAGCCCGCTGGAAGCCAGGTGTTATGCGTCCGCAGCCGGGGAGGTTGGGTAGGTCCGTGTGGATGAACAACATATACCACTCCTAGAACTACTGTTACAGGTGAGTAACCTGTTCTTCTAGGAGCGTGGATATGTTGTTCATCCACACTGTGTGGCAGACTCCAAGCAGTTCTCTGGGAGGAGGGAGGCAAGGCGCACACCCCCTACTTAGGAAACAGAGATTAGAGAACAGAAGCCCCAAAACCAGCATCCCGGCGTGACTGAAGGTCGATGTGGCAGTGGGTGATAAAGGTGTTTGCTGACTTCCAAGCAGCAGCCCGGCAGATCTCCTGGATAGGGATGTCCCTCGAAGCAGCCACCGATGCAGCAGTATGGCAAGTTGAATGAGCTCTTATCCCTCTGGGTGGCTCCTTGAACGCCAACTCATAGCACAGACCTATACATGATGTAATCCATCTTGCTATGGTCCATTTGGCTGCAGGTCTGCCAGAAGTGGCTTCAGCGTAGGTGACAACTGGCGAACCTCTCCGCGAATTTCCGTCGTCCTCGCCTTATAATAGGAGAGTGCACATCTCAGGTCCAAAGTATGGAGCCTGTACTCGGCTTCCGAGGTGTAATTAGCGTATACCAGCAGAGTCAACACCTGGTTAAGGTGAAACTCGACACCACCTTCGGAAGGAATTTCCGGTGGGGGCGAGGACAACTTTGTCCCTATGAAAGACCAGATAAGGGGAGTCCACCGAAAGTGCCTGGAGCTCCCCTGTCCTTCTGGCTGACATGACAGCCACCAGGAAGGCAGTCTTCCATGACAAGTGTGAGAGCTCACACTTATGCATGGGTTCGAATGGCCTGCCCATGAGCTTTGCCAAAACCAGCAGCAGATCCCATGGAGGTGGATGTTCACGTACCGGAGGGGATATGTGATCAAAGCCTTTGAAGAAGCGCCCGACCACTGTCTCCTGCGCCGATGTCGGCTGACCGGCCCACACCCGGTAAGCAGAAATGGCTGCCAGGTGCACACTAAGGGTCGATGACTGTAGACCCCCGTTGGAGAGAGACCAAAGGTAGTCAAGAATGTTGGCCACAGAACAAGATAAGGGGTCTAGACCCTTACCCTGACACCAAATGGAAAATCTCTTTCATTTGAAGGCATAACATTTACTGGTCGATTCCTTTCGGGATGCCTCCACCGCGGTGTAGACATCTTGGGAAAGCCCAAAGCCTGGAACTCTAGCAGCTCAGGTACCAGGCTGTGAGGTGCAGGGACCGAAGGTCTGGATGGAAGACCTTCCCCTGGTTCAAAGATATCAGGTCCGGGCGTGTACAAAGCCACTCCAGGAGCCTGCAGCTGAGGCTGAGGAAATCTGGATACCAGAACTGGCGCGGCCAGTCTAGGGCTACCAGGATCACCTTCGCCTTGTCCCTCCTCCCCCCCTTGAGTAACACCCTGTGGATCAAGGGAAATGGAGGGAAGGCGCTGAGGAGACCTGGGGTCCAGGGCCCCCAGAAGGCATCCCCCTGCAGCGAGCCCTGCTGGGGGGGTGGGGTGGGCAAGATGCAGCCTCAGTTTGGTGTTTTCCTGAGGCAAACAGGTCCACCATCTGTTTGCCCCAAAGGGAGAACAGGCTGTAAGCTAACTCTGGATGGAGAGACCACTCGTGGGATGTCTGGCCTATGCGGCTGAGAGCATTCACCAGCTGGTTCGAGGCTCCTGCCACATGGATGGCTAGGAGATCCGCCTCCAACCGTCTCACGAGGGTACAGATGCAGAGCACCTCATTGCACAGCAGATAGGAGTGCGTGCCACCCTGTTTGTTGAGGTAGTACATGGTCATGGCATTGTCCGTCTGGACTTGAACCACTTGACCCTGGAGCTGAGGAGCAAAAGCTGAGAGCGCCAGTCTGACTGCGCTGATCTCCAACAGGTTGGTGTGGCATCGGGACTCCTCTGGGGTCCAGAACCCGTGGGCTCCGTTATCCCCTATGTGGGCTCCCCAGCCCATAAAAGAGGCATCGGTGGTAAGGATGACCGTTGGCTCTGGGCAAACAAACGGGTTCCCTTCCTGCAGCCGTTCTGGGGCGGTCCACCATTGGAGAGCATCCCATATCTTCTGGGTTACAGTGATCAGCTGGTTGAAGTGACCGTGGTGCTGAGTCCACTGGGCGTCCAGCTCCCATTGAAGGGGGTGCATGTGCAACTGGGTCCAACAGACCACTGAGGTGCATGTCGCCACGTAGCCCAGAAGGCGCAGAAAGTCCCGGGCAGGGCGCAAATGCCCAACCAGAAATGATTGGGCAAAGGAGGAAAGAACTTCAGCCCTGTCCGCCGGGAGCCGAGCTCTGGCTTGACAAGAGTCGAGCTCTGCTCCGATGAAGCCCATCACCTGGGAAGGAACACGTTCTGACTTGGCCTCGTTGATCAGGAGGCCGAGTTGGGAGCAGGTCTGGAGGGCCAGGTCCCTGGACCTCTCCACCTCTTGTTGGGTGGTACCTGCCAGGAGCCAATAGTCGAGGTAGGGATAAATCCTGACCCCCCCCCCCAAATGCCTGAGATGGGCCGCTACCACTGCAATGCATTTGGTGAAGACCTGTGGGGCTGATGACAGGCCGAATGGCATGGCTCGGAACTCGTACAGGGTCCCTTGGACTGTGAAGCGGAGGAACCGCTGATGAGATGAATGGATTGGGATGTGAAAGAACGCGTCCTGCAGATCCAGTGGACAGCACCACGTTTCGCTCCAAGGATGGTATGATCTGGCACAAATCCGAAAGGTGCGAGACCCGAGAGATTGATTCAGGTCGTGTTGATTTAGAATGGGGTTCCAGCCCCCATCCGCTTGGGCACCAGGAAGTCCCTGGAGACAAAGCCTGGGTCTGTTGGAGGATCCATCACTGGAGCTACTGCCTCCTTGAGGAGGAGCTGTGCAATGTTGTCTTGGAGAGCCAGAGTCTGGACAGATACTCTTTCCTCCCGAGGGGCGCAGGCTCAGTTTGAGGGTACTGCTCGAATTCCAGAGGCAGTCCCTGATCGACCACTTTGAGAACCCACCTGTCCTTGGTAACAGCAGACCAGGTGGAAAGGAAGTGGCAGAGTCGGCCCCCCATGGGAGGACCCAGAGCTGGTGTGACGGGGGAGGGGGAAGCAGCCCCGGCCCCCTGTCACTGAGCAGGCTTGGAGGAGGAGGATCCAGAGCCAGAACCTCGGCCTCCCTTACGGGCCTGGGAGGGCCAGGACTTGGGCGCCAAGCTTGGGCCTGCTGCTGCTGCTGCTGTGCTGCAGGGAAAGAGTGCCGAAAAGGCGGCTTCTTTTTCTTCTACTGGTTCTTACCCGAAGAACCCTTGGCAGAAGTAGTGTCCAAGGTGGCATTGGACTGTTCAATACACTAGAGATGACCAGCCACACCTGGGCCGAACAGATCGGTGCCCAGGAAAGGCATGTCAAGCAGTTTGTGCTGAGTATCCGCCAGGAAGGAGGAGACTCTCAGCCAAGCCCTGCGACGAGAGGCAACTGTGGCCGCCATCGAACAGGCACAAGAATCCCCAATGTTCAAGGCTGTCTGAAGCTGTTTGGCAACAGCTCGTCCCTGATCCCGGACCTGCTTGACCGTGGGGAGGTGTGGTAGGACTTCGTCCCAGAAACCCCAAACGGGCATGGGAGAAGTGTGGCATGATGATGGCTAAACTTGCTTGATGAAGGCCCAAGGAAGAAGCTGCATAGACTTTCCTGGCCGAATGGTCTACAAGTCTGGCCTCTTTCTCGGGAGGTCGATCAGTGTCGGCAGAGCTGCCAGTACGTCTGAACAGAGAGATGGTCACCAGGCTCTCGGCTGAAGGGTGCTCTGTGAACCCCATGGGCACCACATACTTGCAGGCCATGCGGGCAGACGGTGCTGGACAACAGGCAGGGTGCTGCCAGAGTTCTAAGGCCAGGCCAATAATGGCCTCGGCCACAGGAAAAGCCTCCGATGTATCCCCTCTCTTGAGGATGTCCGAGAGAGGGTACTCTGCCTTTTTCTGGATTGGCTCCAGGGGCATCCCTGTGGACTCAGATGAGGCGAAGAATGCCCTGAAAGACGAAAGACCTTCCTCCGTCTCTAACCCACCAGCCGATTCGTCATCCCCGGGATGAGAATGCAGGCCGGTCTCATCTGAATCCAAGGAATCCGGATACAGCAGTCGACTGCCCAAGTCACCCCTGACCCGCCGAGGGCGGTCCGGGGTGACAGTGACCGAAAGACATGGGGAAGCCCAGTGTCTGGTCTATCTTCTTTAGAAGGAGCCCCTCCCACAGGCTGCTTGGGCGGTGGTTCCACCACTATCGGTGGAAAGACCGGTTTTGGCTGAACCAGAGGTTTCATCGGCTCCGCGGGAGGGGGAACCAACTTGATCGGCTCCGGAGTCGGCTCCGGCCTAGGAGGCAAAAGCCAAGTAATGGCCAGGGTGGAAGCTGGGGTCAGTTTGTGCCCGGTCAATATCAGCTGTTGCCACACGAGGTCCTCACAGCGCCGAGTTTTCGCCGGGCCTCTCCTCATCCAAGGAGGACAAGGACGACCGATGGCATCTCCTCTTTTTAGAGCACTTATGGCTCTTCCCCAGCCTTTCGGTTGAGGGGGTCCTGGGACCTCGATCAAGATCGGACAGGCAGACTGTCGCTCGGGAGACACCGGCGGGACTGGTGATTTCCCCGAGGTTGGGGACAGATTCCTTGATGGGATTCCCAGCAGACTGGGTCTCCTCGTCGGGGAAAGTAAGAATCGGAGTTCTATCGAGAGAATAGTCGACTGGAGTTGGCGTCAATGTATTGATCGGTTCGATGACTATTTCCACATCGTCGATCTGACCAGATGGCAAAGCAGAGAAGCCAGTGGCCGAAGAAGCAATTTCGACCAAAGTTGAGATCGCCAGTTCCTGGGACCGAGATCTCTCCCGATCCCAAGAGCGTCTCTGTTGGAACAAAGATAATCCCGGGTCCTTCTCCCGCTTAAGGGACCAAGAGGAGTGCATGCCTGCAGGACTCTCTCCCTTGATTGAAGAGACTGGCACAACTCTCGGAAGGAACCTGAGAAGGTGGAGCCCAGGTTGAGTGGAACAAAGATGCTCAGAGTAGTTTCTGCAGCCCGAGCTGCTTCCTCCAGGAATGCTTGCATGTGTTCCACTTGCTCAGCAGATCCCGCAGCCGCAGAAACCGCCCACCGAGACTCCTTGGATTTCACCGGAGGGTTCTGTTTCTCCTGGCCTCCCCAATTTCAGGCATACGAGACAGTCATCGAGGATGTTAGGATGAAAAGCGAGACAAAGATCGCACTTCAAGGTGTCATGGTCGACACCGAGATAGCAGACGCACGTGGTGTGGGGATCGGTGCGCGACCTCTTTTGGCTGCATGGACACCGGCGAAATCTGGGGGAAGACTTGTCTTCCATAATCAAATGTAAGTAGTTGCAACTGCTAATGCGAACTGGACAGATTTCCGGAATAACCGAAGGTTTTGAATCCAGGGCCTACAAAATGCGTGAGCATGAGGGAGGCAACCTGAATCTTCCAGCAGAAAGGAAGACCTGGTGTCATGAGGCGGAGCCGAGGATTATACCACTTGGTTGGGTGGGAGCAGCCAGCTTGAAGACTTCCGGCAAGATTTAAAGGGAAAGGGACATGCTAAAGAGTGTGGATGAACAACATATCCACGATCCTAGAACTTGGGATTCATGCGCAAAGACACCCTGTCTTTATGGAAAATCAAATAAGGCTTCTCACACCAGAGGGCCTGAAGTTCTGAAATTCTTCGAGCAGAAGTAATAGCAACTAAAAATAATGCTTTCCGGGAAAGTAAGCGTAACTCGCAAGTCGCGACTGGTTCAAAAGGACACAGGGTCAACTTCTCCAAAACAAAATTCAAATCCCAAGCGGGACAGGAGAACGGATTGGGGGTTCCAGATGCAGGATGTCCCTCAAAAAGGTACGGGAGACATCCAGCTGAGCTACGGTACAGTCACCCATTGGCTCACGGAAGGCTGAAATAGCCGAAAGGTGCACCTTGAGGAAGGAGTACTGAAGACCTCAGTCAGAGAGAGAGAGAGAGAGAGAGAGAGAGATCAGGTAATCCAAGATCTGGTTCACCGGACAAGTGAAAGGGTCCAGATTATGCTTGGCAGCCCATATAGCGAACCACTTCCACTTCATGGCATAAGTGGCACGGGTGGAAAGCTTATGGGTGGCCACTAGGACATCCGCTACTCTGTTGGAAACCCCAAATCTGGTGATAGCTACGTCCTCAGGAGCCAAGCATGTAGATGGAGGGACCCGAGTTTGGGATAGACCAGGGTCCCCGATCTTGGGTCAGCAGATTCCTACAGAGAGGGACCCAAGGTTCCTCCACCAGCTGCTGTAGTAGAGAAAACCAAATCTGGCAGGCCAGAAGGGGGCTACCAATATCATGCTGCCCCACTCCATCAGCAGCTTGATGAGTACCCTCTGAATCAGAGGAAATGGAGGGAAGGCATAAAGGAACCTTCCGCTCCAGGAGAGGGACAAGGTGTGTCGCCAGAAAACTCCAGGCCCTGGGATTGTGCAAGTAACAACTGGCAGTTTTGCTTTGAGTGGGGACGCAAAAAGGTCCATCCCTGGATGCCCCCATCTGTTGAACAGATCTGCGATGGATGAGAGAAGCTCCCACTTGTGTATGCCGAGCTAAGTTCAGCTGAGACTGTCCACCAGGGTGTTTAGCACTCCTGGGACATGGACCGCTGAGAGGGTCAGGCCGTAGTCTAATGCCCAGTACCACACACTCACTGCCTTCCTGCATAGGGAGTACGAGTGCGTTTATACTAGGAGTTATACTGGAAAGGCAGAGACATACAGAAGGCTAAAGGCCCATATAAGTATGTCTCTAGCCAAGCTGGTACATCGAGGAATAGGTCATAACATTAAAGTGTCAAAACCATGCTTAAATTTAACATGGTCTGTATTTTCTAATAATGAACTTGGAAGGGAATTCCACAGGGGGATAATTCTTTGGGTGAAACAGAATCTCCTTTTATTTGTTCTTGGGTATGTTAATGTCAGCTGATATTTATGACTTCTAAGATTACAGTTACGCCTACTGTAAAACATATCCAACTGATAGAGTAGTTCTTCGTCATTATACATTTTATGCATAAATTATAGGTCCCCTCTTTTTCTTCTCTGCTCCAGAGAATACATACCCAAATCCTCCGGTCTCTCAGCATAACTTTTACTGGACATATTTGAGACTAGTTTAGTTATTCTCCATTGCACCCCTTCCAGTCTACTCACATCTCTTCTGAGATGCGGACTCCACAAGGGAGAACAGTAGTCCAGGTGTGGCCTCACGTAAGCCCTATACAATGGTAGAATACATCCCCTGTCCCGTGAGGTGAAACCTCTCTTTATACAACCTATTAGTCCATTTGTCTTATTTATGATGTTATTGAAGTGGCTCTGGAAGGATAGGTCAGAATCGATTAATACACCTAAATCCTTTTGTTGAGTTATAGGTGACACGACTTTGTCATTTAATTTATAATGATATTGCTGGTGTTTGTATCAAAAGTGCATAACAACACATTTGTCAACGTTGAAGAACATTTGATTTTTATCTTCCCCCGCTTGTTGATATAGTACACCACACTGAGGTTGTCTGACTGAATCAGCAGCTGGCATAGAAAAAAATGGTTCTGAAAGGCCTGAATGGCATACAGAACCGCCTGCATCTCCAGGATGTTGATATGTAGGGAGGCTTAGATCTGGTACCAAGAGCCCTGGTTTGAAAGGGACCCAGATGATCTCCCCAGCCTAAACCAGAGACATCCGTGGTGAAGATCTGTTGTGGAGATGAGAGCTGGAATGGAATTCCTTGCAACAGATTCAGGAGGTCCATCCACCACTGGAGCACCCTGCGGACTGGGGAGGAGACCAGCACCAACTGATCTAGTCTGTTCACTGGTCCCACTGTAGTCGGAGAGTCCACTGGAGAATGCTCTGGTGGAGCCTGGCCAGTGGAATGGTGGGAATGGCAGCCACCTTCAGTCCCAACAGACTCAGGAACACCCTGGCTGGAATATAACAGCTCTGGGACACCTCCTGAGTCAGGGCAATAAGGCATTCCATCCTGTTTTGAGGGAGGAAGGCCTTCCCCTGCGCCAAGTCTAGAACTGTCTCTCTACATTGCAGCCTTTGGGACGGGACCAGGACTGACTTGGGCAGGTTGATGGTAATGCCCAGGGAGAGGGAACTACTGAAGAGTTCTGTCCAAAGTCCCCAGAAGCTGTTCCCTGGATGGGGCCTTTAGAATCCAATCGTCCAGATAAGGGAAAATGTACATCCCCTCCCTTCTGAGGGCCACAGCTACCATTGCTAAACACTTGGTAAAGACCTGCGGCGCAGAGGACAAGCCAAAGGGCAGCACTTTGAACTGGTAATGCTTGCCCTGGAAAAGAAAAGTACAGTTACGCAAGAACTTACCATAACAGTAGATCTTCGAGAGATGCTCTTGCAGTAGGTAATTACAAATAGGACTGAAGCCAGCAGGTGTCAGGACCCCACGGAAAAAGTTCTAGCTAGCAGTCTCTGGTGGGGGACCGCCCCCACGTCAGGTGACCGACGTAAGTATAAAGGGGCGGTCCCCAACGCCTGCCTTCTTCCAGTTCTTTCCCGCCAAAGGCCAAAAAAGGCAAGACGAGAGAGAAGTGGATGCTTCCTTCACAGGAAAAGGAGCTGAAAAAAGGTTAGGGGATGGAGAAGGAAGGTGGCCTGCAAGAACTCCACCGAAGATCTACTGTTACGGTAAGTTCTTACGTAACTGTACTATCTTACTCGAGAGGCTCTTGCAGTAGGTAATTACAAACAGGACTGAGTCCCAAGCAGTCTGGAACAAGAAGAAGCAAGCGGGAGGAGAAACTACCAAAGTAGACCCTCTCTGGCTGTGAAGGTCTTAGGAAAGAGACCTTGCAGAACAGCCAACCAATCGCTCTGCAGCGAAAGGCAATGTCCAAACTGTAATGTTTCATAAAGGTATGGACAGAAGTCCAAGTTGCAGCTGCACAAATGTCTGCCGCTGACACATTCTTGAAACAAGCAGCAGAGGCAGCGACCCCTCTGGTGGAGTGGCCTCTGACTTGACCCGGCAGGGTCTTGTTGTACTTGTAACAGAAAGTGATACAATGAGCCAACCATTTAGATAGGCATTGCTTAGAAACAGCATTGCCTTCTCTTTTACGAGCAAAGGAGACAAACAGTTGATCAGTCTTTCTGAGATCCTTCGTCCTGGTGGTGTTGTATCTCAGAATCCGGTGAACATCCAAAGTATGCAAGAGGTACTCCCCTTGATTGGAGTGCTGCGTAAAGAAAGCAGGCAGCTCCATGGATTGATTCAGTGTAGATTCCGCTACTACCTTGGAGAGAAACTTAGGGTTGGTACGCAGAGCCACACGTTCCTTGTGAAAACTCAAATACAGGATTTTGCACGAGGGCCTGGAGCTCGGAAATCCATTGAGCAGAAGTAATGGCCACAAGGAAGAGAGTTTTCCATGAAAGGAACTTTAGGTCTGCTGAGGCTGCCGGTTCGAACGGAGGCAGAGTAAGCTTCTCAAGGATAAAATTAAAATCCCAAGGAGGGGCAGGAACCCGAATTGGGGGTCTCAAGTGGAGGACCCCTAAGAAAAGTCTTGGAGACTTCCAGTTGCGCAAAAGTCCTGTCCCCAAAAGGAACATGGTAAGCCGAGATAGCCGCCATGTGAACCTTCAGAGAGGAATGACAGACCCAGATCAAAGAGGTATCGCAAGTAATCCAAAAGCCGCCCAACAGAGCACGAGAATGACTCGAAATCTTTGGAAGCGGTCCAAATAGAGAACCGTTTCCATTTCATGGCATAGGTAGATCTAGTGGAGGGCTTTCTGGCCTCCACCAGAATCTCAGCCACTAACAGGGAAACCCAGAATTGGGCTTGAGCTACGTCTGCAGGAGCCACGTGTGCAACTGAAGGGACTTGAGGCCTAAATGGACCAGGGTCCCCTGATCCTGGGTCAGCAAAAGATGCGACAGAGGAAGAGGAAGTGGAGGTTCCTCTGAAAACTGTTGCAGAAGAGAGAACCAAACTTGCCTGCACCAGAAAGGAGCGATTAGGATCATGCAAGCTCCTTCTGAGCTGAGTTTCTGTAAGACCCTCAGAATCAAGGGGATCGGGGGAAGGCATAGACGAATCTGCTCTTCCAGGCTAGAGACAGAGCGTCTCTCAAGAAAATGCCTCACCCTGGAGCAAGCAAGCAGAAGTCAAGAAGTGTTGCGTTGTGAGGAGACGAAAACAGGTCCACCTGTGGTGTTCCCCAACATAGGAAGATATCGTCTGCTACCCCCTGATCGGGTTCCCACTCGTGTGCGTGGGCAGACGACTGACTGAGGAGGTCTGCCAATGTGTTCTCGACCCCTGGGATGTGAACTGCCGTGAGGTGAAGGTTGTGCTGCACTGCCCAATCTCAAACTCGCATCACCTCCCTGCAGAGAGGGTAGGAACAAGTTCCTCCCTGTTTGCTGATGTACCAGACCACACACATTTTGTCCGTCTGGACAGCCAGATGCCCGGGAAGCAGATACAGATGCAGAGCCTGAAGAGCACACAGCACGGCCCGAAGCTCGAGCACGTTGATGTGGAGTGTTTTCTTAAGCCTGGACCAGGAGCCCTGGGTCCTATTAGACCCCAAATGGGCTTCCCAACCCTCGCCTGAGGCGTTTGTAGTCAGCATCTGGGAGGGAGGAGCAAGGTAGAAGGGAACTCCATGGTAAAGGTTCTCCTGAACAGTCCACCAATGCAAGTCCCGAGCCATGGGACTGGAGACCAGAACTAGTTGATCTAGGTCGTCCACCAACTGATCCCACTGAGACCGAAGCATCCACTGAGAGATTCTCATGTGGAGCCAAGTGCGAGGGACTGTCTGAATAGCAGATGCCATGAGCCCGATGAGGCGAAGGACCGACCTGAGCCTGGAGTGTGGCCACCCTGTCCAATGGCAGGAATGCCATGCCGGAGGTCGTGTCCAGGATCGCCCCGATAAACTGGAGCTTCTGGGAGAGGATCAGATGGGGCTTGGCCTGGTTGATGGTAATACCCTGGCTGGTGAAAACCAGCAGGGTAATGGAAAGGAAGCGCAGGAGCTTCTCCTTGGACGAGGCCACCCAGAGCCAATTGTTCAGGTACGGGAAAACCTGAGCCCCTTGGGTACACAGGTAGGCCGCTACCACGGAAAGGCATTTGGTGAAGACTTGGGGCGCTGAGGAAAGACCAAATGGGAGGGTCTTGAACAGGTAGCAGTCCACTTGGAACGAAAAACGCAGGTATTTGCGGTGGGAAGGGAGAATAGGGATATGCAGGTAAGCATCCTGCATGTCCAGAGCGCACAGCCACTGTCCCGGCCGAAGAAGGTGCAGAAGACTCTGCAGAGAGAGCATCCTGAACCTTCTGTGCTCCACGAACAAGTTCGGGGAGCTGAGGTCGAGAACTGGCCTCACATCTCCTGACTTCTTTGGGACCAGGAAGAAATGGGAGTAGCAAACCATCCCCCAAAGATGAGGTGGGACGGGCTCTATCGCTTCCTTCCGAAGAAAATATGATATTTCTTCCTGGACCAGAAGAAGGTGTTCTGGGGAGTAAGACGACTTTGGGGGGGAGGGTTTTGAGGAGGTTTCTGAAGAAACTCTATTGAGTGTCCTTCTGCAATCAGCTGGAGTACTCAAGTGTCTGAAGTTATCCTCTCCCAACCCGGTAGATGGAAGGAGAATCTCCCTCTACTGGTTCCTCTGGAAGCCCAGAGGCTGTGGAGAGGAGAAAGTAGTCAGGAGGTGTGGGTCAGCATCTCAGCTGAAGCCCCGCTGCTTTTGGGCGGAGGCTGTCAGCAGGAGGGGACCGGCGTTTGTTGGCCCACTTTCCTGAGGTTTCACCTTTGCCGAGACGTCTGCAAAGGGGCGACGCTGAGCCTAAGGGGTCTGCACATGGAGTCGACAGACTTAAGTGCAGTACCCTTCTCCTGCAGATCGGTGATGATGTCCTTGACATCGCCACCAAACAGCACTGAACCCCTGAAGGGCGTGTCCTAGATAGCAGACTGCACCTCTGGGACCAAACCTGACACCCAGAGCCACGCATGACGCCGCAAACCCACGGCGAAAGCCGAGCTACGACCAGCAGCGTCCACTGGGTTGTACGTGGCACGAAGCATGTGCCTACTGGCCGAACGTGCAGACCGGACTAGATCAGCCATTTCCTGCTTCGTCTGAGACTCAGGAAGGGAGTCCAATTTAGCCTCCATCTCGCTAAGGATTGCCTTCGGGTAATCCCACATATGAGCAACGTAATTCAGGGCCCTTATACCCAGAGTGGAAGCAGCATAGACCTTCTTCTCGTACTGGTCCAGAAGTCGGGATTCCTTCTCGGGTGGTGACGAGCTCAAGTGCTTAGGGTTAGCCGTCCGGCTGTGAGCGGCGCTAATCACGACCGGATAGGCTTGAGGGTGTGAATTTAAAGAGTCAACACCCTCCGGAGCCTGATAAAGCCTGTCCAACTTCCTCGGAAGGGAGGCCAGTGCCAACGGTTGCTTCCAAATAGTGGAGACAAGGTCGGCATGAGGCTCAATCCAGGGCGGCACCAGGGTAGGAGAGGTCTTGGGCAGATCCAGGAGCGCAGCGAGTTTCTTAAGCTGTGGATCCGACTCCAAGGAATGCCACTGATAAGCTGCCTAGATTTTACGCAGCAACTCCGTAAAGGAAGGAGACTCAGGAAGAGTCCTTAGCCTGGGCTTGTCCGGAGTGCATGGCTCGTCATCTGGATCGGAACGACTGTCGGAGTCATCCGAGGAGGATGAAGAGGAAGACGACGATTCCTGCTCCCAGCGTGGGGGAGGAATGGACCCCTCGGGAAGCGTATCCTGCCCTGCCCTGGAACCGGAGGGCTCGCCTCTGGTATCCAGGGCGGGGGAGGAAGGGAGTCTCTTGCCTCTGACGTAGGGGGTCTGAAACCAGAACCGGCGTCGGAAGAAGGCTCTCTACCTCTCTGGTGAGCTGAGCCTTGGCCTGAGCTCACCAGGAAGCCAGAGTCTCCTTCAGGTCCACCGGCGGCTGAGGGGCCGGTAGAATTGGAGAGTACAGATACTGTGGGTATCCGTAAGGTGCGTATCTGTATCCTGACGGCAGGAAGCCCGGCATTGGGTACTGGGGCACCGTGTACTGCGGGTCTGTGTAGGACGGCGTCGGATACCCAGGTACTGGGGGGTCTGCAGAAGCAGAGGGCCCCGGAAACGGCCCAGCGGGCGAACCCGGAACGGGAGGCCCGGCGTAGGGGCGGCGTCCGGCAATGGGATGTTGTCGGGCATCGGATAGGCTGGCATCGGTGCCAGCATCTGAGGATCCGGCGTCGGGTCATCCGGCCCAGCGGGAGGGAGACCTGATGGCAGCGTACCCTCCTTCTCCGTGTCGCCAGTGGAAGAAGGATTACCATCCTCGGGGCCCAACAAAGGAGATGCTGGCGCCTCGGAATGCAATGAGTGTTGCGGGGAGCTTGGGACGACGGAGAGGCCTGAAGGGTCCGGTGTCTGCTCTAACGCCGAGTGGACGTCTGATGAGCCGACGTCCGTCTTATTGGCGGGATCCGGGCGGACGTCAGAGGAGCCGGCGTCTGACTTATCGGACCCAGTGCCCGATGAAGGAAACGAAGGAGGGGCGGCCTTTATGGCGCTTTTGAGCCGCGGTGACCACCCGGAGTGGTCGGGCATCTGTCGACTTACCCGGGCGGGTGTCGGAGGAGCCACGTCCAACTTACTGGGGCTGCTCGAACCAGAAGGCCGCATGGTGGTGGCCTTACTGGGACCGGCTGCCTCCTTAGAGCCGGAGGTTCCCGAAGGGCCTGAGTGCGAGCCCGACGGGAGGGTTGACGCAAGCTTGGAAGCCTCCAAGATGGCCGCCACTGAACTGCCTCCAGGGGGAGGCGTTACCTGTAGCACCGCGACCCCAGACAGCCGCGGTGACCAATGAAGAGGAGTCCCGGTCCTGGTGCTTCTTCTTGTGGTGGCCCTCCAGAGAAGTAGACGCCAGCCTGAGTTTTTTCAGCTCCTTTTCCACAGAGGTCATTCTGAGTTTAAGAACGCTGGCCTCCAGGGACTGCTGCCTCTGCTTTCGGGTGGCCACGTTAAACTGCTGGCAGAGCTTGCACTTAGACAGGATGATCAGGGCCTAGACAAAAAAAGGCACTGGGAATATCCGTCCTTGTGCGGGAGCTGGGAGTCACAAGAATCGCACTTGTTTTTGTGCTCAGAGGGAGTCAGGGACAACATACACAGCAGCTGTAGGTAAGGCTGACGATAATCGAAGAAAAAGTTGAAACTAGACGGTAAAAACTACCGACGATTGACTGTGAAGCAGTGAACTTAACCGTGAGGCGCTGCACGAGCTAATGGCAGGAAAGAACTGGAAGGCGGGCGTGGGGGACTGCCCCTTTATGCTGATGGTCACCTGACGTGGGGGCAGTCCCCATCCAGAGACTGCTAGCTACACATTTTTCTGTGGGGTCCTGACGCCTGCTGGCTTCAGTCCTATTTGTAATTACCTACTGCAAGAGCCCTCTCGAAGTAAGATCTGGAGAAACCTCCTGTGGGAATGAAACATTGAGATGTGCAGGTAAGCATCCTGCATGTCCAGAGAACACAGCCAATCTCCCTTCTTCAGACGAGGCATTATGTCTGGCAAAATTACCATTCTGAGCTTTTTTGTATTGGACATACAGATTTAGGTCCTTCAGGTCTAAGATGGGCCTCAGATCTCCGGTCTTTTAGGGGACCAGGAAGAACCTGGAATAAAACCCCTTGTTTCTCTGGCATCTGGGCACCAGCTCGATGGCCTGTTTGCGCAGAAGGGATTGTATCTCCTCCTGGAGAACAGAGAAGTGGGCCAGGCGTAGTTTGAGGGCAGAGGAGGAGGAGGAGTCTCTGGGGGTGGCTTGGTGAGCTCTAGAGTGTGACCCTGTTCTATGATTTGAAGAATCCAGGCATCTGATGTTATGGTTCTCCACTGATTGAGATGGAGGGAGAACCGACCTCCGAGCACCACCTCTTGGTTGTGGACCAGAAAGGGAGGGGAGGGGTTGGCAAGGAGTCGAGCTGAAATGGATCCAACCGCTGGGGCTGGCCCATCACCTCTGGGAAGCTTGGCCACAGTTCCAGCACTGGAGGGGGCAGTCAAGGCAGCAGAGGCTCTTTTGCCCTGGGGCCGAGAGGCTGCTGCTGGCCTACTGGACGACTTACAAAAAGGAGGACACTGTCTACCCTTAGGTTGTGTGTGACAGAGAAAGTGGACAGACTGAATAGCCCTGCTGGATGTCTGCAAGTCATTTATGATATCCTGGACTTCTGGCCCAAAAAGCTTAGAGCCACTGAAAGGGGCATTAAGCAGTGTCTGCTGCACATCAGCAGCAAAGCCAGAGACTCTTAGCCAGGAGTGCCTACAAAGGCAAATGCAGGTGGCAGCAGCCCTGGCAATAGTGTCCGAGATATCACAGAGGGCCCGCAGGAGGTGCTTGCTAACATCTTCATCAGTCTGCAAGCACTGAAGCACCTCCTGTTTCTGCGTACCTTCTGGGAGGGTCTGGGCAGCAGCATTGTCCTTCTTCCAGCTGGTACTTTACCATATGGGACAGGTAAATGGCAATCCTCAGCCTAACGGTGGAGGAGGCATAAACCCTCTTGCCCCAAAGATCAATTCTGCGTGACTCTGTCTGGCGGGAATGAGTTGAGGTTCTTGGGCACCTTAGACCTGTCATGGACTGCCTTTATCACCACTGAATCTGTTTCAGGCTGGGCAGCATAGTGAGGAAACCCCTGAAGGGCATGATAAAGTTCATCGGCCCTGTGGGGCATAGTTGGCACTATGTCAAGCTTGTGCCAGGCTGCTGTGGTAGTATTCCTCAAAGTACGCAGAATAGGAGGAATGATCTTAGGAGACTTTGGGATTTTCAGGAAATCCACCAGATCTTTTCTGGTGGCATCCTCCTCCTCAGTATGGACTCCCATAGCTGAGGATAACTACTTCATCACACTGAAGAAGGTGGGGTCCTCTGGAGGAGACCTAGGGGTGACGGGATCTTCCTCTTCCTCATCAGGAAGGACAAGATCTGGGGGTGGTACTCCTCAATGTCGACCTCTTCCAAATCAAGGTCCAATGTCTGCGGCATCGACAGCCTGCAGGAAGTGGCCAGCGGCCATCGAGAAGGAGTTGATGATGAAGCTTCCGTCAAAGGTGCAGGCGATGTGGGCCTATATGCACCTAGCTGGTGAACAATCATGTGCGTAAATTTAGTTAAGTTCTCGTTGACGGTGTGTGTGTGTGTGTGTGTGTGTGTGTCAAGACGCAGGGAGCGACGATCCACCAGAAGGACCAAGGGACTCCAAAGAGCCTAAAGGCTGCAGGCCTGGGAAAAGGATCAAGTCTCAATGGGAGGACAGTGGACAATGATCCCATTGTCCATGCAGAAGGGGCCGAGGACCCAGAGGTCGACGACCAACCACCCTGTGAGTCAGATGGAGGCGCTGTTGGTATGGGTCTGGTGGACACAGAGACCTGGACAGTGGTTTTATGCATTGGCACAGCCGCAGCTAATGAAGAACCCTGGAGGAGAAGCCGTCGGGGAACAGGACCGCTGCTGGGGAATGTGGTCCTGTTCGCAGTCTTTTTTATGACTCTGCCCCGAGGACTTGTCTTGGGCCTTAGAGGTCTGGGAGCTCGATGACCCTGCTGGTGACTGGGAGGCTGGGACTCTGGAGGACCCCTGCCCGAACGGACTACCTGTATTCCATTAATTTTTTTAAGAGCCTTCTTGCGTCGTCGGATGCCTGAGGGTTGTTTGATTAAACTTCTGGCAGAGCTCACAGCTGGAGACTTCTTGGTCAGGCCCAAGACAGCAGAGACAGAGAGAGTGTTGGTTTGTGGTGGAAATCTTCTTTCCGTAGAGGCAATGACAAAAGAGAGAAGTCGAAGGACTACCTCTCAACATAAACAAAATAAAGGAATCTTTTAAAACAGAGATTCTAAAATAATATATTGAAAAAAAGCTGTAGGTGAAAAATGGCAGGAAACTGTGCCGGAGCTTTCATGGAGACCAATGAAAACAAGTCGACAGTGGGAAAGAACTGAGGAGGGAGTGGGGCTGCTCATGCCTTTACAGGGTTGGCGACGCTGGAAGACGCCAATGGTGTGGGTGGCGTCAGATGTACTGCTGAAAATCTTCTGTGTGGATCCTGCTCCACCGATGGTGAAGTTCCTACGGTGTGACCTGATGACAGATACTCCTGAAGAAGATCCACATGTTCTGCTCCAGGGATGGCATAATCTGGTTCAGAATGACCATTTTGAACTTGCATTTCTGCATAAACTGGTTGAGATCATGCAAATGCAGTATGGGGCGCAGCCCCCATCCATTTTGGGACCAGGAAGCACCTGGATATCCAACCCTGACTGGCTAACACGTCTGGGACATGGGCCATCACCCTTTCACAAGGAGCGTAACTACGTTCGCCCTTAGGGCGGACAGTGTGTCCTGAGACATCCTGGACTCTTGAGGTGCCTGGAGATGGTTGGCAGGAAAGCCTCGAAGTCTAGAGACAATCCTCTGCCCATGACGTCAGACACCCACTTTTCCATTGTGATGGCAGACCAACGTGGTAAGAAGTAACACAGCTGATCTCTGACAGGGAGAGCAGACAGGACAAGTAGAGGGTCAACACCCGCAAACAGTCAATGGGCAGCTTTTGCAGGGGCACAGACAGTTGCTGTTGGAGGGGCACCACTAACCCTGACTCCTCTCCCCTTTTAGGACATTGGCCTCTGGATTTCTGCTTGGGGCACCAGGCCAGGCCAGAGAGGCTGTTACTGGAAAGCCCGTTTCTTAGATTTCCTTTACTGGTCCTTCTGGGACGAACCTACAGAATCCAAGGTGGCACTGCACTTCTCTATCTGGTTGAGATGCTCTTCCAACCCAGGACCAACAATGTTGGTGCCCAGAGAAGGGACACTGGCTAGCTTATGCTGGGTGTCTGCCGTTAAGGTGGACAAATGCAGTCAGGCACTGAGAAAGATGCTGCCACAACACAGGCACAAGAACAACCCATGTTCAAGGCTGTCTGGAGCTGGTGTTTAGGCAACTGTTGTTCAACAGGAAGGTGAGGGAGGACAACAAAGCCCCTCCATCAGGAAGTGACCAAAGTTAGCCACCATCACGGCATAGTTAGCCTGCGGGAGACCAAGAGACGCTGCAGCGCACACTTTCTTAGTGGCATGGTTAGTTTTACAAGACTTCTTGCCCCGACGCTTGTCCACATTCCCGCATTTATGGGCTACCAAATCCATGACCTGTTTCTCCGCAAAGAAGTGGTCCAAAAACCTTGAAAGAGAGCCTGTGGGGACCACGTACTTACAGACCATATGGGCTCAGAGTGCCAGGCAGGATGCTGGATTTATTTAATTTAATTATAAGTTGTTAACCAGGAAAAGCACACTGAGACGAAGCTCATTTCCATGTGCGACCTGGGGGTTAATACACAAACATGGTAAACAGACACGGAAGTTACTTTTCAAAATAAAAAATATACTAGCAGGTACATTTGAACCAGAGGGCTACAGTGACAGTAAAATACATTCAGGAATGTACAGCAGCAACAAAATTGTACAAAGTAATACAATATATACATGATAAGTACATCTCCCAAAGATCCAGGTCTGGTCCCAAAATGGCCTCAGCCATAGGTAAAACAACCCCCCGGGACGGTACTTAGCCCTCTTCTGGACTGGCTCAAGTGGCCTCAAAATAGATTCTGAAATAAGTCGGAGATGCACAATCCAAAGACATAGGGCCATGCTCACTGGTAAAGTCCTCGATCGAGCCATGGCTGTAGCATGAAGTCTCTGAGGAGACCATGGACTCATGGTCAGAGTCGTACGAAGACTCCTCAAAAACAGTCTTTGGATGCTTCCGGCCACCAAACTCCCGGGAATCTTCACCCAGAATGATCCTCACCACCAACCAGCCTGGCAAATAGGTGACTAAGCAGCCGACCTCACTGGTCGGAGTGCCCACCTTCCGATGCACAGGTGGTGGCTTCACCCAAAAAGGTGGAGAAGCAGCTGGGGACTGCAGTTATGTGGCATGGACTGGCAGAGGTGTCACTGGCAGCAGTGAGGCAATCAACGTCTGGGGGGTGTTGAGCCCTACCCTGCCCTGCCCTGGCCCACTGTTGCAGAGGAGTTCCTCGTAGCACTGGCACATCTTGAGGTGGTGTCTCTCGGAGGAAGAAGAGGTCAAAAAGGAACGTCCAAAGGCGAAGGACACCTCCTGGTGAGAGTAATGAGAGTAGTGCGGCTCGACCTCGACTGGCCGGCTGATGACGAGACGACTCTTCCAGCGGGTTGCAGCACATGACCTACCTGCCCAAATTAAGCAACACAGGTTCCAAAAGACCCAACCCTGGATGGAAACTGATCCCGTGATGGACCAGCAGAGGACACCGACCAGGGCACATCCTCATGGGTGAGGATCGGGGGCACCTGTGTCTGCAAGATCTAGTCCTCCACCTTATCCGTTGACTGGTCAACAGGCTCGATCAACGGCCTGCTTGACTGGAGTCTAAGTTGACTGGCTCGACGGGGGAATCGAAGATCCCTTGACCTGTGCCTCACCTGCCCCCCCAGCGAGGGTCTCTCTTTAGCCGTCAAGCAGTCAGGCTGAGTCGGGGACTGGGAGGACACTGATCACTCCTGGTCCCACGACTGGTGCTGGCAGCGCTTGCTTTTCACACCTCGGGGGGGGGGCAGGGCTCTCACCCAAGGTCTGGAGGGCTAAACACATTAAAGACCATCTGACACTGGCTCCAGGGAACAGCGACAAGACCAAGGAGGTGCCTGCCGCGGCCGCTGATGCTTCTGCCTTAAGAGCTACAAGCTGTTCAGACAACTCGGCCACAGCCGCTGTCTTCTTGCAGCCCTTAGAGTAGTCCTTTGGATCCTGCTCCGAAGGCCAACCCAGTGAGAGATGGAGCTTCCCTTCCTTGAGACACTCTGGAAGCATGGGATCCGCAAATACACACACAGACACACACACAGACACACACACACACACACACACACACGTGTCATGCGGATCAGTGACCAACATCTTCTGCAGGCACCTACTGCAAAATTTGAATCCTAGTTTCCTGAGGTCCATCATTGGTCCAGAGAGGGAGTAGAGGAAACCACGAAAAAAAGCAATCAGAAATATCAAAAACTTCAAAGATTAACAGTCACCTATGGTACAGATAACCTAAGCGGCGAACTGTGAAAGAGGAAACTTGTTCTTCCAGTGGAAAAAAAAAAAAAAGATCCGATGTCAGGGCCGACCTGCCAGTGCAGCAGCAAGGTGTCTGTTTGTGATACCGACATCCGGGTTCAGTGCTGACTCTGGAGTGGGGGTGGGGATCGAGGCTCTTGTGGCCCCAACCTGGGGAGCCTAGGGCCGCCATCAGTGTCTGTGGGTCTCGCCTCACAAGTATAAAACCTGCATTTGGGGAGGTGCAGGAGCAGGGCTTTGCTCCTGTTCGGGGCCAGCCAAAACTAAAAATAAATAAATCTGATATCACAGGGTAAAGTTGGGATATAGTGCCTGGGTGGTGGGAAGAGCTTAAAAGATGTCCGGCCATTAACACTGTTCCACTGGAACTGCCAGATTGTGGATAAGCGTACCATATCCATGCCCCTACAAGTAACAATTTTAATAAAAGATTCACTAGCAAGAATAGATACTAAGTTGGCACAGCTCTCTACTTTTCAATATAAACTCACTGCCTTATTGCATCTTTTGTCATGAATCACACTGTTTTGTACCTTGCTCTTATCACCTTGCTTGTATTTTTACTGTAAACCTTGTTTTGTTTCTGTGTTTTATATAATTCCACTCTGAAACCTCCCGGGTCATGCCTGAAAATAGTCATTCCTATGGCTAGCACACCTACCCAATAAACAAAAACTAAATAAAAATACATAAAGCAGAAGCATTTAATCTGCCACTAGTCGAATAGCATTTTGCTAATCATTTCTGTATTTAGCTATAAAGAGCATTAAGTAGTCAAATTACTACTACAAATTCACATAATTCAGATTCAAACTCAGTGATTTTGTAAGGTGTGGCAAACAGTTCCAACATTTAGCTAAAATGTTCAGGTAGCAATTAGCCAAAATGCTATGGGGGTGTAGATTTCCAGCTTATGCAATATACTGAAGGGATAAATAATGTTTGAAGATGCAACAAAATGCACATGACATCATCACCACGTCAGAGGGCAGAATTCAGACATCACTGGAAATTAAAGCCTTGGAAGTACAAAGGGATACTAGCAAAAGTATGCCACAGAACATCTGTGCCTGAAGCTCAAGACAGAAAATGGGAAGGCTCAGAGATTCTCTTGAGAGGATTTACATTAAAACAACTTGGTTCTGCTTTCAGTCTTGGACTTCAGGTTCCACGATGACATTTAATGTATAAAAATAAAAAAGGTATTCAAACTCCGTACCAGCTCTGAAGAAACGGATCAGACACTCATGGAGCCAGGGGTGGCTGGGGTCAATGCCAAAAGCTCTTTTCACAGATTGCAGCATTAGAAGGGGCTTCTCTGAAAAATAAAATACATTGTTAAGATTCCTTACTCATTATGTTAACATGTATTGCGTCACATAGTTTCAAATAGGAGCGAACATTTGAGGAAACTGACATTACCATCAAGTTAATGGAGAGCAAGGTCGACTGGTTTTATAACAAAATACAGCTCAGTCAGCACCATTATGTATAGAATCAGTAAAAAAAAAAAACACTCCTGGAAAGAAAGTGTACAATTTTAACTGTAAAGGATATGTTGATTCACGTTTAATAGCTGAAGAGATTTCAGTCCTATGCTCATTTACAACAAAAGAACAGTTACGTAAGAACTTACCGTAACAGTAGATCTTCGAGGGGATCTCAGTCATCAGGCAACATCATAGGAACCTTCGCCCTTGTGAAGTGGAATCCACACTGAAGATCTTCAGCAGTACAACTGGGGTCACCCATGCCACTGACGTCACCAACTCTATACAGGCGTGGGCAGCCTCGCTCCCTCTTCAGTTCTTTCCCTTTGAGACTAAGGGAGCTAGGCTCTTACTCTGAGGGACCGAGGAGAGAAAAGAGTGCCCAGATCTATGTGAAAAGCTGGATACACCAGGTAGCCAGTTCCTAGACAGAAGCCCCAAGAAGGGGGATGGTGGGAGGGAAAATATACAGTACCTTATGACTGAGATTTCCTCGAAGATCTACTGTTACGATAAGTTCTTAACAGTTTGGGAGGAGGGATCTCCATAAACCTAAGACAGGAGTCCCAGTAAAGTACAGTTACGTAAGAACTTACCGTAACAGTAGATCTTCGAGAACAGCTCTTGCAGCAGGTTACACCATTAGGACTGAAGCCGGCAGGCGTCAGGACCCCACGGAAAAATTCTAGCTAGCTATCTTCAGCGGGGACCGCCCCCGACGTTGGTCCCGCCCGCGACGTCAGGCGTGGTACATAAGGCGGTCCCGCCAGATTCTCAGTTCTCCTTCCGGAGACTTCTACCGCAGGCTGACATCAAGATGGGAGACCGAGGATCCACCGCTCATTAGACAAAAGGGAGTAAATCCCTGTTAAAAGATGCTTAAGCCATGCCTCCTCCAAGGGGAAGGTGGGATGGTTTACTTGCTGCAAGAGCTGTTCTCGAAGATCTACTGTTACGGTAAGTTCTTACGTAATTGTACTATCTTTACTGAGACACAGCTCTTGCAGCAGGTTACACCATTAGACTGATTCCCAGCAGTAACACTGCCAGAAATTCCGGAGGAGGAAATAGGGAAGAACATTCCAGGTCCTGAACCTAGGACAGGAGACCTGCAGCAACACCGTCAGGCCGAAACCGGCTCTTCGCCGAGAAGCGATGTCCAGGCTATAATGCCTGATAAAGGTATGCACAGAGCTCCAAGTGGCTGCAGCACATATAGCAGAGGAGGAGACGTTTCTGAGTGCTGCAAAGGAGGTGGCCACACCTCTAGTAGAATGACCCCGGACTGTTCCCGGGAGGGGCTTTTGTTTGATATCATAACAGTATGAAATACACTGGACAAGCCAGCGAGACAAGGACTGTTTGGATATGGATTGGCCCATCATCCTCTCAGAGAAGGAAACGAAAAGCTGTTCTGAACTACGAAAAGGTTTAGTTCTGTTGAGGTAATACCTCAGGCTGCGGTGAACATCCAGGGTGTGAAGCAGAGCCTCCTCTATTCGAGTAGTCGCGAAGTAGACTGGAAGGTCAATGTCCTGATTTAGAGTGAGGAAGAGACCACCTTAGGCAAAATTTAGGTTCTGTCCTCAAGGATACTCTGTCCCGTGGAAAACTAAATAAGGCTCTATGCACATGAGAGCGAAGCTCAGAAATTCTTCTTGCTGAAGTAACAGCAACCAAAATAACGCTTTCCATGACAGAAAACGAGCTGTAATCGCGGCAGGTTCAAGGGGGAAGCGTGAGCGTTCCAGGACACAGAGCAAATCCCATGGAGGTACAGGGTCCCTAATGGGTGGCATAAGGTGTAACACCCCTCTCAGAAACTCCCGAGAGGCGTCCAATTGTGCCACTGTACGATGACCCACCGGAAAGTGGTAGGCAGAAATGGCACAAAGGTGCACCTTAATAAAGGAATAGGCTAGACCCGAATGAAAGAGGGAGAGCAGGTAGTCCAACACCACTCCCACTGGGCAACCTAAAGGGGAAAAACCGCGTGCTCGCGACCATAAACAAAAACGGCGCCATTTCATGGCGTACGTAGCATGCGTTGCCGGCTTTCTGGCTGCAGAAAGAACTTCTGCAACCTCTTGTGAGACCCCGTGACGCAAGATGGCTATGTCTCTAGGAGCCATGCATGCAGGTTCAATGAACGTAAGTCCGGGTGGACTAGTGAACCTTTCTCCTGAGACAGGAGATGGGAGCTGAACGGCAACGGGAGTGGGGGTTCCCGGGATAGCTCCATCAGCAAAGGGAACCAGATCTGTCTGGGCCAGAACGGGGCCACCAGGATCATGATTGCATGCTCCCTGCGCAGTTTGAGAAGCACTCTCTGGATCAACGGGAAAGGAGGGAAAGCGTAGAGGAATCTGTCCGCCCAGGAGAGGGACAACGCGTCTCGCCAGAAAACACCAGGCCCTGGATCTAGTGAGCAAAAATTGGGCAGTTTTGCGTTGGATAGGGATGCGAACAAGTCCAGCTCTGGAGTTCCCCATCGAGGAAACAGATCCTCTGCTACCTCTTGAAGAAGTTCCCACTCGTGGACTCTGGCCTGGGAGCGACTCAGACCGTCTGCAATCGTGTTGTCCACCCCGGGAACATGCACAGTGATCAGATTTGCGCCGTGTCGGATTACCCAATCCCACACCCTCATGGCCTCCCTGCAAAGGGGGTAAGAGTGTGCGCCTCCTTGTTTGTTGAGGTAATACATCACCGCCGTGTTGTCTGTCTGAAGCAGAAGAGTACACGGTGGGATTACTGACTGAAAGGCCTGCAGGGCATAGAGAACTGCCCTCATCTCTAGAACGTTGATATGGAGATGAGCTTCCATCGGGGTCCACGTACCCTGGGACTTTACCCCATCTAGGTGTGCCCCCCACCCTAGACCCGAGGCGTCTGTGGTGAGGGTTACCTCCGGGGACGGCGCTACGAACGGGATGCCCAAGGAGAGCGACCCTGGGACTAGCCACCACTGCCAGTCTCGAATCACGGTGTTCGTGATCTTGACCGGATGCTGCAAGTGGTCTTGCCTTTGGTCCCATTGCACTTTGAGCATCCACTGAGTTACCCGCATGTGGAGCCTTGTGAAAGGGACGGTAGGAATGGCCGCAGCCATGTGTCCGAGCAAGCGAAGGACCTACCTGTCAGGGACGGTCTTGTTCGACGATAACTCCCTGATGAGGGATCTGATGCGTTCCGCTCTGTCTGGAAAAGCTCTTCCCTGAACAGTGTCCAGTACTGCCCCTATAAACTGCAGTTTCTGCGACGGTACCAGGAGAGACTTCCTGTCGTTTATTAGGATTCCCAGAGATCGGAACAGGTCCTGGGTGCTCTGGACCGCAAGTAACAACGCCTCTGAGGCGGTCATGAGAAGCCAATCGTCCAGGTACAGGAACACATAATGGCCCTGTCTCTCAGAGACGCTGCCACGACTGCCATGCACTTGGTGAAGACCCCTGGTGCGGATGACAGTCCGAATGGAAGGGCTCGAATTGAAAGTGGTGGTCGAAACTCAAGCGCAGGAACCTCTAGCGCCTGAGCTATAGGGATATGCAGGTATGCGCCCTGCATGTCTAGAGACGCTAAGAAGGCATCTTGTTTCAGCATGGGAATAAGACCCGGAAGAGTCACCATGTGGAATCTCTTGTAGGCGACCGACACATTGAGATCGCTGAGGTCCAGAATCGGATGGAGGTCCCCTGTTTTCTTTGGAACCAGGAAGAAGTGGGAATAATATCCTTGTCCTCTCTGGTTCTCCGGGACGTACTCTATCGCCCCCTTTTGCAGGAGCGCGAGTACTTCTTGCCAGATCAGAGATTTGTGCTGACCCGGATACCGGGAGAGCAAAGGAGGCCTCGAGGGTGGCTTTTCTGCGAATTCTATATAGTGGCCTCTTCTGACCAACTGAAGAACCCATCTGTCGGCGGTTATAGCCTGCCATCCCGGCAGGAAGTTCGCCAAGCGACCCCCAACCATGATTTCCCATTGATCCTGAGGGGCGGGGTCCGGAAAGGAGTCAGGCTGTGGCGGCAGAGGGTCCCGCTGGCTGGGCCGGCTTAGAAGCACGCTGGCTTCGCTGGCGGGTTGTTTCTGGCTCCACGGAGCCGGAGCCCTTTGTTGTGTAGCGGAGCGGACTGCTGCTCTGCATCCACCCATGAATTTGGCTTTGGTTCGCAAAGGAACTAAGCCTGGGGTCGGCATGGCCTGAACCGACCTTACCGCCTTCCCTGCCTCTTGTGTCTGGTAATGACCTTCCCGAAGGATTACCAAACAAGACTTCTCCTCGAATGGAGCGCCCATGATATTCTTCTGACGTCTGGTAAAGCCAGAGACGCAGAACTGGTGCGCTCCGGAGGCATACGCCAGAAGCTGCTGCTCGGGCCGATGAGTCAGCGAGTCGACGCTGCTCAGAAAGCACTTGTTCCCACGTCCAACCCGTATGGAGGAGCTGAAGCATTCCTCCTTCTGCTCACCTTCCGCAGTTTTGCAGCCGCTTCCAGACCCTGTTCCATAAGGCGTTTGGAACTGACCCATGTGGGTCAAATAGTTAAGGATCTGATGGCGCAGGTAGCTGAAGCATACGCGCGCCTACCCAATGCGCCCAACTGCTTGGACTCTGGGTCCGTGGCAGGTGCTCAGATGTTGCGCCTGTGTGACCGGTCATGTGAGGCTGTGATGACCAGGGAGTCGGCCTGAGGCTGCTAAGTCAAGTACTGGTCTTCTAGGAGCCTTGTACAAGCGATCAGCTTTCTTCGGGACACCGCCGGGAGCGAATGTGGACGCCTCACGCTGCCTTGGTGACGCCCACGAAAGTGTCAACCAAGGGTGGCACCACCACAGGCTTGGGGTCTTTTTGCCGAAGATATTTGGCGAGGCGTATCCTTCCGGGGTCTAGCTCTTCTGCATCCCATCCCATGTTCTCTTGGATGTGTCTCATAATATCCGAGAACGAAGGGTCATCCGGAGGAGATTTTGGCATCTCACGTGGGTCCGGAGAAGGGATGGAGAGGGGAGATGGGGATCTAGATGAAAAGTACTCTGATCCTGTGTCCTCCGTCAAAGGCGATCGTCTGTGTCTCCTGGGTCTCTTGGGGCTGGGTGACCTAGAAGAGGATTTAGACGGAGGTTTCCATTTTTCTGGTCTCCTCCTGGGAGGGGTTCCGAGTTCCCAGGGAGGAGGTAAGCGGCCTGCCGACCCCGATGGCGAGGGGGGTGCAGGAACCGGAGGAGGAGGAGGAACCATGTCCTTTATGGTGTCCCACCAGTAAGTGAAGAGGTCCTTCACTTCCACTAAGGAAAGGCCTGACGACGGTCCGGGCGCCGGTGGACGGTCGTCGGGTCCCGGCGTCGGCTCCACAGGGGGCTCGGTAACGGCGAGGGTTCCTGGGAGTCTCGGGACGACCAGGGTCGCCTGCCTGGTCCTCGGTGTGCGTAAGATCCTCCTCGGTCAAGGTCTCCTGACCGACGCCGGTCGGAGGCGCCAAGGCTCTCTTCAGGGGACGGGCACCAGTCCCCTACCCGCGCCCGCTGGAGGAGCTGGCTTAGCCAGCGACGGCCGCCTCGCGACGGCGGCTCCAGGGATGCATGATGAGGTTGACGTTGGACGCACCGCGCCGGATCCAGAGGTCTCTTTAAGGAGGTGAGCTCCAACGCCTTGCGAGGGGCAAAGAAGCTGACCTGACGCCAGGTTCAAGGGCGGGAACCCAACTTGTGATGGTGATGATGGCGATCCTCAGACTTCGCCAAGGCCCTGGAGGACTTAAGACGAGGACGGCTCATGGACTTGGCCTGAGAAGAAGGCTTCCTTACCGCAGCAGCGGGAGGCTGAGAGCTGGCCCCTAGAGGGGAGCGGTCGACCTGGAACCGGAGCTGCTGAGTCCGGCCCTGAGGGGACCTGGAAGGGGCCTTCTCTTCGCTTTCTCTCGTGCGTTTGTGGGTCTTTTAGAAGATTCCCCTTGGAAGACATGGCTTTCAGCTTCTTCCAGTAAGAAGGCTTGAAGGGCCTTCGACGCCGGATCCGGTCTGACTGTTAAACCCCTGGCAAAAGGAGCAGGCCCGGGTATCGCGGTCTGGGCCCAGGCACCGAACGCAGGCCGTATGGGGATCCTTGAAGGGGATCTATTTCCCGCAAGCACACTTGGAGGAGTGACCGGAGGTAGGAGAGGACATCAGCGAAAATCTTGCTTGAAGAAATCCAATTTTCCCGAGGGAAAGCACTAAACCACGCGTCGCGCGCTAGACTGTAACCGAAGGGTCGAGACATGCAAGTCGACGGCGGGAAAGAACTGGGGAATCTGCCGGGACCGCCCCTTTATGTACCACGCCTGACGTCGGGGGCGGGACCGACGTCGGGGGCGGTCCCCGCTGAAGATAGCTAGCTAGAATTTTTCCGTGGGGTCCTGACGCCTGCCGGCTTCAGTCCTAATGGTGTAACCTGCTGCGAGAGCTGTGTCTCGAAGTAAGATCACAGCCCTGCCAAATCCTGTATGGGCTCTTGAGGCAATGTCCAGACTGTAGTGCTTGGTGAAAGTATGGACTGTACTCCAGGTAGCGGCCACACAAATGTCAGTGGCTGAGAACCCTCGGAAACAAGCCACTGAGGTAGCCATTCCTAAGGTGGAATGAACTTTGACAGCACCAGTCAATTCCTTGCTGTACTTGTAGCAGAACACAATGCAATTTGGCAACCATTTGAATAAACAATGCTTAGAAACTGAAACACCCTCTACCCGGTGTGAAGGAAACAAACAACTGCTTTGACTTTCTGGACTCCTGAGTCCTAAACAGGTAGTACTTACCACGGAAAACTTCTAGCTAGCAGTATACAGTGGGGGACCGCCCCCTGACATTGGCCCACCCCTGACGTCCACCTGTGGTAGAAAAGGGGTGGTCCCCATCCCAACCTCAGTTCTCCCGCCAGAGACCCCAGCATATACAGAAACTGGAGAACTGAGGTGGTTCCTCTACACCGAGGAAAGAAATGTAACAGAGATGGAGAAGTAGTCACCATGGGGATGGAGGGAAAGCAGCACCTGCTGCAAGAGCTCCTCTCTAAGATCTACTGTTACTGTAAGTTCTTATGTAACTGTACTATCTCACTTCGAGGGGGCTCTTGCAGCAGATAACACCATTAGGACCGAGTCCCAAGCAGTGACAGGACTAACCCCGGTCAGCGGGGAGGAGGTAGAAGTCAGCGTAAGGCTCTCATGAGAGCAGGCCCTGTAGCACTGCAAGTCCAAAACCTGCTCTGCGACTAAATGCAATGTCCAGACTGTAATGCCGGATGGAAGTGTGGACAGAACACCAAGTGGCCGCTGCACAAATGTCAGCAATGGACACATTTCTGAAGGAAGCAAACGAAGCGGTAACAATAAACAATGCAATTAACTAACCAGTTGGACAAACATGGTTTTGAAACTGGTGCCCCTTCTTTCCTAGGGGAGAATAAAACAAATAACTGATCAGATTTTCTATTCGCTTGGATGCAAACCAAATAATAGCGAAACACCTGGTGGACATCCAGAGTATGCAGCAAGGCCTCCCCTTAATTCGAATACTCTAATACACGGGTAGGTGGATGTCTTGATTCAGAGTAAACTCAGACACCACCTTAGGAAGAAACTTAGGATTGGTCCTCAAGGACACCCTGTCCTTGTGGAAAATTAAATCTGAGTTCTTTACACATCAGAGTCTAAAAGCTCAGAAATCCTTCCTTGCCAGAAGCAACAGCAACTAAAAACGCTTCTATGGCAGAAAGCGAGCTCACAGCTGCGGCAGAATCAAAGGGAGACAAAAGAAGCTTTTCTAAAATGAACAGAAGATCCGAGGGAGGAACAGGGTCCCAGATGGGAGGTTTCAGATGCAGTATGCCCTGCAAGAAAGTGCAGGAGAGGTCCAGCTGGCCAAGAGTCTTGCCTTCTATAGGTGCATGGTTAGCAGATATGGCGGATAAGTGCACCTTAATTGACGAGTAACTCAGACCTGAGTCCGATAAGAAAGGAGGTACTCGAGAATGAGATTCTCCAGACAGGTAAAGGGATTCAGGTGATAAGTGGTGGCCAATATGCAGAACTGCTTCCACTTCATAGCATAAGTGGCTCTAGTGGAAGGTTTCCTGGCTGCCACTAGAACTTCTGCCACCCGGGGAAGACACTCCAAATCGGGAACTAAGTCTGCAGGAGCCATGCATAAAGGTGCAGTGACTTGAGGTCTGGGTGGACCAGAGTGCCCTGCTCCTGTGAGAGTAGATTGGAGCACAGAGGCAGGGGGATCAGAGACTTCACTGCTAGTTGCTGGAGGAGTGGAAACCATATCTGGAACTGTCAGTAAGGGGCTATTAGGATCATCTCTACCCCCTCTGACTGCAACCTGAGAAGTGCCCTCTGCAGTAATGGAAAAAGAGGGAATGTGTACAGAAACCTCCCTGTCCAAGAAAAGGACAAGGCATCTGCCAGAAAACACCAGGCCCTAGATCTAGTGAGCAGAAACTAGGCAGTTTTCGTTGGATGGGGATGCAAAGAGGTCCAGCTCTGGGTCGCCCCACCTGTCAAGAGATCTTTGACCACTGAGGGAAGAAGTTCCCACTCGTGTGCCTTGGATGGGGGAACAGCTCAAGCTGTCGGCCAAGGTGTTTTGAATGCCTGGAACATGCACAGCAGTCAGGTTCAGGTGATGCTCTATGCCCAATAAACTCTCATGGCCTCTCTGCAGAGGGGGTAAGAATGGGTATCCCCCCAGCTTGTTTATGTAAAAGACCTATTGCCCGTCTGATCCAAAAAAGAGCCAGAAATAAGTTTGTCTGAAAGGCCTGCAGAGCATAAAAGATCGCCCGCATCACCAAAATACTGATGTGGAGATGCTGCTCCAGTGGGGACCATGACCCCTGAGTCTGACGGTCTGCTAGATGGGTGCCCCGGCCCTCGCCTGCAATACATCCGTGGTCAGGATCTGTCGCGGTGACTCTGACCACGGATGTGGACTCCTTTGGAGAGATTGGAAGAGTTCAACCACCACGTCAAAGTCTGTCACACCGACTTGAAGGCAGACATTGGTTTCAAATCGTCTGTGTGCTGATCCCATTGGACCCAAAGGTTCCACTGGGCTACCCTCATGTGCAGCGAGCCAGGGGAACCGTTTCAATGACAAGTGCCATATGTCCCTGTAGCCTTAGAAATGTTCTGGCTGGAAGCTGGCAAGACGATGAGATCAGTTGAGCCTGTGCCTGAAAGCGTCCTACCCTGTCTGGGGAAGAAAGGCTTTGTCCTGGGCGGTGTCCAAGATTGCACCAATGTACTGAAGCCTCTTCCTTGGCCAAGGAGAGGATTTGGAGAGGCTGAGGGTTATCCCCAGATCCCGAAACAGAGTGAAAGTGTCCTCCATGGTGCTGAGCAACTGCTCCTTCGTGGGAGCTGTCAAGAAGCCAGTCTAGGTAAGGGAAGACATAAAGGCCTTCCCTCCTTAAGGCCGCTGCAACTACTGCGAGGACCTATGTGAAGACTCATGGGACTGAGGACAGGCCAAACAGCAGAGCCCTAAAAAATAGGTTATTCACCTGTAACAGCAGATCTTCCACGGGGTGGTCTCTTGCAGTAGGTAACACTTTTGGGTATCCAGCAGAAGTCGCTGTGGTGCACGGCAGCTCTTCTAGCAGTTTTTCACCAGCGACCGCTCACACATGACATCAGCTTCATGTTTTCTATATAAGTGTGGGTGTTCCCTGGTATCCTCAGTTCATTTTCCCGCCATCTTCAGCTCACGCAGCAGCTAGTGCAACTTCTGTGTCGCAGTCATCGATGAGAAATTTGGAACTAAGACAAATGTCTACAGATTCTTCAAAGACACAAGCTTTGTTTCGTTGCTGGCGTTGCAGTAGGAAGATATACCGCTTTGACATCACACGCTTTGTGTAAGGTGTCTGGGACCCACACACGACACCAATTCCTGTAGTTTATGTCAGGAATTTAATCAGGCAACTCGTCGGCGACGGTTGCTTGAAATTAAACACCTTTTGATGAAGCAAAAAAATTTCTCTCTTGGAGAACCAGAGGGCTCGTACCAAGGGCTCCCCCCTCTGCTGGTTCTCGTTCCAGGCAGAAAAAGGAGACGGAGAAACCTGCCTCACACTCCCTGCCTCGTCGCCCACCGTTACTGGTGTCCTTTAAACACTTCTTCGTCGATGGAGGCTCATATCCTCTCATCGATGGCGTTTTCCAGCGCTGTGAATACAGTTCAAACAGCAACCGCTCCGTCGACGGAGGCTTATATCCTCTTGTCGACTATACTTTCCAGCGCTCTATATGCAGCTAAATATACTGCTGCTCCATCGACGGGGGCTCCTCTCCAGTCTACGGCATCTAACAATTTAAATGAAAATAACTCATTTTTCTCTGCAGGCCCATCGACGAGACCCCGCATTCCTCAGGGGAAACCTATGGCTTATGCCTTATTGACTGCCCCTCCGCTTACACAGGTGGCTTCTTATAGGGGTCAGGCAAACAGAGATCGGGACCCTGGTCTTTATCACCCAGGGGCGAGACCTGCTCATACTACGCATCCCATTCCCTCGATCACCCCCCCTTGTTTCCCAACATGTCCCCTTTCTCACCCCATCTCCTTCCCAGGAAAGGGACCTCACCAACGTAGTCAGGTCTTGCATGCCATGCAGCATTCTCAGCCTTCTGAAGAGCTGGGTAAGCCGACCCGATCTCCTCTCCCTCCTCCGCATAAAAGATTTCATAGTGACAGGGTTACCATGCCACCCTAGTCTCCTCCTCGATTTAGAGAGGACTATTTGTCAGGTGACCAAGATTTGCCGCCTGATTTCACCGGTGATCCTGAGGATGAAGAGTTTCAAGATCTGAATTTTCCTAATCCTGAATCCCCCTTTTCTGAAATCTCTTCCCTGGATGAGGATCTGCCTCTCCCTTCAGCAGCCTTACCCCCAGAAGACCTGACCTTTAGTGAGATGATGGCTCAAATCCAAAAGGTCATGGGATTCTCTACTACTGAACATGACAAATAACGCAAGGATATGGCAGAATATTTTGAACTACCTGAGCAGCCTGTTTTAGTGGTTCCCCCACTAATACCAACTTACCAGAATGCCTTGCTGGCCACTTGGCATCAGGCTTCAGCTATTACAGCTGTTCCCTGCAAAGCGGATCGTTTATAGAAGGCTCCTCTAGACCACCCCTTTCTGTTTACTATTCCAGAGGCAGATTCTGTGGTCATTACTGCCACTCATGACCGTACCAAAAAGCCCAAGCACATGAGCTCCTTACCCTCTGATAAGGAATCCCGAAGAACTGACCATCTGGGGAAAAAGGTATTTTCCTCCGGCGCTATGAATATCAGAATCCTGAATTATATGGGTCATATGATTAAATATTAGCGTACCCTTGGGTCCTCTGCCATTGAGCTTATCAATAAACTTCCTCCCTCACAAGACAGGGATAAATTATTGGCTACAGTGAAAATTAGTAACTATCTCCCATCACCTTATCAGGTCAGGATATGAAGCCGTAGACACCTCAGCCTATCAGCCACTGGTATCACTCTGCGTCACCATACCTGGCTTTGCATTTCAGGCTTTGCACCTGATATACAACATAAAGTAGTTAATGCCCCGTTTAACGGGTCCAAGCTGTTCAGGCCAGGTACTCAGACTTTACTGAATGACTTACAGGCATCAGGCAGAACCCTCGGTATGGTTCATGGCATGTATCATACTCCAGCTACAACCTATCGTACTCAACACTCCTCTTATTCCATAAGATGTGGAAGATACAGGGGTAATAATAAAGGTGGCTTCAGAGGTCATGCTCAATCCAACACCTCTACTGCCCGGGGTGCCTGCTCCCGCCCTTCAGATGGAGCTGTGCAGCCCGCCTCTCAGTGACCCACTAGGGCTTTCCCCTTGCCTCCTCGATCAGGCCTTGGAGGCTGTAGGGGGTCATTTTGTCCTCCATCTGGAGGCTTGGCAAACGATCACTTCCGACAACTGGGTACTTCAGATTATACAGAAGGGTCATACTCTGGAGTTTCTCTCCACCCCATGCCCTCCCTGGAAGATTCATTATGCTCCAGATCATTTACCTATCGTACAGGAGGAATTAACGTCCCTTCTGACCAAACAAGCTGTTGTACCAGTACCCCTTCTGGAACATCCAATGGGATTCTACTCCCACGTCTTTCTGGTACCCAAACAAACGGGAGACCTCAGACCAATATTGGATCTTAGACAACTGAATCTTTACATTCAGTACAAATGTTTCCGCATGATCATTCTACCTGCCATCATGCCGATCCTGAAACAGGGTGAATGGCTTTGCGCTTAGACATGAAGGATGCTTACTTTCATATTCCTATCTACCCCGCCCATCACAAATTTTTGTGCTCCCACCTACTGGGTCAAAATTACCAGTTTCGAACACTCCCTTTCAGCCTATCAACCCCCAGGATGTTCACCAAGTGCCTAGTGGTGGTAGCAGCAGCCTTACAAAGAGAAGGGCACTTCATCTTTCCATATCTAGATGACTGGCTAATAAAAGCAGACTCCAAAGTAGCTCTGCTTGCCTCTCTAGATGCTACCTTATAATTGTTCACAGATCTGGGAATCACTGTCACTTGGCCAAAGTCCAGTCCAAATCCGACACAGTCTCTCCAATATATTGGAGCTGCTCTAGATACAGTTACTGCCAGGGCTTGCCTACTGCCTGCCAGGCAGGACACACTTATAGCTCTGTCATTACATATACAGACACAGAAAATAGTTACTGCCAGACAAATGCCTTCTGGGTCACATGTCTGCTGCCATCCCCACGGTGGCATTCACCCGTCTCCACATGAAACCTGTTCAATGGACCCTCCAGAATCAATGGTCCCAAACAACAGGTCAGTTCGAAGACAAAATCAGCGTCACTCCCTCTCTGAAGTTTACCCTGACATGGTGGACAATCAGAATCAATCTCAATCAAGGAATGCCTTTCTGACCACCCCCCCGTAAACGTTGACCATGGATGCTTCCCTACAGGGCTGGGGAGTGCACTTCGGTCCTTATCGGACCCAAGGTCAATGGCCCGCTTCTACCCATCTGTCTCATATTAATCTCTTAGAGATGATAGTGGTCCGTCTAGCCCTCCAAGCATTCCAGCCCTACCTCGAGCCAGGATCGTTACTGATCCAATCAGACAACACTGCAGTAGTAGTGTTCTACTTCAACAAGCAAGGGGGTATGAAGTCTTGCACCCTATGCAGAGAAAACCTTGCAGTTTGGCAAAAAGCCATACGGCAACAATTGACGCAACGGCTGTCCACCTACTGGGACACTGCAACCAGTTAGCTGCCCAGCTGAGTCGCCAGTCCACAACTCACGAATGGACACTTCACAAGCAAATGCTTCAAGAAATCTTCAACTTATGGGGCAATCCACAGATGGATATGTTTGCCTCCCCAGAGAATTACCATCTTCCCAGGTATTTTTCCATTATCCTGAACAGAAAGGGACGAGCTATAGATGCCCTGTCCCAACCCTGGACATGTCTCTTATATGCGTCCCCCCCAATCCCTCTCCTGCAACGGACTCTACTGAAACTACAGTTGGAGCTGGCCACAATGATTCTCATAGCCCCACTGTGGCCTCACCAGATGTGGTTTCCCCTACTCCTGCAACTGTCAGTACAGGACCCGTCCTGTTGCCGATCAGACCAGAACTCTTGACTCAATGTCACGGGTCTCTCCTACACCCCAACCTGAAGGCTCTACACCTTCACGCTTGGCTCCTAAGGATGCTTTCATAACTAGATTACAAGTATCCTCTCCTGCTGCTAGTATTCTCTTGGTTTCCCGTAAGCCAGCAACAAGAGTAACATACAATTCCAAATGGAAATGACTTCCATATGATCAGCCTCTCGATCTTTGGACCCTCATTGTCCAGTGATGAAGGTTCTGGACTACCTGGCCTCACTATCTGAGTCCGGTTAAGTTATTCTTCCATCAAAGTCCACTTGGCCGCCATCTCGGCTTTCCATGAACCTCTGGATGGCAGGTTACTGTACCAGGGTTTTATTTAACTCTAAAAATTGATTAGCGTTTTGCTCATAAAAGTTCTAAAACACTGTGAAAATGCATAGCACTTGCCTCACTGTGTTTAACAAACATAACACTTCCAGCAAACCTGTATAAATGCTTTCTGTACAGTTAGTATTGTCCCAAGAAAAAAAAAAACTGCTAATCAATTATTTAAAACCCTGCTGTACCAACATCATCTAGCTAAGATATTTTTGAAAGTAATGTTACATATTAAACCTCCTATTAGAAGACCCACTCCTCCGTGGGATCTCAATTTTATGACAGAAAAATTGACCCTTGAGCCTTTTAAGCCAGCTGCCACTTGTGAACTCATTTTCTTTCATGGAAAACCCCATTTCTGGTGGCTGTCACTTCCGCGCGACGCATCTCCGAGCTCCATGCCCTCATGTGTAGGGAACATTACTTGATTTTCCACAGAGACCGGGTGGTCCTTCGTACCAACCCTTCTTTCCTTCTTAAAGTAGTCTCCGAACATACTTTAAATCAGTCCATGGAGCTTCCAGTCTACTATCCTGACTACTCCAATCAGGGTGAACATCTACTACATACTTTAGATGTCCATCGTATACTACGCTACTATACTAATCGGACTCAATCGATGAGCAAAGACATCTCAACTGTTCGTCTCTTTTGTCCCGGGTCACGAGGGCCTCCCGGTTGCGACATGTACTCTTTCATCCTGGTTGGCACATTGTATTTCATTTTGTTACACAAAATACAACAAGCCTTTACCTGGACCTGTCCAAGCCCACTCCACTAGAGCTATGGCCACCACTGTGGCTTGCTTTAAAGGAGCTTCCATTTCAGATAACTGCAATGCAGCTACCTGGGCCATGATCCATACATTCACAAGGCACTACAATCTGGATATTGCCTCATGACGTAGGACGGCCTTCGGCCATGCAGTCCTACAAGGTCTCCTATCATAACTGTCCTCCCACATAGGCATTACTGCTTGGGATTCATCCCAAAAGTATTACCTAGTGCAAGAGACCTCTCCGTGGAAGACAGTACAGTTACGTAAAAACTTACCGTAATGGTTGATCTTTGAGGATTGACACTTGCAGTAGGTTTGTTCCCACCCTCCATCCCCCTCCTTCTCTAAGAGAGTAAGTTCTGGTCCATTGACTAGGGTCGTGACTCCTTTGGTACCTCGGCTTCCCCTCGGTCCTCGCTTTGCAAGCTGACTCCGGCGGGGGAAGTGAGGATACCAGGGACTGCCCACACTTAAATAGGAAACAGGAAGCTGATGTCATGCGTGGGCGGTCCCTGGAGAAAAACTGCTAGAAGAGCTGCCGTGCACCACAGCGACCTCTGTTGGATACCCAAAAATATTACCTACTGCAAGAGAGACTCCTCAAAGATCTACTGTTACGGTAAGTTTTTACGCAACTGTACTTTCAAGGAGTGGAATATGTTGTTCATCCACACTTGTTGGCATGTCCTTTCCCTTAAAGAATCTTGCTGGAAGGTCTAAAAGCTGGCTCCTCCCACCCACCCAGGTGGTATATCCCTCTGCTCCACCCCATGATGCCAGATCTTTGACCGCTGGAAGCAGAGGGTTGTGTGTCAAAGCCAGGGAGGTCGGGTGGGTTCGTATGGATGAACATACAGTGCCTTCAGAAAGTATTCATCCCCCTTGGATTTTGTCACATTTTGTGATGTTGCAAACTCAAATTAAAATACATTTATATGGGATTTTTTTGTCATGTATCTACACAAATTACTCTATAATGTCAAAGTGGAATGAAACTTCTGGAATTTTTTGTATATGTAATTTAAAATAAAAACCTGAAATGTCTTGAGTTGGTAAGTATTCACCCCCTTTGCTATGACACTCCAAATTGAGCTCAGGTGCATCCAACTTCCTTGTGAGATCACTCTAAAACTTGAATGGAGTCCACCTGTGGTCAGTTCAAATGGAGACAAGATTTCAGAGGAAATACACCTGTCTATATAAGGTCCCACTGTTGACAGTACGTGTCAGAGCAGAAACTCTACCATGAAGACCAAGGAGCTGTCTGTAGAACTCCGTGATAGAATTGTGAGGAGGCATAGATCTGGGGAGGGGTATAAAAACATTTCTAGGGTGTTGAAAGTTCCCAGGAGCACAGTCAAGTCCATCATTAGGAAATGGAAAGATTACAGAACCACCCAGACTCTTCCTAGAGCAGGCTGTCCTCCCAAACTGAGCAACCAGGCAAGAAGGACCTTGGTCAGGGAAGTGACCAAGAACCCAATGACCACCCTGACAGAACTACAGAGTTCCATGGCTGAGATGGGAGAACCTGTCTAGAGAACAACAATCTCTGCAGCACTTCACAGATGTAGCCTCTATGGGAGAGTGGCTAGATGGAAGCCACTCCTGAGAAAGGCCACATAATAGCATGCCTGGAGTTTGCAAGAAGGCACGTGGCAGACTCAGACCATGTGGCAAAAGATTCTCTGGTCTGATGAAACAAAAATTGAACTCTTTGGCCTGAATACAAAGCACTATGCCTGGCGCAAACCGAACACAGCTCATCACCCATGTAACACCATCCCTATCATGAAGCACGGTGGTGGCAGCATCATGTTATGGGGATGCTTTTCAGCAGCAGGGACTGGGGCACTTGTCAGGAGAGAGGGAACAATGAATGGAGCCAAATACAGGCACATCCTTGAGGAGAACCTGCATCAGTCTGCAATAGACCTTGGACTGGGGCAAAGATTTACGTTCCAACAGGACAACGATCCCAAGCATACAGCCAAAGCAACACTGGAGTGACTTCAGAACAGAAGGTGAATGTCATGGTGGCCCAGCCAAAGCCCAGACGAATCCCGTGAGAATCTGTGGAAAGACTTAAAGATTGCGGTTCCCGGCTCTCCATCCAACTTGACAAAGCTTGAGCAAATCTGCAAGGAAGAATGGCAATCCAAATCAGGTGTACAAAGCTGATACAGACATACCAAGAAGACTCAAAGCTGTAATTGCTGCAAATAGCAGCTACAAGTATTGACTCAGGAGTAATACTTAAGTAAACAAGATATTCCGCTTTTAATGTTTCATAAATTTTTCACACAATACAAATATTTTTTAAACAATTAGTATGCTGAATGAATAAAAGAACAAAGAATCATTTCAATGCATTAAAATTTCAGTAGTAACACAACAAATGTGACAAAATCCAGAATACTGAAACTGTATACCACTCCTGGAACTACTATTACAGGTGAGAAAAGAAAGCTCACGTAAGAACTTACCGTAACAGTAGATCTTGAGAACAGCTCTTGCAGCAGGTTACCATTAGGACTGTAGCCAATCAGGACCACGGAAAATTTTCTAGCTAGCAGTCTTCAGCGAGGACCGCCTCGGCGTTAGTCCCGCCCCGGCGACAGGCATGACACATAAGGGCGGTCGCCAAGTCCCATTCTCCGCGGAACTCCCGGCCCGTTGGATGACATCAGAAAGGGGCCGGACCCGCCATCAGATGGCCAAGACTAAAATGATCTTGTTCAGCGTGAATGGAACACCTCCTCAGGAGAATGGTGAGCAGGAAGGTACCTGCAAGAGCTGTTCTCGAAGATCTACTGATCAGTGGTCTTACGTAACTGTACTACCTAACCCGGTACAGCTCTTGCAGCAAACCCCCCATAGGACTGATTCCCAAGCAATGGCGCCTAGAAAAGCCATCGGAGGCAACACTGATACCACAACATGTCTGAGCCTAGGACAGGAGACCCTGGGACAGCAAGTCTGAAACCGCTCTTCGCCGTAGTATCAAAACTATAATGCCTGATAAAAGTGTACAAGGCTCAGGTGGCTCCAGCATATGGCTGATATGGTCAGATTTTGAAGCACAAAGTGCACTCCTTGTGAATGGCCTTAAACCTGGTAAGGGCTTCTGTCTACTGTTGTATGAGAAATGCACTGGATTAGCCAGCGAGAAATGGTCTGTTTTGAGACTGGGTCTCCAACATCCTCAGCGAAAGAAACAGCTGTTCTGTTTTGCGGTGCTGTTTGGTCCTGGTCAAGTGAAGACACTGATGAACATCAGGGTGTGAGCAGTGCTTCTCCTCGATTAAGCGTACTGGGAAGTACACTGGTAAATCAATGTCCTGGTTAAGCATGAGCTGAGACCACAGGCAGGAACTTGGGATTAGATCCTCAGGACACCCTGTCCTGAAAATTAAATAAAGCTCCGTGCACATTAGGCGTGTAGTTAATTCTGCTTCAGTAACAGCAACCAAAAATAGCGTTTTCACCAGCGCGGCATAATCTGCAGCAGGTTCAAGGTGGCAATAGCTGCTCAGACGAGCAGGTCCCAGGAGGACAGGATCCCTAATGGGTAGCTAAGGTGAGACCCTCTTAAGAGGCCAGGACGCCATCAACTGCGCTACAATCGTTGGCTACCGAATGTGTGAGGCTGAAGTGCACAAGGTGCACCTTGATCGAGGTAAGCCAACTGATTGAAAAGGAGAGCAGATATTCAGACAAATTTCTGGACAGTCAAGGGGCTAGTGCTTGAGACCACAGGCAAAAACCTACGCCATTTCATGGCGTATGTAGTCGCCGGTTTTCTAGTGGGGAAAGTACTTCGCCACCCTCTCAGGAGACCGTGACGCAAAATAGCTATGCTCTAGGAACAGCGTGCAGGTTCAGTAATGTAAGACCGAATGGACTAGAAACCCCTCCTGGGGCAATAGATGAGGCAGTTGACAAAGGAAGCGGAGGTTCGGGACAGGTGACTCAGGGCAGGAACCAAATCTCCAGGCCAAAAAAGGCGCTATCAAATTAGCATGCTCCCTCACGCGGTTGAGAAGGATCTCTGGATCGGAAGGGAGGAAAACATGAGAATCTACCACCGGAGAGGACAACACGTCTGCCAGAAAAAACAGGCCTAGATCTAGCAGGCAAAAATTGGGCAGTTCTGCATTGGATGGGAGACGCGACAAATCCAATTCTGGGTGCCCATCAGGAAACAGATACTCTGCCACCTCCAGAGTTACTCGTGGACCCTGGCCTGGGATGAGTAGTCCATATTCCTGAGACTACCCCGTTCAAGTGTGCCCACCCCAGCCCTGAGGTCACCAGTGTGTTATCACAGGGGCCAGGCGCTGAGGCAGAACTCCCAAGAGGGTCCTGGATCTAGCCACCATTGCCAGTCGAACCACGGCCTTTGTTTCTGACTGGCTGCTGCAGTGATCTTGCCTTTGGTCACTGCTCTGAGCATCACTGGTTACCATGGAGCCTTGCCATCGGATTGTTAGATAGCGCAGCCATGTCTCCAAGCGACGGACCAATCTGGCTAGACGGTCTTTTCAGCTGACAGGTCCTTGGGGACATTCTGCCCTGTCTTTGGGAGAAGGCTATCCCTTGGGTGGTGTCAGAACTGCCCCTAATTTCCAGTTTCTGGGGTGCCAGGAGGAACTAAGTAGTTGATGGATGCCCAGAGACTGAAAAAGGATCTGGGTGTACGGACAGCTATCAACAAGCGCCTCGGAGGCCATGAGAAGCCAATCGTCAGAATGGGAAAACATAGTGGCCTGTCTCCTCAGAGGCGCTGCCAGACTACCATGCACATGGAAGACCCTGAGGGCCGATGACAGCCCAAAGGCGGGAATTGATAGTGGTGGCCGAACTCGGGCGAGAACCTCCTGTGCGGGACGATGGGGATGTGCAGGTAAGCATCACCATGTCCAGGATGCCAGAATACGTCCTTCTTCAGCATAGGGATTAGGTCTTGGGTCACCATGCAGAAGCGCATGTAGACAACAGACATACTAGTCGCTTAGGTCCAAGATTGAGGGTCACAGTTTTCTTTGGAACCAGGAAAGTGGAATAATATCCTCCTCTCTGGTTCACTGAGATGTGCTCAAAGCTTCTTTCTGCAGCAGCGTGAAAACGCCTAACCTGAAGGCAGGCGTGCTGACCAAGTAAGAGGTCTTGTGGTGGCTTGTCTTAGAATTCTAAAGTGGCCTTTTTGACCACTTACCGCACCACCTGTCAGTGGTGATCGACTGCCACCTGGGAGGTGGTCTGCGATAGACCCCGACAGCAGCCCTGAAGTCCTGAGGCGGGGCGGGAGGTCATGCTGTGGCGGAGGTCCTGCAGGTTGAGCCGACTTGGTGGAATTGGCCTCTACAGACGGACGGCCCATAACTTTCTGGGTAAGGAGCCCCTCTGTTGCAGGCAGAAGAGGCTGTGTCTCTGAGTCCAGCTACGGCGACTCTGGTTCTCGAAGGAACGAACCTGAATCTGGCCTGGACAGATCTAGCAAGCCCCACTTCCTGCAGTTTGGTGATGACTTCTCGGATGCTTCACCAAACAAGACTTAAAAGTAAGGCGCCCAGAATGTTCTTCTGGACGTCCGGGGTAATCGGAGACAGACCATGAGTGTCGGAGGCCTCGCCTGAGGCTGCGCTCTGCCGAGGAGTCCAGCGGGTATGGCTCGGGCCCTGGATCCCCGTCTGAACCCGTGCGGAGGAGCTGGAGAATTCCTCCTTTGGGCACTGTCTGGCAATTTCTCTGCCAGGTCCTGTCCCTGTTCCACATCGACTGAGTGAACCATGTGGAAGGTAGTTCGGGACCTGGCCAGGTAGAGCTGCGTAAGTGAGCCCTGCCGCATCCAGTTGCTTGGACTCCGGGTCCGGTGACTGCGTGCTCAGATGTTGCGATCTCAGGACCGGTCATGGCTGTTGACCAAGTGGCCAGGATGATTAGCCAAGTACAGTCCTCCCCCAGGGCCTTGTATGGCGGTCAGCCTCTTGACATCACCAGGAGAGAATGTGGACGTTCCACGCTGCCTTAGTGATGTCACAAGGTGTACACCAAGGGTGGACCACCACAGGCTTCGAACTTTCCGAAGATAGCGAGCTGGCGTAACACAGGGTCAAGTTCTTCACGTCCACCCATGTTCTTGAGATGTCTCATAATCTCAGAATGAGGGTCGTCGGAGAACCTAGGAAGTTCATGTGGGTCGGAGGGACACTAATGGGAGAAGGAGATCTGGAGCCATCGAGATGTCGATCTTGATCCACGAACTGGGAATAGCGGCGTCCAGACCTCTTAGAACTGGGTGAACAAGGAGGATCTAAGCAAGCCTTCTCTTGTCGTGGTCTGTCCACAGGAGGTTAGTCTGAAACCTGGGAAGATGCAGACACTTCCCATGGGAAGAAGGAGGTGGCGCTGGGCCGATGGTGCGCAGGCCAGGAGAAACTGTGTGGTGACCCACCAGAAAGTGAATAACTCCTTCACTTCCAGTACTAAGCCCGGTGGGCGGTGCGGTGGCCTGTCGCCGGGTCAGCGTCGCTCCCCTGGGGTCTCGGTTCTGGGGAGGGGTTCCCGTGGGACTCCGACAGGTCGAGTAGCCGCCCAGTCCTCGGGCTGAGTGGAATCCTCCTCATCGCGCCTCCTGGCCAACACTGGCGAGCGGTGGTGTGGTTCTTCGATAATGTATCGGGGCGAGGTCCCCAGCGGCGTCGGGTGAAAGTGCCTGACCGGCGATGGGCGTGGACTGTCGTGGTTCCTGGAATATATGGTGCTTGACCGATGGGTCGGCGTCCTCTTAAGGAGGTCAGCCATAGTCTTCCGTTGAGGGGCGGCAAACGGCGGACGTCAGGGGCAGAGTGACGCTTGTGGTGATCCCCCAGACTGAGCGGGCCTTGGAGAAGAGGCCTAGAAAGTCTTGGCAGGCATGAGGATGAAGAACCCGATGGCGAACTTGACCATGACCGGGGAGGCTGAGGCGGGCGGGCCTGAGATGGGCGGTGGGACCTGGGCTGGACCTCAAGGGTCAGGCCCCAAGGGGATCTAGGTATCACCTTCCTGTGCCTCTCATGAATACGAGGATTTTCCGAAGATTCCCCCTTCGAGGAGGTTCCATGCCTTGAGCTTCTCTTCTAAAAGGTAAGCCTGGAGAGACTTTCTGTCGTGGGATCCGGAACCCGTATTAAAGCCCTGACAGAAAGAACAAACCTGAATTGTCGTGGTCAGGCCCGGGCTTGCAGACATGAGCCGAATGTGGAGTCTTCAGATGGAATTTGTTCCCACAGGCGCGGAAGGGTGGCCCTCCACGGAGGTTGAAAAGGACATCAGACAGAAGAATGAATCTGGAAGAGATTCTTGAGATTCGATTGAAAGCAGTGAACAACTTCCTGATGAAATCGCTAGATATTGACCGAAGGGTCGAGACATGCAAGTGGCGGAAGAAAGTGATTCTGCTGACCAACAGTAGATCTTGAGAACAGCTCTTGCAACAGGTTACACCATTAGGACTGAAGCAGCAGACGTCAGGACCCCACGGAAAAAATTCTAGCTAGCTATCTTCTTCAGCAGGGACTGCCCCGGCGTCGGTCCGCCTCTGGCGTCAGGCGTGATACATAAGGGTGGTCCATGAATCCCAGTTCTCCGCCGGAGACTCCGACGCAGGCAGCATCAAATGGAAGAGGATCCCCGTCAGAAGACAAGGTATAAATCCCTGTTAAAGGCAATCATGCCTCTCAAGGAAAAGCGGCGAGAGGTATCTGCTGCAAGAGCTGTTCTCCGGTCTACTGTTACGGTGAGTTCTTCACGTGGCTTTCATGCTATCTTACTTCGAGACATAGCTCTTGCAGGTCTCGTGGGACTAATTCCCAAGCAGTAGCTTGCAAACACTCTGGGAGGAAGAAACAGAAGTTCATTCAGGTCCTGATTCTGGGACAGGAGACCCATAACAGACAGGTGAGGCGGCTCTTAGCAGGTGGTGATGTCAGGCCACAATGCCTGATAAAGAAATTACAGAGCTCCAGAGTGGCACAAATGGTAGAAGTGGAGCGTTTAGATGCTACAAAGGGGGCCACGCCCTAGTGGAATGGCCCGGACCACAATCCTGGGAGGGCTTTGTTTGATATCATAACAGTATGATATGCATGGACAAACCAGCGAGACAGGGACTGTTGAATCGTTGGCCATCATCCTTTCAGTAAAGGAAGCGAAAGTGCTCTGATTTACGAAGCTGTAGTTCATAGGTAATACCTTAAGCTGCGGTGAACATCAGGATAAGAACAACCTCCACTATTAGAATAATTGAGGAAGTAGACAGGCAGGTCAATTCAGTTGAGGTGAGTGCAAACCACCTTAGGCAGAATTTGGGATTAGTCCTCAGGATACTCTGTCCCGGTGGAAAATTAAATAGACTCTTTGCACATGAGAGCATGGCTCAGAAACTCTTCTCGCTGGCGTAACAGCACCAAAACAACGTTTTCGACAGAAGCGACTACCAATCAGGACAGGTTCAAAGGGGCGTGAGTTGCTCAGGACAAACAGCAAGTCCATGGAGCCTGGGTCCGTAATGGGTGGCCTAGATGTAACACCTATAAAAATTCTCGACAGGCATCTAATTGCACTGTGCGCTGTCCACGGTGATAGCTGAAATGGCACAGGGTGCCCCAAAATAGAGGAGTAGGCGAGACGAGCGAAGGAGCAGGTACTCTAACCGCTCACCGGACAACCTAAAGGGAAAGACGCATGCTTGCGACCATAACAAGCGCCATTTCTCGGCGTCGTCGCATCGTCACGACTTTCTGGCAGAAGAACTGCAACTTCTGCAGACCCGTGTGCAGATGGCTATAACTCTAGGAGCCATGCATGCAGGTTCAGTGGTAAGTGGGTGGACCAATGAACCCTCCTCCTGAGACAGAGATGGGAGCTGAATGGCAATGGGAGCAGAGGTTCAGGATAGCTGTATTGAAGGAACCAGATCTGTCTGGGCAGAAGGGGCCTGGGATCATTGTTGCATGCTCCCTGCATGATTTGAGAGAACTCTCTGGATCAGCAGGAAGGGAGGTAAGCAGAGATCTGTCCGGCCAGGAGAGGGACAGCATCTGCAGAAAACACCAGGCCCTGGATCTGGGGAGCAAAATTGGGCGTTTTAGATTTGGATGGAGCGACAAGTCCAATTCTGGGTTCCAATGAAGAAACCGATCTCTACCTCTGGAAAGTTCACTCGTGGACTCTGGCCTGGGAGCGACTCAGGCCATCTCTGGTGTTGTCCACCGAGGACATGTACTGTGATCAGGTTGCGCCGTGTGGGATTACAATCTCACACCTCATAGCCTCCCTGCAAAGGGCCAAAGTGTCCGCCTCCTTGTTGTTGGTAATACATCACGCTGTGTTGTCTGTCTGTAACCAGGAAGTACCGGGATCTCAGACTGAAACCTGCAGGGCACAAGACCGCCCTCATCTCCAAACGTTGATAAGGTGAGCCTCTTGAGGTCACATTCCCTGGACTTCACCCGTCAGGTGTGCTCCCACCTAGTTCTGGTGTCTGTGAGGATGCCTCCGGAGGCAGCGCATAGCCCGGAACACCCGTGAGAGGTGTCCCTGGGTCTACACCATTGCCAGTCTCGAATCGCGTTTGTGATTCTGACTGGATGCTACATATGGTCTTGCCTTTGGTCCCTGCACATGAGCATCCACTGAGTTGCCGCATGTGGAGCCTTGCGAAAGGGCGGTCGGGCGCAGCCATGTGTCCGGTGGCGAAGGACTGACCCTGGCTGGGGTGATGGTCTTGTTCGGCCAAGCTCCTGATGAGGGATCTGATGCGCTCAGCTCTATCGTCTGGAAGAAATGCTCTTCCTGAACAGTGTCCAGGACTGCGCCTATGAACTGCAGTTTCTGACGGTACCGGAGAGACTTCTCATAATTGATCAAGATACTTGAGACGAAACAGGCCGGTACTCTGGATAGCCAATAACAACGCCTCTCTGGGTGGCCATGAAAACCCGTCCAAATGCAGGAACACATAATGGCCCTGTCATGCGCGAGGCCATGACTGCCAGCCTTGCTAAGACCCTGGGGCCGATGACAGTCGAATGGAAGTGCTGAACTGAAAGTGGTGGCGAAACTCGAGAGCGCGAACTCCTGTGCGCCTGAGCTACAGGGATGTGGTATGCATCTGCATCTAGGGACACTAAAAATCGTCCCGCTAGCATGGGGATAAGACCGGAAGGTCACATATGGAATCTTTGTGGCGACCGACATATAGCAAGTCGCTAGGTCCCAAAATAGGGGAGGGCCCCTGTTTCTTTGGAACCAGGAAAATGAAAATAGCCCGTATCTCTCTGGTTCTCTGGGACATCCGTCAGCCACTTTTAGGGCATGAGTATTTCTTGCCTGATCGAGACTTGTGCTGACCCGAGTAGCAGGAGCAGAGGCCTCGGTGGCTTTTCAAATTCTATAAAGTGGCCTCTTCGACCAACTGAAAGACACGATTGGGTGGTTATGGACTGCCATCCTGCTTGGGTACTTAGCAATACGACCCCCGGCCTTGATGTCCCGTTGATCCTGAGGCGGGGCGGACAGGAGTCAGGCTGTGGCGGCGGAGGGCCTGCGGGCTGGGCCGGTTTAGCTGGGCGTTGACCTCGGCCACAGGCTGTCTATCCTGGGCATAAGACGGACCCTCTGTTGTGGATAGGACTGGCCAATGCTGTGCCTGTCACAGCAGCTTTGGTTCCTCACGAAGGAACTAAGCCTCAGTTGCAACCTGGACCGACCTCACCGCCTTCAACCCTTGAAACTTGGTGATGACCCTCTCAGAGGCTCACCAAGAAATGAGTAAATACCTACATATTCTTGATCTTCTCTGTATCTTCACATTCATTACCGTTGGGTTAAGCCGGGCGCGCCCCTTCTGAGGTTTTTTGGAGTCGGCTCAATGGCGCCGCGCCCTTGAGGGGCGGCGTGTCGCATCATGCACGGTGGCCGTTGGGTGCCGCAGACTCCTCCTCCATCTCAGTTCTGAGCGCAGGCGAAAAGTGCAGAAAAAGAAAGTGGGGCAAGAGGCAGAGGGACGAAAAGGAGAAATAGCTGAAAGGAATAAGCCGATGGAGAATAGACAGAGGAGAGATTCCTACCCTAAGGGGCCAGGGGCCTCCTGTCCAGCGTGGGGAGAACAGAGAGAGGCAGGGGCAGAAGAAGAAAGAAAGAAGAAGAGGCATGTTGAGAGGAACAGTGCCCATCGAGCATTGTTGGTTGAGAGGCTTATAGGCTCGGCCAATAAGGAACAAGAATCCCAGTTGCTAGGACTGAGAGGAGGTTCACGGCCTCCTGAACAGATCAGGGGCAGACTCTCTGAACTCCAACATGCAAGTCCTAGCCTAGTTGAGGGCTCTAGACTGTCCGAGCAGAACCTGTTCGGTGGGCTCATCAGGAGGACTAGTCATAGCACCTTGAGTGCTAACACAGAAGTGTATGGAAAGACTATGCCTACCGAAGGCAGTTTGTAAAGTAGGGAACTCAATCAGACTTGCTAGGGCAGGCAACAAAACTTAAGCTGACAAGTTCAGTCAGCAACTGGAAAAGCTTAATACCTGCAGAGAGTTAAACTTTGAGGAGGCGAAGACGGGCCATGGCCACCAGGCTGTGAAACTACATGACCTGAAGAAGGTAAGGGAGAATCGCCCATAGGGCAGTCAGAAAGAGTTCCTCAATTAAACAAATTTGCAACGTACTGTTCCTCTACATGAAGAAAAAGTGATCATTCACAAGAATGGGGGAAAGAACAAAATTTTTGTTTTGGCATAAAGGCCAAGGGGAGAGAGAGGAGCGAGGAGGAAGCATACAGAAGGGACACTGAGGGAAGGTGGGTGGGTATCGGTAATGAATGGTGAAGAAGATACAGAGATCAAGAATTCACGGTAGATGCGTAATTTTCATATCTTCTGTCAATCCTCACCATTCATTATAAGTAATACCAAGCCTCCTTGAAAGGGGAGGTGAAACCCTGAGGGAGCCAGACCCCAGCCTCCCGTTGGGTGAAAAACAGAGGAAGACCACAGCTACAGAAGCCTAAGTGGGAGAAGAGCTAGGTGCCCCGGGGCAGAGAGGCGGAGAAGCCCCTGCGAGTCTCCTAACTCTGGAAAAAAAAGGCGGGTCCCCGGGCGGGCGCATCACCCTATACGGGCCAGGGGTGACAGCAATGATGACCGGGCCATGCCGTCCGCCAATACAGACTGTCCCAAGCTGGAAGCCACCTACTGGCATCATAAGATGCCTTGCCAGTGCCTTGCAGCTCAGGCCTATAGCGGAGGGCAATAACCTGTCCCGTTTGCTCTGTCAGGCGTTGATGCTGGGAGCTGGGAGGCATGACCACAGATGCCCGTTAGGCAGCGTGGTGAGCCTGATGTGATGCAATGCAAGACACCGCAAGAAGAGAACATCTTGGCCCCAGTCGGTGTGGGAATCCAATCCGATTGGGCGATCGCTCATAACGGCCGAGAAGGAGTCTCTAGGTACACCAAACCCGAGGGCGGGTTGGGAAGGGTACCAAGCTCGAGGGGCACAATACCTGACGACAGTGCGGGACTGGAGAAAGAGGCTGGCGACTGCCGAAGACGGAAGGCGCCCCTGGAGGATGACCAGGAAGGTACCACCAGGTGCTGGGCACTAATTTCAAGAATTCACGCGTCTCCCGTTCAGTATTGTCACTAAGCCCTAACGTAAAGTTAAGATCTCACCATCCTCGAGGAATCACATATTCCATGAAATCAGCTGGGAGAAAGATGAGCCGGGGTTCCTCTCCCTCAGAGGAAGGCGAGGATGATGGAAGCTTCGAATGTCCAGAAGATCCCTGCGGCGGGGAGGGAGAGAAAGACCCGCTCATGCATGTCTAGCATTGAGGGAAAGGCGCGCCGAACCTCTGAACTGCTCCCAGGATAAGGACCCGTGGGACGACATGGCCTGGAAGGCGGTGGATGGGGTACTGAAGGGCACCTATGAAGAGGCTGACCTCTGCCAGGGGCTCAAATCAGGAGCGGGCCTGAGCTGGCGGGATCCGGACAACAACCAGGCAGGCGGACCCTGAGGATGCGATGCCTGGAAAGAGCCCAGAGGGAACACTCCCTGTAGCAGACAGGACTGCATGGATCAAGGGCAGTCACAACAACATCACGGAGGAACCCAGACCCAAGAGAGAAGGGCGGGTGACCTAACCAACCCCACGGTGGCTGGCGGCTGTGACGACCGTCCCGCCCCCAGGACTCGAGCCCTCCTCCTCGACTCAGCGTTCCCCCACCCTGGGCGGCAACAGCACCGGGAGGGTAGCTGTCCGGAGCCCCCTAGGAGGACCCTCTCAGTCCCACCACATCCTCCCCTGGGACCCAGGGCCACCCGAGCGGCCCTCAGGAAGGCCGGGAGTGGGGACAGAGGAAGAGCCTGGTGCACCGCATCCTCCTGTGCCACGGGGACCCTGACCCGAAGTCAAGAGCCAGGATGGGTCCCATCTGAGTCATTGACCTCCGAAGGGAGCAAGCCAGCAGAACCTCAATGCTGGCAACCCCAGGGGTCCCGAGCAACAGCGCACGAACAGCGCCCGGTGCCAGGGGCCCCGGGCGACCTAGCCCTCGCGACAGCCAGGCAGTCCTGGCTCCCCTGCGCACCAGGTAGGCCAGGCGCTGCTCAGTCGGACCCCACCCTGGTGCCGCCAAAAGCCTAAACGGGCCTGCGGCACATGAGAGTGGTGCTGAGCAAGCGGCGCCGTCTTGATCACAGCGCCCGCAAGCTGCGCCAGGATCCCGAAACGGCGCTGGGCGGCGTCGAGGATCACCAGTGCCGAGCCCAGCAATCGTGGGCCTTGACACTGGGGAGCCTGCACCTCAGGAGTGACTGCCCGGCGGTGTCCCATCGACCCTGGGAGGGACACGGCGTTCCCCGACACAGGCTTCCTCTTGCCAAGAAAGGAGGAAGCTTCCACTCCGCCGGACGTATAGGCCGGGGAGGACCGGGGGCCTAGAGACCTTACCTAGGAATCCTGGGTGATACAGTCCCCAAAGGTAAGCGGGCATACACGAGCATGAACGTCGGACCGAGGACCACCCGGTCATGGAACAAAGTGTATGGCGCAACCATGTTGTGGTTGGGTCCCAGGCAATGGAGACAGACATATGCTGGTCGAGGCGGAAAAATGCGGCCACAGGAGCACCACCGCGCATAGGGCGTAGCCGCGCCGACTACACGCCCCGACCGGACATGATCAGAACTAAGCAATCGCCTCCAGCGCCGCAATATAGAAAAAAAGCAGTCTTACTGGATGGGCGTCGGTCAGGCGTAAGAAGCTTCTGAGGCGAGGTCTTTGAGAGCCGAGAATACTACCCGGCAGCAGGTGCGACCTCGACGGCAGGAGAAACAGAACTGAGATGGAGGAGGTCTGCGACTTTCGCGGCCGCCCCTCGTACATGGCCTTGATCGTGCGTCCTCGGCCGTTGGGCTCGACTCCAAAAAAAACTCCAGTAGCGGATACGGCATCACAACAACCCCATGCGTAATGAATGGTGAATTGACAAAAGATCTTCTCCTCAAATAGGCGTCCATGATGTTTTGTGGGCGTCCGGGGTAAACGAGACACGGAGCCAGGAGTGTCTCCGGAGGCATACACCTGAAGCTGCTGCTCGGGCCGAGGTCCTTGGAGTCTGCGGCTCGTGCACTTGGTCCCCACGTCCAACCCACCTCAGACTGCAACACCCCTCCTTCTGCTCACCGCACCTCGCCAGATCCAGACCCTGCTCCCTAGGCCTCTGGAACTGCACCATATGGGTCAAGTAATTAAGAATCTGATGGTGCAAGTAGCCGAGCGTCGTCCGCTACCATAGCGTCAGCTGTTTGGACTCGGGTCGGTGGCAGAGTGCTCATATTGCGGTCTTTGGGGCGGTCATGAAACTGTATGACCAGAGTCGGCCTGAGGATGCTGAGCAAGTGGTCCTCCTTGGAGCCTTGTACAGGGGTCAGCTTTCTTCTGCATTGCTGGGGTGAATGTGGGCTTCCATGTGGTGATCACAGTGTCTACCAAAGGTGCCCACCACAGGCTTAGGGTCCTTCTGCGAAGATATTTCACAAGGCATAGCCTTCAGGGTCTAACCTTCCATCCATCCATGTTCTCTTGGATGTGTCTCATGATGTCAGAGAGCGAGAGGTCATCCGGAGGAGACTTGGAAGCTCCGTGGGTCGGAGAAGGGATGTGGAGGAGATGGGATCTCGATCCTGTTGAAAACTCTGATCCTGTCCACTCCATCGGCCGGCGGCGTCTTCTGGGTCTCTTAGGGCTGGGTGACCCAGAGGATCCTAGACCGGAGATCTCCCTTTTATCTGGACTCCCCTTGGAGGATCCTGGGCTCCGGGGAGGAGGTAACGACCTACAGACCCGGATGGAGAAAGGCGCAGGAACCGGAGGAGTAACCGGCCTAGGAGGAGGAGGAGGTGGGGTGAGGACCCACGTCCTTTTGATGGTGTCCCACCAGTAAGTGAAAAGCTCCTTAACTCTGAGAAAAAGACCACGACGGACTGGGCGCGGTGGTCAGTCGTCGAACTCAGCGTCGCTCCACAGGGCCTCGGGTTGGGGAGGTTCCTGGGAGGCTCGACAGGACCGGGGCCGCCCATCTGGTCTCGAGCTGTGTTAACTCCTCCTCTGTAATGGTCTCTAACCGATGTGGTCCAGCGTCAGGCCCTCTTCTCAATCGGACAGCCGGACGTGGTCCCCCCGGCGTCCGAGTGCATGAAGCAGCGTGACAGTCGTCTGGCGATCGGCGGCTCTGAAGACCTGTGGCGAGAAGGCTGGCGGGAGCGGGCGACGACAAGATCCAGTCTCTTAAGGGTGAGCTCCTTGGTCTTCCGCTGGGAGGGAGGAACAGGAGGCAGCCCTATTGTCGGGTTCAGAATGGCGGGAACCAGACTTGTGGTGATAAGTGGTCCCCGACTTGACCAGGGCCTTGGAAGGCGAAGGAGGCTGGAGGTCTTGGCCCTGAGGGAGCCGAAGATTTTCTCACCACTTGGGAGGGAGGCTGAAACTGGCCGGGAAAGGCGACGGTGGACCTGGGCAGACTAAAATCAAGGTCTAGGCAGGGGACTGGAAGACCTTCTCTATGCTTCTCCGAATGTCTACGGGCCTTCTCGAAGAATCCCCCTTGGAGGCCATGGTCTTGATTGTTCCTCGAGCAGGAATACTGGGGCCTTCTGGCACCGATCCGGTTCTGCTGGTGAAGCCAAGACAAAGGCAGGACGGATATCTAGTCTAGACTAAGCACCGGACGCAGGCGAATCCGGATCCTTGGAGGATCACTTCCACAGCGCACTTAAAGAATGACCGAGGTTGGAGAGGGACATCAGACAACAAACTGACCGAAAAAACAAATTTTCGAAGGAAAAAAACTTCCAGCGACCAGCTAGAACTGAACCGAAGGTCGAGACTTGCAAGTCGTGATGAGAGAACTAGAGAATCTGGCCGGGACCCGCCCCTTGTGTACTCGCCTGGCGTCGGGCCGGGACCGACCCGCAGGTGAGAACTCCGCTGAAGACAGCTAGCTAAATTTTCAAGTGGGGTCCTGGCGCCTGCCGGCTTCAGTCTAATGGGTGTAACCTGCTGCAAGAGCTGTGTCTAGAAGTAAGATCTACAATTCTGGCGGGACCGCCCATATCTCCACCCTGACAAAGTAGGACCGGTCTGGTGGTCCCGCTGAGACTACTAGCTAGAAATTTTCAGTAGGGTCCTGGCGCCTGCTGGCTACAGTCTAATGGTGTAACCTGCAAGGCTGTACCTCGAAGATCATCCGGTTTTCTAGGATGTGGATATGATGATCCACCAACACCTGATGGCAGACTCCAGTTCTCTGGGAGGAGGGAGGCAGGTGCACCCCACAAGGAAACAGAGACTGGAGACTGAGGCCCCAAAACCAGCATCGGTGACTCTAGGTTGATGTGGTAGTGGGAAATGAGGTGTTGCTAACTTTCAGGTAGCAGCCTGCAAGTTCCTGGATAGGATGTCTCTAAGCAGTCACCGATGCAGCAGTAGCAGATGGGTGACTCCTATCAGAGGCTCCTGCCCGCCAACCTACAGCGAATCAATGCATACCAATCCATCTGTTCGTCCCATGGCTGCAGATCTGCCAGGTGTGGCTTCAGCGTGAGTGACAAACCTCTCCCCAGACTTGGCCCATCTGCTCCCTTATAATAGGCGTTATCTCAGATCAGGTATGGAACCTGTACTCAACACCTCAAAAGTATAATTGGGGTACCCCTTCGATGGAAGGTTCCATTGCCTTGAGCTTCTTCTAAAAGGTAAGCCTGAGAGACTTCTGTCGGCGGATCCGGGGACCGCTGTTAAAGCCCTGACAGAAAGAACAAAACCTGGGTGTCGGGTTCTGGGTTCCAGGCACCGGACGAGGCTTAATGTGGGTCTTTTGAATGGAATCGCTCTACAGGCGCACTTGAAGAATGTCGGTTCTCCACGGAGGTTGGCGAGGACATCAGAGAAGAATGAATTGGAGGAAGAGATTCTTGAAGAATTCTCGATTGAAGAAACGGTAGAACAAATTTCCTGATCGTCGCGCGCTAGATATTGACCGAAGGGTCGAGACATGCAAGTCGACGGCGGGAAAGAAAGTACAGTTACGCAAGAACTTACCGTAACAGTAGATCTTCGAGAACAGCTCTTGCAGCAGGTTACACCATTAGGACTGAAGCCGGCAGACGTCAGGACCCCACGGAAAATTCTAGTTGGGCTATCTTCAGCAGGGACTGCCCCTGACGCTCGGTCCCGCCTCTGGACGCCAGGCGAGTACATAAGGGGTGGTCCCGCGCCAGACTCCCTGTTGCCTCCTACTGAGACTACTGCCGCAGGCTGACATCAAAATGGAAGACCGAGGATCCACCGGTCGAAGACAAAAGGGTATAAACTCCTCGTTAAAAAAGGTTAATCCATGCCTCCTCCAAGGGGAAGGCGAAGGAGTTAGAGACTTGCTGCAAGAGCTGTTCTTCAAGATCTACTGTCACGGTAAGTTCTCACGCACTGTGTACTATCTTACTTCCAGACATAGCTCTGCAGCAGGTTACACCATTAGACTAATTCCCGGGCAGTAGCGCTTTGCAAACACTCTGCAGGAGGAGGAAACTAGAAAGTTCATTCCAGGTCCTGATTCTAGGACAGGAGACCCTGTGGCACAGACAGGTCTGAGTCGGCTCTTCGTCCGTGAAGTGATGTCCAGGCTATAATGCCTGATAAAGGTAATGCACAGAGCTCCAAGTGGCTGCAGCACAAATGGTAGGCGTAGACGTTCAAGTGTTGCAAAGGAGGTGGCTACTCCCTAGTGGAATGGCCCGGACTGATCCTGGAGGGCTTTTGTTTGATATCATAACAGTATGATATGCACTGGACAAGCCAGCGAGATAGGGACTGCTAGAGATTGGTTGGCCCATCATCCTTTCAGTAGCGGAAACTAAAAAGTTGCTCTGATTTTACTTAAGTTGCTTAGTTCTGCTCAGGTAGTACCCCTTAAGCCATGTGAACATCCAGGATATGGAGCAGCACCTCCCCCTATTAGAATAATTAGGAAGTAGACAGGCAGGTCAATGTCCTGATTGAGAGTGAGTGTGGAAACCACCTTAGGCAAGAATTTAGGATTGCCCTCAGGGATACTCTGTCCCGTGGAAAATTAAATAAGGCTCTTTGCACATGAGATACGAAGCTCAGAACTCTTCTCGCTGACTAATAGCAACTAAAACAACGTTTTCCACGACAGAAAACGCAGCTCGCAATCCGCTGCAGGTTCAAAGGGGGAGCGTGAGTTGCTCCAGGACAAACAGCAAGTCCCATGGAGGCACTGGGTCCTTAATGGGTGGCCTAAGATGTAACACCTCTCAAGAATTTCTCGACAGGCATCTAATTGTGCCACTGTGTTCGTCCTCACCGGAGGTGATAAGCTGAAATGGCACAGAGGTGCACCTTAATAGAGGAGGAAGCGAGACCCCGAACGGAAAAGGGAGAGCAGGTACTCAACACCGCTTTCACCGGACAACCTAAGGGAAAGGCACGATGCTTAGTGCATAGACAAAACGGCGCCATTTCTCGGCAAGACGCCGCATGCGTTGTTGGTTTCTGGCTGCAGAAAGAATTGCAACTTCTGCGAGACCCCGTGTCGCATGGATGGCTATGACTCTAGGAGCCACATGCATGCAGGTTCAGTGAGCGTAAGTCTGGTGGACAATGAACCCTCCTCCTGAGATGAGAGATGGGGATTGAATGGCATGGGAGCAGAGGTTCCCGGATAGGTTGTATTAGCAAGGAACCAGATCTGTCTGGGCCAGAAAGGGCCACCAGGATCATTGTTGCATGCTCCCCGTGCAGTTTGAGAAGAACCTCTGATCAACGGGAAGGGAGGTAAAGCATAGAGGAATCTGTCCCGCCAGGAGAGGGACAACGCGGCCTCGGCCAGAAAACACCAGGCCCTGGATCTGTGGTTCAAATTGGGAAGTTTTATGTTGATGGGGAAGCTAATGTCCAATTCTGGAGTTCCCATCAAGAAACCGATCCTGCTGCTTCTCCTGGAAGAAGTTCCCACTGTGACTCTGGCCTGGGAACCACTCAGGCTATCTGTAATTGTGTGGTCCACCCTGGGACATGTACTGTGATCAGGTTTGCGCCTGTGTCGTGATTACCAATCTCACACTCCTCATAGCCTCCTGCAAAGGGGAAGAGTGGCCTCCTTGTTTGTTGAGGTAATACATCACCGCTTGTGTTGTCTGTCTGTAGCAGGAGAGTACTCAAGTGATTCTGACTGAAAATGCCTGCAGGGCATAAAAGACCGCCCTCATCTCCAGAACGTTGATATGAAGGTGAGCCTTGAGGGGTCCACATTCCCTGGGACTTCACCTCGCCCAGGTGTGCTCTCACCCTAGTTCTGAGGTGTCTGTGGTGAGGATTACCCGGAGATTTGCTTATAAACGGAACACTCTGTAGAGAGTGTCCCTGGTTCCAGCTACTATTGCCAGTCTCGAATCACGCTCAGGATTCTGACTGGATGCTGCATATGGTCTTGCCTTTTGGTCCCACTGCACCTGAGCATCCACTGAGTTACCCGCATGTGGAGCCTTTGCTAGGGGACGGTCGGATTGGCCTTGAGCCATGTGTCCGCAAGCGTTAGGACTGACCTGGCTGGACGGTCTTGTTCGACTAAAGCTCCCTGATGAGGGATCTGATGCGCCCGCCTGTCGCTTGGAAGAAATGCTCTTCCCTGAACAGTGTCCAGGACTGCGCCATGAACTGCAGTTTCTGCGACGTACCAGGAGAGACTTCTCATAATTCGATCAAGATGCCCAGAGATCAAAAACAGATCCAGGGTACTCTGGATAGCCAATAACAACGCCTCTGAGGTGGCCATGAGAAGCTAATCGCTCAAGTACGGAATACTAATGGCCCTGTCTCCTTAGAGACGCCGCCATGACTGCCATGCATTTGCTAAAGACCCTGGAGCCGAAGGACAGTCCGAATGGAAGTGCTCGAACTGAAAGTGGTGGCCGAGAAACTCAAGCGAGGAACCTCCCAGCTTCTGAGCTACAGGGATGTGAAGGTATGCATCCTGCATGTCTAGGGCACTAAAATGCGCCCTCTTTAGTCATGGGGATAAGACCCGAAAGGTCACCATATGGAATCTTTGTATGCGATCGACATATTGGAGGTCGCTGAGGTCCAGAATCGGGCGGAGGTCCCTGTTTTCTTTGGAACCAGGAAGAAGTGGAAGTAGTACCATATCCTCTCTGGTTCTCTGGGATGATACTCCGCCGCCTTTGCAGGAGCGCGTATTTCTTGCCTGATCAGAGACTTGTGCTGACCCGAGTAACGGAGAGCAGAGGAGGCCTCGAGGGTGGCTTTTCCTGCTAATTCTATAAGTGGCTTCTTTCGATTAATCTGTTAGAACCCACCGGTCGGTGGTTGGTGGACTGCCATCCTGGCAGGTATCTGCACGCGACTTCGACCTTGATGTCCCGGCTGATCCTGAGGGGCGGGGCGGACAGGAGTCAGGCTGTGGCGGGCGGAGGGGCTCGCGGCTGGGCCGGTTTAGCTGGGCGTTGACCTCGCCCACGGGCTGTCTATCCTGGGCTGTACGGAACCGAAACCTCTGTTGTGGATCGCGCGGACTGTTGTCTGTGCCTGTTCACCACGAAACGGCTTTGGTTCCACGAAGGAACTTGGAGCTCTGTGTTGGTGCACAGCCTGGACCGACCTCACCGCTTCTTCCGGCCTCTTGAAGCTTGGTGATGACCTTCTCAGAGGGCTCACTAAAGAGAAATGAAAATTACGCATCTACCGTAATTTTGATCTTCTTGTATCTTCACCATTCATTACTGATTGGGTTAAGCCGGGAGGCGCCGCGACCCGCCGCGGGTTTTTTTTTTTGGAGTCGGTTTCAATCGCCGCTTCCTGAGGACTATTTATCGCATCATGCACGAGGAGTGGCCGTTAGGTGCCGCAGACTCCTCCTCCATCTCAGTTCTGGTAGCCGGAGAGGCGAAAAGAAAGTGCAAGAAAAAAGAAAGTGAGGCAAGAGAGCAGAGGGATAGAAAAAGGAAAGGAAATAAACTGAAAAAGGAATAAGCCGATGGAGAATAGACAGAGGAGAGAGAATTCCTACCCTAAGGGGCCGCAGGGCCTCCTGTCCGGGGCGGCTCTAGGGGAGGAACAGAGAGAGGGACAGGGAAGTAGAAGAAGAAGAAAGAAAGAAAGAGAGAAAGAGGCATGTTGAGAGAGGAGAATAGTGCCCATCGAGCATTGTTGGTTGAGAGGCTTATAGGCTCGAAACTATAAGGAGCAAGAATCCTAGTTGTTAGGACTGAGAGGAGGTTCCACCCGAGCCTCCTGAACAGATCCAAGGGGGCAGACTCTGAACTCTCAACATGCCAAGTCCTTCATCCTATTGTTGAGGGCTCCTAGACTGTCCGAGCAGAACCTGTTCCGCAGAGCGCCATCCAGGAAGAGGACTAGTCCCTAGCACCTTGTTAAGTGCTAACACAGAAGTAGTATGGAAAGACTATGCCTTCGAAGGCAGTTTGTATGAAAAGTAGAGAGGAATCTCCAATCAGACTGCTAGGCAAGGCAGCAGAGAAGCTTGAAGCTGACAAGTTCAGTCAGCAACTGGAAAAGCTTGAAAATACCTGCCATAGGGATTCCAAACTTGAGGAGGCGTAAGACAGGGCATGGCCACCAGGCTGTGAAACTGTTATGACCTGAAGAAGGTAAGGAATCCACTATAGCAAAGCTCAGAGAGCCCTCAGAATTAAAAAATTTGCAACCGCACTGCTCCTCTACCTTGAAGAAAAAGTGAATCCATTCACAAGAATGGGGAAAAGAACAAAATTTTTTTGTTTTTTTTGCATAAAGGCCAAGGGGAGAGAGGAACTAGACGGGAGGGGGAGACGCCACAGAAGGAGGCCACTGAGGGGAAGGTGGATCAGAATGAATGGTGAAGATACAAGAGAAGATCAAGAATACGTAGGTAAGCACTTTCATATCTTCCCTTGTCAATCTTCACCATTCATTACTGCTTGGGTGAGTACTGTCTCCTCCCCTTGAAAAGGGGGAGGTAGAACCCTGAGGGAATAAGAGCCCCAGCCTCCACAGAAGAACAGAAGGGAAGACCTGGCTAATACAGAGAGAAGCCTGAAGGGAGAAGAGCTAGGAGGTGCCTCTGAGGACGGGAGACGGAGGAAGCCCCGCAGGAAGTCTCCTAGCTCTGGAGGAAAAAGACGGGTCCCGAAAGCTGAGCGCATCACTTGATGCCGGCCAGGGTGACAACCTTTGATAGACGGAGCCATGCCGCCAGCCTAATGCAGATCGCTGTCCTCGCAAGCCTGAAGCCACCTCACTGGCATCATAAGATGCCCTTGCTTGGTGCCTTGCCAGCTCCAGGCCTATAGCGGAGAGGGCAATAGCCTGTCTGGTTTGCTTTCAGGTCAGGCGCTGATGCTAGAGCTGGGAGCACATCACCACAGATGCCATTGTAGGCAGCGCAGGAGCCTGATGTGATGCAATGCAAGCCACCGCACAGAAGAAGAGAATATTTTCGCCCCACCGTCGAATTGTAGGGAATCCAACTGTGGGCGGTCGTAGCGCTAGCTGGGCGCGCTCGAAGGAGTCTTGGTACACCAAACCCGAGGACGGGTTGGGAAGCGGGTACCAGATTCCGAGGGGCATGCAATACCTTCTGACGACAGTCTGCCGGGCTGGAGAAAGGGCGCTGGCTGATTCCAGGAACGGACAGACGCTTTCTGGAAGGGATAGGCCAGAAGGTACCACCAGGTGCTGGGCACTGAATTCTCCAAGGAATTCACGCTGCCTCCGCTCAGTATTGTCTCGCTTAACGAAGAGATTCAAGATCCCCACCATCCTCGAAAGGAATCACTGATATTCCGTGAAATCACTGCCGGAAGAAAGATGAGCAGGGGTTCCTCTCCTCAGAGGAGGAAGACGGAGTATTGATGGAGAGCCTCGAATGTCCAGAAGATTCCCGCGGCGGTGGGGAGAGTCGAAAGACCCGCTCATGCATGTATCTAACGGGTGAGGGAAGGCCGCCGCAGAACCTTCTGAACTGCTCCCAGGATAACGTGATCCAGGACCCATATGGCCTGGAAGAGCGGGGGTGGATGCAGAGTACTGGAGAAGGGCACCTATGAAGAGGCAACTGACCTCTGCCAGGGCTCTGAAATCCAGGAACGGAGCCTGAGCTGGCGGGATCCCGGACAACAAACCAGGCCGCAAGACGGGACCCTGAGGATGCGATGCCTGAAGAGCCCAGGGGGGAACCTCCTCGTGACTCAACCCGGACTGTATGGATCCAAAAGGGCAGTCCACAGCAACGCCACCGAGGGAACCCCGGGCCAAGAGAAAGGCGGGTTCGGCGCCACGGGCTCCTAGCCACCCCACTGTAGTGGCTGGCGAGACCGCGACGACCGTCCCCCGCCTCGGACTCGAGAGAGCTCCTCCTCGACTGCAGCGCCTCACCCTGAGAGGCGGCAACAGCACCGGGGGAAGGTCACAGGCCCCTAGAGGGGAGTTTTCCTCAGTCCCCACACATCACCCCTGGGACCCAGGGCCACCCCGAGCCCGAGGGCCCCAGGAGAGGACGGGAGTGGGGACAGAGGGAGGGGGCCCTTGCACCGCCGCATCCCAGTTATCGGGGACCCTGACCCCAAGAGTCAGGGAGCCAGGATGGGTCCACATCTGAGTCATTGACCTCCGAAGAGGACGCAGACCAGCAGAACCTCAATGCTGGCAACCCCAGGGGTCCTCGAGCAACGGGCGCCGAACAGCGCGCCGTGCCAGGGACGGCCCGGACGCACCTAGCTCACCCCGCGACAGCCAGGGCCGGTCCTGGCTCTCTGCCGCGACTCAGGGCTACGGCGCTGCTCCCGCGCCGACCCCAACCTGGTGCCGCTAAGAGCAAACCTGGCCTGCGGTACCGCCGAGTGGTGCTGAAGGTTAGGGCGGCTGCTTGATCACCGGGCGCGCCGCAGCTGCGCCAGATCCGAAACGGGCGCTTGGAGGGCTGCTGCCGAGGATCCACGCGTGCCGGGCCCAGCAATCTGGGCCTTGACACTGGGAGCCTGCACTCAAGGAGGTGACTGCCGAGGCGGTGTCTCTCATCACGGCCCTGGGAGGGACCACGCTCTCGACACCGCGAGAGAGAAGCTTCCTTCTTCGGCAAGAGAAAGGAGGAAGCTTCCTCCTCCGCTGACTGTGACAGGGCCCGGGAGAGGACCCGGGAAGGGCCTAGAGACCTACCTGGGAATCCTCGAGTGATGCCTGCCCTCAAAGGTTGGCGGGCCCTTGCCGAGCTTGAACGCATGCGGACTTTGAAGACACGACGGTCCATGGAGAAACAAGGTCGCACGCTGCCCATGTTGTGGTTAGGTCCCAGGCAATGGAGACAGACATCATGCTGGTACCGAGACGGAAAATGCCGCCACAGGAGCACCGACGATAGCGTGGCTTGCCGCCACTTACGCCTTGCTCCCAACCGACATGATGAATCTAAATAATAAAGCACTACCGTAGTATAGAAAGAAAAGGAACGGTCTTACTGATACGGCGAGTGGGCACGTGAGACGGAAACTTGAGAAAGCGAGGAGTCTTTTGAGGAAACCGAGAATACTAACGCCATCGGCAGAGCAGGTGCGGCCTCGACGGCAGGAGAAACAGAACTGAGATGGAGGAGGAGTTCTGCGGCACCTAACGGCCACTGCATACGACGCGACACGCTTCGCCCTCGAGAGGCGCGCGCTGAGCCGATCCAAAAACCCCGTAGCGGATGCGCGCCGCCTGGCTTGCAACCCTATGCAGTAATGAATGGTGAAGATTGACAAAGAAAGATCTTCTCTCAAATAGGGGCCCATGATGTTTTTGTGGACGTCCGTAGCGGAGACACGGAGCAGGAGTGTCTCCGGAGGCATACACCTGAAGCTGCTGCTCGGGCCGAGGAGTCCGGAGTCGCACGCTGCCTGTAGTGACTTGGGTCCCTACTATCCGAACCCGTCCGGAGGAGCTGCAACACCTCCTCCTTCTGCTCACCTTCGCAACTTCTCAGCCAGATCTTAGACCCTGCTCCCACAAGGTGGCATTCCTTGGAACTGCACCATGTGGGTCAAGCAACTAGGGATCTGATGGTGCAAGTAGCGAAGCGCACGTGCGCACCCATAAGCGCCCAGCTGTTTGGACTCGGGTCCGTGGCAGAGTGCTCAAATGTTGTGGCCCTTTGGGCCGGTCATGAGGTTACAGACCAGAGAGTCGGCCTGAGTGAGCTGCTACTGGTCCTCCCTTGAGCCTTGTACAGGCGGTCAGCTTCTTCTGCATTGCTGGGAGGAATGTGATTTCCCACGCTTGCCTTGGTGGACGCCCACGAAAAGTGTCTACCAAGGGTGGCACCACCACAGGCTTGGGGTCCTTCTGTCGAAGATATTTCACAAGGCATAGCCTCGGGTTCAACTCTTCCTCGCATCCCATCCCATGTTCTCTTGGATGTGTCTCATGATGTCAGAGAACGAAGGGTCATCCGGAGGAGACTCTGGAAGCTCACGGGTCCGGAGAAGGGATGGAGGGAGATGGGATCTCGATCCTGTTGAAAACTCTGATCCTGTGTCTCCATCAGGCGACGACGCGCCTTCTGGTCTCTTAGGCTGGTGACCCAGAAGAGGATCTGGACGGAGGTTTCCTTTATCTGACTCCCTTGAGGGATCCTGGCCCCGAGGAGGTAACCGCCTGCAGACCCGATGGAGAAGGGGGCGAGGAACCGGAGGAGTAACCGCCTAGGAGGAGGAGGAGGAGGTGGGTGGGGACCACGTCTTTTGATGGTGTCCCACCAGTAAGTGAAAAGCTCTTAACCTCTGAGAAAGAAAGACCCAACGACGGACTGGGCGCCGGTGGTCGGGTCGTCGGGCTCCGCGCCGGCTCCACAGGGCCTCGGGTTGCGGGGAGGGTTCCCTGAGGCTCGACAGGACCGGGTCGCCCATCTGGTCCCCGGCGTGTTAACTCCCTCTCTGTACGGTCTCCCAACCGATGTCGGGTCGGAAGCGCCGGGGCCCTCTTTCTCAACCGACAGGCACGACGCCGGGTCCCTACCGGCGCCCGGGGTGCGAGGGCTTGGCCGGCCACGGCCGCCTGGGCGTGTCGACGGCTCTGGGGACCTGTGGCGGAGAGGCTGACGCCGGGCGGCACCGCCGGGTCCAACGGGCTCCTTAAGAGAGGTGACCTTGGTCTTCCGCTGGGGAGGAGGAGGCAGGAGGCAGCCCTGACGCCGGGTTCAGAATGGCGGAACCCGACTTGTGGTGATGAGGTGGTCCCCGACTCTGACCAGGGCCTTGAAGACTAAGGAGGCCTGGAAGTCTTGGCCTAAGAGGAGCCTGAAGATTTTCTCACCGCAGGAGGGGAGGCTGAGAACTGGCCGACGCGACCGTCGGACCTGGAGCCGGAGCTTACGAGAATCAGAGGTCCTAGACGGGACCTGGAAGGGGCCTTCTCTCTATGCTTCTCCGAATGTCTACGGGCCTTCTCCGAAGAATCCCCCTTGGAGGCCATGGTCTTGAGTTGTTCCTCGAGCAGGAATGCCTGTAGGGCCTTCTGGCTGATCCGGGTTCTGCTGTTGAAGCCAAGACAAAAGGAGCAGGACCGGGTGTCATGGTCTGGGCCTAAGCACCGGACGCAGGCCGAATGCGGATCCTTGAAGGGGATCTGCTTCCCACAGGCGCACTTCAAAGAATGACCGGAGGTTGGAGAGGACATCAGACAACAAACTGACCGAAAAACAAATTTTCCGAAGGAAAAACTTTACCACGCGTCGCGCGCTAGAACTGTGAACCGAAGGGTCGAGACTTGCAAGTCGACGGCGGGAAAGAACTGGGGAATCTGGCGGGACCGCCCCCTTGTGTACTACGCCTGACGTCGGAGGCGGGACCGACGTCGCGGGTGGTCTCCGCTGAAGACAGCTAGCTAGAATTTTTCCGTGGGGTCCTGACGCCTGCCGGCTTCAGTCCTAATGGTGTAACCTGCTGCAAGAGCTGTGTCTCGAAGTAAGATCTGGGGATTCTGGCGGGACCGCCTCCTTATGTACCACGCCTGACATCGGGGGCGGGACCGACGTCTGAGGCGGTCCCCGCTGAAGACTGCTAGCTAGAAAATTTTCCGTGGGGTCCTGACGCCTGCTGGCTACAGTCCTAATGGTGTAACCTGCTGCAAGAGCTGTACCTCGAAGATCATCCGGTTTTTCTAGGATCGTGGATATGATGTTCTACCAACACCTGTTGGCAGACTCCTAGCAGTTCTCTGGGAGGAGGGAGGCAAGGTGCACTGCCCCCTACTTAGGAAACAGAGACTGGAGAACTGAGGCCCCAAAACCAGCATCCCGGCGTGACTCTAGGTTGATGTGGTAGTGGGAAATGAAGGTGTTTGCTAACTTTCAGGTAGCAGCCCTGCAGATTTCCTGGATAGGGATGTCTCTGAAAGCAGTCACCGATGCAGCAGTATGGCAGATGGAGTGAGCTCCTATCCCTAAGAGAGGCTCCCTGCCCGCCAACCTACAGCAGAGATCAATGCATGATGTAATCCATCTGCCAATCGTCCACTTGGCTGCAGGTCTGCCAGGTGTGGCTTCAGCGTAGGTGACAAACCTCTCCCCAGACTTTGGCCATCTGCTCCTTATAATAAGAGCGTTCGTCTCAGATCCAAGGTATGGAACCTGTACTCAACACCTCCAAGGTGTAATTGGGGTAGTACACCGGCAGAGTCAACACCTGGTTAAGGTGAAACTTCGACACCACCTTCGGAAGGAATTTCGGTTGGGGGCGCAGGACAACCTTGTCCCTGTGGAAGACCAGGTAAGGAGACTCGACTGAGAGCACCTGTAGCTCCCCAGTCCTCCTGGCTGACGTGACAGCCACCAAGAAGGCAGTCTTCCATGACAGATGTGACATCTCACACCTGTGCATCGGTTTGAATGGCTTGCCCATGAGCTTTACCAGTACCAGCAGTAGATCCCAAGGTGGTGGTGGTGGTTCACGCACAAGAGGGGAAATATGGTCAAGGCCTTTTAAAGAAGCACCAGACCACCTTATTCTGTGCCACAGTCTGCTGACCAGCCCACGTCCATAAGCAAAGATGGCTGCTAGGTGCATCTTAAGGGTCGTAGACCGAAGACTCCCTTTGGACAGGGACCAAAGGTAGATGAGGATGCTAGCCACCGGACAGGACAAAAGATCCAGGCCCTTGCCCTACCACCAAAAGGAAAATCTTTTCCATTTGAAGGCATAGCACCTCCTGGTTGGCTCTTTCCTAGATGCCGCCACACGGTGAGTACATCCCTGGGAGAGACCCAAAGCCTGGAACTCTAGCCGCTCAGGAACCAGGCTGTCAGGTGCAGGGATTGAAGGTCCTGATGGAATATCTTCCCCTGATTGACGGATATCAGGTCTGTGTGTACAGGAAGATGCCTTGGAGGCCTGAAGCTAAGGCTGAGGAGATCAGGATACCAGAACTGGCGAGGCCAGTCTGGGGCTACCAGGATCACTTGTGCCTTGTCCCTCCTGACCTTGAGGATCACCCTGTGAACTAAGAGAAGTGGAGGGAAGTCACAGAAGAGGCCAGGGGTCCACGGCCTCGACAAAGCATCACCCTGCAATAAGCCCCGCTGAAGGGGGCAGACACGAAACTGCCTCAGCTTTGCATTCTTCCTGGAGATGAACAGATCCACCTGAAGTTTGCCCCAGTGGGAGAACAGGCTGTGTACTACCGCTGGATGGAGAGACCACTCATGGGATGCCTCTCCCACACAGCTGAGAGCATCTGCCAGTTGATTTGAGGCTCCTACCACATGGATGGCTAGGAGATTTTCCTCCAGCAGGCTCACGAGGGTCCAGATGAGCAGCACTTCCCTGCAGAGGCCAGGAGTGTGTGCCACCCTGCTTGTTGAGACAGTGCATAGTTGTGGTATTGTTAGTCTTGACTTCCACTACCTGACCTCCAAGGAGCAAAGCGAATGGTGACAGTGCCAGCTGGACTCCTCTGAGCTCCAGCATGTTGATATGACAACGGGATTCCTCGGGGGTCCAGAGCCCATGGACTGTGCGATTCCCCACGTGGGCACCCCAGCCCACAAGAGAGGCATCGGTCGTGAGAACGACCGTCAGCTTGGGACAGACAAATGGGGTCCCTACCTGCAGGTGAGCTAGGACGATCCACCGCTGGAGAGCATCCCACATCTTCTGAGCCTAAGTGACCATGTCGCTGAGTCCACTGACTGGCCAGCTTCCACTGAAGGGGGTGCATATGCCACTGGGCCCAATGGACCACGGCAGTGCAGGCTGCCATGTACCCCAGAAGGCGCAGGAAGTCCCGGGCAGGGCGCAAGTGCCCAACCAGAAATGATTGGGCAAAAGAGGAGAGAACCTCTGCCCTGTCCAATCGGAAGCCTGGCTCTGGCTTGGCAAGAGTCGAGCTCTGCCCCGATGAAGCAGATCACTTGTGAAGGTACGAGTTCTGACTTGGTCTCGCTGAACAGGAGGCCAAGTTCAATGCAGGTCTGTAGGGCCAGATCCCTGGACTTCTCCACCTCCTATCTGGAGGAACCCGCTATGAGCCAGTCGTTGAGATAGGGGTACACACTGACCCCTCAATGCCGAAGATGGGCCGCCGCCACCACTGCAATGCATTTGGTGAAGACCCAGGGGGCCGATGACAGGCTGAACGGCATGGCTTGGAACTCGAAGAGGGCTCCCTCTGCTCAAAAACGGAGGACCAGTCGGTGAGGTAGATGGATCGGGATGTGAAAGAACGTGTCCCAGAGATCCAGACAGCAAAGCCACATGTTTTGCTTGAGAGATGGTATGATCTGAGACAAGTTACCATCCTGAACGTGCGGGACCTGAGAAACTGGTTCAGTTCATGTAGATCTAGAATGGGGAACCAGCCCTCTGTCCGTTTCGGGACCAGGAAATACCTGGAAACGAACCCTGGGTTGACGGGGTGTCCGCGACTCTGGCCACCACTTCCTTGCAGAGGAGTTGGGTGATGTCGTCTTGGAAAGCCGACTGAGTGTATTCAGACACCATTTCCTCCGTTGGGGCACAGGCTTGGCTTGGTGGGTACTGCTCGAATTCTAGAGGCAGTCCCTGTCCGACCACTTCTAAAACCAACCTTTCCATTGTAAAAGCGGACCATGTGGAAAGGAAGTGGCGGAGTCAGCCCCCATGGGAGGACCCAGAGCTGGTGCGGTGGGTATGGGGTTGGTCACCCACATCCCATCACTGGGCAGGCTTGGAGGAAGAGGGTCTGGTTTTGGGACCACTGAAACCCCGTCCTTTGGGTTTACGAGGCGCCGGGGGCCCGGACTTGGGCCAAGGGCACCAAGGTTGAGCCTGCTGCTGTTGCTGCCCCGACTGGAAATGGGCTGCTTGGCTGCAGGGGCAGAAAGCTGAAATGGCTTTCTCTTCTGCTTTTTGGAACCCTGGGATTCCTTCTGAGCAGAAGTCACAGAGTCCAAGGTGGTACTGGACTTTTCTGTGCGCTGGAGGTGACCGTCCACACCTGGGCTGAAAAGGTCGGCACCCAAGAAAGGGACAGCCGTCAATTTGTGCTGAGTGAAGGCCGGCCTGTCGGTGCAGCAGTTGGATTCCTGCTTGCGACGCCAGCGACCCGGGTTCAGGAACAGACCCGGGTCTTCGGAGGGTCAGCTGGGGGGGGGGAGGGGGATGGGGATGGAATGTCCAACGACTGCTCTCCTCTTCCGGGCGGAGGCCAGGGTTACCGCAGCGGCCGGGACCTGAATGTTCTGGGGGGAGCGGGGCACACACTGGACATCCCTGCATGTCCCCTTCCCCCAGGAAAAATGGAAAAGCTCCCGCTGGCCGCTCAGGATGATGCCACCCCGGCACCTGGCCTCTACGGCTCTCCGCTGCTCCACTGACTAATCATGGCTCCACGGCTCTCTGCCGCTCCACTGACTAATCATGGCTCCAATGGCACCACCGAGGCCCTGAACCCTAGCCCTGTGGGGTAAGCCAGGGAGACAATGTCGGTTACTGCCGATACCTTTCCCCATCGTAGACTGGGCTCGACGTGGTGCCATGGCGCTGCCCTGGGGGTAAGCCAGGGAGTATCTGTGGAGGTGGCTATAGGGGAGCGAGGCAGGTGTCTGGAGAGGGGCTGAGAGCAGGAGCGACCGACAGAACCAAAAAAAAAAAAAAATTGTGCCGAGTGTCCGCCGTGAAGGTGGAGACTCTCAACCAAGCCCTGCGGTGCACGGCAACTGCGGCCGCCACCGAGTGGGCGCAAGAGTCCCAGAGGTCCAGACCATCTGGAGTTGCTGTTTCGCAACTGCCCGGCCCTGGTCATGGACCTGATTGACCATGGTCTGCGGGGAGGTGAGGAAAAACCTCATCAAAAGAGCCCAGAAGGGCATGAGGAAAATGCACCATTATGATGGCCGAGCTTGCCTGATGAAGGCCCAGTGAAAAGGCGGCATAGACTTTCCAGGCCGAATGGTCAAATATTTTGGACTCTTTGTCCGGGTCTTTCGGTGTCTCCCGAATTACCCGAGCACCTGAACACAGATTCAGTCACCAATCCCTCGGCTGAGGGGTGCTCTGTGAATCCCAAAAGGGAACCAATGGGTACCGCATACTTGCGGTCCACTCAGGCTAAGCGCACGGGGCAGGAGGCAGGCTGCTGCCACAGCGCCAAAGCTGGACCAACAATAGCTTCGGCCACTGGGAAGGCCTCTGTCGATGAATCCCCTCATTTGAGGATGTCAGTGAGGGGGTATTCGGCCTGTTTCTGAACGGGTTCTAAGAACATCCCCTGTGGATTCGGAGATGAGACAGAGGATGCCCATGAAGGAAGTAGGGCCTTCCTCCCTCAAAAGACTCCCAATGGATTCCTCGTTCAAAGGGCGAAAATGTAGGTCAGAGTCCTGGACTCTGAGAATCTGGATAGATTACGCCGCAGTCAGCCCTCCAACCACCTAGGATGGTCGCGAGTGAGGGTGATGGACAGCCTATGCGGGAGGCCCAGAAAAGGCCGAGACTCCCTAGAAGGAACCCCAAAGGAGGCTGCTTAGATGGCGGCTCCACCACAATCGGTGGAGAGGCTGGTTTTGGCAGAGCCGGAAGGGTCTTGACGGCTCCAGCAGTGGAGATGATCATGGACCGGCTCCTGAGGGTTGGTCGCCCAAAGGGCAACAGAGTAATGGCGGGGAGAAGCCAGAGCCAACTTCTGACTGACATAATCAGCTGCTTCCACATCAAATCCTCATAGCATCGATGCAGTTTTGTTGAAGTCTCTCCTCATCCGAGGTGGAAGAGGAAGAGTGGTGGAGGTGCCGCTTTTGGAGCACTTATGCACCTTCTTGACCTGTATCGGTGAAGGGGTCCAAAACCTCGTCCTGGACTGTCCGGGGCGGGTAACCAAGGGGTTGTCCGGAAGGAGCGGGGAGAACTGGGCTCTTCCTGGTCAGGGACCAGGACCAGGAGGGGATTCCCAGCAGGCTGGGTCTCCTCCTCCTCCTCGGTGGGTTCAGGCAGAACTGGGGTCCTGAATAAGGAGTTGTTAGCCTCATCGAGCGACAACGTGTAGATGGGGCTGAGAATAATCTCAACCGGATTGTCATCCCATGTCTTAGCTGGCTGGCTTGATGGGGGTACCGTGAAACCAGTGGCTGAGGCCGCAACCTCGCTTGAAGATGAGACAGAAGATTCCTGGGACCAAGTTCTCTCATTGTCCCAAAAATATCATCGGTGAGACGATCCTTCCTTTTGCACCTTGTCCTTCTTACAGGACCGAGAGACGTGCATGCCTGAGGGGCCCTCTGCCTTTGTAGGGAGGGACTGATGCATCTCCCGAAAGGAGTCTAAGAAGGTGGAGCCTAGATTGAGCGGGACGAAGATTGACATAGAACAGGACCGATCAGTGGCCTGAGCCGCCTCCTCTTCAAAGGCCTTCATCTGTTCCAGCTGCTCAGTGGACCCCGCAGCTGCAGAGACTGACCAACGGGCTTCCTTGGATTTGATCGTTGGGGGTTACGTTTTTCCAGTCTGCCCAACTGCAGTCATGCAAGACGATCGTCCAAAACATTTAGATGAAATGCGCAACACATTTTGCATGCCTGGGTGCTGTAATCGTGACCCAGGCAATAAATGCACGAGGCATGCAGGTTGGTCCAAGACATCTTTTGCCTGCACTGGCTGCAGCGGAAACCTGGCGAGGACTTATCATCCATAACAGTCGAGATTGCGAAGCGATTGGGAGAACCTCTGAGTCTAAGTTTGGGTAAATCAGTAGATTTATGCGCGGAGCCTCTAATAGCAGCACGTGAACATAGGAGGGAACCTGAATCTTCCAGCGGAAAGAAGATCTGGCATCATGGGGCGGAGCCGAGGGATATACCACCCGGGTGGGTGGGAGCAGCCAGTTTTTAGACCTTCCGGCAAGATTCTTAAAGTAGTACTAGTAAAAACTTTATTTTTATACAGGAGGGCGAATCTTTAGGCTGGTTAGCCTAGTTTACAAGGATTGCCCTGTTCCTTACAAGTTGCCTAAACATTAAAACAAATACAAGGTACAAAAAAAATGAAAATTACGTACCTACCGTAATTCTTTATCTTCTCTTGTATCTTCACCATTCCGCCCGGCCGACGAGGGGTTGCTAGAGATTCCAAGAGTGAGCCTAAATTCATCTGGTTCTAGAGCTTTCTCTTATGCTGCTCCCACTCTTTGGAAATATCTCTACCCGTCGGTTGCGGTTGTGCACCTCCATGGAGGAGTTCAAGAGGGATTTAAAAACTCACTTGTATCAGTCTGCCTTTTTAGACCAGTGATTGTGATGTATCATTCTGAGATTGATGTTTTTATCTGTGTTTTATTAGTGTTTTATAATCTCTGTACAGCGCCTTGAAATTGGAAAGGCGCTTTAGAAATAAAATTTATTATTATTATTACTGCTTGGGTTAGTGCCGGAGGGGCGCATCCGCTACGGGGGGATTTTTTTTTTTGGAGTCGGCTCCAACGGCGCCGATCTCGAGAGCGACGCGCTGCGCGGCCGTTAGGTGCCACAGACTCCTCCTCCATCTCAGTTCTGGTAGCCGGAGAAGTGAAATAAAGAGTAAAGGAAAAAAAAGTGAGCGAGGCAAGACAGCCGAGGGACAGAAAAAAGAAAGGATATAAATTGAAAAAGGAATAAGCCAGTAGAGGACAGATAGAAGAGAGAGAGAGAGAGAGAGAGAGTGCCTACCCTAAGGGACCGCAGGGCCTCCCTTCTGGGGCGGCTCCAAGGGAGGAACAGATAAAGAGAAAAGGAAGAAAAAGAAGAAAGGGAAGAAACGAAGGGATGCTGAGAGGGGAGAACACTGCCCATAGATGCACTGGTTGAGAGGCTTATAAGCTCGGAACCAAAAACAAGGGAGCAAGAATCCCTCCTGATAGGACTGAGAGAAGGTTCAACTGAACCGCTTGTTTAGATTGGACACAAAGGGCAGATTCTCTAACTTCTCATCATCCCAACCCCCTACACTCTAGCTGAGAGGAGCTCAGACTGTCCAAGCAGAAAATCTGTTCCAGAAGGAGAGTGCCCAACTATGAGGGGGATAAGCCCCTTAGCACCTTGTTAAGTGCTAACACCGAAGTGTGTGGGTAGGGGTTAAGCCCTACAAAAGGCAGCTTTATATGAAGGATAGAGTGGGAAACTCAATCAGACTCCCTGAAGGCAAGGCAAGAACAACAGCTCAAGATTAAAGAAGTGCAGAAGCACCAACCAGAAGAAGCTGACAATATTAATTAATACCTGCCAGAGGGAACCTGAAAATTGAGGCCGAGCCATAGAGGGACGGTCTCTTCAGCTGTGAACTGAACAACGTGGCTAAGAAGCCAAGAGATCACCCTTAGGGGCAATCAGAAAGAGTTCCCCCAGGATAGAATAAGTCCTGCCTGCCCCCTTTACCTTGAGGATAAAGGATCCGGCCCAGAGAAAAACGGAAATCAGGATTTTGGGGCATAAAGGCCAAAAAAAGAAGGGAAAGGAATGAGAAGGGAGGGAGAAACGCCGCAGTAGGAGGCCACTGAGGGGAAGGTGGGCGGGTATCAGTAATGAATGGTGAACATACAAGAGAAGATCAAGAATTACGGTGGGTACGTAATTTTCATATCTTCCCTTGTCAATCTTCACCATTCATTACTGCTTGGGTGAGTACAAAGCTCCCCCCCCAAGGGGGGGGTGGACAATAGAAACCCTGAGGGTATAAGACCCCCAGCCTCCTGCTGGTGGGGAACAGGAGGGGGAAGACCCTGGACTAATCAGATGAGAAGCCTATGGCAGAGGAGAGCTAGGAGGTGTCCCCCAGGGATGAGGAGACGGAGGAAGCCCCTGCAGAAGCCTCCTAGCCCTGGAGAAAAAAAGATGGGTCCCCCAGAAAGCGGAGCGAATCACCCTACGCCGGGCCAGGGGTGACAAGCTTGATAGACGAAGTCATGCCGTCCGTCTAATACAGATCGCTGTCCCTGCAAGCCACCTCACTGGTGTCGTAAGATGCCCTTGCTTAGTGTCTTGCCAGCTCCTGGCCTATAGCAGAGAGGACAATAGCTTGTCTGGATTGCTCCATATCAGGCATTGATGCTAAGACTTGGGAGAGCATAGACCATAAATGCCTACTGTAGGCAGCATGGTGAGCCTGATGTGATGCAATGCATAACATCGCACGAGAGGAAGAGAACACTCTTCACCCCCCACCGGTCAAACTATAGGGAATCTGAATCTGGTGGACGGTCGTGCGTCAGGCGGCGGCGCCCGGAGAGAGTTTCTAGGTATGCCAATCCTGAAGGCGGGTTGGATAGAGTACCTAGAGACTCCAATGGGGCACAATAGATTCTTCTGCAGTCTGCCGGGGCTGGAGAAAGGGTGGCTGGCGACTACCAGGAATGGATAGACACCTCCTGGAAGGGAATAGGCCAGGATAGTATCACCAAATGCTGGGCACTGAATTCACTGAGGAATTCACGAGTCTCCCGCTCGGTATTGTCTCACCTTACAAAGCAGATGCGAATATCCCTCACTAACCTCGAAAGGAATCGCTGATATTCAGTGAAATCAGTATTAGAGAAGAGATGAGCAGTGGGTTCCTCTACCTCCAAGGAGGAGGGAGACGAGGATGATGGAGAGCTCGAATGTCCAGAGGACTCCTGTGGCGGTGGGGATAGGCGAAACACCCGCTCATGCATATACCTAATGTATGAGGGGAAGGCCGCGGCAGAGCCTCTGAAAGTCTCCCAGGATAACGGGCCCATAGGACTGACATGGCCTGGGAGAGAGGGGGTGGCTGCAGAGGAATGGGAGAGGGACACCTACGGCGAGGCAACTGTCCCCTTTTGAGGCTCTGAAATCTGGAAAACGGTGCCAGAGCTGGTGGGATCCCGGACAACAAACCAGGCCGCAGAACGGAACCCTGGGGATGCGAAGCCTGGAAGAGCCTAGTAGGGTATCCTCCCCTGTGACAAACCTGGGCTGCATGGTTCCAGAAGGGCAGCCCACAGCAATGCCATCAGAGGGGTCCCTGGAGCTCGACAGAGAAAGACGGGGCATGGCGCTATGGCTCCTACCGCACTCCCGAGGTGGCAGGTGAAGACCGAGGCGCCTCAACCTGGTCTCTCAACCCCCCCGGACTCTCGAGAACGCCCTCCTCCTCCTCGACCCCAGCGACATCCCACCCTGAGGAGGTGCAGAAGCAATGGGATCAGCAGCTACCGCAACCCCCCTCAGGAGGATGAGCCTCCTTCCGCCTCCACACCACCTCCAGGGACCCCGATCACCCCCAGCCTGGGAGGCCTCAGAGAGAGCAGCAGAGACAGAGAAATAGGTGCGCCGGGCAAGCCTAGCACCTCATCTCACTGGAGACCCTGACTCAAGAGTCAGGGTGCCAGGACGGGTCCACATCCGAATCATCCTCCTCTGAGGAGGAAGAGACCAGCTGGACCTCAATACTGGCCACCCCAGGGGTCTCCAGTGAAACGGCACTGCCAATGGCGCCGGTGCCAGCGCCGGATGATCTCGGGCCACCCGCAACGGCCAAACCCAGCCCTGACTCCCCAATGGCGCCGGTGAGACCCGCGGCACCGCCCTCAGCGCCGGGACCAGACTCTGGCGCTGCTAGGAGAGCCAACTGGACCCTATGGCACCGCAGGGCGGCCAGAGCCAGTCCCTCATCACCGCACCTGGATCTGAAGCAGTGCTGGAAGGCGGCGCGAGGGTCCACCGATGCCGGGCCCAGCAGACCTGGGCCCCAAACTGGGGAAACCTGCACCTCCGGCAGATGACTGCCGAGGCGGTGTTCCACCCGCGGCCCCGAGGGACCCTGGTGCCCTCCAACACCATGAAAGAGGCTTCCTTCGGCAAGAGAAGATGAGGAGGCTCTCCTCCCAGAATCGTACAGGCCTGAGAGGGGACCCGGAGGAACGGTCTAGAGACCTTACCTGGGAATCCCTGGAGCGGCGCCGTCCTCTGAAAGTCGGCGGAGCCTTGCTGATCTTGAACTCGCGGACTTCCAGGATGCAATGGTCCATCGAGAAACAGGCGTTGCACGCATCCACATTATGGTTGGGTCCCAGGCAGCGAAGGCAATCATCATGCCGGTCCGTGACGGAAAAATGCCGGCCACAGGAGCACCGACGCATAGGGGCACAGCCTGTCTTAGACTTGCGTTTTGCCCCTGAACCTGACATGATGCAAAACAATTAAGGCAAGAAACAGAACAGCTGTGTCATCGAATATAATAGAAAAAACAGAACGGTCTTACCAGTTGACAACGTTGAGAAAAAAACGGGATGAAGGAGAAGTCTGTGAAGACGGCGTTGACAACGACAGCTAGGCCTAGTGACGTACTAACTCTTCCGCGCAGCAGGTGCAGCCTCGACGCAGGAGAAACAGAACTGAGATGGAGGAGAGTCTGGTGATTCAACGGCCGCCTCAGCATGACGAGCGTGTCGCCTCGGGGCGGCCGATGGAGTAGACCAAAACAAAACAGAACAAAAGTCTCCCGTAGCGGGTGCGTGCCTCCGGCACTAACCCAAGCAGTAATGAATGGTGAAGATTGACAAGGGAAGATACACACATTTTTACAATGAATATACGAGGATCACTCTTCGAGGTTCAAACATTCTCCAGACATCCCATAGTTCAGACTATACTTTTCCTCCAAAACACTGACATGTAACAGAGCTTGGTGCAATTAATTCCTGTTTAAACTGGCCATACAAAGGAAATGTACGTGCCAAGCTTGATAAAATATTCCAATGTTCTGCTGTCTGACAGTATAATGTCTATTCCCCAGCAAGTGTGGATAGAACATATCTACGACCCTAGAAATGAAAATTACGTACCTACCGTATCTTCTTGGACAAAGTCTCCACCACTCATTCACACTAATGCGAATATGCTAGAGGCGCTAGAACCCAGCGGGAGCCAAACATCTTCAGGAGGGCCAGTGCCGAGGTAGAACCACGCATGCGCGGCGCCACGAGGCTGGCTCAGGCTGTATATACTATCTCGGCATTGACCCTCCAACCACCTCAGTACCTTTTTTACTAAGGAGGTGCAGTGTAAACTAATCTAGGAATCTAACCTAACCTGGACATAAGATGGTCCGTATGACCCGTGTAAGAAGAGTCAATGCAACAGTGTCTTCACAGCCCAGGCAAGGAGGGAGTGAAGACCAGAAACAGGATGAGTGAGCTCAGGGAATGGTGGGTGGGCATGTGAATGAATGGTGGAGACTTCGTCCAAGAAAATCAGTAATTATGGTAGGTATGTAATTTTTATATCTTCCTGGACTAAAAGTCTCTACCACTCATTCACACTAATGGGATAGTACCGAGCTGAAATCAATCCCACGAGCAGGGCGGCAGGAAAAAAAAAAAAGAGCTCACTTAGGACAGAAGTCCATTAAGGACTGTCCTGCCAAGATTAGGGTGTTGTCTGGCATGGACATCCAGAGCGAAGTGCTTAACAAAAGTGTGCATAGACCTCCAAGTGGCCGCATTGCAGATGTCTGCGATAGGCACGTTCCAAATCTCTGCCAGGGATCCCACGACTGCTATGGTAGAGTGGGCGTACACCCGGCCTTCCAGCTTGACCTGCGCCATTGAGTAGCAATGGCGAAGGCACGCTACTAACCATGCTGAATTGCATCTGATGGCTACAAGCTGACCCAGCTGTGTTATGCTGAACGATGCAAAAGTTGTCTGGAATCTCTTTCATTCTGTCAATGTAGAATCGCAAAATCCTCTTGACATCCAGGGTGTGAAGGATGCGTTCCCCTTCATTCTGGAACTTGGCAAAATAGATTGGAAGGACCAAGGGCAGGTTAAGATGAAATTCCAAGATCACCTTAGGCAAGAATTTAATGAGAGTTCTGAGAACCACCTTATCCTTGTGAAATACCGTGTAGGGGGAATCTGTGACCAAGGTATGTATTTCTGCCTTCCAGGTCAGGAACTTCAAGCCACAGGTTGCTAGAGACTCAAAGGACTTACGGGTGAGCATGCTTGCACGAGACTGATATCCCACATGGCCACCGGTCTCCTGACTGGGGGCCTAATGTGAAGGATGCCTTTGAGGAATCTCTCAACTAGCAGCAACTGAGCCAGTGACATATTCTGCACTGGCTCGTAGTAGGCGGAAATCGCGCAGAGATGTATCCTTTACTGTCGAATATTGCAGTCCTGCATTTGACAGGTCTAGTAGGTACTCCAACACTTTACTTGGTGGGCAAACAAAGGGGTGCAGGGCGGGCTTTGCGCACCAAATGGAAAATCGTTTCCACTTTGTTGTGTAAGTCCTTCTAGTGGATGGCTTATGTGCAGCTAAGAGGATTTCTGAGATTCTGTGAGAGACGTTAAACCTATCTACTTCCATCTCCTCAGCAGCCAGGCATGGAGATGAAGGGATCGCAGGTTGGGATGGACCACTGGTCCCTGTGTTAGGAGGTCCGTTTGTAGGGTGAGTTGCCTCAGAGGGACCTCAGACAATCTGTTGATTAACGGAAACCATATCTGATGAGGACAGTATGGGGCAATGAGAATCATGCTCCCCCGTGCCCCCAATTTGACAATCTGAATTAATGGAAGAGGAGGAAAATGCGTACAGAAAGTGTCTTGTCCACCGCAGACCTGACAGAAAGCGCCAGATTCTGGATTTCTGGAGCAGAATAGAGGCAGTTTTGCATTGAATGGGGACGCAAAACGGTCCAGGTCTGGAGTGCCCCACTCTTTGAATAGTGACTGCATGACACCTGAGTCGAGTGACCACTCGTGTGGATCCACCTCCATTCTGCTGAGGTGATCCGGCAGATCGTTCAGGTAGACTGCCTGGATCAGGGCCTCATGCTTGAGGCACCACTCCCACACTCTAATGGCTTCTCTGCACAGAGGGTAGGAGTGTGCCCCACCCTGCTTGTTGATTTAGTACATCACAGCCTTGTTTGTTTGTCTGAAGGAGTATTACTTTGTGATAGAGGACACTGTTCAGGGCTCGGACAGTGTACAGGACAGCTCTCATCCCCAAGACATTTATGTGTAGATGGGACTCCTCCTAGCTCCAGAGACCCTGGGTATGGAGGTCCTGACAATGAGCTCCCCAACCGGTCAGAGATGCATCTGTGGTGGTGGTGATCTGCGCTTCCAGTGGGGCAAAGGGGAAACCTTGGAGAAGGTTGTCCTCGAGTCCACCAAGTGAGTGATCTCGTTAGAGGCTCTGTGACCTTGATGTGGAAGGACTGCAGTGCGTGGTTGGAGACCACTGAGTGCTGAGCATCCACTGTGTGGTTCTCTTGTGTAGGTGGGCTAGGGGCACCGTGAATACGGACGTTGCCATGAGACCTAGCATCCGCTGCATCGAGAGGGCTCAAACCGAGTTGTTCTTGATGAAGCGAGCCATCCGGAGAATGCTGTTCCTCCCATCCTCTGAAAGAAAGGCCCTTGCTCTGGAAGTGTCCAGAAGGGCCCCTATAAAGAGAAGTTGTGGGGAGGGCTGAAGCTGTGATTTTTCCAGGTTCAGTAGCATCCCCATGGACGTGAGGAACTTGGCTGTGGAGACCGCTTCCTGTGTTTCCTGTCTGGATGAGCACGCTAGGAGCCAATCGTCCAGGTACTCGTACACTTGAATGCTGAATTTTCTGAGATGTGCTGCGAGTACTGTGAAGCACTTCGTAAAGACTTGTGGCACCGAGAAAAGCCCAAAAGGCAGGCCTCTGAACTGGTAGTGCTGACCCAGAGCCACAAAGCGGAAGTACTTGTGGTGGTTTGGGTGCATCAGAACGTGCTTTTAGGCATCCTGCATATCCAGGAATGGCAACTAGTTGTACTGATAAATGAGATGTAGTAAAGTTGTCAGAGAGATCATCTCAAACTTTTCTTTGAATAGATGTTTGTTCAACTTCCTTAGATTGAGAATAGGATTTGGTGTGGTTAGGGGGGGGGGCATGATGGAAACTTTTAAGTACTTCAGTGGAATCAACAAAGTCCAAGCGGTAGCATCTTTCAGAAAAAGAGATGTGCAAGAACAAGGGGGCACAATTTGAAGCTAGAGGGGGGACGGCTCAGAGGTAATGTGAGGAAGTATTTTTTTCACAGAGAGGGTTGTGGATGCATGGAACAGCCTTCCTGAGGAGGTTGTGGAGTCAAAAATAGTGGTGGAATTCAAGAATGCATGGGATAGACATAAGACAATTCTTGTTGGGGCCGGGGGTTAGGAAGAAATAGGCTGTTGGTTAACTAGGATCTGCAGCTTATTCTGTAGGTAGGGAAATGAGCAGATTAGGAGGGTCAAGCAGTCCTTATCTGCTGTCAAAATCTGTTTCTATGCCGCCTGTTTTCTTCAGAACTAGGAAATAATGGGAGTAGAATCCTGTGTTCTGTTCTGCCAGCAGAACAACTTCTACTGCTCTGTTTTTCAAAAGGCCCTGAATTTCGGAAGCAAGGAGGTCTAACTGGTGGCAGACAGCTTGGGCTGCTGCTTGGGTGGAAGATCTGGGGGGAATCGCTGTGAAATTGAGAGAGTATCCCTCTTGAATAACCCTGAGGATCCACTTGCCCACTGTGACGTATTTCCACTAGTCATAAAACTGAGTCAGACGACCTCCTTTGAAGATAGAGGGGGGACGGCTCAGAGGTAATGTTAGAAAGTATTTTTTCACAGAAAGGGCTGTGGATGCTTGGAACAGCCTTCCTGAGGAGGTTGTAGAGTCAGGAACAGTGGGAGAATTCAAGAATGCATGGGACAGGCATAAGGCAATTCTAGTGGGGGGGGTAGGAGGAAGTAAGCTGTTTAACTAGAATCTGCAGCTTATCCATCAGGTAGGAAAATGGGCAGAATAGGTGAGCCAAGCGGTCCTTATCCGCCGTCAAATTCTATGTTTCTCCTACTGCCGAAAAGGTGTCCACCTCGGGCAGCTGAGGTGGGACGTGGGTCGGTTCTTCATAGGGTGGCACTGGGCGCCTTCGGGGTCTGTGTCTTCTGCTGCATTTTCTTTTGCGGTTGAGGGGTTTAGTTCTTGTTAAAAGTTCCTCTGCCTTTACCTCGAAAGGATAGCCTGTTATGAAACTGTTATCTATTTCCGCCCCTCTGAGAGGCGGCAGGAACCGGTCTGGCAGCCTTAATGGCAATCCTGTTTTCCGAGTGGCCTCCAGTACCTGCTCCACTTGTGGACCAAACAGATAAACACTGTCAAATGAGAAATTCATGACTCTCTGCTGAGCATCATTCGTGAAGCTTGAAGTCCTTAGCCAAGAATGTCACCGGGTACAAATCACGGCTGCCGCTATTCTAGAGGCAGTATCAAAGGTGTCCAGAGCTGCTGGTTTTTGGACTCTATGCCCCTGGTAATGGTCTGCAGGTGCTCAACATTAGTATCCGACTCCGGGAGGCTCGCGACCATTGCCCTGAGCAAACGTCCGAGGGTATACTCATACTGAGAGAAATGGCCTGGTAGCTAGCTATGTGCATGCCCAGCATTGCTGCAGCAAACATTTGTTTCCCCAGAGTGTTGACTTTACGGGACTCTGTTCACCAGATGGGCTGTAGATTCCTGGGGAAGCACGGCTTTGTCCTTCTCTGGCAGAACCACTAGGGCATCCGCGTGGGGTTGAGAAGCAAGGATTGTCCTGTCTTTAAGGAGAATGTACTTCCTATCTATAGACTTAGCCATGGAAGGAATAAGCGCCGGTCTGTCCCACACTGCTTGTGAAAGTCTCAAAAGAGGGTTACACTGGCGGTGTCAGAGCTACAGGAATTTCAGGAACATGCAGGTATTGCAGACGCAAAAGCTTCCCAGGATCCACCACAGAAGTCTGGAGAGCCAGGGTGGATTTCATATTCTTCAGCAGAGACTTAAAGGAAAGATCTTCGACCACAGGCTCAGCTGAAGTAGAGGGTGTCATGAGCCCCTGGCCCCCAAACCTCAGGCAGCCCGGCAGGACCTCCTGTTGGCAGAGAGGATCCCCCTTTTTAAGAATTCATGAGCAGGAGTAAGGGTTCAGGAAGACTTCCCAACCTTCCTTTTCCCAGTGGAAGGGTGGATTCTGTAGTTTCGAGTTCCCTTTACTCTGCACTACTTTCAGTATTTGAATCCCACCATGGCCATTGACTATGTCCTGCCCAAGTAGTTTTATACGATAGCCAAGTGGTACTATCTTCCAAGGCACACAGTCTTTCAAAACCCTTCTGTTAAAATGTTAGATCACACAATCAGACCCCCAGGCAGAGTTGATAAGAAAATCATAAAAGTTTACTTAAAAGAAAAGTAATACAGAAAAGTCTACAGTTTGGAAGAACTTTGCAATGCAGACAATATCAAAAGTAAAACTGAATGGTTTCTGTTTTTGATGTTACAGTTCAGACAAGATTTAAATGTTCTTGTGAAGGCAACAGTCAATAGGTACCAGAGTTGTAGCAAGTTGTGTTCCAGTTCTCTGGATGTCCTTTTAAAAGTCTCCAGGTACTTCCTTGGTAAAAAGTCCTGGGTTCCAAAATTCTGACTTAAAAAATCAGAATTTTCTGTTCGGTATGTGACAAGTCAAACTTTCCACACACTATGGTCTGGTTTTAGAGATTTTTTCCAGGCCTCCACATATACTTCTGGTCTTCAAGCATATGTCAGCTGAACAGGTGATCTGACTTCCAGCTAAACACTGTTCAACTGCTCAGAGTTCAAAACATGGGTCTCATAAATACATGCTGATCATTTTCAAGCCACACCCCCGTATGATGGGGTGCAACAGTTTACCTTTCCTTGTAGGTGTCACTGTGGTTCCATGTTAACCCCAGTGACATCTGGTCCATGAATTTGGCTTGACCCCTAGGTCACTATATTATGTTTCCCTGTCATGGAAAGCCACAGTGGGATATTTTATGCCTTCCTGGACTAAATACCTGTCTCCATTATCTTGAGATGTACCAGATCCACCCTAGCCATTAGAACAATTAACGCTATTTTTATACTTTCATTCCTAAGGCCTTTTAAAGAGACAGTGTCTTAATTCTAAAGTACATTACAACATATACAATGTGAACCCACATAAATGGATATCAGCCTATCATGCGACAGAGGGCTTACTTTCCTGCCCATAAAAGGAGTCTTCGTCCACGTCATCTGTCAGGCATAGATCAGGACTCATCAAGACACCCTCTACCCCAGAAGGGTCACTAAAGATAGAAAAAGAAGGAAGTGCTGAAGGTGACACCCCCAGAATCGCAGTCGAGACACCCGACTTGGCGCAGCTGATGCTGGATGAGCACCTGGAGTCCCCACCCTGACACTGGGACTTTCAAAGGCTGTTACACCACCGGAGACCTGAAAGTGTGAAGGGGAGTAGGGGGAGAATACAGTACCAGTGCCAGCCCCTGCGCCACAGCCATGTGAGGGGGGAAGGCACAAGGAAGCAGCACTGACAGCACTGAAGGCACCGCGCGATTAAGCTGACCCTACCGCTCCGACTGCGGACCAACAGCTCCTAGGCCTGAAGGCCCCGGGATTGAGTCCGCCAGCAAGGGCAGTCAGGACAACCGCCGAACCCACTGCTCCATAAGTGTGGCCCAATGATAAAACTGCTCATTGGAGGCCCCTCTGGGGGTGGGGAGGGGCTCCGGAGCCAAAGTATGCGGCTGCTGGGGACCAAGACTGCCGGAGACCCTGGAGGTGTTGGCCTACCATCCCCCGCAGACATACCAGAGGGCAACCTTGAGCAGTACCACTTCCTTGACCAGTGGGAGCAAGAAGAGCTCAAGGTCTAGCGGCACAGAGTCCCCGATCGGGAACATGTCCACTTCTTTTTGTGCTTTCGAAAGGACAATCCTTCCTCTTGAGCACCGGATTGCCTGTGGTCAGAACCCCCCCCCCCTGGAAAAGGGCAGCAGACCAGACTCAGCTCTGCTGCCATGACAGCTTTCAAGAGAAGTCTCCCTACTGTCACCGTTCATGGTCGACTACATCAATGGCAGGCTGAAGAAGCCGCCTTCTTTCATTTTCTCTTACTTAAACTTTTTTTTAAATAAACTACTAAATCACTACTAAAATAAATATTGAACAACTAAAGCTGCTGTCGTATAGGTGTGAAGATTTGACTCCTGGTGGGTGAGCAACGTCGTCACTGAAATGCACTTGATGTCGGGGGGGGACTGAGGTGACTGGATGGTTGACGCCGAGATAGCCTATACAGCGTGAGCCAGCCTCGCGGCGATGTGCATGTGTGGTCCTACCTCAGCGCCGGCCCTCCTGAAGATTTTTTGGCTCCCACTGGGTCTTAGCGCCTCCGGTGTAGTCCCATTAGTATGAATGAGTGGAGGGGACTTTTAGTCCAGGAAGATCTGGTAGTGGTTTCCTTGGAAGCAGAAGCTAAGGAACCTCCTGTGGTGTGGGAACACCAAATGTGAAGATAACCATCAACATGTTCAGAGAACAGAGCCATTCCCCCCAATGAAGCAATGGGAGAAGAACGGGAAGAGTGACCACTCCTGAATCGTTTATATTCTATGAACTGGTTCCAGTGGCTGAGGTCCAGGATGGGATGCAAGTCTCTGGTTCTCTTTGGGACCTGGAAGAAAAGAGAGGAGAATCCCTTCCCTCACTGTGTCAGTGGGATGGGTTCTATGGCCTGTGTTCACAGGAGCGCTTGGATAAGGGTGGTATGGGCCTGAGGGTAATGGGAGGAGACTGGAGGATTGTCCGGACGAATCTCCAAAAACTCAAGAGTGTTCCACTAACTGCAAAACCCAGTGATCCAAAGTTATTCTGCGCCAACCCTCTCCTGAGAGAGAGAGAAATGACCCCACCACCACCTTCCCAAGGATTCGCTGGGGCAGGGGGAGCTGGGTAAGGAGTCAGGGAGAAGAACTGGGTACAGGTAACGTGACCTGGGAGGCCTGGGAGCTTTGGGGGGCTCCCGTGGTTTAGGAAGTAGCCTTTCTCTTAAACGCACTTCTGGGGTGTTGGCCCCTGGATTGCTGCTGGAGGTGCGACAAAATAACTATTGCTGGGACAATTTAGGCTGAGATCGGTACAATGTTTGAACTGAATGTAGAGCCTAGCCTGACTCTTGTAGGCAAGTGATTATGTTTTGGGAATCCTTGATAAACAGAACGGGGCCTCTGAAAGGGGCGCCTAGAATCTTGGACTGCACATCTGGAGAAAACCGGAGACTCTAAGCCAGGAGTAGCGACGAAGAAAAAACTCCTGACGCCGCAGCTCTGCCTGTGGAGTCCACAGAGTCATAACAGGCTCAGAGAACCAGAGTCCCTACATCTGAGCTTGATTCGAGAATATGTAACAGTTCAGCCTTTTCCAAGAAGATCAGGCTGAGCCTGTGCCACCTCCAAAGCTTTCTCCCACAGAGCATTCTGGTACAGGATCATGTGAGCTAGAAAGTTGGGGTCTCCTCATCTTTGAAGTATGGCTACCAGGCTGCAAAAAAAGGACATTAAAGTCTGTGGGTGGGTTCTGAGGCTGAATCGGGGGAGCCGTCGTCTGCAGGGCAGGCTAAGAGGGTCCCGGCGTTGGTTCCTTAGGTTGCAGTAAATTAAAATTATGTACCTACCGTAATTCTGATCTTTCTGTGTATCTTCACCATTCATCATCTTTGGGTATAGTGGCCGGAGGTCACGACCCTGCGGGAGCTCTTTTTTTGGATGGGAGGAGTCACGCCATCATCAGCGCTGCCCTCGGGTTGCAGACCGCGTGGCGCCACGAGTTGGCAGTTAGGTGTTGTCGATCCGCCCCCCACCAGTTCTGAGTCGCTGTAGAGTAAGAAAGGGTTGGGAGGGAGTGACAAAGTCCAAAGGGACAGAGAAAGGAAAAGATATATAGATAAAAGGAGAAATAAATGACTTAGAGGACAGAATAAGCTGGAAAAACTAAGGGGGATTGGGCAGGGGCCCCAATCTCTGGAAGCAGAAAAGGAGGAGGGAGGCAGGGTTAAGGAATTTAGGGATAAAGATGTGGGGGAGAGAGAAGAGAACATACCCAGAAACCTTGACCGGTCTCCAGATTGTATAGGAACTGTGAAGGAGTAGTCAGAAGGATAAACTGCCAGAATTCAAGGCACAGAATCACTGGAAATAACTCCAACATAAGCAGAATTGGTTATTCTGGAAGAAAAGACAGGATACAGGGAATAACCCCCCCCCCAAAAAAAATTAAATTTTTTGTGTAAAAAAACCTAGTTTCTTAAATTAAATTGAGGTTCTGTCCAAAGGACAATGAAATCAAAGTAAAGCTGACTGGGAGAAGGGCAGAAAAGAAAAGAAGGAGGGCAACTACCAACCTCCACCCCACGGGGGTGGAGCCAAGGCACTGAGGAAGGAGCACCATGCATCCAGACCACTCTCCCCTAAGAGAAAAATATCCCCCTATGTGCCCAAGGTCACCCCACTCCTGATTAACAGAAAGGAGGGGGGCGAAAAGAGGGCACAGAGAGGGAGGGGGAACCCAGAGACTGAGGCCCCAGGGGGATGGATGGGATTGTGATGAATGGTGAAGATGCACAGAAAGATCACAATTACGGTAGGTACGTAATTTTCATATCTTATCTGTGTCAATCTTCACCATTCATCACCTTTGGGTGATTGCCAAACCCCCCAAAGGAGGCTTCAACCCTAAAGGACCGAGTCCCTTAGCTCTCAGTGGGTGACACACTAACAGAGAGAACCTTCATGGGTCTGGAGAGGCCAGAGAGTGAGGAGAGTGAGACGGGGACCCCCTGGAGGGGTAGGAGGTTGCCCCGACAGATGTCGTCTCACCCTATGGGAGAAAAGATAGGTTCTCTGGTGAGCGGAGTTAATCACCCTATGCCGGGCCAAGGGTGACAACCAGGAGAGACGCAGCCATGCCGTCCGCCTAGTGCAGATCGCCATCATACGATGCCCTTGCTTGGCGCCTTACTAGATCCAGGCCACGTGCAGAGAGTGCAATGGCTTGTCTGGTTTCCTTCATATCAGGCGTTGAGGCTAGGAACTGACCTAGCCTGGACCACAGGAACCTATCATAGGTAGCATAGTGGGCCTGATGAGCAGATATTGAGAGAAGCAACCATGCCGACTAAAAAGTCCTCCTACCCCAGAAGTCAAAATCCATGGAATCTTGATCTGGGGGCTGGTCATGGTGCAGGGCGCAAAGCCCGTTGGGAGTATCCAGTTGCGTTAATCTTGAGCTAGGATGAGGCAGGTTACCTGGAGACTCCGGGGGGGGGGGGCACAATACCTCTGGCGGAGATCCCTAGGGGCTTGGACTCCGGAAAAGGGTCTCTGTCAGAAGTGCATCTTCGCCTCCCTAAAAGGGAGCAGGCCAAGAGGGCATTACAAGAGTGTCCGCACTGAAATTGCCCCAAAAGGTATGCGTCGGATGCTCTGGATTGTGCTGAGTGGGAGGGGTGACATGCAGGTTCTCCAACATCCTCACGAGAAAAAGCTGATACTCAGCGAGATCAGCAGCTGGGGAGATGTGGACAGTTGGTTCCTCACCTCCTGAAGAGGAGGATGAGGAGACAGAGGACCTCAGAGGTTGGCTGCTCAGGGAGAGGCTGCAAAACCTGTCTGTCCATGGCCCTAACATAAGAGGGAAATTGAGCAGCCACAGCTCTGAACTGCTCCCAGGAGAGAGGACTGCTAGGACCAAGAATACCTAGGAGAGCAGAATAATGTGGCAGAGCCGACAACAGGAATCGGCTGTCCTATGCCTGGGCTAGAGCGCGCACCTGGAGCCCCAAGAGAAGAAGGAGCTCCAGAAAACTCAATAGCCGACACCTGGTCAACCATACTGGAACTGCCTAGGCTGCGCCCTGAAGAATCCCCTCTGTGAGGTGACCGGGGCCGTGAAAATCCAGAAGGACAGTCCCCAACCTCCAAAGAACAGGGCCCTCTCGAGGAAACTGAAAGGGAAGGGCGAAGGTCCAAGCAACGACTTCTCCCAAAGCCCGGGTGGGCTTCAAAAAAAGGTCACCGCATCGAACCCATGCCCCTCAACCCCTCGGAATCTGAAAGTGCCCCCCTCCTCGAAAGAGTCAGCCTAGGCAGCTGGCAACCCTGGTCAGCCCCCAAAGGGGCTATCCAGGAAGCAGCACCTTCCCCTCCTGTGGGTGCTCCGATCGGCCCCAAAGTTGGGCGATCCAGGCACACCACCTGAGGGGGTACCACCACTGAGGGATCAGAAAACCCTCTGAGTCCAGGCTGCAGAGCAATGGTGGCCCGCACCACCGCCTGCTGGTCAGCACCCCTGACTCTGGTCCCGGGAGCCACTGTCCTCTCCTCAGAGGGCGGCTGGTTCCGGCCTGTCGAGGACACTACCAAGATGTCCACATGAGCAGCCAACTCCAAAGAGTCAGAGTGCCTATCTGACTTACAGTCAGATTCCTCCTCCGAGGAGATGGAGATCGAAGTTCTGTGCCAAACAGTACTTGGACGCCCACTGCCATCCCGACTGAAAAGGGCACCAGACCCAGAGACTGCACCAGAGTTGGCACTGGTGCGGGAAGAAGACACGGCTCCAATGACGGCAGCAGTATCGGAGCCAGAGCCAGTCATGGCACCATCCCGACCCACGGCGCTGCGGCCAGAGACGGCACTGACGACGGCCCCGACTGCGCTCTCGGTGCCGCGAATGGCACTGAGGTCTGAAAACCCCACGGCGCCGTCCTGACCCACGGAGTCGCGAGCAGCGCCGAGACCAGAGACGGCGCCGATGACTGCCCCAACTACGAGAATGGCTCTAGAGCTAGACACAGCGCCGTGCTCAACCATGGTGCTGTGGACAGCACTGGGGCGATAAACAGTCAAGGACGGCACCATAGAGCCTCCCACAGTGCCATAAGCACTATCGGCGCCGCGAATGTAGCCAATGGCAGCAACGGCGTACAGCGACGGACCGGCGCTGACGGTGCCATCAGGGCCCATGGCGCCGACAGATGGCGTCAAGGATGGCGCCAACCCAGGCCTTCCGAGCTGAGGGCACATCAGGGGAGCCTTAACCCCGGAAGGGGCGACTGCCAAGGCAGTGCCTCCCGCCCGTCCCCCAAGGGGAATGGACTGGGCCTCCTGCACCGCAGAAGGGGCTTCTGCAATGGCGAGGCTACAAGAAGCAGAAGCCCCCTCCTCCTTAGTCTGTATAGAGAAAGAAGAGGACCCAGAGGAAAGTCCAAAAGAACGTGGCTTGGCCCAATGAGTGCGCGCCCGTCCCCCGAAAGTCGGCGGAGCGCATCCTACTTTCCACGCGCGTTGTTCGGTGACACAACGGTCATGGAGAAGCAAGTGTCGCATGAATCCATGTCGTGTAGTGGACCAAGACATGCGAGGCAGCGGTCATGTTGGTCAGTGATGGGGAACTTATGACCGCACGGGCACCGATGCATAGGGGGCTGCCCTGTCTTCACAGTTTTCTTGCCCACCGACCGAGACATGATCTATGGAAAAAACACCACCAAACAGGACCCGTCGTCGCAAAATAAGAAAGGAACAGTCTTATTTTAATCCCAGGCGACATCAAGTGGAGTGAAACTGAACCGGCAGGAAAGAATTCAATGGATGGAGTCGACAGGCTACGTAAATGGAGCCGAAGGCTTCAAGATCAACAGCAGGCCTCTCACGCAGCAGAGCTATCCACGAGGTGCGACCTCAATGGCAGGAGACGAAGAACTGGCGGGAGGGCGAAGTCGACAACACCTAACAGCCAACCCATGAGCGCCACACAGTGCGTCGGCCTCGAGGGCAGTGCCGATGGTGCGTCGACTCCGCTCATCCAAAAAAAAAAAAAAAAAAAAGAGCTCCCGCGGGGTGGTGACCTCTGGCCACTATACCCAAAGGTAATGAATGGTGAAGACTGACATATAAGATCCCTGGTTTCGGTTACACTGTTGTCGGGTTAGTGGGCATCGGTCCTTGGGGCAAGGAGCCTTCCGGCATTGATCTGACCAGAGTAGAAAAACTCTGGCGTCCAACCCTCGGGCACTGGCTGTGTGACAACAAAGCCAGCCGGCGACTGTGGAGGGTTAGGGGACGACAGCTAAGGTGTCACTAGAGTCGACGTCGGAGTGGCTGGGGATCGACCGGACAAGCGAGGGCTGACGCCGTTCTGGTGTTGTAACTGGCGCCAGCCTAGAAGGGGAAGTCTGTCCTGGGGAGCTAGCTCCCGAATGGGGCAGAGGCGTCACTCTCGAAGGGGAGGTGAGCACATGCCCATGGCGTCGCTTGGAGGGGTCGGGTCCTTGATGTTGGAACTGACTTAGCAGACGCCTTGGCCAGGAAAGCGACAGGCAAAGACCCGCCATCAGAGGAGAACCCAGTCGAACCACCTGGCTGAAAATCCACCTGCTGAAAGGGCCTGAATTTCAGGGGCTGAGAGGCTGGGGATGAAGTCCGGAACCCCAAAGAACCACCACCCAAGATGGTGAGGAGAGCAGGTGGTTTAACCACTCGGAGCCCAGAGGGAGAGAGGGTTGCCAGAGTGGAAGGGGCCAACCTCCGCAGGAGGAAGACCCAGGGTTGATTCCCGATTTTTGCGTGGACCTGGAGCGGGAAGCTGATCTGCGGTTTGTCCCTGTGCTTCTCCCGGTATTTGTGCTTTCTGCTGGATTTCTTCTTGTGTAAAGAGAAGGAAATTGAAGCCCCGGAGGCCAGGGGAAAATTAGGTGCTTTTCTGGAGCTCCTTTCCCAGCGCTGAAAGTCTCTGTTGCAGCAAGAAGGCTTCTAAGGTCTTCTGGTAGAGAAATCTGGTGTGCTGCTTCAAATCTTGGCAGTGCTGGCAGGCTTCAGTATTGTGGTTCGGGCCAAGGCACAGCAGACAAGAAGTGTGGCCATCCTTGTGGGGAAGCTGCTTGCCACACGCACACTTGGTTCACCGCTGCTCTGAGGAGAAGGATGGAGAAAATGACATGCAAGAAAAAAATCTGAAAAAGAAAATTTTTAGTAAAATAATAAAGTGGGAGTAAACATGGCTAAAATGGTAGTCGACTACAGCAGAAGGCGTCTGTGTAGGTCCAAACTGTGCGGGCTGACGGTGGGAAAAGAACTGAAGTTGAGCTGGGGATCGCCCCTTTTATACCATAGGCGTACATTGGGGGTGGTCCCCCGCTGTATACTGCTAGCTAGAAGTTTTCTGTGGGGTCCTGCTGGCTTCAGTCCTAATGGTGTTACCTGCTGCAAGAGCACCCTCAAAGTGAGATCTTAGGATCTGTGCATAAAGACACCTTGTCTTTGTGAAAAGTCAAATAAGGCTCCTCACACCAGAGGGCCTGAAGCTCTGAAATTCTTCAAGCAGAAGTATCAGCAACTATAAAAAAACAGGTTACTCACCTGTAACAGTAGTTCTAGGAGTGGTATAGGTTGTTCATCCACACTTATTGGCAGAGTCCCTTTCCCTTTAAATCAGCCGGAAAGTCTTCAAGCTGACTCCTCCCACCCACCTGGGTGGTATAACCCTCGGCTCTGCCCCATGACGCCAGATCTTAGCCTACTGGAAACCAGGTTTTTGCGTCTGCAGCCAGAGAGGTCAGCTAGGTCTGTGTGGATGAATAACATATACCACTCCTAGAACTACTGTTACAGGTGAGTAACCTGTTTTTCTAGGATTGTGGATATATTGTTCATCCACACTTACTGGCAGACTCTTAGCAGTTCTCCGGGAGGAGGGAGGCAAGGCGCACACCCCCTACTTGGGAAACAGAGACTGGAGAACTGAGACCCCAAAACCAGCATCCCGGCGTGACTCTAGGTCGATATGGAAGTGGGTAATGAAGGTGTTTGCTGTCTTCCAGGTTGCAGCGAGACAGATTTCCTGGATAGGGATGTCCCTGGAAGCAGCCATCGATGCAGCAGTATGGCGGGTAGAATGACCTCACATCCCTTTGGGAGGCTCCTTGCCCACCAACTCGTAGCACAGACTAATGCAAGATGTTATCCATTGAGCAACTGTCCACTTTGCTGCAGGTCTGCCAGAAGCAGCTTGAGCGTAGGTGACAAACAGCTAGTGAACTTCTCCTCGAATCTCTGTTGTCCTCTCCTTATAATAGGAGAGAGCGCATCTTTGGTCCAAAGTATGGAGCCTGTACTCGGCATCCAAGGTGTAAATGGGGTAGTACACCGACAGAGTCATCTGATTAAGGTGAAACTCTGACACCACCTTCGGAAGGAATTTCGTGTGGGGGCGCAGGATAACCCTGTCCCTGTGGAAGACCAGATAAGGGGAGTCCACTGAGAGCGCTTGGAGCTCCCGTCCTTCTGGCTGACGTGATAGCCACGAGGAAGGCAGTCTTCCACGACAAGTGTGACAGCTCACACTTGTGCACCGGTTCGAATGGCTTGCCCATGAGCTTTGCCAGTACCAGCAGTAGATCCCACAGAGGTGAAGGTTCACGCACCGGAGGGGATATGTGATCCAGGCCTTAGAAAAAGTGCCCGACCACTGTCTCCTGTGCCAATGGCTGACTGGCCCGTGCCTGCTAAGCAGCGATGCCAGCCTGGTGCACCCTAAGGGTCGATGACCGAAGACCCCCTTTGGACAGAGACCAAAGGTAGTCGAGAATGTTAGCCATTGGACAGGACATAACATTTCCTGGGCGATTCTTTCCTGGATGTCTCCACCACTGTGAGGACATCCTCGGAAAGACCCAAAGGCTGGAACTCTTGCCGCTCAGGTACCAGGCTGTGAGGTGCAGGACTGAAGATCCGGATGGAATACCTTCCCCTGGTTGACCGAGATCAGGTCCGGGTATGCTGGAAGCTGCTCCGGGGGCTGTTGCTGAGGCTCAGGAGATCTGGGTACCAGAACTGTCATGGCCAGTCTGGGGCTACCAGAATCATCTGCGCCTTGTCCCTCCTTACCTTGAAGAGCACCCTGTGGATCAAGGGAAATGGAGGGAAGGCATAGAAGAGGCCTAGGGTCCAGGGCCTCGAGAAGGCATCCCTATGCAGCCAGCCCTGTTTGGGGGGGCATGAAACAGCCTCAGCTTGGTGTCTTCCTTGGAGGCAAACAGGTACACCACTGGTTTGCCCCAGTGGGAGAACAGACTGTACATTATCTCCAGATGGAGAGACCACTCGTGGGATGTCTAGCCTATGCGGCTGAGAGCATCAGTCAGTTGGTTTGAGGCTCTTGCCTTGTGGATGGCAAGGAGATATGCCTCCAGACGGCTCACAAGTGTCCAGATGTGGAGCGCTTCCCTGCACAGCAGACGGGAATGCATGCCGCCCTGTTTGTTGAGGCAGTACACTGTCATGGTATTAACCATCTGGACTTGAACCACTTGACCCCGGAGCTGAGGAGCAAAAGCGGACAGTGCCAGTCTGACTGCTCTGTGCTTCAACAGGTTGATGTGAAAACAGGTTTCAAGAACCCTTGGGTCCTGTTGTCCCCCATGTGGGCTCCCCAGCCCAAGAAAGAGGCATTGGTCGCAAGGACGGCTATCGGCTCAGGCAGACAAACAGGATCCCTTCCTGCAACTGGCCTGGGATGGTCCACCATTGAAGGGCGTCCCACATCTTCTGGGTTACAATGATGAGCTGGTCGAAATGACTGTGGCGCTGAGTCCACTCGGCTGCCAGCTCCCGATGGAGGGGGCGCATGTGCCACCGGGCCCAACGGACCATGGAGGTGCATGCCGCCATGTAACCCAGAAGGCGCAGAAAGTCCCGGGCAAGGCACAATTGCCTAACCAGAAATGATTGGGCAAAGGTGGAGAGAACCTCTGCCCTATCCGCCAGGAGCAGAGATCTGGCTTGACAATAGTCGAGTTCCTCCCCAATGAAGCACATCACCTGAGAAGGCATGAGCTCAGACTTGGTCTCGTTGATCAGGAGGCCAAGTTGGGGGCGGGTCTGGAGGGCCAGGTCCCTGGACCTCTCCACCTCCTGTTGGGTGGAACCTGCTAAGAGCCAATCATTGAGGAAGGGTAAATTCTGACCCCAACCCCCCCGACGCGGGCTGCCACTGCTGAAATGCATTTGGTGAAGACCCGTGGGGCTGATGACAAGCCGAATGGCATGGCTCGGAACTCGCACAGGGTTCCCTCGGCTCTGAAGCGGAGGAACTGCTGGAGGGACGGATGGATTGGGACGTGAAAAAACGCGTCATGGAGATCCAGTGAGCAGAACCACATGTTTTGGTACAGTAATGGCACGATCTGGGACAGAGCTGAGATACTGATTCAGATTGCGCAGATCTAGAATGGGGCGCCATCCCCCTGTCCGCTTCGGAACCAGGAAGTACCTGGATACACCCCTGGGTCTGGTGGAGGATCTGAGCAATGTCGTCTCGAAGAGCCGACTGAGTGTGGGCGGATACCCTCTCCTCCCATGGGGCGCGGCCTCGGCTTGGAAGGTACTGCTCAAATTCCAGAGACAGACCCTGGCCGACCACTTCTAAGACCCACCTGTCCATGGTAACAGCGGACCAGGCAGAAAGAAAGTGTCGGAGCCGGCCCCCCACAGGAGGACCCAGAGCTGGCATGACTGGAGTAAGGGTGGCAGCCCCCACCCTGTCACTGAGCAGGCTTGGAGGCAGAGGATCCAGGGTCTGAACCTCTGCCTCCTACGGCCCAGGGAGGTCTGGGCTTAGTTGGGCACCAAGCTTTGAGCTCATTGCCCCTTGAAAAGGGGACTGCTTGTTGCATGGGAAGAGTGCCGAAAAGGCTTCTTCTTCTGCTGCTTCTTAGGACCCGAAGAACCTTTAGCAGAAGTGGCGTCCAAGGTGGCACTGAACTGCTCAATGCACTGAAGATGACCTGCCATAACTGGGCCGAAGAGATCGGTGCCCAGGAAAGGCACATCAGCTAGTTTGTGCTGCATAACCACTGGGAAGGAGGAGGAGAGCCTGAGCCAAGCACTGCATCGAGAGGCAACTGCAGCTGCCAACAAATGGGCACGAGTCCCTAATGTCCAGGGCCATCTGGAGCTGTTTAGCAACAGCCTGGCCTTGGTTCTGGACCTGTTTGACTGTAGTCTGCATGTCCATGGGGAGATGTGGGAGGACGTCATTCAAGGGCCCCAAAAAGGCATGGGAGAAGTGTGCCACGATGACGACTGAGCTTGCCTGATGGAGGCCTAAAGACGAGGCTGCACAGACCTTCTGGGCAGAGCGATCCAAATATTTGGATTCCTTCTCAGGAGGGCTTTTGGTATCGGTAGAACTACCAGTATGCCTGAACACAGAGGCGGTCACAAGGCTCTCAGCCAAAGGGTGCTCTGTGAACCACGCAAGCCCATGGGCACCGCATACTTGTGGGCCATATAGGCAGATGGAGCTGGAAAGGAGGCAGGGTGCTACCAAAGTTCTAAGGCCGGGCCAACAATGGCCTCAGCCACAGGAAAGGCTTCCGTTGGTGTATGCCCTCTCTTGAGGACATCAGTGAGAGAGTACTCTACCTTCTTCTGGATAGGCTCTAGGGGCATCCCTGTAGACTCTGAGATGAGGTGAAAAATGCCCTGAAAGGACGAAGGACCTTCCTCCATCTCTATCCCACCAGCCGATTCATCATCCCCTGGATGAGAATGGGAGGCCGGTTTTATCCGAATCCGAGGAATCCTGATACAGCAGTCGACCGTCCACATCACCCTCGACCCGACGGGGGCGGTCAGGTGTGACAGTGACCGAGACACACTGGGAAAGCCCGGTATCTGATCTAGCTTCCTTAGAAGGAGCCCCTCCCACAGGCTGCTTACGCATCGGTTCCACCAAAAATCGGTGGGGAGACTGGTTTAGGCCGAACAGGAGGTTTCGCAGAGTCCGTGGGCGTAGGAACCGACTTAATCGGCTCCAGAGGAGTCTGCTTTGGCCTGGGAGACGAAAGCCAAGTAATGGCAATGGTAGGAGCCAGGGAAGGCTTGTGCCCGGTCAAAATCTGCTGTTGCCACATGAGGTCCTCGTAGACCCGGAGTTTCTGCCGGAGCCTCTCCTCATCAGAAGAGGATGAGGACGACCGATGGCATTGCCTCTTTTTAGGACGCTTATGGCACTTTCTCGGCCTTTCGGTCGAGAGGGGCAGAGACCTCGACTGAGATCGGACGGGCCGACCAGGTCACTCGGGAGACACCAGCGGGACAGGTAGCTTCCTGGGGTCAGGGACCACTTCCTCGAAGGGACTCCCAGCAGGCTGGGTCTCCTCGTCGAGGGAAGCAAGGACTGGAGTCCACGAGAGAGAGTTGTTGACCCAAGGCAGCAACAAAGGGTCGATCAGGGCGAGAATTATCTCAATGTCGATCGACGCTTCGGTCAACTGGCCAGACAGCAAGGCCAAGAAACCAGCGGCCGAAGAGGCGATTTCGACTGAGGTCGAAATGGCCGGTTCCTGGGACTGAGATCTCTCCCAATCCCAAAACGCCCGCCGACGACGGTCCCGGTCCTTCTCTCGCCTACGGGACCGAGAAGAGTGCGTGCCTGCAGGACTCTCACCCTTAGCCGGGAGACAGTGGCACAGCTCTCGGAAGGAACACGAGAAGGTGGAGCCCAGGTTGAGGGGAACGAAGAAGCTCAGAGAGGAAGATTCCATGGCACGAGCTGCTTCCTCCTCAAAGGCTTGCATGCATTCCAATTGCTCGGAGGATCCTGCCGCCGCGGAAACAGCCCAGCGGGCCTCCTTGGATTTCACCGGTGGGTTCCGTTCTTGGGCCTCCCAGCTTAAGACATGCTGAGGCAGTCGTCGGGGCGTTGGAATTGGGCAGTGAGGCAAAACTACGCCGCGTCCGTGCTGTCATGGCACCCAAACAAGCATGCGATGGGTCGGTGTATGACATCTTCTGGCCGCGCGAACACCTGCGAAATTCGGGGGAAGACTCATCTTCCATGATCGAAGAAAAGTAATTGCAATTGCTAACGTGATCAAGGTGAATTTTCAGAACTACCGAAGTTTGTGAAGCCAGGGCCTACAAAATGCGAGAGCATGAAGGAGGCAACCTGAATCTTCCAGCGGAAAGGAAGATCTGGTGTCATGGGGGCGGAGCCAAGGGTTATACCACCCAGGTGGGTGGGAGGAGCCAGCTTGAAGACTTTCCGGATGATTTAAAGGGAAAGGGACTCTGCCAGTAAGTGTGGATGAACAACATATCCACGATCCTAGAAATAGTGCTTTTCAAGAGAGAAAGAGCAAATCACAAGTTGCAATTTCCACAAAAGGAGACAGTTAATTTTTCCAAAATAAAATTCAAGTTCCAAGCCAGGACAGGGGAACAGTTTGGAGGTTACAGATGCAGGATGCCCGTAAGAAATGTACGGGAGACATCCAGCTGAGCAATCGTGTGATCACCCACGGGCTCATGAAATGCAGAAATAGCGGAAAGATGGACCTTGGGGGAAGAATATTGGAGGCCTGTGTCAGACAGCGAAATCAGGTAGTCCAGGATATGGTTCACTGAACAGGTGAAAGGGTCTATGTTATATTTGGCAGCCCAGCTGGCAAACCACTTCCACTTCATGCCATCTGTGGCTCAAGTGGAAGGCTTCCAGGCAGCCACAAGGACATCTGCCACCCTGTTAAGAGACCCTGAACCTAGCGATGGCTATGTTCTAAGAAGCCAGATGGAGGGACCCGAGGTTGGGATGGACTGGGGTCCCCTGATCCTGGGTCAGCAGATTCCTGCAAAGAAGAAGAGGGACCGGAGGTTCCTTTGCCATCTGCTGAAGGTGAGGTAACCATATCTGGCGAGGCCAGAATGGAGTCACTAGAATAATGCAGGCCCCCTCCATCTGCAACTTGATTAGCATACTCTGTAACAGAGGGAATGCATAAAGAAATCTCCCGCTCCAAGAGAGGGACAATGCATCTCATCAGAAAACTCCATGTCTTGGATCTAGCGAGTAGAAATTGGTCAGTTTTGCATTGAGTGGGGATGCAAAAAGGTCCAACTCTGGATGACCCTATCTGTCGAACAAGTCTTCTATGACAAATGAGAGAAGCTCCCACTCATGCATGCTGGACTGAGTCCTGCTGAGACTGTTCGCTAGGGTGTTAAAGACACCTGGCACGTGGACTGCTGAGAGTGTCAGACTGTGATCCAATGCCCTGTACCACACTCTCATGGCCTCCCTGCAAAGGGGGTACAAGCGAGTCCCTCCCTGCTTGTTGACGTAGTACACTACACTTGATTGTCCAACTGCACTAGCAGCGACCCGGAGCAAGGTGTTCCTGAAAAGTCTGCATGGGATAGAGCACTGCTTTCATCTCCAGGACACTGATATGCAGAGAGGCTTCCCAATGGGACCAAGAGTTCTAGGTTTGGAAGGGACTCAGGTGTGCTTCCCCAGCCTAGATCTGATGCATCTGTGGTTAGGATCTGATGCGGGGAAGACATCTGAAATGGATCGCCTTGAAGGCAAGTTCAAGGGGTCCATCAACCACTGCAGTACCTTGTGTACTGGGGAAGGGACCAGGACTGGTTGGTCCAACTCATCCATGCGCTGGTCCCACTGCACCCTTCGGGTCCACTGGAGGGTAAGCATATGGAGCCTGGCCAGAGGAATGGTGGGTATGGCTGCTGCCATCAGGCCCAGCAATCTGAGGTATACACTGGCAGGAATGTACCAGCTCTGGGCAAATTCCTGAGCCTGGGCTATGAGGCACTCTGCCCTTTTCTGGGGCATGAAGGCCTTCCCTTGTGCAGAGTCCAGAACTGCCCCTATATACTGCAGCCTTTGGGATGGTACTAGAGTGGAAGAGATTGAGAGTTCGCTCCAGAGTCAGCAAAAGCTGATCCCTGGATGGGGCCTTTTGGAGCCCATCGTCCGGATAAGGGAAGACGTACAGTTCCTCCCTTCTGAGAGCTGCTGTGACGGCTGCCAAGCACTTGGTAAAGATTTGCAGTGCAGAGGATAAGCAAAAGGGCAGCACTTTCAACTGGTAAATGCTTGCCCTGAAAAGCAAAAATGTAAATTACGTACCTACCGTAATTCTTGATCTTCATGGAATGACACCACCACTCATTCACACTAATGGGATCTCATGGTATAGGACTAGCGGGAACAAACTTTTCAAGAGGGCGGTGCGAGGAAGCGTGCACCGAGACCCCAGCTCATGCGTGTAAAGACTATCTCATGCCGACCCTCCAACTGCCTCTTCATACCCCCGAGGAGGTGCAGCATAACTAACATAGAAGGACTAACCTAAAAATCGAACATAAGATAGTCCGAATGACCCGTGTAAGAAGGGTCAACAATAAAGTCTTCACAGCCCAGCCATTGAGGGAGTGAAGACCAAAAACAGAGAAGTGGGATGGTGGGTGGGCGTGTGAATGAATGGTGGAGACTTTGTCCAAGAAGATCACGAATTACGGTAGGTATGTAATTTCCACATCTTCCATGACATAAAGTCTCAACCACTCATTCACACTAATGGGAGAGTACCGGGGCTAATAATCCCAGAGATGGGTGTCAGGAGATAAAGTGCTCACATATTTAGGACAGAGCAGGAAGCCGGGATATAAGCCAAAGCGCTAAGTAAAGCCAAGAAGACGTCTGGGAGAACGGAAAAAAGTGGTAGCACAAACCAGGTGAAAGCCATGGAGGAGCCGTAGAAACATCCCAGAGACAGCCGTGTGATCCTGGAAAAGGGACGGCGGTCACAAAAAGTCAAAGCCAGGCTGTCGCAAACCACACCTGGTCAGGCAGAAAAGCCAACGGTGGGTTAGGAAACGAGTACTCCACGAAGGGAGAGCGGGAACAGGGCCATGCCAATGATTCAGCCTGCTGAGCAGGGGTTGAGAAACCATGGTGAGCAGGAAATGCAGTAGAGCTCCAAAAGCGCAGAAAGTGCACGAGGTAGTGGAGTGCAGCACGGCAAAATGCCCAGAGAATCCCACGGCAAGGAACAATTGAAAGGCTCCAGGAGGGAGAGTAGCAGAGGATTCCAAGACATCCACGAGAGGAGCGAAGTGTCAGTCATCGGGAAGCAGGCCTCCATAGAAAGGGTGGATAGACCCCCGGGCGTCTCTGAGGCTCCCAAGAGGAGGCGGGGGAAAGCCCCAAGGTGCGGCCAAGACGCAGGGTTGGGCCCAGGCCCTCAAGAGTGCCGGGGACAGGGCTGATGGGGCAGCTGGCCTAGATGCCCGACCGCGGTCCTGAGAAGTCCTCTGAAACAGGGGCTGGGAACGTGATGGCCTGTCTGCAGAAGTGGAGGACAGGGAGCACAGCAGAGGTCCTGTACCGACCTCAGGGTATGCCCCGATGCCTGGAGGGAATCCAGAAGGGCCTGGGCACCACGACCAAACAACTGGTCCCTGCAGAAAGGGGCATCCGTAACCAACAACAAGACGTCGGGAGCCAATCCCGACATCAGAAGCCAGGCATGGTGATGCCAGTGGTGGACAGGCGGGCAGCGGCGTCAACCTCAGGGGGAAAGCCGGGCTGGCCCACGTGGGGTGGGCAGAGTGGAAGCAGGATGGCGCCAGGCTTGAGACATGGCATCGGAATACGCAGGAATCAAGGGAGAGACGACCAGGACAGGCACCGCGGGCAAGTCGAGGTAGTCGGCCATGTCCTGGCGAAGCCGATCTGGCTCCGCAGCAGGGAAGCGGAACACGTCCTGCAGCTGCCACAACAGATCCCTGAAGGAAGCGTCCATGGAAGTGGAGGCATCCAGAGGGGCAGGCAGGATGGCAGCCACAAGAGAGGACATGGATAACGGGGAACCAGGGTTCCCTTGATCTGGGAAGCTGTCATCAGAGACATCCTCCCTGAAGGGAACGTCTACGTCTAAGTCCGCAGAGATGGACTACAGATACATGGGAGGGGGGGCGCGGCACAGGACCCGGAGGCACGTCTGAAGCTGGAGCATGACTCATGGACAGGAGGACTGCCAAAACGATGCTAGCAATGCCAGGCACCTGGGACGGGGAAGGGTCACTGACAGAGGGCGCCCCAGAGCGGCGCTCGGTGGGGGGGTGAGGCACCTCGGGGACAGCAGTCCCAGAAAGCTGGGGGGTGGCACAGAAGGAGGGGCGAGGAAATCATAACGAGAACCCCGAACCCGGTCTGTGGGCATCGGAGAGGAGTCGCCCGAAGGGTGAAAAAATGGCTACGGAGGGGGAATCCCGTCCGACGTAGGAATAGAGTGCCGTCCCAGGGCGGGTGGGGTGGGGGAACCAGAAGAGGAACCTCGGACTGGGGACGTCCTGGGTGGGGCCCCTCGCTGACAGGGGAACCCACTCTGCTTATGAGGAGCGAAGCTATGAGGTGCTGTCAACGGGGGAGTCCTCCCCGTCGATGAGGAAGCCTCCCTGTTGACTAGGAACACCCTGGTGATTGGGGGGGGGGGGCCTCCATCTATATGAGAAGCAACTATATGTCCTGTTGATGGTGGAAGAGCTCCCGTCGACGGGAGAAACAGAGCGACATGCTCCGTCGACGGGGGAAGCCTCCCTGTCGATGAGGAACGGTCCATCTATGGGAAGCGTTCTGTATGGTGCTCCACTGACTGGGTATGGCCCGTCGACGAGGATGTGAGCAACGACGGTTCTGTCGACCGGGTTGGGGGGCTGCCCCCGTTGACGATGGAGGAGCCACCGTCAATGGAACAGATCAGTGGGAGTGTGAGGAGTATGAGTCCTGCTCCCACTGATGCCGGGAACGAGAGTCTTGGGCTGGGGACCCTTAACACGGGTCCCCGAGGTCTGTCCCGGCAAGGCTATCTTGCCAGCCATGGACGGAGTCCCTGATCCAGCAAGAGTACCTGGGCCAAAGAGCAGTGGGGTTGCTGTGAGTGGTTTACAGGCCCGCTGACATAAGGAGCGCCGGGGGTACTGCGAGTGGTTCACAGGCCTGGGTTCTGGAAGTAGAAGAGCTGGGGGGAGCTGTGAGTGTGTCATAGGCACGGCACAGAGTAGAAAAATCGGGTTCAAGTATACATCAAAGACTGCAACACAGAAGATTCAGCTAGCGGCCGTGCAGGCTGAAGCCGGCAGGAAAACTAGTGTATACCTGGGGCCCTTTTATACACAACCAGAGGAAGTGATGTATTTTGGGGGGCCTACAGAAGACTGTTGAAGAAGCTACTGTGTGACAGCTCCACCTGGTGGACTCCCAAGAGTAATAACATACTGCAAGAGACCAGTCTGTAGAAGATCTACTGTTACAGCTGAGTAACCTATTCTAGGATCGTGTATATGTTGTTCTATCGACACTGTTTGGCGGACTCCTAGCAGTTCTTCAGGAGGAGGGAGGCAAGGTGCAGCCCACCTCCTGAATACTGACTTGGGGAACAGAGACTGGAGAACTGAGGCCCCAAAACCAGCATCCCGGTGTGAATCTAGGTCAATGTGATAATGTGAAATGAAGGTGTTTGCTGACTTGCAGGTAGCAGCCCTGTGGGTGGAGTGAGCCCTTATCCTTATGGGAGGCTCCTTGCCCGCCAACCTATAGCAGAGATCAATGCATGATGTAATCCATCTGCCAATCGTCAATTTGGCTGCAGGTCTGCCAGGTGCGGCTTCAGCGTAGGTGACAAACAGCTGGCGAACCTCTCCCTGAACATTCTCTGTTCGCTCTTTATAATAAGAAAGTGCTCATCTCAGGTCCAAGGTATGGAGCCTGTACTCGAAGCCTCAGAGGTACAACTGGGGTAGTACACCGGCAGAGTCAACAACTGGTTGAGGTGAAACTCCGACGCCACCTTCGCAAGGAATTTCGGGTGGGGGTGCAGGACAACTTTGTCCTTGTGAAAGACCAGGTAAGGAAACTCAGAGAGTGCCTGTAACTCTCCAACCCTTCTGACTGACGTGATGGTCACAAAGAAGGCGGTCTTCCATGACAGATGTGACATCTCACACCTGTGCATTGGTTCGAATGGCTTGCCCATGAGCTTTGCCAGTACCAGCAGTAGATCCCATGGTGGTGGTGGTTCACGCACTGAAGGGGAAATATGGTCGAAGCCTTTACAGACGTGCCAGACCACCTTCTCCTGTGCCACCGTCTGCTGACCGGCCTGCGCCCAGTAAGCAGAGATGGCTGCCAGGTGCACCTTAAGGGTCGTGGACTGAAGACATCCTTTGGACAGAGACCAATGGTAGTCGAGGATACCAGCCACCGGACAGGACAAAGGGTCCAAACCCTTGCCCTGACACCAAATGGAAAACCTTTTCCACTTGAAGTCACAGCACCTCCTGGTCGACTCTTTTCTGGATGCTTCTATGACTGTGAGTACATCCTCAGAGAGACCCAAAGCATGGAACTCTAGCTGCTCAGGAACCAGGCTGTCAGGTGCAGGGATTGAAGGTCCTGATGGAATACTTTCCCCTGACTGACTGAAATCAGGTCCGGGCGAGCTGGAAGACGCCTCGGGAGCCTGGAGCGGAGGCTGAGGCAATCTGGATACCAGAACTGGCGGGGCCAGTTTGGGGCTACTTGGATCATCCTTGCCTTGTCCCTCCTGACCTTGAGGAGCACCTTGTGGACAAAAGGAAGTGGAGGGAAGACACAGAAGAGGCTTGGGGTCCACGGCCTCAAGAAGGCATTCCCCTGCAGCAGATTCTCTGTGTGGGCACCCCAGCCCGTGAGAGAGGCATCGGTCATGAGGACAACCGTCGGCTCAGCACGGGTCAATGGGATCCCTTCCTGCAAATGTACTAGGACGATCCACCATTGGAGAGCATCCCACATCTTCTGGGTCACTGTGACCAGCTGATCAAAGTGACCATGACGCTGAGTCCACTGGCTGGTCAGCTCCCACTGAAGGGGGCGCATATGCCACAGGGTCCATCGGACCACGGTGGTGCAGGCCGCCAAGTACCCCAGAAGTCATAGGAAGTCCCTTGCAGGGTGCAAGTGCCCAACCAGAAATGATTGGGCAAAGGAGGAGGGACTCTCCTCCTTATCACCAGAAGCCTGGCTCTGGTTCGGCAAGAGTCGAGCTCTGCCCCAATGAAGCAGATCACCTAAGAGGGTACGAGTTCCGACTTGGTGTCGTTGACCAGGAGACCAAGATGGATGCATGTCTGGAGGGCCATATCCTTGGACCTCTCCACCTCCTGTCTGGAGGGACAAGCTATGAGCCAGCTGTCGAGAAATGAAAATTACGTACCTACCGTAATTATTGATCTTCTCTTGTATCTTCACCATTCATTACTGCTGGGTGTAAGCTGGAAGTGCGCATCCGCTACGGGAGGGTTTTTTTTGGGAGGGAGGAGTTGACGCCAAAGCCCACGCAGAGTGACGACTGTGGTGGTGTGTGAGGGCGTGTCAGGCGCCGCGAGACTCCTCCTCCATCCCAGTTCTGTAAGCCGGAGAGGCTAAATAAAAGATTTAGGAGAATAACAGCGAGGGAAGAGAGCCGAGGGATACACAAAGGAAAGGAAACAAACTGAAAAAGGAATAAGCCGAAAGAGGACAGGAAAGAAGAGAACCCAACCCTAAGGGACCACAGGACCTCACTCCTTGGGCGGCTCTGATGGAGGAACAGATAAGGGAGAGGAAGAAGGAAGGAAGAGGAAGAAGAGAAGAGGATATTGGGAGGAGGGAAACATTCTGTCACGAGTTGTGAGTGAAACTGACTTAAGGCTTATCAGCTCGGAACTTAAAAGCAAGGGAGCAAGGATCCCTTCAGACTAAACTGGTTTAGATGGTTCAACTGAACTTTCTGCACAGCTTGGTACAAGAGAGGCAGATTTCCCTACACATCCAGCTATGCCATTACCCATCACTCAAGCTGAGAGCTCACAGATTGCCAAGGCAAAAAATCTGTTCCAGGGAGGAAGAGCCCCCAACTAGGTAAAGGGAAAAGACCCCACTAGCACACAGACATGTGTTAGTACTTGGGGCCTAAGAAAGGGTGACCTCTTGGCAAGATGAACAAAGACAGAGAAGGAAACTCGTTCCGACTCCCTGGAGGAGACAGGGGCCAAAAGGACCAGACCACCAGTTCAAGAAGGTAATTTTCAAATTGGGCTAGAAGACACGTGAACTAACCCCGGTCTGGCATACACAAGGCAAGATTCAGGGACACCAGCTAGGTTCGAAGACCGAGGGAAGAGGACTGTCTAAGAAACTAGCCTTGTTAGTTGGTGATTGAACCAACCTGGCCTGAAGGTAAGGTCCCAGAAGGGAACTCCTTAAAGGAAAATCAGAAGGAGTTCCCTTAGAAGGAAAGGACAAAGCTCCACTCGCTTTCCTCCTTCTCCAAATCCTTTGCTACTTTTCTGCAGAGAAGAACAGAAGGTCCAGAGGAACCAGGGATTGGCTCCCGAATGGCCTGGGGGGAGCAGGAGGGGATATGCCCAAGAAATGAGGCCCATGAGGGGAAGGTGGTCGGGATTCAGTAATGAATGGTGAAGATATAAGAAAAGATCAATAATTACGGTAGGTATGTAATTTTCATATCATATCCACATCTTACCTTGTCAATCTTCACCATTCATTACTGCTGGGTGAGTACCAAGTCCCCTCCTCCCCGAAGGGGGTCTAGCACAGCCCTGAGGGAACAGGACCCTCAGCCTCCTGCTGGTGGAAAACAGGAAGAACAGACCTAGGCCGTACTAGACTGGAAGTCTAAGGCCGATGAGAGCTAGAAGGTGTCCCCTGAAGATGAAGGGATGGGGGAAGCCCCTGCAGAAGCCTCCTAGCCATGGTGGAAAAAAGGCGGGTCCCTCGGAAGGTGGAGCAGATCACCCTATGCCGGGCAAGGGGTGACGACCTCGACAGACGAAGCCACGCCGTTCGCCTAATGCAGATCGCTGTCCCCGCAAGCCTGGAAGCCACCTCACTGGCATCATAAGATGTCCTTGCTTGGTGCTTTGCCAGTTCCAGGCCTATGGCAGAGAGGGCAATGGCTTGTCGAGATTGCTCTGAATCAGGCATCTATGCTAGCACCTGAGGCAGCATTGACCACAAGTACCTGTTGTAGGCAGCATGGTGTTCCTGATGTAATGCAATGCACAACATCGCAGGAGAAGAAGAGAAAACTCTTCCCCCTCACAGGTCGAATTGTAGGGAATCAGAGTCCGGTAGTCGGTCGTGCCACAGGCGCCGACGCCCTGAAGGGGTCTCTAGGAATACCAAGCCTGAAGGAGGGTGAGGGAGAGAACATAGAGACTCCAATGGACAACAATACCTCCTCCTGCAGTCTGCTGGGGTTGGGAAAGGGTCGACTGGAGACTGCCAGTTGGGATAGACGCTGCCTGGAATGGAACAGGCCAGGACGGCACCACCAGATGTTGGGCACTGAATTCACTGAGGAAGTCGCGCGTCTCCCGCTCGGTATAGTCCCATCTGACAAAAGAGATATAGATCCCAAACCATCCTCAATATGAAGCGCTGATATTCAGTGAAATCAGCGTCGGAAGAGAGGTGAATGGTAGGTTCCTCTCCCTCCGAGGATGGGGAACTCGAATGTCCAGAAGACTCCTGCAGCAGTGGGTACAGGCAAAGGACCTGTTAATGCATGTACCCAACGTATGACGGGAAGGCCGCCGCAGTGCCTCTGAACGTCTCCCAGGATAAAGGCCCCGTAGGACCCACGTGGCCTGGGAAAGAGAGAGGGTGGCTGCAGAGGAATGGGAGAAGAGCACCTGCAAAGAGGTGGCTGTCCTCTGCCAGGGCTCTGGAATCCACGGAACAGTGCCCAAGCTAGAGGGATCCCTGAGATCAGACTGGGTCGCATGGCAAAACCCTGAGATTGCGAACTTTGGAAGAGCTCAGACGGGGAATCTCCCCAGTGACACACCTGGGGCTGCATGAGTCCAGAATGGCAACTCCCGGTGGCGCCACTGGCGGGGACCCCTGGGCCCGAGAAGGGAAGATGGGGCTCGGAGCTATGGTTCCTCCCTGCGCCCCGTGAGGTGGCAGAGGATTGCCTCCGCCCCTCACCCCAACGGCGCCCTCCTCCTCGACTACAGCGAAGCAGTCCCCTGATCCCGAGGGAGGCTGCCAAAAAATAGAAATTACGTACTTATCGTAATTATGATCTTTCTGTGTATCTTCACCATTCATCACAGATGGGGTACTGGCCGAGGTCAGGACCCCGTGAAGCTCTTTTTTTTTTTTAGATAGGCGGAGCCGCAGCATCGGCACCGCCTCCCCGAGGCAGACGCGGGCGCCGAGGATTAGCCGTGTTAGTTTCCACTCTTCTGACTACCAGTTCTGAGTCGCCGGAGAGGTAAGAGGAAGGGATGGAGGGTGGGACAAGAGAGTCCAAGGGACAGAAAAAGGAAGAAGAACTGAACCAAAAGGAGAAATAACGACTGAAAGGACAGCAGAGGAGAGATAAGACTAAGGGGATTGGGTAGGGGCCCCAATCTTTGGAAGCGGAAGAAGGGAGGGAGAAAATTTAGGAGAGAGTGAGAGGTAACAAGGATCCAGGACCCTTGTCTGTCACCAGACTGTATAGGAACTGCAAGGAGTAGCAAAGCTTTCTTGCCAGAATTCAAGGCACAGAATATGTGGCAATACCCCAAAAGCAGAGTCGGCTATACTGGAGAAGGACAGGGTACAGGGATTAGTACTCTCTCTGTAACGAGATTTGGTGAAAAAGGGGTTCCCTTTTTTTTTTGAAACAGTTGGATGACAGGAGGAGGGCAACCATCAACTCCCACCTGATAGGGTGGAGATAAGCAGTAGAAGGAATGCCACTCGAGCTGTACCTTCTTAAAGGAAGAATTACACCCGTGTGTCCCTACTTTACCCTGCTCCAAAGAGAGGGAGAGGCACAGAGGAGGGGACCCAGAGACTGAGGCCCCAGGGGGACGGTGGGCGGGATTATGATGAATGGTGAAGATACACAGAAAGATCATAATTACGGTAAGTACGTAATTTCTATATCTTATCTGTGTCAATCTTCACCATTCATCACAGATCGGTGAGTACCAAGCCCCTGAAGGGGGTTGACTAACTGCACCCTAAGGGACAGTGTCCCTTAGTCCTCAGTGGGTGATACACTAGAGGGGGGAACCTTCTGGGCCTGGGGAGGCCCGAGAGTGGGGAGAGCGAGAGGGCCCTCCCCGGAGGGGGAAGGAAGTGGCCCCGACAAACGCCGCCTCGCCCCTACGGAAAACAGAGGGTTCCTGGTGAGCGGAGCAACTCACCCTATGCCGGGCCAAGGGTGACAACCGGAAAGCGGCATACCGATCTTCTGGTGCAGATCGCTGTCCTACCACCTGGCAGCTACCTCGCTTGGCCATAAGACACCCTGCTTGGTGCCTTGCTCAGCTCCAGGCCACGTGCAGAGAGAGCGATGGTTGCCTGGTCTGCTCCGAGTCAGGCAAAGCAGCTAGGAACTGACCCAGTGCTGACCACAAGAACCTGTTGTAGGCTGCATAGTGGGCCTGATGAGCAGAGATGGAAAGAAGCAACCGTGCCGAGTAGAAAGTCCTCCTCCTCAGAAATCAAAACCAAGAGTCCTGATCTGGGGCCGGTCACGGTGGAGGTGCAAGCCCGCTGGGAGTGTCCAGAGTGCGTCAATCACGCATCTTGGATGAGGCATGAGCCTGGAGAACTGGGTGCGTATACTCTGGCTGAGGTCCCTAGGGGCAGGAACTCCGGAGAAGGGCCTCTGCCAGAAACGCATGGACACCTCCCAAAAGGGAGCAGGCCAGGGGGACACCACAAGGGTGGCCGCCCCGAAATCGCCTAGAAAGGCGTGCTCCGCATGCTCTGGATTGCTCGCGGATAGGGGGCAAAGGTGAAGGTCCTCCAACATCCTCGCGAGGAAACGCTGATACTCCGCGAGATCAGCGGCAGGAGAGATGTGGACAGATGGTTCCTCACCCCCAGAAGAGGGGGGATGAGGAGCTGGAGGTCACCATATGCTCCAAGGGTGGCTGCTCGGGGGGAGGTTGAAAAACCTGACTGTCCAAGGCCCTAATGTAAGCAGGGAACCGAGAAGCCACCGCTCTGAACTACTCCCAGGTGAGAGGCCCGGTAGCACCAAGAATGCCCGGGAGCGCTGGAGAATGCGGCAGAGGGGTAGGGGCAGAGCCGAGGGAAGGAATCGGCTGGCCTCTGCCAGGGCTAGGGAGCAGACCATGGACACCCGGGGAAGGTTTCCCGGAAGACTCCGCAGCTGACAGCTGTACAACCACGTTGGTACTGCCTAGGCTGCACCCAGAAGAATCCCCCCCAGTGAGGCGACCGCAGCCATAGAGGTCCAGAAGGACGGTCCCCTGCCTCCAAAGAATAGGACCCTCTCAAGGAACCGGAAGGAGAAGGGCGGAAGTCTGCACTTCGGCTTCGTCCAGGGCCCGGGTGGACCCCAGAGAAAGGCCGACGCGGTACACACCCCTCGACCCCTCAGAGTCCAAGAAGGTCCTGTCCTCGGAAGGGTCAGCCTAGGTAGTTGGCAGTCTGGGATGTCCCCGAGGGGAAATCCAGGGCAGCACCCTCCCAGCCGCAGGCTTCCGATGGGCCCCAAAGTTGGGCGATCGAGACACCACGGAGGGGTACTCTTGAAGGGTCAAGGAACCCCAGACCAGGTTGCATGGCTATGGTGGCACACACCACAGCCTGCTGGTCAGTGCCACTGACCCCGATCTGGAGGAAACCGACGCCTCAGCAGGGGACTGACCACCGCCGAAGAGACCACTGGCTCACTCTCCTGTGCAGGCAACCTGAAGGGTGACTGCCCGTCCGACTCTGAGCTGACCGACCCAAAGCGGTGGGAATCCGAGGCCTCAAGCCAGACAGTAGGAGGGCGAGGAAACGCAACCTTCGCAGAGGGCCCAGAAATCGCGGGCAGTGGTCAAAGCCGCCCCACGGCCCCGCGGACGGAGCTGGCAGAAGGCGGCAGGCAGCCGAGACCAAAGGTCCGGAGATAGCCAGCCACGGGCGCTGCTGCCCACCGCGCTGAACAGAGACGGGCGCCGCGGCAATTCCCAACAGCGCCCCGAGACGCAACACTGCCTAGGCCCCCGGCGCATGCGAGCGGCACCAGGAGTCAAGTGGTGCAGAGAATCTCGAGAGCAGGTTGGCGCCGACGATGCGCCGCACGTGGCAATTTAGTTCAAGGCGGCGCCGACTGCCCCGAACGGACCTGCGCGACAGCGGCACCGCTCGGCTTCGCCGAAAGGCGCAGAGAGCAGAGGCGGCACCAAAGGCGACGCTGACCAGCGACTCGAGGGACCCGCGGCGCCTGCGCTCAACCTCTGCGCGCGAGACATAGCAAAAGGCGACACTGGATCTAGGGTCGCGGCGCCGCGAGCAGAGCTGACGCCGCAAGTGGCGCCGACAGGGCCCATGGCGCCGAGAGACGAGTCGACGCCGCCAAGGCCCTCGGCACCGCGAACGGTGCCGAAGGCCTCGATGACACCGACCGACGGCGTCGAGGACGGCGCCGACCCGGGCCTTCCGGACCGCGGAAGCGACACCGGGGCCTTCACCTCAAAGGGGCGACTGCCATGGCGCGTTTCCCGCCCGCCTCCCGGGGAAGCGGACGGGCTTCCTGCGCTGCGGGAGGAGCTCGACCAGGGATAGGCTACGGGAGGTCGAGGCTCCTCCTCCACGGTCCGAAAGAACCGGAAGGGGACCCGGAGGAAAGGCCGAGAGCGGGCTTGGCCCGACGAAAAGTAATCCGGCCCCGAAAGTCGGGCGGAGTCGTCCAACTTTCCACGCGACGCTGTTCGAGGACGCGCGGAGAGCAGGCGCCGCACGAATCCATGTCGTGAAGCGGCCAAGACACGCGAGACACCGGTCATGCTGGTCGGTCACGGAGAAAACCGCGGCCGCACGGGCACCGACGAGGCCGCCGCCTTAGAGAATTTCTGCCTCCAACCGCTGCATGACCTACGGAAAAACAACAAAAGACTCACGCCACTTAAATGTTAATAAAAAGGAAAGATCTTACTGGCGACGTCGAGTGGAGGCAGTACCCAGAACTAGTAGACCGCGGATCGGTGACGAAAATATTGCAGGCTTAAGGCCTAAAAACTGTGAAAACTTCTTCAGGCTTCCACGAGGCAACCTTGACCGTGAGGAGGCAGAGAACTGGTAGTCAGGCGGAGTAGACACAAGCCACGGCTAATCCTCGAGGGCCACGTATGTCGGCCCGCCTATCCCAAAAAAAGATCCCGGGTCCTGACCTCCGGCCAGTACCCCATCTGTGATGAATGGTGAAGATTGACACAGATAAGATCAGGGCCTCGAAGCTCTGGGAGGTGCAGCAGCACAAGACTGGCAGCTGCCGCAGCCCTCAAGAGGAGACAACCTCCCCAACGGACCCCAGCCAACCCTCGGCCGAGGGGTCCTTGGAGGCAGACTTCTCTGGAGACTCAGGAATAGGGGCGCTGGTCCGCCTGACACTGTCCCACAGAGATTCTCATTTCGAGGAATCGGGCAGCCAGTCCAGGTCCACATCTGAGTCAACACCCTCCGAAGAAGAGTCGACCAGCAGGACCTCAGTACTGGCCACCCCGAGAACACCCTGAGAGATGGCGGCGGCGTCCCAATGGCACCAGCCGCTCCCACCACAGCGCCCATAGCCCTGCAACCCAACGCAGAGCCAACCACAGCCCCGGACGGGCCACCAGCACCGTGCCGAAACCCAAAACGGCGCCACCGGCGGAGTGGCGCAGGGCACCAGCGCTGCGAATGGCATCAAGATCCAAAACAGCACCGCGAGGCAGCATCGAGGGCATGCCAGTGCAGGACCCAGCAACCGTGGGCCACGACACTGGGGAAGCCTGCACTTCAGGAGAGGTGACTGCCGAGGTGGTGACGACGTGAACCTGGGAGGAGCCGCGCCGCTCCTTCAATGCCGCAAATGAAGCCTCCTCCTTGGCAAGGCTTGAAAATGAGGAGGCCTCCTCCTCACCAGACCATACCGATCTGGGAGGGGACCCAGAGGAAGGGTCTAAAGACCTGGCCTGGGAGGCCCAAAAGCAACGTCGTCCTCTGAAAGTCAGCAGAGCCCTGCCAACTTTAAATACGCGGATTTGTTCCACACAAAAGATTAATATACAAGTTAGCAAGCCTGGGAGTGGGGCCCAAGATGATAGCCTGGGTAAAGAACTGGCTGGAGAATAGGACACAGCGGGTAATAATAAATGGTGTCCACTCTGAAGAAAGAGGGGCTACTAGTGGGGTACCGCAGGGTTCAGTATTAGGACCGGTCCTCTTCAATGTCTTTATAAGTGACACTGCAGAGGGACTGGAAGGTAAAGTATGTCTCTTTGCAGATGACACAAAGATCTGCAACAGAGTTGATGCACAAGGTGGGGTGGAAAGGATGAGAAATGGACTTGGCAAGGTTAGAGGAATGGTCAAATGTATGGCAGCTTAGATTCAGTGCTAAGAAGTGCAAGGTAATGCACCTGGGAAACAAAACCCAGGGAAGAGTACACAATGGGGTGAGATACTAACAACAACAAAAATGGAAAGGGACGGGGGGGGGTAGTCATATCAGATGACTTAAAGGTGGGCAAGCAATGTGAGAGGGCAGTAAGGAGGGCTGGGGGGATACTGGTATGCATAGGGAGAGGCATCACCAGTAGAAAACAGAAGTTGTTATCCCTCTGTATAGACAGCTGGTGAGACCCCATCTGGAGTACTGCGTGCAGTTCTGGAGACCCACTCTCCGCAAGGACATAGACAGGATGGAAGCTGTCCAGAGGAGGGCAACTAAAATGGTGCAGGGTCTGCACCGGAAGACATATGAAGAGAGACTAAAGGAGCTTAATATGTATAGCCTCGAGGAAAGGAGGGAGATGGGGACATGATAGAAACTTTCAAGTACCTCAAGGGAATCAACAAAGTCCAAGAGGGTAGCATCTTTCAAAAAAAGAGGTGTGCAAGAACAAGGGGGCACAATTTGAAGGTGGGGGGGCGGCTCAGAGGTAATGTAAGGAAGTACTTTTTCACAGAGAGGGTTGTGGATGCATGGAATGGCCTTCCGGAGGAGGCTATGGAGTCAAAAACAGCGGCTGAATTCAAGCATGCATGGGACAGTCATAAGGCAATTCTAGGGGTTGGGGGCAGAAAGGAGTAGGCTGCTGGTCAACTAGGATCTGCAGCTTATCCATTAGGTAGGGAAATGGGCAGACTGGGTGGGCGAAGCGGTCCTTATCTTCCGTCAAATTCTATGTTTCTATGTTTTCCAGGACACGGCAATATACGGAAAAGCAGGCGTCGCATCTATCCATATCATGGTTAGGTCCCAGGCACTGGAGGCAAACATCATGCTGGTCCGTCACAGAAAAATGCCAGCCACAGGAGCACTGACGCATAGGGGTGTGGCCCGCTTTCGATTTACGCTCGACTCCCGAACCAGACACGATGCAAAATAAAATACAGAAAAAGATCTCTGCGCCATTAAGCATATAACTGGAACGAACTTACCGGCCACTAACGGCGTCGGGATGGGGAACCAGGATGAGGAGTCTAACGCGCCGACAACCAGACCGAATGGCGAGGCAGAAGTGAACTTACAGCAGGTGCAGACTGACGGCGGAGAAACAGAACTGGGATGGAGGAAGTCGCGCGCCTAACGGCTCGGCCTGCGCACACCATGCGATGCGTCACTCTTGTGGGCGCCGCTGTTGGCGTCGACTCCTCCCTAAAAAAAAAAACTAAAAAAAAACACAACACACTCCCGTAGCTGGTGCGCAATTCTGGCTTACACCCAGCAGTAATGAATGGTGAAGATTGACAAGGGAAGATCCGTAATGCATTTCCACCATGCACTGTCGCATATCCTTACTGATCAAGTGATGTGTGGATCAATGATGTGACCGCTCCACGTGTGATCAACCATGTATCCGAGACCTAGGCATGAGCTCTTGTATTTGTTATAAACTTGTGTGTTAGATTTGTTGTTTAATGTTTCATTGTTGAGGATTTAATGCTACTCAGTGTATATTGCTCCTTCTGTAATGTAATCTGTGCCTACTGCTTTAACCTTGTATTGTCTGCCACTGTATGGCCCGGGTCGCAACTGAAAATGGTCCTTTGGATCAGCTTGCCTACCCGGTCACCAAAAATAGAAATACATACATAAATAAATAAAGAGATAAGGGTACACTCTGACCCCTCGACGCTGAAGATGGGCTGCCACCACTGCCATGCATTTGGTGAAGACCCAGGGGGCCAATGAAGAATTTATTGATGGGAAGTGAAAGCTTTTTAGTTGCAGTCAATCCCATCTGTCCAAATATTCAGCCTCCTGCTCATTCTCTACAGCTTCAGTAGTAGGGATGTCCAAGGCATCAGCAATTTTCCTAATAAAGGAAAAATGTGAAGAATAATCTTCAGTGGTCCTGGGAGGAGAGCTAAACTCCCATTCAGGGGAGACCTCAGGCTCTATAGGCTCACCTCCTTCTCCTCTCCCTCACGCTGTTCAGGAAAACAGAGTGGGATGGAGGGTGCAGAAGTCTGGACTGGGGACTGTGATACCACAGGCAGCAGACCCTGCAACGCTTGCATAATTTTTATTGCTTGTGCAGTCTCAGTAGAAGGCACAGTGGCAGGCACCGCAGAAGTCCCCTCTTTCTACAGGGGGGTTCAGTGTGCTTTATCTTTTTCTGTTTTTTAACAGGAACCGGGGAGCTAGCCAGGTCAGAGGGTCTCTTTACCCATGTCAGGGGTAGAAACAGCAGAAATTGTGGTGTCACCCACAGACCCTGAGGGTTTCGGCTGATTAGAGCCAGAAGGACCCCTTTAATCTTTTATTTAGTCTGTCCAGATGTTTTTCTAAAGTCTTGTCTGGAAAAGATTTACAGATAACACAGTCAGACTTTAAATGGTCAAAACCCAAGCAGAAAACACCAGAGTGTTTATCTGCTTTGGCAAAGACTTCACCACACTCAGAACAGTTTTTAAAACCAGTTTCACCGATTCTCTTTTAGGTTTTTCTGACATAATGAAGAAAAACCGCAACCGCAATAGTAAAACCTTTTAAAACTTGATTTTAAACACTATCTGTTGTGGTCGGTTCAGGAACCGATTGGAGGAGCCGAGCGGAACTGGGAACCGACAAAATTTGAACCGAGATTAGCGGTTCAGAACCAGAGTGATTGGTTCTAAAAAACTCATTTCAAACAGTCAAAATATAAGCAAATGACAGAAAAAGACTAAAACGAACCTAAAATACCTTGGTTCTTCAGCGGTTATTCCGAACCGAGAAAAATATATAAAACTAACTAAATTAGCTAACAGTTATAGAAAAACACAAAGATAAGAGGCAGCAATTGAAAATAAACAAGAAATGTTTCAGTATTTATGAAAATCAAGGCTTCTTGTGACTAGATGTTGAGGAGGAATTCTCCAGGCGTCTAATCTTGACAGCCGGAGAGCGAAATCTGAGGGTTAGAATGTAGGCAGTTGATAGGTGGCAGCATTTGAAAAGTGGCTCATGCCAACGATTTTGCATTCCATCTCTGGACATTCTGACCTTAAAGGCACGCTGCAAAGAGTTAATACTGGAGTATTCCTGGGGTGAGAATCACATGTTCTGCTTGAGAGATGGTATGATCCGAGACAGAGTTACCATCCTGGAAGTGCAGAACCTGAGAAACTGGTTCAGGTCATGCAGATCTAGAATGGGGCACTAGCCCCCCCATCCATTTCGGGACCAGAAAGTACCTGGAAACGAACCTTGGGTTGACAGCGGGGTCTGTGACTCTGGCCACCACCTCCTTGTGGAGGAGTTGGGCGATGTCGTCTCGGAGAGCCAACTGAGTATGTATGGACACCATTTCCTCCTGTGGGGCGCGAGCTTGGCTTGGTGGGTACTGCTTGAATTCCAGAGGCAGTCCCTGGCTGATCACTTCTAAAACCCACCTGTCCATTGTAACAGGACCAGGCAGAAAGGAAGTGGTGGAGTCAGACTCCCCACCAGGAGGACACAGAGCTGGTGTGACAGGTATGGGGGTGGCCACCCCCATCCTGTCACTGGGAAGGCTTGGAGGAGGGTCCGGGTTTGGGACCACCTGAACCCCGTCCTCCAGGTTTATGGGCTATCGGGGGTTCTGACTTGGGCCGAGGGTGCCAAGGTTAAGCCTGCTGCTGATGCTGCCCCGAAAGGAATTGGAGTTGCTTGGCTGCAGGGGCAGGGTGTCGAAAAGGCTTCTGCTTTTTGGAACCCTGGGACGACTTCTAAGCAGAAGTAAGAGTCCAAGGTGGCAATGGACTGTTCGATGCTTTGGAAGTGACCATCCACACCTGGGTCAAACAGGTCGGTACCCAGGAAAGGGACATCCATCAGCTTGTGCTGGGTGTCCGCCGTGAAGGTGGAAACCAGCAGCCAAGCCCTGCGGCGCGTAGCTGCTGCCACTGAGTGGGTGCAGGAATCTCCGAGGTCCAAGGCCGTCTGGAGTTGCTATTTCGCAACCGCCCGACCCTGGTCATGGACCTGCTTGACAATGGTCTGGAGGTCTGCATGGAGTGAGGTAGAAGCTCATCGAGAAAGCCTAGTAGGGCATGAGAAAAATGTGCCATGATGACAGCCGAGCTTGCCTGACAGAGGCCAAGCGAAGAGGCGGCATAGACTTTCTGGGCCGACTGGTCCAATTTTTTGGATTCTTTGTCCGGAGGTCTATCAGTGTCTCCTGTATTGCCCGAACGCCTGAATACAGACCCAGTCACCAGTCCCTCGGCTGAGAGATGTTCTGTGAACCCTGAAAGTGACCCAATGGGCACCACACACTTGCGGGCCATGCTGGCTGAAGGCACGGGCAGGGGCTTACCACAGCTCCAAAGCCGGGCAAACAATGGCCTTGGCCACTGGGAAGGCCTCAGTCTGTGAATCCCCTCGTTTGAGGATATCAGCGAGGGGGTATTCGGCCCATTTCTGAATGGGTTCTAAGGGCATCCTCACGGATTCTGAGGCAGAGGATACCCATAAAGAAGCAAGGGCCTTCCTCCCTAGAAAGACTACTGACTGATTCCTCGGCCAAGGGGCAAGAATACAGGTCGGAATCCTCGGACTCCAAAGAGTCCGGATAAGTCAGACAGCCACCAGATTCGCCTCAAACCCACCTGGGACTATCAGGCGTGAGGGTGATGGACAGCCAATGCGGTAGGCCCGGAACAAGCGAAGCTGCCTTAGAAGGAGCCCCTGAAGGAGGCTGCTTCAGTGGCAGCTCCACCATGATCGGTGGAGAGACCGGTTTTGGCCAAGTTGGAATAGTCTTGACCGACTCCGTGGGCAGAGGGACTGGCTCCTGAGGGGCTGCCGTCGGCCTAGGAGACAACAGCCAAGTAATGGCCGGGGAAGAAGCCAGGGCCAACTTCTGGCCAGACATAAGCAACTGTTGCCACATTAAATCCTCGTAGCATCACTAGAATTTCTGTTGAAGACTCTCGTCATCCAAGGAAGAGCGGTGGCGCCGCTTGTTAGAGCACTTATGTGCCTTCTTCGGTTGATGGGTTGAAGGGGTTTGAGACCTCAACTTGGACAGCCGAGGAGAACCACAGCTCTTCCCGGTCAGGGACCAGGACTATGAGGGGGTTCCCAGCAGGCTGGGTCTCCTCCTAAGTGGGATCCGGCAGGACCGGGGTCCTGAATAAAGAGTTGTTGGTCTCATCGAGCGATGACGGGCTGACGGGGTACAGGATAATTTCAACCAGATTGTTGTCCTACGTCTTAGCCGGCTGGCCTGATTCCTGGGACTGAGATCTCTCACGATCCCAAGAACGTCATCTCCGAGACGAAGTTTCCCTAGGCTCCTTGTCCTTTTAACGGGACTGAAAAACATGTGTGCCCAAGGGTCCCTCTCCCTTGGTGGGGAGGGATTGGCACAACTCCCGAAAGGAGCCTTAGAAGGTGAAGCCCAGATTCACTGGGACGAAGATGGGCATAGAAGAGGACTGATCCACGGCCTGAGCCATCTCCTCTTCGAAGGTCTTCATCTGGTCGAGCTGCTCGGTGAACCCAGTTGTCGCGGAGACGGCCCAATGGGCTTCCTTGGATTTGACAGGCGGATTCAGTTTTTCCGGTCTGCCCAGTTGTAGTTGTGCAAAACAATCATCTAAGACAATTTGGTGAAAAGTGCGACACATTTCGCAGGCCTGGGTATTATGGCAGACACCCAGGGAAGTACACGCACGAGGCAGAAGAAACTCTGATGAGTCAAAGTTTAAGTAAATCCATAGATTTAAGTGCCAGGGCCTACAATAATGCATGAGCGGTAAGGAGGGAAACTGAATCTTTCAGCAGAAAGGAAGATCTGGCGTCAAGGGGCAGAGCTGAGGGATGGAAGAAGCCAGGTTTTAGACTTCCCGGCAAGATTCTTAAAGGGAAAGGACATGCCAAACAGTGTGGATAGAACAACATATCCATGATCCTAGAACCCCTTATTTCTCTGGCACCTGGGCACTGGCTCAATGGCTTGCTTGCGCAGAAGAGACTGTACTTCCTCCCAAACAGACAAATGAGCCGGAGGATAACTAGAGGGTGGAAGTGGGGTGTCTGGAGGTTGCTCGATGGGCTCCAAGGTGAGCCCCTTTTCTATGATCTGCAGAATCCATGCATTTGAAGTTATGGTTCTCCACTGGTTCAAATGGAGGGAGAACTGACCTCTGACCACAACCTCCTGGTCCGGGACCAGAGAAGGGAGGTCCAGCAAGGAGTCAAACAGAGGTGGCGCCAACTGCAAAGGATGGTCCCTCACAATGGAGCGCTTGGCCGCCGCTCCAGTACTGGAGTGGGCGGGCAAGGGAGCCTGGGCTCTGCATTTTCCCTGGGGACGGGGAGCTGTTCCAGGCCTACTGTTCTGTTTACAAAAAGGATGCCATTCTCTACACTTTGGCTGGGTATGATAGAAGGAGTGGACTGATTTGAGGGTCCTGCCCGAGGCTTGCAGATCATTTATAAGTTCCTGGACACCAGGGCCAAACAGCTTGGTGCCACTGAAGGGTGCATTAAGCACTTTCTGCTGCACGTCAGCTGCAAACCCCGATACTCAGACAGGAGTCCCTGTGGAGGCATATGCCCGTGGCAGCTGCCCTGCCAACAGCGTCAGTCATATCATACAATGCTCTGAGTAGATGTTTGCTAACATCCTCAGCTGCCTGGAGGCACTGAAGAAGCTCCTGCTTTTGGGTGCCCTCTGGAAGGGCCTGGGCCGCAGCCTTGCCCTTCTTCCAACTGGCATTCTGGTATTTAACCATGTGTGACAGATAGTTTACAATCCTCAAACCTAGTGTGGAGGAGGCATAAACCTTTTTTCCCCACAGGTTGATTCTACAAGACTTTGAGTGAAGGGAACTAAGGTGCTTTGGTACCTTAGATCTGTCATGAACTGCCTTAATGACCATGAAGTCAGTCTCTGGCTAGGCAACATAACAGGAAAGACCCTGAGGTGTGTGATAAAGTTTGTCCACCCTGTGTGGCATAGCTGGCACCATGTCTGATCTGCACCAGGCTGCAGTGACTGCATTCCTCAATGCTGGAAGCACTGGAGGAATGATCTTTGGGGGAGATTCTGGAATATCCAGGAAATCCACTGAATCTTTTCTGGTGACATCCTCTTCCTCAGTGTGGAAGCCCATGGCTGAGGACAGTTTCATCACATGAAAAAAATGTGGGGTACTCAGGAGACCTGGGAGTATGCTTGACAAAATCAGTGACAGAGGCTGTAGACGTCAGAGAGTAGCACCTCATTTTCTTCTTCTTCCTCCACATCATCAGGAAGAATGAGCTCTGGATGATACTCCTCCTAGAAGTTGACCTCTTCAATCTCTAGACCTGGTGTCAGGTACGTGGTCAACGGCCCACGGGGAGCTTCCCGGGGAGCAGAGTGTCGATAAAGCTCTCGCCACTTGACATCGAGCAAAGGGGCCTGTTTAAGGCACCCAGTTGCTGTACAAGCATACTGGTAAACTTGATTAGTACCTCATTCAGGTAGACAGTGGGCGTTGGGGGGGAGAGATGGTTTGACAGCACAGGTGTTCACAACCCGCCTGCTGTGTCCCGAGAACTAGAGTCTGTAGCCTTAGCGGGAGAAGGGGCAGGCCTTGGCAGGACAGTCGTTGACGATGACGGAGAGGCTGATGATCTGAAGATCGACGGCCAGGCACCCTGTGAATCAGGTGGAGGTGATGTCGGTATGGGTCTGGTGGGCACAGAGACCTGAATAGCAGCTCTCTCCATTGGAACGGCCGCAGCCAATGAAGATCCCCCAGAAGAAGGAGAGGCTGACAGGGTGCGAGACAGACGCCAGGGGGAGCGGTCGCAATCTTGGTCTTTCTCATGACTTTCCCCTGAGGACTTGTCTCAGGCCTTGGAGGCCTGGAAGCTTGAAGAACTGGCTGGGGCCCCGGAGGACCTCTGCCCAAAGCTGGCTACCTGTTGATCCATCAGGAATTTTTTAGGAGCCTTTTTTGCATCGCCAGAGGGTTGTTTGCTTAAAGGACTCAAACAAGCTGCTCCCCAAAGTGCTCCAAAAAACCACAGCCTTGTATGTCAGGGGCTTACCTACAAAATCTTTTGGTCCGTTTAGCTCAGCACTGTGTTAATCCAGAGTCATCAATTCTTAAATTTACGTCTGACGTGTAAACAAATCCCCAGTTACTGTTTAAACCCCCAGCCGCAGTAGCACCGTAAGATGGCAGCAACGTCATTATGTGATGACATCATCTGAGCGACTGAGCTCTGACGCGATTATGACCAATTCCACACATGCACAGGTAAAGGATTCACAGGGAAGGGGCTCTATTAAGGTAATATACTTTAATCTTAAGCCCCTATTCAGTCTGCATGATCGCGCTGGAGCTTAGTCACTCAGACAATGTCATCACGTAAGGACGTTGCCGCCATCTTAGGGTGCTATCATGGGGGCTAAATGAGAGCTGGGATTTGTTTACATGTCGGGCATACATTTAAGAATTAGTGACTCTGGATTAACACAGTGAGGAGCAAAAACAGACCAAAAGATTTTGCAGGTAAACCCCTGACATACGAGGCTGTGGTACTGGAGCACTTTGGGAAGCAGCTTGTTTATGAGTCCTTTAAACTTCTAGCAGAGATCACAGCCAGAAACTTCATGGTCAGGCCCAAGACAGCAGACACAGATGGAATGTTCGTCTGTAGAGGCAATCTTCTTTCCGCAGCAGCAGCAATGGAATAGAGAAGTAGAAAGAGCAACTCTTGACATAAACAAAAAGAAATCTCCTCAAAAAGAGATTTTTTACAAGGTAAGTAAAAAAAGCCATAGGCTGAAAAAAGGCACGTATACTGTGAAGCTTCCGCGGAAACCCATGCAAGTGAGTTGACAGTAGGGAAGCACTGAGGAGGGAGTGGGTCCGCCCACACTTTTATAGAGTTGGTGACGTTGGTGGACGTCAATGGCAAACGGCCCCAGCTGTACTGCTGAAAATCTTCCATGTGGATTCCCCTTCACCGATGGCGAAGGTTCCTACGGTGTTACCTTATGACTGAGATACCCCAGAAGAAGATCTGAAGCTCTGGATAACACAGACAGAATAGACCCTTACCATTTAGCCCTCTTTGACTTCTAAAGCAGAATCAGTGGGAAATAATAAAACTGGAAAACGAGGCAGCAGAACTGAGGACTGAGAGCTTTACTCATGCTAACCACTTGGGAAAACAGCACTGAGGCAGTCAGGGTGCTGGAAACAGTTACTGGACGTAATGTGTGGTGTCAAACATGCGCCAAGGCAGATACTGTTGCTGTAACCTATTAGAAAGTGTTACGTCTGCAAGGTCCTAATGTATCCGGCTCCAAGACCAAAAGAGTGGGGCTTTATGGAGCAGACAGATTTTTAGAAGATCTCTCGACTCCAACTCAGAGAAATGAAACTGGTCAAGCTGCTATCTGTCTTCATGCCCGCCATATTTGAAAAAATCTACCAATTATTATTAGGGCTAGAAATAGTATTCTTAACTTCTGATCGTCATCAACTGCTTTTTTCTGCTGTTTGTTACACAGAAGAAAGTACAGTTACATAAGAACTTACTGTAATAGTAGATCTTCAAGGAAATCTCTCATCAGGCCATACCTATGGAACTATAAGCAGCCAGACACTAGGACCACAAGGAAACTTCTGCAAGCAGTCCAGCAGAAGCCACCCACGATGACATCAGATGTGGGTTCTCCTATGTAAATGTAGATGGCCCCTTCCCTCAGTTCCCTGCTGGAAATCATACTCGAAAGACCTCCCTGAAGGGAATCAGAAGAGGATCTAGAAGTCTGCTGACCAGGCGAGGCAGACAGCAGCAGAAAGACCCTCATGGAGAAGGAGACTGCATTCCCCAGATTCTCAGGATCTGATAGGGGGCTGAAGGATAGGACAACATGGCCTGATAAAAGAGATTCCCTAGAAGGTCTACTGTTACAGTAAGTATATAATGTAGCTGTTCTATCTCCTTCGAGGATATCTCTCATCAGGCCACACCTATGGAATGAGTACCAAGCAGTATTCACCATAAATAGTCTGGGTGGCAGGATCTGATGGGCCTAAGAAAGTAGGCCTTGGAGCACAGCTAGGCCAAAGCCAGCCTTCTTTCTTGAAGCTATGTCCAGACTGTAGTGCTTGGTAAAAGTGTGGACTACACTCCAGGTAGCAGCTGCACAGATTTCCGCAGCAGACCCATTTTTAAAATTTGCAACAGATGTGGCCATGCCTCCAGTTGAATGACCTCGAACAACTCCAGGAAGTTCCATACTGTACTTCATGTAACAAAAAGTAAAACAGTTTGCCAACCATTTGGACAGGTATTGTTTGGAAACTGAAGTGCCCTCTTTCCCCAGGGGCAAATGAAACAAAAAGCTGTGAGGACTTTCTGCAGTCCTTTGTGTGACGTATATAGTACCCGAGTATTCTATTGCTTATAAAGTATGGAGCAATTCTCCACCAGACTGGCATGATCTGGAAAATAAACTGGCATGTGGATGGTTTGATTTAAAGTAAATTCAAGACACCACCTTTGGTAAAAACGTAGCATTAGTACGTAAAATCACCCTGCCTTAGTGGAAAATTAAGAAAGGAGGCTCACACACTAGAGCCTGCAGCTCTGAAATACTCAGAGCGTAAGTAATAGCAACTAAAAAAGTACAGTTACGTAAGAACTTACCGTAACAGTAGATCTTCGAGAGAGATTCCTTCAGTAGGTCATTACATATAGGACTAGCGCCACCTGGCGTCAGGACCCAAATGCAGACTTTTTGAGCAATGCCTGAAGGAAGACTGCCCACCGGATGTCATGTGATGACGTCAGCGTGACCTGATATAGTGGGCAATCCCCACACCCACCTTCCAGTTCTCCCGCCAGAGCCCGGGAGGAGAGGAAAGCTTCGTCTGGAGACTCGAAAAGTAAACAAAAAATGAGGGAAGGAGGGACGGAAAAATATGACCTACTGAAGGAACCTCTCTGGAAGATCTACTGTTAAGGTAACTTCTTACGTAACTGTACTATCTTACTTCGAGAGGGTTCCTTCAGTAGGTCATTACATATAGGACACAGTCCCAAGCAGTCCCTCTAAAGACGGACTGAGAGAAACACAGGAGGAGGAACAAACTAAAGGCCAAAAAGGAACCAGCCTAGGACAGAAGGCCCTGCAGAACAGCAAGGACAAACCTGGCCCTTCGCCTAGAAGCAATGTCCAGACTGTAATGCTTAATATAAAAGGTATGGACGGAACTCCAGGTTGCTGCTGCACAGATCTCTGCTGAAGAAACATTACGGAAAAAGGCTGCAGATGCAGCCACGCCCCTAGTGGAATGAGCCTTGCCAGACCCCGGGCAAGGGTTTTTCATACTTCTGATAACAGAAGCGAATGCAGTTGGCTAGTCACTTAGAAAGGCACTGCCTAGAACCGGCTTTGCCCAAAGACTTGGGAGCAAAAGAAATAGAGAGCTGGTCATCCTTACTCGCCTCTTTGGTCCGGTAGTTATAGCACCGAAGGATATGGTGCACGTCCAATGTATGTAACGGAGCCTCACCTCTATTTGCTGGGGCTGGATAGTACACCGGAAGCTCTACTGACTGGTTCAGAGTGAGCTCCGATACCACTTAAGGAAGAAACTTAGATTGAGTCCTGAGGACCGCCCAGTCCTTGTGAAAAATAAGATATGGCTCCTTACAAACAAGAGCTTGAAGCTCGGAAATCCTCCGAGCAGAAGTAAAGGCAATCAAAAACAGTGCCTTCCAAGAAAGGTAGCGCATTTCACAGCTCATCGCTGGTTCAAAAGGAGGGAGAGTGAGCTTCTCCAACACAAAATTAAAATCCCAAGGTGGTGTAGGGCTGCAAATGGGGGTTTCAGATGGAGAATCCCTTTCAGAAAGGTTTTAGAGATCTCCAACTGGGCCACGGGTTTACCATCCACCAGCATGTGGTAAGCCAAAATGGCAGACAAATGAACCTTCAAGGAGGAATATGAGAGCCCTGAATCTGAAAGATGAAGCAGGTATTCCATTAACTGCGGGGCTTAACAAGTAAAGGGGTCCCAACCCCTGGATGCCACCCAAATAGAAAAACGCTTCCACTTCAAAGCGTAAGTGGATCTTGTGGAAGGCTTCCTGGCCTCCATGATAACCTAGGCAACTCTCGAAGAAACCCCAAAGCGAGAAATCGCTATGTCTGCAGGAGCCAAGCATGAAGATGCAGGGTCCTGAGCCCCGGGTGCACCAGCTGACCCTTTTCTTGGGTTATCAGGCCGTGTTTCAATGGAAGCAGAACTGGGGGTTCCCCTGACAACTGAAAAAGTGGGAACCAAATTTGTCTGGGCCACAGAGGAGCAATGAGAATCATTCGTGCTCGCTGTGCTTGAAGCTTGATGAGCACCCTCTGAAGAATGGGAAGGCGTACAAGAATCTCCCTGTCCAGGAGAGAGAGAACGCGTCGTGCCAGAAAGCACCATGATCTGGAACAAGTGAGCAAAAGCTGGGAAGTTTTACGTTGGATGGGGAGGTAAACAGGTTGAGTTCTGGTCGCCCCCATCTCCAGAATAGTGACACTGCCACTCCCTGATCTAGTTCCCATTCGTGCACGAAGGTGAACGATCTGCTTAAATTGTCTGCCAGGACGTTTTCCACTCCTGGAACAAGAACAGCTGTGAGAGACAGGTCGAACTGAACTGCCCAGCTCCACACTCTCATCGCTTCCCTGCAAAGGGGATAGGTGCGAATGCCTCCCTGCTTGTTGAGGTATCAGACGACAGAAGTGTTGTCCATCTGGATAAGCAGTAACCCCTTGGGAAGAACGGTCTGAAATGCTTGTAGAGCATACAGGACCACCCGCATCTCCAAAATGTTGATGTGCAGAGAGATCTCCGACCAGGATCAAAGGCCCTGTTGTCTGATGGTCCCCCAGATGAGCCCCCCAACCTAGATTGGAGGTGCCCGTGCTAAGGACTCCCGGGGGGCTAAGCCTCAAAACGGAAGGCCCAAGGACAGGTTCGCAGGATCCCTCCACCACAGAAGATCCCTCTGAAACGCAGAGGAAATGAGGACTGGCTGGTCCAAATGGTCCTGGAGCTGATCCCACTGAACCCTCAAGGACCACTGAGAGATTCTCATGTGAAGCTTCACAAGAGGAACCATGGAGATAGAGGCCGCCATCAAGCAGAGAAGATGAAGGCTCTGCCGTGGATCATATCCAGAATAGCTCCAATAAACTGAAGCCGTTCTGAAGGAGTCAAGGATGACTTGGGGACACTGACCGTAATCCCCAGTCTGGAAAACAGGTCCAGGGTAACTGAAAGGGCCTCCGAAAGGAATTCCCTGGACGGGGATGAAATCAGCCAGTCGTAGAGATGAGAAAAAACTGCTATGCCCTGTCATCTCAGTGCTGCAGCCACCACCTTTAGGCACTTGGTAAAAACCCTGGGTGCCGAGGAAAGGCCAAAGGGAAGAGCCTTGAACTGAAAGTGCTCCCCCTGGAATACAAACTGCAGGAAGTGGCAGTGACCTGGGAAAATCAGTATGTGCAGGTAAGCACCTGCATGTCCAGAGCACACAACCAGTGGCTCTCCTGTAACAGGGGCAGGAGGCTCTGGAGGGTTCACATCCTGAACATTTTGTACTCGACAAACAGGTTGAGCCTGCTGAGGTCGAGGACGGGTCTTGGGTCGTCCGTCTTTTTTGGAACTAGGAAAAAATGGGAGTAGAACCCCTGCCCTATTGCCTCCTTTGACAGCAGAACCTGAACTTCCTCCCTTACAAGAAGCACCTGGTCCCAGGTGAAGGCGGACCTTCGAAGAGAGTCAGGAGGTTGTTCCAGAAACTCCAAGGTGTGTCTGATGGACACTAACTGCGGGACCCACTTATCGGAGGTGATGTGCTGCCACTCCTGCACATGGCGGGCAAACCCCCCACCACCACCGGCTCCTCGCTCGCAGGCTAAGGAGGGGGTGGGGCCAGGGAGTTAGGAGGTGGCAGGTCGGGCTGGGGGAGGGCCACTATTCCGGCACTGAGTTTTGGAGGCAGGGGGTGTAGAAACCGTCCCTGTGGCCTTACGTTTACCCTGACAAAACTGGGTACGTCTACACTGCCTCCAGGTCCACTTCCGAAAGGGCTGCTGCGGCTGGGTACCTGGCTGGCTGTCCAATCAGTACATGCACCTCACAGACCTAAGAGCCTGGCCACATTCTTGGAGGATGGTGATAATGTCCTTGGTGTCCCCACCAAAGAGCACCGAGCCCTGAAAAGGGGCATCCTGAATGGCTGACTGAACCTCGTTGGCGAGGCCCGAGATGCGGAGCCAGGCATGCTGCCAAAGGGAGACAGCGGGCCGCCAAGGTTCGGGCCACCGAGTCGATGGAGTCGTAGGTGGCACGAAGAGCATGCTGGCAAGAAATCTTGGGACTGGTGAATGTCCTGGGCGAGCTCTTCCTTGAGTTCCGAATCCAGCACTGACTGGATTCGGTCCTCTAGCCTGGCTAGGGTTGCTATCTGGCGGGACACCATATGGGCTACATAGTTCAGGGACCGTAACGTGCACATAGCCGAGGAGAAAGCTTTCTTCTTGAACTGGTCAAACTGCTTCGACTCTTTGTCTGGAGGAGAAGAGCTCATGTGCTTGGGTACATTTGAGCTGTCCTGAGCAGCCAAAATGACAACAGATTCCACCTTGGAATGCCCAGACAAGAAAGGTGCCTCCCTAGGCACCCGGTAAGTCCTGTCCGCTCTTTTGGGAACAGTCGGAATGGAGTGGGGCAGTTGCCAGATGGTCGTGGAGAGGTCTGATCCACGGAGGAACTGGGATAGGGGACAAAGACTCCAGGTCCAAATGCTTAGCAAGCCTTTGCCGCATTGGGTCCTGTTCCTCAGACTCATAACATTTTTGGATGGACCTCAGCAGGTCCGAGAAATAAGGATCCTCTGGTGGAAATTTAGTCGAGGCCTTCCCTGGGACTGGGGATTCGTGACTTGACAATTCCCCTGACGATTCCGGCCCGGAGTCCAGATCGTCTCCTGCACCAAAATCCGGAAGAATAATCTCCGTATGGTCGGTTCCCTGAACGTGGACCGTGTCAGACTGAAAGTCCACGGGAGAAGAGGACCTAGGAGAGGAGTGAGGTTGAGGGAGTCTACTCTCCAGATCCATCACCAGCTCGACCCCGCACCTCCTTCCATCAGGACTGGATTACTATCCTGATGTCATGCTGAGGTGGAGGAGGGGGAGGTGGAGAAGGGGAATAGGCACAGGGAGGGGGGCAGTGGCACCCGTGGTATCCCTGGGAAGTATAGCCCGGGAATGAGCTGTACCCTGGGAAATGTCCCATGTTGTGCCAATCAGACAAAGGATCAGCCAGGGTATGGTCCAAAGTGTACCCAAAAGGGTAATGAAGGATATAGTGGGGTCTAGAAAAAACTCCGATGTCAGAGGAGCAGACGCTGGAGGAGCCCATGTCGAGCCAGTCGTTGTGTATATGGGCGTCTGGCCCGGCAATGGGATTGCAGATGCTGGAATCGCTGTCGACGTGACTGGCGGATCTGTCATCAAACATATCTGGCGTTGGATAGGCTGGCGGCGGGACCCATCGCAGGATGTCTCACGGACCTGGGGCAGACAGGTGGGTCCCAGCAAGGGAACGTCACACACAGTAGGAACCGGGTCCGACAGGGAGAATGATCTGGCACTCCTCCCAGGAACCTCCTGCTGGGGAGGGTGGACCTCCTGTTCGAGACCTCCGAAGGGGCAGGGTGCGACTCCTGGATTGTGCTCCACGTCCAGGGGACCGACGTTGCCTCCTTCTGAGATGGTGGGGTCTGAAGCTGGCGCTACTAGTGGGGAGGGGAGGAAGAGGGTCAGTCTTCCCCGGGCTCATCCGGACGTCGGGTGGGCCGATAGTCTTATCGTACACTGGAGCCAGGCGAGAAGGGGAGCAGCCCTTTCCTGACTTAGCTGCTCCGGCCATGCGGGACCTTGAGGGGCAGGGAACTGTCCATCGGCCGCCGTGCGGTCCCCACAGGAGCGACTTAGCGGCAGGAGAAGAGTGGTCCCTGGGGAGCCGGGGTCAGACTTACCTGCTGAGAGAACCGGGAGCAAAGAGGTTCCCTTGGAGTCCCCAGACGCTGCCTGGATGACTAACTGCAGGCAGCGGGGAAGAGGCCTCGTTGGAAGTAGGCCTAGAAGTTTCGGCCCTGGAACCCTTAGGCTGATGTTCCCCCGCTCCTGGTGTTTTTCCTTCTTCTTGTGCTTTGAAGGGAAGGCCGAAGAAGGAGAAGCAGAATCCTGAATTTTTTCCATCTGTTATTCCAAGGAGGCTAAATGAGGTTTTGAAAGATGGTCCTCTAGAGCCTGCTGCCTCCGTTTCCGGGTGGCCTGGTTAAATGGTTGGCAATCTGGGCAAGTGGCCACGGGATGGTCTGGGCCTAGACAGATGAAAAAATTACTCACCTTAGTAATTATGTTTCTTCTAATGGAGTCTTGCTCTAGTCTGACTATTGCAGTTAGCCCCAGGACTCAAACTGCCCCGGAGAGAAGGGAGTTAATTTTCTATGCGAAGCATAGAACGTTGAGCTCGAGCTCGGTTCAGACCTCTGTCTGCTGCACTTAGAAGCACAACCATCAGATTCTTACGTGATAATACTAACTACTATGTGGAAATTGTAAAATTTTTACTAGCCAAATGGCAACCAAATATTTTGGATCCCCAAAAGATTCAAGTCAAGAAATCCAAAATCAAAAACCAGGTAGTGAACAAATTAAGACTGTTAAATTAATAATATAACCCACTCTCCCCCCCCCAAAAGGAGGGAATGCCAAATGCACCCCTGGGGTGCAACACTGCACCTGCCAGCCCACTTCCCAAAAACAGGTTCTGAGTGGGGAGGCAGGGAGGGAGGTCAGAATACAGCAAGACTCCATTAGAAGAAACATAATTACTAAGGTGAGTAATTTTTACTTCAAACCACATGAAGTCTTGCTGTATTCTGACTATTGCAGACTACCAAGCAGTACCTCCATGGAGGAGGGAATCAAACCTACCTTGGGAATAGGCTCTGCAGTACTGCTGTTCCAAACCAAGCATCACTCCTAGCCTGGATGACCAGGGAGTAATGTTTGGTAAATGTATGGACTATTTTCCAGGTGGAAGCTTTACATATCTCTAACAAAGAAATATCCCTGGCCGCAGCCAGGGAAGCAGTTGTACCTCTAGTCGAATGAGCCCGCAGACCTGAGGGAGATATTTTGCCTAGCTTCTCATAGCAGAACTGAATACAAGAGACAATCCACCTGGCAATAGTTCTCTTAGTGGCAGGTTTGCCTTTCCCCACTGCCCCATAAGTGAGAAACAACTGGAGGGAGTCAAACCTGTGAGCTTTAGTACGCTCAATGTAGTAACTAAGGGCTTTTTTAACATTCAAAATGTGTAAACTTATTTCTACTGAAGAAGAATGATCAGTGAAGAACACAGAGAGAAACATAGATTGGTTCAGATGAAAATCTGAAACCACTTTAGGTAAAAACCTCCTGTTAGTTCTAAGGACCACCTTATCTCTATGGAATGAGATAAAATCAGGCTCCACTGACAGAGCTTGCAATTCACTGATACGCCTGGCAGAGGTAACAGCTACCAGGAACACAGTTTTCCAAGTCAAGTACTTAAACTTTGCTGAAGACAAAGGCTCAAAAGAGGGTTGCACAAGCTGAGCAATTCAAACATTAAGATCCCAAGCAGGGGCAGGATCCCTAAGGGGGGATTGGTATGAAGCAATCCCTTGAAAATTTGACAGAATACAGGGTGAGATGACAGTGAGGACGGCTTTCCCACTGACAGAAAAGCAGAAACAGCTGACAAATGTACTTTGAGAGTAGCAGGTCTGAGGCCTAGGCCATTAAGATGAACCATATAATCCAGAACTGCAGGCAATTCAGCAGTGTCTGGGAATATATGCTTCTTGGAACACCAAATGCTGAATCTTTTCCATTTGGAGTTATAAGTTTTTCCGGTGGCAGGCTTTCGAGAGGCTTTGAGAATATCCAGAACCCCTTGGGAGAGATGCAAATCTGCATATTCTAACTCTTCAAAAGCCATGCCTTGAGATTGAGAGACCGAAGACTAGGGTACCAAATCCTCCCCTGGGAGGAGGTTAACAGGTTGTAATTCCCGGGAAGAGACAGGGTAAGATTGACTGCTAGGGACAGCAACAGGGGGTACCAAGGCTGCCTGGCCCAGTCTGGAGCAATCAGAATCACTTTGCAGGGCTGTGACCTTATCTTGACCAGAACCTTGAATAGTAGAGGAAAAGGAGGGAAGACGTATAGAAATTTCCCCTCCCAGTTCAAGATCAGAGCATCCAGAGGGACTAAGCCCAAAGACTGGGGGTCTGCAACAAAACAGAGGAAGTTGGTGATTGTCTGGGGCTGCAAAGAGATCTCTCTCTGGAGTGCCCCACCTTGATAAAATCACTTTCAACACCAGAGGGTCCAGGAACCATTCGTGATGGCCCTGGGAGATCCTGCTCAATGCATCTGCTAGCACACTGTCCTTCCCTGGAAGGTGGACTGCTATCAGAGAGGTCTGCAGAGAATAAGCTAGGGACCACAATTTCATGGCTCCCATGCACAAGGCCGTGGACTGAGTGCCTCCCTGCTGGTTGATGTACCACATGGTGGTGGTGGTGTGTGTCCTGACCTGAACCACCTTGTTCTGCACAGACTGAGAGAAAGCTTGCAAGGCCAGAAAGACCGCCCTCAATTCCAAGAGATTGATATGAAGAAGGGATTCCTGAGGGGACCATAGTCCCTGGGCTGTGAGAGCCCCCAGATGGGCTCCCGACCCCAACAGAGAAGCATCCGTGGTTAAGACCACTGAGTGATGAATGGCACTCCTTGTCTGAGGTTGCCCTGATCCTGCCACCACTGGAGAGCCTGGATCAGAGTCTGAGTCACTGGAACTAGTTTGGTTAGAGAATCTTCCTTCTGAGACCAAAAGGCCCTCAGATGAAACTGAATGTCCCTCATCTGAAATCTGGCCCCTTGGACCACTGCTGCAGAAGCTGCCATGTGGCCCAGAAGTTGAAGGAAGTGCCTTGCTGGCCGAGAGACCAGAAGGTGGAATGAAGAAGCCAGCTCTACAATAGCCCTTGCCCTTTCCAGGGGAAGAAAAACTCTTGCTTTGACTGTATCCAACTCTGCACCTATGAAGGTGAGGAGCTGTACAGGTTCGAGAACTGATTTGGGAAGACTGAGAAGGAATCCTAGGGAAGTGAGCACTTGCTGAGTCACTAGCAGGTCTGACTTGACTTGGTCTGGGGACTGACCCACGATGAGCCAGTCATCCAGGTATGGAAATATGGAAATATTCTTCCTTCTTAAAAAGGCCACTACTACTGCTAGGCCTTTTGTGAATACCCTTGGAGCCGATGTCAGGCCGAAGGGCATAGCTTTGAACTGATAATGACCTGAAGGCAATTTGAACCTGAAGTACTTTCTGTGGGAGCACCTGATGGGAATGTGAAAGTAGGCATCTTTGAAATCCAGGGAGGCTAGCCAGTCCCCTGGCCTTAGAGAGGGAAGGAGTATTCCCAGAGTCACCATTCTGAATTTTGGTTTTAAAAGATCAATCAAATCTTTATCCAGGCGATCACCATTTGAGCAAGCTCATTTACAAGGACCTGCTGTTGGCAGATGTTTGTTCAGGTATCTTTAGTCTAGGATGGGTCACCACTCCCCTGTCTTTTTTGGGGTAAGGAAGTACCTGGAGTACAGACCTTTGCCCCTGTGCAATGTAGGAACTCTCTCTACAGCCTTTAGAGCCAGTAGAGATGAAACTTCTGCCTGTAAGGCAATGGTTTTGGAAATGCTTGCAGGTGGAAAAGATCTGGCCCTCAGCTTTGGAAATTTCTTGAAGCTGAGAAACCAGCCCCTGGCTTATCACCTCCAGGACCTACTTGTCTGAGGTAACAGACATCCAGTCCTGGACGAAGTAAGCCAGCCTGCCTCCTACAGGAATGGGGGGGGGGGCGGTGTCGAACCGGGCTGACACATCAGGGTGTCTGCTTGACAGGAGCCTTAGGTTGAGGGGTGGATGTAGCCCTGCTCATCCCCCTTCTGCCTCTCCCTCTGAAGAACCCCCTCTGAGGAAAAGAAGAGACCTATGCTTGGTAGAAAGGCCTAAGAAAAGGCCTGCCCCAAGCTTGCTGCCTTTGAGGAGTTGCTGCCTTTCCTTGGCCTGTGCACTCCCATAGGTGGTCCTATACTCATCCATCTTTTTCATGTAATTCTCTGTCTGCTCCCCAAAACAGAGAATTACCCACCAAAGGGAAATCCATGGCCTTAGCCTGGGTGTCCTGTGAGAGACTAGTACGTCTGAGCCAAACCATTCTCCGAACAGCCAGAGATGTAGCCATGACTCTAGATGACACATCACTGGAGTCCACAGCAGCATGAAACTGTACCTTAGATGCCTAAATCCCATCTGCAGCCACCCCCTCCAGCTCAGAGGCTAGCTGGGGGGAGGCCTGCTTAGCCAGTGCCCATACAGTGTCTCACCTGGACTTCTGGTACCTGGCTGCATAGGCCATATAATTAGCCTGCCTGTGTCCCAAGGTGGATGCCATGTACTGTTTCTTTGCTATTGCATCCAGCTTCCCAAAGTCTTTATCTTGGGGGGTATGAGCCAAGGGTATATTAGCCTTAATCACAGGCTGCAGCCTGCAAAACCCCAACATGGCTGCATTGTTGATACAAGTACTCTGTACCTGAACCTGATAAGGTATACCTTTTTTCCCATCCTTCTGTCGACAGGAGGTACAGAATTTGGAGTTTTTAAAATCTTTTGTGTCTGTTTCCCAAAAGACTTATGAAGGGGAATAGACAGTCTCTTGGACTCTGGGATGTCCATCATCTCCACATAATCAAGTTCCTCTTGTTCCTCCACGGCTTCCTCCACCGGGAGCTGGAGGGTTTCTGCCACTTTCCTGTAAAACATGTACTGGGAAGGGGACTCAGAAAGCCTAGGAGGGGAAACACCGGAAGGCCTGTCTGGGGAGATGTCCGGTTCAGTGTGCTCATCCAGACCTTCCCCACCATCGTCATCATCATAATCTTCACCCCCCTCCAAATATGGTTCATAAAAATCTTCAGAGGCATAACCTTGAACCAGAGGAACCGTCCGAACAGAGTGTCTGTTAGAAGGCGCTGGATCCAACGGAACCGGGCGAAGCAATTCTACAATCCTTATTGCTTTGGGAATTTCTTCAGCGGTCGGAAAATGGGTCTCAATCCGATCCGGCCGATTTTCCTTTTCTTTGTCTTTTTGTAGGAACTGATCCCTCAGGATCGGCTCTCCTCTTGCCCGAAGAAGTATCGCCCTGGTCAGAGGGCACTCCCTCAGGTTTGGTCAGAACTGAACCGGGCTGGCCATCTGGGTCAGTGGACTTCACGGCCTCTCTATCCCTAAGACTACCTAATCTTTTTTCCAGGGTAGACTTAGGGAAATTCTTTTTTTTTTTTTTTTACAGATTTGGTAGTCTGAATCAAGGTGGTCAAACCCCAGACAATAAACACAGGTGGTGCGGGGATCAGCCTTAGCAAAGACCTCCCCACACACACACACACTGCAGTGTTGAAACCCAGTGGGTACGGTTTTTCTTTTGGGTTTCTCAGACATAGTCATCCTAACCACAAACTTACCCTTTTTATGGCAAACAACCAGACAAGACACCCTTATCAGTTTCTAACCGTGTCATGGGTATTGGAAAAAAACACAAGAAAATGCTTTTTTGTTTTTAAAAACCGATAAGGACTGGTAACCACACTCTAAGTTTAGAAACAAAGACAGAAGATGTAATTCACTAAACGGCTGGTTCAGCCAAACTGGTCGAAAATCAATTTTTACAATTTCCACAAGTTCACTATGTCTAGTTCACTACCTAGTACTTACTGTACCACAGACAAAGATCTGAACCGAAACTTGCGAAAAAATAATCTGTAAAACCGAAGACTTTAACCGACTTTCGAACTGCGAGCAAAGGTGAAATCTCCAGAGCCACTGTTCAGTTAGGCGGAGTAAAGAATCTGACGGTTGTGCTTCTAAGTGCAGCAGACAGAGGTTTGAACCGAGCTTGAGCTCAATGTTCTATGCACTGCACAGAAAATTAACCCTCTTCTCTCTGGGGCAGTTTGAGTGCTGGGGCTAACTGCAACAGTGAGAATACAGCAAGATTTCATGTGGTTTGAAGACACACCATCAGTGACCGTCCTTATGCGGAATCTGGGTGCCAAAGTATTCACACTTCTTTTTTGGTGTCAGAGACAACACAGAAGCATTGGAAAACTAGAGAAATCGAAAGTTTGAGAAAAAAGAAGCAGCAAAAACCGGTGATCGCTGTAGTGAGTCTACCGAAGGAAGCTGCACGAGGCGACGTCAGGAAAGAACTGGAGGGTGGGCGTGGGACCGCCCACTATATAGGATCACGCTGACATCGTCATGTGATGTCCGGTGGGCGGTCCCCCGTTGGGCGATGCTGGAAAAGTCTGCTGTTGGGTCCTGACACCGGGTGGCTCTAGTCCTACATGTAATGACCTACTGAAGGAACCCTCTCAAAGTAAGATATGAAAATCACGTACCAACCGTAATTATGATCTTTCTGTGTATCTTCACCATTCATCACAGATGGGTTATCTGGCTGGAGGTCAGGACATGGAGCTCTTTTTTTTTTAAAAGGGTGGTGAGCCCGACACCGTCACGCGCCGCCCTAGAGGCCGGCGTACTGCGTGGCGCTCGAGGGTTGGCCGTTAGGCTGTGTCGACTCCACCTGCCTGCCAGTTCTGAGTTGCCGGAGAAGTAAGAGGAAGGAATAGAGGGTGGGACAAGAGAGTCCAAGGGACAGAAAAAGGAAAGGATGACTGAACTAAATAGAGAGAAATAACGACTGAGAGGACAGCAAAGAAGAGGTTAGACTAAGGGGATTGGGTAGGGGCCCCAATCTCTGGAAGCGGAAGAAGGGAAGGGTAGGGAGGGGAAAGAATTTAGGAGAGAGGGAGAGGTATTAAGGTATCCGAGACCCTTATCTGTCACCAGATTGTATAGGAACTGCAAGGAGTAGCAAAGCTGACTGCCAGAATTCAAGGCACAGAATAACTGGCAAATACCCCAGAAGCAGTCTCAGCTATTCTGGAGGAAGGACAGGGTACAGGGATTTAGTACTCTCTCAGGAAAAGATGTTTGGTGAAAAAGTTTTTTTTTTTTAAGGAGAAATAGTTGGATGGAAACTAGGAGGAGAACAGAAGGAGGGCAACTACCAACTCCCACCCCATCGAGGTGGAGACAAAGTAGTAGAGAAGGAGTGCCGCTCGAGCTGTCTACTCTCATTGGAAAACACCCCCCCTGTGTGTCCCCACTTTACCCCGCTCCTAAGGAGGAGAGGGGGGGTCACAGAGAGGGAGGAGGACCCAGAGACTGAGGCCCCAGGGGGATGGTGGGTGTGTTGTGATGAATGGTGAAGATACACAGAAAGATCATAATTATGGCAGACACGTAATTTTCATATCTTATCTGTGTCAATCTTCACCATTCATCACAGATGGGTGAGTACCAAGCCCCCCCGAAGGGGGTTGTTTCTTTACACCCTAAGGGACAAAGCCCCTTAGCCTCAGTGGGTGACACACTAAGGGGGACCTTCAGGGACTGGAGAGCCGAGTGGGGAGAGAGAGAGACTGAGTTCCCGGAGGAGAGGAGTTGCCCGACAAGCGCCCGTCTCACTCTGACGGAGAAAAGGTGGGTTCCTGGTGGGCGGAGCTAATCACCCCTCACCCGGGCCAAGGGTGACAACCGGAAAGAGCGAGCCATGCCGATCGCCTAGTGCAGATCGCTGTCCCCACGACCCTGGTAGCTACCTCGTTGGCGCCATAAGATGCCCGCTGGTGCCTTGCCAGCGCCAGGCCACGTGCAGAGAGTGCGATGGCTTGTCTGGTTTGCTCCGAGTCAGGCAATGAGGCTAGGAGTTGACCTAGCCTGGACCACAAGAACCTGTTGTAGGCTGCATAGTGGGCCTGATGAGCAGAAATAGAGAGGAGTAACCCTGCCGAGTAGAAGGTCCTCCTCGCCCAAAAATCAAAATCCAAGGAATCTTGATCTGGGGGCGGTCACGGTGAAGGCACAGAAGCCCATCAGAAGTATCCAAGTCGTCAAACCAGACTGTGGATGAGGCATGGAACCTGGAGACTCCAGGGTGCTAATACCTCTGGCTGAGATCCCTGGGCAGGAACTCGGAGAAGGGCCTCTGCTGACACCATGGCCCAGCTCCCAAGGGGCCCGGCCAGGCGGCACCACAAGGGTGGCCTCACCAAAATCGCCTAGAAAGGTGTGTGCCACGTGTTCAGGATTGCTGATAGTGGAGGGTGAAAGGTGCAAATCCTCCAACATCCTCACAAGGAAACGCTGATACTCCGAGAGATCAGCAGCTGGAGAGATGTGGACAGAAGGTTCCTCTCCCCCTGAAGAGGGGGATGAGGAGCTGGAGGTCACCATATGCTCAGAGGGTGGCTGCATGGGGGGAGGTTGAAAAACCTGGCTGTCCATTGCCCTAACGTAAGCAGGGAACCGGGCAGCCACCGCTCTGAACTGCTCCCAGGTGAAAGGGCCGCTAGGACAGAGGATGCCTGGAAGCGCAGGAGAATGTGGCAGAGGGTTGGGGGCAGAGCCGAGAAAAGAAGTTGGCTGACCTCTGCCAGGGCTAGGGAGCAGACCGTGAGCACCCGAGGAAGGTGCCCCGGAAGACCCCACAGCTGACAGCTGCACAACCACATTGGTACTGCCTTGGCTGCGCCCAGAAGAATCCTCCCACTGAGGCGACCGGGGCCGTAAGGGTCCAGAAGGACGGTCCCCTGCCTCAAAAGAATGGTACTCCCTCAAAGAACCCGAGGGGGAAGAGTGAAAATCTGCATTACGGCTCCTTCCAGGGCCCGGGTAGACCCCAGAAAAAGGCTGACGCGCCGATCCGACACCCCTCGACCCCTCAGAGTCCGAAAGAGTCCTCCTCCTCCTCGACAGTGCCAGCCTAGGTAGCTGGCATCTCTGGGCAGCCCCCGAAGGGGAGACCCAGGGAGCAGTACCCTCCACCCCTGCAGGCATCTCGATGGGCCCCAAAGTTGGGCGATCAAGACACACCACTGGAGGGGGAACCACAACCAAGGGATCGATGAAACCCCCAAGACCAGGCTGCAGAGCTATGGTGGCATGCACCACTGCCTGCTGGTCAGCACCACTGACCCTAGTCTGGGGGGGCCACCGACCTCTCCTCAGGAGGGGGCTGGCTCCGACTTGTCGACGAGACCACTGTGCTGCCCACGTCCACAGCCAATCCCAAGGGTTGCGACTGCCGTCCGACTCGGGAGCTCTCGACTCGAAGCTCTGAAACCAAACCGTGGGAGGCGGGCAGAATTGTCCTGCCACCGGGCCGGAAGCCACCGTTGTGCCGAGTCGGTGCCAGTGCCCTCCGCAACCCCGTGAGCAGGATCTGCAGAAGGCACGGCCCCAGCCCGAGCCAGAGGTCCAATGTCAGGGCCAGTCGTGGCACCATCCGATCCATCGGCACGGGAGGCGGTACCAGGACAGGGGCAGGCGCCGACAGCAGATCGGCGGCACCCTCGGGCGCTGCCGCCCGGCTCTGGCGCCGCCCGAGCATGGACGGTCCATGGATGGCACCGACAGGAGAAGTCGAAGGCCTGGCGCCCGAGCCCCAAGGACATGGTGCCGTGCTCAGCCTTGGCACCGAGGCGAGACATGGCGGTGGGCGACATTGGATCTGGTCCCGCAGTAGCCGCTGAACAGTGTCGACCGAGCCACGGTGCCGAGCGGCAGTGGCGCCTTCCGGCCAGGAGCGATACTGGGGGAGCCTTGCGAAGAAGCAATTGGTGGCGGCGTTCCATCCCGCTGGAGCCTCGGCAATGGCCAGGCTACAGCAGTCGAGGCCCTCCTCCTCGGTCCAGAGAACCAGGAGGGGGACCCGGAGGAAAGGCCGGAGCGGCTTGCCCGGCCAGTAAAGAACCCTACCCCGAAAGTTGGCGGAGCTCGCCCCACTTTCCACATGTGCTGTTCAAGGACCCGGCAGTCCATGGAGAAGCAGGCGTCGCACGAGTCCATGTCATGAAGCGGGCCAAGACACGCAAGACACCGGTCGTGCTGGTCGGTGATGGAGAATTTTCGGCCGCATGGGCACCGTCGCATGGGGGGCCGACCTGTCTTCGAAGACTTCTTGCTCTCCGACCAAGACATGACCTACGGAAAAAAACACCAAAACAGACTCGATGTTGCAAAATTCAAACAATCAGGAAAGATCTTACCGGGCGATGTCGACTGGAGGCAGAAAACAGAACCGGCAGGTAACTGACGGACTTAACGCCGAAGGCGAAGAATGCAAACAGGCCTAAAATCTTCTTGAAGCTTCCCACGAGGCAACCTCGGCGGGCGGGAGGCGAAGAACTGGCAGGCAGGCGGTCGACACAGCCTAACGGCCAACCCTCGGCGCCACGCACGCCGGCCCCGAGAGAGCGCGCTGACGTGTGTCGGCCCACCACCCTTAAAAAAGCTCCAAGGGTCCTGACCTCTGGCCAGATAACCCATCTGTGATGAATGGTGAAGATTGACACAGATAAGATCAACAATTTCCAAGAAAGAAAGTGTAGGCCACAAGTCCCAGCTAGCTCAAAAAGAGCTAAAGTACGTTTTTCCAACACACAATTCAGGTCCCAAGCTGGTATTGGATTAAAGACAGAAGACTTTGAGTACAAAATGCCTCTTAAAAATGTATAGGCCACCTCCAGCTGGGCCAACGTACGACCTTCAATAGGTACATGTAAAGCTGAGATAGCAGCCAAGCGTACTGAGAAAATATTGCAGACCTAAATTTGACAAGAACAGTAGATACTGTAGAACCTGATTAATTGGACAGGTAAAAGGGTCTAAGTGGTGAGAAGCGGCCCATAAAGCAAACTGTTTCCACTTCATGGAATAAGTGGGCCCCTTGGAAAGGGAAGGCAATCACCCTATGCCAGGCCAAGGGTGACAACCCCGATAGGCGAAGCAACGATGTCTGCCGAATGTAGACTGCAGTTCTTGCCAGTCTGGAGGCCACCTCATTGGCGTCATAAAACGCTCTTGCCTGGTGTGTCGCCAGCTCCAGACCACGGGCAGAAAGGCTAATGACTTGCATGGTTGCCTCCAAATCAGGCATAGATGCCAGGAATTGGCCCAGCATCGTCCACAGGTGCCTAGCGTAGGCAGCCTGATGGGCCTGGTGCAATGCAACACACAAAAGGAGGGGTGCCGCGGAGAAGACCCTACAACCCCCAAAGGTCAAACTCAGCAGAGTCTGACTCTGTGGGGTGGTCGTGCTTTGGGCGACAGTGCCCAGAAGGAGTATTCAGGAGCTCCAGTCCCAAGAAGGGGTGGGGCATAGCACCTGGTGACCCCAGGGGTACGCAATACCTGCACTGGCAGTCCCTAGGAGCTGGAGATGGGGTAGAGGGATGCTGCCAGATCCAGTGCGACGCTTCCACAAAGGGGACAGGCCATGGAGGAACAAACAAATGGCCGGCACTGAACTCTCCAAGGAAGGCACGTGTTGCATGGTCAGGACTGCGTGCAGCAAAATGGGCCAAATGGAGCTCCTCCAATATCCCCGACAGGAACTGCTGATAGCTAGGGAGATCAGCATTGGAGGAGAGATGGATGGAGGAGGTCTCTTTCTTTGGGCAGGAAGACAAGGAGCACGACTCAGAGCTTGTTGCAGTTGGAGGCTCTGGTCAAAAGATGACTTCATCCATTGTGCTAACATAACTGGGGTTGGGGGGGGGGGAGAGAAACGCAGCTGCTAATAGCTCTGAATTGTTCCCAGGTCATGGGTCCATAGGACCAAAGAGGCCTGGAAGACAGTGGGGAGGAGGCAGGGGGTAATGGAGGAAGGAGATCTCTGGCTGAGCAGAGCTGACCCTCTGCTATGGCTACGGCAATGTGCAGGGGGCCCTCCCGCCCACCGGACTGGGGCTACCATGGTGGTGCCCTTGGGGAGAATCCCTCAAATGTGTGGTGAACGGAGCCATACAGGTCCTTGTGGGCGGCCCCATATCCCACCAACTGCAGACCCTCTCAAGGATGAAGGGGTGTGACAGGGTTGAATAGGACCCTGTCCCAGTTGTTATGGAGAGTTTGAATGCAGGGATCTGTTCTGTTCTTTCCTTTCCTTTTCCGTCTCGTCTGTCTGGTTGCGCAACCACATTTTCTTGTGAGACTTAGGACTTGATCATCCAGACAGCCTCGCAATTCTTTTCCTCTCACGGTCTCTCAATCTTCCCTTGCTGTTTCTGTCTTTTCCTCTCTTGCATATCTACTGGTATAAAAATATATGCAAATCATTAGGTGGAAATGTAACTGATATTGGGATCCCTTTGTTTAGAAATGACATAGTGGTACTGCTGACGTGTATATAATTATAGTTTGAAATAATTGCAAAAAGCAATTGGGAGCTCAAGGGGTTAACTGCGAGCAGTTTTTAAGCCCTTTTTCAGAAACTGTGGAGAACAGGCATCCGTTCTGGGATGCTGTGGTCTTGCTGCACCTGCCTGAAATTTTCAAGAACATTTTAGAAAAAAAAAACAGGATGCTTGTTAAGGAGGGGGGTTGCAAAGACTTAGAGAGAGCTACAACGTTTTGGGACACACAGAGATTGAAGAAAAGCTCAGATGGATCTTCTCTGTTTATTCTGCCTTTCTAAATAATTATACTGAACAATGTTTTTTTATATGTTACTGCTAGTACTAATACACACTTTTTGCAAATTCTACAACTGCTCTTGTGTTTTCCTATGCTTTCTGACCTGTGCCTCGATGACAAGGGGCCATGAGGGAAGGGTCAGTACTCCTGCTCCTCCCGGGGCCACCAGCTGCCCTGTGAAGGATCGTCCGTAGCCCCTCGACCTCCCTGCCTGCACCCCCCTCAAAGATGGACCTGCTCCTCGTGGGAACCTCAAAGCCTGGGGTCTGAAGGCCCGAGGCATCACCCGCACCCACAGAAGTGCTGGAAACCACCCCAGGCCCTGACCCAGCACCGGTGTCTGAAATGGCACCGCCACTGGACCAGACACCGGAATTAAAACCGGACCCAGAACTGGCGCCTACCTCCCCACCGGCCCTGGCAACATCCCAGGCACAGACTAAGGCACCGTAAACAGCGCTAGCAACTTGCGCAGCACTGGACTCAACCCCAGCATTGCAAGTGGCACTGGAATCTTCCACGGCACCAGCTGCGGCACTGACCCTGGTGCCATCCGCGGCACCGCCCGTGGTGCCAACTTGAGGGGGAGTGGCCATGGTCATAGCAGAAGACTCTAGAGGCCAGAAATCCCGGAGCTGGGAAGAAGAGAGCCCTGGAGCTCCAAAGAGTCAGGCTGCCAGTCAGAATTATCCCGGTTCTCACCCGAAGAGGAAGTGACCCGGGAGCTCACCAAAGTGGCTACCCCCGAGACTCTCCCACTTTCAGCGCCACAAACAGCACCGAAGGGAGACCCAGCACCGTCCTGCTCACAAACACTGGAGGTGGTGTTGGGAGCCGAAACAGTGTCGGAAGGTGGCACCTAGGGCACCATTGGCTCGGTTGACCGTACAGCTGTGACCACGACACCGGGGGGTGTCCAGACTTCTGAGGATGCACCTGATTGTGAGGGGTGCTGAGCCAACCCCAACCCCCCCTCGGAGACAACTGTTCACTGACCCCTCTTGCAGGCCTCGGAAAGATCAGAATCAGAGGCCTGCACCACCTCAGTAAGAAGGGCCCAAAGTGGCGTCCCGGGACCAACGCAGCCCTCCGAAGGTGGGAGGAGCCCAATCCACCTTCACTGCGCTACTCAAGGACCCAGCAGTCCATGGAGAAACAAGTGCCGCAGTTCACATCATGACTAGAACCCAGGCAGGATAAACCATGACTATGGTGTCGAGTAGTGGTGGTGGTAGAACTTCGGCAGTCTTATTAAAACATGGTGAACTATGCAGCTCAAAATGGCTTCAACTCCCACAGAATGATGCACACTCGACAGCGGGAAAAGAAGAACTGAGGTGAAGGAGGGGTAGGCGTCTGTTACTGGCCAATCCGCGAGCGCCACATAATACGTTTATTTCGAGAGCAGCACCGACCTCAATGCTGGCCCCTCCTCCAAGAGAAAGCTTTAGCTAAAAAGCTTCCTGCAGGGTTCTAGCACATCTGGCTTGAACCCACCAGTGATGAATGGTGAAGACTGATGCAGGTAAGATCTGAGGTGTTTTGGTGCCTTTGATCTGTCATGGGCAGCATTTATAACCACATAGTCAGCTTCAGGTTGGCTTGCAAAGAAAGGCCTACCTGAGAGGGTCATATACATTTTATCTGTCATTCTAGGTATGGCAAGACTTACATTAGAACTATGCCAGGCAGTAAAGGTGGCATCCTCCAGGGCAGGGAGGAGAGGTGGAATTACAATGGAGGGGGTCTGGTAGCTCCTAGAAGTCTATCAGGTTCTTCTTGGTTGTCTCCTGGCTCCTCAAAATCAAATCCCATGGCAGCTTGAAGTTGCTGCATCATCGTTATGAAAGATGGGTCCTCAGGAGGGGATCTGGGATGTAAATCACCGAACTCTTCGCTGTAGGTGAAAACTGTGTAACTAGTCCTCTCATAGGGACTTTCCACATACTCTTCAGCCTCCACCTCATTATCGTGTACCATGAGGTCAGGACTATGTTCTAGGTTGTCGTCCATCTGGTTGATGGGACAAACGGGGTACACTGGTAAAGTTGTGGCGCTAGAGACAGTATGACCTTGATAGGCATTGGTGTGAGTGTTTGAATGAGACTCCCCAGTCGATGGAGCTCCTGCTGCAGGAGGTGGAGGCAAAAACTGTTTTAGTATGTCCGCAAAGGACGACAGGAAGGCATGCACATTGGTGCCGGTGTATTCAATGGGAGCATCGGAGGAAGTCGAGGGGGAGGCAAGGCTCCCGGCGTCGATGACGACACATCAGCTGTAGTAGGTGTGATGCCACCTGTAGTCTGCCCTGACCTGGAAGCTAGGTCGGCGGCCTGGGCGGCTAGCGGTGTCGTTGCCAAAGTGGTCGACAATGATGAAATGATCAGAGCCACATGGTGGGGTGACTGAAAGTGAACCAGGGAACTTTTGTCTTTCTCTCTCTCCCTCTTCTGGTGCTTATGTTTGTGGACCCGGATGTTTTTTCCTGGCATTTTGAAGATTTGGATCCTGAGGAATGAACCAGCAATGCAGTGGAGCTCTTTTGCTGCAGCTTCTTCTTCATTCATGCTACCTGCTGCTTAAGTAGGTGTGTTTCTAGAGCACCTTTTCAGTGTCACTGGGTCGCTGTATTGAATCTGTTGCAGATTGGGGATGCCTGAATGTTATGGTCTGGACTGAGGCAGCACACGCAGACATTGTGCGAATCTCCAGAGAATATTTTCTCACCACACTCGCAATAGCAGAACTGCTTCAACGACTCTTTAGTCGACAAACACATCATTGAGGATCACTTGAGACAGTGATAACGCAACTATGGCGAGGAAAAAAACGTTTCCGTGCACAGTCCATCAAGAATGGTCGAGGACGGTGAAAAAAAATGAGGAGGGAAGGGGCTGCCCATGTTTATATGGGAGAGCCGCTGTCTGATGTTGTCATGGGTGGCCCCTGGTGGACTGCTTGCAAAAGTTTCCATGTGGTCCTAGTGCCTGGCGGCTTACAGTTCCACAGGTGTGGCCAGATGAAAGACATATCCTCAAAAGAAGATCTTCTATCAGACTTACCGTAGTTTCTTTTTCTGTTAGCGCCAACGTTGTCAATGGGTATTCTTTACAAACACTTGTAAAGAATACCCATTGACAATGTGCAGCAAAACAAAGTTGCATTGCCAGTTTCTTGTGCTACGTTACATATTGCACTTTATATTTAAGTGCCACTATTAATGGTCTCTAAATACATACTGATGTTATCCCACTCCTCCCCAGAACACACCTGAAACAAGATTTCGTATGTACAATATTGGTTTTCTCCTAGATTAAATAACTTAGTAAATAATAAATGTATTATAGTTATAAGGAGATACACTAGAAGAAGACAGAGGTATGATCTACACACTGTTTGGGGGGTCCTTTTCCTGCAGTGGGGGGGGGAAGAAAAGATATGGGGTTCACAAGAGACAAGGGACTAAAATATGACAAGCAGTGTGTGACTGCTGTGAAGAAGGCTGGAAGAACACTGGGGGGGTGCATATTGGGGGGAGGCCAGCAGGGCAGGGGAAGTAATACTACCACTACTAGACCCTGGTCAAGCTCAGCCTGGTGCACTGCGTAAGTGATGGGCTCCCCATTACAAAAGGACACCGAGGAAGTAGAGGAGGTGACATACGGGGACACCCAAATGATCAGGAGCATAGGGGATAAAAGCTCTTGTATGAGGAGACTGGAGGTCCTTTACATATTCACCTTGAAGAAAAGGAGGCAAACCGAGGACAAGATCTCATTCTTCCGCATAATTAAGGACATCGACAAGGTCAGATGGACAGAAAAAATAGGTTATGCACTTGTTTGTAACAGTAGTTCTAGGAGTGGTATATGGTCCACGCCCACACTCTGGCAATTCCAGTGTAACAGTCTGATTTGCCAGACATCTTTAAGCTAAGCTCCTCCCACCACCCCAATGGTATGACCCCAACTCCGCCTTGTAATGTCAGATCTTGCATGCTGGAAGCAGAGATCTGTGTGCCACTGCCTTGAGCACACCAGGTGGATTGCATGAATGTGAACCATACATCATTCCTACAAAGTACAGTTACGTAAGAACTTACCGTAACAATAGATCTTCGAGAAGAGCTCTTGCAGCAGGCCACACCATAAGGACTATGCCGCCAGGCACTAGGACCCCACGGAAACATTCTAGCTAGCAGGACCGCCTCCGACGTCCACCAATGGTATAAAAGGGGCGGTCCCCGGCCACACACCAGTTCTCCCACTGGAGACCCAGCTAACAATCAATAGAGAACCAAGGTGAGTATAATACCCTGCCAAGCATAAGGAAAAAAGGAGAAAAGGACTAGAGGGAAGGAGGGAGGGGAAACCACGCCTGCTGCAAGAGCTCCTCTCGAAGATCTACTGTTATGGTAAGTTCTTACGTAACTGTACTATCTTACTTCGAGTGGGAGCTCTTGCAGCAGGTTACACTATAAGGACTGAGTACCAAGCAGTACCAACTGGATCCTGGACAGATTGGGAGGTGGAAACTTTGGTAGCAGGAAGCTTCAGGACAAAAGGCTCTGAAGCACTGCCAAACCAAACCCAGCTCTCCGACGAGAAGCAACGTCCAAGCTGTAGTGCTTCACAAAGGTGTGCACCCAGCCCCAAGTAGCTGCTGCACAGATGTCTGCCAAAGAAACATTCTGAAGCGCCGCAAAGGAGGCAGAAAACCCCCTGGTGGAATGGCCTAACTGAGCCGGTGAGGGCTCGGTTGTATTATGAACATATGGTCTCCAGCAGAAACAGACCACCCAGTCTATCTAAGTCTGCTCGAGTGTGCAGCTAGCACCCCTAGTTTGCAGCTGCCCCACCCCCCCGTTTGTTGTAGCAGAAAGTGATACAATGGACCGGCCATCTAGACAGAGTCTGTTTTTCCACAGGTGCCCCCAGGGTTCTCAGGCAAAATAAATGAAAAACTGATCGGACCTTCAGAAGGTTCAGCTGTGGTTAATATAGTACCTAAGTATTCTGTTTACGTCCAAAGTGTGAAGAAGGGCCTCCCCTTGATTAGCATACTCTGGATAAAAAAACTGGAAGGTTGATGTCTTAAGTGTAAACTGGGACACCACCTTGATTAAGAACTTAGGATTGGTCCTCAAGGACACCCTGTCGGTGTGCAAAATTAAATACAGCTCCTTAGCTATCAAAGCCTGAAGCATGGAAATCCTCTGAGCAGAAGTAACAGCAACTAAAACCAACACTTTCCACGACAAAGTGCAGCTTGCAATCCACGGCTGGCTTGAAGGGAGCCAACGTAAGCTTCTGTAACAAAATCAAAAGATCCCAAGGAAGGATGAGGTCCCTGATGGGGAGATTTAATGTAAAGAATTCACCTCAAAAATGTTCGGGCCAGATCCGTCTGAGCAACATATATGCCATCCACCGGTGCACGACAGACAAGAGATTGCAGAAAGGTGCACCTTCATGGAACAATAATGGAGACCCGCATCAGACAGGGAGTGGAGGTACTTGAGGACAGCATTCAGAGGGCACAGTAGAGGGTCCAGACACTGACTGGAGGCCCACAAGCAAAAGCGTTTTCACTTCATGGCATAAATAGCCCTAGTGGAAGGCTTCTTGGCTGCCACCAAGACCTCAGCCACTCTGGGAGAAACTCCAAAAGGAGAAGTGGCTATGTCTGCAGGTGCCAGGCATGCAGATGCAGAGATTGGAGGTCCAGATGGATCAGCCTGCCCTGCTCTTGCGACAGTAAGTGGGTTGACAAAGGCAGGGGAACTGGAGGTTCCACCGTCAGTTGCTGCAGTAGCGGGAACCATAGCCAGGGCCCCGATTTTTCTGAGGCACATCGGAGCAAAGTTCTGCGGCAGGGTTCTCATTTGCGCAGAACTCTCGGCCTCTAACACCAATTTCTCGCGGCAATTCTGCGGCACATTTTACCATAATTTTTCCTTTTTTGCCATATCTGACATAGTGCAGACTCGTAAAACAGTCATTTTATGGCCGTTTGTCACCATATTTTCAACATAGCCAGTTTAAGACCTCTGCTCATGAACAGTATCACTGTGATTTTCTTAATCTGTCCCGAACATTGATTTAGCACACCGCCTGCCATTGTGCTACATATGCTGAAAACACATTTCAGGTGAGATATGAAAAATGACAGTTGTACTATTCATAAGGAGTAATGGTAAAATAGCAATACTGAAAATCTGGGTGAAAATATTAAAATGGCTTAAAAGTTCACAGTGATTAATGAGAACTCGAAGCGTACGCTTCGTAAAACAGTCATTTTGGGGAATATTTTCGGGAACTTCAACATGGGTTTTGAGACCTACCTCATGAACTGTGACACTGTCATTTCGTTAATCATTCCAGAAAGGTGGTTCAGCGCGGTGACTGTGGAACCACCTTTCAGGACCGATGAAATAACAATGTCAGTTCATGATGTGTCCCAAAACATATGATAATCTGGTAAAAAAATTCCCAGAAATGGCTGAGATATACACTAAAGTTTAAAAATCCATTTATGCCATTATGCAGCTTACTGGCATTTCTTCAGTTCAGCGATCGACTTTGAAGAGTGCAGAGCGTGTTCCCAGTCCACCGAAGATGATCGCTGGGCTCCGGAGTAGTATGGGTTGAGGTGGGGGGTGGCGTGTGGTGTGGAGAGGTGGGTGCAGAGGGTGGGTCTGGGGGGCAAAAGAGTCACGAGGAAGTTTTTTGTTTCAGGTTTAAGACTCAACGAGGGACTTTTGCCATGCTGGGGTGGGCTCCCAGCGTGGCACCAGGCAGCTTGGGAGAACATGAAGCCGACGGGGGATTGGGCACTCCCATCAGCAATGGAAGGTTTTGCCACGCTGGGGTGGGCTCCCAGCGTGGCACCAGGCTTGTGGAGGGGGGCAGTGAAGCCGACGGGACTGGGCACCCCGTCGGCAACGGAAGCTTTTGCCATGCTGGGGTGGGCTCTAGCATGGCACCAGGCATCTTTGGGGGAAGACAGTGAAGCCGATGGGGAATGGGGCACCCCGTTGGCAACAGAAGCATTTGCCACGCTGGGGTAGCTCCCAGCGTGGCACCAGGCAGACTTGGGGAGAGACAGCCAAGCAGGCGGGGATTGGGCACCACTGCGCAACGGAAGCTTTGCCACGCTGGGTGTGCTCCCAGCGTGGCACCAGGCAGCTTTGGGGTGAACAGACTGGGGATTGGCACCGCCGGCAAAGGACGCTGTTACGCTGGCGGCTGGCGAATCTCCCGGGTGATGGCAAATTCCGCGGATATTTCTGCGGTTTGCCGTACCCGTGGAATCGCGGAAAACTCGGGGCATTGACTATAGCTGACGAGGCTAAAGCGGAGCTATGAGAATCACTTCCGCTCCTTTCACTTGGAGTTTGAGCATGAGACTCTGCAGAAAAGGAGAGAAGGCATACAGAAACCTCCCTGTCCAGCAGAGATACAGTGTGTCTCACCAAAAACACCAGGTCCGTGAGAGAGCAGAAACTGGGCAGTTTTGCATTGCACGGGGATGCAAAGAGGTCCAGCTCTGGACAACCCTATCTTTGAAAGAGGTCGTCTGCTACAGACTGAAGGAGTTCCCATTTGTGAGTCCCCGACCGAGACCGGCTTAAGAAGTCGACCAAGGTGTTTTGGACCCCTGGAACATGAACTGCGGTGAACAATAGGCTATGGTCTAGAGCCCAGAAAGTACAGTTACGTAAGAAAGTACAGTTATACAAGAACTTATCGTAACAGTAGATCTTTGAGAGGAGCTCTTGCAGCAAGTAATACCATTAGGACTGAAGCAGTCAGGCATCAGGACCCCACGGAAAACTTGTAGCTAGCAGTCTGAGGCAGGGGACTGCCCCAGACATCTGCTCCGCCTGTCAGACGTGGTATAAAGGGGGCGGTCGCCTGGTACCACCTCAGTTCTCTCGCCGGAGACCCGGCTAGAAACAAACTTGGAGAACCGAGCAGAAATTCCCTACCATGGTCTGGTGATAAAATACCAAACAAATACTATCCTGGGGGATGGAGGGAGGGAATGCCACCTGCTGCAGGAGCTCCTCTTGAAGATCTACTGTTACGGTAAGTTCTTACGTAACTGTACTACCAGTCTTCGAGGGTGGAGCTCTTGCAGCAGGTAATACCACAGGACTGAGTCCCAAGCAGAACCCAAGGATAGGCCCCAGTCTGATAGGGTGGTGGGACATAAGCTGAAACAGCTGCTGATAAATATCTACAAGAGAAGGCCCTGCAGGACTGCTAGTCTGAAACCTGCTCTCCTTATGGATGCGATGTCCAGGCTGTAGTGCCTGATGAAGGTGTGGACTGAACTCCACACGGCAGCAGTACAAATGTCGGCTGAAGAGACGTTCTTGAAGGCTGCAAAGGAAGAGGCCACTGCTCTGGTGGAATAGCCCCTAACAGCACCCGGAAGAGGTCTGTTATGGTGCTGATAACAGAACGAGATGCACTGTACTAGCCAATGGACTAGTGTCTGCTTAGAAACAGGAGCTCCCAGCATTCTCTTAGCGAATGAGATGAACAACTGGTCCGACTGTCTAGAGGAGTGAGTCCCATGGAGGTAATACCTCAACATACGGTGAACATCCAAGGTGTGCAACAGTGCGTCACCTTGGTTTGTAAACTCCGGATAATAAACCAGAAGGCTGATGTCCTGGTTAAGGGTCAGTACAGACACCACCTTCGGCATAAATTTAGGGTTTGTGCGAAGATTCACCCTGTCCCTGTGAAAGACTATGTAGGGTTCTTTATACATCAGAGCCTGGAGCTCAGAAACCCTTCAAGCAGAGGCAATGGCTACCAAGAGGAGGGTCTTCCGTAAGAGGAAGTGCAGCTCGCATGAAGCTGCCAGCTCGAAGAGAGGAAGGGTGAGTTTCTCCAGTACAAAAAGAAGGTCCCAAGGAGTAACGATGTCCCTCTTGGGAGGCCTGACATGTAAGACCCCTTGAAGGAAGGTTTTGCAGGCATTAAGCTGTGCCAGAGTTTTGTCTCCTACAGGGTCATGATATGCAGAGACCGCACACATGTGCACCTTGATGGATGAGTAACTCAATCCTAAATCCAGAAGGTGACGGAGATACTCTAGCATGTGCCTAGCTGGACAACCCAAGGGATCTAGGGCGTGGGCCATAGCCCACAGACAGAGGAGTTTCCATTTCAGCGTGTATGTGGCCCTGGTGGAAGGCTTCCTCACTGCAACCAAAATTTCAGCCACCTTGCTTGATACTCCTGGTCTCTCTTCCTCTAGGATTGCAGAAGCCACGCATGCAGGTGAAGAGACTGAAGAGCAGGATGGAAGTGTGTCCCCTGTTTTGTGAGAGCAAGTGGGTGCAGAGTGGCAACTGAACTGGAGGTTCCAGAGACGGTTGCTGGAGCAACGGATACCAGATCTGACGAGGCCATAGAGGAGCCACCAGAATCATTCTGGCTCCCTCCGAATGCAATTTGAGCAGTACTCTCTGAATAAGGGTAAACAGAGGGAAGGCGTACAGGAACTTCCCTGTCCAAGACAGGGACAATACGTCTCTCCAGAAAGCACCAGGCCCTGGAACAAGTGAGCAAAAATTGTGCAGTTTGGCGCTGCACGAGGACGCAAAGAGGTCCAACTCTGGATGGCCTCAACGTTCGAAGAGGTCGTCTGTGACATCTCGGAGCAGTTTCCACTCATGGTTCTGAGAGGTAGAGCGACAGACTATCGGCAAGAACGTTCTGGACCCCGGGCAGATGAACTGCAGTGAGGTCCAATCGTTGTTCCACTGCCCAGTCCCATACTCTCATGGCCTCCCTGCAAAGGGGGTACAAGCGAGTTCCCCCTTGTTTGTTGATGTAGAAGACTATTGGTGTATTGTCTGTCTGCACCAGGAGAGGTTCCGGTGAGAGTTGGTCTCTGAATGCGGCTACCGCATTCATCACTGCTCTCATTTCCAGAACACTGATCTGTAGAGAGCTCTCTGTGACAGACCAAGACCCCCCCCCACCTGGGTCCCGTGATCCCCTAAATGAGCCCCCCAACATCAGAGAGGAATCTGTGGTTAAAGTGTGAAGAGGTCGGGGTCTCCGGAAAGGTACTCCTCCCTCTAGACTGTCCTGGCAGAGCCACCATTCCAGAGAATGATGAACCGCCCGAGAGATCTGGATTTGGAGATCCAGATCGTCCACCGATTGGTCCCACTGAACCCTGAGGTGCCACTGAAGAGTCCCCATATGGAGTCTGGCTAAGGGTATTGTGGCAATGGCCGCCACCATGTGTCCCAATAGCTGCAGGACCACCCGGGCAGGGGAGGAGGGGATCCTTTGAAGCCCGCTGGCCAAACCCCAAAGGCGGTCTGCCCTGTCTGGAGGCAGAAAAGCTCTCCTCAGTCCGTTGTCCAGGATAGCCCGATGAATTGCAGCCTTTGCGTCGGCCAGGGGTGCGACTTTGGCCAATTTACAGAAATGCCCAGGGAGGAAAACAGAGCCTGTGTTTCTCTTAGAGCGATTAGGAGCTCCTCCTCTGACTGAGCGGAGAGGAGCCAATCGTCCAGGTAGGGGGTAGACGAAGAGGCCTCTCCTGCAGAGAGCCACTGCTAGGCATTTGGTGAAAACCTTGGGGGCTGAGGAAAGGCCGAAGGGTAGAAGCCGGAATTGATGGTGCTAATCTCTGAAGCTGAACTGCAGAAACTTTTTGTGGGACTTCAGGACCTTGATATGCATGTAGGCGTCCTGCATATCTAGGGAGCACAGCCAGTCCCCTTGCTGAAACAGGGGGAAGAGGCTTGCCAGGGTTACCATTCGAAACCTCTAGTACTTTACTGAGAGGTTGATGCTGGCTCAGGTCCAGAATTGGATGAAGGTCTCCCGTTTTCTTTGGGACGAGGAAGAATCAGGAGTAATAACCTCTCCCTTTCTGGGCCTGTGGGACCCTTTGAATGGCTCTTTTCTCTAGGAGCTGTTGGATCTCAGCTTCTAGGAGAAGGCTGTGATCTGGTGGACAATGAGACATGGGAGTGTGTGGGTTGTCCGGCGGGATAGAGATGAACTCTATCGTGTACCCTTTCCGAATGGTATCCAGAACCCATTGGTCTGCAGTGATACTGGACCATTCGAGTGGGTAAAGCGCAAACTGTCCTCCTACCTTCTCGCTCTGCCTGTCTGCTAGGGGAGGACGGCAGAGGGAGTCAGGCTGAGGGGGTAGTGGGGACCTGGGCCCTAGGAGTTTTGGGCTGCTTGGGGCCCTGGGAACCTTGGAAGGGGGGGCAAGGTGCCCACGCCCCTTAAATCCGTTGCTGTGGGACTGCTTGCTCCCCTGCACCTGCCCTTGACCGCTACGAAAAGGGTGCCGGCGGGGTTCTTGAGGCTGGGTTTTGTACATGCGATGTACATCGGCCACCGTTCTCCCAGACTCCTGTAGTTTTACCATTTGTTCAACTTCGAGGCCTAACAAAATGGGACCCTGAAAAGGGGAATCCAGGATGGACTCTTGCAAGTCTGGCTGGAAGCCCGTGAGCCTGAGCCAAGACTGCCATCTCATACAGATTCTGGAGGCGGCTGCCGTGGAGACCATATCTACGGCGTCATACGAACACCGGTGAGCGTGTTTGTCCACATTCAGACCCGACTGGGCACAAGCTAGGATCTCTTACTTGGAATCGGAGTCAGACATAGCTTCCATGAGGTCCATAGTCTTTCTCCACAGTGACTATTGATATGTGATCATGTAGGCCATAAAGTTCAATGACCGGATGGCCCCAGTAGCAGAGGAGAAGACTTTGCGACTCCAGGAATCAAATTTCTTGGAGACAGGGTCGGGAGGCTGGGAACTCAAATGTCTGGGTTGAGGCCCCCCTGCTGTGGGCAGCTGTGAGGACCAGTGAATTGGCCTTGGGCTGTTCTGCCAGGAAAGGATCAGACTTAGGAGGCTTAGAGAGTCTGTCTGCTTTCATAGGGACTGCTGGAATGGAGGATGGAGTCCTCCAGGTCAGGCGTGTTGCATCCTGGAATGGTTCCACAAATGGTGGGATCACCAAGGGTTTGGGTTCCTTCTGCCCTAGGAACTTGGCCAGGCATTTACACTCTGGGTCCAGGTCCTCTTGTGTCCCACTCATATATGGACTGAATGTGCCGCATGATGTCCAAGAAGGAGGGATCATCCGGAGGGGACCTAGAAGAGTCCTTAGGTTCTGGGGGGTGGGAGGAATTCTCTGTCCGCAAAATCTGAATCCTCAACATCCTCATCCAAGGAGGACATAACAGGAGGAGAGGAATGAGGTGAAGATGAAGGTTGTTTCCTCCTCTTCCCCTTGGGATGTGGACTTGGGTGCTCACCCTGATTTCCCTAAGGTCCTGGGGTGGGTGGGGGACCCATACAGTAGGTGGTGGTGGAAGGACCGTGTCTGGGGGTCGGTATAAGAGGTCCCTTTTCACAGTATTCCACCAAGGGGTGAACAGGTTACTAATTTCTGCCACCAGGACGACCGCAGAGGACAGCGTCGGGTCTGAGGGACCGGGCGTCTGGGGTTCTGGCCTGACGGGCGTCTGTCTGGGACCCTGGCATCAGGAGGCCGGTGACAGGTATCGCTCTCATCCAGAGGGGCATCCGGTGAGGCCTTATCAAGTGTCTGATCCCTCGGAGAGGGGCGGACGGCTGGTCATTATCCGGCGACCGCCTCGTGTCTAGCGTCGGGGAGTGGGATAAGGGGTAGGCGACTGGCTAGGTTTGCGCTTGTCTGTAGGAGGGCGCACCTTAGCCTAAGGGGGAGGCGTCCGAGCCCGGGCGACCTCCGGCCTACTGGAGGGTCCTTCTACACTTCTCCGAAGAGCTGTGCCTGTCCAAGGCCCGGGGCTGGCTTTCCTGGGTTGACCCTGAAGATTTGAGAGATCGATGAGCCAGGGAAGAGTGGTGTCCCGACAATGCCGACTAACGGTGTTTGCTCTGGGAAAAGATGAGTCTTTTATCTAAAGAGACTTAGTCGTATGGGAGGGTTCGGATGGCTGGGCCGGAACCGAAACTTTTACCGGACGACGATGAAAATGGTACCTGCTTCGCTGGTGACCTGGGGCGGGATTCAGAACTGGCCTGATCCTTATCCTTGTGGTGATGCCCCCCCCCCCCAAAAAAGACCTGGCCTTGGGTGGGGAATCCCTGGCAGGATAGATAAGCTGGCCCCTGATCCTCGCTGCATGGCCGCTAGTTTCTTCTCCAGGAGGAATGTCTTGAGAGCGTGGGCCCTTTTGGCACGAGCCTTCTGATTAAATTTCTGGCAATGTGCACAGGCATCGGGCTGGTGTTACGGGCCTAGGCAGAGGAGGCAGGCTGCGTGGCTGTCTGGCCATGATCTGCTTCCTGCAGGCACACTTCAACTTTCACCATGGTGGTGAGGGTGACAACATAAACAAGGCAATGACTGAAGAGGATTCTAAGGAATAACAACTGATCTAATGTCCGATTGTTGTCAACTGTTAAGAGAGGCATCCGTGGAGCTGAACTACGTGGGTCGACGGCGGGAAAAGAACTGAGGTGGTGCCAGGGGACCGCCCCTTTATACCACATCTGACGTCAGGCAGAGCAGACGTCGGGGTGGTCCCCTGCCTCAGGCTGCTAGCTACAAGTTTTCCATGGGGTCCTGACGGCTTCAGTCCTAATGGTATTACCTGCAAGAGCTCCACCCTCGAAGACAGATCTGCTTGTATACCTGTCTCAGGGATAGCAGTTACAATAATTGTTGTGGTTTCGGCCACAGTAATTTAGGGTATCAGCTGGTCAGAGCTAGAGGGACTCTTAGGTGGTAATAGTTTTCGGTTTAGCCTTATCCAGGCATTTTCAATAGTTTTCTCAGGACATGTAATGCAGATTTCACTCTGCTTGGAAAGGTTCATGCCCAGAGAGGCAAAACAAAGACTGTTTGCCTTAGCAAAATTTCACCACTCTCAACACGATTCAGAACCGGGATCACCAGTTTTCTTTCTCGGTTTTTCTGACATTTTCCATGTAAAACCGATAAAAGTTGTAACCGCTAAAAAATGTATTTATTTAAACTTTAACATTTGCAGTCAGTTCTGGAACCGATGAGGAACTGATCAAGAGCCAAAGTAAATGAACCAAGGCTATCGGTTCAGGAATCAGTATTAGCGGTTCTTAAAACAAGCTAAATTAAATAAAATTAAACATAACTATCGGAGTTTTTTAGTCAGAAAACTCTGATAAATTTAAAGCCACATTTCTTCTCTCTGACGAAGGGAGCGGCAGAAGAAACCCTCAAGCCTTAAGGATTATCCAGAAGGAGATGGCTGGCTGAAGAAGTCCAGGAGACATTGGCAAAGCAAGGCACCAATTTTAAAGTGCCCTCTCAGACAGTCCAAGATGAGCAGAAGGTCAGTGTCTCCCCTCCTGTCTTTGAGAGAATCCTGGGGTGGAGACAGGACCCACCCCGCTGTGGGGACCTCCTGACAATAACAAGTTCCCCATAGAGGTTTACAGGTGTCCCACCTCCGAAAGGGAGGAGAGGAGAGGATGATGCCAGGAGGGGATCACCTTAGAGTACGTGATTTTCACCCTCCAGAGGGGGACCCTGTGTGACAGGGTAGACGAGGACCCTGTTCCATTTGTCTTGGAGAAAGTGTTTAAATGCAAGGATCTGTTCTTTTCTGTCTTCTCTATCTGGTTGCGCAATCAGATTTTCCTGTGAGACCTTGAACGTCATCAACCTGAACAGTCTCGCAATTCTTTGCCTCTCACGTTCTCTTGCTGTCTGTTTTCCCTCCCTTGCATATCTTCTACTATAAAAATATATGCAAATCGATGTACAGAATGAAACTGATAATGGGATCACTTTTGATTAGAGAATATTTAGTACTGCTGTTGAAATGTATATTAATTGTATTTTAACATGACTTGAAAAAGCTAGAGGTTACCTGAGTGCAAATGCTTGAAGCTTTTTGCAAGGGCTGTAGGGGCCTCAGGAAGCTCACTGTTCTAGCAGCTCCTGATATTTACAAGAACAGAACATTTTGCAAAAATAGGATGCTTGCCAAGGATGGGGATTGAAATGTCTTATAGAAGAGCTAAGCTGAGCTGCAAGAGGGATTACAAGAAAAATGGACACAGACTGAAGAAAGATTTAATTTTATTTCTCTGTACACAGTTATTCTGAACAAGTTTATTTTTTTTGTTACTGCTACTGTATATAAATAGTTTTGGTGAATTCTACAACTGCTCCTGATTTTCCCTATGCTTCCTGACCTGCGCCTTGATGACACTCTGCATGGTTTGAAGATCAAACAAAAAGGTCAAACCCAAAGGGTGGTTCAGATCAAAACCGGAGAGGAGGATCCCATCAGGAACGATAAATAGGCCCTGGTGAGCTCTCATAAAAGGCTTGCTGTCTTTCCCAAGAAAAAACCCTGACTCCCCAAGAGGAGGACTGCAGCCAAGAGGTACCAAAAGGAGGACCACAAGGGCCTCAACTTAGAGAAAAACAAACCAGGAGGAGGCATCGCCCAGTGACTGAGGCCCAAGAGGGGAAGGAGGGCGGGGAGCAGTAATGAACGGTGAAAATACACAGAAAGATCAAGAATTATGGTAGGTACTTAATTTTCATATCTTATCTGTGTCAATCTTCACCATTCATCACTGGTAGGTGATTACCAAGCCCCCCGAAGGGGACCTGGTAGTCCCTCAGCCTCCTGTGGGGGAGACATGGGGACCCTTACAGGCCTAATGAGGCCTGGGACTGGTCTGGACAACGCGGGATCTCCCTCTGACTGGGAGAAGGAGGTCGCCCCCTGAAGTTCCCACCTCACACTGCTGGGAAAAAAGGTGGGTTCCCCGGTAAGAGGAGGCAATCACCCTTCGCCGGGCCATGGACGATAACCGGGATAGACGAAGCCATGCCATCTGCCTTATGTAGATTACTGTCCCCGCTAGCCTGGAAGCCACCTCACTGGCATCATATGATGCCCTTGCTTGGTGCCTCACAAGCTCCAGGCCACATGCGGAGAGGGCAACGGCTTGTCTGGTTGCCTCCGAACCAGGCAAAGGTGCTAGGATTTGCCTAGCAAGGACCATAAGTGCCCGTTATAGGCAGCATGATGTGCCTGATGTGCAGAGAGAAAGAGATGTGGCGAGGAAAACACTCTCCTCCCCCATAAGTCAAACTCCACAGTCTCTGCCTCTGGGGGCCGGTCATGTCTTGGGAGTCTATGCCCGGAAGGAGTGTCGTCCAGGATCATCACACCCGAAGAGGGGTGAGATAAAGCTCCTGGAGACCCTAGGGGTGCACAATACCTGCACCAGCAGTCCATCAAGGCTGGAGAGGGGACTGATGGATGCCTCCATGCACTGTATGACTCCCTAAAGGGGGAGGGCCAGGCAGGAACCACAAGGTTGACTGCACTGAATTCGCCTAAAAAGGCGTGAGCTGTCTGCTCAGGATTGCGATTTGCAAGTCTGGAGATGTGGAGCTCGTCAACTAACCCCGAAAGTAAATGCTGATAACTGGTCTGAGGAGAGGTGGATGGAAGGATCCTCTCCCTCAAGTAAAGAAGACGAGGAAGCAGACAAGTCCGGAAAGTCAAGCACCGGCTGCCCAGGAGAATGGTGAAAACACCTGTTCATCCATGGACCTGACATAGGCAGGGAATAGGGTAGCTGTAGGTCTGAACTGTTCCCAGGTCAAGGGTCCCGTAGAACCAGAGTGGCCTGGAAGAGAGGGAGGGGTTGGCAGTGGTAGAGGGGCCAAACACCTCCGAGGAAGTGGGCGACCTCTGCCAGGGCTGGGGGACTGAACAGGCGACCCAACAGCTCGGGAGGATCTGTCTGTCTGTCGAGGCAGTCAGCGGCCGTTCAACCGGACTGGAATTGTCGGGACTGAGCCTTAAAAGGGATCCCCCCCTGCGAGGCGACTGGGGCCACATGGGTCCAGAAGGGCGGCCCCTAGCCTCGAGAGAGGAGATCTCTCCCGGGAAGACCTCAGAGGAGAAGACAGAGCCAGCGCTGCGACTCCTACCCAAACCCTTGCAGGCTACAAGGGAAGGACGCTGTCCCTGACACTGCCCCCTCAACCACTCAGACTCAGAGAGGGACCTCTTCCTCAGGGTCAACCGACGTAGCTCAACCCCACCTGTCTACTCCTGAGAGACGGCAGACGACAGAGCACCCACCCCTGCTCAAAACGCCCTAGCAGGCCCAGAAGTGTGCCCAGCCTGAGCACCCAAAGCAGGGGGTTCACCTCCCCTGAGTTCAGAAGCTTCACCAGCTGTGGAGGACCCTCCAGTGCTGACCCCGGCACCGGAAGATCGGTCGGCGCAGCAAGCGGCTCCGACACCAGCGCCGGTAGAAACCGCTGGATCCGAAGGAGGGGGTTGGATCGGGGCCGCCGTGCTAGGCGGAGAAGAGTCCAAGGATCCAGAAGAACCAAGAAGCCAGTCCAGAGCCGCCTCCGAATCATCATCCTCCCTGGAGGCACGGATCGAGAATACCTCAAAGACCCCTCTGCTTCCCACACTGCAGGCAGTACTTCGAGGCGGCCCCACACTGTCTACAGGGCCACCCTGATCACCAGCACCAGGATACAAGGTGGCACCCCCGATCGTGTGGCACCGGGATCAGAGGCAGCCACGATGGGTGGCACAGAGGAAACCACCGGGCCAAGTTCGGCAGACCCAGGCCATAACGCCAGGGGAGCCTTCCCCTCCAAAGACGCGATTGCCAGGATGGTGCCTCCAGCCCAACTACCGGAGGAATTGGACCAGGCCTCCTGCACCATAAAAGAGGCTTCCGCTCAGGTGAGACTTGAAGAGGCGGAAGCCCCCTCCTCCACAGTCCATAAAGAACTGGGAAGAGACCCAGAGAAGGGTCAAGGGACCTGCATCTGGCATCCCTGGTGCACGCCTGTCCACCAAAAGTCAGTGGCGTACGCCCGACTTTGAACATGTGGACTTCCAGAACTCGATCCATGGAGAAACGGGTGTCGCAATGATCCATATCATGGTTTGGGCCCAGGCAGGTCAAGCACCGGTCATGCTGGTCTGAGACGGAGAAAGGCCGTCCGCAGGGACGCCGCCACATCGGAGGCAAGCCTGCTTTGGAAGCTTTTTTCTTGTCCCCTGACTGAGACATGACCGGATGGAAAAACATCAAAAAGCAGTACTCAGCGTTGTCAAATAAAAAGGAAAGATCTTACCAATTGATAGCGCTGAGAACGCAGCTTAGCAGAACTAGGGTGGACTATACGACGGACTATGCTGATGATGCAGAGGAAATTCATGCTCCACACACGAGGTTGTGCTCACTTGACGGTGGGAGAAGCAGTACTATGAAGGAGGTGGCGTCGGTTACTGGCCAACCTGCAAGCACCACACAGTGCATTGGCCTCGAGGGTGGCGCCATCATGGCGTCAACTCCTTCCCTTACAAAAAAAAAAAAAAAACCTGCTCCTGCGGGCTGCGGGGTCCTGATCTTCTGGCCAGAATCCACTAGTGATGAATGGTGAAGACTGACACAGATAAGATAATGGTGGTTGACTGCAACGATGGCGTCCATGGATCTGATGTTAGTGAGTCGACGGCGGGAAAAGAACTGCGGTGGTGCAGGGGGACCGCCCCCTTTATGCCACATCTGACATCAGAGTGGAGCCGATGTCGGGGGTGGTCCCCCACCAGACTGCTTGCTAGAAGTTTTTTTCCGTGGGGTCCCAACGTCTGGTGGCCTTAGTCCTAATGGTATTTATTACCTGCTGCAAGAGCTCCCCCTTGAAGTGAGATCAGCTGCTGCCTATCCTACCTGTGGGTCTTGGTATGATCAAGATAGTAGCTAAGAGCTCTCTTGACATCCAGGCTGTGTAGCCTGCGTTCACCTGAACTAGTGTTCAGTAAAGAAGACCGGCAAAGTGACTGACTAGCTCAAGTGGAAGTGAGAAACCATTTCTTGAAATAATTTCCTATTAGTCCTGAGATGATAGTTTTGATCTATACATAGGGCTTGTAACTCACTTATCCTTCTGGCTGTGGTAATAGCCACTAGAACTATAGCTTTCCAAGTAACAAACTTCAAATGAGGTCCCAAGAGAGCACCGGTTACCTGCCGAAAGATAGGCTGAGACTGATGCCAGGTGGACCTTCAGGGTAGTGGGCTGTGGGCCCAGCAAGTGCAGGTGGGTGAGATAGTTTAACAAGACTGGTAACCCTGCCTGGGATGGTAATATGCTGTTAGCATTACACCAGATAGAAAAACTCTTCCATTTAGAGGCATAGGTTTTCTTGGTTGAGTGCTTCCTGGAGCCCCTAAGAACTCTGGTCTTTAAGAGCCACACTCAGTTTGAGAAACCAGAGATTTGGGTACAGGATACTCCCCTGTGATGAGGTCAGGAGGCTATGCCTCTGAGGGAGATGTATGGGTTGGGCCACTGATAGAGACAGCAGTAGTGAGTACCACAACTGTCTGGCCCTGTCTGAAGCTATCAGAATCATGGAAGCTGGTTATGACTGGAGTTTGATCAGGACCCTGAGTAGCAAAAGGAATGGAGGAAATGCATATAGGCTCCTCCCTGACCAATCTAGTATCAGGGCATCCATGGGCACTGTGCCCTTTGCTGGTGGCCTGCAGCAGAATTCTGGCAACTGATGATTCTCTTTTGAAGCAAATAGATCTCTGGGGTGCCCCACCTTCGAAACAGCACCTCCAGCACCTGTCTGCTGAGAGACCACTCGTGGTGGTTTTGGTTGATTCTGCTGAGTGCATCTGCTAGGGTATTGTCCTTCCCTAGAAGGTGGATGGCTAACAGGGATACCTGTAAGGAGTAGGCCAGACTCCATATTTTCATTGCTTCTGTACACAGTAAGCTGAACCTTGTCCCTCCTAGCTTGCTGATATAGTACATTGTGGTGGTATTGTCTGTTCTGACTTGTACCACCTTGTCCCTTACCAGGTGTTCGGTGGATTATAGTGCAAGAAGCACTGCCCTGAGCTCTAGTAGATTTATGTACAAGGGTGACTCTGCAAGGGACCAAGTGCCATACACTGTATGCTCTCCCAGGTGTGCCCCCCACCCTAGGATGGAGGCATCTGTCGTGAGTACCAGTGTGGGGGATTCCTCCTGGAAGGGTACCCTCTCTCTGAGGTTGCCTCTGTCTTGCCACCATTTCTGGGCCTGCACCAGTGTCCCTGTCAACTGGCACCAACTTTGTGAGAGAATATCTCCTTTGGCACCAATGTACTCTGAGGTGAAACTGGATGCAACTCATCTGAAATCTGTACCCATGTGTCCCAGCAACTTTAGGAAATGCCTAGCTGGCCTTGGTTTGCAGAGACTGAAGGATCTTGCAATCTGCAGGATAATGTCTACCCTGTCCTAGGGAAGGAATGTCCTCTCCTGCAGGGTATCCAACTCTGACCCTATGAAATTAGTATCTGAGCAGGTTGGAGTACAGATTTTTGGACACTGATGAAGAACCCCAGCGACTCCAATGTATCCTGGGTGAGCCCGAGAGCCTCTTACTTGTTGTGGTGACTGCGCCATAAGTAGCCAGTCATACAGGTAGGGGAACACCGTGATGAAGTTGTTCCACATTCTAAAGTCAGTTGCACTCATAGAAATGGATGTCCACACCGTGATGCTCTGCTGTCTTAGGGGAAGGGGAAATTGTTTAACCAGGAGAGGCACACTAAGCCAGAGCTTGTTTCCAGGTGCGACCTGGGAGCACAAGGAAGTTAAGTGACTTGCGCAGGGTCACACAGTATGCAAGTGGGGGCTGTGTGATTCAAATCCAGGTCTCCAGATTTGCAGCTCAGTGCCTTTAACCACTATGCTATACTGCCACCTGTCTTAGGTGAGCTACCACCACTGCCAATCACTCTGTGAATGCCCAGGGAGGTGAGGGCAGGCTGAATGGCAGGGCTGCAAACTGCTAAATGTCCCAAAGGTAGTCTGAAACAGAGGTATTTTCTGTGCGATTCCTGGATGGGAATGTGGAAGTAGGCATCCTTTAGGTCCAATGATGCCAGCCAGTCTCCTTGTTGAAGAGCGTGAAGAATCATTGCCAAGGTCACCATTCTGAACTTTGGCTTTGCTAATTGCTTGTTTAAAGCTCTTAGATCTAAAATGTGTTACCAGTCGCTGTTTTTCTTTAAGGTTAGGAAGTATCTTGAGTAGAACCCTTTGGACACTTTTTCTAAGTGTCCTTTCTGTGTGGGATTATGGTCTGAAAAATCTTGATCTCAGTTTGGGGAGAGATTTGAAGCGGAGGGCTAGACCCTGACTCTACCTCCAGAACCCACTTGTCTGTGGTGATGAATTTCCAAATCTGGAAGTAGCGAGTGAGTCTGCCCCCTACTGATAATGGGGAGATGACCCTAACTAACATATCAGGGAGTCTACTTTGCTTGGGCTGTAGTTTGTGGGGTCTGCTCCCCTCGTCTAGAAACCTTCTGCCCCTGAAGTAACCTCTTTGTTGCTGATAGGCAGGGTTGGCTTGGGCCTTGAAGAAAGGTCTGCCAAAACCCCTGTCTCTACCTCCCCTGTGGCTTATAGGAGGTTGAAGACTTTTCCTTTGCTGTACTGCTCTTAAAGGTGGTTTTATACTCATCCACCTTCTTCATGCATGCCTCTGTTTTGTCTCCAAACAGCAACTTATTTCCACCGGAAAGTCCATGGTCTTAGCCTAAGTATCTTGAGTCAGGTTTGTGGCTCTAAGCAAGGCAAACCTTCTCAGGGCCACTGTCAAGGCCATTCACCTGGCTGCAGTATCACTGGCATCTACTGCCATTTGAAATTGGTATTTTGTGGCTTCCAAGCCACATCTGGCTGTCTCTGTTAGATCAGCAGCCAACTCAGGTGGTGCCTTGTCTACCATGGCCATAACAGAATTCCAGAGGGTTTTCTGGTACTGGGCAGCATAGGCCATGTAATTGGCCTGTCTGATAGCCAGAGATGCAGCTAGGTAGCCTTTCTTGGCCATCCTCCTGGAATCCTCCAAATGATGGGAGACTGCCCACAGAGCAAAGCGTTTCCACTTCATGGAGTAGGTGGGCCCTGGTGGGCGAGATGCCAGTGGCACCCGGGCTCTATCACAAGCTGCTGCTTGCACTACTCAGGGTGCCAAATGAGGAACTCTGCTCCTGACCGGTCAAGCTGGTACTTTTTATCAACCCTTTTGTCTACTGGAGTACTGAATTTGGTGTCTGCAGGACTTTCAATACATGCTTCTTCAAAAACTTACTGATAGACAGCAAAAGCTTCTTAGTAGGAGTCAACCCCATCACATCCAGAAATTCTGCCTCTTCCTCATCCTCCACAGATTCATTTGTGGTGAGGTCAAGGGCTTCCACCATTTGTTTGACAAAAGTGTAGTGAGATGAGTAGTCCTCTAAAAGTCTAGGTGATTCAAACTCCTGGGCAGGAGAAACTTCCAGTTCTAACAGTTCCTCTTCATCATCTTCCTCCTCATATTCATCATACGTGAGGTCCTGTGCCACTGGAACCGAGCACTGAACCACAGATGTAACCATGGTCGGAACCGTTGTAAGAACCGGTTATGACAGAACTGGTAAACCTTGGTTAGCTGCAGGCTGCAGGACTTGTAAAACTTGCAATGCCTGAGCCACTGCTTCTACCGTCGGTGCAACTGACTTGGAAACAGAAGGTTCCATTGTTTTTCCCAGTAGGAGGTTCAGTATGCTTGGTTTAATGTTTTTTCTTAGCTGGAACTGGGTCTTTCACTGGTTCCCCAGGCCTTTTCGGCTTAGACTGTTCGGTGTCTTTAGCCTTTTCTTTAGGCTGATATGGAGTAGGGTCACTTTGATCCGATGGGGAGGCCATTCTGTCTTTAAAACACTAAACGTTTTTCCACAGTTTTAAGTGAGAAAGTTTTACAAATTTCACAAATCGGCTTGAAAGTGAAAAAAACCTACGCAAAATAAACACAAATCAGGTTTATCAGCCTTTGCGAAAACCTCCCCACACACAGTACAGTTTTTAAACCCAGTAGGCCCAGTTTTCTTCTTAGACTTATCAGACATATCAAATGTTAAGAAAATAAAGAACTTAAATTCCGTTTTCAACTGTAGTAAAAAAAAAAAAAAACAGTACTAGTAAGGCAAAGCAGTTCACAGAGAGTAGCGGTCGGTTCCTTAACTGGAAAGAAGCTGCTCATCTGTTTAAAATCAACCGAAGCCCCAAATAAACTAAGAAAGATTCCGACTTAAGTTGTTATATAGGATGTAAAAGTAAAAATAAAAGAAGTAAACATATATAGCCGGTTCCCTGACTGTTTCAAAGAACCAGTGAGGAATCGCTAACTGAGGTAAAATAACACCAAAATCTAGGGCGAACTACAAAAACTAAGTAAAAGCAGCAGAATAATAAAGAAATAAAAAACGTTATACTTATTTTCACCAAAAATAAGTACAACTCGGTCCTGCTGAGCAGTCTCTAAGGTGTTTTACTAGGCAGGCGGAGAATGAAATCTGAGCGTTATGGAACACAGCAGTTGGTAAGGGCAGCAGTTTGAATGGTGGCACGAGCGAATAGATGTTCCATCATTTGCTTAAGTACCACTTCTCTCAAAGGCAGTTCAACAAAGGAGGCTGGCTGCTAGAGTTAATCATATTGAAGAATTCCTGGGGTCAGAGACACTATAATCTACAGCTAGCAAAAAATACATGGCAGAAAGGAAAAGATAGAGCAAGAATCCTCGGTTTGACCTGAAGAAAAACTAATAAAAAACAAAGTATAAAAAAAAAAAAAAGAATCCTTGGTTTGGCCACTGGGCTGATCCCTGAATATACCCATGCAGATTCTGAAGAAAATGTTAGGGAGCTGAATAGTTATACCTGATCTGGTAATTTCTATAATATGGGAAATGGCCACCTACCTTTTCTAAAGTAAATTTCAAAGGCAAGGAGATGAGTTTCAATTTGGTTTTTCACCAGGTTTTTCAGGGGTGTCAAAAACTTAATGGCTTCTTCTAATGGATTTTCAACCTAAATGGGGGAAATTCAATAGAAATCTATAACTCTGAACATGAAAGATCAAAAGACTCGTCAGGACATCAACATATATTCTTAAAACAAAACAAAAAAAAACAAGGAGGCAGGCAAAGAAAAGTACAGTTCTGTAAGAACTTACCGTAACTGTAGATCTTCGAGAGGATCACTTGCAGCAGGCCACACCTATAGGACTTAGCTGCCAGGCCCTAGGGCCACATGGAAACTTTTCTGGCTGGCAGTCTACCAGTGGGACGCCCACCACGTCACTCACTCAGTGACATCGTACTTCCTCTACAAACATGGGCGGCCCACGGGCCCTCCTCAGTTCTCCTGCAGGAGACTGCAAACAGCAAATATTTTGCAGAGGAAGGTCATAGGTACCCACCATGGCAATTAAGGTGAAACAGGTTGAACCGTTATGGAGAAAACAGTGGGACGGCATGGCCTGCTGCCAGAGATCCTCTCGAAGATCTACTGTTACGGTACATTCTTACGTAACTGTACTACCTTTATCAAGGGTATCTCCTACAGCAGGCCACACCTATAAGACGAGACCTAAACAATTCTGGCTGAAGAACCAGTCTGGGCGGCTGAAGGCTATATGCCTAAGAAAGGAGACCCTGAAGCACAGCCAAGCCAAAGCTTGCCCCTCTACGAGAGGCTACGTCCAGACTATAGTGTTTAGTGAAAGTGTGGACAGAACTCAGTAGCAGCGGTACAGCTCTCTGCAGCTAGAACATTTCTAAAGCAGGCCACTGAAGCAGCTACACCTCTGGTTGAGTGGCCATGGACAACACCAGAAGTTCCCTATCGTACCTCCTCTAACAAAAAAAATAATACAGTTAGCCAACCATTTGGACAGGCACCGTTTGGAAACGGGCACGCCCTCTTTCCCAGGGGTGTAGGACACAAACAGTTGTGAGGACTTCCCGCAGTTCACCGCACACAAATATAATACAGAATTTTGTAAATGTCAAGGGTTTGGAGCAATGCTTCTCCTGGACTGGCATGCTCTGGATAATAAACAGGCAGGTGGATGGTTTGATTTAAGGTAAACTCATATACCACCTTAGGAAGAAACTTAGGGTTTGTACACAAATACATCGTCTTTATGCAAACACAAATAAGGTGGCTCACACATCAGAGCCTAAAGCTTGGAAATCCCTTGAGCAGAAGTAACAGCAAACTAGAAACAATGCTTTCCGGGACAGAAAGCATAGCTCTCATGTCACGGCAGACTCAAAAGGAGGAAAAGTAAGTTTCTCCAACACAAAATTCAAGTTTCATGGAGGGACTGGATTGCAAATAGGAGGCTTCAGGTGAAGAACTCCTCTCAAAAAGGTATGGGATACTTCAAGTTGTGCCACCATATGGCCTTCAGCAGCCACAAGGAAGGTTGAAATAGCCGGCAGGTGCACTTTAATAGAGCAGTATACCAGGCCCGAATCCAAAAGGGTCAGCAAGTACTCAAAGACCTGACTCACTGGACAGGTGAACGGCTCCAAATGATGGGAGACTGCCCACAGAGCAAAGCGTTTCCACTTCACGGAGTAGGTGGGCCCTGGTGGAGGGTTTCCTAGTGGCCATCAGTATCTCTGCCCCCTTAGGAGACACTCCAAACCTTGCAATGGCTATGTCTTCAGGAGCCAGGCATGAAGGTGAAGTGACTTGAGGTCAGGATGGACCAGAGTGCCCTGTTCATGGGACAGCAAGCCTGTGCACAGGGGCAGGGGCACTGGAGGTTCCACCATCAGCTATTGTAGTAAGGGGAACCAGATCTGACAAGGCCAGAACAGGGCAATGAGTATTAAGGTGGCCCCTTCCATTTGAAGTTTGATCGGTACCCTCTGTATTAAAGGGAAGGGAGGAAAGGCATAGAGAAAGCTCCCTTTCCAAGAGTGGGACAACAGGTCTCACCAGAAAACTCCAGGCCCTGGAATGAATGGGCAAAAATGCGGCAGTTTTGCATTGAGTGGGGACGGAAAAAAAGGTTCAACTCTGGATGACCCTACCTGCCAAAAAGGTCTTCAATGACCAAGGTCAGCAGCTCTGACTTCTGCATCCCAGACTGTGACCGGGTGAGTCTGTCTGTCTGCCGAGACATTTTGGTCACCTGGTGCATGGACAGCTGACACTTCTAGGCCATATTCTACAGCCCAGTGCCATACCTTCCTCGCTTCCCAGCACAGGGGGTACGAATGGGTCCATCTTTGCCTGCTGATGTAGTGAACTACACTGATAATGTTGGTCTGCACCAACAGATGTCTTGGGGACAGATGAGTTTGAAAGGCTTGCATAGCAAAAAACGGCTCATTTCTAGGACACTGATGTGGAGGACAGTCTCCACTCTGGACCATGTCCCTTGTGTCTGGTGAGACCCCAGACGGGCTCCTCAGCCCAGCCCCGAGGCATCTGTGGTGAGAATCTGCTGAGGGGAAGGAATGAGAAAGGGAACCCCTCACAACAGGTTGCTTGGTTCCATCAACCAGAGCAGCACCTTCTTGATCAAAGATAAGACAAAGACTAGCTGGTCAAAGTCAGAGCGCAGATCCCACTAGACCCTCAGTGTCCACTGGTGGATCCCTTTTGTGCAGCCTGGCAAGGGAGACCATGACAATGGCTGCAGTCATGAGGCCCAAGAACCTGAGGAAGGTTCTATCTGTCACATATCTGTTGTAATAAAGAAACTGAGCCAGAGCCATCAGGCAGTCCACTCTGTCATGGGGCAGGAAGACCACACCTTGGGCTGTGTCTAGTACTGCCCCTCTGTATTGAAGCTACAGACAAGGGATCAGGACCGACTTGGGCAAGTTGACAGTAATCCACAGGGGCTGGTGTCAGTGTCTGGTATAAGACTCGAGGAGGAGCTACCTGAACTGTGCCTTGACAAGACAGTCATCCAGGTAAAGGAAGACCAAGTCCCTCCCTCCTGAGGGCTACTGCCACCACCGCCAAGCATTTGGTAAAGACCCTGGGTGCCGAGGATTAGCCAAAGGGCAAAGCTTGGAACTGATAGTGCTCCCCCTGGAAGTGGAATCGGAGATACTGCTTATTGGGGGCACACACCTTGATATGCAGATAGGGTCCTGCATATCGAGGGAGCATATTGAATCTCCCTGGTGGAGGAGGGGCAGCAGGCCCTGCAGTGTACCATCCTAAACTTTATGTAGCAATTTAGGGCCCTTAAGTCCAGACTGGGACGCAAATCCCCTGTGCATTTGGGAATCAGGAAGAAGTGGGAATAAAACCCTCCGCTTCTTTTTGAGTTTCTGGAATTGTCTCTATAGCCCATTTGCATAGCAATGCCGGACACTCCCCTCGAATTGCTGGGATGTGGTTTTTGGGGGGCGTTAAACGACTGTACTGGAGGGCTCTCTTCGGGCCACTACAGAAACTCTAGGTAGTGACCAGGCGTTTGAGGTGATCTCCCGCCACCTGTTGAGGAGGCGAGAGAACTGACACCCTACCACCGCCTCCTGCTAGAGCAGAAGGGAGGGAGGAGGCTGACCAAGAAGTCATGCTGAAGAGGCCCCTGCAGCCTCAGCCACACTACCCCCTTGGGGAGCCTTTCCTGTGGTGGAGGTGGGGGCAGGCAAGGCAGCAACTCCTCTACACTTACTATGAGGTCTGGTGCCCTGCTTGCGCTCGTGGGGAGCATGATGAAATCGTGTCCTAGGACCACTCTTTGGCTGAGTGTGGTACATAGAATGGACTGACCATAGTGCCCGGCCAGAGGCCTGGAAGTTCGAAAGTATGTCCTGCACATCAGCCCCAAAACGTTTATACCCTCTAAAGGGGGCATGTAGGATGGACTGTTGTACATCCCAAGCAAATCCTGACACCCTAAGCCATGAGTTGTGGAGGCAGATACCAACGGCGGCGGACTTGGTAGAGATGTCTGCAGCATCTTAAGTAGACCGCAGAAGGTGCCTGCCCACATCTGACCCCGACTGAATGGCTTGGGAGAAGAGTTTGCCTCTGTGGGTTCTCTGGAAGGGCTTGAGCAGCCATCTGGGCCCATCTCCAGAGCAGAGTATAGAACTTCAGCATGAAGGCAATGTAACTAATAGAGAAACACAACTGTTAAGGCATAGGGTGTAATCAAATGTGTTTGGCAGAGTGTACCAGCCAGTGTATAGCAGACATCTGGCAAATAATTGGCCTGGAGTAGGTCCTCTGCTCCAGGCCCCCTCTCATGGCTTCTCTGGAAACAAGGAAAGAGAGAGCTCTGCATTTTTTGTTCGAGAATATGAGGTAGACTGCCGTCCGTTTGGAAAAAAACTTATTTTTCCCCCTCAATTGTTTAACCAGGTGTGGCGCACTAAGCTGAAAACTTGTTTATAGATGCGACGTGGGAGCACTGGGAAATCAAGTGACTTGCTCAGGGTTGCACAGTATGCAAGTGGGGGCTGTGGGATTCAAACCCAGGTTTCCAGCTTTGCAGCCCAGAGCCTTAAACTACTGTGTTATACTGCCTGCTGCGGAGATCCAGCAGGTCTAGCAGGCAACACTAAAACAGTATGCATGTCTAACCTACTGAAACGGGAATGGCAGGGCACTCCAGTGGATGGGCTCCAGACACCTTAAGACTGAAAAAACTGGTAGTGGGCTACTCAACAGGGAGGCCTCTGAAGAGAGAATTGCCCAAGGTTTCAGATAACTTGGAATCAATATCTCAGGTGCAATGAGAGAGCGAAGGGGTCTGGAAAGTCCAGGAAAGAAGTCAAATGCCATCCTTAGCAGAGATGAGGAGGGGGAAGAGATATTTTCCTTGATATCCCACCGGGGGGAGAGGAATAGGGAGGCTCCTCTAAACAGAGATCATCTGGCATCCACTGGGTGCCACGAGGAGCACCACAAAGGGTGCTGGAATCGGCACCAGGGAGTGCAGACCCAACCTAGATCCAGTGCCAAATGGGGCCCACTGCCAGCCCCAGCGCCAGACACGACACCCCACGCCGAACATGGTGCCTACCACGGTGCCTAAAATGGCACCTAACATCCCTACTTCACATACTAGAGGTATCTAACTTACACCAAGACAGGAGAGAGAGAGAGAGAGAGAGACAGAAAACAGAGACTGGCACCAGGGAAACCAAGAGCTGAACCAGTACTGGAAGCACCAATATAGGTCAGAGGCGACTGGCGCAGTAGCTTCGCGACCCTGGAAGACTAGGTGACAGAATGATACCTGGCTAGACCTACCAAAAGACATAAGGAAGGGGAGTGGCCTGGGCAGGAGTCAGTGGTGTGGCAACTGGCAAGGGCAGAGGGCTGTTGCTGAAGCCACATACTCTACCAGGCTTGGAGGGCCCGGCCAACAGATTCAGTGCCACCAATCAACAAGGGCCAGGGACCAGACACACCTGCAGCAACACACCAGCGTGACGCTACACCCGCTGCTCTGAAGAGCTGCCCAGGGAAGACTGCCCACTGGGACCCCCCCCTAGGCACAAAGGGGATTCCAGGCCCAAGATCTCAATGCCCAGGTACCAAGGCCCATGGCAACGAGGAGTGAGCCAACAGGCCCACAGCCCCAGGAACCGAGGGTCTCGTGGAGACTTCCTGTAGGGTGACCGTGAGAGGTACAATTTCTTCTCCCATTTAAGAGGGAGAGAAGAGCTCTAGGCCAAGAAGCACCAAGGTTCCAACTGGAATCGAGAGCAGGCCTACTTCTTCATGCTCTGGAGAACTGCCCTTCCCCTGAGCACAGGACCACCCGTGGTCAGAACCCTTCCCTTGCGTGAAAGCGGACCAGACACAGCCCCCGCTGCCGGAGTAGCCTGCCAACCATGGCATCAGGCCAACACAGCACCAGCCCGAAAAGGCTCCGTTAAAACACAGTGCCAGCCCAACATGGTGCCGGGACCAAATACGGTGCTGGGCCAACATGGTGCCGAGCAACCAAGGCCCTGGCCACACACAGCGCCAGCTCAAACGGCACCGGCCAAAGTACCAGAAGGCTCCCTACCGTGATCATGTAAAGATGTCATCATGAGACTTGGAAAGCCTGAGAGAAACTGACAAAATCTTTTTATAAAATCACTAAACTGATAGAAAAATAATAAATTCTAGCTTTAAACAACTAACTGAAGCAGCTGTTGTATAGACGTGAAATTCTGATTCCCGAAGGGTTAGCGATGTCATCACTGAAGTGCCCTCGATGGCGTGAAAAAAGGAACTGAGGCAGCTGGGGGCTGGCGCACAGGTAAGTCTATTGCCGCGAGCCACACTTGCGGCGCCATGCATGCGCACCGCTTGGCTCGGCGCCGGTCTCCTCAAAAGTTTTGACTCTCGCGGGGTCCTAGTGCCCCCGGCCTGGACCCATTAGTGTGAATAAATAGTGAAGATACATTCCCAGAAGATCTAGTGCATTCACAACAGGCTGGGAAGCTAGAACAGCTCTTTCTTTAGGAGGAAAGTACAGTTACATAAGAACTTACCATAACAGTAGATCTTCGAGAAGAGTTCTTGCAGCAGGTAACATCATTAGAACTATGCCGCCAGGCACTAGGACCCCCATGGAAAAATTCTAGCTAGCAATCTAAAGTGGGGGACCGCCCCACTGACGTTTGCCCCACCCGACATCACCCATGGTATTAAGGGGGAAGTCCCCCAGCACCACCTCAGTTCACCCGCCGGAGACCTGGCTAGCATAAAGGATGGAGAACTGAGGAGGTTCTCACATCCCCAGAGTTAAAAATAGTTACATAACCCTGGGGGTAGCAGCGAGGAAAAGCATACCTGCTGCAAGAGCTATTCTCGAAGATCTACTGTTATGGTAAGTTCTTATGAAACTGTACTATCTCACTTCGAAAGAGAGCTCTTGCAGCAGGTAACACCATTAGGACAGAATCCCAAGCAGTGCAAAGATAGAATCCAGGTCAGAAGGGTGGTGGTTATGAAACTGGTAAACCACTGGTGCTCTTAAGAGAGAAGTCCCTGGAGTACAGCAAGGTCGAGCCTGCTCTCCTCCGTGAAGCAATGTCCAAACTGTAGTGTTTAATGAAGGTGTGGACTGAACTCCAAGGTAGCAGCTGCACAAAGATCCGCTGCTGAGACATTCCTTAGGTATGCAAAGGGAGTGGCAACATCCCTAGTGGAGTGACCTTTAACTGGCACCGTTAAAGGTTTGTTGTACTTCTGGTAGCAGAAAGCTCTGCAACTGACCAACCATTTGGCCATGGTCTGCTTAGTCACTGGTGCCCCTAATATTCATTGAGCAAAGGAGACAAACAATTGGTCTGTCTTTCTAGAAGACAGAGTGCTATCTATGTATGAACGAAGAATTCAGTGAACATCCAGAGTATGCAACAGGGCCTCCCCTTTGTTTGAGTACTCTGGGTAGTAAACTGGAAGTTCAATGTCCTGGCTGAGAATGAACTCGGACACTAGCTTTGGAAGAAACTTAGGATTGGTGTGCCGGGATACCCTATCCCTGTGGAAAATCAAATAAGGCTCTTCACATATCAGAGCCCTAAGCTCAGAAATCCTCCAAGAAGAAGCAACTGCAACCAAAAAGAACAGGTTACTCACCTGTAACAGTAGTTCTAGAAGTGGTATATGTTCATCTACACTGTTTGGCATGTCCCCCTTCCACTTTAAATCTTGCCGGGAGTCTTCAAACTGGCTCCTTCCACCCACCTGGGTGGTATATACCTCGGCTCCGCCCCATGATGCCAGATCTTAGCCCACTGGAAGCAAGCTACAGCGCCTGAGCCGGGAGGGTCGGGTGTGTGTGTGTGTGTGTGTGTGTGTGTGGATGAACAAAATATACCACTCCTAGAACTACTGTTACGGTTGAGTAACCTGTTCTTCTAGGAGCGTGGATATGTTGTACATCCACACTATTTGGCAGACTCCAAGCAGCTCTCCGGGAGGAGAGAGGCAAGGCGTATACCCCCTAGAGATTGGAGAACCGAGGCCCCAAAACCAGCATTCAGGCGTGACTCAAGGTAGATGTGGCAGTGGGTAATAAAGGTGTTTGCTGACTTCCAGGTAGCAGCCCGACAGTTTTCCTGGATAGGGATGTCCCTGGAAGCAGCCACTGAAGCAGCAGTATGGCGGGTAGAATGAGCTCTTATCCCTCTGGGAGGCTCCTTGCCCGCCAACTCATAACACAGACCTGTGCATGATGTAATCCACCTTGCTGTGGTCCGTTTGGCTGCAGGTCTGACAGAAGCGGCTTCAGCGTAGGTGACAAACAGCTGGCAAACCTTTCCATGAATTTCTGCCGTCCTTTCCTTGTAGTAGGAGAGAGCACGTCTCAGGTCCAGAGTATGGAGCCTGTACTCAGCATTCGAGGTATAATTAGGGTAGTAAACTAGCAGAGTTAACACCTGGTTAAGGTGAAACTCTGACACCACCTTTGGTAGAAATTTCGGGTGAGGGCGCAGGACAACTTTGTCCCTGTGAAAGACCAGATAAGGGGAGTCCACCGAAAGCACCTGGAGCTCCCCTGTCCTTCTGGCTGATGTAATAGCCACCAGGATAGCAGTCTTCCACAAGTGTGACAGCTCACACTTGTGCATGGGTTCGAATGGCTTGCCCATGAGCTTTGCCAAAAACAGCAACAGTTCCCATGGAGGTGGAGGTTCATGCACCGGAGGGGAAATGGATCCAGGCCTTGAAAGCCCACCACTGTCTCCTGTCCGCCAGTGCTGGCTGACCGCCCACGTCCGCTAAGCAGAAATGGCTGCCAGGTGCACCCTAGGGGTCGATGACTGTAGACCCCCTTTGGAGAGAGACCAAAGGTAGTCGAGAATGTTAACCACAGAGCAGGATAAGGGGTCCAGACTCTTACTTTGACACCAAATGGAAAACCTTTTCCATTTGAAGGCATAAAATTTCCTGGTCGATTCCTTTCTAGATGCCTCCATTACGGTGTAGACATCTTCAGAAAGACCCAAAGCCTGGAACTCTAGCTGCTCAGGTACCAGGCTGTGAGGTGCAGAGATTGAAGGTCCTGATGAAAGACCTTACCCTGACAGAGATATCAGGGTCAGGCATGTACAAAGCCGCTCCAGGGGCCTGCACCTGAGGAGATCTGGGTACCAGAACTGGCGCGGCCAGTCTGGGGCTACCAGAATCACTTTCGCCTTGTCCCTCCTCACCTTGAGTAACACCTTGTGGATCAGGGGAAATGGAGGGAAGTTCTAGAGGAGGCCTGGGGTCCACGGCCTCGAGAAGGCATCCCCCTGCAGCGAGCCTGGCTGAGGGGGGTGGGCATGATACAGCCTCAACTTGTAGTTTTCCCTAGATGCAAACAGGTCCACCATCGGTTTGCTCCAATGGTAGAACAGATTGTAAGCTACCTCTGGATGGAGAGACCACTCGTGGGATGTCTGGCCCATGAGGCTGAGAGCATCTGCCAGCTGGTTCGAGGCTCCTGCCACATGGATGGCTAGGAGATCCACCTCCAACCAGCTTACGAGGGTCCAGATGCGGAGCGCCTCCTTGCACAGCAGACGGGAGTGCGTGCCGCCCTGCTTGCTGAGGTAGTACATGGTCATGGTATTGTCCATCTAAAACTGAACCCACTTGACCCCGGAGCTGAGGAGTGAAAGCTGACAGTGCCAGTCTGAGCTCCAATAGGTTGATGTGGCAGGTCCAGAACCCGTTGGCCCTGTTGTCCCCCATGTGGGCTCCCCAGCCCATGAGAGAGGCATCGGTCGTGAGGACGGCCATTGGCTCGGGGCGAACAAACGGGATCCCTTCCTGCAACCAGTCTGGGGTGGTCCACCATTGGAGAGCATCCCTCATCTTCTGGGTTACAGTGATCAGCTGGTCGAAGTGACCATATCACTGAGTCCACTGGGTGGCCAGCTCCCACTGAAGGGGGCGCATGTGACACCGGGCCCAATGGACCACCGAGGTGCACGCCGCCAAGCAACCCAGAAGGCGCAGAAAGTCCCAGGCAGGGTGCAAATGCCCAACCAGAAATGATCGGGCAAAGGAGGAGAGAACCTCCGCCTTGTCTGCCGGAAGCAGAGCTCTGGCTTGACAAGAGTCGAGATCTACTCCAATGAAGCTCATCACCTGAGAAGGCACGCATTCTGACTTGGCCTCGTTGATGAGGAGGCCGAGTTGGGAGCAGGTTCTGAGGGCCAGATCCCTGGACCTCTCCACCTCCTGTTGGGTGGAACCTGCCAAGAGCCAATCGGCTAGATAAGGGTAGATTCTGACTCCTCGAAGCCAAAGGTGGGCCGCCACCACTGCAATGCATTTGGTGAAGACCCGTGAGGCCAATGACAGGCCGAACAGCATGGCTCAGAACTTGTACAGGGTCCCCTCGACCCTGAAGCAGAGGAACCGCTGATGGAACGGATGGATTGGGACGTGAAAGAATGCGTCCTGTAGATCCGGTGAACAGAAATGGAAATTACAAACATACCGTAATTCTTGATCTTCTTGGACGAGTCTCCACCACTCATTCACACTAATGGGATCTGCGCCGGAGGCACCAGGACCCAGTGGGAGCAAACCTTTTTGCTAGAAGGTTGGCGCCAGAGATGGAGCCGCGAGGAGCGGCACCGCGAGCCCCAGCTCGTGCGGTAATGACTATCTCGGCGTCGACCCTCCAACCGCCTCAGTACCTTTTTTCCGAGGAGGTACAGCGGAACTAACCTAGAAGGATAGCCTAACAAAAACAGGACATAAGATAGTCCGGACGACCCGTATAAAAAGGGTCAACAAAGAAGTCTTCACAGCCTAAAGATCGAGGGAGTGAAGACCAATAACAGAGGTGAGCTTGAGGGATGGTGGGGGTGTGAATGAGTGAGACTTTCGCCCAAGAAGATCAAGAATTACGGTAGGGTAATGTGTAATTTCCATATCTTCCGGACATGAAGTCTCCACCACTCATTCACACCAATGGGAGAGTACCGAAGCTAATAATCCCCAGAGAGGGCGGCAGGAGAGACCAAGAGCTCACAATTTTAGGACAGAAGTCCATTAAGGATGATCCTGCCAAATGAAAGATGTCATCTGGCATGGACATCCAGGGCATAGTGTTTGACGAAAGTATGCACTGAGCTCCAGCTGGCCGCACTGCAAATATCTGCAATGGGCACGTTGCGGATTCCCGCTAGGGATGCCGCGACCACTCTAGTAGAGTGAGTGTACACTCTGCCCACCAGCTTAATCTGTGCCATGGAATAACAGTGGCAAAGGCATGCCACCAGCCATGCAGAAATACATCCGATAGCGAAAGGTTGACCCAGCCGTGTCTCGCTGAAGGAAAATGAAAATTACCTACCTACCGTAATTCTGATCTTTCTGTGTATCTTCACCATTCATCACATATGGGTACTGGCCAGAGATCAGGACCCGAGAGCTTTTTTTTTTTTACAGGCGAGCCACCACAGCATCACCGCGCCACCGAGGGCCGGGCGACCGCGTGGCGCCGAGGTTGGCCGTTAGGTTGTGGCCGACTACTGCCTACCAGTTCTGAGTCACGGAGAGGTAAAAGGAAGGGATGGAGGGTGGGACAAGAGTCCAAGGGACAGAAAAGGGAAAGGAAAACTGAACTAAAAGGAGAAATAACGACTGAGAGGACAGCAAGAAGAGATGAGACTAAGGGATTGGTGGGCCCCAATCTCTGGAAGCGAAGAAGGGAGGGTAGGGAGGGGAGAAATTTAGGAGAGAGTGAGAGGTAACAAGGTATCCGAGACCCTTGTCCGTCACCAGATTGTATAGGAACTGCAAGGAGTAGCAAAGCTCTCTGCCAGAATTCAAGGCACAGAATAACTGGCAAATACCCCAGAAGCAGAGCGGCTATTCTGGAAGAAGGACAGGGTACAGGTTTACTCCTCTCAGCAAAGATGTTTGGTGAAAAAAGGGATTTTTTTTTAAACAGTTGGATGGAAACCAGAAGGAGAACAGGAGAGGGCAACCACTAACTCCACCCCAACCGGGTGGAGACAAAGTAGTAGAGAAGGAGTGCCGCTCGAGCTGAACCCTTTGAGGGAGAATACCCCCCTGTGTGTCCCTACTTTACCCCGCTCCAAAAGAGGAGAGGGGGAGCCACAGAGGGAGGGAGGGAGGCCCAGAGACTGAGGCCCCAGGGGGATGGTGGGTGGGGTTGTGATGAATGGTGAAGGTACACAGAAAGATCAGAATTACAGTAGGTACGGAAATTTTCATATCTTATCTGTGTCAATCTTCACCTTTCATCACATATGGGTGAGTACCAAGCCCCGAGGGGGTTGTTTCTTTACACCCTAAGGGACAGAGTCCCTTAGCCCTCAGTGGGTGACACACTAAGGGGGGAACCTTCCGAGCCTGGGGAGGCCCGAGAGTGGGGAGAGCAAGATGGGGTCCCCCCGGAGGGAGAAGGAAGTTGCCCAGACAAGCGCCGTCTCGCTCTACGGGAGAAAAGGTAGGTTCCCTGGTGGGCGGAGCAAGTTACCCTACGCCGGGCCAAGGACGACAACCAGGAAAGACGTAGCCACGCCGATCTCCTGGTGCAGCTCGCTGTCCCTACTACCCTGGTATCTACCTTGTTGGCATCGTATGATGCCCTCGCTTGGTGCCTTGCTAGCTCCAGGCCACGTGCAGAGAGTGCGATGGCTTGTCTGGTTTGCTCCGAGTCAGGCAAAGAAGCTAGGACCTGACCTAGCGTGGACCACAAGAACCTGTTGTAGGCTGCACAGTGGGCCTGGTGAGCAGAAATAGAAAGGAGCAACCGTGCTGAGTAGAAGGTCCTCCTCCCCCAAAAATCAAAATCCGAGGAGTCTTGATCCGGGGGCCGGTCACGGTGGAGGGCGCGAAGCCCATCAGGGGTGTCCAGATGCGTCAAGCCGGACTGCGGATGAGGCATAGAACCTGGAGACTCCGGGAGAGCGCAATACCTCTGGCTGAGGTCCCTAGGGGCAGGAACTCCGGAGAAGGGCCTCTGCCAGAAACGCAAGGACGCCTCCCGAAAGGGAGCAGGCCAGGGCGGCACCACAAGGGTGGCCTCGCCATAATCGCCTAGAAAGGTATGCGCCGCATGCTCAGGATTGCTAACAGAAGAGGGAGAAAGGTGCAAGTCCTCCAACATCCTCATGAGGAAGCGCTGATACTCAGAGAGATCAGCAGCCGGAGAGATGTGGACATCGGGTTCTTCTCCCCCAGAAGAGGGGGATGAGGAGCTGGAGGTCACCATACGTTCAGAGGGTGGCTGCACGGGGGGAGGTTGAAAAACCTGGCTGTCCATAGCCCTAACGTAGGCAGGGAACCGGGAAGCCACTGCTCTGAACTGCTCCCAGGTGAGAGGGCCGCTAGGACCAAGAATGCCTGGGAGCGCTGGAGAATGTGGCAGAGGGATATGGGCAGAGCCGAGAAAAGAAGTCGGCTGACCTCGGCTAGGGAGCGGACCATGAGCACCTGAGGAGGGTGCCCCGGAAGACTCCACAGCCGACAGCTGTACAACCACATTGGTACTGCCTTGGCTGCGCCCAGAAGAATCCCCCCAGTGAGGCGACCGGGGCCGTAAGAGTCCAGAAGGACGGTCCCCTGCCTCAAAAGAATGAGACTCCCTCAAGGAACCCGAGGGGGAAGGGTGGGAATCCGCACTTCAGCTTCGCCCAGAGCTCAGGTGGACCCCAGAGAAAGGCCGACGCGCCGACCCCACACCCCTCGACCCCTCAGAGTCCGAGAGAGTCCTCCTCCTCGAGAGGGCCAGCCTAGGTAGCTGGCATCTCTGGCTGCCCCGAAGGGAGACCCAGGGAAAAGCACCTTCCCCTCCTGTAGGTTTCTCGATGGGCCCCAAAGTTGGGCGATCAAGACACACCACTGAAGGGGGTACCACCACAGAGGGGTCGATGAAACCCCCAAGGCCAGGCTGCAGAGGAATGGTGGCACGCACCACTGCCTGCTGGTCCGCACCACTGACCCTAGCCTCAGGGGCCACCTGACTCTCCTCAGTAGGGGTCTGGCTTCGACTCGTCGACGAGACCACGGGAGCGCCTTCCTCCGCAGACAACCCCGAAGGGTGTGACTGCCCATCTGACTCCGAGCTCTACTCCGACGAGGTAGAGTCCGAGGCTCTGAGCCAAACAGTAGAAGGGTGGGCGAAACCAAGTTTGCCAGAGGGCCCGGCAGCCACAGCTGTGCCCGAGACGGCACCTGTGCCCTCCGCAACCCCGCGGGCAGGACCTGCAGAAAGCACCAGGGCAGCTCAGGCCAAAGGTCCAGAGCCAGAGCCAGACGCGGCGCCGTCAAATCTACCAGCACCGGGGCCGGTACCAGGGACAGAGACGGCGCCGACAGCAGCCCCAGCAGCAACCTCGGCGCCGAAAACGCCACCGCCAGGCCTCACGGCGCTGCGAGCAGCACAGAGGACCGAGCGGTGCCGACGTATGGCCCAGAGAGGCTTGGTGCCAAAACGCACCGCCAGGCCCCACGGTGTCACGATCGGCACCGAGAATCGGCCGGGCGCGCAACGACGCCTGAAAGGCAGACTCGCGCCAAACAGGCACCGACCGCCCTCAGCTCGCGGAGCGGCACCGGGACGGCACCGACAGCCGGAGCCGAGGTCTTACAGCGTCGAAACGCCATGCGAGGCACGACGCCAGCTCAACCTTGGTGCCGTGGGACGGGCGCTGGCGCAGACATGGCGAAGAGGATGCCGGATCTTGTCCCACGGCACTGCAGGCGCCGCGAACGGCGTTGATAGGGCCCACGCGCCCGACGACGGCACCGACAGGGCCCACGGCACCGACCACGGTGTCGACCGGGCCTTCCGAGCAGCGGAACGACACCGGGAGCCTTCACCGGCGGGCGACTGCCGGTGGCGCTCCTGCCCGCCCCGGAGGGAAGCGGGACGGGCCTGCGCCGAGGAGGAGCCTCGGCAATGGCCAGGCTACAAGTAGCCGAGGCTCCCTCCTCCTCGGTCCGTATAGAACGGAAGGGACCCAGGGAAGGTCCGAGAGCGCGGCCCGACAAGTGCGAACCTACTCCCGAAAGTCGCCGGAGTCCCCACTTTCAATGCGCTGTTAGAGGACGCGCGGTCCATGGAGAAGCAGGTGTCGTGATGAATCCATGTTGAACAGGCCACGGCACCAAGACACCGGTCGGGTTGGTCGGTGACGGAATATTTTCGCCGCACGAGCACCGACGCATGGGGCTGAATCTGCCTTTGAAGACTTTTGCCTCCGACCGGTGACCGACTCACGGAGAAAACACCACAGACTCGACGTCGCAGAATTACAAATAAAAGGAAAGATCTTACCGGCGACGTCGAGTGGAGGCAGAACCCAGAACGGGTAGACGACCGATGGACTGAACGTCAATTTTTTTCGAACAGGCTGAAGGCCTAAAATTGCAGAGAAGCTTCCCATGAGGCAACCTCGACAGTGGGAGACGAAGAACTGGTAGGCAGGCGGGAGTCGACACAGCCTAACGGCCAACCCTCGAACGCCACGCAGTACGCCGGCCTCGAGGGTGGCGCCAAGCTGTGTCGGCCCGCCTCACCCTTTATAAAAAAAAATCCTTCCGCGGGGTCCTGATCTCCGGCCAGTACCCATATGTGATGAATGGTGAAGATTGACACAGATAAGATCAAACAGTTGTTGAGCTTTAAGAAAGTCTTTTGTTCTGTCTAGATAGAAACTCAAAGCTCTTCTGACATCCAAGGAATGAAGAGAACGCTCTCCTTCATTTTGGAAGTTCACAAAGTAAGATGGAAGAACCAGAGGTTGGTTTAGATGGAATTCTGAAACAACCTTTGGGAGATACTTAGGATGGGTCCTAAGAAATACTTTGTCTTTATGAAACACAGTATACGGAGGGTCTGTGACCAAGGCATGTATCTCAGAGACCCTGCGGGCTGAGGTAATGGCCACTAGGAAGGCTGTCTTCCAAGTGAGAAATTTTAACTCACAGGTAGCTAGAGGCTCGAAAAGTTTGAGAGTGAGCATGTCTAGCACCAGATTAATGTCCCAGGATGCGACTGGACGTCTTATAGGAGGTCTAGTATGCAGAATTCCCTTAAGAAACCTCTTAACCACAGGTAACTGAGCCAGTGACGAGGAAAGTACTGACTCACGATAAGCAGAAATGGCACAAAGGTGAATCTTAACTGTAGAGTATTGCAGACCTGAATTTGAGAGGTCTAAAAGGTACTCTAGAACTTTATCTGGTGGGCAGGAAAAAGGATTCAAAGAGGATTTCGCACACCAGAGCGAGAAACGCTTCCATTTGGCTGTGCAAGTTTTCCTAGTGGCTGGCTTGCGCGCAGCCAGAAGAATATCCAAAACCCTGCAAGAGACCTTGAACCTGTTCACTTCTATCTCTTCAGCAGCCAAGCATGAAAGTGAAGGGACCTCAGATTGGGATGGACCATAGCCCTCCCCGAGTCAAAAGGTTCGGCCTGAACGGGAAGCGGTTTCAGATGAACTTCTGACATACTGTTGAGTAGTGGAAACCATATCTGTAGAGGCCAGAAGGGAGCAATGAGGATCATTTTGTCCTCCGGGACTCGAATTTGAGAAGTACTCTCTGAAATAGAGGAAGAGGCAGAAAGGCGTATAGAAAGAGTTTTGTCCACCGTAGCCTGAACGCATCCTGACAGAAAATGCTAGGCCCTGGATTTCTGGAGCAGAAGAGAGGCAGTTTTGTGTTGAGCGGGGATGCAAAAAGGTCCAGGTCTGGAGTTCCTCACTCTGTGAATAGTGACTGAGCCATGGCTGAGTCGAGAGACCATTAGTGAGGCTCTGTCTCTGTTCTGCTGAGACAGTCTGCCAATTCGTTCTGCACCCCCGGCAGGTAGACCGCAAGAATTAGAGCCTTGTGCTCTAAGCACCATTCCCACACCCTCATCGCTTTCCTGTATAAGGGGTAAGAGTGAGCACCGCCCTGCTTGCTGATGAAATACATCACTGCTTTGTTGTCCGTTTGAAGGAGAATGTTCTTGTGACAGAGAATGTCCTTCAAATCCCAGACTGCATAAAGGACGGCTCTCATTTCTAAGATTTATGTGAAGCTGGAACTCGTCCTGAGTCCATGTATCTTCAGTGTGGAGAGTCTGACAGTGAGCTCCCCACCCCATCAGGGAAGCGTCCATGGTAATGGAAATCTGATGATCCAGAGGAGCAAAGGGGTATCCTTCCAGAAGATTGTCCTCTTGTGACCACCAGGTGAGTGATCTCTTCAGAGGTTCTGCCACCTTGATGAGAAAGGACTGTGGGTGAGTAGTCGGGGACCACTGAGTACTGAGCATCCACTGAGAGGTTCTCATGTGGAGGCATGCTAGGGGTACAGTGAACACCGAGGATGCCATGAGACCTAGCATCCGTTGCATCGAGAGAGCTGTCACCGAGCTGCTTTCTTCGATGTATCGGGCCATCTAAAGGATATCACTCCTCCTGTCCTCTGGAAGAAATGCTTTTGCACAGGTGGTGTCCAGGAGAGTTCCTATGAAAAGGAGCCTCTGGGAGGGCTGGAGCTGCAATTTCGAGGTTTAGCAGGACTCACATGGACGTAAGAAAGTGTGAAGCCGTGACTACGGCGTCTAGTGTTTTTTGCCTGGAAGGACTTGCTAGAAGCCAATCATCCAGATATGGGAGCACTTGTATTCAGATTTTTCTGAGATGCGCTGCGAGAATTGCACAACACTTTGTAAAAACTCGTGGCGCCGAGGACAGCCCAAAGGGTAGGACTCTGAACTGATAATGCTGTCCCGAAGCCACAAACCTTAGGTATTTGTGATACTTTGGGTGAATAGGAATGTGCTGGTAAGCATCCTGCATGTCCAGGGAGGCTATCCAGTCGTGTTGATGAAGCAAAGGTAACAGAGTTCCTAGTGATCTCATTTTGGATTTCTCTTTGGGAAGGAATTTGTTTAATTTTCTGAGGTCCAAAATGGGGAGCATGCCACCGGTTTTCTTTGGAACCAGAAAGTAATGGGAGTAGAACCCTGTGTTCCGTTGATCCAGAGGAACTACTCCATTGCCCTGTTGTTCAGAAGGCCTTGTATCTTGGAGGCGAGAAGTTCTGACTGAAGAACTGACAGCCTGGGCTGTCGTCTGGGGGGACGATCTGGAGGGGTCTCCAAAAGATTTAGGGAATACCCCTCGCGGATTATCCGGAGGACCCATTTGTCAGAGGTTATGGACTTCCATTGACTGTAGAAGTGAGTCAGACGACCTCCCACTGCTGAGGAAGAGTCCCCCTCGGGCAGCTGAGGTGGGACTTTGGCCAACAACTCAGAAGACAGCACTAGGCGCTTTGGGTCCTTGCACCTTCTGCTGCATTTTCTTTTGAGGTTGAGGGGCTTGGTTTTTATTAAAAACTTCCCTTGCCTTTGCCTCGAAAGGACTGACGGTTATGAAACTGGCGTCTGTTAACACCCCCTCGAGAGGGAACGGGAAGAGGTCGAGCCAATTTAATGGCTGACCTAGTCTTTTGTGTGGCCTCTGGAGCCTGTTCTACTTGAGGGCCGAAGAGATATACACCATTGAAAGGCAACGCCATTACCTGTTGCTGGGCATCATTCATGAAACCTGAAGTGCGCAGCCAGGAATGATGGTGGGTACAAATGCCCGCTGCAGCCGCTCGGGAGGCAGTATCGAAGGCGTCCATAGCTGCTTTAACCTGCTGGTTGTTGGACTCTATACCCTTGGTTATGGTTTGAAGAAGCTCTGAATTAGTGTCCGATTCTGGCAGAGCTTCAACCATTTGTTTGAGCGAATGCCAAAGGATATACTCATATTGAGAGAAATAGCCTTGGTAGCTGACAATACACATACCTAGGGTGGAAGCAGTAAAGACTCTCTTACCTAAAGTGTCTATCTTATGAGATTCTTTGTTAATAGGTCGAGCTGTAGTAGTCTGGGGAAGGACAACCTTATTCTCCGCCAAGACTACAATAGGATCCGCAAAGGTTTGGGATGCCAAAATGGGTCGATCCTTGGGAGCAGCATATTTCCTATCTATGGACTTAGCCACAGAAGGAATGAGAGCAGGAGAATTCCATACCATTTGAGAAAGCATCTCAAAGGAGGGCTGTACCGGAGGAGTCAAATCCATAGGGATCTCCGGAACATGGAGGTATTGGAGTCTTAAGTTTCCCAGGATCGATATCTGTAGTTTGGAGAGAAAGAGTGGAATTCAAGTTTTTCAGCAGAGACTTAAATGACAGGTCCTCGACCATAGGCTCTGCAGCAGGAACAGATCCTGTTCCTTCCACATAGTCACCCAGCCTAAGGTCTGGGTCAGGCTCAATGTAATCTCCTGACAGCCCAGGAGGGACAGTATGAACAGGAAAGGAGTAAAAATCGGAAGGAAAAGGATTCAAAGAAGAGGAGCCTTGAAGACTGGATGATGCCCTAACACGTCTCGGCGCTGAACAGCACGGCACTGAGAAACTCAACGATGCAGAGGACGGCGCTGACAGACGCATTGGCCTCGAAGATGGCGCCAAGCATGCCATGGACACCAAGGGCCTCGAAAACATGTTAAGATTCCGAAAACCAGGATTTGAGGAAAAAGAAGGATGAATACCAGGAGATAGAGGCAATGGTGTGGCCCCCTGCACCGCAGCCGTGTGAGGGGGGAAAACACCCAAGAGCGGAGTTGATGGCACCGAAGACGGCACCGTGCGACTAGGGAGGCTCAACCACCCTACCTGATCTCCCAAAAAGCCCAAAGGCCTCTGAGTGACCGGGCCAGGCAGCTGGACCAACCTCCGGGCCCACTGCTCCATAAGAGCAGCCCACTGATGAAACTGCCATCTGAAGACCTACCAGAGGGCGGGGTAGGGCTCCGATGTCGAAGACGCCAGCTACCAGAAACAGAAACCAGTGACCCCGAAGGAGGAGACCGGCAACTATCTCCAATAACTGACCATCTACGTGCAGACATATCAGAGAGCGACGTCGAGTGATGCCTTCTCTTTTTTGACCTGTGGGCCGAAGAAGAGCTCGAGACCGAATGGTGCTGACAGTGTGACCGTTTACTTTTATGCTTTCGATGGGACTGCCCACCCCCTCGGGCACTGGACTGTCCGTTGTCAGACCCCCAACCCCTCTGGAGAAGGCGGCGGACCGGACCCAGCCCGGCTGACTGAACAGCTTTCATATGAAGTCTCCCTGCCATCACCTGACCCGCTCATGGTCGACTCAGTCAATGTAGGCTGAGACTTCTTCCTTAAATAAGAGTAAACTAAGCAATACTTTATTTGAGATATTACTACAAAACAATAAAACTGAAAAACTATGCTGCTAGTTTGAAGTTTGACTCCCGTCGGGCGAGCGACGTCGTCACTGAAGTGCACTCGACGGCAGGAAAAAAGGAACTGAGGCGGTTGGAGGGTCGGCGCCAAGAAAGTCACTACCGCACAAGCTGAGGCTCGTGGGGCTGCTCCTCGCGGGTCCATCTCTGGCGCAGACCCTCTAGCAAAAAGGTTTGCTCCCACTGAGTCCTGCTCCCTACAGCACAGATCCCATTAGTGTGAATGAGTGCTGGAGACTTTATGTCCAGGAAGATCCCCATGTTTCGCTCCAGGGATGGTATGATCTGTTCAGAGTGACCATCCGAAAGGTGCGGGGCCTGAGATATTGATTCAGGTCATGGAGATCTAGGATGGGGCACCAAACCCCCCCCCCCCGGAAGTACCTGGAAACAAAGCCTGGGTCTGTCGGAGGATCCGGCACTGGAGCTACTGACTCCTTGAGGAGGAGCTGAGCCATGTCGTCTCGAAGTGCCAACTGGAAGCATGCGGAGATCCGTTCCTCCCGAGGGACGCGGGCTCAGCTGGGAGGATACTGCTCAAATTCTAGAGGCAGTCTCAGACCGACCACTTCGAGAGTCCACCGGTCTGAAGTGATAGCGGACCATGCGGAAAGGAAGTGGCAGAGTCGACCCTCCACGGGAGGACCCAGAGCTGGCATGACGGGTGTAGGGGTGGCCACCCCCAACCAATCACTGAGCAGGCTTGGAGGAGGCGGCGGCAGCGCCAGGACCTATGCTTTGGCCTCCTTTATGGGGCTGTTGAGGACCCTGCTTGGGCCGAGGGCACCAAGCTTGAGCCTGCTGCTGCTGATGTTGCTGTCCTTGAAAGGAGGGCTGCCGGACTGCAGGGGAAGAGTGTCTAAATGGCTTCTTCTTTCTCTTCTGCTGGTTCTTGCCCGAAGAACCCTTGGCAGAAGTAGCATCCAAGGTGGCACTGGACTGCTCTATACGCTGAAGGTGACCGGCCACTCTTAGACCGAACAAGTCTGTGCCCAGGAACAGCACGTCAGCAAGCTTATGCTGAGTATCCACCGGGAAGGAGGAGAGCCTCAGCCAAGCCCTGCGGCGAGAGGCCACTGCGGCTGCCAGCGAGCGGGCACAAGAATTCCCAATGTCCAAGGCTGTCTGGAGCTGCTGTCTGGCAACAGCACGTCTCTGGTCACGGACTTGCTTGACCATGGTCTGCATGTCCGGTTGAAAATGAGGGAGGACCTCGTCTAGTGACCCAAGAAGGGCATGAGAGAAGTGTGCCATAAAGACAGGCTAGCTGGCCTGACGAAGGCCCAAAGAAGAGGCCGCATAGACCTTACAGGCAGTGTGGTCCATATTCTTGGACTCCTTGTCCGGGGGTCGGTAAGTGTTGGCCAAACTACCAGTACGCCTGAACACAGAGGAGGTCACCAGGCTCTCTGCCGGAGGGTGCTCTGTGAACCCCGCAAGGGACCCCATGGGCACCACATACTTGCGGGCCATGTGGGCAGATGGTGCTGGGCAGGAGGCAGGACTCTGCCAAAGTTCAAGAACTGGGCCAACAATGGCCTCGGCCACTGGAAAGGCCTCCGTCTGGGTATCCCCTCTTTTAAGAATGTCAGCGAGAGGGTACTCTGCCTTTTTCTGGATAGGCTCCAGGGGCATTCCAGTGGAATCGGAGATGAGGCGGAGAATGCCCTGGAAAGAGGAAGGGCCTTCCTCCATCCCTGCGCCGACCGACGACTCATCATTCCCCAGGATGTGAGTGCAAGCCGGTGACGTCAGAGTCAGAAGAGTCACCCTCGATATGCTGAGGGTGGTCCGGGGTGACAGTTATTGACAGACGTTGGGGAAGCTCGGTGTCCTGTCGGTCCTCTTTCGAGGGCGCCCCTCCCTCAGGCTGTTTAGGTGGTGGTTCCACCCGAATCGGTGGAGAGACCGGAGTAGGCCTAACCAGGAGATGGCCTGGCCCCACAGGTGGAGGAACCGAGGGCTTCAGTTCCGTAGGGGTCGGCTTCGGCCTAGGAGGCGAGAGCCAAGTGATGGCCGGGGCAGGCGGCGGAGCCAGCTTCTGCCCGGGCATGATCAGCTGCTGCCACATAAGGTCTCCATAGCACTGGAGTTTCCACCAGAGCCTCTCCTCGTCTGAGGAGGATGAGGACCTGTGGCGTCGCCTCTTTTCTGAGCGGTTATGGCTCTTCCTTGGTTGATCGTCCAAGGGGGTCCTGGACTGAGACCGAGATTGGGGAGGCCGACTCGGTCGATCAGGAGACACCGGGATTGGTGAGACCATGGGGTCCGGGACCAGTTCCTTGATGGGGACACCAGCAGGCTGGGTCTCCTCATCTGGAAGGACCAGGACCAGAGTCCTTTCCAACGAGTCGTTGGGCACAGCCGGTGACAAGGGATCTATGATAATTTTGACCTAGTCGGCCACTTCCTCGGTCCCTTGCCAGACGGAAGGTCCAAAAAGCCAGAGGCTGAGGTTGCGATCTCGACCGAGACTGGATGTTCTTGGGATCTGGACCTCTCCCGATCCCAAGAGGGTCTTCGTCGGGATGAAGGCACCGGGTCCTTCTCCCTCTTCTGAGAGCGGGACAAGTGCAAGCCTGAGGGCGACTCACCCCGGGTGGGGAGAGACTGGCACATCTCCCTGAAAGAGCCCGTAAATGTGGAGCCTAGGTTCAGCGGGACGAAGAAGCTTCGACTGGCCAAAGCATGAGCTGCTTCCTCCTCAAATGCCTTTATCTGTTTCAGCTGTTCGGCAGAGCTCGCGGCCACGGAAACCGCCCACCTAGCCTCCTTCATTTTCACCGGAGGGCTTCTCTTTTTTGGTCCCCCCCAGCTTCAGGTGTGCCTTGTGGTCGTCCCGGATGTTGGGATGGAAGACCAAGCAAAAACCGCACAACAAGGTGTCATGTCCGATACTTAGGCAGTAAACGCACCTGAGGTGGGGATCGGTGCGTGACACCTTCTGGCAGCAGGGGCACCAGCGAAATCCTGGGGAAGATTTTCCCCCATAGTCGATGCGACAAAAGTGCGATCGCTAACTCAAACGAGTTTGATTTTCAGTAAAACCGACAATTTGAAAGCCAGGGCCAACAAAATGCTGAGAGCATGAGGGAACCTGTATCTTCCAGTGGAAAGGAAGATCTGACGTCATGGGGCGGAGCCGAGGTATATACCACTCGAGTGGGTGGGAGGAGCCAGCTTGAAGACTTCCGGCAAGAGTTAAAGTGGAAGGGGACATGCCAAACAGTGTGGACGAACATATCCACGCACCTAGAACAAGACTTTTTTCACTGATCTTTCTGTGACCAAGCTAAAGTGTACAGTAGTCTTCTTAAGAGGTGCAACCAAATAATACTTCCTGTCCCAGTACTGATTTCCTGCTAACAGTTCTGTTAACAAGCTTGTGAAAGGTCAAAAGGTTTCTCAAGGTCGGCCCTCATGTTCCAAACTGCTAACTTCACTAACAAACCCAAGCAGCTGTCTACATTCATTTAAACAACATGATAATATATATTCACACACACATATATTATGGTAGCACGGTAGTGCTACCATAGTTAGGGTTGAGGAGCCATTTACATGTTAAACCCAAAATTGTGCACCTTAATAACTTTGCAACCATTCAACGGATTTGCCTGAAATTTGGAATACATGATCAAGACCCATACAGCCTTAGGATATACCAAGTTTAAATTATCTGGTCAGATATATGGCTGTGGAGTTATTAAGCATGATCTATCTTTTCCCAGGAATTCCTACGGTTAACACTTCACAGGTCACCGCATAGCTCATGACCGGGTCCGAAATCTTCAGGGAACCATGGCCGGGTCCCTCAATGTGCATTTTGAAAATTTCTGAAAAAATATTAAACGGTTCAAAGTTATTCAAAAACAATTTCCATTATAAGTCAATGGAAAAGTTAACAAAAGTTCACAGTGTCGTAAATGCAGTTTTTACTGTCAGAATTGCCCTTTATACTATAGCAATCCGCCATTTTATTTTCAGTTAGTGATCAGAAAAATGCTTGGCATTTAAAATTGGGACCCTCTAGCAACCTAATTCTTTTTTATTCACCTAGTCGGCCCTGAGGATGCTAGCTATGTCTTTATTGAGGGTGAAACACCCCAGAAATCGTTTTCAAATTTCTACTGGAAAAAGTACTTTCACAAAGTACTGTCGCACTTGCGACACTGTCGAATGATTTGCGAAAGCTTTCACAAACTTCAACAGTACTTTTCTAAGCTGTTGGAAAATGACAGCAGTTCTTTGGCACCCTGCTGCAAAAGAACGGTTTGGTGTTTTGGCCTGAAATTTGAAGGGAACGCAGATCACATCTCACAGATGTGCCTTTCACTGTTTCGTTGAAAAAATATTACATGGCGGCAAAGTTACGGCACTCCAAATTGATGCTTTTTCACTTAGGATAACATTACAGCGTCCGACGCATTACAGGAATCCTTTGGCGCCCTGCTGCAAAATAACGGTTTCGTCTTTTGGGCTGAAATTTGGAGGGAACACAGCCAACATCCCACAGAAGTGCCTTTTTGTGGTTTGGTGAAAAAATATTACAGGGAGTCAAGGTTATGGCACTCCGAACTTCTCTTTTTTTCCCATAGGATAACATTACGGCGTTCGCCGCGCCTTTCAGGCTCATTGTCACCAGGAAAGGTCCGAGATACAGACTTTCGTCGAAAATGCTTAGCTCTAATGGGGGCTAAGTTCAAAACTACCCAGGAAAGTCATAAATCATATGACTTCTAAATTTTTTTTCTACGTCGTACGGTTCCTGAGATATAAGCAATTTAGTATTCCAACTCCTCATTTTCTGCTCCGAGAACCATTATTATGCATACATTCTTTGTACTCACTGTCTGTCTTTATGCAGCTTTTGGGGAAAACCAGCCTGTGCACTTACATTATTGTTACCGTTTTCGCTTGTGGTTCCGTTCCCATTTCACTTACCATTCCGTCATGCACCATGTCGCGTTACCCTTTGCGTTTTCATTTACGCTTGCTTTTGCGTTCTTCTTAACATTTCTGTCTACACTAGTGTTTCTCTTTCTGTTTCACTTTGCGTCACCATGCGCATTACTATTTGCTTTTGTGGGCACAATGTTACTATGACAAGACATCATGTGGTGGGAACGTGGGGCCCCGCCACCACATTACATTCACTATTTCTCATTATCATTCTCAAAAAGAAGGGAAATTAGAAGAAAAAAACTCTGTTTAATGCATTAGTTAGGGTGGTTTCACACGGAAAAAAGCGAGGAAATTCAGTGTTAGGGTTGAAAGCCCCCCTTGCCCACACCCCCAACGTGCATCGGGGTGCACATTAGGGTTGTCGGTCCTAACTCTCACCCCATTCTCCTACACCTCTGCTTCTTTACACATGTGATGGGGTGAGAGTTATGGCCGACAACTGTAATGCGCACCCTGATGCCAGTTGGGGGTGTGAGCAGGGGGGGCCAAGGGGGGCTTTCAACCCTAACACCGAATTTCCTTGCTTTTGTCGGTGTGAAACAACCCTAACTAATACATTACACGGAGTTTTTTGCCTCTAATATATATTTATACACACACATATAGATACACACACTAGCGATGATCTGTCAGTTCAAGAAATTAAAATGAACAATCAGGAAGGTACTAGTAATGGAGAGGCTGTCACATTTGTGACTGAGTTAAACCCCCTGGCAGGAAGAATAGGCAGCCTGATTCACAAACTGTGGCCAGTATCACTAAGTGACCCAATATTAAAGGAGAAAATTTCTCTGACACCCAGAGTTTCATTTAGTAAAGGGACCAGCATAGGAGACAGAGTAGTTCATAGTCATTTTACATCTACATTAACTGGACAAACAGAAAATAGACTGTTAGGCACCAAATCCAGAGGACTATACAAATGTGGCAGGTGCAGTGTATGTAAATATGCACAAACAGGGGACACTTTTGAAAAGGATGGAAATGTCTTTAAATTACAATAAATTGTTACATGTACTACACCTTTTGCGACATACATGTGCTGGTGCCCCTGTAAATGTTTCTATGTGGGCAAAACCACAAGACCTGCCAAATTAAAATAAAAGAACATGTTAGAGCCATTATAAATGGGAACATGTTGAATGCCACAGGTGAACATTTTGCTCTATTACATAATGGAAAACCTGATTGCCTTAAGTTTAGTATTTTAGAAAATGTCAAAAGAAACCCCAGAGGGGGTAACAGGGGTCAAATATTGTCTCAGAAAGACACAAAGTGGATTGTGAACCTTAAAACAGCAGTACCTGTTGGACTCAATGAAGATGCCGATTTTAGTCCATACCTGCGATATTGTAGTTCGAAATAAACTGAAAATGTATTCATCTTTTAATTTATACATTTTTTTTTCACATTATTCTCTTCTGACCTTTTCTTCCCATAGCCTATAAAAGGAACCTTAACAAATGGAAGAATAATCCGGGGACCCCTGATCAGACGAGTGCAGAGGGGAGCAGCTAATGAACATACCTATCAGCGCAGATCTAGCTCCACACTGATGGACTACAGGCTCGGTAAATCTTAAGTTACAATCTTCTCTGGGACTGTGCACAGTTAGCCAGGCCACAAGTGCTAAATAGACTCCATTACAAAAAATCAATAACTTAAAAATAATCTTGTGGCCAAATGCACTTTCTACAGATGTGAAATTTCGCAATGATTGCTGACCTCCCGCCTTGACTTCTTGTGTTAACCATAAACTTAATTGTTCTGACCTTGAATCATGTTCTGTATTTCACAAAATACTGGCATGTTACCTTGTAAATATGAATTTAAATTCATTCCCCATTATTTTTCTCCCCCTGCCCGATTCCCCTTTTTCCACCAATTATCACAGACTTCTTTTTTTCTTTTTCTTAAAGGAGAACTGCCTTGAATCTGTAAGTTTGTTTTCTGAAGAAGCTACGTTTCTAATACTGGTTCACATTCTGTTTTTGTTCCATCTATACTGGCCTTTTAGTAAATGCAGTTGGTGTTCGTGCTTTACACTCTTGGTGAGCAGTTCCATTTTAGAACTGCAAGATGTACTTTATGTCCTTGTTAAAGAACTTGCATTATTTTCACAATGAACTACATCACACAGTTCTAAAATTACACTTACCAGCAGTGTATGTATCAGAAGCACCCACTAAGTTAACTAAAAGGCCAGTAAAGACTGAACAATAAAGGAATGGGATTAATATATAAACAAAACAAAACAAAAAAAAAAACACAAAACACACTGCAGTGCAGTTCTCTTTTAATATTTAACTGTGAAATGTGCCAGACAATGGGTCTAATAGTTATGAAATCTTTCTATACATATTAAAATCTATCCTCTACTCTCCCCTATTTTGTACAGACACGATGAATAAAATAATGTTTTGTAAGCTAACTATTACTTTAATAAGGATTTGCACTAACAGGGTTACATAACCTTTTAACACTTAAATATAAGAATGAATACTTTACTGCTCTTACATTCATAAATAGTGATAATTACCTGTTGAAAACTTATGTGTATGCCTTTATAAGCACAAAACGTTTTTTTTTTTTTTACTTATTACAAATGGGTGTATGTCAGTTTAATGGAATTGCTTTTTAAATTATCACAATGTTGTATTCCTCAGACCCACCCCCTGAAGAAGGCCCTGTGTGGGGCTGAAGCACTGGGGACATAGGGCGTTGTTCTTTGTGGGCACTCCATGCCACAATAGATCTACACAGTCTGGATTAGTTGCTTGACTAGAGCATTTCTTCAAAGTGCGGTTTACTTGTTCTTATTTATTACTTTGGGCTGGCAGTCCTTTTTCAGCTCAATGAGCTTCTTGTGTGTGCACCTACTAAATTTTACCTCCTGGATGTCATCTGACTCTAAGCAGGAGTCGCCTCTGGTACTGGGGTCAGGGCTGGCAACTAGCCTGGAGATGGGTTTGTCCCCATTGCTGCAGTCAGTGCAACTCTTTGTGCTAAGCCAGACCTCGGGTTCAACGACGACCCCAGGACAATCCCCAGCCTGGTATTATAAAGAGCGCTGTGACCCATCCCGGTGCCGCAAACGGCACTGGAATTGGGAAAAGCCCTGGGTTGACACCATGGGCAGTGCTGGTCCATGCCCCAGCCCCCCCAAAGTGCCATGGGGCTACCAAGGTGAAAAGGACCTACACCCAGGCAAGCCGACGCCACACAGCCCTTGTGTTGGTTGGCACCACCCTGCTCAATGACACTGCATAAGATATCAGAAGCTGTGCTGGCACCAATATGTCCACTGGGGAAGACCAAGTGTATAGCTTCGGCCTCACCGGGGTCGTCTGCTGTCCAGTACAGACAGGCTGAGGGAGGTTTGCAGCAGGCCGCTTAGAAGGAGCCAACTGTCCACCAGACCCATACCCAGGGCCTCTGGCACCTCAGCAAGGTGATGTCGAGGACGACTCTGCTCTTCCTCAACACCAGAGGTGCTGGCAAGAGGCCAGGGGAAAGGCCTAGAGGCCGAACCGTGGCCTCAGGAGTGTGATGCACACCTCCAAAAGTGGGGACTGGATGACCCTACTTTGCTGTGTGGATTTTTAGGATATGGTGGTTCATGGAGAAGCAGAGGTTGCAGTCATCCATCCACAGAATAGCCAAGGCAGATCCAACACTGCAGATGCCAGTCTGTCAGAACAAAAGGCTTCCCACAGGGGCAAGAATGCATGATGGGAGGCTCCCGGACTTTCTTCGACCTCTTGGCCCCCTTCTTCTCTTTCAGGTTTCAGCATTGCGACAAAGAAAAAATTATACAGACAGCAGGCACCGTGAACGAAAACTTAGTGGTGATGCAGTAAGACACTCGGTGGTGGGGACGAACTAAGGGGCTGTTGCACCCATGATGGGTACTTGATGGCAGGAAAAACAAAACTAAGGTGCATGAGGGAGCCTGCGATTGTTACTAACTGACACACCCTGAGCCACGTGGGGTGCACAGGCACTGTCAGTACCTGATGATGGCTCCCTCCTGCAAAAAACCTGCGCCAATGGGGCCCTCCAGCCTCCAGCCCCATAAGTGGGAATCAATGATAAAGATAGATTCTTGAGAGATCACCCCATACCAACAGACTGCCTATGAGGGCCAAACACATACTGAGTATTTGCTGAATTAATCTGTCCTGGTTATAAATAAATGAAACTGAAATCAGTGTTTGCATATATCTTGAAAAGAACTTACTAAATTATCAACAAACTTGGTAAGACAGTGTGTTTTGTGCGCTGGAGAGTACCTGAACTCGCATCCTTCATGTTGACAATTATGCAGAAAGTCCGGCTTATGATTCTGTATTAACCTTTTGTCTATATGGTGAAAAACAGTTACAAGTGTGGTCATATTTCATATAAATATTATTACTGTGTTCAAGATTTTACCCTATGTAACTGCAGCTGGCAACCCCTCAGCAAGACACGCATCTAGTAATGACATACTTGCTTATGTAAGTTCTAGACAGTACAAGCAAACAGCTTTGATCTTCCTGTCTGAAGACAGAGCGCCCATGGGACTTTTTCCTAGTCAGGGCCCTTTAAAATGCTTTGCACTGCTGAACTGGAGGCCCAAATATAAGCCTTGTAGGCGATATCCATGCCAGTATTCAGAATATGGAAAAAATATAAAAGAAATTGGGGGGGACCCTGTGGCACTGCGGTAGCGCTACTGCCCACAATGCTAGCAACTCAGTTTCAGGAATGAGCTCAGGTCAGAGGGCCGGCAAAGGCGAGGAAGGCAGAGTGTGCCAGCAGATGCTCTCTTATTCAGAGGTGGGAGAGGTGTCCAGCTGCCACACTGCCCCCTAGGAGACCAAAGAGAGAGGTACAGCAAGGGCAGTGAGACGAAGATGACGACACTGATGTCCATGCATGTGCTTGCATGTCATGAACAAGCATATCTGATGTACCAGAGTTAAGGCACCCTTAGGGACTGGAAAAACTACACTGGTAAATTCCACGCTCACTGAAACATGACAGAGACTGACCTGTCTGCAGGCCCTGCTGGCCAACTTGGGCAAGACTCCTCTATGGACTGGCTGCTTAAGTGTCCAGAGGACCTTGGGAACTCTGATGATTGCCATGTGGGAGGCAATGCAGGATGGAGTTAATGGTAAACCCTGGGAGATGGCAGGTTTGACAGGGTTGAGGTGTAGGTCAGGGGGGTCCTGAAAGGGACCCTCAAGGGGCCGGACAGGAGTTTGGAGCATAGAAACAGGTTACTCACCTGTAACAGTAGTTCTAGGAGTGGTATATGTTGTTTATCCACACTGTCTGGCATGTCCCTTTCCCCTTTAAATCTTGCCAGACGTCTTCAAGCTGGCTCCTCCCACGCACCCAGGTCGTATATACCTCAGCCCGGCCCCATGATGCCAGATCTTAGCCCGCAGCCAGGTTGTGTGCATCGCACGGGGAGGGCGGGTGGGTCCATGTGGATGAACAACATGCATGACTCCTAAAATGAAAATTACGTACCTACCGTAATTCTTGATCTTCTCTTATATCTTCACCCATTCATTACTGCTTGGGTTAGTGCGAGATGCGCACACCCTTCTGGAGGTTTTTTTTGAGTCGGCTCAGCGAGTGCCGCCCTCGCAGCGATGTACTGCATCATGCGCGCGAGGGCTACTGGCGCCGTAGACCTCCTCTATCTCAGTTTGCAGCCGGAGAGGCGAAATAAAGGTAAGAAAAAGGAAAGCGAGGCAAGAGAGCCGAGGGACAGAAAAAGGAAAGGATATAAACTGAAAAAGGAATAAGCCGGTAGAGAATAGACAGAGGAGAGAGAATTCCTACCCTAAGGGACCGCAGGGCCTCCTTTCCGGGGCAGCTCTAGGGGAGGAACACAGAGAAGGAAGAGAAAGTAGAAGAAAAAGAGGCATGTTGAGAGGGAGAACAGTGCCCATCGAGCATTGGTTGAGAGGCTTATAGGCTCGAAAGTAACAAGGGAGCAAGAAATCCCAGTTGCTAGGACTGAGGGGAGGTTCAACCGAACCACCTGAACAGATCCGAATGAGGGCAGATTCTCTGAACTCTCAACATGCCAAGTCCCTTCATCCTAGCTGAGGACTCCTAGACTGCCCGGGCAGAACCTGTTCCGGGTAGAGCGCCCACCCAGGAAGGGGACTAAGTCCCTTAGCACCTTGTTAAGTGCTAACGCAGCGGTGTATGGGAAAGACTATGCCTTCTCGAAGGCAGTTTTATATGAAAGATAGAGTGGAACTCAATCAGACTGCCTAAGGCACGGCAAGCAGACGCTCAGAGCTGACAAGTTCAATCAGCAGCTAGAAGAGCTCAAATAATACCTGCCAGAAGGATTCTAGACTTTGCCGAGGCCAAGTCAGAGCATGGCCTCTTGGGCTATGAAACTGCAGAACCTGAAGAAGGTATTTAGGAATCGCACCCTAAGGGCGGTCAGAAAGAGTTCCCTCAGAATTAGAGAAAAGTACAATCGTACTCGTTCCTCTTTACCTTGAGGAAAAAAGGAACCATTCAAAAGAATGGAAAACAAAGTTTTTTTTTTTTTTTGGCATAAAGGCCAAGGGAAGGAAGAGGAACGAGACGGGAGGGGGAGACGCCACAGAAGGAGGCCACTGAGGGGAAGGTGGGAGGGTATCAGTAATGAATGGTGAAGATACAAGAGAAGATCAAGAATTACAGTAGGTACGTAATTTTCATATCTTCCCTTGTCAATCTTCACCATTCATTACTGCTTGGGTGAGTACGCCCCTCCCCTTTAGAAAAGGGGAGAACCCTGAGGGAACAAGACCACCAGCCTCCTGCTGGTGAGAACAGAAGGGAAGACCCTGGGCTAATCAAAGAGAAGCCTATGGGGAGAAGAGCTAGGAGGTGCCCCGAGGACGGGAGATGGAGGAAGCCTCTGCAGTAATCTCAGCTCTGAGGAAAAGAGACGTCCCCGAAAAGTGGAGCGAATCACCCCACGCCGGCCAGGGTGACAACCTTGATAGACGTAGCAGCCGCCTGCCTAATGCAGATCACTGTCCTCAAGAAGCCTGGAAGCCACCTCACTGGCATCATAAGATGCCCTTGCTTGGTGTCTTGCCAGCTCCAGGCCTATAGCAGAGAGGGCAAAGCTTGTCTGGTTTGTCTGTATCAGGCATTGATGCTAAGAGCTGAGAGAGCATCGACCACAAATGCCTACTGTAGGCAGCGTGATGAGCCTGATGTGATGCAATGCAAGCCATCGCACGAGAGGAAAAGAACACTCTTCGCCTCACCGGTCGAACTGTAGGGAATCCGAATCCGGTGGACGGTCGTGCGCCAGGCGGCGGTGCCCGGAGGGAGTCTCCAGGTATACCAAACCCGAGGGCGGGTTGGGGAGAGTACCCAGGGATTCCGAAGGGGCACAATACCTTCGTCGACAGTCTGCCGGGGCTGGAGAAGGGGCGGCTGGCGACTGCCAGGAACGGATAGATGCCTCCTGGAAGGGGATAGGACAGGAAGGTACCACCAGGTGCTGGGCACTGAATTCTCCAAGGAATTCACGCGTCTCCCATTCGGTATTGTCTCGTCTAACGTAGGAGATTCAAAGATTCCTCACCATCCTCGAAAGGAATCACTGATATTCAGTGAAATCAGCATCGGAGGAGATATGAGCAGAGGGTTCCTCTCCCTCAGAGGAGGGAGACGAGGATGATGGAGAGCTCGAGTGTCCAGAAGATTCTTGCGGCGGTGGGGATGAGGCAAAGACCGGCTCATTCATACACCTGACATATGAGGGGAAGGCCGCCGCAGAACCTCTGAACTGCTCCCAAGATAATGGGCCCGTAGGACCGACATGGCCTGGAAGAGCGGGGGATGGCTGCAGAGGAACGGGAGATGGGCACCTACGAAGAGGCAACTGTCCTCTGCTAGGGTTCTGAAATCCGGAGAACGGAGCCTGAGCTGGCGGGATTCCGGACAACAGACCAGGTCGCAAAACGGAACCCTGGGAAAGTAAAACCTGGAAGAGCCCAGAAGGGGATCCTCCCCTGTGACTGCATGGATCCAGAAGGGCAGTTGGCAGCAAAGCTACCGGAGGGGACCCCAGGGTCCAAGAGGGAAAGGCGGGGCCCAGCGCTATGGCTCCTAGCCACCCCCTGAGGGGTGGCCGGCAGAGACCGTGACGACTGCACCCCGCCTCTCAACCCCTCGGACTCCGAGAGCACCCTCCTCCTCGACCCCAGCGTTCTCCCACCCTGAGCGGCTGCAACAGCACCAGTGAGGGTAGCTGTCACGAGCCCCCCAGGAGGGAGAGCCCCTCCCTCCGCCGTACTCCATCGCCCCCCCAGGGACCCAGGACCAGCCCTAGCACGAGGGCCCTCAGGGGAGGACAGCAGCGGGGACAGCGGGAGAGGCTCACTGTGCCGCCTAGCATCACGTGCCACTGGGAACCCCGACTCCGAAGAGTCAGGTTGCCAGGACGGGTCCACGTCTGAGTCATCGATCTCCGAAGAGGAAGAGACCAGCTAGACCACAATACTAGCAACCCCAGGGGTCCCCAGAGAACCGGCGCCGGACGACCTTGGCCCACCCGCACCCGCTAGGCCCAGTGCCGGCTAGGCCCCGGCGTCGGAACCCAACCTGGAGCCGCCAAGAGAGCTAACCGGGCCTGCAGCACCGCAAGTGGCGCCAAGGCCAGAGTGATTGCCACGGCGCTCCTCAATCACTGGCGCCTGCAAGTGGTGCCAGGATCCGAAATAGGCGCGAGGGCGGCGCGTCGAGGGTCCACCGTGCCGGGCCCAGCAGGCGCAGGCCTCGACACTGGGAGCCCACGCGGCCCGGAGGGACCACGATGTGCCTCCAACACCCAGAAGAAGCTTCCTCTTCGGCAAGAGAAGAGGAGGAAGCCTCCTCCTCCACAGACCGTATAGGCCCGGGAGGGGACCCGGAGGAAGGGCCTAGAGACCTTACCTGGGAATCCCTGGAGCGACGCCGTCCTCCGAAGGTCGGCAGGGCCTTGCCGATCTTGAACGCACGGACTTCGAGGACACGACGGTCCATGGAGAAACAGGCGTCACACGCGTCCATATCGTGGTTGGGTCCCAGGCAAAGGAGACAGACATCATGACGGTCAGAGATGGAGAAATGCCGGCCACAGGAGCACCGACGCATAGGGGCACGGCCCGCCGTCGACTTACGTTTTGCCCCCGAACCCGACATGATGCGAACTAAATAAGGAAAAAAACAGCAATAAAGCACTCAGCACCGTCGACAGAAAATAAAAGAACGGTCTTACTGGGAGACGGCATCGAGCGAGAGTCACTGGAGAGAAACGAGGAGTCTTGACACAGAAACACTGGAACTACCACGCAGCAGGTGCAGCCTCGACGGCGGGAGAAACAGAACTGAGAGAGAGGAGGAGTCTACGGCACCTAACGGCCGCCCCTCACGCATGACGCAGTACGTCGTGCTCGGAGGGCTGCGCCGTGGAGCCGACTCCAAAAAAAAAAAAAAACTCCCAGAGGGTGCGCGCTCTGGCACTAACCCAAGCAGTAATGAATGGTGAAGATTGACAAGGGAAGATCTACTGTTACAGGTGAGTAACCTGTTTTTCTAGGAGCGTGGATATGCTGTTCATCCACACTGTTTGGCAGACTCCTAGCAGTTCGCTGGGAGGAGGGAGAGAGGCAAGGCGCACACCCCCTACTTAGGGAACAGAGATTGGAGAACCAAGGCCCCAAAACCAGCATCCCGGCATGACTCAAGGTCGATGTGGTAGTGGGTAATGAAGGTGTTTGCCGATTTCCAGGTAGCAGCCTGACAGATTTCCTGGATAGGGATGTCCCTGGAAACAGCCACCGATGTAGCAGTATGGCAGATAGAATGAGCTCTTATCCCTCTGGGAGGCTCCATATCTGCCAACTCATAGCACAGACCTATACATGATGTAATATTCATCTTGCTATGGTCCGTTTGGCTGCAGGTCTGCCAGAAGTGGCTTCAGCATAGGCGACAAACAGCTGGCGAACCTCTCCACGAATTTCTGCCGTCCTCTCCTTATAGTAGGAGAGAGCACGTCTCGGGTACAAGGTACACAGCCTGTACTCGGCCTCTGAGGTGTAATCAGGATAGTATACCGGCAGAGACAACACCTGGTTAAGGTGGAACTCTGACAACACCTTCGGAAGGAATTTCGGGTGGGGGCGCAGGACAACTTTGTCCCTGTGGAAGACCAGATAAGGGGAGTCCACCAAAAGCACCTGGAGCTCCCGTCCTCCTGGCAAACGTGATAGCCACTAGGAAGGCCGTCTTCCTCAACAAGTGTGACAGCTCACACTTGTGCATTGGTTAGAATGGCTTGCCCATGAGCTTTGCCAGTACCAGCAGGTAGATCCCACCGAGGTGGAGCTTCACGCATTGGAGGGGATATGTGATTCAGGCCTTTGAAAAAGCGCCCGACCACTGTCTCCTGCGCCAATGTAGGCTGACTGGCCTGCGCCCAGTAAGCAGAAATGGCTGCCAGGTGCACCCTAAGGGTCGATGACCGTAGACCCTCTTTGGAGAGAGACCAAAGGTAGTCGAGAATGTTAGCCACAAAAGAGGATAAGGGGTCCAGACCTTTACCCTGTCACCAAATGGAAAACCTTTTCCATTTGAAGGCATAACATTTCCTGGTCGATTCCTTTTGAGATGCCTCCACCACATTGTAGACATCTTCGGAAAGACCCAAAGACTGGAACTCTAGCCGCTCAGGTACCAGACTGTGAGGTACAGGGATTGAAGGTCCGGATGGAAGACCTTCCCCTGGTTCAGAAATATCAGGTCCGGGCGTGTACAAAGCCGCTCCAGGGGCCTGCAGCTGAGGCTGAGGAGATCTGGATACCAGAACTGGCGCGGCCAGTCTAAGGCTATCAGAATCACCTTCGCCTTGTCCCTCCTCACCTTGAGTAACACCTTGTGGATCAAGGGAAATAGACGGAAGGCGTAGAGGAGGCCCGTGGTCCACGACCTTGAGAAGGCATCCCCTTACAGCGAGCCCTGCTGAGGGGGTGGGCATGATACAGCCTCAGCTTGGTGTTTTCCCTGGAGGCAAACAGATCCACCATCGGTCTGCCCCAATGGGAGAACAGGCTGTAAGCTACCTCTGGACGGAGAGACCACTCGTGGGATGTTTGGCCTATATGGCTGAGAGCATCCGCCAGCTGGTTCGAGGCTCCTGCCACATGGATGGCTAGGCAATCCGCCTCCAACCGGCTTACGAGGGTCCAGATGCAGAGCACCTCCTTGCACAGCAGATGGGACTGTGTGCCGCTCTGTTTGTTAAGGTAGTACACATGGTCGTGGTATTGTCAGTCAGGACTTGAACCACTTGACCCCGGAGCTGAGGAGCGAACGATGACAGTGCCAGTCTGACTGCTCTGAGCTCCAACAGGTTGATGTGGCATCGGGACTCCTCGGGGGTCCAGAACCCACGGGTCCTGTTGTCCCCCATGTGGGCTCTCCAACTCATGAGAGAGGCATCCGTCATGAGGATGACCGTCTGCTCGGGGCGAACAAACGGGATCCCTTTCTGTAACCAGTCTGGGGCAGTCCACCATTGCAGTGTCCCACATCTTCTTGGTTACTGTGATCAGCTGGTTGAAATGACCGTGGTGCCGAGTCCACTAGGCAGCCAGCTCCCATTGAAGGGGGCGCATGTGCAACCGGGCCCAATGGACCACTGAGGTGCACGTTGCCATGTAACCCAGAAGGCGAAGAAAGTCCCGGGCAGGGTGCAAGTGCCCAACCAGAAATGATTGGGCAAAGGAGGAGAAAATCTCCACCCTGTCCGCCGGGAGCCGGGCTCTGGCTTGACAAGAGTCGAGCTCTGCCCCAATGAAGCCCATCACATGGGAAGGCACAAGTTCCGACTTGGCCTCGTTGATCAGGAGGCAGAGTTGGGAGCAGGTCTGGAGGGCCAGCTCCCTGGACCTCACCACCTCCTGTTGGGTGGAACCTGCCAGGAGCCAATCATTGAGGTAGGGGTAAATTCTGACTCCCCGACACCGGAGATGGGCCGCCACCACTGCAATGCATTTGATGAAGACCCGTAGGGCTGATGACAGGCCGAACGGCATGGCTCGGAACTCATACAGGGTCCCTTCGACCGTGAAGCGGAGGAACCGTTGATGGGACAGACGGATTAGGATGTGAAAGAACGCGTCCTGCAGATCCAGTGAACAGAACCGAGTTTCGTTCCAAGTTTGGTATGATCTGGGACAGAGTGACCATCTGAAAGGTGCGTGACCTGAGAAACTGATTCAGGTCGTGGAGACTTAGAATGGGGCACCAGCCCCCTGTCCGCTTGGGCACCAGGAAGTACCTGGAGACAAAGCCTAGGTCTGCAGATGGATCTGCCATGACAGCTACTGACTCCTTGAGGAGGAGCTGAGCAATGTCGTCTCGAAGAGCCGACTGGGTGCATGCGGAAATCCGCTCTTCCCGAGTGGCGCGGGCTCAGCTGGGAGGGTACTGCTCGAATTCTAGAGGTAGTTCCTGACCGACCACTTTGAGAACCTACCTGTCCGAAGTGATAGTGGACCAGGTGGAAAGGAAGTGGCGGAGCCAGCCCCCCCATGGGAGGATCCAGAGCTGGCGTGACGGAGACAGGGGTGGCAACCCCCCACTCCATCACTGAGCAGGCTTAGAGAAGGAGGAGGCCCCAGGGCCTGAGCCTCGGCCTCCTTTGCAGGGCTGTTGGGGTCCAGGCTTGGGCCGAGGGTGCCAAGCTTCAGCCTGCTGCTGATGCTGCTGTCCTCCTTGGTAGAAGGACTGCTGAACCGCATGGAAAGAGTGCCGAAAATGCTTCTTTTTCTCCTGTTGGTTTTTACCCGAAGAACTCAAGGTGGCACTGGACTGCTCAATGTGCAGTAGGTGGCTGGCCACTCCTGGGCCGAACAAGTTGGTCCCAAGGAAAGGCACATCAGCTAACTTATGCTGAGTATCTGCCGGGAAGGAGGAGAGCCTCAGCCAAGCACTGTGGCAAGAGACCACTGCGGCGGCCGTCGAGCGGGCGCGAGAATTCCCCAATGTCCAGGGCCATCTGGAGCTGCTGTTTGGCAACAGCATGGCCCTGGTCCCAAACCTGCTTAACTGTGGTTTGCGTGTCTGCGGGAAGATATGGGGGGCCTTCATCTAATGACCCGAGATGGGCATAAGAGAAGTGTGCCAAGATGATGGCTGAACTGGCCTGAGGAAGGCCCAAGGAGGAAGCCGCATAGACTTTCCGCGCCGAATGGTCCAAAAGCTTGGACTCCTTATCGAGGGGATGGTCAGTGTCTGCAGAACTGCCAGTACACCTGAACACAGAGGCGGTCACCAGGCTCTCGGCCGAAGGGTGCTCTGTGAACCCCGCAAAGGAACCCATGGGCACCGTGTACTTGCAGGCCATGCGAGCAGACAGTGCTGGACATGAGGCAGGGCACTGCCATAGTTCCGAGTGTCGGACCAACAATGGCCTCGGCCACAGGAAAGGCCTCCGTCGGGGTATCCCCTCTCTTCAAGATGTCCGTGAGAGGGTACTCCGCCTTTTTCTGGATGGGTTCCAGGGGCATCCCTGTAGAATCAGAGATGAGACGGAGGATCCCTTGGAAGAAGGAAGGACCTTCCTCCATCCCTATGCCAACAGACAACTCATCATCCCCGGGATGACAGTGGAGCCAGGTGACATCCAAGTCCGAGGAGTCAGGATACAGTGGCCTACTGCCCAAATCACCCTCGACCCATCGAGGACAGTCCGGGGTGAACATAACTGACAGATGTTGAGGAAGCCCGGTATCTGGTCGGTCCTCTTTGGAAGGAGCCCCACCCACAGGCTGCTTAAGCGGCGGCTCCAGCACTATCAGTGGAGAGACCGGCAAAGGCTGAACTAGAGGATGGGCAGGCCCCACGGGGAAACCAAAGGCTTTGGTTCTGAGGGGGTCGGCTTCGGCCTGGGAGGTGAGAGCCAACTGGCTGGGGTAGGCGGCAGAGCCGGCTTCTGCCAGGTCAGAATCAGCTGTTGCCACATAACGTCCTCGTAGCGCCGGAATTTCCGTCGGAGCCTCTCCTCATCAGAGGAGGAAGAGGACGACCTGTAGCACTGCCTCCTTTTGGAGCGCTTGTGGCTCCTCCTTGGCCGCTCAGCCGAGGGGGGTCTAGACCTCGACCGAGATCGGGCAAGCTAACTTGGTCGCCCGGGAGACACCGGAGGGATAGGTGAAACCCGGGAGTCCGGAACCAGAACCTCGATGGGGACACCAGTGGGCTGGGTCTCCTCACTGGGGAACACGAGGACTGGAGTCCTCTCCAAGAAATCGTCTGCCACAGCTGGCGACAGAGGGTCGACTGGGTCAAGAACATCTCGACCTCATGAGCCACTTCCTTGGTCGTTTGGCCAGACAGAAGATCCATGAAGCCTGTGGCTGAGGAAGCAATCTTAACTGAGGTAGAGACCGCATGCTCCTGGGACTGAGACCTCTCTCAGTCCCAAGAGCGCTCTGGTCGAGATGAAGACAAGATGGGTTCTTTATCTCTCTTTCGAGAGCGGGAGGAGTGTGAGCCCGTGGGCGCTTCACTCCGGGTGGGGAAAGACTGGCACAACTCCTTAAAAGAACCTGTAAAGGTGGAGCCCAGGTTGAGTGTAACGAAAAAGCTTCGATTCGCCGAAGTGCAGGCGGCGTCTCCTTCCAGCGCCTTCATGCACTGCAGCTTGCTTTCGACAGAACTGAGCCGCGGAAACCGCCCACCTAGCCTCCTTAGACTTCACTGGAGGATTCCTTTTCTCTGGCCTCCCCAACTTCAGATGTGCCAGGCGGTCATCCAGTACACTGGGATGGAAGGCCAAGCAAAAACTGCAGGACGAGGTGTCATGGCAGACACCTAGGCAGCAGACGCACGTGAGATGGGGATTGGTGCGCGACATCTTCTGGCCGCAAGGAAACCGGTGAAATCCTGTAGAAGATTTCTCTTCCACGATCGAAGACGTAAAAGCGCAATCGCTAACTCGAACGAGTTTTAATCTCGGTAGGACCGAAGTTTTGAAAGCCAGGGCCTACGAAATGCATGAGCACGAGGGAGGCAACCTGTATCTTCCAGCGGAAAGGAAGATCTGGCGTCATGGGGCGGAGCCAAGGTATATACCACCCGGGTGGGTGGGAGGAGCCAGCTTGAAGGCTTCTGGCAAGATTTAAAGGGGAAAGGACATGCCAAACAGTGTGGATGAACAACATATCCACGATCCTATAAAAATATATATATTTTTTTTTTGGGGGGTGCTTCTTGTTATGACTCCCTCCCTCCCTCTGACAGGACTCCTTCAGGACCTCCGAGGCCACTCAGCCATCCCTCCTACCTGCAATTCAGAGATGCTGGTCCCCCACTAAGGCATGGTTTAGCCCCCCCAACCTCCTCACCCCCGGGTGGCGATGATGTGCGGGGCCGGACCTTCGAACTTTCCTATGTTACATATGGATAGCCTTCTCAGACTGCAGGCGGGGGATCGTGGTGGAGCCAAAAGTCCATCATCTCCCAGTCAGGGCTATGCTTTTTCTGGCTGCAGTTCCCATCCCTCAGGAGTCACACAAGCAATGGCTGCAAGTGGGCGCATCACACACAGCCAGCGAGACTCCTCACACCCCTAGTCACATCAAGCCCTACCGTCCCCTGCATCTAGGTGGCTGTGACTGACAGGACCCTTCCTTTCCAGAGAAGGAGAGTCTCCTCTGGAATCCTTAATCCCCCCCCCTCCCCGAACAACCCAGACTCACTTCCGAACCTGGGTCACCAGCACCACAAGCGGTAGAGCTACCGCTGCACTGACAGGCCAGCCAAACACATTGATATTAAAAAAAAAAAAATGGGAGGGGTGCACGGACCAATGACATAGAGATGGGTACCACTTGCCATGTCTTCAACTCGGTTTGGTGTGCTAAACCTAAGATGACACAGCATGGCAGCAACAGAAAGAAAAAATTAAAAAGGATGCTCTCTTACTCTGGAATGGTATGGCTTTAACTCAGGTGCTGGTGAAATTCTGGACACTTGCATGGTGGAGAGGCCCCAGTGTTATGTTTTACTTCCAGTGCTCTATCGCACTATCCCATGGGGACAGGACTGAGTAAAGCTAGTGGAAATGGAGAAGTGGCACAGGCAGCTAATGCCCCTATATCTTCTATGACTTCTGAAGCCAGTCTGTCCTCTCCAATGTAAAGGGGGGGAGCTACACCCTCAGTCTAACCAGAACCTAAGCCCATAACTGGTAGGCACCCTCTTTGATGGTGGCGTCGTTACTGTGGAGGGAAGTGAACTAATGGGAGGCCAAAGGAATTCAGACCCTCCACAAGATACCTGGGGATAAAAATGGAGAGTGGGGGCCTGGCCCGGTGGCGCTGGATGCCTTATCGTGTGTCATGCCGGCGACCTGGGTTCGGGAATAAGCCAGGGTTGTTGGGTTACGGCCAGGGGGAGGAGGGACGCAGCAGGATCAAGCAGCCGAAAGGCACCTCTCCTCTCCTGGGGAGGACACCTGTCGCCCACTGTAGTTCCACTGCCCCCGGGTGGTGGTCCGAGGGCAGTGCACGCGAGTGGGTTGCGGAGTAGAGGGAGGGTACCGCTGTGCGCGCATGCCTCCACATATGTGCACGGGGATGGGACCAAAAACCAGGGGGAAAAAAATCCTATAAACACACACACACAAAAATGGAGTGTAGAGGTGATATTCTGCAGAACAATCATTTTGAAGGGGAACACCCAAGCCTTCCTGGGATTTGTGCTTTTCTACCCAATGCTGCCTTCTGCCTGCACAGACTCTGGACCATTCTACCATCTAAAATGTACGTGCATTATTTCAGCTAGACTCTCAAAAAATTGCCTTTTCTGCAGCTCTGGCTGCTCTTTAACTCTGTAAATAAGAACAGCATACCTTGGCTAATTTATCTGGTATCAACTCTTCCTTTGGTCCCCCAATTTCTTCGTCATCATCTTCTTTCTTCTTCTTCTGATTTCTAAGTTGTTTTTCCTTCTCTGCATTCTTCTTTTCCTCTTCCAGTTGTGCCTTTTTCTGAGCTCTCCGCTGCTTGTTGCGCAACTTCTTCAATTCTTTGTCAGTCAGGTTTGCTATATGACAAAACCATTCCCACACTGTTTTAATGTTTTGTGTCCAAAAAGTGCAAAAGTCAGTGTTTCATTCAAACTCTTGTAAAGATGGCTATAATAAAATCTTGCGGACAGCTGAAAACAATGAAGAACTAACAGTTATGTAAGAACTTACTTTAACAGTAGATCTTCAATGGGACCTCAGTCATCAGGTTACACCATAGGAACCTTCGCCATCAGTGAAGGGGAATCCACACAAAGATTTTTAACAGTACAACTGAGGCCTCCCATGCCGTTGACGTACACCGACGTCACCAACCCTATATAGTAGTGGGTGGCTCCGCTCCCTCCTTAGTTCTTTCCCCTAGAGACTAAGGGAGCAAGGCTTTAGCCCTGGGGGACCGAGAAGAGGAGGTACACAGACCCAAGTAAAAAGCTGGATACACCAGATAGCCAGTTCCTAGACAGGAGCCTGAAGAAGGGGGATGGTGGGAGGGAAACGCACCTGATGACTGAGATCCCCTCTAAGATCTACTGTTATGGTAAATTCTTATATAACTGTTTCATCTTCTTCGGGGGTATCCCAACATCAGGTTACACTGTAGGAATGAGTACCAACCAGTGACAAATGCAAAACGGACAGACTGGGAGCTTGGCTCTCCATAAACTTGAGACAAGAGTCCTTGCAACAAAGCCCTGCCAAAACCTGCACGGGCTCTTGAGGCAACGTCCAGACTGTAATGCTTGGTAAAGGTGTGGCCTGTACTCCAGGTGGCAGCAGCACAAATATCAGCTGCCGAGACCCCTTTGAAACAAGCCACCCAGGCAGCCATGCCTCTGGTGGAATGAGCTTTGACAGCACCAGGCAATTCTTTGCTGTACTTGTTGTACTAGAACACAATGCAATTTGCCACCCATTTGGATAAACACTGCTTAGAAACTGAAGTGCCCTCTCTACTTGGGTTGAAGGGAACAAACAACTGCTTTGACTTTCTGGACTCTTCAGTCCGAAGCAGAAAGTACTTCAAAGTTCTGCGCACATCCTAATTATGGAGCAGTGCTTCCCCTGGACTGACATGCTCAGGAAAATAAACAGGAAGGTGGATAGACTTATTTAGTGTGAACTCACAAACCACCTTGGATAAAAACTTGGGATTTGAGGCAAAGATACCCAAGTCTTTGTGAAAATTCAAATAAGGCTCCTTGCATCAGAGGGCCTGAAGCGCTGAAATTCCTCAAGCAGAAGTAACTGCAACTAAAAGAAAAAATTACTCACCTTAGTAATGTTGTTTCTTCTAAAGGAGTCTTGCTGTGTTCTGACTATTGCAGTTAGGTCCTGCCTTTCAACTGCCCCGGAGAACAAAGAGTTAAACTTTCCATGGCCAGCATGGAATGTATACCGTGAGCTCGGTTGAAGCCCCTATCTGCTGCTGTTTAAACTCCAACCGTCAGATCTTTACGAACAATACTTACTAGAAGTTCTGTGTGGAAACTATAAAACTCACACTAGCCAACTGGCAACTAAATTTATAAAAAAGGGTTTTTTGGTTTCAAAGCAAAGACTCAAGTCAGGAAACCCAAAAAAAAAAATACAAATACACACCCAAAGTAAAGGAAGGTGAAAAGGGACACCCTGCTAACACTGCTTCCTGCCCACACACATCCCAAAAACCGGGTTCTGAGAAGGAGGCGGGGAGGTCAGAATACAGCAAGACTCCATTAGAAGAAACAACATGTTACTAAGGTGAGTAATTTTTACTTCAAACAACATGAAGTCTTGCTGTATTCGGACTACTGCAGACTACCAAGCAGTACCTCCATGGAGGACGGACAGAACCTACTTTGGGAATAGGCTCTGAAGTACTGTTGTACAAACCGAGCATCACTCCTAGCCTGGATATCCAGAGAGTAATGCTTGGTGAATGTATGGACTGTTTTCCAGGTGGCTGCTTGACAAATTTCTAAGATAGGAATATCCCTGGCAGTAGCCAGGGAAGCAGCTGTACCTCTAGCAGTGTGAGCCCTCAGGCCTGAGGGTGGAGTTCTACCCAGTTTTTCATAGCAGAATTGTATACAAGAGACAATCCACCTGGCAATAGATCTCTTAGTGGCAGGTTTGCCCTTACCGACCTCTCCATATGTGAGGAACAACTGGAGGGACTCAAACCTGTGACCCTTGGTGCTCTCTATGTAGTAGCTGAGGGCCCTTTTAACATCCAAACTGTGCAGCCTCCTCTCTCCAGAGGAGGAATGGTCAGTGAAGAAAACAGGAAGAGACACAGACTGGTTAAGGTGGAAATTTGAAACCACTTTAGGCAAAAACTTCCTGTTAGTCCTTAGGACCACTTTATCTCTATGGAAAGAGATGAAATCAGGCTCCACTGACAGGGCTTGCAATTCACTGATCCCTAGCAGAGGTAATGGCTACCAAACACAGTTTTCAAGTCAAGTACTTAAGCTCTGCAGAGGACAAAGGCTCAAAGGGTGGTTGCATAAGCTGAGTAATGCAAACATTAAGGTCCCAAGCAGGAGCGGGGTCCCTAAAGGGGGGATTGGTGTGCAGCAATCCTTTGAAGAACTTACAAAACACCGGATGGGCTGACAGAGGAGAGGGTTTGCCTACTGACAAGGAGGCAGAAACAGCTGACAAATGCACTTTAAGTGTAGCTGGCCTAAGACATTAAGATGGACCATATAGTCCAGAACTGTAGGCAACCCAGCAGATTCTGCGGAAATATCCTTATTAGAGCACCAAATAGTGAACCTTTTCCATTTGGAGTTGCAAGTCTTTCTGGAGGAAGGCTTCCGAGAAGCCTTAAGGATATCCAGAACCCCTTGAGAAAGCTGCAGATCAGCAAACTCTAACTCTTCAAGAGCCATGCCTTGAGATTGAGAGACTTGAGGTTCGGGTACCAAATCCTCCCCTGAGAGGATGTCAACAGGTTGTAATTCCTGGGAAGAGACAGGGGAAGGTGGACTGCTAAGGACAGCAACAGGGGGTACCAGGGCTGTCTGGCCCAGTCTGGAGCACTCAGAATCACTTTGCATGGTTGTGACCTTATCCTGACTAACACCTTGAACAGGAGAGGGAAGAGGGGGAAAGCATACAGAAATGTCCCTTCCCAATTCAGAGTCAGAGCATCCAGGGGGACTGAGCCCAAGGCTGGGGGTCTGCAACAGAAGAGAGGAAGTTGGTGATTGTCTGGGGCTGCAAAAAGATCTATCTGTGGAGTGCCCCATCTCGAGAAAATCACTTTCAAAACCAGGGGATCTAGGGTCCATTCGTGATGGCCCTGGGATATCCTGCTGAGAGCATCTGCTAGGACATTGTCCTTCCCTGGGAGGTGAACTGCTATCAGAGAAGTTTGCAGGGAATAGGCCAGGGACCACAACTTCATTGCTTCTGTGCACAAGGCCGTAGACAGAGTGCCTCCTTGCTTGTTGATGTACCACATTGTGGTGGTATTGTCTGTTCTGATCTGGACCACCTTGTTCTGTACAGATTTGGAAAAGGCTTGCAGTGCCAGAAACGCCACTCTTGAATTCCAAGAGACTGATGTGAAGCAGAGATTCTTGAGGTGACCACAGCCCTTGGGTGGTAAGATCCCCCAGGTGGGCTCCCCAGCCCAGCAGGGAGGCATCTGTGGTGAGTATCATTGAATGAGACTGAGTGACAAAAGGAACTCCTTGTCTCAAATTGTCCTGATCCTGCCACCATTGCAAAGCCTGGATCAGGGTTCGAGTCACTGGGACTAGTTTGGTAAGGGAATCCTTTCTTTGGTCCAGAAGGCTCTTAAGTGGAACTGAATGTCCCTCATCTGAAATGTTGCTCCCTGGACCACTGCTGTAGAGGCAGCCATGTGGCCCAGAAACTGCAGGAAATGTCTTGCTGGTCGAGACACCTGAAGGGTGAAAGAAGAGGCCAGTTCCATAAGGGTCCTTGCCCTGTCCAGGGGAAGGAAGGCTCTTGCCCTTATTGTATCCAGCTCCGCCCCTATGAAGGTGAGGAGCTGTACTGACTCGAGAACTGACTTTGGAAGGTTGAGAAGAAATCCTAAGGAAGTGAGCACTTGCTGAGTTATTTGCAGATGTGACTTGACTTGGTCTGGAGACTGACCCCCTATAAGCCAGTCGTCCAAGTATGGAAAGATGGAGATCTTTTTTCTCCTTAGGAAAGCAACCACTACTGCCAGGCACTTTGTGAACACGCTTAGGGCTGATGTTAGGCCAAAGGGCATTGCTCTGAATTGATAGTGGCCTGAGGGCAACTCGAACCTGAGGTACTTTCTGTGGGAGCACCTGATGGGAATGTGAAAATAGGAATCTTTGAGGTCCAGGGAGGCTAGCCAGTCCCCTGGCCTTAGAGAGGGCAGAATTATTCCCAGAGTCACCATTTTGAACTTTGGTTTTAAAAGGTGTTTGTTCAGATATCTTAGGTCCAGGATGGGCCACCATTCTCCTGTCTTTTTGGGGGTTAGGAAGTACTTGGAGTACAATCCTTTGCCCTTGTGTAGGGTAGGAACCCTCTGTATGGCTCAGAGACAGGAGGGAAGAAACCTCTGCCTCTAGGGCAAGAGTCTCTGATGGATTTGCAGGTGGAAAGGATCTGGTTCTCATCTTGGGACACTTTTTGAAGCTGAGAACCAGTCCCTGGCTTACTACTTCCAGGACCCACTTGTCTGATGTCAGAGACTTCCAGTCCTGGACAAAGTAAGCCAGCCTGCCCCCTACAGGTATTGGAGAATCGGCCTGGGCAGACCCATAAGGATGTCTGCTTGGCAGGGGCTTTAGGCTGAGGGGTGGAAGCAGATCTGCTCATTCCCTGTCTGCCTCTCCCTCTGAAGAAACCCCTCTGAGCATAAGAAGAGGAGGAAGCCTGGGCTTGGTAAAAAGGCCTTTGAAAAGGCCTGCCCCTGGACTGCTGCCTTTGAGGAGTGGCTTGCCTTTCTTTGGCCTGAGCACTCCTGTAGGTGGTCCTGTACTCGTCCATCTTTTTCATGTAGTTCTCTGTCTGCTCTCCAAACAGAGAATTACCAATAACAGGGAAATCCATGGCCTTAGCCTGGGTATCCTGTGATAGGCTAGTACATCTGAGCCAAGCCATCCTCCGAAGGGCCACAGATGTAGCCATGACTCTTAATGAAACATCACTGGAGTCCACAGCGGCACGAAACTGCACCTTGGATGCCTCAATCCCATCTGCAGCCACCTGCTCCAGCTCCTTGGCAAGCTGGTCAGGGGTCTGTTTAGCCAGAGCAAGCACAGTGTCCCATCTGGACTTCTGGTATCTAGCTGTGTAGGCCATATAGTTAGCCTGCCTGAGTCCCAAAGATGCTGCCATGTATTTTCTTCTTGCCATGGCATCAATCTTCCTGGAGTCCTTATCTGGGGGGTGTGATGCCAAGGGGATATTTGCCTTATCACAGGCAGCAGCCTGCACTACCCCAACATGGCTGCATTGCTGAGAAAGGAACTCTGTGTCCGAGCCTGAAAGGGTGTACCTCTTGTCCATTCGTCTGTCCACAGGAGGTATGGAGTTAGGAGTCTTAAGGATTTTATTTGTCTGTTTCCCAAAGGATTTATGGAGGGGAAAAGACAGTCTCCTGGACTCTGGGATGTCCATCATTTCAACAAAATCAGGCTCCTCCTGATCCTCTACTGCTTCTTCCATTGGAAGCTGGAGGGTTTCAGCCACTTTTCTGTGAAACAAAGTGGGAAGGGGACTCAGAAAGCCTAGGAGGAGAAACACCTGAAGTTCTGTCTGGGGAGATGTCCGGGTCAATAGGCACATCCAGACTTTCATAATCACCCTCCTCCGGTTCATAAAATTCTTCTGAAGTGTAATCCGGAACCGGGGGAACCAACCAAACTGAACCCCTGCCAGATGGTGCTGGTTCGGCCGGAACCGAAGTTAGCGACTGCACTATTCTTATCGCTTTGGCTATCTCATCAGCGGTCGGAGTATGAATTTATGGATCTGAACCGGACGATTTATCTTTTCTCTTCCTTTTAACTGGAACAGACTCCTCAGAATCGGCTCTCCTTTTGCCCCAAGTATTGCCCTGGTCAGAGGGCACTCCTTCTGGTTCGGTCGGAACCGAACCGGGCTGGCCATCCGGGTCAGTGGACTTCTCGGCCTCCCTTTCCCTCAGTCTACCTACTCTCTTATCCAGGGTAGCTTTGGGAAAATTCTCACAAATTTGGCAGTCTGAATCGAGGTGGTCAAACCCCAGACAATAAGCACAGGTGGTGGGGATCAGCCTAGCAAAGGCTTCTCCCACACACTGCGGTGTTGAAACCCAGTGGGCCCGTTTTTTTTCTTGGGTTTCTCAGACATGGCCACTCCTATCCAAAACTTACCTTTTTCGGCAATCACTGAGCAAAGACTCCCCTATTGGTTCCTGACCGTAGTTACGGTCTTGGAAAAAAACGTAATAAAATCTGTTTTTTTTTTTTTTTAGAACCGATACGGACCGGTTACCACACTCTAAGTAAATCAGAAACTTTTTCCAAACTAAACTGATCGGTTCAGCTGAACCGATCCGAAAATTTACAAGTTCCACACAGAAACAAATTGTAAAACCTATCTAGTACTCACGGTACCACAGAGACTTAAACCAACAGATTCGGTAGCAGAAATTCGGTAGAAACCGAGGGGAAAATGACACTTTAACCGACTTTTTTGAACCGAGCAAAGGAGAAATCTCTGGAGCGACCGTTCAGTGAGGCGGAGTAAAGAATCTGACGGTTGGAGTTTAAACAGCAGCAGACAGAGGCTTCAACCGAGCTCGCGGTGAACATTCCATGCTGGCCATGGAAAGTTTAACTCTTTGTTCTCCGGGGCAGTTGAAAGGCAGGACCTAACTGCAATAGTCAGAATACAGCAAGACTTCATGTTGTTTGAAACAGTACTTTCCAAGAGAGAAAGCGCAAATTGCAGGTCGAGACTGGCTCAAAATGAGACAGGGTCAACTTCTCCAAAACAAAATTCAAGTCCCAAGCTAGGACCGGGGAATGGATTGGGGGTTTCAGGTGCAAGATGCCTCTGAAAAAAGTGCGGGAGACATCCAGCTGAGCAATCGTGCAGTCACCCACCGGTTCATGACAGGCAGAAATAGCCGAAAGGTGGCCCTTGAGTGAGGAATATTGGAGGCCTGAATCGGACAAAGAAACATTGAATCTGTCAGCAGATAAAGACCATACGGCCCACCTAGACTGCCCATTTCCCTACTCACTGCTGCAGCCCCAGATCCTATTTGATCTGCGGCTCTCCTGCTCTGCACATCTCCAGGGTACCCTTATGTCTATCCCATGCACTCTTGAACCCCTGTATCGTTTTCACCCCACTACTTCTACTGGAAGGCTGTTCCACGGCTCCACCACCCTTTCGGTGAAAAAGTACTTCCTAACATTACCCCAAGCCTTCCACCCTTCAGCCTCATATCATGCCCCCTTGTTATTGTGCAGAGTTTTCTCTGAAATATGCTTTCCACTTGTACCCTGTTTTTATTTCCCTAAAGTACTTCAAAGTCGCCTTATCTCCCCTCTCCCTTCTTTCCTCTACTGAGCAGATATTCAGGTCCTTAAGTCTTTCCTCATATGACTTCTGGTGCAGTCCATGTACCATCTTCGTTACCCTTCTCTGGACTGCCTCTATTTTGTCAGTGTCCTTCCGAAAATGTGTCTCCAGAACTGGACACAGTACTCCAGCTGTGGCCTCACCAGTGATCTGTACGGTGGTATCACCACCTCTTTCCTCCTGCTTGTTATGCCCCCCAACATTCTGTTTGCTCTCCCTATTGTCTTTTCACTGTCTGGTCACCTTCAGGTCATCAGATATAATAACCTCCAGGTCTCTCTCCTGACTTGTGGTGACCAGAATTTCCCCACCTATCCTGTACTCCTCCCTTGGATTCCTGTGACCCAGGTGCATGATCTGGCACTTTTAGCACTGAAACAACTGCCAGACACCTGACCACTCCTCTAATAGGTTTAGGTCCTTTCTCATTTTTTCCACCCCTCCGGTGTGTCCACTCTGTTGCAGAACCTGGTGTCATCTTTGAAGAGGTACGCCTCCTTTCCCTCCTCTGCAATGTCACTAATAAAGAAACTGAATAGGACTGGCCCCAGAACCGATCCCTGTGGCACCCAGCTGGTCACCTCCCTCTCCTCAGACTTCATGCCATTTACCACCACCATCTGAGTTCTGTCCCATAGCCAGTTCCCAACCCACTTTATCACCGTAGGACCCGCTCCTAGGCTCCCCAATTTAGCAATCTCCTGTGCGGGACGATGTTAAAGGCCTTGCTGAAATCCAGGTAGGCCACATCTACCGCCCCTCACTAGTCTACCACCCTGGTTACTCAGTCAAAGAATCTATAAGATTCGTCTGACAGGACCTTCCCACTGAGAATCCATGCTGCCTTGGATCCTGTGCCCCACTATCTTCTCCTTAAGTAAGGACTCCATTAGTTTCCTCACTACTGAGGTCAGGCTTACAGATCTGTAACTGCCTGACTCCTCTCTGCTTCCACTCTTGTGGAGAGGGACCACATCTGCCCTCCTCCAGTACTCGGGTACCTCCCTCATCTCTAGTGATGCGCTGAAAAGGGCAGCCAGTGGTTCCACCAGCACTTCCCTGAGTTCCTTTAGTACCCTGGGGTTGATCCCATCTGGCCCCATTGACTTGTCTGCTTTTATTTTCCAGAGTTCTTCTAGGACTCTTTCCGCCGTGAATGGGCTGGTGTCTACCTCCCTCCCCTAAATAACCCTCTTAATGAGTCTCAGTCCCTCATCCTCCCCTTCCCTGGTGAATACTGAGCAAAAGTACTTGTTGCCAGACTGATAGGAAGACAAGACTGAGTAAGGAGAGGCCAGAAAGAGACTGTAGTACAGAGACAGTCAGGTAGCCTGCAGAACTAGGATCCTGCCAGCAGACAGGAGATTTTCCACAGAATATGGACACACTGATTTATTTAGCCAGCAGGACTCTGGCTGTAGCTTCAGAAATTAAATGTGTTGCCTGAATAATAAATTGAAAGTCTGAAATAAAAATACAAAACAGTGTGGCGCAGGAAACAGTTTCAACAAATGTCACAAGCAAGCTAGCACCAGCATGATTATCACTGATGTTTTGCAGTGAGTCTATCTGTTATTCTTTGACTTCTGATTCTTGTTCATTATCTGTGTCATGACTCAGGACAGGTTCAGAATCCTCATTCTCACTTTCAGATGTAATATGAATTTCCTCTGGCACACGTGTTGTTTCTGATCCCTTGTGGGGTTTAGCTCCCAACCTGCGTTTTGTTTTTATAAGCTAGTCTTTCACTGCTGGTGTGCTACAAAAATCTTCAGGTTCAGGGCCCTCCATTGAGATGAGCAGTAAGTCCTCTATAGTGCTAGTTTTCAAGCAAGCACTCCAGTCTGAGAAAATTATTTTCATTGCTGAAAAGGCTCTTTCTAGAGTTGCATCTGATATGGGGTAAACAAGAAAAATAGCAATAAGATGCAGAATGTTTCTGAAATACTGGGCTTTCCTTTGAAAGACTACACGCCACACTTCATGAAAGGAGAGCCGCCTGTGATACCTGTTGATGTTTTGCTTTAACAGTGTCCACTCTGTTATTGCACTGGCTACAGCACAGCCATTCTGTAACAGGACAGGACAGTCGAAAAACGGTTTAGAAGAAATGCACTTCCTCATTTCCAAATTCTGCAAGTTCTTGTTCATTGTCAGGCCAATTAGCTGAGTCAATCACATTTGCTTTTACTAGCAGGGGGTCTTCCTTGAAGCCTGCAAAGCGCTGGTTTAGACGTTCCATGCTATTTACAATTTGTTCACGTTCATTTGTCAGTGCTTCATTAGCATCCCATAAACCTTTGAGCTGGTAACCCTTGAAAGTAGCTGTATTAGACTGCAGACAGTGACTGCATCTCTTCTGAACTGTGCAAGTCTGGAACCATCTCTATCTACAAGCTGTTCTAATTCATCTAACACAGTCGTGACCGTGTCAGTGACCATTGGAATGGAAAGACGCACATCTTGAAAAGCGTGAGAAACTGATGACAGGCCATTTAGAATATCGAGATAAAAATGGGAAAACAGCAGGAATTTGACATTACATATTTTGTTTCTCCAGCACTTTAACTTGGCTTCATTAGCTTGGGGGATGTCCTGCCTAGTATCACACACAAGCTCGTCCCAGTGACATAAAAGAGCAGAGTAGTTTTGCAGTACAGCAAGCAGGGAATCTTTTTTGTGTGTCACCCATCTTGTTCCATGAGGCTTTTTAAACTTTATTATTTTGGACTGCTGTGCTTCTGCAACTCTTTTTAGCTCACAGTAACGCTTGGGTGAGTTCTCATAAAAGTAAAATAATGAAATCAAGATATTATCAATGTTTTGAGCAAAATATGTATTTCTGAATGCATCTTTTTCTGCCAGCTCCAGCCTGTGTGCGTCACAGTGAACAGCGACAAGCCAAGGGCGATCTTCCTTCAGCACTGCCATCATTTCTCTGTTCCGACCAAAATTCACAGAGGCACCATCTGCTCCTGCACCAATACAGGACAGTTCTTTTAGGTTGATGTTATCGAGTCCCAATACCTCTCTGTATGTTGTAAACATAGCTGTCTTGAGCTCATTTGCATCTGCAGCCTCTACATGTAGTAAAAAACGTATTTTTATACAGGAAAAAAACATGTCACTTGGATAATATAATCCAACTTTCAAGACAGTCCTCTACAAGTTCTCGAAGTTTCACATAATATTAAGACAACCACAAACATTTAGATACATGAAACAAATACACAAATGGTCCATCCCTTAACATTTGTGCATTATTCTTAAAAACTAGACTGCCTACATTATATAAGAAAAAAGGGCAGATAACACAAGAATCACTATTGTACACATACACATGTATAGACATAACACTTTTCTAGTTCCACAATAACCTTTTTGGTGGATTTCTCCGCTCACAGTAGGGGAGGGAGTACATTCCAGCATGCTGATGCTTGAGATGCCAGTGTTCTATCCCCGAACCTATTTTTCTGCCTATCTGGATCAATTCTATTTTGGTACACTGGCCTGAGTGTTTCCCAAGGGCAGAATCCTTGTCTGCCAACAGTTTGAAAATGTTGTGATTTAAGTGAATTGTCCTGTATTTATAGATGAAAATTGACCAGTTCTTCTTATAATCTAAATCGAGAGGTAGCCAATCTAACCTGATTAACAAAATACAGTGATGAGTTCTGAAATTCCAGGGCAGGACATATCTTGCCACCCTATAATATAATTTATCTAATTTATATAAAAGCTGTTTAGTTGCAGACCTATAAATAAATTCTCCATACTTTAATACTGGAAGTATGAGCTGTTCTGCAATCAGTTTCCTGTCCTGCAACTTCAGACATCTAGATGTCCTTTTCAAAGCTCCTAATTTTTTGTGTGTTTTGGTAACAATGGTTTCAACGTGCCCCTTAAAAGTAAGCAAGGAGTCAATATTTACTCCCAGGTAACAGTGGTTTGCTACTTGTTCTATTGGAATTTGACTTGTTAGAATTTGTATGTTTGAGACAGACTGATGTTTGTTAGTACCGAAGTATATTAGTTTAGTCTTAATTACATTCATTTTTAGCTACGATCTGGTGAACCACTCCTGTACCCTGGTGAAATCGGTCTGGAGTTTTCCCTGGAGATCCACGAGACATGCCCAGAAGCCGCAAGGACCGTATCATCTGCATACATCCTTATGTCTGTGTGCTGAATCATTGATGGTAATTCGTTATTACAGATCAAAAACAACAGCAGTCCTAAAATGAACCCCTGTGGAACTCCTCTTTGAACAGTCCGAGGGTTTGAAAGATGATGCTGTACCTGTACCCTCTGGGATCGATCGGTTAAATATGATATAAACCAGGCCAGTGGATCCCCAGAGAAACCCAGATCCACCAGCCTTTTAAACAACATGGAGTGGTTCACCAGGTCAAACGCCTTTGACAAATCAACGTATATTGCTGCTGTATCCTTGCCTTTATTCAAGGATGTACAAATCAAATCACTGAATTCAACCAAGGCCGATGTAGTTGAAAAACCCTTCCGGAACCCAGAATGATACTGTGTTAGTAAATCATATTTTTCCAGGCAGACTCCCATTTGCTGGTTTACCAGTCTCTCCAAACATCTGGACAGAACGGGTAAAACTGCAATGGGGCAATAGTCGTTGGGGGATGTTTTATCACCATCTTTATAAGTAGGTACTACGAACATCCGAAATTTGCCAGCAGATAAAGGCCTAGAGGTCTATCAAGTCTGCTCGAATGTGCAGCTAGCGCCCCTTATTCTGCAGCTGCCCCTCCCTTCCACCCTTCCCCTTCATTAACCCTCCCCCTTGTCCTGTCCCATCCTCGTTTGAAGCAGTCCACTGTTCTACTGCATACCACTTCAGCAGGTAACGCATTCCACCCAGCCACCACCCTCTCTGTAAAAAAGTGTCTCCTCATCTCCCTCCTGAACCTTCCTCGCTCCAGTCTCATATCATGGCCCCTGGTGGCCCTCCCCTCCCTTACTTTGAACAGCCCCTCTGTACCCATCTTGTTTATTCCTTTCATGTATTTAAAGGTTTCAATCATGTCATCCCTGTCTCTCCTCTCCTCCAGTGAGTACATGTTCAACTCCTTCAACCTCCTCTCGTATGATAAGTCCCCCAGCCCCTTGATCATCTTTGTCGCTCTGCGCTGCACCCCCTCCAGTAACTTAATGTCCCTCTTCAGATACGGACGCCAGTACTGCACGCAGTACTCCAGGTGTGGTCTAACTAATGACCTATACAGTGGCAGAATCACCTCCTCCCTCCTTGAGGATATACTTTGCAATACAACCCAGCATTTTGTTGGCCTTGCAGCTGCCTTCCTACATTGTGCCGAGTTGTTCATTGACCCTGTAATGAGTACACCCAGATCCTTCTCCTCTGTCTGGGCTAGCTGCACTCCCCCTAGCTGGTAACTCCTCTTTGGGTTCTTCATCCCAAAATGTAGTACCTAGCACTTTTTGGCATTAAAGCCCAGTTGCCAGGTGTCTGACCAGGTTTCAAGCTTTGCCAGATCATCCTGCAACCCCTGCCATCCACCTAGGTCATGCCGAGAGTGGGAAAATGTCCTTCCTGTAAGCTCCAACTGAATACAGCTGAAACTGTGTGTGCTATATAAGGGGTAGCTATTTTTAAAAAGCACCCCTCTAAATTACCTAAGCCTGCAGATTTATATGGATTTATTCTTAATTCTTTAGTCACTTCTTGTAATGTTAATTTTTTTAATCTGAAAGGGGGATGCTGGATCGAAGGATGTTTTTCGATCTTAGTAGTTGTTATTGGTGTATTGTCTAATAGCCCTAAATCGGGGAGATCAACAAAATAATTATTCAGAGTATTTGAAACCACCCCTGGATCTTCAGTTATAACATCATTTACCCTCAAAGTTAAATTTGCTTGTCTCCCTCGCCCTACAGGGTTCGACAAGTTTTTTTTACAATTGTCCAACGTTTTTTAGGGCTGGCACTGTGATTTAATTTACTGCAATAATAATGTATTTTTGCCTTTTTTGTTAATTTTCTACACTCATTTCTTTTAATTTTAAATAATTCCCAATCAGAGGTCATTTTTATCTTTTTAGCTTTTTTCCAAATTCTATTTTTAACTCAAATTGCTTTTAGCAATTTATCAGTTAGCCATAACAATTTAGGCAGGGCACTATGTTTCTTTGTTATTATTGGGGCATATGTATTACATATTCTTTGAAAAGTATCAGTAAAATATTTAATGGTAAGATCCGGGTCTTGTATTAATAAAGTATAGTTACGCAAGAACTTACCGTAACAGTAGATCTTCGAGAACAGCTCTTACAGCAGGTTACACCATTAGGACTGAAGCCGCCAGGCGTCAGGACCCCACGGAAATCTTCTAGCTAGCAGTCTTCAGCGGGGACCGCCTCAGACGTCTGTCCCGCCCCCGACGTCAGGCATAGTACATAAGGAGGCAGTCCCGCCAGAGACTTCCGGCCGCTGGATGACATCAGAAGAGGAGACCGAGGACCCGCCATCAGATAGCCAAGACTAAGGACAGACCTTTCCAATCCGAAGGATGGATGTTAGGTTAGAACCTACTTCCTCCAAGGGGGAATGGTGGGCGGGAAGGTACCTGCTGCAAGAGCTGTTCTCGAAGATCTACTGTTACGGTAAGTTCTTACGTAACTGTACTATCTTCTTCGAGACACAGCTCTTGCAGCAGGTTACACCATTAGGACTGATTCCCAAGCAATGGCGACATTGTAAAGCCATCGGGAGGAGGAAAGACGGAGATTAAGACCCCTTCTGAGCCTAAGACAGAAGTCCCTGGAGGACGGCAAGACTGAAACCAGCCCTTTGCCTTGAGGCGATGGCCAGGCTATAATGCCTGATAAAAGTATGCACCAAGCTCCAGGTGGCTGCAGCACAGATAGCTGAAGTGGACACATTCTTCAGTGCTGCGAAGGAAGTAGCCACTCTCCTCTGGTGGAATGGCCCTTGACCGCTCCTGGCAAAGGTTTTCTGCGTTTGTCATAACAGAAAGAGATGCACTGAATGAGCCAGCGTGAAAGGGTCTGCTTCGAAACAGGGACCCCTTTCATCCTCTCAGCGAAGGATACGAACAGCTACTCCGCTTTCTGGTGCTGTTTGGTTCTGGTCAGATAATATCTGAGACACCTGTGAACATCCAGGGTGTGAAGCAGTGCTTCTCCTTGATTGGTGTACTTGGGAAAGTACACTGGTAAATCGATGTCCTGATTAAGGGTAAGGGCTAAACCACCTTAGGCAGGAACTTAGGATTTGTCCTCAGGGATACCCTAACCTGGTGGAAAATTAAATAAGGCTCTTTGCACATGAGAGCATGTAATTCGGAGATTCTTCTCGCTGAATTAACAGCAACTAAAAACAACGTTATCCACGACAGAAAACGTAGCTCGCAATCCGCGGCTGGTTCAAAAGGTGGCAGTGTAAGCTGCTCCAGGACGAAGGGCAAGTCCCAAGGAGGGACTGGATCCTTAATGGGCAGCCTAAGGTGGAGGACCCTCCTTAGAAAGGCACGAGTAGCATCTAACTGGGCCACCATGCGATGGCCTATGGGGGCATGATAAGCTGAGATTGCACAAAGGTGCACTTTGATCGAGGAGTAAGCTAGCCCGGATTGAAAAACGGAAAGCAGGTACTCCAGAACCAGCTTCTCAGGACAGTCTAAGGGCGAGAAACCGCGTGTTTGAGTCCACAGGCTAAACCTGTGCCAGTTCATGGCGTGTGTTGCCGGTTTTCTGGTGGCAGAAAGCATGTCTACCACCTCTTGCGAGACCCCGTGTCGCACCATGGCTATTTCTCAAGGAGCCAGGCATGTAGGTTCAATGAATGTAAGTCCCGGTGGACTAGTGAACCCTCCTCCTGAGACAACAGGTGGGAGATGATTGGCAAGGGAAGCGGAGGTTCCCGAGACAACTGATTCAGAAGCGGGAACCAAATTTGCCTGGGCCAAAAAGGCGCTATCAAAATAAGAGTTGCGTGCTCCCTGCGAAGTTTGAGAAGGACTCTCTGGATCAACGGGAAAGGAGGGAAGGCATAGAGAAATCTGCCTCACCAGGAGAGGGACAACGCTCCTCGCCAGAAAACACCAGGCCCTGATCTAGCGAGCAAAAAACTGGGCAGTTTTGCGTTGGATGGGGACGCGAATAGATCCAATTCTGGAGTGCCCCATCTGTAAAACAGATCCTCTGCCACCTCCTGTAGAAGTTCCCACTCGTGGACTCTGGCCTGGGAACGACTCAGGCTGTCTGCGACAGTGTTGTCCACCCCAGGAACGTGAACTGCAATGAGGTTTGCGCCGTGTCGTATTACCCATTCCCACATCCTCATGGCTTCCCTGCAAAGGGGGTAGGAGTGCGCCTCCTTGTTTGTTGAGGTAATACATCACCGCAGTATTGTCTGTTTGTAACAGGAGAGTACTCTGTGGAATCTCCGACTGGAAGGCTTGCAGGGCATAAAGGACCGCCCTCATCTCCAATATGTTGATATGGAGATGAAATTCCTGGGTAGTCCATGTTCCCTGAGACCTCACCCCGTTGAAGTGCGCTCCCCACCACAGCCCTGAGGTGTCTGTGGAGAGTGTTATCACCAGGGACTGCGCTGTGAAGGGAACCCCCACAGAGAGGGATCCCGGATCTAGGCACCATTGCCAGTCCCGAACCATGGCCTTCGTGATTCTGACTGGATGCTGCAGATGGTCTTGCCTTTGGTCCCACTGCACTCTTAACATCCACTGGGTTACCCGCATGTGGAGTCTTGCCATTGGGACTGTTGGAATGGCCACAGCCATGTGTCCGAGCAGGCGAAGGACCAATCTGGCTGGGACGGTCTTCTTCGCTGATAGGTCCCTTATGAGGGATCGGATGCGTTCCGCTCTGTCTTCGGGAAGAAAAGCTTTCCCCTTGATGGTGTCCAGAACTGCCCCTATGAACTGCAGTTTCTGGGACGGTACCAGGAGAGACTTCTGGTAGTTGATTAGGATGCCCAGAAATTTAAACAGGGCCTGAGTATGCTGAATGGCTATCAGCAATGCCTCCTTGGAGGAGGCCAAGAGAAGCCAGTCGTCCAGGTACGGGAACACATAGTGGCCCTGTCTCCTCAGAAACGCTGCCACGACTGCTATGCACTTGGTGAATACCCTGGGTGCTGATGACAGCCCGATAGGAAGCGCTCGGAACTGATAATGGCGGCCGAGAAACTCGAAGCGCAGGAACCTCCTGTGCGCTTGAGCAATAGGGATGTGCAGGTAAGCGTCCTGCATGTCCAAGGATGCCAAGAAAGCGTCCTTCTTCAGCATGGGGATTAGTCCCGGAAGGGTCACCATGCGGAAGCGCTTGTAAATGACCGACATATTGAGGTCGCTGAGGTCCAAGATTGGACGGAGGTCCCGTTTTCTTTGGAACCAGGAAGAAGTGTGAATAGTATCCTGCTCCTCTCTGGTTCCCTGGAACGTGCTCCAAAGCTTCCTTCTCTAGAAGCGTGAGCACTTCCTGCCGTATGAGCAGGGCGTGCTGACCCGAATAACGGGAGAGCAGAGGAGGCCTTGTGGGAGGGTTGTCTACAAATTCTATATAATGGCCTTTTTCGACCAACTGTAGCCCCCACCTGTCGGTGGTGATCGACCGCCACCCTGGCAGGTGGTCCACGATGCGACTCCCAACCTCGCTTCTCGCGATCCTGAGGAGGAGGGGCCGGAAGGAGTCATGCTGTGGCAGCACTGGATCCTGCAGGTTGGGCCGACTTGGTGGCTCGTTGGCCTCTGCCTGAGGATGTCTTAGCCTGGGCTTTCCGAGAGAAGGAGCCCCTCTGCTGCTGGCCGGAACGAGGTTGTTGCCTTTGGGACCGGCTGCGAAAGTGACTCTGGTTCCTACGAAAGGAACTAAGTCTAGATCTGTACATGGCATGGACCGATCTAATAGCCTTCCCGGCTTCCTGCAATTTGGTGATCACCTTTTCCGAGGCTTCACCAAACAGAACTTCGCCATAGTAAGGAGCGTCCATGATATTTTTCTGGACGTCCGGGGTAAACCCGGAGACATGAAGCCATGAGTGTCTCCGGAGACATACGCCTGAGGCTGCCGCTCTGGCCGAAGAGCCCACAGAGTCGTATGCGGCTCTGAGCACCTGGGCCCCACGTCTGAATCCACACGGAGGAGTTGCAGGAGTTCCTCCTTTTGGCCACCATCTGGCAGTTTCTCCGCCAGGTCCTGTCCCTGTTCCCACAACGCGTTCTGGAACTGAACCATGTGGGTGAGGTAATTCAATGATCTAATGGCGCAAGTCACGGCCGCGTACGTGCGCCTGCCCAGCACGTCCAACTGCTTGGACTCCGGGTCCGGTGGCTGCGTGCTCAAATGTTGCGGTTTCTGAGACTGGTCATGAGAGGCTGTAATGACCAGGGAGTCAGCCAGAGGATGGTTAGCCAGGTACTGGTCCTCCCTTGGGGCCTTGTACAGGCGGTCAGCCTTCTTCGGCATTGCCGGGGTCGAATGTGGACACTTCCACGCTGCCTTGGTGACGTCCATAAAGGTGTCCACCAAGGGTGGCACTACCACAGGCTTGGGGTCTTTTTGCCGAAGGTAGCGGGCAAGGTGTAGTCTTTCAGGGTCAAGCTCCTCGGCATCCCATCCCATGTTCTCCTGAATATGCCTCATTATTTTGGAGAATGAGGGGTCATCCGGAGGAAACCTAGGGAGGTCACGTGGGTCCAGAGAGGGGATGCTGATCGGTGAAGGAGACCTGGAGCATTCAGAGATGTCAGATCCAGAACCCTCCGTGGACGGTGAATACCGACATCTTCTGGGTCTCTTGGGGCTGGGTGACCCTGAAGAGGATCTTGACGGAGGCCTTCTCTTCTCCAAAGATCTACCCCTAGGAGGTGCTGCCGGCTCCTGGGGGGGGGGGAGGTGCTTGTCCTGCTGACCCCCTGGGTGAAGGAGGGGGTGCAGGTGTCAGGAGTGCAGCGGGCGCAGGAGGAGGCTGCGTGGTGACCACATCCTTTTTGATGGTGTCCCACCAGAAGGTGAAGAGCTCCTTCACTTCTGACAAGTTTAGGCCCGACAACGGACCGGGCTCCGGTGGCCTGTTGTCGGGGCCGGGCGTCGGCTCCCGGGGATCTCTGGTTCTGGAGAGGGTTCCCATGGGAGTTCGACGGGTCTGGGATTGCCCGCCTGGTCTTTGGGCTGGGTAGACTCCTCCTCCGACAGCGCCTCCCGAACGACGTCGGTAGGCGGTGGTGTGGTCCTCCTGACTGCGGTATCTGACGCCGTTCCCCCCGCCGGCGTCCTGGGGAGCGACTGCCTGACCGGCGACGGGTGACGAACGGCCGCCGGTTCCCTGGAGTGCTTGTGTACCTTGTCCGACGTCGGGTCTGACGTCCTCTTAAGGGAGGTCAGCTCCTTGGTCTTGCACTGGGGTGGCGGCGGTAGGGAGACTGACCGGACGTTGGGGGCTGAATGCCAGGACGACGACTTGTGGGACTCCCCAGACCTGGATGAGGCCTTAGCCGAGGAAGCGGGCATGGAGGTCTTGGCAGGCCGCAGAGTAGAGGAACCACTGACCGATTTGTCCACAACCAGGAGAAGCTGAGAGCGGGCCCTCGACGGAGAGCGGTCCGAACTGGAGCTGGAGCTGCGGGAGTCAGAGGCCCTGAAGGGGGATCTGGGTCTCGCCTTCTCCCGGTGCTTCTCATGGTGCCTGTGTGACTTCCCTGAAGATTCCCCTCTGGAGGAAGGTTCCATGGCCTTAACTTTTTCTTCGAGGAGGAAAGCCTGGAGGGCCTTCTGTCGGCGGATTCTCGTACGGATGTTAAAGCCCTGACAGAAGGGGGCAAGCCTGGGTGTCGTGGTCAGGGCCCAGGCAACGAACGCAGGCCGAATGAGGGTCTTTGAAAGGAATCTGCTTTCCAGAGGCACACTTCGAAGAATGGCCCCCCACTGAAGTTGGAGAGGATATCAGATGAAAAACGACTGAAGAGAGTTGAATTTGTAAAGTTTTAAAGTTTTCCTGGTCGTCGCGCGCTAGAACTAACCGAGAGGTAGAGACTTGCAAAGTTGACGGCGGGAAAGAACTGGAGATTCTAGCGGGACCGCCTCCTTATGTACTACGCCCGACGGCGGCGGGACCGACGTCGAAGGCGGTCCCCGCTGAAGACTGCTAGCTAGAAGATTTCCATGGGGTCCTGACGCCTGGCGGCTTCAGTCCTAATGGTGTAACCTGCTGCAAGAGCTGTATCTCGAAGAAGATTGGGTAATAAGAACAATCCAAACAGGATTATGATCACTAAAACGAGGGGGCAAAATTCCTAAATCCTTTATTTGAAGATTTTGTGAAATAAAAATTAAATCTAAAATAGATCCTTTTACTGTAGTGTCAGTGTACCTTGTGGGTGAATGAATGAAATGTGTAAGTCCCATTTCAGTTGTAATTTCTTTTAGTTGTCTTCCTCTTACATGTGCCCAGTCACAGTTAAAATCCCCCATCAAAACGACAGGTCTGTTCTTTATATAGTCCCCTATTTTATTTTAAACCCCCTCTATGTTTTTTTAAATTTGTCCTGGGGGGAGAATGAATCACAGCTACTTTAAAGTTATAATGGACAACAGAGATAACCAGACAGTCTATATTATCCTCACTTCCTACCATCATTGTTTCGACATACCCTAGTGAGTTTTTAACAAAAAACATTACCCCTCCCCCTTTACCTTTTCTATCTTGTCTGAAAATCTGATATGCTGGCATACCCATTTCAGCTGTACCGATTTTATCAGTGAGCCAGGTTTCACTTAGGCCCAGTATACAAGGATTCTGAGAATCTACTGTGGTTGCCAGCAGATCAGACTTCTTAGATATACTACGGGCATTATCATGCAAAACAGTCATTTCATTTAAAACATTAGGTCCAGGATTCAAATCAACCCCCAAAAAAAAAATTAATACTAAATAACATACATCTGTAAAACCCTCAGGTGATTTATTAAAATTGGGGAAGAAACCCTTTAGTTTGTTACCTGCTTGAATATACTTGTTCCAGCAGTCTGAAAATGTATTTCTTCTACTTAGAAACACATATCCATCTTGATGGAGGCAGATTGAAGTAGAAGAGGGCCAGATTGTTTTAGTTATTCATAAGTCTGATTCACTAAATATTGCTCCTGCAAGTATCAAACCCAGGGTAAGATGCCCCAACACATTTACTAAAAACATTTTCTAATACAGGCTAACCCAGATATCCCAGGTATTTGATCCTGCTTAACTGGCAGGCAAACACCACCTTAATACAAAGATTTTTATGTGCTCCCTACCTGCAAAGCAAGGAGGATATCCAAGGACTCTGTTTCACTAGTTAATTTCTAGCAAAACCCCTTTTAATTATTTATTAAACAGTAGTGGAACATTGGGTAAATTACAATACATGTCCAAAATCATACAAAAGAACATATGAACGTACAAAACAATAATAATGCTATAGAACCATTTATAGTGCATGAGTATACCAGGAGCAGGCTCGAGGTAGTACGCAAATGCTGTTGAAGTAACAAGGATGGGGTTAGGTTGTGCACACTGGTGACCCAGAAGGGAAGGTGGAGAAGGGGGCAAGAAATGACTATGAGGAGAAGGGGAAGCCTTTTCCTGATTTCCCTCTTCAGGATGTTGAGAACCCTGCATGGGGGGTTCATGGTAGGAAGACAGAAACTGGGGACAGGTATTAAGGTGGGTTAAAGCAGGAACAGCTGAGGGAAAGGTAACTGTGTAGGGCAGAGGTAAGGGAGTAGTTGGAGGAGTGTCGTATTTCAGGAGGGAGGGAATTCCAGACATTAGGAAGCGATGGGCGAAACCAGTCTGACCGATGAGGGTGGAGCAGTGAGGGACCGTCAAGGTGCGGGCGTCACTTGATCTGAGAGAGTGGGTGGGGGGAGGTGGAGTGGACAGAGAGGATGAGAGATAGGAGGGGAGCCCCCCGAACCAGAATGTGGAGGTTAGTTTGGCACAGTAAGAGATGCGTCTGTGAGATAGTGGAAGGAAGGTCAGAGAGCGATAGAGTTCACAGTGGTGGGAAGGGAAGTCGATAGCAAAGTGGCAGAAGGAGTTAAAGAGAGTGCCCACCTTGGTCAGGGAAGATTTAGGAGCAGCACCATAGACTATGTCGCAGTAGTCAAAGATGGGGAGTATCATTTTCTGGATGATTTCGCGCCTCGCAGTCAGTGGGATGCAACTACGATTCCTGTACAAAGCACCAAGCTTGGGACGCAGTTTCTTCAGGATAGCATTGATATGTAGAGAGAAGTTGAGGTGCTGGTCCAGCCAAACTCCCAGATATCGAAATGAGGAGGTGTCCTCCAAGATCGTCCCATCAATGGTGTGGAAGGTGAGTAAGGCCGGGAGCCTAAAGAATCTCTGCCTGGTGCTAAAGGTCATTGAGACTGTCTTCTTGGCGTTTAGAAAAACCTGCTGAGAAGCAAACCAGAGCCGAACTGGTGAAATTATGTTTTTTGTTTGTTTTTTTTTTTTAGCTTGGAGTGGCGCTCGTGCCACTCACACACTCGCACATAGCAAACAGCACGGACTTTTAAATCTATAAGCCTCATCTCTGCAGCTCACATTGGTTCCCCAATCAGTCAATGTCTCGAACTTAGCTGCACTTTTCCCGTTTCTTGTGGATGTTATTTCACCCCGTCTGCTGCCAGGAAAAATAAAGTGCTGTGGTGGTAACTGCCGCAACACTCGGGAAGGGGTAGTAGATGTCCCAAACTTAGCTGCACTCTTCCATCAATTAATGCAAGAAATTTCATTTTGGGTTGCCTATCTTCTAGAATTTTAACATACACCATTTCTTTTTCAGTGACAGCCCTGTCTGTTGTGCCATCCATACATACAGAATGGTATCTGTAAATTGTTTTGTCTCCCAAGATGACTGACAATGGGTTGCCTCAAATTCCCCGCAATAAAAGAAATAAAGGTAACACAAGTGTTTTCATTGGTGTATGCCTCCCCAAGCTCAACTCCGTGTCTTTTCTCCAGTGCTACAAACTTCCCAAATTTATTAAATGGGTCCTCTTCTATAGCCAGGAAGTACGCAATGTCAAAACGTTTTTCCATTTTATGCAGCGATTCTTTATTCATTTTTACTAAACATTTTTCTATTTGACCTCCTGATTGTGTAATGTTCACTAAAGCAGCAGCTAGTGCTTGTTTATGACCTTCTGAAACTGCACGCCTCTCAATTTTTTTTTTTACATTATTAGTTTCTGTAATGCAAGACTCGACATTGGTCATTTTACCCACTCTTGTTGCCCACTTTTTAAAGATTTCAGGTTTTTCACTGCAAAATGTGCATCAAATTTTGGTCACAATCCCATCTTTTGCTTCAAACTGCAACCATGACAGATCAGGATTTGACTTTTGGCACTGCCAAGACCTAACTGTGGACACATGACAGTAATTGGCCGGTTTCTTTTTTTTCCCTGGGAAGTAGCAGAAGGGGGTGCAGTGGCCTGTGATGGCAAACAGACCCCGAACCTGGTGATGGCTATGTTCTCAGGAGCCAGGCATGCAGATGAAGGGAACTGATGTTGGGTCAGCAGATTCCTGCAAAGAAGAAGAGGGACCGGAGGTTCCTCTGCCGGCTGCCAAAGCAAAGGGAACCATATCTGGTGAGGCCAGAATGGAGCCACCAGAATCATGCTGGCCCCCTCCATCTGCAGCATTAATAGCACCCTCTGGATCAGAGGAAACTGAGGAAATGGATACAGAAACCTCCCGCTCCAAGAGAGGGACAGCACGTCTTGCAAAAAACTCCAGGCCCTGGATCTAGCGAGTAGAAATTGGGCAGTTTTGTGTTGAGTGGGGATGCAAAAAGGTCCAATTCTGGATGACCCCATCGGTCATATAGATCTTCTTCGACAGATGAGAGAAGCTCCCATTTGTGCATGCCGGACTGAGTCTTGCTGAGACTGACTGCCAGGGTGTTTAGGACGCCTGGTACATGGACTGCAAAGAGTGTTATACCGTGTTCCAGTGCCCAGTACCACACTCTAATGGCCTCCCTGCAAAGGGGGTATGAGTGAGTCCCACCCTGCTTGTTGATGTAGTAGACTACACTCAAATTGTCCGACTGCACCAGCAGTTGGCCCAGAGTAAGATGCTCTTGAAAGGCTTGCATGGCATAGAGCACCGCTCTCATCTCCAGGACACTGATATGCAGGGCGACTTCCCATTGGGACCAAGAGCACTGGGTTTGGAAGGGACTCAGGTGTGCTCCTCAGGCCAGACCCGAAGCATTTGTGGTTAAGATCTGATGCAGGGAAGAAATCAGGAAGGGAACACGCTGAAGTAAATTCAAGGAGTCCATCCACCACTGCAGTACCATGTGTACCGGAGAAGAGACTAGGACTGGTTGATCCAACTCATCCCTGCACTGGTCCCATTGTACCCTGAGGGTCCATCTGAAGGGTACGCATATGAAGCCTGGTGAGTGGGATGGTGGTAATGGTCGCTGCCATTAGGCCCAACAATCTGAGGTACACCCTGGCAGGAATGTACCAGCTCTTAGCGATGTTCTGAGCTTGGGCTATAAGGCACTTCGCCCCATTTTGGGGGTAGGAAGGCCTTCCCCTGCTCAGAGTCCAGAACTGCCCCTATATATTGCAGCCTTTGGAACGGTACTAGAACCGACTTGGACAGGTTGACTGTAATGCCCAGGGAGTGGAAAAGCTGGAGAGTGTGCTCTACAGTCAGCAAAAGCAGTTCCCTGGATGGGGCATTGAGAAGCCATACAGTCCCTCTCTTCTGAGAGCTGCTGCAACTGCTGCCAAGCACTTGGTAAAGACTCACAGCGCAGAAGATAAGCCAAAGGGCAGCACCTTGAACTGATAATGCTCACCCTGAAAGGCAAAACGAAAAAACCTCTTGCGAGGAGGAAAGACCGAGATGTGCAGGTAAGCATCCTGCATACCCAGTGAACAAAGCCATTCCCTGGTCTTAAAGGAAAGCAGTCGTTTAACAAGAACCCCCTACCCCCCCTGAAGCTTTACTGCCTGATTAAGCTTTTAGAGAAGAGACTTTTTTCCGAAAGAACTTACTTTATTTTAATTTGCAAAAGTTCATGCATGTCCTATCATGGCGACACTGCGGGTCCATTTCCAAGAAGCGCGGTGCTGCACCACTTTCTTCAATTCTTTTGTACTGAGGCAAGCAGTGCGCGCCACATTTTCTTAGGAATGGATTCAGTGCCGCGCCACCACCATGATAGGACATCGCGGACTTCTGCAAATTAAAATAAAGTTGCTTTCGGAACAAAAATGTCTCTTGTCACTAAAAAGCTTAATTGGGCGCTAAAGCTTTGGGGGGGTGGACCGCTTTCCTTTAAGGAGGGGCATCTGGCCTGGCAAAGTTGCCATCCGGACATTTTGGTACGGAACAAAGAGACAGAGTTCCGTTAGATCGAAGATGGGCCTCAGATCTCCGGTCTTTCTGGGGACCAGGAAAAACCTGGAATAAAACCCTTAGTTTCTCTGGTGTCTAGGCACTGGCACGATGGCCTGCTTGCACAGAAGAGACTGTACTTCCTCCTGGAGCACAGACAGGTGGGCTGGGGATAGCTGGATGGTGGAGGGGGTATTTGGAGGCTGTTGTATAAGCTCCAAGGTGTGACCTTTTTCTATGGTCTGCAGTATCCATGCATCTGAAGTTATGGTCCTCTACTGGTTCAGATGGCGGGGGAACCAACATCTGACCACTGCCTCCTGGGTCTGAACCAGAGGAGGGGGGTCTTGCGAGGGGTCAAGCTGAGGTGGAGCCAGCAGCAGAGGCTGGTCCGTCATTTCTGCGTTGCTTGGCTGCCGCTCCAGTATTGGAGGGGTGGGCAAGGGAGCCTGGGCTCTACACTTTCCCTGGGTACGGTGAGCCGAACCGGGCCTACTGGTCTGTCTACGAAAGGAAGACCGCCCTCTGCCCATTGGCTGAGTGTGGTAGAGGGAACAGACCGACTAAATGACTGTACCCGAGGCATGCAGATAATTTATGAGGTCTTGAATATCAGGGCGGAACAGCTTGGTAAGACTGAAAAGGGCATTAAGCACCTTATTCTGCACATCGGCTGCAAATCCAGAAACTCTAAGCCAGTAGTGCCTACGAACACATATCCCAGTGGCAGCTGCTCTGGCAACTGTATCGGCCATGTCGTACAGTGCTCTGAGGAGGTGTCTGTTAACATTCTGAGCAGCCTGGAAACACAAGCAATCCCTGCTTCTGACAGCCATCAGGGATGGCCTGAGCAGCAGCTTTGCCCTTTCTCTACTCGGCATTTTGGGATTTAACCATGTGACACAGACAATTTGTAATCCTCAGACCTAAAGTGGAGGAGGCATAAATACAGGTTACTCACCTGTTTTAGGAGTGGTATAAGTTGTTCATCCACACTTGTTGGCAGGTACCTTGCCGCTTTAAGATGGGCCTGAAGGTCTTCAAGCTGGCTCCTCCCACCCACCTGGGTGGTAAAATCCTTGACTCCGCCCCATGATGCCAGATCTAGCCTGCAGGAAGCCAGGTTGTGTGCATCCCCAGCTGGGGAGGTCGGGTGGGTCCGTGTGGATGAACAACATATACCACTCCTAGAACTCCTGTTACAGGTGAGTAACCTGCATTTCTAAGGACGTGGATGTTGTTCAATCCACCCTTGTTGGCAGACTCCTAGCAGTTCTCCGGGAGGAGGGAGGCAAGGCGCACACCCCCTACTTAGGAAAGAGGGACTGGAGAACTGAGGCCCCAAAACCAGCATCCCGGTGTGACTCAAGGTCGATATGGTAAAGGGAAATGAAGGTGTGCACCGACTTCCAGGTAGCAGCCCTGCAGATTTCCTGGATAGGGACATCCCTAGAAGCAGCCACAGACGCAGCGGTATGGTGGTTAGAATGAGCTCATATCCCTCTGGGAGGCTCCTTGCCCACCAACCTATAGCAGAGATCAATGCAGGAAGTGATTCACCCGTCAATCGCCCGCTTGGCTGCAGGTCTGCCAGGTGCGGCTTCAGTGTAGGTGACAAACAGCTGGCGAACCTCTCCCCGAACTTCCACCATACGCTCGCTATAGTAGGCGAATGCTCTTCTCAGGTCCAAGGTATGGAGCCTGTACTCGGCCTCCGAGGTGTGATTCGGGTAGAACACCGGTAGAGAGTAAGCACCTGATTCAGGTGGAACTCTGACACCACCTTCAGAAGAAATTTCAGGTGGGGGCACAGGACAACCTTGTCCCTGTGGAAGACCAGTTAAGGAGATTCAATGGAAAGCGCCTGGAGCTCCCCGATCCTTCTGGCTGATGTGATAGCCACCAAGGCGGCGGTCTTCCACGACAGGTGGGAGATATCACGCCTGTCCATCGGTTCGAATGGCTTTCCCATGAGCTTGGCCAATACCAGCAGTATATCCCACAGAGGTGGAGGTTCACGCACTGGAGGAGATATGTGATCTAGGCCTTTAAAAAAGTGCCAGACCACCTTCTCTTGCTCCACCGACTGCTTGCCAGCCCGCGCCCGGTAAGCAGAGATGGCTGCCAGGTGCACCTTAAGGGTCGTCGACTGAAGCCCTTGCTGAGAAAGGGACCACAGGTAGTCCAAAATGCTAGCCAACGGGCAGAACGAGGGATCCAACCCCTTGCCCTGACACCAAATGGAGAATCTCTTCCATTTAAAGGCATAACATTTTCTGGTCAGCTCCTTATAGGATGCCTCAATGACACCGAGGACCTCGTCGGAAAGACCCAAGGCATGGAACTCTAGCCGCTCAGGAACCAGGCGGTCAGGTGCAGGGACTGAAAGTCCGGATGGAGTAGCTTCCCCTTGTTGACGGAGAGCAGGTCCGAGCTGGCTGGAAGCCGCCTCGGGAGCCTGGAGCTGAGGCTGAGGAGATCTGGATAACAGAACTGGTGAGGCCAGTATGAGGCTACCAGAATCACCTGCACCCTGTCCCTGTTAGCCTTGAGAAGCACCTTGTGGATCAAAGGAAATGGAGGGAAGGCGTAGAAGAGGCCTGGGGTCCACAGCTTCGAAAAGGCATTTCCCTGCAGCGAGCCCTGGTGAGGGGGCGGGTGTGGAACAGCCTTAGCCTCACATTTTTCCTGGAGGCAAACGGGTCCACCTGAGGTGTGCCCCAGAGGGAGAACAAGTCTTGCACTACCTCCAGCAGGAGAGAGCACTCATGAGATGCATCACCTAACTGACTGAGGGCATTGGCTAGACTGTTCGAGGCTACAGCCAAATGGGTGGTTAGGAGATCTGCCCCCAGGCTGAGCATGAGAGACCATATGGGAAGAGCCTCCTTGCACAGAGGCAAGGAGTGTGTCCCGCCCTGTCGGTTGAGATGGTACATGGTCGTGGTGTTGTCCGTCTGGACCTGGACCACTTGACCCCGAACAAATGGAACAAAGGCGGTTAGAGCTAGATGGACCACTCGGAGCTCCAGCGGCTTGATGTGGCATCGGGACTCCTGAGGGGACCAGAGACCGTGGGCCCTGTGCTCCCCAGATGGGCACCTCAACCCATCAGAGGCGCGTCGGGCATCAAGATGACCGTCGGCTCGGGGCGGACAAACTGATACCCTCCTGCAGATGAGCTGGGATGAACCACCACTGCAGGCCGTCCCACATCTCCTGGGTAACGGAGACTTGCTGGTCTAGAAGACTTGAGCGTTGAGACCACTGGCGAGCCAGCCCCCACTGCAAGGGACGCATATGCCAGAGGGCCCAACGGACTACGCTGGTGCAGGCTGCCATAAGACCCAGAAGGCGCAGGAAGTCCCAGGCAGGGTGCAACTGCCCAACCAGAAATGACTGGGCAAAGGAGGAAAGGACCTCGACCCTCTCCGCCAGGAGCTGGGCTTTGGCTCTGAGAGAGTCGAGCTCCGCCCCGATGAACTGGATCACTCGCGAAGGCACGAGTTCCAACTTGGCCTCGTTGTTAAGGAGGCCTAGTTGAGAGCAAACTTGGAAGGGCCAGATCCCAGGATTGCTCCGCCTCCAACCTGGAGGAGCTGTTATCAGCCAATTGTCCAGGTAAGGGCAGACCCGGACCCTTTGGCACCGCAGGAATGCTGCCTCAACTGCCATGCATTTGGTGAAGACCCTAGGAGCTGAAGAAAGGCCGAAGGGCATGGCCTGGAACTCGGTGAGGTTCCCTTCTGCTTGAAAACCGGAAGAACCGCTGATGGGACGGACGGATTGAGACGTGAAAGAACACGTCCTGAAGATCCAAGGAGCAGAACCACACGCTCAGTTCCAGGGAAAGTATGATCTGAGCCATAGTGACCATCTGGAAGGTACACGGCCTTAGGAACTTGTTCAGGTCATATAGGTAGAGAATGGGGCACCAGCCCCCCATCCGTTTTGGAACCAGGAAGTACCTGGACACAAACCCTGGGCAAGGAGGAGGATTCACCACCTTGCTGACTACCCCCTTGCGGAGGAGCAGAACTATGTAGTCTCGGAGAGCTGACAGGGAGGCTACGGATCCAGTAGCCCCCGTGAGGCACAGGCTCGAAAGGGCGGGACCTGCTTGAATTTCAGAGGCAGGCCCCTGCCGACCACCTCCAGCACCCAGCGGTCCCTGGTGATAGTGGACCAGGTGGAAAGGAAGTGGCTGAGCCGGCCCCCCATGGGGGGACCCAGGGGAGCTGTGACAGGGTTGGGGGCGGCACCCTGCAACCCGTCACTGGGTAGGCTTAGAGGAGGAGGAACCAGCCAAGGGGTCGCCTGGACCCTTCCTCCCGGGCTTCCTGACCGAGGAAGTGGTGGACTTGGCTTTGGGGTGCCAAGAATGAGCCTGCTGGCCCTGCTGCTGGGTGGGTTTTGCTGCAGAAGCAGAGGGATGAAAGGGCTTACGCTGCTGTTGGTGACCTTTGTCCCTCTGAGCAGTTGTGACCGAGTCTAAGGTGGCATTAGACTTCTCGATGCGCTTTAGGTGACCCTCCAACCCCGGTCCAAACAGGTCAGTCCCTAGAAAGGGGACATCTGTTAGCTTGTGTTGGGTATCTGCTGTGAAAGTCGAGATCCGCAACCAAGCCCTGCGGCGCATGGCCACTGTGGCGGCAACTGAACGGGCACAGGAGTCTCCAATGTCCAGAGCTGTCTGTAGCTGCTGTTTAGCCACAGCTCTTCCCTGATCCCGAACCTGCTCGACCGTGGTCTGAAGATCAGCTGGGAGATGAGGGAGCACCTCATCCAGGGAGCCCAACAGGGCGTGAGAAAAGTGTGCCATCAGGACAGCCGAGCTAGCCTGACGAAGGCCTAAGGAGGCAGCAGCGTATACCTTCCTCCCAGAGTAGTCTAGCTTTTTGGACTCCTTGTCTGGTGGCTTTGTCCACGTCCCTAGTGTTACCGGAGTGCCGGAAGACGCTGTTGGCCACCAACCCCTCAGCCGAGGGGTGCTCCAAGAAACTGGAGAGGGAGCCGATAGGGACTGCATACTTTCGGACCATCCTGGCTGAAGGCAGAGGACAAGAGGCCTGGCGCTGACAGAGCTCTAGAGCCTTACCCACAATGGCATCGGCCACGGGGAAGGCCTCCGAAGGGGAATCCCCTTTGTCCAGAATCTCCGTGAGGGGATATCTGGACCGCTTCTGCATGGGTTCGAGTGGCATCGCGGTGGATTCTGAGATGAATCAAAGGATACCCAAGAACTAGGAAGGCCCTTGTCAATGGCCAGACTCCCCGAGGATTCCAAGTTGACTAGACGGGAATGCAACGAGGAGTCTTTGGACTCCGAAGAGTCAGCATAAAGTTGCCGAGCACCTAAGCCACCCTCAACTTGCCGAGAACGATCGGGGGTGAGGGTGACCGACAACCAATAGGGCAGTCCTTGAGCCGACCGAGAATCCTTGGTCGGAGCCCCAAAAATCGGCTGTGGAAGTAGTGGTTCCACCACAATGGGCGGGACAGCCAGTCTAGGCTGAGCGGTCGGAACCAGGTCCTCGACCAAGGAACAGGGGGCAGGGGACTGCTTCAGCCGTTCTGGAGACAGCCACTTAATCACCGGTGAGGGAGGCGGAGTTGGCTTGTTGCCTGCTAAAAGAAGTTGCTGCCACATAAGATCCTCATAGCGCCAATGCAACTTGCGCCGGAGCCTCTTCTCGGCTGAGGAGGATTAGCGACGGCACCGCTTTCCGCGGTGTTGAGACCAGGAACGCTCACGCTGGGCGGGACTTACATCTGAGGCGCAGAGGAGGACCAAGACCTCGACTGCCTGTGGCTCGACGGCGTGGCTGAGGAAGGAGCTGGGGAAACCCGCAGCTCCTCCGGTTCAGAGTCCTTGACCGGGGACATCAGCTCTGGAAGCACAGACAAGTCCTCGGAGGGTACCGGGGGAACAGGTGTCACAGCTGTCGGCCTCCTCGGTCGACAACCTGTCGGTGGGCTCGAGAAAAATCTCGGCCTCGTCGACAGGAGTCTCGGCCGGCTGGTCTGTCGGGGACTCCGAGAAACCAGCAGCCAGGGCTGCAACCTCGACCGAAGTCGAGAGACGATGATCCAGGGAGCGAGACCTCTCCTGCTCCAACGAATGTCGACGCTGGGACTTACCTTTGTGGTCCTTCTTCTTAGGCCGAGAGGTATGAGAACCAGAAGGACCCTCTCCCTTGGTACAGGGGGACTGACAAAGCTCCTGAAAGGAAGCCGTGTAGGAGGAGCCCAGGGAGAGTGGGATAAAGGCCGACACCGAGGAGGATGAAGCCACGGCCTGGGCTGCCTCCTCCTCGAAGACTGTAAGCTGTTCCAGCTGCTCAGAGGAGCCTGCCGCCATGGACACCGCCCAATGGGTCTCCTTCGATTTAACCAGCAGGAACCGTTTCTCTGGTTGACCTAGTTGGAGTTGGGCAGCGCGGTCCTCGAGCACAGGGGAAGGAAACAACTCTTGGTGGGGGACTCCATTATTAGGAGGGTAGAATTGGGGGAGGAAGGGGCATGGGAGGTAAGGTGCTTGCCTGGCACCATGGTTTGAAGGGACAGGGAGCGAATTCTCAGGATCGCTGGAGCAGCTGCACGGGGGAGGGAGTTGGATGTCACTATCCACCTAGGGACAAATGACCTGGCGGAGAAAGGGATCAGAGCAGTGCAGGAAGAGTTTGTGGAGTTGGGGAGGGGTCTTAGATGAGTAGCACGCACGGTAACCTTCTCGGAGGTGCTGCCTGTCTATGGCATGGATGAGGCTAGAGTGCTACACACCATGGGATTCATTCAGTGGTTGAAAAACATGTGCAGTGCTCAGGGATTTGGCTTCATTGGGGACTGGGGGTCCACCTGGCGTGATGAAGGCCTATACTGGTGTGATGGTCTGCATCTGTCCAGGACGGGAACCAGGATCCTAGGTGATAGGTTTAAATGCTTCATTGGCAAGCATTTAAACTAGCCAAGGGGGGAGGCACTGGAAAGGAGCAGGGAAATCCTAGCCCCCCTCCCAAAAAAAAAAAAAAAAAAAATCAGGGTAGTAAGTGAGGTAAACACCAGGACAGAGATGTTGATAGGGAGAAGCGCAGGGGTAAATGGAAAAAATGACAAAGGCAATAAGGACAGGGATGGGCCAAAAAGGGGTAAGGCCATCAAGAAATGGAGGGTAATGAGTACCAAAGCCTGTAATGTGGGCAACAAAGCTCCCTGAACTTGTGGCCTTGATGGAAGAGGGATGCCTGGATATTGTAACAGAAACATGGTACACAGAGAACCATGACTGGGCTGTTAACATACCAGGGTACACAACCTACAGCAACCTACAGGAGAGACAGAGAGGGTAGAAGAGGGGTAGGAGTAGTTCTCTATGTAAGAGAAGGAAGGAATAAAAGCAATGGAACAAAAGAATAAACAGGGAGGAGAGGAGGCACTGTGGGTCACCTTAAAAGACTGGAAATGGCACCACAATCTGCACAGGGGTTGTATACAGACCCCCATGTCAGGGAGAGGGAATGGACAAGGATATAACAGAATGCATCCTTAGGATGGCAGAGAAAGGGGAGATACTGTTGATGGGGGACCTGAATATGCCAGATGTTAACTGGAGCACCTTTGCTGCAGCCACATCCAAGAGCAGGACCATTCTCGATGCCCTACAGGTATGGCATGCCTCAGACAGCTAGTTTTGGAACCCACTCATGAGGGAGCAATCTTAGACCTCATACTTTCAAATGGGGACAGCGAGAGGATCTAAGATCTAGAAGTGGGTAGCCATTTGGGAAGAAGTGACCACCAAATAGTGTGGTTCACGATAAACTCAGCTACAGAGTCAAGCCATACAAAAGTGAGGGTACTGGACTTCAGGAGGGCTGACTTTGGCAAGATGGGAGAGTGCCTTAGAAAAGCACTAGCAAACAGGCTCAAAGAAGGGGGTGGAGCAACAATGGGGAAACATCAAAACTGCCATCAAGAGTATGCGTCATAGAGTCCTCACTGACCAAGGAGGCTCTGGACTTGTCTGAGATCAGGATCTCTTCCTTTTCATCCTCCACATCATCAGGGAGAATGAGATCAGGATGGTACTCCTTTTCGACGCTGACCTCCTTAACCTCTAGGTCTGGCGTCAGATTTGCCGCCGCCAGCCAACAGGGGGTCTCCCAGGGTCAATGACCAGGCATAGACAAAGCTGCCGTTGATGGCATCAGCAAAGTGGGCCTGTTCAAGCTACCCAGCTGCTAAACGAGTGCATTTGTGAACTTGACCAGTACTTCGTTCAGGTCAATAGTGGACGTCAACAGAGGAGGGGTTCGATGGCACAGGTGTCGACGACCCTCTGGCTGTTTCCTGAGAACCCAACAAGCCTGTAGCCCTGGAAGGAGAAGGGGCAGGGCTTGACAGGACGGTCAATGACCGGGCACCCTGTGTGTCGGGCAGAGGTGCTGTCAGTATAAGTCTGGTAGGCACAGAGACCTGGACAGCTGTCCTCGTCGGAGCAGTTGCAGCTGACGAAGGTCCCCCCTGAAGGAAAGGCAGACGGGGAGTGGGATCGCTACTGGGGAGCAATTACAACTGGTCTTTTATGCACTTCCCCCAGGAACTGCCTCAGACCTCGGAGGCCTGGGGAAAGTACAGTTACGCAAGAACTTACCGTAACAGTAGATCTTCGAGAGATGCTCTTGCAGTAGGTATTCACATACAAGACTGACCCACCAGGCATCAGGACCCCACGGAGAAATTTCTAGCTAGCAGTCTGGGGACCGCCCCCACATCAGGTGACCAGCGTCACACGACGTCAGTATAAAGGGGCAGTCCCCCATGCCTGCCTTCCAGTTCTTTCCCGCCAAGGGCTAACGGAGGCAAGACGAGAGAGAACAGGATATTTCCCCTCTTGGAAATGGAGCCAAAAAAGCTTAGGGGGATGTAGGGCAGGAAGGCAATACCTACTGCAAGAGCCTCTCGCGAAGATCTACTGTTACGGTAAGTTCTTACGTAACTGTACTATCTTACTTCGAGAGGGCTCCTGCAGTAGGTATTCACATATAGGACTGAGTCCCAAGCAGTATGGAACAAGGAAAAGCACTCGGGAGGAGGATAGACGTCCAAAGCATGGAACTTCAGGCTGAAAAGGGTCTCACGAAAGGAGACCTTGTAGCACAGCCAACACGAAGCCTGCTCTACAGCGAGAGGCAATGTCCAAACTGTAGTGTTTCGAAAAGGTATGGACAGAAGTCCAAGTTGCGGCTGCACAGATGTCTGCCGCTGACACATTCTTGAAACAAACCACAGAAGCAGCTACTCCTCTGGTGAAGTGACCTCTGACTTGACCTGGCAGGGTCTTGTTGTACTTATCATAAGAGAAAGAGATACAACGAGCCAACCATTTCGATAGGCATTGCTTAGAGATAGCATTGCCTTCCCTTTTGTATGCAAGAGAGACAAAAAGCTGATCAGTTTTCCTGAGATCCTTAGTCCGAGTGGTGTAGTATCTCAGTATTCTGTGAAAACCCAAAGTATGCAAGAGGTACTACCCTTGACTGGAGTGTTGCGTAAAGAAAGCGGGTAGCTCAATGGATTGATTCAGCGTACATTCAGCCACTACCTTAGGGAGAAACTCAGGGTTGGTGCGTAAAGCCACACGTTCCTTGTGGAAAATCAAGCATGGGATTTTGCACATCAAGGCCTGAAGCTTGGAAATGTACCAAGCATAATTAATGGCTACTAGGAAGAGTGTCTTCCAGGAAAGGAACTTTAAATCTGCTGTGGCTGCTGGCTCAAAGGGAGGCAGGGTAAGCTTCTACAGAATAAAATTCAAGTCCCAAGGAGGAGCAGGAATGCGGAAGGGGGGGGGTCTCAAATGGAGAACTCCTCTGAGGAAAGTCTTAGAGACTTCCAACTGTGCAAAAGTCCGGTCTCCAAAGGGAATATGGCAGGCTGAAATTGCTGCCATGTGGACCTTCAATGAGGAATGGCTGAGACCCAGATCGAAGAGGTGATGCATGTAATCCAGGACTTTATTGGCTGGGCATGAAAAAGGTTCTAAATCATTCAAAGTGGCCCAAATTGAAAAGTGTTTCCACTTCATGGTGTAGGTGGACCTGGTGGAAGGCTTTCTGGCCTCTACCAAGATGTCCACTACGAGCGGAGAAACTCTGAAGTGGGCTTTTGCTACGTCTGCAGGAGCCATGCATGTAAATGAAGGGATCTGAGACCTGGATGAACAAGGGTCCCCTGATCCTGGGTCAATAACTGTTGCGACAGAGGAAGAGGAAGTTCCTCTGAAAACTGTTGCAAAAGAGAGAACCAAACATGGCTTGGGCAGAAGGGAGCAATGAGGATCATTTGAGCTCCCTCCGATCTGAGTTTGTTCTGGACCCTGGGAATTAAGGGAACAGGAGGGAAGGCATAGATGAAGCTGTCCCTCCAAGTGAGAGACAGAGTCCCTCCAAAAACATGTCTCACCCTGGACAGAGTGAGCAAAAGGCGGGAAGTTTTGGGGAGAAGCGAAGAGGTCTATCTGGGGCGCTCCACATCACAGAAAGATGTCGTCTATGATCCTGTTCCCATTCTTGGGCCCTGACTGAGGACCGACTGAGTTGGTCCACCAGTGTGTTTTCCACTCCGGGAACGTGAATTGCAGTCAAGTGAAGGTGATGCTGGGTTGCCCAAATCCAGACTATCATCGCTTCCCGGCACAGAGGGTAGGAATGTGTTCCTCCCTACTTGTTGAGATACCAGACTACTCGCATGCTGTCTGTTTGTATGAGGAGATGACCGGAAAGGATAATGGAGTGCAGAGCCTGAAGGGCATAAAGGACTGCTCTCAGTTCGAGCACATTTATGTGCAGGTTTTGTTCGAACTTGGACCAGCTGCCCTGAGTCCTGTGAGACCCGAGATGGGATCCCCAGCCTTCTCCTGACACATCTGTCGTCAATGTCTGGGAGGGAGGTTCGATACTGAAGTGAACTCCCAGGCATAGGTTCTCTTGTACCATCCACCATTGTAAGTCCCTGATCATGGGATCGGACACTAGCACCTCTTGGTCTAGATTGTCCAGGGTGTGGTCCCATTGAGACCGAAGCATTCACTGAGAGATCCTCATATGGAGCCGAGCATGTGGGAATGTCGGAATGGCAGACGCCATTAGCCCCAGGAGGCGGAGGACTGACCAGGCTCCGACCCTTCTGTGACTGGACAGAAGATGGGCTTGAGTCTGAATGTTGTCCAACCTGTCCGGAGGCAAAAAGGCTTTGCCGATGGTCGTGTCCAGAATCGCCCCTATGAACTGGAGGCGCTGGCGAGGGACCAAATGGGACTTTGCCTGGTTGGTGGCGATACCCAGGCTGGTGAAAACCTGCAGGGTAAGGGAAAGAGAGAGCAGGAGTTCCTCCCTGGACAGCGCCGCCAGGAGCCAATCGTCCAGGTATGGGAATACCTGAACTCCCTAGGTACGCAGGCGGGCCGCTACCACAGACAGGCATTTGGTAAATACTGGGGGCGCGAGGAAAGATCAAATGAGAGGGCCTTGAATTGGTAGTGGCCCCTGACAGCAAAAACAGAGGACTTTGTGGTGGGAAGGCATGTGGGATATGCAGGTAGGCATCCTGCATGTCCAGAGCCTTTACAGCCACTGTCCCACTGCAGCGGTGAAGCTCTGCAGAGAGAGAGCATTCCCTCCACGAACATGTTCAGGGAACTGGGGTCTAGGATAGGCCTCACATCTCCAATCTTCTTTGGAACTAGGAAGAAATGGGAATAGTAACCCGTCCCCCAAAGATGGTTAGGGACTGGTTCTATCGCTGCCTTCGAGAGAAGGGAGGTGATTTCCTCTAGGACCAGAGGAAGATGTTGCGGGGAGTAAGACGACTGGGGGTGGGGGGTGGTCTTCGGGGTGGTTCTGTAGAAACTATATTGAGTGTCCTGCTGATATCAACTGGAGCACCCAAGCATCTTGACGTTATCCTCTCCCAACCCGGCAGATGGAAGGAGAATCTCCCTTCTACCAGTTCCTCTGGGACCTCCAGAGGCAGTGGGAGAGGCGTGGAGTCAGGAGGTGTGGGGCAGCGCAGCAACCAAGGCTCTCGTGGCTTTTTTTGCTAGGGGGAGTCTTAGTTGCTGGAGGGGCCCTACACTTGTTGGCCAGTTTGCCCTGTGGTTTTGGTTTTTGTCAGTTCCGCCTACAAAAAGGAAGCTGCTGCCTTGAGGGGGCCTGCACATAGAGTCGACAGACTTTAGTGCAGTGCCCTTCTCCTGCAGGTCGGTAATGATGTCCTTGACATCACTCCTGAACAGCACCAAACCCCAGAAGGGAGCATCCTGGATAGTGGACTGCACTTCAGGGACCAAACCTGACACGCAGAGCCAGGCATGACGCCATAAGCCTACGGCAAAAGCTGATCTCCTTCCGGCTGTGTCCACTGCGTCGTAAGTGGCACGAAGCATATGCAGACTGGCCGAATGAGCAGAACGGACAAGATCTGGCACTTCCTACTTAGTATGAGACTCAGGAAGGGAGTCCAATTTTGCTCCACCTGACTAAGGATGGTCTTCTGAAAGTCCCCCATATGTGCCACATAGTTCAGGGCCCTAATACCTATGGTAGAAGAGGAATAAATCTTCTTCCCATACTGGTTCAGAAGCCGGGATTCCTTGTCAGGCGGAGACGAGCTGAGGTGTTTCGGGCTAGCGGAACGGCCATGAGCGGCGCTGTTGATGACCGAGTCCGCCTTGGGGTGTAGATTCAGGAAATCTACGCCCTCGGGAGCCTGATATAGCTGATCCGCCTTCCTCAGAAGGGGGGCTAATGCTGAAGGTTGTTTCCAAATAGTGGAAACAAGGTCCGTGTGAGGCTCTATCCAGGGTGGAATCAGCGTAGGAGCAGATCCAGATGAGCAGTGATTTTTTTGCGCTGTGGGTCTGGCTCCAGTGATTGCCACTGATGGACTTCCTGGATTTTCCTCAGTAACTCCAGAAAGGAGGGATTCTCTGGAGGAGACTTTGGAGGGGTCCTTGGCCTGGGAAGATCTGGAGTACGTGGCCTGTCGTCAGGATCAGAGCGTTCTGTGTCCGAGTCAGACTTATCTGACGAAGATGAGGAAGATTCCTCCCTATGAGGGGGAGGGACGGCCTCTTTTGGGAGTTCCCTGGGCGCATGTCCTCCCCTCCCCAGTTGGATGAGTGGCCCTCAGATGCTGGTTGGGGGGCCACTCCACATAGGGATCCTGAATACGATCAGACGTTGGCAGACAACTTTCGACCTCCTTAGTGAGTTGAGCCTTGGCCTCAGCCCACCAGGATGCCAGAGTCTCTTCTGTCTCCGCGGCTGGGGAGTGCGAGGCGGAAGAGGAGGGGGATACAGATATTGGGGATATTGAGGCTGGCGTCTGAGGGTCCGGCATCAGGTCCCGAAGGAGGGGGCCCTGCCGGCAGCGTGTCCAGATCTTCCGTGACGACTGGGGAGGGAGGATTAGAATCCCTGCGGGTCAACTGAGGAGACACGTTGGCCTCAAAGTGCAACACAACGTGCTGCAGAGAGCCTGGGACGTCAGACTTCTCTTTAGGGTCCGGTGCAGTCTCCTTGGCCGGGCGGGCATCGATGGGACCAGCGTCCGGCTTATTAGCCGAATCCAGGCAGGTGTCGGAGGAGCCAACGTCCGACTTATCGGAATCCCTGCCTGAGGAAGGCTGCGCTGGGGATGCGACATTGTTGGGCGAAGACTTGTCCGGGAGCCCCACTGAAGGGGCAAGCGGCTTAACAGCCTTGTTCAGGTGGGTGTTAGCGGGACCGACGTCCAGCTTACCAGACCCACTCTAACCCAAAGGCCGCGTAGTAGAAGCGGCCTTCCCGGGAGCGGAGGCCTCCTTTTCCCTGGAGGCTCCCGAAGGGCCCCGAGTGCGAGCCAGATGGGAGGGGCGACGCCTTCTTGATTACCACCAAGACGGCCGTCGTGAAGCGGTCCCCCACGGGGGGGCGCTTTACCTTAAGTGCCGTGACTCTGGCCAGAGTTGCGGCTGCCGTGGAAGCAGTTTCCCACTCCCGGTGCTTCTCCTTGTCACGCTTCTTCTTGTGACCTTTGGGGGAAGTGGATGCCTGCCTTAGTTTCTTTAGCTCCTTTTCCACGGATGCCATCCTTTTCTTGAAGGTATGGGATTCCAGGGACTGCTGCCTTCTTTTTTGGGTAGTGGAGTTAAATTTCTGGCAGTGCTGGCACTTCTCCACGGGGTGGTCTGGGACCAGAGAGAAGAGGAAAAAGGAGTGGCTGTCCTTGTGTGGAAGTTGGGAACCACCCGAGTCGCACTTGTTCTTATGCGATTCAGAGGATGTCAGGGACATCGTACACAGGAAATCGAAGAAAATCGAAAAACAGAGAAATTACGTCGAAAAGTTCAAAAACTAAAAGACCAATGAAAGACTGACGAGCGCTGAACTCTACCGCGAGGAACTTTCACAAGCTGACAGTGGGAAAGAACTGGAAGGTGGGTGTGGTGGACCACCCCTTTACACCGACATCGTATGACACCGGTTATCTGACGTGGGTGTGGTCCCCCACCAGAGATTGCTAGCTAGAAATGTTTCCGTGGGATCCTGATGCCTGGCGGGTCAGTCCTATATGTGAATACCTATTGCAAGAGCCCTCTCAAAGTAAGATCTAGAAGAGCTGGTTGACGACTGCAAGGCCTGGGCCCTAGAGGACCCCTGCCCGGAGCTGGCTACCTGCTGTTCCATCAGGAAGTTTCTGACAGTCTGCTTGCATCACCTGAGGGTTGTTTGGTTAAACTTCTGGCAGAGTTCACAGTCTGAGACATCGTGGTCTGGCCCAAGACAACAGACATAGAGTGTTTGCCTCCTGAGGCAATCTTCTTTCCGCAGCGACGGAAAATAAAAGGAGAGATTAACTCTCGACAAACGAAAAGAAAAAGCTCCTAAAAGAGAGATTTACTTAAAGTAGAAAGAAAAAGGCCGTAGGCTGAAAAAGGCACAAACACTGCAATGAAGTTTCCGCAGAGACTCATGCAAGCAAGTCGACGACAGGAAAGAACTAAGGAGGGAGCGGGGCCACCCGCGTCTATATAGGGTTGGTGACGTCGGCAGACATTGACAGCGTGGGTGGCCGCAGTTGTGCTGCTGAAAATCTTCCATGCGGATTACCCTTCACCAACGGAGAAGGCTCCTATGGTGTAACCTGATGACTGAGATACCCCCAAAGAAGATCTACAAAAATTATGCCCATGCACAAGAACCAGCTAGCTCTTGGCTTTTCAATTTGGTGAAAAGTCATCATCGCCATTAAGAAGTCCCCAAGTAGGTGGGAGGGACTGCAGAAATCTCTGCGTCAGTGAAAGGATTTGCTAAATTCCCACTGAAATCTGCACACCTCTAAACAACTCACTGGACCCGACTGCAACTAATCAATAAATAAAGTAGCAGAAATAGCTTGCTTAGGCCTTTCTACCCCTTTTGCATGTCAATTAACCAATAGGGGCTTTCCCACTCATGCAAGGTAATGTAAAACTGGCTGATAAAATGAATATTATGTACTCACCATAATTGTTGATCTTCTAGAATATTTTCAACATTCATTCACACTAATTAGTCTTACTGGAGGCGCTAGGACCCTGTGGAAGCAAGGGCTTTTGCAGCTTAGAAAGCACCAATGTTGGTTCTAGCACTGCTCATATGGCCAACGTGCTAATGTCGTTCATGTGAGCTAGCCAGTAACTAACACTGGCCCCTTCCCTTCCTCAGTTCTACTTGCCAGTAGAAGCAAACAAGTGGGAGAGAGAAAAAAAGAGAGACGTCTATGGACTTCTAGCCTAAAGGGATAGGAAAAGGATATAGGATATAAATAAATAAAACCGGAGTACCACCTTAGAAAAAGTAAGGGCTGGGCCTACAGGGTGGTACAAGGGCAGTGGGTATGAAAGCCAGAGCCTATTAGCTAGCTGGACAGGAAGGGTAGAAATAAAGAGACGGGCAGTAGCACTGGCATATAGCTCTAGCATACACACAGGGGCCTGGAAAAAGACTGCTATGTAATTAAGATGGCAGAATGCCAACTTAACTAGACAGAGTCTTCGTACTCCAAAGAGGACAATAATATTTAGTAGGGTAAAAACCATAAGCTCCCCAAGAAGTGCAAAAGCAACATGTGTGATTGGACAGAGTTGGGAGTACAAATATTTTCTTGCCACTCCAAAGGAGCAAGAAAGGAAAAAAGTAACTTTAAGTGTGAACTTCAACCATCTGTGGAGTAAAGCACAGAAAAACCTACTCCAACAAGCTTAGGAGTATGGCACAGAAAAAACTAAAGCACCTGCCTCTCCCTGTAAAACAGGATACTAGAAGAGAGCTTCATCTTACCCCAAGCGCCAAGCACTTTCCATATGGCACAAGGTTGAAAAGTGTGGACAAGGTGGTGCCAAAGTTGCGGGACTTAACAGGAATAGTCCGAAAAGATGTCACTAGAAGGGAGAGGGAGGAGTTATAGAACAGAAGGGAGGGCAATTAAATTGTGAAGAGGGTCTTGAGAACCTCGACCCATTTTAGTTTATCTTGGGAACGGAATGTTCAACTTAAAAAAGGAGAGAGGGAAAAACTTCCCTAGAGGTAACAGCAATAAGAATGCCAGTGTGCTGAGGCACAGCAGGGTGAGCTGCCAGAGGCCCTGGTTCTTAACTGAGCAGAGGATAGTGAGTGGGCATGTGAATGAATGGCAAAGATATTCTGGAAAGTCAACAATTACAATGAGTACATTACTTTCTTATCTTCCAGGAAACAATCTTCACCATTCATTCACACTAATAGATCAAAGTACCAAACCTTCCCATAAAGAGAGGAGATGGCTCACCCTGAGGAACGATATCTCTCAGCCTTCTGTGTGATGGAGAACCACTCAAGGGCAGGGATTCCTCACAGTTCTGGCGGGACCAGAGACTGGTCAGGGGCAGGCAGAGATTCATATGGCCTGGGAGGAGGAGGGTGCCCTGACAGCTGTTGTCTGACCCCATGGGATATGGAGCGAGTCCTCTGAAAGTGCGAGATAAACACCTTAAACGAGGCCAGAGGTTCCAACCTGGAAACGTGAAGCCATGCCATCTGCCAAATCCAAATTGCTGTTCCTACCGACATGGAAGCTACCTGGCATTGTATGATGCCCTTGATTGGTCTCTCACCAGCTCCAGGCCATGGGAATAAAGGTGAATGACATGCCGGTTCAACTCGCAGTCAGGCAGCTGACCTAGCTGTGACCACAAGCACTTGCTATAAGCTGCCTGATGTGCAGCAATGCATATGATGGTGTGTGCCGCGACGAAAGCCCTCCTCCCCCAGGCATCTACTTCTGCAGAATCAGCCTCGAGAGGTCGGTCACGCACTGAGCATTCAGGCCCAGTTGGGATCAGCAATCCCAGAAATGGGGGTGAGGTATAACTCCTGCAGACCCTGTGGGAGCCCAAAAGACATCGTTTGGGACTAGAGAAGGGGAAAAAAGGACAGAGCCAAATGGTTCTGGATGCCTCCTCAAAGGCCTGAGGACAACGGGAGATGACAAAAAGGTCATCACTGAAATCTCCAAGGAATCTCAGCGACAACGATGCAGGACTGTGACCTAATAAGGAGTCAAAGTTCAGCACCTCCACGAGGAACTGCTGGTATGCAGACTACTCGGCATCCACAGCTACATGGAGGGAGAAGTCCCCATCCTCGGAAAAAGAAAAGGAGAGGAGAAGCTGGACTCGGGAAGAGGTGGTGTCAGGGTCACGTGTATGGACTGGACCCAGTCAGACTGCAGGTGAAATTGGTGGAGGGCACCAGCCGTCCTCCAATACAGGTGCCAGGTGAGGGAAAGTACAGTTACGTAAAAACTTTCTATAATAGTAGATCTTTGAGAGGATCTCTTGTAGCAGACCATCAGTGATAGGACTAAGCAACCAGGTGCTAAGACCACAAGGAAACCTTCTAGCTAACAGTCTACCAGAGGGGGCGGCCCACCTCTGATGTCAGCCCCTGACATCAGCCAATCCTGTATAGGCGGCAGTCTCACACCCTCCCTGCCTCTCCACACAGACCAAAAGCAGGATGCCGAAGGGGAATTGAGGAGGACTTAGGTATCCCAAGAGCATAGAAAAAATAAAAGCAGAAGGCTCATCCCTATGAAGGGGAAAGGGAGAGAGAGAGAGAGAGACAGGAGAAGGGGGAAAGATGGAGGGAAAGCAGGGCCTGCTGCAAGAGATTCTCTCCAAGATCTACTGTTACAGTAAGTTCTTGTGTAACTGTACTATCTTACTTCGAGGATATCTCTTGCAGAAGGCCATCACCAGTAGGAGTGAGTCCCAAGTAGTTCTGGCACGACAGAGAGACTGTCTGGGTGGCAGGCAAAAGGAGTAATACCCTATGAAAGGAGGTCTTGAAGAACTAGTCTCACCCTGGGCTGAAGTTGGCCCTACGCCTTGAGGCGATGTCTAGACTATAATGCTTGGTGAAAGTGTGGACAGTGCTCCAGCTGGCAGCAGCGCAAAAGTCAGTAACTGACACATTCCTGAAACAAGCTACCGAGGTGGCCATACCCCTAGTGGAATGACCTTTAACCCCTCCAGGAAGTTCCTTGCCATACTTCTGGTAACAAGAGACAATGCAACTGGGAAACCATTTGGACAAGCACTGTTTGAACACCAGGGTGCCCTCTTTCTCAGGGGCGAATGAAACAAACAACTGACTGGAATTCCAGGAGTCCTTAGTCTGGTGTGTATAGTATCTCAGGATTCTATGCACATCAACGGTATGGAGCAATGCCTCCCATTGACTGGAATGCTCAGGATAATAAACAGGCAGGTGGATGGATTGATTCAAAGTAAACTGCAACTCCACCATAGGAAGAAACCTGGGAGTGGTAAGCAAAGACACCCCTCTTTGTGAAAAATCAAATAAGGCTCCTTACATTTGAGGACCTGAAGCTTGGAAATCCCCTTTGAGTGGAAGTAATGAAACATAGAAGTTGACAGAAGATAAGGACCGCAAGGTCCATCCAGTCTGCCCATTACTTTTTCTACCTTATAAATGTGCCATCAGGCTTTGCTCTGTCAATGGCCTATCTATTCATACTCATCTGTATTGCTCCCTTATGCCTATCCCATGCCTGTTTGAAGCCCTGCACTGTATTAATATCCACCACTTCCTGAGGTAGGCTGTTCCATGCATCCACCACCCTTTCTGTGAAAAAGAACTTCCTCACATTACCCCTTAATCGGCCTCTCTCTAATCTCATGCTGTGTCCTCGTCTTGCTATTTTTTTTTTATATTGCAACATGTTAGACTCTCTCACCTTGTTAATGCCCTTAAGGTGTTTGAATGTTTCGATCATATCACCTCTCTTCCCTCCTTTGCTCTAGGATATACATATTGAGCTCCGTTAATCTGTCCTCGTATGTTTTTTGATGCACTCCCTGCACCATTTTGGTTGCCCTTCTCTGGACTGCCTCAATTTGGTTAATGTCCTTGTGAAGGGGTGGCCTCCAGTACTGCACGCAGTACTCCAGATGGGGCCTAACCAGTGTCTTGTAAAGAGGGATTATTACCTCCCTCTTCCGACTTGTGATACCCCTACTAATACACCCTAACATCCCCCTAGCCTTACCTACAAGGTGTGTGCTTTAGTGGTCTGTTTGGATGATTTCAGGTCATCGGTGATGATGATGCCCAAGTCTCTCTCTTCCCTTGTGACTGCCAGCAACTCTCCTCTCAGCCTACAGAAGGCTTCAGGCTTTCTCTTCCCTATGTGCATGATCTTGCACTTCTTTGCATTAAACCCCAGTTGCCACTCTCCCGACCATTTTGCTAGTTTATCCAGCTCTCTTCTCATTCTGCCCACCCAATCTGGAACATCTACTTTGTTGCAGATCTTGGTGTCATCTGGAAACAGACAAACCTTACCCTCCAGTCCATCTGCAATGTCACTGAAGAGGACTGGCCCCAGGACTGATCTCTGAGGTACCCCACTAAAAATAACGCTTTCCATAACAAGAAGCGTAGCTCATAAAGACGTGGCCAGTTCAAAGGGACAGGGTCACAGATTGGGGGCTTCAAATGCAGAATGCCCCTCGAGAAGGTGTGAGACGCATCGAGTTGAGCCACAGAACGCCCATCCACAGGTACGATACGCAGAGATGGCAGAGAGATATACCTTGATAGAGGAGTACTGCAAACTCAAGTCTGAGTGGGACAAAGGGTACTGCAGGACTTAATCCACTGGACAGGTGAAGGGATCTAAATAGTACAATGCAGCCCAAAGAGAGAAGAGCTTCCATTTCATAGAGTAAGCGGCCCTGGTGGAGGTCTTCCTGGCTGCCACCTGGACATCTGCTACACTGGGGGAGACCCCAAATCTGGCGATGGCTATGTCCTCAGGAGCCATGGATAGAGATGGAGAGACTTGAGGTCTGGATGGAGCAGACTGCCCTGTTCCTGGGGCAGTAAGCCTGTGCAAAGGGGCAGGGACAACAGAGGTTCTACTGCCAGCCACTGTAGCAAGGCGAGCCAGATTTGACAAGGCTAGAAGGGGGCTATGAGGATCATTGTAGCCCCCTCCATCTGGAGTTTGATTTGAATTTGTTGAAGGGGGGCGGGGAGAGAGTGTGTACAGAAACCTCCCTGTCCTGGAGAGGGAAAATGCATCTTACCAGACAAAGCTAAACCTGGAGCAAGCAGAAAAGTGGCAGTTTTGCACTGTGTGGGGACACAAAAAGGTCCAACTCAGGCTGACCCCATCTGTCGAAGAGGTCTTCTACCACCAAGGTCAGAAGTTCCCAATCATGGGCTCTGGACCGCGAGTGACAGGCTATCCACCAGGATGTTTTGATTGCTGGGAAAATGGACGGCAGAGAGTTCCAGGCCATGCTTGATGGCCCAATACCACACTCTCTTCGCTTCCCTGCATAGGGGATAGGACTGAGTCCCCCATGCTTGTTTATACAATAAACTGCACATACGATGTCTGTCTGAATCAAGAGCGGACCTGGGGAGAGCAGAGTCTGGAAGACCTGCAGGGTGTACAGGACTGCTCGCACCTTCAGGACACTGATGTGGAGGTCCCTCTCCACCTTGGATGATGTCGCCTGAGTTTGGTAGGTCCCCAGGTGAGCCCCACAATCGAGGTCTGTGGCATCCGTCGTAAGGATCTGCTGAGGGGGAGGTATACAGAAAGGACCCTCCCGAAGCAAGTTGCTGGGCTCCAGCTACTACAAATGAAAATTAAGTACTCACTGTAAGTCTTGATCATCCCAAGTATCTTCACCATTAATCACGATTGGGTCTAGGCTGGAGGACTGGATTCTTGCGAGAGTATGTTTAAGAATTTTGGAGTTGGGGGAGCGGACGTCAGAGACGGTGCCGCCTGCGAGGCAGACTTATTACATGGCACTAATGGACTGGGCTGTAACTGCCGCCCCCCCCACCTCTGTCCACCAGGAGGGGAGGAGAAAGGGTAGGTCAAGAGAGGGAAGGGCAAGAGAGCCCAAGGGAGAAGTAGGGAAGGGAGAAATAACTAAGATGATAAGGCCAGCTAAAAGATTAAAGGTGGTATGAGGGACTTGGGTAGGGATGGTCAGAGCAATGGGCAGACAGAGAGGTGGTCAGGCCCCCCATAGCTGAGGTTCCTCCAGAAACAGTAGAAGGAACCAAATATGTCAAGCGTGCCTGCCAGCACTGGAATGCCCAAAAGAGAAAAGACCAGCATCCTAGTGGTAAAATCAAGGCAACAGGGAACTTCTGTTCTCTAGGGGCCGAGTTAAGGAAAGGCAATGTTGGAGATGGTCCCTGCAAGACAGAAAAAAACAGGTTACTCACCTGTAACAGTAGTTCTAGGAGTGGTATATGATGTTCATCCACACTTCTGGTAGTGTCCTTTCCCTTCAAGAGCTTGCCAGAAAGTCTTCAAGCTGGCTCCTCCCACCTACCTGTGTGGTAACTCCCTCGGCTCTGCCACATGACGCCAGATCTTGCCTGCTGGAAGCAGTAGTGTATGCCAAAGTCAGGGGAGGTCAGGTGGGTTCGTGTGGATGAACATCATATACCACTCCTAGAAAGTACAGTTACATAAGAACTCACTGTAACAGTAGATCTTTGAAGGGTATCTCTTGCAGCAGATAATATACTTCGGTCATTGCCAGAGGGCACTGTGGTGCACGGCAGCTCTTCTAACAGTCTTTTTCAAGGGGCCACCCACACATGACATCATCTTCCCGTTTCCTTGGGCAGTCCCTGGCATCCTCAGTTCCCCCACCAGATTCAGCTCGCTAAGAGAGGACCAAGGGAGAGCCGAGATACAATTATTTATGGGATGGGATACCTATGGTATCAGAAGTTGTCCTCCTAGAGAAGGAGGGGGATGAAGGGAGGGATTGTACCTGCTGCAAGAGATACCCCTCAAAGATCTACTGTTACGATATGTTCTTATGCAACTGTACTATATTCCACGGGGTGATCTCTTGCAGCAGGTAATACACTTGGGATGAGTCCCAAGCAGTGTACCCAAGAAGGGTGGCATTATGACAGAACGCCTTGTAGGACAGCTCAGCCAAAGGCCGTCCTACGGCGTGAAGGAACATCTAAGTTGTAGTACTTCATGAAGGTATGAATTGTGGACCATGTGACTGTGTTGCATACAGTATATCTGCGATAGAAGTTCTCTTGAAGCAGGCTTCTGTGGTGGCCATAGCTCTGGTAGAGTGAGTGAGTGTGTGTTATATTTATTATAACAAAGGACGATACAGTGTGCTCACTGCTAGCCAGTTGGAAAGGGTCTGTTTAGTGACTGGGAGACCCTCCCTGATTGAAGCGAAGGTGACAAAAAGTTGAGAGGCCTTTTTAATCAATTTGGTACGATTAGTATAGTATCATAATATACGATGGACATCTAGGGTATGTAGGCAGTATTCTCCCCGGTTGGAGTGCTCATGGTAATAGACTGGCATCTCTATGGACTGATTTAAGGAGTGTTCTGAGACCACCTTTGGTAGAAAAGAGGGATTTGTCCGGAGTGCCACTCTGTAAACTATTAGGTAAGGCTGTTTACACATGAGGGCATGAAGCTCGGAGATGCACCGAGCAGAAGTGATGGCTACTAAAAATAAAGTCTTCCACAAGAGGAAGCGGAGGTCACAAGTGGCCGCCAGTTCAAAGGGTTCAAGGGTCAGTTTCTCTAAAAGAAAATTTAGAACCCATGGAGGAGTGGGTCGTCTAACAGGAGGTTTGATATGTAACATTTCTCTTAGGAACATTTTGGTAAGATAATGCTGATATATTAATCTTTCATCCAGAGGTTCATGGAAGGCCGAAATAGAGGCCAAATAGACCTTAGAGTAACAGCTCAACCCTACCTCGGCAAGGGAGGCCAGGTAATCCAGGACAGTGGTCAGTGGACATGAGTGGGGTCCAACGACCGGGAAGCGGCCCAACTGGAAAAACGTTTCCATTTAGCATTATAAGTTTCCCTGGTTGCTGGTTTACGTGAGGCTAAAATGATACTGGCCACAGGTGAGGAGACCCGGAGACGGGCTATGAAAGCGTCCTCAGGAGCCAAGCATGAAGGTGTAGTGATCTCAGACTGGGATGAAGGAGGGTTCCTCGATTCTGAGTCAACAGGTCTGACCTGATTGGTAATGGAATGGGTTCTGCCACTGACAATTGTTGAAGGAAGGGAAACCACACCTGGTAAGGCCATAGAGGGACTATAAGGATCACTGTAGCAGGTTTGAGTTGTAGTTTCAGTAAAGCCTGTTGTAGGAGTGGGATGGAGGGGGGAGCATATAAGAAGAGTCCTGTCCATGGTTGGGACAGGGTATCTATAGACGGTCCCTTTCTGTTTGGGATAATGGAATAATATCTGAGGAGTCGGTGACTGCTGGGGAGGCAAAGAGGTCCAGATGCAGGATCCCCCGTAAGTGAAAGATTCTCTGAAGGACTTCATGATGAAGTGTCCATTTGTGGTGGAGGACTGGCGACTGAGAACGTCAGCCAGGGAACTGTAATGTCCCGGTAGGTGAACGGCTGTTAATGACAGGTGTTGCTATATTGCTTCCTGCCAAACCGCCATCGCCTCTCTGCAGAGAGTGCAAGATTTTGTACCTCCTTGTTTGTTGAGGTAGAAAACCACTGAGGTGTTGTCTGATTGGATCAGCAGAGGTCCCAGGGAAATGTGAGGCTGAAAGGCCTGAAGAGCTAGGCAGACAGCCCTCATTTCTAGGAGATTTATATGAAGGAGAGAAGAGGTTTGGGACCACTTGCCCAGTGTCCCGTAGGGACCCAGGTGCGCACCCCACCCTTTGAGGGAAGCATCCGTGGTAGTCTGCCGGGGTGGGGGAGATTGCAATGGCATGCCTTGAGAGAGGTTGGCACGTTGGGTACACCAAAGCAGGGCCGAATGCAGAGTGGGAATGACCCTGACCTTGTCTTAGAGGTCTCCGGTCCTTTGGCACCACTGGTTTCGGAGAGTCCACTGGACTGGTCTCATATGTAGATGGGCAAACTCTACCATAGGGATGGCAGCGACCATGTGTCCTAGAAGGCATAAAAGTCTTCTGGCTATGACAACTTTTTGAGTTTGTATCTAGGAAGCCAGAGACAGAAGCCTGTCTTGTCGGGCGGCAGGGAGGTAAGCCCTGGTGGAGGTGGTATCTAGTACCACTCCTATATACTGTAGCGTCTGGGTAGGGGTCGGGTTGGATTTTGGCCATTTGACCATAATCCCTAGGGAGTGAAACAGAGTAAGGGTTGCTTGAAGGGAGGAAAGCAGATAAGCTCTGGATTCCGCTTTTATGAGCCAGTCGTCCAGATAAAGGAAGACGAAATGTCCTTCCCGTCGTAGGGCTGCCGCCACTACCGCTAGGCACTTGGTAAATACTCTCAGGGTGGAGGAAAGACCAAATGAGAGTGCCCAAAATTGGTAATGTTGTCCTAGCAGGTAGAAACATAGGAACCGGTGGTGGGTGGGGTGGATGGGGATATGTAGGTAGGCATCTTTCATGTCTAATGCGCATAACCAATCCCCTTGTTTTAACATTGTCATTATACACGTTAAGGTGACCATCCGGAACCTTTTGTACTGAATATGTAGATTCAGTTGTCTGAGGTCTAGTTTAGGTCTGAGATCTCCAGTTTGTTTGGGCACCAGGAAGAAGTGGGAATAAAATCCCTGTTGGTGCTCCGATGGAGTGACTGGGTAAACGGCCTTCTTGAGCAGAAGAGCCTGGAGTTCATCCTGGAGAATAGGAAGGTGTTCAGATGGGTAATGGACAGAGCAGGGGGGATGAAGGGGTGACAAGGAGGTGAGTTCCAGTGAATGACCCCTCTGAATGATCTGAAGTACCCCCTCATCTGAGGTAATGGTTTGCTAGGCCTCTAAATGGAGGCCAAAACGACTACCCACGGCTTCCGAGGCCTGGTCAAGAAAGCCATGGCAATGCCCTAGTTGGTCGCTGGAAAGCAGGTTGGACAACCCCACCTGGAGGGTGAGAGCGGGAGCCTTGGAGGCAGGAGCAGCGGTCCTGGAAGAGGGCTGGGAATGACCCCGCGACCTGCCTCTGTATGAACCTCTGTATTTACCACCTCTCTTTGTATGAAAAGAGGATTTGGAATAGCAGGATGTTTGTGAGGTATGATACATGCCATGTACCGTATATAAGGTTCATCCTGAAGACTGGGGAGATGAGGGAGGGCAATTTAAGCCAACAGTGGTGAGGAGAGGCTCAGAAGAAGGGAAGCAGAGACAAAGGGGCCCAGGACAGGAAGAACGATTGCCGGGGAAACCAGGTCAGGAGAAAAAAGTCAAATGGAAGGAGGCAATAGGGACTTGTGAGGGGAGGCGAAGAAGTGGCAAAAGTCATGGAGTGGAAAGGAGAGAACAGGTTACTATGCAGAGAGAGGAGCAGGCATTTGTGAAGGATCTTCAGAAAATAGTTTTGCACTGCTAGAGAGGAAGAAGGTGGAGGAGGAAGTGATGAAATTAGAGGAGTAATTGATAAATGCCTGGACCAAACTGGAGCGGGGGGAAGTTCTGCTGGGAGAACTGCAACAGGGGTAAAAGGGCATAATAATGTGCAGGAGGAAGAAGAGGAGCTGGAAATGAGGGAGGGAGATGAAAGGAAGCAATCAGGGAGTAAGAGGGGTGGAATCTTAGTGCTGGGGGACTCAATACTAAGAGGAGTTAGGTGGGGTAGCAAGGTGGAGAGGCATAGTCGCATTTGGGTGGAGGCCTTGCCAGGAATGACAGCGGAAAGGGTGGGACAGTCTGTTCTGAAATATGCTAGAAGGGGTAGGGACAAGCCTCATTTAATTATACATCTTGGGACAAACGACCTGGCTGACAAGACAGTAGATACAGTCAGAGGAGGTTTGAGGAACTAGCACAATTATGTGAGGGGGCAGGAAGATCAGTAACTTTTTCCGAGATACTTCCGGTGCCAAAGGCAAGCACAACAAGAAAGCTGAGAATGAGGAATTTAACAGATGGCTAAGAACCTGGTGTTGTGCTAAAGGGTATGGGCTGTTGGGGGTGGGGAGGGACCTGGGAGGACAGTAGTCTCTATGCCAAGGACAGACTACACTTGAGTGAGGAAGGAAAGAAAGTGTTGAAGCAGAGGATGGAAGAATATATAGAGGAAGTTTGGAGTTTAAACTAGGAGTGGGGGTGGCAGTTGGGAAGAGATATGCAGGGACCACAGGTTGGGAAATCATATGAGCTTACCCCATAACAGTGACAAAGGACAAATGGCAAGTACTATTGGTGATGTCTAGGAAAGGAGGGCAGGATGGGAGGAGGGGAAAGGGTGGAAGGTGGTTACCCTTAATGCTAGGAGCCTTGGGAGGAAAACTGCAGAGTTGCAGGTTCTCATGGCAGAGGAGAGGTGGACATTGCAGCCATCACGGAAACATGGGCCACCCAATATAATGACTGGGACCTGTCTGTACCAGGGTACAGGTTATTGTAGGGACAGGGTGACTGGGAAAGGAGGGGTGGCACTATATGTGAAGGAAGGACTGAAGTGTGTAAGGAGGAAGGGGAGGAGGGCAGTACAGAGTCACTTTGGGTGCAAATCCAGGATTCCAAGAATAGAGTCTTAGAATGGGAGTGGTGTACAGGCCACCATCTCAGATGGAGGAGTTAGACAGGAACTAGCGGGACAGATCAGGAGGACCTGCAAGAAGGGTAGTGTGGTGATTGTGGGGGACTTCAACATGCAGAAGTGGACTGGAGCACCCCAACAACCAGGAACAGAAGGGAGCAGGTACTGCTGGATGCCTTCCAGGACAGCTTCCTGCTGCAAATGGTCAGTGAACCAACCAGGTTAGGGAATACCCTTGACCTTGTGCTGGCAAATGGAGACTTGTGAGAGAACTTACAGTGGAGGAACGCTGTCAGGAGTGACCACCACTCAGTATGGCTCACATTGGATATGGGCAAGGAAGGGTGGAATCTGGCACAAGTGCTGGACTTCAGGAGGGCTGACTTTGGGAGGATGGGGAAGTGGTAAAGGGTACCTGGCCAGAATTCAATCTAGTATGGATACTAACCAGAGATGGGAGCTCATAAAGTTGGGGATAGTGGAGGCAACAAAAACCTGCTGCAAAGCCCAGAGCAAGAAGGCTAGAGCTAAGAAACCGAGCTGGTTGAGCAAGAGGTCATGGAAAAGTAAGGAAGAAAAGAGCTGCCTTTAGGAAATACAAGAAAACAGGAGGGGAGGACAGAGAGGTACTTGACAGAATCGAAGGAGGTGACAGAACCCGGTAAGGGGCCAAAAGCATCTGGAACTCAGGCTGGCACAAGGCATTAAGAGGAGAAGGACTTCTTTTAAGTACATCAGGGAGAAAAGGAGCTGTAAGGACCACATAGTAAGGATTAGGAAGGAGGGGGTTGGGTGGAAGCAGGGTATGATAAGGCGGAGCTACTAAATGAGTACTTCTGCTCAGTATTTACTAAAAGAAGAGGGGTGACACCCAAGATGGGTGAAATGGCAGACTGAGGGGAAGTGGTGACAGATGGGAAATCATGGAGGACAGAGTTTGAGAGGGTTTGAAGGCACTGAGGGTGGACAAGGCACCAGGCCCAGATGGCATCCACCCAGGGTACTGAAGGAGCTAGCAGAGGTCCTTGCAGGACCTTTGGCAGACCTATTTAATGCCTCACTACATTGAGGTGTGTACCTCAGGACTGGAGGATGGCTCATGTGGTGCCCCTCCACAAGAGTGGCCCAAGGATGAACCAGAAACTACAGACCAGTGAGCCTCACATCCATCGTGGGTAAGCTAATGGAGACTATCCTGAAGGAGAGGCTGGTGGCCCTCTTAGAGGCCAAAGGACTACAGGACAGCAGACAGCATGGCTTCATACGTGGCCGATCCTGCCAAACCAACCTGGTCGGGTTCTATGACTGGGTAACTAGGCAGCTGGACGGGGACATGCAGTGGATGTCCTGTATCTGGACTTCAGTAAACATTCGACTCAGTGCCACATGGAAGGCTGGGAAGGTTAGTAGGCACAGGGCAGGTGCAATGCTGGTGAAATGGGTAGGAAACTGGCTGCAGGGAAGGCAACAGAGGGTGGTGGTGGGTGGGAGCTCTCACACCCAAGGGCAGTGACGAGTGGTGTCCCACAGGGCTCGGTGTTGGGACCAGTGTTGTTTGGGATATTCATTGCAGACATATCATGGGACATCAAGAGCAAGATCAGTCTGTTTGCTGATGATACCAAGGTTGGCGCGGTGGTGGATGACCTAGAGGGATGGCAGGGGTTGCAGGATGATCTGGCAAAGCTTGAAACCTGGTCAGACACCTGGCAACTGGGCTTTAATGCCAAAAAGTGCAAGGTGATGCATTTTGGGATGAAGAACCCAAGGAGGACTTACCAGCTAGGGGAGTGCAGCTAGCCCAGACAGAGGAGGAGAAGGATCTGGGTGTGCTCATCACAGGGTCAATGAACAACCGGCACAGTGTAGGAAGGCAGCTGCAAAGGCCAACAAATGCTGGGTTGTATTGCAAGGTATATCCTCAAGGAGGGAGGAGGTGATTCTGCCACTGTATGGGTCATTAGTTAGACCACACCTGGAGTACTGCGTGCAGTTCTGGCGTCCGTATCTGAAAAGGACATTAAGTTACTGGAGGAGTGCAGCGCAGGGCGACAAAGATGATCAAGGGTCTGGGGACTTATCATATGAGGGAGGTTGAAGGAGTTGAACATGTACTCACTGGAGGAGAGGAGAGACAGGGGACATGATTGAAACCTTAAATACATGAAAGGAATAAACAAGACAGGTACAGAGGGGCTGTTCAAAGTAAGGGAGGAGGTACAGGGCCATGATATGAGACTGGGCGAGGAAGGTTCAGGAGGAGATGAGAGACACTTTTTTACAGAGGAGGGTGGTGGCTGGGTGGAATACGTTACCTGCAAAAGTGGTATGCAGTAGAACAGTGGACTGCTTCAAGCGAGGATGGGACAGGACAAGGGGGAGGGTTAATGAAGGGGAAGGGTGGAAGGGAGGGGCAGCTGCAGAATAAGGGGTGCTAGCTGCACATTCGAGCAGACTTGATAGACCTCTAGGCCTTTATCTGCTGGCAAATTTCGTATGTTCGTATGGAGATCGTCTAAAGGTGTTTGGGTACCCGGACCAAAAAGCTTGGACCCATTAAAGGGGCATTGACAACTTTATGTTGTACATCTGTATTGAACCCAGGGTTTACTTCCCCAGGTGATTCAGGATCTTTTCCCCTTACAGCAAAGTTATCTTGAAACAAGGTCTCAGTCTAAAGGTTTATTTAGAATCCCTCTTTACAAAAAAAAAAAAAAAACAGTTGGTCAGAGGTCAGTAACATACAAGTCAATTACATTTTTTAATGGTATTCCAACTGAAATTACTAATGTAAGGACAGTTCGAATGTTCAAGAATAGACTTGTTAAATGGTTGAATAGTCTGATTGTAATTGTGGTTGCTAACATAATACTGCACTTTATATTGTAATTCTTATGTTCTGATATTGTAGTTCGTATTTTTTTTTTGTATTAATATTTTGTATGACCTTACTGTATATTTGTTAACTTGTCGCATGTGAAAATGGGCAGTTTGCTCATCTTGCTAACAAGAATAAAAAATAAAACTGAAAATGAACCCAGAGACGCGAAGCCAAGCATGGCGTTGGAGGGTAATCCCCGTAGCTGACATACGGGCCGAGGTATCGACTGCCTCATAACTCAAATGAAGTAGGTGTTGGAATATGGAATTGCCAGTAGATTTGGTAACCAACAAATGATCCTTCTTCTGAGAAGAAGAGTTTTTATTGATTAGTCCTATAGCCAAGGACCAGAGGGTACGTTGGTACTTAACCATGTGCCCCATATAGTTCAGAATCCGAAGATTCATGGTACCTCCTTGAAATACCTTTTTCCCTAGGTAGTTAACGCAATCCTCACGGTATTCCTTATCAGGAGGTAAGGCGCCATGTGTTCTGGTCGTTAGTACGATCATGAGCCGCAGTGATTACTACAGAGTCTGCCTCAGAGGTAGTAGAAAGAAAAGGATGATGAAGAGGAGCCTGATAAAAGTGATTTGCTTTCCTAGGAATGGGCCGGGACAGCTTAAGGCTGATTCCAGGCCCCTAGCATAGCATTTTGGTAGGTTTGTGTAAGTGGAGGTACCACTGTTATGGGCTCCTCTGGCAGTTCCAGGTAATCTGCCATGTCCTTTCTTTATCATGTTCGGTGGTTGAAAACCCCATGACCTTTTGAATTTGAATCACCATCGTGTGAAAATACAGATCGTCTGAAGGAGAGGCAGCAGCCTGGTGGGAAATATCCTCATTTAACGAGGAGCTAGTAGAAAGATGGGACTGTGGACAGGAATTCAAGTCCGGTAAGTCTGCATCTTCTAAGTCTCTGGTGAAATCATCGAGAATTCAGCCTCATCTGACAGGTAGTCTTCCTCATATGAGGGGGGGTGACCAGGCTGGTGACAGGTCTCTGCACCCTGAAAGCGTTCTGGCGGAGGGGTAGGAGAGCAGGAATGATAGGTCAGCTCTCCCGGAGGGAGAGGCTGAGAGTGCCTAATGGCTTATAGAACCTGCTGAACCACTGAAGCCACGTCCACAGAAGGAGGGGGGAAAGGGAGAGGAGGTTTCAGAGAAACCAGGGGGATAATGGAGGAATAGGACGTGAGGTATGAGCAGGTCTAGCACCCAGGTGGTAAATTCCAGGTTCTTGGTCTCTGTCTGCCTGGCCCCTATGAGAGAATGCCTGTGAAGGAGGAGGGGCGTTATGAATTACAAAGGCAGAAGGCTTCCCCATAGAAACATGCCCCGCCATCGACGAGCCAGCAAGAGAAGAAGCATTAGAATGCTTAAAAGAGGATGCCATTGACGGGAAACAATCCCCCGTTGACAGGAAGCGATCCCCCATCGATGGAACATTGACGGACCCATCAAAGGGTTAATCCGAAACTGCATGAAGGGGGCCTGAAAGTGCCGTCGACGAAAGGGTGAAAACCAACATCGATGAGGAAGCAATTTTGGAGGGCATCGTTGACGGTGAAGCATCTGTGACGGTGGACGTCGATGGGTGTCTGCCCGAGGGAGTTGAGGAGGGCTTATCCTTCTCCCTTTTGTGCTTCTTATGTGAAGCAGTGGAAGGTGGGCATCGGGACGGAACCCCTGGTTCTCCAGTAGAGAGAATTTCTGCTCCATGAGGTATGATTCCATCTCCTGCAGCCATAATCGACGGGTTGCCTGGTTGAATTCCCAGCAAAGAGTGCAGGAGACAGTGTGTGTGGGTCTCAGAAGCTAACACAAACTGTGTGGTTGTCAAAACGGTAGATCTTCCTACCGCAACAACATGAGCAAAATAATGCTGACTTGCTTGTAAATTCTTTGGACAATCGTCGATGTAATAAGTGAAACAGAAAAATTCCGCTTCAAGCTCAAATTCTCATCAATGACTGCTGCTTTCTGCACTAGTTGCTGCGTGCGAGCTGAAGATGGTGGGAAAATGAACTAAGGGTAACCAGGGATCACCCACTCATATAGGAAACAGGAAGATGATGTCATGTGTGGTTGGCCCCTGTAAAAGACTGCTAGTAGAGCTGCTGTGCACCACAGCGCCCTCTGATGATGACCCAAGTGTATCACCTGCTGCAAGAGATAGCCCTGTGGAAGATCCACTGTTACAGGTGAGTAAACTGTTTTTTTTAGGGATGTGGATATGATGTTCTAGCCACACTTCTGGCAAACTCCTAGCAGTTCTCTGGGAGGAGGGAGGCAAGGCACACATTCCCTACTTAGGAAACAGAGATTGGAGAACTGAGGCCCCAAAACTAGCATCCCAGCGTAACTGTCGATCAATGTGGTAATGGGAAATGATGGAGTGTGCCGACCTCCAGATAGCAGCACTGTAGATTTCTTGGATACTGACTGAGTGCCCATAGGCAGCACTCTTCCTACGGGGAGGGTGGGGATGCCCGTCCCGCTGCAGTACCGCTACCTGGGTGACCACAGGTGGAGGTGCAGTGAGATGGCACAAAGAAGGGAGGGAAGACATCGTCCGAGAGACAGAGCGGTAGCATGTCACTATGTGCCCTGCCCCTAGGCTCCTCTAGCGAGCCAACGTCCTATGGGAGGCATCAGAACACAGGAAATACCCCACTGGGGTGGTCACAGAAGGGACCTGGTTGCTCCAGATTCCATAACCGGGCTCCCATCGGGGACCACCAGGACCTCCTAACACACACTCTAATGGACTGGGAGGGGGAAAAGGGGCCCCCCGTCCCTCCCTGAGGCAGGATGGAGGTAGGTCCAGTGGCTCCGAGGGAGGTACCTGGGAAGGGACTAGGGGGGATTTCCAGCCTTGGGTACTTGGAAGGGAACCACAGCGGTGGTGAGAAGGTGGCAGAAAAGTACAGTTATGTAAGAACTTACCGTAACAGTACATCTTCGAGAACAGCTCTTGCAGCAGGTTACACCATTAGGACTGAAGCCGGCAGGCGCCAGGACCCCACAGAAATTTTCTAGCTAGCAGTCTTCAGCAGGGACCGCCTCCAACGTCGGTCCCGTCCCAGACGTCGGGCGTAGTATATAAGGAGGCGGTCCCCCCATAATCCTCAATTCTCCCGCTGGAGACTCCCAGCCGCTGGATGACATCAGAAGAGAAGACCGAGGATCCGCCACCAGATGGCAAAGATTAGAGAATAGGAATGTCCCATCCCATAGGATGGGAGCTTGACTACGACCTACCTCCAAAAAGGGGGATGGTGGGCGGGAAGGTACCTGCTTCAAGAGCTGTTCTCGAAGATCTACTGTTACGGTAAGTTCTTATGTAACTGTGCTATCTTACTTCGAGATACAGCTCTTGCAGCAGGTTACATCATTAGGACTGATTTCCAAGCAGTAGTGGCAATCATGCACCACCGGGAGGAGGAAAGGTAGAGACCTCGATATAACTCGAGCCTAGGACAGAAGTCCCTGAAGGACGGCTAGACCGAACCCACTCTTCGCCTCGATGCAATGTCCAGGCTGTAATGCCTGATAAAGGTATGCACAGAGCTCCAAGTAGCTGCAGCGCAAATAGCTGAGGTGGAGACATTCTTTATCGCCGCAAATGAAGTAGCCACCCCTCTTGTAGAATGACCCTTGACCGCGCCCGGTAAGAGTTTATTGTGCTTGTCATAACAGAAAGTGATGCACTGGATGAGCCACCTAGAGAGTGACTGTTTAGAGACAGGAGCTCCTATCATTCTGTGAGTGAAGGAGACGAAAAGTTGGTCCGACTTCCGGAGCTGTTTGGTTCTGGTCAGGTAGTATCTGAGGCACCGATGCACATCAAAGGTGTGCAGAAGGGCTTCTCCTCGATTAGAGTACCTTGGGAAATTCACTGGTAGATCAATATCCTGATTAAGGGTGAGAACTGAAACCACCTTAGGCAAAAACTTTGGGTTTGTCCTCAGGGATACCCTGTCCAGGTGGAAAACCAAATAAGGCTCTTTGCACATAAGAGCATGCAATTCAGAGATCCTTCTAGCAGAAGTAACAGCAACTAAAAATAACGTTTTCCAAGAGAGAAAATGTAGCTCTCAATCCACGGCTGGTTCAAAGGGTGGCAGCGTGAGCTGCTCCAGGACAAAAAGTAAGTCCCAAGGAGGGATTGGATCTTTGATGGGAGGCCTAAGGTGAGGGACACCCCTTAAGAAGGCACGAGTAGTGTCCAGCTGGGCCACCGTCCGATGGCCTATGGGGGCATGGTAAGCAGAAATTGCACAAAGGTGCACTTTAATCGAGGAGTAAGCCAGTCCGGAGTGGAAGAGGAAAAGCAGGTAGTCCAGAACCAGCTTTTCTGGACAGTCTAACGGCAGAAAGCCCCGCACTTGAGCCCACAAACAGAATCTATGCCATTTCATGGCGTACACTGCATGGGTTGCCAGTTTTCTGGCAGCAGAGAGTACGTCTGCCACTTCTTGCGATACTCCGTATCGCATCATGGCTATGTCTCTAGGAGCCAAGCGTGCAGGTTCAATGAGCGCAAGTCTGGATGGACCAATGAACCCTCCTCCTGAGACAATAGATGGGAGCTGACTGGCAAAGGAGCTGGAGGTTCCCGGGATAGCTGGTGCAGAAGAGGGAACCAAATCTGTCTGGGCCAGAAGGGTGCGATCAGAATGAGCGTCGCTTGCTCCCTGCGAAGTTTTAAGAGAACTCTCTGGATCAACGGGAAAGGAGGGAAGGCATAGAGGAATCTGCCCACCCAGGAGGGGGACAACGCGTCTCGCCAGAAAACACCAGGCCCTGGATCTAGCGAGCAAAAATTGGGCAGTTTTGCATTGGATGGGGACGCGAAAAGGTCCAACTCTGGAGTGCCCCATCTGTGAAACAGATCCTCTGCCACCTCCTGTAGAAGTTCCCACTCGTGGACTCTAGCCTGAGAGTGGCTCAGACCATCTGCGATGGTGTTGTCCACTCCCGGAACATGTATTGCAATTAGGTTTGCGCCGTGTTGCAATACCCACTCCCACACTCTCATGGCCTCCCTGCAAAGCGGGTAGGAGTGAGTGCCTCCTTGTCTGTTGAGGTAATACATCACCGCGGTATTGTCTGTTTGTAGCAGAAAAGTACCGGATGGAATCTCCGACTGGAAGGCTTGCAGAGCGTAAAGAACTGCCCTCATTTCCAAAATGTTGACGTGGAGAAGAGACTCCTGGGCTGTCCACAGGCCCTGAGACCAAACACTGTCCAGGTGTGCTCCTCACCCGAGCCCTGACGCGTCTGTGGAGAGGGTCACAGTCGGAGACGGCGCTGTGAAGGGAACCCCCGCAGAGAAGTTCCCTGGATTTAGCCACCATTGCCAATCCTGAATTATGGCTTTCGTAATTCGGATTGGATGCTGCAGATGGTCTTGCCTTTGGTCCCACTGCACCCGTAGCATCTACTGGGTTACCCGCATGTGGAGACGTGCCAGCGGGACTGTCGCAATAGCCGCAGCCATGTGTCTGAGCAGGCGAAGGACCAGTCTGGCTGGGACGGTCTTGGCCGACAAGTCCCTGATGAGGGATCTGATGTGTTCCGCTCTGTCTGAGGGAAGAAAAGCTTTCCCTCTGACGGTGTCCAGAACTGCACCTATAAACTGCAGTTTCTGGGACGGCACCAGGAGCAACTTCTCATAGTTGATGAGAATACCCAGTGATTGAAAAAGGGACTGGGTACAGTGAATAGCCATCATCAGTGCCTCCCTGGAGGGTGCCATGAGAAGCCAGTCATCCAGGTATGGGAACACGTAGTGACCTTGTCTCCTCAGAGACGCCGCTACGACCGCCATGCACTTCGTGAATACGCGAGGTGCCGATGACAGCCCGAAGGGAAGAGCTCGGAACTGATAATGGCGGCTCTGGAACTCGGAGTGCAGGAACCTCCAGTGTGCTTGAGCAATCGGAACATGCAGGTAGGTGTCCTGCTTCAGCATGGGAATTAGGCCCGGAAGGGTCACCATGCAGAAGCGTTTGTGAACTACTGAAAAGTTGAAGTCGCTGAGGTCCAGTATTGGACGGAGGTCCCCTGTTTTCTTTGGAACCAGGAAGAAGTGAGAATAGTACCCTAGTCCTCTGTTTCTCTGGGACGTGCTCCAAGGCTTCCTTTTCCAGAAGCGCGAGCACTTCCTGCTTCCTGCAGGGCATGCTGACCCGATATTGGGAGAGCAGGGGAGGTCTTGTAGGTGGACTGCCTACAAATTCTATATAATGGCCTTTTTTGACCAGCTGCAGAACCTACCTGTCGGTGATGATCGACCGCCACCCTGGCAAGTGGCGTGCGTTGCGACCCCCGACTTTCTTTTCCCGTTGATCCTGAGGAGGGGCGGGGGCCGGGAAGGAGTCATGCTGTGGCAGCGTTTGATCCGGCAAGCTGGGCCGACTTTGCAAACTGTTGGCCTCTGCCTGGGGATGACTTGGCCTGGGCCTTGCGGGTGAAAGTGCCCCTCTGCTGTTGGCCGGAACGTTGCTGTTGCCTTTGTAGCCGGCCACGGAAACGGCTCTGGTTCCTACGAAAGGAACTAGGCCGAGACCTGTACATAGCTTGTACAGATCGGACTGCCTTCCCTGTGTCCTGAAGTCTGGTGATTACTCTCTCAGAGGCTTCACCAAATAGGACCTCGCCGTTATAAGGGACGTCTAAGATGTTCTTCTGGACGTCCGGGGTAAAGCCAGAGACAATGAGCCAAGAGTGTCTCCGGAGACACATGCCTGAGGCTGCAGCTCTGGCTGAAGAGTCCGCAGAATCATATACGGCTCTGAGCACTTGGGTCCCCACATCCGAACCCGTGTGGAGGAGGTTCAAGAGCTCCTCCTTGTGGTCGCCATCGGGCATCTTCTCTACCAGGTCCTGTCCCTGCTCCCACAGTGTGTTCTGGAATTGAACCATGTGGGTGAGGTAATTCAGTCACCTGATGGCGCAAGTCACGGCCACATATGTGCGCCTACTCAGGACATCCAATTGCTTGGATTCCTGGTCCGGTTGCTGTGTGCTCAAGTGCTGAGGTCTCTGAGACCGGTCATGCGAAGCAGTGATGACCAGGGAGTCAGCCAGAGGACGGTTCGCCAGATACTGGTCCTCCCTAGGGGCCTTGTATAGGCGGTCAGCCTTTTTCGGCATTGCGGGAGTGGAGTGCGGACGTTTCCAGGCGGCCTTGGTGACATCTGCAAAGGTATCCACCAAGGGCGGCACTACCACAGGCTTCGGGACTTTCTGCCTAAGGTAGTGAGCAAGGCGCTGTCTCTCGGGGTCGAGCTCTTCAGCATCCCACCCCATGCTCTCCTGGATGTGCCTCATGATCTCCGCGAAAGAGGGATCATCCGGAGGAGACCTAGGTAGGTCGTGTGGGTCCGGAGAGGGAATGCTGATAGGAGAAGATGATCTGGAGTGCTCTGAAGTGTCAGATCTGGAATCCTCTCCAGACGGAGTGTACCGGCAACGTCTGGGTCTCTTGGGGCTGGGTGACCCTGAGGGGGATCTAGAGGAAGGTCTTCTTTCTGAAGATCTGCCCCGAGGAGGTGGTGTCTGCTCCTTGGGGGTTGGCGATCGTCCTACGGGCCCCTTAGGTGGAGGAGGGGGCGTAGGCGGTGAAGGAGTAGGAGGATGTGTGGTGACCACATCTTTTTTGATGGTGTCCCACCAGAAAGTAAAAAGTTCTTTTACCTCTGCCAGATTCATACCCGACGGGCCTGGCGCAGGTGGCCTGTCGCCAGGGTCGGGCGTCGGGTCCCTGGGGGTCTCCCGTTCCGGGGAAGGTTCCCGTGGGAGCCCGGCATCTCCAGTGTCACCCGCCTGGTCCTCGGGCTGTGTGGTGTCCTCTTCCTCTGACGAATCCTTCTGACCGGGCGTCCGCGGTGACACCTGGTGCAGTCCTCTTCTGGGAGTAGCTGGCGGTCGGTCTCTGGCCGATGTCCTCGGGGGCGAACGCCTGGCCGGTGATGGGTGTTTAGGTGTCGCCGGCTTCTGGGAGCGCCGGTGACGTCCATTTGAGGGACGTCAGGTCCTTGGTCTTATGAGGAGCCGGATCCGATCCACGTGGAGGTTGGGAAACTGACCTGGCGTCGGTGTCCCGCTGGCGAGAAGATTTATGGCGCTCCCCAGACTTCGACGAGGCTTTAGATGGAGTGGAAAAGGCTGAGGGCCTGGAAGTCTTCAGGGGCTGTAGTGAAGAGGAGCCGCTGCAAGATCTGACCTGAACCAGGGGAGGTTGCGACTGAGCCCTGGAGGGAGAGTGGTCCGATTTCGAGCCGGAGCTTCAGGAGTCCGAGGCCCTCGCAGGAGACCTGGATCTTTCCTTTTCCTGGTGCTTGTGAGTTTTACCCGACAACTCCCCCCAGGAGAAAGGTTCCTTATCCATAGTTTTCAGTTTCTCCTCCAAGAGAAACGCTTGAAGGGCCTTCTGGCAGCGGATCCTGGTGCGACTGTTGAAGCCCTGGCAGAAGGAGCAGGCCTTAATATCATGTTCCGGGCCTAAGTAGCGCACGCAGGCTGAATGTGGATCCTTGAAGGATCGGTTTGCCGCAGGCACACTTCGTATGGTGACCCTCTACAGAAGTTGTTGGAGAGGACATCACTGAAAGGCAGACGAAAATCGAGGTAGTTCTAATAGTCGTCGCACGCTAGAAAAGGAGACCAAGAGGCCGATACTGGCGATGTCGACGGCGGGAAAAGAACGGATGATTATGGGGGGACCACCTCCTTATGTACTACGCCTGATGTCGGGGCCGGGACCGATGTCAGAGGCGGTTCCCGCTGAAGACTGCTAGCTAGAAAATTTCCATGGGGTCCTGGCGCCTGCCGGCTTCAGTCCTAATGGTGTAACCTGCTGCAAGAGCTGTATCTCGAAGTAAGATCAGTAAAATATAACATAAAAAAAGAACGATAGCCACTAAAGACAAAGGGTCAAACCCCTTGCCCTGATAGCAAATGGAGAATCTCTTCCATTTGAAGGGATAGCACTTCCTAGTTGACTCCTTCTGAGATGCCTCCATAATGATGAAAACAGCTTCAGAGAGACCTAAAGCCTGGAACTCTAGCCATTCAGGAACCTGGCTGTCAGGTGCAGGGATTAAAGGTCCGGGTGGAGTACCTTCTCCTGACTGATGGAAAGCAGGTCTGGGCATAGGGGAAGATGCCTCGGGAGACTGCTGCTGAAGTGAAGGAGATCGGGGTACCAGAACTGGTGTGGCCAGTGCGGAGCCACCAGGATCACCTGTGCCTTGTCCCTCCAGGCCTTGAGGAGCACATTGTGGATCATGGGAATCAGAGGAAGGCATAGAAGAGGCCTAGTGTCCAGAGTCTTGAGAAGGCATCCCGCTGCAGCATTCCCTGCTGAGGGGGGAGGCACAAAACAGACCCAGCTTTGCGTTCTTCCTGAAGGCGAACAGGTCTACCTGAGGGGTGCCCACTGGGAAAACAGATTGTGAACTATCTCTGGGTGGAGAGACCACTCATGAGACACCTCGCCCACTCGGCTGAAGGTGTCTGACAGCTGACTGGAAGCTCCTGCCACATGGATGGCTAGGAGATCCGCCTCCAGGCTGTACACAATTGACCAGACATGGAGAACCTCCCTGCACAAGAGCAGGGAGTGCGTCTCGCCCTGCTAGATGAGGTAGTACATGGTCGTGGCATTGTCCGTCTGGACTTGGACCACCTGACCCCAAATTTGCAGAACAAATGCAGTCAGCGCCAGCCGAACTGCTCGGAGCTCCAGCAAGTTTATGTGGCATCAGGACTCCTCGGGGGTCCAGAGCCTGTGGACTCTGTTCCTCTAGGTGGGCACCCCAGCCCGTGAGAGAGGCATCAGTCGTCAGGATGACCGCCGGCTCTGGGCGGGCAAACGGGATCCCTTCCTGCAGATGAGCTGAGACTAACCACCACTGGATGGTGTCCCACATTCACTGGCTCGCAGTGACCAGCTGGTCGAAGTGACCCTTGCGCCAAGACCATTCGCTGGCCAGCTCTCATTGCAGGGAGCGCATTCTCCAGCGAGCTCAATGGACCACGCTGGAGCAAGCCACCAAGTAGCCCAGCAAGCGCAGGAAGTCCCGGGCAGAGCGCAATTGCCCAACCCGAAATGATCGGGCATAGGAGACAGCCTCCGCCCCATCCGCCAGTTGCCAGGTCCTGGCTCTGCAAGTGTCAAGCTCTGCCCCGATGAAGTTGATCACCTGCGAAAGCACAAGTTCCGACCTGGCCTCGCTGACCAGGAGGCCAAGGGAGGCGCAGGTCTGGAGGGTCAGGTCCCTGGACTGCTCCACCTCTTGCCTAGAGGGACCTGCAATCAGCCAGTCATCCAGGTAGGGGTAAACCCAGACCCCTCAGCACCTCAGGTAAGCTGCCACCACTGCAATGCACTTGGTGAAGACCCTGGGGGCCAAGAATGGGCAGAGTGGCATGGCCTGGAACTCGTAGAGGGCTCCCTCTGCTTGAAACTGGAGGAAGCTTCGATGAGATGGACATATCAGGAGGTGAAAGAACGCATCCCAAAGATCCAGGGAGCAAAACCACATTTTTCTTTCTAGAGATGGTATGATCTGAAAAAGAGTTACCATCCTGAAAGTGCGTGACCTGAGGAACTTGTTCAGGTCATGCAGATCATGAATGGGTTGCATGCCCCTCGTCCGCTTTGACATCAGAAGTACCTGGACACAAACTCTGGGTGTTCCGGAGGATCTGCCACAGGAACCATGACCTCCTTTCAGAGAAGCTGGACTAGGTCGGTCTCTGAGAGCCGACAGCATATTTGCGGAAACCAAGTCCTCCAGTGGGGCATGGGCTCGGCAAGGAGGGCACTGCTCGAATTCCAGAGGCAGACCCTGACCCACTTCTAGAATCCACCTGTCTGTGATGACAGTGGACCAGGTGGAAAGGAAGTGGTGGAGCCGTCCCCCCAACAGGAGGACCCACCTGGGTAGGTGTGATTGGCATGAGGGAGGCACCCCTCACCCCATCACTAAGCAGGCTTAGAGGAGGAGGAGGAGGGCCCGGCTGAGACGCCACCAGAGACTCTCCCTCTAGGCTTACAGATGACCGAGGCCGCTGGCTTGGGCAGAGGTCGCCAGGCCTGAGCCTGCTGGCCAGCCTGTTGCTGGGCTGGTTTGGCCGCAAGAGTGGAGGTGGACTGGAAGGGCTTCCTCTTCTGCTGCTGCTTTGAGCCCTTAGGATCCTTTTGGACAGACGTCACGAAGCCCAAGGTGGCACTGGACTGCTCAATACAGGTGAGGTGACCCTCGACCCGAATAGGTCGGTGCCCAGGAAGGGGGACATCCGCCAGCTTGTACTGAGTGTCTGCCATAAAGGTCAAGATCCTCAGCCAAGCCCTGCAGCGCATGGCCGCTGAGGCCACCATGGAGCGAGCACAGGAGTCCCCAATATCCATAGCTGTTTGGCAACAACCCGGCCCAGGCCCTGGACCAGTTTGATTGTGGTCTAAAGGACTGCAGGCAGATGAGGCAGCACATCATCTAAAGTGCCCAGAAGGGCATGGCAGAAGTGGGCCATAATGAGGGCCAAGCTCGCCTGGTGAAGGCCAAGCGAGGAGGCAGTGTAGACTTTCTTAGCCACATGATCCAACTTCTAAGACTCCTTGTTGGGAGGCTTGTCAATGTCTCCAGTGTTGCCAGAACGCCTAAACACAAAGTCGGCAACCAGGCCCTCTGCCAAGGAGTGCTCTGTGAATCCTGAAAGGGAACCAGTGGGCACCGCGTATTTGCAGACCATCTGGGCAGAAGGCATCGGGCTGGAAGCAGGATGCTGCCAAAGCTCCAGGGCAGTGCTAAGGATGGCTTCTGCCACCGGGAAGGCCTCTGTTGGAGAGTCTCCTCGGTCGAGGACCTCAGTTAACTGGTAACGAGCCCGCTTTTGCACGGGCTCCATCTTCATACTCATCGACCCGGAGATCAGACATAAAAGGCCCAGAAAAGATGTGGGACCCTCATCCGTCGAGAGAGTCCCCATCAACTCTACGTCGACTGGATGGGAGTGCAGTGAGGAACCCTCAGACTCAGAGGAGTCATCAAAGAGAGGTTGACTGCAAAGTCCCCGCTGACCCTCTGCAGTCAGGGGTGACAGTGACCAGCAGCCGATGCAGAAGCCTCTTAGCAGGTCGAGACTCCTTAGATGGAGCGATGACCGTCGGCTGTTTGGGTGACGGTTCCACCATAATTGGCAGAGATGCCGGAGGCAGCCGAGCTGGGATAGATTTGGTCAGCTCCGTAGGAGGAGAAGGCGGCGGCCTTTCAGGCGACAGCCAGGTGATGGCCAGCATAGAAGCTGGGGTCGGTTTGGTGCCGGTTAACACCCACTGTTGCCACATCAAGTCCTCATAGCATTGGCGCAACTTGCGCCGAAGCCTCTCCTCACCCGAGGATGAAGAATAGCGGTGGTGCCGCTTCCCATGGTGCCAAGAGTGGAAGCGCCAATGTCAGCGGGACCGGCTCAACCCACGGGAGGAGGACCAAGAGCTCGGCTTCTACCACCAAGGGGACCAGTGGTGGGGCTCGGAGGCAGTCGGTGATTGCCAAGGCTCCTCCTGGTCACTGACCAGAGGCGGCGGGTCAGCGGACTGATCCGTCCCTCTGATGGTCTGTGTCAGGACCGGAGTCCTACACAAGGAAGCATCGGCCTCTTCGGTCGACAACCAGTCGGTTGGTTCGAGAAAAATCTCAGCTGGGACTCTACCAGCGTCTCAGCTAACAGGCCCGACTGGGTTACCGTGGAGTCAGTGGCCAAGGCCGAGGATTCGATCAATGTCAAATCCGGAGAAGTGCGGGAACTGAAGGCCCTCAATCGAGAATGCTCCAGATCCCACAATCGTCGATGAGTCTTTTCTTTCCTAGACTCTTTTTTTTTTTAGATTTACTGGTGGGTCCCAGACCGAAGGTCGGCAGAGACTGGCACACTTCCTTGAAGGAGCCCGTAAAAGTCAAGCCCAGCTGAAGTGGCATGAAGGCAGAAGCCGAAGAGGAATGGACCGTGGCCTGGACCACTGCCTCTTCGAAGGCAGCAAGCTACTCGGCGGACCCCGTAGCTACGGAAACCACCCAACGGGCATCCTTGGATTTGACCAGTGGGTTCCATTGTGCCGAGTGGCCCAGTTTCAGGCAGGCGAGATGGTCCTCCATAACAGTTGGGGGAAACAAGCAGCAAACGTCGCTGGCTTGGGGATCGTGGTCGTGACCCAGGCAGCAGATGAATGTGGCGTGCGGTCAATCCTGGACATCCTCTGCCTGCAAGGGCACCGGCAGAACCCAGGAGCAGACTTATCCATTGCAGCTGCTATCGAAGAGTGAGCTGAAGACAAAAACTCATAATAGTTGAAGTTTTGGAAGTAATTCCGAAGAATTTAAGCACTTGGGCCTACTCAACGTGGAAGCAGTAAGGAGGGAACCTGCTTCTTCCAGCGGAAAGGAAGATCTGGCGTCATGGGGCGGCTCCAAGGGAATTACCACCCGAGTGGGTGGGAGAAGACAGCTTGAAGACTTTCCGGCAAGCTATTAAAGAGAAAGGACACTGCCAGAAGTGTGGAAAGAACATCATATCCACGCCCCTAGAACTTCTTTTATTGTTTCTGTGTGAAAGAGACTGGGGGGGCAGGATGAGCGAGTATGTGCAGGTGAAAGAGCGCGGCTACTGGGTGGGGAAGGCAGGAAAGGGGGGTCTAGGGAGGGTAACCCCTGTTACTCTTCAGTATCCCTCTTTCCCTCTTTTGTTTTTTAAAAATGACCTCGGAAGAAAAGGCATAAGATGCGATTTGAAAAGACAGAAGGAGAATTTCAGGAGGTACCTCCTGGAGAATATGTCTGGTTGTCCTTCTGAAGAACTCTCTTGTGGGGAAGAGGCTGACTAAGGGGGAGGAACACGTTATATGCAGATTTGAGCAGACTTGATAGACCATCTGGCCTGTATCTGCTGGCAGTTTCGTGTGTAGGAGGAAGAAGTAGTGAATGCCTCGGTTCCCTCCCTCCTAAACTCCTCTCTCTTTTTTTTTTAAATGGCCTGTGAGAACAGGACAGAGCCACAGAATAGGCAAGGAGGACTCCATCCTAAAAAAGGAAGAGCAGGGTTTGCCGAGGAGAACCAGCCCTCCCCCCCTTTTTATTTTTTAAAATCAGAACCCTTGTGAAACTTGGAACAAGGGGAAAGCAGGGGATGAAAGGAACTTCAGGGAGGAGGCGCTTCCCAGTGCCTGGCTATGGGGTATGGAGGGTGGGATGTCGTGAAGAATGGTAAAAATACTTGGGAAGATCAAGCATTACAGTGAGTACGTAATTTTCATATCTTGCCCAAGTCAATCTTCATCGTTCATCACAACAGGGTCAGAGTGCTGAGCTGGCAAACCCTAAGGGAAACAGTTCCCTCAGCCTCCTGTGAGGGAGACACAGGAGGCGGAGGCCCCGTCTGCCAAGGCCCACGAACGACAAGGGACAGGCGGAGGCTCCAGAGCCTTGGCAGATGGAAGACGCCCCTGTAGCTCATGCCTTGCCTTGCAACAGAAGAAATGGGCCCCCTGAAAAGGTAAGGAAAGCACTCTGCGCAGGGTCAAGGGTGACAGCCACGACAGGTGAAGCCATGCCATCAGTCTTATGCAGACTGAGGTTCCCACCAGCCTGGAAGCTACCTCATTATTTATTTATTGAAACGTTTCACCAGGAAAGCACACTGGGCAACAGGTTGCTCATCTCCCGGTGTGACCTGGGGAAGGGGGTACAATGAGGATGGAACAGTAATACATATATTCAAGTTACACAAGACAATATTTACATAAATTTGTACATGACAGGTGAAATATACAGTGTACAGTACAATAAAATGCAATGATAGAGCAGCCATTTGCACAAGACAGGTGCTACATACTGTGAACTGTATAAAAAGGTAATTTGAGAGATCAATCAGAAGTGCTAGGGGAGATGGGGGAAGGGTCAACGCAGATATGGGCATACACGGAGAAAGTAAAGAAAGGGGGAAGGAGTTTAGTGATATGAAAAAGGAAAGAAGGATGAAGTAGGGAGAGGCAACAATTGGAGATTATACAGGGAATAAGTGCAAGGTGGGGCAGGTGGCTCTAACTGTGTGTGGGCAAAACAAAATGTTAATTGAGGAAATTAAGTAAGCAAAGAAGTGCAGAAGCTAGGAGAAAAGGGTGAGTTGGGGAGGGCCTAGTCCCTGAGGGACCCCTTCAGGATGCGAAAAACCCAGCAATGGGGCTGAAAGGGCTACAGTGAAAAGGGGGGAAGATAGCAGAAGGACTTTAGAAAGGGTAGGGAGAGACAGAGAGTAGTGTGGGTTAGTAACAGAGAGGAATAGGACCAACTCAGAGGAACCCTTTAGGATACTGAGAACCCTGCAAGGGGCCGGGGAACACCAGTAGGGGTGAATGAAGGTAGTAGAGAAAGGGAAGCCTAATCCCAGCAGGAGAACCCCTCCGGGATGCAAAGAACCCTGCCAGGGGACTGAGAGGGCTAAAAGTGATGGAGGGGGAGAGCTGGGTGTAGGAAATCTGGAGAGGGTAGAGGAGAGAGGGAGGAAGTGAGAGCTTAAAACTTGGAGAGGCTGGGGCCTCTCTAAAGCAGCATCATACGCTGCTCTAGAGAGGTGCCTTGCTAGCTCCAGACCCCACGCAGAAAGGCTGACGGCCTACCGGGTTTCCTGACAGTCAGGCACAGAAACTAGGAGTTGACCTAGCAATGTCCAGAGGGTGCCTGGTGTAGGCTACCTGATGAGCTGAAATTGAAAAGAGGAGGCGCTCCACCGCAAACACACTTCTTCCTCAGCGGTCAAACTCAGCCGAGTCAGACTCTGGGGGGCGGTTGTGCTGAAGGCTCCGATGCCCGGAGGGAGAATCCAGGAGCTCTACTCCCAAAGAGGGATGAGACAAGAGACATGGCACCTGGAAACCCCAAAGGAACACAATACCTGTGCATGCAGCCCCTAGGGGCAGGAGCTGGGGTAGTGAGACGTTGCCAGACACCATATGAAGCCTCCACAAGTGGCCGGGGCCAGGGAGGTATGACCAGATAGTCAGCACTGTATTCCCGCAGAAATGGTAGTGTTATACGAGCAGGGTTGTGTCCAGCAAAGTGAGAGATGTGCAGCTCCTCCAACATCTCCACAAGGAAGCGCTGATAGGAGGTGAAGTCCACATCAGCAGAATAATGAAGTGGAAGACTTGCAGGAGCTGCATTCAGTGGGAGGTGATGCAGGGGTCTGGGGTCTAAAAATGACCTCATTTGGTGCCCTCAGGTACCTAGGGAACGCAGCCGCCAACCACCTGAACTGCTCCCAGGTCAGAGGCATTCTAAGACCAAGTAGACCAGGAAGAAGGGGTGGGGAAGGCAGAGGAGAAAAGGGGGAAGAACTGTGACGAACCAGAGAAGGTCCTCTGCAAGCACTGAGAGACCACACAGGGGACCCCTCCAGAGCAAGGGGCTGCCTATCTCGCCCATCCCAGAGCACCCAAAAGCAGTGGGGTGAACGGAGTGGTGCCCTTGGAAGGGGAGCCATACAGTGCCCATCGGGCAGCCCTTGTCCCACCACCCACAAGATCCTTCTTAAGAGGAGGGGAAAGCAACGACTAGTCAGCACTATGGCTCCTCCCCGAGCCCCTAGAGACTTCAGGGATGGACTGCGGCGCCAATCCCAACCTGCCAACCCCTGCCCCACTAGAAAGGGACCTGCCCCTCAGAGGACTACAGGAAGAGTTTGGACTAGCAGGAGAGGGAGAAGTCTGAGCAGCAGTGGAGATGATCCCAGCCTCCTTCCTGGCACCGTTCTCAGCACCAGAACCCACATCTGCACCCAAAAAAGTGACAGAAGCAGACCCAGTACCAGAGTCTCTGCTGACCCCCAATTTGGCATTTAGCCAGGTGCCGCCATCCCCAGTGGTGTCCAGGACCACACCAAGAGAGTCCCAGGCACTGGAAGCGGTGCCATGTGCAGCACCGAGGAGAGAGCCCACAGGCTCCGAACTCACAGAAAGCCTTGGGCTGACCTGGGAGGCATCCAGGGGTTCCTCAGAGCCAGGGAACCAGTCAGAATCATCTCAATCCATGCCCTCCAAGGTTGAAGGACGAGATTCGGGAGATCTCCAGGCTGGCTACCCCCTGGATACTAGGTACTCTGGCACCAAGAGCGATGTTGAAGGGGAGCTCAGGTGCACGGTTGGTGCCGACTTGCTCACTAGTACTGGGGACAACGGTAGGAGCTGAGGCGGCAACAAGGGGACCACTGGAGCAGGCAGAGCGTATAGCTGCGGCACCACACCGGGGGTCATTCGAGCCTCTGAGGAGACACCGGACTGCGAGGGAAGCTCAGTGGCACCCCTCCCCAGAAGATGACTGCCCTACTAACCCCTCGCTGAGACCCCTTGTTCCGGTAAGATGAGAAACAGAGAGGGGTCTGCTCTCTGCTGGTCCATACAGAACCGGAGAGGGACTCAGGGAGGGAGTCCAGAGACCTTGTTTTGGCATCCCGGGTGTGATGCCATCCACCAAAGGTTGGAGGGTCGTCTCTCTCTCCAACCTTGCCGCATGGATAACAAGAGTGCGGTAGTCCATAGAAAAACAGGCATCGCACTTGTCCACAGCATGGCAGGACCCAAACAGGAAAAACAGTGTTCATGTGGGTCTGAAATGGTCATGGAGTTGCAACACACATGGGGGCAACTCCTGCTTTTGTAGAAGACTTTTTCGGCCCTGAACCCGGCATCACCGCTGACACAAATAAAAATAACAGCAAAAAACACTCAACACTTTATTGCAAAACGAAGGAATGTGCAGGCAGGACTCTGAATCGTGGGTAGGCCCCAGACAGATGAGGCAGGTCGAGTACCGTCCCAGGCTGGGATTTGCTTGCTGCACGCACACTTGGGCTTCCATCGTTGAGAGGTGGAGGATGGCGAGACATGCACAGATGAAGTGATAGAAAAATTACTGGTAAGGTAAATTCAAATCTAGGAATACAATGGCGGTTGACTGGTAGCAGGAGGCGTCTGTGGAGTCTACGTGCATGGGTTGACGGCGGGAAAAGAACCGAGGTGTGGCTGGAGGACCGCTTACTTTATACCAGTGGTGGATGTCGGAAGCGGTCCAACATCAGGGGTGCATTCCATGCTGGGTACTGCCAGCTAAGTTTTTACCGTTGGGTCCTAGTGCCTGGCAGCATAGTCCTTATGGTATTGCCTGCTGCAAGAGCTCCAGCTAAGTAAGATCAATGGAGTAGCTTCCTGAATGTAGGAGGTTCGGAATGCCTGGCTATAGCAAAAATAAAGCTGTTGGGGAAGGATGCCTTCTCCTTCACCCCTACCCTTCTCTTTCTTTTGACAAAAATATTAAGAAGCACATGGTGCAAGTATCTACATTTGTTTTCCTTCCTTTTACATCCCCCCCTTTTTAAAAAAGAATGTGGAGGTCACCCTGGTGACTCATAGGGAAAACGATGGCAGAGGAAACCAAAAACACAGTGGGACCTCAGACAAAGCAGATAAAAGTTAAGGGGAGACAATGGAAAGCAAGTACCACCCCAATCAGATAAAGGTTGGTTTTTTTTCTTTTTTTATTTCCCAGGAAAGATAGGATAAGTTAAAAGCCTCAGATCCCTGTCCCCTACATTTTTTTTTAAATACATGCCCAAGGGGTAAAGAAAGGCGAAAAGAGAGGAGAAAGAAAAGGAGAGGGTGAGCTGCCTAGAGACCTGGCTTGCACTGAGAGGGGGATGGTGGGTGGGCTGTGGTAATAAATGTTGCTGATGTTCTGGAAGATCAACACTTATAGTGAGTACATAATTTTCGTATCTTCCAAGAATCAATCTTCATTTATTACCATGTATGGGTCAGAGTACCAAGCTTACCACACAAAAAGCGATGTGCTGGATCGCCCTGAGGGGAAAAGTACAGTTACGTAAGAACTTACCGTAACAGTAGATCTTCGAGAACAGCTCTTGCAGCAGGTAACACCATTAGGACTGAAGCCGGCAGGCGTCAGGACCCCACAGAATTCTTCTAGCTAGCTATCTTCAGCGGGGACCGCCCGACGTCGGTCCCGCCTCCGACGTCAGGCGTAGTACATAAGGGGGCGGTCCCGCCAGATTCCCCAGTTCTCCCGCCGGAGACTTCCGGCCGCAGGATGACATCAGAATGGGAGACCGAGGATCCACCGTCAGAAGACAAAGAGGTACAAGTCCCGTTAAAGGCTCGAGAAGCCATGCCTCCTCAAAGGGGGAAGGTGGGTGGGAAGACACCTGCTGCAAGAGCTGTTCTCGAAGATCTACTGTTACGGTAAGTTCTTACGTTAACTGTACTATCTTACTTTGAGATACAGCTCTTGCAGCAGGTAACACCATTAGGACTGATTTCCAAGCAGTAGCGCTTGCAAACACTCTGGGAGGAGGAAACTAGAAGGCTCATTCCAAGTCCTGGTTCTAGGACAGGAAACCCTGTAGCACGGCCAGGCGAAGCCGGCTCTTAGCGTGAAGCAATGTCTGAGGCTATAATGCCTGATAAAGGTATGGACAGAGCTCCAAGTGGCTGCAGCACAAATGGCTGAGGTGGAGGCGTTGCGCAAAGTGCTGCAAAGGAGGTAGCCACTCCTCTAGTGGAATGGCCCGAACTGATCCCGGAGGGCTTCTTTTGATATCATAGCAGTATGATATGCACTGGACAAGCCAGCAAGAAAGGGACTGTTTCGATACTGGCTGGCCCATCATCCTTTCAGTAAAGGAAACAAAAGCTGCTCAGACTTACTGAGCTGCTTGGTCCTGCTTAGGTAGTACTTAAGCTGCGGTGAACATCCAGGGTGTGGAGCAGCGCCTCTCCTCTATTAGAATAATTAGGGAAGTAGACCGGCAGGTCAATGTCCTGATTGAGAGCGAGTGTGGAGACCACCTTAGGCAGTAACTTAGGGTTCGTCCTCAGGGAAACACTGTCCTGGTGAAAAACCAAATAAGGTTCCTTACACATGAAAGCCTGAAGCTCGGAAACTCTTCTCGCTGACGTAACAGCAACTAAATATAACGTTTTCCACAACAGAAAACGTAGCCTCGCAATCCGCTGCAGGTTCAAAGGGGGAAGCGTGACCTGTTCCAGGACTAAGAGTATATCCCCATGGAGGCACAGGGTCCTTAATGGGAGGCCTAAGATGAAACACCCTCTAGGAATTCCCGACAGGCATCTAATTGCGCCACAGTCATGTCCCACCGGAAGGTGATAAGCGGAGATAGCACAGAGTGCACCTTAATAGAGGTGGGCGAGACCCGAGCGGAAAAGGAGAGCAGGTACTCTAGCACAGCCTTCACGGACAACCTAGAGGAAAGGCAGTGCTTCACGACCATAAACAAAAAGCAGCCATTTCATGGCGTAAATTGATCGTTACCCGGCTTTCTGGCTGGAAAGGACTTCGCCACCTCTTGCGAGACCCGTGTCGCAGAAAATGGCTATGTCTCTAGGAGCCATGCATGCAGGTTCGAGAGGCGTAAGTCTGGGTGGACCAGTGAACCCTCCTCCTGAGACAAGAGATGGGAGCTGAGCGAGCAGCGGGCGGAGGTTCCAGGATAGCTGCATTAGCAAAGGGAACCAGATCTGTCTGGGCCAAAAGGGGCCACCAGGATCATTGTTGCATGCTCCCTGCGCAGTTTGAGAAGAACTCTCTGGATCAGCGGGAAGGAGGGAAAGGAGAGGAATCTGTCCTCCCAGGAGAGGGACAAGCCGCTCTGCCAGAAAACACCAGGCCCTGGATCTAGCGAGCAAAAATACAGGTTACTCACCTGTAACAGGAGTTCTAGGAATGGTATATGTTGTTCATCCACACTGTCTGGCAGGTATCCTTGCCGCTTCAAATCTTGCGGAGGTCTTCAAGCTGGCTCCTCCACCACCGGGTGGTAAAACTCTGGCTCCGCCCCATGACGCCAGATCTGGCCCGCTGGAAGCTCAGGTTGTGCGTCGAAGCCGGGGAGGTCGGGTGGGTCGTGTGGATGAACAACATATACCATTCCTAGAACTCCTGTTACAGGTGAGTAACCTGTATTTCTAGGGACATGGATATGTTGTTCATCCACACTGTCTGGCAGACTCCTAGCAGTTCTCCGGGAGGCAAGGCGCACACCCCCTACTTAGGGAACAGAGACTGGAGAACTGAGGCCCCAAAACCAGCATCCCGGCGTGACTCAAGGTCGATGTGGTAATGGGTGATGAAGGTGTGTGCTGACTTCCAGGTAGCAGCCCTGCAGATTTCCTGGATAGGGGCGTCCTGGAAGCAGTCACCGATGCAGCAGTATGGCCGGGTAGAATGAGCTCTTATCCCTCTGGGAGGCTCCATGCCCGCCAACTTATAGCAGAAGATCTATGCAGGAGGTGACCCACCTGCCTATCGTCCACTTGGCTGCAGGTCTGCCAGGTGCAGCTTCAGCGTAGGGTGACAAACAGCTGGTGAACCTCTCCCGAATTTCAGCCGTAGCTCCCTTATATAGCGAGTGCCCTTCTAGGGTCCAAGTATGGCGCCTATATTCGGCCTCCGAGGTGTGACTGGGGTAGAACACCGGCAGAGTCAACACCTGGTTAAGGTGAAACTCCGACACCACCTTCGGAAGGAATTTCGGGTGGGGGCGCAGGACAACCTTGTCCCTGTGGAAGACCAGGTAAGGAGACTCGATGCAAAGCGCCTGGAGCTCTCCCATCCTTCTGGCTGACATGATAGCCACCAAGAAGGCGGTCTTCCACGACAGGTGAGAGATTCACACTGTGCACTGGTTCAATGGCTTGCCCATGAGCTTTGCCAGTACCAGCAGTAGATCCCACGGAGGTGGAGGTTCTCGCACCGGAGGGGAAATGTGATCAAGGCCTTTGAAAACGCGCCAGACCACCTTCTCCTGCGCCACCGACTGCTTCCCGGCCCACGCCCGGTAAGCAGAGATGGCTGCCAGGTGCACCTTAACTCATTCACACCACAAGAGCTCTTTGAGACTTCCACCATTTGTGCCCTGTATACTCTTAGCACTGCATCCTGAGCCTTTCTAAGCAAAATCAAGCCATAATCAGCATGCCACAAACAAATGTGAATACCTCTTGAACCGTAAGTGCTACACACAAAGTATGAGTGGCAAAGTTGTTCAGCACAATGTTACCTTTCCAGTGGTGCTATGCAATCAGTTATAATCAATTCAGTTTTTATTTTATACTAGCTGAAATACCAAACAACTCATTTTTTTCAAGGTGCTTAGGTGATGCATGAGACAAATGTCAGCCATGCACACCATACCTTAAACAAATGCAAATAACTCCTAAAGTACATGTGGTAGACACAAAGTATCAGTGGCACAATTGTTCAGCACAAAATAACCTTTCTAATGGTGCTATGCAATCAATTGTAATCCATTTAGTTTTTATTTTATAGTAGCTGAAATATCAAACAACTGGTTTTTTTTTTCAGATTTATTCGAGGTGCTTAGGTGAGGCTTGAGAGACAAATGTTAGCCATGCACACCATACCTTAAACAAATATGAATAACTCCTAAAGTATACATGATAGACACAAAGTATCTGCAGCAAAATTGTTCAGAGCAAAATTACCTTTCTAACGTGTGCTATGCATTCAATTCTAAGCAATTCGGTTTGTTTAATAGTTAGGTAAAACTGCTGACTTCCTCAGACGTTTCTGGGCCTGAGTGAAAGTCAGTTGAGTACGTCTACAGGCGTTATTGTCCTGAGTGGCTATGCTTTCAGACACCGCCTACAGACGTCTCTAGACCTGAATGAGTTAAGGGTCGTCGACCGAAGCCCTTGCTGAGAAAGGGACCACAGGTAGTCCACAATGCTTGCCAAGGAACAGGAGGAAGGGTACAGGCCGTTGCCCTGACACCAAATGGAGAATCTCTTCCATTTGAAGGTATAGCATTTTCTGGTCGACTCCTTACGGGACGCCTCAACAACGTTGAGGACCTCGACGGAAAGACCCAAGGCCTGGAACTCTAGCTGCTCAGGAACCAGGCCGTCAGGTGCAGGGATTGAAGGTCCAGATGGAATACCTTCCCCTGATTGACTGAGATCAGGTCCGGGCGGGCTGGACGCCGCCTCGGGAGCCTGGAGCGGAGACTGAGGAGATCTGGATACCAGAAGTGGTGGGGCCAGTCTGGGGCTACCAGAATCACCTGCGCCTTGTCCCTCCTCACCTTGAGAAGCACCTTGTGGATCAAGGGAAATGGGGGAAAGGCACAGAAGAGGCCCGGGGTCCACAGCCTCGAGAAGGCATCCCCTTGCAGCGAGCCCTGCTGAGGGGGGCGGGCATGAAACAGTCTCAGCATCGCATTCTCCCTGGAGGCAAACAGGTCCACCTGAGGCATGCCCCAGTGGGAGAACAGATCTTGTACTACCTCCAGCAGGAGAGACCACTCGTGGGACACAGCCCCTATCCGGCTTAGGGCATCGGCCAGAACGTTGGAGGCTCCTGCCACATGGATGGCAAGGAGATCCGCCTCCAGGCTGCACACGAGTGACCAAATGCGGAGAGCTTCCTTGCACAGAGGCATGGAGTGCATCCCGCCCTGGCAGTTTAGATAGTAAATGGTTGTGGTATTGTCCGTCTGGACCTGGACCACTTGACCCCGTACAAACGAAGCGAAGGCGATGAGGGCTAGACGAACCGCTCGAAGCTCCAGCAGGTTGATGTGACATTGGGATTCCCGAGGGGACCAGAGGCCGTGTGCTCTGTGCTCCCAGATGGGCACCCCATCAGAGAGGCATCGGTCGATAGAGACCGCCGGCTCGGGACAAACGGATGCCCTCCTGCAGATGTGCTGGAACAGTCCACCACTGGAGACATTCCACATCCCTGGGTCACTGTCACTAGCTGATCCAAGGGATGGAGTGCTGTAACCATTAGCTGGCCAGCCCCACTGAAGGGGACGCATGCCCAGCAGGCCCCAACGGACCACCGCTGGTGCAGGCCGCCATGAGGCACGGGGCGCAGAAAGTCCCGGGCAGGCGCGAATTGCCCAACCTGAAATGACTGGGCAAAGGAGGAAAGAACCTTGGCCCTGTCACGCGGAACCAGCCCTTCAGCTCGAGAGAGTCGAGCTCTGCCCCGGATGAATTGTGTGCCTGCTTTGGCACGAGTTCGACTTGGCCTCATTGATGAGGAGGCCAACCTGAGAGCAAACCTGGAGGCCAGATCTCTGGACCGCTCCACCTCCATTCTGGAGGAGGCTGCAATAGCCAGTCGTCCAGGCAGGGGGTACGCAGGACTCTTCAGCGCCACAGAATGCTTGTCACCACTGCCATGCATTTGGTGAAGACCCTGGGAGCTAGGAAAAGGCGAAGGGCATGGCCGGAACTTCGTAGAGGGATCCCTCTGCCCTGAGCGGAGGGAATCTCTGGTGGGACAGGCAGTTGGGACGTGAAAGAGCGCACCTTGGAGGTCCAGAGAACAGAACCACACGCCTCGGTCCAAGGATGGAATTATCTGAGCCAGAGCGACCATCCTGAAGGTTCGAGACCTTAGGAACCTGTTCAGGTCGTGCAGGTCTAGAATGGGGCGCCAGCCCCTTCGTCTGTTTCGGGACCAGGAAGTACCTGGACACAAACCCCGGGTCTGATGGAGGATCCGCCACCTTCCTGATCACCTCTTTTTCAAGGAGCAGGGCAATGTTGGCTCGGCGAGCCGACAGAGGCTGTGGACCCCATAGCCCCGAGGTGACGGCCCAGAAGGGTGGGGCCTGCTCTCGAACTCCAGGGCAGGCCTTTCCTACCACCTCCAACACCCAGCGGTCCGTGGTGATAGCGGACCAGGCAGAAAGGAAGTGGCGGAGCCGTCCCCCAACGGGGGCAACCCGGGGGGGAGTGACGAGGCTGGGGGCGACACCCCTCAACCCATCACTGGGCAGGCTTGGAGGAGGACCGGCCGAGGGACCTCCTGGGCCTTTTCCTCCCTGCTTCCTATTAGAGGAAGCCACAGGCTTGGCCTTGGGATGCCAAGCGCGAGCCTGCTTGCCCTGATGCTGGTGCTGTTGGGCCGGACGTGCCGCAGGCGCAGAAGGGCGAAAGGACTTAAGTTGTTGACAACGGCCCTTGTCCTTCTGGGCGGAGGACACCGAGTCCAGGGTAGCATTGGACTTTTTGATCTGCTGGAGATGGCCTTCCACTCCAGGGCCAAAGAGGTCAGTCCCCAGGAAGGGGACATCCGTCAGTTTATGTTGGGTATCCGCCGTGAAGGTGGATATCCTCAGCCATGCCCTGCGGAGCACGGCCACTGCAGCCGCAACTGATCTGGTACAGGAGTCTCCAATGTCCAGAGCCGTTTGGAGCTGCTGCTTTGCCACCCCCCTTCCCTGATCCGCACCTGCCTGACCGTGGTCTGCAGGTTGACGGAGATGAGGATCACCTCATCCAGGGGCCCATGAGGGCATGGGAGAAGTGTGCCATCAGCACGGCCGAGCTGGCCTGGCGGAGGCCAAGGGAGGCCATGGCGGCACCTTGTGCCCGGCATAGTCCAGCTTTTGGACTCCTTGTGGAGCTTATCCACATCCCTAAGCGTTCCCGGAGCGGCTGGAAAACACTCTCGGTGACCAACCCCTTCGCGGAGCCAGGTGCTCAAAAACCAGACAAACAGCCGGTAGGGACACATACTTCCTGGCCAAAGGCGCAGGACAGGAAGCCGGCCGCTGCCAAAGCTCCAAGGTTGGGCCAACAATGGCTTCAGCCACCGGAAAGGCCTCCGTGGGTGAATCCCCTTGGTTAAGTATCTCCGTCAGGGGATACTTGGCCAGCAGATCACAGACTCGAGCTGCAGCCGGTGGACTCAGAAGATGAGCGAAACAAACCTATAAAGGCGATGGGCTCTGGTCATCGACTGCCCCTGGAGGACTCAGGTCAAGGGGCCTGGAAAACAGGGAGGTGAGTCATTGGACTCTGAGGAGTTCGCGAAGAGCTGCCTGGGGCCTGAGCCACCCTCCACCTGCTGAGGACGGTCGGGAGTGAGGGTGACCGACAACCTGTGGGGCAGACCCTGACCCGACCAAGAGTCCTTGGTCGGCGTCCCCTATTTCGGTTGTGGAGGCGGAGGTTCCACCACAATCAGTGAGGCAGCTGGCTTCGGCCGAACAACCAGCCCAGACTTGGGCACCTCGACTACAGCGAGGGGTATTCCGGCCATTCGGGTGACAGCCACTTAATGGCCGGGGAAGGCGTCGGCTTGTTCCCAGACAGAAGGAACTGCTGCCACATTATGTCCTCGTAGCATCGACACAATCTGCAGCGAAGCCTCTCCTCTTCCGAGGAGGAAGACGAGGACGAGCGGCGACGCTGCTTACTTTGGTGCCGAGACAGAGACCGCTGATGTTGGCGGGATCGGCTGGACCGAGACGAAGTCCGAGGGCGGGTCTGGGAAGGTGCGGGGGACACCCGCTCTTCCCTCGGCTCAGGAGCCTTGACCGGGGACTCCGGCACGGGAGGCGCAGGCAAGTCCTCGGTCTCCACCGGGGGAACTGGTGAGGAAGGGTTGTCGACATCTCCAGTCGACAGCCCATCCGGCAGGTCGAAAAATCTCGCCTCGTATCGGCGGGTGTCTCAGCAGGCTGACCTGTGAGGATGCCGTGAACCAGCTGCTTAGCCAGCAACTCGGACCAATTCGACTGTCCGGGAAGGGGACCCTCCCGCTCCCACGAATGCCGACGGTGGGACTTACCTTTCGAGTCCTTCTTTTTGGACCGAGAAGAATGTCCCGATGGCCCCTCTCCCTTCGTGGAAAGGGATTGGCAAAGCTCCTTAAAAGAAGCTGTGTAGGAGGATCCCAGAGAGAGCGGGATAAATGCCGTGACCGAGGAAGATGAAGATGCGGCCTGGGCCGTCTCCTCCTCCTCTAGGGTGATCATCTGCTCGAGTTGCTCAGCTGAGCCAGCCACCGCAGACACACGTGAGCCTCCTTTGACTTCACCGGGGGTAGCACTCTCGGGCGCCAAGCTGCAACCAGGCAGCATGGTCTTCCAGGACGTTGGCCGAAAATGAACGGCATAAGTTGCAGGCCTGTGGGTCATGATCTAGGCTGAGGCAGTAGACGCACGTGGAGTGCGGATCCGTCCTGGACATTTTCTGCACACATGGGCACTGCCGAAATCCAGGAGTCGATTTGTCCATCGCAGCCGCGAGGGAGTAATTAGACCGAAGTCTTGAAAACTTAAGAATTAGTTTTGGGCGAACCGAAGAATTAGGATCCAGTCTATCACGGAGGCGTCAGGAGGGAACCTGAGCTTGAGCGGTAAGGAAGATCTGGCATCATGGGGCGGAGCGGAGTTTACCACCCGGGTGGGTGGGAGAAGCCAGCTTGAAGACCTTCCGGCAAGATTTAAAGCGGCAAGGAACCTGCCAGACAGTGTGGATGAACAACATATCCATGTCCCTAGAATGAATGTACCCCACTAACTCATGCCTGACCCTGTGGAAGAAAAAGTGGGTCCCTTGTAATTGTAAGTCAGTCATCCTACGCTAGGCCAGGAATGACAAATGGAAAAGACAAAGCCATGCCATCCGCCTCATGAAGACAGCAATTCCCACCAGCCTGGAGACTACCTTATTGGTGTCATAAGATGCCTTCACTTGGTGCCTCCCCAGCTCCTGGCCCTGGGCAGATAGAAAAATTACCTGTCTGGTTGCCCTGCAATCTGGCAAGGATGCTAGACGCTGATCTAGCGTCGACCACAGGTGCTTGCCACAGGTCACCTGATGTGCTGAGATGCACAACATGGTGCATGCTGCCGTAAAAAAAAAAAACACACAAAAAACAATGGCCCCAGGCATCAAACTCTGCTGAGTCTGACTCTGGGGCACAGTCATGCACTGGGTGCCTATACCCAGTGGGGGGTATCCAGGAGCTAGATCCCACAGGAGGGATGTGGCATGGTTCCTGGGGACCCCACGAGTGTGCAATACTTGTGCAGGACATCCCTTGGGGCTGGACAGGGGTTGAAAAGACAGAGCATGACATCCCTGGATGCCTCTGTAAAAGGCAGAGGCCACAGAAGGATGACTGTTGAGTCATGGCTGTAATCCCCAAGGAATGACAGCATCAGGTTTGCAGGATTGTGGCCTGCAAAATGGCCAATTCCCAGCTCCCTCATTACAACATGAGAAACTGCTGGTACTGGCTGTACTGTGTGTCAGAGGAGAGGTGCAGGGAGGTGTCCTTCTCAGAGTAGGAAGCAGGAGACTAGGAGGAGCTGGAGTCAGGAGGCAGCGGTGCACAGACCTCAGGCCTAAAAATGACCTGGTCTAGTGACCAGAGGTACTGGGGAAATGCATCTGCAGAAGCCCTTAACAGTTCACAGGACAAGGGACCTGAAGAACCCAGAATGCTGGGGGTGGGAGGCAGAGGAGGGAGGGGCCAGGGCCACGAGAGTGTTCAGGTGACCTCGCAAGCTCATCCACCAAAGACCCATTAACAGGTGAGGAGTGGTCAAGGTGGCGCCAGGGGGCTCTCCAGTGGGAGAAAGCGCGCCGTGAAGGTTCACATGGCAGCCCGATCCCCACTAAGGACATGGCCTGACAGTTCCAGTAAAACTAAGGGCCGCGAGTCAGCGCTACAACTCTTACCTGAGCTGTCACTTACAAGGGGCGAGCCACCTACAAAGAGAGCCACCTATCAGGACCACCCAGCACCCACCTCACCAGACAGTGCCCTGCCCCTTGGACTAGGCCTCTGAACAGGTCCTGCATCAGCTTCTGAGGCAGCAGGAGAAATGGCACTGCGAACAGCAGGAGAACACCTGTCAGCACTGGCAACGGTACCCTCTCCAGCGCTGCGGACGGCAGCAGGAGAAGACCAGGCAGCACTGCCGTGAGTGACAGCAGGAGAGGGGGAACCCTCGGTGACGCCACCGACATCAACGAAGGTCTAAAACTAGGTCCAGGAAGACCATCATCATTTCCAGACTCCTGTAAAGAAATGAGGCCCTCCCGGTCCCCAACACTCGGGTCATCTGACTGGGCAGGGGAAAAGATCCAGACATCTCCAAAGGACGCCTAGAAGGCCTGACTCTGATGGTCTTCCCTCTCCTGGTGCCACAAGTGGTGTTGGGAGAGGATCTGGCCTTACGACTTGCATCGCTTTACTCACTGGCACCGGCATTAGCGCCAGGAGCTGAGGCATCACTGCGCTGCAACCCCAAGCCACTCACTGGTATAGGCTCAGCATATAGCTTTGACCTTAGGGGCTATGACTGTCCACCTAACCCCTCCTCCAGGCTTTCCATCTAAGCAGAGCAAGGACTAAGAGAAGCCTGGTCTCCCTCAGTGCGTGTAGTACTGGGGAGGGGCTATGGAGAACAGCCCATATCCCAGAGTGCACAGCCTGTCTCCAAAAGTGGGGGACTGATGACCCCACATCACTGCGCACAACTCTAGTGTGCATAAGTCCATTGAGAAGCAGGTGTTTCAGTGATCCATGTCATGGCCAGCTCCAAGGCAGGTCCAGCAGTGGTCATACTGATCCTGAACGGAGGCCCAGACAAACGACTGGAGGTAGGGGGGCCTTGTTCTTTTTATCCTTTTCCTTTTGCCCCTCGTAGTCTGACATTACTGAAGCAGAAAATAATAAAACTAATGAAAAGAGTCTCAGTGCCGTGAGATAGAAAACAAGAAAAAAGGTGTCGCCAAAAAACGGCTGGAAAATGGACAACGCAGAGTGAAAAGGAGCAAGTGGTGTGACACAGTCACTAACTTAAAGCTGCTGCTCCCATGATGTTGCCTTCATGGCAGAAAAAAACAGAACTGAGGTGTGCAGAGGGCCAGCGTCAGTTACTGGCAGTCCACAAGTCTCACGTCATACATGAGCCTTGTGGGTGGTGTCGTCACTGACATAGGCCCCTTACCAGCAAGCCATTAAAATTTTTCAGATCCTGCGGGGTCCTAGTGCCTCTGACACAGATCCATACATGGTGAAGATCAATTCTTGGAAGATCAAGCAGTCCTAATACTAACAACAGTAGACTGCTAAATCGTTCATTTTTAATGAGAATTTATTCAGGTATTGCTGCTGCTCATTAATACTTTTATTAATATATATGATCGTCCATTGATGTATGTTATATATTCTAACTTCTGCCTGCACAGCACCCAGAGACTCCAGAATTGGGTACTTGATAAACTTTTACTTACTATCACAGCTTTTGTTAACATCTAAGGTTTCTCTACCAGGAAATTCTCACTTTACATGACCACACAAAGATCAGGGACCAAGAATTTTTAAGTTCTTGCTTCACAACTAAGCTGCCCCAAACAAAGAGCACACTCAATTTAGACATCATTAGACACTGGGGCCCAATTCAACTGAAGATGGGACATACTGGTAAACATGTTTCTTGTCAAACTATGGTGAGGTCACCATACCTGCCTCCGCTTCATGCTCTTTGTTCTCATCCGTAAGTGGGTTATCATGCAGCTTCAAGTAGATGTCAATAGCAGTCTTCGCAGCCTTAAAATAAAATGGGTGCCGTCGGAGCACATCTTCCAACTTTAACAAATCCACGTAAGACCGGAGAGTGATCTTCCTCATGCAGTACGTGTGAAAGTCAAACTGGTCGTCTGTGATCTCTACAAAATGCTAAACAACAGATTGTTCTTCAGAAAGAGCTTGTTATGCCTGAGATGCCCACATCCTGAGAATGTTTAACTCACAAAACAGATCAGCATATACACTCTGCTTCAGGGAAGATTTTCTCAGTATATAACTTATTTACTTTTATATACACTGGTAGAGGTCTGCACAAACTAATTTTCTTTATTTCTTGTTTACAAAAAGTACATAAAAGATTTGGAATGGAGCAGATAAAAATGTGCCTGATATTTTACGAGTGGTCTGTGACCCCATGGCATTACGAATGAAGCAGACTGATGTCACAGGGATCACAAGTAAAATATCACGTGTATATTTTATATGCATTTATTTTATTAAGACCATGTCGTATTTGATTTATGCAAAGGCATGGGTTTGCATGATGAAACTGTAGGCTGTGCTGCTGTCCCAAGACATTACAGTTTAAGTTTTATAAATAGAACTTTCTGAGATCAAGCCTCAGAATAAAATGATGCCAGGCTTCTACCCTGAAGGCCTTTGTCATCCACCATTTCCTGACGCACAAAAATAACTGATGTTTATCCTCACTAGTGAGAATATCCTTATAAAACACACCTGTGGCTTTACAACTCTTGAGGGTGGGTGTGTTTGTATGCATCTATATATTACACATTAATACTAGGATATTAGGAACTGAAGGTGTTTAGAAGGCATGAGCCCATTAACTCTTATCTATCAAACAAAGTATGTTGTGTCTGCACCTCCAAGTAAGTATTTGTCAGTTCTGGCTTTATACTCCTGTTCAGTTTTGCTTAGTATGATTTCCTCTAGAAGTTTATTCCAGGGTCTAATTATTTTAAGTAATGCTTTCTGTTAGTGATATTAAGTGTTGTGGTATTGAGTTGTTATGGATGGCCCCTGGTTGTAATTTTGTTTGACTTGGAATCTAGATTGAGTTCACGCATCAGTAGCGGGTCTTGTATAATGTCATACATTATTAGATTAGTCTGGCATCCCCCCCCAAATGCTCTTTTGTAGAGGAACCACATCTGCTCTCCTCCAGTCTTCCGGAACTAAACCTAATTCCAGTAAACTGTTGAATAAAAGTCAGCTGCACAGACAGCAACACCCTGAGTTTTTTTCAGTACCCTTGAGTATATCCCATCCGGTCCCATAGTCTTGTCCAAGGTCACAGCTGCAAGTCTCTTCAAGATCCTTCCTCTGAAAAAGGACTTCAGTTTAACTCCCACCTTGTTCCTGGTGATCGCTCTCCCCGTGAAGACTGAGCAGAAGTACCTGTTCAGGATGGCTGCTTTTAAGTGGTCCTGTTCTGCAGGTTCCCTCTACCACCCTCAATCTTCTTACTACCTCTCCTCACGTATGTACCTGAATATGTTCTTCATGTGTCTGTTCAAGGTCACCAAGCTCTGTGGGAGAGTTGACTCAGCCAAGGGGATACATGACCTTAAAGAGGACCTAAGAAGACCTGAAAAGTGGTTCAGGAACTGGCAACTGAGCTTCAATGTCATTAAGTGAAAGGTTATGCACATTGCAGCCAAAAACCCTCGGACAGAGTATTACCTGGAAGGGATCCACGTATCTCCCACAGAGGAAGTGAAGGATCTGAGAGTGATAACTAGTGATCTGAAGTATTCTATGCAGTGCAAGAAGGCAGTGGCAAGGGCAAACAGGATGTTTGGGTGCATAGCTAGGGGGATCAGCAGCAGGCAACAGGTGGTGGCACTGCCCTTGTACAGGTCACTGGTGAGACTATCTGGCATATGCAGTGCAGTTCTGGAGCCCTCACCTTAAAAAGGACATCAACCTGATGGAGATGGTCCACAGGAAGGCTGTGAAGACGACTGTGGGGCAACACAGTGATCGTACGAGGAGAGACTGAGGGCCCTAAAAAACAGGTTACTCACCTGTAACAGTAGTTCTAGGAGTGGAATATGTTATTCATCCACACTCTTTGGCATGTCCCTTTCCCCTTTAAATCTTGCGTAAGTCTTCAAGCTGGCTCCTCTCACCCACCCGGGTGGTATATGACTCGGCTCCACCCTCTTATCCCTCTGGGAGGCTCCTTGCCCGCCAACTCATAGCACAGACCTATGCATGATGTAATCCATCTTGCCATGGTCCGTTTGGCTGCAGGTCTGCCAGAAGCAGATTCAGCGTAGGTGACAAACAGCTGGCGAACCTCTCCCCGAATTTCCGCCGTCCTCTCCTTTTAGTAGAAGACAGCACGTCAAATGTCCAGAGTATGGAGCCTGTACTCGGCGTCCGAGGTGTAGTTAGGATAATATACGGGCAGAGTCAACACCTGGTTAAGGTGAAACTCTGACACCACCTTCGGAAGGAATTTCCGGTGGGGGCGCAGGACAACTTTGTACCTGTGAAAGACCAGATAAGGGCAGTCCACCAAAAGTGCCTGGAGCTCCCCTGTCCTTCTGGCTGATGTGATAGCCACCAGGAAGGCAGTCTTCCACGACAAGTGTGAGAGTTCACACTTGTGCATGGGTTCAAATGGCTTGCCCATGAGCTTTGCCAAAACCAGAAGATCCCACGGAGGTGGAGGTTCACGCACCGGAGGGGATATGTGATCCAGGCCTTTGAAAAAGCGCCCGACCACTGTCTCCTGTGCCGATGTCGACTGACCGGCCTGTGCCCGGTAAGCGGAAATGGCTGCCAGGTGCACCCTATGGGTTGATGACCATAGACCCCCTTTGGAGAGAGACCAAAGGCAGTCTAAAAATGTTAGCCACAGAGCAAGATAAGGGGTCCAGACTCTTACCCCAACACCAAATGGAAAACCTTTTCCATTTGAAGGCATAACATTTCCTGGTCGATTCCTTACGAGATGCCTGCACAATTGTGTAGACATCCTCGGAAAGACACAGAGCCTGGAACTCAAGCCGCTGCCTCGAGAAGGTATCCCCCTGCAGCGAGCCCTGCTGATGGGGGCGGGCATGGTACAGCCTCAGCTTGGTGTTCTTCCTGGAGGCAAACAGGTCCACCAACGGTTTGCCCCAAAGGGAGAACAGACTGTAAGCTACCTCTGGATGGAGGGACCACTCATGGGACGTCTGGCCTATGCGGTTGAGAGCATCCGTCAGTTGGTTCATGACTCCTGCCACATGGATGGCAAGGAGATCCGCCTCCAACCGGCTGACGAGAGTCCAGATCCGGAGCGCCTCCTTGCATAGCAGACGGGAGTGCGTGCCGCCCTGTTTGTTGAGGTAGTACATGGTCGTGGTATTGTCCGTCTGGACTTGAACCACTTGACCCGGAGCTGAGAAGCGAAAGCTGACAGTGCCAGTCTGACTGCTCTGAACTCCAGCAGGTTGATGTGGCACCTGTGGGCTCTGTTGTCCCCCATGTGGGCTCCCCAGCCCATGAGAGAGGCATCGGTCATGAGAACGACCCGTCGGCTCAGGGCAGACAAACGGGATCCCTTCCTGCAGACGATTTGGGACAGTCCACCATTGGAGGGCGTCCCACATCTTCTGGATGACAGTGACCAGCTGGTCGAAAAGACCCTGACGCCGAGTCCACTGAGCGACCAGCTCCCACTGGAGGGAGCGCATGTGCAATCTGGCCCAACGGACTACTGAGGTGTACGCCGCCATGTAACCCAGAAGACGCAGGAAGTCCCAGGCAGGGCGCAAGTGCCCAACCAGAAATGATTGGGCAAAGGAGGAAAGAACCTCCACTCTGTCTGCGGAAGCAGAGCTTTGGCAGCCCGAGTCTAGCTCTGCCCGATAAAGCCCATCACCTGAGAGGGCATGAGTTCCGACTTGGCCTGCATTGATCAGGAGCCTAATGGGAACAGGTTGGAGGCCAGGTCCTGGACCTCTCCACCTCCTGCAGGGAGGAACCCGCCAGGAGCCAATCATTGAGGAAGGGATATATCCGAACCCCTTGACGCTGTAAATGGGCTGCCACCACTGCAATGCATTTGGTGAAGACCCGAGGGGCCAATGACAGGCCAAACGGCATGGCTTGGAACTCGTACAGGGTCCCTTCAACCCTGAAGCGGAGGAACCGCTGGTGGGATGGATGGATTGGGACGTGAAAGAATGCATCCTGTAGATCCAGTGAACAGAACCACATGTTTCACTCCAGAGATGGTATGATCTGGTTCAGAGTTACCATACGGACGGTGCGAGACCTGAGATATTGATTTAGGTCGTGGAGATCTAGGATGGGGCGCCAACCCCCCATCCGCTTGGGCACCAGGAAGTACCTGGACGTGAAGCCTGGGTCTGTAGGAGGATCCGGCACTGGAGCTACCACCTCATTGCGGAGGAGCTAAGCAATGTCATCTTGAAGGGCCGATGAGTGCCAACTGAGATTCTTTCCTCCCGTGGGGCACGGGCTCGGCAAGGAGGGTACTGTTCGAACTCTAGAGGCAGTCCCTGACCAACCACTTCCAGGACCCACCTGTCCGAAGTGATACCGGACCAGACAGAAAGAGTGGGAGTCGGACCCCCATGGGAGGGACCCAGAACTGGTGTGATGGGAGCAGGGTGGCCACCCGACCCATCACTGCATGAAGCAAAGAAAGGGGGCTCTTGGACCGGCACCTCGGCCTCCTTTAATGGGGCTGTTGGGGACCCTGCTTGGGCCTAGCGCCAAGCTTGAGCCTGCTGTTGCTGCTGACCTCCCTGGAAGGGGGGCTAAAGAACCACAGGAGAAGAGTGCCAAAAAGACTTCTTCTTGCGCGTCTGCTGGTTCTTGCCCGAAGAAGCCTTTGCAGAAGTGGCATCCAAGGTGGCAGTGGACTGCTCTATGCACAGGAGGTGACCTGCCACTCCCGGACCGAAGAGGTCAGTGCCAAGGAAGAGCACGTTAGCTAACTTGTGCTGAGTATCTGCCGGAAAAGAGGATAATCTCAGCCAGACCCTGCGTCGAGTGGCCACTGTGGCTGCTAGTGAATGGGCACAGGAATCTCGAATGTCCAAAGCCATCTGGAGCTGCTGTTTTGCAACAGTACGGCCCTGGTCACGGACTTGCTCAAGCGTGGTCTGCATGTCCGCTGGGAGATGAGGGAGGACTTCATCTAGTGACCCCAAGAGGGCGTGAGAGAAGTGTGCCATGATCACTGCCGAGCTGGCCTGACGAAGGCCCAAGGATGAGGCCGCATATATCTTCCAGGCAGAATGGTCCATATTTTTGGACTCCTTGTCCGGAGGGTGGTCAGTATCCACTGAGCTACCCGTGCATCTAAACACTGAGGTAGTTACAAGGCTCTCGGCCGAAGGATGCTCAGTAAAACCGGAAAAGGACCCCATGGGTACGGTGTACTTGCGAGCCATGCGGGCAGATGGAGCTGGGCAAGAGGCAGGGTGCTGCCATATCTCAAGGGCCGACCAACAATGGCTTCGGCTACCGGGAAGGCCTCCGTCGGGGTATCCCCTTTCTTAAGGAAATCCGTGAGAGGATATTCCGCCTTCTTTTGAATAAGCTGCAAGAGCATACCGGTGGACTCTGAAATAAGTCTAAAGATGCCCTGGAAAGAGGAAGGACCTTCCTCCAGGCCTGTGACTGACAACTCATCAGGGTGTGAGTGAAGACCAGTGGTATCTGAGTCCGAGGAGTCGGGATACAGGGGTCTCCCGCCTATGTCCTCTTCAATACGCCGAGGGTGATCGGGGACAATAGTGATGGACAGACGACGGGGCAGGCCCGTATTTGTCCGATCCTCCTTCGAGGGGGCCCCTCCCTGAGGCTGCTTAGGCGGTGGTTCCACCAAAATTGGTGGGGAGACCGGAACAGGCCGAACCAGAATGAGTGCCGGTCCTACCGGAGGGAGAACCAGAGTCTTCGGTGCAGGAGGAGTCGGCATCAGCCTAACAGACTGGGGCTAAGTAATGGCCGGTGGAGCCAGCTTCTGACCGGTCACAATTAGCTGTTGCCACGTGAGGTCCCCATAACGTCGACGGAGCTTCCGTTGAAGTCTCTCCTCATCCGAGGAGGATGAGGATTGGTGGTGGCGGCTCTTCCGGGAGTGTCTGTGACCCTTTTTCGGTTTTTCGACCGACGGGGTCCTAGTCCTCGATCGGGATACCCGAAGGATGGGTCTCCTCGTTGAGGAAAGAAAGTATGGGTGTCCTCTCCAAGGAGTCGTCGACCGGGGTCATCGACAACAGCTCAATCGGGTCAAGAGAAATCTTGGCCGGTTCTGCTGTATTCTCGGCCTCGGTGCCTTGGCCTGACGGAAGGTCCAAGAAGCCGGTGGCTGAGGAAGCAATCTTGACCGAGGTCGAGACCGCCAGGTCCTGAGAATCGGACCGCTCTCAGTCCCAGGAACATCTTCTTCGGGCAGAAGATGACTTAGGGTCCTTGTCCCTTTTCTTAAGGCGGGAGGAGTGCGAGCCCGAGGGTGCCTCACCCTTGGTAGGAAGAGACTGGCACAGCTCGCGAAAGGACCCAGTGAAAGTGGAGCCCAGGTTAAGCGGCATGAAAAACTTGACTGGCGAGCTTGAGCAACTTCCTCTTGAAGCCGCCATCTGTTAGAGCTGATTGGCGGATCCAGCCCTGAAACGCCCACCTGGCCTCCTTCGATTTCACTGGTGAATTGCGAAGCTCTGGTCTCCCTAGCTTTAGGCGCGCCTTGTGGTCGTCCAGGACATTGGGATAGAAGGCCAAACAAATGGTGCAAGAGGTGGTGTCATGCACGACACCCAAGCAATAAGCAGCACGAGAGGTGGGGATCGGAGGTGACATTTCTGTCTGCAGGACACCAAGCGAAACCAGGGGATGACTTGTCCTTCATGTTCCGATGCGCATTTCGGTTCAGATAAATAAACCCTTACGCAGTTTCAAAGAAAGCAAATGGGCGAAAATGAAAATACGTACCTACCGTAATTATGATCTTTCTGTATCTTCATCATTCATCACTGTTGGGTATCTGGAGGTCAGGACCCATAAGGTTTTTTTTTTTTTTTTTTTAAAGGCAGGTGGAGCCGTCGCACCATCGGCGCCACCCTCGAGGCCGACGCACTGTGTGGCTCTTGTGGGTTGGCCGTTAGGCTGCATCGACTCCTCCTGCCTGCCAGTTCTGAGTCACAAGAGAGGTAAGAGAAAGGGAGTGGAGGGTGGGATAAGGAAGTCCAAGGGACAGAAAAAGGAAAAGATGTATGAACCAAAAGGAGAAATAATGACTGAGAGGACAGGAAGGGAGAAGAGTTGGAAACTAAAGGGATTGGGAGGGGCCCCAATCTCTGGAAAAGGAAAAGGAAGAGGGAGGTAGGGTGGGTAAAGAATTTAGGCAGAGAGGGAAGAAGGTTAACACATCCCAGACCCTGGTCTGTCTCCAGATTGTATAGGAACTGCAAGGAGTAACAAAGGCTTTCTGCCAGAATTCAAGGCATGGAATAACTGGCAAACACTCCAGAATTCAAACACTCTAGAAGAGCAGAGTCGGCTATTCTGGAAGAAGGACAGGGTACAGGGAATTAACACCTTCTCAAGAAAAGATTATTGGTGAAAAAAGGGTAGAAAATGTATTTTTTTTATAAACGAGGAGAAATAGGTTGGATGGGAACAGGGAGGAGGAGGAGGAGAGAAAGAAAGGAGGGCAACTGTCAACTCCTACCCCACAGGGGTGAAGCCAAGGCACTAGAGAAGAAGTGCCCCTCCTGCTGTCCACTCTCCCTGGAACATTATCCCCGTGTGCCCCTGTTTTACCCCACTCCTAAAAAAGGGGAGGGATGGGCACAGAGGGAGGGGACCCAGAGACTGAGGCCCCAGGGGGACGGAGGGTGGGATTGTGATGAATGGTGAAGATACACAGAAAGATCATAATTAAGGTAGGTACATAATTTTCATATCTTATCTGTGTCAATCTTCACCATTCATCACTGTTGGGTGAGTACCAAGCCCCCGCCCCCCGAAGGGAGGGGTTCTTTTACACCCTAAGGGATAAAATCCCTTAGCTCTCAGTGGGTGACACACTAAGAGGGGGGCCCTTCAGGGCCTGGAGAGGCCTGAGAGTGGGGAGAGTGAGACTGAGTTCCCCCCGGAGGGGGAAGAAAGTTGCCCCGACAAGCGCTGTCTCGCTCTATGGGAGAAGAGATAGGTTCCCTGGTGAGCGGAGTTAATCACCCTATGCTAGGCCAAGGGTGACAACTGGGAAAGACGCAGCCATGCCGTCCGCCTAGTGCAGATCGCTGTCCCTACGACCCTGGTAGCTACCTTGCTGGCATCATAAGATGCCCTCGCTTGGTACCTTGCTAGCTCCAGGCCACGTGCGGAGAGTGCAATGGCTTGTCTGGTTTGCTCAGTATCAGGAAATGAGGCTAGGAGCTGACCCAGCATGGACCACAAGAACCTGTCATAGGCTGCACAGTGAGCCTGATGTGCAGAAATAGAAAGAAATAACCATGCTGAGTAGAAAGTCCTCCTACCCCACAAGTCAAAATCTGAAGAGTCTTAATCTGGGGGCCGGTCACGGTGAAGGGCGCGAAGCCCATCAGGAGAATCCAACTGCGTCAATCCAGACTGTGGATGAGGCATGGAACCTGGAGACTCCGGGGTGCGCAATACATCTGGCTGAGATCCCTTGGGACAGGAACTATGGAGACGGGTCTCTGCCAGGAACGCAACAACGTTTCCCGAAAGGGAGCAGGCCAATGCGGCACCACAAGGGTGGCCTCGTCAAAATCGCCTAGAAAGGCATGCGCAGAGTGCTCAGGATTGCTGACAGTGGTGGGAGTGAGGTGCAAGTTCTCCAACATCCTCACGAGGAAGCGCTGATACTCAGCAAGATCAGCAGCTGGAGAGATGTGGACAGACGTTTCCTCTCCCCCAGAAGAGGGGGATGAAGAGCTGGAGGGCACCGGCTGTTCAGTGGGTGGCTGCATGGGGGGAGGTTGAAAAACCTGGCTGTCCATTGCCCTAACGTAAGCAGGGAACCGAGCAGCCACCGCTCTGAACTGCTCCCAGGAGAGAGGCCTGCTAGGACCAAGGATGCCTGGGGGCGCGAGGAGAATGTGGCAGAGGGATGGGGACAGAGCTGAGAAGAGATGTCGGCTGACCTCCGCCTGGGCTAATAAGGAGCCGGACTGTGGGAACCCACGAAGAAGGTGCCCCGGAAGACCCCACAGCCGACAGCTGAACAACCATTTCGGTACTGCCTTGGCTGCGCCTGGAAGAATCCCCCGTGAGGCGACTGGGGCCGTATAGGTCCAGAAGGACGGTCCCCTACCTCAAAAGAATGGGACTCTCTCAAAGAGACCGATGAGGAAGAGCGGAGATTCACACTACGGCTTCTCCCAGAGCCCGGGTGGACCCGCGAAAAGGGCAGACGTGCCGACCCCATGCCCCTAGACCCCTCGGAGTCCGAAAGAGCCCTCCTCCTCGAGAGGGCCAGCCTAGGTAGCTGGCATCTTTGGGTAGCTCCCGAAGGGGCTATCCAGGGCACAGTACCCTCCCCCTGAAGGTGCTCTGATCGGCCCCAAAGTTGGGCAATCTAGGCACACCACAGGTGGGGGTACCACTACTGAGGGGTCAGTGAAACCACCAAGACCAGGCTGCAGAGCTATGGTGGCCTGCACCACTACCTGCTGGTCAGCACCCTTGACCCCAGTCTCAGTAGCCACCGACCCCACCTCAGAAGGGGGCTGACTCTGGCTTGTCGAGGAGACTACTGGGCTGCCCACCTCAACAGCCAACCCCAAAGGGTCAGATTGTACGTCTGACTCAGAGCTCGACTCCGCCTCCAAGGAGGTAGAAGCCGAGGCCCTGTGCCAAACCATAGGAGGGCACCCACTGCCATCCTTACCAACAGGCCCAGAAACCAAAGCTGTGCCCAAGCCGGTGCCAGCACCCCCCGCAGCTCCACGAATGGAGTCTGCAGGGGGCACGGCCCAAGCCTGAACGACAGCTCCAGAGCCGGGACCAGTAATGGTGCCATCCGGTCCCACGGCACTGGAGGACGAAGACGGCACCAACGATGGCCCCGATGGCACCATCTGCGCCGAGGACGGTGCCGCCCGGCGCCACGGCACCACCGAGGGCAGGGGCGATGCCAATGGCGGACTCTGCGCCCACCGAGGGGAAAGGCAGCGCCGCCGACGGTGCAGACGGAGGAATCTGAAGGCCCCATGGTGCCGAGCCCAGAGGACACGGCACCATGCTCAACCTCGGTGCCATCCTACACTGAAAAGGATGGCGCCATAGCAGCTCCCACGGTGTCGCAAGCGGCTCCGTCAGGACCCACGGCGCCGTGAGGCCCACAACGGTGTCAACCCGGGCCTTGCGAAACGTGGGTCTGACACCGGGGGAACCTTCACCCCCGAAGGGGCGATTGCCATGGCGGTGCCTCCTGCGCCGCGGAAGAAGCCTCAGCAACAGCTAGGCTACTAGTAGCCGAGGCTCCCTCCTCCTTGGTCCGATTAGAACCAGGAGGGGACCCGGAGGAAAGGCCGAGAGAGCATGGCTTGGCCCGATGAGTGCGCACCCTACCCCCGAAAGTCGGCGAAGCTCGCCCCACTTTCCACGAGCGTTGCTCGATGACCCGGCAGTCCATGGAGAAACAGGCGTCGCACAAATCCATGTCGTGAAGCGGGCCAACACACTAGAGACACGGTCGTGCTGGTCGGTGACGGAATACTTTCAGCCACAAGGGCACAGTCGCATGGGAGGCCGACCTGTCTTAGTAGATTTCTTGCCCTCCGACCGAGACATGACCTACAGAGAAAAAAACAACAAAAATAAACTCGACGTTGCGCAAATATAAAAATAAGGAAAGATCTTACCAGGCAACGTCGAGTGTTGGTAGAAACAGAACCAGCAGGAGAACAGACGGACTTCGACCGAAGATAATTTTCGAAAAAACAACTGTGGAGCTGGCCTAGGACTCTTCACAGCTTCACACGAGGCGACCTCTACGGCGGGAGACGAAGAACTGACAGGCAGGAGGAGTCGACGCAGCCTAACGGCCAACCTGCGAGCGCCACACAGTGCGTCGGCCTCGAGGGCAGCACCGATGGTGCATCGGCTCCACCTACCTTTTAAAAAAAAAAGAAGCTTCCGCGGGGTCCTGACCTCCGGCAGATACCCAACAGTGATGAATGGTGAAGATTGACACAGATAAGAGCCGCTGATTAGAATCCAGGGCCTACGGTACTGCAGAAGTAGCACAAGGGAACCTGAATCTTCCAGCAGAAAGGAAGATCTGGCGTCATGGGGCGGAGCTGAGGTATATACCACCCAGGGGGGTGGGAGAAGCCAGCGTGAAGACTTCCGGCAAGATTTAAAGGGGAAAAGGACATGCCAAAGAGTGTGGATGAACAACATATCCACGCTCCTAGAACATGTATTCCCTGGAGGACAGAAGGGAGAGAAGAGATGTGATTTAGACCTTCAAGTACCTGGAAGGGATCAATAAGGTGAACAGGGAGGGGCTCCTCAGGCTAAGCTGCAGCAAAATCACGAGGGGGCACTGCCTAATGTTGGAGGAGGAGGGTGTAAGAGGGACTTTAGAAGACAATTCTTCACAGAAAGGGTGGTGAGCAAATAGAACATGCTACCAGAAGAGGTGATCACACTGAGGACGGTGAGCAGCTTCAAGAGAGGCTGGGACAGATATAGGGGGGAAGATAAAGGTCATGGAAGGGGGAGGGGGAGCAGGGACACCAGCCTAAGCAGATGAACCCTGAACAATAAGCAGACTAGATAGACCAAAAGGCCTAATTCTGCTGGCTTCTTCGTATATTCATATGAAGAAAGTCTTATCCCCATTTACTACCCCTTTAGCTATCCTTTCCTCAGTTTGCGTCTTTGCTCCCTTCACTGCCTGACCTGCGTTCCTCTGTTTTGCCTGGTACCCCTATCTTCTGCCCTCTGTGTTTCCTAATACCTCCTGAATGCCACGCTTTTTTCCTTCACCACTATGACCACTTCCCTGGAGTATCATAATGGTATATTTCTTTTTGCTTTTACTCACTTCTTTCATGCAGAGGCTGGATGCCTTCATTATGCCCTCCCTTAATGTTCCCCAGTGCTCCTCTATCCCTCCTTGGCATTGCTCCCCCAACCAGTCAGTCTCCTGGTTCCATAAAATCCTACATCCTAATGTCCAGGAACCTCGTCCTCATGTGGTTTGTCTCTGCTCACATCTATAATGCTAAACCACAATGTGCGGTGATCCCTGGTACCTAGGGGACTGCCCACTGCGACACCTGCAATGCTGTCCCTGTTTGTAAGCACCAGGTCCTGCACTGCCTCATCCCTAGTGGGTTTGCTGACTAGCTGCCTGAGAAAGGTCCCTTGTATGGAGTCAAGGAATGCCCTGCTCCTTGATGAAGCTGCAGCTGGAAGGCTCCAATCCAAATGTGTCAGAATGATGTCAACAACTAACTGCACCTCCCCCTCATTTGCCATCACATAGCTTTTAAATCTGTGGTTTGTATGAAGTTTTAACTCTCTTCTGAACTGCCAGGTTCAGTCTTGCATATGGCTACTGTGCTGTCATCAGCATTTTGCAAGCTGCTCTTTGGTTTAGTATGCATTGCGGGGTACCCAACAGGGCAAGATACCACCTGTGAAATACCCAACTCACAAGATAAGAAAATACATAAAACTTACAGTACTTTCCTTAACTGAAGATCTTCCTGAAAATCTTCTCCATAGAGTACCACTTAGATCTTAGCTGGTGATGCTAGGACCCTGCAGAGGCAACTCTTGGCAGCAACGGCATCAACACTGGCTATGGTTTGGGCACAACCATAACACCATGAGGCGCTGCATACCTACCAACAGCCACGGCTGTCGCCCTAGCCTACCCTCAGTTCTCTCAGCAAGAAGAGTGACAAAATATGAAAATTACATACCTTCCGTCATTCTTGATCTTTCTGTGCATCTTCACCATTCATCACTAGTAGGTACAGCACTGGAGCTAGGACCCCACGGGAGACTTTTTTCAACATGAGCGGAGTCGAAGCAGAGCCGGCACCGCCTTCGAGGCCAATGTTCCACATGGCACTCGAGGGTTGGCCGTTAGCTGCGGTCGACTCCTCCCCAGCCCCAGTTCTGACACTCCGGAGAGTATAAGGAAGGGAGGGTGGGTTGAGGCAAGAGAGCCTAAGGGATAGATAAAAGGAAAGGAATAATAAACTAAAAGGAGAAATAAACTGAGAGGACAGAAGGAGAGATTAAAACAGGAAATTGGAGAGAAGGGGCCCCAATCTATGGAAGAAGGAGGAGGAGGAGGAAAGGGAGGAGGGGTAAGGGGGTGGGGAGAGAGTAGCACACCCCCAGGAGCGAAATGCACTCTGACATGTTTAGGAGACTATAGTCCAGCCTTGGACTGTTGAGCTCAGCTGCAGGAGGCAAGAAGGAGTTGCAAGCAGCCTAGGTCTAGAAGACCAAAGAACAGAAGGTGCAGGCTGAGGGTGTTTCTCAAGCTATCTCCCTTCCCCTCCAGAATGAGAAACTTAAAACAGCCAAAGGCATAAAGGGATAAGAGCTCAAAATATGAGACTAAATAACAGACACTTGAGTAAAAACAAAAAAGGGGGAGAGAGGGCCCCTCAGCTCTAAACTCCCAGAGAAGGGGAGAGGGAAAAGGGATCCCCACCCAAAATCGCCATAACCCTCCCCACAAGGGTTTCACCCTGTCGTCTCCACAGTCCCTCCAGCCTAATCGCAAGGAGAGGAGAGTGAAGAAAGGAAAATTACGTACCTACACGTAATTCTTGATCTCTCTTGTATCTTTCACCATTCATTACTTCCCTGGGTATGGCAGGCCTTCAAATCCCATGAGCTTTTCTTTCTTTTTTTTTTTTTTTAAAAGTTTCTAACGGCCCCGCCTCGAGAGCGACGCCATGTGTCAAGTACAGGGCGCCGTTAGTAGCGCATCGACCTCCTCCAACTCAGTTCTGTGAGCCGGAGAGGCAAAAATGAAAGCAGAAAATATAGATAGCGAGGCAAGATAGCCGAGGGATAGCAAAAGCAAGGAAGAATGAACTGAAAAAGGAATAAGCCGATGGAGGAAGGACAGAGGAGATAAGAAACATCCTAGCCTAGGGAGTGCAGGGCCTCCTTACCTGGGCGACTCTAGGAGGAGAGATGAGTAAGGAAATGAGAAAATGAAGAAGAAGAAGAAGAGAGAAGAGAGAGATGGGATGTTGAAGGGACCAGAATGCCCAACTTGAGCATGATTGAGCTTGTAGCTGAAGGCTCGACTAAAGGGAAGCAAGAATCCCGGAGATAGAGCTGAAGAGAAGGTTCACCGAACCCGCTAGACAGACTCAGGAGGGCACAGTCCTCATCTTCAACATGCCATTGTTCTTGACACCCACCTCGGGCTCCTGGCCGGGAAGGCCTTTAACTGGAGGACCGAGGAGGAAGAATAAAACCCCAACAGCATGAGGCGCTGCTCAGGGTTTAGAAATGGAAAATGTAAGCCTTTCAGGCGTTCCAAGATAGAAACGGGACTCAGACTGACTGGCTAAGGCCGGCCAAGGCTTAGGCTGGCTAAGATTGGATATGGTCAGCAGAGCTCTACTGTAAAAAATTGTCCAGGAGGACACTTAAAGGGAGAAACCACTTAGCAAAACAGCGAGAAGGATAGCCTACCTTCTCATTTGCCTTCTTGTTTGATTTCTCCTTTTCTTTTTTACAGATAAAAATTTTTTTTTTTTTTTAACTAGATGCATGACCCAGATACCAAGATGCCTATAGCAGTCGGAGAGAGTTCCCTCAGCCTTTTTTTTTTTTTTTTTTTAGAAGAGAAAGGAACAGACGTACTCGTTCCTCTGCTCTGCAAGGCAAGAATAGAGGGGGGGGATTAGATTTCAGGGCAACTACCTGAACACGGGATTGCAGGATCAAAACTGAATAGCCTGAGCCAGGCCAAACAACCCCAGAGGTATCTTGCCATAAGAATAGCAAGAGATAGTTGTGCAGTCTGATCGCCAATGCAATCCAGAGATGGCCCATGAATCTTAGAGTAAATAATTTTTCTGGATTTTAAACCCCCAGAAGATTTTTTTTTGGAAAATGAAGCAATTTTCCTATATTTTATATAATGCAGAGAGGAAGGAGGCGGGAGGTGGAGAAGCCACAGGAAGAGGCCACTGAGGGGATGGTGGGAGGGTAATGAATGAGAAGATACAAGAGAAGATCAAGAATTACGGTAGGTATCGCACTTTCCTATCTTCCCTGTCAATCTTCACCATTCATTACTTCCTGGTGAGTAAAGCTCCTCTTCCCAGGAGGGGAAGAGGCCATACCCTGAGGGAACAAGACCCCAGCCTTCTGCTGGTGAGAAACAGAAGGAGAAGACATGGCTTATTCAGAAAGCCTAAGTGGGAGAAGAGCTAGGAGGTGCCTCCCGAGGATGAGGAGACGGAGGGAGCCCTGTAAAGTCTCCTAGCTCTGGATGAGAAAAGACGGTCCCGGAGGCGGAGTGCATCACCCTACGCCGGGCCAGGGGTGACAACCTGGAGAGACGAAGCCATGCCGTCCGCCTGATGCAGATCGCTGTCCCCGCAAGCCTGGAAGCCACCTCATTGGCGTCATAAGATGCCCTTGCTTGGTGTCTTGCCAGCTCCAGGCCTACCGCGGAGAGGGCAACGGCTTGTCTGGTTTGCTCCGTGTCAGGCATAGATGCCAGCAGCTGGGACATCATCGACCACAGATGCCGGTTGTAGGCAGCGTGGTGAGCCTGATGTGATGCAATACATGCACTCGCACGCGAAGAAGAGAACACTCTTAGTCTAGCAGTCGAACTGGAAGAGTCCGAATCCGGTGGGCGGTGTAGATGCCGAGCAACGGCGCCCAGAAGGAGTATCCAGGTATACCAAACCTGAGGACGGGTTGGGAAGGGAACCTAGAGACTCAGAGGGGGCACAATACCTACGCTGGCAGTCCGCCGGGGCTGGGGAAGAAACGGCAGGGAACTGCCAGGACCGGATAGACGCCTCCTGGAAGGGGATAGGCCAGGAAGGTACCACCAGATGCTGGGCACTGAATTCACCAAGGAATTCACGCGTCACCCGTTCGGTATTGTCTCTCCGAACGTAGGAAATCCGAAGATCCCTCACCATCCTCGAGAGGAAACGCTGATATTCTGTGAAATCAGCATCGGAGGACAGATGAGCAGGGGGTTCCTCTCCCTCAGAGGAGGGAGACGAGGATGATGGGGAACTGGAATGTCCAGAGGATTCCTGCGGCGGTGGGGAGAGTCGAAAGACCCGCTCATGCATGTAACTAACATATGAGGGGAAGGCCGCCGCAGAACCCCTGAACTGCTCCCAGGATAACGGACCCGTAGGACCGACATGGCCTGGGAGCGGGGTGGTGAAGGCAGAGAGATGGGAGAGGGGCACCTCCGAGGAGGCAACTGCTCTCTGCGAGGGCTCTGGAATCCGGGAAGGGAGCCTAGGAGGAGGATCCCGGATATCAAACCAGGCCGCAGAGCGGAACTCTGGGGAAGGGAACCTGGAAGAGCCCTGGGGAGAAACTCCCCTGTGACGCCGGGACTGCATGGATCCAGAAGACCAGTCCGCACAAACGCCGCCAGAGGACACCCTAGAACCCTGGGGGAGGGGGGGCTCTGCCTCACGGCTCCTGGCCACCCCTGAGGTGGCCAAAGAAGACCGAGCAGCAGGACGCCTGCCCCTCAACCCTCGGATTCCGAGGGGCCTCCTCCCCGACTGCAACGCCCCTAACCCCAGAGGAGGTAACAGCACCTGGGGTAGCTGTCACCGACCTCCAGAGGGAGCCTCCCCTCCGTCACCTCCCGCCTGCCCCGGGACTCTCGGCCACCCCCAGCCGAGGAACCCTCAGGAGACGACGGCAAGGGGGACAGAGGGAGGGGCCCGCTGCGCCGCCTGGTACCCCTAGCCACCGAGGACCCAGATTCCGAAGAATGGGGGTGCCAGGATGGGTCCACATCTGAGTCATCGTCCTCCGAGGAGGACGAGACCAGCAGGACCTCGATGCTGGCCACCCCAGGGGTCCCCGAGGCCACGGGGCCGAGTGCGACGCCGCTCGCCCCCAGCACGCCGGCAGCATGAAGGCCCAACCCCACACCCCCAGCGGCTCCGGCAGACCCGGCACCGCCCGGAGGAGGGGGAAGGCCGCCAACGCCGCCCGCGTCGGAAAGCGGCGGCACCATCAGCAGCGCCGCCAGGCTCATCGGCACAGCGAGGCGGCACCGAGGCCATGGCACCACCAGCGGCGCGCCCTGATCGCAGCGCGAGCGGCGCCGGGATCATGACGCGGCAGGCAGCGCCGCTCACCGACACCTGTCGCATAGCGCGCCGGGATCTGGCAACCACGCCGATCACGGCACATGACGGGCGCGGGATCAGCAGCGCGAGAGGCGACGTCGGTCCACCCGAGCCGGGCCCAGCCAAGGGGCCTCGACACGGGGGGAGCCTGCACCTCCAGGTGACTGCAGGCGGTGTCAGCGCTCGTGACCGGAGGGACTACGACACTCCCCAACACCGCGGAAGGGCCTCCTCTCGGCAAGAAGGAAGAGGGACCCCTCCTCCTCCTCGGGACCGTATAGGCCGGGGAGGACCGAGAGGGAAAGGCCTAAGGATCTCGCCACAGAGATTCCCATGACGACGCCGTCCCCGAGAGTCGGCGAGGGCCTTGCTGCCGAACTGCTGTGGACTTGAGGGCCTGACGGTCCCATCGAAACAAGCGTCGCAGATCCATATTATGTGTTGGGTCCCAGGCAAGCGAAGACAGGCGTCATGCCGGTCCCGAGCGGAGAAATGCCGGCCGCAGGAGCAACCCGACGCCAAAGGGGCACGGCCCGTCTTAGAAGAACGCTTCGCCCAGAACCGACATAACTGAAATAAACAAGATTAAACACAGTCGGAAATACACCCAGCCGCTACAAAGGAAAGAAAAGGAACAGTCTTACCGTAGGGCGCGCGAAAGGTAGAAAAGGAGTCGGATACGCACTCTTTCGTTAGCTACCGCGAACAGGTGCTGCCTCGACGGGCGGAGAAACAGAACTGAGTTGGAGGAGGTCGGTCACATAACGGCCGCTTCGCACGACGATGACGCCGCTTCTTGAGGGCGGGTCATAGGCAACTTTTAAAAAAAAAAAAAAAGAAAAGAAAAGAAAAGTTTCCGTGACGTGGTGCGCAGCCGGCTTACACCCAGGAAGTAATGAATGGTGAAGATTGACAAGGGAAGATAGAAGACACACAGGGGGTAGGGAGGAGAAAGACCAGAGACTGAGGCCCACAGGGGGAAGGAGGGTGGGATCTAGTGAGAAAGGGTGAAGACACACAGAAAGATCAAGAATTACGGTAGGTACATAATTTTCATATCTTATCTGTGTCAATCTTCACCATTCATCACTAGTGGGTGAGTACCGAGCCCCCCCCCCCCGAAGGGGGCCCTGAAGCACCCTAAGGGACTAGGTCCCTTAGCCTCTAGTTGGTGAGACACCGAAGGGGAGAACCCTTACAGGCCTGGGACTGGTCTGGGTGAGACGGGATCCCCAGTGGGGGAAGGAGGGTGCCCTGAGAGCCTCCGTCTCACCCTTCAGGAGAAGAGATGGGTTCTCCGGTATGCGGAGTAAATCACCCTTCACCAGGCCAGGGGTGATAACCGGGATAGGCGAAGCCATGCCATCTGCCGAAGGCAGATCGCTGTCCCTACTACTCTGGATGCCACCTTATTGGCATCATATGATGCCCTTGCTTGGTGCCTTGCTAGCTCCAGGCCCTGCACAGAGAGGGCAATGGCTTGCCTGGTTTCCTCCGAGTCAGGCATTGAGGCTAGGACCTGACCAAGCCTAGAGCACAAGAACCTGTTACAGGCTGCAAAGTGGACCTGATGTGCTGCGATAGAGTGAGAGATCCGTGCCGAGCAGAACACTCGTCTCCCCCAGAAGTCGAAATCCGCAGAGTCAGAGTCCAGGGGGAGGTCACGGTAAGGGGCGCGAGGCCCGGTGGGGTGTCCAGGGAGGTCAAGTCTGAAGGGGGATGAGGCAGAGAACCTGGAGACCCAGGAGGAGTGCAATACCGCTGGCTTAAGTCCCTTGGGGCTGGAACGGTGGAGAAGGGACAAAGCCAGAGCTGATGCGACACCTCCAGAAAAGGAATAGGGCAGGCGGGAGCCACCAGGTGGGCCGCATTGTACTCGCCTAAGAAGGCGTGCATCACATGCTCAGGATTGCTGACTGGGAGAGGGGTAAGATGAAGCTCATCTAACATCCTCCCAAGGAAACACTGATAGGAGGACAGATCAGACTCTGGGGAGATGTGAACTTTTGGTTCCTCTCCCTCCGTAGAGGGAGAAGAGGATGAAGTTGAGCTTTCTGGTTCAGGGTCCGGCTGCACAGGAGCGTGATGAAACACCTGCTGGTCCAGGGCATGGAGGTAGGTGGGAAAATGTGCAGCCGAACCTCTGAACTGTTCCCAGGTAAGAGGACTGGGAATACCTGGGACCATCGGGGATGGAGACAGAGGCTCGGGGGACAGGCTCCTGGCAAAAGGAGAACGGTCTCAGTCAGGGCAGGGGGGATGACAGGAAATCCTTCGCAGGGAGGGGGACCCAAAGGTCGCAGCAGCCAACAGCCGTTCACCGGGGTCGAAACAGTTAGAGCTGTGCCCAAAGGAAGAAATCCCCCCATGAGGTAACTGGGACCATGCGAGTCCAGAAGAATGGCCCCTGACTTCAGAAGTTAAAGTCCCTCTCGGGGACTCTTCCAGGGAAAGGTGAGGGCCTGCACTTCAGCTCCTCCAAGAACCCGGCTGGGCTCTGGGGAAGGCGCGTCGCGCCACACCTCTACCTCTCAACCCTTCAGAATCAGAGAGGGACCTCGCCCTCGTAGCCACCAGCCTAGGCAGCTGGCAACTCCAGGCAGCCTCCGAGGAGTCCACCCAGGGAACCGTACTCTCCCCCTCCTGGCGCGCCCCGGCCTGCCCCGAACTTGGTCTGTCCAAACACACCAAGGAGGGGGGTGCCTCAACTGGAGGAACAGCAGAGCCAGCGACCCCAGGTTGCACAGCAGTAGTCACAGGGACCACTGCTGGCTGGTCAAACCCCCTGACCCTAAGGTCCACTGGCAACAACTGACCCCCAGAGGAAGGCTGAATGGGGCCCGAGGTGCTAGAAACAGAGGGGCCGAAGATTCCGAAGAACCTGGGAGCCAGTCTAGATCAGAGGCAGAGTCCGCCTCAGAAAAGGCAGGCTCTGATGTCCGATGCCAGACAACTCCCTGAGCCCCTCCAGTTCCTGGACCCCAAAGTGGGGCACCCTGAGATCTGGCACTGCCAATGGCGCCAGAGGGAAGCACAGCCCCATGCCCAGTGCCGACAACCACCCCAGCACCGCAAACAGCGTCTGAGTCGGGCATGACCCTCAGCGCGGCTCTGTGCTCCCCTTGGCGTGGCAAAACCAAACGCTTTTTGGCCCCTAACACCCACTCTGGCACCGCGAGTGGCACCAAAGTCAGGTACTGAACGCCGGACAATCGCGACAACACCGCGCCGGGACTAGAACCAGGCCCAGAAACTTCCAAAACACCACCCCTGGCGCCACGAGCAGCGTCAGAATCGACGGCAGCGCCAAGAGAAGGCCCGACGCCGACTGTGATGCTGCACTCAAAGCCTACGGTGCCACAAACAGTGCCTGGCTCCGAAGGGTGCAGAAAACGACACAGAGGGAGCCTTCGCCACCAAAGAGGAGACTGCCGATACGGTGCCTCCCCGACTGACCCCCAAGGGGGCCGGCCTGGGCCTCCTGCACTGTGGAAGAAACCCCCGCCGTGGCAAGGCTAGAAGGGTGGGGGTTCCCTCCTCCACGGGCCGTATAGGACTGGGAGGAAGGGCAGAGAATCCTCGCTTTGGCTCGGCGACTGCACATTCGACCTCCGAAAGTTGGTGGTGTACGTTCAACCTTCAACATGAGGTTCTCAACAACACAGTGGTCCATCGAGAAGCAAATGTCGCAGTTATCCATATCGTGGTCGGGGCCGAGGTAGGAAAGGCAGCGGTCATGCTAGTCCATCACGGAGTAGAGTCGGCCACAGGGGCACCGACGTATAGGGGGCAGCCACGCTCAGGACGTCTTCTTGCCACCCCACCCCCGGACGAGACATGACCAAACGGAAAATAAACTATAAACAGTACTCGACGCCACTTAATAAAAGGAAAGATCTTACCGGTACTTGAAGAGACGTCAAGCAGAACTGAGGCAACTGTAAATGGAACGCAGGATCGACAGACTAAGCCACAAAAAAATGAGTCTCACACAAGAGGTACCACATTTGGCGAGAGAGAAACAATTGGGGCTGGGGCGGAGCGGACAGCAGCTAACAGCCAACCCTCGAGCGCCACGTGGAACCTAGGTCTCGAGGGCGGCGCCGGCACTGCGTTGACTACACCCATGTTGAAAAACAAAGTCTCCTGCCAGGTCCTAGCTCCGGCGCTGTACCCACTAGTGATGAATGATGAATGGTGAAGACTGACACAGATTTGATCTGTGGTTACAAGCAGATGTTTGTAAAATATATAGTATGGAAAGAAAAGAAAATGAATATTTGAAATGAAACGGAACAAATGAAGACCATCAAGAAATGGAGAGTAATGAGTATCAATGCCCGTAGTCTGGGCAACAAGCTCCCTGAACTGGTGGCCTTGATGGAAGAGGGATGCCTGAATATCGCAGCAGTCACAGAAAGATGGTACATAGAGAACCATGACTGGGATGTTAACATACCAGGGTACTCAACCTACAGGAGAGACAGGGTGGGGAGAAGAGGGGGAGGAGTAGCTCTCTATGTAAGGGAAGGGATAAAAGCAATGGAACAAAAGAGTAAACAGGGAGGAGAGGAGGCACTGTAAGTCAACGTAAGAGATTGGAAATGGCACCACAATCTGCACAGGGGTTGTATACAGACCCCCATCTCAGTGGGAGGGAATGGACAAGGATATGATAGAAGACATCCTTAGGATGGTAGAGAAAGGAAGATACTGTTGATGGGGGACCTGAATATGCCAGATGTTAACTTGAGCACCTTTGCTGCAGCCACATCCAAAAGCAGGGTATTCTTGATGCCCTTCAGGTGGCATGCCTCAGACAGCTAGTTCTGGAACCTACTCGTGAGGGAGCAATCTTAGACCTCATACTCTCAAATGGGGAAAGTGACAGGATTTCAAATCTAGAAGTGGGTAGCCATCTGGGAACAAGTGACCACCAAACAGCGTGGTTCACGATAAACTTAGCTACAGAGTCAAGCCACACAAAAGTGAGGGTACTGGACTTCAGGAGGGCTGACTTTAGCAAGATGGGAGAGTGCCTTAGAAAAGCACTAGCAAACAGGCTAGGAGGAGGGGTGGAGTAACAATGGGGAAACATTAAAACTGCCTTCACAGAGGAAAATACAGGTTACTCACCTGTAACAGGAGTTCTAGGAGTGGTATATGTTGTTCATCCACACTTCTTGGCAGGTACTTTGGTGCTTTAAGATGGACCGGAAGGTCTTCAAGCTGGCTCCTCCCATCCATCCGGGTGGTAAAACCCTCGACTCTGCCCCATGATGCCAGATCTAGCCCACTGGAAGCCAGGGAGGTCAGGTGGGTCGTGTGGATGAACAACATATACCACTCCTAGAACTCCTTTTACAGGTGAGTAACCTGTATTTCTAGGGACGTGGATATGTTGTTCAATCCACACTTCTTGGCAGACTCCTAGCAGTTCTCCGGGAGGAGGGAGGCAAGGCGTGCACCCCCTACTTAGGAAAAAGGGACTGGAGAACTGAGGCCCCAAAACCAGCATCCCAGCATGACTAGAGGTCGATATGGTAATGGGAAATGAAGGTATGTGCTGACTTCAAGGTAGCAGCCCTGCAGATTTCCTGGATAGGGACGTCCCTAGAAGCAGCCACCGACACAGCAGTATGGCGGGTAGAATGAGCTCTTATCCCTCTCGGAGGCTCCTTGCCCTCCAACCTATAGCAGAGATCAATGCAGGAAGTGATCCACCTGCCAATCATCTGCTTGGCTCCAGGTCTGCCAGGTGCGGCTTCAGCGTAGATGACAAACAGCTGGCGAACCTCTCCCCAAACTTCAGCCGTACGCTCTTTATAGTAGGCGAGCCCCCTTCTCAGGTCCAAGGTATGGAGCCTGCATTCAGCCTCCGAGGTGTGATTCGAGTAGAACACTGGCAGAGTCAACACCTGAGTCAGGTGAAACTCTGACACCACCTTCAGAAGGAATTTCGGGTGGGGCGTAGGACAACCTTGTCCCTGTGGAAGACCAGGTAAGGAGATTCGACATAAAGTGCCTGGAGCTCCACAATCCTTCTGGCTGATGTGATAGCCACCAAGAAGGCGGTCCTCCATGACAAGTGGGAGATATCACACCTGTGCATCGGTTCGAATGGCTTGCCCATGAGTTTTGCCAAAACCAGCAGTAAATCCCATGGAGGTGGAGGTTCACGCACTGGAGGGGATATGTGATCTAGGCCTTTGAAAAAATGCCAGACCACTTTCTCCTGCATCACCGACTGCTTGCCGGCGCACGCCCGGTAAGCAGAGATGGCTGCCAGGTGCACCTTAAGAGTCATCGACCGAAGCCCTTGCTGAGAAAGGGACCACAAGTAGTCCAAAATGTTAGCTAACAGGCAGGACAAGGGCTCCAGCCCCTTGCCCTGGCACCAAATGGAGAATCTCTTCCATTTAAAGGCGCAACATTTTCTGGTCAACTCCTTATGTGACGCCTCAACGACGTTGAGCACCTCGTCGGAAAGACCCAAGGCCTGGAACTCTAGCCGCTCAGGAACTAGGCCATCAGGTGCAGGGATTGAAGGTCCGGATGGAATACCTTCCTCTTGTTGACAGAAAGCAGGTCCGGGTGGGCTGGAAGCCACCTCGGGAGCCTGGAGCCGAGGCTGAGGAGATCTGGATACCAGCACTGGCAGGGCCAGTCTGGGGCTACCAGAGTCACCTGCGCCTTGTCCCTCCTCGCCTTGAGAAGCACCTTGTGGATCAAGGGAAATGGAGGGAAGGTGTAAAAGAGGCCTGGGGTCCACGGCCATGAGAAGGCATCCCCCTGCAGCAAGTCCCATTGAGGGGAGTGGGCATGGAACAGCCTCAGCTTTGCATTCTCCCTGGAAGCAAACAGGTCCACCTGAGGAGTGCCCCAGTGGGAGAACACATCTTGCACTACTTCCGGCAGGAGAGACCACTCGTGAGATGCATCGCCCATCCGGCTGAGGGCATCGGCCAGAGGCTCCTGCCACATGGATGGCTAGGAGATCCGCCTCCAGGCTGAGCATGAGAGACCATACGCGAAGAGCCTCCTTGCACAGAGGCAAGGAGTGCGTCCCACCCTGTCGGTTGAGACAGTACATGGTCGTGGTGTTGTCCGTCTGGATCTGGACCACGTGACCCCGGACAAATGGAGCGAAGGCAGTCAGGGCTAGCCATACCGCTCGAAGTTCCAGCAATTTGATGTGGCATCAGGACTCCTAAGGGGACCAGAGACCGCGGGCCCTGTGCTCCCCCAGATGGGCACCACAACCCAGAGAGGTGTCGGTCGTCAAGATGACTGTCGGCTCATGGTGAACAAACAGGATACCCTCCCACAGATGAGCTGGGACGAGCCACCACTGGAGGCCGTCCCACATCTCCTGGGTCACGGAAACTGGCTGGTCTAGAAGACCCGAGCGCTGAGACCACTGGCAGGCCAGTCCCCACTGCAGGGGGCGCATATGCCAGTGGGCCCAATGGACTACTCTAGTGCAGGCCACCATGAGACCCAAAAGGCGCAGGAAGTCCTGGGCAGGGTGCAACTGCCCAACCAGAAATGATTGGGCAAAGGAGAAAAGGTCCTTGATCCTGTCTGCCGGGAGCTGGGCTCTGGCTCAGAGAGAGTTGAGCTCCACTCCGATGAACTGGATCACCTGCGAAGGCCCGAGTTCCGACTTGGTCCCGTTGATGAGGAGGCCTAGTTGAGAGCAAACCCGGAGGGTCAGATCTCTGGACTGCTCCGCCTGCAACCTGGAGGGGGCTGCTATCAGCCAATCGTCCTGGTAAGGGTAGACCCAGACCCCTCGGTGCCGCAGGAATGCTGCCACCACTGCCATGCATTTGAAGGCCCTGGGAGCTAAAGAAATGCCGAAGAGCATGGCTCGTAAGTCGTAAAGGGATCCCTCTGCTCGAAAGCGGAGGAAAGTACAGTTACGTAAGAACTTACCGTAACAGTAGATCTTCGAGAACAGCTCTTGCAGCAGGTTACACCATTAGGACTGAAGCCGGCAGGAGTCAGGACCCCACGGAAATTTTCTAGCTAGCAGTCTTCAGTGGGGACCACCTTAGATGTCGGTCCCGCCATAATCCTCAGTTCTCCCGCCAGAGACTCCCGGCCACTGCATGACATCAGAAGAGGAGACCGAGTATCCGCCACCAGATGGCCAAGACTACGGAATAGGAATGCCCCCTCCAGTAAGTTGGGTGTTTTGACTACGACCTACCTCCAAAAGAAGGGGGATGGTGGGCGGGAAGGTACCTGCTGCAAGAGTTTTCTCGAAGATCTACTGTTACGGTAAGTTCTTACATAACTGTACTATCTTACTTCGAGATACAGCTCTTGCAGCAGGTTACACCATTAGGACTGATTTCCAAGCAATAGTGGCAATCATGCGCCACTGGGAGGAGGAAAGGCAGAGATCTCGAAATTACTCGACCCTAGGACAGAAGTCCTTGAAGAACGGCTAGACCGAGCCCTGCTCTTCGCCTCGATGCAATGTCCAGACTGTAATGCCTGATAAAGGTATGCACAGAGCTCCAAGTAGCTGCAGCGCAAATAGCTGAGGTGGAGACGTTCTTTAACGCCACAAAAGAAGTAGCCACCCTTCTTGTGGAATGACCCTTGACCGCACCCGGTAAGGGTTTATTGCGCTTGTCATAACAGAAAGTGATGCACTGGATGAGCCATCTCGAGAGTGACTGTTTGGAGACAGGAGCTCCTTTCATCCTGTGAGCAAAGGAGACGAAAAGTTGGTCCGCCTTTTGTAACTGTTTGGTTCTGGTCAGATAGTATCTGAGGCACCGATGCACGTCAAGGGTGTGCGGAAGGGCTTCTCCTAGATTAGTGTACCTTGGGAAATACACTGGTAAATCAATATCCTGGTTAAGGGTGAGGGCTGAAACCACCTTAGGCAAAAACTTTGGGTTTGTCCTTAGGGATACCCTGTCCTGATGGAAAACCAAATAAGGCTCTTTGCACATAAGAGCATGCAATTCAGAGATCCTTCTTGCGGAAGTAACAGCAACTAAAAATAACGTTTTCCGAGAGAGAAAACGTAGCTCTCAATCCGCGGCTGGTTCAAAAGGTAGCAGCATAAGCTGCTCCAGGACGAAGGGCAAGTCCCAAGCAGGAATTGGATCCTTGATGGGCAGCCTAAGGTGGAGGACTCCCCTTAAGAAGGCACGAGTAGTGTCCAGCTGGGTCACCATCCGATGGCCTACTGGGGCATGGTAAGCAGAAATTGCACAAAGGTGCACTTTAATTGAGGAGTAAGCCAGTCCGGAGTGGAAAAGGGAAAGCAGGTAGTCCAGAACCAGCTTTTCAGGACAGTCTAACGGTGAAAACTCGCGCGCTTGAGCCCACAAACAGAATCTACGCCATTTCATGCATGCACGCTGTATGGTTACGGTTTTCTGTTGGCAGAGAGTACGCCTGCCACTTCACGCGAGACCAGAAGCATCATGGCTATGTCTCTAGGAGCCAAGCGTGCAGGTTCAATGAACGTTAAGACTGGGTGGACCAACGAACCCACCTCCTGAGACAATAGATGGGAGCTGATTGGCAAAGGAACTGGAGGTTCCCGGGATAGCTGGTGCAGAAGAGGGAACCAAATTTGTCTGGGCCAGAAAGGTGCGATCAAAATGAGCATCATTTGCTCCCTGCAAAGTTTTAAGAGAACTCTCTGGATCAACGGGAAAGGAGGGAAGGCATAGAGGAACCTGCCCGCCCAGGAGAGGGACAACACGTCTCACCAGAAAACACCAGGCCCTGGATCTAGCGAGCAAAAACTGGTCAGTTTTGCGTTGGATGGGGACGCAAAAAGGTCTAACTCTGGAGTGCCCCATCTGTGAAACAGATCCTCTGCCACCTCCTGTAGAAGTTCCCACTGGTGGACTCTCGCCTGAGAGCGGCTCAGACTGTCTGCGACGACGCTGTCCACTCCCGGGATGTGTACTGCAATTAGGTTTGCGCTGTGTTGCAATATCCACTCCCACACTCTCATGGCCTCCCTGCAAAGCGGGTAGGAGTGAGTGCCTTGTTTGTTGAGGTAATACATCACCGGGGTATTGTCTGTTTGTAACAGGAGTGTACCCGGTGGAACCTCCGACTGGAAGGCTTGCAGAGCATAAAGGACTGCCCTCATTTCCAAAATGTTGATGTGGAGAGGAGACTCCTGGGCTGTCCAAAGGCCCCGAGACCGAACACCGTCCAGGTGTGCTCCCCACCCAAGCCCTGAGGCATCTGTGAAGAGTGTCATGGTCGGAGACGGTGCTATGAAGGGAACCCCCGCGGAGAGGTTCCCCGGATTTTGCCACCATTGCCAATCCCAAATCACGGCATTCGTGATTCAGATTGGCTGCTGCAGATGGTCTTGCCTTTGGTCCCATTGCACCCTTAGCACCCACTGGGTTACCCGCATGTGGAGACGTGCTAGTGGGACTGTTGCAATGGCCGCAACCATGTGTCCGAGCAGGCAAAGGACCGATCTGGACGGGACGGTCTTCTTCACCGACAGGTCCCTGATGAGGGATCTGATGTATTCCGCTCTGTCAGAGGGAAGAAAAGTTTTCCCTCTGACGGTGTCCAGAGCTGCTCCTATAAAATGCAGTTTCTGGGACGGCATCAGGAGTGACTTCTCATAGTTGACGAGGATACCCAGTGATTGAAAAAGGGACTGGATGCAGTGAACGGCCGTCATCAGTGCCTCCTTGGAGGGCGCCATGAGAAGCCAGTCGTCCAGGTATGGGAACACGTAGTGGCCTTGTCTCCTCAGAGATGCCGCTACGACCGCCATGCACTTCGTAAATACGCGAGGTGCCGATGACAGCCCGAAGGGAAGAGCTCGGAACTGATAATGGCAGCTCTGAAACTCGAAGCACAGAAACCTCCGGTGCACTAGAGCAATCGGAATATGCAGGTAGGCGTCCTGCATGTCCAAAGACGCTAGAAAGGCGTCTCGCTTCAGCATGGGAATTAGGCCCGGAAGGGTCACCATGCGGAAGCGTCTGTAAACCACCGACAGGTTGAGGTCGCAGAGGTCCCCTGTTTTCTTTGGAACCAGGAAGAAGTGAGAATAGTACCCTAGTCCTCTCTGGTTCTCTGGAGTGTGCTCTAAGGCTTCTTTTTCCAGAAGCACGAGCACCTCCTGCTGTATGAGCAGGGCATGCTGACCTGAATATCGGGAAAGCAGGGGAGGTCTTGTGGGTGGACTGCCTACAAATTCTATATAGTGGCCTTTTTTGACCGGTTTCACAACCCACCTGTCGGTGGTGATCGACTGCCACCCTGGCAAGTGGCGTGCGATGCGACCCTGACTTTCATTTCCCGTTGATCCTGAGAAGGGCCGGGGGCCAGGAAGGAGTCATGCTGTGGCAGCATTTGATTGGACAGGCTATGCTAACTTTGCAAATCGTTGGCCTCTGCCTGGGGATGACTTGGCCTGGGCTTTGCGGGTGAAAGTGCCCCTCTGCTGTTGGCTGGAACGTGGCTGTTGCCTTTGTAGCCAGCCACAGAAGTGGCTCTGGTTCCTACAAAAGGAACTGGGCCGAGACCTGTACATGGCCTGTACAGCTCGGACTGCCTTCCCTGTGTCCTGAAGTTTGGTGATTACTCTCTCGGAGGCTTCACCAAATAGGACTGCGCCGTTATAAGGGATGTCTAAGATGTTCTTCTGGACGTCTGGGGTAAAACCGGAGACACGGAGCTAAGAATGTCTCCGGAGACACGCGCCTGAGGCTGCAGCTCTGGCTGAGGAGTCCGCAGAATCGTATGCGGCTCTGAGCACTTTGGTCCCCACATCCGAACCCGTGCGGAGGAGGTTCAAGAGCTCCTCCTTTTGGTCGCCATCGGGCATCTTCTCGACCAGGTCCTGTCTCTGTTCCCACAGTGCGTTCTGGAATTGAACAATGTGGGTGAGGTAATTCAGTCACCTGATGGCGCAAGTTGCAGCTGCATACGTGCGCCTACCCAGGACATCCAATTGCTTGGATTCCTGGTCCGGTGGCTGTGTGCTCAAATGCTGAGGTCTCAGACCGGTCATTCGAGGCAGTGATGACCAGGGAGTCAGCCAGAGGATGGTTCGCCAGATACTGGTCCTCCCTAGGGGCCTTGTATAGGCGGTCAGCCTTCTTCGGCACTGCTGGAGTGGAGTGCGGGGCGTTTCCAAGCAGCCTTGGGGCGTCCGCTGAGTATCCCTGCCAAGGGTGGCACTACCACAGGCCGTGTCTTTCTGCGAGTGGCGACGGGCGCTGTCTCTCGGGGTCAAGCTCTTCAGCATCCCACCCCATATTCTCCTGGATGTGCCTCATGATCTCCGTGAAAGAGGGATCATCCGGAAGAGACCTGGGTAGGTCGTGTGGGTCCGGAGAGGGAATGCTGATGGGAGAAGGAGATCTGGAGCGCCCTGAGGTGTCAGATCTAGAATCCTTCCCAGACGGAGTGTACCGGTGTCGTCTGGGTCTCTTGGGACTGGGTGACCCTGAGGTGGATCTGGAGAGAGGTCTTCTCCTTTCTGAGGATCTTCCCCGAGGAGGTGGTGTTTGCTCCTTGGGGGTTGGCGACCGTCCTACGGACCCCTTGGGCGGAGGAGGGGGCGGAGGCGGTGAAGGAGTAGGAGGAGGCGGAGTCAGAGTAGGAGGAAGACGTGTGGCGACCACATCTTTTCTGATGGTGTCCCACCAGAAGGTAAAGAGCTCCTTTACCTCTTCCAAGTTCATGCCCAACGATGGGCCCGGCACCGGTGGCCTGTCGCCGGGGTCGGGCATCGGGTCCCCGGGGATCTCCCGCTCCGGGGAAGGTTCCCGTGGGAGTCCGGCGTCTCCAGTGTCGCCCGCCTGGTCCTCGGGCTGTGGTATCCTCCTCAGAGTCCTTCCGACTGGCATCAGCCGGCAGGGTGGTCGCGGTTCTCTTCTCTGGGGTATAGCGTCTGTCCCCTGGCGGCCCTCGGGAGGCGGCTATAGCCAGCGACAAGTGTTTGGGTGTCACGGCTCCTGGGACACCGGTGATGCTTGCAGACGTTAGGTGGGCCGGCGTCGTGTCCGACGTCCGTTTGAGGGACGTCAGGTCCTTGGTATTGCAAGGAACCGGATCCGACCCACGCGGAGGCTGGGAAACTGACCTGGCGTCGGAGTCCCGCCGGCAGGAAGAAGATTTATGGTGCTGCCCAGACTTCGACGAGGCCTTAGATGGAGTAGAAGATGCTGACTGCCTGGAAGTCTTCAGGGGCTGCAAAGAAGAGGACCCGCTGGAGGATCTGACCTGAACCGGGGAGGTTGCGATTGAGCCCTGGAAGGAGAGCGGTCCGATCGCGAGCCGGAGCTTCGGAAGTCTGAGTCCCTCGCAGAGGACCTGGGCCTTTCCTTTTCCCGGTGTTTATCCCGGTGCTTGTGGGTTTTACCTGACGACTCCCCCCTGGAGAAAGGTTCCTTGTCCATGGTTTTCAGTTTCTCCTCTAAGAGAAACACTTGAAGGGCCTTCTGGCGGCGGATCCTGGTGCGATTGTTGAAGCCCTGGCAGAAGGAGCAGGCCTTAGTGTCGTGTTCCGGGCCTAGGCAGCGCACGCAGGCTGAATGTGGATCCTTGAAGGGGATCTGTTTGCAGCAGGCACACTTCGATTGGTGACCCTCCAGAGAAGTAGTTGGAGAGGACATCAGTTGAATCCAAAGTCGTGAAGGAAGACAGAATCGTCGTTGCTCTAAAAGGTGTGCACGCTAGGAAAAAGGACCGAGGCCGATGCTAACGTGTCGGCCAGCGAGAAAGAACTGGGGATTATGGGACCACCTCCTTATGTAGCGCCTGGCGTCGGGCGCAGGACGATGTGCGGAGGCAGTCCCCGCTGAAGACTGCTAGCCAGAAAATTTCCGTGGGGTCCTGACGCCTGCCGGCTTCAGTCCTAATGGTGTAACCTGCTGCAAGAGTTGTATCTCGAAGCAAGATCCACCGATGCGACAGACGGATTGGGACGTGAAAGAACGTGTTCTGAAGATCCAGGGAGCAGAACCACATGCCTAGTTCCAGGGATGGTATGATCTGGGCCAGAGTCACCATCCGGAAGGTGCGTGGCCTTAGTAACTTGTTCAGGTCATGCAGATCAAGAACAGGGCACCAGCCCCCCATCCGTTTTGGGACCAGAAAGTACCTGGACAAAAACCCTGGGCAAGGAGGAGGATCCGCCACCTTGCTGACTACCCCCTTTCAAAGGAGCAGGGCTTTGCTGTCTCGGTGAGCAGATAGAGAGGATGCGGATCCGGTGGCCCCCTGCTGGGCATGGGCTCGGAAGGGAGGGGTCTGCTCGAATTCCAGAGGCAGGCCCCTGCTGACCACCTCCAGCACCCAGCAGTCCGTGGTGATAACTGACCAGGCGGAAAGGAAGTGGTTGAGCCGGCCCCCAACGGGGGGACCCAGGGGAGGTGTGGCGGGGTTGGGGGCTGCACCCAGCAACCAGTCACTGGGCAGGCTTGGAGGAAGAACCCGCCGAGGAGCTGCCCGGACCTTCTCCCCTGGGCTTCCTAATCGAGGAAGCGATGGACTTGGCCTTGGGGTGACAAGAATGAGCCTGCAGGCCCTGCTGCTGGTGTTGCTGGGCCAGACGTGCCGCAGGAGCGGAGGAACAAAAGGGCTTACACTGCTGATGGCGGCCTTTGTCCTTCTGGGCAGATGCGACCGAGGCCAAGGTGGCGTTGGACATCTCGATCCGCTGGAGGTGACCCTCCACCCCGGGCCTGAACAAGTCGGTGCCCAAAAAGGGGACATCTGTTAGTTTGTGCTGGGTATCTGCTGTGAAGGTCGAGATCCTCAACCAAGCCCTGTGGCGCATGGCTACTGCGGCCGCTACTGACCGGACATAAGAGTCTCCAATGTCCAGAGCAGTCTGGAGCTGTTTAGCCACCGCCCTTCCCTGATCCCGAACCTGCTTGACCGTGGTCTGGAGTTTGGCCGGGGGATGAGGAAGCACCTCATCCAGGGAGCCCAACAGGGCGTGGGAGAAATGTGCCATCAGAAGAGCTGAGCTAGCCTGACGAAGGCCTAAAGACACTGGCAGCGTAGACTTTCCTCCCAGAATAGTCCAGCTTTTTGGACTCACTCTGGGGGCTTGTCCACGTCCCTATTGTTTCCGGAGCACTGGAATACACTATCAGCTACCAACCCCTCAGTCGAGGGGTGCTCCGAGAAACTGGAGAGGGAGGCGGTAGGGACCACATACTTGCAGACCATCCTGGCTGAAGGTGCAGGACAAGAGGCCAGGCGCTGCCAGAGCCAGACTGACGATGGCCTCGACCACGGGGAAGGCCTCCGAGGGGGGAGTCCCCTTTGTCCGGGATCTCAGTGAGAGGGTGTTTGGCCTGCTTTTGCACGGGTTCGAGCTTCATCCCGGTGGGCTCCAAGATGAGTCAAAGAACACCCAGGAACGAGGATGGGCTTTCGTCCACCGACAGACCCCCTGAAGATTCCAGGTCGACTGGACGGGAATGCAGCGGGAAGTCAGACTCCAAACGGTCCGCAAACAGCTGCTGACCGCCTGAGCCACTCTCCACTCGCCAAGGACTATCGAGGATGAGAGTGACCGACAACCTATGGGGCAAGCCTTGACCCGACCGAGAATCCTTGGTCGGTGCCCCAGTCTTCGGTGGGGGTTCCACCACTATTGATGGAGCAGCCGGTTTTGGCCGAGCAACTGGAGCCAGAACCGGCTCCTCGACTGAGGAACCGGAGGTGGGAGACAGCTTCGGCCGATCAGGTGACAGCCACTTAATCGCTGGGGTGGGAGCCGGCACCGATTGACCACCAGCTAAAATAAGTTGGTGCCATGAAGCCTCTCCTCGGTCGAGAAGGAAGAAGAGGACGAGCGGCGACGCTGCTTTCCGCGATGTGACCAGGATCGATGCCGACGGCAGGATCGACCCACTGCGGAAGAGGACAGAGACTGAGACTTCGACCGTCAACGATGGGCCAAGGAAGGAGCGGGGGGAACCTGCTGACCCTACGGTCAGGGTCCTTGGCCTGGGACTTCGACTCAAGGGTCAAGTCCCCGGAGGGCACTAGGGGTACTGATGTCTGAGGAAGAGGGAAGTTGGCCTCTTTGGTCGACAACCTGTCAGTGGGCTTGAGAAAGATCTCAGCCTCATCAACAGGAGTCTCGGCCAGCTGGTCTGACGGGGACTGCGTGAAACCAGCGGCCCGGGCTGCAACCTCGACCAAAGTCGAGACGAGACGATCCGGGGAATGAGACCTCTCCTGCTCCCAAGAACGTCGACGCTGGGACTTATCTTTGTGATCCTGTTTCTTGGAATGAGCGAGAAAGGACTACTTTGGTTTAGAGGGGCTGACAAAGCTCTCGAAAGGAAGCTGAGAAGGAGGAAGCCAGGGGGAGCAGAATAAATGGCGAGTAGGAGCTCGCTGCGGCCTGGGCCGCCTCCTCAAGGACCATAAGCTGTTCCAGTTGTTCCACGGAGCCCGCCGCTGCGGACACCATCCAACGGGCCTCCTTTGATTTTACCGGCAGTAACCTCTTCTCTGGTTGCCCCAGCTGAAGTCGGGCAGCGCGGCCCTCCAACACCGACTGAGAAAAGGACAGACACACGTCGCAAGCCTGCGGATCGTGGTCGTGCCCAAGGCAGTAAATGCACATGGCGTGAGAGTCAGTGTGGGACATATTCTGCCCACAAGGGCACTGGCAGAACCCGGGGACAGACTAGTTTTACATCGCAGCCGCGATAGGTGCAAACCGAACTCGAGAGTTTTAAAACAATTTTAGAACAAAAATCCGAAGATACAGAATCCAGGCCTACAAAAACACAGGAGCACTGAAGAGGGACCAGAGCTTCCAAGCAGTAAGAAAGATCTGGCGTTATGGGGCGAAGCTGAGGGTTTTGTTACCCCGGTGGGTGGGAGGAGCAGCTTGAAGACCTTCCGGCCCATCTTAAAACGGCAAGGTACCTGCCAAGAAGTGTGGATTGAACAACATAGCCACGTCCCTAGAATTTTTATTTCGTTACTGAAAAAAAAAATGTAACTATTTGCAAATTTTGAAACTGCTCCTGGTTTTCTATGCTTCCTGACCTGTGCCTCGATGACAATAATGTTAGCCCAATGGCATACAATGGAGAAATTTGTGGTGGCCGGGGTGGACCAGAGTATGCTGGTAGGCATCTTGCATGTCAAGAGATAAATTAAGCAGGTTCGCACCACAATTTGCGATTCAAGAATCAGGAAACGTGAGTCAACTGCCAGCTTGATTAGCAATGATTGCTAATCATATAAGCTGGCCGTCCCCCATATATTTTTTTTATTTTACCTGGTGTCTAGTGGCACCCTCCCAACCTCAGAATGCCAACCCTTTGTTTCCCTGGTGTCTAGTGCCACCCCCCTTTCCATCAATCGCCATCCCCGTAATGCTTTTTTCTATCCCTGTTTAGTGGGCGCCCCCCCCTTCAATTCAATCGCCGTCCCGTTATTTGTCATTCCCTGATGTCTAGTGGCACCCCCAACATCCGATCGCTGTCCCTGTTCTTTGATTTGTTCCCTGGTGTCTAGTGGCATCCCCCCACCATCTGACTGCTGTCCCAGTTTTGTCCCTCTATTATTTTTTTTAAAAACCTGCACAAAAACAAAAAGGTTCCATTGCCGATCACTCCCATACCCCCCACCCAATCACCCACTGTGCGCCCACCTCCCCACACACCCCCACAGACCACTCACCTGCTAAGGTCCTAGGTTTGAGATCCACTCTCCGATCAAAGACACGTCTTGCTGTAGGAACCGGCGACTGCAATATGAGAACTAAGGTAAATGTGGTTCAACGTAGGTTTCAACTTTGGTGCATAACTCCGTCATTTTTTGACATATTTACCCCAACATTTTCAACATGGCCTTTTGGGGATTCCACCTCATGTGCAATATGACTATCATTACGCAACTCCTGTCCAAAAGGTGATTTCGCAGTCGTTTGGTGAATTGACCTTTCGGGCAGGATTTGCATAATGATAGTCATATTGTTCATGAGGTGGAGTCATAAGAAGGCTATGTTGAAAATGTGGGGTCAAAATATGAAAAAATGGCACAGTTATGACCATTCGTTGCAATTTTGCTACGCATGCTCATAACTTTGGAAATTTTAAATATTTTGACCCCAGATTTTCAACACTTATCTGAAAAGTTTCACCAGGAAGTACATCATGAGCTGTAATAGCTCATTTACAGATGTGCTCTGGGGCGTAGGGGGATACAAAGCATGGCACACTAAACATTACAAAGTTAAAACATACTGTACATTATAATCCATCAGAAGTTGAGAGGTAAAAATAATACAGTAGCATACAATTTGGATTTAGAACATACAGTATACAGCACTGAAACAGAGATTCATTTACACATTTTCAGACTACGATAAACATTACATAGGTAGTACAAAACAGGCTTAGTAAAAATACACTTGATAGAGCAACCAAAAGAACAACTACATGTAAAGTGCTAGATTATACATTGCCATGAGTGGAGCTTAGACTGTAAAGTGCTACAGCCAACCAATTGATTGTGACTGTATTGTCACAAGGGTACAAGGTGAGGGGACAACAAAGCTCTTCTTCCCTTTGGGATGCTGAGAACCCTGCAAGGGGACAGGTAGCTTGGATATGATAATCAAATTGACTGCTCTTAGTAGAAGGGGGACAGAAAAAAACTGCTGGGCTTTGTAGAAGGGGAAGAGTAAAACTAGAAGTAGATGAGAGGAAATTGGGTGCAGTTTCAAGATGGAGCTGTGTGTTGATGGAGGAGGAGGAAGGATAAGGAGCAGGTGAACTGGGCAGAGTGGATATCTAAAGGGAGAGAATTCCTGATACTTGGGAGTTTATACGAGAAGGCAGCTCACCCAGCCATGGTACGCCAGGAAGGGAGGGTGACAGCCCTGTGTGCGGAGGAACGGAGGGTGTAAAGGGGGGTGGGTGGGACTGATATGAGAGAGTGCAAGTAGGGTGGCAAAGCACCAAGCCAGTATTTCCCAATTAGGGTAGCACTGTGTGCACGGCGACTGGCACTGAGGGACAGGAAGGAGAGCAAGGTGTAGAGGTCACAGTGGTGAGTACAAAGTGGATAGTTGAGAGCGAAGCAGCTGAAGGAGTTGAAAAGAGTGTCCAGTCTGAACAGGGTGGACTTGGGAGTAGAGTTGTAGACAGTATCTCCAAAATCAAAGATTGGGAGAATCATCTTTTGGACAATCTCTCTCTCCGGGCTTGCAGTGGAAGGCAGCTGTGGCGTCTGTATAGAGCACAGAGTTTGGGGAGTAGCTTTTTGTGGACGGCATCCACATGCACTGCAAAGTCGAGGTTCTTGTCAAGCCAGTGCCCAAGGTATCTGTGTGAGGAGACATCTTCCAATACAGAACCATTGAGGGTATGGAAGGTGGGAGTGACATCAAGCCTGGCGAGTTGCTGCCTGGTGCCAAAGGTCATAGAGACCCTTTTTTGGCATTTAGGACAGTTGATTTAGGTGAAACCAGTGTCGGAAATTGTTGAAGTCCAACCGAAGGCTGGTAGCCACCCCTGAGGGGGAAGTGCTGGAGGCAAATAACACAGTATCATCTGAGTACATGTGGATGCTAGCAGAAGAACAGGCATCAGAAAGGTCATTAAGGAATACAGAGACTAGTACTGGACCAAGTACTGAGCCTTGGGGGACACCGGTGGTGAATGGTAGTAGTGAGGAGAGGGAGTTACCGACCCTGACAGACTGGGGCCTGCCTGTGAGATAGGAGCAGAACCAACTGGTAACAGAAGTGAAGAGGCCAGCCACGGTCAGCTTGCTGAGGAGAAGGGAGTGGGCAACAGAGTCAAAGGCTTTGGCCACATCGACAAATATGGCAGATGTGATCCATCCCTGATCCATGCATGAAAGAAGGGAGTCAGTGAGCTGAAGGAGAGAGGAGGTGGTGGTTGAGTGGGCCTTGCGGAAACCAGACTGGATCAGGGTGAAAAATGAAGAAGAATTAAGGAAAGCGGAGAGCTGCACCAGAGTAAGGTGTTCCTGAAGTTTAGCCAGGATTGGGAGAAGACATATAGGGCAAAAGCTGCCGGGGTTGGAGGGGCCACCACCTCTTAGAAAGGGGGACAACAGAGGCGACCTTTCAGGCCTCGGGGACAGTGACTAGTGAGAAGGATAAATTCAAGAGGGTAGCCAGAGGGTGGGCTATGGCGTGTGTTGAGAGATGAAGTAGCTTGGGGTCGAGCCCATCAGGGCTTTTGCTCTTATGAGGATTTAGGGCTAGTAATTCACACAGGCTGTCATCAGGGAGACAGGTTTGAAGGAAAAACCTGATGACGAGGGGGTCCGAGTGGGTGGGGGGGATGCGGGTGGGGGTTAAGAAAGCAAGGTGGTAAGAGGCACAGGTGGTAAAAAAAGCTGTTAAATTCAGCTGCCATGGAGAAAGGATCAGAGACAGTGCAGTCGCCTACTTTAACAACAGGAGGAGGGGACTGAGTGTGTGTGTGTGTGTGTGGAAATAAATAAGGCATGAACAACCTTTCAGAATTTGGAAGGATTGTTAATGTTCTCCTAGAAGGAGGAATTAAAATATTCTGTCTTGGTAAGCCGGATAGCCCTGGTGCAATCGTTGTGGAGGAAGCAATAATTCTGTAGCTCCTTAAGAGCACCTGAGGCTTTAAATACTGCCCAGGCCTGGTCTTGAGCACACTGACATGCTAGCAGCTCGACAGAAACCCAGGGGAGGTGACTGCCACAGATCCTTGTCTTTCTGAGTGGGGCATGACGGTCCCAAGCACTCAGGAATTGTGAACTGAAGTAGCTTAGGGCCGAGTCCACAGAGGAAGTAGTGGCAATGGGCAACCAGTCAGTAGTGGTAAGGTCATTGTGGAGGGAGGATGGGTCAAGTGAGAGGAAGAATGAAGGTTGAGAATAACTTGGGGGTTTTACGCACGCAGTATATTGCTTGCTGATCACTGAGCGTGTCTGCGAGTAAGCTTGAGGACATGACTGTGTGGATGAGAGGTCAATACCCAATCAATCAGGGTATGTTTGCCTGATTTGTGGTTTAAGCGTGTGGCCTTATTATCCCACCTCATGTATGTCAAAGCTCTCATTTTTCAAATCCTGGCCAAAATGTGTTTTCACACCCGTGGCGTGGAATGGCGTCTGCAGTTGCGCAGAATTACGCTTTGGAGGGGACTGGAAAACTTTCTGCACCAGGTACATGATCAGGTACATGATGTGGGGTAATAGGAAGGCTATGCTGACAATTTGGTCAAAACGGCAAATTCAGTCTTGCAACTATGTATACAATGTCTATTTTATCAATATATACAATAAGTAAATTATATAATTTAAAGTAAAAATACTCACTTTATGAAACTGCTAATCAAAATTGACCGATTGCTAATAATTTTTCATTTTGATTAGCAAAGGCTGCTAATCAACTCTCCGACACTAATTTACCGCTTGCACGTCCAGGGACACCAACCAGTCCTGCGGCTTGAGTGGCAGCAGGGTCCCTAGGGAGACCATCCTGAACTTCTCCCAGTGTAGGAACTTGTTCAGTTTTCTGAGGTCGAGAATGGCCCACATACCCCATCTTCTGAACAAGAAAGTAATGGGAGTAGAAGCCTGTACTGCGCTCCGCCTCCAGCACTACTTCCACTGCCCTGCTGCTCAAGAGGCCCCTCAATCTCAGTCATGAGAGGGTCCAGCATGGATGCTGAAAGGAGGTGCTGCTTCTTGGGTGGATTATCCAGATGGATCTCTGAGAAATTCAGTGAATACCCCTCCCAGATGATCCTTAAGACCCACTTGTCTGTGGTGATGGATTCCCACTGATGGTAAAACTGAGCCAGACTTCCCCCCTCGGGCAGCTGAGGCAGGACTGTGGCTTTCAGGGCCTGTGTCTTTGGTTGCGCTGTCTTCTGCTGCTGGGGAGGCTGGGACTTGACTTGCACTTGCTTGCCTTTGCCACGAAAGGACTGCTTACTGTGGTAAAAGACTTGGTCTCTTACTCTTTGAAGGTAATCAGGGGCGGGCTGAGAAGTCTTAATAGCCATCCTAGTCTTCTGACAGGGCTCGAGGAACTGCTCTGTTGACTGACAAGATAGGAGCTATTGAAGGAGACATTCATGACCTGCTGTTGGACATTGTTGGAGAAGCCAGCTGCCTGAAGCCAGGAGTGCCTCCTAATGCAGATTCCTACAGCAGCAGAACAGGAGGCAGTGTCATATGCATCCATAGCTGCCCTCAACCTATGACTGTTTGACTCAACGTCATGGGTAACCATCTGAAGAATTTCTGCTTAGTCTCTGAATCCATTAAAGTCTCTGCGAAAGATCTGAGAGAGGTCCAGAGGGCATACTCGTACTTTGAGAAATGCCCTTGATAGCTAGCTATTCACATGCTAAGGGGAGAGCTGCTGCGAAAGCTCTTTTCCCCATGGTGTCCATCTTATGAGACTGCTTATTGATGGAATGTGCTGCAACCTCTTGAGGGAGAAGGGCCTTGTTATCTCAGCTAGGATGGCAATCTTATCAGCAATAGGTGGGGAAGCCAGAATAGGACTGTTTTTAGGGGCAGTAAATCTATCTGCTGACAGGCAGAAGGAATGGATGCAGGCATGGCCTAAACTACTTCTGAGAGAATCTCAAAAGCAGGTGGAATGGGAGGTACAAGGTTGACTGGCATAGTGGAAATACTGAACCACTCCAGCCGGAGGCATTTCCCTAGATCAATGGCAGAAGGCTCGAAAGCGAGGGCTGCATGCATATTGTGAAGCAGAGCCTAGAAAGAAAGATCCGCTTCATGGTGCAAGAGAGGGGCCTGGAGTTGGATTATCCAGGTTGCAAAGAGAGTCAATCACTGCCATCAAAAATAATGACGTCGGGTCAGACTTATCCCCCCTCCAACTCCTCTCTGGGAAGAGCTGGGAGAGGAGTGAACCCAGATATGCCAAACCCTCCTGAAGTTAAAAAAAAAAAAAAGGCAAACCCAGCTCTTACAATCGGAAATACCAGCAAAGGGAGAGCTGGTGCCAGGGTCAGCACTGAGCCTGGTGCCAGAAAATAAGAAGAAGCCAGCACTGTCGGAAGAGGAGCTGACACCGGAGATGGCGTCGCCAGAGAGGCTGAGCCAGGCACTGGAACAGGCCCCAAAAGACCTGATCCCGGTGCTGGGCCTGGTGCCACCCACGGCATAGGTCCAGCCGGCATACAAGTGACCGGCGAAGGGAGCTGGGCCAGTCCCAAGACAGTGACACTGCAAGAGGTGTAGCCAGTAGAACAGGTGTCGGCGGCACGGTCATAGGCAAGGACCCAGAGGCCGCTGCCGGAGCCAAACGCTCTACCTGGCTAGAGTGTCCCGACTGTGGCTCCAGTGCCACCGGTCCCGTGGGACCCGGAACTGGTTATGCGAGAAGGGGTATGTGAGCCAGACGCCCAACCCACTGCTCCATAAGAGCTACCCAATGGTGAAACTGCCCACAAGAGAAGAGGGAGGGAGGGAGGGGCTCTGGACCCAAAACTTCAAACACCTACAAGCAGGAGCTGTTGGGGATACAGACGATGCCGGGGAGGGCCTCCTGCTCCTGGATGCCCGAGGACCTCACGGCACACCTACCAGAGGGCAACCTCGCGCAGTACCGCTTCTTCCCTTTCCGACAAGAAGAGAAAGAAGGTACAGTAACGTAAGAACATACCGTAACAGTAGATCTTCGAGAGGAGTTCTTGTAGCAAGCAGTAACCATAAGGACTAAGCAGCCAGGCACCAGGACCCCACAGAAATCTTCTAGCTAGCAGTCTTCAACGGGGAACTGCACCCGACTTCGGCCCATCCCAACATCAGCCAATAATATAAAGGGGTGGTTCTCAGCCCCATTTCAGTTCCCTGCCGGAGACAAGAAGTCTAGGATGGAAAGAGAACTGGGTAGGTTCGTGCCCAAAAACAAAAAGTGCAAAAAGAAACACCAGGAGGAAGGAGGGAAGGAAAGTAGTGCCTGCTGCAAGAGCTCCTCTCTAAAATCTACTGATACGATAAATTCTTACTTCAAGTTGGAGCTCTTGCAGCAGGCAATAACCATAAGGGCAGAGTCCCAAGTAGTCGAAGGAGAAGAAACAGACAGGCATGGGTGGAGCTTAAGGATAGCCAGCAGAATTAAGAAATCAGGCCTTGAAGAACTGCAAGGTCGAACCCAGTCCTACGCCTGGAGGCAACGTCCAAGTTGTGGTGCTTGATGAAGATCTGAATAGAATTCCAGGTCGCAGCTGTACAGATGTCTCCTGCAGAGACGTTCCTCAATGTGGCAAAGGAGGTAGCAATACCCCTGGTGAAATGACCTTTTACTGTGCCTGGTAAAGGTCTGTCATACTTCTGATAACAGAAAACAATGCAGTTAACTAACCACTTAGACAAAGTCTGTTTAGAAACTGGTGCTCCCTGAGATCTTGGAGCAAATGAAACAAAGAGCTGGTCAGTCTTCCGAAAGGAAGCAGTACGGTTGAGGTAGAACCGAAGCATCCTGTGGACAAACATACAAACTTGCCAGCAGATAAAAACAGGTTACTCACCTGTAACAGTAGTTCCAGGAGTGGTATATGTTGTTCATCCACACTTCTTGGCATGTCCCTTTCCCCTTTAATTCTTGCCGGAAGGTCTTAAAGCTAGCTCCTCCCACCCACCCGGGTGGTATAACCCTCGACTCTGCCCCATTACACCAAATCTTAGCCTCCTGGAAGCCAGCTTGAGCGCCGAAATGGGAGGTTTGAAGAACAGGTATGAACAACATATACCACTCCTAGAACTACTGCTACAGGTGAGTAACCTGTTTTTCTAGGGACGTGGATATGTTGTTCATCCACACTTCTTAGCAGACTCCTAGCAGTTCTCCAGGAGGAGGGAGGCAAGGCTCACACCCCCTACATGGGAAACAGACTGGAGAACTGAGGCCCCAAAATCAGCATCTCAGCATTACTCAAGGTCGATGTGGTAGTGAGTGATGAAGGTGTTTGCTGACTTACAGGTAGCAGCCCTGCAGATTTCCTGAATAGGGATGTCCCTGGAGGCAGCCACCCATGCAGCGGTATGGCGGGTGGAATGAGCCCGTAGCCCTACGGGAGGCTCCCTACCCACCAACATATAGCAGAGATCAATGCAGGAAGTGATCCACCCGCCAGTCGTCCACTTGCTGCAGGTCTGCCAGGTGCGGCTTCAGCGTAGGTGACAAACAGCTGGCAAACCGCTCCCTGAATTTCCTCCATTCTCTCCTTGAAATAGGAGAGAGCTCGTCTTAGGTCCAGAGTATGGAGTCTGTACTCTGCATCCGAGGTGTAGTTCGGGTAGAACACAGGCAGAGTCATCACCTGATTGAGATGGAACCCTGACACCACCTTCGGGAGGAATTTCAGGTGGGGGCGTAGGACAACCTTGTCCCTGTGGAAGACCAGGTAAGGAGACTCCACCGAAAGTGCCTGGAGCTCCCTAGTCCTTCTGGCTGACGTGACAGCCACCAGGAAGGCAGTCTTCCATGACAAGTGTGACATCTCACACTTGTGCATCAGTTCAAATGGCTTGCCCATGAGTTTTGCCAAAACCAGCAGTAAATCCCACGGAGGTGGAGGTTCACGCACCAGAAGGCATATGTGATCTAGGCCCTTGAAAATGTGCCAAACTACCTTCTCCTATGCCACTGTCTGCTGACCGGCCCATTCCCAGTAAGCAGCGATGGCAGCCAGGTGCACCTTAAAGGTCGTAGACCGAAGACTCCCTTTGGACAGAGACCAAAGGTAGTCTAAGATGCTAGCCACTGGACAGGACAGAGAGTCCAGGCCCTTGCCCTGACACCAAATGGAAACCCTTTTCCATCTGAAGGCATAGCACCTTCTGGTCGATTCTTTTCTGGATGCTTCCACTACTGTGAGCACATCCTCAGAGAAACCCAAAGCCTGGAACTCTAGACACTCAGGAACCAGGCTGTCAGGTGCAGGGACTGAAGGTCCAGATGGAATACCTTCCCCTGACTGACTCATATCAGGTCTGGGCGTGCTAGAAGATGCTACGGGAGCCTGCCGCTGAGGCTAAGAAGATCTGGATACAAGAACTGGTGGGGCCAGTCTGGGGCTGCCAGGATCACCTGCGCCTTGTCCCTCCTCACCTTGAGGAGCACCCTGTGGATCGAGGGAAGGCGTAGAAGAGGCCTGGGGTTCACAGCCTCGAGAAGACATCCTCCTGCAGCGAGCCCTGCTGAGGGGGGCAGGCATGAAACAGCCTCAGCTTGGTGTTTTCCCTGGAGGCAAACAGGTCCCCCATTGGTCTGCCCCAGTGGGAGAACAGGCTGTGAGATACCTCTGGAAGGAGAGACCACTCATGGGATGTCTCGCCTACGTGGCTGAGGGCATCTGCCAGTTGATTTGAGGCTCCTGCCATATGTATGGCTGGGATATCTGCTTCCAGTCAGCGCACGAGTGTCCAGAGGCGGAGCGCTTCCCTGCACAGCAGTTGAGAGTGCGTGCCGCCGAATCTGTTGAAGTAGTACATGGTCATGGTATTGTCCGTCTGGACTTGAACCACTTGACCCTGAAGCTGCTGAGCGAATGCTGACAGTGCCAGTCTGACTGCTCTGAGCTCCAGCAGGTTGATATGGTATCGGGATTCCTCGGGGGGGGGGGGGGCAGAACCCATGGGCCCTGCTCCCCATGTGGGCTCCCCAGCCCGTGAGAGAGGCATCGGTCGTGAGGACAACCATCAGCACAGGATCCCTTCCTGCAGATGATTCAGGATGGTCCACCACTGGAGAGTGTCCCACATCATCTGGGTCACAGTGCTCAGCTGGTCGAAATGACCTTGGCACTGAGTCCACTGGGTGGCCAGCTCCTATTGAAGGAAGCGCATATGCCACTGGGCCCATCTGACCACAGTGGTGCAGGCCGCCATGTCCCCCAGAAGGCGCAGAAAGTCCCGGGCAGGGCACAAGTGCCCAACCAGAAATGACTGGACAAAGGAGGAGAGAACCTCTGCCCTGTCCGCCGGGAGCTGGGCTCTGGCTCGGCAGGAGTCGAGCTCTGCCCTGATGAAGCATATCACCTGCGAAGGCACAAGCTCCGACTTGGCCTCGTTGATCAGGAGGCCAAGCTGAGTGCAGGTCTGGAGGTCAGGATCCCTGGACCTCTCCACCTCTTGCAGGGTGGAACCGGCCAAGAGCCAATCGTCGAGGTAGGGGTTGCCACCACAGTAATGCATTTGGTGAAGACCTATGGGGTTGATGACAGGCAGAATGGCATGGCTCCGAACTCGTGTAGGGTTCCTTCTGCTCTGAAGGTGAGGACCCGCTGGTGAGATGGACAGATTGGGACATGAAAAAACACATCCTGGAGATCCAGTGAGCAGAACCACATGTTCTGCTTCAGGGATGGTACGATCTAGGACAGAGTTACCCTCCTGAAGGTGCGTGGCCTGAGAAACTGGTTCAGGTTGTGCAGATCTAGAATGGGGCACCAACCCCCATCTGCTTCGGGACCAGGAAGTACCTGGAAAAAAACCCTGGGTTGACTGGAAGATGTGTCACTCTGGCCACTACCTCCTTGAGGAGGAGTTGGGCTATGTCGTCTCTCAGAGCCCACCGAGTGTGGACTGATATGCTTTCCTCCCTTGGGGCTTGGCTTGGCTGGGAGGGTACTGCTCGAACTCTAGAAGCAGACCCTCTCCGACCACTTCTAAGACCCACCTGTCCGTGGTAACAGCGGATCAGGCGGAAAGAAAGTGTCGGAGCTGGCCCCCCATGGGAGGAACCAGAGCTGGCCTGATAAGAATAGGGGTGGAAGCCCCTATCCCATAACTGGGCAGGCATGGAGGAACAGGGTCCAGACTGGAAGCCGCCTGAACCTCTACTTCCTCTTTGGGCCGCTGAAGGCCCAGACTTGGGCTGAGGGGGCCAAGTCTGTGCCTGCTGTTGCTGCCCACCCTGGAAGGAAAGCAGCTTGGCCGCAGAAACAGGGTGCCGAAATGGCTTCTTCTTCTGCTGTTTCTTGGCTCCAGGGGCGTCTTTCTGATCAGAAGTAGCCTAGTCCAAGGTGGCACTGGACTGCTCGATTCGCTGAAGGTGACCATCCACACCTGAGCTGGAGATCGGTGCCCAGGAAAGGATCATCAGTGGTTTGTGCTGGGTATCCGCTGTGGAGGTGGAAAGTCTCAGCCAAGCCCTGCAGCGCATGGCAACTGCGGCTGCCATCGAATGGGCGCATGAGTCCCTGACGTCCAGAGCCATCTGAAGTTGCTGCTTGGCAACAGCCCGGCCCTGATCCCGGACCTGCCTGACCGTAGTCTGAAGATCTGCGGGGAGGTGCAGGAGGACCTCATCCAACGAGCCCAGCAGGGCATGAAAGAAGTGCGCCATGATGACAGCCGAGCTTGCCTGACGGAGGCCCAGTGAGGAGGCGGCATAAACCTTCCTGCCAGAGTGGTCCAATTTTTTGGGCTCCTTGTCTAAAGGTCTATCGGTATCGGCATAACTGCCTGTGCATCTGAACACAGAAGCGGTCACCAACTCCTCCGCCAAGGGGTGTTCTGTGAACCCCAAGAGGGACCCAATGGGCACCGCGTACTTGTGGGGCATCCAGGCGGATGGCACTGGGCAGGAGGCAGGGGTGCTGCCAAAGCTCCAAAGCCAGACCAACAATGGCCTCGGCCACTGGGAAGGCATCCATAGGGGTATTCCCCTTCTTAAGAATGTCTGTAAGAGTGCACTCCACCCGTTTCTGGACAGGCTCCAGGGGCATCCCCACGGATACTGAGATGAGACGGAGGAGACAAAAGGACGAAGGACCTTCCTCAGTCAACAGACTGCCCACTGACTCTGTCAAACAGATGTCAGTGTAGGTCGGCGTTGTCAGAATCCGAAGTATCCAGATAAATCGGCCGGCCACCAAGGTCCACTTCCACGCGCCTGGGGCGGTCAGGCGTGAGGGTGACTGAAATCCTGCGGGGAAGACCTGGAACAGTCCAAGCTTCCTTCGAAGGAGCCCCCTCCCATGGGCTGTTTAGACAGCGGCTCCACCACTGTTGATGAAGAGGCTGATTTTGGCCGAACCGGGGCGGGTTCTACCAGCTCCGCGGGCAGAGGAAACGAGATAATCAGTTTTGATGGAGCCAGCTTTGGCCTAGAAAGCAAAAGTCAAGTAATGGCCTGTATGGAAACTAAGCTGGTTTCTAGCCAGACAAGATCAGCTGTTGCCACGAGATCCTCGTAGCGTCGACTGGAGTTTCTGTCAAAGCCTCTCCTTATCTGATGAGGACAAAGATGAATGCTGGCGTTGCTTTTTCTTTGAGTGCTTGTGCGCCTTCCTCGGCCTATCGGTCAAGGGGGTTCGAGACCTCGACCTGGCTGGCAGACCGGGCCACTCTGGACACACTGGGGGGGGAGCGGTGATTTTCCCAGATCAGGGTCCATTTACTCGATGGGATTACCAGGGGGTTGGGTCTCCTCATTGGGAAGAGGCAGGACCGGAGTCTTGGTAAGCGAGCTGTCAGCCTCGTTGGGCAACAGCTCAACAGGGTCGAGAGTAATCTCCATCACGTCGTCAATCGAGACTTCGACCGACTGACCAGTTGGCAAAGCTGAGAAGCTGGCAGCCAAAGTAGCGAGATCCCTGGGACTGAGATTGCTCTTGATCCCAAGAACGTCTCCAGCGAGATGAAGAATCTCTTGGTTCCTTGTCCTTTTTATGGGACTGGGAGACGTGCACGCCCGAGAGTCCCTTGCTCTTAGTTGGGAAAGACTGGCACATCTCCGGAAAGAAGCCCGAGAAGGTGGAGCCCAGACTGAGTGGAACAAAAATTGTACGAGAGGAGAGCTCCACAGCCCACAGTGCCTCTTCCTCAAAGGCCTGCATTTGCTCCAACTACTCGGTGGACCCGCAGCCACAAGACCTCCCACTGGGTCTCCTTTGATTTCACCGGTGAATTCCATTTTTTGGGACTGCCCAGCTTGAGTTGTGCGAGACGGTCGTTGAAAACTTTTGGGTGAAAAGCGAGAGAAATCTCACAGGCCTGAGTGTTATCGGCGACACCCAAACAGTAGATGCATGAGGTATGCGGGTACATGCGTGACATTTTCTGGCCGGACGGGCACCGGGAGAAACCAGGGGAAGATTTATCTTCCATGATCGAGAAACGACTATCGCAATTGCTAGTTCAAACGAGCTAAAAGAATCCAAAGGAAACAAAGCTAGGGCCTACAGAACGCGGAAGCAGTGAGGAGGCGACCCGAATCTTCCAGCGGAAAGGAAGATCTGGCATCATGGGGCGGAGCTGAGGGTTATACCACCCGGGTGGGTGGAAGAAGCCAGCTTTAAGACATTCCGGCAAGAATTAAAGGGGAAAGGGACATGCCAAGAAGTATAGGTGAACAACATATCCACGTACCTAGAAAGGCCTTTTGGTCTATCGAGTCTGCTCGATTGTGCAACTAGCAGCCCTTATACTGTACCTGCCCCTCCCTCCCCCCTCCAGTGACCCTCCCCCTTACCCTGTCCCATCCCCTTTTGAAGCAGCCCACTGTCTTACAGGATACCACTTCCTCTGGTAGTGCGCCCACCGCCTCACCCCTCTCCGTAAAAAGTCTCATTCACCTCCTAAACTCCCCCCAATTTCAAACTGCGCCTGTGGTGTCCCCCACCCTTAATTGGAAAAGCCCCTTTGTGCCCTTTATTTATTCCCTTCATGTACTTGAAGGTTTCAATCATGTCCCTCCTATCCCTCCTCTCCTCAAGGGCGTACATGTTCAATTCCCTCAGCCTACTCTCTCACAGGGCAAGTCCCCTAGCCCCTGGATCATTTTTGTTGCTCTATGTTGCACCACCTCCAGTTACTTAATGCCTTTCTTCAGGTATAGACACCAGAACTGCATGCAGTACTCCAGGTGTAGTCTAACCAGTGACCTATATGGTGGCAAGATCACCTCCCCCCTCCTGGAGGCTATGCCTCTGGCAATGCAACCCAGCATCCTGGTAGCCATTGCAACTGCCTTTCTACACTGCGTGAAGTTGTTCACTGCTCCCATTACGATCACCACCAGATCCTTCTCCTCCTCCTCTGTTTTGGCTAGCTGATTCCCCTCAGCTGGTAGCTTCTCCTTGGGTGTTTTGCTCCTAAATGTAGCACCTTGCATTTCTTGGCACTGAACCCCAGCTGACAAGTGTCCGACCAGTCCTTCAATACTGCCAGATCGACTTGCAACCCCTGCCACCAATCCAAGACATCCACTACTGCTCCTATTTTGGTGTCATCTGCAAACAGACTGATCTTGCTCGATGCCTACTGAGATGTCTGCTATGAAAATCCCAAACACTAACAGACCCAGTACAGAGCCCTGTGGCACTCCGCTTGTCACTGCCCTGGGCGATGAGAGCTCCCTTCCCACTACCACACTCTGCTGTCTCCCTTGCAGCCAGCTGACTATCAATCCCACCATCTTCACCCCCACCCAGTGCCTTCCAGCTTACTACCTAGTCTCCCATGCGGCACTGAATCAAATGCCTTACTGAAGTCCAGGTACAGGACATCCACTGCATGGCCCCTGCCTAATTGCCTAGTTACCCAGTCATAGTACTCCACTAGGTTGGTCTGACAGATCTGCCTGAGCCAAACCCATGCTGCCTGCTGTCCTGCAGCCCATTAGCCTCTAGGAAGGAAACCAGCAACTCCTTCAGGATCGTCTCCATCAGCTTTTCCATGATAGATGTGAGGCTTACTGCTCTGTAGTTCCCCGGCTCACCTTTGGAGCTGCTCTTGTGGAGGGGCACCACGTGTGCCGTCCTGCAGAACACTCCCTGATTCCAGGGATGCATTAAACAGGTCTACCAGGGGTTTTACCAGGACTTCAGCTAGCTCCCTTAGCACCCTGGGGTGTATGGCATCTGGCCCCGGTGCCTTGTCCACCCTCAGTGCTCTCAAGCTCTCCAGTACCCTGCCCACTGGGATTTCCCTGTCTGCCTCTTCCTCGCCTCCCGTGCTCACCCACCCCAGCCCCCTTGGGTATTACTCTCCCTTTCTCTTTCATAAATACTGTGCAGAAGTACTCGTTTAATGTTTCTGCCTTTTCTGCCCCTTTATCCACCCACACACTTCCCTTTTTATTCTATTTGGTTTTCTTCCCCCTCCATCCCACATACCCAGCGTTCTATTATCCCTTAATACACCCTAGCACGACTTTTCTTCCCCCAACCCTGTTCCCTTAATCACTACCCCCCTCTGACCTCCCTCTCCCTCTCCTTAATCTACCCTGCCGCCCAAGCACTTCCTTCCCCTTTATTATATTATTTATTTTCAACCCCACTGCCTCGTCCCTGAAGCTACCGCCTGTATGTACATGTGTATTGTACCTTGCATATACTATACTATGACTATATGAACTGATGTAATGTACTATCTTATCTATGCCTTGTATTATCTGGTGTACCTTTCTCCTGAATGTATTACTGTGTGGTTTTGTTCAAACTGTGAATGTAATATCATTGTGTGGTCTGTTCAATTGGTGAATAAGTTCCAACCAGGTCCATCTTGCAAATGAGCACTGCTCAATGATGACCGCCTGGATAAATAAAGATTTTGACTGATTGATGGTTCTTGCAGCACCGTTTCTCCCTGATGTACATGAAGAAGTCCTTCTCTCCATATGTAATGCCCTGAGCTAGCCCAAGCTCCTGGGATGCCTTGGCTGCCCTGACTGCCCTTGTTGCCTCCATTGACTCCTTCAGGTAATCCTCTCTGTCCTCCCCTCTCCCTGTTCTTCTGTATCATCTAAAGGTGTCTTCTTTCTTACTTTCTCCATGACTCCGCTGCTCACCCAGCTAGGCTTCTTGGCCCTAGCCTGCTTACTCTGGACCCTTATACATGTTGCAGTTGCCTCCTCAATATCCCATTTAATGACCTCCCACCTTTGATTAATGTCCATATCTGGACTGATCCTGGCTAGATACTCCTGTACTATTTCCCTGGTCGTCCTGAAGTCGGCCCTTCTGAAGTCTAACACCCTTGTTCCAGATCCTACTCCCTCATTCCCCATCTTTAACCTGAACCACACCAAGTGGTGGTCACTCCCTGCCAGTGGCTCCTCCACCCTCAGCCCCCCTCACAAATTCCCCATTTGCCAGTCAAGGGTATTCCCTAACCTGGTTGACTTATTGACCATTTGCAGCAGGAAGCTGTCCTGAAAGACATCTAGAAGTACCTGCTCCCTCCTACTTGTGGTGGCTGGGGTGCCCCAATCTACTTCTGGCAGGCTGAAGTCACCCACAGTCGCTGTACTGCCCCCTTTCACAGGTCCTTCTGATTTACCCCGCTAGTTCCCCGTCTAACTTCTCAGTCTAAGATGGTGGCCTGTACACCACTCCCATCCTCAGGGGCCTAATTTTGGAGTCCTGGAGCTGCACCCATAATGACTCTGTTTTGCTTTCCTCCCTGATACACTTCAGATCTTCCCCCACATACAGTGCCACCCCCCTTCCCTTTTATCCTGTCCTGCCGAAGTAACCTATACCCTGGTACTGCCAGGTCCCAGTCATGGTAATGGCTGACTCATGTCTTGGTTATGGCCACCATATCCACCTCCCCATCCGCCATAAGAGCCTGCAGCTCTGCTCCCTAGACTCCTAGTGTTCAAGGTTACCAACCTCCACCACGATTCCTTTGCCCCTCTCCCTACTTGCTCTCCTTTTTTAGCACCCCCTCCTGACTTCTCCCTAAGTCCCCTGCTGCTAGCATGGGGAGTAAGTGTGTTAGGCTTCCCTGCCTGAGGATCCTGCAGGACTCCTGCCCACTTGCCACCCCCCACTATCAGTTTAAATTTTCATTGTTTGCTAAGTATTCCTCCAATTTCTGTTTCAAGACCTTCTTTCCCTCCCCTAAGTGAAGCCTGTTCTTGGCATAGAGAGCCCTGTCCTCCCATGTTCTTTCCCACCCTCCCACCAGCCCATACCCTTTGGTTGGACACCACTCTCTCAGCCATGTCTTAAATTCCTCTACCCTCAGCTTGCTCGCTGTGCCTGCCCTGGGTACTGGAAGCACCTCCGAGAAGGTTACTGATCTTCCTGCCTCCTCACAAATCAGCCCCAGCTCCTCAAACCTCCCCTGCACTACATCTACCATATGACCCGCCAGGTCATTGGTTCCCAAATGCAGAACTATGTGAGGTTTCTCCCTACCTCTCCTGGCATACTTCAGGACTGACTTGACCCACCCTTTCTGCTGTGATGCCTGGCATGGCCTCCACCCACATTTGACTATGCTTCTCCCTCTTGCTCCCCCATCTGATCCCCTTCAGAGTACGTAATAAAGCCCCCCCACCCCCGTTAGAATACTCTGGATAATAAACTGGAAGGTGGATGTCTTGGTTCAGGGTGAATTCAGACACCACCTTGGGCAAGAACCTAGGATTCGTTCATGAGGACAACCTGTCCTTATGAAAGACTAAATAAGGCTCATTACACATCAGAACCTGGAGCTCAAAAATCCTCCGAGCAGATGTAATAGTAACCAAAAATAACGCTTTCCACGACAGAAAGTGTAGCTCGCATTCAGCGGTTGGCTCAAATGGGGGCAGCGTGAGCTTCTTAACATAAAGTGGAGATCCCGTGGTAGGATAGGGTCCCGAATGGGAGGCTTTAGATGCAATATGCCCTGCAAAAAGGTGTGGGACAAGTCTGACTGGGCAAGGGGTTTACCTTCCATAGGTGCGGGGTATGCAGAGATAGCAGAAAGGTGCACCTTAATGGAGGAGTAGCTCAGATTGGTCTGGAACAGAGAGAGGAGATACTCAGGCACGAAGTTCACTGGAGAGGAGAAAGGGTCGAGGCTCCAGGCAAGAGACCCAAAGACAAAACGTCTTCCACTTCATAGCCTGACCTGGCTGCTACTGCTCTCACAGCACTTTAACCCTTGCCGACTGAACATTGCTTAGTCACTCTATTTGACCTGAATGTATTGTCACTTGTAAATTTCAATGCTGCATTGTTCTTACTACCTCAGTCTTAGTCATGTTTTGCTGTTAATGCCTCATACATCTACATGTAAAGTACAGTTACGTAAGAACTTACCGTAACAGTAGATCTTCGAGAACAGCTCTTGCAGCAGGTAACACTATTAGGACTGAAGCCGGCAGGCGTCAGGACCCCACGGAATTCTTCTAACTAGCCATCTTCAGCGGGGACCGCCCCCGACGTCGGTCCTGCCTCCGACGTCAGGCGTAGTACATAAGGGGTGGTCCGCCAGATTCCCAGATCTCCTGCCGAGACTTCCGCCGCAGACGACATCAGAATGGAGACCGAGGATCCACCATCAGAAGACAAAAAGGGCGTAACCCTCTGCCAAAGGCTCGGAAAGCCATACCTCCTCAAGGGGAAGGTGGAAGGAGGTACCTGCTGCAAGAGCTGTTCTGAAGATCTACTGTTACGGTAAGTTCTTACGTAACTGTACTATCTTACTTGAGATACAGCTCTTGCAGAAATATTATAATAGGACTGATTTCAAACAATAAAGCTTGTAAGCATTCTGGGAGGAGGAAACTAGGAAAATCCATACCAAGTCCTGACTCTAGGACAGGAGACCCTGTAGCACGGCCAGGCCAAAACCGGCTCTTTGCCGTGGAGCAATGTCCTGGCTATAATGCCTGATAAAAGTATGCACAGACCTCCAAGTGGCTGCAGCACAAATGGCAGAGGAGGAGACGTTACGAAGTGCTGCAAAGAAGGTAGCCACCCCCCTAGTGGAATGGCCCCGGACTGTACCCGGGAGGGGTTTCTGCTTTGTATCATAGCAATATGATATACACTGGACAAGCCAGCGAGAAAGGGATTGCTTCGATACTGGTTGGCCCATCATCCTTTCAGCGAAGGAAACGAAGAGTTGCTCCGACTTGCAAAGCTGTTTAGTCCTGTTCAGGTAATATCTTAGACAGCGGTGAACATCCAGGGTGTGGAGCAGCGTTTCTCCTCTATTAGAATATTTAGGGAAATATACAGGCAGGTCAATGTCCTGATTGAGAGTGAGTGCAGAGACCACCTTAGGCAAGAACTTAGGATTTGTCCTCAGGGACACTCTGTCCTGGTGGAAAATCAAATAAGGTTCCCTACACGAGAGCGTGAAGCTCAGAAATTCTCCTTGCTGACGTAACAGCAACTAAAAATAACGTTTTCCCATGACGGAAATGCAGCTCGCAATCCTTGGCTGAGGTTCAAAAGGGGCGTGAGTTGTTCCAGGACAAAGAGTAAATCCCATGGAGGAACAGGGTCCTTAATGGGTGGCCTAAGGTGTAACACCCTCTCAGAAAGTCTCGAGGCGTCAAGTTGCGCCACTGTCGCTGTCCACTGGGAAGTGGTAAGCAGAAATAAGCAGAGGTGCACTTAATGGAGGAGTAGGCGGACCCGAATGGAAAAGGGAGAGCAGGTATTCTAACACCGCTTTCACCGGGCAACCTAGAGGGGAAAGGCCGCGTGCTTGCGACCACAAGCAAAAACGGCACCATTTCATGGCGTACGTCGCATGCGTTGCCGGCTTTCTGGCCGCGGAAAGAACTTCCGCCACCTCTTGCGAGACCCCGTGTCGCAAAATGGCTATGCCTCTAGGAGCCATGCATGCAGGTTCAGTGAACATCAGTCTGGGTGGACCAGTGAACCTTCCTCCTGAGACAAGAGTTGGGAGCTGAAGGGCAACAGGACCGGAGGTTCCTGGGACAGCTGCGTGAGCAAGGGGAACCAGATCTTCCTGGGCCAGAAAGGGGCTACCAGGATCAATGTTGCGTGCTCCCTGCACAGTTTGAGAACTCCTCTCTGGATCAACGGGAAGGGAGGGAAGGCATAGAGGAATCTGTTCGCCCAGGAGAGGGACAACGCGTCTCGCCAGAAAACACCAGGCCCTGGATCTAGCGAGCAGAAATTGGGCAGTTTTGCATTGGATGGGGAAGCGATTAAGTCCAGTTCTGGAGTGCCCCATTGAAGAAACAGATCCTCTGCAACCCCTTGAAGAAGTTCCCACTTGTGGACCCTGGCCTGGGAACGACTCAGGCCATCTGCGATTGTGTTGTCCACTCTGGGAACGTGAACTGCAATCAGGTTCGCGCCATGTTGGATTACCCAATCCCACACTCTCATCGCTTCCCTGCAAAGGGGGTAAGAGTGTGCACCTCCTTGTTTGTTGAGGTAATACATCACCGCCGTGTTGTCTGTTTGGATCATAAAATGTCGGTCGGGATCTCTGACTGGAAGGCCTGCAGGGCATAAAGGACCCCCTCATCTCCAAAATGTTGATGTGAAGATGAGCTTCTTGAGGGGTCCACGTTCCCTGGGACCTCACCCGTTCAGGTGTGCTCCCCATCCCAGCCCTGAGGCATCTGTGGAAAGGATCACCTCCGGGGACGGCGCTGAAAAATGGACACCCGCAAAGAGCGTTCCTGGGTCTAGCCACCACTGCCAGTCTCGAATCACGGCATTTGTGATTCTGACTGGATGCTGCATGTGGTCTTGCCTTGGTCCCACTGCACCTTGAGCATCCACTGAGTTACCGCATGGGAGCCTTGCCAAGGGACGGTCGAGATGGCGCAGCCATGTGTCGAGCAGACGAAGGACCAGCCTGGCAGGACAGTCTTCTTCACGAGAGATCCCTGATGAGGGATCTGATGCGTTCAGCTCTGTGGCGTCTGGAAGAGTGCTCTCCCTGAGCGGTGTCCAGAACTGCGCCTATGAACTGCAGCTTCTGCGACGGTGCAGAGAGACTTCGTAGTGATTATGATGCCCAGAGACCGAAACAGAGCCTGGGTGCTCTGGATAGCCATCAACAACGCTTCTCTGGAGGCGGCCATGAGAAGCCAATCGTCCAAGTACGGAAACACACAGTGGCCCTGTCTCCTTAGAGACGCTGCCACGACTGCCATGCATTTGGTAAAGACCCTGGGGGCCGATGACAGTCTGAACGGAAGAGCTCGGAACTGGAAGTGGTGGCCGAGGAACTCGAAGCGCAGGAACCTCCTGTGCGCTTGAGCTATGGGGATATGCAGGTATGCGTCCTGCATGTCCAGGGACACTAAGAAGGCATCCTTCAGAGTCACCATGCGAAATCGTTTGTAGGCGACCGACATATTGAGGTCGCTGAGGTCCAGGATTGGACGAAGGTCTCCTGTTTTCTTCGGAACCAGAAAGAAGTGGGAATAGTATCCGTACCCTCTCTGGTTCTCTGGGACATACTCTACCGCTCCCTTCTGCAGGAGCGCAAGTATTTCTTGCCTGATAAGCAATTTGTGCTGACCCGAGTAACAGGAGAGCAGAGGAGGCCTCGAGGGTGGTTTGTCTGCGAATTCTATAAAGTGGCCTCTTTCGACCAACTGAAGAACCCACCTGTCGGTGGTTATGGACTGCCATCCTGGCAGGTAATTCGCAATACTAGACCCGACCTTGATGTCCCGTTGATCCTGAGGGGCGGGGCAGAAGGAGTCAGGCTGTGGCGGCGGAGGGGCCCAGCAGGGCTGAGCCAGCTGAGTTGGACGCTGACTTGACCCGCTGGGCTGTCTTCCTAGGCTCTGCAGGAACTGGAGCCCCTCTGTTGTGGACGATCTTGGGACTGTTGTCTCCTGTGCCCATGCAGCAGCTTTGGTTCCTCTGACAAAGGGACTGAGCCTCGGTCAGTACATTGCCTGGACCGACCTCACGCCTTCCCGGCCTCATGGAGCTTGGTGAGAACCTTCTCAGAGGGTTCACAAAGAGAACCTCTCCTTGAAAGAGGCGTCCATGATGTTCTTCTGGAGCGTCCGGGGTAAGTCCGGAGACACGGAGCCATGAGTGTCTCCAGTGGCATACGCCTGAAGCTGCCGCTCTGGCCGAGGAGTCCGCAGAATCATACGCGGCTCGCAGCACCTGGGTTCCCACGTCCGAACCCGTATGGAGGAGTTGCAACATCTCCTCCTTCTGCTCACCTTCTGGCAATTTCTCTGCCAGATCCAGTCCCTGTTCCCACAAGGCATTTTGGAACTGCACCATGTGGGTCAAGTAGTTCAGGGATCTGATGGCGCAAGTAGCGGAAGCATACGTGCGCCTGCCCATAGCGTCCAGCTGTTTGGACTCCGGGTCCGGTGGCAGTGTGCTCAAATGTTGCGGTCTCTGGGACCAGGTCATGAGAGGCTGTTATGACCAGAGAGTCGGCCAGAGGATGTTGAGCCAAGTACTGGTCCTCCTTAGGAGCCTTGTACAGACGGTCAGCTTTCTTCGGCATCGCCGGGAGCGAGTGTGGACGCTTCCACGCAGCCTTGGTGACATCCACAGAAGTGTCCACCAAAGGTGGTACCACCACAGGCTTAGGATCCTTCTTCCGAAGATACCTAGCGAGGCGTAGTCTCTTGGGGTCTAATTCTTCCGCATCCCAGCCCATGTTCTCTTGGATGTGTCTCATGATCTCCGAGAACGATAGGTCATCCGGAAGAGATTTAGGAAGCTCACGTGGGTCCGGAGAGGGGATGTGGAGGGGAGAGGGGGATCTGGATCCTGCCAAGAACTCCGATCCCGTATCCTCTGTCGAAGGCGAACAACGGCATCTTCTGGGTCTCTTAGGACTGGGTGACCCTGAAGAGGATCTAGACGGAGGTCTCCTATCTGGTCTCCCCCTTGGAGGGTCCGTAGGCTCCTGGGGGAGAGGTACTCGGCCTGCTGCTCCGGATGGAGAAGGGGGTGCAGGAGCCGGAGGAGTCGCAGGTGGCGGAGGAGGAGGAGGAGGAGGAAGAGGAGGTGGTGTGGGAACCATATCCCTTTTAATGGTATCCCACCAGGAAGTAAAGAGCTCCTTAACCTCAGAAATGGAAAGGCCCGACAATGGACCGGGAGCCGGTGGCCGGTCGTCGGGTTCCGGTGTCGGCTCCTCAGGTTGTGGGGAGGGTTCCCTGGGGGGTACGACAGGACCGGGTTGGCTCGTCTGGTCCTCGGGCTGCATCAACTCCTCCTCCGTGATAGTCTCCTGACCGGCGTCGGTGGGGCGTGAGTCTCTTCTACACGCTACAGATCTCGGACGTCGGCCCCCCTGCCGATGACCGAGAGGGCGAAAGCCTGACCGCGACGGCGTCTGGCAGTCAACGGCTCCTGGGACCTGTGATGAGTGGCCGACGTTGGACGGGCCGATGTCGGGTCCGACGGCTTCTTAAGAGAGGTAAGCTCCTTGGTCTTCCACTGGGGAGGAGGAGGAGGCAAGGAGGCAGACCTGACGTCTGGTTCGGAATGGCGGGAACCTGACTTGTGGTGATGATGACGGTCCCCAGACCTAACCAGGGCTTTGGAAGAAGATGATGAAGAGGACCTGGAGGTCTTGGCCTGTGAGGAGGAAGAGGGGCCCGAAGGTTTCTTCACCGCAGTGGGGGGAGGCTGAGAGCGGGCCCGGGAGGGCGAACGGTCAGACCGGGACCCGGAACTACGGGAGTCAGAGGCCCTAGACGGGGACTTGGATGGAACCCTCTCCCTGTGCTTTCCAGAGTGTTATCGGGCCTTCTCTGCTGAATCCCCCTTGGAGGTGTCCATGGCCTTAATCTTCTCCTCGAGCAGGAACGCCTGCAGGGCCTTCTGGCGATGGATCCGGGTCCGGCTGTTGAACCCCTGGCAGAAAGTGCAGGACCGGGTGTTGTGGTCTGGGCCTGGGCCTAAGCACCAGACGAAGGCCGAATGTGGGTCCTTGAACGGGATCTGCTTCCCACAGGCGCACTTCGAGGGATGGCCTTCAACGGAGGTTGGAGAGGACATCAGACAGCAACTGAGCCGAAGAAATGAACATTTTCCCGAAGGAAGAACTTAACCGTGCGTCGCGCTCTAGAAACGATCCAAAGGGTAGAGACATGCAAGTCGACGGCGGGAAGAACAGAGTCTAGGCGGGACCGCCCCTTATGTACTACGCCTGACGCCGGAGGCGGGACCGATGTCGGGGGCGGTCCCCGCTGAAGATAGCTAGCTAGAAGAATTCCGTGGGGTCCTGACGCCTGCCGGCTTCAGTCCTAATGGTGTTACCTGCTGCAAGAGCTGTATCTTGAAGTAAGATCTTGGTTGAACATTGCTTAGTCACTTTATTTGACCTGACTGTAATTGTCACATGTTAAATTCTACTGCTGTATTGTTCTTACTAACTTCAGTTTTTGTCATTTTCTGCTGTTAATGCCTCAAATATCTATATGTAACCTGTATTTTGTTCCATAACGTTCTCCTGAAGTTTGTCTCTGTACTCTCCCAGATCATGCCTGAAAATAGTCATTTTTTGGCTAGTGCACCTACCCGGTAAACAAAAACTAAACAAATAAAAATAACGTAGGTGGCCCTGGTGGAGGGCTTCCTAGCTGCCACTAGGCCCTCTGCTACACCAGGCAAGACCCTGTACCTTGTAACTGCTAAGTTTGCAGGAGCCAAGCATGCAGATGCAGAGACTTGAGGTCCTGATGGACTAAGGTGCCCTGGTCCTGGGAGAACAAGTGGGAGCTCAGGGGCAGAGGGACTGCAGTTCTGTTGCTAGCTGCAGAAGCAGAGGGAACCAGATCTGCCGAGGCCAAAGGGGGCAATGAGGATCATTTCCACCCCCTCTGCTTGAAGCTTGAGCAGTACCCTCTGCAAAAGAGGGAGGGGAGGGAAGACGAAGAGAAACCTCCCTGTCCATCAGAAGGACAATGCGTCGTGCCAGAAAACTCCAGGCCCTGCATCTTGCGAGCAAAAATTGGGCAGTTTGGAGCTGGATGGGGACGTGAAGAAGTCCAACTCTGGTTGCCCCATCTGTCAAACAGCTGTTCTGCAACTTTATTTTATTATTTTATTTATTTAAATTTTGGTAACTGGATAGGCCCACTGAAACCTTGCGGTCCCTTTTTCAGGGGCGACCCAGGATTAAAAAGCAACTCCCACTCATGGGCTTTGGACTGAGACCTGCTTAGGCCGTCTGCCAAGACGTTTTGGACATCTGGAACATGCACAGCTGTGAGTTCTAGGCGGCGTTATACAGCCCAAAACCAGACCCTCATGGCCTCTGCAGAGGGGGTAGGAATGAGTCCCCCCCCTTGTTTAATAATGTAAAATACTATGGACATATTGTCCATCTGAATGAGGAGAGGGCCAGGAGGGAGGTCCATTTGAAATGCTTGCAGGTCATAAAGGATCGCCCGCATCTCCAGGACGTTGATGTGAAGGGACCGCTCCAGAGGAGACCAGGTCCCTTCAGTGTCTCTGTCAGCCATGTGGGCGCCCCAAGGTGTCTGTAGTCAGAATCCTCCTCTGAGGGTCCCGCCTGAAGGGAACTCCCTCGACAAGATTGTCGGAGTCCATCCACCAGAACAGAGTCTGGCAAACTGGGTCCAAGGCTATAACAGGGACATCAAGGTCATCGGACCGCTGGTCCCACTGCACCCTGAGTGTCCACTGGGGAACTGTGGAACCCTCATATGGAGGCGGGCCAGTGAGACAGTTGGAATGGCGGCTGCCATGTGGCAGAGTAACCTCAGGTAAGTTCGGGACGAAATGTGGTCAGGCAGACACACCATCCAAGCCTGATCCCGAAGGCGATCTGCCCTGTCTGAGGGGAGGAAGGAATTAGAGGCTCCGGCTGGGCCATGGGGATGACTTTAGCAGATTCAGGGTGATCCCCAACTCTCAGAAGTGTAAAGGTGTCTCAGAGAGTACAAAGCAGCTGATCTTCTGAGGGAGCTGTCAGAAGTCATTCGTCTAGTTAGTGAAAGACGTAATGGTCCGTCTCCTGAGGCCGCAGCCACCACCGCTAGGCACTTGGTGAAGACTCTTGGAGCAGAGGACAGGCCGAACGACAGAGCCTGAAATAGGTAATGACAGCCCTGGAAGAAGCACAGATGTACTTTCTGTGGGGCTGAAACACCAGGATATGCAGGTATGCGTCCTGCATATCCAGGGAGCATAGCCAGTCCCCCAATGCAGAAGGAGGGATTAGACCTGGAAGTGTGACCATCCACTTGTACTCTATGTATTTGTTCAGGTGACTGAGGTCCAAGAAGGGACGAAGGTCCCCGGTCTTTCAGGGGACAAGGAAAAAGTGGGAATAAAATCCCTTTCCTTTCTGGTCCAGTGGTACTGGCTCGATAGCCCACTTTTGAAGCAGAGTCTGAATTTCCTCCTTCGATGAGGGCGATGTGAGATGGAGGGTAATGGGAAGGCACTGGTGGATTTTCTGGTGACCTCTCCAGGAACTCCAGGGTATGTCCCCTCTCTATCAGCTGGAGGACCCAAAGGTCGGTTGTCATCTTGCTCCAACCCTCCGGATAAAGGGAGAAGTGACCCCCCCCCACCGCCTCCCTCAGGAATTCTGCTGGAGGAGGGGGGTCTGGCAAGGAGTCAGGCTGATGCTCCCGGGCCGGGGAGAGCGGCCTGGGATGACTTTGCAGCTCTAGAGGTGGAGCCCCCCAGTGTCTGGGAGGTGGCTTTGCGCTTGAAACTACCCCGTTGTTGGGGTTCGTTTCTAGACTGCTGGCTAGAGGGCTTACGAAAGGGTTGTTTCTTATAAAGCCATTGGTTCGACATATCTTTTGAACGGACCAAATGGCCTTCCCAGAGTCCTGAAGAGTAATCATTTTTTCTGCCTCATCCCCAAACAGGACCGACCATCTGAAGGGAAGATCCATAATGCCGGACTGCAGGTCCCGAGTAAAGCCAGGGACTCGGAGCCATGCATGGCATCTAAGGCAGATGCCCATGGTGGCTGCCCTGGAAGCTGCGTTTACCATGTCATACAAAGGTCCTTAGAACATGGGTGCCCACATCCAACCCAGACTTGAGCAGATCCAGGAGCTCAGTCTTTTGGGCAGAGTCTGGCAAAGCCTGAGCTAGCTCTAACCCCTTCTCCCACAGGGAATTTTGGTATTGCACCATGTGGGTGAGGAAGTTTAGGGATCTGATGGAGCAAGTAGAGGAAGACTAGACCTTCTTGCCCATTTGGTCAATGAGCTTGGATTCCTGGTCTGGAGGCTGGCTGCTTAAATGCTTGGGCTTCTTGGACCCATCGTGAGCTGCTGTTATGAATAATGAGTCCGCTACAGGATGCTCCCCAAGGATGGGCTCATCCCTAGGAGCCCTATAGAGCTGGTCTGATTTTTTTTTAAGAAACAGCTAAGATCGATGATGGGTGCTTCCACGTAAGCCTAGTAAGGTCCTGTGAGGTGTCGACCAGTGGAGGGACCACGAGAGGCTTAGGCTCTTAATGCCTCAGGTATTTAGCAAGCCTACACCTCTCGGGGATCTACTGTAGATCCTCAGTTTCCCAACCGTTAGTGGCCTGGCTATGCCTCACGATGTCCATGAAAGGTGGATCGTTAGGAGGCGATCGAGGGGTGTCCTTGTTGCCAGGAGAAGGAGGACGGCACTGGGTTTCATCTCATCCAAGGTCGAGGAGGATGAGATGCAGCTAGAGTCCACTGAGGTGGATGAAGAAGATGAGGAGCTAAGCCAACGTCTGCTATTGGACTGATGTCAGTGTTGGCCGGAGGACGCGTGTCTGCGCCTCTGCCCTCTGTGTATGGGTCTTCCCCTGCCCCTACCTTCCGAGCTCAGGAAAGGACTTCTCGGGTCCGGGGTCAGCTGCTTAGGCTCTGACTGCATATCTGGTTCAGGCTCTGGCTCCGGTTCTAAAATCACCAGTTCAGAGGGTTTAGATGGAAGAAGATCCCCTTTTATCTCATTTCACCAAAAGCAAAAAAGGTCCCAGACCTTGCTTAGGGGAATATGGGAACCTGAAGGGCCAGCTGGCCCCTGAGGCTGTGGATGAGCTGGCGTCGGAGGAGCTGGTTTCAGAAGGGCCAGTGTCAGATGCTCAGATGCCTCGTCAAGCTGAGGATTAGCTGGCGCCACGTCCTCCCGTGAGGGAGGAGAGGAGTCTACCAGCAACGTCGGATGATCTGGGGATGGTAGTGCTGTTTCAATTTCAATTTTATTTGTATACTGGAAAGTATGTGAGCAAAAATGCCCGTTTTCACAAACGTCCTGTGTTTGAAAATCACAGATAGTTACAGAGACAACTGAATACTTAAAAACACACAAACACAGTAAATAAAATACATTTACAGAGTTAGAGGTACAATGAACTAGCAAGTACAAATTATAAATATCATTTAGAGGAGTGGGCAATATAAAAGTCAAACAGATGTCAATCAGAGTACAGTGATTAATACATGACATACATCGCTGAAAGAGATTAACTGAGTAGACCAATTGGAAAGTGATGCATGGCCAGGGTGAGAGGATCAAAATACAGGATATTGGGGCAGGCTGTAGTACCAGGTTCAGTGATCATTTTAGTGCACAATGTGGGTAGAGAAGTGAAGGTCATGGGGGAGCGAGTGCCAGTGGGAATTAGTTGGTGGGCCGAGGGGAAGGCCCATCAGGTCAGCAGCAGTTGAGTGATATGAGCGGGAGATCCTTGACAGCAGAGTTGGAGTATATAGACCCATAGGTCTCAATTTCAGGGGGTAGTTTGTTGTAAACCTCTGTTCCCATGAAGGTAATAGAGTTCTGGGCCTGGTTGGTCATGCAGAACAGAGCATCAAAAACCAGACTGGAGGCACTCTTTGTCGGTTGCCCGGGAGCTGCAAATGGGAACAAGGATTTTACGCTAGGGGGAAGAATACTGAGGTGTACCTTGTGTAGGAAAGACAGCATCTTTAGATGGAATCTCCCATCTAGAGTGGGCCAGCTGAAGGAGGAATAGAGTGAGCAGGGGCGTGTTTTCCAGGGGAGACTAGTGATGAAACAAGCTATGCTGTTGTATATGGTTCTGTGTTTCAAGAAGAGAGAGGACAAGGAGGCGGGGGAGAGAAAACCAGTCCTGGGACAAGGAGAGGGAAAAGGCCCAGACTCGCTCCCGTTCATGGTCTCTGCACAAAAAAGAAGACCTCTTCGGTTTCCTCCTCCCACTGGCTGTTGTCGGGTTCAATGCTGCGTTAAAGGTACAATGACTAGCAAGTACAAATTATAAATATCATAGTTAGAGGAGTGAGCAATGTCAAAGAGTCAGGTTCGATGTCTGGGTGCCTGGCGTCTCTTTTGGAGGACGTGGCTGGCGATGGTCTGGGGTAGTGCCTGCTGCCAGCTTGGCCGGGGCCCACAGCCAGCGGGGAGCGAAGCGGCAGTGGCCTGGAGTCTTCAGAGGAGGATGCTTGCTCCTGACAATGGGGTACCTTGTCCGAAGACTTGGGGGCAGAGCCCGTCGGGGCCGGACGGACAGATCACGACCCACCGCCCAACTTAGAACCAGCCCCACCACTCGAGGAGGAGGCAGACACTTTATGTATGGCCTTCATCTGCAGGGGCTGGACTCTGACGAACTTCCCCCCATCGCCAGCACCAGGGCGGGAAGTTTAACAACCAGATGACTGTAAGGGCAGGCTGGGAGGAATGGTCTGACACCCCCCCTCCCCAATGGGAGGAGAAACCCTAAGAGGTCTTCTTTCCATGCTGAGACAGTGAACGGGAGCGAGTCCAGGCCTTCTTACTCTCCTTGTTCCGGGACTTGTGCTTCCCTGAGGCCTCCTTCTCCTTGTGGATCTTCGACGACGACATCATCGAGACTGAGGAAGAGAAAGAAGGGCTTTTCCCCAAAAGGTGTTTTTTGCATGGAAGAAAGCTGCTGTTCTAGGAGTGCCTTAAGGGCCTTCTGGCGGCGGATCCGCGTCCTTTGATTGAACAGCTGGCAATGCTCACAGGCCGAGGTGTCACGGTCGGGACATAGGAGGCAGGCCTTGTGGCTGTCTTTCAACGGGGGCCGTTTGCCGCACGCAAATCTGGATTTTCTTCGTTCAATGGATGAAACAGAAGAAGCCGGGGATGAAGACATGCAGAAATAAATCACTTTTTTGGAAAAAGTAAAGAAAAAAGCATAATAAAACATGATGGCGGTGGAACTGTAGCAGGGCGTCTAAAAAGCAATGCGAACATGTCAAAAAGGCAGAAAAGAACTGAGGTGAGGCTGGGGACAGACCTTTTACCACTGGCTGACGCTGTATGGGCTGGACATCGGGGTGATCCCGCTGAAGACTGCTAGCTAGAAGGTTTCCGTGGGTCCTGGCGCCTTAGTCCTTACGGTTACTCGAAGCAAAATCTCGAGGTTGAGCAGCACCTGGTCCCTGACTGTGATTGAGAATGGGCCTGTTTCTTTTTGTGCTTACAGGAGAGCTGTCCTCCCTCCGAAACACAGAACCACCCATTGTCAGAACCCTCCTCAGAGAAAGTGAACTGGACACGGCCCCGCTGCCGGAGAAGCAGGACTGAAGAGGCTCCCCACTGCCACCGTCAACATCCATGGTCTTCAACCACTGCTCGGTAGGGCTGTGAGAAACTCCCTTCCCCCCAAACTAACTGACGTAAAAATAAAAAATACTAGCTTTAAACACTAATATCGAATGAAGTGAATGCTGTTGCCATACAGATGTACAGTTCCGACTCCCAGTGGGCAAGCGCCATCATCACTGAAGTGCACTCCACAGTGGGGATTGAGGCGGGTTGAGGGCTGTTGCCGAGAAGCCATGCACCGCAAACTAGTCTCACGGTGCAGCGCATGCACTCAGCCTACCTCAGCACCATCCTTCTGACAAGTTCTGGCTCCCCGCAGGGTCCTAGAGCCTCCAGGTCAGAACCCACTGGCGTGAATCAATGGTGAAGATGGATCCTGGAAGATATAAGGTTACAGGTGAGTAAATACAGGTTACTCACCTGTAACAGGAGTTCTAGGAATGGTATATGTTGTTCATCCACACTCATTGGCAGTATCCTTGCCGCTTTAAATCTTGCCGGAAGGTCTTCAAGCTTGCTCCTCCAACCCACCCGGGTGGTATAACTCTCGGCTCCGCCCCATGACGCCAGATCTGGCCCGCTGGAAGCTCAGGTTGTGCGTCGGAGCCGGGAGGTCGGGTGGAGTCGTGTGGATGAACAACATATACCATTCCTAGAACTCCTGTTACAGGTGAGTAACCTGTATTTCTAGGGACATGGATATGTTGTTCATCCACACTCATTGGCAGACTCCTAGCAGTTCTCCGGGAGGAGGGGCAAGACGCACACCCCATATACTTACTTGGGAAAGAGAGACTGAGAACCGAGGCCCCAAAACCAGCATCCCGCGGATTCTCAAGGTCTGATGTGGTAGTGGGTAATGAAGGTGTTTGCTGACTTCCAGGTAGCAGCCCTGCAGATTTCCTGGATAGGGACGCCCTGGAAGCAGCCACCGTGCAGCAGTATGGCGGGTAGAATGAGCTCTTATCCTCTGGGAGGCTCCATGCCCGCTAACTTATAGCAGAGATCTATGCAGGAGGTTACCACCTGCTTATCGTCCCGCTTGGCTGCAGGTCTGCCAGATGCGGCTTCAGCGTAGGTGACAAACAGCTGGCGAACCTCTCCCCGAATTTCAGCCGTGCGCTCCTTATAATAAGCGAGCGCCCTTCTAGGATCCAGAGTATGGAGCCTATATTCGGCCTCCGAGGTGTGATTGGGGTAGAACACCGGCAGAGTCAACACCTGGTTAAGGTGAAACTCCGACACCACCTTCGGAAGGAATTTCGGTTGGGGGCGCAGGACAACCTTGTCCCTGTGGAAGACCAGGTAAGGAGACTCGATGGAAAGCGCCTGGAGCTCTCCCATCCTTCTGGCTGACGTGATAGCCACCAAGAAGGCGGTCTTCCACGACAGGTGAGAGAGAGCACCTGTGCATAGGTTCGAATGGCTTGCCCATGAGCTTTGCCAGTACCAGCAGTAGATCCCACGGAGGTGGGGTTCCGCACTGGAGGAAATGTGATCAAGGCCTTTGAAAAGCGCCAGACCACCTTCTCCCGCGCCACCGACTGCTTCCCGCCCGCCGCCTGCAAGCAGAGATGGCTGCCAGGTGCACCCTTAGGGTCACGACCTAAGCCCTTGACTAGAAAGGACCATAAATAGTCCAAGATGCTTGCCAAGGAACAGGAGGAAGGGTCCAAGCCCTGTTCCTGACACCAAATGGAAAACCTTTTCCATTTGAAGGCATAGCATTTTCTGGTCGACTCTACGGGACGCCTAACTACATTGAGGACCTCGTCGGAAAGACCCAAAGCCTGGAACTCTAGCCGCCAGGAACCAGGCCGTCAGGTGCAGGGATTGAAGGTCCGGATGGAACACCTCCCTGATTGACTGAGAGCAGGTCCGGGCGAGCTGGAAGCTGCCGCGAGTCCTGGAGCTGAGACTGAGGAGATCTGGTACCAGAACTGGCGAGGCCAGTCTGGGGCTATCAGAATCACCTGCGCCTTGTCCCTCCTCGCCTTGAGAAGCACCTTGTGGATCAAGGAAATGGGGAAAGGCGTAAAGAGGCCCGGGGTCCATTGCCTCGAGAAGGCATCCCCTGCAGCGAGCCCTGCTGAGGCGGGCATGGAACAGACTCAGCCGCGTTCTCCATGGAGGCAAACAGGTCCACCTGAGGGTGTGCCCAAAGGGAGAACAGATGCTGTACTACCTCCGGCAGGAGAGACCACTCGTGGGATGCAGCCCTATCCGGCTCAGGGCATCGGCCAGGGTGTTGGAGGCTCCTGCCACGTGAATGGCTAGGAGATCCGCCTCCAGGCTGCCATGCAGTGACCAAATGCGAGAGCTTCCTTGCATAGAAGCATGGGGCGCGTCCCGCCCTGGCGGTTTAGATAGTACATGGTCGTGGTATTGTCCGTCTGGACTCGGACCACTTGACCCGGAGGAACGAAGCAAAGGCGGTGAGAGCTAGGCGGACCGCCGGAGCTCCAGCAGGTTGATGTGGCATCGGGACTCCCGTGAGGGACCAGAGGCCATGAGCCCGTGTTCCCCAGATGGGCACCCCAACCCACCAGAGAGGCATCGGTCGACAGAGACCGTCGGCTAGGGCGAATGAACGGGATGCCCTCCTGCAAATGATCTGAACGGTCCACCACGGAGAGCATTCCACATCCCTGTGTCACCGACAAGCTGGTCAAGGGATCGCAGCGCCGTGACCACTGGCTGGCCAGTCCCTCACTGAAGGGACGCATGTTCCAGCCGGTCCAACGACCCACGCTGGTACAGGCCGCCATGAGACCCAGGAGGCGCAGGAAGTCCCGGCAGGCGCACTGCCCAACCAGAAATGATCGGGCAAGGAGGAAGAACCTCGGCCCTGTCCGCCGGGAGCCGCGGCTCTGGCTCGAAGAGAGTCGAGCTGCGCCCGATGAATAAAATCACCTGCTTCGCTCGAGTTCGACTTGGCCTCGTTGATAAGGAGGCCCAGTTGAGAGCAGACCTGGAGGGCCAGATCTCTGGACCACTCCGCCTCCTTCCTGGAGGGCTGCTATCAGCCAGTCGTCCAGGTAAGGTACACCGGACCCCTCGGCGCCAGAGAATGCTGTCACCACTGCCATGCATTTGGTGAAGACCCTGGGAGCTGGAGACAAGCCGAAGGCATGGCTTGGAATCAAGAGAGATCCTTCTGCTCGGAAGCGAAGGAATTCTGGTGAGACGACGGATAGGGACGTGAAAAAGCGCGTCCTGCAAGTCCAGAGACAGAACCACCGCCGCTCCAAGGATGGTATTATCTGAGCCAGAGTGACCATCCTGAAGGTTCGAGACCTTAGGAACTTGTTTAGGTCAGTAGAGTCGAGAATGGGGCGCCAGCCCCGTCTGCTTCGGAACCAGGAAGTACCTGGACACAAACCCTGGGTCTGAAAGAGGGTCCACCACCTCTTACCACCTCCTTCTGGAGGAGGAGAGTGATGTTGGCTCGCACGGCCGCCAGTGAGGCTGGGGATCCCAAGGCCCCCGAGCGGCGGCTCTGAAGGGTGGTGCCTGCTCGAATTCCAGAGGCAGGCCTCTTCCACCACCTCAAGACCCACCTGTCCGTGGTAACAGCGGACCAGGCGGAACGGAAGTGCCGGAGCCGTCCCCCCACGGGGGGACCCAGGGGTAAGGTGACGGGGATGGGGGCGACACCCCTCAGCCCGTCACTGGGCAGGCTTGGAGGAGGGACCTCCTGGGCCCTTTCCTCCCTGCCTCCTGTTAGAGGAAGCCGGCTTGGGTTTGGGATGCCAAGGCCGAGCCTGCTGGCCCTGACGTTGCTGGGCCGGGCGCCCCGGGGGCACAGAAGGACGAAAGGGCTTAGGCTGTGGTTTGCGGCCTTTGTCCTTCTGAGCGGAAGAGACCGAGTCCAAGGTAGCATTGGACTTCTCGATCCTCTGCAGGTGACCTTCCACCCCAGGGCCGAAGAGGTCAGTCCCCAAGAAGGGAACATCCGCCAACTTGTGCTGGGTATCCGAAGTGAAGGTGGATATCCTCAGCCAAGCCCGCCGACGCATAGCCACTGCGGCCGCCACCGATCTGGCACATGAGTCCCCTATATCCAAAGCAGTCTGGAGCTGCTGTTTGGCCACTGCCCTGCCTGGTCCGCACCTGCTTAACCGTGATCTGCAGATCGTGGGAAGATGAGAGGAAAACCTCATCCAGGGAGCCCAACAGGGCATGAGAAAATGTGCCATGAGGACGGCCGACTGGCCTGACGAAGGCCGAGGAGGAGGGCCTGGCGTAGACTTTTAGCCCGACATAGTCCAATTCTTGGACTCCTTGTCAGAGGTTTGTCCACATCCTGGCGTGCCCGGTACAGCGAAACGCTGTCGGTAACCAACCCTCCAGCAGAGGGGTGTTTAAAACCGGACAAGGAACCGTGGGACCGCGATACTTCCTGGGCCATCCTGGCCGAAGGCGCAGGGCAGGAAGCAGGGCGCTGCCAAAGTTCCAGTGCGGACCCACTATGGCCTCGGCCACGGAAAGGCCTCGTCGAGAATCCCCGGTCCAGAATCTCGTGAGGGATACCTGGCCCGCTTGGAAGCGGTTCGAGCTCCATCCGGTAGACTCCGAGATGAGCCGAAGCAGTCCTAGGAAGGACGACCGGGCTATAGGTCCATTGACTGACCTCCTGGAAGACTCCAGTCCAGTCGCTTGGAAGAAGGAGAATGGAATCTCGGACTCGGAAGAGTCCTCGAAGACTGCCTCTGGCCTGAGCCACCCTTCACCTGCCGAGGTCGGTCGGGAGTGAGGGTAACTGACAGCCGATGGGGTAAACCTTAGCCGACCGAGAATCCTTGGTCGGAGCCCCACAAGTGGTGCTGTGGAGGCGGAGGTTCCACCGAATCGGTGGAGCAGCTGGTTTGGCCGAACAACCGCCTGGGTATAGCTCCTCGGACAAGTCGAGGGGTTGTGTCGGCTGCTCGGTGACAGTAACGTAATGGTCAGGCGCGGGTCGGCTTATTCCGGCCAGGAGGAGCTGTTGCAACATAAGGTCTCGTACCGTCGGCGTAATTCACGAGCCTCCCTCATCCGAGGAGGGCGACGACCAGCCGCGACGCCGCTTACAGCAGGTGCCGAGACCGAGACCGCCTATGGACGGTGGGAACGGCTGACCGACAAGAGGTCCGGAGACCGAGACCGAGTCCCGGAATTTCCGGGTCGGTGCGGGAGGTGTCGGCCGGAACCGGCACTCCTTCGGCCGAAGGTCCATCCGAGGGCTCCGGAACCGGAGGCACAGGCGAGCCCACGGGATCCTCAACTCCTCCCGGGGAACCGGGAGGGGAATCTCGCTGCTAAAGCGACAGCCGTCAATGGGTCGAGAAAAATCTCGACTTCATCAGTGGGAGTCTCGGTCAACTGACCTGGCGGGGACACCGTGAGGCCAGTGGCCAAGCCGAGCGATCGGCTTGACCGACGGTCGGACGGCCGGGAGAGGGACCTTCCCGCTCCCAAGAGCGTCGACGGAGGGACTTACCCTTGTCCCTCTTTTTGGACCGAGAATAAGGTCCAGCAGACGCAGGCCCTTCTCCTTTAGTGGAGAGGGACAGACAAAGCTCCTTAAAGGAAGCCATGTAGGAAGAACCCAGAGAGAGCGGGATAAATGCCGCGGCCGAGGAAGATACGGCCCGCGCCGCCTCCTCTTCGAGGGCGACCATCCGCTCGAGCTGATCCGCCGAGCCCGCCGCCGCGGACACCGCCAACCGGGCCTCCCTTGACTTCACCGAGAGAACGCTTTCGGGACGGCCCAGTTGCAATCGGGCAGCACGGTCTTCGAGGACGAAGGCCGAGAAAGATGAGCACAGGTCGCAAGCCTGCGGGTCGTGCTCAAGGCCTAAGCAGTAGACACACGTGGAGTGTGGATCCGTCCGAGACATCTTCTGCCCGCATGGGCATCTCCGAAATCCGGGAGTCGATTGTCCATCGCAGCCGCGAGGGATCGAAGACTGAAGTCTTTTTGCAAATATTATTTTTAAATCCGCAAACGGAGAAATAGGAACCAGTCGCAGGCGCGGAAGCGTTAAGGGAGAACCTGAGCTTCCAAGCGGTAAGGAAGATCTGGCGTCATGGGGCGGAGCCGAGAGTTATACCACCCGGGTGGGTGGGAGGAGCAAGCTTGAAGACCTTCCGGCAAGATTTAAAGCGGCAAGGATACTGCCAATGAGTGTGGATGAACAACATATCCATGTCCCTAGAACCTACTCTTTTTTTTCCCCCATTTACTTGGTACGTCAGCGGCAAGGATACACAAGCATGCATGCAAATGTGCTAACACAAGGCTCCAGCTGACATCCCCCCAGCAGTGCCATCTGCAGCTTCATCTGTTGTCACACGGTGGCATCTGTTGCAAACCCTTCCTAGAGAAGGAAACCATCTGCTGGGACACTCTAGCCTCTTCCCACTGGCCGGCACCTAATGCCTGGGGCTCATTCCCAAACCTGGAGTCCTGACACTGTTAAAAGGAGCTCTACTGCTGTACAGACAGGCCAGCACGCTTATACACATTTCTGATGATTTTGCCAAATTTAAACCAAGTTCTACTTGAAATCAGAAACATAGAAGTTGATAGCAGATATGGACCACAAGGCCCATCCAGTCTGCCCGTTTTCTCTACCTTATGAATGTGCCAAAGGTCTTTACTCTGTCAATGGTCTAGCTATTCATACTCATCTGTATTGCTCCCTTATGCCTATCCCATGCCTGTTTGAAGCCCTGCACTGTTTTCATATCCACCACTTCCTGAGGTAGGCCGTTTCATGCATCTACCACCCTGTGAAAAAGAACTTCCTCACATTACCCCTTAATCGTCCTCCCTCTAATCTCATGCTGTGTCCTCTTGTCCTGCTATTTTTCTTACATTGAAACATATTAGACTCTTTCACCTTGTTAATGCCCTTAAGATGTTTGAAAGTTTCGATCATATCACCTCTCTCCCTCCTTTGCTCTAGGGTATACATATTGCGCTCCGTTAATCTGTCCTCATATGTTTTCTGATGCAGTCCCTGCACCATTTTGGTTGCCCTTCTCTGGGCTACCTCTATTTTGTTAATGTCCTTGTGAAGGTGTGGCCTCCAGTACTGCACATGCAGTACTCCAGATGGGGCTTAACCGGTGTCTTGTAAACAGAGATTATTACCTCCCTCTTCCGACTTGTGATACCCCTACTAATACACCCCAACATCCCTCTAGCCTTACCTACTGCTTCAGTAGTCTGCTTGGATGATTTCAGGTCATCTGTGATGATGATGCTCAAGTCTCTTTCTTCCCTTGTGATTGCCAGCAACTCCCCTCCTAACCTATAGGTGGCTTCAGGGTTTCTCTTCCGTATGTAAATGATCTTGGACATTGGGAAGAGGAACAGGGTGCAGGAACACACTATTTTCCAGCAAAACAGATATTCCAAGACTAGAGGGCATGGGATGAAGCTGGAGGGAGGGCAATAGAGGAAATGTGAGGAAGAATTTCTTTTACAGAAAGGGTGGTGGACAAGTGGAACACCCTGCCTGAGGAATTCATATGAGACTTGCGCCTCTGCCGCTTGAAAATAAAGGCAATTTCCAGTTAGCTAACTAACAGCCCAAGTGAGATGAAACGTCTTATTTACAATGGAATTCATACTTTTGCCAACTGATTTTAACTTGGCAGACCGAAGTAAGGGAGGCTAAGCGACTTGTTCAAGGTCACTTAGTAAGCCAGTGGCTGTAGGGGGAGTCAAACCTGGGCTGTTCTGAGTCAGATAGTTCTCAAGCCTGTACAGTACACTGCCTTCACCATTAAAAAGCTCACAGTGTCATAGTTAGCCTGGCAAAGTTCTGGTTACACTTAACTTTCTGTATATAGTAAAGTATAAAATAACACCATTCATTTTGTGCTGTTGCTGGATTTATGGTTTGAGGTCTAGCTTTAAATGATGTGCTTTGGTTCTGTGTGCCACTGCCCTGCTGCTCAAAAGGCCCGCTATATCTGAAGCTAAAAGGTCCGTCCTGTCAGAGGATAAGGGCTGCTGTCTTTTGGGTGGGTTGTCCAGAGGAGTTTCTATAAAGTTCAGCAAGTAACCCTCCCAGATGGTCTGCAGAACCCACTTAGCGGTAGACACAGATTTCCACTGGCTGTAAAACTGGGGCAGATGCCCTCTTACCAGAAAGGAGTGGTGTGACCAGGGCAGTTGAGGCACAGCCTGGACCAGAACTTCAGAGACTGGCACTAGGCACTTTTGGCGCCAGTGCCTTCTGGTGCGATTTCTTCTGCTGTTGAGGTAGGTGGCTGGGGTCTGACCTGGTGTCCCCTACCCCTGCCAGTAAAGAACTGTTAATTATGGCAGAAAACTCTACCTCACCCTCTCTGAGGATGCAATGGGGCGGGTCTAGCTGACAGACACACAAGTGCCTTACGGGGAGGAAAAGGGTGCAGGAAAAATTGCAGTTACGCAAGAACTTACCATAACAGTAGATTTTCGAGAGAGGTTCCTGCAGTAGGTCTTCACATATAGGACTGCATCCCCTGGCATCAGGTTCCAACGGCAAACTTGTAGATAGCAATCATCAGCGGGGACTGCCCCCGACATCAGGTGATGTGACATCAGCCCGACTATAAAAAGGGGCGGTCCTGCGCCCACTCTCCAGTTCTTTTCCACTGGAGACCTAGAGAAAGTTAAGCAGAAAAGGTAGGAGTGAAAAACTCCTAGGACCATGCTTCCTCTCTAGACCCAAGGGCTAGGCAGGATGAAAATGAAGGAAACATTCCAGGAGTAGGGGGAAGGTGGGTGGGAAACTAAACCTACTGCAGGATCCTCTCTCGAAGATCTACTGTTACTGTAAGTTCTTACGTAACTGCAATCTCTTACTTCGAGAGGGTTCCTGCAGTAGGTCTTCACATATAGGACTGAATACCAAGCAGTCCCAAAAGAAATAATATGGAGGTACATCCGGGAGGAGAAGTCGCCAACAGGAAATTATGACAGGAGGCCTTGTAAAACTGCAAGGCCAAAGCCAGTTCTGCGCCTAGAGGCAATGTCCAGACTGTAATGCTTAGTGAAGGTGTGAACAGACGACCACGTGGCCGCTGCACAGACTTCTGCAGTAGACACATTCCTGAAAAAGGCAGTAGAAGTTGCAATACTCCTAGTGGAGTGACCCTTAACTGCCCCCGGAAGGGACTTCGTGTGTTTTTGGTAAGTGAAGTGGATGCAGTTAGCCAACCATCTAGAAATGTTCTGTTTGGAAATAGCCTCGCCCTGGCATTGGGGTGCAAAGGCCACAAGGAGATGACTGGATTTATGAACCTCTTTAGTCCTGTTTGTGTAGTATCTCAGAATCCTGTACACATCCAGAGTGTGCAACAGGTATTCCCCCTATTAGAATGCTGGGGGATAGTAGACAGGCAGTTATAACACTCTGATTAAGAGTGGATTCTGAAACTACCTTGGGGAGGAAAGAAGGGTTAGCCCGAAGGGATAATCTGTCCCTATGAAAAATTAAATAGGGGTTCTTACAGACAAACGCTTGAAGTTCGGAAACCCTTCTGGCGGAAGTGACTGCGACGAGAAACAAAGTCTTTCAGGAAAGGAAGCGCACGTTGCAGATAGAAGCCGGTTCAAAAAGAGGAAAAGTCAGCTTTTCCAGCGTAAAATTCAGGTCCCAGAGGGACAGGGATTCCGGATCAGAGGTTTCAGGTGGAGGATGCCTTTTAGAAAAGTCTTGGCAACCTCCAGCTGAGCCAAGGGTTTGCCCTCCACCAGGAGGTGGAAGGCTGACACTGCAGAGAGACGAACCTTAATGTAAGAGTAACTAAGGCCAGTCTCTGATAAATGTGTGAGGTACTCCAACACCTGGGCTGCTGAGCATGAAAAGGGATCCCAGCGTCTTGCTGTGGCCAGATTGAGAATCTTTTCCACTTCATGGCATAAGTGGATCTGGTAGAAGGCTTTCTGGCTTCAACCAAGATACGTGCAACCTGTGAGGTGCACCATAGTGGGAAAAGGAAAATTACGTACCTACCGTAATTCTTGATCTTCTCTTGTATCTTCACCATTCATTACTTCCTGGGTGTAAGCGGAGCCTTTGCCACATCACGAGAGCCTTTTTTTTTTTTTTTTTAAAGGTTTGAACGGCCCGGCCTCGAGAGTGACGTCATGCGCCATGCGCGGTGGCCGCTAGTAGCTACGACTCCTCCTCCAACTCAGTTCTGTGAGCCGGAGGCAAAATGAAAGCAGAAAAATATAGATAGCGAGGCAAGATAGCCGAGGATAGCAAAAGCAAGGAAGAATGAACTGAAAAGGAATAAGCCGATGGAGGAAGGACAGAGGAGATAAGAACATCCTAGCCTAGAGTGCAGGGCCTCCTTACCTGGGCGACTCTAGGAGGAGAGATGAGTAAGGAAATGAGAAAATAGAAGAAGAAGAAGAAGAGAGAGAGATGGGATGTTGAAGGGACCAGAATGCCCAACGAGCATAGTTAGCTTGTAGCTGAAGCTCGACTAAAGGGAAGCAAGAATCCCGGAGATAGAGCTTGAAGAGAAGGTTCACCGAACCCGCTAGACAGACTCAGGAGGCATAGTCCTCATCTTCAACATGCCATTGTTCTTGACACCCACCTCGGGCTCCTGGCCGCGGAAGGCCTTTAACTGGAGGGCAGCCGAGGAGGGAAGAATAAAACCCCAGCAGCATGAGAGCGCTGCTCAGGGGTTTAGAAATGGAAAATGTAAGCCTTTCAGGCGTTCCAAGATAGAAACGGGACTCAGACTGACTGGCTAAGGCCGGCCAAGGCTTAGGCTGGCTAAGATTGGATATGGTCAGCAGAGCTCTACTGTAAAAATTGTCCAGGAGGACACTTAAAGGGAGAAACCACTTAGCAAACCAGCGAGAAGGATAGCCTACCTTCTCATTTGCCTTCTTGTTTGATTTCTCCTATCCCTTTTTTTTTTTTTTTTTACAGATAACTAACTAGATGCATGACCCAGATACCAAGATGCCTATAGCAGTCGGAGAGAGTTCCCTCAGCATTTTTTTTTTTTTTTTTTTAGAAGAGAAAGGAACAGACGTACTTTCCTCTGCTCTGCAAGGCAAGAATAGAGGGGGGGGGATTAGATTTCAGGGCAACTACCTGAACACGGGATTGCAGGATCAAAACTGAATAGCCTGAGCCAGGCCAAACAACCCCAGAGGTATCTTGCCATAAGAATAGCAAGAGATAGTTGTGCAGTCTGATCGCCAATGCAATCTGAGATGGCCCATGAATCTTAGAGTAAATAATTTTGTGATTTTAACCCCCAAGAAGATTTTTTTTTTTTTTTGGAAAATGAAGCAATTTTCCCTATATTTTATATAATGCAGAGAGAGGAAGGAGACGGGAGGTGGAGAAGCCACAGGAAGAGGCCACTGAGGGGATGGTGGGCGGGCGTAAGTAATGAATGGTGAAGATACAAGAGAAGATCAAGAATTACGGTAGGTACGTAATTTTCCTATCTTCCCTTGTCAATCTTCACCATTCATTACTCCTGAGTGAGTACAAGCTTCTCTTCCCCAGGAGGGGAAGAGGCCATACCCTGAGGGAACAAGACCCCAGCCTTCTGCTGGTGAGAAACAGAAGGAAGACCCTGCTTATTCAGAAAGCCTAAGTGGGAGAAGAGCTAGGAGGTGCCTCCCGAGGGACGAGGAGACGGAGGGAGCCCTGTAAAAGTCTCCTAGCTCTGGATGAGAAAAGACGGGTCCCGAGGCGGAGCGCATCACCCTACGCCGGGCCAGGGTGACAACCTGGAGGGCAAGCCATGCCGTCCGCCTGATGCAGATCGCTGTCCGCAAGCCTGGAAGCCACCTCATTGGCGTCATAAGATGCCCTGCTTGGTGTCTTGCCAGCTCCAGGCCTACAGCGGAGAGGCAACGCTTGTCTGGTTTGCTCCGTGTCAGGCATAGATGCCAGCAGCTGGGACATCATCGACCACAGATGCGGTTGTAGGCAGCGTGGTGAGCCTGATGTGATGCAATACATGCACTGCCGCGAAGAAGAGAACACTCTTCGCTAACGGTCGAACTGGAGAGAGTCCGATCGGTGGGCGGTCGTCGCCAGAACAGCGCCCAGAAGGAGTATCCAGGTATACCAAACCTGAGGACGGGTTGGGAAGGGAACCTAGAGACTCAGAGGGGGCACAATACCTACGCTGGCAGTCCGCCGGGGCTGGGGAAGAAACGGCAGGGAACTGCCAGGACCGGATAGACGCCTCCTGGAAGGGGATAGGCCAGGAAGGTACCACTAGATGCTGGGCACTGAATTCACCAAGGAATTCACGCGTCACCCGTTCGGTATTGTCTCTCCGAACGTAGGAAATCCGAAGATCCCTCACCATCCTCGAGAGGAAACGCTGATATTCTGTGAAATCAGCATCGGAGGACAGATGAGCAGGGGTTTCCTCTCCCTCAGAGGAGGGAGACGAGGATGATGGGGAACTGGAATGTCCAGAGGATTCCTGCGGCGGTGGGGAGAGTCGAAAGACCCGCTCATGCATGTAACTAACATATGAGGGGAAGGCCGCATCAGAACCCCTGAACTGCTCCCAGGATAACGGACCCGTAGGACCGACATGGCCTGGGAGCGGGGGTGGTGAAGGCAGAGAGATGGGAGAGGGGCACCTCCGAGGAGGCAACTGCTCTCTGCGAGGGCTCTGGAATCCGGGAAGGAGCTCTAGTAGGAGGGATCCCGGATATCAAACCAGGCCGCAGAACGGAACTCTGGGGAAGCGGAACCTGGAAGAGCCCTGGGGGAGAAACTCCCCTGTGACGACGCCGGGACTGCATGGATCCAGAAGGGCAGTCCACACACGCCGCCAGAGGACACCCTAGAACCCTGGGGGGAGGGGCGGGGCTCTGCGCTGCTCCTGGCCACCCCTGAGGTGGCCAAAGAAGACCGAGCAGCAGGACGCCTGCCCTCAACCCTCGGATTCAGAGGGCCTCCTCCCGACTGCAACGCTCCCTAACCCCAGAGGAGGTAACAGCACCCGGGGTAGCTGTCACCGGACCTCCAGAGAGGGCCTCCCCTCCGTCACCCCCGTCTGCCCCGGGATCTCGGCCACCCCAGCCGAGGAACCCTCAGGAGACGGCGGCAGGGGACAGAGGAGGGCCGCTGTCGTCGCCTGGTACCCTAGCCACCGAGGACCCAGATTCCAAGAATGGGATGCCAGGATGGGTCCACATCAGAGTCATCATCCTCCGAGGAGGACGAGACCAGCAGGACCTCGATGCTGGCCACCCCAGGGTCCCGAGGCCACGGGGCGCGAACGACCCGGTACCGGTGCGACACCGCCGCCCAGCACGCGGCAGCATGAAGGCCCAACCCACCCCAGCAGCTCCGGCAGACCGGCACCGCCCGGAGGAAGGCGCGGCGCCCGCCAGCGGCGTCCGGAAGGCCAGCGGCACATCCAGCAGCGCCGCCAAACTCGCCGGCACCGCGAAGCAGCGCCAAAGGCCCAAAGGCAGCCAGCTCGCGCCCCTGATCACAGCGCGCGCCGAGCGCCCGGGATCAAGCGGGCGCCAAGCGACGCCCTCCGATCCGGCTTTTGGCCGCGGGATCTAACAGCGCCCGAGGCAGCGGCCGCTTGATCACCGGCACCGACGGCGCGGGATCAAGCAGCGCCCGCGGGCGGCGTGGGAGTCACCGAGCGGGCCCAGCCAAGGAGCCTCGACGGGAGCCTGCACCTCGAGGTGACTGCCGGCGGTGTCAGCGCTGCAAGCCCGGAGGGCTCGGCGCTCCCAGCAACAGCGGAAGGCCTCCCCTCGGCAGAAGGAAGAGAGACCCCTCCTCCTCGGACCCGTATAGGCCAGGGGAGGGACCGGGGGAAAGGCCTAGGATCTCGCCCGAGATTCCCTTGACGCCCCGTCCCAAAGTCGAAGCAGAGGCCTTACCCGAGCTTGTCTGTAGCGAGACTTCGAGGGCCTGACGGTCCATCGAAACAAGCGTCGCATCGAATCCATATTATGGTTGGGTCCCAGGCAACGAAGACAGGCGTCATGCCGGTCCGAGAGGAGAATGCCGCACCGAGGAGCACCGACGCATAGGGGCACGCCCGCCTTAGAAGAACGCTTTACCCAGAACCGGACATAACGCGAAATAAACAAGATTAAACACAGTCGAAATACACCGCGCCGTACAAGGAAAGAAAAGGAACAGTCTTACCGTAGGGCGTCGAGTGTAGAAAAAGGAGTCGGATACGCACTTCGTTAGCTACCGCGAACAGGTGCTGCCTCGGCGGCGGGAGAAACAGAACTGAGTTGGAGGAGGTGGAGGTCGACTGCTTGGCCACCTCGCGCATGACGATGACGTCACTCTCGAGGCGGGGCCGTTAGGCAACTTTTTAAAAAAAAAAAAAAAAAAAGGCTCCCGTGACGGGTGCGCGCCTCCGGCTTACACCCAGGAAGTAATGAATGGTGAAGATTGACAAGGGAAGATCTGCTATGTCCACAGGTGCCACGTATGAAGATGGAGAGACTGAAGGCTCGGGTGCACCACAGTGCCCTGCTCCTGAGTCAGAAGCTCGTGGGACAACAGTAAAGGAACCGGAAGATCCAGTGCCAGTTGTTGCAAAAGAGGATACCAAATCTGGCATGGCCAAAGAGGAGCAATTAGAATCAAATGTGCTCCTTCCTCCTGAAGTTTCACCAGAACCTTCTGAATGAGAGGAAAGGGAGGAAAAGCGTAAAGAAACCTCCCTGTCCAAGACAGAGACAGTGCGTCTCGCCAAAAAGCACAATGCCCGGGAACGAGCGAGTAAAAGCTGGGTGGTTTTGCGTTGAATGGGGAGGCAAACAGATCTACTGTATCTCTGGACGACCCCATCGAAGAAAGAGGTCTTCGACCACCTCTAGCTTTAGCTCCCACTCATGAGCGGCTGAGACTGTCCGCCAGAATGTTGCATACGCCTGGCACGTTGACTGCTGTCAAGGAAAGGCTGTGCTGAATTGCCCAGTACCAGACCCTCATTGCTTCTCTGCAGAGAAAGTATGCATGAGTTCCTCCCTGTTTGCTGATGTACCAGACAGTGGACATGAAGTCCATCTGGACAAGAAGTGATCCCAGTACCAGAAGTGACTGGAATGGCTGGAGGGCGTACAGAACCGCTCTGGTCTCCAGAACGCTGATGTGGAGCAGAAGCTCCTGGTCGGACCAAGACCCGTGTCTTATGCGTCCCCAGATGGGCTCCCCAGCCTGAGTCTGAGGCACCCGTGGTTAAGATTTGGATTGGGACAGGGGAATGGAAGGGGGCTCCCCTTGAAAGACTGGAGAGATCTTGCCACCAGCGAAAATCACTCTGTAGGCGATCATGACTTTCTGGTTCATGTCGTCCATCTTCTGATCCCATTAGACTCGGAGAGACCATTGAGTGATCCTCATGTGAAGTCTGACCATGGGCACTGTGGAAATGGCTGCTGCCATCAGGCCCAAGAGTCAAAGCACGGTATGTGCTGGGATCCACCAAGCCTGTGCCATGAGAGTGGCTTGAGTAACTAGAGTCTCGGCTCAGTCCGATGGTAGAAAAGCCTTGCTCTCAACTGTATCTAGTACTGCTCCAATACACTGGAGCCGTTGAGATGGTACTAGCAGGGACTTGGGCAGACTGACCGTGACACCCAGAAGAGTAAACAAGCTCAGAGTGAAAGAGAGAGAGACTCTTTCAGGCTGTACAGAGAGGGTGCTGCAAGGAGCCTGTCATCCAGGTAAACGTAAATGTCCCGGCGGTGAAGAAAAGCCGCCACCTCCGCTAGACACTTGGTGAACACCAGAGGGGCTGAGTAAAGGCCAAAGGGGAGTGCTCAGAACTGAAAATGGTTCTCCAGAAAAGTAAAAAGGAGAAAGCGGTGGTGGGCCGGAAGGATAGGGATGTGCAGGTAGCCATCCTGCATATCCAGGGAGCACAGCCAAGAATTAATCTGGAGCAAGGGAAGAAGCCCCTGAAGGGTCAACATGCGAAATCTCTTGTACTAGACACAGAGGTTGAGCATGCTGAGGTCCAGGATCGGTCTCAGATCGCCCGTCTTTTTTGGAACTAGGAAGAAGTGGGAGTAGAATCCCCTTCCTACCTGGTTTTGAGGGACAGGTTCTATGGCCTCTTAACAGAAGGGCCTGGATTTCCTGGGAAACAATTGTGATCGGATACCTTGGGTAAAACAAATGTCCCGGAGGATGAGGGGCAGGAAACTCTGAGAACTCTATCGAGTGACCTTGCTGGATGAGCTGTAAAACCCAAGATTCTGCGGTGACAAACCTCCACCCCTCCAGGTGGAGGCCGAACCTCCCTCCCACCACTTCCTCCTTGGCTAGTGGAGGTGGGGAAAGGAGTCAGGACGCCGAGGGGAACTTTTGCCCTGAAGGCCAGCTTGGGGAACTTGGCCGGGGGGGGGGGCGGTTGGGCACCTGAACCAGGGGCTCGTTGTTTGCCCTGACATTTGCCCTGGTTTTTATTCCATCTCCTTTGTCGATGAAAAGGCTGCTTTTTCTGCCCCGTCCGGTACACAGAGCATACATCCCGAAGGGAGGGTCCGCTCTCCTGCAGCCCTGTAATAATATCTTTGGCGTTGCCGCCAAAGAGGACAGAACCCCTAAAAGGGGCGTCCAAAAGGGAGGACTGGACGTCTTGTACCAGACCTGCTATCCTGAGCCAAGAAAGGAGGAGGAGGCAGATCCCCGAGGCAGCCGCTCTAGCCACTGAGTCATACGTTGCACACAAAGCGTGATGGCAAGAGGACTTACTCATTCTGACCTTGTCCAGTAACGTTTTCAGGACAGTCTCATTCCGGACCTCCTGAAGGTCCCTTTCCAGCTCGGAGAGAGATGCCTTCTGGAAAGCAACCATGTGCGAGACATAGTTGAGGGACCGTATGGCACAAGAGGAAGAGGAATAAATCTTCCGTCCAAACTGATCCAACTGTCGAGAGTCCTTGTCAGGAGGAGAGGAGCTCAACCTTTGGATGAGTGGTGAGATGTTGAATCCCTTCCGGGGGATAGTAGGTGCAGTCTGCCTTTCTGGAGACCGCAGGGATAGGCGACAGCTGCTGCCATATCGCGGTTACCAGATCCTCGTGAGGGCCCATCCAAGGGGGGATGGAGAGGGGATCAGTGGTGGCTAGATCAAGGTGTTCTGCCAGTCTCTTATGCTGGGGATCCACCTCTTTAGAAGGCCAGCCTCCTGCTGCCTGAATTGTACGCAACAGGTCCCCAAAGGAAGCATCCTCCAGAGCAGATTTTGGGAACTCCTTGGGAGGTACCTCGACGGGGGACCAAGGGTTTGAAGGCTCGGAATCACAGTCCGTGTTGGAGGGTTCAGAACTGCTGGGGATAGAAGGGTCTACCCCAGACGCTCCTACATTTAGAGCACCCAATGCCCGACCGGAGGGAGGCGGTGGAGGGTGGGCCCTAGGCTGGGGAATGTCCCCGACAGACTGCCTAATCTCTGTGAGGAGTTGGGACCTAGCATCCTGCCAACAGGAAGGAGTCAACTCACGGTCTGGCACCAGAGGTAGAGGAGGCTGGAAACCAGGGTAGCTAGGGTACTGCTATGGAGGGTACTGAACCTGGCAATCCAGGAGAATAATAGGAGTACCCAGGATATCCCGGCGTCGGAGGCACGTAACCTGGTGTCGGGTACTAAGGAGCTGACGGTGGGCCGCCCGGTGGCAGAACATGGGGGTCTGGCCCCGGGAAACCGCCTGAAGGTTATGGACCTACCGGGGAAGGTGCCAAAAGGCCACTGGGTGGCACGGGATCCGGAAGGGTCCCCGAAGGTCCCAAGGGAGGAGGCTCCATGGACGGATCCCCAGCCGGTGACGGACTCTGGTCCGAAGGGGGCAAAGGACCTGGTAAAGGGGGTAGTTCCGAGAGGGACCTCAAAGAAAGGTCAAAAAGTGATCCTGACGGAAACGAATCACTCTGCAGCTCACGCTGTCCCATGTCGGGGGCCAAACTGGAGCCTGACGGGAGAGTGGAAGGGTCCGGGCGGGCGACGGAAGGTCTGCCGTCTGACTGATTGGACCTAATCGAGCTAAAGGAGGTCAGGAGACCACCACTAGGCTTATCGGTAGGGCCCATGTGCCCATCGACAGAGTCGAGGGGTGATTTATCGACCAAGCTGAGAGAAGACTGAACAGAGACCGAGAGAGAGGCAACCCTCGGCTGCCTGCTCACCTTGGCAGGAGGGAAGAAGGTGCCTGGCCCAAAAGGAGGCGGACGAAGTGCAAGTAGTACTCTCAGTTTTAAGACCTCCCGCTTGAGACAACGGACTCCTGTCCCGCGCTCTCCCTTACTCTTCTTTTTCCTGGCTGGCGACGACGACCTTCCCTCAACTCCTGGAGCCCTTTTCCATCACGCCAGTCGCCGGGTAAGGAGGTGGGCTTCCCCGAGGGTTCGCTTGCACTCCACCGGGCTGCCTGCTTGAAGGCCAGGCAAATAGTGCACTCTCCTCGAAGCTGCCGGCCTCAGGCACAAGACGCAGCAGGAATAGTCGTCCCCGTGCGGGATTTCGGCTCTGCACTTAAGAGCACTTCTTCTTTGGTCTAGACAACATCAAACGTCGAAAACAACTGAGAAAGATTATAGAGGCGAAGCAAAACTTCAACTGACGCGCGGGCGTTAGATCACTGTTCTAACTCGTGGCCGAACGAACTGAGGCGACATCAGGAAACAACTGTAGAGTGGGCGCGGGACCACCCCTTTTATAGCCAGACTGACGTCACGTCACCCGACGTCGGGGGCGGTTCCCACTGATGATCGCTATCTACAAGTTTGCCGTTGGAACCTGATGCCAGGGGGTGCAGTCCTATATGTGAAGACCTACTGCAGGAACACTCTCGAAGTAAGATCACTATTTTCCAGCGAAACAGATGTTCCAGGACTAGAGGGCATCGGATGAAGTTGGAGGAAGGGCGATACAGAGGAAATGTGAGGAAGAATTTCTTTCAAAGAAAGGGTGGTGGACAAGTGGAACACCCTGCCTGAGGAAGCAGTGGGGGCTGAAACAATCACAGGATTTAAGAATGCATGGGATAGACACAAGGGAATCCTGGAGGTCAGGGTAAGGGCCAACAGATGTCTAGAAAAACTTAGTGATCTTACGAGCTCAAATGGGCAGACTGGGTGGGCTATAGGCCCTTATCTGCCGACAGTATCTATGTATCTATGATGGCAGTACAGATCTTTTGAGAGGCCTCAAGGGATTGCTCCACTTGCCGACCAAACAATTAAGAGCCATCAACAGGAACATTCATGACCTGCTACTGGGCATCATTGGAAAAACCAGATGTTCAAAGCCAAGAATGTCTCCTAAAGCAGATACTAGCGGCAACAGCATGGGAAGCAGTATCATATGCATCCATGGCTGCCTTCAATTAGTGACTGTTAGACTCAATACCATGGGTAACAGTCTGCAGAATCATCTGCTTGGTGTCAGACTCCAGCAAGGTCTCAGCAAAAGCCTTGAGGGCATACTCATATTGAGAAAAATATTCTTGGTAGCCAGCTATACACATACCCGAGGTAGCCGCAGTAAATGCTCTCTTCCCCACGGTATCAACCTTATAAGATTCCTTGGGGTGAGCTGTAACCTCTTGAGGAAGGACTGCCTTATTGTTCTCAGCTAAAATGACAAGTTTTTCAGCAACAGGTTAAACAGCTAGACTAAGTCTTTCCTTAGGGGGCAATGTATTTTCAGTTTATCTAATCAGACAGATGGAATGGTAGCAGGCCTGGCCCACACTGACTCCTAAAGTGTTTTAATGACTGGAGGAATAGGAGGTGTGAGGCTAACTGGAATGTTAGGTACATGAAGCCACTCGTCACGTAACTGCAAACTTGGATCTAGGGCAGAGGACTTGAGTGCCAGGGCAGCATGTATGCTGCGAAGCAAAGTCTGAAAAGAAAGGTTCTGAGGAACCGGGGGAACTTCTGGAGTAGAAGAATCTAGGGTATTGAAGGATTCATTGTCACCGCCCTCAGAGATAATGAGGTTGGGGGTCGGACTTGTCCTCCTCAAACTCTTCTAAAGAAAGCAGGGCAGGAAGAGGAGTAGACCTTGAGTTACCTAACCTGATCCTCAGAGTCGGGTAAACAGGTGACAACAGCAGGCATCACGAGCACCAAGGGAGCTGGCACCGGGCCAGTTCTCAGAGGAGTCGGCATCGGCAGAAAGGGAACCAGCAATGGACCCGCACGCCCCCCCCCCCCTTCAAAGGTGTCAGAGTTGGCACCAAATCCAAAGGAAAGGGGTGCGGCACTGAGGAGATCCATGGCAGAGGGCACCCACCATCTTCCCGTATGGATGCCAGGTGAGAGGCCCAAGATAACCCTTCATACCTGGCAACTCAGGAAGGGGTTGGCAAAGGCCCGGGAAGGATAAAGAAACCAGATGCTCCAGGCTCTCCACCAGGGCTGCAAGAGTGCTCAGGAAACCTCTATCGGTGGGAGGACCTAGCAAAACCACCCAAGTGGCATCGACCAACCTCAGTGGCATGACACAGTTGGTGCTCTTGGGGGAGACCACCAGTAAAGGACAGCAGAACTATACATGTCTCACAGGGCAGCTCCAATCCTCACCAGTGGTGACGTCTGCCCGCACTGCAGAGAAACTGATTGGGCCCCCACCATCAGTCACAGCGTCAGCAGCAGCAGGCTCAGCTACAGGTTCCATCTCCTGACCAGAGCCGGCACCGTACGTCAAGCCGGTTATGTCACTAGTGCCGGCACTGCCTCTGGAACTGTCCCTGGCACCTCGGACCAACCCAACACCCCAGACAGCACCAGGACCAAAGCCACGCCAAGGGCAGCACCAAAAGTTGTCCTGAAACCAGGACCAAGGATGACACTAAGGGAGACACTGCCCCTGCTGAACGCTCACAGCTTGGCCCACAGTTGCCACAGTCATTGCTGCCCCTATCCCTGTGCCCAGTGTCGGTGTCCCTATCCTCCTCTAAGCCAAAAGGGAGCTCCAGGAAGGAGAAGATGACCACCTCAGAGTCGGGGCAGCTCCTGTACCGATCTTTCTTCCCACACCACGAACAGTGCAAGAAGGGGACCCAGCCTCTCGACCAGCAGTGCCCTGCTCATCGGTACCACAGGCGGCACCAGGAGCCGCAGCAGCACCAGGCCGCTACACCAAGGTTTCTACTGGTGTAGGCCGAGCGCACAAGCTTTGGCCTCACCACTGAAGACGTATACTCTCCAGGACAGGTGGACTGAGGGGAGTGCTCAGCTGACCCCTTGGAAAGACTTGACTGTTCACCAGACCCACACCGCCACTGGACCTCCAACATCTCGGTGAGGCAAGCATAGGAAGGATCCTGGTCTTCTTCCTCAGCACCAGAGGCAGAGGGAAGGGGCCCAGGGGAAAGGCCCAGAGTCCTGACCATGACATCAGGGGTGTGACACCTGCCTCTGAAAGTGTGTGGAAAATTACCCCACTTCAATGTGCAGAATTCTGAGATGCATTTGTACATGGAAGAGCTGGCGCTGCACCAGTCCACGTCGCGGTTGGGGCCCAAGGCAGGTGTGGCATTTCAGATACCGGTCCGACACTGTGAGGCCCGACTCCGCAGGAGCACCAACACATGGAGGGTCTGAAGCTTTTCTTCTTTTGCCCCATCAAACTCGGCACTGCAATGGACAAAATAACAGAATAAGATGGAAACTACTTTAACACCGAACTTTAAAAACTGAGCCAAAACAGCAAACAGAGTCGAACTCAGCAATAGAAAGAGTAAAGAAAAAGCAATGGCAAACCAAGGAAACTATTGCTGCCACAGTTTTCAGACTTCAGCTGCTCCCACAGAGGGCACTATCTATGGCTGGAAAACGGAACTGAGGAGGGGGACTGGCACGGGTTACTGCCTGGCTCACGTACGCAATTTCAATATGCTGGACTCGTGGGTGGTGCCACCAACCAATGTCTGTCCCCTCTTAGCTGCAAAAAGACTTTCCTCCTGTTGGGTCCTAGCAACTCCATCTAAGAACCGTTAGTGTGAATGAATGAGACTGATTCTTGGAAGATGAGGAAAGCTGAAAAAGAACCCAACTGCAGCAGTGCTGCTGGTCTCCCACAGGCCCCACACAGTCAACGTGGCAACCCCTACACCTGCATTCAGTCTCTGCGGGACTCTCAGGGACCCAGACAGCCCCAACATGGATGGCAACCCATGGAAAACGAAGGCTGGGGGATAAGTCCGGGAAAAAGCAGGTGATGGAGGTGGGGTGACCAAACTGATGGGGCAGGTTGGAGAAATGGGGAATAAATAATACATTTAAAAAAATATATATATTCTTTAACAAACAAGCAGTTCAGCAGGATAACACAAAATTTCATACTTACCCTCTCTATTTCATGGCATTTCTTAAGCGCATCACCATATCTGCCCATGGATTTATATGCTAATGCACACTCTGTCTGGAACCACATACACTGCATCTCATTCAAATTCTCCACTGCAGACGTTCCTTCCTGGGAGGGGAAAAAAAACTATATCATTTCAAGATCTGGGTGCATTTCAGGACATGGGCTGTCATGACAGACCACAGTGAAAATGTTTCTTTTTCCTGAACAAACTGAGTGACTGGCCTGAGCAACAGAAAGCACTGCACGTGAACAAAAAGTGGAATTACATTTCCTTACAGGTAATTCCTGTTGTGTGTAGGCTCCATCTATAGGCTGACAAATATTAAGGGCTGTCCACCCCTCTGGTTGAGATAGGTTGTAACAATCTCAGAGAAGCCTTAGGACATGCCCCTTTCAAGACTCTCAGTCTAATGTCCTGTAGTGAAACACTGTTGAGAAATAGGAACAACGGCAAACATTAGCCAACATATGACAACACGCATGCATGCGCACACACAAATAAAGGAAACAATATGCGATATAGGACAGAAGATAACATAGGGAATATACAGCACCGAAAACTGGGAGGTTCTGCCTGCATATGGATGGAGCCTACATACAACCAGAATGAATAAGGAAACATGATTTCCCTTTTTGAGTCAACTCCTACAGGTGGTCACTTGGTATGGGCCCTAATAAACAGTCCCTAAACTGAGATGCTCAGTGCTGTAGGACCAAGCTCAGCAGTTGCCTGCTGAGCGCAGCATCAGTGGAGCCCGAGAACAGCTAGATGGTAATGCCTGGGAATGCAGAAACCAAGGCCTAGTCAACCTTAGAATATCTCCAGAGACAATGAGACGCACTCAGTGTAGGGACTGCCAGAGCCGTAGAGGGATGAGCTCCAATCTCCGGAAGAGGAGCGAGAGCCCCCACGATATGTATGCTAGAGAGACGGAATATCACTGTCTGACTGGAGTTCATTTAGTTTTGGTGGCCCCATATTCCCAGTATAGGGAGAGGAGCTGGATAAGGCCCTTAGGGAAGCCAACATAAGGATGGCAAATAAGGGGGAGGTGCTGCCAGCTGGAGACTTCCATCTGCCAGATGTGGAATGGCACCTTCCAAATGCAGTTTCAGCAAAGAGCAGGGACATGCCTACACTCTAGATGCTGTGTAACAGCTTTGCAAAACACCAGTAACTGAAAAAAAGAAATCAACGTCATACTTCCTGTAATTTCCTTTTCCTTTAGTGCCAACATTATCAATGGGTAATCAACACAACTTGGAACAGCGCACTCCTACCAGGGGAATGGCACAGCCCAAGCTTTAGAATGTTGGGCACCTGAGGATTCCATGCACTACCACCAACTCCCCAGTTACTACTTACCTCGCAGTGCCATGAGAGCTACACATACATACAATTAAAAACAATCACATACTTGCAAATAAAATTCCGTCCTACACCTTCCTATCTGACATTTGGGGAAGGGATGTCTTTCATGGACCCAAAGGGAGACCTGAAGTATTCGGTTCTTCTTGTAGAGAAGACCATGGAGCTGCAGCATGCCTCGTAAGAATCACCAATCTGTGAACTGAAGCCAATACACAATGAAACATGTCCTGTCTCTCTAAACTGCGGTTGCAGATAAATGGCAAATGAGACTACAAATATACTTCTCAGAGTACAGTGCAGCCGAATAGAAAGAGGTCCAAGTAGGGGAATTTTTTTTTTTTTTTTTTTTTTATATACACATAAAATCGACCTCTCTCCTAGCATCAGGACAAGATTCTCCCTCAGGAGCCAAGCTCCTGGGCGGGTCTCTGACCGTGTTGGAGCTAACAGAAAAGAAAATTATGGTAAGTATGAAGTTAATTTCTTCTTTCTGTAGCACTCCACGTTGTCAACGGGTCATCAATACAACAGGGTTCTAAGAAGCAATACCCAGACAAACAACTAGGAGTGGGGAGAATATTATGCCATATGCTTCAGAATTATTTGCGAACTGCTGCCTGCAACACTCTGGACCAAAAGCTGTGTCTGCAGAACTCTAAACATCCAGTTTATAGTGTTTTGCGAATGTGGCCCGAGGACTACGTACTGTAGCTGCCTCGCATAGTTCTGAGACTGTGGCTTTGCCTCTCTCTGCCCAGGAAGTTGCCATCACCCTGGAGGAGTGCACCTTGATAAGAGCCAGAGGCCTCCTCTTTCTCGCCACACAGACCTCAGCAACACAGGCTCGTACCCACCATGCCAGGGTGGGCTTAGATGCCTTTTGTCCATCTGGCTACTCCGAACAGCACAAACAGACTTTGTGACTTACAAAAATCAGATGTACGTTTAAGGTAGATCCTAACTGCCCGCCTCAGGTCCAGTTTATCCAACTCCTTATCCTTGGGATGAGAACACTGCAGACAGAAGAAGGAAGGCAAAGTTGCTGGTTCACACGAAAAGTCAGGGGAATTTTATGGATGAAGTATGCAACCACCTTAAGCACCACTTTGTCCTTATGCATGACAAGGTAAGACTCCTTATGAGACGAGGTCTGGAGTTCGCCTACTCTCCCGGCTGAACACTAGGCCACCAAGAAACAGATTTTGTAGGGCAACACATCCAGTGGCACGAATGCCAGTGGCTTAAAGGGTTCAATGTAGACAGCATTAAGATCCCATGTGTGAACCGGGGATCAAAACAGTGGTCGGCTCCTGCCAACCACGCGCAAAAAACTAAATCTCTGTATTTGTTCCTAGGGAGAACCCCAGGGAAGCTCAGAGAGCAGAGACCTGACCTCTCAATGTGCTCAATGCCAACCCCTTATCCACGCCCTCCTGAAGGAAGTCCAGTATTTGAGGAATGAAGGCTTTAGAAAGTTTAAATCCTTTCCCGCTGGACCAAGTGGGAAAGGTTTACAGACTTGGGCGCAAGCACATGAGGCAGAGGTTTTTCTTGCCGCCATCAAGGTTTCAACTACCTCCGATGAAAAACTTAACTTTAGGAGCCTCCTCCTTTCAGGAGCCAGGCTGCAGGTTGTATTGCGCCTGGGTTCAGGTGGAGAATGGAGCCTTGCAAAAGGAGGTCCCTTTATACCAGAAGACAGAAACGTACTTGCTGGGCTAGATTCACCAGATCCGAGAACCATGGTCTTCTTGGCCACTCCAGGGCTATCAGAAGAAAGTTTCCACTTGAGTGTCTTATTTTTCTTAAGACTTTCTGAAGGAGAGACAGTAGAGGAAAGGTATATTCTCTGCAGAAGGACCACTCCTGAGTCAGAGTGTCCACTGCCTCCAGATACCAACACCGACTGAAGAACTGAGTCTGAGCACTGTGGCTTGAAGCAAACAGATCTATCTGCAGTTGTCCGAACCAATTGCTTAATACTGTGAACACTTCTGGGTTCAACTGCCACACTCCAGAGTGAACACTTTTGTGACTTAGCCAGTTCATTTCCCCCACCATGTACTGCAGCGAGAGAGAAGGTTCTCCTCTGCCCAGCTCAGGGGTACGGAGGCCTCTCAAAGCATTGCACTGCTTTTTGTGCCTCCTTGGTTATGTATGCCACTGTGAAGACACTGTCTGTTCGTATCTTTACTGCAGTGTTCCTTAGTCTGGACTGAAAATGAAGCAAAGCAAAGCCAAGCAAAATGCCCACATCTCCAGGACATTTATGTGGAGATGCTGTTCCAATAGAGACCAAATCCAGAGTCGGAAGTTAGACTAGGACTGCCCCCCCCCCCACCAGTGCAGACTTGCATCCATTGTGCGAATCACCTCCAGTGATAGTTCCAATGGAACCCCCTTGTTGAGATTCTGCACATTCATCCACCTACTCAGGGAGTGATGAAGCTGAGGGGTGAGGAGAATCCTGGCTTGATAGTCCTTCAATGACAGATCGCAGGCCATCAGCAGCTCCGTCTGAAGGGTCCGCATGTGGGAGCGGGCACAGGGAACCAAGTCTACTACTGCCGCCATGAGGACAAGAATCCACAGCAGACGGTGGGCCGATGCTGAGGACCGATTCCAGTGCCACCGTATCTCCAACAGCAACGTCACTTCCCGGGAGGGTGACAGAAACACCCTCCCTACTCTCATGTCAAAGACTGCCCCAAGTGCTCCAAGGACTGAGGTGGTTCCAAGGAGCTTTTCTCCCTGTTCACTATCAAGCCATGTGATTCCAGGACCTCCAGGGTCCAGGACACCGATTTCCTTGCAAGGGATAATGTCGGTGCCCGAATGAGCAGGTCGCCCAGAGAAAGGTAGATATGATGACCCTCCCATCGTAGCTGAGCCACCAGAACTATCAACACCTTCAAGAAAACTTGAGGGGCAGTTGCAAGCTCGAACGGAAGCGCCTTGTACTGGAAATGCTGGCCCAGTATCGAGAAAGTACAGTTACGCAAGAAATGGAAATTACATAAATACCGTAATTCTTCATCTTCTTGGATGAAGTCCCCACCACCCACACTAATGGGAGTTCGCCGGAGGCGCTAGGACCCAGCGGGAGCAAACTTTTTCAAGAGGGCAGGCGCCCGAGATGGAGCAGCGACCCTCCAAACGCCTCAGTAACTTTTTTCGAGGAGGTGCAGCGTAACTAACCTAGAAGGACTAACCTAAAAATCGGACACAAGATAGTCCGAATGATACGTGTAAGAAGGGTCAACAATAAAGTCTTCACAGATCAGCCATTGAGGGAGTGAAGACCAAAAACAGATAGTGAGCTCAGGGGATGGTGGGTGTGTGAATGAGTGGTGGAGACTTCATCCCGGAAGATCAAGAATTACGGTAGGTACATAAATACAGGTTACTCACCTGTAACAGGAGTTCTAGGAATGGTATAAGTTGTTCATCCACACTGTCTGGCAGGTTCCTTGCCGCTTTAAATCTTGCCGGAAGGTCTTCAAGCTGGCTCCTCCCACCCACCCGGGTGGTAAAACTCTCAGCTCTGCCCAATGACGCCAGATCTAGCCCGCTAGAAGCCAGGTTGTGCGTCGAAGCCGGGAAGGTCGTGTGGGTCGTGTGGATGAACAACATATACCATTCCTAGAACTCCTGTTACAGGTGAGTAACCTGTAATCTAGGGACGTGGATATGTTGTTCATCCACACTGTCTGGCAGACTCCTAGCAGTTCTCCGGGAGGAGGGAGGCAAGGCGCACACCCCTACTTAGGAAATAAAGACTGGAGAACAGAGGCCCCAAAACCATCACCCCGGCGTGACTCAAGGTCGATGTGGTAGTGGGTTATGAAGGTGTGTGCTGACTTCCAGGTAGCAGCCCTGCAGATTTCCTGGACAGGGAAGTCCCTGGAAGCAGCCACCAATGCAGCGGTATGGCAGGTAGAATGAGCTCTTATGCCTCTGGGAGGCTCCATGCCCGCCAACCTATAGCAGAGATCTATGCAGGAGGTGACCCACCTGCCTATAGTCCGCTTGGCTGCAGGTCTGCCAGGTGCGGCTTCAGCATAGGTGACAAACAGCTGGCAAACCTCTCCCCGAACTTCAGCCGTCCGCTCCTTGTAGTAAGCGAGCGCTCTTCTAGGGTCCAAAGTATGGAGCCTATATTTGGCCTCTGAGGTGTGATTGGGGTAGAACACCGGCAGAGTCAACACCTGGTTAAGGTGAAACTCCGACACCACCTTTGGAAGGAATTTCGGGTGGGGAAGGAGGACAACCTTGTCCCTGTGGAAGACCAGAGAAGGAGACTCGATGGAAAGCGCCTGAAGCTCTCCCATCCTTCTGGCTGACGTGATAGCCACCAAGAAGGCGGTCATCCACGACAGGTGAGAGATGTCACACCTGTACATCGGTTCGAATGGCTTGCCCATGAGCTTAGCCAATACCAGCAGTAGATCCCAAGGAGGGGGAGATTCTCGCACCGGAGGGGATATGTGATCAAGGCCTTTGAAAAAGCACCTGACCACCTTCTCCTGTGCCACCGACTGGTTCTTGGCCCGCGCCCGGTAGGCAGAGATGGCTGCTAGGTGCACCTTGAGGGTCGTCGACTGAAGCCCTTGCTGAGAACGGGACCACAGGTAGTCCAGAATGCTTGCCAAGGAACAGGAGGAAGGGTCCAGGCCCTTGCCCTGACACCAAATGGAGAATCTCTTCCATTTGAAGGCATAGCATTTTCTGGTCGACTCCTTACGGGACGCCTCAACAACGCTGAGGACCTCATCGAAAAGACCAAAGGCCTGGAACTCTAGCTGCTCAGGAACCAGGCCGTCAGGTGCAGGGACTGAAGGTTCGGATGGAATACCTTCCCCTGATTGACTGAGATCAGGTCCGGGTGGGCTGGAAGCCGCCTCGGGAGCCTGGAGCCGAGACTGAGGAGATGTGGATATCAGAACTGGCGGGGCCAGTCTGGGGCTACCAAAATCACCTGCGCCTTGTCCCTCTTTGCCTTGAGAAGCACCCTGTGGATCAAGGGAAATGGAGGGAAGGCGTAGAAGAGGCCTGGGGTCCACGGCATCGAGAAGGCATCCCCCTGCAGCGAGCCCTGCTGAGGGGGGCAGGCATGAAACAGTCTCAGCTTCGCATTCTTCCTGAAGGCAAACAAGTACACCTGAGGCATGCCCCAGTGGGAGAACAGATCTTGTACTACCTCCGGCACGAGAGACCACTCGTGGGACCCAGCCCCTATCCAGCTTAAGGCATCGGCCAGAATGTTGGAGGCTCCTGCCACATGGATGGCAAGGAGATCCGCCTCCGGGCTGCGCACGAGGGACCAAATGCAGAGAGCTTCCTTGCACAGAGGCATGGAGCGCGTCCCACCCTGGCGGTTTAGGTAGTACAAGGTCGTGGTATTGTCCGTCTGGACCTGGACCACTTGACCCCATAGAAACGGAGCGAAGTCAGTGAGGGCTAGACGAACTGCTCAAAGCTGCAGCAGGTTGATGTGGCATCGGGACTCCCGAGGGGACCAGAGGCTGTGTGCTCTGTGCTCCCCCAGATGGGCACCCCAACCCATCAGAGAGTCATCGGTCGATAGAGAGACTGTCGGCTCGGGGCGGACAAACGGGATGCCCTCCTGCAGATGTGCTGGAATGGTTCCCCCACTGGAGAGCATTCCACATCCCCTGGGTCACTGTCACTAGCTGATCCAAAGGATTGGAGTGCTGTGACCATTAGCTGGCCAGCCTCCCCACTGTAGGGGACGCATGTACCAACGGACCCAACGGACCATGCTGGTGCAGGCCGCCATGAGGCGCAGGAAGTCCTGGGCAGGGTGCAATTGCCCAACCTGAAATGATTGGGCAAAGGAGGAAAGAACCTCAGCCCTGTCCACCGGGAGCCGTGCTCTGGCTCGTGGAGAGTCGAGCTCTGCCCCGATGAACTGTATCACCTGCTTTGACACAAGTTCCGACTTGGCCTCATTGATAAGGAGGCCAACCTGAGGGCAAACCTAGAGGGCCAGATCCCTGGACTGCTCCACCTCCATTCTGGAGGAGGCTGCAATCAGCCAGTCGTCCAGGTAGGGGTACACCCAGACCCTTCGGCGCCACAGGAATGCTGTCACCATTGCCATGCATTTGGTGAAGACCCTGGAAGCTAGGGAAAGGCCGAAGGGCAAGGCCCGGAACTCATAGAGGGATCCCTCTGCCCTGAAGCGGAGGAATCTCTGGTGGGACGGACAGATTGGCATGTGAAAGAACGCGTCCTGGAGGTCCAGAGAACAGAACCACACGCCTCGTTACAAGGATGGAATGATCTCAGCCAGAGTGACCATCCTGAAGGTTCGAGACCTTAGGAACCTGTTCAGGTTGTGCAGGTCTAGAATGGGGCGCCAGCCCCCCATCCGTTTCAGGACCAGGAAGTACCTGGACACAAACCCTGGGTCTGGTGGAGGATCCGCCACCTTCCCGATCACCTCTTTTTCGAGAAGCATGGCGATGTCGGCTCGGCGAGCTGACAGGCTGCGGACCCCATAGCCCCCCGAAGGGCGACAGCTCGGAAGGGTGGGGCCTGCTCAAACTCCAGAGGCAGGCCCTTTCCTACCACCTCCAACACCCAGCAGTCCGTGGTGATAGCGGACCAGGCGAAAAGGGAGGAGGAGCGGCCCTCAGGGGACCCAGGGGAGTGACAAGGCTGGGGGCGACACCCTCAACCCGCCACTGGGCAGGCTTGGAGGAGGGTCTGGCCGAGGGACCTCCTGGGCCTTTTCCTCCCTGCTTCCTATTAGAGGAAGCCGCAGGCTTGGCTTAGGGATGCCAAGCACGAGCCTGCTGGCCCTGATGCTGGTGCTGCTGGGCCGGACATGCCGCAGGCGCAGAAGGGCCAAAGGACTTATGTTGCTGACGACGGCCCTTGTCCTTCTGGGCGGAGGTGACAGAGTCCAGGGTAGCGTTGGACTTTTCGATCTGCTGGAGGTGGCCTTCCACTCCAGGGCTGAACAGGTCAGTCCCCAAGAAGGGGACGTCCGCCAATTTATGCTGGGTATCCGACGTGAAGGTGGATATCCTCAGCCATGCCCTGCGGCGCATGGCCACTGCGGCCGCTACTGATTGGGCACAGGAGTCTCCAATGTCTAGAGCCGCCTGGAGCTGCTGTTTCGCCACCACCCTTCCCTGATCCCGCACCTGCTTGACTGCGGTCTGCAGGTCAGCCGGGAGAGGAGGAATCACCTCATCCAGGGAGCCCATGAGGGCGTGGGAGAAGTTTGCCATCAGCACGGCCGAGCTGGCCTGGCAGAAGCCTAGGGAGGACGCAGCGTACACCTTGCGCCCAGCATAGTTCAGCTTTTTGGACTCCTTGTCGGGGGGCTTATCCACATCCCTAGCGTTCCCGGAACGCCGGAAAATGCCATCGGTGACCAACCCCTCTGCGGAGGGGTGCTCCGAAAAACCGGACAAAGAGCCAGTAGAGACCGCATACTTCCTGGCCATCCTGGCCGAAGGCGCAGGGCAGGTAGCCAGCCGCTGCCAAAGCTCCAAGGCTGGGCCAACAATGGCTTCAGCCACCGGAAAAGTCTCCGTGGGCGAATCCCCTCGGTCCAGTATCTCTGTCAGGGGATACTTGGCCCGCTTGGATACAGGCTTGGGCTGCATCCCGGTGGACGAAGCAGACCCATGAACGATGATGGGCTCGCGTCCATCGACTGCCTCCCGGAGGACTCCAGGTCAAGGGGCCTGGAAAACAGGGAGTCGTCGTCGTTAGACTCCGAGGAGTCTTCGAAGAGCCGCCTGGGGCCTGAGCCACCCTCCACCTGCCGAGGACGGTCGGGAGTTAGGATGACCCACAACCAGTGTTGCAGACCCTGACCCGACCGAGAGTCCTTGGTCAGCACTCCCTTGGCCGAACAACCGGCTCAGGCTTGGGCACCTGGACAACCGCGAGGGATTGTTTCGGCCTTTCGGGTGACAGCCACTTGATGGCCGGGGAAGGCGTTGGCTTGTTCACGGACAAAAGGAGCTGCTGCCACATTAAGTACTCGTAGCATCGACGCAATTTGTGCCAAAGCCTCTCCTCTTCCGAGGACGAGCGGCGCCACCGCTTTTCTCGGTGCCGAGACCGCCGATGTCGGCAGGATCGGCTGGACCAAGATGAGGTCAGAGACCGAGACCCTCGGTGTTTCCAAGGGCGGGTCTGGAGGGAGCGGGCATAAACCGCCTTCCTCGCTCGGGGCCTGGACCGGACCCGGCACAGGCAAGTCCTCGTTTCCACCAGGGAACCGTGAAGAAGGGTTGTCTGCTTCATCAGTCGACAGTCTGTCCGACGGGTCAAGAAAAATCTTGACCGCATCAACGGGTGTGTCAGCTAGCTAACCTGATGGGGACACCATGAAGCCAGCGGCCTTAGCCGCAACATTGACTGAAGTCAAGTGTCGACTGTCCGGGGAAGGGGACCTCTCCCGCTCCCGCGAACGTCGACGGTGGGACTTACCCTTCCAGTCCTTTTTTTTCTATCGAGAAGAGTGTCCCGAAGGCCCCTCTCCCTTCGTGGAAAGGGATTGGCAAAGCTCCTTAAAAGAAGCTGTGTAGGAGGATCCCAGAGAGAGCGGAATAAATGCCGTGACCGAGGAAGATGAGGATGCAGTCTGGGCCGCCTCCTCCTCGAGGGTGATCATCTGCTAGAGTTGCTCAGCCGAGCCAGCCGCATCGGACACCGCCCCAACAGGCCTCCTTGGACTTCACAGGCGGGTAGCGTCACGCCCAAGCTGTAACCAGGCAGCTGCGTCTTCCAGGACGCTGAGTCAAAATGATCGATATACTGCAGGGGCCTGCGGGTCGTGATCAAGGCCGGGCAGATGCACGTGGAGTGCAGGTCCGTCCTGGACATCATCTGCCCGCACGGGCACCGCTGAAATCCGGGAGTCGATCTGTCCATCGCAGCCTCCAGGGAGTAATTAGACCGAAGTCTTGAGAACTTTAGAAATATTTTCGGGCGAACCGAAGAATTAGGATCCAGTCTATATGCAGAGAGTTAAGGAGGGAACCTGAGCTTCCAAGCGGTAAGGAAGATCTGGCGTCATGGGGCGGAGCCGAGAGTTTTACCACCCGGGTGGGTGGGAGGAGCCAGCTTGCAGACCTTCTGGCAAGATTAAAAGAGGCAAGGAACCTGCCAGACAGTGTGGATGAACAACATATCCATGTCCCTAGAAACGAAAATTACGTACCTACCACAATTCTTGATTTTCTTGGACAAGTCTTCACCATTCACTCATACTGCTGGGTACTACGCCGGAAGTACTAGAACCCAGCAGGAGCCAATAATCTTCAGGAGGGTCGGTGCCAAAGTAGGACCGTGCAAGCGCAGCACCACGAGGTTGGCTCATGCTTGTGTAGGCTATCATGGCATCAATCCTCCAACCGCCTCAGTACCTTTTTGACCGAGGAGGTGCAGCGTAAACTAACTTAGTAAACACACAACCTAATCTGGGAAAAAGATAGCCCAGTTGACCCACATATGAAGAGTCTAGAAACAAAGTCTTCACAGCCCAACACACGAGGAAGTGAAGACCAGAAAGAGGACAAGTGAGCTCGGGGATGGTGGGTGGGCATATGAATGAGTGGTGAAGACCTGTCTAAGAAGATCTAGAATTACGGCAGGTACGCAATTTTCATATCTTCCAGAACTTAAAGTCTTCATCATTCATTCATACTGCTGGGTGAGTACCAAGCTAAAAAAACAATCCCCCAAACCGGGCAGCAGGAGACAGAGCTCACTCATGACAGAAGTCCATTAAGGATTGTCTTGCCAAAGGAAGTATGCTATCTGGCATGAACATCTAGAGCATAGTACTTCACGAAGGCATGTACTGAGCTCCAAATAGCCGCTTTGCAAATTTCTGTAATGGAAAGAGACCTGATCTCTGACAGGGATGCCACCACTTCTCTGGTAGAGTGGGCATACATGCAGCCTTACAACTTGACCTGCGCCATCGAGTAGCAATGGCGAAGGCATGCCACTACCCAAGCAGAAATGCATCTAATGGCCACTGGCTGACCCAGCCGGGCCATGCTGAACGATACAAAGAGTTGCTTGGTTTTACGGAACTCCCCTGTTCTATCGTTGTAGACTCCTAGAGCCTTCTTGACATCCAGAGACTGAAGGGTGCATTCCCCTTCATTTTGGAAGTTAGTAAAATAAGTGGGGAGAACCAATGGCTGATTTAGGTGAAATTCTGAAACGACTTTGGGAACTTAAGGCGAGTATGAAGTACCACCTTATCCTTGTGAAAAGACAGTATACGGAGGGGGTCTGTGATTCAGGCATGTACAGTATTTCAGAGACGCTGTGAGCGAAGTGATGGCCACCAGGAAGGTGGTCTTCCAGGTTAGAAACAAAGTCACAGGTCGCTAGAGGCTCAAAATGTTGAGTGAGCATGTCTAGCAAGAGGTTAATATCCCATGCAGCTACCCGTTTCCTGACTGGGGGTCTAGTGTGCAGGATGCCCTTGAGGAACCTCTTGACTAGCAGCAATTGAGCCAGCATCATGTTCTGCACTGGCTCATGATACACCGAAATAGCATAGAGGTGTACCTTCACTGTCGAGTATTACAGTCTGCATTTGAAAGGTCCAGGAGGTACTCCAATACCTTATACAGTAGGCAAAGGAATGGGTCCAGGTAGGACTTTGCACACCAAATCAAGGAGCACTTCCATTTAGCCATGTAAGTCTTCCTAGTGGAAGGCTTACATGTTCTCAATAGGATCTCAGAGATTCTCTGAGAAACTTTGAATCGACTCACTTCCATCTTCTCAGGAGCCAGGCATGGAGATGAAGGGAGCACAGGCTGAGATGGACCAGAGGTCCCTGTGTCAGGAGGTCCGTTCGCAGAGGAAGCTGCCTCAGGGGGACTTCCGACAACCTGTTGATCAGTGGGAACTATATCTGTCATAGCCAGAATGGAGCAATTAAAATCATTCTGCCCCCTTGTGCCTCCAATCTGAGCAGCACCCTCAGAATTAAAAGAGGAGGAGGAAATGCATACAGAAAGCATCTTGTCCACCTCAGTCTGGATTTCTGGAGCAGAACAGAGGCAGTTTTGTGTTGAGTGGTGACGCAAAAAGGGCCAGGTCTGGGCTGCCCCACTCATCGAATAGCAATTGCACGATGTCTGCTGCGAGCAACCATCCGTGTGGATACACCTCCGTCTTGCCGAGGCAATCCACCAGGTCGTTCTGAGTTTATAGCAGGCAGACTGCCTGAATGAGAGCATCATGCTCGAGGCACCACTCCCACACCCTCATGACCTCCCTGCACAGAGGGTAGGCATGCACTCCACCTTACTTGTTGATGTAGTACATCACCGCCTTGTTGTCCGTCTGAAGAATTACCTTGTGGCACACAGCATTCCTCAAGGCTCGGAGAGTGTAGAGAACAGCTCATCTCCAGAACATTTACGTGTAGATGAGATGACTCCTGGCTCCACACCCCGAGTGTGGAGAGCTTGACAGTGAACTCCCCAACCGATCAGGGATGCATCCGTGGTGATGGTGATCTGAGGCTCCATTTTAAGAAAATTACCTTGCAGCAGACAACACCCTTCAAGGCTAGGACAGTGTAGAGAACAACTCTCATCTCCAAAACATTTATGTACACAAGACTTCTCCTGGCTCAACCACAAGGGTGGAGATCTTGAGATAGTGGGCTCCCCAACCGATCAGGGATGCATACATGGTCATGGTGATCTGAGACTCTGGTGGGGCAAAGGAAAGAACCTGAAGAAGCTTGTCTTCCCGAGTCCACCATGCAAGTGATCTCGTCAGAGGATCTGTCACCTTTATATGGTAAGACTGTGGATGTGTGGTTGGCGACCACTGTGTGCTGAGCATCCATAGGGTGGTCCTCATGTGTAGACAGGCTAGAGGCACCATGAACATGGACGAGGCCATGAGGCTCAACATCCGCTGCATGTAGAGAGCTCAAACCGAGGTGTTCTCTCTCTGATGTACTGCGTCATCTGGAGAATGTCATTCCTCCTGTTCTCCGGAAGGAAGCCCTCGCCCTGAAGATACGCAGGAGGGCTCCTATGAAGAGGAGCTGCTGAGCAGGTTGAAGTTGGGATTTTTCCAGATTCAGTAGAACCCCCATGAAGGTAAGGAACAGAGAAGCCGTGGAGATTGCTTCCTGTGTCTCCTGACTGGATGAACTTGCTAGAAGCCAATCGTCCAGGTAGGGGAAGACTTGGGGCACTGAGCTTTCAGAGGTGTGCCACGAGAACTGCAAAACACTTTGTATAGACTCAAGGAGCTGAGGAGAGCCCAAAGGGCAAGACTCCTAACTGGTAGTGTTGACCCAAGGCCACAAAGCGGAGATACCTGTGGTGACTTGGGTGTATCGGGACATGCTGGTAGCCATCCTACATATCCAGGGATGCCAGCCAGTCGTACTGATGAAGGAGTGGAAGCAAGGTTCCCAGGAAGATCATGTTGAACTTCTCCCGAAACAGATGCTTGTTTAACTTTCTGAGATTGAGAATTGGGCACATCTCGCCTATCTTCTTTGGAACCAGAAAGTAATGGGAGTGGAAACCCTTGTTCCTTTCTGCCCGGGGAACAGCTTCTACTGCTCTGTTTTTGAGAAAGCCCTGTATCTCGGAAATGAGAAGGTCTGACTGAGTGGTGGACAGACTGTGTTGCCACTTGGGTGGAAGATAATGGGGGATTCTCTGTGAAATTGAGAGATTAACCCTCTCGAATAATCCTGAGGACCCATTTCTCCATGATAATGAACCTCCACTGGTTGTAAAACGGAGTCACACGACCTCCCACTGCCATGGAGGTGTCCACCTTGGGCAGTTGAGGTGAGATCGGGGCCAGATTTTCAGAGGGTGGCACGGGGCATTTTCAGGCCCTGTGCCTTTTGCTGCATTTTCTTTTGAGGAGTCTGGTTTCTGTTAAAGGCTCCTTGGCCTTTACCTCAGAAGGACTGCCTGTTACGAAACTCTCGACGATTCCCACCCCTTTGAGGAGTGAAAGGAGCCGCCTGTCTGTTTTAATGGCAGTCCTGGTTTTCTGGGAGGCCTCTAGCACTTGCTCAACTTGAGGGCAAAACAGACAAGCACCATCAAAGCGGACATTCATAACATGCTGTTGAGCACAAGGGGAAAAACCTGATGTTCTGAGCCACGAATGCCATCTGATACAGACCCCAGCAGCAGCCACCCTAGCCGCAGAGTCACAGGTGTCCACAGAAGCTTTCAGCTGATGACTATTAGACTCTGTGCCCTTGGTGATAGTCTGGAGAAGCTCCATGTTAATGTCAGACTCTGGGATGTTCTCTAGTATTGACTTAGGAGAATTCCAAAGGGTATTTTTGCATTGAGAGAAATGGCCTGCTAAAGTACAGTTACATAAGAACTTACCGTAACGGAAGATCTTAGAGAGGATCTTTTGCAGCAGGTTACACCATAAGGGCTGAATCTGGCAGGTGCCAAGACCCAACAGAAAACTTAGCTAGCAGTCTATTGCTGCGGGGGGTCCGCCCCCTGACATCGCCCTCCAACGTCCCTTGTGGAATAAAAGGGGTGGTGCTCCAGCACCACCTCAATTCTCCCGCTGGAGACCCAGGCAAGCAAGAAAAAAAAAAAAAAAGCAGAACTAAGGCGTTCCTCTGAAGCCGAGGAAAAGGTATGGAGAAGCAGTCACCAAGGGGATGGAGGGAGAGAAAGCGGCACCTGCTGCAAGAGCTCCTCTCAAAGATGTACTGTTACAGTAAGTTCTTACTTGACTGTACTATCTCACTTTGAGGGGGGCTTTTGCAGCAGGTTTCACCATAAGGACCGAGTCCCAAGCGGTGAAAGGACTGACCATGGTCAGCTGGGAGGAGGTAGAAGTCAGAATAAAGGTCTCAAGAGAGCAGACCGAGGGACAGCCAGTCCAAAACCTGCCCTACACCTTGAAACAATGTCCAGACTGTAATGCTGGATGAAGGTGTGGCCAGAACTCCAAGTGGCTGCTACACAGATGTCAGCAATGGACACATTTCTGACAGATGCAAATGAGGTAGCTACACTCCCCCCTCCCCCCAGTAGAATGGCCTTTAACTGAGCCCTGTAACGGTAACAGTAAACAATGCAATTAACCAAACATTTGGACAAACACTGTTTAGAAACTAAAGCCCCTTCTTTTCTTGGGGTGAAGTAAACAAACAACTGATCAGTTTTTCTGATGGCTTAGGTGCAGTCCAAATAATAACGATGCATCCAGTGACCATCCAGAGTATGTTGTAAGGCCTCCCCGAGTTAGAATACTTTGGGTAATACACAGGAAGCTGGATATCCTGATTCAGAGTAAACTTGGACACTACCTTAGGAAGGAACTTAGGACTGGTTCTCAAGGGCACCCTGTTCTTGTGAAAAACTAAATAAGGCTCTTTAAACATCGGAGCCTGGAGCTCAGAAATCTTTCAAGCAGAAGTGGTAGCAACTAAAAATAACGCTTTCCATGACAGAAAGTGAAGTTGGCAACTTGCAGCAGGCACACAGGGAGGCAACTAAGTTTCTCAAAGATGAACAGATCCCAAGGAGGGACAAGGTCCCGTATGGGAGGCTTTAGATGCAGAATAACCAACAAGAATGTGCGGGATAGATCAAATTGGGAAAGCGTCTTGCCTTCAATGAGTGCATGGTACACACAGATGGCTGAGAGATGCACCTTAATGGATGAGTAGCTCAGGCCTGAGTTAGACAACAAAGGGAGATACTCCAGAACAAGATTCTCTGGACAAAGCCAGCCCGTCAGCGCAGCAGTTGGACTTCCGCTTGCGATGCCGGCGACCCGGGAATGGACTCGGGTCGTCGGAGGGATGGCCGGGGGAGGGGATTGAGCATCCCTAGGACTGCTCTCCTTCTCGGGGAGCATCACACAGGAGTGACACCTGGAGGAGGCCGTTGCAGACCTGTACACAACGCAAAGATCGATGCTCTCTGGGACGGGACAGACGCTGGCGTCATTGCACGTCGCCGCTCCAGCCTACGGGGGGGGGGAGAATGGCGGGACCCCTGTCTCCGTGAAACCCTCCCCGGTACTTCAATTAGCCTCTGCCACCAGAAGCTCTCCCAATCAGATACTAGCCCATGGCACTGAATGCTGGTGCCATGGCCCTGCCCTACAGGGGGTAAGCCAGGGATGACCGGAGTAACAATGGGAAGCAGGTGGGAGTCCCGGGGGCCGTGATCAGGGCTGATTTCGACAGAAGGGTCCTGCCAGGAAAAAAAAAAAAAGATTCTCTGAACAAGTAAAAGGATCCAGGTCACGCAAGGTGGCCCACATGCAGAACAGCTTCCACTTCATAGCATAAGGAGATCTAGTGGAGTGTTTTCTGGCAGCCACTAGGACTTCTGCTACTTGGGGGGACAACCCCAAATGGGCAACGGCTAAGTCTGCAGGAGCCAGGCATGAAGGTGCAGAGACTTTTGATCCAGATGGATCAGGGTGCTGTGCTTCTGTGAGAGGTGGTCGGAGCACAGAGGCAAGGGGTTCGGGGATTCCACTGCAAGCTGCTAGAGGAGTGGAAACCAAATCTGCCATGGCCAGAAAGGGGCTATAAGAATCATCTCTGACCCTTCTGACTGCAATCTGAGCAAAACATTCTGCAGCAATGGAAATGGAGGAAAGGCATACAGAAACCTCCCTGTCCAAGAGAGGGACAACACATCTCACCAGAAAACATCAGACCCTGGATCTAGCGAGCAGAAACTGGGCAGTTTTGTGCTGGATGAAGATGCGAATAGATCCAGCTCTGAGTGGCCTCATCTGTCAAAGTGATCTTCAACCATTGTGAGAAGAAGTTCCCATTTGTGAACCTTGGACCGAGAACGGTTTAGACTGTCGGCCAAGGAGTTCTGAATGTCTGGAACATACACAGCCGTCAGGCTCAGGTGATGCTCTATGGCCCAATACCAAACTCTCATGGTTTCCCTGCAGAGGGGGTAAGAGCACATTCCCCTCTGCTTATTTATGTAAAAGACCATTGACATGTTGTCAGTCTGGTTCAAGAGGTGACCTGGGATCAGATACGTCTGAAAGGCTTGGAGGGCATATAGTATTGCCCACATCTCCAAAACACTGGTATGGAGATGCTGCTCCAATGGGGAACAAATCCTCTGAGTCTGGCGGTTTGCCAGATGGGCACCCCAGCCCTGGCCTGATGTGTCTGTGGCCAGAATTTTCTGAGGTGACTCCAACAGGAAGGGAACTCCCTTGGAAAGGTTGGAGGGGTTCAGCCACCATGTCATGGTCTGACGGACTGAGTTGAATACGGATACCGGGAGGTCCAAGTTGTTTGAATGTTGGTCCAATTGAACCCGGAGGTTCCACTGGGCCACTCATGTGCAGGCGAGCCAAGGGTACTGTTGCAATGGTCGCTGCCATATTTCTCAGGCGTCTGAGAACTGTTCTGGCTGGGACTTGACAAGAACAGCTGAGCCAGAGTCTGAAGGCATTCTACTTTGTCTGGCGGAAGAAACGCCTTGCCGTGCTCGGTGTCTAGGATCACGCCTATGTACTGGAGTCTTTGACTTGGCCAAGGGAATGATTTTGGAAAGGTTGAGGGTTTTCTCCAGATCTCGAAACAGCGAAAAAGCAGCCTCCATGGTTCTGAGCAACTCCTCCTTGGTTGGAGCTGTCAGAAGCCAGTCTTCTAGGTACGGGAAGACGAAATGGCCTTCCCTCCTTAAGGCCACTACCGCTAAGCATTTTGTAAAGACCTGTGTGGCCAAGGACAAACCAAAGGGCAGGGCCCAAAACTGGTAATGGTTTACTTGGAAGCAGAAGCACAGCAACCTCCTGTGGGGTGGGAACAACAAAATGTGAAGGTAAGTGTTCTGCATATCCAGGTAGCAGAGCCAAACTCCTTGATGCGGTAAGGGGAGGCGGCCGGGGAGAGTGACCATCCTGAACCTTTTGTACTCTGTGAATTTGTTCAGATGGCTGAGGTCCAGAATGGGGCTCAGATGAAAAAATTACTTACCACAGTAATGTTGTTTCTTCTAATGGAGTCTTGCTGTATTCTGACTAAATGCAGTTAGCCCCAGCACTTGAACTGCCGTGGAGAGTAGAGAGTTAACTCTATGCAGAAGCATAGAACGTTGAGCTCGAGCTTGGTTTCCAAACCTCTGTCTCTAGTACTCTGAAGTGTAACCGTCAGATTATTAACGAGCAATAATAATAAAAGTAATAGGTGGAAATTATTTCAACTCTTGCAAGCCAAATGGCTGCACAAATTGTTTTCAGGGTCAAAAGACAAGTAGAGAACCCCAAAAAGAAAGCTAAATGTAAAACCAATGTAGATAAAGAGCTAAAACATAACTAAAACCCATAAGATAGGGCAAGCCAAGTACACCTCTGGAGTGCAGCACTGTGCCTACACACCCACATCCCAAAACTACTGGGTTCTAGGAGAGAAGGCAGGGAGGGAGGTCAGAATACAGCAAGACTCCATTAGAAAAAACATTACTATGGTAAGTAATTTTTTCTTCAAACAACCATGAAGTCTTGCTGTATTCTGACTAAATGCAGACTACCAAGCAGTACCCCCTTGGAGGAGGGAGTCACAGAACCTATTTTCGGGAACAAACTCTGCAGCACAGCTGTGCCAAACCTAGCATCACTTCTAGACCGAATGTCCAGAGAATAATGCTTAGTAAATGTGTGAACAGTTTCCCAGTTGGCTGCTTTACAAATTTCCACTAACAGTATATCCCTAGCTGCTGCGAGCAAAGCAGCTGTACCCCTGGTAGAATGAGCCCACAGGCCTGAGGGAGGTTCCTTCCCAAGTTCTGAATAGCAGAATTGGATACAGGAGACAATCCACCTGGCAATAGTTCTCTTGGTGGCTGGTTTGCCCTTTCCCACCTCACCACAAGTGAGAAATAACTGAGAACATCCATTCCTATAGGCCTTAGTATGCTCCACACAGTAACTAAGGGCCCGTTTCACATCGAGACTGTGTAATCTTCCTTCCCCAGAGGAAAAATGGTCAGTAAAAAAAAAAACAGGCAATGTCATAGATTGGTTCAGATGAAAGTCTGAGACCACTTTGGGAAGAAACTTTCTGTTAGTTCGAAGGACCACCTTATCCCTGTGAAAAGAAATAAAATCAGGTTCCACTGATAAAGCCTGTAACTCACTGATCCTCCTGGCAGAGGTAATGGCTATCAGGAATACAGTTTTCCATGTCAAGTATTTCAGCTTTGCTGAAGATAGAGGCTCAAAAGGGGGCTGCATAAGCTGTGCTATACAGATGTTCAGATTCCAAGAAGGGGTAGGGGCTCGAAAGGGAGTATTAACATGCATCAGACCTTTGAAGAATTTCTGGAAAACTGGATGAGAGGCTAAGGAAGAGCCCTTCCCAGCTGAAAGGAAGGCAGACACAGCTGCCAAATGCACCTTCAGCGTAGTAGGCCAAATGCCTAAACTATTAAGATGCACCAAATAGTCCAATACAGTAGCAATGCCAGCTAATTCTGTCTGAACAGGTATCTGTGAACACCAAAAAACAAATTTTTTCCACTTGGAATTGTAAGTTTTTCTGGTAGCAGGTTTCCTGCTAACCTTTAGAACAGCCAAAACCGACTGAGAAAGGTTTAGATGTGCATATTCTAACTCTTCAAGAGCCAGGCCTTGAGCCTGAGAGCCTGAAGATTGGGACAAAGGATCCTTCCCTGAGAGGATGTCAGCAGATTGAAGTGTCTGGGAAGACACAGAGGCCTAACAATGAAAGTAGTAGAGGATACCACGGCTGTCTGGCCCAGTCTGGTGCCACTAGGATCCCCCTGCAAGGCTGAGATCTGGTCTTGATCAGAACCCTGAAAATCAAAAGGAAAGGAGGAAATGCATACAGGAACCTGCTTGTCCAATCCAACAGTAAAGCCTCCTGGTGTACAGAGCCCAGTAGAGGAGGCATGCAACAAAAGAGAGGAAGTTGATTGTCCGGTGCTGCAAAGAGATCTATCTCTGGAGTCCCCCACCTGTTGAAGATAACCTGAAGGACCAGGGGATTCAGAGACCATTCGTGATGACCCTGAGAAATTCTGCTGAGAGTATCTACTATGATGTCATCCTTCCCTGGCAGGTGTACAGCCACCAGGGAAGCGTGAAGGGAATAAGCCAGAGACTATACCTTCATGGCCTCCGTGCACAAGGCCGAGGACTGAGTGCCTCCCTGCTTGGTGATGTACCACATGGTTGTGGAATTGTCTGTCCTGATTTGTACTACGTTCCCCTGAACCACAGCTGAGAATGTCTACAGAGCTAGAAAGCCGGCCCTCAATTCCAGAAGGTTTATGTGAAGCAGGGACTCCTGGTGAGACCAGGTTCCCTGAGCGGTCAGCTGGTCCAGATGGGCCCCCCAGCCTAGGAGAGAGGAGTCAGCGGTGAGAATCACTGAAGGAGCCTGACTAATGAATGGGACACCTTGTCGAAGGTTGTCCTCCTCCAGCCACCACTAGAGTCTGGGACACTGGAACCAATTTGGAGAGAGGGTCATTTTTCTAAGACCAGTAAGATCTGAGATGAAACTGAATATCTCATCTGAAACCTTGCTCCCTGGACCACAGCTGTGGAGGCTGCCATGTGGCCCAGTAACTGAAGAAAATGTCTGACTGGACGAGAAACTAGAGGTTGAAAAGAGGAAGCCAGAGTGACTAGAGACTGAACTCTTGAAAGAGGAAGGAATGCTTTTGCCTGGGTCATGTCTATGTCTGCGCCAATAAAAGTGAGCAGCTGAGTTGGTTCCAGAACCGGCTTTTCTAGGTTTAGAATGAAGCCCAAGGACTCCAGGAGCCTTTGGGTGACCTCTAAGGCTAACTTGACTTGGCCTGGAGACTGACGTACTAAGAGCCAGTCATGCAGGTATGAGAACAGAAGGATACCTTGGCTCCTGAGGAATGCTATCACTACTGCCAGGCACTTGGTAAACACCCCTGGAGCCAATGTTACACCGAAAGGCATGGCTCTGAACTTATAATGGCCTGATGGGAATTCGAACCGGAGGTACTTTCTGTGGGAATGTCTGATGGGTATGTGGAAATAGGCTTCCTTGAGATCCAGGGAGGCTAGCCAGTCTCCTGGTCTCAGAAAGGGGAGAATTCCTCCCAGAGAAACCATCTTGAACTTTGGTTTTGTTAAGTGTTTGTTGAGGCACCTTAAATCTAGGATGGGTCGCCACTCCCCTGTCTTTTTTGGGGTAAGGAAGTATTTGGAATAAAGTCCTTTTCCCCTGTGACAAAGAGGTACCTTCTCTACTGCTCGCATGAGCAGAAGAGAGGAGACTTCTGCATCTAAGGCCTTTGTCTCCAAGGGGGAGAGGGGGCTGAAAGACCTTGCTCTCATTTTTAGGGGAACCTTTTGAAACTGAGAACAAGTCCCTGGCTCACTACTTCCAGGACCTATTTGTCTGAGGTAATAGAATTCCAGGCCTGGGAATAGTGAGCCAGCCTGCCCCTACAGGAATTGGGGAGGCGACCCTGACTGACACCTCAGGGTGTCTGTTTGGCAGGGGGCTTGGACTGAGTGGATGCTGGGGTCCTGGTCATCCCTCGTCTGCCTCTTCCCCGAAGAACCCCCTCTGCTGGAAAGAAGAGGAAGCCTGGGCTTGGTAAAAAAGGCCTGTTAAAAGGCCTGCCCCTGCCAGTCCTAAACTGCTGCTTCTGAGGAGTGGCCTGCTTCTCTTTTTGCTGTACTCCTGTAGGTAGTCCTGTACTCATCCATCTTCTTTATGTAAGCCTCTGTTTGTTCACCAAACAGAGGTACCAGTAACAGGAAAATCCATGGCCTTAGTCTGGGTATCCTGTGACAGACTGGTACATCTGTGCGTAGCTAAACTCCTCATGGAGAAAGATGTAGCCATGACCCTGGAATGCACATCATTCGAGTCAACAGCAGCGTGAAATTGTACCTTGGATGCCTCAATACCATCTGCAGCCACCTTCTCCAGCTCCTTGGCTAGCTGGGGAGGGGCATTCTTAGCCAGTTCCAGAACCGTATCCCACCTCGATTTCTGGTACCTGGCTGTATATGCTATATAATTGACTTGTCTGAGTCCCAAAGAGGATGCCAAGTATTGTTTCTTGGCCATGGCATCCACTTTCCTAGAATCCTTATCTAGGGGGTGAGATGCCAGGGGAATAATTAGCCTTATCACAGGCTGCAGCCTGCACTACCCCAACATGGCTGCAATGAGTTGTAAGAAAACCTATTCTAGGACCTGACAAGGTATATCTCCTGTCCATCTTTTTATCCACAGGAGGTATAGAAGTTGGAAACTGCAAAATGTTTTGTGTCCGTTTCCGCCGGGATTAATGCAGAGGGATAGACACTCTCTTCGACTCTGGGACATCCATAATTTCCGCGAAGTCAGGTTCCTCCTGATCCTGTTCAGCTTCTTCCACTGGGAGCTGAAGAGTATCAGCCACTTTCTTGTAAAGCAAGAAATGGGAGGGGGACTCAAAGTCTGGGAGGAGACACACTGGAAGGCCTGTCTGGGGAGATGTCAGGCTCTACAGGCTCATCTAGGCCTTCATCTTCCTCTTCATCATACTCTTCTTCTCCATCCCAATCGCCCTCATAGAAAGCCTCTGGATCAATGTCAGAAGCGACTATGTCCGACTAAACCTCTATGAACTGTTGCCGGTTCAGTCGGAACCGGGCAAAGCGACTGAACAACAGAAATCGTTTTAGCAATCTCCTCAGCAGACAGACTACGGGAAGTAGGATCCGAACCGGCTGATTTTCGTTTCCTTTTGCTAGGAACCGATTCCACAGAATTGGCTCTCCTTTTGCCTGAGGAGTTATCACCCAGGTCAGTGGGCACTCCCTCAGGTTTGGCAACCGCCGAACCGGGCTAGCCATCTGGCTGGCCATCTGGGTCAGTGGACTTCTCTGCCTCCCTCTCCCTTAGCCTACTCAATCGTTTTTCTAATGTGGCTCTGGGAAAGTTTTTACAGATTTGGCAGTCTTCTTTGAGGTGGTTAAACCCCAGACAGCAAACGCAGACGAGGTGAGGGTCTGCCTTAGCAAAGGCCTCCTTACACTCGGTACAGTGCTGAAACCCACAGGGATCGGTTTTCTTTCTGGGTTTCTCAGACATGCCAGAATACTCAAAAGTTACCCTTATCAGCTATTACGCCAGGCAACTAAAAACTGATCGATTCCAACCGTGTCACGAGTCAGTTAAAAAAAAACTGAAAATCTGAATTTTTTTTAGGAACCGATGAGTACCGGAAACCACAGTAATATTTAGAAACAAGACAAATACAATGGGGTTCAGTTCCAAACCAGAACGACCGGAGAACCGAAGGCAAAAACAATTTCCACAATAATACAACTACCACCTACTACTACGACTTACTGTTACCAAGACAGAGATAAGAAGACCAAAATAAAGAAACGGTTAGGTAAAACCAACCAATTTAAACTGATACCGAACCGAAGTGAAGGAGGAATCTCTGGAGCGACTTCACAGTTAGGCGGAGTAAAAAATCTGACGGTTACACTTCAGGGTGCTAGAGACAGAGGTTTGAAAACCGAGCTCCAGCTCAACGTTCTATGCTTCTGCATAGAGTTAACTCTTTACTCTCCAGGGCAGTTCAAGTGCTGGGCTAACTGCATTTAGTCAGAATACAGCAAGACTTCATGTTGTTTGAACTCTTATTTTCTTGGGTGCCAGGAAGAAATGCAAGTAGAATCCCCTCCGGTGTTGTGCCGGGGGAACGGGTTCGATGGTCTGCTTCTGCAGGAGTGCTTGTATCTCATCTTGGATCAAATAGAGATGGGCCTGGAGTAATGGGAAGGAGCTGGAGGACTGTCCGGAGGAATCTCCAACAATTCTAGAGTATGTCCCCTGTTCCACTAACTGTAGGGTCCACTGGTCCGAGGCTATTTTGCATAACCTTCTCTGTAAAGAGAAGTGACCCCACACCATCTCCCTCAGGAAATTCTGCTGGAGGAAGGGGGTCCGGCAAAGAGTCAGGCAGAGGAGCCAGGAACAGGAAACATGGCCTGCAAGGTTCTGGGAGCCCTGGTCACTGAACCTCCTGTGGCTTGGGAAGTAGCCTTTCTCTTAAAGGTACCGCTGGGCTGCTGACATCTAGGTTGCTGCTTGGAGTTGCAACAGAAAGGCTGCCACGGAGAACAGTTAGGCTGAGACCGATATAGGGTATGAATTAATCAGATAGCCTTACCCGACTCTTGGAGGGAAGTGATTATATTTTGGGAATCCTTGCCAAACAAGATGAGGCCCCTGAAGGGGGCATCCAGAATCTTTAACTGGAAGACTGGGGCAAACCTGGAGACCCTAAGCCAAGAGTGGCGGTGTAGGCAAATTCAAATAGCCGTGGCTCATCCTGCGGAGTCAGCAGAATCATAGGAGGCTCGCAGGATGTGGGTCCACACATCGGAGCCATACTTGAGAAGGTACAGCAGCTCAGTCTGCCCAGGGAGATCCAGCTGAGCTTGAATTACTTCCAAGGCCTACCCCCACAGGGCGTTCTGATATTGAACCATGAGGGCCAAGAACTTTAAGGAACGTATGGCACAAGTGACCAAGGAGTAGACTTTTTTACTGTAACAATCTATCTGCCTAGAGTCCTTGTCAGGAGGCTGAGCACTGTCAGGTGACGGGGTCATTTAGAATGGTCATGGGCTGAGTTGATATTGACCGAGTCGGCCTCTGGGTGTTCCCGTATAAGGACTCATCCCTAGGGACATTATAGAAACAAACTGACAGCAGATAAGGACCGCTTGGCCCACCTAGTCTGCCCATTTCCCTATCTACAGGATAAGCTGCAGATCCTAGTTAACCAACAGCCTATTTCTTCCAACCCCCCACAAGAACTGCCTTATGTCTGTCCTATGCATTCTTGAATTCTCCCAGAGTTTTAGACCCCACAACTTCCTCAGAAAGGTTGTTCCATGTGTCCACCACCCTCTCTGTGAAAAAATACTTCCTCACATTGCCCCCCTCTGTCTTCGAATTGTGTCCCCTTGTTCTTGCACATCTCTTTTTCTAAAAGATGCTACCCTCTTGGACTTTATTGATTCCACGGAGGTACTTAAAAAGTTTCCATTATATAAGCAATCCGCCTCTTTGGCCATCACCAGTATGGAGGACGGGTGCTTCCAGGCCGCCTTATTGACATCCTTGAAAAAGTCTATGACGGGGGAATCACTAGAGGCAAGAACTCCTCCTTACAAAGAAAACTGGCCAACCGACATTGCTCGGGGTCCAGTTCTTCAGAGTCCCAGACCATGAGGGCCTGGATGTGCCTCATCACATCCATGAACGTAGGGTTGTCTGGGGGAGACTGCGGAGTGTCCTTGAGCTCCTCTGACTCCGAAGGAACCTCTGAATCTCCAGAATAATCAAATGAGGTGGAGTAAGAATACCCTCCTGATTCACCCGAATCAGGTGAAGTAGAGGGTGAGCGCCGAGGCTTAGGCTTACGAGGCCTGGAATGACCAGTGTCTGGCTGTGGTGTAGGCTCCCTACAAGTAGGCGTCGAAGCTTTCTTAGGAGGAGACTGGGGAGCTGGGACTCTTTCGGGGCCTCCTTGCCCTTAAAATATGCCCACCAGGCCACAAAAAGTGCGTTCATCTCTGCAGGTGGGAAATGGGGGGAGGTCAGGGTAATCAGTGTCTGGTGGGTAGGCTTGGAAGACACCAGCATCGGTTTGTCAGGCAGCAGTAACTCTGGTGTTGGCTCCACTGGCATCAGGCTGACTGGCGTTTCGTCCCTAGGTAAAGAACCACCTGGCATCTATGTGATTGGGGTCGAGAGGCTGGGCATCGGTCCCACAGGTATCGGCTGTGCAAGAGACGATGGTTGCGGCGGTGAAGCCGGGGTCGACAGAACAGGTGTCAGTTGATACCAATCTGGAGGGAAAAGCCTGAATAGGAGAGCTGACTCCCGAATGGGGCAGATGAGTCACCCGCCTGGGGGAGGTGACTGCATGCCCCGGACATCGCGAGGTAATGTTGGCTCCTGACTTAGGAACAGACTTCGCAGATGCCTTGACCAGGAGGGAGACGGGAAAGGACCCGGCACCCAGATTCAGAAGACCCGGTTGAGCCATCTTGCTGAGTACCCATGTTCAGGAAGGGCCTGAGCTTCAAGGGCTGAGAGACTGAGGTCAGAGATCCGAGTCACAAAGAACCACCATCAGCGACAGCAACCAGAGCAGGTGGTTTGACCACTGGCAGCCCGGAGGGAGAGAGGGCTGACATAGTGGAGGGGGCTGACCTCCCAGGGGAGGAAGACCCATGGTCAGAGCCTGACTTGCGCGGGGAACTAGAGCGGGAAGAGGACCAGGGTTTTTCTTTGGTGATGTAGTCGAAGACGTCTTGGGGACAGCACAAAGAAGTAGAGGCCCCGGAGGCCAGGAAGAGGAGGTACTCTAGTGAAGCTCCTCCTCCTCCTTCAAAAGAAGTTTCTGCTACAGCAGGAAGGATTCCAAGGTCTTCTGTCAGCGAAGCCAGGTGTGTTGCCTGAAGACCTGGCAGTGCTGGCAGGCCTCAATGTCATGATGCATGCCTAGGCAAAATAAGCATGCCGACTGGCCGTCTTTCTGGGGCAGCTGCCTACCACAAGTGCACTTTGTCGCCGTCTGACAAAGAAAGAAAGAGAAAAAGGCATACACAAAGATACTGAGAAGTACTGAAAAATAAGAAAGCGCGGACAACACGGTAAAATGGCGGTCGACTTGAGCAGAAGGTGTCCATGGAGGTCTGACTTACGCGGGTCAACAGGGGGCAAAGAACTGAGGTGGTGCTGGGTTACCGCCCCTTTTACATCACAAAGGAGATCGGCGGCGGGCAGACATCAGAGGGCAGCCCCTCGCTATAGACTGCTAGCTAGAAGTTTTCCATGGGGTCCTGGTGCCTGCCGGCTTCAGTCCTTATGGTGTAACCTGCTGCAAGAGCCCCCTCTTCGTGAGATCTGGCAACACGTATGCCCAAGGTCGCGGCTGTGAAGGCCCGTTTTCCCAATGTGTCAATCTTGCGAGATTCCTTACTAAAAGGCCATGCCGAAGCCTCCTGGGAGAGGACAGCCTTCTTGTTCTCCACAAGTACCACTGAAGGATCTGCAATAGGCTGCGATGCTAAGAAGGGCCTTTCCATGGGAGGGGGATATATTTCCCATCTATGGTCTTGGCCACAGAAGGGATTAGCGCCGATCAGCTTCAGCAGAAGGGCAGACAGCAAGGAGAACCAGGGATAAATGACAACCAAGGAAGGGGCTGGAGTAGAACAGTGAAGCAGTCTAGGGAGGTCAAATCATGGAAAGCCATGTGTGCAAATGCCAGGAGCCTTAGCAACAAGATGGAAGATCTGGAGGCTGTCATGGTACAGTCAGACCTGGACATTGTGGCCATCACTGAAACCTGGTGTAATGATAACCATGACTGGGAGATGGCCATACCTGGCGACAACATATTCAGAAGAGACAGAGCAGGCAGGAAGGGAGGAGGGCGCACTGTATGTGAAAAATGACATAAGGGCCACACAGATCCAGGAGGAACAAAATGGGGGAGAGAGATACTGTGGGTTAAGCTGGAAAGGAAAATGGGGCCAGCCATCCCACAGGTGTGGTCTATAGACCACCAGCCCAGGAGGAAGAAACAGATAGAGGAGCTGATGCTAGCCATCAAGGATGGCAGACAAAGTGAGGAGTAGTACTGGTTGGAGACTTCAATATACCAGGCGTGGACTGGAGCATCCAGCAGCAGCATCAACTAGAAGCAGATTATCCTGGACTCCCTTCAGGGTGCCTTCCTCAAACAACTGGTCATGGAACCAACTCGGCAGAAGGCAATACTGGACCTTGTGCTCACAAACAGGGACAGTGTGATGGGGGTAACAGTGGGGAGCACCTGGGTAACAGTGACCACCAGTCATTGTGGTTTGAAATCACAGAAAGAGCAGAACCAAACCACACAAAAACACGATCCTGGATTTTAGGGGCAGACTTTGGGAAAATGGGAGATGCTTGAAAAGAGGCATTAAGGGAATGGGACAGGAATCAGGGATTGAGGAACAGTGGGCAGTATTTAAAATGGGGATTATAAGAACAACAGAATTATGCATTAAGCAGGTTAGTAAGAGGAAAAGAAAGAGGAGACACATTATGGTTTTCCAAAGAGGTAGCAAAAGAAAGTGAAAGCCAAAAGATTGCATTCAGGCAATACAAAAAGACACACATAGAAGGGATAGGGAGAAGTACCAGGAGAAACAAAGGGAGGCAGGGAAGTCAGTAAGGAAGCCAAAGCTCAGACAGAAGAACACATTGCAAAATCAGTGGTTAAAGGGGACAAAACCTTTACAGGTACATAAGTGAAAAAAGAAGGACAAAGGGAGGGATAGTGAGACTGAAAGGGGAGGATGGGAGCCGCGTGGAGGATGACAACAGTAAAGCTGACATATTGAACAGGTATTTCTGCTCAGTCTTTACTAAGGAAGAGGGGGGTAATGGGTCTGAAGGGAGTACAAGGGGTGAGAATGGTGCAGAAATGGACACAAGTCCCTTTACACGAGAAAGGGTCCTGAAGGAACTGGAAGTAATAACAGCTGATAAAGCAATGGGGCCAGATGGGGTGCACCCCAGGGTCCTTAAAGAACTAAGAGAGGTGGTGGCTGAACCTCTGGCTATCCTGTTCAGCCAATCACTGGAAACAGGGGAGGTACCCAAAGACTGGAGGACAGCAGATGTAGTCCCCTTATACAAAAGTGGGAACAAAGAGGAAGCAGTGAACTACAGACCAGTCAGCCTCACCTCAGTAGTGGGAAAGATCATGGAAGCACTACTGAAGGAGAGATTGGTGGAACATCTGGTTGTCAATGGACTACAGGACCCAAGGCAGCATGGTTTCACCAGGGGAGGTCATGTCAGACCAACCTCATTGAATTTTTTGACTGGGTGACTAGGGAGGTGGATCAGGGGAGGGCAGTGGGACATGGCCTATCTGGACTTCAGCAAGGCCTTTGACACTGTGCCACATAGAAGACTATTACACAAACTGGGGAATATGGGTGTGGGCAGGACAGTAGTGTGGTGGGTAGGTAACTGGCTGGGTGGCAGGACACAGAGGGTGGTGGTAAATGGCTGTCACTCCACAGAGGGAAGAGTGACCAGTGGGGTACCACAGGGATCAGTGCTGGGACGGTCCTATTCAACATCTTCATCAGTGACATTGCACAGGATATAGAAGGCAAAATTTCACTGTTAGCTGATGACACAAAGCTCTGTAACAGAGTAGACACACCAGAGGGTGTAGACAGAATGAGAAGGGACCTGCAGAAACTTGAAAGAATGGTCAAGGGTTTGGCAGTTGAAATTCAATGCAAGAAGTGCAAGATAATGCATATGGGGCACAAAAACCCTGGCACAATATATCAGTTGGGGGGTGAGGATATAGCATGCACCAAGCAGGAAAGGGATCTTGGGGTTGTCATCTCTGATGACCTCAAGGTAGGGAAACAGTGTGACAGGGCATCAGGTAAAGCAAATAGGATGCTGGGATGTATAGGCAGGGGCATCACCAGCAGGAAAAGGGAGGTCATAATTCCGCTATACAAGACACTAGTGAGGCCCCACCTGGAGTACAGTGTACAGTTCTGGAGACCATACCTACGTAAGGACATAGACAGGGTAGAGAAGGTTCAGAGGAGGGCAACAAAGATGGTGCATGGGTTGCATCACAAGTCCTATGAAGACAGGTTGAAGGAACTGAACATGTACTCCCTGGAGGAAGGAGGAGAGAGAGGGATATGATAGAGACATACAAGTATCTTACAGGAGGAACAGGGTGCAGGAAAACACTATTTTTAAGCGAAAAGATGTTTCAGGACTAGAGGGCATGGGATGAAGTTGGAGGGAGGACGATTCAGAGGAAACATGAGAAAGAATTTCTTCACAGAACGGGTGGTGGACAAGTGGAACACCCTGCCAGAGGAAGTGGTGGGGGCTGAAACAATCACGGGATTTAAGAATGCATGGGATAGACAAAGGAATTCTAGAGGTCAGGGGTAAGGGGAAATAGACTTCTAGGAAAACAAACTGAACTTACAAGCTCAAATGGCCAGACTAGGTGGGCCATAGGCCCTTATCTGCCGACACTGTCTATGTATCTATGTATCTGTCCCGCACTGCTTGTGACAGGGTCTCAAAGAGGGGGGCACTCGAAGTGTAAGGTTCGTAGGAATGTTGGGAACATCAAGGAACTCAAGGTGTAAAAGCCTACCTGGGTCTACTGAGGAGGTCTGTAGGGCCAGGGTTGATCCTATGTTCTTGAGGAGGGACTGGAAGGAAAGGTCCTCGACCAATGATTCAGCCGAGATAGAAGGCTTGCCTTCCAAGTAATAGACACAGTCATCTTCAACACTGTCAAGCAAAATTAGGTCAGGATCAGACTAATCATATTTTTACTTCCACCCCTGAAAGGTCAGAAGCTAGTCCTGCAAGGCCGAAGCCTGGCCTAGGCAAAGGGTACACAGGAGACAGCGGAACCTGTATCGGCATTGAGGATCCCGGCGCTGCATGTGGTACCAAGGAACTCAGCACCAAAGAACTAGACACCGCACACGGCACCCAACGTCGCACCGAAGCACTCAATGCCGAGCATGGCATCAAAGCACCAGATGCCGCACAAAGCGTCGAACACGGCACCGGTTGTGGCACTGAACCAGAAGGACTCCTGTCAGACCTAGAAGGAAGGGGGGAGAGATGTGGTACCTGTGCTGGCCCCTGCGTGGAAATGAAAATTACGTACCTACCGTAATTATGATCTTTCTGTGTATCTTCACCATTCATCACCTTTGGATACATGGCCGGAGGTCATGACCCCACAGGAGCTCTTATGTTTTGGTAGGCGGAGCTGACCCACCATCAGCGCCGCCCTCAAGGCCAACGCATTGCGTGGCGCTCGCGTGCTGGCAGTTAGGCGCTGTCGACTCTGCCTGCCTGCCAGTTCTGAGTTGCCGGAGAGGTAAGAGGAAGGGAGTGGAGGGTGGGACAAGGAAGTCCAAGGGACAGGAAAAAGGAAAAGATATAAAAACTAAAAGGAGAAATAACTACTGAGAGGACAGAAAGAAAGAAGTTGGAAACTAAAGGGATTGGGAGGGGCCCCAATCTCAGGAAATAGAGGAGGGAGGTAGGGTGGGATAAAGAATTTAGAAGGCAGGAAGAGAGGGGAGAAGGTTAAACACATCCCAGACCCTGGTCCATCTCCAGACTGTATAGGAAGTGCAAGGAGTAGCCAAAGGCTTCTTGCCAGAACTCAAGGCACAGGATGGCTGGCAAAAACTCCATCTGAGCAGAATCGGCTATTCTGTAAGAAGGACAAGGCACAGGGAATTAAAACCCTCTCACGATTTTTGGTGAAAAAGGAAAAGGGAGTTGTTTTTGTTTTTTGGTAATAAAGGATAGTCCAAAGGACAAGGAAAAATAAGATGGACGGGAATAAGGAGGAGGAAAGAATGGAGGGCAACTGCCAGCTCCCACCCCATAGGGGTGGAGCTGACTCACTGGAGGAGTGCCCCCATGTTGACCACTCTCCCCAGAATATTATCCCCCCATGTGCCCGTTTACCCCACTCCTAACAAGAAAGGAGGGGGCAGAGGTTGGGCACACAGAGGGAGGCGGACCCAGAGACTGAGGCCCCAGGAGGATGGAGGGCAGGATTGTGATGAATGGTGAAGATGCACAGAAATATCATAATTACGGTAGGTATGTAATTTTCATATCTTATCTGTGTCAATCTTCACCATTCATCACCTGTGGAAGAGTGTAGAGCCCACCCCGAGGGGGTTTTCTTTTACACCCTAAGGGAAAAAGTCCCTTAGCTCTCAGTGGATGACACACTAAGAAGGAGAACCTTCAGGGCCTGGAGAGGCCTGAGAGTGGAGAGAGTGAGAGGGGGACCCGCCAGAGGGGGAAGAAAGCTGCCCCGACAAACGCCGTCTCGCTCTACGGGAGAAGAGACAGGTTCTCTGGTGAGTGGAGTTAATCAACCTACGCTGGGCTAAGGGTGACAACCGGGAAAGACGCAGCCATGCCATCCGCCTAGTGCAAATCGTTGTCCCTACGACCCTGGTAGCTACCTCGTTGGCATCATAGGATGCCCTTGCTTGGTGCCTTGCTAGCTCCAGGCCACGCACAGAGAGCACAATGGCTTGTCTGGTTTGCTCCGTGTCAGACAACAAGGCTAGGAGTTGACCTAGCCTAGACCACAAGAACCTGTCATAGGCTGCATAGTGGGCCTGATGTGTAGAAATGGAAAGCAACAACCATGCCGAGTAGAACGCCTCCTACCCCAGAAGTCAAAATCCGAGGAATCTTGATCTGGGGCCAGTCACGGTGAAGAGACACGAAGCCCATCGAGAGTGTCAACTGGATTAATCGGACTCTTGGATGAGGCATGGAACCTGGAGACTTCTTGGGGGGGTGCAATACGCTGGCAGAGATCCCTAGGAGCAGGAACTCCAGAGAGGGCCTCTGCCAGGAGCACAACAATGCCTTCCGAAAGGGAACAGACCGGGGGGGGGGCACCACAAGGGTGGCCTCACTGAAATCGCCTAGAAATGCGTGCACCGAGTGCTCTAGATTGCTTTCAGTGGCAGGGGTGAGGTGCAAGTCCACCAACATCCTCACGAGGAAACGTTGCTGATCAGCGGCTGGAAAGATGTGGACAAAAGGCTCCTCTCCCCCAGAGAAGGGGGATGAAGAGTTGGAGGGCACTGACTGCTCAGAGGGCGGCTGCTCGGGGGAGGTTCAAAAACCTGACTGTCCACTGCCCTAACGTAAGCTTGGAAAAGAGCAGCCACAGCCCTGAACTGCTCCCAGGAGAGAGGCCTGCTAGGACCAAGGATGTCTGGGAGCGCAGGAGAATGTGGCAGAGGGATGGGGACAGAGCCGAGAAGAGATGTCGGCTGACCTCCGCCTGGGCTAAGAAGCGGACCAAGAGCACCCGAAGAAGGTGCTCCGGAAGACTCCACAGCAGAGAGCTGAAAGTACAGTTACGTAAGAACTTACCGTAACAGTAGATCTTTGAGAAAGGCTCTTGCAGTAGGTAATTACATATAGGACTGACGCCGGCTGGCGGCAGGACCCCACGGAAAAATTTCTAGCTAGCAGTCCCTGGCAAGGGAATGCCCCCACGTCAGGTGACCGGCGTCATACGACGTCGGTATAAAGGGGCGGTCCCGGACGCCCGCCTTCCAGTTCTTTCCCGCCACAGGCGCGGAAGGCCCGGACGAGAGAGAAGCAGATGTTTCCATTCCCGGAAAAGGAGCTGAAAAAGCCTAGGGGGATGAAGGGCGGGAAGGTATTACCTACTGCAAGAGCCACTCTCGAAGATCAACTGTTATGGTAAGTTCTTACGTAACTGTACTATCTTACTTAGAGAGGGCTCTTGCAGTAGGTAATTACACATAGGACTGAATCCCAAGCAGTCTGGAACAAATAAGAGGCACCGGGAGGAGCAAACTACTCCAGAAAGTAGCAGTAGCCTTGTAGGCCTCAAGACAGGAGGCCTTGCAAAACAGCTAGCCTGAAGCCTGCTCTACAGCAAGAGGCAATGTCCAAACTGTAGTGTTTCATAAAGGTATGGACGGAAGTCCAGGTGGTGGCAGCGCAAATGTCTGCCGCAGATACATTCTTGAAACAAGCTGCAGAGGCCGCTACTCCTCTTGTGGAGTGACCTCTGATCTGACCCGGAAGGGTCTTCTTGTACTTGTCATAACAGAAAGTGATGCAATGAGCCAACCACTTCGACAGGCATTGCTTGGAAACAGCACTGCCTTCCCTTTTGTGAGCAAAAGAGACGAACAACTGATCAGTCTTTCTGAGATCCTTCGTCCTGTCGGTGTAGTATCTCAGAATCCGGTGAACATCCATGGTATGGAGTAAATATTCTCCCTGATTGGAGTACTGTGTAAAACAGGCAGGCAGCTCTATGGACTGAGTTAAGGTAGATTCAGCTACCACTTTAGGTAGAAACTTAGGATTCGTGTGAAGAGCAACTCGTTCTTTGTGAAAAATCAAACGGGATTTTACACATAAGGGCCTGGAGCTCAGAAATTCTTCGAGCCGAAGCGATGGCCACCAAGAAGAGCGTCTTCCACGAAAGAAACTTCAGATCTGCAGAAGCTGCAGGTTCGAAGGGAGGAAGAGTAAGTTTCTCGAGAACAAAGTTCAAGTCCCAAGGGGGAGCAGGAGTTCGGATGGGGGGGCCTCAGATGAAGGACCCCTCTGAGAAAGGTCTTAGAGACCTCCAGTTGAGCAAAAGCTTTATCTGCGAAAGGAACATGGTAGGCTGAGATAGCAGCCACGTGCACCTTCAAGGAGGAATGACTGAGACCCAGGTCGAAGAGATGACGTAAGTATTCCAGCAGAACAGCCACTGAACAGGAGAAAGGCTCCACGTTCCTAGAGGCGGCCCAAATAGAGAATCTCTTCCACTTCATGGCATAAGTGGACCTAGTGGAGGGTTTTCTCGCCTCCACCAAAATCTCCGCCACTTTAGGAGAGACGCTAAAACGGGATTGGGCTAGGTCTGCAGGAGCCACGTATGAAGTTGAAGGGACCTGAGACCTGGATGGACCAGGGTCCCCTGATCCTGGGTCAGCAAACCTCGAGATAAAGGAAGAGGAAGAGGAGGAACCTCCGAGTATTGTTGTAGAAGAGAGAACCAGATTTGCCTGGGCCAGAAAGGAGCGATCGGAATCAGTCTCGCTCCTTCTGTGGATTGTTTCTGCAAAACTCTTAGGATCAGAGGAATTGGGGGGAAAAGCATGGACGAATCTGTCCTTCCAGTCTAGAGACAGAGCGTCGCTCCAGAAACGCCTCGCTTTGGAGCGAGCGAGCAAAAGCTGGGAAGTTTTGCGTTCTGGGGGGAGGCGAAGAGGTCTACCTGCGGAGTCCCCCAAAGCTGAAAGATATCGTCGAGCACCTTTTGATCCAATTCCTACTCGTGTGCCCTGGCAGAGGAGTGAGCAGTTTGTCTGCCAGGGTGTTGTCAACTCCTGGAACATGAATCGCCGTGAGGTGAAGGTTGTGATGAGTTGCCCAATCCCAAACCCTCATGGCTTCCCTGCATAGAGGGTAGGAACGAGTTCCTCCCTGCTTGTTGATGTACCACACCCACATGGACGGCTAGGTGGCCAGGAAGAATGTATTGGTGAAGGGCTTGGAGAGCGTACAGCACAGCTCGAAGCTCAAGCACGTTGATGTGGAGAGCTAGTTCCAGTCTGGACCATAAGCCCTGGGTCCGATGAGGGCCCAGATGGGCTCCCCAATCTTCGCCTGATGCGTCCGTGGTCAGAGTCTGGGAGGGGGGAGGATGAAAGAAGGGAACCCCCCGAAATAGGTTCTCTCGAACCATCCACCATTGCAAGTCCTGTGCCATCGGCGAGGAGATCTGAACTAGTTGATCCAGGTCGTCTACAAGTTGATCCCACTGGGAGCGACGAGTCCACTGAGAGATCCTCATGTGGAGTCGAGCTCGGGGAACCGTCGGAATAGCGGCTGCCATGAGCCCCAGAAGACGGAGGACTGACCTCGCTGGAACCCTCCTGCTTTCTGATAGCAGGGAAATCTGGGATTGAAGAGAGGCCGCCCTGTCTGGAGGCAGGAAGGCCTTGCTCACCGTCGTACCGAGGACAGCCCCGATGAACTGTAGCCTCTGAGAGGGGTCCAGATGGGACTTGGAATGGCTGATGGTAATACCCAGGCCAGAAAAAACCTGCTGGGTGAGGGAGAGAAAATGCAGGAGTTCCTCCCTGGACGAGGTCGCCAGAAGCCAATCGTCCAGGTAAGGGAACACCTGTACTCCCACTGTACGCAGTTGGGCCGCTACCCCAGCCAGGCATTTGGTAAATACTCGGGGTGCCAAGGAAAGACCAAATGGGAGCACCCTGAATTGGTAGTGGTCCCCCTGAAACGCAAAATGAAGATACTTGCAATGAGAAAGGCGAATGGGAATGTGCAGATAGGCATCCTGCATATCCAGCGCACAAAGCCATTGACCCGGCCGAAGAAGGGGCAGTAGACTCTGCAGAGAGAGCATCCTGAACCTTTTGTATTCCACATAAAGGTTCAAGGAGCCGAGATCTAGAATAGGTCTGAGATCTCCCGTCTTCTTTGGGACCAGAAGAAATGAGAATAGTAACCCGTCCCTCGAAGATGAAGGGAGACGGGTTCTATCGCCTGCTTCGCAAGAAGGGCCGAGATTTCTTCCTGGACCAAGGGAAGATGGTCTCTGGAGTACGACGACTTCAGAGGAGGGTGGCGGGGTGGTTTCTGAAGAAACTCTATGGAGTGCCCCTCCGCTATAAGCTGGAGCACCCAATAATCCATGGTTATCCTCTCCCAACCTGGAAGGTGGAGGGAAAATCTCCCTCCTACCGGTTCCTCCGGTGGATCTGGAGGCGGTGGGAGAGGGAAGGAGTCAGGTGGTGTGGGGCAGCGCCGCAGCTGAGGAACCTGCTGCTTTTTTGGGCGGAGGGGGCCTGGCAGCTGCGGGGGCCCAACGTTTAGTGGCTTGCCTTCCTTGGGGTTTCGCTTGAGGCCGAGTCTGTCTGCAAAAAGGACGGCGCTGCTGAGGATGGGGACAGTACATGGAATCCACGGATTTCAGGGCCGTGCCCTTCTCTTGCAAGTCGGTGATGATGTCTTTGACATCACCCCCGAAAAGCACCGACCCCTGAAAGGTGCCTCTTGAATGGCGGATTGCACCTCCTGCGACCAAACCTGACACGCGGAGCCAGGCATGACGCCGTAGACTTACGGCGAAAGCGGAGCTCCGCCCAGCAGTGTCCACTGCATCGTATGTCGCCCGTAAAATGTGGCGACTGGCCGAACGAGCAGAACGGAAAAGGTCTGCTAGCTCCTGTTTGACTTGAGAGTCAGGTAAGGAGTCTAGTTTAGATTCTGCCTGGGAAAGGATGGCCTTCTGATAATCCCCCATGTGGGCGACGTAATTCAGGGCCCGAATTCCCAGTGTGGAAGAGGCGTAAATCTTTCTTCCATACTGGTCCAGGAGGAGAGATTCCTTATCCGGAGGAGACGAGCTCAGATGCTTTGGATGTGCCGACCTGCCGTGAGCGGCGCTAATCACAACTGAATTGGCAAGAGGGAGAGAGTCAAGATAGTCTACACCCTCGGGAGCCTAGTATAGCCTGTTGGACTTCCTGGGAAGTGAAGCTAACGCCGACGGTTGTTTCCAAATCGTGGTAACAAGGTGGGTGTGAGGCTCGATCCAGGGTGGCACTAAAATTGGAGCTGTCACGGGCTAGTCCAGATGCTCAGCGAGTTTTAGACGCTGAGGATCTGGTTCCAAGGAGCGCCACTGGTGAATTTCCTGGATTTTTCTAAGCAACCCCGTGAAGGATGGATCCTCCGGAGGAGACTTCGGAGGGGTCCTCGGCCAGGGCTTAGACGGAAAGCGGGGCTCGTGGTCTCTCTCGGAACATCCGTTGGAAGAATCCGAGGAACCCGAGAGGAGAGAAGCAGCAGAAGAAGAATAAGACTCCCTCACGCGACTAGCAGGAGGAACGGGTTCCTTGGGTGGTACCCGTGAACGCATATCCTGCCCCTCTCCGGATCCAGAGGGAAGAGCCCTGGAGGCGGTGAGGGAGTGTGCCGCCTCGGACGTACGGGAGCTGGGGGCGGCACCATCGTCGTAAGGCAGCTCTCCACCTCCTTGGTGAGCTGAGCCTTGGCCTCAGCCACCAAGAGGCCAGAGTCTCTGCAGATCCACCGGCCGGGGAGTCTGGGTTGTACCTGTAAGGGAGTATCCATAACCCGCCGCGGGAAACCCGCTGCCTGGTACTGCGGTCCCGGTACGATGGCATTGGATAAGACCGCGGGTACCCAGGAGCCGGGAGCTGCCGGAGCAGAAGCCTGCTGGCGGCCCCATGGGCGGATCCACGTTAATGGGCCCGGGGGGCGGAGGGCCCGACGGAAGGGGAACATCCCCTGCCAGCGGAGGTACCGGTGTTCGGGGAGCCGACGTCAGATCCGGTTCCGTCGGAGGGTCTGACGAAGGTGGAAGATCCCCAGTGTCGCCTGGGGAAGGAGGAGAGAAATCCCCGGGGTCAGGCTGGGGTGACTCAGGCTCCCCAGACGGCAGCGAAACTGCGAGGGAACCAAATACGACGGCGTGGGGGGTCAGTCATCAGTTCCGTCACCGGCTGGCGTCAGAGAGCCGGCGTGCGACTTAGGGCGCAGTTCCCCGCAGGCGCCAGAGAAGCCGCGTCCGTTACGGAGCCCCTCACCGGAGCGGGTCGAGGGGAGGGCAGCCCGGGTCCGATGGGGAAGTGGTCGCGGCGCCGCCCCAAAGGGTCAGCGTCTTATCGACCCTCTCCATGCAGACATCAGAGAAGCCGACGTCCGACTTAGAGTAGTCGCCCACGCCAGTAGGCCGCAAACCTGCGGCCGAACCGGGGGCGGAGGCCTCCATTCACCTGGAGGCGCCCGCAAGGCCCGAGCGCGAGCCAGATGGCAGGCCGACGCCTCCTCCAAACCCTTGGAGGCTGCCGAATGGTCCCCCGGAGGGGATGTTACCTGGGCCGTGACTCCCTCGGGAGACGCAGTAGAGGAGGACTTCTCCCGGTGCCTCTCCTTGTCCTTTTTCCGATGTCCTTCCGGGGAAGTGGACGCCTGCCTCAACTTTTTCATCTCTTTTTCCATAGAAGACATCTTTTTCTTGAGGAGATGGGCTTCCAGGGACTGTTGGCGCCGTTTACGGGTAGCCGTGTTGAAGTTGAGGCAATGCTGGCACTTATCGACCAGGTAATCAGGGTCTAGGCAGAAAAGGCACAGGGAATGGCCGTCCTTGTGTGGCAGTTGGGTGCCGCACGAGTCACCCTTGTTTTTGTGCTCGGAGGGTGTAAGGGACGACATACACTGACGATGTACATGACGATTGAAAAGAATAACTAATTTTCGGTAAAAAAAAGACGAAAGACAGGGCTGACGAAGCACAAACTTTACCGCGAGGCACTGCATGAGCTAACGGTGGGAAAGAACTGGGAAGCAGGCCATCCGGGACCGCCCCTTTATACCGACGTCGTATGGCGGCGGTCACCTGACGTGGGGCGGTCCCTCGCCAGGGACTGCTAGCTAGAAATTTTTCCGTGGGGTCCTGCCGCCAGCCGGCGTCAGTCCTATATGTAATTACCTACTGCAAAAGCCCTCTCGAAGTAAGATCAACCATTTCGGTACTGCTTTGGCTGCGCCCGAAAGAATCCCCCGTGTGAGGCGACCGGGGCCTTATAGGTCCAGAAGGATGGTCCCCTACCTCAAAGAAATGGGGCTCTCTCACAGAGACCGAGGAGGAAGAGCGGAGATCCGCACTACGGCTTCTTCCAGAGCCCAGGTGGGCCCCAGAAAAAGGTCACCATGCAGACACCATGCCCCTCGACCCCTCCGAGTCTGAAAAAGCCCTCCTCCTCGAGAGGGCCAGCCCTGGCCACCACTCGAAGGAGCTATCCAGGGCACAGTACCCTCCCCTCCCGTAAGAGTCCTGATCGGGCGATCCAGGCACACCACAGGTGGGGGTACCACTGCTGAGAGATCAGTGAACCCACCAAGACTGGGCTGCAGAGCAATGGTGGCCTGCACCACTGCCCGCTGGTCAACACCCTGACCCCAGTCTCGGCAGCCACCGACCCCACCTCAGAAAGGGGCAGACTCCAGCTTGTCGTGGACACTACAGGGCTGCCCACACCAACAGTCAACCCCAAGGAGTCAGACTCCGCCTCCGAAAAGGTAGAGGCCGAGGCCCTGTGCCAGACCGTAGGAGGGCGCCCGGTGCCATCCTTGCCAAATGGGGTGCCAGAAACTGAGACCATGCCAGTGCCAGTGCCCCCCACAGCACCGCGAGCGGTATTCAGAGAGGACACAGCTCCAGCATGAACAGCAGCCCCAGAGTCAGAACCAGTCACGGCGCCGACAGCGGAATCCAAGGCCCCCACGGCACAGAGTCCTGAGTCGGACAGGGTGCCGTGCTCAACCTCGGCACCGTGAACAGCACAGAGGTGAGAAGAGGACAAAGACGGCACCATAGAGACTCCCACAGCGCCGCTAGCAGTATCGGCACCGCGAACAGCGCTGACAGTAGCCACGGCGCAGAGCGATAAACAGGCGCAGATGACTGCTCCGCCAGGGCCCACGGTGCCACAAACCACCCCGACTGACAGAGTCGAGGAAGGCGCCGACCCGGGCCTTGCAAACCGCGGGTCCAACACCAGGGGAGTCTTCACCGAGAGAGACTGCCATGGCAGACCTCCCACCCGCCCCCCGAAATGAGCGGAATGGGCCTCCTGCACCGCGGAAGGACCCACGGAAACAGCCAGGCTACTAGAAGCCGAGGCTCCCTCCTCCTCGGTCCATGTAGAACCAGGAGGGGAACCGGAGGAAAGGCCGAGAGTACGTGGCTTGGCCCGACGAGTGCGCAACGTCACATGAAAGTCAGCGGAGCTCACCCCATTTTCCACACGCGTTGTTCGATGACCCGGCGGTCAATGGAAGTACAGGCATCAGACGAATCCATGTCGTGAAGCGGGCCAAGACACGTAAGGCAAGGGTCGTCCTGGTCGGTGATGGAAAATTTACGGCCGCAAGGGCACCGTCGCATAGGGGACAGTCCCGTCTTTGAAGTCTTCTTGCCCTCCGACCCAGACATGACCTACGAAGAAAAAAAAAACACCAAAAACAGACTCGACGTCGCCAAGAATAAAAATAAATGGAAAGATCTTACCAAGCGACGTCGAATAAGGCAACTAGAACCATCAGGAAAGGATCTGACGGACTGAGACACGGGGGAATAATATGGCTGAAAAGACGAAACTGCATAGGCCTCAAGTTCTGCAGAGCTTCCCACAAGGTGACCTAGACGGCGGGAGACGAAGAACTGGCAGGCAGGCGGGGAGTTGACAGCGCCTAACGACCAATCCGCGAGCGCCACGCAATGCATCGACCTAGAGGGCGGCGCCGATGGTGCGTCAGCTCCGCCTACCCAAAAAAAGGCTCCCGCGGGGTCATGACCTCAAGCCATGTACCCAAAGGTGATGAATGGTGAAGACTGACACAGATAAGATCTATAATGAGGGAGTAAGGCACGTGGAACCGGCGTTCGCGACACCGATACCAGAAAGGGATAAAATTCCATCACCAGCACCAAACGCACATCCTGTCCCGAAAGTACCAGTCATGACCATGCGACTCCAAGACTCGAGGGCCCGGGAACTGGCAAGGGCAATCGAAACAGATGCCATATCCACTGCTCCATAAGAGTGGCCCAGTGATGAAACTGCTCACCGGAAACCCCGTCAGAGGACAGAAAGGGTCTCCGGTGTCAGGAAACCCGGCTGTTAAGGGCGGAGACCACTGGGGACCCCAGATAGATCGGAGTAGATCTACCGTGCTCCACTACGGTAGGCTCCCTCGCAGACCTATCAGAGGGCGACCTTGAGCGGTACCACTTCTTCTTCCGACAGGAAGAAGAAAAACTCGAGGCCAAGCGGTGCCAGTTCTCTGACCGAGACTGGAAACTGTCCCACTTCTTTCTGTGCTTTCGAGAGGACTGTCCTCCCTCCCGAGCACCACACTACCCATGGTCAGACCCCCGCGCCAATAAAGGGCAGGACCAGACACAGACCCCCTTTCAGAACAGCTTAACAAAGTCTCCTGACCGTCACTGATATCGCACATGGTCAACTCAGTCGATGGCAGGCTGAGAGAATTTTTCTTCAAAACATTTTTTTTTTTAATAAATAATATTAGAACAACTAAAGCTGTACGACTATAGCTGCTGTCGTATACACATGAAGATTAGACTCCCAGCGGGTGAGTAATGTCATCACTGAAGTGCACTTGAAGGTGGGGAAAAAAGGAACTGAGATAGCCTATACAGGTGTGAGCCAGCTTCACAGTACTGTGCATGTGCAGTCCTACCTTGGGGCGGACCGCCCTGAAGATTTCTGGCTCCCGCTGGGTCCTAGTGCTCCCGGCATAATACCCAGCAGTATCAATGAATGGTGAAGACTAAGTCCAGGAAGACTGGAAGTCACCAGTGACCCAGGTGGGGTCGGAGACTGCCTACCGCTGTCAACTACCACAGACCTCTTTGCAGCCATACCAGCAGGCGACCTCGAATGGTACCGCTTCTTCCTCGAAAGGGAAGAGAAAGAACTCAAGGCCGAGTGGTGCTGGGTCCCCAACCTGGATCGGGAACAGGCCCACTTCTCTTTGTGTGTACAGGACGACTGTCCTCCCTCCCGAACACCAGACTGCCCATGGTCAGACACCCCCCCAACCTCCGTAGAGGGCGGCGGACCAGACACAGCCCTGCTGCTGGAGCAGCCTTCTAACGGAGAGTCCGTACCATCACTGTCTCCATTCGATGTTGATTCATTCGACTAGCAGAACTGAGAGGAAAACAATAACATTTCTTCTTTTTACAAAAATAAATAAACAAACAGTAATACTAAGTAAAACTACAACTGAACTACTAGATGCTGCTGTCATGTAGACGTGAAGATCTGACTCCTGGTGGGCGAGCGATGTCACTGAAGCGCACTTGACGGCAGGGAAAGAGGAAATGAGGCGGCTGAAGGGTCAACGCCAAGGTAGCCCACACAGGTGCGAGCCCGTCTTGCGGAGCCGCACATGTGCAGTCCTACATCGGTGCCAGCCTTCCTGAAGATTTTTAGCTCCCACAGAGTCCCAGCACCTCTGGCATGTAACCCAGCAGTATGAATAAATGGTGAAGACTTTTAGTCCAGGAAGATCAATGGTTACAGGTGATTAACCCACATTTCTAGGGATGTGGATATGATGCACTATCTACACTTCTGGCAGACTCCTAGCAGTTCTCCGGAAGGAGGTGACAAGTTGTACACACCTACTAGGGAAAGAGAGACTGGAGAAACGAGGTCCCAAAGCCAGCATACCAGCGTAACTCAAGGTTGATATAGTAATGGGAAATGAAGGTGTGTGCTGACTTCTAAGTAGCAGCCCTGCAGATCTCCCGGTTAGGAACGTCCCTGGAAGCAGCCACCGAGGCAGCAGTATGTCTGGTGGAATGAGCTCTAAGCCCTGCTGGAGACTCCTTCCCAGCCAACCAATAGTAGAGGTCAATGCACGATATGATCTGCCTGCCAACTGTCTGCTTAGCTTCTGGTCTGCCAGGTGTGAGTTCAGTGTAGGTGACAAAGAGCTGGTGAACTCTCCCCGAACTCCAGCCATTCGCTCACTGTAGTAAGGAAGCGCTCGCTTCAGGTCCAACGTGTGGAGCAAGTGCTTGGCCTCCTGGTTAAGGTGAAACACAAACAACCTTTGGGAGGAACTTCGGGTTGGGGCAGAGGACAACCTTGTCCTTGTGGAAAACCAAACATGGAGACTCCACCGAGAGTGCCTGGAGCTCACTGATCCTTCCGACGGAGGTGACAAACATAGAAACATAAAAAAAGACAGCAGGAGACCAAGGGTCTATCAAGTCCGCTCAATGGGTTCAGAGACCTGTAGCGGTCACGGGTCCTAGCCCCTCCTGCTACATTTTATACTCTTTCCAGCTCCCACGGAGTCTAAGGTAGCCCTTGCTCTGTCCCACATGTCTGAATGCTGCCACGGACCTAGATCCTACCATCTCGGCAGGCAACCTGTTCCATGGTTCCACAACCCTTTCTGAAAAGTACAGTTTCATTAACTGCATCTTGAAGTGACCTTCTCTCAGTTTCCATTCATGTCCCCTTGTGTTCGAGTCTGATACTAGGCGGGGTGCCGTCCTTCGGATGAGACGTTAAAAAAAGGTCCCCTTCTACTCATCCTGGTGCTGTCCTGGTGGGGTTCCAGGTGGAAGCAAAAGAACCAAAGGCACTCTTCGCAAAAGAGGAGACTTCTCCCAGTGTCCTTGCCAATATTCCCCTTCCCATAAAAACAGTTCATGCAGTTGTCCAGGCTGTGTGTGGCTGTTGACGTGCGATATGGCTGACACTACACACTGTCACTTCACTACCACTCTAGAATTGCTTGTAAAGTGTTTTGGGATACATTGTGTATGAAAAGTGCTATATAAATGATGATGATTCTTCTGGATATCCTGTTGAAGAGTTTAGAGTAGGGCACCTTGTTTATGCCCCTCGTGAATTTGAACATTTCAGTCATACCCTTCACTCACTCTCCCCCCCCCCCCAAGTTTCCAGTGAGAACATGTCTAGTGCATTCAAGCAATCCACATATGAGAGCTTGTGAAGCCCATATATCTTCTTGGTTGCCCTTCTCTGAATGACCTCTAGTCTATCCCTGTCCTTCTTTAGGTAAGGACACCAAAGCTGGACACAGTATTCCAGGTGGAGACTCACCAGGGACCTGTAGAGTGGGAGATCACCTCCCTGTTCCTACTGTCAAAGCCTCTCCCTATACATCCCAACATTTTGCTGGCTTTGCTATAAGCTCTGTTGCACTGGCTGGATTGCTTAAGGGTGCCCGAGATTATGACTCCTAGGTCCCTTTCTTTGTGTGAAGTTCTGTACGTGTGACCTGATGACAGAGATACAGAAACAGAAGTTGATGGCAGATAAGGACCACAAGGCCCATCCAGTCTGCCCATTTCTTTTTCTACCTTATGAATGTGCCATAGGCCTTTGATCTGTCAATAGCCTATCTATTCATACTCACCTGTATTACTCCCTTATGCCTATCCAATGCCTGTTCGAAGCCCTGCACTGTATTCATATCCACCACTTCCCGAGGTAGGCTGTTCCATGCATCCACCACCCTTTCTGTGAAAAAGAACTTTCTCACATTACCCCTTAAATTGGCCTCCCTCTAATCTCATGCTGTGTCCTCTTGTTCTGCTGTTTTTCTTATATTGAAACATGTTAGACTCTTTCACCTTGTTAATGCCCTTAAGGTGTTTGAATGTTTCAATCATATCACCCCTCTACCTCCTTTGCTCTAGGGTATACATACCGAGCTCAGGTAATCTGTCCTCATATGTTTTCTAATGCAGTCCCTGCACCATTTTGGTTGCCCTTCTCTGGACTGCCTCAATTTGGTTAATGTTCTTGTGAAGGTGTGGCCTCCAGTACTGCACGCAGTACTCCAGATGGGGCCTAACCAGTGTCTTGTAAAGAGGAATTATTACCTCCCTCTTACAGCTTGTGATGCCCCTACTAATACACCCCAACATCCCTCTAGCCTTACCTACTGCTTTAGAGGTCTGCTTGGATGAGTTCAGGTAATCGGTGATGATGACGCCCAAGTCTCTTTCTTCCCTTGTGACTGCCAGCAACTCCCCTCCCAGCCTATAGGTGGCTTCAGGGTTTCTCTTCCCTATGAGCATGATCTTGCATTTCTTTGCGTTAATCCCCAGAAGCCACTCTTCTGACCATTTTGCTAGTTTATCCAGATCTCATCTCATTCTGCCCACACCATCTGGATCATCTACTCTGTTGCAGATCTTGGTGTCACCTGCAAACAGACAAGCCTTACCCTCCAGTCCATCTGCAATGTCACTGATGAAGATATTGAAGAGGACTGGCCCCAGGACTGATCCTTGAGGTACCCCACTTATGACTTGCATCTCTTCTGACTGTATACCGTTTACCACCACACTCTTTTCTGCCCGTCAACCAGTTTGCCACCCAGCTGACCAACGTCTGACCCACCCCGCGCCTACCCAGCTTATTAATCAATCTTCTATGTGGAACAGTATCGAAAGCTTTGCTGAAGTCAAGGTAGGCAACATCAACTGCTTCCCCTTGGTCCACCACTCTGGTTACCCAGTCAAAAAAATCTATGAGATTAGTTTGACAGGACCTTCCTTTTGTAAACTCATGCTGTCTTGGATCCTGTGCTCCTATGGAGTCCAGGTGTTGCACTATCCTTTCCTTAAGGAGTGTCTCCATAGTCTTGCCCACTACTGAGGTAAGACTGACTGGTCTGTAGTTCCGTGCCTCCTCCCTGCTACCACTCTTGTGTAGTGGGATCACATAAGCCCTTCTCCAGTCTTCTGGGACCTCTCCTGTGCTCAGAGACTCAATAAACAGTTCTGATAATGGCTCTGCTAGTTCCACCCTTAGCTCTGTTAGTACCCAGGATGCACTTGGAAACAAGCAGTAGCCTGCTTAGCATGCTTTCCTGGTTAAACGCTTAAACAAATAAATAAAGTACCCTGGGATGTATGCCGTCAGGTCCCATTGCCTTGTCCACCCTGAGCATATCGAGCTCTTGTAGAACCCTTTCTTTTGTGAAGGGACCAGTGCACACCTCCCTCCCCCCTGTGTCCATGATGCAGAGCTGTGCGCCTTGCCCTACCTTCTCTTCAATAAATACTGAGCAGAAGTATCTATTTAGGACAGATGCTTATACATGGTCCTCCTCACATGCCCCCTTATCCCCTTTGATCTTAGCAATACCCCTCTGGACTTTCTCCTTTCACTAATTTATCTATAGAAAGTCTTGTCACCTTCTTTTACTGTTTGTTCGAGTGTTTCCTCGGTTTGGGCATTTGCCTGCCTTACTGCCTTCCCTGCTTCCCTTAGGGAAGTTTGGTATGCCTACCTATCTTCATCCTGTTGCGTTCCCTTATATTTCCTGAAGGCCAGCCTTTTGGCTCTGACCTTTTCTGATACTGTGTTTGAGAACCAAAGCGGTTTCCTTCTTCTTTTGCACCTCCTTTTCTCTCTAACAGAGTGGGATGTTGCTTCAAGTATTGCATCTTTGATGCTTGCCCACTTTGCCTGTACCCCCTCACCTGTATTTCTTTTTGCCAGGGCTTGCCCCGAAGATCTAGCCCTACCACTGTGGACTAGGCCTATGGTCAGAATCACAAGCCTCCCTCTTGGCCAAGGTAGAGACGGCACCTCAAGCGGCACCGTCCTACCCCCACGTACAATAGGTAGCACCAGACCCCTCTCCAGTGCTATGAACAGTGCCAAGAGCTTGGGCAGCACTGGGAACAGTGCCAGGACACGAAACGGCACCACGACCAGCACCAAAAGAGCACCCAGCACCAATCACAGCACCCCCCAAAGATACAGTCACTTCAGACAACCCCGAACCCGACATGCCCAGAACCAGGCCCAGGAAGGTCTCCATCACCAGTCATCTCCACCATCCCAAGATCCTCTTCCACACCCTCCCCCGTGTCTTCCGACCACTCAGGGGAAGATATCCAGAAGATCTCAATGGGATGAGAGGGACCAATTCCAGTGATCTCCCCTCTCCCGACACTGCAAGCGGCATCAGAAGGGGACCTGGCCATGTGGTCGGAACTGCCCTGCTTACTGGCACCAACCTTAGTATCAGGAGCCACAGCGGCACCAAGCCGTAACATCAAGGTGCCTGCCAGCGTTCAGCTTCGACCTCACCACCAGGGGCGTCCACTGCCCCAAAGGGGCAACGGACAAGGAAGGGTGCTTAATCGGTCCCCCAGGGCAGACAGACTGTCCATCAGACCCCTCTCCCTGCAGTCCACCTCGGCGAGGCAAGGATGAGAAGAGGCCTGGTCTCTCTCTCAGTATATATAGTACTATGGAGGGGCTCAGGGGAAGCGCCCCGGGACCGTACCTTGGTGTCCCTGGACCGATGTCTTCCTCTGTAAGTCTGGGGGGGGGGCGCTGAACAACCCCACTTCAGCATGTGGATTTTGAGGGTACTGCAGTCCATGGAGAAGCAGGTCGTGTTCCAGGCTAAGAAAAGTCTAACACCTGTCATGCCAGTCCTGGAAAGACATGCGTCTCCCACAGGAGCATCAACACATACAGGGACCGTCCTTAGTCATTGTCTTCTTGGAAGACCCTTTCTTTTTTTGCTCCTGGAACTCTGGTACGACAAATTTCGGGGGGAAAAAAACAGAACAGGAAAGAACTTGGTGCTATACTAGAGAAAAAAAATGCAGCATCGTAAGCGGGACCAAAAGGTACAGCATAGAGTTAGGCGGCGATTAACTGGGAAGGTGGTAATGCAGCTGAAAAATACAAAGCACTCTGACAATGTGCCTTTGATTGTGGGAAGAACAGAACTGGCCAATCCATGAACGCCATATCATATTTGTGTCTAGTGGGTGATGCCATCACCAACGGCAGCCCCTTAGGCTCCAGGCTGAGAAAGACTTTGCTCCCGCGGGGTTCTAATGCCTCCGCCACAGACTCACAGATGGGAATAAGTAGTGAAGAATGATTCTTGGAAGATCAGCATTTTACTGATGTTACATAAAGAAGGGGGCTACAGTTTTCTTAGACTCAGAACAGGATTGGAGGGGCAGTATAAACTCAAGGTTATTAAATTTTGCAGGCCGTTGTACATGTTTGGGGTTAGTATTAAGTTTATGCACCACCCACCAAATGGTTACGTACAGCGGCCTACAATGTTTACCACCATGTTTATATAGCCCTCTCATGGATCCCCTTCTTTTTGCAATGTCTTGATTCCCCTCTTAGCATCATTAAATCCCCGTTTCCTTGGGGGGGGGGGGGTTGTACAGTATGATGGCAGAGCAGCACACAGCAGGAAATGTCAGCACCAGCTAGACAGTTAAATATCAAATATAACAGAGGAAGAAAAAATCTGAAAAGTATTTCAATTAGTCACTTAAGCAGGCAGCTCCTTGGTATGAGTTGCCAGCCAGGGGTAAACCAGCAGCTCTTTAACTACAAACTAAGTTTTAACACAGAAATTAAAACAAAGCCTTTGATTTTTCATTTTTTTGCTCAAGTTTCAGGATAAGAGGTCTGGGGCTCAAGTGATCTGATGGAACGTATATCCACCTTTCATGCAGGAAGGCCCAGGTTATGTCCCAAGTTCAGGACCCCAGCGTCAATGGCAAGCTGCTGTCCCCAAGACACAAAACATCTATGGAGTAGATTTAAAATACTTACTGGTGCATGGCTGCTGGGGGAAGGGGAGGGCCACATGCAGTGCCCCACCTTCAACAACCCCAAATGTTCTCCAATCACTTGAGATCCCTTCTACTTGGCAAGGATAAAAAAGAATTCAAAAGTCACGGGCAGGCTCTCATAAACAGCTAAAGACAGTCTTGTGAGAAACCCGAAAATGAAGAACTGCAGCTCACGGTTATATATAGTCAGTGCACATGAGATGAATCTATGGCCTGGAAGGCCAACAGTTCTAATATTCACGTGGGGTCCTAGTAGCAGCCCAAAGAGTGGGGCTTTCTTGGAGAAGATATCCTCAAAGATCAGTGGAGGAGATATCCTTGAAGATCAAAATCAACTCAAGTCAAACACACTTGAGGAGTGGCCAAAAATACTTTTCTTCCCCCGAGAAAAATGAACTGTATGATCAACACAATTTTCTGTTTCCTACATTTATAATTTACTTTTTTTTTGCTTTTAAGAATTTAAATTCATTGGAGCACCACATTCATTGCCAGATTGCTAGACAATGTTTTCTGAAAGATGCAAAATAGTACCTTTCCAAAAAATACTAGAGAATGTTTAAGTGCTTCTACTAGATGAAAGCAGTCCTAAGGCATCAAAGCACACCTTAACCCGGAACTATAAAAATGGCAGTTTAGTTCAGAACAAACCCTCGTAAATTTTGAGCACATTTCTTCCGCCTCTTTAATCATGTTGGCTTTCAGCATGTATTTAGCACATTTGGAGTTGATAAACCTGTCAGCTGTGTCCAGTGCCTGGGCCTCGTCCATCCACCTTGCAGCTTCTTTAATGTTCCCAGCATGCTGTGAAGCAGAGAAAAACACACGTTAAGCATTAGAAACTACACAACTGCACCATGTAAATTAGACTGTTCTCTACTTCATTTCCTGACATGTCAATGTCAGCAATAAACACACACTGTCAAGCTCATCCCTATTAAGTTCGACGTGCACACATGCGCAGCGAACTTCTTGGCATGAGTAGCTTCTGACGGGTGTGACACTGTCCCAATCCAGAGTGGTCTGCAAGGGGCACAACAGTGCCACACCAGGCTGACTGACTGTGTTTTGCCAGAAACATCCTCTACCTGAAAAGAAAAAGCCGCACCAATCGTATATCGTGGCTTTTTCCTCTCATCTGCAGGACACCGCCCAGCAAACAGCTGTTCAGTGTCCTGATCAGCCTGGCTGACTGACACCCCCCCCCCCAAATGGTCCCTTCCCTCATTGTCTCTTGAGTCTGCATGTCCTGCAGCTCTTACAGCTTAAATTTCAACTCTTTTTGTTTGTATAAACAACTTATCTGGTTGATCCTGCCACGCTCCAACTGATTATCCGTCAAGCACTTTCTTTTTTGCTGCACTAAAGTAATGTGACCGAGCAGTGTCAATAATCATAACTGCCATGGTGGCAGGGATGTAAATTAAGGTAGTTTGTGTAAACAAAACAAAACAAAAAAAAAACTTAGAAAACTGTGCTTTTTTGGTCATTGTACTCAGTTTTCTTTAAAACAAGTCACCGACTGTAAAGGGATGAGCGAGCAAGTCGGCGGTTTCAGAATAGTAGATGCAAGCGTCGGTGAATATTACTACAGCAACGCTCGCTTACACTCGCTCATGCTTGCATCTACTATTCTGAAGCCACCGACTTGCTCACTCTCATCCCTTTACAGTCTATGGCTTATTTTAAAGAAAACTGAGTACAATTACCAAAAACAGCACAGTTTTCTAAGGTTTTTTTAAACACACTGCCTTAATTTACATCCCTGCCACCATGTCAGTTATGATTATCGACACCGCTCAGTCACGCTACATAATAGCATGAAAAAACAGGTTCCTCACCTGTGACAGTAGTTCTAGGAGAGGTATATGTTGTTCATCCACATTCTTTGACATGTCCTTTCCACTTTAAATCTTGCCGGAAGTCTTCAAGCTGGCTCCTCCCACCCACCCAGGTGGAATATACCTCAGCTCCACCCCATGACGCCAGATCTTAGCCCGCTGGAAGCCAGGTTTTGTGCGTCCACAGCTGGGGAGGTCAGGTGGGTCCATGTGGATGAACAACATAAACCACTCCTAGAACTACTGTTACAGGTGAGTAACCCGTTTTCTAGGATCGTGGATATGATGTTCATACACACTCTTTGACAGACTCCTAGCAGTTCTCCGGGAGGAGGAAGGCAAGGCGGCATACCCTCTACTTAGGGAACAGAGAATGGAGAACTGAGGCCCCAAAACCAGCATCCTGGCGTGACTCAAGGTCGATGTGGTAGTGGGTGAAGAGGGTGTTTGCTAACTTCCAGGTAGCAGACGGCAGATTTCCTGGATAGGGATGTCCCTGAAAGCAGCCACCGATGCAGCGGTATGGCAGATACAATAAGCTCTTATCCCTCTGGGAGGCTCCTTGCCCGCCAACTCGTAACACAGACCTATGCATGATGTAATCCATCTTGCAATAGTCTGCTTTGCTACAGGTCTACCAGAAGCGGCTTCAGTGTAGGTGACAAACAGCTGGGGAACCTCTCCCCGAATTTTCACTGTCCTCTCCTTATAATAGGAGAGAGCACGTCTCAGGTCCAAAGTATGGAGTCTGTACTCAGCATCCGAGGTATAGTTGGGGTAGTAAAATGGCAGAGTTAACATCTGGTTAAGGTGAAACTCTGACACAATCTTCAGAAGGAATTTCGGGTGGGGGCGTAGGATGACTTTGTCCCTGTGGAAGACCAGATACGGGGAGTCCAGTGAAAGCGCCTGGAGCTTCCCTGTCCTTCTGGCTGATGTGATAGCCACCAGGAAGGCCATCTTCCACAAGTGTGACAAGGCACACTTGTGCACTGGTTCAAATGGTTTGCCCATGAGCTTTGCCGGTACCAGCAAAAGACCCCACGGAGGTGGAGGTTCACGCACTGGAGGGGTTATGTGATCCAGACCTTTAAAAAAGCGCCCGACCACTGTCTCCTTTGCCAATATCAGATGACCGGCCCCTGCCCGGTAAGCAGAGATGGCTGCCAGGTGCACCCTAAGGGTCGATGATCGTAGACCCTCTTTGGAGAGAGACCAAAGGTAGTTGAGAATGTTAGCTACTGGACAGGACAAAGGGTCCAGGCCCTTTGCCCTGACACCAAATGGAAAACCTTTTCCATTTGAAGGTGTAACATTTCCTGGTCGATTCCTTTCTGGATGCCTCCACCACAGTGTAGACATCCTTGGAAAGACCCAATACCTGGAACTCTAGCCGCTCAGGTACTAGGATGTGATGTGCAGGAATTGAAGGTCCGGATGGAATACCTTCCCCAGACTGAGAGATATCAGGCCCGGGCGTGCTGGAAGCCACTCCGGGGGCCTACAGCAGAGGCTGAGGGGATCTGGATACCAGAACTGGCGTGGCCAGTCTGGGGCTACCAGGATCACCTTCACCTTGTCCCTCCTCACCCTGAGGAGCATCTTGTGGAGCAAGAGAAATGGAGGGAAAGCTTAGAGGAGGCCTGGGGTCCATGACCTCGAGAAGGCATCCCCCTGCAGCGAGCGCTGCTGAGGGGGGCGGGCATGGAACAGCCTCAGCCTGGTGTTGTCCCTGGAGGCAAACAGGTCCACCATTGGTTTTCCCCAGTGGAAGAACAGGCTGTAAGCTACCTCTGGATAGACAGACCACTCGTGGATGTCTCGCCTAAGTGGCTGAGAGCATCTGCCACATGGTTTGAGGCTCCTGCCACATGGATGGCTAGGAGATCTGCCTCCAATAGGCTCACGAGGGTCCAGATGCAGAGAGCCTCCCTGCACAGCAGATGGGAGTGTGTGCCACCCTGTTTGTTGCTGTAGTACATGGTCATGGTATTGTCTGTCTGGACTTGAACCACTTGACCCCGGAGCAGAGGAGCAAAAGCTGACAGTGCTAGTCTGACTGCCCTGAGATCCAACAGGTTGATGTGGCATCGGGACTCCTCAGGGGGTCCAGAGCCCATGGGCCCTTTTGTCCCCCATGTGGGCTCCGCAGCCCATGAGACAGGCATCGGTCGACTACCATTGGCTCGGGGGGGGAGAAGAGATCCCTTCCCTTCCTGCAACCAGTCTGGGGTGGTCCACCAGCGGAGACCGCCCCACATCTTCTGGGTTACACTGATCAGCTGGTCGAAATGACCATGGCGCTGAGTCCACAGGGAGTGGCCAGCTCCCACTGGAAGGGGCGCATGTGCAACCGAGCCCAACTGACCACTGAGGTGCACGCCACCATGTCACCCAGAAGAAGCAGAAAGTCTTGGGCAGGGTGCAATTGCCCAACCAGAAATGACTGGGCAAAGGAGGAGAAAACCTGCGACATGCCCGCCGGGAGCCAAGCTCTGCCCCGATAAAGCCCACTACCTGAGAAGGCATGAGTTCCGACTTGGCCTCGTTCAGGAGCAGGTCTGGTGGGCTAGGTCCCTGGACCTCTCCACCTCCTGTTGGGTGGAACCTGCAAGGAGCCAATCGTCGAGGTAAGGGTATATCCTGACACCCCCACCACCACTGCAATGCATTTGATGAAGACCTGTGGGGCCGATGACAGGCCAAACGGCATGGCTCGGAACTCGTACAAGGTCCCTTCGACCTTAACGCGGAGGAACCGCTGATGGGACTGACGGATTGGGATGTGAAAGAACGCGTCCTGCAGATCCAGTGAACAGTACCACATGTTTCGCTCAAGGATGGTATTATCTGGGACAGAGTGACCATCTGAAAGATCGTGACCTGAGATACTGATTCAGCTCGTGCAGATCTAGAATGGTGCACCAGCCCCCCACCCCTTGGGCACCAGAAGTACCTGGAGACAAAGCCTGGGTCTGCTGGAGGATCAGCCACTCGAGCTACAGCCTCCTTGAGGAGGAGCTCAGTGATGTCATCTCTGAGAGCAGACTGAGTGAGCGGATACTCTTTCCTCCCAAGGGGTGCAGGCTCGGCTTGGAGGGTACTGCTCGAATTCCAGAGGCAGTCCCTGACCGACCAATTCGAGAACCTACTTGTCCGAAGTGACAGCGGACCAGGCGGAAAGGAAGTGGTGGAGCCGGCACCCCCACAGGAGGACCCAGAGCTGGAGTGACGGTAGAGTGGTTGGCAGCCTCTGCCCTGTCACTGAGCAGGCTTGGAGGAGGAACCAGGACCAGAACCTCGGCCTCCTTTACAGGCATAGGTGGGCCCGGGCTTGGGCCGAGGGTGCAAGCTTGAGCCTGCTGCTGATGCTGCTGTCCTCCTTGCAAAGAGGACTGCTGAGCCGCAGGGGAAGAATACCAAAAAGACTTCTTTTTCTTTTGCTGGTTCTTGCCAGAAGAACCCTTAACAGAAGTAGTGTCCAAGGTGGCACTAGACTGCTCAATGCGCTGAAGGTGACCAGCCACTCCTGGGCCAAACAGATCGGTCCCTAGGAAAGGCACGTTAGCTAGGTTGTGCCGAGTATCTGCCGGGAAGGAGGAGAGTCTAAGCCAAGCCCTGCGACGAGAGGCAACTGCGGCTGCCATCGAACAGGCACAAGAATCCCCAATGTCCAGGGCTGTCTGAAGCTGCTGTTTGGCAACAGCTCGGCCCTGATCCTGGACCTGCCTGACTGTGGTCTGCATGTCCATGGGGAGATGTTGGAGGACTTAAGCCAAAGACCCTAGGAGGGCGTGGGAGAACTGTGCCATAATGACGGCCGAACCTGCCTGACGAAGGCCCAAGGAAGAAGTTGCATAGACCTTCGTGGCTAAATGGTCCAAAAGCTTGGACTCTTATCAGGAGGCCGGTCAATGTCAGCAGAACTGCCAGTACACCTGAACAGAGAGGCAGTCACCAGGCTCTCAGCCAAAGGGTGCTCTGTGAACCCCACAAGGGACCCCATGGGCATCGCATATTTGTGGGCCATGCGGGCAGATGGTGCTGGACAAGAGACAGGGCACTGCCAGAGATCTAAGGCCAAACCAACAATGGCCTTGTCCACAGGAAATGCCTCCATCGGTATATCCCCTCTCTTGAAGATGTCCGTGAGAGGGTACTCTGCCTTTTTCTGGATTGACTCCAGGGGCATCCCTGTGGACTCAGAAATGAGGCGAAGAATGGCCTGAAAAGACAAGGGCCCTTCCTCCCTCTCTAACCCAATGGCCGATTCATCATCCCCGGGATGAGAATGCAAGCCTGTGACATCTGAATCCGAATATAATGGTCGACCGCCTAGGTCACCTTTGACCCGCTGAGGGCAGTCTGGGGTGACAGTGACCGACAAACGCCGAGGAAGCCTGGTGTCCGGTCTATCTTCCTTGGAAGGAGCTCCTCCCACAGGCTGCTTGGGTGGTGGTTCCACCACGATCGGTGGAGAGACCGTTTTAGGCCTAGCTGGAGGTTTCACCAGCTCCGCGGGTGGAGGAACCGACTTGATCAGTGCCGAAGGAGTCTGCTTCGGCCTAAGAGGCAAAAGCCAAGTAACGGGCAGGGTGGAAGCCGGAGTCGGCTTGTGCCCGGTCAAAATCAGCTTTTGCGACATGAGGTCCTCGTAGTGTCGACGACATTTCCGCCATAGCCTCTCCTCATCCGAGGAGGACCAGTGACGTCACCTCTTTTTAGAGCATTTATGGTTCTTCCTTGGCCTTTCGGTTGAGGGGTTCCGAGACCTAAATTGAGATCGGACAGGCCTACTTGGTCGCTTAAGAGACACCGGCGGGACCGGTGATTTCCCAGGGTCGGGGACCACTTCTTCTATGGCAGTCCCAGCAGGCTGGGTCTCCTCGGGACAGCTCAGAATAGGTGTTTGATTGAGGGAATCGTCGACAGTAGTCTGCGATAAAGGATCGATGATTTCTACATAGTTGATCGACAGTTCGGTCGACTGCCCGGACGGCAAAGTCGAAAAGCCAGCGGCCGAAGAAGCAATCTCAACGGAAGTCGGGACCGCATGTTCCTGGGACCAAGAGATCTCCCGCTCCCAAGGGCGCCTCCATCAAGACGAAGATGATCCCGGATCCTTCTCCTGCTTACGGGATCGAGAGAAGTGAATGCCCTCAGGACCCTCTCCCTTGATCGTGAGAGACTGGCACAACTCTTGGAAGGAACACGAGAAGGTGGAGCCAAGGTTGAGCGGAACGAAGAAGCTTCAAAAAGTTTCTGCAGCCTGAGCTGCTTCCTCTTCAAATACTTACATGCATTCTAATTGCTCGGCAGATCCCGCAGCCGCAGAACCCGCTCACCGAGCCTCCTTAGAGTTCATCGGAGGGTTCAGTTTCTCCTGCCTCCCCAGCTTCAGGCATGCGAGACGGTCATCAAGGATGTTAGGATGAAAAGAGAGACACATTGCATTTTGAGGTGTCATGGTCGACACTGAGACAATATACGCATGCAGTGTGGGGATCGGTGCTCGACATCTTCTGGGCGTAAGGGCACCGATGAAATCCGGGGGAAGACTGGTCTTCCATAATCGAAGAAACAAATTCACGATCGGTAATGCGAACAAGACGGATTTTCGGAATAACCGACGGTTTTAGAGCTAGGGCCTACAAAATGCTTGAGCACGAGGGAGGAAACCTGAATCTTCCAGCGGAAAGGAAGATATGGCGTCATGGGGTGGAGCCGAGGTATATACCACCCGGAGGAGCCAGCCTGAAGACTTCCGGCAAGATTTAAAGTGGAAGGGGACATGCCAAAGAGTGTGGATGAACAACATATCCACGATCCTAGCAAAATATTTTATATGATGATGTATATTTTGATTTGTAAATTTGTAGTTAATGAATTACATAATGTATGTTTTTTATAACTGGGAATGTGAATGGTATGGTACCCTTCTGAAAAAGAGTTTCAGGTGGACACCATAGAGCACTGCAGCAGAGCAGACCGTCCCCAGTGCTGTATTCTAGTGTTTTGAAATATGAAATTGCAATTACCAAAATCATTACGGTCCAACCAAAGCAGACAGGAGACAGCTCTGAAAATAGCCGCTGTCCAGGAATCAAACCACAGCACAAATGCCACAGGTGTTGTGAATCAGAACTGAACCACACTGGCAATCTTTGCTTGTAGCTACCCAGGCCATAGATACTAAGGTAGAAACAATTCTGAAGCAGTTGGAAGATCAGGATATGAAAACTGAAGTGGCAACTAATACGGCAATGATGGCAGAAATGCAAGCAACCGAGGCTCTGGCAACATCCAGCAAGTTGGTGCAGGAAAATGCAAAGCTATGTTGCAGGTTAGTAAACGTAGAAACAACAAAAAGTCACTCAAGTGTGCTGGTGTGCCACAGAACATGTAATCGAGGAAAGGCCATAAAAACTGGGGCACTAACAGTAATGAAGCTCAGTTCTCCACATTCACAGATAGGACTCTATATTTGGGTGCAACAGACAGAACAGTGGGAGCACAGACCCAACATTTCCTTCCCTCTGGAGCTTTGTCAAGGCAATGCTGCCTCCTACTGCTGTACTCAATATATACCAAAACTGTGATCACGTAGCAATTTAAAAAACAGTACAAAAAATGCAAACATTTTAAAAAACAAGGTAATTACTCCTAAGTGAACATGTCTAGTTCTACTTGCTTAATTTCATAAGCTTGATGGAGCCCTGTGTATGTAATGATGCACAATGAAAATTCCACATCGCTTTCATAGGTGCACAATTCTTAACTGACGTGTTAATATCCAACTAGATCCACATGTCATTGAGACACAGGTCAGGAAGCATAGGAAAACCAGGAGCAGTTTCAAAATTCACAAATAGCGTTTTTTATTTTGCTGTTATTGCGAAACCGTCAGAGTGATCAGTTCCTAGGTTTTTCAAAATTTGGTTGAGCAACCACACAGAGAACAGAAAGAAAAGGAGAGGACAGAACAGATCCTTGCATCGGTTACCTGGTTCAGGAGCGACCTCACAGGTAGAGAACAATAAGTAAAGACGTATGAAACCCTATCTGAAAGTAGACCAGTTACTACAGGAGTACCCCAAACTCAATTCTCGGACCACTGCTCTTTAGCCCGTTTCTTAACTAGCACCCCTAGCCGCACAGGACAATATTTTATTATACGCATGTGATGCAGTACTATTCTCATCCCACTTCAACCCAACTGTTCTAGAAAACCAAATGCAGGCTAATTTCACAGCTGTAGAAAAATGGTTCCGCAGTTCAAAATTACTTTTAAACTACAAGACAAAAACCATGTTATTTGCCTCAGCCCATAACTGACACAGGTCCTACCAATTTCAAATCCGAAACAACTTAAATACACCCCTTGAAATGGTGAACGACTTCAAATACTTGGGAATCACTCTCGATAGCACATTAACTTACTCTCACCATACTGACTTGGTAGCCAGAACAGCAAATGCTAGGGTGGGTCTGCTCTTCAAGAACAAACACTGCCTAACTAACGACGCGATGAGAACTGCGGTCACAAGCTCCGTGTTATCGGTCGTTGACTACAGCCTGGCAGTTTATGGGGCTGCAACACCATCAGCCCTCAAACGCATCAAAACTATGCTCAATAAGACTTGTAGGCTGGTCCTAGGCGCCGAAAGGCTGATTCACACCTGTGAGCTATATGCTCGGTCTGGCTGGCTCAATCTGGAGCATAGAATACAATATCAGGTCTGCCTTCTTGCCAAGAAATAAACACTAGGACTCACCCCACCCGGCGTGATAAACCTCATTATCCCTCAATCCGCCTCTAGATCTACGAGGGGCACAAACACATAAAGTCCCATTCCACCAGACCTCTCAGGGTCAACGTTCCTAAGAATACTGTGCGCCACTTTGGCTCAATGCACTCGGTGAAGAGGCACATAAGGATCTCAAACTGGGGCCATTTAAATCAAAACTTCGTACGTTGCTAGCATCCTCCAGTGACTACAACTGTGGGACCTAGTCCTCTCCATTGCCCTCCTTTTCAGTCTCTATTCTACGTTCTCTAGAACTCCTCCCTGCTCCCATCTCACTTCTTGGCCCCCTTTCCCTTGGACCCCACCCCCCCATTCATAGAAAGAGCTTTCTATCTCACACTCTTCACTATAATCTACCTTTTGCCCTGCTTCTCTCCCTCTACCTGCATCTCTCCCCCTTCTTTCATCCACTTCCACCCTCTCTCCATGACCACTATCCCCCTTTCCCACTCTCCCTCAACCTTCTCTCTTTGCTATTCTCATTTGTCCCTCTCTAATTTCCCTCTTTAGTCTCCACAAAAAAAAAAAACACTCTTCTTACTTACATACTTGTTTTCCCAGCACTTAGACAATAGATCTGTTTATAATTATTCGGATCTTGCCTGTGTTATAGCCATTGTTTAATTCCCCTTTGTAAAATTTATCCAATCGTCCTCGCACAAAGGACTGTAAATACAGGTTACTCACCTGTAACAGGAGTTCTAGGAATGGTATATGTTGTTCATCCACACTTATTGGCAGGTATCCTTGCCGCTTTAAATCTTGCCGGAAGGTCTTCAAGCTGGCTCCTCCCACCCACCCGGGTGGTATAACTCTCGGCTCCGCCCCATGACGCCAGATCTAGCCCGCTGGAAGCTCAGGTTGTGCGCCTAAGCCGAGGTCGGTGGGTGGATGAACAACATATACCATTCCTAGAACTCCTGTTACAGGTGAGTAACCTGTATTTTAGGACATGGATATGTTGTTCATCCACACTTATTGGCAGACTCCTAGCAGTTCTCCGGGAGGAGGGAGGCAAGACGCACACCCCCAATACTTACTTGGGAAAGAGAGACTGGAGAACCGAGGCCCCAAAACCAGCATCCCGGCGTGAATCAAGGTCGATGTGGTAATGGGTAATGAAGGTGTTTGCTGACTTCCAGGTAGCAGCCCTGCAGATTTCCTGGATAGGGACGTCCCTGGAAGCAGCCACCGTTGCACAGTATGGCAGGTAGAATGAGCTCTTATCCCTCTGGGAGGCTCCATGCCCGCCAACTTATAGCAGAGATCTGCAGGAGGTGACCCACCTGCTTATCGTCCGCTTGGCTGCAGGTCTGCCAGATGCGGCTTCAGCGTAGGGTGACAAACAGCTGGCTAACCCTCCCCAATTTCAGCCGAGGCGCTCTTTTGTAATAAGCGAGCGCCCTTCTAGGGTCCAGAGTATGGAGCCTATATTCGGCCTCCGAGGTGTGACTGGGGTAGAACACCGGCAGAGTCAACACCTGGTTAAGGTGAAACTCCGACACCACCTTCGGAAGGAATTTCGGGTGGGGGCGCAGGACAACCTTGTCCCTGTGGAAGACCAGGTAAGGAGACTCGATGGAAAGCGCCTGGAGCTCTCCCATCCTTCTGGCTGACGTGATAGCCACCAAGAAGGCGGTCTTCCACGACAGGTGAGAGAGAGCACACCTGTGCATAGGTTCGAATAGCTTGCCCATGAGCTTTGCCAATACCAGCAGTAGATCACGGGTGGGAGGTTCTACGCACGGAGGAAATGTGATCAAGCCTTTGGAAGCGCCAGACCACCATCTCCTGCAAGCACCGACTGCTTCCTGCCCGCGCCTGCAAGCAGAGATGGCTGCCAGGTGCATCCTTAGGTCGCCGACCTAAGCCTTGATTAGAAAGGACCATAAATAGTCCAAGATGCTTGCCAAGGAACAGGAGAAGGGTCCAAGCCCTTGCCCTGACACCAAATGGAAAACCTTCTCCATTTGAAGGCATAGCATTTTCTGGTCGACTCCTTACGGGACGCCTCAACTACATTGAGGACCTCGTCGGAAAGACCCAAGGCCTGGAACTCTAGCCGCTCAGGAACCAGGCCGTCAGGTGCAGGGATTGAAGGTCCGGATGGAACGCCTTCCCCTGATTGACTGAGAGCAGGTCCGGGCGAGCTGGAAGCTGCCGCGGAGTCCTGGAGCTGAGACTGAGGAGATCTGGGTACCAGAACTGGCGAGGCCAGTCTGGGGCTATCAGAATCACCTGCGCCTTGTCCCTCCTCGCCTTGAGAAGCACCTTGTGGATCAAGGGAAATGGGGGAAAGGCGTAGAAGAGGCCCGGGGTCCACTGCCTCGAGAAGGCATCCCCCTGCAGCGAGCCCTGCTGAGGCGGGCATGGAACAGCCTCAGCTTTGTGTTCTCCCTGAGGCAAGCGGGTCCACCTGAGGTGTGCCCCAATGGGAGAACAGATGCTGTACTACCTCCGGCAGGAGAGACCACTCGTGGGATGCAGCCCTATCCGGCTTAGGGCATCGGCCAGGGTGTTGGAGGTTCCTGCCACATGAATGGCTAGGAGATCCGCCTCCAGGCTGCGCACGAGTGACCAAATGCGGAGAGCTTCCTTGCATAGAAGCATGGAGCGCGTCCCGCCCTGGCGGTTTAGATAGTACATGGTCGTGGTGTTGTCCGTCTGGACTCGGACCACTTGACCCCGGAGGAACGGAGCAAAGGCGGTGAGAGCTAGGCGGACCGCTCGGAGCTCCAGCAGGTTGATGTGGCATCGGGACTCCCGCGGGGACCAGAGGCCGTGAGCCCGGTGTTCCCCCAGATGGGCACCCCAACCCATCAGAGAGGCATCGGTCGATAGAGAGACCGTCGGCTCGGGGCGGACGAACGGGATGCCCTCCTGCAAATGACCTGGAACGATCCACCACTGGAGAGCGTTCCACATCCCCTGGGTCACCGACACAAGCTGGTCCAAAGGATCGCAGCGTTGTGACCACTGACTGGCCAGTCCCCATTGAAGGGGACGCATGTTCCAGCGGGCCCAACGGACCACGCTGGTGCAGGCCGCCATGAGACCCAGGAGGCGCAGGAAGTCCGGGGCAGGGCGCAATTGCCCAACCAGAAATGATTGGGCAAAGGAGGAAAGAACCTCGGCCCTGTCCGCCGGGAGCCGCGCTCTGGCTCGAAGAGAGTCGAGCTGCACCCCGATGAACAGAATCACCTGCTTCGGCTCGAGTTCCGACTTGGCCTCGTTGATAAGGAGGCCCAGTTGAGAGCAGACCTGGAGGGCCAGATCTCTGGACCTCCACCTCCTGCCTGGAGGAGCTGCTATCAGCCAGTCGTCCAGGTAAGGTACACCCGGACCCTCGGCGCCCGCAGAATGCTGTCACCACTGCCATGCATTTGGTGAAGACCCTGGGAGCTGGAGACAAGGCGAAGGGCATGGCTCGGGAACTGAAAGGGATCCTTCCGCTCGGGCGAAGGAATCTCTGGTGAGACAGACGGATAGGGACGTGAAAAACGCGTCCTGCAAGTCCGAGAAGCAGAACCACGCCAGCGTTCCAAGGATGGTATTATCTGAGCCAGAGTGACCATCCTGAAGGTTCGAGACCTTAGGAACTTGTTTAGGTCGTGTAGGTCGAGAATGGGGCGCCAGCCCCCGTCCGTTCGAACCAGGAAGTACCTGGACACAAACCCTGGGTCTGAGGTGGGGTCGCTACCACCTGATCACCTCCTTTGGAGGAGGAGGCGATGTCGGCTCGGCGAGCCGACAGTGAGGCTCGGACCCCGAGGCCCCGAGGTGCGGCGGCTCTGGAGGTGGGGCCTGCTCGAATTCAGAGGCAGGCCTTTTCCCACCTCAGTACCCACCTGTCCGTGGTAACAGCGGACCAGGCGGAAAGGAAGTGTCGGGCCGTCCTCACGGGGGAACCAGGGGTAAGGTGGACGGGATGGGGGCACCCCTCAGCCCGTCACTGGGCAGGCTTGGAGGAGGGACCGCCGAGGGACCTCCTGGGCCTTTCCTCCTGCCTCCTGTTAGAGGAAGCCGCGGCTTGGGTTTGGGATGCCAAGGCCGAGCCTGCTGGCCCTGACGTTGCTGAGCTGGCGCGCGGGCGAGAAGGACCAAAGGGCTTAGGCTGTGGTTTGCGGCCTTTGTCCTTCTGAGCGGAAGAGACCGAGTCAAGGTAGCATTGGACTCTCGATCTCGACAGGTGACCTTCCACCCAGGGCCGAAGAGGTCAGTCCCAAAGGGAACATCCGCCAACTTGTGCTGGGTATCAGTAAAGGTGGATATCCTCAGCCAACCCCGTCGACCGTAGCCACTCGCGGCCGCCACCGACCTGGCACATGAGTCCCCAATATCTAAAGCAGTCTGGAGCTGCTGTTTGGCCACTGCCCTGGTCCCACACCTGCTTGACCGTAGTCTGCAGATCCAGCGGAAGATGAGGATGACCTCATCCAGAGCCCAACAGGGCATGAGAAAAATGTGCCATGAGACGGCCGAACTGGCCTGGCGAAAACCGAGAGAGGGCCTTAGCATAGACTTTTAGCTCGACATAATCAATTTCTTGATTCCTTGTCGGGAGGTTTGTCCACATCTCGGCGCTACGGGCGCAGCCGAAAACGCTTGTCGGTAACCAACCCTCAGCAGAGGGGTGCTCCGAAAACCAGACAGGGAACCGTAGGGACCGCAGATACTTCCTGGCCATCCTGGCCGGCGCAGGACAGAAGCAGGGTGCTCAAGCTCCAAGGCGGACCACTATGGCCTGGCCACGGAAAGACCTCCGTTGGAGAATCCTCGGTCCAGAATCTCCGTGGGGATACCTGGCCCGTTTGGAAACGGGTTCGAGCTTCATCCCGGTGGACTCCGAGATGAGCCGAAGCAGTCCTAGGAAGGACGACGGGCTATCGTCCATTGACTGTCCTCCTGAGGACTCCAAGTCTAGTCGCTTGGAGAAAAAGGAGGAATTATCCTCGGACTCGGACGAGTCCTCGAAGAGCTGCCTCTGGCCTGAGCCACCCTCTACCTGCCGAGGTCGGTCGGGAGTGAGGGTAACAGACAGCCTATGGGGTAGACCCTTAGCCGACCGAGAATCCCTGGTCGGAGCCCCAAATAGTGGCTGTGGAGGCGGAGGTTCCACCGGAATCGGTGGAGCAGCTGGTTTTGGCCGAACAACCGGCCTGGGTACAGGCTCCTCGGGTAAGTCGAGGGGTTGTGTCGGCCGCTCCGGTGACAGCCATAATGGCGGGAAGGCGACTGCGTCGGCTTATTCGATCAGGGGAACTGTTGCCACATGAGGGTCCTCGTACGTCGGCGTAACTGCATGAAGCCTCCCTCGTCCGAGGGCGAGGGAGGCAGCGGCGCCGGCTTGCCACGATGCCAAGACCGGGACCGCCTATGACAGCGGGATCGCTGGACATGAAGGTCGAGACAAGACCGAGAGTCTGGCTTTCCGAGTCGGTGCGGGGAAGTGTCGGCAGGAACCGGCACTCCTTCGCTCGGAGGGTTCATCCGAGGGCTCCGGAACCGGAGGCACAGGCAAGCCACGGATCCTCCACTCCCCGGGGAACCGGGAGGGAGTCTCGGCTCTATGGCGACAACCCGTCCAACGGATCGAGAAAATCTCGACTTCATCGAAGAGTCTCAGTCAACCTGACCTGACGAGGACACCGTGAGACCAGTGGCGGTAGCCGAGCGGTCGACCGAAGTCGACGGCTCGGGGAGAGGGACCTTTCCCGCTCCCAAGAGTGTCGACGGAGGGATTTACCTTTGTCCCTCTTTTTGGACCGAGAAAAAGGTCCAGCAGACGTTGGCCCTTCTCCCTTAGTGGAGAGGGACAGACAAAGCTCCTTAAAGGAAGCTGTGTAGGAAGAACCCAGAGAGAGCGGGATAAATGCAGGCCGAGGAAGATACGTGGCGCCGCCTCCTCTTCGAGGCGATCATCTGCCAGGCAGTCTGCAGAACCGCCCGCCGCCGCGGACACATCCGACCGGCCTCCTTAGACTTCACGGAGGAAGCGCTTCTCGGCGGCCCAGATGCAATTGGGCAGCGCAGGTCTTCGAGAATGAGGCCGAAAAGGAAGAGCACAAGTTGATCCTGCGGGTCGTGCTCAAGGCCTAAACAGTGAACACACGTGGGTGTGGATCCGTCCGAGACATCTTCTGCCTTGAGGGGCATCTCCGAAACCGGGTCGAGTTGTCCACCGTAGCCGCGAGGGATCAAGACTGAAGTCTTTTAGCAAAAACTTTCAAATTGCAAAACGTGAAGAAATAGGAACCAGTCTCAAACGCAGAGCGTTAAGGAGGAACCTGAGCTTCCAAGCGGTAGGGAAGATCTGGCGTCATGGGGCGAGCCGAGTTATACCACCGGGTGGGTGGAGGAGCCAGCTTGAAGACCTTCCGGCAAGATTTAAAGCGGCAAGGATACCTGCCAATAAGTGTGGATGAACAACATATCCATGTCCTAGAAAGTACAGTTACGTAAGAACTTACCGTAACAGTAGATCTTCGAGAACAGCTCTTGCAGCAGGTAACACCATTAGGACTGAAGCCGCCAGGCGTCAGAACCTCACGGAAATCTTCTAGCTAGCAGTCTTCAGTGGGGACCGCCTCCGACGTTGGTCCGGCCCCCAACGTCAGACGTAGTACATAAGGAGTCGGTCCCGCCAGATTCCCCAGTTCTCCCGCTGGAGACTCCCAGCTGCAGGATGACATCAGAAGGGGAGACCGAGGATCCGCCATCAGAAGAAAAAGGATGACAGAGCGTAAGCTCCTGCCCAGGCCTGGTAGGCCATGCCTCCTCCAAGGGGGAATGGTGGGCGGGAAGGTACCTGCTGCAAGAGCTGTTCTCAAAGATCTACTGTTACGGTAAGTTCTTACGTAACTGTACTATCTTACTTCGAGATACAGCTCTTGCAGCAGGTAACACCATTAGGACTGATTCCCAAGCAACAGCGCCTCTAAGCATTCTGGGAGGAGGAAATTAGGAAAGATCTTGAGCAAGTCCTGACTCTAGGACAGGAGACCCTGTGAACGGCAAGACCGAAACTGGCTCTCGCCGTGATGTAATATCAGGCTATAGTGCCTAATAAATTGTGCACAGAGCTCCAAGTAGTTGCAGCACAAATGGCCGAGGTGGAGACGCTGCGCAATGCTGCAAAGGAGGTAGCCACCCCTCTTGTCGAGTGGCCCCGGACTGTACCCAGGAGGGGCTTCTGTTTGCTGTTGTAGCAAAATGAAATACACTGGACAAGCCAGCGAGAAAGGGTCTGCTTTGAGACTGGTTGGCCCAGCATCCTCTCAGCGAAGGATACAAAAAGTTGCTCCAACGTGCAAAGCTGTTTAGTTCTGTTCAGGTAGTACCTTAAGGAGCAGTGAACATCCAGGGTGTGAATCAACGCCTCTCCTCTATTAGAGTACTTGGGAAAATACACAGGCAGATCGATGTCCTGGTTAAGAGTGAGGGCAGAGACCACCTTAGGCAGGAATTTAGGATTCGTCCTCAGAGACGCTCTGTCCTGGTGGAAAATTAAATAAGGTTCCTTACACATGAGAGCATGAAGCTCGGAAACTCTCCTTGCTGATGTGACAGCAACTAAAAGTAACGTTTTCCACGACAGAAAACGCAGCTCGCAATCTGCGGCAGGTTCAAAGGGGGGGGGGGGAGAGCGTGAGTTGTTCCAGGACAAAGAGTGTCAAGGAGGAACGGGATCCTTGATGGGTGGCCTAAGGTGTAACACCCCTCTCAGGAAGTCTCGAGAGGCATCAAGCTGTGCCACTGTGCGCTGTCCTACCGGGAAGTGGTAGGCAGAAATCACGCAGAGGTGAACTTTAATGGAGGAGTAGGTGAGACCCGAATGGAAGAGGGAAATCAGGTATTCCAGAACCACTTTCACTGGGCAATCTAAAGGGGAAAGGCCACGTGTCTGCGACCACAAGCAAAAACGGCGCCACTTCATGGCGTACGTCGCATGCGTTGCTGGCTTTCTGGCCATGGAAAGGACTTCCGCCACCTCTTGCGAGACCCCGTGTCGCATAATGCTATGTCTCGAGGAGCCAGGCATGCAGGTTCAGTGAGCGTAAGTCCGGGTGGACTAGTGAACCCTCCTCCTGAGACAACAGATGGGAGCTGAAAGGCAACGGAACTGGAGGTTCCCGGGACAATTGCGTCAGCATGGGGAACCAGATCTGCCTGGGCCAGAAAGGCGCTACCAGGATCATTGTTGCGTGCTCCCTGCGCAGTTTGAGAAGGACTCTCTGGATCAACGGGAAGGGAGGGAAAGCATAGAGGAATCTGTCCGCCCAGGAGAGGGACAACGCATCTCGCCAGAAAACACCAGGCCCTGGATCTAGCGAGCAAAAATTGGGCAGTTTTGGCGTTGGATGGGGAAGCGAACAAGTCCAACTCTGGAGTGCCCCATCGAAGAAACAGATCCTCTACTACCTCCTGAAGAAGTTCCCATTCATGGACTCTGGCCTGGAGCGACTCAGGCTGTCTGCGGTGTGTTGTCCACTCGGGGAGCGTGAACTGCAATCAGGCTCACGCCGTGTCGGATTACCCAGTCCCACACTCTCATAGCTTCCCTGCAAAGGGGGTAAGAGTGTGCGCCTCCCTGTTTGTTGAGGTAATACATCACCGCCGTATTGTCTGTCTGAAGCAGAAGAGTACTCGACGGGATTTCTGACTGAAAGGCATGCAGGGCGTAAAGGACCGCCCTCATCTCCAGAACGCTGATGTGGAGGTGGGTTTCCTGAGAGGTCCATGTTCCCTGGGACCTCACCCCGTTCAGGTGCGCTCCCTACCCCAGCCCTGAGGCGTCTGTGGAGAGGATTGCCTCTGGGGACGGCGCTGTAAACGGGACCCCCGCAGAGAGTGTCCCCGGGTCTAGCCACCATTGCCAGTCTCGAATCACGGCGTTCGTGATTCTGACTGGATGCTGCATGTGGTCTTGCCTTTGGTCCCACTGCACCTTGAGCATCCACTGAGTTACCCACATGTGGAGCCTTGCCAAAGGGACGGTTGGAATGGCCACAGCCATGTGTCCGAGCAAGCGAAGGACCAACCTGGCGGGGACAGTCTTCTTCGCCGAGAGATCCCTGATGAGGGATCTGATGCGTTCCGCTCTGTCGTCGGGAAGAAAGGCTTTCCCTTGGACGGTGTCCAGAACTGTGCCTATGAACTGCAGCTTGTGGGATGGTACCAAGAGAGACTTCTCGTAGTTGATAAGAATGCCCAGAGACTCAAACAGATCCTGGATGCTCTGAATAGCCAGCAACAGCGCCTCTTTGGAGGCGGCCATGAGAAGCCAATCGGCCAGGTACGGGAACACGTAGTGGCCCTGTCTTCTTAGAGACGCTGCCACGACTGCCATACACTTGGTAAAGACCCTGGGGGCCGATGACAGTCCGAACAGAAGAGCCCAGAACTGAAAGTGGTGGCCAAGAAACTTGAAGCGCAGGAACCTCCTGTGCACCTGAGCTACTGGGATGTGCAGGTAGGCATCCTGCTAGGGACGCTAAGAAGGCATCCTTTTTCAGCACTGGAATGAGCCCTTGGAGGGTCACCATGCGAAAATGTTTGTAGGCGACAGACATGTTGAGGTCGCTGAGGTCCAAGATTGGACGGAGGTCCCCTGTTTTCTTCGGAACCGGAAAGAAGTGGTAATAGTATCTGGATCCTTTCTGGTTCTCTGGGACATACTCCACCGCTCCCTTTTGCAGGAGTGCGAGTACCTCTTGCCTGATGAGTGATTTGTGCTGACCCGAGTAACGGGAGAGCAGAGGAGGCTTTGTGGGTGGCTTGTCCACGAATTCTATAAAGTGGCCTCTTTTGACCAACTGGAGAACCCACCTGTTGGTGGTTATGGACTGCCACCCTGGCAGGTGATCCGCGATATGACCCCTGACCTTGGTGTCCCATTGATCCTGAGGCGCGGGGGCTGGGAAGGAGTCATGCTGTGGCGGCTGAGGGTCCTGCGGGCTGGGCCGACTTAGCTGGGCGTTGGCCTCGGCCCGCGGACGACTTCCCCTGGGCTCTGCAGGAAAAGGAGCCCCTCTGTTGCAGGCCGGTTCGGGACTGCTGTCTCTGCATCTGGCCTCGGAAACGGCTTTGGTTCCTACGAAAAGAACTAAGCTTGGGTCTGTACATGGCCTGGACAGACCATACCGCCTTCCCGGCCTCTCGAAGTTTGGTGAGGACCTTCTCCGAGGACTCACCAAAAAGAACTTCTCCATGAAACGAGGCGTCCAGGATGTTCTTCTGGACGTATGGGGTAAATCCGGAGACACGAAGCCAAGAGTGTCTCGGAAGGCATACGCCTGAAGCTGCCACTCTGGCCGAGGAGTCCGCGGAATCATACGCGGCTCGCAGCACCTGGGTTCCCACGTCTGAACCCATGCGAAGGAGTTGTAGCAACTCCGCCTTCTGCTCACCTTCTGGCATCTTTTCCGCCAGATCCAGTCCCTGCTCCCACAAAGCATTCTGAAACTGTACCATGTGGGTTAAATAGTTGAGGGACCTGATGGCGCAGGTAGCGGATGCATATGTGCGCCTGCCCATAGCATCCAACTGCTTGGACTCTGGGTCCGGTGGCAGGGTGCTCAAATGTTGCGGCCTCTGGGACTGGTCACGAGAGGCTGTAATGACCAGAGAATCGGCCAGAGGATGTGATGCCAAGTACTGGTCCTCCCTAGGGGCCTTGTACAGGCGGTCAGCTTTCTTCAGCATCGCCGTAAGCGAGTGTGGACGTTTCCACACTACCTTGGTGACGTCCATGAAGGTGTCCAAGGGTGGCACCACCACAGGCTTTGGATCTTTTGGCCGAAGATATCTGGCAAGGCGTAATCTCTCGGGGTCGAGTTCCTGTGCGTCCCAGCCCATGTTCTCCTGGATATGTCTCAATCTCCGAGAACGATGGGTCATCCGGAGGAGATCTTGGGAGTTCACGTGGGTCCGGAGAAGGAACGCTGATCGGAGAAGGGGATCTGGATCCATCCGAGAAGTCCGATCCCATGTCTTCCATCGAAGGTGAATGACTGCATCTTCTGGGTCTCTTGGGGCTGGGTGACCTTGAAGAGGATCTGGACGGAGGTCTCCTCTTTTCTGGTCTACCCCTAGGAGGATCCGTAGGCTCCTGGGGGGAAGGTACTCGGCCTGCAGCCCCGGATGGAGTGGGGGGGCGCGGGGGCCGGTGGAGTCACAGGTGGAAGAGGAGGAGGTGTGGGAACTACATCCTTTATAATAGTATCCCACCAGTAGGTGAACAGCTCCTTAACCTCGGAAATACTGAGGCCTGACGATGGACCGGGCGCCGATGGCCGGTCGTCTGGTTCCGGCGTCGGCTCCCAAGGGGTCTCAGCTTCAAGGGAGGGTTCCTTGGGGGGTGCGACAGGACCGGGTTCGCCCGTCTGGTCCTCGGGCTGGGTCAGCTCCTCCTCCGTGATCGCCTCCTGAACGACGTCAGTGGGAGGCGTAGGGGTTCTCCTCTCTGTAGATACGGACGTCGGTCCCCCGGCCAGCGTCCGTGGTGGCGAAGGCCTAACTGGCGACTGGTGTCTGGCGGTCGTCGGTTCCTGGGACCGATGGTGTTTGGCCAACATCGGGTGGGCTGACGTCGGATCCGACGATCTCTTAAGTGAAGTCAGCTCTTTGGTCTTCCGTTGGGGAGGAGGAGGCAAGGAGACTGACTGGGCGTCAGGCTCCAAATGGTGGGAACCAGAATTGTGGTGGTGGTGGCGGTCCCCCGACCTCGGCAGGGCCCTGGAAGCCAAAGAAGAGGAGGGCCTGGAGGTCTTGACCTGAAGAAGAGAGGAAGAACCAGAAGGAGTCTTCACCGCTGCAGGGGGAGGCTGAGAGCGGGCCCGGGAAGGGGAGCGGTCGGATCAGGAGCCGGAGCTATGGGAGTCAGAGGCCCTAGACGGGGACTTAGATCTCACCCTCTCCCTATGCTTCTCAAGGTGTCTCCGGGCCTTAGCTGATGATTCCCCCTTGGAGGCTGCGTCCATGGCTTTAACCTTTTCTTCGAGCAGGAACGCCTGTAGGGCCTTCTGGCGACGGATCCGGGTCCGGCTATTAAACCCCTGGCAGAAGGTACAGGCCCAGGTGTCATGGTCTGGACCTAGGCACTGGACGCGAGCCGACTGCGGATCTTTAAACGGGATTTGCTTCCCACAGGCGCACTTCGACAGATGGTCTTCCGCGGAGGTTGGAGAGGACATCAGAGAGCAACTGAGCAGAAGAAACGAACTTTTTCCTGAAAGGAAGAACTTAACCAGGCGTCGCGCACTAGAAATGAACCGAAGAATTCGAGAGACATACAAGTCGGCGGGGAAAGAACTGGGGAATCTAGTAGGACACACCTCATGTACTAAATCTGGCCGTGAAGTAGGACCGGCGTCGAGGCAGGTCCCGCTGAAGACTGCTAGCTAGAAGATTTCCGTGGGGTCCCGACGCCTGCCAGCTTCAGTCCTAATGGTGTTACCTGCTGCAAGAGCTGTATCTCGAAGTAAGATTCTCTGTTCCTACATCTCTTGTCATTTTTAACTATTTGAACCTATGAAATTCTCTGTTATTTGTTGTTGACTGATGTGGAACCTCTGTAAACAAGCCCTTGGCTCAAAGGTACTCCCGAAATAAAATAAAATTTATACTCTTTCTGCATAACAGCTGGGACAGGGCCTCATTCAACCCTGTCATATACCCCCCTCTTTATGAAGGAACCTGTCTTACAAAAACAGGTTTCCAAAACTTACTATTAATTCTCTGATAACATTAGCTTATAACCTTTACAGTTCAGCACATATGCAGTACAGCAAACAGAAATTTCGAAGGTCACGTGATGGCAGCCAGCTAAGTAGCAGCTGAGGCCTGGAGCTCTTCCCTCCTGCTGTTTCAATCGCCGAATTCCGAACTCCCCGGCGCATCAATTCTGTGAAAACTTCTCTAGACGAGAGCTGATATACTCCCTAACGACCTGGGTTGAAGTGCCAACAAGGAAAGATCGTCTACGCTTTAAGATGGATGTGGATGGGAGGCAGGCCGCAGTTAGGCACACGCCTGCATCTCCTGAGAAGGCAGCCAAAAACAACGTAACCAGGGGGCCCAAAACCGGAGAGATGTGGGAAAAGACACAGCTAACCAACCCCTAACGGAGGACAGATTCCTGCAAGAGCTGAGCCCGCTGAAGAAATTCTCCAGGAGCTGACTGGAGGCTCAAGTCCCTCGGAGTGATCTCTCTCGGTCTCCACTCAGTGTGGCTGATCACGGAGGCCAGGGTGTTCTCCATACAGCAATGGAGGCTAAAGCAGAGGTCTAGATGGCCAATTCAAACAACAAATACGGAAGCTTCAAGCCAAAACTGAAGACTTAGAGGGCGCTAATCGCCAAACAACTTGATGATTTTGGGCCTACGGAGATGGAGGAGGCCCGATCTCATAGCCTTCCTGCAAGGTTCCTGGTCAAGTGGTAGGCCCGTCGCGATCAACCCCATCTTACCATCTTGAGCGGGCTCATCGTCGCTGAGGCCTCGACCCCGTCCTGGATCTCCTCCAGCGCCCCATCATTATGAAGTTTTTAAGCTATAGAGACAGCATGTATATAGTAAATCTCGAGACCTGAAGGAGGTTATGTGGGGCTCGCTAGGATTCGGATCACCCAAGATCTCCCGAAAGAAACTAGGGAAAAGAGAGCAGCCTTTCATCCTACAGTCCAGAAATTAATTGCTGCATCCATTCCCTTCAGAATGTTATACCCCGCGACTCTCAGGGTCACAATCGGAGGCTCTACCTGCAGCTTTAACTCTCCAGAAATGGCCCTTGCTATCAAGTTGCCGGACTTGTTTAAGACCCTGCTGAGAGACTGTACATATCTATGCTGCGGCAGTGTCGTTAGCTTCAGTGGCTAACTGTCTAATGAGTTTTATTTATTTTTTTCTTCTTTTTCTCTCAGGTTACCTTTTTCTTATTATGTTAGCTATATGCGGGTGGTTTATTACTAGACCCCACCGCTTCCCCAGAGACTACTTCGGGTTTTCTATAATCCCGATGCTTCTTTTCTTCCTTACCTGGGGTATGGCTGTTTGCTGGTCAGGATGGCTGGGTGTTGTCCCGTGGGATGGGAGCTGAGCTCCTCTGTCTGGGGTATTGAGATCCGCGTGTATTTCTGGAACTCGTTTACTGGGAGGTAGTTCCCTGGGGGTAACTTCCTGTTTGATGGACCGGTATGGTCCTATACGGAAATAGTACCCCCCGGAGACAAGGGGCCCAGACTGCGAGCTCCCCTGGATTTGGAGCCTGGTCTTCTGCTCGGTTTTCCCCTGCCAGTGGATGCCTGATCCAGAGGGTGAGTGCGTTTGGAGCTATGTTTCCTGGCTGAACTCGACCTAATGTAATGTGTCCCAGTCAGTGGGTGGGGCTGCATCGGGGGGGTCTTTTTCTTTTATTTTTATATTTCATGGTTTATCTGGCGTTTTGGGATGGGGGAGGGAGACGCACGGGTCTGGGGCCTGGCGGCTAGCTGTATGTGGAATCGCGAGCCTAGGGTGGGGGATTGGCTAACCTCGCCCAGTTTGAGGGGTTATTGTCACTTATTTTATGGGGTTGGGTCTTCTCCCGGTTTAGAGATTCTCTGGTCTGGGCCCACCTCCCACGGCCTGACCAATTTGATCTGGGGATTTCGAGGTTATCAAAATGGGTTGGGTGGCCAGGGCCTGTTTTTCTTGTTGGAGTCTGCTTCGTTACCAGTCCTGGCTCCCCGCTGTAAATAGTTGTCTGTTGGGGGTAAGGGAGGATACAGGGAGGGAGGGCCGATGGGTGGGTTTTTGTGTTCACTTCTTCTTCTTAATTCAATGTCTGGGTATTTGGATGGGTCTGGGGGAGGCGGGTGTGGGAGGGGTACTATTTGATATATATTGTGTTTTGCTACATACTAGTGTGCTACTCCGTATTACATAACTCAGACTTTAAATGTCTCTGGAGGCAATTTGAGAGGGGTGGGGTTTTTGGGGATAGCAATGGGAGGAGGGAGGGTTTGGGGAGGACGGGATTAGTCTGCCGGCTTAGACTGAGGTGTTGTTATACTCTGGTTGGAATACTGGTGTTCATTTTTTGGGTGTTTTATTCTGGTATATTCTGACAGACTGCTGGACTTTGGATATATCTGATCTTGGTGTGCCGTTCCTTTCTCTCTACTACTGGATTTTTCTGGTTTTACACTCCCTTTATACTGTACCTAAAATGGCTACTAATACGATTAAAATAGTTTCCTGGAATGTACGCGGACTCAGGGATCGGGTCAAACGGTCTCAGATTTTTAATCACTGCTCACTGCTGCAGGTTGATATCCTTTTCCTTCAGGAGACTCATCTGAGTCAAGCAGACACCAAATCCCTATCTCGCTCTGGCTTTTCCCAGGCCTACTTGGCTGGAAATTCTAACCTTAGTAAGGGGGTTGCAGTTCTCATTAAAAAGCATGTTCCATTTATGAAGGAACTGGTTGTATTGGACCCAGAAGGGAGGTTTGTCCTGGTTAGGGGTACTCAACGGAAGCACCGTTGTCTTAGGTTCCGTATATGGGCCGGTGGGGGGGAGCCCTGAATTTTTTAAGTCCCTTGCGGATAAAGTTAGTACTCTTCTTCCTTCCCAGCTTATACTGGGAGGGGACTGGAATGTTCCCCTTTCATCTACATTAGATAAGGAGCCTCAAGACAATCGACCCCCTACCCCTGCCCAGACAGCCCTTCAGGACTTTTTGTTAATGTTAGGGCTATGTGACCCCTGGAGACTTTTGAACCCCTCTTTTCGGGCTTTCTCTTTTCTTTCCCAGCCGCATAGTTCAAAATCGAGAATAGACTGTGTACTATTTAGTAACACTTTTCTTCCTAGTCTTCTTCAGTCTGGTATTGATCCAATTATTCTCAGATCATGCCATAGTTTGGATCAAACTTTCCTTAGATCCAGATTTTTGTCGGGATACCACATGGAGGTTAAATACTCAGCTGCTTAAGGACCCCACACGGTCTCGCGTATTAAATCTTTGATTTCTTTCTTTCTTTCTTGCGGATAACCTTGAGTCTACCCAGAGACTTGATATAGTTTGGAGTTCATTGAAATGTTATCTCAGGAGTGAGCTAATAAAGATGGCTTCCGCAAGGAAGAAAGCCAGGCTTGCAAAATCTCTTTCTCTGTGGAGTAAAGTTAGTGAGTTAGAAGCAAATTATTCTTCAACCTCCTCGCTACTGTCTCTTAAGGCTCTCCTGGTAGCTAAGAGTGAGTACATGGATCTCCTGAAAGAAAAAACGGAGTACTGTCTTGTGAGGACTCAAGCTAAGTATCTTGACCATGGGGAAAAGGCTGGGAAGCTTTTGGCCTTGCGCCTCTCAGACTGGAAGGCTCCAGGATAATCCCATCCTTGCTTTCTCCAACCGGTTCCATTGACACCTCCCCTAGAGGTACTGCCCGTATTTTGAAAAATACTATCAGGACCTTTATAGTAAACCCTATCGTCTGCTCCCATTTGAGTATCACCACATATTTAGGGACATGGATATCCCCCGTTTGTCAGCGTCCCATCATAAAATCCTGATGGCTCCTATCTCTCTGGAGGAGATAGAGCGGACTTTCACCTCTATGACTCCAGATAAGGCTCCAGGGCCTGATGGCTTCCCTGCCAACTTTTACAAGGTCTTTTCTAAGGAGCTGGCACCTGTGCTCCTTAAATTATATGAGTATCTCTCTAATGATATAGATCCCACCTTGTTTGAAGCCACAATTATTTTGATTCCCAAACCTGATAAAACTCTCACGGATCCGGCAAATTACCGGCCTATCTCCCTTCAGAATTATGACATGAAAATCTTCGCTAAGATACTAACCGAAAGAATTAAAAAAGTCTGGTCTGGTTTACTTAGCCCCGAACAAGTAGGTTTTGTATCTGGCAGGTCCTCTGCAGATCATTTAAGAACCTTATCTCATATTTCCCAGCAAGCCCATTCAGTCCCTTACCCTGCGGCATTGGTCTCATTGGATGCAGAGAAGGCCTTTGACCGAGTGGACTGGACTTTTCTTTGGGCTGTGATGGAGAGGATGGGATTTCCGATGTCATTCTTAAAATGGGTTCAGGCTTTCTACTGTGCCCCTTCAGCCAAAATTTATTGTAATGGGGTTTTTTCCTCCCTTTTCCGTTTATATACTGGTACCAGACAGGGATGTCCTCTCTCGCCTTTACTGTTTAATTTATACCTGGAACCGCTTCTTATTAAACTTAAATCCTCTCCATGTTAGAGGCTGCATGCTAGCAGCAGGAATTGGTGCTTTCAGCTTATGCAGATGACATACTCCTGCATCTAGAATGCCCGCTGAGTCCCTAAAAGCGGCGATTGATGTTATTAAGCAGTTTGGAGCCTTCTCTCAATACAAACTGAATATTTCTAAGACTGAAATTTTCCCACTAAATGTTCATACCTGTAAACAGGAGTTTATTTCCTTTGGGATGAGGTGGGTCCCAAATCCATCAAATATTTGAGATTCATTTACGACTGAACCTCTCTTTTGAAGAAGCTTAATTTGGACAATATAAAAATCTTGTCCATCAGGATCTCAGCGGTGGTCTACCCTTCCCATTTCTCTCTGGGGCGGATCAACATTATTAAAATGAACATCCTCCCGGGTTTTTACCCTCTTAATTTGTTAAATCTATGGTTGCCCATTACATACCTTCAGCAATTTCATACTATGTTATCCAACTTTATCTGGCGTGGAAAGGGCGTTAGGCGCTCATACGCTAAGTTATCTCTTCCTAAAAAAAGGTGGTCTTGACTTCCTAATCTTTTACTTTATCATTGGGCAGCCCACTCTCTAAACTAGGAAGTGGTTTTCTATAGACCCCAACCTACCATGCCCGACCTGGCTCCAGATTGGCGCTCACTTCTTTCGGGACTAAACTTGATACCTATGCTGTACTTTTTACTCCACCAGCAGCAGTTTTGCACTGGACGACCGATAACACAATTCTGACATCCCTTAAGTCACTGGCTCAATGTTTACTGTCTCTTAGCATTCCTGTTGTCTCAGATCTGGGCCAGCCGGTGATCCTTAATCCCAATATCAAGTTGGGTAACTCATGGCTTACTCCTGATTGGCTCCCACAGCTTAGGGAGGCCAGATTGGAGCATTTTTATAATCGGGGATCCCTTCTTTCTTCTGGTGATATACTTGATAAGTTTGGCATTACTAGGAGGGAGATCTTCAAAGTGTATCAATTAAGACATCTTATTGCCGGGAAATTTGGCACCTCTTTTAGTGAATCAGTGGCCTATCCCTTCCTTTCTCAAATCATAAACCTTGCTTCTCAGCCGCACCCTATCTCCTTAATTTACTCCTTCCTTTTCAATTATAAATTTCCCGAGATTGCTGAGGGCTCTAATGTCTGGTCATATCTGTTGCCTGATGCTTCCCTAAGTTGGCCCCGTATATGGAAGGACCTTCATAAACATTATACTCAGGCTAGATTAAGGCTAACTCAATACTATATTGTAAATAATTTGTACTATACCCCTGCAAAACTTTTTAAGCTTAAAAAACTTCCCTACCCTACTTGTTCTAGGTGCTTGCAAGAAGAAGGGAACCTTCTTCATGTGTTTTGGGCCTGTACCAAGGTTGCTCCCCTGTGGTCTCTTATCCAGGATAAGCTGGACCCCCTTCTGGGTTTGTCGAGTTTTTTCACCCCTGAGATTTGTATTCTGGGTGAATACTCTCACATACATAGTGTGGAGCGTCGCTACCATATGGCTTTGGTGTCCATGGCGGTCAAGAAGTTGGTCCTGAGACACTGGACTGATCAGTTGGCCCTGACCTATGCAGAATGGCTGATTGAGCTCACTGCATTTCTTAATTCGGAGAGTTTAATTGCCAGTCTCCATTGTCGTGTGGACCTGTTTCAGAAGAGATGGGGTAAATTACAGGCGTTATGTCTGCATTAATAAGCCTAGGACCAGATCCCTGCAGTCTGCACAGATAATGTATTTTTGGTCATCTGTTGTACTTAGTATCTTTACTGTCATGGGAGATTTCAGTTATCAATGATGGATGTTAGATATATCCAGATCACAGGAAATACTGAGAAGGCACACCTGTATAGGGGTGGAGAGGGGAGGAGGAGTGGGTGAAGTTGGGGTGGGTATGTTAGAAGTTTGTTGCTTTCTTATGTACACGCTGACTGGGAGGGGAGGTGGGGTTCTTTGATTGGGGGGGAGGTTTTGGGGGGGGGTTCCTGGGTGGTTTTGGTTGTACCGGGTATTTTCATGTTTTATTTACCGGGCATGTTTTGTAATTTTGTAATTTTGTATTTGAAAATTCAATAAACTTAAATTTCAAAAAAAAAAAAAAAAAACCCAGAAATTTCAACTCACATTTTTTTCAACCTTCGGAATTCTCAATTCCTGATCCATATCTTGACAGAAAATCAGCATTAACATTCTCTTTCCCAGTCTGTCCACCAAATCATCTATCCTGGGCATAGGGCAAAGTACAGTTACGCAGCAACTTACCGTTAACAGTAGATCTTCGAGAAGAGCTCCTGCAGCAGGCTAAACCATAAGGACTATGCCACCAGGCACGAAGACTCAACGGAAAAATTTCTAGCTAGCAGTACCCATCTGGGGCCCGCTCCTTACGTCTGTCTGTCCCCCCACCGACTTCACCCTCTGTATAAAGGGGCAGTTCCCAGCCCCACCTCAGTTCATCCGTCAGAGACCTGAAGGTTACTTAGCAAGTGAGATCTGGGGCAGGTGCCGAAAAACAATCCCAAAAGGAGAAACATAATAGGGGGCTGGAGGGAGGAAAAATAGCACCTGCTGCAGGAGCTCTTCTCGGAGATCTACTGTTACGGTAAGTTCTTATGTATCTGTATTATCTTACTTTGAGTATGAGCTCCTGCAGCAGGCTACACCACAAGGACTGAACCCCAAGCAGTGTCCCCATAGGAAAGAAAAAGGGAGGCAGGGGTATAAACTCCTGAAATATTGAATATAATAATTTATGAAATTAGGCCTTGGAGCACAGCGAGGCTGAATCCTGCTCTTTCTGGAAGCAATATCCAGGGTACAGTGCTTAACAAAGGTATGCACAGAATTCCATGTTGCGGTACTATCCAGGGTGTAGTGCTTAACAAAGGCATAAACAGAATTCCATGCTGCGGCTGCGCATATGTCTGCCTTTGAAATATTTTTCATGGCTGCAAAGGAGGCAGTCATCCCCCTCGCTGAATGTCCCTTAACCAGTTCCTGTAAGGGTTTTTCGTACTTGTTGTAGATGAAGGAAATGCAATTTGTTAACCATTTGGATATGGTTTGCCTTGTGACTGGTTTCCCCAGAACTCTGGGGGCAATGGACACAAACAATTGATTCGATTGTCAGATCAATGCTGTGCATTTTAAAATAGTGACTGAGGATCCTGTGTACATCTAGAGTGTGAAGAAGGGCTCCCCCCCCCCCATTCGAATGTTCGGGATAATATACTGAAAGGGAGATGTCTTGATTCAAAGTTAACTCTGACACCACTGCGGAAGAAACTTAGGTTTAGTACGCAGAGACACCCTGTCTCTGAAAAATTAAATAAGGTTCTCTACACATCAAAGCTTGCAGCTCGGAAACCCTTCGAGCTGAAGTGAAGGAAACTAAAACTAACATTTTCCATGAAAGAAAAAACAGGTCGCAATCCATGGCCGGGTCGAAGGGAGGTAATGTCAATTTTTCTAGAACAAAAAGGAGGTCCCATGGGGGGACAGGAACCCTAATGGGAGGCTTCATATGAAGCATGCCCCAAAGGAATGTATGGGCACGGTCTAGCTGAACAATATTCCTACCTCCACAGGTGCGTAATAAGCAGAAATGGCACAGAGATGCACCTTTATGGAAGAGTATCGCAAACCCGCATCGGAACGCGATAGGAAGTATTCCAGGACTGACTTCACCAGGCAGGACAGTGGGTACAGGGAATGTGCCACTGCCCAAATGCACAAACACTTCCATTTCATAGCATACGTGGCCATTGTAGGTGGTTTTCTTGCTTCTACTAGGACCTCTGCCACACACTGTGAAACTCCATGCCTGGAGATGGCGAAGTGTGCAGGAGCCATGCATGAAGGTTTAGGGACCGAAGGTCCGGGTGGACTAATATTCCCCATGTCTTGAGACAGCAATCTGGGTACAACTGCTAGCTGAAATGGAAGTTCCACTGCTAACTGTTGTAAGAGGGGGAACCCTATTGGACGCAACCAGAAAGGAGCTACCAGGATCATTGTGGCACAATCCGTCTTTAGTTTGAGTAATACCCTCTGCAGAAGGGGAAAGGGAGGGCACGTGTACAGGAACCTCCCTGTCCAGAAGAGGGACAATGCGCCTAAGCAGAAAACACCATGCCCGGGATCTAGTGAGCAGAAATTGGGCAGTTTTGCACTGCACAGAAAGAGATTGCCCACCACTTCTTGAAGCAGCTCCCACACCCGGTTTCTGGATTGTGAGCGGCTGAGCTCATCTGCCAGGATGTTTTGGACTCCTGGAACATGAACCGCTGCCAGTGTGAGTCCATGTTCCAGGGCCCAGTACCACACTCTCATGGCTTCTCTGCACAGAGGGTAGGAGTGCTTCCCTCCTTGCTTGTTGACATACAAGACCACAGACATGCTGTCAGTCTGGAGAAGCAGGGGACCCTGGGATAGGAGAGTCTGAAAGGCTTGCATGGCATACAGAATCGCCCTCATCTCTAAGATGTTGATGTGCATGGACATTTCTGTGTCTGACCATGTGCCCTGAGTACGGTGATTCTGAAAATGAGCGACAAGAGGGGTAGGGTGGCTAGGGGGTTCTCTTGTAGAGGTCGGCGAGAAGCCTAGGGAAAGTGGTCTCAAGGATGGGGGAGGTGATGGGGCTGGCGAGGGAGTCCAAAAACGCAGTGCACTAAAGATCAAGGGGGACTCCATGATCAGGGGTATTATTGGGTAGCGCAGGATGAGGGAAAGTCCAGTCCAGTTAAGGTAGTGTATTTCCAGTCTGACTATGCATAGGGCGAAGTCCAAGGTGTATGAGCTGGCGAGGGACTCTGGAGGATCACCGGACTTCCTGATACATCTGGGAATAAATGATATTGAAGGGAATAGTGTGCTGGAAATTCAGGCAAGGTTCCGAGAACTGGCCAAGGTCCGTCATGACAATGGATGCAGTGTCATCTCCTCAGAAATCCTGCCAGTGCTAAGGGCCACTGTGGAGAACAAACAGAAGATCAGGAAGAGTAATGACTGGCTCAGTCAGTGGGGTGAAGCACAGGGGATTGGGGTGTTGAGAGACTTTGGGGGTTTGGGAAGACAGGGGCTGTATGCCGGGATAAGCTTCACCCTAAATCCGTCTGGAAGGACGTTTTCAAACGAGGGATGATGGATTTCATTCGGGCCAGATGGGGTTTAAACTTGTGAAAGGGGGGAGGGAGAGAGGGCACTGCCAGGCTGATCCGGCCATCCGTACCACTGGTAGGACTGGCCTGCAACCCCACAGAGTGGGGACAGATGGTACCCTACGGGAGAAGCGTGTATGGACGGATGAAAGATCTGGGGAGGATACGGTAAAGAGGGGTAGGTACAAGGGTTGGAGGGTGGCTTTAATAAATGCCAGGAGCCTGGGGAATAAAATGCCTGAGTTCCAGGTCACGCTGTTTGAGGGTGGGGTGGATGTAGCAGCGGTAACTGAAACTTGGGCCACCCCCAGCCATGACTGGGACCTTAATCTGAGTGGGTACCTTGTGCTAAGGAAGGACAGAAAGGTGGGCAGAGGGGGAGGAGCAGCAATGTTCATTAGGGTTAAGATCGAGATTATGACAATAGAGGAAGCATAGGGCAACATGGAGGCCCTATGGGTCACCTTGCGAACCACCGCGGGAGGAAAGATCAAGCTGGGGGTGGTATATAGGCCCCCAGGACTAGTGGAGGACCTGGAAGATTGCCTGTTGGCTAACATCAAGGGGCAGTGTGGACTGGAAGGGGCAAGAGTGGTGTTGATGGGGGACCTCAATATACCAGCTACTGATTGGGGTACTATGACGTCCACTGTAACCAGGGAGCAGAAGCTGCTGAATGGCTTCCTGGACGTGTTCCTCAATCAGCAGGTGATGGACCCAATGAGGGAGGGTCATATCCTGGATGTGGTTTTAGCAGATGGGGGTCTCGTACGACATCTGGTTGTGGAAGAACCCCTGGCTGAGAGCGACCACAACACAGTCTGGTTTAGTCTTAAACTGGGGGAGGGAGTGGGATCATTCAAGGACAATGATAGTTGATTTTAGGGGGGTGGACTTTCAGAACATGGGAGAAATTCTCAAGGGGCATTTCCATGAGATAAAATCAGGTTTGGACATGGAAGGTAGGTGGGAGATCATAAAGTAGGGGCTAAAGGAGGCCACCAGGACCTATACAAGAGTGAAGTGCAAGGGCCGTAAGTCTCGTAAATCATGCTGGTGGACCAAGGAGGTCCAGGAGACAGTAAGGGAGAAGAAGGCTGCCTACAGTAGGTACAAAAAAATGAGAGGAGAGAGGGAGAGAGAGAATTATCGCCTTGCAACCAGGAAAGTCACCATAGTGGTGGTGGTGGTGGGGCCAAAGACCTGGAAAGAGCAGTGGCTGGCGCAAGGGATATGGGGTGGGGAAAAGGGGTTCTTTAGGTATACTGGTGAGCAGAGGAAGGTCAAGGGCCAGCTCAGTAGGTTGAGGACAGCTGGCGGGTGGGTGGAAGGGGCTGGAGAGCAGGCAGAGGTACTGAATGAATACTTTGCCTCAGTCTTCACTAGGAAAGAGGCTGGGGAACTTCCAAAAAAGGGGTCGAAGGACACAGAAGGTGCAGCAGACCTGACTATTGGGGTACCTGCTGAAGAACAAGCCGCTGGGGAGGTAGGACAAAGGTGAGATATCAGGCTGGTTCTGCTGAATGGGGGTGGGGGGGGTGAGACAGATGCTGATATTCCTGTCAGTTGAGTATGGGAAGACCTCCAGTCCCTAAAATGGATAAATCTCCAGGGCCTGATGCTATTTATCCCAGAGTACTGAGGGAGTTGGCGGATGTTTTGGCTGCACCACTGGAGGATCTCATTAACTTGTCGCTCCAGACAGGGAGGGTGCCAAGGGATTGGAAGCAGATGCATGTTGTGCCCATCCATAAAGGGGGATCGAGAGAAGAACCAAGAAACTATACAATTGTCAGTTTGATGTCGGTGGTGGGGAAGGTAATGGACAGCATACTTAAGGAAAAGTTGGGAGGTTTCTTGGAGGAGATGGGTTTATGCTAGGTAGATCGTGTCAAACAAACCTTGTAGAGTTCTATTAGTGGGTGACATCGGCACTCGACAGGGGGAGACCAGTGTATGTTCTGTTCCTGGACTTCAGCAAGGCATTTGATTCGGTCCCTCACATTGGCCTAAGGGAGAAGCTGGGGGATGGGGTAGGTCCACTGATGGCTAGGTGGACTGGAAATTGGTTTTCAGGTCGCACTTAGCGGGTAGTGGTCGGAAGGGAGGTCTCGTCTCCTAGGGAGGTCATAAGTAAGGTCCCACAGGGATCAGTCCTGGGACCACTCCTGTTTAACGCCTATATCTCCGATATCAGGGAAGGTATCTGGTGTGAAATGAGTCTCTTTGTGGACAACTCTAAGCTGGAGGCGGTGGTGGAGGGGGAGACTGGCCCTGCAAGACGACCTGGATACTCTGGATAGGTGGTCCTGCACCCGGAAATTGAAATTTAACTCCACCGAGTGCAAGGTGCTACACCTAGGGTGGGAAAACCTCAACTATGTTTACACCCGGGGGGGGGGGGAGTTGCAGGCAATGGCAGGAGAAAGAGACCTTGGAGTATTGGTGGATGTTAACACGAATAATTCAGAGCAGTGCAGGAGGGCTGCAATCTTGGCAAATAGGATGCTGGAATGTATCGCTAGGGGGATTACCTCAAGGAACAGTGAGGTGATTTTGCCAGTGTACAGCAGCCTGGTTAGACCACATCTTGAGTACTGTATGCAGTTCTGGAGGCTGCAACTAAGGAGGGACATCCAACTCCTGGAGAGGGTTCAGGGGAGAGCAACCAGAATGCTTCGGGGCCTGGGGGATATGACATATGAGGAACGACTAGGGGAGCTCAACCTGTTCACGCTGGAGGAGAGGAGGGACGGGGGCACATGACTGAGATTTTCAAGTACCTCAGGGGAGTAAATAAGGTAAGCCAAGATAGGATCTTTGGACTGAAGGAGTGTGGAATCACCAGAGGACACATTTGGAAGATTGAGTGTGGTAGGATTGGGGGGAAAGGAGGAGGAGGTACTTCACTGAGAAAGTGGTGGAACCGTGGAATGCACTGCACAGGGAGCTGGTACAGGCAGCTACAGTGGAGGGATTCAAGAGAGGGTGGGACAGGTATAGACAAGGGGTGAAGTGCACAACTGTGGGATGGAGTAACAGTGGAAGGAGACAGAGGGCTACGGTACCCAATCAGCGTGCTGAAGCACGAGCAGACTTGATAAACCAATAGGCCTACTCTGCTGGCATCTAGTATGTTAATTTGGGCGAAGTCAGCCACCATGACAGCGTTTGCTGAACAGCCCTTGATACTCTTATCGGGTGCTGCAGAGTGTCAGACATCAGTCCCACTGCACCCTTAGGTTCCACTGAGGAACACTCATATGCAAGCATGCCAGTGGTACTGTAAGTATGGCTGCAGCCATATGTCCTAGGAGCTGTAACATTGCTCTTGCTGAGACCAGACTGGCTGAAGCTACTCTGCAGACCGGGTCCCTCAAACGACTAGTCCTGTCGGGTGGGAGAAATTCTCTTCCCTGACGAGTATCCAGGATGGCCCCTATGTACTGTAGATGTTGGCAGGGCCAAGGGCAGCACTTCGGGAGACTGACAGTGATCCCCAGCTGCTGGAACATTTGAAATGTGTCCGACAGGGTGTGGACTAATTGGGACCTAGTGGTGGCAGTTAGGAGCCAATAGTCTAGATAAGGGTAGACAAAATGACCCTGTCTGCGAAGAGCAGCTGCCACTACTGCTAGGCATTTGGTGAACACTCTCGGAACCGAGGAGAGACCGAAAGGCAAAGCCTGCAATTGGTAATGGTTCCCCAGAAAGGCAAACCGAAGATATCTCTTGTAAGCTGGAAACACTGGTATGTGCAAATACGCATCTTGCATGCCCAGAGAGCATAGCCAGTCCTCTTGGTGCAGCATAGGTATCAGCCCTGGTAAAGTTACCATTCTGAACCTTTTGTATTCGATGTACCAGTTTAGCTGGCTCAGGTTCAATATGAGTCTTAAGTCTCCTGTCTTCTTGGGAACTAAGAAGAAATGGGAGTAATACCCAAATCCTAGTTGGGATGGAGGAACAGGGCTCTATCGCTCTTTTTGACAGCAAGGTCTGGATATCTTCTCTGACAAGGGCTATATTGGTGGGAGGCTATCGAGACGGGGCTGGAGGTTTGTCAGGAGGAACTTTGGTAAACTCAAGCGTGTAACCCTTTTCGATAATGTGCTGCACCCATAAATCTGTTGTGATTTTGGTCCACCCATCTAGGTAGAGGGAGAACCGACGCCCTACTGCATCCCCCATCGACTTCGCCGGAGGAGGGGGGGGCTGGCCAAAGTCATACAAGTGCACCTCGTGTGTAGAGAAGTCTGGAGGATTCTGGATTCCTAGGCCTGCTGTTCCCTGCTGGTTGTGAGGGAGTTTTCCTTTTGCAAAGGCCTCGGGGCTGTTGGTTTTTCTGCCGGTTGGCACCCTGGCACCGAAAGGGCTTGCGCTTAGGTTACTGAGGGTCTGACTGGTAATGTGGTGAATGGACTGGACTGCTTTGCCTGAGTCTTGCAGTTCCATTCTTATCTTTAGTACCTCCTCTCCTAAAAGGATAGATCTGTGAAAAGCGGCATTTCGGACAGAATCGTGGAGATCTTGCCGAAAACCAGATACTCTCAGCCAGAAGTGGAGACGGAGACACCCCAGTGGCCGCTGCTATGGCTGCTGTGTCCAAGTTGTAGGATGCCTCAATATGTGCTTTCCTACGTCCAGGACAGAATGAAGTACGTCCAAAAGCTCAGTGCGTGATGGGTTATCTTGCTGCTTTTGGGCCAACTCGATGGCTTTCTTCCATAAAGATTTCTGATATAGCACCATATGGGCCAAAAAATTTAGGGACCGAATGGAGCATATGGAAGATGCACAAACTTTCCTACCAAACTGGTCTAATTTCTTAGACTCCTTATCGTGAAGCTGTAAGCTCATATGTTTGGGTTGTTTTGTCTTGCTGTGAGCTGCGGTCATGACCATGGAGTCTGCTCTTGGATGTTCCCCTAAAAAGGGCTCTGCTTGGGAGGCTTGTACAGTCTGTCTGCCTTCTTAGGGACAGCTGAAAATGAGGAAGGGTGATCCCATGCCAGGCTGGTCAAGTCCTGAAAAGGAGGGACCAGAGGGGGAATGACCAAAGGTCTCGGGTCACTCATTCCCAAAAAGGTATGAAGCCTTTTCCTCTCTGGGTCCATTTCCTCGGTGTCCCATTGATTTAGGAATTGTATGTAGGCGCATCACATCCATAAATGCTGGGTCCTCCGGGGGCCTGGGTGAGCTGCGGGGCCCTCTGGCTCAGGAGAGTAACCTCTGTAACAGGAGTCTGAGGAATGAGGGTGGCTTCTGGAGGAGGTAAATGAGGACAACCTTCAGCATTTACGTTCACGCTGGCGTCTGCTCCTGTCATCCGAGGACAATGACCTGGAGGAGAAGTAGCATCTGCCCCTACGCCTGTATGTTCGGAATCTGATCTTTTTGGAGTCGGGCTCCTGGGTGTGTGCAGAGACTGTGGACGGAAGTCTGGGACTGGTGCTTTGTCCGGGACCGGTGTAGGGGGTTGCGGAGGAGGGATGTCATCCTTTTTTAACAAATCTCCCTTTACCATATTCCACCACAAAGTGAAGCACTTCCCAACATCCGCCAGGGAGACCACCGACACCTGTGGTGGCAGCGCACCACTGGGTTCTGCGGGGGTAACATTAGGGTTGTTTGGTCCTGGAGTCTCATCATGGTGTACATGAGGACTCGGTGGAGTAGCATGGTCTGTCATCGGGTCACCTGATGTCAGGTCGTTGGGTACTGCAGGGGTTTGATCTGGCAACTGGATGACAGGTGGCCTGTCGTCAGACTGTCGAATGGTCGAAGCTGATATCGGCTTCTGAGGTGGCTGCTCCGCAGACGTCCGACTTGAAGTGGTCGTGGCAGACGCCTTGGTGCATGACGCCTTACTCTGTGGCGTCTGCCACTGGTCCTTCTGTTTGTCGAAAGACCATTCATCTGGGACATGCATCAGGGTCTTAGATTTTTCAGTTGATGATGACTTATCCCTAGGGGAACGTTCCCTAGAGCGGGAATGCACCCGGGGTCTGTGTCTGTCATCTGAGGCCGAAGATGAGCTGGAGGATGAAGATGCCTGAACCTCATCAGCCGAGGTCCCAGTCTTAGGCCCCAAGGATTGCTGGAAGGGCCTAAGGCTGAGGGATGGACCAGGAGGTCCTTTCCTCGAAGAAGTATTGTCCACTGAGAGGGTAAGGGAGGGAGCCTTTGTCAACAGCAGGCTGAAGAAGTTAGGCCTGATGGAGAGGCCGAGTCTGCTCTCTCTCCAGAGCGCGAACTAGAATGCTTGTCACGAGGAGACATATCTGGACTCCGACCTACCGTGCTCCTTGACCTGCTGTTGGTGCTTCCCTCCTGAGTATTTCTCCTTGCGGGAAGTCTGTGACCAGGAGGCTGAGGAACTGGCCTTCGACAAGCGTGGAAGGGTGGCGAGCTGCTGCTCCATGATGTAGGCCTGGAGAGTCTTGCAGCGGGTCCGGGTTCGCTGGTTGAACTTGCCGCAGTACGGGCAGGCTTGAACATCGTGATCAGGACCCAAACAAGAGAGGCACCGAGAATTACCATCTTTAGCAGGAAATCTGCTGCCTGCACGGACACTTGGATTTCCGTCATGAAGATGGAGACGACATAAACTATCATGTTATCGATACTTTTTGCGGAAAAAGAAGAAAAAATGGGTACTTCTGACAGCAGAAAATAGCAGTCAACAGATGCAATGAGGTGTCCAAGGAGCCAAAGTACACGGGTCGACAGCAGGAAATAACTGAGGTGAGGCTGGGGACAGCGCCCTTTATACAGAGGGTGATGTCGGTGAGCAGACCGACGCAAGGGGCGGGCCTCAGCTGGGTACTGCTGGCTAGAAATTTTTCCTTGGAGTCATGGTGCCTGGCGGCACAGTCCTTATAGGGGTAGCCTGCTGCAGGAGCTCATACTCGAAGATAGATCTGTCAAATTCTGACACTTGATTAAGTTTCCTAAAATCAAAGCAGAATCTTAAACCCTCCTTCCTTTTTTGTTTACAATCACCATTGGTGATGACCAAGCACTTCGACTCTTCTATGATACCCAGTGCTTTCATTTTTTGTATTTCCTTAACCACGTCAGCTCTTAACTGCTCTGGTAATCTGTATGCCTTTTGTCTAATAGGGCAAGCATTCCTTGTCACCATTACGTGCTCGACCCCTTTTGCACGGCCTGGTACTGTGGTAAAAGTACTGTTAAATATCTTTAGCAAGTTACAAATTTCAGCGGTTTGTTTGGAGGTTAAGGAAACATTCACCTTTACAGCATCAGCAGTTACAGTTTGTTCCTTTATGTCATAAGCGATATCAATATTTTCTTTATCAGTTTCTGGTAAAACAAACAAAACACCTTTTGGTGTTTTTTCAACCCATTTGTTGAGGAGGTCAGCATGGTACATCTCTTAGTAGGATGCTGTGGGGCAGCACTGTTCTGGGAGACATTCTGGAGGCTGCGATGCTGCCCTGTTTGTAGGCACCTCTCTGGTATGCGGGAAATGGTTGCCAGTCTCCAGGCTGACCTGGACAGAATTCGTGACATCCCCCCCCCCCCAACCGAACCACCAGGGCCAATGCCACTACCTCAGAGGTTGCCAAGAAAGAGGAGCGGTTGGACCAAGGTGGGTTCGGGGAGGGAGAGGGTGATGGAATGGAAGTGCATCCCTCCAGCTGTACCTCTCCACAATTCAAACGCTGTTCTGGCGAAGAGTGGTTCCTCTACGGAGGCACCTGCAGTGGAGACCAAGGAGGATGCTGGGAACCTCCACAAAAGAGACCCACAGGAGGGTTCCACAAGACACCACGGGGAAGGAAACAACTCCTGGTGGGGGACTCAATCATTAGGTGGGTAGAAGTTGGGGAGGAAGGGGATAGGGAGGTAAGGTGCCCAGCAGGTGCCATGGCTTGGAGGGACAGGAAGCGAATCCTCAGGATCGCAGGAGCAGCTGCACGAGGGAGAGAGCTGGATGTCATTGTCCACCTAGGGACAAATGACCTGGTTGTGAATGGGATCACAGCAGAGCAAGAGGAGTTTGTAGAGTTGGGGAGGGCCTTAGACAAGTAGCATGTACGGTAACCTTCTCGGAGGTGTTGCCTGTCTATGGCAAGGATGATGCTAGGGTACTCCACACCATGGGATTCAATGAATGGTTGAAAACCTGGTGTGGAGCTCAGGGTTTTGGCTTCACTGGGAACTGGGGAGCCACCTGGAGGAATGCAGGCCTATACTGGCACGATGGTCTGCACCTGTCTAGGATCCTAGGTGATAGGTTTAAATGCTTCATTGGCAATCATTTAAACTAGCCAAGGTGGGGGGGGGCACTGAAAAGGAGCAGGGAAATCCAGGCCTCCCCCCACATAACACAATAGTTAGAGAGGTAAACACCAAGGTAGAGAAGTCGGCAGGGAGCAGAATAGGGGTAAATGCAGGAAAAGGCAGTAAGGGCAGGGATGGGGCTAAAAGGGGTAAGGCCATCAAAAAATGGAAGGGGATGAGTACCAATGCCTGCAGTCTGTGTAACAAGCTCCCTGAACGAGTGGCCTTGATGGAAAAGGGATGCCTGTTTATTGTGGCAGTCACTGAAACATGGTACGCAGAGAACCATGAGTGGGATGTCAACATACCAGGATACACAATCTACAGGAGGGACAGGGTGGGAAAAAGAGAAGGAGGAGTTGCTCTCTATATAAGGGAAGGGATTAAAGCAACAGAACTAAAGAGTAAACAGGAACTTGATGAGTCACTATGGGTCACCCTGGAGATAGGAAATGGCACCACAATCCGCATGGGGGTTGTGTACAGACCCCCCATCTCAGGGGGAGGAAATGGACAAGGAAATGATAGAAGGCATCCTTAAAATGGCAGAAAAAGGGGAGATATTGTTGATGGGGGACCTGAATATGCCAGATGTTAACTGGAGTACCTTTGCTGCAGGCACATCCAAGAGCATGGTCATTCTTGATGCCCAACAGAGGGCATGCCTCAGACAGCTAGTGTTGGAACCCACTAGGGAGGGAGCAATCTTAGACCTGGTACTCTCAAATGGGGAAGCAGAAAGGATCTCAGATTCAGAAGTGGGTAACAATCTGGGAACAAGTGACCACCAAACAGTGTGGTTCACAATAAACACAGCCATAGAGTCAAGCCATACAAAAACAAAAGTATTGGACTTTAGGAGGGCTGACTTTGGGAAAATGAGAGAGTGCCTCAGAAAAGCACTAGCAAACGGGCAAGGAGAAGGGGTGGAGGAATAATGAAAACAGCCATCACAGAGGCAACAAGCCTTTGTGTGAAGCAAATCAACAAAACAAAACGAAGGAAAAAACCACTATGGTTCTCAAAAGAGGTGGAAGAGAAGGTTAAGGAGAGAAGGATAGCATCCAGGAAATATAAGGAAACAGAAGGAACAGACCAGATAACTTTATCAGTTAAAGCAGGAGGCGGCAGGGAAGGCAGTCAGAATAGCAAAGGTACAAACTGAAGAAAAGACAGCCAACTCTGTTAAGAAGGGGGATAAAACCTTTTCATAGGAATATTAGGGAGCGAAGAAAGACCAAGGGAGGGATACAGAGACTTAATAAAGGGGAGGGAATGTGGGCAGAGGGTGACAGTGAAAAAGTAGGGATACTGAACGAATATTTCTGCTCGGTACTCACAACGGAAGAGGAGGGGGAGGCACCTAAACCAAACAAGAGAAACACTCTGAATAGGGGAGTTGATAACAGTCCATTCACAGAAGAAAGGGTTTTGAAAGAACTATTGAAACTGAGGGTTGACAAAGCAATGGGGTCTGATGGGATTTGCCCCAGAATTCTAAAAGAACTAAGGGTAGAACTAGTAACGCCACCGACTACTCTCTCTAACAAATCGTGGGAGGATAGGGTGGTACCCGAGGACTAGAGGAGGGCAGATGTTATTCCACTACAGACCAGTTAGTTTGACCTCAGTGGTAGGGAAAATGATGGAATCACTTCTGAAGGAAAGAACTGTTGAGTAGCTAGAGGCCAGTGGGGCACTGGACCCAAGGCAGAATGGTTTCACAGCAGGAAGATCACGGCAGATGAACCTAATAGATTTCTTTGACTGGGTGACCAAAGTAGTAGACCAGGGAGGGGTTGTGGATATGGCCTACCTAGATTTCAGCAAGGCATTTGACACAGTCTCACACAAAAGATTAATATACAAGTTAGCCAGCCTTGGAGTGGGTACCCTGGATAAAAAACTGGCTGGATAACGGGACGCAAAGGGTAATAGTAAACGGAGTCCACAGTGAAGAAAGGAGGGTAACTAGCGGGGTACCGCAGGGTCTGGCACTGGGACCGGTCCTCTTTAATGTCTTTATAGGTGACATTGGAGAGCACCTGGAAGGAAAAATATGTCTCTCTGCAGAAGACACAAAGATCTGCAACAGGGTTGATACACAAGGTGGGGTGGAAAGGATGAAAAGGGACTTGGCAAGGTTGGAGGAATGGTCAAATGTATGGCAGCTCAGATTCGATGCAAAGAAGTGCAAGGTAATGCATCTGGGAAACAAAAACCCAGGAGAAGAGTACACAATGGGGGGACGAGATAACTACAAAAATTGAAAAAGACCTAGGAGTAATTATATCAGATGACCTGAAGATGGGCAAGCAATGTGAGAAGGCAGTAAGGAGGGCTGGGGGGGATACTGGGATGCATAGAGAGAGAGGCATCAACACTAGAAAGCAGGAAGCTGTTATCCCTCTGTACAGACAGTTGGTGAGACCCCCATCTAGTGTACTGTGTGCAATTCTGGAGACCCCATCTCCGCAAAGACAGAGTGGAGGCTGTTCAGAGGAGGGCAACCAAAACTGGCAGACTCCTAGCAGTTCTCCGGGAGGAGGGCGACAAGGCACGCACCGCTTTATACTTACTTGGGTAATCAGGACTGGAGGATCGAGGTCCCAAAACCAGCATCCCGGCGTGACTCTAGGTCAATGTGGTAATGGGAAATAAAGGTGTGTGCTGACTTCCAGGTAGCAGCCCTGCAGATTTCCTGGATAGGGATGTCCCTAGAAGCAGCGGAATGGTGGGTTGAATGAGCTCTTATCCCTCTGGGTGGCTCCATGCCCACCAACCTATAGCAGAGATCTATGCAGCAGGTAACCCACCTGCTTATTGACTGCTTGGCTGCAGGTCTGCCAGGTTCGGCTTCAGTGTAGGTGACAAACAGCTGGCAAACCTCTCCCCAAACTTCAACCGTCCGCTCCTTAAAATAAGACAGCGCTCTTCTAGGGTCCAGAGTATGGAGCCTATATTCGGCCTCCAAGCTGTGATTGGGTGGAACACCGGCAGAGTCAACACCTGGTTAAGGTGAAACTCCGACACCACCTTCAGAAGGAATTTTGGGTGGGGGCGCAGGACAACCTTGTCCCTGTGGAAGACCAGATAAGGAGACTCCATGGAAAACACCTAGAGCTCTCCCATCCTTCTGGCTGACGTGATAGCCACCAAGAAAGCGGTCTTCCATGACAGATGGGAGATGTCACACCTGTGCATCGGTTCGAATGGCTTGCCCATGAGCTTAGCCAATACCAGCAGTTGATCCCACGGAGGTGGAGGTTCTCGCACCGGAGGGGATATGTGATCAAGGCCTTTGAAAAAGCGCCCGACCACCTTCTCCAGCGCCACCGACTGCTTCCCGGCCCGCGCCTGGTAAGCATAGATGGCTGACAGGTGCACCAGGTCATCGACTGAAGCCCTAGCAGAGAAAGGGACCACAGGTAGTCCAGAATGCTGGCCAAGGAACAGGAGGAAGGGTCCGACCCCTTATCCTGACACCAAATGGAAAATCTCTTCCATTTGAAGGCATAGTATTTTCTGGTCGACTCCTTACGGGATGCCTCAACAACGTTGAGAACCTCGTTGGAAAGACCCAAGGCCTGGAACTCTAGCAGCTCAGGAACCAGGCTGTCAGGTGCAGGGATTGAAGGTCCGGGTGGAGTACCTTCCCCCTGTTGACTGAGATCAGGTCTGGGCAGGCTGAAAGCTGCCTCGGGAGCCTGGAGCTGAGGCTGAGGAGATCTGGGTACCAGAACTGGCGGGGCCTGTCTGGGGCTACCAGAATCACCTGCGACTTGTCCCTCCTCACATTGAGAAGCACCTTGTGGATCAAGGGAAATGGGGGAAAGGCGTAGAAGAGGCCCAGGGTCCACGGCCTTGAGAAGACATCCCCCTGCAGCGAGCCCTGCTGAGGAGACGGGCGTGAAACAGCCTCAGCTTCGCATTCTCCCTGGATGCAAACAGGTCCACCTGAGGTGTGCCACAGTGGGAGAATAGATCTTGTACTACCTCCGGCAGGCGAGACCACTCATGAGATGCAGCACCTATCCGGCTTAGGGCATCGGCCAGTGTTGGAGGCTCCTGCCACATGGATGACTAGGAGATCCGCCTCCAGTCTGGCCATGAGACCAAGTGCGGAGAGCTTCCTTGCACAGAGGCAAGGAGCGCGTCCCGCCCTGGTGGTTTAGGTAGTACATGGTCATGGTGTCCATCTGGACCTGGACCACTTGACCCCGTACAAACGGAGCGAAGGTGGTGAGGACTAGTCAGACCGCTCGAAGCTCCAGCAGGTTGATGTGACATTGAGACTTCTGAGGGGACCAGAGGCCATGCCCTCTGAGCTCCCCCAGATGGGCACCCCAACCCAGAGAGATGTCGGTCGTCAGAGTGACCGTCAGCTCGGGGTGGACAAATGGGATACTCTCCTGTAGATGAGCTGGAACAAGCCACCACTGGAGAGCGTTCCACATCTCCTGGGTCACTATCACTGGCTGGTCCAGTGGACCGGAGCACTGTAACCATTGGCGGGCTAGCCCCCATTGAAGGAGACGCATGTGCCAGTGGGCATAATGGACCATGCTGGTGCAGGCCACCATAAGGCCCAGGAAGTCCCAGGCAAGGCGCAACTGCTCAACCAGAAATGACTGGGCAAAGGAGGAAAGAACCTCGGCCCTGTCTGCTGGGAACTGTGCTCTGGCTCGAAGAGTGTCTAGCTCTGCTCCGATGAACTGAATCACCTGCGTTGGCACAAGTTCCGATTTGGCCTCATTGATGAGGAGGCCAATCTGAAAGCAAACCTGGAGGGCCAGATCCCTGGGCTGCTCCACCTCCGGCCTGGAGGAGGCTGCAATCAGCCAGTCGTCCAGGTAAGGGTACACCCGGACCCTTCGGCGCCGCAGGAATGCTGTCACCACTGCCATGCATTTGGTGAAGACCCTGGGAGCTGGAGAGAGGCCGAAGGGAATGGCCCGGAACTTGTAAAGGGATCCCTCTGCTCTGAAGTAGAGGAATCGCTGGTGGGATGGACGAATTGGGACGTGAAAAAACGCGTCCTGAAGGTGCAGAGAACAGAACCACATGCCTCGTTCCAAGGATGGAATGATCTGTGCCAGAGTGACCATCCTGAAGGTTCAAGATCATTGGAACTTGTTCAGATCGTGTAGGTCTAGAATGGGGCACCAGCCCCCATCCGTTTTGGGACTAGGAAGTACCTGGACACAAACCCTGGGTCTGATGGAGGATCCGCCACCTCCCTGATCACTTTCGTCTGGAGGAGCAGGGCAATGTCAGCTCGACGAGCCAACAGAGAAGCTGCAGACCCCGTAGCCCCCCGTGGGGCGACAGCTGGATAGGGTTGGGACTGCTCGAATTCCGGAGGCAGACCCTTTCCTACCACTTCCAGCACCCAGCGGTCCGTGGTTGTATCAGACCAGGCAGAAAGGAAGTGGCAGAGCCGTCCCCCCGGGGGGACCCGAGGAGGAGTGACGAGGTTGGGGGCAACACCCCTCAACCCGTCACTGGGCAGGCTTGGAGGAAGAACCAGCCAAGGAGCCTCCTGGACCTTTCCCTCCCCGCTTCCTGTTGGAGGAAGCAGCAGGCTTGGCTTTGGGGTGCCAAGTGCGAGCCTGCTGGCCCTGATGCTGGTGTTGCTGGGCCAGACGTGCCGCAGGGGCTGAAGGCCAAAAGGGCTTACGCTGCTGCTGGCGGCCTTTGTCCTTCTGGGCAGACGTGACCGAGTCCAAGGTGGCGTTGGACTTCTCGATCCTTTGCTGATGACCCTCCACCCCGGGACCGAACAAGTCGGTACCCAAGAAGGGAACGTCTGCCAGCTTGTGCTGGGTATCCGGCGTAAAGGTAGAGATCCGCAGCCAAGCTCTGCGGCACATGGCCACTGCGGCCGCTACTGACCGGGCACACGAGTCAGCGATGTCCACGGAAGTCTGGAGCTGCTGTTTGGCCACCGCCCTTCCCTGATTTCGCACCTGCTTGACCGTCATCTGAAGGTCAGCCAGGAGATGAGGAATCACCTTATTCAGGGAACCCAAGAGGGCATGTGAAAAGTGTGCCATCAGAATGGCCGAGCTGGCCTGACGAAGGCCTAGCAAGGAAGCCGCACAGACTTTCTGCCCGGAGTAGTCCAGTTTCTTGGACTCCTTATAGGGTGGCTTGTCCACATCCCGAGCATTCCCGGAATGCCGGAAAACGCTGTCAGTCACTAGCCCCTCCGCAGAGGGGTGCTCAGAGAAACTGGAGAGTGAACCAGTGGGAACAGCATACTTTCGAGTCATCCTGGCCGAAGGTGCTGGACAAGAAGCTGGCAGCTGCCACAGCTCCAGGGCAGGGCCAACAATGGCATCGGCCACCGCGAAGGCCTCCGTGGGGGAATCCCCTCGGTCCAGTATCTCCGTGAGGGGATACTTGGCCTGTTTTGAAACGGGTTCGAGCTTCATCCCAGTAGACTCTGAGATGATTCGAAGCATTCCTAGAAACGAGGATGGGCTCTCGTCCACCGACTGACCCCCTGTGGACTCCCAGGTCAAGCGGCCTGGAGAACAAGGAGTCGTCGTCGTCAGACTCCGAGGAGTCTGCAAACAGTTGCCGAGGGCCTGAGCCACCCTCCACCTGCCGAGGTCGATAGAAAGTGAGGGTGACCGACAAGCGATGGGGCAAGCCCTGACCCGACCGAGAATCCTTGGTCGGGGCCCCAGTTTTAGGTTGTGGAGGCAGGGGTTCCACCACAATGGGTCGCGCAGCCGGTTTCAGCCCAACAACCGGTGCTGGCTTCGGCTCCTCGACTACAACGAGGGGTTGTTTCGGCCTCTTCGGTGACAGCCACTTAATGGCCAGAGAAGACGACGAAGATGGCTTATTCCTGGTCAAAAGGAGGTACTGCCAGATTAGATCCTCGTAGCCCCGATGCAATTTGCGCCAGAGCCTATCCTCCGAAAAGGGCGAAGATGAGGATGAGTGGCGCCGCCACTTTCCACGGTGCAGAGACCGCTGATGTCGGCGAGATCGGCTGGACCTGGAAGAGGTCAGAGATCGAGATCTTCGGTGTTTCAGAGGGTGGGTCTGAGAGGGGGCAGGGAAACCCACTCCTCCCTCAGTTCAGGGACCTTAACCGGGGACTCCGGCACAGGAGGCTCAGGCAAGTCCTCAGTTTCCAGCAAGGGAACCAGTGAAGAAGGGTTGTCGGCTTTTCCAGTCGATGCCCATCCGACGGGTCAAGAAAAATCTCGACTGCGTCGACGGGTGTCTCGGCCGGCTGACCCGACCGGGACACCATGTAGCCAGCGGCCTTAGCCGCAACCTCCACCGAAGTAGAGTGTCAACTGTCCGGGGAAGGAGACCTCTACCGCTCCCACGAATGCACACGGTGGGATTTACCCTTATTCCTTTTTAGACCGAGAGGAATGTCCTGAAGGCCCCTCTCCCTTGGTGGAGAAGGACTGACAAAGCTCCTTGAACGAAGCCGTGTAGGAGGAGCCTAAGGAGAGCGGGATAAATGCCACAACCAATGAAGATGATGCTGCGGCCTAGGCCGCTTCCTCCTCAAGGGCAATCATCTGCTCGAGCTGTTCAGCTGAGCCTGCAGCTGCAGACACCGCCCAACGGGCCTCTTTCGACTTGACCAGAGGATAACGTTTCTCGGGGCTCCCAAGTTGCAGTCTGGTAGCGTGATCCTCCAAGACCATGGCCGAAAAGGACTTGCACAAGTCGCAGGCCTGCGAATCGTGTTCAAGACCCAGGCAATAGACGCATGTGGAGTGCGTATCAGTCCGGGACATCTTCTGCCCACAGGGGCACCGACAAAATCCGGGAGTTGATTCGTCCATTGCAGCAGCGAGGGAAGATAAAGAACGAAGTCTTGTAAATTTTTAAATTAGTTTCAGGTTAACTGAAGAGTTTGGATCCAGGCCTAAAACCCAGAGCACAAAGGAGGGAACCTGAGCTTCCAAGTGGTAAGGAAGATCTGGAGTCATGGGGCGGAGCCGAGAGTTTTACCACCCGGGTGGGAGGAGCCAGCCTGAAGACCTTCCAGCAAAATTTAAAGCAGCAAGGAACCTGCCAGTAAGTGTGGATTGAACATATCCATGTCCCTAGAATAATCTGTTTTGGTATGCCCATCCTGCTGAAAATTTTGGCAAGCTCTGCTGCCACTTTTCGGGCTGTGACAGTGCATATTGGAACTGCCTCTGGGTATCAAGTAGCATAGTCACATACTACTAAAATGAATCGATTACCTTTTTTACTTTTGTCTAAGGGGCCAACTACATCCACTGCAATTCTCTCAAAGGGCACATCTATCAAGGTTAGGGGAACCAGGTGCACCTTGTCTTTTTTAGTCACTGGGGTTCCTTTCTGACACTCAGCACAAGAACTGAACAGGTAGCAACATCTTCATAAATTCCAGGCCAGTAAAATCTGCGCAGCAATCTGGCAAAGGGTGCGATCTCTTCCCAAGTGACCAGCCATAGGACTATCATGTGCTATCTGTAACAACTCGGATCTATACTTTTGTGGCATAACCAATTGTTCTATCTGGTCCTGTGTCCGAGGTTTCAGCATTTTCATATGTTAACCCTTATGCCCATCAGCCTTTTGTTGCCACTGTTTCTTCAGGTGTCGTCTTTCTTTTCTGGACTTCCAGATCTTGGAGTTGTGCTCAAACAGGTCCGAATCAAAAATCAGCAAAAGGAAGAGAGTCCCCACCATCTGAGATTTTCTTTGCCAGAGCTCTTGTCACCACAGCTGCTGAAATATCAGGATTAACTCCCTCTTTGATTAACTCAGTAAATCCTGGAAAGTCATTTCCAATAATCACAGGTACAGGCTACTTAGCTACACTACCCTCACTTTCATTTGGTGCGACACCCCATTAATAGTCAGCCACTTGACTGATGGGATAGTATCACGTGTCCCCGTGGATGCAGTTAACACTAGTACCTGGTCCTTTTGGACATTGTTTTCCCAGCACTTCAATATGCATTAGGGTCTGTCTGCTTCTCGAATCTCTAAGTTCTTTCACAGTCTTATCTCCCACCTTGACATTTAAGTACTTGCTCCAATTTGCTAATGACAAATCTGCTCCAGTGTCACTCTTCTTACTATGGCAATTTCTTGCAATATGACCTGGCTTGTTACAATTATAGCAAATAAAGTCTTTGGGTGCAGATCTGTTACCCCCACCAGAGTTATCATACTTAGAGTTTAAATGGGAAAAAGAGTGTCTTACCGGTGTGCTTGGCTGTTACGTCGCTGCTGTGGCATCTGTCTGGCCATTTGGTAGTCTTCGGCCAAAGAAACCACCTTTTCCCCACTTTCTGGTCAGTGTTCCTTTACCCAAAGTTGTACTTCTGTGGGTCGGATGTTGATGAACTACTCCGTTAAAAATGTTTTGATGAGTCGGCCCGGTGGTGCGGAGAGTTGAGGCGCTGGACGCCACACCTCGCACCACACTGGCAACCCAGGTTCGGGAACAGACCCAGGTTGTCAGGGGCCAGGGGAGGGGAGGAGGAGGATCGGGCATCCCAACAGATGTTCTCCTCCTCCTGGGGTGCTTTCACATACCCAACACACCTATGCCTGTAGAAGAACGGGCATCGGGGCTCAGGCGGCTCTCTGGAATCAGGGTGGGGAGGACGTCGTGGGCACTTGACAACAGCATGCGTCAGCATGCTGTCTGTTTGGATGTTCGTCCTGCGTGCCGACATCCTCTGGGAGGGGGGGCAGGGAAGAAGAAGGGAAAAAAAACCCTCTCAGTCCTAGACGACAACCAATCTATGCCTCCAGTCACTTACCCACAGGCAGGCCCAAATGGCTCTCCAAAGAGGGTTGAGGAAGGGGACAATGGAGAAGCATGGCCCTCTAGGGTCAGACTCCGTGACGGTGTTGACCAGTCCGAAGGATTAGGATGGAGAGGGCAGACAGGGAAAAAGTTTAAAAAAAAAATGTTTTGATGATCTGTGTCAGTGTTTTGCCCAGGAGCCATTTCATAAGGAGTTTTCTGAATCAGGTTAAAGCTTCTCAAGGATTGTCGACTGAGTTGTACTTCAGAGTCCAAAATCTCTGCCTGTAGGTCTCTCCTGAGCTGTCGTATCTTCTAAGGACCTCTCTTTTCACCAGGTCATAGTTTTCTAACTGTGCAGTGTCCATATTGCTGTGGGCAAGCCGGGCTTTCCCTGTCAGGTAAGGTACCAGTCTGATTGCCCATTGCTGCTTTGGCCACTGGCAGGCTGCGGCAACCCTTTCAAGGTTGTCAAGTATGCTTCGATATCATCTGAGGGACACAACTTTACAAGTTTAATGTACTTTAAGTTGTTTGTGTCTTGTTGCTCTGCTGGACCAGTGCCAGATCCTCCAGCTCTGATAAACTGCAATGCATCCATCCATCGCTGCATCTCTTCTCTGCTGCTCCTGTCACTGCATCTCTTCTTTGTTGCTTCTATAGCTGCATCTCTTTCTCTGCTTCTTGAGTTGTTGCATTTCTTTTCTCTGTGCCTCTAAATGCTGAATCTCTTTCTCTCTGCTGCATCTCCTCTCTTCTCCGTTTCTCCATCTCTGTTTGCTGCATAGCCCGCCATTTGAAAAAGGCAGTCAGGCTTTCAGGTTCTGTCACTGCCTGCCTTTTTTTTTCCATGACTGGTGCTGGCTTTACAGTCTCAGTTTGGACTTCCGTTTCTGCTTCTAGTTCAGCTGCCATTCTGCTGGTAATGACTCCTGGGCTTGCTGCTGCAGAATTCATACCTTTCTGCTATGCTTCCCTGGTACTAGGTCTAGTATCCACACACAAAACTCCTGGCTTAGAGTATGCACGGAGTAAATCTCACTTAGGCTGACACCATCTGTCATCCAGGCACAGGTCAGGAAGCATAGGAAAACCAGGAGCAGTTTCAAAATTTGCAAACAGCATTTTATTTTTTCCAGTCACAGTAAAATAAATAACATTTTTTCAGTATAACTATTTACAAAGGCAGTACAAACAGAGAAAACAAAATCTTTCTACTGAGGGTATCTCTTAATTCCAAGTTTCCGTCTCTCATTCTTCTCGTCTCTCTAGCAAAAACATTGCTTCTCTTTTTAGAAGCCTTTGTCTGGGAACTCGTTAAGAGAGCTTGCTTCTCAAAGAATTTTCTTGCAAGTCATTCCTTGCAGATGCAACAAAACAGTACATGGTGCCCCAGAAATTACCTCTTGTTCACAGCTCTGCAAAGGGCTCAAAAACTGCATCTAAAGTTAATCCCTCACGTTCCAACTAGCTTTTTGCAATCATTTCAACCGTATAACTATATACAATTTAAACAAAGGGATCCCAGTATCAGTGACATTTCCACATAAAAGATTCACATATATTTTTTATAACTGCAGATATGCAAGGCGGAAGAAAAGACAGAACAGCAAGGGAAGGCAGAGAGATAGCACGAGGCGGAGAACTGCGAAACCATCAGAGTGAGCAGTTCCTAGGTCTCACAAGAAAATCTGGTTGCACAACCAGAGAAGAGACAGAAACAGAGAGGACAGAACAGATTTCCTTGCATTTAAATTCTTTCTGTATAACAGTTGGGACAGGGCCTTATTCAATCCTGTCACACCACACAATAGTAGTTTTCTTGAGAAATGCTTCTGATAATTTTCAAATTACAGAAAAATAAATGATTTTCTTAACAGATCACTCACTAAAGGCACAAATTTATGTACTACCCAAGGTCAGTAAGTCCCTGCAAAATCTTCTGGGCAGACCTAAAATTTCAGGGTCTAGACTGCACTTCTTCACTACTGTGAGTGCCCCAATTTTTACTGCCTTAGAGAATGCTAACAGGGCCTCTAACATTCATATTTTCGGCCTGCCTGAGGAAAGCTAGAGGCCCGATGATTTGAAGCTGGTGCAGTCCTGTTTGCTTTTAATCTTTCGGCAGAGGAGATGGCTCCTAAATTTCAGAGAGCTTACAGATTCTCTCCACATTCAGGTGAGGCACAGCATATTATGCCCCAAAATGGTGCTGGTGACTTTGGAGGTGGTTAGTCAGGACAGTATACCGAAGGACTCCAGGGATTTACCGTGTCTGGCGTTCGAGAAAACACCGATCCATGATATTTCAGATCTTTCTTTTGCCTGCTGGGCCTGCCACAAAATATTTGATGAGTTGCAGGCTAAAATGTGCATATTGGGTCTGGTGCACTAGCTATAGGAGATAGCTGCAGGGACTCCGAGGCTAAGCTCTGGACGACGGGATACTGCTCCACATGAAGGAGATTAATGGAGCTCTGGGCACAGCTGGCAGCAGCATGGGAAAAGATATACATGTGTTACCAGTTTAATAGGTACCCACAGGCACACCTTACAGCATACCTTTGGCCCAGGGGTCTGGAGGGGTGGGAGGGGCAGTCACAAGGAAATTGTCTAAGCTCACCTAATCCCCGATACAAATCGCTTTGCACCACTGGAAAAGATACATGCACCCGATTCCTATAGGGCGGCTCTGAGCTGATCAAGAAGGGTGAACAAGATTATGTGGTGGCACTCAGGGCAGAGAACAGGAAGAATGCAGAAAGGGGTACCCCAGAAGTAGTGAACTCTAAGATTAGAGGGGTGAAAGCGGTGCGTTGGGGGTGGTCAGGGGCATCAGCCATCTGAGATATGGTCAGGACAGGGAGGATGGTAGAAGAGGGAAAGGGTGAACTTGGGGTGACCGGGGGGTGGTGTTTGGGACAGGAGGCTCTTCAAGGATGATAGCCTTCACCTAATGGGGGAGGCAGTGTGCTTGAGCCGAAGTTTAGGTGGACATTTAAAATGAGTGTTGGGCACTGAGGCTGGGGGAATCACAGAGGATGGAGAGCAAAAAGGGGACCTAGCTAAGATTCCCTCAGAAACACAGGACAGGCACAGTAAAGATGAAAGCAGCATAACAGGGGTCCATAATAAGTTAAGAAAGGGTGCCAGAGAAGGGGGCTCACAAAGTTAAAGGTTTAGCAAGCTCAACGCTGGTGTTTGCACAGAAATTCTATTACTGTACATGTCTAATACATCCTTCTTAAATATTTACAGGAATGCACCTGGCGTGTGGCCAAAATCAAGCAGTTATAGTACTAGTGTTCCCCCACTCCCAAGGCTGCTTGAATGCCTGCAATTCATTCAAGTCGATAAAATTTTCTTACTTGGTCAGGCTGATCATGATTCCGCCAAATGACTAGATCAAAAATACATCTAGATGTTAAAATGATAGAATCAAAACTGGGGGGGGGGACTGGACATCTTGGCCTGGGACCTGTCCTCAGTTCATTTGCCACTTTTCAGAGAAGATTGTGACTGGCTGAGGGAAGCAATCTACCTCTGTGATGCTTCTTTTCAGAGTGGCAGTGTTTTTCCACCGACTTGGTGGACTTGCCTTTTCAGAGGCATCAGCAATGGATGGCACGGACCACAGCAAGTCAAAGGAGAACTAGGAATAGAGGCAATTAATGACTGTCATACTGCCTCTGATGCAGCTTGTTTCTCCCCCGTCCCTCACCATCCTGGGTTTTACCCCAACTACTTGCTTACCTCGGGTGAGTGCGTCAGCCTACTGCACCAGTGGGACGACTTCTTCCTCCATTTCTTTTATTTTTAAATAAAACTCAGAAGCTTTCTTATGAGATCTCCTGGTGGCCTGGTTACAGCCCTGGCAGACAGTGCAGGCTTTAATGCTGTAGTCAAGACCTAGGCAACGAATGCACATGGAGTGGTCATGTTTATACATTTTAATGTCAACACAACAGCAGTATCGGAACGGTGGTTCCTTATCCTTCAGCAGCACAAAAGTTCAAGTTTAAAATAACAAACCTAAAGAAGTAGCAGTGTTAGATAAACGTTTCAGAGTTCGATGGTATTTTTTTTTTTTAGCAGCTGTGTATCAACAATGGACCCAACCAGCAAAAGATTCTGAGTCATCTTGATGCCAACAGCTCACATTCCCATGATGCGGCTCAATGGAGAGAGATGTCCTCCAAGATCTCATAGTCCCCAAGGGAAGCAGCAAGGATATGAGGGGTGGCTTAGTGTGGGGTGGGGTGGGGTGGAGATACAGTCCACACCTTTAGGGGGACCCAGAGAACTGGCAACTGAAAACACAACCTGCCTCCTTCGTTGAACTTGCCCGTTAGACTTGCTGGAGGACTTGGCTGGGCGATAATCGTTGGTGCTGCTGTCCCTGCAGCTGTTCAGATCTCAAAAAGGAGTCCTGCTTCTTGGGCCTGGACTACTGACTGGACTGAATGATGCTGGACATTTTGATCTGGCTGAGATGGCCCTGCACCCATGGGCCAAATGGTGCCCAAAAAAGGCAAATCTGGCAACTTATGCTGGGTCTGTGGGGTACATTATGAGACCTGCAACCAGGCCCAACGCACAGCGCAGCAGACAGTCTCCAATGCCTCGCTTGTGCATTCATCACGGAGACTGGGCTCTGGATGACAGTCAGTCCATTACTTCATCATGCCATGCTTCTGGCCATTTTCCACTTGTTTACTCCCTGCCTAACTCCCCTGTGACTGGAGTCAACCACAGTGCAGGCCTTTGGCTGGGGGACACCCCAGGTGGCATATGGTCACCTGCAACATCCAATGCCCTCCAAGTTCACCAAAGGAGCCACTCTACTGGATGGTAGGCTGCCCCCACCACCGAGTCTGAACCAATTTTAAACTAGAACAAAATTAAATAAACAAGAGTCAACTTTTTTTATTAGTAGTACTACAGGAAAAAATATATTCAGCATCAGTTGACTGACTTACCTTGTAGATTTTGGCTTTTACAAGGAACAACTCTATGACTGTCGGTGTGCTTTCTATAGCAGCATTTATGTAATCTAAAGCTAAAGATGGTTGTGTAATCTTGTCATAATGTTGTGCTAAAAAGTACTGAACCCAAAGTAAAGTGGTAGGAGGTTCTTCTTTACCATCATCTATACAAAAACAAAAAGGGGGGAGAAAAATCAGACATTAACAGTATTACTCTGACAGAAAACTAGGTCATTACATCTCTATTTCTAACTTTTAGTTAACTTAGACAAAGTTATCTATAATTTTACAATTGTTTGCATTTGTTTTTTCCTCCCATCAGCACTGAAGTGAATGAGCTAAACTAAGAGCACAGAGGTACGGCTATCACTCACTATGCCGACGACCTGGACTCAGGAATGTACTCTCACCACTTGGAGGCTAGCAAGTGCAAGGACAGCAAGCAGCACAGGGACAGCCTTCCTCTGAGGGGCGGGGGGGCACAGCTTTCCACCTTTTTTTGTCTTCCAGAGGCTGAAAGACAGATCAATGGGACCATGGCAAAAGGAGAGGAGGCCATCAGCATGCACGCACACCACTGTACACATAAGTGTGCATCACTGCCGCCGGCACCCCGGGGGAGGAGACAGAAACAGCAGCTGGACAAAAAAGCCCATGCTCACCATTGCATAGGCACATCCCTCCTGCAGGCCCAAGCACAACAGACTTGGCAAACAACCCATCATTATCCTAATCCTAGCTAAGAGGTGGATAAATGAAAATTATGTTCTTACCATAATTGTTGACCTTCCAGAATATCTTCACCATTGATTCATACATATGGACCTAGGGCCAGAGGCACTAGGACCCCACAAGACCTTTTTTCTTCTAAAGAGGGAGCCGACATTGGCTATAGACACCGCTCGAGTGCAGCATGTACCAACGTGGTGCTGCAAGCCGGCCAATAGCTATAGACTCCTCATGAACCTCAGTTCCATTTGCAGGAGAGAAACAAAGTGGAGAGAATAAAGCAGAGAACTAAATACTTTCTAGCCCAAATGGCTAGAAAATGATACAGTATTTAAAATAAAGAACCAATTAGAACCCAAATGCCAACTTAGAGACCAAGGACTGGACCTACTAGGTGGCAGAAGGGTAGTGCGTCTAAAATGAAGCCAGTGCTTCTTACCACTAGCCATCTAGCAAATGTAGAGTGAAAGGCACAAAGATAGGGCAGCGGCCCTGAACAAATGACTCTTGCAGAAATATCAAAAGAGGAAGTCCAAATCAGAACCCCTTGTAATTGAGATTGCAAAAAAATGCCAAAACGGGGGGGGCATCTAGGCTTCCAAAAAGTAATAGCTCCATGCTACCAGATAAATACTCAAGAAAACTCAAGAGTAAACCACAACTCTTTCTCTGTGGAGACTGGAGAAAAAAGGAGATGAAGAGCATGGGAGCTGCAGGACTAGCAGTCCTAGGGAGGCAAGATGTGGATATCTCCTCTGGCATGCTAAAAGTAGAGTGGGCAAGGCCCTATGTAGAAGAGAATAGACTTAAGTCATACCAAACAAAAAGTTCCAACATGAGAGTAAGAGTGTGCCCCGCTTCTTCCAGCAACCGCAGGGATGTATCTTGTATAAAGCTAGTACGTAGATCCAAGCCAGTGCATTGCACCTTTACAGAGACATAGCATCTGATCAGTGGAGTCAGACTGGATAGTGCCCAGGCCACATGTTGCATACAGCAACTAACAAGGATTACAGGGGCACGCTAGCATCCCTATAGTTAGTGTTGAGTAGGGTGTTCAATATTAAACCCTAACTTTGCGGCTTAATACTTTTGGCAGCGTTTGACAAATTAGCTGAAATTTTGGATGTGTTGTCTAGGAGATGTGATATGAAGTTCACGTATATCAATGACATACGCATCACGTGATGTCACTATAGTTTGAATCTTACACAAATAGAGCTTGACAGGCTGAGAACTTGCCAGTTACAGTATAGAAGCTGTTGTGCATGTACCTGTGAGTTGCTGATGTTTTAGTAAAGCTGTTTAAACTCAGATCTGCGTCCTCTCGTCTTTACATGGCATCAAAAGATGGAGCACCTGTCCTCACCAACACTGCTAGAGCTTACTGACAATTTGGCAGAGAACTAGTGCTGCTTTAAGCAACAAGTAGAAATATTTTTTGTGGCCACAGGAATTGTGGAAAGAAAATTTGCATGCCAATTACTGTATAGGAGCTGTTCTGCATGTACCTGTGTGTTGCTGGTGTTTTAGTAAAGCTGTTTAAACTCAGACCTGCATCCTCTCGTCTTTACAAGAGCAAGGTCTAAATCTCTGGAAAGTTTTGTGATGGCAGCTTGCACGGTTTCTGAAATCCGCATGTGTCATTTTCCTGTAGACATCTAATATTTTTTCCCTACACTTAACATGGGGAGTTGGGTTTGCTTTCACCTACAGCCTACATGAAATGGAATTTTCTTCCAAAATGTTCAGGTAGAAGCGTGTTGTGCCAAGGTAGTGCCCTTGGAAGATTTCGTGAAAAAGTATTAAATGGTTCCAGAGTTACAAGGATTTAAAATTTAGTTTTTTTTTCCTGTTCTGAGCATGCTCAGTAGGGTTTTTGGATAACTTTCTGATAAGACACCAAAAATTCTGTGTTGCAGGACCGTTTTTGGTTTCTCACCATTTGCTTCTCACAGCATGAAACTTTTTTTGTGCTGTGAGAGAGCCATCTTGTTTCTTTTCCCCTCAAAATAAAAAAATGTGGAAAATACATAAAATAGTATAATTTAAAAAAAAAAAAAAAAAAAAACACCTGAACCTAGATAAACGAGACTGGGTTCAGGGGCCTGGCTAACTACCCTATTTGAAGGCAGCTACAACAAATTGTGTTGGCAACATGCGGTGACACATACTTCTCTCCCTTTGAAGAGTGAATCACTATGAGTCACTAGTTAGGAGGTGTACCTCGTGCTACAGACACGAGACTATGGGCTAAAGGGGTGAGCATTAAGCTCGACAACCCCAAGGAGGACCCCACCACTGATTTGTCAAGACTCCAGCTATCTAAGAACCTAATGTTTTTTCCTTTTGCTGCTTGGGGTGGGGGGTGGAGGGTTAGGGCTTGAAACCCAACGCCACATTTCCCTACTTTTGTGGTTACCCTAACTGGTGTATTAGAGTTTTTTTGTTTTTTTTTCTTTTGCAAAGAATATACCCTTATAGGGGATATACCCCGGTAGGAAGCAGGAGGGAGAAAAAAAGGGAGGGAAGATGGTAACCTGCCCACTCCATGAGAAAAAAAAAACCAAGACCCCCCCACCCCCCTCTGTATATTTTTTATTTATTTATTTATTTAGGGTTACGGCTGGCACCTAAAAGCCCAACTATCTTATTTTTTCACTCTGAATAACTAAACAGCCACAATATAAGGGCCATGGTAGAGGAGACATAAGCAGCAAGTGTGGCAAGCACCCACAGGGCGACCTGTCAGAGGCTGTGGCTCTCAGCTGAGCGGGGGATGGTGGGGGTGAAGCTATTCTGGAAGATCAACAATTATGGTATACAATTTTCATATCTTCCTCGAATCAGTCTTCACCACTGACTCAAACATATGGGTCCCAATCTTCCCAATTATTGAGGAGCTGGCTCGCCCTCAGCCTCCTGGGTGGGTGAGAACACCAGAGGGAAGGGACTCTTCACAGTTCTGGCGAGGCCCGAGAGCATTTAAAGTCAGACAGAAGGTAAAAGTGCCACACAAGTTCCCATCTGACTATTTAAGGGAAAAGTGCGACCCCTGGATCTGGGTATTCAGTACCTTTCGCAAGGCCAACGTGCCAGTCAAGAGAGGCAAAGCCACACCATCTGGCAAAAGCAGGCTCAGGTTCCCACCAGCCTGGAGGCAACCTCACTGGCATCATACAATGCCAGTGTCTGGTGCCGCAACAACTCCAGTCCCAGAGCAGAAAGGCAGGCAACTCACAACATGGCATGGCAGCTAAGAGATTACAAAACTGCGCCCAAAGGCACCTGCTGTAAGCTGTTAACTGTGTCTGATGTACCAAAATGCACATCACAGTGTGAGCAGAGGAGAAAACCTTCCTACCTAAAGCATCTGCGCAAAGTCCACTTCAGAAGGTCGGTCATGCACCAGGTGACTAGGCCAGTTTGTGGTCTACATGACCTGAAGCCCCAAAGTGGAGTGAGGTAATGTGCCTGCAGAACCTATAGGTGCACAATACCTCTGGGTAGACATCCTTGAGGACTGGTGAAAGAGTGAACAGACATCTCCAAACTGTGCTGGGGCATTCCTCGAAGACACTAGGCCAGCAAGAGATGATGCAGTGGTCATCACTGAAACCTCCTTGGAGTGGCAGCTATGTAGACAAGGTCTTGCCCATGGTTATGGTGCAATAATCCAGTGCCCACAGCATGTAAGTCCAGAATCTCTGGTACAGAGAGTACTCGGAGGTGGAGGGCAGGTGTTGGGAGGATTCCATGCTCTCTGAGGACTTAGGCGGAGAGGAGGTGCTGGACCTGGAAACAGGCAGCAGCTCTGAACCGTGCAGGAAATGGACACGGTCAGTACTAGTAAGGTATTGCAACAGCATACCAGCCGCACTTCCATGCCAACTCCAGGTGAGAGGCCCAAGAGGACCCATGATCCCTAGAAGTTCAGGAAGAGGTGGCACAGACCCAGGAGAGAGAGAGAGAGAGCACTCGAGAGAGAAGAGCCTGAGGCTCTAGGGTCTATGCCTGGGCTGCGGAACGCTCAGCACACCTCGCCCTAGGGGATGTAATGGTGAACCTGCCCACGCAATGTCCACCTATGGAAGAGGAACAACCTTGGTGTCAGGAGGGGAGAATCCCCAGGCAAGAAGAACAGAGACATTCAGTCCCCTCAGGGAAGCTTCAGTCCTCACCAAAGACAGGTTAAGCCACAGGGCAAGGTGACAATTCTGCAACCTATCCAGTCCCTGGCCCAGCAACGATGCCATCATGGCTTGGTGTCGGCTGCGGTGCCTACCTCAAGTCCAACCCCACCGACACCGCAAGCGGTCACCGCGACAGGTCCAGTGTTGCAAGACACCAGAAACAGACTTACAGACAGCACTAGCACCACACCTGGTGTCAGGGCCAGAACCTACACTGGGAAAAGTGCCATGTCCATCATCAGAATTGGTATCTGCCTCTTCCTGAAAGCTGAAAGGGCTGCTTTAGTCAGAGATCCACACCTGCCCCTCCGAGACTGAACACTGCCCTGTCCCAGGGGTTGGTCCCTCTTTCCGTACCAGATAGGGACTTAACATCACCGCCAGCACCACCCCGCTCACCAACACTGTGGACGGTGCCAGGAGCTCGGGTCAGTACCAAGCTGCAACACTGTGGTATCCTCCCATGTAGACCAAGCATACGGCTTCACCCTGACCACCGGGGATGTCTGCTGCCCAGACCAGACAGCCGGGGGGTTCAGCCAGCTGAAGAAGAAACCAGTTGTCCACCAGGCCCACCCCGTGGCCTCAGACGACTCATCGAGGAAAGGTCGAGGAGAACCCTGCTTTTCTACAATACCAGAGGAACTGGAAAGGGGCATAGGGGAAGGCCAGAGACATGTGCTTGGCAATACAGGTTTCCTGCCTGCCTCTGTAGGTGTGAATTGGATACAACTTTAGCACATGTACCAAGACAGTGTGGTGGTCCACTGAAAAGCAGGTGTCACAAGACTCCACATCATGTTCTTGACCAACACTGGTCCAGCAAACCTGATGTCAGTCCTTTATTATGATGTACCTTCCAAAGGAATACCAACACATGATATGGGCTTTTTTCAGCCCCTTTTTCTAGGACTCTGACATAGGTTCATAGGTGATTTCAAGCTAGGCAGACTTTCGTCCATAATGCTTGCCTTATTTATAACCCTTTATCTATTCTATCCAAAAGGAAGTTATCGAGTTTGTTTTTAAAGGAGTCCATATTTGTACTAGACACCACTTCCCTAGGCAGAGAATTCCATCCTACCACAACTCTGTTGCTGAACCAATATTTTCGTGATAAAGTCTGCCATTTTTGGGTTTCAAACTGGAAGGGTGCCCTGGGTTCAGTATTCTGATTTCCTCCAGACTAGTCCAAATTCTGACAAGAGTGCAGGATCATTTATACATCTGTATAGCAGACAATAGTCCCCCTAGTTCTTCTATACTCCAGGGTAAACAAATTCAGCTCCCTTAATCTCTCAGGGTAAGTCTTCTTTCCAACCCTTCAACTGACTTAGTCGCTCTTTTCTGTATCTGCTCAATATTATGTATATCTGTTTTTTATATAAAAGCCCAGACCTGAGCACAGTACTCTAGGTTTGGTCTAACCAGAACACCATAAAGAGGGATTAACACCTTCCTATCCCTACTTGAGATGTGTCTCAGAATACAATTCAAAATTTGATTTCCCTTTCTTATTACTTTGTTACAATGTGTACTAAATTTTAAGTCTGAACTAACTGTTACCCCCAAATCCCATTCCTCTTCTATTTTGAAGACAGTATTATCCAATTTGTAGGGGAGAGGGTTGTTGTTTTTTACTTTACCCAAATGCATAGTTATACATTTGTTTTTATTTAATTCAAGTTTACTCTTCACAGTCCAATGATGTATGTAACTTAGTGCTTCTTGTAGATCCTGATGGTTTTTTACTGTATTGGTTATTGCACCAATTCTGCAATCGTCCGCACATTTTGTCAACCAAATATCTTAATTGTCCAGTTTCAAGGAGGTTATGTAGATGTTAAAAGGCAGGGTCCAAGTACGATCCCTGGGGAACCCCACTAGTCACAGTCTCCCAGTTTGATTTTTCTCCTTGTATCACCACTCTTTGCCTTCTTTCACATAGCCAAGCATCTATCCAGTTTATTATACTGGTGTCTAGTGCATACTGTTTAAGGGAAAGTATTAATTCTTGATGTGGGAGTTTGTCAAAAGCTTTACAAAAATCCAAAAAAAATAATCACGTACAAAATAACAAAACATCACGTACAAAATAACAAAACGAAGCTGCCATGCCAAACAGAAGAATTTAACGATGGTGCAGAAGAAATGTTTGACAGGTGACTTGAGGTGCTGCTGTTCCCACGGTGCGCACTTGATGGTGAGAACAGCAGAAAGTACAGTTACATAAGAACTTACCGTAACAGTAGATCTTCGAGAACAGCTCTTGCAGCAGGTTACACCATTAGGACTGAAGCCGACAGGCGTCAGGACCTCACGGAAAAATTCTAGCTAGCTATCTTCAGCGGGGACAGCCCCCGACGTCGGTCCCACCTCTGACGTCAGGCGTAGTACATAAGGTGGCGGTCCGGCCCAATTCCCCAGTTCTCCTGCCGGAGACTTCTGGCAGCAGGCTGACATCGAAATGGGAGACCGAGGATACACCGTCAGAAGACAAACGGGAAAAATCCCTGTTAACAAAGGCTTAAGCCATGCCTCCTCCAAGGGGGAAGGTGGCGGAGTAGAGCTGCAAGAGCTGTTCTCGGTTGATCTACTGTTACGGTAAGTTCTCATGTAACTGTACTATCTTACCGAGACACAGCTCTTGCAGCAGGTTACACCATTAGGACTGATTCCCAAGCAGTAGCGCTTGCAAACACTCTGGGAGGAGGAAAATTAGAAAGAACGTTCCAGGTCCTGAATCTAGGACAGCAGACCATGTAGCACCACCAGGCCGAAGCCTGCTCTTCGCCGTGAAGCGAAGTCCAGGCTATAATGCCCGATAAAGGTATGTACAGAGCTCAAACTGGCTGCAGCACAAATGGCAAAGGTGGAGACGTTTCGAAGTGCTGCAAAGGAGGTGGCCACACCCCTAGTGGAATGGCCCCGGACTGATCCTGGGAGGGGCTTCCGTTTGAGATCATAACAGTATGAGATGCACTGGACAAGCCAGCGAGACAGGGACTGTTTGGATACTGGTTGGCCCATCATCCTTTCAGTAAAGGAAACTAAAAGTTGCTCCGAAGTACGAAGCTGCTTAGTTCTGCTCAGGTAGTACCTTAAGCTGCGGTGAACATCCAGGGTGTGAAGCAGCGCCTCTCCTCTGTTAGAATAATTAGGAAAGTAGACCGGCAGGTTAATATCCTAATTGAGAGTGAGTGTGGAAACCACCTTAGACAAGAAATACAGGTTACTCACCTGTAACAGGAGTTCTAGGAATGGTATATGTTGTTCATCCACACTGTCTGGCAGGTTCCTTGCCGCTTTAAATCTTGCCGGAAGGTCTTCAAGCTGGCTCCTCCCACCCACCCGGTGGTAAAACTCGGCTCCGCCCCATGACGCCAGATCTGGCCTGGAAGCTCAGGTTGTGCCGGCCGGGAGGAGAATGTAGGATGAACAACATATACCATTCCTAGAACTCCTGTTACAGGTGAGTAACCTGTATTTCTAGGGGCATGGATATGTTGTTCATCCACACTTATTGGCAGACTCCTAGCAGTTCTCCGGGAGGAGGGAGGCAAGACGCACACCCCCTACTTAGGGAATAAAGACTGGAGAACCGAGGCCCCAAAACCAGCATCCCAGCGTGATTCAAGATCGATGTGGTAATGGGTAATAAAGGTGTGTGCTGACTTCCAGGTAGCAGCCCTGCAGATTTCCTGGACAGGGACGTCCCTGGAAGCAGCCACCGATGCAGCAGTATGACGGATAGAATGAGCTCTTATCCCTCTGGGAGGCTCCATGCCCAACTTATAGCAGAGATCTATGCAGGAGGTGACCCACCTGCCTATCGTCCGCTTGGCTGCAGGTCTGCCAGGTGCGGCTTCAGCGTAGGTGACAAACAGCTGGCGAACCTCTCCCCTAATTTCAGCCGTGCGCTCCTTATAATAAGCGAGCGCCATTCTAGGGTCCAGAGTATGGAGCCTGTATTCGGCCTCCCGAGGTGATTGGGGTAGAACACCGGCAGAGTCAGCACCTGGTTAAGGTGAAATCGACACCACCTTCGGAAGGAATTTCGGGTGGGGGCGCAGGACAACCTTGTCCCTGTGGAAGACGAGGTAAGGAGACTCGATGCAAGCGCCTGGAGCTCTCCCATCCTTCTGGCTGATGTGATAGCCACCAAGAAGGCGGTCTTCCACGACAGGTGAGAGAGATCACACCTGTGCATTGGTTTGAATGGCTTGCCCATGAGCTTTGCCAGTACCAGCAGTAAATCCTACGGAGGTGGAGGTTCCTCGCACTGAGGAAATGTGATCAAGGCCTTGAAAAGCGCCCGACCACCTTTTCCCTGCCATCGACTGCTTCCTGGCCCGCGCCTGCAAGCAGAGATGGCTGCCAGGTGCACCTTAGGGTCGTCGACCTAAGCCCTTGACTAGAAAGGGACCATAAATAGTCCAAAATGCTTGCCACAGAACAGGAGGAAGGGTCCAAGCCCTTGCCCTGACACCAAATGGAGAATCTCTTCCATTTGAAAGCGTAGCATTTTCTGGTCGACTCCTTACGGGACGCCTCAACAACACTGAGGACCTCATCGGAAAGACCCAAGGCCTGGAACTCTAGCCGCTCAGGAACCAGGCCGTCAGGTGCAGTGATTGAAGGTCCGGATGGAACACCTTCCCCTGATTGACTGAGAGCAGGTCCGGGCGAGCTGGAAGCTGCCTCGGGAGCCTGGAGCTGAGGCTGAGGAGATCTGGGTAGCAGAACTGGCGGGCCAGTCTGGGGCTATCAGAATCACCTGCGCCTTGTCCCTCCTTGTCTTGAGAAGCACCTTGTGAATCAAGGGAAATGGGGGAAAGGCGTAAAAGAGGCCCGGGGTCCACAGCCTCGAGGAGGCATCCTCCTGCAGCGAACCCTGCTGAGGGGGCCGGGCATGAAACAGCCTCAGCTTCGCATTCTCCCTGGAGGCAAACAGGTCCACCTGAGGTGTGCCCCAGTGGGAGAACAGATATTGTCCTACCTCCGGCAGGAGAGACCACTCGTGAGATGCAGCCCCTATCCGGCTCAGGGCATCGGCCAGGCTGTTGGAGGCTCCTGCCACATGAATGGCTAGGAGATCCGCCTCTAGGCTGCGCACGAGTGACCAAATGCGGAGAGCTTCCTTGCATAGAAGCATGGAGCGCGTCCCGCCCTGGCGGTTCAGGTAGTACATGGTCATGGTATTGTCCGTCTGGACTCGGACCACTTGACCTCGGAGAAACGGAGCAAAGGCGGTGAGAGCTAGGCGGACTGCTCGGAGCTCCAGCAGGTTGATGTGGCATCGGGACTCCCGCGGGGACCAGAGGCCGTGCACTCGGTGTTCCCCCAGATGGGCACCCCAACCCATCAGAGAGGCATCGGTCGATAGAGAGACCGTCGGCTCAAGGGCGGACAAACGGATGCCCTCCTGCAGATGGGATGGAGCGGTCCACCACTGGAGGCGTTCCACATCTCCTGGGTCACTATCACTAGCTGGTCCAAGGATCGCAGCATTGTGACCACTGGCTGGCCAGTCCCCACTGAAGGGCGATGTGCCAGCGTGCCCAACGGACCACGCTGGTACAGGCCGCCATGAGACCAGGAGCGCAGGAAGTCCCGGGCAGGGACGATTGCCCAACCAGAAATGATTGGGCAAAGGAGGTAAGAACCTCGGCCCTGTCCGCGGGACAGTGCTCTGGCTCAAAGAGAGTCGAGCTCTGCCCGATGAACAGGATCACCTGCTTGCCTCGAGTTCGACTTGGCCTCGCTTGATGAGAAGGCCGACTTGAGCAAACCTGGAGGGCTAGATCTCTGGACCGCTCCACCTCCCGTCTGGAGGGGGCTGCTATCAGCCAATCGTCCAGGTAAGGGTACACCCGGACCCCTCGGCACCGAAGGAATGCTGTCACCACTGCCATGCATTTGGTGAAGACCCTGGGAGCTGGAGATAAGCCGAAAGGCATGGCTCGGAACTCGAAGAGGGATCCCTCCGCTCGAAAGCAGAGGAATCTCCGATGCGACGGACGGATAGGGACGTGAAAGAACGCGTCCTGTAGGTCCAGAGAGCAGAACCACACGCCGTGTTCCAGAGATGGTATCTGCGCCAGAGTGACCATTCTGAAGGTTCGAGACCTTAGGAACTTGTTCAGGTCGTGTAGGTCGAGAATGAGGCGCCAGCCCCCCGTCCGTTTCGGAACCAGGAAATACCTGGACACGAACCCCGGGTCTGAAGGGGGGTCCTTTACCTCCGTGATCACCTCCTTTTGGAGGAGGAGAGCGATATTGGCTCGGCGAGCCACCAGTGAGGCTGATGACTTAAGGCCCCAGTGCGACGGCTCTGAAGGGCGGGGCCTGCCTGGAATTCCAGAGGTAGGCTTTTTCCACCACCTCCAGTACCCACCTGTCCGCGTAACAGCGGACCAGGCGGAAAGGAAGTGTCTGAGCCGTCCCCCCGGGGAACCAGGGGTGAGGTGACAGGGATGGGGGCGACACCCCTCAGCCCGTCACTGGGCAGGCTTGGAGGAAGGACCGGCCAAGGGACCACCTGGGCCTTTTCCTCCCTGCTTCCTGTTGGAGGAAGCCGACGGCTTGGTTTGGGGAGCCAAGCTCGAGCCTGCTGGCCCTGACGTTGCTGGGCCGGTGTGCTGCGGGCGCAGAAGGACGAAAGGGCTTAGGCTGTGGCTTGCGGCCTTTGTCCTTCTGAGCGGAAGAGACCGAGTCCAAGGTAGCATTGGACTTCTCGATCCTCTGCAGGTGACCTTCCACCCCAGGGCCGAAGAGGTCAGTCCCCAAAAGGGAACATCCGCCAACTTGTGCTGGGTATCCGAGGTAAAGGTGGATATCCTCAGCCAAGCCCGACGACGCATGGCCACTGCGGCCGCCACAGACCTGGCACATGAGTCCCCGATGTCTAACGCAGTCTGGAGCTGCTGTTTTGCCACCGCTCTACCCTGGTCCCGCACCTGCCTGACCGTAGTCTGCAGATCTGCGGGAAGATGAGGGACCACCTCATTCAGGGAGCCCAACAGGGCATGAGAAAAATGTGCCATGAGGACAGCCGAACTGGCCTGACGAAGGCCGAGAGAGGACGCAGCATAGACTTTTCGCCCGGCATAATCCAATTTCTTGGATTCCTTGTCGGGAGGTTTGTCTACATCCCTGGCGTTCCCGGCACGCCGGAAAACGCTGTCGGTAACCAACCCTCGGCCAAGGGGTGTTCCAAAAAACCGGACAGGGAACTGGTAGGGACCACATACTTCCAGGCCATCCTGGCCGAAGGCGCAGGGCAGGAAGCAGGACGCTGCCAAAGTTCCAAGGCCGGACCCACTATGGCTTCAGCCACGGAAAGGCCTCGGAGGGAGAATCCCTCGGTCCAGAATCTCCTCCGTGAGGGATACCTGGCCCATTTAGAAACGGGTTGAGCTTCATCCCTGAGACTCGAGATGAGTCGAAGCAACCCTAAAAGGACGAAGGGCTATCGCTCACTGACTGCCCTCCCGAGGACTCCAAGTCCATGCGCTTGGAGAAGAGGGAGGAACCATCATCGGACTCGAAGAGTCCTCAAAGACTGCCTCAGGCCCTGAGCCACCCTCCACCTGCCGAGGTTTATCGGGAGTGAGGGTGACAGACAACCTATGGGGCAAACCCAAGGCCGACCAAGAATTTTGGTCGGAGCCCCAACAATGGCTGTGGAGGCGGAGGTTCCCCAGAATCGGTGGGGCAGCTGGATGTGAAACAACCAGCCTGGGAACAGGCTCTTGGCTACAGCGAGGGGCTGTTCGGCCGCTCGGTGACAACCCGCTTAATGGCGGGGAAGGCGACTGGGTAAGCCTATTCCCGGTCAAAAGAACTGCTGCCACATGTGTTCCTCGTGCTTCCGATGCAACTTGTGTGAAGCCTCCCTAAATCCGAGGAAGAAGCGGGCGCCCGCTCCTGCTGTGCTAAGACCGCCTATGGCGGGCGGGATCGGTTGGACACGAGATGTCCGAGGCCGGAGAGTCTCGACTAGGCCAAAAAGGTGAGGAGAAGTGTCAAATCGGCACTCCTCTCGGCTCGGACGATCCCACGAGGCTCCGGAACCGGAGGCACAGGCGAGCCGACAGGATCCTCAACTCCCCCCAGGGGAACCGGGGAGAGGATTCTCAGCTTCTCCAGCGAGACAACCCGTCTAACAGGTCGAAAAATCTCGACCCGTCGGTAAGTCTCACGGTCAACTGGCCTGTGGGGACACCGTGAAGCCAGTGGCCGAAGCTGAGGGGTCGACCGAAGTCGACTGCCGATAAGGAGGGGATCTTCCCGCCTCCCAAGAGCGCCGACGGAGAGACTTACTTTTGCTCTTTGGACCTGGAAAAGGTCCGGAGTTGGACCCTCACCTTTGCACGAGAGGGTCAGACAAAGCTCCTTAAAGAAGCCGAGTACGAGGCACCGAGAGAGGCGGGACAAATGCCGCAGCCGAGGTAGAAGCTGCCCGCGCCGCCTCCTCTTCGAGGGCGATCACCTGCTCGAGCTGATCCGCCGAGCCCGCCGCCGGACACCGCCAACCGGGCCTCTTTAGATTTCACCGGTGGAATTATTTTCTCAGGGCGCCCCAGTTGTAATTGGGCGGCACGGTCCTCAAGGACGTAGGCCGAAAAGAAGAGCACAAGTCGCAGGCCTGCGGGTCGTGCTCAAGGCCCAGGCAGTAGACGCACGTGGAGTGCGGATCCGTCCTAGACATCTTCTGCCCGCAAGGGCAACCCTCCGAAACCGGAGTCGATTTGTCCATCGCAGCCGCGAGGAGAAGAAGACCAAGTCTTTAGCAAAACTTTTGATTTCGAACTTTCAAGAATTAGGAACCAGTCTTAATCGCAGAGCGCTAAGGAGGGAACCTGAGCTTCCAAGCGGTAAGGAAGATCTGGCGTCATGGGGCGGAGCCGAGAGTTTTACCACCCGGGTGGGTGGGAGGAGCCAGCTTGAAGACCTTCCAGCAAGATTTAAAGCGGCAAGGAACCTGCCAATAAGTGTGGATGAACAACATATCCATGTCCCTAGAATTTAGGATTCGTCCTCAGGGATACTCTGTCCCAGTGGAAAATTAAATAAGGTTCTTTGCACATGAGAGCATGAAGCTCAGAAGCTCTTCTCGCTGACGTAACAGCAACCAAAAACAACATTTTCCATGACAGAAAACGCAGCTCGCAATCCGCGGCAGGCTCAAGGGGGCGTGAGTTGCTCCAGGACAAAGAGCAAGTCCCATGGAGGCACTGGGTCCTTAATGGGCGCCTAAGATGTAACACCCTCTCAAGAATTCTCGAGGTATCCAATTGTGCCATTGTGGCTGTCCCACCGGGAGGTGATAAGCTGAAATGGCACAGAGGTGCACCTCAATAGAGGAGTAGGCGAGACCCGAACGGAAAAGGGAGAGCAGGTACTCTAACACCACTTTAACCGGATAACCTAAAGGGGAAAGGCCGCGTGCTTGCGATCATAGACAAAAACGGCGCCATTTCATGGCATATGTCGCATGCGTTGCCGGCTTTCTGGCTGCAGAAAGGACTTCCGCAACCTTTTGCGAGACCCCGTGACGCAAGATGGCTATGTCTCTAGGAGCCATGCGTGCAGGTTCAGTGAGCATAAGTCCGGATGGACCAGTGAACCCTTCTCCTGAGACAAGAGGTGGGAGCTGAATGGCAACGGGACCGGAGGTTCCCGGGACAGCTGAATTAGCAAAGGGAACCAGATCTGCCTGGGCCAGAATGGGGCCACCAAGATCATTGTTGCATGCTCCCTGCGCAGTTTGAAAAGAACTCTCTGGATCAACGGGAAGGAGGGAAAGCGAGAGAATCTGCCCGCCCAGGAGAGGGACAAGCGTTCGCCAGAAAACACCAGGCCCTGGATCTAGCGAGCAAAATTGGGCAGTTTTATGCTGGATGGGAGACTAACAAGTCCAATTCTGGAGTTCCCCATCGAAGAAACAGATCCTCTGCTACCTCCTGGAGAAGTTCCCACTGTGGACTCTGGCCTGGGAGCGACTCAGGCTGCCTGCAATCATGTTGTCCACCCGGGAACATGTACTGTGATCAGGTTCGCGCCATGTCGGATTACCCAATCCCACACCCTCATGGCCTCCCCTGCAAAGGTAAGAGTGCACCTCCTTGTTTGTTGAGGTAATACATCACCGCCCGTGTTGTCTGTCTGAAGCAGGAGAGTACTGCGGGATTTCTGACTGAAAGGCCTGCAGGGCATAAAGGACCGCCCTCATCTCTGAGGACGTTGATATGGAGGTGGGCTCCAGAGGGTCCACGCATTCTAGATTTCACCCCATCCAGGTGTGCTCCCCACCCTAGACCTGAGGCGTCTGTGGTGATGATTACCTCCGGGGACAGCGCTATGAACGGCGCGCCCATAGAGAGTGTCCCTGGGTCTAGCCACCACTGCCAGTCTCGAATCGCAGTATTCGTGATTCTGACCGAATGCTGCATGTGGTCTTGCCTTTGGTCCCATTGCACCTTGAGCATCCACTGAGTTACCCGCATGTGGAGCCTTGCGAAAGGGACAGTAGGAATGGCCGCAGCCATGTGTCCGAGCAAGCGAAGGACCGACCTGGCTGGGGCGGTCTTGTTCGACGAAAGCTCCCTGATGAGGGATCTGATGCGCTCCGCTCTGTCGTCTGGAAGAAATGCTCTTCCCTGAACGGTGTCCAGTACTGCGCCTATGAACTGCAGTTTCTGCGACGGTACCAGGAAAGACTTCTCGTGGTTGATTAGGATACCCAGAGATCGAAACAGGTCCTAGGTGCTCTGGATCGCCTGTAACAACGCCTCTCTGGAGGCGGCCATGAGAAGCCAATCGTCCAGGTACGGGAACACATAATGGCCCTGTCTCCTTAGAGACGCTGCCACGACTGCCATGCATTTGGTAAAGACCCTGGGTGCCGATGACAGCCCGAATGGAAGGGCTCGGAACTGAAGATGATGGCCGAGAAACTCGAAACGCAGGAACCTCTTGTGCGCTTGAGCTATAGGGATGTGCAGGTAGCGCTTCTGCATATCTAGAGACGCTAAAGCGCCCTGCTTCAGCATGGGAATAAGACCCGGAAGAGTTACCATGCGGAATCTTTTGTAGGCGACCGACAAATTGAGATCGCTGAGGTCCAGAATCGGACGGAGGTCCTCTGTCTTCTTTGGAACCAGGAAGAAGTGGGAATAGTATCCGTGTCCTCTCTGGTTCTCTGGGACGTACTCTATCGCTCCCTTTTGCAGGAGCGCGAGCACCTCTTGCCTGATCAGTGACTTGTGCTGACCCGGGTACCAGGAGAGCAACGGAGGCCTCGAGGGTGGCTTTTCCGCGAATTCTATAAAGTGGCCTCTTCCGACCAACTGTAGAACCCACCTGTCGGTGGTTATAGTCTGCCATCCCGGCAGAAAATTCGCAATGCGACCCCCGACCATGACGTCCCGTTGATCCTGAGGAGCGGGGGCCGGGAAGGAGTCAGGCTGTGGTGGCTGAGGGTCCCGCTAGCTGGACCGGCTTAGGAGTACGCTGGCTCCGACCTGCGGGTTGTTTTCCCTGGGCTCTGCCGAAACCGGAGCCCCTCTGCTGTGGAACGGGGCGGGACTGTTGCCTCTGCGTCCGTCCACGAAATCGGCTTTGGTTCCTACGAAAGGAACTAAGCTTGGGTCGGTACATGGCCTGAACCGACCTCACCGCCTTCCCGGCCTCTTGGAGTTTGGTAATTATCTTCTCTGAGGGTTTACCAAACAAAACTTCTCCCTCGAATGGGGCGTCCATGATGTTTTTCTGGACGTCCGGGGTTAAACCGGAGACATGGAGCCAACAGTGCCTCCGGAGGCATACGCCTGAAGCTGCTGCTTGGGCCGAGGAGTCCGCGGAATCGTACGCGACTCGTAGCACCTGGGTTCCCAGGTCCGAACCCGTACAGAGGAGCTGTAACATCTCCTCCTCCTGCTCACCTTCCGGTAACTTCTCAGCCGCATCCAGACCCTGCTCCCAGAGGGCATTTTGGAACTGCACCATGTGAGTCAAATAATTCAGGGATCTGATGGCGCAGGTAGCGGAAGCATACGTGCGCCTACCCATGGAGTCCAGCTGCTTGGACTCTGGGGCCGGTGGCAGGGTGCTCAGATGTTGCGGTCTCTGGGACCGGTCATGAGAGGCTGTTATGACCAGAGAGTCGGCCTGAGGATGCTGGGTCAAGTACTGGTCTTCTCTTGGAGCCTTGTACAAGCGGTCAGCTTTCTTGGCATTGCTCGCGGAGGCGAATGGGCGCTTCCCGCACCTTGGTGACATCCGCGAAAGTGTCTACCAAGGATGGCACCACCACAGGCTTGGGGTCCTTCTGTCGAAGATACTTTAAGACGAGCCTTCGGGTCTAACTCTTCCCAGATCCCATCCCATGTTCTCCTGGATGTGTCTCACGATATCCGAGAACGAAGGGTCATCCGGAGGAGACTTTGGCAGCTGACGTGGGTCCAGAGAAGGGATGGAGAGGGGAGATGGGGATCTGCATGTAGAAAACTATGATCCCGTGTCCTCCGTCGAAGGCGAACGGCGGCGTCTTCTGGGTCTCTTGGGACTGGGTTACCTAGAAGATGATCTGGACGGAGGTCTCCTTTTATCGAGTCTCCCCTTTGGAGGGGTCCTGGGCTCCCGGGGAGGAGGTAACCAGCCTGCAGACCCAGACGAGACGGGGGCGCAGGAACCGGAAGAGCAACCGGTGTAGGCGGAGGAGGAGTGGGGACCATGTCCTTTTTGATGGTATCCCACCAGTAAGTGAAAAGCTCCTTCACCTCTGAAAAGGAAAGGCCCAACGACAGTCTGGGCGCCGGTGGAAGGTCGTCGGGACCCGGCGTCGGCTCCACAGGGGGCGAGGGTTGCGGCGAGGGTTCCCTGGGAGTCTCAACAGGACCGGGGTCACCCGTCTGGTCCTCGGGCTGGGTTAACTCCTCCTCGGTGATGGTCTCCTGACCGACGTTGGTCGGAGGCGTCGGGGTCCTCTTCTCAACTGGAGCGGGTGCCGGTCCCCCTACTGGCATCCGGTGATGAGTAGGCCTGGCCGGCGACGGTCTTCTGGCAGACGACGGCTCTGGGGACCTGTGGCGAGAGGTCAACGTCGGACGAACCGGCGTCGGGTCCTGCGGCCTCTTGAGAGAGGTGAGCTCCTTGGTTTTCCGAGGAGGCAAGGAAGCAGACCTGACGTCGGGTTCAGAATGGCGGGAATCCGACTTGTGGTGATGGTGGCGATCTCCCGACTTAGCCAGGGCCTTGAATGATGAGGAAGGCCTGGGAGTCTTGGCCTGAGAAGAGAAGAAGATTTTCTCACCGATGGCGGGAGGCTGAGAGCTGGCCCGGAAGGAGAGCGGTCGACCTGGAACCAGAGCTGCGCGAGTCGGAGGCCCTAGAAGGGACCTGAAGGCCTTCTCTCTGTGCTTCTCAGCATGCTTTCGCGGGCCTTCTGCGAAGAATCTCCCTTGGAAGCCATGGACTTGAGTTGCTCCTCTAACAGGAACGCCTGTAGGGCCTTCTGGCGACGGATCCGGGTTCTGCTGTTGAAACCCTGGCAAAAAGAGCAGGACCGGGTGTCGTGGTCTGGGCCTAGGCACCGGACACAAGCCAAGTGTGGATCCTTAAATGGGATCTGCTTCCCACAGGCGCACTTCGAGGAGTGACAGGAGGTCGGGGAGGACATCAGAGAGAAAACTGAACTCTGAGACCGAATTTCCCAGGAAAGCACTTTACCACCTCGCCGCGCTAGAAAACGGAACCCGGGGTCGGAGACATGCAAGTCGACGGGCGGAAAGAATGGGGAATCGGGCGGGACCGCCCCCTTATGTACTACGCCTGACGTCGGAGGCGGGACCGACATCGGGGCCGGTCCCCGCTGAAGATAGCTAGCTAGAATTTTTCCATGGGGTCCCGATGCCTGCCGGCTTCAGTCCTAATGGTGTAACCTGCTGCAAGAGCTGTGTCTCGAAGTAAGATCTGAGGTATGTGAGGTAGCTGACAACGGTTATTTGCCAACGTGCAGCCCCACGTGGGTACATGCTGCACAGGAGCTGTGTCAGTAGACATCGGCTTCCTCCTTAAAAGAAAAAAGCTCCCACAGGTTCCTAGTGCCTCCAGCCCTAAACCCATATGTATGAATCAACTGCGAAGACGGAGTAACTGAAAATCCAGTAAATCCATGAGAAGGCTGGCAACGCTCGGTGGGAAGGGGGCATCAGGCAACTTGGGAACGTTTAAAAAGCTCAGCTGAAAAAAAAAAAAAAAGAGTTGAGGTAATACCTAAACTGGGCCAGTGCTCCAGCCCACACAACTCCTTGCCACTAGTCTAGCAGGGGGTAGTCATGCACCAGCAGGAGGCCTCCCTCCATCACCGAAGCATGAAGTGTCCAATCACCCTGCCTCTGCAACTTGATGTGCAGTGTGCTAGTCTCACAGCATGACATGAAAACTACGTATCTACCGTAATTCTTTATCTTTTTGTGTATCTTCACCATTCATCACCTTTGGGTAATGTGGCTGAAGGTCACGACCCCATGAGAGCTTTTTTTTTGGATGGGCGGAGTCGATGCACCATCAGCGCCACCCTTGAGGCAGACCCACTGCGTGGCGCTCGCAGGCTGGCCGTTAGATGTCCTCGATTCCACCTTCCCGCCAGTTCAGAGTCGCCGTAGAGTAAGAAAGGATTAGAAGGGAGGGACAAGGGAGTCCAAGGCACAGATAAAGGAAAAGATATACAAACTAAAAGAAGAAATAAACGACGGAGGACAGAAAGAGTTAAAAATCTAAGGGGATTGGGAAGGGGCCCCAATCTCTGGAAGTAGAAGAGGAGGGAGGGAAGAATTAGAAATAAGGATGTGGGAGGGGGAGGCATACCCTGAATCTTGACCCGTCTCTAGATTGTACAGGAACTGCGAAGGAGTGGCCAGAAAGCTACAATGCCAGAATTCAAGGCACAGATTCACTGGCAATAAACTCCAACATAAGCAGACGCAGCTATTCTGGAAGAAAAGACAGGATACAGGGCTGTACCCCCCGCCCCGAAACCAAATCTAGAGGTAAGAAACAAGTTTCTTAAATTAATTTGAGGGTTGAGACCCTAAGGACAAGAAAGAGGGAGAATAGTGGAAACGGAAAGAAAAAGAGAGAGAGAGAGAGAGAGAGAGAAAAGAAGAGAGGGCAACCACTAACCCCCACCCACAGAGGTGGAGCCGAGGCACTGAGGAAAGAAGTGCCCTCTCCCTGATCCCTCTCGCCTCTGACAGAACATAAAAATTCCCCTGTGTGCCCAAGGTGACCCCGCTCCTGACCAGTGGAAAGGAAGGAGGGGGGCACAGAGAGGAAGGGGGACCCAGAGACCGAGACCCCAGGGGGATGGAGGGTCGGATTGTGATGAATGGTGAAGATACACAGAAAGATCAAAAATTACAGTAGGTACATAATTTTCATATCTTATCTGTGTCAGTCTTCACCATTCATCACCTTTGGGTGAGTACCAAGCCCCTTCCCCCCCCAAAGGGGGCCCTGGACCCTAAAGGACCAAGCCCCTTAGCTCTCAGTGGTTGGGGGAAGGGGACCTTCACGGGTCTGAAGAGGCCAGAGACTGGGGAGAGTGAGACAGGGACACCCCGGAGGGGGCAGGAGGTTGCCCCAACAGACACCGCCTCACCCTACGAGAGAAAAGATGGGTTCTCTGGTATGCGGAAGAAATCACACTACGCCAGGCCAAGTGTGACAACAGGGAGAGACAAAGCCATACCATCCACCTAGTGCAGATCGCTGTCCCTACAACCCAAGAAGCTACCTCGCTGGCATCGTAAGATGCCCTTGCTTGGTGCCTTGCTAGCTCCAGGCCATGTGCAGAGAGTTCAACGGCTTGTCTGGTTACCTCCGAATCAGGCATAGAGGCTTGGAGTTGACCTAGCCTGGACCACAGGAACCTATTATAGGTAGCATAGTGGACCTGATGTGCTGAAATTGATAGAAGCAACAGTGCCGAGTAGAAAGTCCTCCTCCCCCAGAAGTCAAAATCCATGGAATCTGCCTCTGGGGGCTGGTTACAGTGAAGGGCGCAAAGCCCATCGGGGGTGTCCAGCAGCGTCAGTCCTGACTGAAGATGAGGTAAATACAGGTTACTCACCTGTAACAGGAGTTCTAGGAATGGTATATGTTGTTCATCCACACTCATTGGCAGGTATCCTTGCCGCTTTAAATCTTGCCGGAAGGTCTTCAAGCTTGCTCCTCCCACCCACCCGGGTGGTATAACTCTCGGCTCCGCCCCATGACGCCAGATCTGGCCCGCTGGAAGCTCAAGTTGTGCGTCGAAGCCGGGGAGGTCGGGTGGGTAGTGTGGATGAACAACATATACCATTCCTAGAACTCCTGTTACAGGTGAGTAACCTGTATTTCTAGGGACATGGATATGTTGTTCATCCACACTCATTGGCAGACTCCTAGCAGTTCTCCGGGAGGAGGGAGGCAAGACGACACCCCAATACTTACTTGGGAAAGAGAGCTGAGAACCGGAGGCCCCAAAACCAGCATCCCGGCGTGACTCAAGGTCGATGTGGTAGTGGGTAATGAAGGTGTTTGCTGACTTCCAGGTAGCAGCCCTGCAGATTTCCTGGATAGGGACGTCCTGGAAGCAGCCACTCCAGCAGCAGTATGGCGGGTAGAATGAGCTCTTATCCTCTGGGAGGCTCCATGCCCGCCAACTTATAGCAGAGATCTATGCAGGAGGTGACCCACCTGCTTATCGTCCGCTTGGCTGCAGGTCTGCCAGATGCGGCTTCAGCGTAGGGTGACAAACAGCTGGCGCAACTCTCCCTCGGTTTCTCAGCCGGCGCCTCTTATAATAAGCTGAGCTCTTCTAGGGTCCAGAGTATGGAGCCTATATTCGCCTCCGAGGTGTGATTGGGGTAGAACACCGGCAGAGTCAACACCTGGTTAAGGTGAAACTCCGACACCACCTTCGGAAGGAATTTCGGTGGGGCGAGGACAACCTTGTCCCTGTGGAAGACCAGGTAAGGAGACTCTATGGAAAGCCTGGAGCTCTCCCATCCTTCTGGCTGACGTGATAGCCACCAAGAAGGCGGTCTTCCACGACAAGGTGAGAGAGAGCACACCTGTGCATAGGTTCGAATGGCTTGCCCATGAGCTTTGCCAGTACCAGCAGTAGATCCCACGGAGGTGGGGGTCCCGTGACTGGAGGGGAAATGTGATCAAGGCCTTGAAAAGCGCCCGACCACCTTCTCCTGCGCCATCGACTGCTTCCCCGGCCCGCGCTGTAAGCAGAGATGGCTGCCAGGTGCACCCTTAGGGTCGCCGACCTAAGCCCTTGACTAGAAAGGGACCATAAATAGTCCAAGATGCTTGCTAAGGAACAGGAGGAAGGGTCCAAGCCCTGCTCTGACACCAAATGGAAAACCTTTTCCATTTGAAGGCATAGCATTTTCTGGTCGACTCTACGGGACGCCTCAACTACATTGAGGACCTCGTCGGAAAGACCCAAGGCCTGGAACTCTAGCCGCTCAGGAACCAGGCCGTCAGGTGCAGGGATTGAAGGTCCGGATGGAACACCTTCCCCTGATTGGCTGAGAGCAGGTCCGGGCGAGCTGGAAGCTGCCGCGGAGTCCTGGAGCTGAGACTGAGGAGATCTGGGTACCAGAACTGGCGAGGCCAGTCTGGGGCTATCAGAATCACCTGCGCCTTGTCCCTCCTCGCCTTGAGAAGCGCCTTGTGGATCAAGGGAAATGGGGGAAAGGCGTAAAAGAGGCCCGGGGTCCACTGCCTCGAGAAGGCATCCCCCTGCAGCAAGCCCTGCTGAGGGGGGCGGCATGGAACAGACTAGCCTCGCCTCCTGGAGGCAAACAGGTCCACCTGAGGTGTGCCCCAATGGGAGAACAGATGCTGTACTACCTCCGGCAGGAGAGACCACTGTGGGATGCAGCCCTATCCGGCTCAGGGCATCGGCCAGGGTGTTGGAGGCTCCTGCCACGTGAATGGCTAGGAGATCCGCCTCCAGGCTGCGCACGAGTGACCAAATGCGAGAGCTTCCTTGCATAGAAGCATGGAGCTGCCCCGCCTCTGGCGGGCTTAGATAGTACATGGTCGTGGTATTGTCCGTCTGGACTCGGACCACTTGACCCCGGAGGAACGGAGCAAAGGCGGTGAGAGCTAGGCGGACCGCTCGGAGCTCCAGCAGGTTGATGTGGCATCGGGACTCCCGCGGGACCAGAGGCCATGAGCCCGGTGTTCCCCAGATGGGCACCCCAACCCATCAGAGAGGCATCGGTCGATAGAGAGACCGCCGGCTCGGGCGGATTTAAACGGGATGCCCTCCTGCAAATGATCTGGAACGTCCACCACTGGAGAGCTGCCACATCCCCTGTGTCACCGACACAAGCTGGTCCAAAGGATCGCAGCGCTAGACCACTGGCTGGCCAGTCCCCACTGAAGGGGACGATGTTCCGGCAGGCCCAACGGACCACGCTGGTGCAGGCCGCCATGAGACCCAGGGAGGCGAGGAAGTCCCGGGCAGGGTGCAATTGCCCAACCAGAAATGATCGGGCAAGGAGGAAAGAACCTCGGCCCTGTCCGCCGAGCCGCGCCTGGCTCAAGAGAGTCGAGCCGCCCGATGAATAGAATCACCTGCTTCGCTCGAGTCCGACTTGGCCTCGTTGATAAGGAGGCCCAGTTGAGAGCAGACCTGGAGGGCCAGATCTCTGGACCACTCCACCTCCTTCCTGGAGGGAGCTGCTATCAGCCAGTCGTCCAGGTAAGGGTACACCCGGACCCCTCGGCGCCGCAGGAATGCTGTCACCACTGCCATGCATTTGGTGAAGACCCTGGGAGCTGGAGACAAGCCGAAGGGCATGGCTTGGAACTCGAAGAGGGATCCTTCCGCTCGGAAGCGAAGGAATCTCTGGTGAGACGGACGGATAGGGACGTGAAAAAACGCGTCCTGCAAGTCCAGAGAGCAGAACCACACGCCGCGTTCCAAGGATGGTATTATCTGAGCCAGAGTGACCATCCTGAAGGTTCGAGACCTTAGGAACTTGTTTAGGTCGTGTAGGTCGAGAATGGGGCGCCAGCCCCCCGTCCGTTTCGGAACCAGGAAGTACCTGGACACAAACCCTGGGTCTGAAGGAGGGTCCACCACCTCTCTTATCACCTCCTTCTGGAGGAGGAGAGCGATGTCGGCTCGACGAGCCGCCAGTGAGGCTGGGGATCCCGAAGCCCCCCGAGGGGCGACGGCTCTGAAGGGTGGTGCCTGCTCGAATTCCAGAGGCAGGCCTCTTCCCACCACCTCCAAGACCCACCTGTCCGTGGTAACAGCGGACCAGGCGGAATGGAAGTGCCGGAGCCGTCCCCCCACGGGGGGACCCAGGGGTAAGGTGACGGGAATGGGGGCGACACCCCTCAGCCCGTCACTGGGCAGGCTTGGAGGAGGGACCGGCCGAGGGACCTCCTGGGCCTTTTCCTCCCTGCCTCCTGTTAGAGGAAGCCGGCGGCTTGGGATGCCAAGGCCGAGCCTGCTGGCCCTGACGTTGCTGGGCCGGGCGCGCCGGGGGCACAGAAGGACGAAAGGGCTTAGGATGTGGTTTGCGGCCTTTGTCCTTCTGAGCGGAAGAGACCGAGTCCAAGGTAGCATTGGACTTCTCGATCCTCTGCAGGTGACCTTCCACCCCAGGGCCGAAGAGGTCAGTCCCCAAAAAGGGAACATCCGCCAACTTGTGCTGGGTATCCGAAGTAAAGGTGGATATCCTCAGCCAAGCCCGCCGACGATAGCCACCGCGGCCGCCACCGATCTGGCACATGAGTCCCCTATATCCAAAGCAGTCTGAGCTGCTGTTTGGCCACTGCCCTGTCCCGCACCTGCTTAACCGTAGTCTGCAGATCGCGGGGAAGATGAGGGATGACCTCATCCAGGGAGCCCAACAGGGCATGAGAAAATGTGCCATGAGGACGGCCGAACTGGCCTGACGAAGGCCGAGAGGACGTAGCGTGAGACTTTTCGCCCGACATAGTCCAATTTCTTGGACTCCTTGTCAGGAGGTTTGTCCACATCCCTGGCTTGCCGGGCGCCGAACAGCTGTCGGTAACCAACCCCTCAGCAGAGGGTGTTCCAAAACCGGACAAGGAACCGTAGGGACCGCATACTTCCTGGCCATCCTGGTCAAGGCGCAGGGCAGGAAGCAGGGCTGCCAAAGCTCCAGTGCCGGACCCACTATGGCCTCAGCCACCGGAAAGGCCTCCGCCGGAGAATCCCCGGTCCAGAATCTCCGTGAGGGGATACCTGGCCCGCTTGGAACGGAGTTCGAGCTCCATCCCGTGGACTCGAGATGAGTCAAGAAGTCCTAGGAAGGACGACGGGCTATCGTCCATTGACTGACCTCCTGAAGACTCCAAGTCCAGTCGCTTGGAGAAAAAGGAGGAATCATCTTCGGACTGAAGAGTCCTCGAAGAGCTGCCTCTGGCCTGAGCCACCCTTCACCTGCCGAGGTCGGTCGGGAGTGAGGTAACTGACAGCCGATGGTAGACCCTTGGCCGACCGAGAATCCTTGGTCGGAGCCCCAAATGGTGGCTGTGGAGGCGGAGGTTCCACCGGAATCGGTGGAGCAGCTGGTTTTGGCCGAACAACCGGCCTGGGTATAGGCTCCTCGGATAAGTCGAGGGGTTGTGTCGGCCGCTCCGGTGACAGCCACTTAATGGCCGGGGAAGGCGACGGGGTCGGCTTACTCCCGGCCAGGAGGAGCTGTTGCAACATAAGGTCCTCGTACCGTCGACGTAATTTACGCCGAAGCCTCCCCTCGTCCGAGGAGGAGGACGAGGACGAGCGGCGACGCCGCTTACCGCGGTGCCGAGACCGAGACCGCCTATGACGGTGGGATCGGCTGGACCGCGAAGAGGTCCGAGACCGAGACCGAGAGTCCCGGAATTTCCGAGGTCGGTGCGGGGAGGTGTCGGCCGGAACCGGCACTCCCTTCGGCTCGGATGGTCCATCCGAGGCTCCGGAACCGAGGCACAGGCGAGCCCACGGATCTCAACTCCTCCCGGGGAACCGGGAGAGGGGAATCTCGGCCGCTAAAGGCAACAGTCTGTCTAACGGTCGAGAAAAATCTCGACTTCATCGGTGGGAGCCCCGGTCAACTGACCTGATGGGGACACCGTGAGGCCAGTGGTCGAGCCGAGCGGTCGATCAAGCAGACGGTCGACGGACCCGAGAGGGACCTTTCCGCCCAAGAGTGTCGACGGAGGGACTCTACCCTGTCCCTCTTTTTGGACCGAGAATAAGGTCCCGAGACGAGGCCCTTCTCCTTTAGTGGAGAGAGGGATGACAAAGCTCCTTAAAAGAAGCCGTGTAGAAGAGCCCAGAGAGGCGGGATAAATGCACGGCCGAGGAAAGATCTGACCGCGCCGCCTCCTCGAGCGACCATCCGCTCGAGCTGATCCGCCCGGGCCGCCGCCCGCGGACACCGCTAACCGGCCTCCTTGGACTTCACCGAGGGAACGCTTCCTCGGACGGCCCAGCTGCAATCGGGCAGCACGGTTCCTCAGGACGATATCGAGAAAGATGAGCACAGGTCGCAAGCCTGCGGGTCGCTCAAGGCCTACAGTAGACACACGCGGAGTGTGGATCCGTCCGAGACATCTTCTTATTCGCATGGGCATCTCCAAACCGGAGTCGATTTGTCCATCGCAGTCAGCGAGGGATAGAAGACTGAAGTCTTTTTTCGCAAAATTTATTTTAAATCCGAACGGAGAAATAGGAACTAGTCTCAAACGCAGAGCGTTAAGGAGGGAACCTGAGCTTCCCAGCGGTAAGGAAGATCTGGCGTCATGGGGCGGAGCCGAGAGTTATACCACCCGGGTGGGTGGGAGGAGCAAGCTTGAAGACCTTCCGGCAAGATTTAAAGTGGCAAGGATACCTGCCAATGAGTGTGGATGAACAACATATCCATGTCCCTAGAAACTATATCTCTGGCGGAGATCCCTAGGGACTGGGACTCCGGAAAAGGGTCTCTGCCAGAAATGCAACGTCACCTTCCCAAAAGGGAGCATGCCAGGGGAGCATCAAAAGGGTGTCCGCACTGAAATCGGCTAGGAAGGTGCGCGGAGTGCTCCAGATTGTGCTGAGTGGGTGGCGTGACATGCAGGTCCTCCAACATCCTCACGAGGAAATGCTGATGCTCTGCGAGATCAGCAACAGGGGAGATATGGACAGAGGGCTCCTCTTCTCCCGAAGAGGAGGATGAGGACCTCGTAGATTCAGTGGTTGGTTGCTCGGGGGAGGTTAGAACACCTGCGTGTCCATGGCCCTGACATATGAAGAGAAATGGGCAGCCACAGCCACAAATTGCTCAAAGGACAGAGGTCCACTAGTGCCAAGAATGCCTGGGAGAGCAGGAGAAGTTGACGGAAGAGTGGGGACAGGGCCAACGGCAGAAGGCAACAGTCCTCTGTCCGGAAAAAAAGAGCGTACCAGGGGCCCCAAGGGTAGAAGGGTCTCCGGAAGACCCTACAGCCGACAGCAGATCAACCATACCCGAACTGCCTAGGCTGTGCCCTGAAGATTTCTCCCTGTGAGGTGACCGGGACCGTGGAATTCCAAAAGGATGATCCCTATCCTCCAAAGACCAGGGCCCTCTTGAGGAGACCGAGAGAGAAGTACGAGGGTCTGCACTACGACTCCTTCCCGAACCCGGGTGTATCCCAGAAAAGGGTCGTCGCATCAAACCCTGACCCCACGATCCCTCGGAGTCCGAAAGAGCCCTCCTCCTCGTACAAACCAGACTAGGCAGCTGACACTCCTGGTCAGTCCCTGAAGGGACCTCCCAGGGAGTAGCATCCTCCCCTCCTGTGGGTGTTCCGATCAGCCGCAAAGTTGGGTGATCCAGGCACACCACTTGAGGGAGTACCACAACTGAGGGGGCAGAACACCCTTCTAACCCAAGCTGCAGAACAGTAGCCTGCACCACTGCCTACTGGTCATCAACCCTGACCCTGGACACAGGGGCAACTGCCCGCCCCCCAGAGTGGGGCTAGCTCTGGTCAGTTGAGTGAACTACCAGGATGCCCACATGGGCCGCCAACTCCAAAGAGTCAGACAGCCTATCCGAAATAGACTCCAACTCCGAGGAGGTAGAGACCCAAGTCCAATGCCAGACAGTACGCCGGCGCCTGCTGCCATCCCGACCAAAGGGGCTACCAGTCCAGGTGTCTGCACCACAGCTGGTGCAGTCTCCAACCACACCGCGAACTGTGCCTGAAGACATGGCGCCGAGGGCGGTACAAGAAGTGGCGTCGATGCCTGCCATGGCGCTGTTCTGACCTAGTCAGGAACAGAGCTGATGACGGCCCGACAGTTCCCTCAGCACCGCTAGCAGCACCGAGGATGACTACACTCCCACGGCACCATGCCAGAGCTAGACATGGCGCCGTCCTCAGCCTCGGCGCAGAGATGAGAAACGGTCAAAGATGGTGCTGTGGAACCTCCCATGGCGCCCGTAAGCGGCGATAAAGTAGAGATGGCAAAGGCAAAGTACCGGCACAAACCATGGCGCTATCAGAGCCCATAGCACCGCGAACGGCACTGAGGCCCAAGACAGCGCCGACAGATGGCGTAGAGGATGGTGCCAACCCAGGCTTCCCAGCCTGAGGAAACTACACTGGGGAGCCTTCGCCCTCGAAGGGGCAACTGCCAGTGCAGTGCCTCCCGTCCGCTCCCCGGGTGGAACAGACTGGGCCTCCTGCACCGCAGAAGGGGCTTTTGCAATGGCGAGACTACTAGGAGCAGAAGCCCCCTCCTCCACGGTCCATACATAACCGGGAAGGGAACTGGAGGAAAGGCCGAGAGACAGTGGCTTGGCCCGAATGTGCACCCGTCCCGAAAGTCAGCAGAGCTCGTCCCCATTTCAAAGCTGCTGCTCGGTGACACCGACGGTCCATGGAGAAGCAGGCGTCTCACGACTCCATGTCGTGAAGTGGGCCAAGATGCACGAGGCAACGGTCATGTTGGTCGGTGACAGAGTATTTACGGCCACCGTCGCATAGGGGGCCATACATCATCTAAGATTTCTTGCTCCCCGACCGACACATGACCTATGGTAAAACAAGCTAAACAAGACTTGCCGTCGCTGACAAAATAAAGAAAAGGAACAGTCTCACTAGCGACAGAGTGGAGGTGATGACAGAACCGGCAGGAGTCGAAGAGATTTTTGGCGTCGATTCGAAGGCTTTTCAGAAGAACTAGGCCCCTTGCGCAGCAGCAGCTCCTCACGAGGTGAGACCTCTATGGCGGGAGACGAAGAACTGGTGGGAGGGCAGGGTCGATGACACCTAACGGCCAACCCATGAGCGCCACGCAGTGCATCAGCCTCGAGGGCGGCACCAATGGTGCGTCGATTACGCCCATCCAAAAAAATATCCCACGGGGTCGTGACCTCCAGCCACATTACCCAAAGATGATGAATGGTGAATATTGACACAGATAAGATCCCTGGGTCCATGCTCCCAGACAGCCCCTAAGCACCTGCATTCATGCCACCTGCCATGGCTAATACTTAACACAACATTCATATACAGCAAATACAGGTTACTCACCTGCAACAGGAGTTCTAGTAATGGTATATGTTGTTCATTCACACTTGTCGGCAGATACCTTGCTGCTTTAAGATGGTCTGGAAGGTCTTCAAGCTGGCTCCTCCCACCCATCTGGGTGGTAAAATCCTCGGCTCCACCCCATGACACCAGATCTAGCCCACTGGAAGCCAGGTTGTGTGCGTCCGTGTGGATGAACAACATATACCACTCCTAGAACTCCTGTTACAGGTGAGAAACCTTTATTTCCAGGGACGTGGATATGTTGTTCAATCCACACTTATCGGCAGACTCCTAGCAGTTCTCTGGGAGGAGGGAGGTAAGGCACACACTCCCTCTTAGGAAGGAGGGACTGGAGAACTGAGGCCCCAAAAACCAGCATCCCGGCATGACTCAAGGTCAATGTGGCAATGGGAAATGAAGGTGTGTGCTGACTTCCAGGTAGCAGCTCTGCAGATTTCCTGGATAGGGGACATCCCTAGAAGCAGCCACTGACGCAGCGGTATGGCGGGTAGAATGAGCTCTTATGCCTCTGGGAGGCTCCTTGCCTGCCAACCTATAGCAGAGATCAATGCAGGAAGTGATCCACCTGCCAATCATCAGCTTGGCTGCAGGTCAGCATAGGTAACAAACAGATGGCAAACTTCTCCCTGAACTTCCGCCATATGCTCTTTATAGTAGGCGAGCGCTCGTCTCAGGTCCAAGGAATGCAGCCTGCACTCAGCCTCTGAGGTGCGATTCAAGTAGAACACCAGTAGAGTAAGCACCCGATTCAGGTGGAACTCTGACACCACCTTCGGGAAGAAATTTCGGGTTGGGGCGCAGGACCACCTTGTTCCTGTGGAAGACCGGGTAAGGAGATTCAATGGAAAGCGCCTGGAGCTCCCCGATCCTTCTGGCTGACGTGACAGCCACCAAGAAGGCGGTCTTCCACAACAAGTGGGAGATATCACACCTGTGCATCGGTTCGAATGGCTTGCCCATGAGCTTGGCCAGTACCAACAGTGGATCCCACGGAGGTGGAGGTTCACGCACTGGAGGGGATATGTGATCTAGGCCTTTGAAAAAGCGCTAGACCACCTTCTCCTGTGCAGACTGCTTGCCGGCACGTGCTCTGTAAGCAGAGATGGCTGCCAGGTGTACCTTAAGGGTCGCTGACCTAAGCCCTTGCTGAGAAAGGGACGACAGGTAGTCCAAAATGATAGACAACGGGTAGGACGAGGGGTCCAACCCCTTGCCCTGACACCAAATGGAAAAGCTCTTCCATTTAAAGGCATAATATTTTCTGGTCGACTCCTTATGGGACGCCTCAATGGCGTTAAGGACCTCGACAGAAAGACCCAAGGCCTGGAACTCTAGCCGCTCAGGAACCAGGATGTCAGGTGCAGGGACTGAAGGTCCGGATGGAGTACTTTCCCCTTGTTGATGGAGAGCATGTCCGGGTGGGCTGGAAGCCACCTCAGGAGCCTGGAGCTGAGGCTGAGGAGATTTGGATACCTGAACTGGCGAGGCCAGTCTGGGGCTACCAGAATCACCTGCGCCTTGTCCTTCCTCACCTTGAGAAGCACCTTGTGGATCAGTGGAAATGGAGGGAAGGCATAAAAGAGGCCTGGGGTACACGGCCTTGAGAAGGCATTCCCCTGCAGCAAGCCCTGCTGAGGGGGGTGGGGGTGGAACAGCCTCAGCTTCGCATTCTCCCTGGAGGCAAACAGATCCACCTGAGGTGTGCCCCGGAGAGAGAACAGGTCTTGCACTACCTCTGGCAGGAGAGACAAATCGTGAGATGCATCGCCTATATGACTGAGGGCGTCGGCCAGACTGTTCGAGGCTCCTGCCACATGGATGGCTAGGAGGTCCACCTCCAGGCTGAGCACGAGAGACCATATGCGAAGAGCTTCCTTGCACAGGGGCAAGAAGTTCGTCCCGCCTTGTCGGCTGAGATAGTTCATGGTGGTGGTGGTGTTGTCCATCTGGACCTGGACCACTTGACCCCGAACGGAGTGAAGGCGGTTAGGGCTAGCCAGACGGCTCGGAGCTCCAGCAGGTTGATGTGGCATCGAGACTCCTGGAGGGAATAGAGACCATGGGCCCTGTGCTCCCCCAGATGGGCACCCCAACCCATCAGAGAGGCGTTGGGCATCAAGATGACCGTCGGTTTGAGGCGGACAATGGGATACCCTCCTGCAGATGAGCTGGGACGAGACACCACTGCAGGCCGTCCCACATCTCCTGGGTCATGGAGACTAGCTGGTCTAGAAGACCTGAGCGCTAAGACCACTGGCAGGCCAGCCCCCACTGCAGGGGGATGCGTATGCCAGTGGGTCCAATGGACCACACTGGTGTAGGCTGCCATAAGACCCAGAAGGCAGAGGAAGTCCCGGGCAGGCCCCGATGAACTGGATCACCTGCGAATTCACGAGTTCCAACTTGGCCTCGTTGATAAGGAGGGCTAGCTGAGAGAAAACCCAGAAGGGCAGATCCCTGGACCGCTCTGCCTCCAACCTGGAGGGGGCTGTTAGCCAATCATCCAGGTAAGGGTAGACCTGGACCCCTCGGCGCCGCAGGAATGCTGCCACCACTGCCATGCATTTGGTGAAGACCCTGGGAGCTGAAGAAAGGCCGAAGGCCATGGCCCAGAACTCAAAGAAGTTCCCTTCTGCTCGAAAGCGGAGGAATCGCTGATGGGATGGATGAATTGGGACATGAAAGAATGCATCCTGAAGATGCAGGGAGCAGAACCATATGCCCAGTTCCAGGGATGGTATGATCTGTGCCACAGTGACCATCCAGAAGGTACACGGCCTTAGGAACTTGTTCAGGTCGTGTAGGTTGAGAATGGGGTGCCAGCCCACCATCCATTGTGGAACCAGGAAGTACCTGGGCAAGGAGAAGGATCTACCACCTTACTGACTACCCACTTGTGGAGGAGCAGAACTGCCTCGTCTCGGAGAGCCGACAGGGAGGCTACAGATCCAGTAGCCCTCTGCGGGGCGCTGGCTCAAAAGGGAGGGACATGCTCGAATTCCAGAGGCAGGCCCCTGCCGACCACCTCCAGCACCCAGCAGTCCATGGTGATAGCGGACCAGGTGGAAAGGAAGTGGATGAGCCGACCCCCTCAAGGGGGGGTCCCCGGGAGGTGTGACGGGGTTGGGGGTGGCACCCCACAACCCGTCACTGGGCAGGCTTAGAAGAGGAGGAACCGGCTGAGGAGCCACCCGGACGATCCCCCCCCCCGGGCTTCCTGACCAAGGAAGCGGTGGACTTGGCTTTGGGGCGCCAAGAACGATCCTGCTGGCCCTGCTGCTGGGCGGGTTTTGCCGCAAAAGTGGAGGGACAAAAGGGCTTATGCTGTTGGTGGCGACCTTTGTCCCTCTGAGCAGATGTGAGAGTCTATGGTGGCATTAGACTTCTCGATGTGCTGAAGCTGACCCTCCACCCCCGGGCCGAACAGGTCGGTCCCTAGAAAGGGAACATCTGTTAACTTGTGTTGGGTATCTGCCATGAAGGTCGAGATCCGCAACCAAGCCCTGTGGCGCATGGCCACTGCGGCTGCATTAACTGACCGGGCACAGCAGTCTCCGATGTCCAGAGCTGTTTATAGCTGCTGTTTAGCCACAGCTCTTCCCTGATCCCGAACCTGCTTGACCGTGGTCTGAAAGTCGGCTGGGAGATGAGGGAGCACCTCATTCCGGAAGCCCAATAGGGCGCAAGAAAAGTGTGCCATCAGGACAACCGAGCTAGCCTGACGAAGGCCTAAGGAGGCGGCAGCGTATACCTTCCTCCCAGAGTAGTCCAGCTTTTTGGACTCCTTGTCTGGGGGTTGTCCATGTCCCTAGTGTTAACGAAGCCCAGGAAGATGCTGTCGGCCACCAACCCCTTGGCCGAGGGATGCTCAGAGAAACTGGAGAGGGAGCCGGTAGGGACCGCATACTTGTGGGCCATCCTGGCCGAAGGCGCAGGACAAGAGGCTGGGCGCTGCCAGAGCTCTAGAGCCGGACCCACGATGGCCTCGGCTACGGGGAAGGCCTTCGAGGGGGAATCCCCTTTGTCCAGAATCTCCGTGAGAAGATATCTGGCCCGTTTCTGCACGGGCTCGAGCGGCATGCCAGTGGATTCCGAGATGAGTCGAAGAATACCCAAGAACGAGGAGAGGCCTCATCAATGGACAGCCGCCCCACCCCCGCGGATTCCAAGTCGACTGGCAGGCATGCAACAAGGAGTCTTCAGACTCCAAAGATTTCACATAGAGCTGCCAACCACCTAAGCCACCGTTCACTCGCCGAGAACAATCGGGGGTGAGGGTGACAGACAACCGATGGGGCAGTCCTTGAGCCAACCGAGAATCCTTGGTTGGAGCCCCAAAAATCGGCTGTGGAGGCGGTGGTTCCACCACAATAGGCGGAGTAGCCAGTCTAGGCGAGCGGCCGGGAGCTAGAACCGCTCCTCGGATTGAGGGGAATCGGGGACTGTTGGCCTGCCTGGCAACAGCCACACTCGCCGGTGAGGGAGTCGGGAGTTAGCTTGTTTGCCAGCTAAAAGTTGCTGCCACATAAGATCCTCCTTAAGCGCCCGATGCAACTTGCGACAAGCGCCGCTTCCTCGGTGGCGGGACCGGGACTGCCGACGGGACTTACCTGAAGCGGAGGAGGACAGAGACCGTCGGCGGTGCCGATGGTGGACCGAGGAAGGTGTGTGGGGAAACCCACAGCTCCTCTGGTCCAGGGTCCTTGACAGGTGACATCGTTTCTGGAAGCCAAAACAAGTCCTCGGAGGGCACCAAGGGAACTGGTGTCAGAGTTGTCAGCCTCCTCGGTTGACAAGCTGTCGGTGGGCTCGAGAAAAGTCTCGGCCGGCTGGTCTGTCAGGGACTCTGAGAAACCAATGGCCCTGGCATCAACCTCAAGCGAAGTAGAGAGACAACGATCTGGGGAGTGAGACCTCTCCCGCTCCCACGAACGTCGACGCTGGGACTTACCTTTGTGGTCCTTCTTCTTAGACCGAGAGATACAAGACCCAGAAGGACCCTCTCCCTTGGTAGAGAGGGACTGACAAAGCTCCCGAAAGGAAGCCGTGTAGGAGGAGCCCAGGGAGGCGGGATAAGGCTGGCCTTGAGGACAATGAGCAGCGGCCTGGGCCGCCCTCCTCCTCTCGAGGGCCTAAGCTGTTCCAGCTGCTCCACTGAGCCCGCTGGTTGCGAACAATGCCCAACGGACCTCCTTCGATTTAACCGTTGGGATAAGTTTCTCCAGTCGCCCTAGTTTGAGTCGGGCAGCATGGTCCTCGAGCACCAAAGGGGAGAAGGACAGACAGGGGCCGCAAGCCTGTGGGTCATGGTCGAGTCCAAGGTAGTAAACGTATATGGTGTGAGGATCGGTGCGAAATATCTGCTGCCCACAAGGGCACAGACGGAACCTGGGAACAGATTTAACATCCATCGCAGCCGTGAGGGAATCAAGTGAAGACCCAACTCGAGTGAACTTGAGTACAAGTTTAGGAAATCCGAAGATTTAAGATCCAGGCCTATAAAACGCAGAAGCACCAAGGAGGGAACCTGAGCTTCCAAGCAGTAAGGAAGATCTAGTGTCATGGGGTGGAGTACAGGATTTTACCACCAGGGTGTGGGAGTAGCCAGACTGAAGACCTTTCCGGCCCACCTTAAAGCAGCAAGGTACCTGCCACCAAGTGTGGATTGAACATATCCACATCCCTAGAACATAAGTAATTCAAGATAGGGAGGGACAACAGATCCTTCAGGTTCAAACTCCCTCCTCTTTTCAGCAGCAGAGACCAACAAGAATGCTGTACTAACATGTATTCATTTACAGAAATTCCCTCTCACCCTATTACACAGGAGTTAACAGAAACATACTGACAGCAGAAAAAGATCAAAAGACCATCTTGTCTGCCCAGAGTTCCATATCCACCCAATGGATCCATTGTCCGTATGGGGTTTTATCCCTCCTGGTCCACCCACCTACTTCTCATCCCTACTGCTACAGACCAGAGAAACCACCAAACCCTTCACTCTGTACCAGCCATTCTTGAAACCATTTTACAGTTTCGGCGACAGCCACCTCCTCTGGCTGACTGTTCCATAGCGCCACCACCCTTTCTGTAAAAACTCTCACACCCCTCTTAACCCCCGTCCATTTCCACTTGTGACCTCGGTTCTTGACTGGCACTCCTTCCCCACACTTCACCTTCTTGTTTGTTCCTTTCAAGAACCAGAAGTGTCTATAATCTCACCTGGTCTCCAGCGACTACATGTTCAGTGCTTTGAGATGATCCTCCTATGATCTACCCCACTGGCCCTGAATCATCTAGGCCTCTCGGATGTCCCTGTAATTCCTTAGGTGAGGACAAGAGCTGAGCACAATATTCCAGGTGCGGCCTCACCAGTGTCTTATATAGAACTAGTAGTGCCTCCTTTTTCCTGCTATCAATATCCCTTCAGATACACCACGGTATCCTATTAGCCTTCCTACAAGTTACGCTACACTGGTATGATTGATTGAGGTAGTCACTAATGATGATTCCTTCCCAGGCAGCTTTCCTCTGCTGCAGTGCTCAGTTTAATTGCTCCCATCCAATACTCTGTTCTGTTTTGTTTTCCCCAGGAGGATTACCTTACATTTCTTGGCACTAAATTTCAACTGCCAACTCTCTAGCCTTTGTAAATTCCTCTGAATCTTCCTGATCACTTCTTCGCCACCTACCTTACTGCGGAGCTTTGTGTCATCTGCAAAGGGACACAACTTGTTCCGGATTCCCTTTCCAATGTCACTGAGGAACATATTCAAGAGGACAGAACCCAAGACAGATTCCTGTGGCATCCCACCCATGACCGCCCTATCTTAGAATTTGACCCCATTTACCCCCACCCTCTGCTGTCTCTCCTTCAACCAGTTTCCTACACATCTAACTATGTCCCTAGCCATACCCAGGTCCATCAGCTTCCTCAGCAATCTTCTGCGTGGCACCAAGTTGAAAGCCTTCCTGAAATCAAAGTAGAATAAATCCACAGCGTGGCCTATATCTACTGCATTTGTTAACCAGTCAAAGAAAACTATCAGGTTGATCTAACAAGACCTCCCTGCCACAAACCCTTGCTATGTACTATCCTATAGACCATTCCTCTCTAGGTGCTCTACAAGGTCCTCTGATCAGTGACTCCATCAGTTTACCCAATACAGAGATAAGGCTGACAGGACTGCATTTCACCGGTCCCCACCCCCACCTTGTGTAAAATGGACTACGTCAGCTACCCTCCTGTCTATGAATTACTCCGTCCAAACAGAAAGAACAGTTATGTAAGAACTTATAAACAGTAGATCTTTGAGTGAATCTCTGTCATCTGGTCACACCTATGGAACTTCACCGTCGGGATCCCACGGAAGCTTTTTCGGCAGCAGTGTATCGGGACGCCCATGCTGACATCAGGCTCCAACATCACATACCCTATAAAAGTGTGGGCAGCCCCCAATACCTCCTAAGTTCTTTCCCTAGTTGGAGGCCATGAGAGACAGGAGTTCCCACCAGGGAACCTAAGAGAGAAAGTGCCCAGCTAGCGGAAAGGTTGGAGCAACAGGACAGCTGAGCTGTAGAGAAAGAAGAGAAAAGGGGGATGGCGGGAGGGACGGCATGAACCGATAAGAGATTTCCTCCAAGATCTATTGTTATGGCAAGTTCTTACATAACTGTTCCATCTTCTTTGGGGATATCTCTGTCATCAGGTCACACCTATGGAATGAGTCCCAAACAGTGCTAAGTGCAAGACAGTCTGGGTGGCATGAGGCTAAAGGCTTAAGAAATAAGGCCCTGAAGCACAGCCAGGCCAAAGCCAGCCCTTCTTCTGGATGCAATGTCCAGACTGTAGTGCTTGGTGAAAGTGTGGATTGTACTCCAAGTGGCCGCAGTGCAAATCGCAGCTGCAGACACACCCCTGAAACAGGCAACAGAAGTGGCCATGACCCAGGTGGAATGGCCCTTAACAACTCCAGGAAGTTCCTTACTGTACTTCCTGTAAGAACAAAATATTTGGACAAGCACTGTTTCAAAAACTGGAGTGCCCTCTGTGCCAAGGGCGAAAGAAACAAAGAACTTCCTCCAGCCCCTCGTATGGTGTGCATAATGACGCAAAGTTCTATGCCTGGATTGGCATGCTCTGGATAATAAACAGGCATGGGGATAGGTTGATTTAGGGTAAACTCAGACACCACCTTAGGAAGAAAAGTACAGTTACGTGAGAACTTACTGTAACAGTAGATCTTCGAGAGAGGCTCCTGCAGTAGGTACTCACATTTAGGACTGACCTGCCAGGCATCAGGACCCCACGGAAAAATTTCTAGCTAGCCGTCTGTGGCGGGGGACCGCCCCCACGTCAGGTAACCGGCATCATACAACGTCAGTATAAAGGGCAGTCCCCCATGCCCACCTTCCAGTTCTTCCCTACCAAGACAAGAGAGAAGAGGATATTACCCCATGGAAAGGGAGCCAAAAAGCTTAGGGGATGGACAGCGGAAGGACATTTCATTGCAAGAGCCTCTCAGGATCTACTGTTATGGTAAGTTCTTACGTAACTGTACTATCTTACGTAGAGAGGGCTCTTGCAGTAGGTATTCACATACAGGACTGAGTCCCAAGCAGTCTGGAACAAAGAAAAGTATTCGGGAGTAGGACTGCAATCCATAGCATGGAACCTCAGGCTGAACGGGTCTCATGAAAGGAGACCTTGTAGAACAGCCACCCCGAAGCCTGCTCTGCGGCGAGAGGCAATGTCCAAACTGTAGTGTTTAGTGAGGGTATGGACAGAAGTCCAAGTTGCAGCTGCACAGAAGTCTGCCGCTGACACATTCTTGAAACAAGCTGCAGAGGCAGCTACTCCTCATGCGGAGTGACCTCTGACCAGACCCGGCAGGGGCTGGTTGCACTGGTCATAACAGAAAGTGATATAGTGAGCCAACCATTTCGATAGGCATTGCTGAGAAATGGCACTGCCTTCCCTCCTGTAAGAGAAAGAGACAAAAAGCTGATCAGTTTTCCCGAGATCCTTAGTCCGAGTGGTATAGTATCTCAGTATTCTGTGAACATCCAAAGTATGCAAGAGGTACTCCCCTTGATTGGAGTGTTACGTAAAGAAAGCGGGTAGCTCAATGGATTGATTCAGCATAGATTCAGCCACCACCTTAGGGAGAAACTTAGGGTTGGTATGTAGAGCCACACGTTCCTTGTGAAAAATAAAGTATGGAGATTTGCACATCAAGGCCTGAAGCTCGAAATTGCGTTGAGCAGAAGTAATGGCCACTAGGAAGAGCGTCTTCCAAAAAAAGAACTTTAAACCGGCTGTAGCTGCCGGCTCGAAGGGAGGCAGGGTAAGTTTCTCCAGAATGAAATTCAAGTCCCAAGGAGGGGCAGGAATGCAGATTGGGGGGGGGGGTCTCAAATGGAGAACCCCTCGAGGAAAGTCTTGGAGACTTCCAACTGAGCAAAAGTCCTGTCCCCGAAGGGAATATGGTAAGCTGAAATAGTGCCATGTGGACCTTTAATGAGGAATGGTCGAGACCCAGATCGAAAAGGTGATGCAAGAAATCCAGGACTTTACTGACTGGGCATGAGAAAGGTTTGAAGTCTTTTGAGCTAGCCCAAATAGAAAATCGTTTCCACTTCATGGTGTAGGTTGACCTGGTGGAAGGCTTTCTGGCCTCTACCAAGATGTCCACTACGAGCAAAGAAACTCCGAAGCGGGTTCTTGCTACGTCTGCAGGAGCCACACATGTGAATGAAGGGATTTCAGACCTGGATGAACAAGGGTCCCCTGATCCTGGATAAACAATTATTGTGACAGAGGAAGAGAAAGTGGAGGTTCCTCTGAAAACTGTTGCAGAAGAAAGAACCAAACTTGCCGGGCCCAGAAGGGAGCGATGAGAATCATTCAAGCTCCCTCTGATCAGAGTTTGTTCAGGACCCTCAGAATTAAAGGAATGGAAGGGAAGGCATACACAAATCTGTCCCTCCAAGCGAAAGACAGAGCGTCCCGCCAAAAAATGTCTCACCCTGGAGCAAGTGAGCAGAAGGTGGGAAGTTCTGCATTTTGGGAAGAAGCGAAGAGGTCTAGCTGAGGTGTTCCCCATCGCTGAAAGATGTTGTTACAACTTCTTGATCCAACTCCCATTCATGGGACCTGGCTGAGGACTGACTGAGTTGGTCTGCAGTGTGTTTTACGCTCCCAGAACGTGAATCACAGTCAAGTGAAGGTGATGCTGGGTTGCCCAGTGCCGGACTCTCATCACTTACCGGCACAGAGGGTAGGAACGTGTTCCTCCCTATTTGTTGAGATACCAGACTATGGATATGTTGTCTGATTGAATGAGGTGGTGACCGGGGAGAATGAATGAATGTAGGGCCTGAAGAGTATAAAGGGCTGCTCTCAGTTCGAGCACATTTATTTTGCTCAAACTTGGACTAGCTGCCCTGAGTCCTGTGAGACCCTAGATGGGCACCACAGCCTTCTCCTGACGCATCTGTCGTCAACGTCTTGGGGGTTCAATGTTTAAGTCAACTCCCAGGCAAAGGTTCCCCTGAACCATCCAATAATGCAAGTCCCTGATCATGGGACTGGAAACTAGTACCTCTTGGTCTAGACTGTCCAAGGTCTGGTCCCATTGAGACCGAAGCGTCCACTGAGAGATCCTCATATGGAGCCGAGCAAGTGGGACTGTCGGAATGGTAGCCACAATTAGCCCGAGGACGCAGAGGACTGACCTGGCTCCGACCCTCCTGCGACCGGACAGAAGACGGGCCTGAGTCTGAAGGGTGTCTACCCTGTCCGGAGGCAAAAAGGCTTTGCCAGTGGTGGTGGTGTCCAGAATTGCCCCAATAAACTGGAGGTGTTGGCAAGGGACCAAATGGGACTTGGCCTGGTTGATGGTGATACACAGGCTGGTGAAAACCTGCAGGGTAAGGGAAAGAGAGTGCAGGAGTTCCTCCCTGGATGGGACCACCAGGAGCCAGTCCAGGTATGGGAATACCTGAACTCCCTCTGTATGCAGGTGGGCCGCTACCACAGACAGGCATTTGCTAAACACTCAGGGGGGGCCGAGGAAAGACGAAATGGGAGGGCCTCAAATTGGCAGTGATCCCCCTGAAAGTAAAAATGAAGGAATTTGTGGTAGGAAGGGCATATGGGGATATGCAGGTAGGCATCCTGCATATCCAGAGCGCATAGCCACTGTCCTTGCTGAAGAAGAGGTAAAAGGCTCTGCAAGGAGAGCATTCTGAAACGTTTATACTCCACGAACATGTTCAGGGAGCCGAGGTCCAAGACAGGCCTCAGATCTCCCGTTTTCTTTGGAACTAGGAAGAAATGGGAATAGTACCCTGTTCCCCAGAGATGAGTGGGAACTGGTTCTATTGCCGCCTTCAAAAGAAGGGAGATGATTTCCTCTAGGACCAGAGGGAGATGTTGCGGGGAGTTAAGACGACGGGGAGATCTTCAGGGTGGTTTCTGCAGAAACTCAATTGAGTGTCCTGCTGATATCAATTGTAGCACCCAAGCGTCTGATGTTATCCTCTCCCAACCCAGCAGGGGGCAGTCATGGTTGCTGGAGGGGCCCGACGTTTGTTGGCCCGTTTGCCCTGTGGTTTTTGTCATTGTCGGTTTTGTCTATGAAAAGGACGCTGCTGTCTTTGAGGGGGCCTGTACACTGAGCTGACAGACTTTAGTGCAGTCCCCTTCTCCTGCAGTTCGGTAATGATGTCCTTGACATCACCCCCAAACAGCACCGAACCCCTGATGGGAGCACCCTGGATAGCGGATTGCACTTAAGGGACCAAACCTGACACGCGGAGCCAGGCGTGATGCCATAGGCCTACGGCGAAAGCCGAGTTCCTTCCAGCTGTGTCCACTGCGTCGTAAGTGACACAAAGCATGTGCAGACTGGCTGAACGAGCAGAATGGACAAGATCCACCACTTCCTGCTTAGTCTGCGACTCAGGAAGGAAGTCCAATTTAGATTCCACCTAAGTAAGGATGGTCTTCTGAAAATCCCCCATATGTGCCACATAGTTCAGGGCCCTAGTACCAAGGGTAGAAGAGGAACAGATCATCTTCTCGCATTGGTCCAGAAGCCGGGTTTCCTTATCAGGCGGAGACGAGCTGAGGTGCTTGGGATTTGCGGACCAACCGTGAGTGGCGCCGATGACGACCAAATCCGCCTTGGGGTGGAGGATAAGAAAGTCTACACCCTCAGGAGCCTGGTATAGCTTGTATGCCTTCCTCGGAAGGGGGGCTAGCGCAGACGGCTGTTTCCAAATAGTGGAAACAAGATCCGCATGAGGCTCTATTCTGGGTGGAATCAGTGCAGAAGCAGTCTCTGGCAGATCCAGATCAGCGAGTTTCTTACGCTGTGGATCTGGCTCCACTGATCGTCACTAATGAACTTCCTGGACTTTCCTCAATAACTCCAGAAAGGAGGGGTCCTCCGGAGGAGACTTCGGAGTAGTCCTTGGCAGAGGGCACTCTGGAGTACGTGGCTCGACTTCGGGATCAGAGCGTCCTGTCTCAGAGTCCGAGTCAGACGTATCTGATGAAGAGGAGGAACACTCCTCCCTACGAGGGGGTGGGACGGCCCCTCTGGGGGAGTTCCCTGGGATGCATATCGTCCCCTTCTCAGGCACCAGAGGACTCTCCTCTGTTATTGGGAAGGGGGAAGGGAGTCTCCGCTCCGACGTAGGGGATCCTGTATAGGGTCCAGCATCTGCAGCGACTCACGAGTGAGCTGAGCCTTGGCCTCAGCCCACCAGAAGGCCAAGATCTCCTTCAGATCCACATGCGGCTGGGGAGTGGTCGGCTGAGGAGTAGGGGGATACAGATATTGAGGATACCCATAGAAGGAGTATCCGTAACCCGAAGGCGGGTGTCGGGTACTGCGGTGCCGGATATTGCGATGTCAGGTACGGAGGCACCGGATACTGCAAAGTCGGGTATTGTGGCACCAGATATTGTGGTGTTGGGTGCCTGGGGCTCTGATGGAGCAGAGGGACCTGGCAGAGGCCCTGCTGGCGGGCTAGGCGGTGGTAACGCTGGCCCTGCAGGCATCAGGCCCGGCGTAGGTATGCCTTTGATAGGGACCAAAGGACCTGACGGAAGGATAGGCAACAAAATGGAAATGGAAGGACAATGGAATCCATGGGCAACAGAAAGATCACCAGTGCTAGGGGGGAAGAAGGAAGGGAGAGCATGGCCTGCTGCAAGAGATCCCCTCAGCGATCTACTGTCACAGTAAGGTCTTATGTAACTGTACTATCTGACGTCAGGGTATCTCTAGCAGCAGGCCACACCTATGGAATGAGTCCCAAGCAGTTCTGAGATCAGAAAAGTCAGTCTGGGTGACTGGAACCAATGAGCCTAAGAAGTAGGCCCTGAAGAACAGCTAAGCTAAAAATACAGGTTACTCAACTGTAACAGGAATTCTAGGAATGGTATATGTTGTTCATCCACACTGTCTGGCAGAAATCTTGCTGCTTAAATCTTGCCGGAAGGTCTTCAAGCTGGCTCCTCCCACCCACCCGGGTGGTAAAGCTCTCGGCTCCGCCCCATGATGCCAGATCTAGCCTGCTGGAAGCCAGGTTGTGTGTCGAAGCCGGGGAGGTTAGGTGGATGAACAACATATACCATTCCTAGAACTCCTGTTACAGGTGAGTAACCTGTATTTCTAGGGACATGGATATGTTGTTCATCCACACTGTCTGGCAGACTCCTAGCAGTTCTCCGGGAGGAGGGAGGCAAGGCGCACACCCCCTACTTAGGAAATAAAGACTGGAGAACCGAGGCCCCAAAACCAGCATCCCAGCATGACTCAAGGTCGATGTGGTAGTGGGTGATGAAGGTGTGTGCCGACTACCAGGTAGTAGCCCTGCAGATTTCCTAGATAGGGACGTCCCTGGAAGCAGCCACCGATGCAGTGGAATGGTGGGTAGAATGAGCTCTTATCCCTCTGGGAGGCACCATGCCCGCCAACCTATAGCAGAGATCTATGCAGGAGGTGACCCACCTGCCTGTCGTCCGCTTGGCTGCAGGTCTGTCAGGTGCGGCTTCAGTGTAGGTGACAAACAGCTGGCTAACCTCTCCCCGAACTTCAGCCATCCGCTCCTTGTAGTAAGCGAGCGCTCTTCTAGGGTCCAAAGTATGAAGCCTATATTCGGCCTCCGAGGTGTGATTTGGGTGGAACACCGGCAGAGTCAACACCTGGTTAAGGAGGAACTCCGACACCACCTTCGGAAGGAACTTCGGGTGGGGGCGCAGGACAACCTTGTCCCTGTGGAAGACCAGATAAGGAGACTCGATGGAAAGCGCCTGGAGCTCTCCCATCCTTCTGGCTGACGTGATAGCCACCAAGAAGGCGGTCTTCCATGACAGGTGAGAGATGTCACACATCACACCTGTGCATCTGTTCGAATGGCTTGCCCATGAGCTTAGCCAGTACTAGCAGTAGATCCCATGGAGGTGGAGGTTCTCGCACTGGATGGGATATGTGATCAAGGCCTTTGAAAAAGCACCCGACCACCTTCTCCTGCGCCACCGTCTACCAGGTGCACCTTAAGGGTCACCGTCAATCGGAAGCCCTTGGTTGAGAAAGGGACCACAGGTAGTCCAGAATGCTTGTCAAGGAACAGGAGGAAGGGTCCAGACCCTTGCTCTGACACCAAATGGAGAACCTCTTCCATTGAAGGCGTAGCATTTTCTGGTCAACTCCTTACGGGATGCCTCAACGACGTTGAGGACCTCGTCGGAAAGACCCAAGGCCTGGAACTCTAGCCGCTCAGGAACCAGGCCATCAGGTGCAGGGATTGAAGGTCCGGATGGAATACCTTCCCCTGATTGACTGAGATCAGGTCTGGGTGGGCTGGAAGCCGCCTTGGGAGCCTGGAGCTGAGACTGAGGAGATCAGGATATCAGAACTGGCGGGGCCAGTCTGGGGCTACCAGAATCACCTGTGCCTTGTTCCTCCTCGCCTTGAGAAGCACCTTGTGGATCAAGGGAACTGGGGGAAAGGCGTAGAAGAGGCCTGAGGTCCACGGCCTCGAGAAGGCATCCGCCTGCAGCGAGCCCTGCTGAGGGGGGCGGGCATGAAATAGTCTCAGCTCGCATTCTCCTGGAGGCAAACAGGTCCACCTGAGGCATGCCCCTGTGGAGAACAGATCTTGTACTACCTCCAGCAGGAGAGACCACTGTGGACGCAGCCCCTATCCGGCTTAGGGCATCGGCCAGGGTATTGGAGGCTCCTGCCACATGGATGGCAAGGAGATCTGCCTCCAGGCTGCGCACGAGTGACCAAATGCAGAAAGCTTCCCTGCACAAAGGCCAGGAACGCGTCCCGATCTGGCGGTTTAGGTAGTACATGGTTGTGGTATTGTTCGTCTGGACCTGAACCACTTGACCCCGTAGAAACGGAGCGAAGGCGGTGAGGGCTAGACGAACCGCTCAAAGCTCCAGCAGGTTGATGTGGCATCGGGACTCCCAAGGGGACCAGAGGCTGTGCGCTCTGTGCTCCCCCAAATGGGCACCCCAACCCATCAGAGGGGCATCGGGCGACAGAGAGACCATCGGCTCGGGGCGGACAAATGGGATGCCCTCCTGCAGATGTGCTGGAACGGTCCACCACTGGAGAACGTTCCACATCCCCTGGGTCACCGTCACTAGCTGACCCAGAGGATCAAAGTGCTGTGACCACTGACTGGCCAGCCCCCACTGAAGGGGACGCATGTACCAACGGGCCCAATGCACCATGCTGGTGCAGGCTGCTATGAGGCCCAGGAGGCGCAGGAAGTCCCGGGCAGGGTGCAATTGCCCAACCTGAAATGACTGGGCAAAGGAGGAAAGAACCTCGGCCCTGTCCGCCGGGAGCCATGCTCTGGCTCGTAGAGAGTCGAGCTCTGCCCCGATGAATTGGATCACCTGCTTTGGCACGAGTTCCGACTTGGCCTCGTTGATGAGGAGGCCAACCTGAGAGCAAACCTGGATGGCCAGATCTCTGGACCGCTCCACCTCCATTCTGGAGGGGGCTGCAATCAGCCAGTCGTCCAGGTAGGGGTATACCCGGACCCTTCGGGGCCAAGAGGGAATGCTGTCACCACTGCCATGCATTTGGTGAAGACCCTGGGAGCTAGGGAGGTCAAGGGCATGGCCCGAACTCAAAGAGGGATCCTCTGCCCTGAAGCGGAGGAATCTCTGGTGGGACGGACGGATTGGGACGGAAAGAACGCTGGCCCTGAAGGTCCAGGAGAATAGAACCACACGCCTGCTCCAAGGATGGGATTATCTGAGCCAGAGTGACCATCCCAAGGTCCGAGACTTTAGGAACCTGTTCAGGTCGAGAATGGGCGCCAGCCCCCGTCTGCTTTGGGACCAGGAAGTACCTGGACACAAACCCCGGGTCTGGAGGAGGATCTGCCACCTTCCTGATCACCTCTTTTTGAGCAGCAAGGAGGACTGCTCGGAAGGAAATGACAAAGAGGCCAGGACCCCGTGAGCCCCCGAGAGGCGACGGGCTCGGAAGGGCAGGGGCCTGCTCGACCCAGGGCAGGCCCTTCCTATCACCTCCAATACCCAACAGTCCATGGTGATAACGGACCAGGAGGAAAGGAAGTGGCGGAGTCGTCCCCCCCCACGGGGGGGGGCCAAGGAGGGAGTGACGAGGTTGGGGGTGACACCCCTCAATCTGTCACTGGGCAGGCTTAGAGGAGGGACTGGCCGAGGGACCTCTTGGGCCTTTACCTCCCTGCTTCCTATTGGAGGAAGCCGCAGGCTTGGGTTTGGGATGCCAAGCGCGAGCCTGCTGGCCCTAGTGCTGGTGCGGTTGGGCCGGACGTGCCACAGGCGCAGAAGGATGAAAGGACTTATGCTGCTGTTGTCGGCGGCCCTTGTCCTTCTGGGCGGAGGTGACTGAGTCCAGAGTGGCATTGGACTTTTCAATCCGCTGGAGGTGACCTTCCACTCCAGGGCCGAAGAGGTCGTTCCCTAGGAACAGGGACATCCGCCAGTTTGTGCTGGGTATCCGCCGTGAAGGTGGATATCCTCAGCCATGCTCTGCGGCGCATGGCCACCGCGGCCGCAACTGATCTGGCACAGGAGTCTCCAATGTCTAGAGCCATTTGGAGCTGCTGTTTAGCCACTGCCCTTTCCTGGTCCTGTACCTGCCGGATCGTGGTGTGCAGGTCGGCCGGGAGATGAGGAATAACCTCATCCAGGGAGCTCATGAGGGCATGGGAGAAGTATGCCATCAGCACGGCCGAGCTGGCCTGGCGGAGGCCAAGGGAGGATGCAGCGTACACCTTGCGCAAGGCATAGTCCAGCTTTTTGGACTCCTTGTCGGGGGGCTTGTCCACATCCCTAGCGTTCCCGGAATGCTGGAAAACGCCGTCGGTGACCAACCCCCAGCGGAGGGTGTTCCGAAACCAGGCAAAGAGCCAGTAGGGACTGTGATACTTCTGGTCAAGGCGAGGACAGGAAGCAGGCCGCTGCCAGAGCTCCAAGGTTGGGCCAACAATGGCTTCAGCCACCGGAAAGGCCTGCATGGGTGAATCCCCGGTCCAGTATCTCCGTCAGGGGATACTTGGCCCGCTTGGATACGGGCTCGAGCTGCATCCCGGTGGACTCCGAGATGAGCCGAAGCAGACCCATGAAGGACGATGGGCTTTCGTCCATCAACTGGCCCCCGGAGGACTCCAGGTCAATGGGCCTCTTCCGAGGAGGAAGACGAGGACGAGCCGTGATGCCGCTTACTTCGGTGCGGAGACCGAGACTGCCGATGTCGGCGGGATCAGCTGGACCGAGAAGATGTCCGAGACCGAGAACCTCGGTGTTTCCGAGGACGGGTCTGCGAAGGGGCGGGGGACACCTGCTCTTCCCTCGGCTCGGAAGCCTTGACCGGGGACTGCGGCACCGGAGGTGCAGGCAGGTCCTCGGTCTCCACCGGGGGAACTGGTGAAGAAGGGTTGTCGGCTTCACCAGTCGACAGCCCGTCCGACGGGTCGAGAAAAATCTCGACCGTGTCGATGGGAGTTTTGGCCGGCTGACCTGACAGGGACACCGTGAAGCCAGTGGCCTTAGCTGCAACCTCGACTGAAGTCAAGTGTCCACTGTCCGGGGAAGGGGAACTCTCCCGCTCCCACGAACGTCGACAGTGGGACTTACCTTTGGAGTCCTTCTTTTTGGACCGAGAGGAATGTCCCGATGGCCCCTCTCCCTTCGTGGAAAGGGACTGGAAAGCTCCTTGGAAGAAGCTGAATATGAGGTACCCAGAGAGAGCGGGATAAATGCCCCGACCGAGGAAGAGGATGATGCAGCCTGTGCCGCCTCCTCCTCGAGGGCGATCATCGGCTCGAGTTGCTCAGCCGAGCCAGCCGCCCAACGGGCCTCCTTCGACTTCACCAGCGGGTAGCGCCTCTCGGGGCGCCCAAGCTGTAACTGGGCAGCGCAGTCTTCCAGGACGTTGGCCGAAAATGAACGGCATAACTCGCAGGCCTGCGGGTCATGTTCTAGGCCGAGGCAGTAGACGCACGTGGAGTGCGGATCTGTCCTGAACATTTTCTGCCCACAAGGGAACCGCCGAAATCCGGGAGTTGATTTGTCCATCGCAGCCGCGAGGGAGAAACTTGTCCAAAGTCTTGAAAATTTTAAAATAAGTTTCAGCGAACCGAAGAATTAGGATCCAGTCTACACGCGGAGCGTTAAGGAGGGAACCTGAGCTTCCAAGCAGTAAGAAAGATCTGACGTCATGGGGCGGAGCCGAGAGTTTTACCACCTGGGTGGGTGGGAGGAGCCAGCTTGAAGACCTTCTGGCAAGATTTAAAGCGGCAAGGAACCTGCCAGACAGTGTGGATGAACAACATATCCATGTCTCTAGAACTGGCTTTTCGCCTAGAGGCAATGTCCAGACTGAAGTGTTTGGTAAAGGTGTAGACAGAACTTCAAGTAGCCGCTGCACAAATCTCTGCAGTTGAGACGTTTCTGAAACAGGGAGCTGAAGCAGCCATACCCCTGATGGAATGGCCCTTAACATCCCCAGGAAGTTTCTTGCCATACTTCCTGCTAACAGGATGTTATGCTGCTGGCCAACCATTTGGACAAACACTACTCAAACAGGGGCGCCCGCTCTACCAGGGGAGAAAGAAAAACAACTGTTTGGACTTCCTGCAGTCCTTGGTACGGTGTGTATAGTAACTCAAAATTCTATTCACATCTCAAGTGCGGAGCAATGCTTCCCCTGGACTGGCATGCTCTGGAAAATAAACAGGCAGGTGGATGGATTGATTCAGGGTAAACTCAGACATCACCTTAGGAAGAAACTTAGGGTCAGTATGCAAAGATACCATGTCTTTGTGGAAAACCAAATGCGGTTGCTCACACATGAGCACTTGCAGATTGGAAATCAGTCGAGTAGACGTAATGGCAACTCAAAACACAGGTTACTCACCTGTAGTAGTTCTAGGAGTGGCATATGTTCTTCATCCACACATCTTGGCAGTTGCCTTTCCCTTTAAGATCAGACAGAAGTCTTTAAGCTGGCTTCTCCCACCCACCCAGGTGGTATATCCCTCGGCTCCGCCCCTTGACGCCAGATCTTGCCCACTGGAAGCAGTGGTTGTGCATCGAAGCCGGGGAGGTTGGGTGGGTCCCTGTGTATGAACATATACCACTCCTAGAAAGTTGAGTTATGTAAAAATTTACCGTAACAGTAGATCTTCAAGGAGTGTCTCCTGCAGTAGGTAATACTTTTGGGTTACCAGCAGAGGTCGCTGTGGCGCACGGCAGCTCTTCTAGCAGTTTTTAACCAGGGACTGCCCACACATGACATCTTCCTGTTTCCTATACAAGTGTGAGCAGTCCTTGGTATTCTCAGCTCCCCTGCCAGGTTCAGCTCACAAAGCGAGGACCGAGGGGAACCCGAGGTACCGAAGGAGTCCCAACCTAAAGTCACTGGACCAGAATTTGCTCTCTTAGAGAAGCAAGGGGATGGAGGGTGGGAACAGACCTACTGCAAGAGACGCTCCTCGAAGATCTACTGTTACGGTAAGTTTTTATGTAACTGTACTCTCTTCCACAGAGTGATCTCTTGCAATTGGTAGTACTTTTGGGATGAATCCCAAGCAGTAATGTCCATGTGGGAGGACAGTTACGATAGAAGACCTTGTAGGACTAAATGGCTGAAGGCCACCCTACATTGTGAGGCAATATCCAGATTGTAATACCTTGTGAATGTATGGCTTGTGGACCTGGTAGCTCAACTGCAGATATCTGAAATGGAGGCTCCTTTAAAGCAAGCCGCAGTAGCGGCCATAGCTCTAGTGGAATGGGCTTGGACAGGTTCTTGTAAAGGCTTGTTGTATTTTTTGTAACAAAATGCAATACAATTTGTCAACCAGCCCGAAAGGGTTCTTTAAGCAACTGGGAGGCCTTCTCAGCCCCAGGGCAAAACAGACAAACAGTTGAAAAGTTTTTCTGATCAATCATGTCCGATTAGTATAGTAGTGTAGTTTTCAATGGACATTTAAAGTATGTAGCAGATGTTCACCTTGACTGCAGTATTCAGGATGGTATACTGGTAGCTCCAAGGATTGATTCAAAGTATGTTCAGAGACAACTTTAGAAAGGAAGGAAGGGTTGTTACGAAGTACCACTCTGTCCTTGTGGAAAATCAAGTAAGGTTCCCTAAGCATGAGGGCATGAAGCATGGAAATACGGCGAGCGGAAGTGACAGCCACCAGAAATAGGGTTTTCCATGAAAGGAAACAAAGTTCACAAGTGGCTGCTGGCTCAAAAGGTTCAAGGGTCAATTTTTCAATCATAAAATTGAGACCCCAATTGAGAACTGGGTCTAATAGGTGGCTTAATAGGTAACATTCCTTTCAAAAACGTCTTAGCTAGATAATATTGGTACAGTAATCTGCCATCTAGAGGTTCATGGAAACCAGAGATGGTGGCCATGTGGACTCTGATGGAAGAGTAACTTAAACCTGACTTGGATAACGAGGCAAGGTAGTCTAGAATTTTCATCACTGCACAAGAGAAAGGATCCAGTGATCAAGAGGCAGACCATATGGAAAAGTGTTTCCATTTGGAATTGTACATTTCTCTGGCTGCTGGCTTACGTGAGGCCAAGAGAATATTGGCAACAGGAGAGGACACTTGTAATCTAGTTATGAAAGCATCCTCAGGAGCCAAGCGTGAAGGTGTAGAGTCTTCAGGTTGGGGTGTAGGAGAGACCCTTCATACAGAGTCAAAAGGTTGTCTGGCAATGGAACGGGTTCCTGTACTTATGATTGTTGCAGTAAGGGAAACCACGTTTGGCGAGGCCACATTGGGGCTACAAGTATCATTGTGGCTGGTTGCAGTTGTAGTTTCAGTAGAGTCCACTGCAGGAGTGGGATTGGGGGGGAGCATATAAGAGTAGTTCTGTCCATGGTTGGGACAAGGCATCTATGGAGCGTCCCTTTTTGTTTGGGATAATGGAAAAGTAATTGGGGAGACGGTGATTCACTGAGGAGGCAAACAGATCTAGCTATGGGATTCTCCACAGGTTGAAGATTTCTTGGAGTACTTGCTCATGAAGTGTCCATTCGCGAGTGGAGGACTGGTGACTCAGCCGGCCTGCTAACTGGTTGCAATGTCCCGATAAGTGGATGGCTGTTAGCGTTAGTTGCTACCGGATGGCTTCTTGCCAAACTGTAAGGGTCTCCATGCATAGGGTATGGGATTTCGTACCTCCTTGCTTTTTAAGGTAGAATACCACTGCAGTGTAGTCTGATTGGATCAGCAACGATTCTGGTGTTGGGTAGGGCTAAAATGCCTGAAGGGCTAGACAGACCACTTTCATCTCTGGGAGACTGATATGAGAGTGATAGGGAGAGGCAGGCCACTGGCCTTGTGTCTGATAAGGACCGAAATGTGCGCCCCATCACTCCAGGGAAGCATTAGTGGTTAATGTTTGCATGGGAGGGAGGGACTGGAAAAGCATTCCTTGACTCAAATTGGGTTTGGTTGTCCACCACGTCAGGGTTGGCTTTAGAGAGGGAGTGACCCTGATTTTGTCTTCGAACTGTCCTGTTTTTTGGGACCATTGATTCTGGAGGGTCAACTGGACAGGTCTCACGTGGAGACGGGCAAATGCCACTGTAGGGATGGCAGCGGACAGGTGACCCAGAAGGCGCAGCATTTGTCTGGCTGTGATGCCAGAGATGTAAGTGTGTCCTGCCGAGCAGACGGGAGATGGGCTCTGGCTGTCACTCTTTATCTAGGATAGCTCCAATGTATTGGAGGGACTGTGTCAGATTCGTGAACATCTTCACGGTAGCATCTAGGAAAGCAAGTTGAGCTACTCTGGAGTCTGCTTTGATAAGCCAATCGTCTAGATATGGAAAGATGAAGTGCCCTTTTCTTCGTAAGGCTGCTGCCACCACCCCTAGACATTTGGTGAACACTCTTGGGGCTGAAGAGAGGCCAAAAGGGAGTGCTCGAAAAGTACAGTTACTTAAGAACTTACCGTAACAGAAGATTTTTAAGAGGCGCCTTGCAGGTACTGTATATAGGACTGACGCCGGCAGGACCCCATGGAAAAACTTCTAGCTAGCAGTCTCTGGCGAGGGGCCGTCCCCACGACAGGTGACCGGCGTCAGGAGACGTCAGTATAAAGGGGCGGTCCCTCACGCCTGCCTTCCAGTTCTTTCCCGTTAAAGGCCAATAGAGGCCGAACGAGAGAGAAGCTAGTATTTCTCAGTGGAAAAGGAGCTGAAAAAGCTTAGGGGGATGGAGGGGGGAAAGTTAGTACCTACTGCAAGAGCCTCTCTCAAAGATCTCCTGTTACAGTAAGTTCTTACGTAACTGTACTATCTTACCTCAAGAGGGCTCTTGCAGTAGGTAATTACATATAGGACTGAGTCCCAAGCAGTCTGGAACAAGAAGAAGCACATGGGAGGAGGAAAGCTACTCAGAGTAGATCCTTTAGCTGTGAAGGCCTTAAGAAAGGAGGCCTTGCAGGACAGCCAACCCGAAGCCTGCTCTACGGCGAGAGGCAATATCCAAACTGTAATGTTTTGTAAAGGTATGGACGGAAGTCCAAGTGGCGGCAGCACTGATGTCTGCCACTGACACATTCTTGAAACAAGCTGCTGAGGCAGCGACTCCTCTGGTGGAGTGGCCTCTTACTTGACCCGGAAGGGTCTTCTTGTACTTGTCATAACAGAAAGTGATGCAATGAGCCAACCATTTGGATAGGCACTGCTTAGAAACAGCACTGCCTTCTCTTGTGTGTGCAAAAGAGACAAACAGTTGATCAGTCTTTCTGAGATCCTTTGTCCTATTAGTGTAGGCAAGGCAAGGCAAAATGTATTTAAAAGACGCCCAATCCCGGAGGCACTGGGCGCCGTACAAATTTAAAATAGCATTTAGAGACACAAACACAAAAAAATTTTTTATACAAAAATAAAATAAATAACTCCAATAAAATCTCAAACTCTATAATAGGTTCTAATCTAAGCATCAAATGCTTGGGAGAATAGGAGTGTCTTCAGGTGGGCTTTAAAAATATCCACAGTGGGGGCTTCCCTGACCTGAGCTGGTAATGAATTCCACAGAACAGGAGTCGCAACACTAAAGGCTCTATCACCAACTGATTTGAGCCTCGTTCTAGGAATGGTCAGGAAGCCACCACTAGAAGATCGAAGAGGGCGGGTAGAGAGAGCAGGTATCAGAAGGTCCGACAGATAACCAGGGCCCTGCCCGTGCACGGCCTTACAGGTGAGAAGACCCACCTTAAAGAGGATTCTCCACCTGACTGCCAGCCAGTGCAATTCGCACGATACCAGTGTAATATGGCAAAATTTTTGCTGCCCAGTCAATAGCCGGGCAGCTGCGTTTTGCACCAGCTGCAGTCTGCTGAGAGATCCCCCTGTGACCCCAAGATAGAGCGCATTACAGTAGTCTAGCCTAGATGTGACTAAGGCATGTATCAAGGTAGGGAGGTCCAGAGGCGGAACAAGGGGCTTGATCCTGGCAATATTTCTGAGATGGAAAAAACAGGTGCGAACCGTGGAAGATATTTGTGCTTCCATGGTTAGATCCCTGTCCAGAATCACTCCAAGATTTCGCACCCAAGAGGAGGCCTTCAATGACACAGCTCCAAGAACATGTCCAGTTACTGAGTCAGAGGCCATCCTATCACGAACTCTGTTCGACTCCACTACCAATACCTCCGTCTTGTCAGGGTTCAGTCGCAACCAGCTGGAGGCCATCCAGTCGTTAATCGCGGCCAGACAGATATTTAGCACATCCACTGCGTTGGATGTTCCTGGGGCAAAGGACAGATATAGCTGAGTATCATCGGCATAGCAATGAAAGCACAAACCATACTTCCTAATGATCCCCACCAGGGGCAGCATGTACACTGCAAACATTGGGGCCAGTACCGATCCCTGAGGGACTCCACAAGGAAGAAGACAGGGTATAGATGAAGAATTTCCCATCGTAACCCGTTGCCTCCTGTTGGTAAGAAAGGACTCAAACCAGTTGATGACAGTACCGGTGAGTCCACATAACTCCCTAACGCAGGCAAGCAACACACAATGGTCCACAGTGTCAAATGCTGAAGAGAGATCGAGGAGAACAAGAATTGTCCTGTCCCCCCGATCTCTAGCCCTGAGATCATCATTCTGCACCCGAACAAGCGCAGTTTCAGTGCTATGTCTAGCCCGAAAAGCCGACTGGAAGGGTTCATACAGCTCGTGAGTCACGAGGTGCTCTTCCAATTGAAGCGCTACCACCTTCTCCACCACCTTCCCCAAAAATGGAAGGTTGGATACAGGACGGTAATTTGCCTTGATCTCCGGGTCCAAAGATGATTTCTTTAAAAGGGGTTTCACCAGAGCCTCCTTCAAGGCATCCGGAAAGACCCCCTCAGATAAAGAGCACCGTACAATCAAGGCAAACACCGGGCCTACAGAGTCAATGCATCTCATTAAGAAACGCGTTGGCACTGGGTCCAGCTCACAAAAGGTATGCTTCAAATTGACTGCCACCTCAATAACCTCACTAACTTCCACTGGTCTAAACTCCCCCCAGCTAGGCGGAGTGCACTCAGAACACATAAGGCGACCACTGTCAGCTATAACACTGCTGGCTGAAGAAGCCACCTGCCGGATCAAGGACACCCTGTCCGAGAAAACCGAGCAAACTCCTCACAATCTATATTAGGAAAACCCTCCTGGGCTGCAGACAAGCAGGATGAAGAAGCTTATTCACAGCCTGGAAGAGTAAAGCTGGTCGGTTTTTCCCGGCAGCAATCTCCCTGGACAGGAACACTGCCTTCTTATGGTTGATTGCCTCCTGGTACGCATGATAGTACCTCAGAATCCGGTGAACAGCCATAGTATGTAATAAATACTCCCCTTGACTGGAGTACTGTGTAAAGAAAGCGGGTAACTCTATGGACTGGTTCAATGTAGACTCCGCTACCACCTTGGGGAGAAACTTTAGGATTGGTGCGCAAAGCCACACGTTCCTTGTGGAAAATCAAGTATGGAATTGTACACATCAGGGCCTGGAGCTCGGAAATCCTCCAAGCCGAGGTAATGGCCACGAGAAAAAGTGTCTTCCAAGAAAGATACTTCAAGTCTGCGGAGGCTGCTGATTCAAAAGGAGGCAGAGTTAGTTTCTCAAGAACAAAATTCAAATCCCAAGGAGGGGCAGGAACTCGAATAGGAGGTCTTAGGTGGAGAACCCCTCTGAAGAAAGTCTTCAAGACTTCCAGTTGAGCAAACATTCTGTCTGCAAAGGGAACGTGGTAGGCCGAAATGGCCGCCATGTGGACTTTCAGAGAGGAGTGACTAAGACCTAAGTCAAAGAGATGGCGCAGGTACTCCAGCAGACATCCCGCGGTGCAGGAGAAAGGCTCAGTGTCTTTCTAAGCAGCCCAGATTGTCAATCTTTTCCACTTCATGGCATAGGTAGACCTAGTGGAGGGTTTCCTAGCCTCCACCAGAATTTCCGCCACCTGGGGAGAAACTCCAAAGCGGGCTTGGGCTATGTCTGCAGAAGCCATGCATGTAGCTGAAGGGACTTGAGACCTGGATGGACCAGGGTCCCCTGATCCTGGGTCAGTAAACATCGTGACAGAGGGAGAGGGAGCGGAGGTTCCTCTGAGAATTGTTGCAGAAGAGATAACCAAACTTGCCTGGGCCAAAAAGAAGCAATCAGAATCATTCGTGCTCCATCTGAACCTAGTTTCTGCAAGACCTATGGGATCAAAGGAATTGGGGGAAGGCATAGACGAATCTGCCCTTCCAATCTAGAGACAGAGCGTCTCTCCAGAAAATGCCTCGCTTTTGAACGAGCGAGCAGAAATCTGGAAGCTCTGCATTTTGAGGGGAAGCGAACAGGTCAACCTGTGGTGTTCCCCAACGTAGGAAGATATCGTCTAGGACCCCATGATCCAGTTCCAACTCGTGGGCCAGGGCGGACGAGCGACTTAGCTTGTCTGCCAAGGCGTTTTCGACTCCTGGAACATGAGTTGCCATAAGGTGAAGGTCGTGTTGTGTTGCCCAATCCCACACACTCATTGCTTCCCTGCAAAGAGGGTAGGACAGAGTCCCTCCCTGTTTGTTGATGTACCATACCACACACATATTGTCCGTCTGGACGGCTAGGTGGCCTGGAAGGAGATACAGATGGAGGGCTTGGAGTGCATAAAGCACTGCCCAGAGCTCGAGCACATTGATGTGAAGTGTTTGTTCGAGCTTGGACCAAGAGCTCTGGGTCCGATGAGGACCGATATGGGCTCCTCAACCTTTGCCCGAGGCATCTGTGGTCAGAGTCTGCAAGGGGGGAGGAAGGAAGAATGGAACCCCCCGAAACAGGTTCTCTGACCATCCACCACTGCAAGTCTCGAACCATGAGAGAAGAGACAGGGACCACCTGATCCAAGTCGTCCTCCAATTGATCCCATTGGGAGAGAAGCGTCCACTGAGAGATCCTCATGTGCAGTCGAGCGCGAGGAACTGTCGGGATAGCAGCCGCCATGAGCCCGAGAAGGCGAAGAACCGACCTTGCAGTGACTCACCTGCGGCCGGACAACAGGCTTACCTGAGTCTGAATAGAGGCTGCCCTGTCTGGTGGCAGGAAGGCCCTGCCCAGGGTCGTGTCCAATATCGCCTCGATAAACTGGAGTATCTGGGATGGGATCAAATGAGACTTGGAATGGTTGATGGTAATACCCAGGCAGGCAAAGACCTGTTGGGTAAGGGAGAGGCAGCACAGGAGTTCTTCCCTGGACGAGGCCGCCAGGAGCCAGTCGTCCAGGTACAGGAAAACCTGCACTCCCCGGGTACACAGGTAGGCTGCCACCACTGCAAGGCATTTGGTAAATACTGGGAGCCAAGGAGATGCCAAATGGAAGTGCCTTGAACTGGTAGTGGTGCCCCTGTAAAGCAAAACAGAGATATTTGTGGTGGGACGGGCAAATGGATATATGCAGGTAGGCATCCTGCATATCCAGAGTGCACAGCCACTGGCCCAAGCGGAGGAGGGGCAGAAGGCTCTACAGTGAGAGCATTCTGAACCTCTTGTATTCCACGAATAGGTTCAGGGAACTGAGATCTAGGATAGGTCATACATCTCCTGTCTTCTTCGGGACCAGGAAAAAGTGGGAACAGTAACCCGTTCCCTGAAGGGGAAGGGGAACAGGTTCTATCGCCTGTTTCAGCAACAGTGCTGAAATCTCTTCCTGGACCAGAAGATGATGTTCCCGAGAGAACAACGATCTTTGGGGAGGGAGACAAGGTGGTTTCTGTAGAAACTCTATTGAGTGTCCCTCTGCGATTAGCTGGAGCACCCATGAATCTGTTGTTCTCCTCTCCCAACCCGGAAGGTGGAGGGAGAACCTCCCTCCTACCGGTTCCTCCGGGAAGCCCGGAGGCTGTGGGAGAGGGAAGGAGTCAGGTGGTGTGGGGCAGCGCTGCAGCTGAAGCACCCGCTGCTTTTTTGGGCAGAGGGGGCTTGGCAGCTGTGGGGGCCCGGCATTTAGTGACCCACTTTCCCGGAGGTTTCACCTTTGGCCGGTTCCGTCTGCGAAAGGGACGGCACTGCCGTCGATGGGGATGGCACATAGAGTCGACGGACTTTAGTGCCATCCCCTTCTCCTGCAGATGGGTGATGACGTCCTTGACATCACCCCCCCAAGAGCACAGACCCCCGGAAGAGCATTTCCTGTATAGTGGACTGCACTTCTGGGACTAACCCTGAAACAAGGAGCCAAGCATGACGTCGTAAGCCTACGGCGAAAGCTGAACTCCGTCCAGCAGTGTCCATTGCATCGTAAGTCGCACGGAGCATGTGTCAACTGGCCGAACGTGCAGAGAGGACGGGGTCAGACAGTTCCTGCTTGACTTGAGAGTCCGGCAGGGAGTCCAATTTGGTTTCCACCTCAGCACGAATTGCCTTCTGGTAATCCCCCATGTGACCGACATAGTATAGGATCCTGATCCCCAGCGTGGAAGAAGCGAAAATCTTCTTGCTATACTGGTCCAGAAGGCGGGATTCTTTATCAGGTGGCAACGAGCTAAGGTATTTTGGATTAGCTGACCGGCCGTGAGCGGCGCTAATCACGACCGAGTCAGCTCTAGGGGGGAGAATCTAAATAGTCAACACCCTCTGTAACCTGATATAGCCTGTTCGACTTCCGTGGAAGAGGGGCTAATGCCGACGGTTGTTTCCAAATGGTGGTAACAAAGTGGGCATGAGGCTCAATTCAGGGTGGCACCAAAGTGGGAGCTGTCACGGGTAGATCCAGATGCTCAGCGAGTTTCAACCGCTGTGGGTCTGGCTCCAAGGATTGCCACTTATGCACTGCCTGGATTTTACGTAGCAGCTCCGTGAAGGAAGGATCCTCCGGAGAAGACTTCAGAGGAGTCCTTGGACTGGGCTTTGACGGAGAGCGAGGCTCGTCGTCCTTCTCGGAGCAGCCATCGGAAGCATCCGAGAAGGAAGAGGAAGAGGAAGAAACTGAAGAAGAAGAAGACTCCCTTTCCCGTCTAGGGGGAGGAATGGACCCTTTGGGAAGCCCTCGGGGAAGCGTGTCCTGCCCCTCTCTGGACCCAGAGGGTTTAGCCCTGGTGTCTGGAGGAGGGGAGGGAGTTTGTCGCCATGGACGTACAGCAATTGGTACCGGCACCGTCTTCGGAAGACTACTTTCCACATCTCTGCTGAGCTGAGCCTTGGCCTCAGCCCACCAGGAGACTAGAGTCTCCTGCAAATCCACCGGCAGCTTGGGGGAGGGGGGCGCGGTGGAGGAGGAGGGGGATAAGGGTATGAGTTATACCCATAGAGCAAGAATCCATAACCCGGCGTTGGCTATTGTTGTGTCGGGTAGACCGGCGTCGGATACTGCGGTCCTGGGTATGACGGCGCCGGGTACCCGGGGGAGCTGCCAGAGCAGACGGCCCCTCGGGCGGACTGGGGCAGAAGGCCCGGAGGGCCCGGCGTCGGGGTGGCATCCGGAAACAGGATGTCTCCCGGAGTCAGCACTACCGGCATCTGAGCCGGCAGCTGAGGTGCCGGCGTCAGGGCCGGCATCCAGGGAGCTGACGTCAGATCAGCAGAAGGTTGGTCCGAAGGAGGTGGAACAGGGACCTCAGCGTCGCCCGGGGATGGAGGGGAAAGATCCTCAGGGTCAGGTTGAGCAGAGTCGGGTTCCCCGGAGGGCAGCGAAGGCTGCGGGGAGCCGGGAACGACGGACGTGGGAGGGTCTGGCGTCGGCTCATCCACTGTGCGGATGTCGGGCGGACTGACGCGTGTCTTGCCGGCGTGATCCGGGCGAGCGCCGGAGGGGCCAGCATCCGACTTAACGGAACCTTCGCCGAAGGCAGGCTGCGATAGAGGGGCGGCCTGGTCTGGCGGAAAAGGGGTCGCACGCCGTCCCCAAAGGGTCGGGCGACTTACCGACCTTCTCCATGCGGACGTCGGAGAAGCCGACATCTGGCTTATCAGAGCCATCCGCCCCAGTAGGCCGCGAATTTACTGAGGGCGGAAGCCTCCAAGAGCCTGGAGGCGCCCGACTGGCCCGAGCGCAAGCCAGACGGACGGGCCGACGCCGCCTTAGAAGCCTCTAAGGCAGCCGTCGAGGAGCGGTACGGGGGGGGTTACCTTCAAAACGGCGACTCCCGAGAGAGTCGCGGTGGGAGAGGAGCCCTTGTCCCAGTGCTTTTCTTTGTCCTTTCTCTTGCGATGGCCTTCAGGGGAAGTTGACGCCTGCTGAAGTTTTTTTTTTTAGTTCTTTTTCCATGGAGCTCATCTTCTTTTGAGAATGTGGGCTTCCAGGGACTGCTGCCACCTTCTCCGGTGGCGCATTGAAACTCAGGCAGTGCTGACACTTCTACTTGATGGTCGGGGCCTAGGCAAAAGGCACAGGAATGGTCGTCTCGGCGGCAGTTCAAGGCCGCACGCACTGCAGACTTATTTTGTGCTCGGAGGGTGTAGGGACGCATACACACCCTACTAATGACTGACGATTACTAGGAAAAAAAGCAAAAAAACTCGGTAAAATAACCGATGAAGGAGCCTGACGAGCAAGGAACTTTTCCACGAGGTGCTGGCATAAGCCAACGGTGGGAAAGAACTGGAAGGCGGGCATGAGGGACCGCCCCTTTATACCGACGTCTCCTGAAGCCGGTCACCTGATGTGGGGGCGGTCCCTCGCCAGGGACTGCTGGCTAGAAATTTTTCCAAGGGGTCCTGCCCCCTGCCGGCGTCAGTCCTATATGTAATTACCTACTGCAAGAGCCTCTCTCGAAAATCTTCTGTTGCGGTAAGTAAGATCACAGTTTTCCAAGTCAAGTACTTAAGCTCTGCTGAAGACATAGGCTCAAAGGGAGGTTGCATACGTTGAGCAATGCAAACATTCAAGTCCCAGGCAGGGGCAGGGGCAGGGTCTCTAAAAGAAGGATTGGTGTGAAGCAATCCTTTAAAAAATTTACAGAACACAGGATGGGAAGATAGTGAGGAAGACTTCCCCACAGACAAACACACAGAAACAGCTGACAAGTGTACTTTGAGAGTAGCTGGTCTGATGCCTAGGCCATTAAGATGGACGATATAATCCAGAACCATAGGCAAGCCAGGATTGTCTGGAGACATATGCTTCTTAGAACACCAAATGCTGAATCTTCTCCATTTGCAGTTGTAAGTCTTTCTGGTGGAGGGCTTTCGAGGAGCCTTGTGGATATCCAGAACCCCTCGGGAAAGATGCAGATCTGCAAACTCTAACTCTTCAAGAGCCATGCTTTGAGATTGAGAGACTGAAGACTGGGGTACCAAATCCTTCCCTGAGAGGATGTTAACAGGTTGTAATTACTGGGAAGAGACAGGGGAAGATGGACTGCTATGGACAGCAACAGGGGGTCCAGGGCTGTCTGGCTCAATCTGGAGCAATTAGAATCACCTTACAATAAAAACAATAATAAAAAATTATAAAATTTATATGATTAAGCACCTTTCAATGTTTTCAAAGCACTGTACATCAAGAAAGACAGAAGTATTCAATACATACAATAAAATAACTCTAAACAAATATTACAAACTATAGTATACAATTAAAACAAAGCAGAAAATGCCTTCTCCCACAGAAAAGTCTTTAGAGCCTGCTTGAAACTCCCCACCGTCCTACTCTCCCGGAGCTGACGCGGCAGAGAATTCCAGAGGGTAGATGCAGCGAATCCAAAAGCACGAGCTCCAGAAGACTTCAAATTCACCCTCGGAATCTCCAGCAACCCCTCGTCAGCCGAGCGGAGCTGTCTCAGAGGAGTGCAGGGCACCAGGAGCTCTTTCAAATAGTTGGGACCTAGACCGTGTAGGGCTTTGTAGGTCAAAAGACCCACTTTGAAGGTGATCCGCCACTGTATTGGCAGCCAGTGCAGAGTGCGCAGCACAGGGGTAATATGAGAACTTCTGGATGCCCCAGTCAACAAACGTGCTGCCGCATTCTGCACTAGCTGCAAGCGGCGGATATCAACCCCAGGAAGTCCTAAGTAAAGGGAGTTAGAGTAATCAAGGCGAGATGTCACAAAGGCGTGGACCAAAACCAGCAGGTCGCTAGGTGGAACAAAGTGCCTAATCCTGGCAATGTTCCCAAGATGAAAAAATGCAGTCTTGACAACTGCAGACACCTGATAACAGAGGGTCAGACCAGTGTAAAGCTCCACTCCCAGGTTACGCACCCATTCAGAGGTGAGGATCTGGTCCACCCCCAAGATTAATCCAGAGGGGAGCCCAGTCTCAAACCCTCTACCCTGCGACCCAGGTCCACCACCAAAACCTCAGTCTTTCCCGGGTTCAACTTTAGACCACTGGTGTCCATCCAGTCTTGGATATCAGCGAGGCAGTTGTTCAGTACCGAGAAAGCACTAACCTGGTCGGGTGCAAAAGACAGGTAGAGCTGGGTATCATCAGCATAGCAGTGAAACCTCAGCTCATACCGTCTTACAATGTCTCCGAGGGGTAGCATATATACTGCGAATAACATGGGGGAAGCACCGAACCCTGAGGTACCCCACAAGGCAGAGAGAAGGCCCCGGATGAATACAAACCCGAGACCACACTCTGCATTCTCCCTTCGAGGAAAGATGAAAACCATCTGAGGACCGTACTCGATAGTCCACAAATGGACCTCAGGCGTTCGAGCAAAACCCCATGATCCACAGTATCAACAAGGTTGAGACCTTATTTTTACCAAAACTTTGAACAGGAGTGGGAAGGGGGGCAAGGCATACAGAAACTTCCCTTCCCAATTCAGGATCAGGGCGTCCAGAGAGACTGAGCCCAAGACTGGAAGTCTGCAACAAAAGAGAGGGAGTTGGTGATTGTCTGGGGCTGCAAAGAGATCCATCTCTGGAGTGCCCCACCTCAAAAAAAATCACTTTCAACACCTGAGGGTCCAGGGACCATTCGTGATGGCCCTGAGAGATCCTGCTCAGTGCATCTGCTTGCACATTGTCCTTGCCTGGAAGGTGAACTGCTACAAGAGAGGTTTGCAGGGAATAAGCCAGGGACCACAACTTCATGGCTTCTGTGCATAAGGTCGTGGACCGAGTGCCTCCCTGCTTGTTGATGTACCACATGGTGGTGGTGTTGTCTGTTCTGACTTGAACTACCTTGTTCTGTACTGACTGTAAGAAAGCTTTTAGAGCCAGAAAAACTGCTCTGAGCTCTAGAAGACTGATGTGGAGAAGGGTTTCTTGGGGGGACCACAGCCCCTGGGCAGTGAGGGACCCAGATGGGCTCCCCAGTCCAGGAGAGAAGCATCCATGGTAAGGACCACTGAACAAGACTGAGCAACAAAAGGAACACCTGGTCTTAAATTGTCCTGATCCTGCCATCATTGGAGGGCTTGGATCGAGGTCAGAGTCACTGGGATCAGTTTGGTAAGGGGAATAGTTCCTCTGAAACCAGAAAGCTCTCAGGTGGAACTGAATATCCTTCAACTGGAATCTTGCCCCTTAGACCACTGCTGCTGAAGCTGCCATGTGGCCCAAGAGCTGGAGGAAATGCCTTGCTGGTCGAGATACCCGAAGGCTGAAGGAAGAAGCTAGTTCCATAAGAACCCTTGCCCTTTCTAGAGGAAGAAAGGCTCTTGCTCTGAGTGTGTCCAGTTCTGCCCCTATAAAGGTAAGAAGCTGGACTGGTTCGAGAACTGACATGGGAAGGTTGAGAAGAAATTCTAGAGAAGTGAGCACTTGCTGGGTCACTTGCAGGTGAGACTTGACTTGGTCTGGAGACTGACCCACTATTAGCCAATCGTCCAGATATGGAAAAATGAAAATATTTTGCCTTCTTAGAAAGGCAACTACTAGTCTGCCAGGCACTTTGTGAAAACCCTTGGGGCTGAGGTTAGGCCAAAGGGCATTGCTCTGAACTGATAATGGCCTGAGGGCAACTCGAGCCCGAGGTACTTTCTGTGGGAGCACCTGATGGGAATGTGAAAACAGGCATCTTTGAGGTCCAGGGAGGCTACCCAGTCCCCTGGCCTTAGAGAGAGAAGGATTATTCCCAGAGTTATCATCTTGAACTTTGTTTTTAAAAGATGTTTGTTTAGATATCTGAGGTCTAGGATGGGTCACCACTCCCCTGTCTTTTTGGGCGTCAGGAAGTACCTGGAGTACAGTCCTTTGCCCCAGTGTAGGGTAGGTACTCTCTCTATGGCTCTTAAAGCTAGGAGAGAAGAAACCTCTGCCTCTAGGGCAAGGGTTCCCTAGAGATTTGCAGGTGGAAATTTTTTGAAGCTGAGAACCAGTCCCTGGCTTACTACTTCCAGGACCCACTTTTCTGATGTAACAGACATCCAGTCCTGGACAAAGTAAGCCAGCTTTCCCCCTACTGGAATAGGAGAGTCGACCCGGGCAGGCCCATCAGGGTGCCTGCTTGGCAGGAGCTTTAGGCTGTGGAGTGGATGCAGCCCTGCTCATCCCCCTTCTGCATCTCCCTCTGAAGAACCCCCTCTGAGAAAAGGAAGAGGAGGCCTGTGCTTGGTAAAAAGGCCTTTGAAAAGGCCTGCCCCTAGACTGCTGCCTTTGAGGAGTTGCCTGCCGTTCCTTGGCCTGAGCATGCCTGTAAGTGGTACTGTATTCATCCATTTTCTTCATGTACTTCTCTGTCTGCTCCCCAAACAGAGAATTACCCACTACAGGAAAATCCAAGGCCTTAGCCTGGGTGTCCTGCGAGAGGCTAGTACATCTGAGCCAAGCCATCCTCCGAAGAGCCACAGATGTAGTCATGACTCTTAATGACACATCACTGGAGTCCACAGCAGCATGAAACTGAACCTTAGATGCCTCAATCCCATCTGCAGCCACCACCTCCAGCTCCTTGGCTAGCTGGGAGGAGGCCTGTTTAGCCAATGCCAGTACATTGTCCCACCTGGACTTCTGGTACCTGGCTGTATAGGCCATGTAATTCGTCTGCCTGAGTCCCAAAGAACATGCCATGTACTGCTTCTCTGCCATGACAATCTTCCTGGAGTTCTTGTCAGGGGTGTGAAGCCAAGGGAATATTTGCCTTGTCACAGGCAGCAGCCTGCACTACTCCAACATGGCTGCATTGCTGATATAAGAACTCCGTGTCTGAGCCTGAAAGTGTATACCTCTTGTCCATTCTTCTATCCACAGGAGGTACAGTGTTAGGAGACTTCAGGATTTTTTGTGTCTGTTTCTCAAAAGATTTATGGAGGGGAATAGACAGTCTCCTGGACTCTGGGATGTCCATCATCTCTTCATAATCAGGCTCCTCTTGACTTTCCACAGCCTCCTCCATAGGGGACTCAGAAAGCCTAGGAGGGGAATCACCTGAAGGTCTGTCTGGGGAGATGTCCAGTTTCACAGGCACATCCAGACCCTCACTTACATCATCGTCCTCAAATTCCCCTTCCTCTTCAAATTCCGGTTCATAAAAATCTTCAAGAGTATAATCTTGAACCGGGAGAACCAACCGAACTGAACCCCTGCCAGAAGGAGCTGGATCGGTCAGAAACGGACAGAGCAATTCCATAATCTGAATCACTCTAGCTATCTCTTCGGCGATCAGAACATGAACCTCTGGATCCGAACTGGTCGATTTGTCTTTATGTTTTCTTTTTGTCGGAACCAATCCCTCGGAGTCGTCTCTCCTTCTGCCCGAAGAAGTATCGTCCTGGTCAGAGGGCACTCCTTCTGGTTCGGTCGAAACCGAACCGGGCTGGCCATCCGGGTCAGCGGACTTCTCGGCCTCCTTTTCCCTCAGTCTACCCAATCTCTTCTCAAGGGTAGATTTGGGAAAGTTTTTACATATTTGGCAGTCTGAATCGAGATGGTCAAACCCCAGACAATAAACACAGGTGGTGTGGGGAATCAGCCTTAGCAAAGACCTCCCCACACTCACTGCAGTGTTGAAACCCAGTGGGCCCAGTTTTTTTCTTGGGTTTCTCAGACATGGCCAACCTAACCAACTTACCCTTTTTCCGGCAACCGCCAGGCAAGACTCCCTTATCAGTTCCTAACCGTGTCACGGCTGTTGGAAAAAAACATTTCAAAACATGTTTTGTTGTTTTATTTTTTTTTTTGAAGCGGTAACCACATACTAAGTAAAACACACAAATTTCACTATCAAACGGCCGGTTCAGCCGAACCGAGCCACACTTTTACCAGTTCCACACAGAAAAAAACAGAACAATTCGTATCTAGTACTCACAGTACCACAGACAGAGACTGAACCAACTATGCGGATACTTTTTCGGTTTAAAAACCAATGAAAACTGAAACTTTAACCGACTTTCGAACCGAGCTGAAGGAGAAATTTCCGGAGCGACCGTTCAGTGAGGTGGAGTAAAGAATCTGACAGTTTAGGTTTGAATCACTCCAGACAGAGACTTCAACAGAGTTCGAGCTCAGCATTCTATGCCCTGCATAGAACTCTTTATTCTCTGGGGCAGTTCAAAGGTTGGGAATCACTGCAATTGTCAGAATACAGCAAGACTTCATGTTGTTTGAAAGTACAGTTACGTAAGAACTTGCTGTAACAGCAGATCTTCGAGAGAGACTCTTGCAGTAGGTATTCACATATAGGACTAAGCCACCAGGTGTCAGGACCCCACGGAAAAAATTTCTAGCTAGCAGTCTCGGGTGGGAGACCACCCCCACGTCAGGTGACCAGCGTCATATGACGTCAATATAAAGGGACGGTCCCCCATGCCCGCCTTCCAGTTTTTTCCCGTCAAAGGCCAAAAGAGGCAAGACGAGAGAGAAGACGACATTTCCCCCATGGAAATAGAGTAAGAAAACTTAGGGAGACGGAGGGCGGGAAGGCAATACCTACTGCAAGAGTCTCTCTCAAAGATCTACTGTTATGGTAAGTTCTTACGTAACTGTACTATCTTACTTCGAGAGGGTTCTTGCAGTAGGTATTCACATATAAGACTGAGTCCCAAGCAGTCTGGAACAAGGAAAAACACTTAAGAGGAGGATGGTCATCCATAGCATGGAACCTTAGGCTGCACGGCTCTCATGAAAGGAGACCGTGTAGGACAGCCAACCCGAAGCCTGCTCTACGGCGAGAGGTAATGTCCAAACTGTAGTGTTTCGTAAAGGTATGGACAGAAGTTACGACTGCACAGATGTCTGCCGCTGACACATTCTTGAAACAAGCTGCAGAGGCAGCTACTCCTCTGGTGGAGTGACCTCTGACTTGACCTGGAAGGGTCTTCTTGTACTTGTCATAACAGAAAGTGATAAAATGAGCCAACCATTTTGATAGGCAGGGCTTAGAGACAGGACTGCCTTCTCTCTTGTAAGCAAAGAGAGACAAAAAGCTGATCAGTCTTCCTGAGATCCTTAGTCTGACTGGTGTAGTATCTCAGGATTCTGTGAACATCCAAAGTATGCAAGAGGTACTCCCGTTGATTGGAGCATTGCGTAAAGAAAGCAGGTGGCTCAATGGATTGATTCAGCCACCACCTTAGGGAGAAACTTAGTGTTGGTACGCAGACCCACACGTTCCCTGTGAAATATCAAGTATGGCATTTTACACATTAAGGCCTGAAGCTCGGAAATGCGCCAAGCAGAAGTAATGGCCACTAGGAAGAGTGTCTTCCAAAGAAAGGAACTTTAAATTGGCTGTAACTGCCAGCTCGAAGAGAGACAGAGTAAGCTTCTCCAGAAAAAAATTCAAGTCCCAAGGAGGGGCAGGAATGCGGATGGGGGGGTCTCAAATGGAGAACCCCTCTGAGGAAGGTCTTGAAGTCTTCCAACTGAGCAAATGTCCTGTCTCCGAAGGGAATATGGTAGGCTGAGATAGCTGCAATGTGGACTTTCAACTAGGAATGGCTGAGACCCAGATCGCAGAGGTGACGCATGTAGTCCAGGACTTTACTGACTGGGCAAGAGAAAGGCTCTAAGTCTTTAGAGTCTGCCCAAATATAAAAAAAAAAAAAAAAAAAAATCGCTTCCACTTCATAGCGTAGGTGAACCTCGTGGAAGGCTTTCTGGCCTCCACTAAGATGTCCACTACTAGAGAAGAGACTCCAAAGCGGTCTTTAGCTACGTCTGCAGGAGCCACACAAGGAGATGAAGGTATTGGAGACCTGGATGAACAAGGGTCCCCAGATCCTGGGTCAAAAATTGCTGCGACAGAGGAAGAGAAAGTGGATTCCTCTGAAAACTGTAGCAGAAGAGAGAACCAAACTTGCCTGGGCCAGAAGAGAGCGATGAGAATCATTCGAGCTCCCTCCTATCCAAGCTTGTTCAGGACCCTCAGAATTAAAGAAATGGAAGGGAAGTCATAAACTAATCTTTTCCTCCAAGTGAGAGAAAGTGTCCCGCTAAAAAATGTCTCACCCTGGAGCAAGCAAGCAGAAGGCAGGAAGTTTTGCATTTTGAGGAGAAGTGAAAGGTCTTGTTGTTTACTACTTCTTGATCCAGCTCCCATTTGGGGGCCCTTGCTGAAGACCGACTGAGTTGGTCTGCCAGGGTGTTTTCCACTCCCAGGACGTGAACCGCAGTCAGGTGAAGGTGGTGTTGGGCTGCCCAATGCCAGACTCTCATTGCTTCCTGGCACAGAGGGTAGGAACGTGTTCTTCCCTGCTTGCTGAGGTACCAGACAATGCACATGTTTTCTGACTGTATGAGATGATGACCGGGGAGGGTGAAGGACAGTAGAGCCTGAAGGGCATAAAGAACTGCTTTCAGTTCGAGCACATTTATGTGCAGGTTTTGTTCGAACTTGGACCAGCTACCCTGAGTCCTGTGAGACCCCAGATGGGCACCACAACCTTCTCCTGACAAGTCCGTTAACGTCTGGGAGGGCGGGTCGATGCAGAACTGAACTCCTAGGCACAGGTTCTTCTGAAGCATCCACCACCGCAAGTCCTGGATCATGGGATCTGATACCAGTACATCTTGGTCTAGACTGTCCCTGATTTGGTCCCACTGAGACCAAAGCGTCCACTGAAAAATTCTCATATACAGCTAAGCGAACAGAACTGTCGGAATGGCAGTCGCCATTAGCCCAAGGAGGCGGAGGACCGACCTGGCTCCGACCCTCCTGCGACTGGACAGAAGACTAGCCTGGTTCTGAAGGGTGTCTGCCCTATCCGGAGGCAAGAAGGCTTTGCCGGTGGTCGTGTCCAGAATCACCCCTATAAATTGGAGGCATTGGCATGGGACCAGATGGGACTTGGCCTGACTGATGGTGATACCCAGGCTGGAAAAAACCTGCAGGGTAAGGGAAAGGGAGTGTAAGAGTTCTTCTCTGGACAGGGCCATCAGGAGCCAATTGTCCAGGTACCGGAATACCTGTACTCCTTGGGTAAGCAGGTGGGCTGCTATCATTGACAGGCATTTGGTAAACACTCGGGAGGGGAGGGGGGCAGAGGAAAGACCAAATGGGAGGGCCTTGAACTGGTAGTGGTCCCCCTGAAAGCAAAATCAAAGGAATTTGCGGTGGGAAGGGCATATGGGGACATGCAGGTAGGCATCCTGCATGTCCAGAGTACACAGCCACTGTCCCGGCCAAAGTAGTGGTAGAAGGCCCTGTAAAGAGAGCATTCTGAAATGTTTGTACTCCATGAACATGTTCAGGGAGCTCAGGTCTAGGATAGGCCTCAGATCTCCTGTCTTCTTTGGAACTAGAAAGAATTGGGAATAGTAACCTGTTCCCCAAAGATGGGTGGAAAATGGTTCTACTGCCACCTTCGAGAGTAGGGAGATGATTTCCTCTAGGACCAGAGGAAGATGTGGCGGGGAGTAAGACGACTGGGGAGGGGGTGGTCTTCCAGGTGGTTTCTGCAGAAATTCTATTGAGTGTCCTGCTGATATTAACTGGAGCACCCAAGTGTCTGACGTTATCCTCTCCCAACCCAGCAGATGGGAGGAGAATCTCCCCCCTACTGGTTCCTAGTAGAACCTCCAGAGCCAATGGGAGAGGCAGGGAGTCAGGAGGTGTGGGGTAGCACAGAAACGGAGGCTCATGCAGCTTTTTTGCTGGGGGGAGGCAACGTTTGTTGGCAAATTTGCCCTGCGTTTTTTGTCTTTGTCGTCGAAAAGGACACCGCTACCCCTGGGGGCCTGTACATATCTGGACAGACTTGAGTGAGTCACCTTCTCCTGCAGTTCGGTAATGTCGCCCTGACATCACCCCCGACACAGCACCAAACCCTGAAGGGAGCATCCTGTATAGCGGATTGTACCTCAGGGACAAAACCTGACACGCAGAGCCAGGCATGACACCGTAGACCTATGGCAAAGGCCAAGCTCCTTCCAGCTGTGTCCACCCCATCATAAGTGGCACAAAGCATGTGCCTACAGGCCAAGGGAGCAGAACGGACAAGGTCACCTATTTCCTGTTTAGACTGTGACTCAGGGAGAGAGTCCAATTTAGATTCCACCTGGTTATGGATGGTAGTCTGGAAATTCCCCCTATGTGCCACATAATTAAGGGCCCTGATGCCTAGGGTAGAAGAGGAATAAATCTTCCTATACTGGTCCAGAAGCTGGGATTCCTCATCAGGTGGAGACAAGCTGAGGTGTTTAGGATTAGCAGAGCAGCTGTGAGCGGTGCTGATGATGATCGAACCCGCCTTTGGGTGAAGGATAAGAAAGTCTACACCCTCCGGAGCCTGGTAAAGCCTATCTGCCTTCCTCAGAAAGGGGGCTAATGCAGATGTTTGTTTCCAAATGGTGGAAACAAGATCTGCGTGAGGCTCTATCCAGGGTGGAATCAGTGTAGGAGCAGTTTCTGGCAGATCCAGATGAACAGCAAGTTTTTTATGCTGTGCATCTGGCTCCACTGATTGCCACTGATGAACTTCCTGGATTTTCCTCAATAACTCCAGAAAAGAGGGGTCCTCCGGAGGAGACTTCGGAAGATCCCTTGGCCTGGGGTGTTTTGGAGTATGGGGCTCGTCTTCGGGGTCAGAGTGGCCTGACTGAGTTCATGACAGAGGATGACAAAGAGGAAGAAGACTCCTCCCTATGAGCGGGAGGGACGGCCCCTCTAGGGAGTTCCCTGGGGCGCGTGTCCTCACCTCCTCGGGCGACAGAGGGCTCTCTGGTGTCGGGCAGCGGGAAGGGAGTCTCCCATCTCCTAAAGGGATCCTGTATAGGGTCCGGCATTGGGAGACGACTCTCTACCTCCCTGGTGAGCTGAGCCTTGGCCTCAGCCAACAAGGTGGTCAAGGTCTCCTTCAGATCCACCCGAGGCTGAGAAGTGGGCAGCGGAGATGGGGGATACGGATACTGAGGGTATCCATAAAAGGAGTATCTGTAATCCGATGGCAGGTAGCCCGGCGTCGGGTACTGGGGTGCCAGATAGTGAGGGTACGGGTATTGCAGCACCGGATATTGCGGTATCAGGTACCTGGGCGCTGGGGGCTCTGACAGAGCAGAGGGACCTGGCAGAGGCCCTGCAGGCGAGCCAGACGGTGGAAACGCTGGGCCCGGCATGGGTATACGGTTGAACGGGTCCAACGGCCCCGATGGAGGAATCAGCCTGTCATCAGGCAAAGGGACGCTGGATGGTGTCGGGTCGGCCAGCGCCTGAGGATCCGGCCTCAGGGGGTCGGGCACAGGGGGAGGGAGCCCTGATGGCAGCGTCTCGATGTCCTCAGTGACGACCGGGGAAGGAGGGTTATAATGCCCAGGGTCAGTCGAGGAGACGCAGGGACCTCAGATGGCAACGTGGTGAGATGCTGCAGAGCCTGGGGCATCAGACTGTTCGATGGGACCTGGCACAGACTTTTTGTCCGGGCGGGCATCAGTGGAACTCCCTGCCCAAGGAAGGTCATGTAGGGGATGCCGTCTTGTCAGAGGGTGTTTTGACTGGGCGCTCTGCCGAAGGGGTAAGCGGCTTAGCAGCCTTGTCTGGGCTTGCATCAGTGGGACCAACATACGACTTACCGGAGGGCCGTAAGGAAGAAGCGGCCTTCACGGGAGCAGAGGCCTCCTTTGCCTGAAAGGCCAGAGTGCGAGCCAGACGGAAGGGGAAATGCCTTCTTGGTAACCACCCAGACTGCCGTTATGAAGTGATCCCCCGGAGGGGATGTTACCTTGAGTGCCGCGACTCCAGCTGAAGTCGTGGCTGCTGTGGAAGCCGATTCCCGCTCCCGTGCTTCTCCTTGTCGCGCTTTTTCTTATGAGCTTTGCGGGAAGTAGATGCCTGCCTGAATTTCTTTAGTTCTTTTTCCATGGAGGCCATTTTCTTCTCAAGGATATGGGCTTCCAGGGTCTGCTGCCTTCTCCTGCGGGTAGTGGAGCTGAACTTCTGGCAGTGCTGACACTTCTCCAAGGGGTGGCCTGGGCCCAGGCAGAAGAGGCACAAGGAATGGTCGTACTTGTGTGGAAGCTGAGACCCATAGGTGATTCGAAGGGTGTCTGGGACGACATACACAAATTGTTTGAGAGAAATGAAGAAAAAGGGTCAAAAAGTTTGAAAACTTAATAGGCCGATGAATGACTGATGAGCGCTGTTCTACCGTAAGGAACTTTCACAAGCCAATGGCGGGAAAGAACTGGAAGGTGGGCATGGGGAACCGCCCCTTTATACCAATGTCGTATGATGCCAGTCAACTGACGTAGGGGCGGCTCCCCGCCAGAGACTGCTAGCTAGAAATTTTTCTGTGGGGTCCTGACACCTGGTGTCTTAGTCCTGTATGTGAATACCTACTGCAAGAGCCCTCAAAGCAAGATCCTCAGATATTTTCTGTGAGGTTTGCAAATTCTGATATGACGGTAGGCATCCTTCATGTCGAGGGAACAGATCCAATCCCCTGCTTGCAGCAGTAGAAACAGGCCTTGCAGGGTGCCCATTCTAAACTTTTGAACTTTTTCCACCAAGAGCAGAGGTAGGTGGCCTGGGGGATTGCGAGTTGGCACTGGTGGATGATCAGATGGTGTGTCCAAAAGTTCCAGAGCATGTCCTTGTTCTATGAGTTCCAGAACGCATGTATAGTCGTGGCCAAAAATACTGGCACCCTTGCAGTTTTTTCTAATAATGCACCATTCCTTCCAGAAAATTGTTGAAATTAAAAAAATATTTTGGTATCCACATATGTATTTCTTTGGTTTGCAGTGGAATAAAAGACAAAAAGCAGAAACATTTACTAAGTCTTAGCTTATTCCACACAGAAATCCTTAAATGGCCCAGACAAAATTATTGGCACCTTTTAGAAGTAGTTAGAAATAATTAGATTTCAAGTAGGTGATTCTCCTTCACTTTGGAATTGAACTCACCTGTGGTGAGTTGCAGGTGCCTGCAATATAAAAATCACTCATTCAACCAGTTTGAATAGAGAAAAGGACTCATTCTCCTGTTTTGTGTCATTGTGTGTACCGCAATGAGCATGGAGAAAAGAAAGACAGCCAGAGAATTGTCTGAGGAGGTCAGACAGAAGACTGTAGCCAAGCATGGACAATCTCAAGGCTACAAATCAATCTCCAGAGACCTTCATGTTCCTGTTTCCACCATACGTAATGTTATCAGGATGTTTAAGGTCCATGGCACTGTAGCCAACCTCCCTGGACGTGGAGAAAACTTGATCGAAGATTGCAGCGCAGGATTGTTCGAATGGTGGAGAAAGCACCTCGATCAACTGCCAAACAGATTCAAGCTGACCTTCAGACACAAGGTACAACAGTTTCAACTCGCACCATCCGTCGCCAACTCAATGAAAGGGGGTTATATGGTAGGAGGCCCAGGAGGACCCCACTGCTGAGAGAGAGACCTAAGAAAGCCTGACTGGGGTTTGCCAAAACACACCTGAACAAGCCAAAATCCTTCTGGGAGAATGTCCTGTGGACAGATGAGACCAAATTAGAGCTTTTGGTAAAGCACATCATCTCTATGTTTACAGAAACAAAATGAAGCCTTCAAAGAAAAGAACACCTTCCCTACAGTCAAACATGGAGGAGGTTCAGTGATGTTTTGGGGTTGTTGTGTTGCCTCTGGCACTGGGTGCCTTGAACGTGTGCATGGCGTCATTAAATCTGGAGATTACCAGGCCATTTTGAAGGGCAATGTTGAACCCAGTGTCAGAAACTGGGTCTCCGTCGAAGGTCATGAGTCTTCCAGCAGGACACTGACTCTAAACACACTTCAAAAAGCACCCAGGAATGGTTCAAGACAAGACGCTGGACTGTTCTGAAGTAGCCAGCAATGAGTCCAGATCTAAATCCCATTGAAACCTTGTGGAGAGATCTGAAAACAGCAGTTGGGAGAAGGCACCCTTCAAATCTAGGAGAACTGGAGCAGTTTGCACAAGAAGAGTGGGCCAGACTGCCAGTAGAGAGGTGCAGGAAGCTCATCCATGGCTATAGGAAGCGGTTGATTGCAGTTATTTTGACCAAAGGCTGTGCTACCAAATATTAGGTCTAGGGTGTCAATAATTTTGTCAATGCCATTTCTTTTCATTTTCTGATTTAAAAGGATATATTAAATTCTGAATCAAAAACAAAGGTTCTGTAATATTAACAGAGAAATAAAGAATTGTGGAGACCAAATACTGTACTGTTGTTAACTTCAACTTATGTTTAGAGGAAATTGTGAGTTATTTGAAAAAGTGCAAGGGCGCCAATATTTTTGGCCACAACTGTATCTATTGTCACCTCATTCCACCAAGTTAAGTGAAGGGAGAAATGACCCCCCACAATCACCCCTTGAGGTAATGGTGGCGGGGAAGTGTACAACAAGTCAGGTGGAGCTGGTTTTGGCAGCTCCTCCTGCGCCACCACCTCTAGGGGCTTTTGAATGGGTACCTGGGTTGGTGCCTGGGGTGGACAAGGCTCCCACTCCCTTGCCTTACCTTGCTGTCTGGTGGCTGGATGGTGTCTAGCACTAGCTGGACGAAAGGGTACCTTCTGCCTACCCCTTGGGTGGGTATGGTAGAGGGAATGCACAGACTTCAGGGTCCTGCCTGAGGCCTGAAGGTAACAAAGAATGTCTTAGACATCAGAACCAAACAGTTTCTGTCCTCTAAAGGGGGAACAATGAATGGACTGTTGCAGGTCATTCGCAAACCCTGCCACCCTGAGCGCCTCCTCAGATAGATGCCCGAGGTAGCAGCATCTAAATCATCACAGACTATGCAAAGGAAATGCTTTTCCACATCAGCCCCATCTGTGAGAGCCTTAAGGAGCTCTTGTTTGGTGGCACCCTCTGGTAAGGCTTGTGAAGCTGCCTTGGCCATTCTCCAGAGTGTGTTCTGGTACTTAATCATGTGGGCCTGATAGTTGGCAATCTGATGGCCCAGGGAAGCTGAGGCAAACATCCTCCTGCCTAACACATCCAATCTCTTGGACACTATCAAGAGGGTGGGAGCTCAGTTGCTTTGGTGCCATTGATCTATCATGGGCAGCATTAATAACCACAGAGTCTGCCTCATGGTGAGTGGCAAAGAAGGGCTTCCCAAAAGGAGCCATGTACATTTTGTCCGCTTTCCTTGGTATGGCTGGGATGACATTTGGCCTGTACCAGGTAGCAAAGATGGCATCCCCTAGCAGAGGGAGGACAGGTGGTACGACAATAGGAGGAGAATCTGGCAACTCCAAGAACTCAAATTTTTTTGGGTGGTGTCCTGCTCCTCTAGATCAACATCCATGGCAACCCCCAACTGCTGCATCATGGTGAGGAAAGTTGGGTCCTCCGGTGAAGACCTTGGGAGTATGGATCACTGAGTCCACAATGCAAGTGGACACAGCAGAACTGGTGCCTTCTTCACAAGGGCTCTCGGCACAGTCCTCAGGTTCCTCCTCATCATCCTGCATTATACTCAAAATCATTGTCGACCTGGTCGACTGGTAGCAGGGGAAGCACCAGTGAGGTTAGCAGAGCCCTAGGAGGTCACTGAGAGAAGGCTCCAGTTTGCGTTGTTCTTGGGAGGGTAGTAGAAGGCCCTGTCGATGGGCCCCCTGGAACAGGGGGAGGAGGGTAGTAGATGTCTGAGCATTTCTGCGAAGGAAGACAGAACCGCCTAGATGTCAATGCCCGTGTGGTCAACAGGTGCACTGGTAAGAGTCACCGAGGGAGGCAGAGCCCCCGTACACAGCGGCATACCAGCCATACTAGGCCTGATAGCACCAGTGCCATGCCCTGATCTGGGAGTTGTGTCGATGGTAGAGATGGCAAGCAGCATCATCATCCTATTGGTGGATGGCGCAGAGGTCGTCGTACCTGATGTGCGCAGGGGTGACCTGGAATGCACCGGGGAGGTTCTCTCCTTCCGATGCTTGAGTTTAAGGCTCCCGGATGACTTTTCCTGGCATTTCGAGGACCTGGACCCAGAAGAGTGGGCCCACGACACGGCAGTGCTCTTCTGCTGGAGCTCCTTCTCTATGTGGGCTACCTGCTGCTTTCAAAAAGTGTTTCTCTAGGGCCCCTTTTCGGCGTCGCCAGCTACCAGCGTTGAAACCCCTGCAGATCAGGCAGGCTTTCACACTATGGTCCAGGTCTAGGCAACAGATGCAAACACTATGCAAATCCCCAGTGTAGATCTTACCGCATTCACGTACCAGAACATTTTCAACAGTTCCTTCGATGACACACAGGTCATGCAAAATCACTTGCAAAAGAAATTACTGCGCGACAGAGAAAAAAATTAAGCAGCAACTGCAGCAGCGTTTCTGTGAGCAGTCTGACTAATATGGTCGACAACAGGAAAAGAACTGAGGAGAAAAGGGTCCGTACACGTTTATGTAGCAGCTGATGTCAGACTTTGTGGGTTGCCCCGGTGGACTGCTTGCAAAAGTTTCCGTGTAGTCCTAGCACCTGGCAGCTTATAGTTCCACAGCTGTGGCTTGACGAGAGGCATCCTTGAAGAAGATCTGATGTTCCAAGTGCTCCATTCTATTTGGACATGATAGGTGTGCAATGTTATGCACGCCAGTGAGAAAAATCAGGTTTCAAGCTAGCAGAGTCCTTCCATAAAGGGACAATAACCTTATGTCAGATGGGTGGATATTTGTGTGCATGGTAACAGCAAACTAGTCAGGAAAATACAAAAATCATCTGGCTCACCATTTGGATTAAATAAACCGCAACTTCTTAGTGATGTTTCATAACCAACCACTAATTCTTCTATTATTGACACCTATATGTAGGGAGAGAAAATATGGTAAGTGTTTCTGCACAGGCTTTGAAGCTACTCTGACAATCCACTTGACCACCCCACAAGCCCTGCCTCTTAGTAAGGTTTCCTCAGCTACCCTCACTCTCAGGGCCATCTGACAGGGACTTTCACACCAGCCCTTTATTCAAAAGCTACTTTTCTTAGTGCCATTTAATCTGCTCAACTGCAACAAGGTGGTCCCCACCTCTGACTGGAGGCAGTTACGTATACCACAACCTTTCCTAATTCCATTTGTGAAAAGAGTAAAAAAAAAATATATCTGACCAGTGAAAACAGGCAAATTTTATTAGATTATTAGCTGCAAGTAAAAATGATTTATGTTCATTTTTCCCCTTGAAATAAGTCACCTCTCGATCGACATTTAACAATGATCAGTGGCATACTATCTATCTAATAACGGACATATTCATAGATGCACTCTTCCAAAAACTTAAGCTAGCAGTAACAGTACAGTGTCAGTAAGGCTCCATATTGGTAGCACTTAAGCCTCTGGACCACAAGGTTGTAGGTTCAAGTCCTACTCTGACGACTTGCCCTCACAGCTAATATGGTACAAGGGAGGGGCCAAACTCTCAGGTGCTGTCCTTCAAAAGAGACCTTAAACTAGAGTCCCTTCTGCCTACTGGAGTTGTTCCTATAGAAGTTAAAGATCTCGTGGCACTTTCTGAAACAGATGAGGATATCCCCATGCCCAGTGCAACATTCCTCATCAAACAGATTCTAATGCAGTGGTCTAGGTTTATGTTTGCGTTGACTTCTTAAAGGTTTTTCTATTCACACAGTCCACATAATAAGAGGATCTTAACTCAATGCTTTGTAAAATGATTTTAAATCTGAATTACAAATCTATGTAAATGAAACATTAAATGTATTTATAAAATGTGTAGAACAGTTCCTGGCTTTTAATTGGTTAAGCGATACCATTTCCTATGTCCTTATCAAGACACCCTCTGGCAACTGATACTCCCTACACCAACCAGGACACAACATGCTAAGATCAAGGCCACAGGAAACAAAATTTTCTAGCAGCCTTATCAGTACTGTAAAAAAAACGTGCAGAGATATGATTACTGTAAATCACGTGCATTAACTGTCAAAAATATCATTCTCCCATTTCACAAACACTACCAATCATGACAAGCAATTAATACAGCCCCAATTTCATGTTCCAGACACTTACAGTTACAATCTGATCTTTCTCACAGTGCCTATTCAGAAATGTTTAATGCAGGCCACTGACCCATGGCACCCCCCCAAAACGTACTCACTCCAGCTCCACACCTCCCGCTCCCATTGTGCACACAACACCCACAATGCACTGCAGCAATGGCTGTCTGTCCAATCTCCTGTCTCCAGTCCCCCTCCTCACTTTTTCCATTTAGCTACAAAATCCATCCGTTTCCTTTTCCTGAGAGAAGAAACCCTGCCCCCAGCGCAAACCCAACCACAATAGTAAAAGTCAACCACAAAACCAGAAACCAAACGCTCAGTGATGGGCTCCATTGTAATCCTGTCATCCTCCCCACCTCCCCCTGCTAAGCACACAGTCACAATACACTAGCAGGAACCTGCATGTAAGAACAAATTACAAATAAAAATGCCACAAAAGTAAATAAAATCTTGAACGTTTTGTGTGTGGGGAAGGGGGTATTGCTACCGCACTAATATTTGAGGCTAGCAGTATACCCTAGATGTTAAGAGTAATGAGCTGTGAATGAGTTTGGTACATCCACCAGACCTGTGTTTGATTCGCACAACCACCACTTACATAATGTGCAACTCTGAGAAAGTCACAACCTTCCCAGCACTGCTTTGTCGCCCATGAAAACAGGCACTTGTGCTTAGTGGACCTTACCCAGTTATCAAAGAATATTCAACTGTAAGAGTGACACCACTGCCCTCTAGTGGCCTAAATACCATCCGATTCCAGTCTCACTGGGATGGATCAGCGCCTCATCACCTTTGCTATTTTTATCGATCTATTTATTTATTTATTACATTTTCATAAATGGGTGAGTCCACTGGGCCCCGAGAGTCCCTTTTTCAGGGGCGACCCGAGGGTTACATACAATATTATAAGGGATTGTATACGGCTAGATACATAACATGTGTCGCAGTTACATAACAGGGTAAACATGGTAGCAATACAACAAAATACCAATGGTAAAGGAGTTGGACCACAGAGTGTGGGCTAACACTTGGGAGTCCGTGAACTAATAGCTGCATTAGTGGAGGTCGTCAGGTGCGCCTTAAGCCTAGTGCAGAAGGTGTGGGAGGTGGCTTCTGAACACCTGAGGCAGGGAGTTCTACAGGCTGGGGGCAGTAAGGCTAACTACTTCCACCGCTTTAGTTCTAAACTCCTGGGCACTGTAAGGAGAGTCCTGTCGGCTCCACGGAGGTGCCTAGGGTTGCTCTTAATGGAGATGAGCCCAGCGAGGCTGGGTGGGGGTGAGGAGTGGAGTAGTTTGTAGGTGAGGCAGAGCGAGGGCTACTGGAGCCTGTCATCCCAGGAGGGCCAGTTTAATTGGGACAGCATGTCACAATGGTGGGTCCTCCGGCCCGTTGATGTGGCAAAGCGTGCCACCTTATAGCAGAGAACCTGTAGCTTGTTTAGCTCTAGTCTAGCTACTCCCTGGATGACAGGGGCCACCTAGGTGATGGTGGGGAGAACGCTCGTGGTGATGGAGACCCGGGCAGCTTGTATCAGCTGGTCTTTCAACCTGTAAAGGGTCCTGAGTTTAGAGTGGATATTTTTGGTTACCTGGTCTACATGCTCCTTGAGGGTGAAGCCAAGGTATTTTATAGAAAGGACCACCTCGAGCCTCTTGCCTGATGTGGTCGTCAGTTGGAGGAGTTGGCTTCTATCACGACTGAGGGATCTGGGGCCGAACAGCATGGCCTTAGTCTTGCTCGGATTGATGACCATTCTACTGGTGACCAGCAATTCCTCTAGGGATTCCAAGTCGTCTTGGAGCCCAGAACAGAGTTCTCCCAGGTTGGTGGAGGGCCAGTAGAGGACTGCATCATCCGCATACTGTACCACTGAGCTCCCGCCACAGTGGTTACAGAGGTCATTGGTGAAGAGCGAGAAGAGAAGGGGGCCAAGTATAGACCCTTGGGGCACCCCCTCTGTTAGAGGAAGAGGCTCTGACAGGGAGTCTTTCCATTTTACCCTCTGTGATCTCCCAGTTAGGTAGCTGGAGAACCACGACAGGGAGTGGCTGTCTAGCCCAACATGGCTCAATTTGGAGAGCAGCAGGCTGTGGCTGACGAGGTCGAATGCTTTGGATAAGTCTACAAAGACAGCTCCTGTGGGGTTCCCCTTGTCCAGTTCTCTGAGTACATCTGTGGAGAACTTGATGAGCGCAGTGTCAGTCCCATGATTGGTTCTGAAGCCGTGCTGGGAGGGGGCTAGTAGTTGGTGGATCTCTAGGTAGTCACGGAGTTGTCCATATATCAATCTCTCTTGGATCTTACCAAGGCTACAGAGTAGGGAGATTGGCCTGTAGTTGTTGGGAGATTCCCTCGTACCTCCCTTATGGACAGGGACTACGTGAGCCATTTTCCATTTACCAGGGATGGCCCCTTCAAAGATGGGATGGTTGAGGAGCCAGGTTAGGGGCCTAGCGAGCGCTGAGGCCTCCTCCTTGAGAATTCAGGGGGTATACCATCAGGTCCCATGGATCCTGTTGCTTTGAGGGCTTTTTTTTTTTTTAAATCAAATCAATCTATTTATATAGCGCCTTTCGAAACCAAGGCGCTTCACAAACCATAAGAAAAAATTACTCACCTTAGTAATTGCTTTTCTTCTCATGGAGTCTTGCTATATTAGGACTTCTGCAGTATGCCCTTGGCTTTGAACTGCCCCGGAGATGAAATAGTTAACACCAATGAAATCTGGAGTTCCACAGCGCGAGGGCGCTATCCAAAGCTCTATCTGGGCAGTTTGAACTGAAACTGCCAGGTTCTTTTACGAAGCTAAACCAACATAGCAAGTCTGTGGAAAGTCTACACTAGCCATTGGCTACCTACTAATAGTAGAACAACGAAACAACAACAAACACATAATAAAACAATATTACCTATTATTGTTAGGATCACCCTGACAAGCACTAATAGGCCCCTCTCCCCAAAAGACTAAAGTCCAGAGAGGGGCCCATCTACCACTTAACAAAAACAGAATTACCTAGTTCCTTAACCCAAAAGAAGAAGGGAGGGGGAGAGACTAGAAGCTAAAATGGCATGACACAGTACTTGCACTAGATTGCCAACCCCATACCCAAGTAGGAATTCTGAGAGGGTGGGGGTTGTCTTAATATAGCAAGACTCCATGAGAAGAAAAGCAATACTAAGGTGAGTAATTTTTCTTCAAACACCATGAAGTCTTGCTATAATTAGGACTTCTGCAGATTATACAGCAGTAATTTCCATGGAGGAGGGCCAGAAACCTACTTAAATAGGCTCTGGAAGCACAGCTGTGCTAAACGAGCATCTCTCCTGGACTGGACGTCCAGAGAATAATGCTTAGTGAAAGTGTGGACGGTCTTCCAGGTAGCAGCTTGACAGATTTCCAAGATAGGAATATCTCTAGCAGCCGCTAGAGATGCAGCTGTACCCCTGGTGGAATGAGCCCTCAGACCTGAGGGGGGTTCCTACCTAGTTTTTGGTAACAGAACTGGATACAAGAGACAATCCACCTTGCGATTGTCCTCCTAGTAGCAGGTCTCCTTACCTACTCTCCATAGGTAAGGAAGAGCTGGAGAGATTCAGACCTATGACCCTTGGTACGCTCCAAATAGTAGCTAAGAGCTCTTTTAACGTCCAAACTGTGCAGTCTCCTTTCACCAGAGGAAGAGTGCTCAGTAAAAATACTGGGAGAGAGATGGATTGGTTAAGATGAAAATCTGAAACCACTTTAGGTAAAAACTTTCTGTTAGTCCTGAGGACCACTTTATCTCTGTGGAAAGAAATAAAATCCTTTTCCACTGACAAGGCTTGTAGTTCACTTATACGTCTTCAGTCATGATAGCCACTAGAAAAACAGTTTTCCAAGTTAAAAACTTGAGGTCTGCTGGAACCAGAGGCTCAAAGGGGGCTGGGTTAGCTGGGCAATGTAAACATTCAGGTCCCATGCAGGAGCTGGTTCTAAAGGGAGGGTTAATGTGAAGTAACCCTTTGAAAACTTGGAAAACACAGGTGAGAGGAGAGGAAACTGGTTTCTCTGCAGAAACAAAGACAGAAACAGCTGCCAAATGAACCTTCAAGGTAGCTGGTTTGAGGCCAAAGAATTTAAGTGGGACCAAATAGTCCAATAAAATAGACAGGTCAGCAGATTCTGGAGCAATCTGCCTCTCAGAACACCAAAATGAAAATCTCTTCCACTTAGAATTATAAGTGGCTTTAGTGGAAGGCTTCCTAGAAGCCTTCTAAATATCCAAGACACCTTGAGAAAGGTGTAAATCAGCAAATTCTAACCCTCAAGAACCAGGCCTTGAGGTGGAGGGAATTGAGGTCCGGATACCACACTCTCCCCTGTGCACTGTCAGCAGGTCGTGGGTCCTGGGCAAGGTCAGAGGTGAAATGAGAGGGACAGGAGAAGAGGGTACCAGGGCTGCCTGGCCCAGTCTGGAGCAATCAGAATCACTCTGCAGGGCTGAGTTCTGATTTTTACCAGTACCCTGAAGAGGAGGGGGAACGGAGGGAAAGCATAGAAGAACTTTCCCTCCCAATTCAGCTGAAAGGCATCCAGAGGAATTGATCCCAGAACTGGAGGCCTGCAACAAAATAGGGGAAGTTGGTGGTTGTCTGGGGCTGCGAAGAGGTCCATCTGAGGGTGCCCAACTGGCAAAGACCGACCCCCAGCACTTGAGGATTCAGAGCCCATCTGTGATGGCCCTGAGAAATCCTGCTGAGGGCGTCCGCTTAGACATTGTCCTTCCCTGGGAGGTGAACTGCTATCAGAGAGGTGTTCAGGGAGTAGGCCAGAGACCACAACTTCATTGCTTCGTGCACAAAGCTGAAGAGCGAGTGCCCCCTTGCTTGTTGATGTACCACATTGTTGTGGTATTGTCTGTCCTGACTTGGACTACCTTGTTCTGGACAGCCTCCGAAAAAACCTGGAGAGCTAAGACGACAGCTCTGAGCTCCAATAGGCTGATGTGAAGCAGAGATTCCTGAGGGACTACACTCCTGAGTGGAAAGGTTGCCCAGGTGAGCCCCCAACCCAGCAAGGAGGCGCCGGTGGTGAGGGGTGAGGGAATGAAGAACAGGTAAAAATGGGACCCCTTGAGACAGGTTGTTTTGATCCAGCCACCACTGCAGAGCTAGGATCAAGGTCTTGGTCACTGGGACTAATTTGGTAAGAGGGTCCCTCCCTTTGAGACCAATAGGATCTCAAGTGGAACTGAATGTCCCTCATCTGAAATCTTGCTCCTGGCACGACAGCGTAGAAGCAGCCATGTGCCCTAGGAGTTGTAGAAAATGCCTTGCTGGTCGGGAGACCCGCAGGGTGAAGGAAGATGCCAGGGCAATGATTCTGTCCACTCTTTCCGAGGGGAGAAATGCCCTGGCTAACTTTGTGTTCAACTCTGCCCCTATAAAAGTTAGTACCTGAGCTGGTTCGGAGAACTGACTTTGGAAATTCAGCAGGAACCCCAGAGAGGTGAGAAGTTTCTGGGTGATTTGCAAGTGGGATTTTACCTGCTCTGGTGACTGACCCACAATGAGCCAGTCGTCCAAATAGGGAAACACCGCTACCCCTTGCCTTCTTAGATGGGCCACTACTACAGCTAGACATTTTGTGAAACCCTTGGGGCAGAAGTGAGTCCAAGGGCATTGCCCTGAACTGGTAGTGGCCAGAGGGCAGTTCGAACCTGAGGTACTTTCGTGAGAGGCCCTGATTAGGATATGGAATAGGCGTCTCTGAGGTCCAGGGAAGCTAACCAGTCCCTGGTCTCAAGGATGGCAAAATCATTGCCAAAGTTAGCATTTTGAACTTTGGTTTTACAAGATGTTTGTTCAGAAATCTTAAATCCAGGATGGCCGCCAATCTCCTGTCTTTTGGGGTCAGGAAATACCTTGATGCAGACCCTTGCCCTGATGGCAAGGGAGGACTCTTTCCACTGCTTTGCAGTCCATGAGAGAAGAAACCTCTGCTTCTAGCGCAAGGGTTTCTGAAAGACTTGAAGGGAAAGTGTCTGGCTCTCATCTTGGGAAGTGTCTGAAGCTGAGAACCAGGCCTTGGCTTACCACTTCCAGAACCCATTTGTCCGAGGTTAGGGACAACCAGTTCTGGCTGAAATAAGCCAGTCTGCCCCCACCGTGCAGGAGAGTTCGCCCCAGACACCCCATCAGGGTGCCTTCTTGGCAGGAGCAGCTTTAGGCTGGGAGAGGGAGAGGGCCTGCCTGTGCCCCGCCTGCCTCTGCCTCTGAAAACCCTCTCTGTGCAAAAGCAGAAGATGCCTGGGAAATTGGTAAAGGCCTATGGTAAGGCCTGCCCCTACCCCTGGGGGCATGCCTTGAGGAGTGGGCGTGCCTCTCCTTAGCTTGGCACTTTGTAAGTAGTTCTGTAGTCAGCTCCATTTTTTTCATGTAATTTTCCATTTGTTCCCCAAACAGAGAATTTCCTATGACAGGAAAATCTATAGCCTTTGACTGGGTATCTTGGGACAGATTAGTGCATCTGAGCCATGCCAACCTACGGAGAGCTACAGAAGTGGCCATGACCCTAGAAGAAACATCATTAACATCAACAGCAGCATGAAATTGAACTTTAGAGGCTTCAATGCCATCAGCAGCCACCTGTTCCAACTCACTAGCCAGCTGGCCCTGAGCCTGCTTGGCCAACTGCAATATAGTGTCCCATCTAGATTTCTGATATCTAGCCACATAAGCCATATAATTAGCTTGTCTGAGTCCCAAAGAAGCTGCCACATACTGTTTTTCCATGGCATCAATCTTCCTGGAATCTTTATCAGGAGGATGTGAGGCCAGGGGAATATTAGCCTTGTCACAGGCTGCAGCTTGAACAACACCTACATGACTACACTGCTCAGTAAGGAAGTCTGTATTAGGGCCTGACAAAGTATACCTTCTGTCCATTTTTTTTATCTACAGGAGGGACGGAAAAATGATTTTTTTAAATCTTAGTGGTTTGCCTCCTAAATGACTTATGCAAAGGAATAGACAACCTTCTAGACTCTGGAATATCCATCATTTCCACATAGTCAGGCTCCTCCTGCTCGTCCACAGCCTCCTCTAAAGGGAGCTGGAGGGTTTCGGCTACCTTCTTATAAAACCTGAAATGAGAAGGGGACTCAGACAACAAAGGGGGAGACTCAAAGGGTCTGTCTGGAGAAATGTCCGGTTCTATGGGCACCTCCAGACCTTCCCAATCACAATTACAATCATCAAAATCTTCCTCCCCCTCCTGTGGTTCATAAAATTCCTCAACATCATAATTCTGAACCACTGGACCTGAACGAGACCCCCTTTTACTAACTATGGGGGGTTCAACAAGTCCCTGAGACAAAGACTGGACAATCTGAATGGCTTTAGCTATTTGTGCAGCAGAAGGAGAGACAAAACTGGACTCCAAACTAGCTGATTTCTTTGTCTTTTTTACTTTGACTGGTTCCTCAGAACCAGCCTTTCTTTGCCGAGGAAGTCTCGCCCTGGTCAGAGGGCACTCCCTCTGGTCAGCGGAGCTCGACGGGCTGGCCATCGAGGTCAGCGGACTTTTTGGCCTCTCGTTCCCTGAGCCGGCCCAATCTCTTTTCCAGGGTGGCTGCAGGGAAATTCTTACACACCTGGCAGTCTGACAGGAGGTGGTCAGCCCCCAGACAATAGACACAAGTGGTGTATGGGTCAGCCTTGGCAAAGGCTTCCCCACAGACATCACAGTGTTGAAACCCAGTGGGCCCGGATTTTCTTTTGGGTTTCTCAGACATAATGCCAGCCTATCCAAACTTGCCCTTTTTTCCGGCCTTGCCAGGACAAGACACCCTTATCGGTTCCTAACCGTGTCACGGGTATTGGAAAAAAATCCGAAATAAAAGGTTTTTTAGAACCGATAAGAACCAGGTACCTCACTCTAAAAACAGAAAAACACATTTTTAGCGAACCGATCGGTTCAGAGTGAACCGATAATGAGTTTCCACACAGACTTTAATTTTTGTACTTACGGTTACCAGATAGAGCTTCCGGCCGAACAGCGTAATTTAAACTACTTGCGGTTCAATGAACCAAGAAAAGTGCTTAAACCACAACGAACCGAGCTGAAGGAGCTGATCTCCGGAGCGACTGTTCAGTGAAAGCGGAGTAAAGAATCTGGCAGTTTCAGTTCAAACTGCCCAGATAGAGCTTTGGATAGCGCCCTCTCGCTGTGGAACTCCAGATTTCACTGGAGTTAACTATTTCATCTCCGGGGCAGTTCAAAGCCAAGGGCATACTGCAGAAGTCCTAATTATAGCAAGACTTCATGGTGTTTGAAATACATTAAAACACAATATAAAAATATTAAAATAAACATCATATAATATAATCAATCAGGGAAGGCTAATGAAAACAAGTAAGTTTTCAACATTGTTTTAAAATTTGTAATGGTCAGGCATTTTTTGGGGGGGGAATTGCAATTTTATTATTTCATTTTTTCAAACAGCAACAGGTTAAAAATAATTAAAAAAAAAAAAAAGAGTATACACAGGGAGGCAGAATACATTCATGCGAGACTGAAAAAGAAGGGTACAGCCAAGAACAGTTAATCAGGCCTTTCCCTAACATACACTTATCTAGGACTATATTTTGTCTTACTTGTTCCAATTACATTTTTAGTCTAAAAAAAGGGGGGGTAGTATAACAATACACATATATACATAAAAAACAGAAATACACCCCCCTCCCCCCCAAGACCCATGGTGAGGAAAACCCTTCCAAAATTGCCCTAAGGTGCGTAGCTGTTGTCTAGGGTGCCTTGCTCCATCCCATGGTCCAAGCACCTACCCTCGCAGACTCTTTAGTCCAAAACTTTTCTTGCCAGAATTTCTAGGGTAGTAGCTCCCTCTTTCACACCCAGGTACTCAAAAAATGGAAACCAGCGAGATTTGTATAGATCAGGTTTTAAATTCAGGTTGGCTGTGAGCCTTTCCATTACTTTAATTTGGTTACAACACAACAGCCACTGCTCTTCACCTGGGGGGGGGTTTGGAAAGCCACAACCTAGCAATGGCTTTCTGGACCACTGCCAGTAGGATTGGAAATAAATAATTGGCTTTAGGGCCTACCAAACCTTGGCGAGGATTCACCTAGTAGCAAGTGACTAGGCTGATCGAAATTATCAGCCTGAAAAAATTCTCCCTCAGCCCCTGACTAATATACTCCCAATAAGTTTTAACTCTAGGGCATTCCCAGAAAATATGTTCTTGTGTCCCCACCTGTCCGCAACCCCTCCAGCATTTATCTGAGCAGGACTGGCCAAAGTGTTTGGTTAACAATGGTGTCCTGAAAAATCTTGTGAGTACCTTCCACCTAAACTCCCTCCATGAGGGTGAGGCTGAAGTTCTGTGTGCCATCCTCCAGATTGCCTCCCACCTTACAGCCCTTCCCCCAGGCCCAATTCCTTTTCCCAGAGAGTCTGGATTAGCAATCTGGGTTCTGAATTCACCAGCTAAGCCTGCCACATACAACTTGGAAATCAGATGAGTCACCCCTTGAAATTCTCTTAATTCCATGAGGGAGGACCATAAGTGGGCTGCCGGTCCCGGCCTTTGTCCCCGCTTGTAAGTAGTGTCTGATTTGCAAATAGGCAAAGAAACCAGAAGAAGGAATTTTGAACTCCTGTTGAATCTGAGTGAAGCTTTTCACTGTGACCCCATTAAATAATTGTGAGAATGTACCTAGCCCCAGCTTCAACCATCTCAGAAAGACTGGGTTCTCCGACCCTGGTTTGAATTCGGGCCTTTCAATGATCCTCCCCTGCCTTAACACTAGTAGCTGAGCTCCTGACTCCTTTACCACCTGTAGCCAAAGTGTAACTAATGTTTTAAGCCCAGGATTAGGTAGGCCCTGAATCGCCCTAGGATTCCTCTTACTGAAAAGTATTGATGAGAGGGTATAAGGTTGTAAAAACTGTATGTCCATATTGGCCCAACTCTGCACTGCAGCAGGAGATGCATAAACCGCCAAATACTGTAACTGAGCCGCTTTATAGTACCTTTTAAAATCTGGGACTCCCAGGCCTCCCTTCCCCTTGGGTAACTTCAGCAGGGCCCAGCTCAACCTGGGTTTCCTACCAGCCCAGATGAAATTACTTATCAACTTTTGAATATCTACCCAGAACCTTCTCGGAGGACACACAGGAATAGCATCAAACAAGAACATCATCCTCGGAAGGATGTTCATTCTTACCGATTCCACCCTACCCGAAATGGTAAGCGGCAGAGTGGCCCATCTGGCACAGTCTTCCCTCACACAGTCCAACAATTTGAGATAGTTAACCTGGAACAATTTACCCAGGTCCTTCGGAATATAAATTCCCAGGTACCTGAAACTGGTAGTGTTCCACCTTAGGTCGCTCAAACTCCTTACCAAAGGCAGGACACCTGCTCCCAAGGAGATTATCTCCGATTTGGATTCATTAATCTTAAACCCCTGAAACACAGCCAAACTCCCTCAGCATATTCATCGTGGCTGGTAAGGAGAACTGAGGTCCCTCAAATACAAGAGGGTGTCATCCGCATACAGAGACATGCGGTTGTCTACCCCGCCCACTGAAATCCCCTTAATGCCCTCATGCGACCGTAAAGCCTCTGCCAGAGGCTCCATACTTAAGGCAAAAAGAAGTGGCGAGAGGGGGCAGCCCTGTCTCATTCCCCTTCTGATGGAAAAAGATTGGGAGAACAATCCGTTCAATTGAACCCTTGCCGAGGGATGGGTATAGAGGGTGCCCACCCAAGCTTGAAATTTAGGGCCAAATCCAAACATCTTAAGAACCTCACCGAGGTATCCCCATTCAAGGCGATCGAAGGCCTTTTCTGCGTCCAGTGTAGTCACTACCGCCTGTTGTCTCCTCCCCTTAGACTGAGCATGGGCCATGACCGTAAGCAACCTTCTGACATTATCATGGAGGTGCCTCCCCGGCATAAAGTCTGACTGATCTGGATGTATCAGCTGAGTCACCACAGCCTGAAGCCTATTTGCTATCATCCTGGCAAAGATCTTGACATCCAGATTCAGTAACGAGACAGGGCGATAGCTACCACACAAGGAAGCATCCTTGTCCGGCTTCAGGATAACAGATGTTAGGGCTTGTGCCCAAGTATCAGGGGCTTCTGAGGGAGTGTGGGCTTCATTACAAACTTCGAGGAGCAGTCGGGCTATCTGGTCACTAAGTCTTTGGTAATACTCTGCTATACAGCCATCAGGGCCAGGTGCCTTATTATGCCTAAGCTATTTAATTACCCCCTTCAATTCCAGCAGGGAGAATGGTCTGTCTAATTCCTTTTCAAGATCAGAAGAAAGTCTGGGTAGTTTTAGACCATTGAGGAACTGCCTGATCAGGTCAGGGTGGGTAGCCCTAGACTCTGACTCAGACAGGTCCTCATAAAATTTTCTAAAGCATTCCGCTATTTGGGGAGCTCTTGATACTAGCCTCCTGGGTGATCTGGGGTCCTGCACTCCTGAAATGAACCTGTCAGCTTCTTGTTTCTTTAATCTAAAAGCTAGCAGTCTACCTGCTCTATTACCCCCAGTGTAGTATTTCTGTGCTGTAAACCTAAGGGCATTCTCAGTTTTTAATCGAGAGGAGGTGTTGCATTTGTTCCCTTGCCAATTGAAGCTCCTACAGTGTACTGCGGGCTCCTCCTTTTTTATGGATATCCTCCAGCTCTGATTCTTTGTTCTAAACTGTCCTGCTGCCGTTGCCTAGCGTTCTTTTGCTGTGCTGAATACATAATCGCTTTGCCTCTAACCACCGCCTTTAGCCCATCCCAGAGGAACTTCACCTTCGACACCGACCCAGTGTTTTCCCTGAGGTAGTTATCCATCACGTCTTTTATCTTAGAGACAAAAACCTTGTCCCTAAGGAGCCCAGCATTTAGACGCCACAAGAATTGCTTATGTTGCCCTTCAAGGGAAATCGAAAGACTGACTTTTGCATGATCTGAGAGATATACAGGATATATCTGCTGGTCTACAATAGAGTCCACCCAGAATTTAGGCATATAAAATCTATCTAATCGTGAATACGAGTCCTGTGGATGGGAGTAGAAGGTGAAGTCCCTACTGGAGGGGTAACTGTCTCTCCACGTGTCTACTAATCCCAACTCCGTTCGAAGATGGGACAGTGTTCTGGGTCCTGCACCCTTCTCCCTACCCCCCCGATCTGTCTAACTCTGCGTCTTCTACGCAGTTCCAGTCGCCACCTATGACTAGTTGGCCCTCTGGGAGCGTAGCAACTACCCCAAGAGCGTACCGAAAAACTCTCAGGGTTGACAGGTGTGGGGTCATGGATATTCACAATATGGATAACCTTGTCCACAATCTTCCCCGAGAGAACCACCAGTCTGCCCTCTTCATCATTGAAAAGGATTCCAGTGGAACCAGATCTAGGCCCTTCCGTACTGAAAGAGCCACTCCAGCCTTTTTTGGAATTTTATGGGACGAGGCAAAGACCTCTCCGACCCACAAGCGACGAAGTTTCTTATGCTCCATTGCAGAGAGGTGGGTTTCCTGCAAGAGACCAATGTCACAGTGCACCTTCGCCAGATCTCTCAATATACTGTGCCTCTTTGCAGGAGAGCCCAACCCCTTAACATTGTACGTGATCAATTTTAGGGTCCTCATGTCAGTCCCTTCTTTAAGCTTCTCAGCCCCCACCTCATCCCCTGCCTGATGTCCAAGAACCAGTCTCCCTTGCCCTGGAGGACAGCACACAGATCATCACCTGCAATATCAAGAGCGCAATCACCACGGGTCACCATCCCCTTTCCCTCGTAAACCCCTCCCAATTCCCCTCTTCCTGCCCCAACATCCCCCAAAAACTATTTACACGTACAAACCCCCAACCAGAGACTTGCACTTTCACGAGTGAACTATATACAATGCAGTCCACTAGGACTATGCTCGGAGGGAAGCTCCCTCCGCCCAGGAGCATGGGCTGCTGTATAGCCCTAGACCCCTCTCACCTTAGCTAGGGATAACAGAGAAGGTGGTCTTCCCAGGGTGGGCTTTCAGCGGGAAGGCTCTAACCCTTGGCAAGTGTCAGCGCGATCTAAAGAAAGAAACAGAGACTTAAACCAAGATCAGCTGACCTCCGCTGGGGTACCTATCCCCTGAACTGGCTTCCGGTACGGGTGGTGCTATTATTAATTGAAGCTGGTAGGTTAACGGGAGCATGGGGTCCATCCCGTCGACCTCACCCAAATGCAACTTAAACCCGGTGCTACCATAGCAATTAAAAGGAAAGGGGGGGGGGAGTTGGGGCTCCTGCCCGCTGCCCCCTAAGCCACTCCTTAAGTATGTTTAACTAGGCTTTAGTGGCCTGAACATCCAGCCAAGCAGAACCCCCTCCCCCCAAAAAAATCTGGCAGAACCGAAATCCCTTGCTCATGCATTATCGGGGACAAGAAAACAGCTTTCCAAATTCAGGGCCTTCCAGCACAAATTACTAAAATAAACGTGGATTTTACCAGGTCTAGAACCTTTACTAGGCCTGGCCCCACCTCCCCGTGCTTTGAGGGCTTTTAATAGTGGGAGGACTTCCTTAGGTCTAACTAGCCTAAGGTGGAAGGAGGGACGATCTAGTAAGATTGGGGGCGGGGTGGTCATAAGGGCCAAGGGGGTGGATGGGCAAACCCACTTTGATCTGATCCAGGTTAGTGAACTGTCGGTTGAGTGCCACAGCAATGACTGTGCCATCGCTCGTTAGATGGCTGTTCACCTCTATGGGGCCGTGTACAGCCTTTCCGCTTCCCTTTATTAGCCCATTTATGTGGGCCCAAAAGAGTCTGGGATTACCTAGGTTCCTTCTCTGCAGGTTAGTGACATACTCTTGTTTTGCCACTTTCATGGCCAATTTGCATCTGTTTCGGAGATCTCAGCTGAGGGGTGCTCCAAAAAACCAGAAAGGGAACTGGTAGGGACTGCGTATTAGCGAGCCATCCTGACTGAAGGCGCAGGACAGGATGCAGGGTGCTGCCACAACTCCAGGGACGTACCAACAATGGCCTCGGCCACAGGAAAGGCCTCAGTGGGGAATCCCTAGGTCCAGAATCTCCGTGAGGGGGATATCTGACCCCATTTTATCTGAGGTTCGAGAGCTGCATCCCAGTAGACTGAGATGAGCCGAAGAATTCCCAGGAAAGAGGATGGGCTCTCGTCCACCGACAGACCCCCGGAGGATTCCAGATCAAGGGCCTGGAATACAAAGAGTTGTCATCTGACTCTGAGGAGTCCGCAAACAGTTGCCGAGCGTCTGAACCACCCTCCACTCACCAAGTCCCATCGGGGGTGAGGGTGACCGACAACCTGTGGGGCAGGCCCTGACCCGACAGAGAATCCTTGGTCGGACCCCAGTCTTGGTTTGTGGGGGCGGTGGTTCCACCACAATGGGTGGAGCAGCTGGTTTCGGCCGAGCAATCGGCGCCAGAGTCGGTTCCTCGACTAAGGAGCCGATGGCGAGAGGTTGCTTCGGCCGTTCGGGTGACAGCCACCTAATGGCTGGTGAAGGCGATGGAGTCTGCTTGTTGCCAGCTAATAAGAGCTGCTGCCACATCATGTCCTCATAGAGCCGACGCAACTTGCGCTGGAGCCTATCCTCTGAAGAGGACGAGCAGTGATGCCACTTTCTGTGATGCCAGGACCAACCCAACAAGGAGGAGAACTGGAGGAGACCGTCTGGGTCGCCGATGGTGGGTCGAAGAGGGAGCAGGAGAAACCCGCTCATCCCATGGGTTCAGGGTCTTTGACTGGATACTTCGGCTCGGAAGACCGAGGCAAGTCCTCGGTAACCACCAGGGGAACCAGTGAGAGAGGGTTATTGGCTTCACCAGTCGACAACCCATCCAACGGGTCGAGAAAAATCTCGGCCACATCGATGGGTGTCTCGGCCGGCTGACCTGATGGGGACACCGTGAAGCCAGCGGCCCTAGCCGCAACCTCGACCGAAGTCTAATGCAGACGCTCTGGGGAACAAGATCTCTTCCATTCCTACGATCGTCGCCGGTGGGACTTACCTTTTGGTTCCTTTTTCTTAGACCTACTCGTGTGAGTCCTTGAGGGCCCTTCTCCCTTGGTGGAGATGGACTGACAAAGCTACATAGAAGAAGCAGTGTAGGAGGAGCCCAAGAAGAGCGGGACAAACACCATCGCCGAGGAAGCAGAAGAAGCGACCTGGGCTGCCTTCTCCTCGAGGGCGATAAACTGCTCCAGCTGCTCCGCGGAGCCACGCAGCTGCAGACACTGCCAGCGGGCCTAACCCGACTTCACCAGTGGAAAAACCGTTTCTCCAAGCCCCAGTTAATCGGGCAAGCGCAATCTTCCAGAACTGAAGCCGTAAAGACTTGAAGAGATGCATGAGCCTGTGGATCATGGGCAAGCCCCAAGCAGTAAACGCACATGGCGTGCGGGTCAGTCAGAGACATCTTCTGCCAGCAAGGGCACCGATGAAAGCTGGGAGTAGATTCTGAATCCATCGCAGCCATGAGGAAAGAGGAAGAATTCATTCTTGTAAACTTTAAAACTTTTTTGGAAAAACTGAAGTATTAGGATCCAGGCCTAACGACGCAAGAGCGCTAAGGAAGGAACCTGAGCTTCCAAGCAGTAAGGAAGGTCTGGTGTCATGGGGCAGAGCTGAGGGTTATACCACCCAGGTGGGTGGGAGGAGCCAGCTTTGAAGACTTTCTGGCCCATCTTAAAGTGGCAAGGAACCTGCCAGACAGTATGGATTGATCATCATATCCACGTCCCTAGAAGCGCATTTCTTCTTCGTTTTTGATAACCAGGTAAGATACACTTGACCCAACCAGCAACCAAACTACAGAAAACATCAAATGGCAAAGTAACAAGCAGAAACAGATAAAAAGGAATTACAGTTGAACAGAAATTACACTAACACTTAGAATTAAAGAATTTCTAAGATTACAATTTTTTTTTTCTTTTTACTGCCATAGCCCATAACCCAATGCAGACAAAAGTTAATTTTGAGCAATTAACCGGATTTTTTTCCCCATATTCTGTTTATCCCAGAGCTGGCAGGTGAGGCTCCATGCCCCCCTCCTCAGGAGGGAGGGCTTGCATCTGTCCACAGGCTGCGACACCATCACTGGGAGCACAGCAGGGACATTATGAAGCCTGCCAGCTCCTGTTTTCCATTTACACCACTCCCCGACTGCAGCCACACGTATGCACTTTGGGGTGCATACATGCTGCGGTTCCGCAACACTATCCCTTCATGCCACTCACCATCCTGCACTGCCCACAGGCCTCCACCAGTCATGCAGCGGGGGCAACAGTCCTTCCCCAAGAGAAGAGAGCTGCCTTGTGGATGCTCAATCCAGCCCCTTGGAATCTGGGTTGCTGGCGTGACTCCGGGTGCATTTTCCAGCAACTCAACCCTCAGCACCACCAGGTCGGCTAAGTGGATTTTTTTTTTTTTGTAAGTTTTCCTCTTCGGAGGAAAGGTATTGTAAACTGAGCCAAATAGACAGCCAGCCGATCCCTTCACTTCCTGGTCTGCTGGTGCCACCACCATGCTCAGACGTTTTGTGACGTCTAACTAGGGAGAGCGTGGGGGTGCACCCCATTGAAGTCTATGGGGCCAATTTTGAAAATGACTTTATATATGTTTAAAGTGAATTTCCAAGATTTAACTATGGGCTTTATAGCCCGTTACATGATGGCAAGGCAAGGCACATTTTATTTTTCTGGCGCCCAATCCCGGAGGCTCTTTGCACCGAAAAAAAAAAACCACCACATCAATACAGTAACACAAATCAATATAAAAACAATAAAATATCAGTATACGTAAATATAATTAATAAGTATATATCTAAAAAACTGATGCTAAAGCAAATAAGCTGGGTATCCAGGATGGACTAATGCCTAAGGTCTGGGAAGGACTGATTAAACAGGAAGGCCTTAAGGCAGACCGTAATAATCTCAACCAAAGGGGCCTCCCGAATTGGTGGAGGAAGTAAATTCCACAGGACGGGGACGATGACACTTAACACACTGTTGCCGGCGGTTTTGAGCTTCGTCCTGGGAATTGCCAGGAGGCCCCTAGAAAAGGACCAGAGGGAGTGAACTGGGACAGCAGGTGTAAGAAAGTCTGACAGGTAACCAGGACCCTGCCCGCATAGGGCTTTAAAGGTGAGCAAACCCACCTTGAAGAGAATCCTCCACTTAACTGGCAGCCAGTGCAGCCCACTCAAAACCGGGGTGATATGACAGAATTTAGGCTGGCCAGTTAGCAGCCTAGTGGCCACATTCTGCACTAGCTGCAGCTAGTGGAGGTTCCCTCCAGACACCCCAAGGTAGAACGCATTACAGTAATCAAGTCTGGATGTCACAAGAGCATGCATCAAGGTGGGGAGGTCCTTAGACTGAACTAGGGGCTTGACCGTGGCAATATTCCTAAGATGGTAAAAGCTCGTCCGGACAACGGATGACACCTGAAAGTCAAATGACAGTCTGTGGTCAAAGGTCATGCCAAGGTTTCGCACCCTAGAGGAAGTCCTCAATGGCACAGATCCCAGAACAAACCGGTTTCGGCGCCAGAGGGCAACCTGTTCCGTCTTCTAGGACTCCACCACCAGTATCTCCATTTTTTCTGGGTTCAGTCTCAAGCAAGCAGCTAGAGGACATCCAGTCATTTATCTCCATGAGGCAACCGTTTAGTACTTCCACCACATCAGCAGTTCCTGGGACAAAAGAAAGATACAGCTGGATATCATCAGCATAGCAATGAAAACCCAAGCCATACTTTCTAATGAGCTCACCCAGGAGCAGCATGCACATGGCAAACAGCATTAGTGACAACACTGAACCCTGAGGTACTCCACGCGACAGGCGGCACGAAGAGGAGGAGAAATTCCCCATCACTAGTCATTGCCTTCTGTTCGTGAGGTATGACTCAAACCAGCAGATGACAGAGCTGGTAAGCCCACAAAATTCCCTCAGGCAGTCAAGCAACACACAATTGTCTACCGTGTCAAAAGCTGAAGAGAGATCAAGAAGGATTAGAATTGTCCCTCCTGATCTCTAGCCCTAAGGAGGTCATTGTGCACCCGAAGCAATGCGTTTGTACCATGCCTCGCACGGAAACCAGACTGGAATGGCTCATAGAGATCAAAGACCATGAGGTGCTCCTCAAGTTGTTGCGCCACAACTTTCTCAACAACTTTTCCCAAAAATGGGAGGTTGGAGATCGGACAGTAATTTGCCTTGACGTCAGGGCCTAATGATTTTTTTTTCAGGAGGGGATGAACCAGCGCCTCCTTCAAGGCATCTGGGAAAATCCCCTCCGTCAAAGAGCACCGGACAATCTGGGTGACCAGTGTCAACACTCATCAAGAAAAGCGTCAGCACAGGGTCCAGTTCACAATATGTGTGCTTTAAGGTGGAAGAAACCCCAATGACCTCTGATGCCTCCACTGGTTTAAAATCCCCTCAACTAGTCGAAGCACTCTCCGGACAATCCAGACGATCACTGTAGGCCACTGTAAGGTTCACTGGCGGCATGCACTGCCGGATAGCGGATACCCTGACCGAGAAGAACCGAGCGAACTCTTCACACAAGACATCAGAAAAAGTCTTTTTCGACTGGAGACAAGCTGAATTAAAGAGCCTGTCCACAGTCTGAAAAAGCACAGTCGGTCAATTCTTCTAGACAGCAATCTCTCTGGACAGGAATTCTTCCTTCTTACGAGTGATTGCCCACGGTACTCACTATAACGTGAGCGCAGGGCCAGTCTATCTGCCTCCAGGCAAGACTTCCACCAGCAGCGCTCCAACCTCCGACCCACAATCTTCACTGCCTTGAGCTCCCCATCAAACCATGATGACTGCGATAGTAATTCTATGCAAACAAAATTAAATTTTTTCTCATTCATTTAAGGAAGGGAAGAGAACGTACCTGTTGCTGAACAGACAGCCACCCGATTCCCTTCCACTTCCCTGTTCACCGGCCCCACTGCCAGACATTTTATAACATCTAACCAGGGAGAGTGCAGGGATGCGCACCACTGTAGTCTACTGGGGGGGGGCATTTCAAAAACATTTTTATATGTTTAAGCAACGCTTGACATAAATGAAAGCCACCGCTCAACTCACAGGACCCCTATCAGCCAAGTCGTGACTTTTATTAATGTCAAACATGGCTTAAACATATAAAAATGTTTTTAAAATGCCCCCAACCCCATAGACTACAATGGGGAACGTAACGTCCCCATGCTCTCCCTGGTTAGATGTCATAAAACGTCTAAATGTGGGAGCGGTGAACACGAACGTGGAAGGGAACTGCGCAGCTGTCTGTTCAGCAACAGTTACGATCCTTTCCCTTCCTTAAATGAGTGAGAAAAAAATTTACATTTTGGAATACAATAATTATTGTAGCCATCATGTAATGGTTATAAACTCCATAAGCTAATATTAAAATGTTGGAAATTTTATGCAACCTCTGATATAAATGAAATTCACCACTTAACTAATAATGGCCTTATTGAGTGCCATCTTTCATTTATATCAAAGGTTGCTTAAACACACAAACCTCTTTTCAAAACTGGCCCCACAGACTTCAGTGGGGTGTGCCCCCACACTCTCCCTAGTTAGACATCGTGAAACATTTAAGCAAGTGAGGTGGCAAACCGGGAAGCAGAAGGAATCTGCTGGCCGTCTCCTCAGCTCAATTTACAATCTCTTCCCTCCAAAGAGTACAACTTCAAAATATTCAATTAATTGCCCCAAGGACTTTCACCAGAACTAGATAATGGACTTTGACATTAAAAAGCCAATATCATAATCTTACAAATTATCTTTACTGCAATGAGATCAGCACAACCATCAAAATGGCACTGAAAATGACAATACACTGTATAAATGAGAAAAAACAGAAAATGATACAACTATTAATTGCTTTAACATTTATAGCAACCTAATATTATCAAGCAATGAGAAGGAAATTGAGTTCTACTACTATTCAGTCAGCAGACTGTTAGGCTTTGCACAGTCACTGGAACAGTCTGAGCTTGGTTTATCCCACCTCCCCGGCATCGTCCTCGGCTAAGCCTATCCAACATCAGATCTGTATGTTGGAACCAGGAATCCAAGTGAGTCTTGCCAGGGGAGGTTGGGTAAGTCATGTGGATGTCAACTGAATACTCACTGTAGAAAAAAAACAGTTAATTACTGTAACAGTAGATCTTCGAGAGACACTCTTCTGCTGGGCCACACCTTTGGAACTGTAAGCGAATGGTGTCAGGACCATTCGGAAAGTTTTGCAAGCCAGGGGCAACCAACAATGGTGTGCAATGTCGACGCCTACAAACTCTGGATGGCCCCATCACTCCTCAGAAACCCGCCTAAAACGAGCTTCAAATGTATGCTTACCATGAAGAACTGGGAGACCAAACCAGGACCAAGCACACAGAGAGAGCCCTGGGACTGGAAAATATACTACACATAAGGCACTTTTGTAAACATCAAACACGGCAGTGGATAATCCTGTCAGCCAATACCTCAAAAAGTGGGAAGGAGGGTGGGTTTGCTGTGGCTAAATGTAGGAGACTCTCTCTAAGATCTACTGTTGAGTAACTGCTCTGTCTTCATCGGGGACACTATCTCCACTGGGCCACACCTTAGCAACAATTCCCAAGCAGTACACAAAGTACCTAAGCAGGATGGGAAAGTCTGATATGACATCCGGACAGGAGACCCTGCAGTGCCGCAGGCCCCAAACCAGAATATCTGCGAGAGACTATGTCCACACTGTAATGCTTACTGATGGTATACATAGTGCTCCATGTGGCAGTAGCACATATGTCCGCTCCAGAGACATTCTGAAAGCAAGCAACAGAACTGGCATTACCATGTGCAGAGTGGCCATGAAGCACCAGGAAGTTCCTTACTGTACTTCCTATAAAAAAAAAATGTAATACAGTTGGTCAGTCATTTGGACAGGCACCGTTTACATGGGCACCCTCTTTACCAGGGTGAAATAAAATGCTGAGAAACCATTCTACAGTCCCTAGTGCAACTGAGGTAACGGTGTTCTGTGTATGTCAAGTCTTTGAAGCAAAACCACTCCCCTGTTAGCATGCTCAGGGTAATGCACAGGAAGGTGTATGTTTTCATTCAGTGTGAACTCAGAAACCACCTTAGGCAAGAAACAAAGACTGGTTCTTGAGGACACTTTTTGTGGAAAATCAAATAGAGAGTCTCAATCGTGAAAGCCTTTACCAAGTCATGGCAACCAGAAACACAGATTACTCACCTGTAACAGTAGTTCTAGAAGTGGTATATGTTGTTCATCCATACTTGTTGGCAGTGTCCTTTCCCCTTTAAGATGTGCTGGAAAGTCATCAAGCTGGCTCCTCCCACCCACCTACCCAGGTAGTATATCCCTCAGCTCCACCCCATGACACCAGATATTGCCTGCTGGAAGCAGAGGTTGTGTGCCTGAGCCAGGGGAGGTCGGGTGGGTCCGTGTGGATGAACACATACCACTCAAACTACGGTTACAGGTGAGTAAATACAGGTTACTCACCTGTAACAGGAGTTCTAGGAATGGTATATGTTCATCCACACTTACTGGCAGGTTCCTTGCCGCTTTAAATCTTGCCGGAAGGTCTTCAAGCTGGCTCATCCCACCCATCCAGGTGGTATAACTCTCGGCTCCGCCCCATGATGCCAGATCTAGCCTGCTGGAAGCCAGGTTGTGCGTCGAAGTCGGGGAGGTCGTGTGGATGAACAACATATACCATTCCTAGAACTCTGTTACAGCTGAGTAACCTGTATTTCTAGGCATGTGGATAAGTTGTTCTATCCACACTTACTGGCAGACTCCTAGCAGTTCTCCGGGAGGAAGGAGGCAAGGCACACACCCCCTACTTAGGGAATAAGGACTGGAGAACAGAGGTCCCAAAACCAGCATCCCGGCGTGACTCAAGGTCGATGTGGTAGTGGATAATGAAGGTGTGTGCTGACTTCCAGGTAGCAGCCCTGCAGATTTCCTGGATAGGGACGTCCCTGGAAACAGCCACCGAAGCAGTGGTATGGTGGGTAGAATGAGCTCTTATCCCTCTGGGAGGCTCCATGCCCGCCAACCTATAGCAGAGATCTATGCAGGAGGTGACCCACCTGCCTCTCGTCTGCTTGGCTGCAGGTCTGCCAAGTGCAGCTTCAGCGTAGGTGACAAACAGCTAGCGAACCTCTCCCCGAACTTCAGCCGTCCACTCCTTATAATAAGAGAGCGCTCTTCTAGGGTCCAGAGTATGGAGCCTATATTCGGCCTCCGAGGTGTGATTGGGGTAGAACACCGGCAGAGTCAACACCTGGTTAAGGTGAAGGTGAAACTCCAACACCACCTTCGGACACCTTCAGAAGGAATTTTGGGTGGGGGCGCAGGACAACCTTGTCCCTGTGGAAGACCAGATAAGGAGACTCTATGGAAAGCGCCTGGAGCTCTCCCATCCTTCTGGCTGACGTGATAACCACCAAGAAGGTGGTCTTCCACGACAGGTGAGAGATATCACACCTGTGCACTGGTTTGAATGGCTTGCCCATGAGCTTAGCCAATACCAGCAATAGAGCCCATGGAGGTGGAGGTTCTCGCACCGGAGGGGATATGTGATCAAGGCCTTTGAAAAGGCACCCGACCACCTTCTCTTGTGCCACCAACTGCTTTCCGGCCCGCGCCCGGTAAGCAGAGATAGCTGCCAGGTGCACCTTAAGGGTCGTCAACCGAAGCCCCAGCTGAGAAAGGGACCATAGGTAGTCCAAAATGCTGGCCAAGGAACAGGAGGAAGGGTCCAACACCTTACCCTGACACCAAATGGAGAATCTCTTCCATTTGAAGGCATAGCATTTTCTGGTTGACTCCTTACGGGAAGCCTCAGCAACGTTGAGGACCTTGTCGGAAAGACCCACGGCCTGGAACTCTAGCTGCTCAGGAACCAGGCCGTCAGGTGCAGGGATTGAAGGTCCAGGTGGAGTACCTTCCCCTGGTTGACTGAGATCAGGTCCAGGCGGGATGGAAGCCGCTTCTGGAGCCTGGAGCGGAGGCTGAGGAGATCTGGATACCAGAACTGGCAGGGCCAGTCTGGGACTACCAGAATCACCTGCGCCTTGTCTCTCCACGCCTTGAGAAGCACCTTGTGGATCAAGGGAAATGGGGGAAAGGCGTAGAAGAGGCCCAGGATCCACGGCCTCGAAGACGCAACCCCCTACAGTGAGCCCTGCTGAGGGGGGTGGGCATGAAACAACCTCAGCTTCGCATTCTCCCTGGAGGCAAACAGGTCCACCTGAGGTGTGCCCCAGTGGGAGAACAGATTGTGTACTACCTCCGGCAGGATAGACCACTCGTGAGATGCAGCACCTATCCGGCTTAGGGCATCGGCCAGAGTGTTGGAGGCTCCCGCCACATGGATGGCTAGGAGATCCGCCTCCAGTCTGCACATGAGGGACAGAGTGCGGAGAGCTTCCTTACACAGGGGCAAGGAGTGTGTCCCGCTCTGGCAGTTCAGGTAGTACATGGTCGTGGTATTGTCCGTCTGGACCTGGACCACTTGATCCCGTACAAACAGAGTGAAGAGGGATAGTCAGACCGCTCGAAGATCCAGCAGGTTGATGTGGCATCGAGACTCCTGAGGGGACCAAAGGCCACGCGCTCTGTGCTTACCCAGATGGGCACCCCAACCCATCAGAGAGGCGTCGGTCTATAAAATGACCGTCGGCTCGGGGCAGACAAATGGGATGCCCTCCTGCAGATGAGCTGGAACGATCCACCACTGGAGAGCGTTCCACATCTCCTGGGTCACTGCCACTGGCTGGTCCAGAGGACCAGAGTGCTGTGACTATTGGCGGGCCAGCCCCCATTGCAGGGGACGCAAGTGCCAGCGAGCCCAACAGACCACGCTGGTGCAGGCTGCCATGAGGCCCAGGAGGCACAGAAGTCCCGGGCAGGGCGCAATTGCCCTGATGAATTGAATCACCTGCGTTGGCACGAGTTACGATTTGGCCTAGTTGATGTGGAGGCCGATCTGAGAGCAGACGTGGAGGGCCTGATCACTGGACCGCTCCACTTCCAGCTGGAGGGGGCTGCAATCAACCAGTCGTCCAGGTAAGGGTACACCCGAACCCTTCGGTGCCACAGGAATGCTGTCATCACTGCCATGCATTTGGTGAAGACCATGGAAGCTGGAGAGAGGCTGAAGGGCATGGCCCAGAACTCGTAAAGGGACCCCTTCGCTCGGAAGCGGAGGAATCGCTGATGGGACAGACGGATTGGAACGTGAAAGAACGCGTCCTGGAGGTCCAGAGAACAGAACCACATGCCTCATTCCAAGGATGGGATGATCTGTGCCACAGTGACCATCCCGAAGGTTCGGGACCTCAGGAACTTGTTCAGGTCGTGTAAGTCTAGAATGCGACGCCAGCCCCCCGTCCGTTTTGGGACCAGGAAATATCTGGACACAAACCCCGGGTCTGGTGGAGGATCCGCCACCTCCCTGATCACCTCCTTTTGGAGAAGCAGGGCAATGTCGGCTCGACGGACCAATAGGGTGAAGCCTGCTCGAATTCCAGAGGCAGACCTTTCCCTACCACTTCCAACACCCAGTGGTCAGCGGTGATAGTGCACCAGGCGGAAAGTGGCGGAGCCGTCCCCCCACGGGGGAGCGACGAGGCTGGGGGTGACACCCCTCAGCCCATCACTGGGCAGGCTTGGAGGAAGGACCGACCGAGGGACCTCCTGGGCCTTTTCCTCCCAGCTTCCTACTGGAGGAAGCTGCAGGCTTGGCTTTGAGGTGCCAAGTGCAAGCCTGCTGGCCCTGATGCTGGTGTTGCTGGGCCTGGCATGCCGCAGGGGCAGAAGGCCGAAAGGGCTTACGCTGCTGCTGGTGGCCTTTGTCCTTCTGGGCAGACGTGACAGAGTCCAAGGAGGCACTGGACTTCTCGATCCTCTGCAAATGACCCTCAACCCCAGGACCGAACAAGTCGGTACCCAGGAAGGGAACATCTGCCAGCTTGTGCTGGGTATCCACTGTGAAGGTGGATATCCCCAGCCAAGCTCTGCGGCGCATGGCCACTGCGGCCGGTACTGACCGGGCACAAGAGTCTCCATCTCCAATGTCGAGAGCAGTTTGGAGCTGTTGCTTTGCCACCGCCCTTCCCTGATCCCGCACCTGCTTGACCGTAGTCTGGAGGTCAGCCGGGAGATGAGGAATCACCTCATCCAGGGAGCCCAAAAGAGCGTGGGAAATGTGTGCCATCAGTACGGCCAAACTGGCCTGACGGAGGCCTAAGGAGGATGCAGCGTAAACTTTACGCCCAGAATAGTCCAGTTTCTTGGACTCTATCTGGTGGTTTGTCCACGTCCCGAGTGTTTCCGGAGCACCGGAAAATGCTGTCGGTCACCAACCCCTCCGCAGCGGGGTGCTCCGAGAAACCGGAGAGTGAGCCGGTGGGAACGGCATACTTCCTGGCCATCCTGGCCGAGGGAGCTGGACAAGAAGCCAGCCGCTGCCAAAGCTCCAGGGCCAGCCCAACAATGGCTTTGTCCACAGGAAAGGACTCTACAGGAGAATCACCTTGGTCCAGTATCTCCGTGAGGGGATACTTGGCCCGCTTTGACACGGGTTCAAGCTTCATCCCAGTAGATTCTGAGATGAGCCAAAGTAATCCCATGAACGAGCATGGGCTCTCATCCACCGACTGTCCCCCAGAGGACTCCAGGTAGAGGGGCCTGGAGAACAGGGAAGAGTCATCATCAGACTCCGAGGAGTCTGCAAACAGCTGCAGAGGGGCTGAGCCACCCTCCACCTGCTGGGGGTGATCGGGAGTGAGGGTGACAGACAACCGATGGGGCAACCCATGACCCAACCAAGAATCCTTGGTCAGAGCCCCAGATTCTGGTTGTGGAGGCGGGGATTCCACCACGATGGGTGGCGCAGCTGGTTTCATCCGAACAACCGGTGCCGGCTTTGGCTCCTCGATGACCACGAGGGGTTGTTTCGACCACTCAGGTGTGACAGCACTGATGGCGGGGAAGGCGGCGGGGTCGGCACGATCCCGGTCAGAAAGAGCTGCTGCCACATCAAGTTCTTGTAGCGTCGACACAATTTCTGCGCTGACCTCTCTTCCGAGAGGGAAGATGATGAGGGCGACAACGCCGCTTTCCTCGGTACCGAGACCGCCCGATGTCAGCGGGATCGGCTGGACGAAAGAGTACAAGACCGTCGGTGTTTCCGAGGGTGGGTATGGGAGGGAGCGGGGGAAACCCATTCCTCCCTCGGCTCGGGAACCTCAACCGGGGACTCCGGCACAGGAGCCGCAGGCAAGTCCTCTGTTTCCACCGGGGGAACCGGTAAAAAAGGGTCGTCAGTTTCTCCAGTCGACAGCCCGGCCGACGGGTCGAGAAAAATCTCGACCGCATCGACGGGTGTCTCAGTCAGCTGACCTGACGGGGACACCATGAAGCCAGCGGCCTTAGCCGCAACCTTGACCAAAGTAGAGTGTCGACTGTCCAGGGAAGGGGACCTCTCCCGCTCTCACGAATGCCGACGTGGGACTTACCCTTCGAGTCCTTCTTTGACCGAGAGGAATGTCCCGATGGACCCTCACCTTTTGTAGAGAGGGACAGACAAAGCTCCTTAAAAGAAGCCGTGTAGGAGGAGCCCAAGGAGAGTGGGATAAATGCTGCGACCGAGGAAGACGAAGATGCGGCCTGGGCTGCCTCCTCCTCCTCGAAGGCGATCACCAGCTCAAGATGCTCAGCCGGGCCCGCTGCATTTCACCAGCGGGCCTCCTTGACTTCACCAGAGGAACGCGTCTCTCGGGCAAGTTGAGTCTGACAGCCACGGTCTTCGAGGACAGTGACCGAGAAGGACTTGCACACATGACAGGCCTGCGGATCGTGATCGAGTCCAAGGCAATAAACGCACGTGAAGTGTGGATCGGTCAGAGACATTTTCTGCCCGCATGGGCACCGCCGAAATCCAGGAGTCGACTTATCCATCGCAGCCGCGAAGGAAGAAACAGACCAAGTCTAGAAAATTTAAGAATAAATTTCAGTTTAACCAACAAGTTTGGATCCAGGCCTAAAACGCAAAGCACTAAGGAGGGAACCTGAGCTTCCAAGCGGTAAGGAAGATCTGGCGTCATGGGGCAGAGCCGAGAGTTTTACCACCTGGGTGGGTGGGAGGAACCAGCTTGAAGACCTTCCGGCAAGATTTAAAGTGGCAAGGAACCTGCCAGTAAGTGTGGATAGAACAACATATCCATGTACCTAGAACCTGTGTTTCAAGGGACATTGATATGTTTTTCTAGCCACACTTGTCGGCAGACTTCTAGCAGTTCCCCAGGAGGAGGGAGGCAAGGCGTACACTCCCTACTTACTTAGAAACATAGAAGTTGACGGGAGATAAGGACCACAAGGCCCATCCTTTTCTGCCTTATGAATGTTCCACCGACCTTTGCTCTGTCAATGGCCTATATATTCATACTCATCTGTATTGCTCCCTTATGCCTATCCCATGCTGTTTGAAGCCCTGCACAGTATTCAATATCCATACCTCTCAAGTGTCCCTCATTACGAGGGACATCCCTCATTGTGCCCCTTAAAATTGCTCTGTCCCTCATTCATCCCTCATGGAAAAGGTACTGCCCACACAGCACATGTGCTGTAAATTCAGACATTAAAGCAGAAACACTTAATATTCTAATATCCTAAATCCAAAATAAACTTTGTATAAGTAGACACTATGGTTTTCATAGTGTTCTGAGCTTGTATCTCCATGTTTGAGGATGTGTCCCTCATTTTGAGTGTCCAAAAATGTTCATGTCCCTCATTTCAGTCACAAAAGGTTGAGAGGTATGTTCATATCCACCACTTCCTGAGGTAGGCTGTTCCATGCATCCACCACCCTTTCTGTAAAAAAAACCTTCCTCACATTACCCCTTAATTGGCCTCCCTCTAATCTCATGCTGTGTCCTTTTGTCCTGCTATTTTTCTTATATTGAAACATGTTAGACTCTTTCACCTTGTTAATGCCCTTAAGGTGTTTGGATCATATCACCTCTCTCCCTCTTTTGCTCCAGGGCATACATATTGAGTTCCGTTAATCTGTCCTTGTATGTTTTCTGATGCAGTCCCTGGACCATTTTGGTTGCCCTTCTCTGGACTGCCTCAATTTGGTTAATGTCCTTGTGAAAGTGTGGCCTCCAGTACTGCACGCAGTACTCCAGATGGAGCCTAACCACTGTCTTGTAAAGAGGGATTATTACCTCACTCTGTTGACTTGTGATACCCCTACTAATACACCCCAACATCCCCCTAGCCTTACCTACTGCTTTAGTGGTCTGCTTGGATGATTTCAGGTCATCGTTGATGATGACGCCCAAGTCTCTTTCTTCCTTTGTGACTGCTAGCAACTCCCCTCCCAGCCTATAGGTGGCTTCAGGGTTTCTCTTCCCTATGTGCATGATCTTGCACTTCTTTGCGTTAAACTCCAGTTGCCCTCTTCAGACCATTTTGCTAGTTTATCCAGATCTCTTCTCATTCTGCCCACCCCATCTGGATCATCTACTTTGTTGCAGATCTTGGTATCATCTGCAAACAGACAAACCTTACCCTCCAGTCCATCTGCAATGTCACTGATGAAGATATTGAAGAGGACTGGCCCTAGGGCTGATCCCTGAGGTACCCCACCTGTGACTTGCATCTCTTCTGACTGTATACCGTTTACCACCACTCTCTGTTTTCTGCCCGTCAACCAGTTTGCCACCCAGCTGACCAACTTTTAACTCACCCCGAGCCTACCCAGCTTATTAATCAATCTTCTTTGTGGAACAGTATTGAAAGCTTTGCTGAAGTCAACGTAAGTGACATCAACTGCTCCCCCTTAGTCCACCACTCTGGTTACCCAGTCAAAGAAATCTAGGAGATTAGTTTGACAGGACCTTCCTTTTGTAAACCCATGCTGTCTTGGATCCTGTGCTCCTATGGATTCCAGGTGTTGCACTATCCTTTCCTTAAGAAGTGTCTCCATAATCTTTCCCACTACTGAGGTAAGACTGACTGGTATGTAGTTCCCCGTCTCCTCCCTGCTACCACTCCTGAGGAGCAGGATCACACGAGCCCTTCTCCAGTCTTCTGGGACCTCTCCTGTACTCAAGAGACTCACTAAACAGTTCTGATAATGGCTATGCTAGTTCCGCCCTTGGATCCTTTAGCACCCTGGGATGTATGCCATCAGGTCCCATTGCCTTGTCCACCCTGAGCTTATCGAGCTCTTGTAGGACCCTTTCTTTTGTGAAGGGACTAGTGCACACCTCCCTCCCTCCCCCCTGTGTCCATGGTGTTGAGCTGTGGGAGCTGCCCTACCTTCTCTTCAGTAAATACTGAGCAGAAGTATCCAAGATGGCGGCTGTGTGTGAGCTGCCTGAGGTCTGAGCTTAGAGGCTGTGTTTATTTTTCTTCTTTACTTTAAGTTTGCCTTTGTTTTATTTCTATTTTTTCTTAGTTAGTAGTTTTAGCTTAGTTAGGGCTGTTTAGTGAGTTAATTTAGTGCTTCTGAACATATTTTTCGGGTCTGTAGTCAGGTCGGCTGTTCTCCCTGATATACGGGAGTTCTAGCTGTTACTGTTAAATTATTCATGTTACGGCTGTTGTAACAGCCGAAAGTATCACGTATTTTTAATCATTTCTGTTTTACTACGCAGTAGATTTGAATATTGATTGGTTATGTCATGGCTGTTTTTCAGTAAAGCCGTGACAGACCTAAATTAAACCCAAATCCCTAATTATTGGTAATTAGTGACTTGTGGGGCTGTTGCCAGGAGTCGATGTCTGCTTGAATTGGGAAGACAGGCCCAGAAGCAAGCTTGCTGTTGATGTGAGAGAATCACTCTGTATCTGATTCGAGAGAACTACTGCCGAAAGACTACTCATTTACAGTATGAGCAAGCAGCGGTGTGGTGAGAATGCATTCTGCGCATTTTGTGAACTGAATTATTTATGTGTGGTTGCTCTCTACATTGACTTGTTATCTGCCCGCTCGTTCTGGGAAGGTTGTGTTCTGACTGCTCATTGCAGGAAGTTTCTCCCATTTTACTCGTGACAGCCAAAATAGGCTGTGTTGAAGTTTGAATCTCCGTGGAGTCGGTGGATTCAGTGGAGGTGACTGGGGAAGTGTTTCAGAGAATTATATTGAAGAGCGTCCTAGAGACACTGTGCTCGGAGCGCTGACAGGAGTTGTTCGTGGATGGTTTGAATTGCCACTTGTTGCGGCTTTGGAGTCACCGCTTTTTTGGAGTTTAGGGGTGTTGGGGGTCATTGAGTGGTGCTGGGTGGGGAATCCCTCCTCCCCCACACCTTGGGCCATTCTCCCACTGTGCTACCTCGGACCGAGCAAGAGTTGCCTTGCTTGCCTTTGGGGAGCCAGAGGAGGATTTGGGGTTCTCCTAATTTGCCCTGGGGGTGTACTTTATTGTTTATCCCTTTAGGGTGTCTGTAGCTGCGGGTCACAGGTGGTGGGGAATTAGATCAGTCTGGGGTGGTGTAGAGGGGAGGAACGGGATATCCCTTTATTTTCTGCGAGCTTTGCACACTCTTGGCCTTTCCAGAAAACCCTTTCTTGTCATGGAAGATTACTGAATGGAGTTCAGTGGCCGATTTAATAGTTGGACTGACTGCTGACTTTTAAAAAACCAGGAGATTTGAAATTTAACTTCACTAGGATTTGGGACTGTATATTTTTGAGCTTAAAGAAGAATTAAATCCATTAAAACACCCTCTTGGAGAGAACATTTCCTGCTTTTTGGCTGTATTATATTTTTGGTTTGAATTTATTTTACAGTTTTTTGGGCAGCGAGTGCCCAAATTATTATTTTTTTACTTTCCAGGTGGTGTGAGTGCCTGGGAACCTTAAAAATATTTATTTTATTACATTAGCTAGGCACAAACAGTGCCTGGTTTAGTACTGATTCCCAGAGTAGTGAGAGTACCAGGGGTTGAAAATTAATTGTATTTATTATTTATTTGAAGTTTATTTCTTCGGGACTTGAACTCTCTTTAGAGTGGACTCTATATGGGTCTTTTGTTTTTTTGATCCATAAGATTTATTTTTAGAGTTTTGGATTGTTTTAATTAGTTATTTTAAAAGGATAACAGTTTTTTAAGTTGCCTGTATCTAGGAAATGCTGGACAGTTGGGATCTATGAATGTACTAATGCTCCATTTTATTTTTTAATAAGTGTTTGATTATATATAATTTCTCTTTTGTAATTGATTGTTTTTGTTTATTATATAGTTTTTCTTTTCTAATTATCTGTTTATTATAATGTGTTGGGGAGGTTTAGTGACGGTTGGGCATTATTCCCCCACCAGACACAGAGAACTATGTCCCTTCGAATGTCCACCACCGTCATCCGACACCTATTTTAGGTGTCGTGCTTTGGGCATTCTGCGGAAACGTAAAAGAAGGTGGAGAGCTAAGCCTGGTGGGGGACAGGAGGGGGGAGGGCGGATTGGGGTGGTGGGGTCCAGGAGTCGCCCTGGGGCGAAATGGGGCCAAGATAGAGGTTATTCTCATCTTGTCCCCATACCCAAGGGTTCCAACTTTAGTAGGCAGGTGCCAAGGTCTTCCCAGACAGCTCATCCCACCTTGGCGGTGTTATGCAATGCCAGATCTATTAAAAACAAGAGAGTTATTATAGCTGATCTTGTTGGGTCAACTGATCTGGCTTGCATCACCGAGACCTGGCTGGATGAAAATCCAGGTCCTATATAGGCTTCGGCAACACCAGCCGGGTTCTCTGTGATACACCATCCAAGGTTGGATCGCGGGGGCAGGGGTGTAGCCATTATGTTTAAGACTGAGCTGGGCCTTGTGAATGTGCCATAGGGAAGTACCAGATCCTTTGAATATATCCTGGGAGAGGGTGTACGTTGCAGAATTCTCCTTGTCTACCATCCACCAGGAGACGGTGAAGAATTCCTGCAGGAGATAGCAGACTTAATCATCGACATGGTGCTGCGGTCCCCCAGAGTGATAATTCTGGGGGACTTCAATGCCTGGGTCGATGATGAACTCTCGCATTTTGGTCAAAATCTCCTCCAGTTGATGATGTCGCTGGGCATAACACAGGTAGTTACAGTGTCTTCAGAAAGTATTCACCTCCCTTGGATTTTGTCATTTTGTTGCGTTACTACCAGAATTTTTAATGCACTGAAATGATTTTTTCCCCCCTTGATTCACACAGCATACTCAACAATGTAAAGGGGCAAAAATATTTTTATTGTGTAACAAAAATTTATGAAACATTAAAAACTGAAATATCCTGTTTACTTAAGTATTCACCCCGAGTCAATACTTTGTAGAAGCACCTTTGGCAGCAATTACAGCTTTGAGTCTTCTTGGGTATGTCTGTATCAGCTTTGCACATCTGGATTTGGGGATTTTCGCCCATTCTTCCTTGCAGATTTGCTCAAGCTCTGTCAAGTTGGTTGGGGAGCGGTGAACCGCAATCTTTAAGTCTTTCCACAGATTCTCAATGGGATTCAAGTCTGGGCTTTGACTGGGCCACTCAAGGACATTCACCTTCTTGTTCTGAAGCCATTCCAGTGTTGCTCTGGCTGTATGCTTCGGGTCGTTGTCCTGTTGGAACGTAAATCTTCGCCCCAGTCCAAGGTCTATTGCAGACTGATGCAGGTTCTCCTCAAGGATGTGCCTGTATTTGGCTCCATTCATTGTTCCCTCTATCCTGACAAGTGCCCCAGTCCCTACCGCTGAAAAGCATCCCCATAACATGATGCTGCCACCACCATGCTTCATGGTAGGGATGGTGTTACACGGGTGATGAGCTGTGTTCGGTTTGTGTCAGGCATAGCATTCTGCATTCAGGCCAAAGAGTTCAATTTTTGTTTCATCAGACCAGAGAATCTTTTGCCACATGGCCTCAGAGTCTGCCACGTGCCTTCTTGCAAACTCCAGGCATGCTATTATGTGGCCTTTTCTCAGGAGTGGCTTCCGTCTAGCCACTCTCCCATAGAGGCTACATCTGTGAAGTGCTGCAGAGATTGTTGTCCTCTGGACAGGTTCTCCCATCTCAGCCCTGGAACTCTGTAGTTCAGTCAGGGTGGTCATTGGGTTCTTGGTCACTTCCCTGACCAAGGTCCTTCTTGCCCGCTCAGTTTGGGAGGACGGCCTGCTCTAGGAACAGTCTGGGTGGTTCCGTAATCTTTCAATTTCCTAATGATGGACTTGACTGTGCTCCTGGGAACTTTCAACACCCTAGAAATGTTCTTCTACCCCTCCCCAGATCTATGCTTCCTCACAATGTTCTACGGACAGCTCCTTCGTCTTCATGGTAGAGTTTCTGCTCTGACATGCACTGTCAACAGTGGGACCTTATACAGACAGGTGTATTTCCTCTGAAATCATGTCAACCATTTGAACTGACCACAGGTGGACTCCATTCAAGTTTTAGAGAGATCTCACAAGGAAACTGGATGTACCTGAGCTCAATTTGGAGTGTCATAGCAAAGGGGATGCATACTTATCAAATCAAGACATTTCAGGTTTTTATTTTAAATTACATGTACAAAAATTTCCAGAAGTTTCATTCCACTTTGACATTATAGAGTAATTTGTGTAGATACGTGACAAATCCCATATAAATGTATTTTAATTTGAGTTTGCAACATCACAAAATGTGACAAAATCCAAGGGGTGTGAATACTTTCTGAAGGCACTGTACCTCCTCAACCCATATAAAGGGTCATTCATTGGATCTGATCTTTCTTCTGGGTATGGAGATTGCTGATTTGGGGGTGGAACCAGTCAGCTGGTCTGACCATCACACCATAAGGTTCAGCTTCAGGGCTCCCCCTAATAGGTCTGCCCCTATGGAGATGGTTCAGTGCCGCCCTTTAAGGGGTATTAATCCCAGTGACCTAATGGCGGTGCTGGATCTATCGAGCTTGTCTGGTGAATGCACGTGTCCAGACGACTTCGTGCTAGCCTATAATAAGGCTGTGGGAGATGCTCTGGACAAGATTGCTCCTGTTCGTGTTCGGCCTCTCACCCTTCATTCAAGGAGCCCTTGGTTTGATGGCTCCTTGAAGGAGTTAAGGAGAGTTGGCCGAAGGTTGGAGAGAGCCTGACGGAAGTCCGGCAGTGATGCTGACAGGCTTAGGTTGATGGCACATTATGATGGCTATCAATCAGAAATCACCCGTAAGAAGGCAGAATTCCTGTCCAGGGAGATTTCTGCTGCACAGAATCTACCGGCTCAGCTTTTCCGGACCACTGACAGATAGTGCAATCCAATCTGTCTCCAGCCCAGAGAAGCTTTTTCTCAGCTAAGATGCGAGGAGTTCGCTTGATTGTTTTGCAGATAAGGTTGCCAGCATCAGATCTGGCATCGGTCCAACCTCTCCTATGAGGGATTACAGTGGTCGACAGGAAGTGTTATGCACTCTCTCTGTCTGGTCAGATTTTCGCAGGCTGGGGTTCACCGACATTGTGAAGATCATCCAAACACTGCGACCAACCAGTTGTAGTTTGGATCCGGGTCCTATACCCCTTTTAGTAGGATGTGTAGAAGTTATCTGCCCGATCCTTGCTGACACTGTCTGGAAATCCTTGGAGAGGGGGGGTCTTTCCTGACCCCCTCAAGGAGGCGGTAGTTCGACCACTCCTTAAAAAACCCTCCCTGGACCCAGATTGTCTAGCTAACTACCGGCCTATCTCTAACCTGCCTTTTGTTGGTAAGGTTATTGAAAAGGATAAGACTGAGGTGTTAGTAGTGGACCCAGGTCATCCGGGGGCGGGTTTGGGGGCTGGACAACCATCAGGCTTATTGCTCGGTGGTATGTCGCTCGCTACCTCTGTTCAGGTACGTAACCTGGGCATTATTTTTGACGATGGCCCGACCTTAAAATTTCAGGTATCAGCTGTTGTCAAATCCTCTTTTTACCATCTGAGGAATATCGCCCGGGTGAAACACCTAGTTCCACCAGGTGATCTTCCAACATTGGTCCATGCCTTTATCACTACCCATCTTGATTACTGCAATTCCCTCTACCTAGGGCTACCTGGGGTTGATATCCGCCGCCTGCAGCTGGTGCAGAACGCGGCGGCCAGGCTTTTGACTGGGACTTCTAGATCCAGTCATATTACACCTGTGCTCCACGAACTGCACTGGCTGCCTGTTAGGTGGCGGGTCACCTATAGGGTTGGTTTATTAACCTTTAAAGCCCTACATGATCAGGGACTCTGCTACCCGAAAGATCTCTTGGTACCCTATTGCCCCCTCCGTCGTCTCTGCTCCGCCAACGAGGGATTGCTAGAGATTCTCAGGGTTCGATTAAAAACATCAGGATCTCGTGCTTTTGCTTTTTCAGCACCAACCCTGTGGAATTCTCTACCTCGCTGGTTAAGCGAATGTCCAAACGTCGAGAGATTTAAAATGGAGCTAAAGACTTATTTATTTAGTTTAGCTTATCCTAGCTACAGTTGATTTATTTAGGTCTATTTTTAAAATTTATATGTATGCATGATCTCTTTGTACAGCGCCTTGGTTTTGAAAGGCGCTTTAAAAATAAAGATTTGATTCGATTTAGGATAGATGCTTTTACATGGTCCTCCTCCTCCTCACATGCCACAGAGACTGGAGAACTGAGGCCCCAAAACCAGCATCCCGGCGTGACTTGAGGTCAATGTGGTAGTGGGAAATGAAGGTGTGTGCTGACTTCCAGGTAACAGCCCTGCAGATTTCCTGGATAGGGACATCCTTAGAAGCAGTCACTGACACAGCAGGTGGAATGATCCCTTAGTTCCCTACCCACCAACCTACCGCAGAGATCAATGCAGAGAGTCATCCACCTGCTAATCAGCTGCTTGGCTGCAGGTCTGCCAGATGCGGCTTCAACGCAGGTGACAAACAGCTGGCAAACCTCTCCCCGAACTCCAGCCGTGCGCTCTTTGTAGTAAGCGAGCGCACGCCTCAGGTCCAGAGTATGGAGTCTGTGTTCAGCATCCGAAGTGAGATTCGGGAAGAAAACTGGAAGAGTCAGCACCTGATTAAGGTAAAACTCTGAGATAACCTTCAGAAGGAACTTCGGGTTGGGGCAAAGGACAACAGTGTCCCTGTGGAAGACCAGGTAAGGAAACTCTACCGAAAGCGCCTGGAGTTCACTCATCCTTCTGGCTGTCATGATAGCCACCAAGACTGCGGTCTTCCACGACAGGTGAGACATGTCACACCAGTGCACTGGGTTGAATGGCTTGCCCATGAGCTTTGCCAAAACCGGCAACCAGTCTCACGGTGGAGGTGGTTCACGCACCGAAGGGGAAATGTGATTCAAGCTTTTGAAAAAGTGCCAAATCACCTTCTCCTGTGCCACAGACTGCTGACCAGCCTCGCCCGGCAGAAGAGAGCCGCCAGGTGCATAAGGGTGAGCCAAAGTTCCCCTTTGGAGAGGGACAACAGGTAGTCCAAAATGCTGGCCACCGGACAGGTCAAAGGTTCCAGCCCCTTGCCCTGACACCAAATGGAGAATCTCTTCCATTTGAAGGCATAGCACTTTCTGGTCAATTCCTTTCTAGATGCCTCCACCACAGTGAGGAAATCTTTGGAGAGACCCAAAGCCTGGAACTCTAGCCACTCAGGAACAAGGCTGTCAGATGCAGGGATTGAATGTCTGGATGTAGTACTTTCCACTGATTGATGGAAAGCAGGTCCAGGCAGAGTGGAAGATGCCTTGGGAGCCTGTTGCTGAGGCTGAGGAGATTGGGGTACCAAAACTAGTGTGGCCAGTCCGGAGCCACCAGGATCACCTGTGCCTTGTTCCTCCTGACCTTGAGTAGCACACCTTGTGGATCAAGGGAAGGCATAGAAAAGGCCCATGGTCCAAAACCCTGAGAAGGCATTCCCCTGCAGCGAGCCCTGTTGAGGGGGGCAGTCACAGAACAGTCTCAGCTTTGCATTCTCCCTGGAGGCAAACAGGTCCACCAGAGGGGTGCCCCACTGGGAGAACAGGCTGAACTGCCTCTAAACATAGAAACACAGAATTTGACGGCAGATAAGGACCGCTTGGCCCACCCAGTCTGCCCATTTCCCTACCTACTGGATAAGCTGCAGATCCTAGTTAACCAGCAGCCCACATCTTCCTACCCCCCCCAAAACTGCCTTATGACTATCCCATGCATGCTTGAATTCCACCACTGATTTTGACTCCACAACCTCCTCCGGAAGGCCGGTCCATGCATCCACAACCCTCTGTGAAAAAATACTTCCTTAAATTACCTCTGAGCCGCCCCCCATCTATCTTCAAATTGTGCCCTCTTGTTCTTGCACACCTCTTTTTTGAAGATGCTACCCTCTTGGACTTTGTTGATTCCCTTGAGGTACTTGAAAGTTTCTATCATGTCCCCCCTCTCCCTCCTTTCCTCGAGGTTATACATATTAATCTAGATGGAAATACCACTCTTGAGACACCTTGCCTACCCCGCTGAAGGCATCTGCCAGCTGACTGGAGGCTCCTGCCACATGGATGACTAGGAGAGCCACCTCTAGGTTGCACACGAGGGTCCAAATGCAGAGAGCTTCCTTGCACAGAGGCAGGGAGTGCATCCTGCCCTGCTTGTTGAGGTAGTACATGGTCATGGTGTTGACCATCTAGACTTGGACCACTTGACCCCGAATATACGGAGCGAATGCAGTCAGTCCAGCCAAACTGCCTGGAGCTCCAGCAGGCTAATGTGCCATCGAGACTCCTCGGGGGTCCAAAGCCCATGGTCTCTGTGTTCCCCCAGATGAGCACCTCAGCCCATGAGAGAGGCGGTCATCAGGATGACCGTCGGCTCGGGGCAGACAAACGAGATCCCTTCCTGCACATGCTCTGGGACTAGCCACCACTGGAAGGCATCCCACATCTTCTGAGTCATGAGACCAGCTGGTCGAAGTGACCTTTGTGCAGAGATCACTAGCTGGCCAGCTTCCATTGCAGGGAGCACATATTCCAATGGGCCCATCGGACCACAATGGTGTAGGCCGAGGCGATCATCTGTTCGAGTTGCTCAGCCGAGCCAGCCGCTGCACCGCCAACGGCCTCCTTCGACTTCACCCAGCAGCTAGCGCTTCGGGTGCCCAAGCTGTAACCGGCAGCGTAGTCTTCCAGGAGTGACACAAAAACTAACGGCATAACTCCACAGGCCTGCGGGTCATGGTTCAGGCCGAGGTGCAGACGCACATGGAGTGCGATCCGCCCTGGACGCTTTGCCCACATGGGCACCACTCAAAACCGAGTCGAAGGTCCATCGCAGCCGCGAGGGAGTAATTTGACCGAAGTCTTGAAAATTTAAGAATAAGTTTCGGGCGAACCGAAGAATTAGGATCCAGTCTACACGCAGAGCGTTAACGAGGGAACCTGAGCTTCCAAGCGGTAAGGAAGATCTGGCGGCATGAGGCGGAGCTGAGAGTTTTACCACCCGGGTGGGTGGGAAGAGCCAGCTTGAAGACCTTCCGGCAAGATTTAAAGCGGCAAGAAACCTGCTAGACAGTGTGGATGAACAACATGTTCATGTCCCTAGAAACTGGGATTCTAGGTACTCTAACTCCTCAAATGCCAGGCTTTGAGGTGAAGTGACTGCAAATTGGGATAAGTCACCTCCACCTGAGGAACAGCCAGGAGAGAGAGTGACTAAGAGGAAGCCAGATCAGCTTGCTGCAGGCCAGAGCTATCAGGAGACAGTACCACGACTGCCTTTGGCCAATCCGGTGCCACCAGGATCATTGTTGCAGACTGGGACCTCAGCTTCAGCAGCACTCTGTGCATCAGAAGGAAGGTGGGAAGGCATAAAAAAACTTCACTGACCTATCCAGGGACAAGGCATCTGTTGGAAGAGTCCCTAGTGCTGGGGGCCTGCAGCAGGACAGAGGAAGCTGATTGAGGTGAGAGGCAAACAGATCCATTTCTTGTGTGCCCCACCTTCTGAAAACTGTGCCAAGGACTTGCTTGTTCAGAGTCCATTCGTTATGCCCCTGGTTGATGTGACTGACTGCATCCGCCAGAGTGTTGTTCTTGCCTGGGAGGTGTATGGCTGAAAGACTGATGTCGAGGGAGTAGGCTAGAGACCAGATTTTCATTGCCTCTGTACAAAACACCATAGACTTTGTGTCACCCTGCTTGTTTATGTAAAATGTTGAAGTTGTGTTGTCTGCGCCGATTTGCACAGATTGGCCTTTCAGCTGTGGGGCAAAGACCTTCAGGGCAAGTTAAATGGCTCTGAGCTCCAGTAGACTGATGTGGCTTGCATATTCCTTGGGAGTCCAAGCGCCCTTAACAGAATAACCGTCCCAGATGAGCTCCCCATCCCAGGAGGGAGGCATCTGTGGTAATTAACTTTGTGGGAGAAGGCGGTTGGAAGGGGATTCCCATCGACAGGTTGGTAGGATCCTTCCACCAGTCCAGAGCTTGGAGTAAGGTTTCTGTGACTGGAACCAGCTTGAATAGAGAATGCCTCTTTTGGGACCAGTGAGCCCACAGGTGGTACTGTATGTCCGTCATCTGGAATCAGACTCCTGAAACGACAGCTGTCATGGATGCCATGTGTCCCAGGAGATTTAGAAAATGTCTGGCTGGCCTGGGCTAGCCCAAGACAAACGAGTTTACCAGTGACAGGAAATTTTGCATCCTGTCTGCAGAGAGGAAGTCTCTGCTTTGCCGAGTATCCAGCGCTGTGCCAATAAAAGTGAGGAGCACAGTTGGGATCAGATGGGACTTCATTTATAAGGAAGCCCACAGACTGCAAAGTTTGCTTTGTAATGTAGAGGGCCCCTTCCACCTGCAGAGAAGTCTTGCCCACCAGGAGCCAGTCATCCAAATATGGACAGACTGAAATGCCCTGTTTTCTGAGATAAGCTGCCACTACAGCCAGGCACTTGGTGAATACTCTTGGGGCTGAAGAAAGGCCAAAAGGCATGGCTGCAAACTGGTAGTGCCCCGGATGGCAGCCTGAATCTTAGAAATTTTCTGTGCAACTGCCTTATTGGAATATGAAAACAGGCATCCTTGAGATCCAGGGAGACTAGCCAGTCTCCTTGCTGAAGGTAATTAATTACTGTTGTGAGAATGACCACTTTGAATTTTGGTTTGAGTAAGTTCCTGTTTGAAGTGCCTGAGGTTGAGGATAGGTTGCAACTCCCCATTTTTTTTTCTCTGCAAGGAAGTATCTTGAATAGAGACCTTTCCCTCTCTGGGAAGGAGGTACTCTCTCTCTCTCTTGCCTTTGCTGTTAGCAGCTTCTTTACTTCCAGCTCCAGAAGTTTTTTTGTAGGAGTTTGGGGTTTTGACAGGAAAGGACCCCCAAGAGATGAAAACCTTTTGAACTGAAGGGGTAGGCCCTTTTCCACTATCTCCAGAACCCAGCTGTCTGAAGTTATGAGGGTCCGGGACTGGAGGTAGTGGGAGAGCCTGCCTCCTACTGGTAGACTGGTAGAGGGGAAGTGACCAGAGGTACCTCTCCTTTGTCCTCTCCTGCCTCTTCCTCTGTAGAATCCTCTCATCTGGGTATAGTCCACTGGCACAGGGTAAGGAAAGAAGGGTCTAGGGAAGTAACCCGTGCCCCTGTTCCCTTTGTTCTGAACTCTTTGGTAAGTAGGAGACACCCCCCCACCGGACCGTGTTACTCTGGTAGGCTATTTTGTACCTGCTCACCTTCTTCATGTAAGCCTCCATTCTATCACCAAAGAGGGAGTTTTGGTCACAGGAGAAGTCCATAGCTTTGGACTGGGTGTCTTGTGACAAGTTAGTTGCTCTTAACCAAGCAAAGCACCTGAAGAAATGGCCTGGGCCATAACTCTAGAGGCTACATCATTGTTGTCTGTTGCCATATGGAATTGAAACTTTGTAGCTTCCAAGGCAGATTTTGCTGTCTCTATTATGTCCCAGGCCATGGTATCTGGCTTATGCTGAGCAATAGCCAGGACAGAGTGCCATAGAGCCTTTTGGTACTTGGCAGTATAAGTCAGGTAGGAAGAAAGGCGCAGGAGGAGACAGGCCAAAGTATAAGATTTTTTTAGCCATGAAGTTAAGTCTCCTAGACTCCTTCTCAGGGGCCTGAGAGAAGAGAGGGACGTTAGCTTTATCACAAGCTGCCTGCTGTGCTACTCCTTCGTGACTAGGGTGCACATACAGGAAGTCAGTGTCAGTCCTAGATAGCGAATACTTTTTGTCCATTTTCTTGTCTACTCCAGACAGGGAAGTAGGTGTCTGGAGCAGCTTCATGGTATTTATCCTGAATGCTTTACATATAGTGAGGACAACCTTTTTGGGAGGGGAAAGATCCATCATGTCCCTGTAGTCTTCATCCTCGTTTGAGAGGAGATCCAGAGTGTCCACCATATGCTATTAAAAAAAAAAAGTCCCCCCCCCCCAGCCTCGCCGCAGGGCAGTCCACGGGGGAATTTCCGAGGCCGCCTAGTACAGGAGCAGCAAAGCCAGAGAGAGAGTCCCACCATTTGGAGGGTCAAGCCACCTGCCAAGGCTCAGATGGGCAAAAATGTAAATATAATTTTTTTTTTTTTTTAAAAGGAGGCCTGCATCGAGAAAGCATCCTCATGATCACTGGGAGAAGCTCCCAAAATTTGGGCAGGAAACATCAGGCTCAAGGATCCCCGAGTCATCTTTCGGATCATTGCCATGGTAATCCTCATCCTTCCCAGGAAAGTCACCTGCATGAGAGGGAGCTGAACTTGGGGGATGACTAGCAGAGGTATTAAAAATGGGTCCCAGGCTCTGTAGAGTCCGGCAGAGATGCCCTACTTTGGCCATTTCTTCCACAGAGGCTAAATCTCCTTGCAAGTCTGGGGGATTATGCCCAAGGCTCAGTGTTTTTTGTTTTGCCCTTATGCTTTCTGCCTAGTGACGTCTCTCCTTGCTTTGATGAGGGAGGGGCAGTGGCATGCCTTTCTTTATGAGACTTCTTAGCAGGCACCTCATCAGTGACCTGGTCTGATTTTCTTTTGCTGCTTGGCACTTCATCAGCAACTTTGGGAGTTTTAGGCTTACTAGGCATTTCATCAGCACCTTTGTTTCCATCTTTTCCTTTAGATGATATTCTATCAGTACCTTTATTGTCATGGTTTTTAGGCTTAGAAGGTACTTCGCACCCTGGTTAAAGCCTTTGTTCTTAGAAGGCTCCGCATCAGTAGCCTTAACAGCCACAATTCTTAATCTTTTTGCTCTGTTCCTTGGAGTCTTTGAGCAAAATTTAGAGCAAAGGGAACAGTAATGAGCTGGACCTAAGCAGTGTAAGCACAGGTCGTTGGTATCAGCTTTGGCCACAATTCTGTGGTACTTTACACAAATTTTAAAGCCAGTGGGTCCAGTCCTTTTTTTTTTTTTTTTTTTTTTTTTTGGAGTTTTTGACATACCAATTTGTCAGAAAAGCTGTAAATTATCGGTTCCCAACAGGGAAGCAATGAAAAAGCAGTTGGGTCCCTCACGGTAAAAAAAAAAAAAAAAAAAAAAACACACACGATTTAAACAGTAAAAATATGAAGAAAAACAAGGAAAACAGCAGTTCCCAGTAAAATAAGGGAACTTCTATTAAAATAAGCTTAAGACCTGCCGAAATATACAGAACGCGGTAAAGTTTTACCTCAGAAAAGAGAAAAAGGAACCACTGAAGGAAGGGGAAAACGTGGTTCCCGAGAACCGCTAAAACCCCTTAAAAAAAGCTAAAATTAAACATAATGCTCACAGTCTCAACACAAGAGTAAAGTTTAAAGCAGCAGTACTGGATAGTCAGGAAGTGGTTATCAAAATTCTGCTTTTTGGCTGGAAACATGCAGTCACAGTTCTGGTTTCCATATCTAAATATTTTTTCTAGCAATCTTTAGTTTTTTTAGATATTTAAAATGTATTTCCATTATTGTGGATCCACAGTAAATATGGCCATTACCTAATTTGCAAACAAGCTCCCCCTCACCTCGAATCACACCTTTTTGTTTACTTCTGTGGGACCCTGTGCTGCGTGTACCCGCTGCCCCCGTGTAGTACTGCAAGTCACGCGTATGCACGTTTGGCATCAGAGGGTTCCAATTTAACATGGTGGGTAGGAGAAATGTAAACAAAGAAAAACTGAGCAAATTACGGGGTGACAGTATGGCAAAAAACAAGAAAGAGTACCAGGGAAGTGCTCAACAGCACACAGGTAAACTGCTACAAAAGACCCAATTGTTTACTGTTGCTTTAAAGGCCAAAAAAGTGGTTTTCTCAAGATGAGAGAGAGCACCTCAGAGGCAGTGTTTCTCAGTCAGTAGGAGAAAAAATTCTGGTGCCCTCTGGGCAGGCTCCTCTCAGCACACACTCCAACTCTCTCCTGATTGGCTAATTCATTATCATAGTCTCCATTTCCGAGACAGTTCAACCTAGTCAGTTTGCTGCACATTGTTACTGATGCTAAAGGACCCCTGGGGTGCGAATGAGCACGTACTACAGTAGCACAACGGACGATGTATGTAGTCTGAGGAAAAATGTAAACACGACTGTGGTGGTGCGGTAACACCACTGTGAATGCAACTGCATTTTTCAGTTAAAAACATATGAATACGGCTTCATTTTGGGGGGGGGGGATATGCATATCTGAAAAGCCACAATTTAATATTTTATTCAAAAAAATTTTTTTTTTCTGAAAAAAGGATGACTGTCTTTTTACAAAATGTACAGGACACTTCTACTTGCAATACTGTATGCCCATTAATAGAAACTGCCGGCAGATGCTTAACTAGCCCTCTCCTCCTCTGTTTCTGTGCAGCCCCACCCTGTTAACCTCAATCTAAAATCCTTTGTCCGCTAAACCCCCGTCTGCTGCCAGCTTCCGCCCCTTGTTTCTAGCTTTGGCAAGTTATAATTACTCTGCCCTCTCCTTGCTTCACCTAGGGTCCCTCACCATGAGTGGCGCTCCAGACTGAAGTGCGGCACCTACGGCCGCTTCCATGGCCGCTGCCCGGACTCCGCCACTAATTTCTGCCGCCCTCCTGGATCTCCAACGCGGACCCAACTTAAAGGTACAACCGCTGTCCTTGGTAAGCACCGGCTCGTTTCTGATTGGTGCAGCGAGTTGCAAACTGCCTCTGATTGGGCCACCTGGCAACACAACGTATCTGATTGGTGCGCTCCCCAGCATGCACCTCCAGTCACTATTTCTGAACTTATTTCACCTGCTATCTGTACCGCTTTTTTCTCCGACCCACCCATTGCCACCCCTGCCCAGGCCTCCTTTAAATACACACTTGCCACTCCCTATTGTTGGTCTCTTTACCTCATTGGCTCACACTAATACCTGCCCCCCCCCCAAAAAAAAATTGTTGAACAGAATAGATTAAGCTCCCAGTACAGTGACATCTACCAAACTCCACATTCTACCCAGACTGCTCCTCTCTGTCTCTAACTGCCACACTCTTTTTTCCGACAGATTCTCCTCTCCTCCCTCGAGAATCTAAGGACTCAAGGAAAGGCTGCTCTCTCTGTTGGACCCTCAACTCTAGTTGTAACTTTTCAGGAACAACCCTACCTACATAGACTACACTCACTAGGGATAATACAGATTGCTCCGGCCATATCTCTATTGCCCAGATTCCTGCTTGCTACCTTACTCATCTGCCTCCAGCCCATCCTCTTCAAAATACCGCCAACCTCCCCTACCCCTCCGACCTCTACCCTGCCTGACCTTGTAAGGAGCCTTTACACCTCCAACTCGGTGACCAGTTCTCCAAACAGCCCAAATTGGTCCTATTCCCTTCCCAACCCTGCCCCTTTCTCTTCAACACCTCTCAATCTTGGATAATTCTGCATTCAATTACCTTCCGACCTACCACTAATGCTCGTACTCGACGGCTACCCAGGAGGCGCTCGCTCTCCTCATGGTACCTACAACTGTTAGCCCACTATTTAACCATCTCCCTCCTGCTCCTTGCAGCAGGGGACATGCACCCAAACCCCGGCCCCACACTCAACCCTAACCAATCACACTCAGCAGGCCAAGCCCCTGCCATGTCCTACACATCATATCTCACTGGTGGTCCCCTCCCCCATGGCCTACGACTCCTGCACTTAAATATAAGAAGCCTAGCCCTCAAACGTGGTTCAATTAAAAGTGCTGGCAGTCCACTATGCCCCTGACATTCTCACGATCTCCGAAACCTGGCTAAATTCTAATATCACAGAGTCCGAAGTTGCTATCCCAGGCTACGTCGTGGCCCGACTCGACAGGGCAACCAGAGGCGGGGGAGTAGCCATTTATGTAAACTCAGACTTACACTTTTCGGTAGTATTAACCAAGGCTGAGCCACAAGCCTACGAACTTCTAATGCTACAGTTGGCACTCCCCTTCTCACTGCCCACTTACATTGCCAGAATATACTGCTGGCCAGGCACTCCAGCCACTTCTGTGACTGACCTCCCCACAAACCACGTTAGGTGAACTATACATTATGGGAGATTTTAACCTCAACTGGTTAGCACAAGCACTCAAGAAATACAGAACAGAGATATCTGGACTAAACCTATCACAACTCATCACAGAGCCCACTTGCCTAAATATCAAATCTGGCAACCACTCACTAACTGACTGACTGGGCTCTCTCCACCCACTCACACTGGGTCATCAGAGCAGGCCTACTTCCTGACTCCCTGAGTGACCACCACATAATTTATCTAGTTCGCAAAATTCACAGCCCCAAAGCCCCCCACTGAGCCACCTCCACCCTGCCTATGTCCTTACGAAAATGCAGCATCCAGAAATGTACACAGTACTCTAGAAGAGACCTCACCAATGTTTTATACAGTGTAATCACCACCTCCCTCTTGCTAGTGATAACCCTGCTTATGCACCCAAACATGCCACTGGCCCTCCCTGCAGCCTCTGTACTCTGCTTGGTCACCTTTAGGTCATCTGAAATAACTCCCAGATCCCTTTTTTCCCTGGTTACTGCGAACAACTCCCCCCTTACACACACCAACCTGTAACTCTCTCTAGGGTTGCTGTGTACTAGGTACATTATGTAGCTCAGCTGCCACACATCGGAACATTTTTCCAGCTTCTCTAGGTCCCTCATTTTTTTCCACCCCATCTGAAGTGTCCATCCTGTTGCAGATCTTGGTGTCATTTGCAAATAGGCAGACCTTTCCCTCCAGTTCTTCCACTATGTCACTAATGAAGACATTAAAAGGGACTGGCCCCAGAACTGATCCCTGAGGTACCCCACTGGTCACCCCCCTCTCCCCAGATTGGATTCCATTTACCACTATCCTCTGCTTCCTGACCGTTAACCAGTTACTAACCCAGATGACCACCTTGTGGCCCATGCCCTGACTACCCATCTTGTTAACCAACCTTTTATGGGGAACGGGTGTCGAAGGCCTTACTGAAACAGAGGTAGGCAACGTCCACTGCTCCCCATCGATGCACCTCCTTCATAACCCAGCCAAAAAAAAATAGTACAGTTACATAAGAACTTACCGTAACAGTAGATCTTCAAGAACAGCTCTTGCAGCAGATTACATCATTAGGACTGAAGCCGGCAGGTGCCAGGACCCCACGGAAATTTTCTAGTTAGCAGTATTCATCGGGGACCACCCCAGACGTCGGTCCCACCCCCAATGTCAGGCATAGTACAAAAGGGGGTGGTCCCCCAGAATCCCCAGTTCTCCCACCGGAGACTCCCGGCCGCTGGATGACATCAGAAAAGGAGACTGAAGATCCGCCATCAAATGGCAATCAGAGCGGTGTTAAGAACACCTGATCCTAGGAGAAGGACATCGGAACAAGTCTACCTCCAGCGGGGATGGTGGGAGGGAAAGTACCTGCTGCAAGAGCTGTTCTCGAAGATCTACTGTTACGGTAAGTTCTTATGTAACTGTACTATCTTACTTCAAGAAACAGCTCTTGCAGCAGGTTACAATATTAGGACTAATTCCCAAGCAATACTGGAAATCCCTCACCAGTGGGAGGAGGAAAGGTAGAGATCACTAGTTGAACCGAAGCCTAGTATAGGATACCCTGAAGGACTGCTAGACCAAAACCTGCTCTTCGCCTCGTTGCGATGTCCAGGCTATAGTGCCTGATGAAGGTGTGCACAGTGCTCCAAGTAGCTGCTGCACAGATGGATGAGGTGGACATGTTCATGGCCGCAAAGGAGGTAGCCACCCCCCCCGTGGAATGACCCTTAACAGAGCCCGGTAAGGGTTTGTTACACTTCTGGTAACAGAACGTGATACAATGTATGAGCCACCTGGACAGCGATTGTTTGGAAATGGGAGCTCCCATCATCCTGTGGGCAAAGGGGACGAAAAGCTGGTCAGATTTTCGGTGGTGTATGGTTCTGGTCAGGTAGTATCAAAGACACCTAAACACATCTAAAGTGTGCAACAGGGCCTCTCCTCTATTAGAATATTTAGTTACACTGGTAGATCGATGTCCTGATTAAGAGTGAGAGCTGAGACCACCTTAGGTAGAAACTCTGATTAGTCCGTAGGGATACCCTGTCCTGGTGAAAAACCAAATAAGGTTCTTTGCACATCAGTGCATGAAGTTCAGAAATTCTTCTGGCCGAAGTAATGGCAACTAAAAACAACGTCTTCCATGTAAGGGAACGTAGCTCACAATCAGCGACTGGTTCAAAAGGTGGCAGTGTAAGCTGCTCCAGGACAAAGGGTAAATCCCATGGCGGAATAGGATCCTTAATCGGAGGTCTAAGGTGGAGAACACCTCTCAGGAAAGCTTGTGCCGTGTCCAACTGAGTTATGGGACGTTGACCTATAGGGGTGTGATAGGTTGAGATGGCACAAAGGTGTACTTTTATCGAGGAGTAGGCCAAGCCTGTCTGAAAGAGAGACAGGAGGTAGTCCAGGACCAACCTTTCTGGACAATCTATTGGAGAAAACCCCCGCGCCTGAGCCCAGAGGCAAAATCTGCACCATTTCATAGCGTAAGTAGCGTGAGTGGCCGGTTTTCTAGCAGCCGCTAGAACGTCTGCTACCTCTTGCGAGACCCCATATCGCATAATGGCTATGTCTCTAGGAGCCAGGCGTGCAGGTTCAGTGAACGAAGGTCCGGATGGACCAAGGAGCCCACCTCCTGAGACAGTAAGTGAGAGCTGACTGGCAGAGGCACTGGAGGTACCCAGGACAGCTGATGTAGTAGAGGGAACCAGATCTGTCTGGGCCAAAATGGTGCGATAAGTATAAGTGTCACTTGCTCTCTGCGGAGTTTCAAAAAGGACCCTCTGGATCAACGGGAAGGGAGGAAAGGCACAGAGGAATCTGCCCGCCCAGGAGAGTGACAATGCGTTTTGCCAGAAAAACACCAGGCCCTGCATCTAATGACCAAAAATTGGGCAGTTTTGCATTGTATGGGGACGCGAAGAGGTCTAACTCTGGTGTACCCCATCTGTGAAATAATGTGAAAAACTACTACCTCCTGGAGTAGTTCCCACTCGTGCACTCTGGCCTGAGAGCGACTCAGGCTGTCTGCGATGACGTTGTCCACTCCTGGGACATTAACAGCAGTGAGGTTTGCGCCGTGTTGCAGAACCCAATCCCACACCCTCATGGCCTCCCTGCAAAGCGGGTAGGAATGGGTGCCTCCTTGTTTGTTGAGGTAATGCATCACCGCGGTATTGTCTGTTTGTAACAGGAGAGTACCCGGTGGGATCTCAGACTGGAAAGCCTGCAGGGTGTAAAGAACTGCTCTCATTTCCAAGATATTTATGTGGAGATGAACTTCTTGGGCTGTCCATAGGCCCTAAGACCTGACACCATCGAGGTGTGCTCCCAGCCAGAGCCATGAGACATCTGTGGAGAGCGTCACAATCAGAGACAGCGTGATGAAGGGAACCCCCGCTAATAGGTTCTTTGAATCTAGCCACCATTGCCAATCCCAGATTACGGCATTCATGATCCGAACTGGAAGCTGCAGATGGTCTTGCTTCTGAGCCCATTGGACCTGTAACATCCACTGGGTCACCCGCATGTGGAGACGGGCTAGCAGGACTGTTGCAATGGCCGCAGCCATATGTCCGAACAGGCAAAGGACCAGTCCGACTGGGACAGTCCTCTTTGCCAAAAAGTCCCTGATGAGAGATCTGATGTGTTCTGCTCGGTCCTGTGGTAGATGTTGTCCAGAACTGCGCCTATGAACTGCAGAATCTGTGACAGAACCAGGCGTGACTTCTCCTGATTAATAATGATGCCCAACGTCTCGAACAGAGACTGAGTACAATGAATGGCGGACATCAGGGACTCCCAAGAGGGCGCCATGAGAAGCCAGTCGTCCAGGTAGGGGAACACACGTAGTGACCATGTCTCCTCAGAGCCGCTGCTACGACTGCCATGCACTTCGTGAACACCTGAGGTGCCGATGACAGTCCGAAAGGGAGGGCTCGGAACTGATAATGGTGACCTTGAAATTCGAAGCCCAAGAACTTCCTGTGCGCTTGAGCAATGGGTATGTGCAGGTAAGCATCCTGCATGTCCAAGGATGCTAGGAAGGTGCCCTGCTTGAGCATGGATATTAGACCTGGAAGGGTCACCATGTGGAAGCATTTGTAGAGGACCGAAGCACAGAGGTCGCTGAGATCCAGTATTGGACGGAGGTCCCCTATCTTCTTGGGAACCAGAAAGAAGCGAGAACAGTAACCTGCACCTCTCTGGTTCCGCGGTATGTGCTCTATAGCCTCTTTTCCGAGAAGCGCGAGCACCTCCTGCTGTATGAGCAGGGCGTGCTGACCCGAGTAACGGGAAAGTAGGGGAGGTCTTGACGGTGGGTGGTCGAGGAATTCGATAAAGTGACCTCTCTTGACCATTTGAAGAACCCACCGGTCGGCGATAATCGACTGCCACCCTGAAAGTGGCGAGCATGGACCCCCAACCTTGTGCCCATGATCCAGAGAGGCGGGGCCGGGAAGGAGTCATGCCGTGGCAGTGCTGGTTCTCGCAGGCTGGGCCAGTTTGGTATAACACTGACCTCTGCCTGGGGAAGATTTAGCCTGGGCTTTACGATGGAAAGTGCCCCTTTATTGCTGGCCAGAACATGGCTGCTGCCGTGGTTGTCGGCTGCGAAAATGGTTTTGGTTCCTATGAAAGGAACCAGGTCTTGATCTGTACATGGCTTGTACGGATCTAACTGCCTTCCCGGCGTCCTGAAGCTTGGTGATAACCTTCGAGTGTTCACCAAACAGGACTTCGCCATTGTATGGGACGTCAAGAATGTTTTTCTGTACGCCTGGGGTAAAGCCGGAGACACGGAGCCAGGAGTGTCTCTGGAGACAGACGTCCAAAGCTGCGGTTCTGGCAGATGAGTCCGCAGAATCATATGCAGCTCGTAACACTTGGGTTCCCACATCAGACCCTGTGCGGAGGAGGTTTAGGAGCTCCACCTTTTGATCGCCATCCGGTAATTTGTCAACAAGGTCCTGACCCTGTTCCCACAGGGCATTCTGAAACTGAATCATATGAGATAGGTAGTGCAGGGACCTGATGGAGCATGTAGCAGCCGTATACATGCGCCTCCCCAGGGCATCCAACTGTTTGAATACCTGGTCCGGTGGCTGTGTGCTCATATGCTGCGGTCGTTGGGACCAGTCATGAGCGCCGTAATGACCAGAGAGTCAGCCAGAGGTTGCTGCACCAAGTACTGGTGCTCTTCCGGGGCCTTGTACAGGCGGTCAGCTTTCTTCGGCACAGCGGGGGTGGAGTGCAGAGGCTTCTACGCAGCCTTGGTGACGTCCATGAAAGTGTCCACCAAAGGTGGCACTACCACAGGCTTAGGATCTTTCTGCCGAAGGTAACTGGCAAGGCGCTGTCTCTCGGGGTCGAGATCTTCCGAATCCCATCCCATGTTCTCCTGGATGTGCCTCATAATCTCAGAAAAAGAGGGATCATCCGGAGGTGACCTGGGCAGGTCTTGTGTGTCAGGTGATGGGATGCTGAGTGGAGAAGGAGACCTGGAGGTTTCAGAGGTATCCAATCTAGAATCCTCCCCGGCGGAGTGCATCATCGACGTCTGGGTCGCTTGGGGCTGGGAGACCCTGAGGGAGATCTTGAGGGAGGCCTTCTCCGTTCCTTAGATCTTCCCCTAGGAGGTGGAGTGTGCTCCTTAGGGGTTGGTGGTCGTCCTGCTGGCTCCTGCGGTGGAGGAGGGAGAGTAGGAGGTGAAGGAGGAGGAGGAGGTTTCACTGGGATTGTGTCCCACCAGAAAGTGAAGAGATCTTTGACCTCTTGAATGTTCTTACCCGACGACGGGCCTGGCGCTGGTGGTCTGTCGCCAGGGTCGGCATTGGGTCCGAAGGAGTCTCCAAGATTGGTGAAGGCTCCCGTGGAAGCCCGGCGTCCTCTGTGTCGCCTGCCTGATCCTCAGGCAATGTCGTGTCCTCCTCCATGGAGTCCCAGCGACCGCTGTCCACCGGTGACGGGGGGCAGTCTTCGGCGAGTGTGACACAGACGTCGGTTGCTTGGCAGTCTTCAGCTCTGGCGAACGCCTGACCGACATCGGGTGTTTGCCCGATGTCCTCGGCTCCGGCGAACGCCTGGCTGACTTCAGGTGTTTGGCTGACGTCGGGTCCGTCGTCCGCTTCAGAACCCCTGGGAGGCCAATCTGGAGTCGGGGTCCCAGCGCCGGTCTGAAGAGGAAGATTTAGTCTGGTGACGGTCAGAAGACTTCGATGAGGCCCAGGAGGGAGTGGAGGAAGCCGAAGGCCTGGAAGTCTTTATAGGGTGTAGTGAAGCCGAAGAACCGCCTGTAGCCTTAACCTTGACCGGAGGGGGCTGAGAGCGAGCCCTGGAGGGAGAGCGGTCAGAGCGCGTGGAGCCTGAGCTACGCGAGTCCGAGGCTCGGTTAGGGGATCTGGACCTTGCCTTCTCCCGGTGCTTGTCCTGGTGTTTGTGGACTTTTGAGGCTCTGGAGGAAGGTTCCTTATCCATTCTGTGAAGTTTTTCTTCCAAAAGGAACCCCTGAAGTGCCTTCTGGCGGCGGATCCTGGTGCAACTGTTAAATCCCCGACAGAAGGAGCAGGCCTTGGTGTCATGGTCCGGGCCCAAGCACCACAGGCAGGACAAATGAGGATCCTTGAAGGGGGTCTGTTTGCTGCAGGCACACTTGGAAGGGTGTCCTTCTGAAGAAGGAGTTGGAGATGCCGACATTAGTTTGGTAAAACTGTTTGAAGAAGTTCTTAGTCGGCGTGCGCTAGAGTGGGACCGTGAGGCCGATGCTGTCGAGTAGACGGCAGGAAAAGAACTGGGGATTCTGGGGGACCGCCCCTTTATGTATTATGCCTGACGTCGGGGGCAGGACCGACATTGGGGGCAGTCCCCGCTGAATACTGCTAGCTAGAAAATTTCCGTGGGGTTCAGTCCTAATGGTGTAACCTGCTGCAAGAGCTGTTTCTCGAAGTAAGATCTATCAGATTCATTTGACATGACCTTCCTGCTGTGAATCCATGCTGCCTCTGATCCTGGGCTTCACTGGCTTCCAAGCATTCAACTATTCTTCCCTTAAGCGGTGCCTCCATGATCTTACTTACTACTGAGGTGAGGTAATGAAACAAGGGAATGAAAAGCCAGAACAGCTACCAAATTCACTTTAACAGAAGAGTACTGGAGACCAGAAACGGATAGGGCAGAACGTAGTCCAGCTCAGTAGTCAATGAAAAAATGACTTACCATAGTAAAGTTTTCTTCTAATGGAGTCTTTCTGTATTCTGACTATATGCAGTTAGCCCCAGCACTTGAACTGCTCCAGAGAGGAAAGGGTTAACTCTATGCAGGAGCATAGAACGTGAGCTCGAGCTTGGTTTTCAAACTTCTGTCTCTGGTACATAGTGTAACTGTCAGATTCTTATGAGCACTATACTAACTAACTAATAGCTATAGAAACTGTTTTACATTTTAGGCCATAAGCAACAAATGCTTGGGCCTAAAAAGACTCAAGTCGAGAACCCAAGAAAAACAATATGTAGATAGTATAAAATGCAATAACAATAACATAAAACCAAAAGACCCCACCTGGCCAGGAAGGGTATAAAGGTACACCTCTGGGGTGCAACACTGTACCTACCAACCCACATCCCAAAAGACTTAGGTTCTGAGAGGGGAGGCAGGGAGGGAGGTCAGAATACAGAAAGACTCCATTAGAAGAAACAACATTACTATGGTAAGTAATTTTTTCTTCAAACATGAAGTCTTGCTGTATTCTGACTATATGCAGACTACCAAGCAGTTCCTCCCTGGAGGAGGGGATAACAGAACCTTACTTTGGGAACAAGGTCTGCAGTACTGCTGTGCCAAACCTAGCATCACTCCTAGTCTGGGTGTCCAGACAGTAATGCTTGGTGAATGTATGAACTGTTTTCCCAGTGGCTGCCTTGCAAATTTCCACAAAGGGAATATCCCTAGCTGCTGCCAAGGAGGCAGCTGTACCCCTGGTCGAGTGAGCCCTCAGGCCTGAGGGGGGCTCTTTCCCCAATTTTGAATAGCAGAATTGAATACAGGAGACAATCCACCTAGCAACAGATCTTTTAGTGGCAGGTCTACTTTTACCTACTTTTCCATAAATAAGAAATAACTGGGTAAAATCATTCCTATGGGTCTTAAGTGTGCTCTATATAATAGCTAAGTGCCTTTTTCACATCCAGACTGTGCAACCTTCTCTCCCCTGAAGAAGAATGGTCAGTGAAAAACACAGGCAGAGACAGACTGATTCAGATGAAAGTCCGAAACCACTTTAGGAAGAAACTTTCTATTCATCCTAAGGACCACCTTATCCCTATGGAAGGAAATGAAGTCAGGTTCAACTGACACCGAGCGTGCAATTCTCCAATTCTCCTGGCAGAAGTAATGGCTACCAGGAAAACAGTCTTCCAAGTCAAGCACTTAAGCTCAGCCGAGAATAAAGGTTCAAAGGGGGGGATGCATAAGCTGCGCAATGCAGACATTCAAGTCCCAAGCAGGAGTAGGATCTCTGAAGGGAGGACTGATGTGAACCAGACCTTTGAAAAATTTACTAAAAACAGGATGAGATGCCAAAGAAGATCCCTTCCCTCGAGACAGCTGCCAAATGCACTTTAAGGGTAGCAGGCCTGAGGCCTAAGCTATTAAGATGAACCAGATAATCCAGGGCTGTAGCAATGCTCACAGAGCCTGGTTGTACGTCTCTCTCAGAACACCAAATACCAAATATTTTCCATGTAGAACTGTAAGTTTTTCTGGTGGAAGGTTTTCTGGAAACCTTACGGAAAGATGCAGACCTGCATACTCTAACTCTTCAAGAGCCAAGCCTTGAGCCCGAGAGACTTAAGACTGGGATACCAAATCCTCCCGAGAGGAGGTCAGAAGATCGTGCCTCCTGGGCAGAAATAGGGGAATTGAGACGGTCAGGGACAGCAGCAGAGGATACTATGGTTGCCTGGCCCAGTCTGGAGCCACTAGGATCACTGTGCAGGGTTGAGACCTGATCTTGATCAGTACTCTGAATATCAGTGGAATAGGAGGGAAAACAAAGAAACCTGCTCATCCAGTCTAACAGGAGAGCATCTAGGGGAACAATCCCCAGGACTGGAGGTCTGCAGCAAAATAGAAGAAGTTGATGATTGTCTGGGGCAGCAAAGAGATCTACCTGTGGAGTGTCCCGTCTCCTGAAAATTACCTTAAGGACATGAGAATTCAGGGACCACTCGTGGTGACCTTGAGGTATTCTGCTTAGAGCATCTGCCGGCACATTGTCCTGCCTTGGAAGGTGAACTGCTGTTAGAGAAGTTTGAAGAGAATAGGCTAGTGACCACACCTTCATAGCTTCCGTGCACAAGACTGTGGACAGAGTGTCCCCCTGCTCATTTATGTATGTACTACATTGTACTGGTATTGTCTGTCCTGATCTGCACCACTTCCCTTTGACTGACTGTGAGAATGCCTGAAGGGCTAGATACACAGCTCTGAGCTCCAGAAGACGGATGTGAAGTAGAGACTCCGGTTGTGACCAAGTACTCTGTGCAGTAAGAGTCCCTAGGTGGGCTCCCCACCCCAGGAGAGAGGCATCTGTGGGTCAGGACCACTGAGGGTGCTTGACTGAGAAATGGGACCCCCTCTCTGAGATTGTCCTGATCCAATCAGCACTGGAGGGCTTGGACAAGAGTCTGAGTCACTGGAATCAGTTTGGTGAGAGAATACTTTCTCTGAGACCAAAAAGACCTTAAATGGAACTGAATGGCCCTCATCTGGAACCTGGCTCCCTGAACCACTGCAGTGGAAGCTGCCACGTGGCCTAGGAGCTGAAGAAAATGTCTGGCAGGACGATACACCAGAGGTCAGAAAGAAGAAACCAGATCTGTAGGGGCCTTTATCCTTGAGCATGGGAGGAAGGCCCTTCCCTGAACAGTATCCAGCTCTACCCCTATAAAGGTAAGGAGCTATACTGGTTCGGAACTGACTTGGATAGATTGAGAAGGAATCCCAGAGATCTTAGAAGATTCTGGGTAACCTCTAGAGCTGACTTGATTTGGTCTGAAGACTGGCCTACAACAAGCCAATCGTCTAGATATGGAAAGACTGAGATGCCCTGCCTTCTGAGGAAGGCTACTACTGCTGCTAGACATTTTGTGAAGACCCTTGGGGCAGATGTCAGGCCGAAGGACATGGCTCTTAACTAGTAAGGACCTGAGGGCAACTCGAACCTGAGGTACTTTCTGTGGGAGCACCTGATAGGAATATGAAAATAGGCATCCTTGAGGTCCAGGGAAGCTAGCCAGTCTCCTGGCCTCTGAGAGGGAAGAATTACTCCCAGAGTCACCATTTTGAATTTTGGCTTTGCGATATGTTTGTTCAAATATCTCGGGTCTAGGATAGGTCGCCACTCCCCTGTCTTTTTTGGGGTAAGGAAGTATCTTGAATACAGTCCTTTCCCCCTGTGCTGTGGGGGAACCTTCACCACTTTTAGGAGTAGTAGGAAAGAAACTTCTGCCTCTATAGCAATTGTTTCCAGAGCTGTTGCAGGTAAAAAAGACCTGGCTCTCAATCTGGGGAATCTTTTGAAGCTGAGAGCAAGTCCCTGGCTTTCTACTTCCAGGACTCATTTGTCTGAAGCGACAGACTTCCAGGCCTGGAAGTAGTAAGCCAGCTGGCCCCCTACTGGAATTGGGGAGGCGACCCGGTCTGATATCAGGGTGTCTCTTTGGCAGGAGCCTCAGACTGAGAAGAGGCTGCAGCCCTGCTCATCCCTATTCTACCGCTCCCTCTAAAGAACCCCCCTCTGCTGGAAGGAAGAGGAAGCCTGAGCTTGGTAAAAAGGCCAATGAAAAGGCCTGCCACGCCAGTCCTAGACTGCTGCTGAGGAGCGGCTTGCCTTTCCTTGGACACTGCACTCCTGTAGGTGGTCCTGTACTCATCCATCTTCTTCATGTAAGACTCTGTCTGCTTCTCAAACAGAGAATTACCAGTGATAGGAAAAGCCATGGCCTTAGCCTGGGTATCCTGCAAAAGGCTAGTACACCCGAGCCAAGCGAATCTCCTTAAGGAGACAGATGTAGCCATTACTCTAGATGACACATCATTAGAGTCTACAGCAGCATGAAATTGCACCTTGGATGCCTCAGTACCATCAGCAGCCACCTCCTCCAGCTCGTTGGCTAGCTGTGGGGGGAGGGAGGGGGGCCTTCTTAGCCAGTTCCAGAACCTTATCCCACCTGGACTTCTAGTACCTGGTTGTATAGGCCATATAGGCTGGCTGTCTGAGTCCCAAGGAGGATGCCAAATATTGTTTTTGGCCATTGCATCCACCTTCCTGGAATCCTTATCTTGGGGGGGTGTAAAGCCAAGGGAATATTAGCCTTGTCACAGGCTGCAGCCTGCACTACCCCAATATGGCTGCAGTGATTGTACAAGAAATCCGTACCAGAACCTGACTGCAAACACCTCCTATCCATCTTTTTATCCACAGGAGGTACAGAAGTGGGTATTTGCAAGATTTTTGGGGTCTGTTTCCCTAAGGACTTATGAAGTAGGATATCCATCATTTCCATATAGTCAGGTTCTTCCTCCTCTTCAGCAGCTTCCACAACTGGAATCTGGAGAGTTTCAGCCACTTTTCTGTAGAACAAAAAGTGGGAAGGGGACTCAAAGTCTGGGAGGGGAGACACTGGAAGGCCTGTCTGGGAAGATGTCAGGCTCTACAGGCTCATCTAGGTCTCCAAAAATGATCATCATCATGATACTCCATCTCCCTCCCACTCATCATCATAAAAAGCTTCCGGATCGTAATCCGTTGGGGCTGGAACCATCCGAACCGCCCACCCGGAGTCGGTTCGGATGGAACCGGATGAAGTGACTGTACAATGCTTATCGCTTTTGCAATCTCCTCAGCGGTTGGGATCTGCGGGGTTGGATCCGAACCGGTTGATTTCCTCTTTCTCTTAAATGGATCCGATCCCTCAGAATCGGCTCTCCTTTTGCCCAAGGAGGTATTGCCAGTGTCAGCAGTCACCTCCTCAGGTTCGGTCGGAACCAAATTGGGCTGGCCATCCGGATCAAAGGATTTCTCTGCCTCTTTTTCCCTTCAGCCTACTTAACCTGTTTTCCAAAGTGTCTTTGGGAAAATTCTTGCATATCTGGCAGTCTGTTTTGAGGTGATCAAACCCCAGACAAACATATGAGGTGGGGATCGGCTTTAGCAAAAGCCTCCCCACACTCAGGACAGTGTTGAAACCCAGTGGGACTGGTTTTCTTCTTGGGTTTCTCAGACACAGCCTTTTTCAAAAAGTTACCCTTCTCAGCTTTCAAACCGGGTAACACAAGCTTATCGGTTACTAACAGTGACACGGGTTGTGGAATAAAAACAAAGAAAGTTCATTTTTTTTAAACTGATGAGAACCGGACACCAAAATTAAACATACAAATTAAAGAACAGATTTGTTATGGTTCCCAACCGGACCGACAGATGGGAAACCGAAGAAAACATTTTTAAACCAACAATTCCACTACCTACTTACACTACCTGTACCGTAGACAGAGACTTGATACCGAAAAATAAATGAAACCATTGATAAAACTGACCGATTTTTTACTTTTACCGAACCGAAGCAAAGGAGAGGTCTCCGGAGTGACTTCACAGGCAGAGTAAAGAATCGGACGGTTACACTGATATGTACCAGAGACAGAGGTTTGAAAACCGAGCTCGAGCTAACATTCTATGCGCCTGCATAGAGTTAACCCTTTCCTCTCCAGAGCAGTTCATGTGCTGGGGCTAACTGCATATAGTCAGAATACAGCAAGAATTCATGTTGTTTGAAGGTCAGGAAAGTGGGTCCATGGAATGGGAAGCACACCATATTGAGAAGCACTTCCACTTTGAAGAATAGTTGTGTCTTATGAAAGGCTTTCTAGCAGCAAGCAAAGCATCAGCCACCTGGGGTGAAACCCCAAAATGGGCAATTGCTATGTCTTGAAGAGCCAGGCATGCAGATACAGGAAACATCGGTCCGGTGGACCAGGAATCCATGACACTGTGACTGCAGACTCAAACAGAATGAGACGAACAGGAGGTTCTACTGCTAGATGCTGCAGAAGTGGGAACCAAATCTGGCAAGGAAAGAAGGAAGCTGCAAGTATTACAGTGGCATGTTCAGCCTGCAGTCTGAGCAGAACCCTGTGTATTAGTGGTATCAGGGAGAAAACACAAAGGAACCTCCCTTTCCAAGAGAGGGACAGCTTGTCTTGCCACAAAACTCCAGGCCCTGGAGTGAGCATGCAATAATGCAGCAGTTTTGTATTATGTGGGGACGTAAAAAGAACCAACTTTAGACAAACTCATCTTGTGAAGAGGCTGTGTACCTCAGATATCAGCAGTTCCTACTTGTGCACCCGGAATCGAGACCTACTTAATCCGTTTGCCAAGACATTCTGGACACCTGGGAGAAACCTGGCCAACAGCTGAAGGCCGTAAGACATGGCCCACTACCACACTCTCATTGCTTCCCTGCACAGTGGACAAAGTGAGTGCTCCATACTTGTTTATGTAGTGCATGACACTGTCATCTGTCTGAATCAGCAAGGGACAAGGGCTGAGATGGGCTTGGAATGCCTGCAGTCCAAGAACAGAAGCCCTCATCTCCAGAATATTGATATGGAGATTAGACTCCAGGTCAGTCTAGGAGCCCAAGTCCAAAAGTACCAGAGACAGACACCCCAGCTGGACCCTGAGGCATCCGCTACCAGGATCTGCATGGGAGTCAGGGAAAAGAATGGGAAATCATGCAACAGATGTAGGCAGTCCATCCACCAGACCAGAGCATGTCAGAGAGGGGACGTGACATGAGTCGTTTGTTCCAAGTTTTCAGTCAGCTGGTCCTAAAGTACCCGAAGAGTCCAATGTGGAACAAACACATGGAGGCATGCAAGAGGGACTGTAGTGATGACTGCAGTCATGAGCCCCAGCAAACACATCGCCATCCCTGCTGACATATAATGGCTTCTGTGTATCATCTGGGTTTGGCCAACAAGAGACGCTGCTCTGTCTGCGAGCAGGAAGACACTGCCCAATGGTGTGTCAAGCATCACTCCAACATATAGGGGAGCTGACAGGGAAGAGAACAGATTTCTGCACGTTCACCATGACACCTAGTTCCTCGAACAACTGCCTCCTTCTGCACGTGAACAGAACCACTTTCCTGATCAGGGCCTTCAGTAGCCAGTTATCCTGATATGAGAAGACAAAGTCCTTCCCTCCAGAGGGCTGCTGCCAAAACCAATAAGCATTTGGTAAATACACACAGTGCCAGGGATCAGCCAAAAGGCAAGACTCAAAACTGATAATGGCTACCCCTCCAGCATGACGCAGAAGTATGAAGGTACGTGTCCTTCATATCCGGGGAACACAGCATATTCCCCCATTGCAACAGGGGGATAAGAGTCTGAAAGGACAAAATTCAAACATTTTGAACTCTTAACAGATTCAGATCTCTAAGGTCCAATACAAGACACAGATCTACTGTCCACTTGGGAATGAGGAAGTATAGAAAGTAGAACCATTTGTTTCTTTTGTGAGGGGGAATGGGTTTGATAGTACACATCTGTATGAGCATCTGAACCTTTGTCAGTAGAAGGGACAAGTGTCCTGGAAGACAATGACAAGGAGGCAGCTCCCGAGCATGCCTTTTTCCCCACTATTTCCGAGATCCATTACTCTGTAGTGATCACCCTCCATTTTGGTAGATAAAAGGAGATCCTTCCCGCCCTCCATAATGCTCCCCCAGAGGCAGCAGTGGAGGGGGCAGAGGTGCCGAGTCAGAAGGTACCGGGGCAGGCCAGGCCACCGGGACCGATACCTTTGGGTGCCTCAGCATGGGCAACAGGATCTCAACCTCGAGCACAGGGCTACTGATTGGAGGCACGGCCACTACAGGCAGCAGGCCTATGGAAAGAATCCCTGAAACACCCACTGGAGGTCTGAGGAGTCAGGTACTTAAGGGACCTTAAATTCATCCATTAGGTTTGAAGCTCACGTACAGCATTTTCATCAC